>OX442357.1:30032569-32716569 GCA_949357725.1 Hyperoplus immaculatus | reverse complement strand
TTAAGCAAATTTTATCATCAGCTTTCAGTGAAGTTTTATTGCTTCTTCTTGCAGCTCTCACTAAAATAAGGCTAATTTTCAACTTTCTTCAAATGTGCTGTAACTTTTGTTCTAAATGGCTTTCAAGAGTCTTTCATGGCTTGCCAAGCAGAACTGAGCATGCTACAGTAGTTATATATAGTATTTGCATTGAAATATTAAGCAAATTTTATCATCAGCTTTCAGTGAAGTTTTATTGCTTCTTTCTGCAGCTCTCACTAAAATAAGGCTAATTTTCAACTTTGTTCAAATGTGCTGTAACTTTTGTTCTAAATGGCTTTCAAGAGTCTTTCATGGCTTGCCAAGCAGAACTCAGCATGCTACAGTAGTTATATATAGTATTTGCATTGAAATATTAAGCAAATTTTATCATCAGCTTTCAGTGAAGTTTTATTGCTTCTTTCTGCAGCTCTCACTAAAATAAGGCTAATTTTCAACTTTGTTCAAATGTGCTGTAACTTTTGTTCTAAATGGCTTTCAAGAGTCTTTCATGGCTTGCCAAGCAGAACCCAGCATGCTACAGTAGTTATATATAGTATTTGCATTGAAATATTAAGCAAATTTTATCATCAGCTTTCAGTGAATCAGCTTTCAGCAAATTGCTTCTTTCTGCAGCTCTCACTAAAATAAGGCTAATTTTCAACTTTGTTCAAATGTGCTGTAACTTTTGTTCTAAATGGCTTTCAAGAGTCTTTCATGGCTTGCCAAGCAGAACTCAGCATGCTACAGTAGTTATATATAGTATTTGCATTGAAATATTAAGCAAATTTTATCATCAGCTTTCAGTGAAGTTTTATTGCTTCTTTCTGCAGCTCTCACTAAAATAAGGCTAATTTTCAACTTTGTTCAAATGTGCTGTAACTTTTGTTCTAAATGGCTTTCAAGAGTCTTTCATGGCTTGCCAAGCAGAACTCAGCATGATACAGTAGTTATATATAGTATTTGCATTGAAATATTAAGCACATTTTATCATCAGCTTTCAGTGAAGTTTTATTGCTTCTTTCTGCAGCTCTCACTGAAATAAGGCTAATTTTCAACTTTGTTCAAATGTGCTGTAACTTTTGTTCTAAATGGCTTTCAAGAGTATTTCATGGCTTGCCAAGCAGAACTCAGCATGATACAGTAGTTATATATAGTATTTGCATTGAAATATTAAGCACATTTTATCATCAGCTTTCAGTGAAGTTTTATTGCTTCTTTCTGCAGCTCTCACTAAAATAAGGCTAATTTTCAACTTTGTTCAAATGTGCTGTAACTTTTGTTCTAAATGGCTTTCAAGAGTCTTTCATGGCTTGCCAAGCAGAACTCAGCATGCTACAGTAGTTATATATAGTATTTGCATTGAAATATTAAGCAAATTTTATCATCAGCTTTCAGTGAAGATTTATTGCTTCTTTCTGAAGCTCTCACTGAAATAAGGCTAATTTTCAACTTTGTTCAAATGTGCTGTAACTTTTGTTCTAAATGGCTTTCAAGAGTCTTTCATGGCTTGCCAAGCAGAACTCAGCATGCTACAGTAGTTATATATAGTATTTGCATTGAAATATTAAGCAAATTTTATCATCAGCTTTCAGTGGAGTTTTATTGCTTCTTTCTGCAGCTCTCACTGAAATAAGGCTAATTTTCAACTTTGTTCAAATGTGCTGTAACTATTGTTCTAAATGGCTTTCAAGAGTCTTTCATGGCTTGCCAAGCAGAACTCAGCATGCTACAGTAGTTATATATAGTATTTGCATTGAAATATTAAGCAAATTTTATCATCAGCTTTCAGTGAAGTTTTATTGCTTCTTTCTGCAGCTCTCACTGAAATAAGGCTAATTTTCAACTTTCTTCAAATGTGCTGTAACTGTAGTTCTAAAAGGCTTTCAAGAGTCTTTCATTGCTTGCCAAGCAGAACTCAGCATGCTACAGTAGTTATATATAGTATTTGCATTGAAATATTAAGCAAATTTTATCATCAGCTTTCAGTGAAGTTTTATTGCTTCTTTCTGCAGCTCTCACTGAAATAAGGCTAATTTTCAACTTTGTTCAAATGTGCTGTAACTTTTGTTCTAAATGGCTTTCAAGAGTCTTTCATGGCTTGCCAAGCAGAACTCAGCATGCTACAGTAGTTATATTTAGTATTTGCATTGAAATATTAAGCACATTTTATCATCAGCTTTCAGCGAAGTTTATTGCTTCTTTCTGCAGCTCTCACTGAAATAAGGCTAATTTTCAACTTTGTTCAAATGTGCTGTAACTTTTGTTCTAAATGGCTTTCAAGAGTCTTTCATGGCTTGCCAAGCAGAACTCAGCATGCTACAGTAGTTTTATATAGTATTTGCATTGAAATATTAAGCAAATTTTATCATCAGCTTTCAGTGAAGTTTTATTGCTTCTTCTTGCAGCTCTCACTAAAATAAGGCTAATTTTCAACTTTCTTCAAATGTGCTGTAACTTTTGTTCTAAATGGCTTTCAAGAGTCTTTCATGGCTTGCCAAGCAGAACTCAGCATGCTACAGTAGTTATATATAGTATTTGCATTGAAATATTAAGCAAATTTTATCATCAGCTTTCAGTGAAGTTTTATTGCTTCTTTCTGCAGCTCTCACTAAAATAAGGCTAATTTTCAACTTTGTTCAAATGTGCTGTAACTTTTGTTCTAAATGGCTTTCAAGAGTCTTTCATGGCTTGCCAAGCAGAACTCAGCATGCTACAGTAGTTATATATAGTATTTGCATTGAAATATTAAGCAAATTTTATCATCAGCTTTCAGTGAATCAGCTTTCAGCAAATTGCTTCTTTCTGCAGCTCTCACTAAAATAAGGCTAATTTTCAACTTTGTTCAAATGTGCTGTAACTTTTGTTCTAAATGGCTTTCAAGAGTCTTTCATGGCTTGCCAAGCAGAACTGAGCATGCTACAGTAGTTATATATAGTATTTGCATTGAAATATTAAGCAAATTTTATCATCAGCTTTCAGTGAAGTTTTATTGCTTCTTTCTGCAGCTCTCACTAAAATAAGGCTAATTTTCAACTTTGTTCAAATGTGCTGTAACTTTTGTTCTAAATGGCTTTCAAGAGTCTTTCATGGCTTGCCAAGCAGAACTCAGCATGCTACAGTAGTTATATATAGTATTTGCATTGAAATATTAAGCACATTTTATCATCAGCTTTCAGTGAAGTTTTATTGCTTCTTTCTGCAGCTCTCACTGAAATAAGGCTAATTTTCAACTTTGTTCAAATGTGCTGTAACTTTTGTTCTAAATGGCTTTCAATTGTCTTTCATGGCTTGCCAAGCAGAACTTAGCATGCTACAGTAGTTATATATAGTATTTGCATTGAAATATTAAGCACATTTTATCATCAGCTTTCAGTGAAGTTTTATTGCTTCTTTTTGCAGCTCTCACTAAAATAAGGCTAATTTTCAACTTTGTTCAAATGTGCTGTAACTTTTGTTCTAAATGGCTTTCAAGAGTCTTTCATGGCTTGCCAAGCAGAACTCAGCATGCTACAGTAGTTATATATAGTATTTGCATTGAAATATTAAGCAAATTTTATCATCAGCTTTCAGTGAAGTTTTATTGCTTCTTTCTGCAGCTCTCACTAAAATAAGGCTAATTTTCAACTTTGTTCAAATGTGCTGTAACTTTTGTTCTAAATGGCTTTCAAGAGTCTTTCATGGCTTGCCAAGCAGAACTCAGCATGCTACAGTAGTTATATATAGTATTTGCATTGAAATATTAAGCAAATTTTATCATCAGCTTTCAGTGAAGTTTTATTGCTTCTTTCTGCAGCTCTCACTGAAATAAGGCTAATTTTCAACTTTCTTCAAATGTGCTGTAACTGTAGTTCTAAAAGGCTTTCAAGAGTCTTTCATTGCTTGCCAAGCAGAACTCAGCATGCTACAGTAGTTATATATAGTATTTGCATTGAAATATTAAGCAAATTTTATCATCAGCTTTCAGTGAAGTTTTATTGCTTCTTTCTGCAGCTCTCACTGAAATAAGGCTAATTTTCAACTTTGTTCAAATGTGCTGTAACTTTTGTTCTAAATGGCTTTCAAGAGTCTTTCATGGCTTGCCAAGCAGAACTCAGCATGCTACAGTAGTTATATATAGTATTTGCATTGAAATATTAAGCAAATTTTATCATCAGCTTTCAGTGAAGTTTTATTGCTTCTTTCTGCAGCTCTCACTGAAATAAGGCTAATTTTCAACTTTGTTCAAATGTGCTGTAACTTTTGTTCTAAATGGCTTTCAAGAGTCTTTCATGGCTTGCCAAGCAGAACTCAGCATGCTACAGTAGTTATATATAGTATTTGCATTGAAATATTAAGCAAATTTTATCATCAGCTTTCAGTGAAGTTTTATTGCTTCTTTCTGCAGCTCTCACTAAAATAAGGCTAATTTTAAACTTTGTTCAAATGTGCTGTAACTTTTGTTCTAAATGGCTTTCAAGAGTCTTTCATGGCTTGCCAAGCAGAACTCAGCATGCTACAGTAGTTATATATAGTATTTGCATTGAAATATTAAGCAAATTTTATCATCAGCTTTCAGTGAAGTTTTATTGCTTCTTTCTGCAGCTCTCACTAAAATAAGGCTAATTTTCAACTTTGTTCAAATGTACTGTAACTTTTGTTCTAAATGGCTTTCAAGAGTCTTTCATGGCTTGCCAAGCAGAACTCAGCATGCTACAGTAGTTATATATAGTATTTGCATTGAAATATTAAGCAAATTTTATCATCAGCTTTCAGTGAATCAGCTTTCAGCAAATTGCTTCTTTCTGCAGCTCTCACTAAAATAAGGCTAATTTTCAACTTTGTTCAAATGTGCTGTAACTTTTGTTCTAAATGGCTTTCAAGAGTCTTTCATGGCTTGCCAAGCAGAACTCAGCATGCTACAGTAGTTATATATAGTATTTGCATTGAAATATTAAGCAAATTTTATCATCAGCTTTCAGTGAAGTTTTATTGCTTCTTTCTGCAGCTCTCACTAAAATAAGGCTAATTTTCAACTTTGTTCAAATGTGCTGTAACTTTTGTTCTAAATGGCTTTCAAGAGTCTTTCATGGCTTGCCAAGCAGAACTCAGCATGATACAGTAGTTATATATAGTATTTGCATTGAAATATTAAGCACATTTTATCATCAGCTTTCAGTGAAGTTTTATTGCTTCTTTCTGCAGCTCTCACTGAAATAAGGCTAATTTTCAACTTTGTTCAAATGTGCTGTAACTTTTGTTCTAAATGGCTTTCAATTGTCTTTCATGGCTTGCCAAGCAGAACTGAGCATGCTACAGTAGTTATATATAGTATTTGCATTGAAATATTAAGCAAATTTTATCATCAGCTTTCAGTGAAGTTTTATTGCTTCTTTCTGCAGCTCTCACTGAAATAAGGCTAATTTTCAACTTTGTTCAAATGTGCTGTAACTTTTGTTCTAAATGGCTTTCAAGAGTATTTCATGGCTTGCCAAGCAGAACTCAGCATGATACAGTAGTTATATATAGTATTTGCATTGAAATATTAAGCACATTTTATCATCAGCTTTCAGTGAAGTTTTATTGCTTCTTTCTGCAGCTCTCACTAAAATAAGGCTAATTTTAAACTTTGTTCAAATGTGCTGTAACTTTTGTTCTAAATGGCTTTCAAGAGTCTTTCATGGCTTGCCAAGCAGAACTCAGCATGCTACAGTAGTTATATATAGTATTTGCATTGAAATATTAAGCAAATTTTATCATCAGCTTTCAGTGAAGTTTTATTGCTTCTTTCTGCAGCTCTCACTAAAATAAGGCTAATTTTCAACTTTGTTCAAATGTGCTGTAACTTTTGTTCTAAATGGCTTTCAAGAGTCTTTCATGGCTTGCCAAGCAGAACTCAGCATGCTACAGTAGTTATATATAGTATTTGCATTGAAATATTAAGCAAATTTTATCATCAGCTTTCAGTGAATCAGCTTTCAGCAAATTGCTTCTTTCTGCAGCTCTCACTAAAATAAGGCTAATTTTCAACTTTGTTCAAATGTGCTGTAACTTTTGTTCTAAATGGCTTTCAAGAGTCTTTCATGGCTTGCCAAGCAGAACTCAGCATGCTACAGTAGTTATATATAGTATTTGCATTGAAATATTAAGCAAATTTTATCATCAGCTTTCAGTGAAGTTTTATTGCTTCTTTCTGCAGCTCTCACTAAAATAAGGCTAATTTTCAACTTTGTTCAAATGTGCTGTAACTTTTGTTCTAAATGGCTTTCAAGAGTCTTTCATGGCTTGCCAAGCAGAACTCAGCATGATACAGTAGTTATATATAGTATTTGCATTGAAATATTAAGCACATTTTATCATCAGCTTTCAGTGAAGTTTTATTGCTTCTTTCTGCAGCTCTCACTGAAATAAGGCTAATTTTCAACTTTGTTCAAATGTGCTGTAACTTTTGTTCTAAATGGCTTTCAATTGTCTTTCATGGCTTGCCAAGCAGAACTGAGCATGCTACAGTAGTTATATATAGTATTTGCATTGAAATATTAAGCAAATTTTATCATCAGCTTTCAGTGAAGTTTTATTGCTTCTTTCTGCAGCTCTCACTGAAATAAGGCTAATTTTCAACTTTGTTCAAATGTGCTGTAACTTTTGTTCTAAATGGCTTTCAAGAGTATTTCATGGCTTGCCAAGCAGAACTCAGCATGATACAGTAGTTATATATAGTATTTGCATTGAAATATTAAGCACATTTTATCATCAGCTTTCAGTGAAGTTTTATTGCTTCTTTCTGCAGCTCTCACTAAAATAAGGCTAATTTTCAACTTTGTTCAAATGTGCTGTAACTTTTGTTCTAAATGGCTTTCAAGAGTCTTTCATGGCTTGCCAAGCAGAACTCAGCATGCTACAGTAGTTATATATAGTATTTGCATTGAAATATTAAGCAAATTTTATCATCAGCTTTCAGTGAAGATTTATTGCTTCTTTCTGAAGCTCTCACTGAAATAAGGCTAATTTTCAACTTTGTTCAAATGTGCTGTAACTTTTGTTCTAAATGGCTTTCAAGAGTCTTTCATGGCTTGCCAAGCAGAACTCAGCATGCTACAGTAGTTATATATAGTATTTGCATTGAAATATTAAGCAAATTTTATCATCAGCTTTCAGTGGAGTTTTATTGCTTCTTTCTGCAGCTCTCACTGAAATAAGGCTAATTTTCAACTTTGTTCAAATGTGCTGTAACTATTGTTCTAAATGGCTTTCAAGAGTCTTTCATGGCTTGCCAAGCAGAACTCAGCATGCTACAGTAGTTATATATAGTATTTGCATTGAAATATTAAGCAAATTTTATCATCAGCTTTCAGTGAAGTTTTATTGCTTCTTTCTGCAGCTCTCACTAAAATAAGGCTAATTTTCAACTTTGTTCAAATGTGCTGTAACTTTTGTTCTAAATGGCTTTCAAGAGTCTTTCATGGCTTGCCAAGCAGAACTCAGCATGCTACAGTAGTTATATATAGTATTTGCATTGAAATATTAAGCACATTTTATCATCAGCTTTCAGTGAAGTTTTATTGCTTCTTTCTGCAGCTCTCACTAAAATAAGGCTAATTTTCAACTTTGTTCAAATGTGCTGTAACTTTTGTTCTAAATGGCTTTTAAGGGTGCCACTGAGGCAGGCAATTTCAGTAGATACTTTGACCAAGGTCAGGAGATACAGTAATATACAGTGGGTGTGCTTGCACTTGACAACCGGCCTAGCAACGACCCGCACACTCCCTTCACCTCTCGTATGAACATTCTCTTAGTAAAACATGAAATGTATCTTATGAAGACCAGCAAGAAGAAAACGTCATCGGCCAGCCTCTAACACATAGTCAACCAATCAGAAATAATGTATTTGTTTCCATATAACACTTTGTCTCACCATTTTGTCTTCAGTCTTACTGGGGACGCTTTTTGAGAATCCAGTAAGCTCCATGTAGGCCTACATGTTTCTGCTCACTCAATTTAGATAATAAATCTTTAAGCTTTGAAATAAATCTTCTACTTGTTTTTCCTTCTTCAACTCTGGTTAAAAGAACACGGTAGAATTTTATTTCTATCAAAATGGTGACACCCGACGTGAACCAGGGGAGAAGAAGGAATTTTTTGACCCGGCTCGAGGCCTGTACATTTCCAGCCCAGCCACACCTGTCTACTCAAAGATCGATTGTGTATGCGAGGTGCGTCGAAACGTTTTCAGTTGAAGTATACTCAAGCAATGAAGAATTTCTTCTTCTTCTTATAAGATTCAGGCAGTTAAGAGGCTGTTTAGCGCATAACCACCCTCTACAGGTTAGATATTGAACTAGATTTTTACAGTCCTGTGTTCATCATCTGTGTTTTAGACCTCTTGTTTTATAATTATGTTTTGAGGCGGAGGATCACTCCGACGATCTCTGTCCGGCTCGTCAGACAGCACTCAGCTGTCTGTGAGTTGAGCTCGGTTGAGCTGGACGAGCCACGGTGTGTGGAACAGCGATCTGTTCTGATCTCTCTCCAATATCAGACTCACATCACTCATTTCACTTAGTAACTCTAAGTTGTTAGGTATTTATCGTCATCTCTTATCTATTGTAAGAGTTTATGAATGACTGCACGTACAGTTGCCTAGCAACTTGCTCGAAAATATTTCATTTTCCTGGGTGGGTAGAATTGACCCAGTGCATTGTGGGGCGGTTGAGTAGGAAAAGTATACAATCGATTCATACCCAAAATCTTCCCGGATGTTAGTACTCATCCGGGAATTTCTCACATACCCAAACTCGCATACCCAACCGTCACACACTCAAATTGAAGTCAAAATGAGTATGAGTTAGTATGGCTTTCCGAACACAGCCACTGTCTATAGAATGATCTCTTTTGCTGCCGTCAGCCTGCTGTCTAGCTGACATTCCTTCCCTGTAATCAAAGCTAAAGATGGTCCAACAAGATATTTGAGTGTGTGATTTTGAGGTGGTCAGTTTTTAGCACAGATCAAATTGAGGCATCTTTGTGGATTATTGTAAACGTAAAAATAGTAGAACCACTGCATCAACGACCGCAACATAAGGACTCAAGCTGTATGAAACCAGAATTTCCCTTCCCTCATGGGGGAAGTAGCTTAAGTTAATTGTTCAGTAAAGATTCTCTACCAAGCATGTAAGTTACTTACAGTACATTTTTGAAAAAGTCACAGAATTTCTTTCCTTTTGTACGAATATTTTTTTTCCAAATGGACGACACATTTTGGAAACTAAATTCTTCCTTTTACTCTTCATATGTTGGCCAGTGTTCAAAGGGATTCCTGCAGGTTGTATTAAACCATCTTGGGAACATATGGGTCAAAGTGGTTTAATACATAAATCAATGCACATATTCAAATGAAAAATAATTGTGCAGAAAGTTCTATTCAATTATGAAGTTTGTTTGCTTTTACTGTCAGGTGTTGCATGTCTCTGCTGAACTGACCCATGGGAAAGTTTGGTCCAGTGTCTATGCTATCATTTCTCACGTGTTGTCTGAATTACCTTTTCTTGGTGATATTTCTGATACGACTGTTAATTGGATTTTTTTTAACCATACCCCATACTGTTTGAATATGTGTGGCAGCTGAACTGTAGGAGATGAGGTGTGGAGCAGTGAACTGTGCACATGTCTTAACCTGGAGCTGTAAACGATGTTTGTGTTGGTCATATTTGTTGTTTTTGCTACTAAGATAAAAAAAACTAAAATTCTCCTGAGACAGCCATGTGATGTCTGTGTTTTTCCTCTATGACCACAACAGTTCCATTATATGGGGACTGATAATTAAACAAAACAAATAATAAAAAATAATGCTATTAATGAAAACAAATCAGATCATCATGGTGAGACCCAGAGGGTAGAATGGCAAAAAAAAAGTTGCTGAAAGTGGATCGGAATACCAATGTAACTGCAAATGAAAGTAATCCATTCCAGGGGTGTCACCGATTTATAATTTACATAGTTCTGATCTGATTGGTCAAATCTTGCCTGTAGTCCACTTATCGTCAAATCATGTTTTTTAGTTGTTTTGTCCTGCTCATTGATCCATAGTCCTATTTTTCCACACGAGAAAAAGGGGCTAAAACATCAAATTACAGTTTGTCTTTGTTGTGAGAAAAATAGTTTTATTCAAACAATAGAGGCTTCATGTTCTTGGATCCTTGAGAACATGGAGATCCATCCAATCCAGGAAGCACCGGTGGCTTTCTAAACAGAATGGCCCAGATCAGATGGCAAGTCACATCCTTTATACAAGTCAGTTCAGCATGAGAAGAATACTGTGTGTTTTAATTGGCAGTCACAGGTGGGGGGAGGGGGTGGGGGAAGGCTCAGAGACAGACTGTTGACTGCTGCAGGGGGGGGTGTCTGAATGTAAGACAATAGAGGAGGTGCTAGGATACAGGAGTATACAAGATAAATACAATGTTTCTTATTGCAGATATAAGCATTCTAACATTTGTGTCTGGAGATATATCAGCAATTATTGCCATTACACTCCATACGTTTTTTTGTAGGCCTAAACAGGCACTCTGAGAAAATTAATTAACTAATTAAAAATCACAGGTTTAGAAAATGGGACCAAAATAATGTGAAAGAAAAAACAATAGCATAGCAAAAAAAAGCTCTGCATCTATGCATTAAAAAGAGAAAAAAAGACAGTATTGTAAACTAAAATCAAAGGTTGAAAAATTGGTTAAGAAATAAAATCTCACATAGGCAATTTAGAGGGAAAAAAACTAAAGGCTTCAGTCCAAGTGTCCATCAAAAAAGAAAGCAGTGCGCAGATCTCAGTCTTAAGGGGGGCATATGAAATGCATAGGGGGACACAATTATTATTAGCCTACAGTACGTATATTTTTAATAGTCCTATACTCTATTCGCGCAGCACGTAATCATCACGTTTAACTAACCAACAGCGGTAGCCTTCAACATCAGTCCTCGTAATTTAAAGCAATACATTACATAGAACTAAGCAATGTTATGAATATCCATAAAACACTTGACTATTCAACATATTAGATGTAGCCTAACACCAGACGCATATCTCAAACATTGCATTTTAAAGCAGTCAACAGAGGGATATGCATTGCCATTACACACACACACACACACACACACACACACACACACACACACACACACACACACACACACACACACACACACACACACACACACAATAAACTGTAGCCTACTTTGAGTGGAGGCAGGCATCTTAATTTTGACACAGGGTCAATCCTCTCTCCAGTCCCTTCTATCAGTACAGCGGGAGACGGCGTTTCTCCGAGCTCAACCTCCTCATCAACATATCTTTCGGCCTCCGGGTTCAAAGCAGCCAGTGCGCCAATGAGCTTGCTCTCCAAAACGCGCATCCATCTCTCCTTGCACAGCATCAATAACACTGTAAAATACTCTCTTGAACTCAGTCTTTTCGTCTATGTCACTTTGTGACGGACCAACTGTTTCCTCAACTGCAAATCCGCGGAGGTTCTTTTAAATTGTGCGTCTTCTCTCGCTTGGACCGGGGTCGGTCTCCGGCACAGCCTCGATGGCCGTGGCTGGAGGAGCGCAGAGTTCCCACAGTGCAAAACTGTGGCTTCACGCAATCAAAAGTGTCACCGCGCTGAACAAGTCCATAATTTCGGCTTGTAGTAGTCTGTTATGTGGCTCGAAAAGTGACAACAGTTTGACGATCCGATTTGGCAGAGGAGACTGTTGGTGGACTTTTCAACCATCACTGAATATCGATTATGATGAACTAGAAATGAAATAGTAAGCCGGCGAAAACTCGTCCAGCTTCACTTTCAAAAATGCGCGGTGACTGTTGAGCGGCTTCTGACTTCTTCCTCACATTTTCTAGCTGCTTCTCCTCCCACACCGTTTCACGCAGACATGCAAAGATTTCACACAACGTGCGCCCCAACCCCGCGGGGTGTGCTATTATACAGTTTTTTGAATTTCCGCTAGGGGGCGCTGTTATGAAGTCCCGACTGAAAGAACTTTGAGAGGCCACGCCCCGCACACCGTAACTCCAATTGACTTGAAATTTCTCACACAGGTGTATGTTAGGGTTCTCTACAAAAAAGCCTCTGGGACCATAAAAATTCTTCTTCACAGGGGCGGGGCCTATCCACAAATTGGCCATAACTCCTTAACCATAGGTCCTATCATCATCAAACTTGCTGGGTATGTGCAGAAGTCATGTGGTAGCATGTCCCTTTACCACATTAGGCTCCTCCCCTTTACCAAATTAGGCTCCTCCCCTTTACCAAATTAGGCTCCTCCCATTTACCAAATTAGGCTCCTCCCATTTACCACATTAAGCTCCTCCCCTTTACCACATTAGGCTCCTCCCCTTTACCAAATTAGGCTCCTCCCCTTGACCACATCAGACTCCTCCCCTTTACCACATTAGGCTCCTCCTCTTTACCAAATTAGGCCCCTCCCCTTTACAACATTAAGCTCCTCCCCTAACCAAATTAGGCTCCCCCCCTTTACCACATTAGGCCCCTCCCCTTTACCACATTAAGCTCCTCCCCTTTATCACATTAGGCTCCTCCCCTTTACCACATTAGGCTCCTCCCATTTACCACATTAGGCTCCTCCCCTTTACCAAATTAGGCTCCTCCCCTTTACCAAATTAAGCTCCTCCCCTTTACCAAATTAGGCTCCTCCCCTTCATCAAATTAAGCTCCTGCCCCTTACCAAATTAGGCTCCTCCCCTTTACCACATTAAGCTCCTTGCGTTATTTTCACAAGGCATCGACACAGTCACCTACACGCTCCTAGCTGTCACCAGATAACCCAACAAATAAACCAGGAAGATTTCGTCTATGTCGCATTCATTTGTCTGTTTATTTTTAAAACACCATGATAAGCTTATTTCAGTCACATAACCAAAGTAGACAACATGAACAATATGTATGCTATTCAGTACGAAATTATAATTACGAACACGATCGGTGGTAGGTTGTTTGCCGATGTGCTGTCACAAATTAATCTGATCGCCACAACCTGCCCCAAAGCCAACAACTGACTCCAAACTTCGTGCTGTTACGCACATGTGTGACACAAATCTTACCTCACACTGTTCCACTAACAAGCTGTAGGCTATGAAAGTCTAAATATTAAGTAGATCGGATATGTAGGCATAATCATTTCACGTTTGCGGGCATCGATTCTGCTGTCACCAGTTGCCCTGATCTGGATGATTACATTTGCCCCCAACCAAAAAAGAAAAATAATTAGTATCTGTCAGATGCGAACCAGCAACCTCATATCTATCTCGACTACCCTGTGTCAGAATTTTATCAGTACGCCTGGTTTGGTGAACAACGTCTGTGCTAGTTTGTTATTATCACCATTTAAAAAAATAATAATAATAAAAAAAAAACTCATGTAAAATGAGCGAATTACAGTTCTATGTCCACCTCGACTAACTAGCCCATGTAGGCTACAATAGCAAAATGCTGCTGTTTTCCTTATACATTGACAATAGTGTAATGTGATATCAGTCACATCATCAATAGGCTCCGAGTATTGAAAAACACATTAGTGATGATATGAAAACGGTATGAAACACGGTAGTAGGCAACAGATCATTCACAAGTTAAACTGATATCCCAGTAAACCCCAGCTAGCACACACCTCCACGCTTCAATGGTTACACACAAATAGCTTACCACAAACAACATTTCACTAAAAGCGTATGGACAAATAATCACTAATCCTTCTGAAGTAGGCTATGCCTAGGCCTAAATCTGAATAATAGCGTTAAATGTACAATTTAAAACTGACAAGGCATCGACAGTCTGCTAGCTCCATATCCTCCCAAGCCTGTCACCACCAGATAATCCAACACATGAACCAGGACTAGGTCTCTATGTCGCATTCATTTGTCGGTTTATTTTAAAACATCATGATAAAAACAGTTTTCAGTCTCATAGCCTACCCAAAGTATGCCATAGTAGGATGTATTCAGTAGCCTACGAAAGAAAAAAGAAAAGTCTACCACGCAACGCGTTAGTTTTCTGAATTTACTGTCCTCCGATTTTCAAACTGAGAGTCATACAATCTGGACGGGTTCCGAGTAATGTATAGTGATGAGTGGGAAACATAGGTGATGCATATTAAATACGATCGGTGGTATTTGTTGATGTGCTATCACGAACTAATCTGGTCGTCATGTGTCAGGGCAACTGGTGATCAGGGTAGCTGGCCACCACAGCCAACAGCTGGCTCGAAGCTTCGTGCTGGTTACGCACACTGTGACACAAATCTTACCTCAAATTGTATATTCCACTCAAAGGCTATGGAAGTGTAAACCGATATTGAGTAGATTGGATTCTTACGGCCAACATGAACATATTAAACATTTGACGTTTACGGGGTTTTGATCAGGCATCCGTAGCTACTGCCACCAGCTACCCTGATCACCAGTTGCCCTGACACACCGGGACCCTGTCCTATAGACTTTTCTAATGCACCACCTCCTGCAGAACGCACTCGCGTACAGGTAAGACTTTTGCAATTATAGCTGCTGTCTGGGGGGATGGGGGCTTGCTAAACTGTTTCAGAAACAGACTAATGTTACAACCGTTTGTGTGTTTGTAAGGCAACTAAAGAAAAACAGTTTTCATCCGCTGTCATTTTCAGTGAGTGCTCAAAGCTAACGTTTCACTTATAGTAGCCTAACTGTCATATTTTATGGTGATTTCAGAATCCGATGTCTACAGTCTCCCACTCAACTGTAACCAGTGCCCAAGGAGGCTGCATTGAGCTTCACAGAGAGGATATCAGACCCCTTCCTCAGCAGCATCCCATCTAAGGCTCTGCTAATACTATGTCCTCACACCTCTAGACCTATTGTAAATATTTTTTTGTTTGTAGCTCATCCTGTATATCTTATCTTTATCATGTTCGTATATTGGACATTTTACTTTTAAGAATTGTCTCATTGTGTGTTACATGGTTTCTATAGCATTGAGCATGATGTCATAAGATTTTGCTTTGTAAACAATAAAATATCTTATGTTGTTGCACCTACACCATATTCACCATTACAGACTTGTTGGTTGTAGGCTGAACAATAGTTACTGATTTTGATGCACAGATTACTGTATGTCATATTGTTTTTCATCTACAATTTATGAGGTAAAATATGTTATAAAATCACAAGGATGCAAGGTAGGTCCAGCATACTGACACAATCACAGGAAAAAACACAGATAAACCAGAAAAATAACTAAGCTATCAAATATATTACAATGAAGTAAGCTCACATTTCTATATTTATAGCATACATTTTTTGCTTATTTATTGAATACAGTAGCTGAGCATGGAGTTTGTCCTCAACCTTTTGATTAAAACGAGACCTCCACAAGTAATATGATTGCTCACAGCAATAATAGTGTTAGCGGTTAACTCGTTAGCTTTCAATGTAAACAGTCCGGCAAGCTATTGTCACACTACACACATTAATCGGCTTATTATTTCAATGACCCTTGGGTGAATATAGTCATGCCATACACCGTTAGAAAGCTTAGATTGTCATGTTTGACACGAGACCATCCACGAGTAATATGGTCAATGTAAACAGTCCGGCAAGCTATCAACACTACACATTTGCTTAGTTATTGAATACAGTAGCTCAGCATCTGAAGATTGTCCTCAACCTTTTACCCCAGTAGAAATTAGTATTTCTCTAATAGTACTCCAGTTGAACAGAACTCTGGTTAGTAGACAAACCACATCAACCAACTTGAATTCAAAGTTTTAATCGCAAAAATATGAACAACTATTTATCAAAATAAAATGTGTAGTGTGTTGGCTCCGGTCATTCTGGTCACAGCTGCTCTTGTCTCTTGATAGCCACGGTACTGGGTCTCTCTCTTTGCAGGATTCACGCCAGGAAATGGCATGAATCGGCGATATTGTCTATAAAACATCGAGCAACACATTAGTAAGGCAAGTTAATTTTAGCCTGCAGTAGCTTACATGATAAAGAACTGCAAGGTAACGTCACGTTAGTTTTGCTGCCCATGTTACCAAACATAGTGCCAATAAGACATTTTAGAACAGGATTCAAAACTGTAATAAGATATAACACTTGTGCCGTGTTTACGCCCGGGTCACACACGTTTGTGCACTGCATCTAGACTAGCTCGCAGTTTTTGTTTCCCCCACACAGTCAGTGTCTCACAGTGCTGCAGTCTGTTGATACATGAGTTTTTCTCTGATAATTCCCATTAATAAAGCGCTGTGTAGCTGCTCTGATCTGCTAACACAAGTGCTGGGGAAAAAAAGAAAGGCAAACGCAAGATGTGTGGTGGTGATGAAAGAGTAAAAATAAAAACTTACTGTGTTGTGGTCGACGTCCGTCTCTCCCCGCGGGCTGTGGCTGGCGCCTCCAGTTCCCCTTCTCAATACTGAAATATGTCTCCGGGTCCCTCTTTCCATATGTGGAGCAAAGCTACAGTGGAGTTTCGAACAGTGAACACCGCGAACACACCAGGCACAGCGGCGGGGCTCCTCGGCCACAGCATGGAGCAGCTGCTAGTGTAGCTACAGCTAGCGTCTCCTCTTCCTTCTTACGACTATCACCTCTCTTCCTCGCTATATCCGGTGTATACAGGTAGACACGAATGTCCGTTCACTACAGTAAACATAAAAAATCCCCTTCAGGCTTTTCTAATGGAAAATTTCCTTCTGCCATGATCGGTGTTTCGGCTTCTCGCTTAGCGGGGAAGAAACATGGCGGACCTTCTGTTTACATCTCGTGAGGGAGGTCCCGCCTCCCTCATTCCTTATTGGTTGGCATACAAATGTGCGGAACTAGAGGGTCTGTAGTCTTCGGACCCAACATAGCTTGCTCGGGAATGACGCGAAACGCGTCATTCCCGAGCAAGCTATGTAAAATGTGGGGTGTGGATATCAGGAAAGCTGGGCCATGTGAAGAGTGAGTCAAGACAAACCTATTTCCTTACATATAAATAGCCATTTTATAATGATAGAACGCAGGTTCAATATGGGGGAAGTATTCCTTTAACTCTTCACTAAATGGTGTTTTCTTTTCAAATGACAAACACATACATCATATGACTAGACATTTCTAGCACTCATTGAACACTGGTGTGCAGAATGGAAAACACTATGATATGAACCAAACCACTATATGAATGATTTATCAGTAGAAATATGCCTTTGCATGTTCATACACTTTCACCTATAGGCCTTTCACACCAAAATGAACCAAGAGTCAGTTCCAGGCTGGTGTTGGGGTCAGTTCAAAACTGGTTACAGCCTTATCCCAGTTATGAACCGGTTGGTTTCACATCGACCGGAGACAGCCATGGATCCGGCAAGAGAGCAACGTCATGACGTCACTGTAAACGTGTGTGTACGTCGCCCGACGCCGCTGCTCTTGTGGCTAACGCTAAAGCTACCGCTAGCTTTAAGCACAACAACAGCGGCGAATACGTCTTATTTTTACACGTGTTAGCTCTCGCTTTGCTTTCTTAACCAAACAGGACCCATACAGCGTATTCTCGCCGGTCAATTTGATCGCTACGTTCGGTAATTATGTTATGTTTACGTCTCGTAGTAGCGGTGTTTTTAAACATGGCGGGCATGAGGTTTTAGTTGGTCTGGTTGGTCAGGATAATCCCTCCCCCGGCCGCTGGCGCAAGCGGTTCACTTCAAACCCTGCTCAATCCTGGGGTATGAGTTGAACCGGTTTTTACGGCCCGGAGCAGGCTTTCTGGCGGTGTGAAACCAAAACACTGGCTCTAACTCCGAACTAGCCCAGAACTAGCGCCGATTTTGCGGCGGTGTGAAAGGCCTACTACAGTAACGACAAATACTTTACAGTTTTTGCCAAATGCTAACAACACACATGTTGCAGAATAGTTTATTTTGCCATTTCAAACAAACACAATGAATAGGTAGGACTGCAGTTCAAGCAATTCAGTGTGTCAGTATAAACTAAGAAACAATTACAGTAAAATTAGGGAACAATGGTAAAACAAAAACAGCGTTGTAAGGAATTGGGTGAATGGATTATGAATAATTTTATAGATACCGCCTCCTGCGTCTGGCCACATCGCCTCATCAACATCACACTCAATGTCATCCTTTGAGAAGCAACAGGGAAATGATCACCTGATATCCAGTCTAAATCTCCAAATTATGGAGCGACTCAGGTTGGGCTGCACTCTCTGTCCAGGCTCCCTCATTGATAGGCCATGATCTATAACATGGTCCACTATTGTGTCCTTGTTGTATGTGTCTCTGTCTTTCACCTTCTTTGTCCTCATACTCCTGTTACTCTCTCTCCTCCTCTTCCCCTGACTCTCACTGTCTCACAAAGGAGCTGAGCTCACCTGGGGTCTATTTTTAGTGCTAAGGTTTAGACTGATTGGTATTCAATTAGTTACATTTTTTTTCAAGAAGTGTGTTGGAGAATTTCAAACACAGTGTAAAGCATAAATCGTGTTTGTAGGGTTGGTGCTTTGGTTTAGGGCATGGTTACAAAAGTTAGAGGTTGTGATGCTGTTGTCATAGCAGTCACTTTTAGCTCATTTGGAATGATGTTCCATTCTTTTATTGCTCTGTAGGAGAAAGAGGACTGACCAAATGTTGATTTTTTTTGAGGGACTCTACACTCCCCTCTAGTGGTGGACCTTGTAGTTCTACAGGTAGTTTCAGAGCAGAGCTTGACAAACATTTTCAAGGGAGGGGGAGCACTATTGTTTAATATTTTTTGAACCATACGGATATAATAATAATAATAATTCATTTTATTTAGAGGGCACCTTTCTTAGCACCCAAGGTCACCTTACAGGGCAGTTTAAAAACAAAACAAACAAAATCAGCAATCATAAAAAAAACACAAGAACAAGATACATTGAACAATTTACATAAGTGGGGTGAAATGGGTTAAATGGAATATGTCAGATTAAAAAGATGTGTTTTGAGACAGGACTTAAAAGTGGAAAGAGTGTCAGAATTACGGATGTCAGGTGGGAGGGTGTTCCAGAGGTGGGGGGCAGATCGGCTGTATGCCCTGGACCCCATGGTAACCAGGCGGGCGGGTGGAACAGTGAATTGAATGGAAGAGGAGGACCGGAGAGTGCGGGTGGGTGTGTTGGTGTGAAGGAGGTCACATATGTATGGAGGGGCGAGGTTGTGGAGGGCCTTGAAGGTGAGGAGCAGAATCTTAAAGTTGATGCGGGTTTTGACCGGGAGCCAGTGAAGCTGCTGAAGGACAGGGGTGATGTGATTAATGGAGGGGGTTCTGGTGATGATGCGAGCAGCAGAGTTCTGGACCAGTTGGAGTTTACGGATGGACTTGAGGGGGAGACCGAAGAGGAGGGAGTTACAATAGTCGATGCGGGAAGTGACCAGACTGTGGACAAGGATGGTGGCAGTGTGGGGGGTAAGGGAGGGGCGGAGGCGGTTGATGTTTCGAAGGTGGAAGTAGGCAGTCCGGGTAATGTTATTGATGTGGGTTTGAAATGATAGTGTGGTGTTGAGGATGACACCCAGGCTCTTAACCTGGGGGGAGGGGGAAACAGTGGAGTTATCAATGGTGAGAAAAAAGCTGTCGGTTTTGGATAATGTAGATTTGGTGCCAATGAGGAGAACCTCGGTTTTGCTGCTGTTTAATTTCAGGAAGTTTTGAGTGAACCAGGTTTTTATTTCTGAGATGCAATCAGTAAGGGAAGTGGGCGGGAGAGTGGACGAGGGCTTTGTAGCGAGGTAGAGCTGGGTGTCATCAGCATAACAGTGGAAATTAATGTCAAATTTGCGGAAGATATTGCCGAGGGGAAGGAGGTAAATGATGAAGAGTAGGGGCCCCAGGACCGAGCCCTGGGGAACACCTGAGGTGACGGGGGAGGGGATGGATTTAAAAGACTTTACTTGAACAAATTGAGTATGGCCAGAAAGATAAGATGTGAACCAATCTAACGGAGTGTTGGTGATGCCAATGGAGGATAGTCTGTTGAGCAGGGTAGTGTGACAGATGGTGTCAAAGGCTGCACTCAGGTCCAGGAGGATGAGGATGGTGAGTAGTCCAGAATCAGCTGCCATAAGGAGGTCATTGGTGATTTTGCATGAACACCGGATTTTTTTTCAGTGCACACACAGTACAGACAGCTAATGGATCGTGAGGAGATATTCACTGATTGTTACAGAAAGTGATTCTGACAACAAGCGTGCTCCAGAACTGCTGACTCCACCTTTAATTTTCATGTATCCCACTGCAATCCGAACACATTTACATCCATACAAGGAATATACTGAAAACAGTTGAACAACAATTTTTGGCCTGAATCAAATCAAAAAACAGAAAAATTCCAACTGTCCAACATCAAACCAAACCAGCGTCTGCGTGTTCGTCTTCTTCTCTTCGTTCTTTATCTTCTCTCATCCAAACTCTTTCTTCTTTCCATTCTTCATCCTGTCCTCCATCCTTTCATCAGTACTGGAAGCCAGAGGTAGGTAGTGCTGTCTGTGAGCAGAGTGCTGAGTGGTCACCTGCCTGCATGTCTGTGTAAACAGTGTTACCCTCTCTCTCTCTGTCTCTCTCTCTGTCTCTCTCTCTCTCCCTTTCTCTCTTTCTTTCTCTCTCTCTCTCTCTTTCTCTCTCTCTTTCTCTCTCTCTTTCTCTCTCTCTCTCTCTCTCTCTCTCTCTCTCTCTCTCGCTCTCTCTCTCTCTCTCTCTCTCTCCCATAATTTACCCCTAGCTGCTTACCTTTGACCTTTCCTTTTTTTTTTTTTTTTTCAAAGGTTTTTTTATTAAATGTTAATAACAACAAAATTGTAGCACATCAAGTACAACATTTTTTCCCCTTTTCCTCCCGAACACACCCCACCCACATCCCACCCTCATACCCAACAACACAAAACACACACCACAAGAAACAAAAACAAACAATCAATATGAAAGGAAAAAAAAAAAAAAAAAACAGAAATAAAATTGAATCAAATAAAAAAGGGGAGGGGGTAGCTACTCTTCAATTAATGTGGTCGGTTTGTTAAAATAATCTAGGAAGGGGCGCCATATTTTATGAAATTTAGTCTCAGATCCCTGGGTAGTGCAACGAATTTTTTCCAGATTCATACATGACATAATGTCTCTAATCCAATGTGAGTGGGAAGGAGGAGCAGGATCTTTCCATTTAAGTAAAATAGCCCTACGAGCAAGTAAAGAGGTGAAGGCCAGTACCTTTAGCTTCACTTTAGGCAAGCCTGAATTGGGGGCGATGCCAAAAATTGCAGTGAAAGGGTTCGGCTCAATTTGATGCTGAAGTACTTCAGAAATTGTTTTAAAAACTGATGTCCAGAACCCAGTCAAAGTGGGACACAACCAGTACATGTGAAAGAGTGATGCCGGTGCGCTCTTACAGCTATCACAGGTCGGGTCTACATCGGGGAACATACGAGCTAATTTAGTTTTAGATATGTGGATACGATGTACTATCTTAAATTGCACAAGAGCATGTCGGGCGCACATGGAGGTAGAGTGTATTCGATCCAGGACTGAATCCCACATGTGATCTGTGAAGGCAGAACCTAGGTCCTGCTCCCACAGGGTTTTTATAGCTGCTAATGAGGGGCTATGCAACTTTGAAATAAGGTTGAAAAACACAGAAATTGAGCCTTTTAATGTGGGGTTTACAGAAAGAAACAAATCGACATGATTGGCTGGCGGTTTATAGGGGAATTGGGGAATTAACTTCTGTGTAAAATGCCTGATTTGCAGAAATCGGAAAAAATTTGTCTTTTCGATACCAAAATGTTTTGTCAATTGGGAAAAACTAGCAAATAGATCATTAATAAATAAATCACCAATGCATTTTAAGCCTTTTTTATGCCAGATCTTGAATGCACCATCCACCGTCGAGGGAGTAAACAAATGATTAGCTGCAATTGGGCTGAAAAGTGAAAAATTCTGCATTCCAAAATTCTTCCTAAATTGGGTCCAAATTCGAAGGGAGTGCTTAATCACGGGATTACTGTTGGGAATAGCCGAAGAGAGTGGAAGTGCGGCGCTTAAGAGGGCAGATAGAGACAATGGGCTAACAGCGCTGGACTCCATTGTTACCCATACTGGGGCTGAGTCGTCAAGGTGAAAATGCACCCAATACACTAAAGAACGGATATTAGCAGCCCAGTAATAGTATTGGAAATTAGGGAGGGCCATTCCGCCTGTTTGTTTTGGTCTTTGAAGAAATGCTTTCCTTAACCGAGGGTGTTTACCATTCCAAATATAATTTATCATTAATGAGTCAAGGGCCTGAAAAAATGATTTGGGGAGAAAGATGGGGAGACATTGGAATAGATATAGGAACTTTGGGAGTAATGTCATTTTAATTGAATTTATTCTACCTATGAGAGAGAAAGCCAGAGGAGACCACTTCGATAATATTTGCTTCGCCTGATCCAATAATTTGAGGAAGTTCGATTTAAATAGGTTTTTAAAATTTCTGGTAAAACATACCCCAAGGTAACTCAGCTGATCTGTCACCACTTTGAGTGGGAGAGCTGTATAATCAAGTTTAAGAGCTTCTTTATTAATCGGAAAGAGTTCGCTCTTACTCAGGTTAAGTTTATAGCCAGAAAACTGACTAAAGACCTCCAACACAGAAAGTGCCTCCGGTAAAGAGGTGGCTGGCTTGGCGACAAACAAAAGTAAGTCATCGGCGTATAATGATACCTTATGTTCAATTCCTCCTCTCCATATCCCCTGAATCTGTTTGTTACCGCGAATGGCAATCGCAAGTGGTTCGATTGCAATAGCAAAAAGGAGCGGGCTCAAAGGACAACCCTGCCGGGTCCCACGATGCAGATCAAAACTACTTGAGTAACGGCTGTTTGTTAATACTGAGGCAGAAGGGCATGCATATAACAATTTAACCCAAGAAGTGAAAACGGGACCCAGACCGAATTTCTCAAGGGTGAAAAACAAATAATTCCATTCTACTCTATCAAATGCTTTTTCAGCATCCATAGAAGCAAGGCATTCTGATTCAATATTTCTGGGGGAATATAAAATGTTCATTAGCCGGCGGATGTTATAAAATGATTGGCGTCCCTTTATAAACCCAGTTTGGTCGGGGGATATAATAGAGGGGAGAACATCCTCCAATCTGTGGGCGAGAATTTTAGCAAGTATCTTCACATCCGTATTTAATAGTGAAATTGGTCGGTATGATGCACAATCTAGAGGATCTTTATCCTTTTTTAACAACAGGGAAATACAGGCCTGGTAGAACGAAGGCGGGAGTTTACCTGAGTCAAATGAGTCTGAGAATACTGAACATAAAAAAGGCGATAATTCGGCTGAAAATTTCTTAAAAAAGTCAGATGGAAGTCCGTCTGGACCAGGAGATTTGCCTGATTGCATAGATGTTATTGCTGCAATAATTTCCCTCTGAGTAATAGGTGCCTCAAGGCTATGTCTCAGATCTTGAGAAAGGGAAGGCATGTTTAGGTTACTGAAAAAGGTTTCCATCACCGCTGCGTCTACTGTACAATCAGAACTATACAAATTTGAATAGAATGTTTTGAACTTTTCGTTTATCAATTTCTGATCTGATGTTGTACACCCACTGTCTGTCCGTATTCCAGGGATGAGTTGCTTTGCTCTAAATCCGCGCAGTTGATTGGCCAGGAGTTTGCCAATTTTGTCACCATGCTCGTAAAAAGTACTTCTGCTCCTAAGCAACTGGTCAGCAACCTGACGAGAGGAAAGAAGGTTGAATTCTGTCTGAAGTTTTAAACGTTCTTTGTAAAGTTCAGATGAAGGTGAGGTAGCATATAGTCTGTCTATGTTCAGAATCTGATCAGCTATTTCAGTTTGTTTCTGTTTTGTACACTTATTTTTGTATGCTGCAAATGATATAATTTCACCTCTCAAATAGGCTTTCAGGGCTTCCCAAATTGTTGCATTAGACACATCTGGTGTTCTATTTATACTCAAAAAAGTTTTAATATGTGTAGAGATGTGTGAAAGAAAACTCGCATCTGTGAGCAACAATGGATCCAGTCTCCACTGCCTTCTAGTATACTCAACGTCAGAGAAAGCCAGTTGAAGGAGCAGAGGAGCGTGATCTGAGATCACAATACTTTCATAACTACATGACTTTAGGTCTGACATCAATGAATTATCAACAAAAAAATAATCAATTCGGGTGTAAGTGTGGTGGACATGTGAAAAGAATGAATATTCTCTTCCTGTGGGGTATAAAAACCTGTATGGATCAGAAAGGCTATAATCAGCAAGAAATGATTTGATATAACCTGCAGATCTGTTAAGAGTGGCAGGTTTGGGGGACGAGCGATCTAAGACTGGATCTAGATAACAATTAAAATCCCCACCAAGAATAAGAGAATGGGAATTGAGATCGGGGAGTTGAGAAAAAAATCTCTTAAAGAATTCTGCATCATCGACGTTAGGCGCGTAGACGTTGGCCAAGATGACTGACTTATTGTGAAGTTTGCCTGAAACAATAATAAAACGTCCATTTTTGTCTGATATAATGTTTGAGGACTCAAAAGGAATATTACTATCAATAAGGATAGCTGTGCCCCTGGCCTTAGCCCTGAAATTAGAATGAAAAAATTGTCCACGCCAGCATTTACTTAGTCGCCCATGGTCAGAGTCGTGTAAGTGGGTTTCTTGAAGGAAAACTATTCCAGCCCTGAGCCGTTTTAGGTGGGTTAAGACCTTACCCCTTTTCACTTGGTGATTAAGCCCCTTGACATTCCAACTAATTAAATTAAGATTGCCCTTCATCTAGCTCAGTTATAGTGAGAGTAAAAAGAGTTGCTCCGATAACAAAAAGAGTAGCAAAATACAGAGGAAAAAAAAACACAAAAAAAAGGAAAACACAGATAACTGAAAACACAGCAGGTGATAACCCATCAGCTAAACCCCCAGTTGACACCACCCCATCCCACCCAAAACCCACCCCATATATTGCTCTCAACAGCAAACCCCGAAAGACCCTTACTAGTCTCACAACAAACATTCCAAGCCTTAACTTTCTAGCCTATGCTAGCTTCCCACATAAGTCTTGTACAATTCACCCCATAACTGCTAGTAACACTATGAACAATCTAGCAAACTGTCAAAATGACAACACACTAAACAAACATACCGTGCTCAACCAACAAATTCGAAATACAAAAAAAAGAACAAGGCGTGAGTTAGACAATCTGTCCAAATGGCAAAAAAATAAATAAAAAATAAAGAACAGACACGCTTATCTAGCCGTTTTGAAATAGAGATACAAAATAAACAATAAAAAAAGCGAGTGAGCTAGACAATACGTCAAAATGACAAGCAACAAAAATGTCACGTTCACCCAGCTACTTTACTCATTAAAAATAAAAATACAATTGCGTATAGTACCATCAGTCTGAGAGTTTGGCTGGGGATATGAAAAGAGCATTTGTCCACATTGTATACTCACAGCAGGCAATCGTATTTACTACGGACTCACACCCAGTGTAGATAAGTAGTTAGATGCTTCAGAGACAGACCGCAGCCACTTTCTCTCGCCGCTCTGGAGAGTAATGCGAAGCCTCGCAGGGAAGAGGAGAGAGGGGCGGAGACCGCGTTGATAAAGCTCAGCCATGACCCGTTTGTATTCAGCCCGCTGCTTCACGACCTCCGCGCTGTAGTCCTCGTAGAACCGGAGCTTGTGGCCGTGGTACTCCAGCTCGCCCTGTTTACGTGCCTCCGTCATGATCAGGTCTTTAGTCTGGTATCGGTGAAAGCGGATAACGACGGATCTCGGCCTCTCATGCGGGCCCGGTTTGGGTGCCAGAGTGCGGTGAGCCCTGTCCAGCTCCGGGGGAGAAGGGAGTACTTGACCACCAAACACCTCAACGAGGAGCTCAGAGAAAAAGGCAGTGGGGCGCGCACCCTCCAGTGATTCTGGTAAACCCACGATACGAACGTTCTGTCTCTTGCTTCTCCCTTCCAAATCCGACAGTTTAGCTTTCAACAGCGTATTAACTTCCTGCAGTGAGGAGCACGTAGCCTCAAGTTGCTCCAGACGTCCGCAAACAGTTTCTGCATTATCCTCGAGATCGGTTATACGTTTCCCCTGGCTTGAGACCACGGCCTGGATGCTGTCCAGTTTAGCGTCCATGCTGGCGAAAGCTGATTTAAACTCGGCAGCTATCGCTGCTCTGTGCTGTTCAAGCAGACCCGGAATGGAAGCCACTGAGCTAGCACCAACGTCCATGCTAACCACGCTGTCCGAGGACATATCTGACTCTGCCGAATCTCTTTTTGCGTTTTTCTTGCTTCTAGGCATTTCTCCAAAACAGTATCAGTGTTACCGGCAACACAAGCACAAAAAAAATCGTCGAGAATAGGGTTTAATCAGTTAGGTCTGAAATATTTTGTGGGAGCTATTGAGCGATCGTGCCTACCCCATGCTCTGTAACCCGGAAGTCTCATTGGTGATTTTGATGAGTGCAGTTTCAGTGCTATGGAGTGGGCGGAATCTGGACTGGAACTGTTCATAAAGGTTATTGTCAGATAGGTGAAAATGGAGTTGGGAGGCCACTGTCTTTTCCAGGATTTTGGAGATGAAGGGAAGATTGGATATGGGACGGAAGTTGTTGAAGTTGGAGGGGTCTGCACCAGGTTTTTTCAGAATTGGGGTGATGGCAGCAGTTTTGAAGGATGTAGGGACAGTTCCAGTGAGGAGAGAGGAGTGGATGATTGCAGAAATGAGAGGAACTAAGGAGGGGAGGGAGGCCTTAACCAGATGTGTGGGTAGGGGGTCAAGTTGACAGGAGGATGGCTTGGATTTCCGAATTAGTTCAGTGATTTCTGAGATAGTAGGGAGCTGGAAGGAGGAGAATGTAATATTCGAGTACCTGACGAAATTCTCAAAGTTTAGTATGTTGTAATGGGAGAGTATTTGACAGTGGTGATATTGTTGGGATTTTCTGTCAAATATTTTAAGAGCTTGTTTGTGGAGACTTTCAGTTGATCTTAATGTTGATTTGTGTTTAGGGTTTTGAAAAAGTGAGGTAGTCTATCAGGAAATGTGTTTAAGCAATTGTGAAAAACTGTAATACTAGATTTGTTTAACACTGTACGTACAGGTGGGTGGATCGTGAGGAGATATTCACTGATTTTGACATAAAAGTGATTTGTTTTTACAAGAAGCTTTCTCCGGAATTGCTGGCCAAACCCTTAAAACATTTGTTTTCTTAATCGTTATTGTTTCTTCTCTCCTATTGTTAAGGATGATCCCGGCCTCCAGCAAAGCTTTCCTGGTGACGAACCTAGTGTCCGGGACGCACTATGACCTGTGTGTGCTGGCCGCCTGGGACGACACCGCCACCACGCTCCCCGCCACCAACGTGGTGGGCTGCTCCCACTTCTTCACAGAGGAGGACTTCCCCCAGTGCTGCTCTCTGCCCAACCAGCTGCTGGGGGGCACCATGATCCTGGTGGTGGGGGGCATCATCGTGGCCACTCTGCTCGTCTTCATCGTCATCCTCATGCTACGCTACAAAGCTACGGACGCCATGAACCCCCCCATGGGTAAGCTAACCAGCGTTAGCGACACGCACTCTCAAACCAACGGGGGTCGCATTGGGCAAAATGGAGTTCTTATTATGCCCCCGCTGACTCAATCTCAACCTAAGGCCGAATCCACGACAACAGTCAAGGCCAAGGTGACTCTGCAGGACGAGGTGGTGAAGTTTAAGTGCAGCTCCCTCCAGAGCAGCCTCACCTCTTCTTCTTTCTCTTCGTCTGGCAGCTCCATGGTGGCAGGGGGAGTGGGCGGCGGCTCGGACAGCCCCAACAGCACGCTCGCCAACATCTGGAGGTCTGCTCCAATAAGCTCCAAGCCCCGGACCAACCTGGACCACCTGCTCGGGGCCTTCAACTCGCTGGATCTTAGGGGAGCTGGGCAGGGCTTCGATGCGAGAGCCTCCGGTAGCGCTACAGCTGGGGCAAGAAAACCCCGCACGGACAGGGAGCCGCTGTTGGGCCGTCAAACGCTAGACTCCACCCTCAGCCGGATCCTCATGCTGCCTCTGGAGTCCAGGCTCAAAAGAAGTCAGTCCTTCGACATGGGAGATGTAACGGCAGGAGGGGGAGGTAATGCTCAGCCGTGCAACAGGCCGCGCAGGATCAGCAATATCTGGACTAAGAGGAGCCTGTCTGTGAACGGCATGCTGCTGCAGTGGGAGGAGGAGGAGGGGGGGGACATGGGAGGGAGCAAGGGGACAATAGACAGCTCCGACTGGGTGATGGAGAGCACCGTCTAGGAAAGATGGAGGGATCGTCAACCACTGCCCAAATAGACTGCCTAGCACTGCAGCTATGCCAAGAAAAAGACCTGTTTTAGGTCTAAAGAGCCTTTGTCCTTTTGCATGAAGCACACTCACTTCCCTCACTCCGCCGCTTGTGGGACCGGATGAGGGGTTTTCAGTCACAGACAAGATACCAAACTTTAAAAAGGATAAGACTTTGATTGTTTTGCCTCACACGTTGTACAGAGATGAATTGAAGTGGCCGATCAGCTGACTCGAGAATGACAATACAGTGCTGTCCGTAAAAAATATGTATTGTCGTGCCCATGGACTCTTTATTCAATAATTTATATTGTATACATTTAAAGTATGTATTGAAATTAAAACATTTATATTTTTTATTTTGCTGGTCAAGCACAAATGATCCATTACTGGTCTCTCTGCCTTGACATAAGAGCAAGGCGTGACAAGAGGTTACACTGAATTAATTCTTATGTCAGTTACCTACTGATGCAGTTTGACTGAATGTTGCAGTATATTATTTAGATGTGATGCTTTGATTTATTACGTTTTCAGAAAAAAAGATGAACCAACAAAGTTATGTGTGAATATATTTACTTTCTATACAGAGTATATATTTTGGGGGGGGGGCTTTAATAATTCTGTATGCTAATTACATACAATTTTATGCGACTGCATAGATAGTAAAACCCAATCTTCTTCTAAACTATGGCTATACTGTATGTGAACATATTAATTGTTTAAGAGATGCCAAACTATTGCGGAAGACACTGGAGCAATGGGTGGGATGCTCAAAGGAAATTAAGCTGATTAGGGAATTTTTTACATTCAATTTGTAAGGTCCAGTAGCAAAACAATTATAATAATAAAAAAAATCTAATTGGTTAAATTGCTTGTCATCCCAAAGTAATTCTCTTGAGAACAAACTCCCTTTTTGTGACACTACCCAATAACCCCCAAAAACCAGTTCATAGAAACTAAAATATTCATTGTGATATCGGATGCTATAACAAAATCTCAATGTATATTTTTAATGGACAAATGTGTTTTATTACAACTTGAGTCTTATTTTGTTGTTGTAGCCATCATTATATATCAATAATATTAATACTTTATTCCCCAAAGTCATTGATGAAGTCTTTACAAATTGCCACATCTCTGTAGCAAAGCTCAACAGGGCAAGAAACACAAACAGATCGTCATACACCAATAGTTTATTCGTGTTAATTAAAATTCCCCCCAGGCCTAGTTCTGGGTTAAGGCTCAGTTATGCTCCAATTCTGTGCGTAAATAGAGACGTACGTTTACAACGTTATATCCGTCACTGCCCTCATACTTACATGCGTCCTTTATGTTGGAATGGACATTAAGCAAAACAACCACTTGTGGGCAGCAGCGCCGCTCAGAGTCAATAGTTACTCAAATAGGAAGAAGAAGTGTCAAACAGTGAATTACATTTTATATACTGGCTGTGTTCGGAAAGCCATACTAGCGTCCTACATCCTACATACTCACCATCTATATACTGTCTACTCAAAGATCGATTGTGTATGCGAGGTGCGTCGAAACGTTTTCAGTTGAAGTATACTCAAGCAATGAAGAATTTCTTCTTCTTCTTATAAGATTCAGGCAGTTAAGAGGCTGTTTAGCGCATAACCACCACAGGTTAGATATTGAACTAGATTTTTACAGTCCTGTGTTCATCATCTGTGTTTTAGACCTCTTGTTTTATAATTACGTTTTGAGGCGGAGGATCACTCCGACGATCTCTGTCCGGCTCGTCAGACAGCACTCAGTCTGTGAGTTGAGCTCGGTTGAGCTGGACGAGCCACGGTGTGTGGAACAGCGATCTGTTCTGATCTCTCTCCAATATCAGACTCACATCACTCATTTCACTTAGTAACTCTAAGTTGTTAGGTATTTATCGTCATCTCTTATCTATTGTAAGAGTTTATGAATGACTGCACGTACAGTTGTCAGATCGCGGACCCCAAACAATGTCGTTGCCTAGCAACTTGCTCGAAAATATTTCATTTTCCTGGGTGGGTAGAATTGACCCAGTGCATTGTGGGGCGGTTGAGTAGGAAAAGTATACAATCGATTCATACCCAAAATCTTCCCGGATGTTAGTACTCATCCGGGAATTTCTCACATACCCAAACTCGCATACCCCAACCGTCACACACTCAAATTGAAGTCAAAATGAGTATGAGTTAGTATGGCTTTCCGAACACAGCCACTGTCTATAGAATGATCTCTTTTGCTGCCGTCAGCCTGCTGTCTAGCTGACATTCCTTCCCTGTAATCAAAGCTAAAGATGGTCCAACAAGATATTTGAGTGTGTGATTTTGAGGTGGGCAGTGTACTATTTAGCACAGATCAAATTGAGGCATCTTTGTGGATTATTGTAAACGTAAAAATAGTAGAACCACTGCATCAACGACCGCAACATAAGGACTCAAGCTGTATGAAACCAGAATTTCCCTTCCCTCATGGGGGAAGTAGCTTAAGTTAATTGTTCAGTAAAGATTCTCTACCAAGCATGTAAGTTACTTACAGTACATTTTTGAAAAAGTCACAGAATTTCTTTCCTTTTGTACGAATATTTTTTTTCCAAATGGACGACACATTTTGGAAACTAAATTCTTCCTTTTACTCTTCATATGTTGGCCAGTGTTCAAAGGGATTCCTGCAGGTTGTATTAAACCATCTTGGGAACATATGGGTCAAAGTGGTTTAATACATAAATCAATGCACATATTCAAATGAAAAATCATTGCGCAGAAAGTTCTATTCAATTATGAAGTTTGTTTGCTTTTACTGTCAGGTGTTGCATGTCTCTGCTGAACTGACCCATGGGAAAGTTTGGTCCAGTGTCTATGCTATCATTTCTCACGTGTTGTCTGAATGACCTTTTCTTGGTGATATTTCTGATACGACTGTTAATTGGATTTTTTTTAACCATACCCCATACTGTTTGAATATGTGTGGCAGCTGAACTGTAGGAGATGAGGTGTGGAGCAGTGAACTGTGCACATGTCTTAACCTGGAGCTGTAAACGATGTTTGTGTTGGTCATATTTGTTGTTTTTGCTACTAAGATAAAAAAAACTAAAATTCTCCTGAGACAGCCATGTGATGTCTGTGTTTTTCCTCTATGACCACAGCAGTTCCATTATATGGGGACTGATAATTAAACAAAACAAATAATAAAAAATAATGCTATTAATGAAAACAAATCAGATCATCATGGTGAGACCCAGAGGGTAGAATGGCAAAAAAAAAGTTGCTGAAAGTGGATCGGAATACCAATGTAACTGCAAATGAAAGTAATCCATTCCAGGGGTGTCACCGATTTATAATTTACATAGATCTGATTGGTCAAATCTTGCCTGTAGTCCACTTATCGTCAAATCATGTTTTTTAGTTGTTTTGTCCTGCTCATTGATCCATAGTCCTATTTTTCCACACCAGAAAAAGGGGCTAAAACATCAAATTACAGTTTGTCTTTGTTGTGAGAAAAATAGTTTTATTCAAACAATAGAGGCTTCATGTTCTTGGATCCTTGAGAACATGGAGGTCCATCCAATCCAGGAAGCACCGGTGGCTTTCTAAACAGAATGGCCCAGATCAGATGGCAAGTCACATCCTTTATACAAGTCAGTTCAGCATGAGAAGAATACTGTGTGTTTTAATTGGCAGTCACAGGTGGGGGGAGGGGGTGGGGGAAGGCTCAGAGACAGACTGTTGACTGCTGCAGGGGGGGTGTCTGAATGTAAGACAATAGAGGAGGTGCTAGGATACAGGAGTATACAAGATAAATACAATGTTTCTTATTGCAGATATAAGCATTCTAACATTTGTGTCTGGAGATATATCAGCAATTATTGCCATTACACTCCACACGTTTTTTTGTAGGCCTAAACAGGCACTCTGAGAAAATTAATTAACTAATTAAAAATCACAGGTTTAGAAAATGGGACCAAATTAATGTGAAAGAAAAAACAATAGCATAGCAAAAAAAAGCTCTCCATCTATGCATTAAAAAGAGAAAAAAAGACAGTATTGTAAACTAAAATCAAAGGTTGAAAAATTGGTTAAGAAATAAAATCTCACATAGGCAATTTAGAGGGAAAAAAACTAAAGGCTTCAGTCCAAGTGTCCATCAAAAAAGAAAGCAGTGCGCAGACCTCAGTCTTAAGGGGGGCATATGAAATGCATAGGGGGGCACAATTATTATTAGCCTACAGTACGTATATTTTTAATAGTCCTATACTCTATTCGCGCAGCACGTAATCATCACGTCAAACTAACCAACAGCGGTAGCCTATAGCCTACAACATCAGTCCTCATAATTTAAAGCAATAGGCCTACATAACATAGAAGCAATGTTATGAATATCCATAAAACACTTGACTATTCAACATATTATATGTAGCCTAACGCCAGACGCATATCTCAAACATTGCATTTTAAAGCAGTCAACAGAGGGATATGCATTGCCATTACACACACACACACACACACACACACACACACACACACACACACACACACACACACACACACACACACACACACAAATAAACTGTAGCCTACTTTGAGTGGAGGCAGGCATCTTAATTTTGACACAGGGTCAATCCTCTCTCCAGTCCCTTCTATCAGTACAGCGGGAGACGGCGTTTCTCCGAGCTCAACCTCCTCATCAACATATCTTTCGGCCTCCGGGTTCAAAGCAGCCAGTGCGCCAATGAGCTTGCTACTGTGCTCTCCACAACGCGCATCCATCTCTCCTTGCACAGCATCAATAACACTGTAAAATACTCTCTTGAACTCAGTCTTTTCGTCTATGTCACTTTGTGACGGACAAACTGTTTCCTCAACTGCAAATCCGCGGAGGTTCTTTTAAATTGTGCGTCTTCTCTCGCTTGGACCGGGGTCGGTCTCCGGCACAGCCTCGATGGCCGTGGCTGGAGGAGCGCAGAGTTCCCACAGTGCAAAACTGTGGCTTCACGCAATCAAAAGTGTCACCGCGCTGAACAAGTCCATAATTTCGGCTTGTAGTAGTCTGTTATGTGGCTCGAAAAGTGACAACAGTTTGACGATCCGATTTGGCAGAGGAGACTGTTGGTGGACTTTTCAACCATCACTGAATATCGATTATGATGAACTAGAAATGAAATAGTAAGCCGGCGAAAACTCGTCCAGCTTTACTTTCAAAAATGCGCGGTGACTGTTGAGCGGCTTCTGACTTCTTCCTCACATTTTCTAGCTGCTTCTCCTCCCACACCGTTTCACGCAGACATGCAAAAATTTCACACAACGTGCGCCCCAACCCCGCGGGGTGTGCTATTATACCGTTTTTTGAATTTCCGCTAGGGGGCGCTGTTATGAAGTCCCGACTGAAAGAACTTTGAGAGGCCACGCCCCGCACACCGTAACTCCAATTGACTTGAAATTTCTCACACAGGTGTATGTTAGGGTGCTCTACAAAAAAGCCTCTGGGACCATAAAAATTCTTCTTCACAGGGGCGGGGCCTATCCACAAATTGGCCATAACTCCTTAACCATAGGTCCTATCATCATCAAACTTGCTGGGTTTGTGCAGAAGTCATGTGGTAGCATGTCCCTTTACCACATTAGGCTCCTCCCCTTTACCAAATTAGGCTCCTCCCCTTTACAACACTAAACTCCTCCCCTTTACCAAATTAGGCTCGTCCCATTTACCAAATTAGGCTCCTCCCCCTTACCACATTAGGCTCCTCCCCTTTACCACATCAGGGTCCTCCCCTTTAGCACATTAGGCTCCTCCCATTTACCAAATTAGGATCCTCCCCTTTACCACATTAAGCTCCTCCCCTTTACCAAATTAGGCTCCTCCCCTTTACCACATTAGGTCCCTCCCCTTTACCACATCAGGCTCCTCCCCTTTACCACATTAGGCTCCTCCAGTTTACCAAATTAGGATCCTCCCCTTTACCACATTAAGCTCCTCCCCTTTACCAAATTAGGATCCTCCCCTTTACCACATTAAGCTCCTCCCCTTTACCAAATTAGGCTCCTCCCCTTTACCAAATTAGGCTCCTCCCCTTCACCAAATTAAGCTCCCCCCTTTACCAAATTAGGCTCCTCCCCTTTACCAAATTAGGCTCCTCCCCTTGACCACATCAGACTCCTCCCCTTTACCACATTAGGCTCCTCCCCTTTACCAAATTAGGCCCCTCCCCTTTACAACATTAAGCTCCTCCCCTAACCAAATTAGGCCCCTCCCCTTTACCACATTAGGCCCCTCCCCTTTACCACATTAAGCTCCTCCCCTTTACCAAATTAGGCTCCTCCCCTTTACCAAATTAGGCTCCTCCTCTTTACCAAATTAGGCTCCTCCCATTTACCAAATTAGGCTCCTCCCCTTTACCACATTAGGCTCCTCCCATTTACCACATTAGGCTCCTCCCCTTTACCACATTAGGCTCCTCCCATTTACCACATTAGGCTCCTCCCCTTTACCAAATTAGGCTCCCCCCTTTACCAAATTAGGCTCCTCCCCTTTACCAAATTAAGCTCCTCCCCTTTACCAAATTAGGCTCCTCCCCTTCACCAAATTAAGCTCCTCCCCCTTACCAAATTAGGCTCCTCCCCTTTACCACATTAAGCTCCTTGCGTTATTTTCACAAGGCATCGACACAGTCACCTACACGCTCCTAGCTGTCACCAGATAACCCAACAAATAAACCAGGAAGATTTCGTCTATGTCGCATTCATTTGTCTGTTTATTTTTAAAACACCATGATAAGCTTATTTCAGTCACATAACCAAAGTAGACAACATGAACAATATGTATGCTATTCAGTACGAAATTATAATTACGAACACGATCGGTGGTAGGTTGTTTGCCGATGTGCTGTCACAAATTAATCTGATCGCCACAACCTGCCCCAAAGCCAACAACTGACTCCAAACTTCGTGCTGTTACGCACATGTGTGACACAAATCTTACCTCACACTGTTCCACTAACAAGCTGTAGGCTATGAAAGTCTAAATATTAAGTAGATCGGATATGTAGGCATAATCATTTCACGTTTGCGGGCATCGATTCTGCTGTCACCAGTTGCCCTGATCTGGATGATTACATTTGCCCCCAACCAAAAAAGAAAAATAATTAGTATCTGTCAGATGCGAACCAGCAACCTCATATCTATCTCGACTACCCTGTGTCAGAATTTTATCAGTACGCCACTAGTTTGGTGAACAACGTCTGTGCTAGTTTGTTATTATCACCATTTAAAAAAATAATAATAATAAAAAAAAAACTCATGTAAAATGAGCGAATTACAGTTCTATGTCCACCTCGACTAACTAGCCCATGTAGGCTACAATAGCAAAATGCTGCTGTTTTCCTTATACATTGACAATAGTGTAATGTGATATCAGTCACATCATCAATAGGCTCCGAGTATTGAAAAACACATTAGTGATGATATGAAAACGGTATGAAACACGGTAGTAGGCTACAGATCATTCACAAGTTAAACTGATATCCCAGTAAACCCCAGCTAGCACACACCTCCACGCTTCAATGGTTACACACAAATAGCTTACCACAAACAACATTTCACTAAAAGCGTATGGACAAATAATCACTAATCCTTCTGAAGTAGGCTATGCCTAGGCCTAAATCTGAATAATAGCGTTAAATGTACAATTTAAAACTGACAAGGCATCGACAGTCTGCTAGCTCCATATCCTCCCAAGCCTGTCACCACCAGATAATCCAACACATAAACCAGGACTAGGTCTCTATGTCGCATTCATTTGTTGGTTTATTTTAAAACATCATGATAAAAACAGTTTTCAGTCTCATAGCCTACCCAAAGTATGCCATAGTAGGATGTATTCAGTAGCCTACGAAAGAAAAAAGAAAAGTCTACCACGCAACGCGTTAGTTTTCTGAATTTACTGTCCTCCGATTTTCAAACTGAGAGTCATACAATCTGGACGGGTTCCGAGTAATGTATAGTGATGAGTGGGAAACATAGGTGATGCATATTAAATACGATCGGTGGTATTTGTTGATGTGCTATCACGAACTAATCTGGTCGTCATGTGTCAGGGCAACTGGTGATCAGGGTAGCTGGCCACCACAGCCAACAGCTGGCTCGAAGCTTCGTGCTGGTTACGCACACTGTGACACAAATCTTACCTCAAATTGTATATTCCACTCAAAGGCTATGGAAGTGTAAACCGATATTGAGTAGAGTGGATTCTTACGGCCAACATGAACATATTAAACATTTGACGTTTACGGGGTTTTGATCAGGCATCCGTAGCTACCGCCACCAGCTACCCTGATCACCAGTTGCCCTGACACACCGGGACCCTGTCCTATAGACTTTTCTAATGCACCACCTCCTGCAGAACGCAGGTACAGGTAAGACTTTTGCAATTATAGCTGCTGTCTGGGGGGATGGGGGCTTGCTAAACTGTTTCAGAAACAGACTAATGTTACAACCGTTTGTGTGTTTGTAAGGCAACTAAAGAAAAAAAGTTTTCATCCGCTGTCATTTTCAGTGAGTGCTCAAAGCTAACGTTTCACTTATAGTAGCCTAACTGTCATATTTTATGGTGATTTCAGAATCCGATGTCTACAGTCTCCCACTCAACTGTAACCAGTGCCCAAGGAGGCTGCAGTGAGCTTCACAGAGAGGATATCCGACCCCTTCCTCAGCAGCATCCCATCTAAGGCTCTGCTAATACTATGTCCTCACACCTCTAGACCTATTGTAAATATTTTGTTTGTAGCTCATCCTGTATATCTTATCTTTATCATGTTCGTATATTGGACATTTTACTTTTAAGAATTGTCTCGTGTGTTACATGGTTTCTATAGCATTGAGCATGATGTCATAAGATTTTGCTTTGTAAACAATAAAATATCTTATGTTGTTGCACCTTACCTTGGACTCCTGTCTACACCATATTCACCATTACAGACTTGTTGGTTGTAGGCTGAACAATAGTTACTGATTTTGATGCACAGATTACTGTATGTCATATTGTTTTTAATCTACAATTTATGAGGTAAAATATGTTATAAAATCACAAGGATGCAAGGTAGGTCCAGCATACTGACACAATCACAGGAAAAAACACAGATAAACCAGAAAAATAACTAAGCTATCAAATATATTACAATGAAGTAAGCTCATATTTCTATATTGATAGCATACATTTTTTGCTTATTTATTGAATACAGTAGCTGAGCATGAAGTTTGTCCTCAACCTTTTGATTAAAACGAGACCTCCACAAGTAATATGATTGCTCACAGCAATAATAGTGTTAGCAGTTAACTCGTTAGCTTTCAAGGTAAACAGTCCGGCAAGCTATTGTCACACTACACACATTAATCGGCTTATTATTTCAATGACCCTTGGGTGAATATAGTCATGCCATACACCGTTAGAAAGCTTAGATTGTCATGTTTGACACGAGACCATCCACGAGTAATATGGTCAATGTAAACAGTCCGGCAAGCTATCAACACTACACATTTGCTTAGTTATTGAATACAGTAGCTCAGCATCTGAAGATTGTCCTCAACCTTTTACCCCAGTAGAAATTAGTATTTCTCTAATAGTACTCCAGTTGAACAGAACTCTGGTTAGTAGACAAACCACATCAACCAACTTGAATTCAAAGTTTTAATCGCAAAAATATGAACAACTATTTATCAAAATAAAATGTGTAGTGTGTTGGCTCCGGTCATTCTGGTCACAGCTGCTCTTGTCTCTTGATAGCCACGGTACTGGGTCTCTCTCTTTGCAGGATTCACGCCAGGAAATGGCATGAATCGGCGATATTGTCGAGCAAAACATTAGTAAGGCAAGTTAATTTTAGCCTGCAGTAGCTTACATGAAAAAGAACTGCAAGGTAACGTCACATTAGTTTTGCTGCCCATGTTACCAAACATAGTGCCAATAAGACATTTTAGAACAGGATTCAAAACTGTAATAAGATATAACACTTGTGCCGTGTTTACGCCCGGGTCACACACGTTTGTGCACTGCATCTAGACTAGCTCGCAGTTTTTGTTTCCCCCACACAGTCAGTGTCTCACAGTGCTGCAGCCTGTTGATACATGAGTTTTTCTCTGATAATTCCCATTAATAAAGCGCTCTGATCTGCTAACACAAGTGCTGGGGAAAAAAAGAAAGGCAAACGCAAGATGTGTGGTGGTGATGAAAGAGTAAAAATAAAAACTTACTGTGTTGTGGTCGACGTCCGTCTCTCCCCGCGGGCTGTGGCTGGCGCCTCCAGTTCCCCTTCTCAATACTGAAATATGTCTCCGGGTCCCTCTTTCCATATGTGGAGCAAAGCTACAGTGGACTTTCGAACAGTGAACGCCGCGAACACACCAGGCACAGCGGCGGGGCTCCTCGGCCACAGCATGGAGCAGCTGCTAGTGTAGCTACAGCTAGCGTCTCCTCTTCCTCCTTACGACTATCACCTCTCTTCCTCGCTATATCCGGTGTATACAGGTAGACACGAATGTCCGTTCACTACAGTAAACATAAAAAATCCCCTTCAGGCTTTTCTAATGGAAAATTTCCTTCTGCCATGATCGGTGTTTCGGCTTCTCGTTTAGCGGGGAAGAAACATGGCGGACCTTCTGTTTACATCTCGTGAGGGAGGTCCCGCCTCCCTCATTCCTTATTGGTTGGCATACAAATGTGCGGAACTAGAGGGTCTGTAGTCTTCGGGCCCAACATAGCTTGCTCGGGAATGACGCGAAACGCGTCATTCCCGAGCAAGCTATGTAAAATGTGGGGTGTGGATATCAGGAAAGCTGGGCCATGTGAAGAGTGAGTCAAGACAAACCTATTTCCTTACATATAAATAGCCATTTTATAATGATAGAACGCAGGTTCAATATGGGGGAAGTATTCCTTTAACTCTTCACTAAATGGTGTTTTCTTTTCAAATGACAAACACATACATAACATGACTAGACATTTCTAGCACTCATTGAACACTGGTGTGCAGAATGGAAAACACTATGATATGAATGCAAACCACTATATGAATGATTTATCAGTAGAAATATGCCTTTGCATGTTCATACACTTTCACCTATAGGCCTTTCACACCAAAATGAACCAAGAGTCAGTTCCAGGCTGGTGTTGGGGTCAGTTCAAAACTGGTTACAGCCTTATCCCAGTTATGAACCGGTTGGTTTCACATCGACCGGAGACAGCCATGGATCCGGCAAGAGAGCAACGTCATGACGTCACTGTAAACGTGTGTGTACGTCGCCCGACGCCGCTGCTCTTGTGGCTAACGCTAAAGCTACCGCTAGCTTTAAGCACAACAACAGCGGCGAATACGTCTTATTTTTACACGTGTTAGCTCTCGCTTTGCTTTCTTAACCAAACAGGACCCATACAGCGTATTCTCGCCGGTCAATCTGATCGCTACGTTCGGTAATTATGTTATGTTTACGTCTCGTAGTAGCGGTGTTTTTAAACATGGCGGGCATGAGGTTTTAGTTGGTCTGGTTGGTCAGGATAATCCCTCCCCCGGCCGCTGGCGCAAGCGGTTCACTTCAAACCCTGCTCAATCCTGGGGTATGAGTTGAACCGGTTTTTACGGCCCGGAGCAGGCTTTCTGGCGGTGTGAAACCAAAACACTGGCTCTAACTCCGAACTAGCCCAGAACTAGCGCCGATTTTGCGGCGGTGTGAAAGGCCTACTACAGTAACAACAAATACTTTACAGTTTTTGCCAAATGCTAACAACACACATGTTGCAGAATAGTTTATTTTGCCATTTCAAACAAACACAATGAATAGGTAGGACTGCAGTTCAAGCAATTCAGTGTGTCAGTATAAACTAAGAAACAATTACAGTAAAATTAGGGAACAATGGTAAAACAAAAACAGCGTTGTAAGGAATTGGGTGAATGGATTATGAATAATTTTATAGATACCGCCTCCTGCGTCTGGCCACATCGCCTCATCAACATCACACTCAATGTCATCCTTTGAGAAGCAAAAGGGAAATGATCACCTGATATCCAGTCTAAATCTCCAAATTATGGAGCGACTCAGGTTGGGCTGCACTCTCTGTCCAGGCTCCCTCATTGATAGGCCATGATCTATAACATGGTCCACTATTGTGTCCTTGTTGTATGTGTCTTTCACCTTCTTTGTCCTCATACTCCTGTTACTCTCTCTCCTCCTCTTCCCCTGACTCTCACTGTCTCACAAAGGAGCTGAGCTCACCTGGGGTCTATTTTTAGTGCTAAGGTTTAGACTGATTGGTATTCAATTAGTTAAATTTTTTTTCAAGAAGTGTGTTGGAGAATTTCAAACACAGTGTAAAGCATAAATCGTGTTTGTAGGGTTGGTGCTTTGGTTTAGGGCATGGTTACAAAAGTTAGAGGTTGTGATGCTGTTGTCATAGCAGTCACTTTTAGCTCATTTGGAATGATGTTCCATTCTTTTATTGCTCTGTAGGAGAAAGAGGACTGACCAAATGTTGATTTTTTTTGAGGGACTCTACACTCCCCCCTAGTGGTGGACCTTGTAGTTCTACAGGTAGTTTCAGAGCAGAGCTTGACAAACATTTTCAAGGGAGGGGGAGCACTATTGTTTAATATTTTTTGAACCATACGGATATAATAATAATAATAATTCATTTTATTTAGAGGGCACCTTTCTTAGCACCCAAGGTCACCTTACAGGGCAGTTTAAAAACAAAACAAACAAAATCAGCAATCATAAAAAAAACACAAGAACAAGATACATTGAACAATTTACATAAGTGATATGGGTTAAATGGAATATGTCAGATTAAAAAGATGTGTTTTGAGACGGGACTTAAAAGTGGAAAGAGTGTCAGAATTACGGATGTCAGGTGGGAGGGTGTTCCAGAGGTGGGGGGCAGATCGGCTGTATGCCCTGGACCCCATGGTAACCAGGCGGGCGGGTGGAACAGTGAATTGAATGGAAGAGGAGGACCGGAGAGTGCGGGTGGGTGTGTTGGTGTGCAGGAGGTCACATATGTATGGAGGGGCGAGGTTGTGGAGGGCCTTGAAGGTGAGGAGCAGAATCTTAAAGTTGATGCGGGTTTTGACCGGGAGCCAGTGAAGCTGCTGAAGGACAGGGGTGATGTGATTAATGGAGGGGGTTCTGGTGATGATGCGAGCAGCAGAGTTCTGGACCAGTTGGAGTTTACGGATGGACTTGAGGGGGAGACCGAAGAGGAGGGAGTTACAATAGTCGATGCGGGAAGTGACCAGACTGTGGACAAGGATGGTGGCAGTGTGGGGGGTAAGGGAGGGGCGGAGGCGGTTGATGTTTCGAAGGTGGAAGTAGGCAGTCCGGGTAATGTTATTGATGTGGGTTTGAAATGATAGTGTGGTGTCGAGGATGACACCCAGGCTCTTAACCTGGGGGGAGGGGAAAACAGTGGAGTTATCAATGGTGAGAGAAAAGCTGTCGGTTTTGGATAATGTAGATTTGGTGCCAATGAGGAGAACCTCGGTTTTGCTGCTGTTTAATTTCAGGAAGTTTTGAGTGAACCAGGTTTTTATTTCTGAGATGCAATCAGTAAGGGAAGTGGGCGGGAGAGTGGACGAGGGCTTTGTAGCGAGGTAGAGCTGAGTGTCATCAGCATAACAGTGGAAATTAATGTCAAATTTGCGGAAGATATTGCCGAGGGGAAGGAGGTAAATGATGAAGAGTAGGGGCCCCAGGACCGAGCATTGGGGAACACCTGAGGTGACGGGGGAGGGGATGGATTTAAAAGACTTTACTTGAACAAATTGAGTATGGCCAGAAAGATAAGATGTGAACCAATCTAACGGAGTGTTGGTGATGCCAATGGAGGATAGTCTGTTGAGCAGGGTAGTGTGACAGATGGTGTCAAAGGCTGCACTCAGGTCCAGGAGGATGAGGATGGTGAGTAGTCCAGAATCAGCTGCCATAAGGAGGTCATTGGTGATTTTGATGAGTGCAGTTTCAGTGCTATGGAGTGGGCGGAATCCGGACTGGAACTGTTCATAAAGGTTATTGTCAGATAGGTGAAAATGGAGTTGGGAGGCCACTGTCTTTTCCAGGATTTTGGAGATGAAGGGAAGATTGGATATGGGACGGAAGTTGTTGAAGTTGGAGGGGTCTGCACCAGGTTTTTTCAGAATTGGGGTGATGGCAGCAGTTTTAAAGGATGTAGGGACAGTTCCAGTAGTAAGAGAGGAGTGGATGATTGCAGAAATGAGAGGAACTAAGGAGGGGAGGGAGGCCTTAACCAGATGTGTGGGTAGGGGGTCAAGTTGACAGGTGGATGGCTTGGATTTCCGAATTAGTTCAGTGATTTCTGAGATAGTAGGGAGCTGGAAGGAGGAGAATGTAATATTCGAGTACCTGACGAAATTCTCAAAGTTTAGTATGTTGTAATGGGAGAGTATTTGACAGTGGTGATATTGTTGGGATTTTCTGTCAAATATTTTAAGAGCTTGTTTGTGGAGACTTTCAGTTGATCTTAATGTTGATTTGTGTTTAGGGTTTTGAAAAAGTGAGGTAGTCTATCAGGAAATGTGTTTAAGCCATTGTGAAAAACTGTAATACTAGATTTGTTTAACACTGTATGTACAGGTGGGTGGATCGTGAGGAGAAATTCACTGATTTTGACCTAAAAGTGATTTGTTTTTACAAGAAGCTTTCTCCGGAATTGCTGGCCAAACCCTTAAAACATTTGTTTTCTTAATCGTTATTGTTTCTTCTCTCCTATTGTTAAGGATGATCCCGGCCTCCAGCAAAGCTTTCCTGGTGACGAACCTAGTGTCCGGGACGCGCTATGACCTGTGTGTGCTGGCCGCCTGGGACGACACCGCCACCACGCTCACCGCCACCAACGTGGTGGGCTGCTCCCACTTCTTCACAGAGGAGGACTTCCCCCAGTGCTGCTCTCTGCCCAACCAGCTGCTGGGGGGCACCATGATCCTGGTGGTGGGGGGCATCATCGTGGCCACTCTGCTCGTCTTCATCGTCATCCTCATGCTACGCTACAAAGCTACGGACGCCATGAACCCCCCCATGGGTAAGCTAACCAGCGTTAGCGACACGCACTCTCAAACCAACGGGGGTCGCATTGGGCAAAATGGAGTTCTTATTATGCCCCCGCTGACTCAATCTCAACCTAAGGCCGAATCCACGACAACAGTCAAGGCCAAGGTGACTCTGCAGGACGAGGTGGTGAAGTTTAAGTGCAGCTCCCTCCAGAGCAGCCTCACCTCTTCTTCTTCCTCTTCGTCTGGCAGCTCCATGGTGGCAGGGGGAGTGGGCGGCGGCTCGGACAGCCCCAACAGCACGCTCGCCAACATCTGGAGGTCGGCTCCAATAAGCTCCAAGCCCCGGACCAACCTGGACCACCTGCTCGGGGCCTTCAACTCACTGGATCTTAGGGGAGCTGGGCAGGGCTTCGATGCGAGAGCCTCCGGTAGTGCTACAGCTGGGGCAAGAAAACCCCGCACGGACAGGGAGCCGCTGTTGGGCCGTCAAACGCTAGACTCCACCCTCAGCCGGATCCTCATGCTGCCTCTAGAGTCCAGGCTCAAAAGAAGTCAGTCCTTCGACATGGGAGATGTAACGGCAGGAGGGGGAGGTAATGCTCAGCCGTGCAACAGGCCGCGCAGGATCAGCAATATCTGGACTAAGAGGAGCCTGTCTGTGAACGGCATGCTGCTGCAGTGGGAGGAGGAGGAGGGGGGGGACATAGGAGGGAGCAAGGGGACAATAGACAGCTCCGACTGGGTGATGGAGAGCACCGTCTAGGAAAGATGGAGGGATCGTCAACCACTGGCCAAATAGACCGCCTAGCACTGCAGCTATGCCAAGAAAAAGACCTGTTTTTGGTCTAAAGAGCCTTTGTCCTTTTGCATGAAGCACACTCACTTCCCTCACTCCGCCGCTTACACTCAAGTGGGACCGGATGAGGGGTTTTCAGTCACAGACAAGATACCAAACTTTAAAAAGGATAAGACTTTGATTGTTTTGCCTCACACGTTGTACAGAGATGAATTGAAGTGGCCGATCAGCTGACTCGAGAATGACAATACAGTGCTGTCCGAAACAAATATGTATTGTCGTGCCCATGGACTCTTTATTCAATAATTTATATTGTATACATTTAAAGTATGTATTGAAATTAAAACATTTATATTTTTTATTTTGCTGGTCAAGCACAAATGATCCATTACTGGTCTCTCTGCCTTGACATAAGAGCAAGGCGTGACAAGAGGTTACACTGAATTAATTCTTATGTCAGTTACCTACTGATGCAGTTTGACTGAATGTTGCAGTATATTATTTAGATGTGATGCTTTGATTTATTACGTTTTCAGAAAAAAAGATGAACCAACAAAGTTATGTGTGAATATATTTACTTTCTATACAGAGTATATATTTGGGGGGGGGGGGCTTTAATAATTCTGTATGCTAATTACATACAATTTTATGTGACTGCATAGATAGTAAAACCCAATCTTCTTCTAAACTATGGCTATACTGTATGTGAACATATTAATTGTTTAAGAGATGCCAAACTATCGCGGAAGACACTGGAGCAATGGGTGGGATGCTCAAAGGAAATTAAGCTGATTAGGGAATTGTTTACATTCAATTTGTAAGGTCCAGTAGCAAAACAATTATAACAATAAAAAAAATCTAATTGGTTAAATTGCTATTCATCCCAAAGTAATTCTCTTGAGAACAAACTCCCTTTTTGTGACACTACCCAATAACCCCCAAAAACCAGTTCATAGAAACTAAAATATTCATTGTGATATCGGATGCTATCACAAAATCTCAATGTATATTTTTAATGGACAATTGTGTTTTATTACAACTTGAGTCTTATTTTGTTGTTGTAGCCATCATTATATATCAATAATATTAATACTTTATTCCCAAAGTCATTGATGAAGTCTTTACAAATTGCCACATCTCTGTAGCAAAGCTCAACAGGGCAAGAAACACAAACAGATCGTCATACACCAATAGTTTATTCGTGTTAATTAAAATTCCCCCCAGGCCTAGTTCTGGGTTAAGGCTCAGTTATGCTCCAATTCTGTGCGTAAATAGAGACGTACGTTTACAACGTTATATCCGTCACTGCCCTCATACTTACATGCGTCCTTTATGTTGGAATGGACATTAAGCAAAACAACCACTTGTGGGCAGCAGCGCCGCTCAGAGTCAATAGTTACTCAAATAGGAAGAAGAAGTGTCAAACAGTGAATTACATTTTATATACTGGCTGTGTTCGGAAAGCCATACTAGCGTCCTACATCCTACATACTCACCATCTATATACTGTCTACTCAAAGATCGATTGTGTATGCGAGGTGCGTCGAAACGTTTTCAGTTGAAGTATACTCAAGCAATGAAGAATTTCTTCTTCTTCTTATAAGATTCAGGCAGTTAAGAGGCTGTTTAGCGCATAACCACCCTCTACAGGTTAGATATTGAACTAGATTTTTACAGTCCTGTGTTCATCATCTGTGTTTTAGACCTCTTGTTTTATAATTACGTTTTGAGGCGGAGGATCACTCCGAAGATCTCTGTCCGGCACGTCAGACAGCACTCAGCTGTCTGTGAGTTGAGCTCGGTTGAGCTGGACGAGCCACGGTGTGTGGAACAGCGATCTGTTCTGATCTCTCTCCAATATCAGACTCACATCACTCATTTCACTTAGTAACTCTAAGTTGTTAGGTATTTATCGTCATCTCTTATCTATTGTAAGAGTTTATGAATGACTGCACGTACAGTTGTCAGATCGCGGACCCCAAACAATGTCGTTGCCTAGCAACTTGCTCGAAAATATTTCATTTTCCTGGGTGGGTAGAATTGACCCAGTGCATTGTGGGGCGGTTGAGTAGGAAAAGTATACAATCGATTCATACCCAAAATCTTCCCGGATGTTAGTACTCATCCGGGAATTTCTCACATACCCAAACTCGCATACCCAACCGTCACACACTCAAATTGAAGTCAAAATGAGTATGAGTTAGTATGGCTTTCCGAACACAGCCACTGTCTATAGAATGATCTCTTTTGCTGCCGTCAGCCTGCTGTCTAGCTGACATTCCTTCCCTGTAATCAAAGCTAAAGATGGACCAACAAGATATTTGAGTGTGTGATTTTGAGGTGGGCAGTGTACTATTTAGCACAGATCAAATTGAGGCATCTTTGTGGATTATTGTAAACGTAAAAATAGTAGAACCACTGCATCAACGACCGCAACATAAGGACTCAAGCTGTATGAAACCAGAATTTCCCTTCCCTCATGGGGGAAGTAGCTTAAGTTAATTGTTCAGTAAAGATTCTCTACCAAGCATGTAAGTTACTTACAGTACATTTTTGAAAAAGTCACAGAATTTCTTTCCTTTTGTACGAATATTTTTTTTCCAAATGGACGACACATTTTGGAAACTAAAACTAAAACTCTTCATATGTTGGCCAGTGTTCAAAGGGATTCCTGCAGGTTGTATTAAACCATCTTGGGAACATATGGGTCAAAGTGGTTTAATACATAAATCAATGCACATATTCAAATGAAAAATCATTGTGCAGAAAGTTCTATTCAATTAAAAAGAGAAAAAAAGACAGTATTGTAAACTAAAATCAAAGGTTGAAAAATTGGTTAAGAAATAAAATCTCACATAGGCAATTTAGAGGGAAAAAAACTAAAGGCTTCAGTCCAAGTGTCCATCAAAAAAGAAAGCAGTGCGCAGACCTCAGTCTTAAGGGGGGCATATGAAATGCATAGGGGGGCACAATTATTATTAGCCTACAGTACGTATATTTTTAATAGTCCTATACTCTATTCGCGCAGCACGTAATCATCACGTCAAACTAACCAACAGCGGTAGCCTATAGCCTACAACATCAGTCCTCATAATTTAAAGCAATAGGCCTACATAACATAGAAGCAATGTTATGAATATCCATAAAACACTTGACTATTCAACATATTATATGTAGCCTAACGCCAGACGCATATCTCAAACATTGCATTTTAAAGCAGTCAACAGAGGGATATGCATTGCCATTACACACACACACACACACACACACACACACACACACACACACACACACACACACACACACACACAAATAAACTGTAGCCTACTTTGAGTGGAGGCAGGCATCTTAATTTTGACACAGGGTCAATCCTCTCTCCAGTCCCTTCTATCAGTACAGCGGGAGACGGCGTTTCTCCGAGCTCAACCTCCTCATCAACATATCTTTCGGCCTCCGGGTTCAAAGCAGCCAGTGCGCCAATGAGCTTGCTACTGTGCTCTCCAAAACGCGCATCCATCTCTCCTTGCACAGCATCAATAACACTGTAAAATACTCTCTTGAACTCAGTCTTTTCGTCTATGTCACTTTGTGACGGACCAACTGTTTCCTCAACTGCAAATCCGCGGAGGTTCTTTTAAATTGTGCGTCTTCTCTCGCTTGGACCGGGGTCGGTCTCTGGCACAGCCTCGATGGCCGTGGCTGGAGGAGCGCAGAGTTCCCACAGTGCAAAACTGTGGCTTCACGCAATCAAAAGTGTCACCGCGCTGAACAAGTCCATAATTTCGGCTTGTAGTAGTCTGTTATGTGGCTCGAAAAGTGACAACAATTTGACGATCCGATTTGGCAGAGGAGACTGTTGGTGGACTTTTCAACCATCACTGAATATCGATTATGATGAACTAGAAATGAAATAGTAAGCCGGCGAAAACTCGTCCAGCTTCACTTTCAAAAATGCGCGGTGACTGTTGAGCGGCTTCTGACTTCTTCCTCACATTTTCTAGCTGCTTCTCCTCCCACACCGTTTCACGCAGACATGCAAAAATTTCACACAACGTGCGCCCCAACCCCGCGGGGTGTGCTATTATACAGTTTTTTGAATTTCCGCTAGGGGGCGCTGTTATGAAGTCCCGACTGAAAGAACTTTGAGAGGCCACGCCCCGCACACCGTAACTCCAATTGACTTGAAATTTCTCACACAGGTGTATGTTAGGGTTCTCTACAAAAAAGCCTCTGGGACCATAAAAATTCTTCTTCACAGGGGCGGGGCCTATCCACAAATTGGCCATAACTCCTTAACCATAGGTCCTATCATCATCAAACTTGCTGGGTTTGTGCAGAAGTCATGTGGTAGCATGTCCCTTTACCACATTAGGCTCCTCCCCTTTACCAAATTAGACTCCTCCCCTTTACAACATTAAACTCCTCCCCTTTACCAAATTAGGCTCCTCCCCTTTACCACATTAGGCTCCTCCCCTTTACCACATCAGGCTCCTCCCCTTTACCACTTTAGGCTCCTCCCATTTACCAAATTAGGATCCTCCCCTTTACCACATTAAGCTCCTCCCCTTTACCAAATTAGGCTCCTCCCCTTTACCACATTAGGTCCCTCCCCTTTACCAAATTAGGCTCCTCCCCTTTACCAAATTAGGCTCCTCCCCTTAACCAAATTAGGCTCCTCACATTTACCACATTATGCTCCTCCCATTTACGAAATTAGGCTCCTCCCCTTTACCACATTAAGCTCCCCCTTTACCAAATTAGGCTCCTCCCCTTTACCAAATTAGGCTCCTCCTCTTTACCAAATTAGGCTCCTCCCCTTTACCACATTAGGCTCCTCCCATTTACCAAATTAGGCTCCTCCCCTTTACCACATTAGGCTCCTCCCATTTACCACATTAGGCTCCTCCCCTTTACCAAATTAGGCTCCCCCCTTTACCAAATTAGGCTCCTCCCCTTTACCAAATTAAGCTCCTCCCCTTTACCAAATTAGGCTCCTCCCCTTCACCAAATTAAGCTCCTCCCCCTTACCAAATTAGGCTCCTCCCCTTTACCACATTAGGCTCCTCCCATTTACCAAATTAGGCTGTTCCCCTTTACCACATTAGGCTCCTCCCCTTTACCAAATTAAGCTCCTCCCCTTTACCACATTAGGCTCCTCCCCTTCACCAAATTAAGCTCCTCCCCCTTACCAAATTAGGCTCCTCCCCTTTACCACATTAAGCTCCTTGCGTTATTTTCACAAGGCATCGACACAGTCACCTACACGCTCCTAGCTGTCACCAGATAACCCAACAAATAAACCAGGAAGATTTCGTCTATGTCGCATTCATTTGTCTGTTTATTTTTAAAACACCATGATAAGCTTATTTCAGTCACATAACCAAAGTAGACAACATGAACAATATGTATGCTATTCAGTACGAAATTATAATTACGAACACGATCGGTGGTAGGTTGTTTGCCGATGTGCTGTCACAAATTAATCTGATCGCCACAACCTGCCCCAAAGCCAACAACTGACTCCAAACTTCGTGCTGTTACGCACATGTGTGACACAAATCTTACCTCACACTGTTCCACTAACAAGCTGTAGGCTATGAAAGTCTAAATATTAAGTAGATCGGATATGTAGGCATAATCATTTCACGTTTGCGGGCATCGATTCTGCTGTCACCAGTTGCCCTGATCTGGATGATTACATTTGCCCCCAACCAAAAAAGAAAAATAATTAGTATCTGTCAGATGCGAACCAGCAACCTCATATCTATCTCGACTACCCTGTGTCAGAATTTTATCAGTACGCCACTAGTTTGGTGAACAACGTCTGTGCTAGTTTGTTATTATCACCATTTAAAAAAATAATAATAATAAAAAAAAAACTCATGTAAAATGAGCGAATTACAGTTCTATGTCCACCTCGACTAACTAGCCCATGTAGGCTACAATAGCAAAATGCTGCTGTTTTCCTTATACATTGACAATAGTGTAATGTGATATCAGTCACATCATCAATAGGCTCCGAGTATTGAAAAACACATTAGTGATGATATGAAAACGGTATGAAACACGGTAGTAGGCTACAGATCATTCACAAGTTAAACTGATATCCCAGTAAACCCCAGCTAGCACACACCTCCACGCTTCAATGGTTACACACAAATAGCTTACCACAAACAACATTTCACTAAAAGCGTATGGACAAATAATCACTAATCCTTCTGAAGTAGGCTATGCCTAGGCCTAAATCTGAATAATAGCGTTAAATGTACAATTTAAAACTGACAAGGCATCGACAGTCTGCTAGCTCCATATCCTCCCAAGCCTGTCACCACCAGATAATCCAACACATGAACCAGGACTAGGTCTCTATGTCGCATTCATTTGTCGGTTTATTTTAAAACATCATGATAAAAACAGTTTTCAGTCTCATAGCCTACCCAAAGTATGCCATACGCACAGTAGGATGTATTCAGTAGCCTACGAAAGAAAAAAGAAAAGTCTACCACGCAACGCGTTAGTTTTCTGAATTTACTGTCCTCCGATTTTCAAACTGAGAGTCATACAATCTGGACGGGTTCCGAGTAATGTATAGTGATGAGTGGGAAACATAGGTGATGCATATTAAATACGATCGGTGGTATTTGTTGATGTGCTATCACGAACTAATCTGGTCGTCATGTGTCAGGGCAACTGGTGATCAGGGTAGCTGGCCACCACAGCCAACAGCTGGCTCGAAGCTTCGTGCTGGTTACGCACACTGTGACACAAATCTTACCTCAAATTGTATATTCCACTCAAAGGCTATGGAAGTGTAAACCGATATTGAGTAGATTGGATTCTTACGGCCAACATGAACATATTAAACATTTGACGTTTACGGGGTTTTGATCAGGCATCCGTAGCTACCGCCACCAGCTACCCTGATCACCAGTTGCCCTGACACACCGGGACCCTGTCCTATAGACTTTTCTAATGCACCACCTCCTGCAGAACGCACTCGCGTACAGGTAAGACTTTTGCAATTATAGCTGCTGTCTGGGGGGATGGGGGCTTGCTAAACTGTTTCAGAAACAGACTAATGTTACAACCGTTTGTGTGTTTGTAAGGCAACTAAAGAAAAAAAGTTTTCATCCGCTGTCATTTTCAGTGAGTGCTCAAAGCTAACGTTTCACTTATAGTAGCCTAACTGTCATATTTTATGGTGATTTCAGAATCCGATGTCTACAGTCTCCCACTCAACTGTAACCAGTGCCCAAGGAGGCTGCAGTGAGCTTCACAGAGAGGATATCAGACCCCTTCCTCAGCAGCATCCCATCTAAGGCTCTGCTAATACTATGTCCTCACACCTCTAGACCTATTGTAAATATTTTGTTTGTAGCTCATCCTGTATATCTTATCTTTATCATGTTCGTATATTGGACATTTTACTTTTAAGAATTGTCTCATTGTGTGTTACATGGTTTCTATAGCATTGAGCATGATGTCATAAGATTTTGCTTTGTAAACAATAAAATATCTTATGTTGTTGCACCTTACCTTGGACTCCTGTCTACACCATATTCACCATTACAGACTTGTTGGTTGTAGGCTGAACAATAGTTACTGATTTTGATGCACAGATTACTGTATGTCATATTGTTTTTAATCTACAATTTATGAGGTAAAATATGTTATAAAATCACAAGGATGCAAGGTAGGTCCAGCATACTGACACAATCACAGGAAAAAACACAGATAAACCAGAAAAATAACTAAGCTATCAAATATATTACAATGAAGTAAGCTCACATTTCTATATTGATAGCATAAATTTTTTGCTTATTTATTGAATACAGTAGCTGAGCATGAAGTTTGTCCTCAACCTTTTGATTAAAACGAGACCTCCACAAGTAATATGATTGCTCACAGCAATAATAGTGTTAGCGGTTAACTCGTTAGCTTTCAATGTAAACAGTCCGGCAAGCTATTGTCACACTACACACATTAATCGGCTTATTATTTCAATGACCCTTGGGTGAATATAGTCATGCCATACACCGTTAGAAAGCTTAGATTGTCATGTTTGACACGAGACCATCCACGAGTAATATGGTCAATGTAAACAGTCCGGCAAGCTATCAACACTACACATTTGCTTAGTTATTGAATACAGTAGCTCAGCATCTGAAGATTGTCCTCAACCTTTTACCCCAGTAGAAATTAGTATTTCTCTAATAGTACTCCAGTTGAACAGAACTCTGGTTAGTAGACAAACCACATCAACCAACTTGAATTCAAAGTTTTAATCGCAAAAATATGAACAACTATTTATCAAAATAAAATGTGTAGTGTGTTGGCTCCGGTCATTCTGGTCACAGCTGCTCTTGTCTCTTGATAGCCACGGTACTGGGTCTCTCTCTTTGCAGGATTCACGCCAGGAAATGGCATGAATCGGCGATATTGTCTATAAAACATCGAGCAAAACATTAGTAAGGCAAGTTAATTTTAGCCTGCAGTAGCTTACATGAAAAAGAACTGCAAGGTAACGTCACGTTAGTTTTGCTGCCCATGTTACCAAACATAGTGCCAATAAGACATTTTAGAACAGGATTCAAAACTGTAATAAGATATAACACTTGTGCCGTGTTTACGCCCGGGTCACACACGTTTGTGCACTGCATCTAGACTAGCTCGCAGTTTTTGGCGGACCTTCTGTTTACATCTCGTGAGGGAGGTCCCGCCTCCCTCATTCCTTATTGGTTGGCATACAAATGTGCGGAACTAGAGGGTCTGTAGTCTTCGGGCCCAACATAGCTTGCTCGGGAATGACGCGAAACGCATCATTCCCGAGCAAGCTATGTAAAATGTGGGGTGTGGATATCAGGAAAGCTGGGCCATGTGAAGAGTGAGTCAAGACAAACCTATTTCCTTACATATAAATAGCCATTTTATAATGATAGAACGCAGGTTCAATATGGGGGAAGTATTCCTTTAACTCTTCACTAAATGGTGTTTTCTTTTCAAATGACAAACACATACATCACATGACTAGACATTTCTAGCACTCATTGAACACTGGTGTGCAGAATGGAAAACACTATGATATGAATGCAAACCACTATATGAATGATTTATCAGTAGAAATATGCCTTTGCATGTTCATACACTTTCACCTATAGGCCTTTCACACCAAAATGAACCAAGAGTCAGTTCCAGGCTGGTGTTGGGGTCAGTTCAAAACTGGTTACAGCCTTATCCCAGTTATGAACCGGTTGGTTTCACATCGACCGGAGACAGCCATGGATCCGGCAAGAGAGCAACGTCATGACGTCACTGTAAACGTGTGTGTACGTCGCCCGACGCCGCTGCTCTTGTGGCTAACGCTAAAGCTACCGCTAGCTTTAAGCACAACAACAGCGGCGAATACGTCTTATTTTTACACGTGTTAGCTCTCGCTTTGCTTTCTTAACCAAACAGGACCCATACAGCGTATTCTCGCCGGTCAATTTGATCGCTACGTTCGGTAATTATGTTATGTTTACGTCTCGTAGTAGCGGTGTTTTTAAACATGGCGGGCATGAGGTTTTAGTTGGTCTGGTTGGTCAGGATAATCCCTCCCCCGGCCGCTGGCGCAAGCGGTTCACTTCAAACCCTGCTCAATCCTGGGGTATGAGTTGAACCGGTTTTTACGGCCCGGAGCAGGCTTTCTGGCGGTGTGAAACCAAAACACTGGCTCTAACTCCGAACTAGCCCAGAACTAGCGCCGATTTTGCGGCGGTGTGAAAGGCCTACTACAGTAACGACAAATACTTTACAGTTTTTGCCAAATGCTAACAACACACATGTTGCAGAATAGTTTATTTTGCCATTTCAAACAAACACAATGAATAGGTAGGACTGCAGTTCAAGCAATTCAGTGTGTCAGTATAAACTAAGAAACAATTACAGTAAAATTAGGGAACAATGGTAAAACAAAAACAGCGTTGTAAGGAATTGGGTGAATGGATTATGAATAATTTTATAGATACCGCCTCCTGCGTCTGGCCACATCGCCTCATCAACATCACACTCAATGTCATCCTTTGAGAAGCAACAGGGAAATGATCACCTGATATCCAGTCTAAATCTCCAAATTATGGAGCGACTCAGGTTGGGCTGCACTCTCTGTCCAGGCTCCCTCATTGATAGGCCATGATCTATAACATGGTCCACTATTGTGTCCTTGTTGTATGTGTCTCCGTCTTTCGCCTTCTTTGTCCTCATACTCCTGTTACTCTCTCTCCTCCTCTTCCCCTGACTCTCACTGTCTCACAAAGGAGCTGAGCTCACCTGGGGTCTATTTTTAGTGCTAAGGTTTAGACTGATTGGTACTCAATTAGTTAAATTTTTTTTCAAGAAGTGTGTTGGAGAATTTCAAACACAGTGTAAAGCATAAATCGTGTTTGTAGGGTTGGTGCTTTGGTTTAGGGCATGGTTACAAAAGTTAGAGGTTGTGATGCTGTTGTCATAGCAGTCACTTTTAGCTCATTTGGAATGATGTTCCATTCTTTTATTGCTCTGTAGGAGAAAGAGGACTGACCAAATGTTGATTTTTTTTGAGGGACTCTACACTCCCCCCTAGTGGTGGACCTTGTAGTTCTACAGGTAGTTTCAGAGCAGAGCTTGACAAACATTTTCAAGGGAGGGGGAGCACTATTGTTTAATATTTTTTGAACCATACGGATATAATAATAATAATAATTCATTTTATTTAGAGGGCACCTTTCTTAGCACCCAAGGTCACCTTACAGGGCAGTTTAAAAACAAAACAAACAAAATCAGCAATCATAAAAAAAACACAAGAACAAGATACATTGAACAATTTACATAAGTGGGGTGAAATGGGTTAAATGGAATATGTCAGATTAAAAAGATGTGTTTTGAGACGGGACTTAAAAGTGGAAAGAGTGTCAGAATTACGGATGTCAGGTGGGAGGGTGTTCCAGAGGTGGGGGGCAGATCGGCTGTATGCCCTGGACCCCATGGTAACCAGGCGGGCGGGTGGAACAGTGAATTGAATGGAAGAGGAGGACCGGAGAGTGCGGGTGGGTGTGTTGGTGTGCAGGAGGTCACATATGTATGGAGGGGCGAGGTTGTGGAGGGCCTTGAAGGTGAGGAGCAGAATCTTAAAGTTGATGCGGGTTTTGACCGGGAGCCAGTGAAGCTGCTGAAGGACAGGGGTGATGTGATTAATGGAGGGGGTTCTGGTGATGATGCGAGCAGCAGAGTTCTGGACCAGTTGGAGTTTACGGATGGACTTGAGGGGGAGACCGAAGAGGAGGGAGTTACAATAGTCGATGCGGGAAGTGACCAGACTGTGGACAAGGATGGTGGCAGTGTGGGGGGTATGGGAGGGGCGGAGGCGGTTGATGTTTCGAAGGTGGAAGTAGGCAGTCCGGGTAATGTTATTGATGTGGGTTTGAAATGATAGTGTGGTGTCGAGGATGACACCCAGGCTCTTAACCTGGGGGGAGGGGGAAACAGTGGAGTTATCAATGGTGAGAGAAAAGCTGTCGGTTTTGGATAATGTAGATTTGGTGCCAATGAGGAGAACCTCGGTTTTGCTGCTGTTTAATTTCAGGAAGTTTTGAGTGAACCAGGTTTTTATTTCTGAGATGCAATCAGTAAGGGAAGTGGGCGGGAGAGTGGACGAGGGCTTTGTAGCGAGGTAGAGCTGGGTGTCATCAGCATAACAGTGGAAATTAATGTCAAATTTGCGGAAGATATTGCCGAGGGGAAGGAGGTAAATGATGAAGAGTAGGGGCCCCAGGATCGAGCCCTGGGGAACACCTGAGGTGACGGGGGAGGGGATGGATTTAAAAGACTTTACTTGAACAAATTGAGTATGGCCAGAAAGATAAGATGTGAACCAATCTAACGGAGTGTTGGTGATGCCAATGGAGGATAGTCTGTTGAGCAGGGTAGTGTGACAGATGGTGGCAAAGGCTGCACTCAGGTCCAGGAGGATGAGGATGGTGAGTAGTCCAGAATCAGCTGCCATAAGGAGGTCATTGGTGATTTTGATGAGTGCAGTTTCAGTGCTATGGAGTGGGCGGAATCTGGACTGGAACTGTTCATAAAGGTTATTGTCAGATAGGTGAAAATGGAGTTGGGAGGCCACTGTCTTTTCCAGGATTTTGGAGATGAAGGGAAGATTGGATATGGGACGGAAGTTGTTGAAGTTGGAGGGGTCTGCACCAGGTTTTTTCAGAATTGGGGTGATGGCAGCAGTTTTGAAGGATGTAGGGACAGTTCCAGTGAGGAGAGAGGAGTGGATGATTGCAGAAATGAGAGGAACTAAGGAGGGGAGGGAGGCCTTAACCAGATGTGTGGGTAGGGGGTCAAGTTGACAGGTGGATGGCTTGGATTTCCGAATTAGTTCAGTGATTTCTGAGATAGTAGGGAGCTGGAAGGAGGAGAATGTAATATTCGAGTACCTGACGAAATTCTCAAAGTTTAGTATGTTGTAATGGGAGAGTATTTGACAGTGGTGATATTGTTGGGATTTTCTATCAAATATTTTAAGAGCTTGTTTGTGGAGACTTTCAGTTGATCTTAATGTTGATTTGTGTTTAGGGTTTTGAAAAAGTGAGGTAGTCTATCAGGAAATGTGTTTAAGCAATTGTGAAAAACTGTAATACTAGATTTGTTTAACACTGTACGTACAGGTGGGTGGATCGTGAGGAGATATTCACTGATTTTGACATAAAAGTGATTTGTTTTTACAAGAAGCTTTCTCCGGAATTGCTGGCCAAACCCTTAAAACATTTGTTTTCTTAATCGTTATTGTTTCTTCTCTCCTATTGTTAAGGATGATCCCGGCCTCCAGCAAAGCTTTCCTGGTGACGAACCTAGTGTCCGGGACGCGCTATGACCTGTGTGTGCTGGCCGCCTGGGACGACACCGCCACCACGCTCACCGCCACCAACGTGGTGGGCTGCTCCCACTTCTTCACAGAGGAGGACTTCCCCCAGTGCTGCTCTCTGCCCAACCAGCTGCTGGGGGGCACCATGATCCTGGTGGTGGGGGGCATCATCGTGGCCACTCTGCTCGTCTTCATCGTCATCCTCATGCTACGCTACAAAGCTACGGACGCCATGAACCCCCCCATGGGTAAGCTAACCAGCGTTAGCGACACGCACTCTCAAACCAACGGGGGTTGCATTGGGCAAAATGGAGTTCTTATTATGCCCCCGCTGACTCAATCTCAACCTAAGGCCGAATCCACGACAACAGTCAAGGCCAAGGTGACTCTGCAGGACGAGGTGGTGAAGTTTAAGTGCAGCTCCCTCCAGAGCAGCCTCACCTCTTCTTCTTCCTCTTCGTCTGGCAGCTCCATGGTGGCAGGGGGAGTGGGCGGCGGCTCGGACAGCCCCAACAGCACGCTCGCCAGCATCTGGAGGTCTGCTCCAATAAGCTCCAAGCCCCGGACCAACCTGGACCACCTGCTCGGGGCCTTCAACTCGCTGGATCTTAGGGGAGCTGGGCAGGGCTTCGATGCAAGAGCCTCCGGTAGCGCTACAGCTGGGGCAAGAAAACCCCGCACGGACAGGGAGCCGCTGTTGGGCCGTCAAACGCTAGACTCCACCCTCAGCCGGATCCTCATGCTGCCTCTGGAGTCCAGGCTCAAAAGAAGTCAGTCCTTCGACATGGGAGATGTAACGGCAGGAGGGGGAGGTAATGCTCAGCCGTGCAACAGGCCGCGCAGGATCAGCAATATCTGGACTAAGAGGAGCCTGTCTGTGAACGGCATGCTGCTGCAGTGGGAGGAGGAGGAGGGGGGGGACATGGGAGGGAGCAAGGGGACAATAGACAGCTCCGACTGAGTGATGGAGAGCACCGTCTAGGAAAGATGGAGGGATCGTCAACCACTGCCCAAATAGACCGCCTAGCACTGCAGCTATGCCAAGAAAAAGACCTGTTTTTGGTCTAAAGAGCCTTTGTCCTTTTGCATGAAGCACACTCACTTCCCTCACTCCGCCGCTTAGACTCAAGTGGGACCGGATGAGGGGTTTTCAGTCACAGACAAGATACCAAACTTTAAAAAGGATAAGACTTTGATTGTTTTGCCTCACACGTTGTACAGAGATGAATTGAAGTGGCCGATCAGCTGACTCGAGAATGACAATACAGTGCTGTCCGTAACAAATATGTATTGTCGTGCCCATGGACTCTTTATTCAATAATTTATATTGTATACATTTAAAGTATGTATTGAAATTAAAACATTTATATTTTTTATTTTGCTGGTCAAGCACAAATGATCCATTACTGGTCTCTCTGCCTTGACATAAGAGCAAGGCGTGACAAGAGGTTACACTGAATTAATTCTTATGTCAGTTACCTACTGATGCAGTTTGACTGAATGTTGCAGTATATTATTTAGATGTGATGCTTTGATTTATTACGTTTTCAGAAAAAAAGATGAACCAACAAAGTTATGTGTGAATATATTTACTTTCTATACAGAGTATATATTTGGGGGGGGGGGGGGGCTTTAATAATTCTGTATGCTAATTACATACAATTTTATGTGACTGCATAGATAGTAAAACCCAATCTTCTTCTAAACTATGGCTATACTGTATGTGAACATATTAATTGTTTAAGAGATGCCAAACGATTGCGGAAGACACTGGAGCAATGGGTGGGATGCTCAAAGGAAATTAAGCTGATTAGGGAATTTTTTACATTCAATTTGTAAGGTCCAGTAGCAAAACAATTATAATAATAAAAAAAATCTAATTGGTTAAATTGCTATTCATCCCAAAGTAATTCTCTTGAGAACAAACTCCCTTTTTGTGACACTACCCAATAACCCCCAAAAACCAGTTCATAGAAACTAAAATATTCATTGTGATATCGGATGCTATAACAAAATCTCAATGTATATTTTTAATGGACAATTGTGTTTTATTACAACTTGAGTCTTATTTTGTTGTTGTAGCCATCATTATATATCAATAATATTAATACTTTATTCCCCAAAGTCATTGATGAAGTCTTTACAAATTGCCACATCTCTGTAGCAAAGCTCAACAGGGCAAGAAACACAAACAGATCGTCATACACCAATAGTTTATTCGTGTTAATTAAAATTCCCCCCAGGCCTAGTTCTGGGTTAAGGCTCAGTTATGCTCCAATTCTGTGCGTAAATAGAGACGTACGTTTACAACGTTATATCCGTCACTGCCCTCATACTTACATGCGTCCTTTATGTTGGAATGGACATTAAGCAAAACAACCACTTGTGGGCAGCAGCGCCGCTCAGAGTCAATAGTTACTCAAATAGGAAGAAGAAGTGTCAAACAGTGAATTACATTTTATATACTGGCTGTGTTCGGAAAGCCATACTAGCGTCCTACATCCTACATACTCACCATCTATATACTGTCTACTCAAAGATCGATTGTGTATGCGAGGTGCGTCGAAACGTTTTCAGTTGAAGTATACTCAAGCAATGAAGAATTTCTTCTTCTTCTTATAAGATTCAGGCAGTTAAGAGGCTGTTTAGCGCATAACCACCCTCTACAGGTTAGATATTGAACTAGATTTTTACAGTCCTGTGTTCATCATCTGTGTTTTAGACCTCTTGTTTTATAATTATGTTTTGAGGCGGAGGATCACTCCGACGATCTCTGTCCGGCTCGTCAGACAGCACTCAGCTGTCTGTGAGTTGAGCTCGGTTGAGCTGGACGAGCCACGGTGTGTGGAACAGCGATCTGTTCTGATCTCTCTCCAATATCAGACTCACATCACTCATTTCACTTAGTAACTCTAAGTTGTTAGGTATTTATCGTCATCTCTTATCTATTGTAAGAGTTTATGAATGACTGCACGTACAGTTGTCAGATCGCGGACCCCAAACAATGTCGTTGCCTAGCAACTTGCTCGAAAATATTTCATTTTCCTGGGTGGGTAGAATTGACCCAGTGCATTGTGGGGCGGTTGAGTAGGAAAAGTATACAATCGATTCATACCCAAAATCTTCCCGGATGTTAGTACTCCGGGAATTTCTCACATACCCAAACTCGCATACCCAACCGTCACACACTCAAATTGAAGTCAAAATGAGTATGAGTTAGTATGGCTTTCCGAACACAGCCACTGTCTATAGAATGATCTCTTTTGCTGCCGTCAGCCTGCTGTCTAGCTGACATTCCTTCCCTGTAATCAAAGCTAAAGATGGTCCAACAAGATATTTGAGTGTGTGATTTTGAGGTGGGCAGTGTACTATTTAGCACAGATCAAATTGAGGCATCTTTGTGGATTATTGTAAACGTAAAAATAGTAGAACCACTGCATCAACGACCGCAACATAAGGACTCAAGCTGTATGAAACCAGAATTTCCCTTCCCTCATGGGGGAAGTAGCTTAAGTTAATTGTTCAGTAAAGATTCTCTACCAAGCATGTAAGTTACTTACAGTACATTTTTGAAAAAGTCACAGAATTTCTTTCCTTTTGTACGAATATTTTTTTTCCAAATGGACGACACATTTTGGAAACTAAAACTAAAACTCTTCCTTTTACTCTTCATATGTTGGCCAGTGTTCAAAGGGATTCCTGCAGGTTGTATTAAACCATCTTGGGAACATATGGGTCAAAGTGGTTTAATACATAAATCAATGCACATATTCAAATGAAAAATCATTGTGCAGAAAGTTCTATTCAATTATGAAGTTTGTTTGCTTTTACTGTCAGGTGTTGCATGTCTCTGCTGAACTGACCCATGGGAAAGTTTGGTCCAGTGTCTATGCTATCATTTCTCACGTGTTGTCTGAATGAACTTTTCTTGGTGATATTTCTGATACGACTGTTAATTGGATTTTTTTTAACCATACCCCATACTGTTTGAATATGTGTGGCAGCTGAACTGTAGGAGATGAGGTGTGGAGCAGTGAACTGTGCACATGTCTTAACCTGGAGCTGTAAACGATGTTTGTGTTGGTCATATTTGTTGTTTTTGCTACTAAGATAAAAAAAACTAAAATTCTCCTGAGACAGCCATGTGATGTCTGTGTTTTTCCTCTATGACCACAGCAGTTCCATTATATGGGGACTGATAATTAAACAAAACAAATAATAAAAAATAATGCTATTAATGAAAACAAATCAGATCATCATGGTGAGACCCAGAGGGTAGAATGGCAAAAAAAAGTTGCTGAAAGTGGATCGGAATACCAATGTAACTGCAAATGAAAGTAAACCATTCCAGGGGTGTCACCGATTTATAATTTACATAGTTCTGATCTGATTGGTCAAATCTTGCCTGTAGTCCACTTATCGTCAAATCATGTTTTTTAGTTGTTTTGTCCTGCTCATTGATCCATAGTCCTATTTTTCCACACCAGAAAAAGGGGCTAAAACATCAAATTACAGTTTGTCTTTGTTGTGAGAAAAATAGTTTTATTCAAACAATAGAGGCTTCATGTTCTTGGATCCTTGAGAACATGGAGGTCCATCCAATCCAGGAAGCACCGGTGGCTTTCTAAACAGAATGGCCCAGATCAGATGGCAAGTCACATCCTTTATACAAGTCAGTTCAGCATGAGAAGAATACTGTGTGTTTTAATTGGCAGTCACAGGTGGGGGGAGGGGGTGGGGGAAGGCTCAGAGACAGACTGTTGACTGCTGCAGGGGGGGGGGGTGTCTGAATGTAAGACAATAGAGGAGGTGCTAGGATACAGGAGTATACAAGATAAATACAATGTTTCTTATTGCAGATATAAGCATTCTAACATTTGTGTCTGGAGATATATCAGCAATTATTGCCATTACACTCCATACGTTTTTTTGTAGGCCTAAACAGGCACTCTGAGAAAATTAATTAACTAATTAAAAATCACAGGTTTAGAAAATGGGACCAAAATAATGTGAAAGAAAAAACAATAGCATAGCAAAAAAAAGCTCTCCATCTATGCATTAAAAAGAGAAAAAAAGACAGTATTGTAAACTAAAATCAAAGGTTGAAAAATTGGTTAAGAAATAAAATCTCACATAGGCAATTTAGAGGGAAAAAAACTAAAGGCTTCAGTCCAAGTGTCCATCAAAAAAGAAAGCAGTGCGCAGACCTCAGTCTTAAGGGGGGCATATGAAATGCATAGGGGGACACAATTATTATTAGCCTACAGTACGTATATTTTTAATAGTCCTATACTCTATTCGCGCAGCACGTAATCATCACGTCAAACTAACCAACAGCGGTAGCCTATAGCCTACAACATCAGTCCTCATAATTTAAAGCAATAGGCCTACATAACATAGAAGCAATGTTATGAATATCCATAAAACACTTGACTATTCAACATATTATATGTAGCCTAACGCCAGACGCATATCTCAAACATTGCATTTTAAAGCAGTCAACAGAGGGATATGCATTGCCATTACACACACACACACACACACACACACACAAATAAACTGTAGCCTACTTTGAGTGGAGGCAGGCATCTTAATTTTGACACAGGGTCAATCCTCTCTCCAGTCCCTTCTTCAGTACAGCGGGAGACGGCGTTTCTCCGAGCTCAACCTCCTCATCAACATATCTTTCGGCCTCCGGGTTCAAAGCAGCCAGTGCGCCAATGAGCTTGCTACTGTGCTCTCCAAAACGCGCATCCATCTCTCCTTGCACAGCATCAATAACACTATAAAATACTCTCTTGAACTCAGTCTTTTCGTCTATGTCACTTTGTGACGGACCAACTGTTTCCTCAACTGCAAATCCGCGGAGGTTCTTTTAAATTCTCTCGCTTGGACCGGGGTCGGTCTCCGGCACAGCCTCGATGGCCGTGGCTGGAGGAGCGCAGAGTTCCCACAGTGCAAAACTGTGGCTTCACGCAATCAAAAGTGTCACCGCGCTGAACAAGTCCATAATTTCGGCTTGTAGTAGTCTGTTATGTGGCTCGAAAAGTGACAACAGTTTGACGATCCGATTTGGCAGAGGAGACTGTTGGTGGACTTTTCAACCATCACTGAATATCGATTATGATGAACTAGAAATGAAATAGTAAGCCGGCGAAAACTCATCCAGCTTCACTTTCAAAAATGCGCGGTGACTGTTGAGCGGCTTCTGACTTCTTCCTCACATTTTCTAGCTGCTTCTCCTCCCACACCGTTTCACGCAGACATGCAAAAATTTCACACAACGTGCGCCCCAACCCCGCGGGGTGTGCTATTATACAGTTTTTTGAATTTCCGCTAGGGGGCGCTGTTATGAAGTCCCGACTGAAAGAACTTTGAGAGGCCATGCCCCGCACACCGTAACTCCAATTGACTTCAAATTTCTCACACAGGTGTATGTTAGGGTGCTCTACAAAAAAGCCTCTGGGACCATAAAAATTCTTCTTCACAGGGGCGGGGCCTATCCACAAATTGGCCATAACTCCTTAACCATGGGTCCTATCATCATCAAACTTGCTGGGTATGTGCAGAAGTCATGTGGTAGCATGTCCCTTTACCACATTAGGCTCCTCCCCTTTACCACATTAGGCTCCTCCCCTTTACAACATTAGGCTCCTCCCCTTACCACATTCAGCTCCTCCCCTTTACTGCGTTAGGCTCCTCCCCTTTACCTTTATAGCCTGTCGGACCATAGGGGTCAGCCATGATTATTTTTTTCGTCGCCATTGCCCAAAATGTTTACGCAGGGGCGGGGCTTATTAACAAATTGGCCATAACTCCTTAACCATAGGTCCTATCATCATCAAACTTGCTGGGTATGTGCAGAAGTCATGTGGTAGCATGTCCCTCAAAGCTTATCGAGATTAACCCATAGGGGGCGCCACAAATGCCCCCTGACTCTGATTGACCTGTATTACACTTGTACAGCTCATGGTGCTCTACAATACAGCCTCTCGGACAGTTTTTTGAATTTCCGCTAGGTGGCGCTGTTATTAAGCCCCGACTGAAGAAAGTTTGAGAGGCCACGCTAAGTCCGATTGACTTGAAATTTCTCCCACAGGTGTATTTTAGGGTGCTCTACAAAAAAGCCTCTTGGATCATTAAAGTCAACCTTGAAATATTTTCGGCTAATTAGCATAAACTGAAAAACAGGGTTTTATCCACAACTTTGTCAAGTTTTACTTTATCAACACCAAATGTCTCACGAAGCCCCGGGGGACTATGACGCACGTCTCCGAAAAATATTAGTAGGATAGCTTGGAAAACATGGCCGCCATTGACTAAAATGTTTATGCAGGGGCAGGGCTTAATAACAAATTGGCCATAACTAATTGACCATTGGTCCTATCATCATGAAACTTGCAGGATATGTGCAGAAGACATGTGGTAGCATGGTCCTCTAAGCTTGTCGAGATTAACCCATAGGGGCCCCCACAAATGCGAAAACCATCATTCAAAAATGCAATGTTTGACAGGCCACGCTCCTCGCCCCCTGACTCTGATTGACTTGACATTTCTTACACATGTACAGCTCATGGTGCTCTACAATAAAGCCTCTTGGACCATAGGGGTCAGCCATTATTTTCTTTCTTCCCTAACTTACATGACCTGAAATACAGTTAAGTCACATTCGCTCTGTGGATTTCCAACCTATCATCACCAAATTGTATACACAGCATCAGGGGACGGCCACAACTCGGGACTGGAGTTCGGAAAGCCCGCGGCGGCGGTTCGTAGAAGAGTTCTGGCCCGGTCGACGGGCGGGGCGCCGCCGAAGCGGGGATTGGCGGCCTGCACAGGGCTGCCCGTACTTTCAAAATCTCCGCGGGATTTTCTAGTATTTCAATGCAAATACTATATATAACTTGTTTGGCATGCTGACAAGCAAGCCATGAAAGACTCTTGAAAACCATTTGGAACAAAAGTTACAGCACATTTGAACAAAGTTGTAAATTAGCCTTAATTCAGTGAGAGCTGCAGAAAGAAGCAATAAAACTTCACTGAAAGTTGATGATAAAATTTGCATAATATTTCAGTGCAAATACTATATATAACTTGTCTGGCATGCTGAGATCTGCTTGGCAAGCCATGAGAGACTCTTGAAAGCCATTTGGAACAAAAGTTACAGCACATTTGAACAAAGTTGAAAATTAGCCTTATTTCAGTGAGAGCTGCAGAAAGAAGCAATAAAACTTCACTGAAAGCTGATGATAAAATTTGCTTAATATTTCAATGCAAATACTATATATAACTAGTTTGGCATGCTGAGTTCTGCTTGGCAGGCCATGAAAGACTCTTGAAAACCATTTGGAACAAAAGTTACAGCACATTTGAACAAAGTTGAAAATTAGCCTTATTTCAGTGAGAGCTGCAGAAAGAAGCAATAAAACTTCACTGAAAGCTGATGATAAAATTTCTTAACATTTCAATGCAAATACTATATATAACTAGTTTGGCATGCTTCGTTTTGCTTGGCAAGCCATGAAAGACTCTTGAAAGCCATTTGGAACAAAAGTTACAGCACATTTGAACAAAGTTGAAAATTAGCCTTATTTCAGTGAGAGCTGCAGAAAGAAGCAATAAAACTTCACTGAAAGCTGATGATAAAATTTGCTTAATATTTCAATGCAAATACTATATATAACTAGTTTGGCATGCTGAGTTCTGCTTAGCAAGCCAAGAAAGACTCTTGAAAGCCATTTGGAACAAAAGTTACAGCACATTTGAACAAAGTTGAAAATTAGCCTATTTTCAGTGAGAGCTGCAGAGAGAAGCAATAAAACTTCACTGAAAGCTGATGATAAAAATTGCTTAATATTTCAATGCAAATACTATTTATAACTTGTTTGGCATGTTGAGATCTGCTTGGCAAGCCATGAAAGACTCTTGAAAACCATTTGGAACAAAAGTTACAGCACATTTGAACAAAGTTGAAAATTAGCCTTTTTTCAGTGAGAGCTGCAGAAAGAAGCAATACAATTTCACTGAAAGCTGATGATAAAATTTACTTAATATTTCAGTGCAAATACTATATATGACTAGTTTGGCATGCTGAGATCTGCTTGGCAAGCCATGAAGGACTCTTGAAAACCATTTGGAACAAAAGTTACAGCACATTTGAACAGAGTTGAAAATTAGCCTTATTTCAGTGAGAGCTGCAGAAAGAAGCAATAAAACTTCACTGAAGGCTGATGATAAAAATTCCTTAAGATTTTAATGCAAATACTATATATAACTAGTTTGGCATGCTGAGATCTGCTTGGCAAGCCATGAAATACTCTTGAAAACCCTTTGGAACAAAAGTTACAGCACATTTGAACAGAGTTGAAAATGAGCCTTATTTCAGTGAGAGCTGCAGAAAGAAGCAATACAATTTCACTGAAAGCTGATGATAAAATGTACTTAAGATTTCAATGCAAATACTATATATGACTAGTTTGGCATGCTGAGATCTGCTTGGCAAGCCATGAAATACTCTTGAAAACCCTTTGGAACAAAAGTTACAGCACATTTGAACAGAGTTGAAAATTAGCCTTATTTCAGTGAGAGCTGCAGAAAGAAGCAATACAATTTCACTGAAAGCCGATGATAAAATTTACTTAAGATTTCAATGCAAATACTATATATGACTAGTTTGGCATGCTGAGATCTGCTTGGCAAGCCATGAAAGACTCTTGAAAACCATTTGGAACAAAAGTTACAGCACATTTGAACAGAGTTGAAAATTAGCCTTATTTCAGTGAGAGCTGCAGAAAGAAGCAATACAATTTCACTGAAAGCTGATGATAAAATTTACTTAAGATTTCAATGCAAATACTATATATGACTAGTTTGGCATGCTGAGATCTGCTTGGCAAGCCATGAAAGACTCTTGAAAACCATTTGGAACAAAAGTTACAGCACATTTGAACATAGTTGAAAATTAGCCTTATTTCAGTGAGAGCTGCACAAAGAACCAATAAAATTTCAATGAAAGCTGATGATGAAATTTACTTAAGATTTCAATGCAAATACTATATATGACTAGTTTGGCATGCTGAGATCTGCTTGGCAAGCCATGAAAGACTCTTGAAAACCATTTGGAACAAAAGATACAGCACATTTGAACAGAGTTGAAAATTAGCCTTGTTTCAGTGAGAGCTGCACAAAGAAGCAATAAAATTTCAATGAAAGCTGATGATAAAATTTACTTAAGATTTCAATGCAAATACTATATATGACTAGTTTGGCATGCTGAGATCTGCTTCGCAAGCCATGAAGGACTCTTGAAAACCATTTGGAACAAAAGTTACAGCACATTTGAACGAAGTTGAAAATTAGCCTTATTTCAGTGAGAGCTGCAGAAAGAAGCAATAAAATTTCACTGAAAGCTGATGATAAAATTTGCTTAATATTTCAATGCAAATACTATATATAACTAGTTTGGCATGCTGAGATCTGCTTGACAAGCCATGAAATACTCTTGAAAACCGTTTGGAACAAAAGTTACAGCACATTTGAACAGAGTTGAAAATTAGCCTTATTTCAGTGAGAGCTGCACAAAGAAGCAATAAAATTTCAATGAAAGCTGATGATAAAATTTACTTAAGATTTCAATGCAAATACTATATATGACTAGTTTGGCATGCTGAGATCTGCTTGGCAAGCCATGAAAGACTCTTGAAAACCATTTGGAACAAAAGATAAAGCACATTTGAACAGCGTTGAAAATTAGCCTCATTTCAGTGAGAGCTGCAGAAAGAAGCAATACAATTTCACTGAAAGCTGATGATAAAATTTACTTAATATTTAAATGCAAATACTTGATATGACTAGTTTGGCAAGCTGAGATCTGCTTGGCAAGCCATGAAAGACTCCTGAAAAACATTTGGAACAAAAGTTACAGCACATTTGAACAAAGTTGAAAATTAGCCTTATTTCAGTGAGAGCTGCAGAAAGAAGCATTACAATTTCACTGAAAGCTGATGATAAAATTTACTTAAGATTTCAATGCAAATACTATATATGACTAGTTCGACATGCTGAGATCTGCTTGGCAAGCCATGAGAGACTCTTGAAAACCATTTGGAACAAAAGTTACAGCACATTTGAACAGAGTTGAAAATTAGCCTTATTTCAGTGAGAGCTACAGAAAGAAATTGTCAATGGACATAACTGTCAGAGGGATCAGTGTGAGAGGATTTGTGGCTGGTCCATTGATCCGTGCAGTTCAGTTTGAGTTAACACAGAGTTGATAAATAAACAAAAAAAAAACATTCTATGCACACCTGTATGTAGCTGCTCTGCTAATTCTCCTTGAAAGGAAAATATTATGCTTCTTATATGGTATGTGTAACAATTTCTTCTGGCAATAGCAGAGGTATTAGTCTTTAATTCATGTGAACTGCTATGCCCCCAGTATAACAGAATGTGGAAAACCCTGCTAATACATATATTTTCCATATATATAATTTAGCCTGGTTCAATGAACTTCCATCTAGGCGGTTTCAAACAGATATGCGCTTCATTTGTAGCCTGGTCCAACCAGACCATCATACTTCATTTCATTTGTACAGAAGGTCTGGAACTGCTTTATTTGGCAAACGTTCACTCACTTGGAGGGCGGGTGTCTGCTGAAGTTTAAAACTATTGGATCTGCCCAGTGCCACTCTGTATCAGCATAACGTTTGGTCGTGCCGTATGTCATGAGCCGGCTTCTGACGGTGCGTTCCTGTTGTACTGGGAACTCGAAAATGTCCGACTTCACTACATATTGTAGTCTATTGATCTACCGGTACCTGGCAACGGTAACTTGCTAGAGCCTAACGTTTAGTTATTTGGATGAGAAAGGTTGTAGGCGTCCATACTTTCGCGATTAGAGGCACTGGAACACAGACAGGTCGGAACTCGGAACCACCAAGTCGGAAGTCTCCGAGTTCCGAGTATAAAGGAACGCAGCATTCAACTGAAACTGGAGTGCAACTTCGACGGCATCGTTCTCAGCCATTCGCTCTGTTCGCTGATTGGACGGCCGGAAATTTTCCTCAGCTAGAATCCATGAAATCACCGCAGACCCAGACTGACTACTGAAGGGGAAATGAAATTTGAGCGGAAGTAGGTAGGCGGGCGGAGCCAGGCTACTTCATTTGTGCACAGAAAAAAAAATTACATTATTGAGCAATATTAAACTGCCCTGATGATATACTTACTTTTCAGCAAAGCGAATACATTGACAAGCAGCTTCAATGTGCGTGTTATTGCTGATGTCGCATTTGTCATGCTGAAGCTGCATATCCAGCGTACTAGGACGATTATCCAGTGTGCAATCGTCACTGGCTGACACTGGGATATTTTTTCATAAATTCCAATTTAATAAAAACATAATTCACACGTACGGCTCCGTCCTTTATGGTTTCTAATTCCATCTTGTGGACAATGAGCGTTAAATTCTGCAAACACCCAACGCTCAGAAGGAAAACAGGATATATGGGTGGATGGGGGGGCTAGTTAAGACCAAGTATATCAGAATATGAGAACAGGAGAGTTGAGGTTAGTCCAGTCCCGATCAGCACTATAGCAGTCCTGTCCAGAGGTTATAGCATGCTGTGTTGATGACAGACTCCAGATGATGGTACATGGACACTAGCTGAGGGGGGGGGGGCTGCTACTGGCTTGAGGCTGGGATGGCAGCAGTTCCCGAAACACAACCTTTAGACTCTGTGAGTGGAAGAAAATGGGAAATTAAAATTGCTGAGATGCACAACAACATTATAATAATGATACATATAAAAGTAGAAAGTATATCAATATAAAAACTCACTGTTTTTCCAGCTTGGGTGTCCAGAAACACCAAAACAAAACAGTCAGTGAACTTCTGGTTCAGAACAGCCTTTTGGTGACATAAAGAGATCAAATGTTAATATTTTCCAAATCCCATATTTTGCTCATCCTCAATGAATCACATGGGAATTAAATTGGTTCCACTGTAGTACATACAGAAAGCTTAGTCGTTGTCAGTGTTGGGAATAACGCCATTATTTTTTCAGTAACAGGGTAATGTAACTAATTACTTTTTCCGTCGTTACAACGCCGTTATCGTTACTGAACGTTAAATGCGGTGCGTTACTATGAATTGATTGAATAAACTGTGTAATCCGAGCGCACCCCCTGGCTCCATACTACACAAACTGCTAGTGAGGAGACGGGGTGGGTTAACAACGAGATAAGCGATTGTTATTTCTTATAGTGTTTTAAGATGTGTTATATTCAGTGTGGATGACATTATAACTGTCAGTTAGCGCCGGAGTCAGCCGGAGTGCATGTTTAGTGAAGTTTCTTTTTCTTTCTCTCTCTGTTGTGTGAGCGTGCACATTGCCGCAGTAACCACCTATCAATCCATGGTTGAAACGTGCTCTCTCTGAGTTCTTTTGCATCATCCTTGTGAGTAAATGCATGGAGTTTCCAGATCTCTATAAATTATAATTTATGCACGTTATTAAACGGCCGCGATTCGCCGGTTGCAACAGCTGTTTAGCGTGTCATCACGAGCCGAATATTGCTATTGTTCTTTTCCTGGGATCTGTATGCTGCTGTGCATGTTAAAGAAGGAAATAAACATATGATAAATCCTTACTCCTCCTCTCATCGTCTCATGCTTCATAGTCTGACGTTTTTTGGGTAAAACTTCTTGCTGTCTGTTGATGTGCAATACATAGTGAAGGTTATGTAGCCTACAAGTAGGCCTACCTGTCTGTTCTACTCATTTCAACTGACTTGTGAAAACTTTTTTTTGACATATAGCAACTTACAGTAGGCTAACGCAAATAGTTACTTTCCCTGGTAACTACACTCAACAAAAATATAAACGCAACACTTTTGTTTTTGCTCCCATTTTTCACGAGATGGACTTAAAGATCTAAAATTCATTCCAGATACACAATATTACCATTTCTCTCAAACAGTGTTCACAAATCTGTCTAGATGTGTGATAGTGAGCACTTCTGCTTTGCTGAGATAATCCATCCCACCTCACAGGTGTGCCACATCAAGATGCTGATCAGACATCATGATTAGTGCACAGGTGTGCCTTAGACTGTCCACAATAAAAGGCCACTCTGAAATGTGCATTTTTTGCTTTATTGGGGGTCTGGGGACTCAGAACCAGTCAGTATCTGGTGTGACCACCATTTGCCTCATGCAGTGCAACACATCTTCTTCGCATAGAGTTTATCAGATTGTCAATTGTGGCCTGTGGAATGTTGGTCCATTCCTCTTCAATGGCTGTGCGAAGTTGCTGGATATTAGTGGGAAGTGGTGCACGCTGTCGTATACGCCGGTCAAGCACATCCCAAACATGCTCAATGGGTGACATGTCCGGTGAGTATGCTGGCCATGCAAGAACTGGGACATTTTCAGCTTCCAAGAATTGTGTACAGATCCTTGCAACATGGGGCCGTGCATTATCTTGCTGAAACGTGAGGTGATGTTCATGGATGTATGGCACAACAATGGGCCTCAGGATCTCATCACGGTATCTCTGTGCATTCAAAATGCCATCAATAAAATGCACCTGTGTTCTTCGTCCATAACAGATGCCTGCCCATACCATAACCCCACCACCACCATGGGCCACTCGATCCACAACATTGACATCAGCAAAGCGCTCACCCACACGACGCCACACACGCTGTCTGCCATCTGCCCTGAACAATGTAAACCGAGATTCATCCGTGAAGAGAACACCTCTCCAACATGCCAGACGCCATCGAATGTGAGCATTTGCCCACTCAAGTCTGTTACGGCGACGAGCTGGAGTCAGGTCAAGACCCCGATGAGGACGACGAGCATGCAGTTGAGCATCCCTGAGATGGTTTCTGACAGTTTGTGCAGAAATTGTTTGGTTATGCAAACCAATTGTTTCAGCAGGTGTCTCAGTGGCTGGTCTCAGACGATCTTGGAGGTGAACCTGCTGGATGTGGAGGTCCTGGGCTGGTGTGGTTACACGTGGTCTGCGGTTGTGAGGCCGGTTGGATGTACTGCCATATTCTCTGAAACGCCTTTGGAGACGGCTTATGGTGGAGAAATGAACATTCAATGCACGAGCAACAGATCTGGTTGACATTCCTGCTGTCAGCATGCCAATTGCATGCTCCCTCAATGCTTGTGGCATCTGTGGCATTTTGCTGTGAGACAAAACTGCACATTTCAGGGTGGCCTTTTATTGTGGACAGTCTAAGGCACACCTGTGCACTAATCATGATGTCAGATCAGCATCTTGATGTGGCACACCTGTGAGGTGGGATGGATTATCTCAGCAAAGCAGAAGTGCTCACTATCACACATTTAGACAGATTTGTGAACAATGTTTGAGAGAAATGGTAATATTGTGTATCTGGAATGAATTTTAGATCTTTAAGTCCATCTCATGAAAAATGGGAGCAAAAACAAAAGTGTTGCGTTTATATTTTAGTTGAGTGTAGTTACTTCTATTATAAAGTCATACAGTTGCTAACTCAGTTACTTTTTGGAACAAGTAGTGAGTAACTATAACTAATTACTTTTTTAAAGTAACGTTCCCAACACTGGTCGTTGTCAATATGAGCAAAACCCACACAATAGTGCAATTATTCAAAACACGCCTTTGAACCAGAAACATGTTAAGAAAACATTTGCTGGATAAAAAGATGCAGCTGGTAAAATGGATAACAGTGAATCAGGCTTGAGATAAAAAGGGTGCACTCACACTCAGACCAGTACTGTGCCGGAGCGAGAAAATCCACGGGTTTGGGTTGTTTTGAGTTACTGTAGTATATTGGTGTATGGTCAATGGTAGTTAGATAGTTTTTAAATATGTTCATCTGGTCAAACCTGAAGCAAACATTCCACCTTTGCATCAGACAAACACAAACTTAAAAACCTTTTAATTTTTAAATTACCATTGACGGAATAGTCGCATATAAACCGGGCCAGGGCCAAGGAAGGGTACAGAGCACTCACACTGGTCAAACCTACTGGAGCGTGCTTGGGCTCAGTACGGATATGTAGTGTGAGTGTACGCCATTTCTTTTGATCTCCACTCTCCAGCTATCTTACAGTGCACTCACACGTGTCCTGATCTGGGCATACGCAATACTGCTGCAGCGGCAACAGTCTCATATAAAATGACATCAGGACACAGTCTTTGCACATGTTTCGTACCAGCTCGTGCATCTGTTACTGCGCCGAAGCACACCTTTCCAAACTGTGCCAGGGCCAAGGAAGTGTTCTGTGGTTGAGTATGGTACGGATCAGTCACCTTGGTCAAACGAACATCGTCAATTGTGCTATTTTAGTCTTAATTTTTGAAAAAAAACATCACCTGGAGAGGACGCTGGCGCTGTCTGTTCGCCGCTTCTCCAAGCTATTTTTGGGCCAATTTTGGCCAATTTTATTTTAAAAGTGATTTTTTGTGGACCTTTGGTCTCTTCTTGGTTCCCTGCGGGCTACACCAACATCGAAAAGCAGGCTTGTGGACTGTCTTTGGTTGTTCCGGTGTTGTTGTGGAGGAGCCGTGTAGCTCACTTGCTATTTTGGCGTCCCTAGCAACGGCTAAAAACAAGTAGTAGTAGTGACATTTTCCTGGTCACTACTGGCGTTTTCTTCGGTGATCCTGGTGAGGAATATGCCCCGGGCAACCTGCAAAGCTGTCTCTACAGTCTCATCGTGGATTTTTCGACACTTTTTCTACACTGCCTCTCAGCTCTTCTCCAACTGCTTCGGGTCCGTACCTAACTGCTAACAGGCTAACATCACTCTGGCTGGTTCGATGTTGACCTACTTCGCCTCACAGCTGCTGAAGTACAACAACCGCTCCATCCCACCCTGTATTTCCACCATAAAGCAGCTAGGACTATTGCGTAGACCTCGATATATACACAGAGGCTCAGGGAGAAACTTTATTTATGGTCAGCCTGCCGGCTTCATCCCATCCGTCTTGTCCACTGAGACGGCTGAGGGCAAAGGACACAACATCGCGAGATCCCCGCAGTCCCGGCTAGATGGATTTCATGGAGTGGATTACAACCTGCGCGGAGTGGATTTTAAGGCTGCCGGTTTCATCCCATCCGTCTTGTCCACTGAGACGGCTGAGGGGAAAGGATACAACATCAGCATCTCCTTCCCATTCGTCCGGTTGCCTCTGCCACGTCATCGGGACTCGCCCGCTGTTGGGCCATTCACCGCTTCTGTCGGGCAGCAGCTCACCAGGCAGGACAGAAAACATGGACTGGGTTTCAATCCTTCATCGCCAGTGACCCATACTGCGGTTTGTGTGACTAGCTCCCCCAGCTACTGTCCACCTCCGGCATCACCATGTAGATTACTGGCTACTTCACCTCCCCATACTGTTGCTGTTTATGTGACTAACCCGACAATACGTACAAGAAACACTTGTCACTTTAATACTGCAAACCTGTCAAACTTGGTATCCATTCCCCTTCAGCCACAGTCTGCTGTAGTAAATAGGGCTGACAATGCTTCACATTCAAACACACTGAGTCTGGCCTTGTTAAACATCAGATCTTTGTCAGGTAAAACATTTTTAATTAATGATTTTATTACCAAGCACAATCTTGATTTTATGTTTTTAACTGAAACTTGGTTGGACCCAGACAACAGCTCAGCTGTTCTTATCGAGTCAACCCCCCCCAACTACACTTTCGAGAGTGAGGCCAGAGCTCATAGGAAAGGTGGTGGAGTTGCTATTTTATTTAATGAATCTTTAACATGCAAAAAGATGTTTTATGGAAACTTTGTTTCATTTGAATATGTGGCTCTCAAGTTAAATTCAGCCTCTCAAGCTATTGTTATTAATATCTACAGGCCACCTAAATACTGTGCAAACTTTTTTGATGACCTTACTGGACTACTGTCTGTAATCTGTATGGAGTTTGACTGTTTATTGATTGTTGGGGATTTTAATATACATGTGGACAAACCCGAGGACAGAAGTGCTAAAGAACTATGCTATGTACTGGAAAATTTTGGACTCTCCCAACACGTAAACCAGCCTACACATAACAAAGGTCACACCCTGGACTTATTAATTTCAAAGGGCCTGGACATTTCAAACCTTTTAGTGTCTGATGTGGGTCTCTCCGACCATTCATGTTTGTTTTTTGGGAGTACAATATCTTTGAACACAACTGCAAAAACAAAGGTTATCAAAAAACGGTATATTACTGAAAACACGAGTGAACAATTTATCCAGGCATTTTCTCTGTCCCCGCTCCTCCCCTGTATCTCAGTTAATGAGCTTGTATGTAACTTCAACTCAAAAATTACAAATGTTATCGATGCTATTGCACCCACCAAGGTGAAAATCATCTCTGGTAAAAAAAGGTCCCCCTGGAGAAATACCCCTCAGGTCAGAATTGAAAAAAGAGAGTGCCGTAAAGCAGAACGCAGGTGGCGAAAAACAAATCTAAATGTTCACTATAACATCTTCAAAGAGAAACTACGCACGTTTAATCTAGAACTAAGAAATGCAAGACAGTCTTTCTTCTCTGACATCATCACCAAAAACAGCAACAATGCACATGCCCTGTTTGCTGCTGTTGACAGGCTAACAAACCCTCCTGTGTCAGTAGCGTCTGAGCATCTTTCCACGAGGGCCTGCAATGAATTTGCCTCCTTCTTTACTGAGAAAATTCATAAAATAAGACAAGCTGTCACTGCATCAATACCAGGTTCAAGATATGTTTTATCTCTGTACCCATTTAAAACAAATTCAGATGCCATGACAGAGTTTTTTCTGATAAACAAGAAAAACCTGGATGACATTATACAACACCTGAACTCCTCCTCCTGTTGCCTTGACATTCTGCCCACAGGCTTCTTTAAAACTGTTTTTAGCTGTATGGCCTCAGATGTCCTAGAAATTGTCAATATGTCCCTTCGCACTGGTGTATTCCCACAGGCCCTGAAAACAGCTGTCATCAAGCCACTCCTAAAAAAGAAAAATCTAGATACATCACTCATGAACAATTATAGGCCGATATCCAACCTACCATTTTTAAGCAAGATCATTGAAAAAGCTGTTCATCATCAGCTAAATAACTACTTAGCAATGAATAACTGCTTTGATGTCTTTCAGTCAGGTTTTCGACAACACCACAGCACTGAGACTGCTCTGGTTAAGGTCCTCAATGACATCCACTTAAACACAGACAGTGGCAAAAGCTCTGTATTAGTTTTATTGGATCTCAGTGCTGCGTTCGACACAGTTGACCACAGCATATTGCTAGATCGACTTGCAAACTGGGTTGGACTTTCTGGAACTGTGCTAAACTGGTTTGAATCATACTTAAAGGAAAGAGACTACTATGTGTCAATAGGCAATTTCACATCCGAGCGAACAAATATTACATGCGGGGTCCCCCAAGGTTCCATACTTGGGCCTCTTCTGTTTAACATATACATGCTACCGCTAGCTCAGATTATGAACAAAAACAAATTATGCTACCATAATTATGCAGACGACACACAAATTTACATAACCATATCACCAGGAGACTATGGTCCGATTCAAGCACTAAGTAAATGCATTGAACAAATCAATGACTGGATGTGCCAAAACTTTCTTCAATTAAACAGCGACAAAACTGAAGTAATTGTCTTTGGTGCCAGGGATGAACAATCAAAAGTCAGCGCACAGCTTAAATCTGTTATGTTAGAAAGCACACACCAAGCTAGAAATCTTGGAGTAGTGATAGATTCCGACTTGAATTTCAAAAAACACATTAAATCAATTACTAAGTCAGCCTACTACCACCTTAAAAATATATCGAGAATTAAAGGGCTAATATCTCAGCAGGACTTAGAAAAACTTGTCCATGCATTTATTTTTAGTAGACTTGACTACTGTAATAGTGTCTTTGCAGGCCTTCCTAAAAAATCAATCAGACAGCTTCAGCTAATTCAGAACGCTGCTGCTCGAGTCCTCACTAGGACCAAAAAAGTAGATCACATTACCCCAGTTCTTAGGTCTTTACACTGGCTTCCTGTCACTCAAAGAATTGATTTTAAAATATCGATGATGGTCTACAAAGCCTTAAATGGTTTAGGGCCAAAATACATTACTGATCTGCTGATACGTTATGAGCCGCCCAGAGCCCTTAGGTCGTCTGGGACAGGTCTTTTAAAAGTTCCCAGAGCTAGGACTAAACAGGGAGAGGCGGCATTCAGCGTTTATGCGCCCAATGTCTGGAACGGACTGCCAGAGAGTCTGAGGTCCGCTGAGACTCTCAGCTCTTTTAAATCGGGTCTCAAAACGTTCTTGTTTCCCTTTTAACCTGTAATTTTTTTTTTTTTTTTTTTTTTTTTTTTTTTTTTTTGGTAAAATGTTTTAATTCTTTTATTTAAATGTTGTATTTTTATCCATGTTTTAAATTTGTTCATTTTTTTTTTTTTTTTTTTTTTTTTTTGTATTCTTTATTTGATTTTAACCCTGTGAAGCACCTTGAGTGGCCCTGTGCCTGAAATGTGCTCTATAAATAAAATTGCCTTGCCTTGCCTTGCCTTGCCTTGCCTTGCCTAGGGAACGGTAGGAATGCCTAGTGTGCCCTTATTTACTTGCTCTAGTTTCAAAATTAAAACAGTATCCCAAATTTTTCCCCTCAAGATCGAAATAATCCCTCGATGTTCGATGCTCTCAACCAATGAGATGATCACAGTTTTAAAGTGACTTGGTGAAGTGAAACAAACCTGCAGTAAAAAACTAAAAAAACAGAAAACAACTTTATCTGATCAAAGTCAGTGTTGTCAGTCTTCTCACCAGATACTGAATTCCACTGTCGTCAAATGTCTGCAGCTCTGAGGGAAGCGGTTCAGCAGGACTTTGATCAGACTCTGGTACCATGCTGGACTCATGGTCAGGAAACAGTCCTAAAGCAACACATAACACATTGCCATCATAAGAATCTACTACCACAGTTTCAAAAAAGGTGGGACGATATGCAAAATGTGAATAAAACAGAATGTGAATATTTCCTAATCCTTTTCAACATGTATTAAATAAATAACAGTACAAGTACATCATATGTATTGGTTTAAACCGATACATTTTATACATTTTTATTTTTGTAAATATACAATTTACCTGCAGCTTCACTGGCTCCCGGTCAAAACCTGCATCGATTTCTAGATTCTCCTCCTCACCTTCAAGGCTCTCCACAACCTCGCCCCTCCATACATCTGTGAACTCCTGCACACCAACCCGCACTCTCCAGTCCTCCTCTTCCATTCAACTAACTGTGCCACCCGCCCGCCTGGTCACCATGGGGTCCAGGGCATTCAGCCGATCTGCCCCCCACCTCTGGAACACCCTCCCACCTGGCATCCGTAACTCTGACACTCTCTGCACTTTTAAGTCCCGTCTAAAAACACATCTTTTTAAACTGACATATTCAATCTAGTTCCTTGTCTCCCACCCATTTCACCCCACTTGTGTAAATTGTTTCAATGTATCTTGTTCTTGTGTTTTTTATGATTGTTGATTTTGTTTTTTAAATACTGCCCTGTAAGGTGACCTTGAGTGCTATGAAAGGCGCCCTCAAATAAAATGAATTATTATTATTATTATTATTATTATCTGTTGAACAAGCTCTGTTGAATATCAACTAACCATCTACTAATAGTGCAACTTGCAGTTAACTTACAGTTAGTTGAATACATGTTACATCTGTTGAGATAGTTCTGTTGAATGTCAACTCATTCACTGTTAACATGCATATCTACTGATGGCTTGTTGAGTGTCAACAGTGGACTATCAAACTAAAGTGTTACCAAACCGTCCTCTCCAGCATCTGTTGCCAGCTGATCCAATTGCACAGAGGACGAGGAGCTGCTGTTGTTCCTGGTCCTAAGTGGTCCTCTCTGCGATATCCACCGCGGTCTCCTTAGTCAGCAGTACTTGGAAAAGCCCCTGGAATCATCTCTGCTTCCAATGTTTTCCAATTCAAAATAGATATCAAACAATGCTCCACTTTACCGTTATCTCTTATTGGAAGAAAAAACTGTCTAAACATGAATATTGTTCACAAATTCTTATTTCTGTTCCAAGCGATACCTTATTTTATACCACATACATTTGATGATCTCTTCCTTTATTTTGAATAATAAATTCAGCCCCCATAGGTAAAACATTTATGATAAGACAAAACAAACAAGGCTGTCCCTTCCAAACCTGCGCTCATATTACTGGGATGCACATTTTAATTCTATTTCCCTGTGGCTAAAGGGTTGGAATGGTACACCTCCAACATGGCTCCAGATTGAAACGACCACAAGCAGTAACCCAATCACTACGCATTGTAAAACAGTTTAAAAAAAACTCTTGGGTATTCAAAACATTTCTATACGCTCACCTATAATAAACAATCACCTCTTTCAACCATCTTCATAAAACAAAACCTTCCAAATTTGGTATGACAGAGAGAATTAAGGATTTGTAAATTGATAGCACTTTTGCAAGCTTTGAAATATTATCCAGAAAATTAGAATTGACCAATATTCACTTTTCTGTTACTTATAAATTAAGGACTTCCCACGCAAAAAGTTTACTCATTTATTTATTCTTAATTATTTATCTGGTCAATATTCTCAGCCCTTATGTCGTTCACATAGGCCACCTAACACACCGTGAACACGCTCCACATTCAGTATTAATTATTTGACGTGAACACAAGCCCTTAATCTTCACATTTCAGTTTAGGAATTTAGAGTAATTAGGGGTCGAGATCAGTAAATGAAGCTGGTCAAATACTGAAACCTCTTTTTTTTTTTTAATTATTTATTTATTGGATTTTTCATTTTTAAGGACAACAAGAACAAACACAAGGAACAACTGTCTCTGAGTTCAAATTAAATCAAAATACATCATAAAAAAATAAATAATAGGCTTTCATACAAAAATGTGTAAAAATATACATGGAAAATTCCAAAAAAAAAAAAAAAACAAGCATCGACTAAATAAAGTTAGGAACACAAATAAACATAAATAAATAAAAAGTTAAAAAAGTATAAAAATAAATAAATAAAAAGAGAGGGGGGGAGGGGTTCAGTCTTGGGGCAGGGTTGATAAAGAATTTAAATAAGTTATAAAAGAATCCCATTTTTTTTGCAAATTTATTAGCACAGCCTTTCACTGTCAATTTAATTTTTTTGAGTTTTAAAAAGAACATAACGTCTTCGAGCCAGATTTTAATTGATGGGGGTTTAGGGTATTTCCACATAAGCAAAATACGGCGTCTTGCCAGAAGTGAAGGCTAATGTTTCTGATTGTAAGGCTGTAATATGGGGTTGTTGAGATGGGATTCCAAATATTGCAATGAAGGTGTCGGTTTTTATTTGGGCTCCCAGAACCTTTGACATGATCATAAAAAAGTCATTCCAGAATCTACACTCAACAAAAATATAAACGCAACACTTTTGTTTTTGCTCCCATTTTTCATGAGATGGACTTAAAGATCTAAAATTCATTCCAGATACACAATTGTACCATTTCTCTCAAACATTGTTCACAAATCTGTCTAAATGTGTGATAGTGAGAACTTCTGCTTTGCTGAGATAATCCATCCCACCTCACAGGTGTGCCACATCAAGATGCTGATCTGACATCATGATTAGTGCACAGGTGTGCCTTAGACTGTCCACAATAAAAGGCCACTCTGAAATGTGCATTTTTTTTGCTTTATTGGGGATCTGGGGACTCAGAACCAGTCAGTATCTGGTGTGACCACCATTTGCCTCATGCAGTGCAACACATCTTCTTCGCATAGAGTTTATCAGATTGTCAATTGTGGCCTGTGGAATGTTGGTCCACTCCTCTTCAATGGCTGTGCGAAGTTGCTGGAGATAGTGGGGTCGTATAAGGCTCAGTCATTTCAAATTCGTGTTAAAGTTTGGTTTTAACTTCCAAGTTGAAGTTTAGGGTCTACAGAAAAATTTGAGTCCGAGTGTCAAACACACAGATGAAAAATGGCCTCTAGGGGGCGCCGCAAAATATGTAAACTGCTACAACTTTTGATTAGATTATCCAATTTTAACATATGAGGTATGTATGGATTCAGAATTAAAAGGAGAAACAGGTATACCAAGCATTTGGTGACCAGATAAAAATAAATACACTTTTATCCCAAAATATTACATGGGCACAAGCGAAATTATGCTTTTTTTGGAGATAAAGTCTGGAAATGTCCTCAAAGTTGCTATGAAACATAATTTTTAAAGTTATTGTAAATAAAGGCTGTTATGTGTAATGACTCGACTGGATTTAAGATTGGTGTTCAGAATATCCCTATAGCACAAACATAGCTAGGATACCCGTACACAAATATGGCTGCATATAGCCTACGTGATATGAAGCACCCAACTTGCAGGCCTTTTGTTATTTTTGCACTTTTTAATTATTTTGCTGCTTTCATCCATGAACGAGGAAGGATCAGCATCACAGCAGCGTTTTCAACGTCACACCAAAGACCTGATGGAGCTGTTGCTCAGCAATGGGAATCCCTTTGAGGAGAGCAGTAAAGACCTGGTTACTTTAGATAACAAGGTGTGCGAGTCTGCAGCCGCTGCAGCATCGGTCCTTAAAGTTGAGTCAATGGGACAAGAGCAGTACAACAACTTCAAAAAGAATGTGCTGGACTCACATGACACACCACTGACAGCTCCGATCAAGCGAAACAACTTGATGTTGTTCCATGAGAAGAAAACACGCAAGAAGACAGCAGCTAAACTGAGGATGCAGCACTTCAAACGTCATGCAGAGCTTTATGGGAAAGCTTTCATTGTGCTGGAAAGCCGGAGTGGGAATTTGGAAGATTTTTTCTGCCACGAGTCTTCTCCATACCCACCTGCATTGTCATGCGAAGGATCCCTCAACTCCTGTACGAAATCAGATTTGTTGTTTTACATCCTGGGGAATCCTAAGAGTGGAGGAACATCTGACAGTGAGGAGATAGTTGCACCAGATCTTTATGATTTCATTGTCATTGATGGTGGAGCACTTATCCATTCACTGCCTGGCACGACTGTCCAAGGGAAGACCTTTGAGTCATACTTCAACAAGGTGTTCTGCCCAAGAGTTCAACGTGACCTGAAAAGATCAACACGAGTGGACATCGTCTGGGACCAGTATCGTGCTTTGACAATCAAAGGAGGAACAAGAGAAAAGCGAGGATCAGGCACCCGACAACGCATCTCTGGCACTGCCAAAGTCCCAAGAGATTGGCAGGCATTTCTGGCAAATGAGGATAATAAGACAGAACTGTTTTCATTCCTGTCAACTGCGCTTGTAACAAATGGACAGTTCCCAGATGACAAAGATGTCTACATAACAGCAGATGATTGCGTCCACCATGTTGGAAACAGTCCTCCAATGGATCGCTGCAACCACGAGGAAGCTGACACTCGTGTCCTAGTGCATCTTCTCCATGCCCTCCAAACAGCATCAGTTGGGATGGTCTATACTGGAGACACAGATGTTGTCGTAATCCTGCTGAGTAATTTCCATCATATCAAGGCTTTGAATGCAACTGCAGAAATCTGGATCTGCTTCAAAACTGGAAAGACATCAAGAATGATCTCCCTGAACACTCTCGCCACAAAACTGGGCACAGAAACATGTAAAGCCATGGCTCTCTTCCACGCATTCACGGGATCAGACAGCACATCTTCTTTCAAGTTCAGGGGTAAGCGATCCTGCTGCAAATTGATGCCCGAAGTTCCACACTTGACAGAGGAGTTCGCAACCATCATTGAGACTCCATTCCAAACCTCTCCAAGGCTGAAAGAAGTTGCAGTAAACTTTGTCTGTAGGCTGTACTCCAGTGAATCAAATGAGGAAAATTATGTTGATCTTCTTCGAATGAGGCTATTCTCACAGAAGACGAGGGATGTTGAAAGAATCCCCCCAACAATGGATGCTTTGGATCTACATCTCAAAAGGAGTGTCTTCCAAGCAAGCATCTGGACAACAGCCCACATGTAAGTATGCACCTGTATGGATTTGAGTACTATATAATCACAAAAAAACCATGCATTTATGTATTCATTCATTTAGGTCTATAATGCCTGACAACAACCCCACTGACCATGGGTGGAAAGAAGAGGACAGCAAACTTCTTCCCATTTGGACTACGCTACCACTTGCCAAAGACGTATTCCAACTAGTTGTGAAGTGTGGTTGTACAAGTACTTGTATAAGTCGACCTGCCAGTTCTCGGTGTAAGTGCATGAAGGCGAAGTTAAAGTGCACACGTCTGTGCAAGTGCACATGTCAGAACTTCTAAGACTGACATAGAATAAATCAAAGAAGTAAATTATAGTTATCATTGTAGAGTGAAGTTCTCAGAATAAATGTTAGCCCTATGGTCCTCTGTTCATTTTTTGAATGCCAGAAAAACTATTGTTTATCTTCTTATTGTTATTGATTTACTTTCTTCCAGATATAAAGTTCTTTTGTGAAAATGTCTTGTGAATAAAATGATGGCTTGTTGGCTTGATTGATTGATTGATTGATTGATTGATTGACTGACTGAAAAAAGTTGAGACACCTGATCCTAAATCAATACATAGAAAGTTCATGGCTGTTACTACATTTTGCGGCGCCTCCTAGGGCATAGAATAGAAGAGTGAGGAGCATTTCAATTTCAGTTTAATCAGTTTAGTCTTGACTTGTGAAATAACATTAAAAAGTAAAATTCCTTAGCAACTGTGAGGATATTTTCAGACTTTATCTTTAAAAAAGCATAATTTCGCTTGTGTCCATGTAATATTTTGGGCTAAAAGTGTATTTATTTTTATCTGGTCACCAAATGCTTAGCATACCAGTTTCTCCTTTTAATTCTGAATCCATACATACCTCATTTGTTAAATTTGGTTAATCTAATCAAAAGTTGTAGCAGTTTACATATTTTGCGGCGCCCCCTAGAGGCCATTTTTTATCTGTGTGTTTGACACTCGGACTCAAATTTTTCTATAGACCCTAAACTTCAACTTAGAAGTGAAAACCAAACTTTAACACCAATTTGAAATGACTGAGAAAAATTACACATGCATCCGACCCCACTAAGATGGCTTATGGTGGAGAAATGAACATTCAATGCACGAGCAACAGATCTGGTTGACATTCCTGCTGTCAGCATGCCAATTGCACGCTCCCTCAATGCTTGTGGCATCTGTGGCATTTTGCTGTGAGACAAAACTGCACATTTCAGGGTGGCCTTTTATTGTGGACAGTCAAAGGCACACCTGTGCACTAATCATGATGTCAGATCAGCATCTTGATGTGGCACACCTGTGAGGTGGGATGGATTATCTCAGCAAAGCAGAAGTTCTCACTATCACACATTTAGACAGATTTGTGAACAATGTTTGAGAGAAATGGTACAATTGTGTATCTGGAATGAATTTTAGATCTTTAAGTCCATCTCATGAAAAATGGGAGCAAAAACAAAATTGTTGCGTTTATATTTTTGTTGAGTATATGTAGTCTGGGACAATAAAAAAACATATGACTCAAGTTACAAGAGGAGGCGTGGCATCTGTCACACTGGTCCACAACATCTGGATAAATTTCAGATCTAGATCAGTCTAGATTTGCTGAAATGTACTCTATGTAAAAAAAAAAACTTTAAACGGTATAAGCTGCAGCCCGGCACAAGGGGAAGATGAGCATATACTATGCACAGCCTTATCCCACCATTGATCTATCAAATTTACCCCAAGCTCACGCTCCCAAGCATTTTTGCATTTGACAGCGGAATTGTTTTCCAGAGCCATGAGTTTGTCATAAATCTTAGATATTAGTGATTTCTGCTCGGGTTTTAAGGTCAGAAGGTCTTCCCATGGTTGGTTAATAGAGAGGGAGGGATAACATGAAAAAAGAGAGGAGGCACAATGCCTAATTTGAAAGTACATAAATAAATGGGATGTAGGTAAATTAAAATCTTTAGACAAGCCTGAAAAAGTAGCAAAAGTACCGTCTTTATAAAGGTCTCTGAAAACTTTAATGCCTCGATTTTGCCATAACATGTAGGAGATATTCCCAACAGATGTATATATCCGATATATACAAAAGAAGGTCGTCAGCATAAAGAGACAATTTTAAGTCAATGCCAGAACGAGGAATGCCGCGAAAGTGAGGGAGAGATCTTAAAGCAATTGAGAGGGGTTCTATGGCCAAAGAGAAAAGTAGGGGGGAGAGGGGACAGCCCTGTCTAGTACCGCGTGACAATGTGAAATATTTATATCTGGAATTATTTGTGTGGACACTAGCTTGAGGGTTGGTATACAGAAGCCGAACCCAATAAATAAACTTGTTCCCTAGGCCAGACTGTTGTAGAACTTCAAAAAGATAATGCCATTCTACCCGATCAAATGCTTTCTCAGCATCGAGCGAAATAACAACTTCGGGCGTTGAGGCGGAATGACTAGAGAAAATTACATTTAAAAGTGTTCGGACATTGAAAAACAGCTGGCGCCCTTTAATGAAGTTCCTCTGATATAATAACAGGAAGGATCTTTTCAAGACGAGTTGCTAAGGTTTTAGCTAAAATCTTAACGTCAACATTAGAGAGAGGCCTGTACGAGGTGCAAGAGGTAGAGTCTTTTCCTTTCTTCAACAGATGCGATATGGACGCTTGAGTTAGAGTTGGGGGCAATGAACCACGTTCTAGGGACTCGTTAAAAACAGAGTTGAGGAGAGGGGCCACCTTATTAATACATTTCTCAAAAAACTCAACTGGGAATCCATCGGGGGCAGGTGTTGTATTGTTTTGCATGGCTTTGATAGATGATTTAATTTCTTCCAAATTCAAAGGTGCATCAAGCTCATTAGAAGTAGTGGGATCAACTTTGGGGATGTCAAGATTCTGAAATCCCTAAAGATGTCATTTATAGAGGCGGGGTCAGAGACAACTGCTCCAGAGGAATCTTTAATTTGTGGAATTAATCAAGGAGTAGTTTGACGTTTCAATTGATGAGCCAGGAGCCTACTCGACCACGCAAATAGGCTTTGAGCGACTCCCATAATAATGAGTAAGAGACAGAGTCATCCTTGTTAATAGTTATAAAGTCATCAATTGAGGACAATATAAAGGTGTTGAATGCATCATCAGACAGAGGCAGAGTGTTAAACCTCCAGGGTGAGGAGAAACGAGGTTGGCCTGAAAGTTGTATATTGAGACTAAGAGGAGCATGATCAGAAATAACAATTGAATGATACTCGGAGGAGGTCACTTTGGGGACCAGGGGACCATCAACAAAAAAATTATCAATGCTGGAATAGGATTGATGGACTTGGTAAAAAAAGAATATGCTTTGGTTTGGGGATTATGAAATCTCCAAGGATCTACAAACCCATTTTGGAGCATAACACCAGAAATTGATTTAGACATGGAAGATTGGTTGATTGTACGGGGATGAGAGTGGTCCAGGGTTGGATTCATAACACAGTTCAGGTCCCCAGCAAGAATTAAAATATGGGTGTCTAGGAAAGGCAGGGTGGCAAATAATCTATTTGTAAAATCTGGGTTGTCAAAATTTGGAGCATAAATGTTTATTCATAAAACCGGATTATGGTATAGAAGGCCTGCGACAATCATATACAGTAGCTCCCATTCTTATCAGCTATGATCTTGGAAGTGGTAAAATTTACGCTTTTATTAACCAAAATAGCTACCCCTCTAGCTTTCGAGTCAAAAGTTGAGTGAAAAACATCACTGACCCATGGACCCAAGTCTAACTTGATCTTTATCACGTAAATGCGTTTCCTGTAAGAATACTACGTCGGCATTTAACCTCTTCAAATGGGAAAGTACTTTCGATCGTTTAATGGGGCTGTTCAGACCTCTCACATTCCATCTTAACAATCTAGTAGTAGATCCAATATCTGAGTCTGGGAAAGTTGTATTAATCATCTAAAGGTTGTGTTTGATCAGGAATGGAGAAGGTAGATGAAAAGAGGGGAAAAAAAAGCACAATAGTAATCACACAGACATAACACCAGAAGCAACCACAACCCACCCAAACCCACCCACCTCCCGCACATCAATTGTTACGATCTCCAAATGATAGGAACAGCAGTGCAGACTCCGACAGGAGCCATCTTCAAAATGAAGCTTTCGACTTCCAAACTAGAACTAACAAGTAGAACTCTGCAGAGCATTAACTTTAAACATTGAATATGAGGCACTTGAAATAAGTATGGTGCATTGGCACAGCAGAACTGGAAATTAGATTGTACAAAAATAAAATAAACTAATAAATAAAAATATGCATGTTCCCACAGACTATACATCTAGGAAACGTGTATGTATGCATTTACACACACCCACTAGTTTCTGTGATGGAAAAGAATACAAAAAAATAATAAGGCTAGTGGCATGTGATTTATACCTTTAGGGAGAACATATTGGCACACAAACCTAGGTAGGCTATTGTTACCTACTCCAATCAGATCCAGTTAAAAATAGAAAAACAAAAACAAAAAACATAACGTACAGCTACAAAAGAGTTGAACAAATGGCTAAGTCGTCCAATGTAAACGAAAATATTAGGTGACAATTGGAGGCATAAAATAGGTTATAAGAAAAGAGTCATTTTACAACTCACCAGGACTTTTGTAGAGTGAACTGGGTAATGAGGATCACAGCAATTCACAGCATGCTATGCGATTTTATTTATTCAGTGTTTTAATAAATGTCTTAGCCTCCTCTGGGGAAGTGAAGTCGCGCTGTACACCACCATAGGTGATGCGAAGCCGTGCAGGAAAGAGGATACCAAACTTGACTCCATCGATGCCTCGTAGCAGGTGTCGGGCCTCCGTGCGAGCCCGGGCCGTCTTTGGAGTGTAGTCCGGGAACACGGAGAGGGACATGTTGCGCAGGTTAATCCGTTGTAGCTCTTTCGCCTTTCTGAGAATCTTGTTGCAGTCGGTGTAGTAGTGAAGCCTTGCCACAATGGTGCGGGGACGGCCACCTGGTGCAGGCTTTGGGATCAGAGCACGGTGAGATCTATCGACCAGCGGCTCTTTCCCGAGCGAGACGGCTTCCCTTGGAAACGTTAGCTGCGGATGCTGAGTTGGAATCGTCCTCCGGGACTCCGATGATTAGAATATTCTGGCGGCACGATCTCGATTCCAAATCTTCGCATTTGTTTTCCATTTTGGCCGCCTCCTGTGTCAAGTGCTCCACTTTGGCTTGGAGGGCCAGGACGTCATCAGTGCAGGTAAAGAGGGACAGCTCCATCTCAGCTACAGTGCTAGCAACATCCTGGCGGACAGCGGACGGACTGGAGGAGAGCTCCGTTTTGAAGGCTAGCAGCTCGGTCTTAATTGAACTGAGGGTCTCAGCCAAGGCTTCCCGAAGCTCCACTATGAACATTGCCGCGACATCCACGCGGAGAGCCGACAGAAGCTCAGTTCTGAGCGCAGCCACATCCATAATTTCCCGCGGTGAATTCCGCGGAGGCAGAGATTTAGGAGAGGGCGTGGATTGAGTCTGTGCAACGGGCCGCAGGTGAGGCTGAATGCTGTTTCCTTTATTCGTCTTGGGCGGCATGATAACAGCAGACAAGCAAACCAAATGTGGTAAATAAAAGTTCAATAAAACTGCTGGACCGTAGTGGGGGAGAAAAAAGTGCCTAAAAATAAAAAAATAAAAAACTCAGCAGGAGCTCAAAGTAACGCGACATACATGCTGCTTCGCCAAGCCGGAAGTTCCTGAAACCCCTATTAAACAATATATTTAATTTTTGCTTTGTGATGCAGTTCTGAAAATAAATAAATAAATTGATTACTTGACAATAAACTGCCGTCCACTAGCTAAGGCAAGAGCATATAACACTTGGCAGCCGATTTCTAACCTCGGCAGGGAAGAATACAGTAAATGTAAAAAATAAAGTCCCAAGCTAATAATAGAGTTGGCAAATGTTACTTTTTTATATTCTCCGGTAGCCTATGTTCTTTTATTTATGGCACACCATATAGGAAAAAATAATAATATTTTTCCTTTTGGTGATTTAAAAATATTTAAGCCTGTGAAACTGATACATCCTTTAATCAATTGAAGCTATCTCAGTCATACAGATCGCAGAGCCATATCTATCTGAATGTCAATGTAAATTGTGATGACATAGAACAATTGTTTACAACAGCAACAGTTTATTCATTAATTGTAGTTTTTTTATACCCCTTATTAGCAAAGACTTTAATACATCTCAAATTCCCACATACTGTACTGTAAAAAAAATTGACACATTCTCATTCATCCTACTTTATTTAGCATTTCACATACTGTATAAAGTTTACTATATAAAAAAATATACATAATACAGTTGTATATAACTTGTTATTGTTCACATTTTGCATGATGAATATCCAGTGTTTAACATTCAGACTAAATTATCTGAGCAGTATAAGGAGTGGTTGCTGTTCTGTTCAACTTTTCTTATTGCCATCTAGCATCCAGTCGCTCAATTATGTATTGTTTTCCTTCCTGTGAAAATGTCTAGAAATCCAAGGCTCTTTAGTATATCGATAATGAATAAGGTTGATGAATGCAATGGATATCAAGACTTCATGTTTGTTATGATTCCACATTCTTTATCAGGCTGACTTCATGCCCTCTTGTAAGTTGAGGTATGATTTTACAAGCTGACCCTTTCAAAATACACAACTAAAACTCATTACCTGAACATGCTTTGGTAACACCCAGCACTGATGAAATGTTGCATTCTATCATGCAAAATATCAAAGTAAATATGCACATATATGCTAGTTTGTTTCATTTACCAATTCTCACACAAAGATAGCAGCAGCTACCAAGCAGGGTGCTAGCCACCTATCGGGAGAACATTTAGGTTCAGTGTCTTGCCCGGGGACAAATGGACATGTGGCAGGTTTTACACCACTAACCCTGCAATCAGTGGACCTCCTCTACATGCTTAGCCATATGCGGCCCTATTTTCCTTCTTATTAAAGGCACATTTCTATCACACATTCTAAACTGACTGACTGAAGCACTTTCATTGCATCAGGAATGGTAAATGGACTTGTATAGCGCTATATCTCCGTTTATCACAGACTCAAAGCGCTTTACATTGTTTTTTTTGTACACATTCACCCAGTCACACACACATTCATACACCGATAGCAGCAGCTACCACGCAGGGTAGGCTTAGCACTAGGGTGCTAAGCTAACTAAGCTAACTATCGGGAGCAATTCGGGGTTCAGTATCTTGCCCAGGGACACTTCGACATGTGGCGGGGAGACGGGGGATCGAACCTCCGACCCTGCACACCAGAGGCGAACACCCTACCCACTTCGCCACTGCCGCCCCAAATGTGTGCTTCCAAACATTTTCAATGCAAAGCTGACAGAGCAGTATAACTTCATAGGCTGTTCACTTTTGTTTAGTTTTTTTTTATAAACAGAGAAAGGCACTTCAGGGCACTGTATGAGGCAGTGGGGTTCAAGTGAATAACAGGTTTGACACTTTTAAACAAACATAAAAACCTTCCCACTTTGCACATGTGTCTGCCACTGATATAAAAGACCCATATTAAATGCAGATCTAGCAAAATGATACCAGAAGGCACCAGATCCAAGATAACTCAAGAGTATGCATGGAGTATGAAACTTGTGCAGTTATAAACGCAACACTTTTGTTTTTGCTCCCATTTTTCATGAGATGGACTTAAAGATCTAAAATTCATTCCAGATACACAATTGTACCATTTCTCTCAAACATTGTTCACAAATCTGTCTAAATGTGTGATAGTGAGCACTTCTGCTTTGCTGAGATAATCCATCCCACCTCACAGGTGTGCCACATCAAGATGCGGTAACACTTTATAATAACTATCCGTTGTAACTCGTTAATAGATCATTAGTAAACTCTTAATTAATGATTATTAATGATTTGTTAAGTGTTTGTTAGCAGTTTGTCAAGGATTTATAACAATGGTAGATAGTTAATAGCTTAATAATTGAATCAGTTTCATCTGGGAGGTAATCCGAGATTAACTGATCACGTCACGTTCAAATCCATGGCATGCACAGTGTGTATTGAGTTTATTTCAAAATATTTGAAAATGGGGCTGCCCTCAGTTGCCCATGCACTGTGTATAGTCTATAGCCTATTTCAGACTCGTCCCAGATGAACTGATTCAATTATTAAGCTATTAACTATCTACCATTGTTATAAATCCTTAACAAACTGCTAACAAACACTTAACAAATCATTAATAATAATTAATTAAGAGTTTACTAATGATCTATTAACGAGTTACAACGGATAGTTATTATAAAGTGTTACCCAAGATGCTGATCTGACATCATGATTAGTGCACAGGTGTGCCTTAGACTGTCCACAATAAAAGGCCACCCTGAAATGTGCAGTTTTGTCTCACAGCAAAATGCCACAGATGCCACAAGCATTGAGGGAGCGTGCAATTGGCATGCTGACAGCAGGAATGTCAACCAGATCTGTTGCTCGTGCATTGAATGTTCATTTCTCCACCATAAGCCGTCTCCAGCAACTTCGCACAGCCATTGAAGAGGAGTGGACCAACATTCCACAGGCCACAATTGACAATCTGATAAACTCTATGCAAAGAAGATGTGTTGCACTGCATGAGGCAAATGGTGGTCACACCAGATACTGACTGGTTCTGAGTTCCCAGACCCCCAATAAAGCAAAAAAATGCACATTTCAGGGTGGCCTTTTATTGTGGACAGTCTAAGGCACAGCTGTGCACTAATCATGATGTCAGATCAGCATCTTGATGTGGCACACCTGTGAGGTGGGATGGATTATCTCAGCAAAGCAGAAGTGCTCACTATCACACATTTAGACAGATTTGTGAACAATGTTTGAGAGAAATGGTACAATTGTGTATCTGAAATTAATTTTAGATCTTTAAGTCCATCTCATGAAAAATGGGAGCAAAAACAAAAGTGTTGCGTTTATATTTTTGTTGAGTGTATATGTGGAAGCATTTTGCTCATGATACTACATGAAAACGGACTCATCTAATCTAATTTTCACTTTTACTTTACCTGCTCATAATAATTAGTCAATCATTAAGAAGCTCTGTGCTAGAGGCCTGATCCTTGAAGACTTCATTGAACAGTGTCTGCTCCACACTTTGTACCCAGTAGTAGGTCCAGTCAAACTTAAACTGCTACAGGTCTGTGGACATTGCAATATTATGATTTTAATTCATAACAAAAGCTGCATCTTTTGGCAGCCAATTAAACACAGAAACAGTGCCAAGTATGTGCCCATATCATGGAAGGTTGAACCTTAAGATGGTAAGGGGGTTTCCACTATAAACTGGTGTGGAGGTAGGAAGTATTGCTGCAATACTCATTCACCTGCTGTGCTGAATCAACCCTTACGCCTTGTTCACACTAAGGGGCGGTTTATACGACAACATGCAACGGTGCATATTTTCGCGGATGCACTATATCATTTACATGAAAACAGCAAACGCAGGCATGAAACCGCAAGTTCTTGAGATCAACTCCCAGGGAGGATTTTTTGGAAAACACAAAGGTTTTGGTTTCTTGTAAGCACCGAAACCATTTTCCCTGGTAGCGCTGATGTCACGGCTCCACTTCATGTAGGCATAGTCTATAACATTTGCTGTCAAAATACCCACACGCGAGTTATAAAGTTAGAAGACAACATAACATGCAAGGTGTCTCCGCGGCACCATCACTGATCAGTGGAGAGTGTCGTGCAGGGCTCAAATATAACACTCACCAATTTAGTCTAAGCGATTAGTAAGTTATTGAGACCACCCGCCACTTTGTCTGGGGAAAGATTTGTGCTCTGCCGGTTTTTCTAGCAAAAATAAACGTGTGTAGCTTCTATATGCCAGGGACACGGCTCTCTCTACATAAAAAAATACTATCCATAGTACAGCGCGCAGCGGTTAAGTTACTGTTCAACAAAAGGAGCATTAAGGCTACGGCTTCACAGTAAAAGCATTTCACTGGACAAACGTGAGTTGACTTTTATTTTTAAGTACGCCTAACAGAAAAGTAGCCGCTCACAAAGCCCCTTCACTATCAGCATGTCTTCTGTTTTCACGAGTTCAATGCGGTGAAATAAGAGGACAGAAAGCTTGTCAAATACAATACTTGTAACCCCAAGCTTACACCAACCACTTTATGAACGTTAGTGGCATTAATTTTCGGTTACAGTAAGGTTTTATGCATCAAATTGTACCGGAAGAGCTATCTACTAGGCTAACTGTCACCGCTGACTATTGGCTTGGCATGCCTACTACAGCGATTTCGGCCCGTTTCCTCTGAAAACATGTGTACGAGTGAATATTTAAAATAAATTGCGTCTGAACGTTTAAAAAAAATAAAAAATAAAACGGGAAAACTGTCATGTTTTCACCGTGTAATGGGCCCCTAAAGGAGAGAAAATGAACTCAGGGCGCCGACATGCTCCCTGAGCTGCCCTGTGCTGATGCACTGCCAGGAGATCAGTGTGAAGGGTCTCACCTGTTAACATGGAAACCTGATTAAAAAGAGGCACGCCTCGCTCCACCAGGCTCACGCCACGCCTATAGCGTGAACAAGGCGTTATGCATCATGTGTCTTTATTACCTCACTCATTACGTGGCCTTTGCTTTTTAAAGCCAGGGCCATATACCTGTGAACTATAAGTTTGTTTATAATGTTAAATGTTATGGCTGAAAATGATACTGAGAGACTGCTACCTCGCTGCATAACAGACACAATAATGCTCTAGCTACATATTTTCCTTTGTACTTTTTGTTAATAGAAGAATTGCACAAAGAAACTCTGACTTTCACGTTTTTTGTTTTACATGTTGTCTTGTTTGAATGAATCTCATTTGAAATTGTCAATGGACATAACTGTCAGAAGGATCAGAGTGAGAGGATTTGTGGCTGGTCCATTGATCCGTACAGTTCAGTTTGAGTTAACACAGAGTTGATAAATAAACAAAAAAAAACATTCTCTGCACACCTGTATGTAGCTGCTCTGCTAATTCTCCTTGAAAGGAAAATATTATGCTTCTTATACGGTATGTGTAACAATTTCTTCTGGCAATAGCAGAGGTATTAGTCTTTAATTCATGTGAACTGCTATGCCCCCAGTATAACAGAATGTGGAAAACCCTGCTAATACATATATTTTCCATATATATAATTTAGCCTGGTTCAATGAACTTCCATCTAGGCGGTTTCAAACAGATATGCGCTTCATTTGTAGCCTGGTCCAACCAGACCATCATACTTCATTTCATTTGTACAGAAGGTCTGGAACTGCTTTATTTGGCAAACGTTCACTCACTTGGAGGGCGGGTGTCTGCTGAAGTTTAAAACTATTGGATCTGCCCAGTGCCACTCTGTATCAGCATAACGTTTGGTCGTGCCGTATGTCATGAGCCGGCTTCTGACGGTGCGTTCCTGTTGTACTGGGAACTCGAAAATGTCCGACTTCACTACATATTGTAGTCTATTGATCTACCGGTACCTGGCAACGGTAACTTGCTAGAGCCTAACGTTTAGTTATTTGGATGAGAAAGGTTGTAGGCGTCCATACTTTCGCGATTAGAGGCACTGGAACACAGACAGGTCGGAACTCGGAACCACCAAGTCGGAAGTCTCCGAGTTCCGAGTATAAAGGAACGCAGCATTCAACTGAAACTGGAGTGCAACTTCGACGGCATCGTTCTCAGCCATTCGCTCTGTTCGCTGATTGGACGGCCGGAAATTTTCCTCAGCTAGAATCCATGAAATCACCGCAGACCCAGACTGACTACTGAAGGGAAAATGAAATTTGAGCGGAAGTAGGTAGGCGGGCGGAGCCAGGCTACTTAATTTGTGCACAGAAAAAAAAATTACATTATTGAGCAATATTAAACTGCCCTGATGATATACTTACTTTTCAGCAAAGCGAATACATTGACAAGCAGCTTCAATGTGCGTGTTATTGCTGATGTCGCATTTGTCATGCTGAAGCTGCATATCCAGCGTACTAGGACGATTATCCAGTGTGCAATCGTCACTGGCTGACACTGGGATATTTTTTCATAAATTCCAATTTAATAAAAACATAATTCACACGTACGGCTCCGTCCTTTATGGTTTCTAATTCCATCTTGTGGACAATGAGCGTTAAATTCTGCAAACACCCAACGCTCAGAAGGAAAACAGGATATATGGGTGGATGGGGGGGCTAGTTAAGACCAAGTATATCAGAATATGAGAACAGAAGAGTTGAGGTTAGTCCAGTCCCGATCAGCACTATAGCAGTCCTGTCCAGAGGTTATAGCATGCTGTGTTGATGACAGACTCCAGATGATGGTACATGGACACTAGCTGAGGGGGGGGGCTGCTACTGGCTTGAGGCTGGGATGGCAGCGGTTCCCGAAACACAACCTTTAGACTCTGTGAGTGGAAGAAAATGGGAAATTAAAATTGCTGAGATGCACAACAACAATATAATAATGATACATATAAAAGTAGAAAGTATATCAATATAAAAACTCACTGTTTTTCCAGCTTGGGTGTCCAGAAACACCAAAACAAAACAGTCAGTGAACTTCTGGTTCAGAACAGCCTTTTGGTGACATAAAGAGATCAAATGTTAATATTTTCCAAATCCCATATTTTGCTCATCCTCAATGAATCACATGGGAATTAAATTGGTTCTACTGTAGTACATACAGAAAGCTTAGTCGTTGTCAGTGTTGGGAATAACTCCATTATTTTTTCAGTAACAGGGTAATGTGACTAATTACTTTTTCCGTCGTTACAACGCCGTTATCGTTACTGAACGTTAAATGCGGTGCGTTACTATGAATTGATTGAATAAACTGTGTAATCCGAGCGCACCCCCTGGCTCCATACTACACAAACTGCTAGTGAGGAGACGGGGTGGGTTAACAACGAGATAAGCGATTGTTATTTCTTATAGTGTTTTAAGATGTGTTATATTCAGTGTGGATGACATTATAACTGTCAGTTAGCGCCGGAGTCAGCCGGAGTGCATGTTTAGTGAAGTTTCTTTTTCTTTCTCTCTCTGTTGTGTGAGCGTGCACATTGCCGCAGTAACCACCTATCAATCCATGGTTGAAACGTGCTCTCTCTGAGTTATTTTGCATCGTCCTTGTGAGTAAATGCATGGAGTTTCCAGATCTCTATAAATTATAATTTATGCACGTTATTAAACGGCCGCGATTCGCCGGTTGCAACAGCTGTTTAGCGTGTCATCACGAGCCGAATATTGCTATTGTTCTTTTCCTGGGATCTGTATGCTGCTGTGCATGTTAAAGAAGTAAATAAACATAGGATAAATCCTTACTCCTCCTCTCATCGTCTCATGCTTCATAGTCTGACGTTTTTGGATAAACCTCTTGCTGTCTGTTGATGTGCAATACATAGTGAAGGTTATGTAGCCTACAAGTAGGCCTACCTGTCTGTTCTACTCATTTCAACTGACTTGTGAAAACTTTTTTTTTGACATATAGCAACTTACAGTAGGCTAATGCAAATAGTTACTTTCCCTGGTAACTACACTCAACAAAAATATAAACGCAACACTTTTGTTTTTGCTCCCATTTTTCACGAGATGGACTTAAAGATCTAAAATTCATTCCAGATACACAATATTACCATTTCTCTCAAACATTGTTCACAAATCTGTCTAGATGTGTGATAGTGAGCACTTCTGCTTTGCTGAGATAATCCATCCCACCTCACAGGTGTGCCACATCAAGATGCTGATCAGACATCATGATTAGTGCACAGGTGTGCCTTAGACTGTCCACAATAAAAGGCCACTCTGAAATGTGCATTTTTTGCTTTATTGGGGGTCTGGGGACTCAGAACCAGTCAGTATCTGGTGTGACCACCATTTGCCTCATGCAGTGCAACACATCTTCTTCGCATAGAGTTTATCAGACTGTCAATTGTGGCCTGTGGAATGTTGGTCCATTCCTCTTCAATGGCTGTGCGAAGTTGCTGGATATTAGTGGGAAGTGGTGCACGCTGTCGTATACGCCGGTCAAGCACATCCCAAACATGCTCAATGGGTGACATGTCCGGTGAGTATGCTGGCCATGCAAGAACTGGGACATTTTCAGCTTCCAAGAATTGTGTACAGATCCTTGCAACATGGGGCCGTGCATTATCTTGCTGAAACGTGAGGTGATGTTCATGGATGTATGGCACAACAATGGGCCTCAGGATCTCATCACGGTATCTCTGTGCATTCAAAATGCCATCAATAAAATGCACCTGTGTTCTTCGTCCATAACAGATGCCTGCCCATACCATAACCCCACCACCACCATGGGCCACTCGATCCACAACATTGACATCAGCAAAGCGCTCACCCACACAACGCCACACACGCTGTCTGCCATCTGCCCTGAACAATGTAAACCGAGATTCATCCGTGAAGAGAACACCTCTCCAACGTGCCAGACGCCATCGAATGTGAGCATTTGCCCACTCAAGTCTTTTACGGCGACGAGCTGGAGTCAGGTCAAGACCCCGATGAGGACGACGAGCATGCAGTTGAGCATCCCTGAGACGGTTTCTGACAGTTTGTGAAGAAATTGTTTGGTTATGCAAACCAATTGTTTCAGCAGCTGTCTCAGTGGCTGGTCTCAGACGATCTTGGAGGTGAACCTGCTGGATGTGGAGGTCCTGGGCTGGTGTGGTTACACGTGGTCTGCGGTTGTGAGGCCGGTTGGATGTACTGCCATATTCTCTGAAACGCCTTTGGAGACGGCTTATGGTGGAGAAATGAACATTCAATGCACGAGCAACAGATCTGGTTGACATTCCTGCTGTCAGCATGCCAATTGCACGCTCCCTCAATGCTTGTGGCATCTGTGGAATTTTGCTGTGAGACAAAACTGCACATTTCAGGGTGGCCTTTTATTGTGGACAGTCTAAGGCACACCTGTGCACTAATCATGATGTCAGATCAGCATCTTGATGTGGCACACCTGTGAGGTGGGATGGATTATCTCAGCAAAGCAGAAGTGCTCACTATCACACATTTAGACAGATTTGTGAACAATGTTTGAGAGAAATGGTAATATTGTGTATCTGGAATGAATTTTAGATCTTTAAGTCCATCTCATGAAAAATGGGAGCAAAAACAAAAGTGTTGCGTTTATATTTTTGTTGAGTGTAGTTACTTCTATTATAAATTAATTCAGTTGCTAACTCAGTTACTTTTTGGAACAAGTAGTGAGTAACTATAACTAATTACTTTTTTAAAGCAACATTCCCAACACTGGTCGTTGTCAATATGAGCAAAACCCACACAATAGTGCAATTATTCAAAACACGCCTTTGAACCAGAAACATGTTAAGAAAACATTTGCTGGATAAAAAGATGCAGCTGGTAAAATGGATAACAGTGAATCAGGCTTGAGATAAAAAGGGTGCACTCACACTCAGACCAGTACTGTGCCGAAGCGAGAAAATCCACGGGTTTGGGTTGTTTTGAGTTACTGTAGTATATTGGTGTATGGTCAATGGTAGTTAGATAGTTTTTAAATATGTTCATCTGGTCAAACCTGAAGCAAACATTCCACCTTTGCATCAGACAAACACAAACTTAAAAACCTTTTAATTTTTAAATTACCATTGACGGAATAGTCGCATATAAACCGGGCCAGGGCCAAGGAAGGGTACAGAGCACTCACACTGGTCAAACCTACTGGAGCGTGCTTGGGCTCAGTACGGATATGTAGTGTGAGTGTACGCCATTTCTTTTGATCTCCACTCTCCAGCTATCTTACAGTGCACTCACACGTGCCCTGATCCGGGCATACGCAATACTGCTGCAGCGGCAACAGTCTCATATAAAATGACATCAGGACACAGTCTTTGCACATGTTTCGTAACAGCTCGTGCATCTGTTACCGCGCCGAAGCACACCTTTCCAAACTGTGCCAGGGCCAAGGAATTGTTCTGTGGTTGAGTATGGTACGGATCACTCACCTTGGTCAAACGAACACCGTCAATCGTGCTAGGGAACGGTAGGAATGCCTAGTGTGCCCTTATTTACTTGCTCTAGTTTCAAAATTAAAACAGTATCCCAAATTTTTCCCCTCGAGATCAAAATAATCCCTCGATGTTCGATGCTCTCAACCAATTAGATGATCATAGTTTTAAAGTGACTTGGTGAAGTGAAACAAACCTGCAGTAAAAAACTAAAAAAATAGAAAACAACTTTGTCTGATCAAAGTCAGTGTTGTCAGTCTTCTCACCAGATACTGAATTCCACTGTCGTCAAAATGTCTGCAGCTCTGAGGGAAGCGGTTCAGCAGGACTTTGATCAGACTCTGGTACCATGCTGGACTCATGGTCAGGAAACAGTCCTAAAGCAACATATAACACATTGCCATCATAAGAATCTACTACCACAATTTCAAAAAAGGTGGGACGATATGCAAAATGTGAATAAAACAGAATGTGAATATTTCCTAATCCTTTTCAACATGTATTAAATAAATAACAGTACAAGTACATCATATGTATTGGTTTAAACCGATACATTTTATACATTTTTATTTTTGTAAATATACAATTTACACACTTCAAAAAAATTGGAAAAGGGGAATTAAAAGATCTGGAAATAAAAATTGGAACATTACTCACATTAACATTTTAACAGGTGATTTAATAATGAATGGATATAAAAGGGGCATCCCGTAAAGTTTCAGTCTTCACAAGCAATAATGGGGTGAGGCTTACCACTTTGGGAAGAACTGCAAAGGAAAACAGTCCAACAGTTTAAATCCAACATTCCTGCAAATAATTTGAGGATTACACCATTTACAATCCATAGTAGAACTAGTAGAAGTAGTACTAGACTGGCCTGTCTGCAGTACATACCTGTCTCCCATTGAAAAAACGTGGTGCATTATGATGCACAAAATATCACAATGGAGACCCCGAAATGTTGAGCATCAGAAGTTGTATTTCAAGCAAGAAAGGGATAACATTTTGCTTTCAAAATGTCAATGTAATGTCCTCAGTTCCCAAACGCTCACTCAGAGTTATTGAAAAGTGTTGCAATTTAAAGCAGCTCCAAGTAACATTTAAATATCTTTTAAACAGCCTCATGTTTCCTCTCATAATCATAAATTACCTTTAACAGCAAACAAGACCATCAGTGCAAAGAAAGACATTTTTATATAGTTTTTATTACTGCGTTTGGTCTGGTCGCACACCCAGTCCGATTTTCGTTTCACGCGTGCATGCTCTATGGTCACATATCACATATTGGTCGCAGATTTCAGTGTGGCGCAGCAACGCGATTTGAGAAGCCTATCCCTCCAGGTGAGGGAAGGGGAGCGGGAGCCTTGTTTGAGACAGTTTATTTGTCGTCATAATAGCCCCTTTTACACAGCCAGTGAAAGCCGGGAATATGCCGGCCTTTCGGCCCTCCGCCCTGCTGTTTAAATGCGACAGTTGGGGAACGAGGGAAGAAAGGTGCGAGAGATTGTTCCGGGAATTTTACTACCTCGGATCCCCGACACAATCAGTTCCGCCTCTCTGTTTAAATGCTCCAGCTTGTTGTTGCGGAACAGGGGGGCATTTGACGTTCCATAGCCTATACGTTCTAAACATACGACCATGTTAGCAGTTGAAGGACGTGTGTTTAACATTAATCACGGCGGCCTGATGTCCCGTAAAAATCACCAAATAAAAGGAACGGCGTATAATCTATCTGATCATGAGGTCCGTTGCTCAATCCAAACCCCCACGCTTCATTTTGCAGAGTGTATGAGTCTATTTCTGCCCAGGAGAAGTTGTACAATGGGAAAGCTAGGCTAGGCTAAGTAAGGGATAAAGTATAGCGAACGGGTCACTTGCTAGAAATAAAGACCGACAAGCTGAAGCAGGAGCACGACGCGCAGCAGAGGGCTCTTGTTCAGCTTGACCTAGTAACGGGGGAATAGTCTGCTCGCCCTGCAAGACTGTCTGCTTCAGCTGACTGAAGGCTCCGGCTCAGCTGTTAGCCACAGAGCTACTGTTTTGCTAACACAACTCAAGACGTGAAGAGGTGAAGCGGATTGATTTAGTCAGTTTGGTTAACAGTCCCAGTGATGTTGGACTCAGCGCGTAGCGAGATCAACCGGCACATCGTGGGGACAGTAAAATACGGCCCTCTTACTGCAACCTCCAGCACTTCTGCTCTCAATTCACCAGCCAGTGTTGTTGTTGTAAAGCAGCTGACCGGCGCGGCGCTAAATGTTTACGTCACACCTGACGCTGTTTACAAGCACCTCTTTCATTCCGGAGCGCTGTGTAAAAGGAGCTACTGATGCGCCAGCAGGCCGGCGTTGCTTGGTTCTGTGTAAATAACACAGAAGGAAGCAAAGCCGGCATTTTGGAGTGATGTTGTTCTGTCAATATGCCGCAATCTCTGTGTAAAAGGGGCTAATGACTGATAACGGGGCTGAACCATCAAACAAAAAAAAGAAAATGCAATGAAAAAAAGCTAAAAGGGAGAGTGATAGGCAGGCAGGCGGGCGGGAGGGCGTTGCCAAGCAAACGTATACACAATTTCACGGGAGCTAACTAGACTGAAGTGTTTACTCCTAAATGAATGAGCAGTAGCCTACTAAAACAAAGTTTACTTTGCCTCACCAGCATCATCAGATAACCATTATTCATCTGAAATAGTCATTATTTACATCAACAACACAAACACATTACCTCATCCTGATCCATACTAACTGCCGTCTCTCGTTCATTCGCTTTGTGTGAGGACACGTAATCTTTCAGCTCCGTGAGAGGTGACACTGCATCAACTCATTGCAATCAGGTGTGCGTAGCACTGACTGGCATTAGTTGATGCTGTGTCACTAACCACTCTCACGGAGCCGAAAAGAGTCCGGTGCCCTCACACTTTCAACACACGGACATGCGCTATATTGCTTCCTGATCATTTGAATCTCGCACGCCCGGCACTAGCTAGAAAACAGCTTCACGACAGCTGGCGTCGTAAAAATACTACCGCTTTTGTCCAAAGGGGCCGCCAACGTGCAATGTTACTCGTAGTGGCTTTAAATGTTTTGTATTTGTGTATATTTACAAAAAAATAAAAAGTGTATTATTTTTAACAATATGATGTATTTGTACTCTTATGTATTGAATACATGTTGAAAAGGATCAGGAAATTATAACATTCTGTTTTATTCACATTTAACATAACGTCCCAACTTTTTCAGAATAGGGGTTGTACCTGTCATTTATCATAAACTGCTTCTGTCTTATTTTATAGAATTTATTTTATTAAAAAATAAATATATCCACTCACCGGCCACTTTTTTAGGTACAGCAGTTCACCTTCTTGTTAACACATATAACTGATCAGCCAATCACATGGCAGCAACTCAATGCATTTAGGCATGTAGAACTGGACAGAACAACTTATTGAAGTTAAAACTGAGCAACAGAATGGGGAAGAAAGGGGGTTTAAAGAGTACCTATTATGCTTTTTCATCTTTTCTGACCTATAAATACTGTTATAATGTTATACAGTCATGCAAAATTATACCGAAGTGTTAAATACTGTCTGGGGTGGCAGCCTCAAAACTCCGTTGCCGTTCGCGGCACCCTATTGACTAGTTTCCTGGATTGCGTGACATTACACAAAGCGGATTTTCCATGTACGGTCATGCTGCTACACGCTCTGACATGTCCCTCCCCCGCCCTCCCCCTGCCTGTTCAAATCAAGCCCCAACCAGAGCGAGTTCTACCAGCATCCAATGCGGAAATGTCAAAAATTGCAGTTCACCGAGTGGCCACTAAAGGTGCCAACACACTGCGGCGCAGCGGTTTGCCGCGCGAATCGCAGGTTCCGCGCCGCGTGATCATTTTGGCTCATTTGTGTCCGTCGCCGCCCGCCGCCCGATGACTCATTAAATGTGCACGCCCAGTTTCTTCCCGCTATTTATATCTCTCTCATCATCGTCGTCATCCTCACTGATTTGTTTTTGTTGGGAGCGTCTCTGAAGTATTCTGCCTTCATCATCTTTGCCATCGGCCCTTGTATTGGTCTCACTGCACCTCTCACACATTTCTCCCCGCCACCTGCCACCCAAGCTTCGTAAACACACCCACAAATGCGCCCACACACACATACACACACAACCCGCCCACACACACACACACACGCACATATATATCCATGGCTGTGCATATACACACTCACGCCGGCATATCAACATGTAGAGAAAACCCAAACAGATTTTCCCTTTTTCCAGATTTGTTTTCATAATGCCTCTGATATTGTTGTGATGTTTAGGGAAATGTTTGGAAGTGTCAGTTGTCGTATTTAGTTTGCATTGTCTCTGCATATTCACTCATCTGCAGTAGGGGAGAACGGGGTAAGTAGGCACACTTTTTACTCTAGTGAGAATTGCTCATCACCAAAACATCTGTCAATAGCCATTCCTACATTAAATTGAAGCTTAAGGTGTTGGCTAGAAATGTGTGTCTCTCTTTTTTTCCAACTTATTGTAATGAAGAAGTAATTTACCATCAAAGACACTCTGACACATTGTGACAACCAACCCCATCAAGGGGTCGGTTGTCACACACTATGGGGTTGTTTGTCACAATGTTATCTTAATGGGAAAAATCTTAAAAAGAAGGCAAGGAGGCAGAACCAAATTTGAATGTTTAATTGCATTGTCAAGTTGACAAATACGCCTACATAACGTTCTGTAGCCTTGGCAGCTGGTCTAGTTTGGGATGCACTGGGTTGTTTTGATTTTGTTGCCCTTTTTTCTTTTGCTTGCTAGCTGCCTTTTCCTGCTCTATTCTTTCCTTCTCTGGGGTGTCAGTGAGGATACAGCTTGACAATTTCTTTCGTTATTGGGTTCCTTTTCTGGCTGCAGCCTTGAGATAACATGTGACAACCAACCCCCCAAAAAATTTGACGACCAACCCCAACTTGAATTTCTTGCTAGCATCAAGGCCAACAACCATCTGACAACTAATTAGCTTGCTAACCACAATCTAAACTATAGTTTACCCTTCACACTTTCTGAGGTAACAAGTGTTTTGTTATAAACCCATTGTGTAAAAGCCTAGAAGAAAAATACTGAGAAGCAAAATATTTTGAATTTGACATGAAAAACACAAAACATCCTCTCACCTGAAATGCAGCAGTCTAACTCCAAGGAAGTCTATGTATGTGACCTCTGATCCTAATTCTGGACCTTTTTTATATCAACATTTCAGAGCTAGCGCGCTCTGGTGGCGAGATATAACGAATGTGACATCCAACCCATGTGACAAATTACCCCGTTCTCCCCTACATCTTCCCTGGCTTTCTCTCCTTCTCTCTTCTATAATGTCTATTCCTTGCTCCTTTTACTAAAAGGAGCAAGGAATTAAACTGCTGTCATACATTTTATCGATGTGTTGGAACTTTCCCCCTCTCTCTCTCTCTCTCTCTTCCTTCTTTTTTCCCTTCATCCCTTCTTTCCCGACAGCACCGCCAGCCAGGTTTCACGTGTCTTGTAGCTCAGCAGACTCACCCGAGTGACGTCGGAAGGAGCTCAACGCTGACTGGCTCCTGCGGCACGGCCGGCGGCGAAAAGTTAAATATTTTCAACTTCTGCGGCGGCCGCGCCGTCCCATTCGCTCCGTGCCGCGCCGCGTGAACTGCTCGCTGCCGGCCGCCGATTCGCGCGATGGCGTTTGAAATACATGGATTTTCTATGTAAACTCGCCGCGCGGCGATGTGCAGTGTGTTGGCACCTTAAGGGCAGGTATCAAAACAGAGCAATTTCTCATTGACTCCAATGTTCAATATGCCGTTTTCACTGCATCATTAAGGCCTGGTACAAAAAATATTCTAGTATGTATGTTTAGGCCATATCTCCATGACAACACTGAGGGGGATGATTTTTTTTCAAGCAGGCTAGTTTTTATTCTATTGGAGGTTAAAATGTATGAATAATTAGGGGCGCAGTCTCTTGAGTGACAGCTAGCCACCCGTTGGCCCTCACGTCACCTCGGAGGTATAGGTCAGCTAGATGGGCATATCTCCCTCCACCCAACGTCACATCAATGCCCTTTTTTGGTAAGAGGAAATGAGGCGGAGTCAAAATCTGACAAGATGGCGACGTGCATAGGCCAGGACGATTGGAATAACTGAGGTCAGCCTGGATGCTACATCCATTGTATATACTATCTATGGTTCAAATCTGCCCGAGCTCACACTGCAGTCCGCTCAGTGTAACGTGAAACTAGGGGGCGTGCCTGTTGTCATGCAGTTACCGGCCTGCTCTGATTGGCTAGGTTCAAACAGAGTGCAGACAGATACAGAGGGCAGTTATGTCTAGGGTATAAACAGAACGTTTTTGCAAAGAGGCTTGACTGCAGTAGTAAAAATAGCATAATAGGTCCTCTTTAAGTGACTTTGAACATGGCAATGTTGATGGTGCCTGACGGGCAGGTCTGAGTATTTTAGAAACTGTTGATCTGCTGGGATTTTCACTCACAAACATCTCTAGGGTTTACAGAGAATGGCCCGAAAAAGAAAACATATCCAGTGAGCGGCAGTTGTATGGACAAAAAATGCTTTGTTGATGTCAGAGGTCAGAGGGGGATGGGCAGACTTGTTCGAGATGATAGCAACATTAATTCAAACTAGAATATCCCGATTTTGAAAGTACGGGCAGCCCTGCGCAGGCCGCCACTCCCCGCATCAGCGGCGCCCCGCCCGGGCTCGAAAGCTTCTACGAACCTCCACCGCGGGCTTTCCGAACTCGAGTCCCGAGTTGTGGCCGATTGAAGGTTGCAATCGTGGCAAAACGTCAGGAAAATGGCCGCTCTTAGCGAAGACGTTTTCGTTAAGGGCGGCCATGCTTTTTGAGCTATCTCGCTAAAACGTTATACACACGTGTATGTTGGTCCCCTGATGCTGTGTACACAATTTGGTGATGATTGGTTGGAAATCCACAAAGTAGATGTCACTTGACTGAATTTCAGGTCATGTAAATTAGTGAAGAAAAAAAATCATGGCTGACCCCTATGGTCCAAGAGGCTTTATTGTAGAGCCCCATGAGCTGTACATGTGTAAGAAATTTCAAGTTAATCAGAGTTAGTTAGTTAGTTATGGCCAATTTGTTATTAAGCCCAGCCCCTGCGTAAACGTTTTAGTCAATGGCAGCCATGTTTTTCAAGCTATTCTACTAAAGTTCATAGTCCCCCGGAGTTTTGTGAGAAATTTGTTGTTGATAAAACCCTGTTTTTCAGTTTATGCTAATTAGCCAAAAATATTTCCAGGTTGACTTTTATGGTCCAAGAGGCTTTTTTATAGAGCATCCTAAAATACACCTGTGTGAGAAATTTCAAGTCAATCGGACTTACGGTGTGCGGGGCGTGGCCTCTCAAACTTTCTTCAGTCGGGGCTTAATAACAGCGCCCCCTAGCGGAAATTCAAAAAACTGTATAATAGCACACCCCGTGGGGTGGGGGACGCACGTTCTGTGAAATTTTTGCATGTCTGCGAGTAACGGTGTGGGAGGAGTAGCAGCTAGAAAAATTTCATGGCTGAAAAAACGAAGAGCAACTAGAAAATCCCGCAGAGATTTTGAAAATACGGGCAGCCCGGCGCAGGCCGCCAATCCCCGCTTCGGCGGCGCCCCTCCCGTCGGCCGGGCCAGAACGCTTCTACGAACCGCCGCCGCGGGCTTTCCGAACTCCAGTCCCGAGTTGTGGCCGTCCCCTGATGCTGTGTATACAATTTGGTGATGATAGGTTGGAAATCCACAGAGTAAATGTCACTTCACTGTATTTCAGGTCATGTAAATTAGGGAAGAAAGAAAATCATGGCTGACCCCCTAGCGGAAATTCAGAAAACTGTATAATAGCACACTCCGTGGGGTGGGGACGCACGTTGTGTGAAATTTTGGCATGTCTGCGTGTAACGGTGTGGGAGGAGTAGCAGCTAGAATTTTGCGGAAGAATAAAAAGAAGAAGAAGAAGAAGAAGAAGAAGAAGAAGAAGAAGAAGAAGAAGAAGTAAGATAAAGGTGGTGGAGAGTAATAATTACGGGCGCCCGTACTTAACTAGAAAATCCCGCAGAGATTTTGAAAGTACGGGCCGCCCATGTAAATTAGGGAAGAAAAAAAATCATGGCTGACCCCTATGGTCGGAGAGGCTTTATTGTAGAGCAACATGAGCTGTACATGTCTAACAAATAATAAGTCAATCAGAGTCAGGAGGAAAGGGGCGTGGCCTGTCAAACATTGCATTTGTGAATGATGTTTTTTGCATTTGTGGCGCCCCCTATGGGTTAATCTGGACACGCTTTCAGGGACATGCTACCACATGTCTTCTGCAAGTATCCTGCACGTTATGATGATAGGACCTATGGTTAAGGAGTTATGGCCAATTTGTTAATAAGCCCCGCCCCTGCGTAAACGTTTTGGGCAATGGCGGCGAAAAAAATTATCATGACTGTCCCCTATGGTCCGAGAGGCTATATTGTAGTGCACCATGAGCTGTACAAGTGTAAGAAATGTCAAGTCAATCATAGTCAGGGGGCATTTGTGGCGCCCCCTATGGGTTAATCTCGATAAGCATCGAGGGACATGCTACCACATGACTTCTGCACATACCCAGCAAGTTTGATGATGATAGGACCTATGGTTAAGAAGTTATGGCCAATTTGTTATTAAGCCCCGCCCCTGCATAAACTTTTTGGTCAATGGCGGCCATGTTTTTCAAGTTGTCCTACTAATCTTTTACGGGCATGTGTGTCATAGTGCCCCGAGGCTCCGTGAGAAATTTGGTGTTGATAAAGTAAAATTTGAGAAAGTTGTGGTTAAAACCCTGTTTTTCAGTTTATGCTAATTAGCGGGAAATATTCCCAGGCGGACTTTTATGGTCCCAGAGCACCCTAACATACACCTGTGTGAGAAATGTCAAGTGAATCGGACTTACGGTGTGAGGGGCGAGGCCTCTCAAACTTTGTTCAGTCGGGGCTTAATAACAGCGCCCCCTAGCGGAAATTCAAAAAACTGTATAATAGCACACTCCGTGGGGTGGGGACGCACGTTCTGTGAAATTTTTGCCTTGTCTGCGTGTAACGCTGTGGGAGGAGTAGCAGCTAGAAATTTGCGGAAGAATAAGAAGAAGTCAGAAGAAGTCAGAAGAAGAAGATAAAGTATGGTGGAGAGTAATAATTACGGGCGGAGGAGTAGCGCTAGCTGTTTTCTAGCGCATGCCGGCCGTGCAAGTGTCAAATGATTAGGACGCAATTAGTGCATTTCCATGTGTTGAAAGTGTGAGGGCATAGACTCTTTTCGGCTCCGTGAGTGTGGTTAGTGACACTGCATCAACTAATGCCGGTCAGTGCCACACACACCTGATTGCAATGAGTTGATGCAGGTATACTAACCACTCGCACAGAGCTGAAAGATTCCGTGTCCTCACAGAAAGCGAATGAACGAGAGACGGCAGTTAGTATGGATCACAATGAGGTAATGTGTTTATATTTCAGATGAATAATGGTCATCTGACGATGGTGAAGCAAAGTAAACTTTGTTTTAGTACCGCTCATTCATTTAGGAGTAAACACTGCAGTCTAGTTCACTCCCGTGAAATTGTGTACACGTAGCTTTTCTTCATTGCACTTTATTTTTTTTCCTTGATGGTTCAGCCCCGTTATCAGTCATTATGACGACAAATAACTGTCTCAAACAAGGCTCCCGCTCCCCTTCCCTCACCTGGAGGGATAGGCTTCTCAAATCGCGTTGCTGCACTACACTGCGACCAATACGAATATGTGACCATAGAGCCTGCATGCGCAAACCGAAAGTCGGACTGGGTGTGCGACAAGACCAAATGCAGTAATAAAAACGTATTTCTTTGCACTGATGGTCTTGTTTGCTATCAAAGGTAATTAAGTACGGGCCCTCAATGTATTGAGGGCCCGTATTGAGGGCCCGTAATTATTACTCTCCACCATACTACTTCTTCTTCTTCTTCTTCTTCTTACTTCTGCCGCAAATTTCGAGCTGCTACTCCTCCCACACCGTTTCACTTAGAAACGTTTCACTTAGAAACGCAAAAATTTCACAGAACGTCCGTCCCTACCCCGAATGGTGTTCGGGGTAGGTACAACGTGCGTCATACAGTTTTTTGAATTTCCACTAGGGGGCGCTGTTATTAAGCCCCTACTGAAGAAAGTTTGAGAGGCCACGCCCCTCACACCGTAACTCCGATTGACTTGAAATTTCTCACACAGGTGTATGTTAGAGTGCTCTACAAAAAAGCCTCTGGGACCATATAAGTCCGCCAGGGAATATTTCCCGCTAATTAGCATAAACTAAAAAACAGGGTGTTATCCACAACTTTCTGAAATTTTACTGTATCAAAACCAAATTTCTCGTGAAGCCCCGGGGGACTACAATAAACATACCCCTAAAAGATCAGTAGGACAACTTGAAAAACATGGCCGCCAAAAAGTTTACGAAGGGGCGGGGCCTATCAACAAATTGGCCATAACTCCTTAACCATAGGTCCTATCATCATCAAACTTGCTGGGTATGTGCAGAAGTCATGTGGTAGCATGTCTGTTGAAGCTTATCGAGATTAACCCATAGGGGGCGCCACAAATGCCCCCTGACTCTGATTGACTTGTAATTTCTTACACATGTACAGCTCATAGTGCTCTACAATATAGCCTCTCGGACAATAGGGGGTCAACCACGTTAAGCTCCTCCCCTTTATCGCATTAGGCTCCTCCCCTTTACCACAGTAGGCTCCTCCCCTTAACCACGTTAGGCTCCTCCCCTTTACCATGTTAGGCTCCTCCCCTTTACCATGTTAGGCCCCTCCCTTTACCACGTTAAGCCCCTCCCCTTTATCACATTAGCCCCCTCCCCTTTACCACGTTAGGCTCCTCCCCTTTACCACGTTAGGCTCCTCCCCTTTACCATGCTAGGCCCCTCCCCTTTACCACGTTAAGCTCATCCCCTTTACCATGTTAGGCTCCTCCCCTTTACCATATTAGACTCCCCCATTACCATATTAGGCTCCTCCCCTTTATCACATTAGGCTCCTCCCCTTTACCACGTTAGACTCCTCCCCTTTACCATGTTAGGCCCCTCCCCTTTACCATGATAGGCTCCTCCCCTTTACAACATTAGGCTCCTCCCCTTTACCACGTTAGGCTCCTCCCCTTTACCATGTTAGGCCCCTCCCCTTTACCACGTTAAGCTCCTCCCCTTTACCGTGTTAGGCTCCCCCCCTTTACCGTGTTAGACTCCTCCCCTTTACAACATTAAGCTCCTCCCCTTTACCATGTTAGGCTCCTCCCCTTTACCACATTAAGCCCCTCCCCTTTACCACATTAAGCTCCTCCCCTTTACCATGTTAGGCTCCTCCCCTTTACCGCGTTAAGCCCTTCCTCTTTACCACATTAGGCCCCTCCCCTTTACCACGTTAAGCTCCTCCCCTTTACCATGATAGGCTCCTCCCCTTTTCAACATTAGGCTCCTCCCCTTTATCATGTTAGACTCCTCCCCTTACCACGTTAAGCTCCTCCCCTTTATCACATTAGGCTCCTCCCCTTTACCATGTTAGGCTCCTCCCCTTTACCATGTTAGGCTCCTCCCCTTTACCATGTTAGGCTCCTCCCCTTTACCACGTTAGACCCCTCCCCTTTACCACATTAAGCTCCTCCCCTTTACCACGTTAGGCTCCTCCCCTTTACAACATTAGGCTCCTCCCCTTACCACATTCAGCTCCTCCCCTTTACCACGTTAGGCTCCTCCCCTTTACCTTTATAGCCTGTCGGACCATAGGGGTCAGCCATGATTATTTTTTTCGCCGCCATTGCCCGAAATGTTTACGCAGGGGCGGGGCTTATTAACAAATTGGCCATAACTCCTTAACCATAGGTCCTATCATCATCAAACTTGCTGGGTATGTGCAGAAGTCATGTGGTAGCATGTCCCTCAGAGCTTATCGAGATTAACCCATAGGGGGCGCCACAAATGCCCCCTGACTCTGATTGACCTGTATTACACTTGTACAGCTCATGGTGCTCTACAATACAGCCTCTCGGACAGTTTTTTGAATTTCCGCTAGGGGGCGCTGTTATTAAGCCCCGACTGAAGAAAGTTTGAGAGGCCACGCCCCGCACACCGTAAGTCCGATTGACTTGAAATTTCTCCCACAGGTGTATTTTAGGGTGCTCTACAAAAAAGCCTCTTGGATCATTAAAGTCAACCTGGAAATATTTTCGGCTAATTAGCATAAACTGAAAAACAGGGTTTTATCCACAACTTTGTCAAGTTTTACTTTATCAACACCAAATGTCTCACGAAGCCCCGGGGGACTATGACGCACGTCTCCGAAAAATATTAGTAGGATAGCTTGGAAAACATGGCCGCCATTGACTAAAACGTTAATGCAGGGGCAGGGCTTAATAATAAATTGGCCATAACTAATTGACCATAGGTCCTATCATCATGAAACTTGCAGGATATGTGCAGAAGACATGTGGTAGCATGATCCTCTAAGCTTGTCGAGATTAACCCATAGGGGCCCCCACAAATGCGAAAACCATCATTCAAAAATGCAATGTTTGACAGGCCACGCTCCTCGCCCCCTGACTTTGATTGACTTGACATTTCTTACACATGTACAGCTCATGGTGCTCTACAATAAAGCCTCTTGGACCATAGGGGTCAGCCATTATTTTCTTTCTTCCCTAACTTACATGACCTGAAATACAGTGAAGTCACATTCGCTCTGTGGATTTCCAACCTATCATCACCAAATTGTATACACAGCATCAGGGGACGGCCACAACTCGGGACTGGAGTTCGGAAAGCCCGCGGCGGCGGTTCGTAGAAGAGTTCTGGCCCGGCCGACGGGCGGGGCGCTGCTGAAGTGGGGATTGGCGGCCTGCGCAGGGCTGCCCGTACTTTCAAAATCTTTTTGCACATGGACGGGGGGCACTATTAATGTTATCTTGTCTTGACCTCACTTGGGATTTGTAGCCTTGACTTGAAGTGTGTTTGCTTTGTTGCACTTGAATTGGGGACTTAACTCAAGACATGATACTTAATTGTGATTGTGTCAGGTAATTTTTTTTAATTTTTTTATAGTCAATGATGTAATTTTTTTAGAGTCAATTATGTATGAATAGGAATGATGGCCAAAACTGTCAATGTCAATTAGATCTAGGATGGAATAAACCAAAACAACTAAGGCTTTCGGGGGAATCTTACCAGCTGTGGATCGATCTCCCCCACCGAACGACTTTGCACAGCCTCTAGCAGCTCCTCCAGCTCCATGAAGGAAAGCTTGGTCAGCTTTAGTTTCTCCAGGGCCAGGTGCTCCCCATGGAACAGTCTCCTCCACAGGTTGTCCCTGCGGCAGTGGCCCATGGCCTGCTCCACACTGCACTGGATCTTTTTGCGTGCTGAGGCCACTTCGTTGTTCAGCAGTGGGAACACAGGGGACTGGTAGATCAGCAGTTGAGACTCTGGTATAAGCTGCCCTGCGGGGGAAAATTCACTTCCATCACTAGCAGGCTCCAAGGCAGCTGCAGCTTCAGAGGATGGTTCCTCCCAGAGGTCCTGCTCGGCAACACGCCACCCGTACGCCTCTGCTCGCTCTGGGGGCAGTCTACCAACCAGCTCCCCTGGATCACGGTGGATCTGAGAGAGCTTCTTGAACCGTCGCATGTCAGCAGTGAGTCGAGGGAAGAGCTCTCTCTGACTGGTCATGATCACATAGAACCGCAACCTACACATAAAAGGTACATGATTCATGAGTTAATTTTGGTTTACAACATAAATATATGTATTGCTGTATGTTGGGTGATAATAAGACTATTTCCATATAAATATATACAACAGATTCGCTCAACTGATTTCTGCTCGGCTTTTAATACGATCCAGCCCCATGTTCTCGTTGAGAAACTAATAACACCTTTAGCCTAGATCCTTGTTGGATACTGGATTTTTTAACGAAAAGATCCCAAAGTGTTAAGGTGAATGCAACAATGTCTAGCCTTCTGTCCACTTCCACTGGTTCGCCACAGGGCTGTGTTCTCTCTGCTCTTTTGTTTATTTTATACACTGACGAGTGTCGCAGTAACCACGACAACCGTTTCATCATCAAATACGCTGATGACTAGGTCATTGTCAGCCTTCTCAATAATGATGAGATGGGGCATGGTTACAGAGGACTTCCTAACCTGCTGCAACAATGCGTTCCTTGAACTTCTTGAATCTCTAAAACAAAAGAGCTCTGTATTGATTTCAGACTTGGCCCCCATCCCACCGAGAACACTGTCATCTGTGGCCAGCCAGTGGAAATCGTGTCCAGATATTTATAACTGGGCACGATTTCCACTGGCTGGCCACAGATGATCATTGATAATAACCTGAAATTTCATGGTAACACTGACATGCTGTGCAAGAAAGGCCAACAACGCCTTTACTTTCTTAGAAAATTAGCAAGATTAAATGTTGACAAAAGCCTGTCATCTGTTGGTACGGTAACCTCACTACCAAGGATAAAAATTATCTTGGGAGAATAGTAAAAACTCCTGCAAAAATTACTGGCATCCAGTTAGACGGCCTTGATCCTTTCTATAGCAAACAGTTGCTCAATAAATCTAGGTCCATACAACAAGACAGTGCCACCCTCTTAATTCAGAATACAGGGTGTTGCCATCTGGCCTTCGCTTGTGTGTCCCTAAGACCACCAAAAATAGATATAAGTATTCCTTTGGCCCTCCCTCGAGTCGAGCAAACAATGCTGCCAGCAGCAGGTAAATGCTGCTATTGTTTGATCTTGATTTCGATTTTTGATGCTGCTGATGGTGATTCTGGTGCTGTGCTGTTGATCTTGTTGCTGTTGTTGGCGTTGCTGCTAACGGCACTCTGCACTTTATTTTGCTGCTACTGATTGATGCTGTTGATGCTGCTGACCACATAGCACTTTATATCTTGGCACTTTATTATTCTATGATTTTATGTTATGATTTTATGACTGTAAGACCTGTGACTGCATTGGCACATTGACTTTGTTGTGTTTGTTTTTTCCCTGCCTCTTGCACCTTGTGCCCAGGCCTGTGTACATGTTGTGCTGTTTTGTGTCCGCTATTGTATTGTTCTGTTGTGTATTGTTAGCCACTCCTCGCTGTGAACCAATTTGCCCTCTTGGGACACTAATAAAAACCTTGAACCTTGTCTGCTGCATCGTTTAGCATAGGCCAAGCCCATTCAAGACGTTGAGGATTTTTCGCTAAAACTGCAAAACGGACATTTCATTTCAGCTCCCAAATTTTTGGATAGTTGACACCAAACTTTGCACAGAACATCTACAGATGCACACGAAAAAACGTAATTTAAGAGAATTTTGCTACAACCATCGATGACGAAACTGTAGCGCTTTCAATATGCGCGCATTAGCTACCTTGTACTTAAATGCTCATAAATCCAAAACAGTACATCGTATGAAGTCCAAACTTTGTGCTATCCTAAGTAGCATTCTCAAAAGGTTTCAGAACATTTCTCCATAAGGGGGTGCCAAAAACAGAAAAAGTATATATCTCCTTATCCACTTTAGCCTATTTCTCTGCAATTTTTTTGCTTTTTGGTCTTTAACTCACAAACGGAACATCCCACATTCAAAACATTTATATCCCCGGATTCTGTGAAGTGAGCGGCCAGTGCCACGGTCGACGATGCTCGGGTCTCGAGTTGCGTTGGAGGCTTGGCCCCTGTTCATAACTGCTTGCAGTTTTAGTTATTATTATTATTTTAGTGGCCCACCATTTCAGAACTACTGCTTTAAATGATGCAGCAGAAAGGTGTGGCAATTCATGGATCATGTGTTTTGGACTAAATATATTAAAGGATTGGATTGTGTGGAATGTTGAGTGTAACCAGAGCGTTTTTTTTGTCAGGGTGTTAGTGACCAGTGGATTACTATGAGGCTTCATAGGTGAGTTACCTTACTTTGTAACTGTTTGTTTTTTTGTTGCTTTTCTGACAGAGACATCAATCGTAGCTTTATTTGCCTGTCGTCTTATCAGATTACTCAATTATAGGGCACGAGTAGTGTTTCCCAAACTTGAGCGATAGCATGCATTAGCGATGTCCATGGTTAACAGTTTAACCATTAACCGATAAGAATAATTATAACCGATTAATACTATCAGTTAAACGCAGTGGCGGGCCGTGCCTTTTACACCTAGGCCTTCAGAGCCATCATCCCGAAAATCAAACCGCTTAATAAATAAATAAATAACTTCTATGATGACGTCGCGGCTATTGTCATGGGATTAACCCCCCGATTTCAGCAGTTACAGTAACCTTTAATGAGTGTAATACAATTACAGTACACTAATGACACTAAACATGTTGACTAAACCATCAAGAGCATAGGCCAACTAATATTACACACTACACAGCTTGACAAGATGCAGCATCACGAAAAGACCCCACATAGTCTAAATAATGACATGACCAAATAATCAAGAACAAATTCAAAACAGCCACAAGTCACTAGCAACTACCGGTCAAGGCAAATGTCAAACACACACACACACACAGATCCCAGCTTAACCACAGACCCTGCGCCAGGATGAAAACTACCTGTCAGATCTTCTGTCTTTAATTTTAGTTTATATTTTTAGAGCGCTGGACAGCTCAGCAGCTAAGAAAAACAAACATTATTTGTATGTTTTATTGTTCACAATCGTTATATTGTTCACAATCGTTATATCTCGGAACCAGAAGGCGCTGTCTGTGAAATATTGGTATGTAAATATCCAGAATTGGGATCAGAGGTCACCTACATAGTCTTCCTTGGAGTTAGACTACTGAATTTGAGGTGAGACGACTGTTTGTGTTTTTCATGTCAAATTGAAAATATTTAGCTCCTCAGTATTTTTCTTCTAGGCTTTTACACAATGGGTTTATAACAAAACACTTGTTACCCATACAAAGTGTTAATGGTAAACTATAGTTTAGATTGTGGTTAGCAAGCTAATTAGTTGTCAGATGGTTGTTGGCTTTGATGCTAGCAAGAAATTCAAGTTGGGGTTGGTCGTCACATTTTTTGGGGGGTTGGTTGTCACATGTTATCTCAAGGCTGCAGCCAGAAAAGGAACCCAATAACGAAAGAAATTGTCAAGCTGTATCCTCACTGACACCCCAGAGAAGGAAAGAATAGAGCAGGAAAAGGCAGCTAGCATGCAAAAGAAAAAAGGGCAACAAAATCAAAACAACCCAGTGCATCCCAAACTAGACCAGCTGCCAAGTTATGTAGGCCTATTTGTCAACTTGACAATGCAATTAAACTTTCAAATTTAGTTCTACTTTCTTGCCTTCTTTTTAAGATTATTCCCATTAAGCAGAGGTGGAAAGAGTACAAAAATATTCTACTCAAGTAAAAGTATGATTACTTGGATGAAATTTTACTTAAGTAAAAGTAAAAGTACTGGTCTAAAAATCTACTGAAGTAAAAGTGAAAAAGTAGCTGATTTAAAATGTACTTAAAGTACAAGTTACTAGTTACTTTTTAACAGCGGGAGGGGGCAGGGGTCTCTTCTGTGTAGGGCATTCTATATATAGACAAGGGGATATAAATCTCAAACTAGTTTTGTTTAATTAATGCAACACTTTTACAAATGAAAGTGCACAAATTAAACAAATCATGTCACCACACATGTATGGATGTATACTGTGTCATTATACTTTAGATAAGGAAATATGGAGCAAATAGTCTGTTAATGGGGGAATGGGAATGTAACCGGTCTACAGACCTAAACAGACTGCAGCTGCAGTTCTAATAATGTAATTCTGTATAATTGATCTAAACCATGGATATTGCAAGGTTAGGCTGCTCGATTTTGACAAAAATCATAATCATGATTATTTTGATTGACATTGTGTTATCACAATTATTATAGACAATTACTCATTGATTTAAGAACTGCTACATGCACTTATTTAACAATTGAAACCATGACTTTGGACTTTAAACATATCCTAATTGAACTGAAAACAAGTAAATAAGTAAAACATATTTTTAATAATTAAATAAAATAAGTGTCAAAATCAAAATAAACCGTTGCAAATGTTGTTGATAGGGCACGTCTTTTGCTAGCAGGAATGTGAGGGCATATTTTATTGATATCTCATGGAGCTGGCTGGATAAGCAAGTTGCATTGTAGGCTACAGTGTTCTTAATTGATGCAGGGCTGTACAGTGCGACAGTTTTGATGCATTTGCTACTGAAATTGATCACGTACGATGATGAATACAAATCCATTCGCACTCGTGCGACAGGCTGCTAATGAGGAGAGGCTGTCTTTGAAAGACAGAGGAGAGGGACTTCCGGGTTACAGAGCATGGGGTAGGCACGATCGCTCTATAGCTCCCACAAAATATTTCAGACCTAACTGATTAAACCCTATTCTCGTCGATTTTTTTTTGTGCTTGTGTTGCCGGTAACACTGATACTGTTTTGGTGAAATGCCTAGAAGCAAGAAAAACGCAAAAAGATATTTGGCAGAGTCAGATATGTCCTCGGACAGCGTGGTTAGCATGGACGTTGGTGCTAGCTCAATGGCTTCCATTCCGGATCTGCTTGAACAGCATAGAGCAGCGATAGCCGCCGAGTTTAAATCATCTTTCGCCAGCATGGACGCTAAGCTGGACAGCATCCAGGCCGTGGTCTCAAGCCAGGGGAAACGTATAACCGATCTCGAGGAGAATGCAGAAACTGTTTGCGGACGCCTGGAGCAACTTGAGGCTACGTGCTCCTCACTGCAGGAAGATAACAAGCTGTTGAAAGCTAAACTATCGGATTTGGAAGGGAGGAGCAGGAGACAGAATGTCCGTATTGTGGGCTTACCTGAGTCACTTGAGGGTGCGCGCCCCGCCGCCTTTTTCTCCGAGCTCCTCGTCGAGGTGTTTGGTGGTCAAGTTCTCCCTTCTCCCCCGGAGCTGGACAGGGCTCACCGCACTCTGGCACCCAAACCGGGCCCGCATGAGAGGCCGCGATCCGTCGTTATCCGCTTTCACCGATACCAGACTAAAGACCTGATCATGAAGGAGGCACGTAAACAGGGCGAGCTGGAGTACCACGGCCACAACCTACGGTTCTACGAGGACTACAGCGCGGAGGTCGTGAAGCAGCGTGCTGAATACAAGCGGGTCATGGCTGAGCTTTATCAGCGCGGTCTCCGTCCCTCTCTCCTCTTCTCTGCGAGGCTTCGCATTACTCACCAGAGCGGCGAGAGAAAGTGGCTGCGGTCTGTCTCTGAAGCATCTAACTACTTATCCACACTGGGTGTGAGTCCGTAGTAAATACGATTGCCTGCTGTGAGTATACAATGTGGACAAATGCTCTTTTCATATCCCCAGCCAAACTCTCAGACTGATGGTACTATATGAATTTTTTATTTTTTTTTAATGAGTAAATTAGCTGGGTGAACGTGACATTTTTGTTGCTTGTCATTTTGACGTATTGTCTAGCTCACTCGCTTTTTTTTTAAATTTTTATCTATTTTAAAACGGCTAGATAAGCGTGTCTGTTCTTTATTTATTTATTTTTTTTGCCATTTGGACAGATTGTCTAACTCACGCCTTGTTCTTTTTTTTTTGTATTTCGAATTTGTTGGTTGAGCACGGTATGTTTGTTTAGTGTGTTGTCATTTTGACAGTTTGCTGGATTGTTCATCGTGTTACTAGCTGTTATGGGGTGAATTGTACAAGACTTATGTGGGAAGCTAGCACAGGCTAGAAAGTTAAGGCTTGGAATGTTTGTTGTGAGACTAGTAAGGGTCTTTCGGGGTTTGCTGTTTAGAGCAATATATGGGGTGGGTTCTGGGTGGGATGGGGGGGTGTCAACTGGGGGTTTAGCTGATGGGTTATCACCTGCTGTGTTTTCAGTTATATGTGTTTTCCTTTTTTTTTGTGTGTTTTTTTTTCCTCTGTATTTTGCTACTCTTTTTGTTATCGGAGCAACTCTTTTTACTCTCACTATAACTGAGCTAGATGAAGGGCAATCTTAATTTAATTAGTTGGAATGTCAAGGGGCTAAATCACCAAGTGAAAAGGGGTAAGGTCTTAACCCACCTAAAACGGCTCAGGGCTGGAATAGTTTTCCTTCAAGAAACCCACTTACATGACTCTGACTATGGGCGACTAAGTAAATGCTGGCGTGGACAATTTTTTCATTCTAATTTCAGGGCTAAGGCCAGGGGCACAGCTATCCTTATTGATAGTAATATTCCTTTTGAGTCCTCAAACATTATATCAGACAAAAATGGAGGTTTTATTATTGTTTCAGGCAAACTTTACAATAAGTCAGTCATCTTGGCCAACGTCTACGCGCCTAACGTCGACGATGTAGAATTCTTTAAGAGATTTTTTTCTCAACTCCCTGATCTCAATTCCCATTCTCTTATTCTTGGTGGGGATTTTAATTGTTATCTAGATCCAGTCTTAGATCGCTCTTCCCCCAAACCTGCCACTCTTAGCAGATCTGCAGGTTATATCAAATCATTTCTTGCTGATTATAGCCTCTCTGATCCATACAGGTTTTTATACCCCACAGGAAGAGAATATTCATTCTTTTCACATGTCCACCACATTTACACCCGAATTGATTATTTTTTTGTTGATAATTCATTGATGTCAGACCTTAAGTCATGCAGTTATGAAAGTATTGTGATCTCTGATCATGCTCCTCTGCTCCTTCAACTGGCTTTCCCTGACGTTGAGTATACAAGAAGGCAGTGGAGACTGGATCCATTGTTGCTCACAGATGAGAGTTTTCTTTCACACATCTCTACACATATTAAAACTTTTTTGAGTATAAATAAAACACCAGATGTGTCCAATGCAACAATTTGGGAAGCCCTGAAAGCCTATTTGAGAGGTGAAATTATATCATTTGCAGCATACAAAAATAAGTGTACAAAACAGAAACAAACTGAAATTGCTGATCAGATTCTGAACATAGACAGACAGTATGCTAATTCACCTTCATCTGAACTTTACAAAGAACCTTTAAAACTTCAGACAGAATTCAACCTTCTTTTCTCTCGTCAGGTTGCAGACCAGTTGCTTAGGAGCAGAAGTACTTTTTACGAGCATGGTGACAAGATTGGTAAACTCCTGGCCAATCAACTGTGCGGATTTAGAGCGAAGCAACTCATCCCTGGAATACGGACAGACAGTGGGTGTACAACATCAGATCAGAAATTGATAAACGAAAAGTTCAAAACATTCTATTCAAATTTGTATAGTTCTGATTGTACAGTAGAAGTAACGGTGATGGAAACCTTTTTCAGTAACCTAAACATGCCTTCCCTCTCTCAAGACCGGAGACATAGCCTTGAGGCACCTATTACTCAGAAGGAAATTATTGCAGCAATAACATCTATGCAATCAGGCAAATCTCCTGGTCCAGACGGACTTCCATCTGACTTTTTTAAGAAATTTTCAGCCGAATTGTCGCCTTTTTTATGTTCGGTATTCTCAGACTCATTTGACTCAGGTAAACTCCCACCTTCGTTCTACCAGGCCTGTATTTACTCTGTTTCCTGCCCAGGGACTGCAGATGAAAATTAGCTTATAGCTAAATCTGGTACTGCTTATGTGCTGTACATTGTCCCTGTTCAATAAACAAATAAATAAATATTTCCCTGTTGTTAAAAAAGGATAAAGATCCTCTAGATTGTGCATCATACCGACCAATTTCACTATTAAATACGGATGTGAAGATACTTGCTAAAATTCTCGCCCACAGATTGGAGGATGCTCTCCCCTCTATCATATCCCCCGACCAAACTGGGTTTATAAAGGGACGCCAATCATTTTATAATATCCGCCGGCTAATGAATATTTTATATTCCCCCAGAAATATTGAATCAGAATGCCTCGCTTCTATGGATGCTGAAAAAGCATTTGATAGAGTAGAATGGAATTATTTGTTTTTCACCCTTGAAAAATTTGGTTTGGGTCCTGTTTTCACTTCTTGGGTTAAATTATTATATGCATGCCCTTCTGCCTCAGTATTAACAAACAGCCGTTACTCAAGTAGTTTTGATCTGCACCGTGGGACCCAGCAGGGTTGTCCTTTGAGCCCGCTCCTTTTTGCTATTGCAATCGAACCGCTTGCGATTGCTATTCGCGGTAACAAACAGATTCAGGGGATATGGAGAGGAGGAATTGAACATAAGGTATCATTATACGCCGATGACTTACTTTTGTTTGTCGCCAAGCCAGCCACCTCTTTACCGGAGGCACTTTCTGTGTTGGAGGTCTTTAGTCAGTTTTCTGGCTATAAACTTAACCTGAGTAAGAGCGAACTCTTTCCGATTAATAAAGAAGCTCTTAAACTTGATTATACAGCTCTCCCACTCAAAGTGGTGACAGATCAGCTGAGTTACCTTGGGGTATGTTTTACCAGAAATTTTAAAAACCTATTTAAATCGAACTTCCTCAAATTATTGGATCAGGCGAAGCAAATATTATCGAAGTGGTCTCCTCTGGCTTTCTCTCTTATAGGTAGAATAAATTCAATTAAAATTACATTACTCCCAAAGTTCCTATATCTATTCCAATGTCTCCCCATCTTTCTCCCCAAATCCTTTTTTCAGGCCCTTGACTCTTTAATGATAAATTATATTTGGAATGGTAAACACCCTCGGTTACGGAAAGCTTTTCTTCAAAGACCCAAACAAACAGGTGGAATGGCCCTCCCTAATTTCCAATACTATTACTGGGCTGCTAATATCCGTTCTTTAGTGTATTGGGTGCATTTTCACCTTGACGACTCAGCCCCAGTCTGGGTAACAATGGAGTCTAGCGCTATTAGCCCATTGTCTCTATCTGCCCTCTTAAGCGCCGCACTTCCACTCTCTTCGGCTATTCCCAACAGTAGTCCCGTGATTAAGCACTCCCTTCGAATCTGGACCCAATTTAGGAAGAATTTTGGAATGCAGAATTTTTCACTTTTCAGCCCAATTGCAGCTAATCACTTGTTTGCTCCCTCGACGGTGGATGGTGCATTAAAGATCTGGCATAAAAAAGGCTTAAAATGCATCGATGACGTATTTATTAATGATCTATTTGCTAGTTTTTCTCAATTGACAAAACACTTTGGTATCGAAAAGACAAATTTTTTCCGATTTCTGCAAATCAGGCATTTTATGCAGAAGTTAATTCCCCAATTCCCTTATAAACCACCAGCCAATCATGTCGATTTGTTTCTTTCTGTAAACCCCACATTAAAAGGCTCAATTTCTGTGTTTTTCAACCTTATTTCGAAGTTGCATAGCCCCTCATTAGCAGCTATAAGAACCCTGTGGGAGCAGGACCTAGGTTTTGCCTTCACAGATCACATGTGGGATGCAGTCCTGGATCGGATACACTCTACCTCCATGTGCGCCCGACATGCTCTTGTGCAATTTAAAGTAGTACATCGTATCCACATATCTAAAACTAAATTAGCTCATATGTTCCCCGATGTAGACCCGACCTGTGATAGCTGTAAGAGCGCACCGGCATCACTCTTTCACATGTACTGGTTGTGTCCCACCTTGACTGAGTTCTGGACATCAGTTTTTCAAACAATTTCTGAAGTACTTCAGCATCAAATTAAGCCGAACCCTTTCACTGCAATTTTTGGCATTGCACCAAATTCGGGCTTACCCAAAGTGAAGCTGAGAGTACTGGCCTTCACCTCACTACTTGCTCGCAGGGCTATCCTACTCAAGTGGAAAGATCCTGCTCCTCCTTCCCACTCACATTGGATTCGAGACATTATGGCATGTATGAATTTAGAGAAAATACGTTACACAACCCAGGGATCCGAGAATAAATTTGACCGAATTTGGCGCCCCTTCCTATTGATTGTTTATTTTTGTTTCTTGTAGTGTATATTTCGTGTTGTTGGGTGTGAGGGTGGGATGTGTGTGGGGTATGTTCGGGGAAAAAAAGGGGAAAAAATTTGTACTAATTGTGCTACAATTTCTTTGTTACGAAAATTTAATAAAAAAACCTTTGAAAGAAAGAAACACAGAGGAGAGATGCACAACACTGCTTAGAGGGCTCTACATTAACACTCCAAATGGGGGTAAGTGTAGACTTAGGCAAGTAAGTTATTGAGTCCACCCTCCACTTTGGCTGGTGAAAGATATAAGTCCTCGGGATCTGTGCTCGTGCAGCGATTCTAGGTATAAAAACTTCACCAACGGTAATTACCAGAAGGAGACGGCACATTACCGCAGTTGAGTTAGCGCGTGTACAAACAGAACATTTCCTGTGCGCATTCACATTAAAAGCCTGTTACTAGCCAAACGTGAGTTGACTTTTATTTTGAAGCGGGTAAGAACAGGAAGTTATCGCTTTTTTCTAGCTTGAAAGGCAACTCCTTCAGCTGCAGCGAGCAGTCAACAGTTGCCTAGTCTATTTAAACAAAGTTCTAAATAAGCCACTGAAAAGCTACTCCCAACATATTCACAACAACCTATTTTCCTAAATTGTACCAATATGTATACTTATTTATTTAATAGGCTATTTTTAATGTTTTAAAGTTTGGTTTTAATTAACAGAAGGACATTATAATAATAATAATTCTGAATCAGCATAAAATTGCAATTGGCAGGTTAGATTCTTTTGTCTAAATTGCAATCAGTGCACCCCTATTAATTTTTCCATAATTATTGCTGCACACACTAGGATATAATAATAATTGAGAATCTCAAATGAGACCAAGATAACATGCTCAAAGGTAATTAGAGCGAAATGCAAGGGTTAAGGTTATGCAAGTTTCATACTTTGTGTGCTACCAAATTTATTTTTGTGCTACTGAATTTTTTTGCTTGCTAGCACCAGTGCTACCACCTAAAAAATAAGCGTACAGCCCTGTGATGACTGTTGTGGTGGCAAGAGTCAAGGAGCTTTAAACTTCCTGTGTTTTTTATTCCTTTATTGCTTGGTCATATACCACTTGGATTCGACTTAAAGTGAGTAAACTAATTGGTCGTGATGTTTTGAGGTGCAGACGTGGTCGCATATGACTTTTTTTCTCTCTCTCTCACGGTTGCGCATGTCATCTGACTCGCGTGTCCGCACGTAACATATCTTGCACATTGTTTTAGTCTATTACTTTTACCTTTCTTCTCGAGCAATGGCTGACTTTCTGCCGTCTTCTGGAAGTTTTTCAAAGCTCCCGGCAACACGCACCGTCTCCATCCTACTCTGCACTTAAGGTGAAAGTTAGGTGAGGGAGGGGCCGATCGCAAGGCTGGATGAAAGGTTTGCTGCAATTAAAAGATCACGTCTTCACGTGCGGTACAATGACAGTTTAACTAGGATTATTTTGTTTTAATGATAGAGGGAAGCAATATTTGTTGTTATCATTTAGTCGCAATGATCCTGTCGATCATTCTCTGTGTTAGTTTCCGGTATTGTGCCGTAAAAATAAAAGCCCCCCACGATATTTCTTTTCTTTTCTCTCCTATTTTTTTACTCAGTAACGCAGGTGATATAAAATGTAGCGAAGTACAATACTTCAAAATAAACATACTCAAAGTAAAAGTAAAAGTATAGGTTTTAAAAATCACTTAAAAAATTACAAGTACACGAAAAAACTACTCAATTACAGGAACGCGAGTAAATGTAATTCGCTACTTTACACCCCTGCCATTAAGATAACATTGTGACAAACAACCCCATAGTGTTTGACAACCGACCCCTTGATGGGGTTGGTTGTCACAATGTGTAAGGGTGTCTTTGATGATTAATTTCTTCTTTATTACAATAAGATAGAAAAATTGAGGGGTACACATTTCAAGCCAACACCTTAAGCTTCAATTTAATGTAGGAATGACTATTGAAAGATGTTTAGGTGATGAGCAATTCTCACTAGAGTAAAAAGTGTGCCTACTTACCCCGTTCTCCCCTAATACGTTTTAAGATGGAAAATTATGCTGGGAAGCAGCGCACTACTAGCGGGTCATACCATGGAGAATGAATAGCAGAACGGCACTGGCAGCGGACGTAGAGCGTCCTGTGGTCACCGCTCCTAGTAAACACCGGTTTGAAAACCCAGCATAGCACCACACACGGCAGCGATCGGTTGCAAGTAGGCTAGCAGACATATCCAGCAATACAATTAGCAATGAGCCAACTATAGGCCTACCTTTCATAAATTGCTGCCTGATTGGAAGTGTTGCACATATCCTTTATCCAGCTGGGTCAGAGTACTAGCTGTGGTGTTGTTCGACCCTGCCATGTCCAGCTTTTCTTTTAAGGTCCTTTTCTCAATAAAAAAACTTCCCCAGCAATACAATTAGCAATGAGCCAACTATAGGCCTACCTTTCATAAATTGCTGCCTGATTGGAAGTGTTGCACATATCCTTTATCCAGCTGGGTCAGAGTACTAGCGGTGGTGTTGTTCGACCCTGCCATGTCCAGCTTTTCTTTTAAGGTCCTTTTCTCAATAAAAAAACTTCCCCAGTAAGTTGGCCATTAAATCCACTCCTTCTCCTCTGTAATCCACTTTGTGTTTCGACAAAGTCTCATCTAAAAGATCTAATCAAAAATAGAAGAGATCTAACATACTGCCTTCTATCCATGGACAGTAGGCTAATGTCGGCTGTTCAAGTAGGCTACTTTCCCTCCCGACTGCGACAAGGCCAGCTAGAAGGCCTAGGCGTGTAAAACGATACGCCCAACTCGGAAAAGTAGAAATCTGATTAAAGAACATGTCAATCACAAGATCGTTCTCATTAGCGTCAACAGAGAGGGGATTCTCTCGGAATTCTGAAGGCCTTGGCCAGATATTTTTTTACCCGGAGACAGCGCAGGGAAATAATCTGATTGGATAAGAGCTCTACTATATAGCAGCACACCGGAAGGAAAAACAATTAAATTACGTATTTAGACTTACGTGAACAAACTCTTTAAAATAGATGGAATTAATGAAAACATTTTATATATTAAAATGTATAAATGATATATTTAATAAAAAATAAAATAATTTATGAATAATATATAATTTTGTTTTTCTGAAAGTCTTTAGGCCAGCAGAGAAGGTATAGTGTATTATGTTACTAAACGTTTTATATTAAGTTTATACTGTTTCAGGAGGACATTATACTCTTTTAAAGTGTCTCATTCTGCTTAGAAAGGGAGCAAGGAGAGGAATGTGGATTGCTTAGTGGAAGAAGCCTGTAGGGAAGATTTCTGTAGATTATTCAGTATGCACACAATAGGAGGCTCCGGGATGACTCTTTTTGTGAGGGCAATTTAGGACAGTCTGGTTAAGATTTAACAGCTAATTTATTGGCCCCTGGCTAAAAGGATTGTTCTAAAGTACTGATCAGACTTTCTGGCGCTTCACGAGATATCGCCTCTAGGGGATGATTACCACAGATGTCCTCTGAACTGTAGGTTGGAATTAGTTAGGGTCCACCAATCAGGGGTTAGGAGGGGCAGAGCTTACTGACCTAAGGACCAATCAGCTCACTTAGATTTTCAGGTTAAAGACAGCCACAATGCAGATGAGACAGGTTTTTTAGTTTACAGGAACTTTTCATAGCTTTTTCCTTTATGCATTTACCTCTATTCGTTTTGGCTACAATACTTTAACTTTTTATTTGGCTTTGTTTTGACTGCAGTATGAGTTTTGTTGCTTAAATAAAATAATTGTTCCTGGGACCTCCTCATCTGCCTCAGCTGTGTCTTCTTTCATCATCCAGCCACCAACACCGTTTTTCTGAATAAAGGCCGATATACAAACTGCAAAGGCTTTGCTGGCCCTGATGGCCCGCCACTGGTTAAACGGTAAAAAAATAGCCCAATGTGTAGCCCAACACTGCGCGACTGTCCGTATAGAAAGCGCCCCGACTGTGCATGCTCTAAGGACAGCCTTTCTCAACCGTGTTCCGCTGTCAGGGGTGCCCTCAAAAAATATTATTCCAATGTTGAAAGAACAGAAAAAAATAAAGATGGTACCATGAAAATGCAACATAATTTGGCCCATACATCAACATAATTTTTCTTATATGCCCCTTTCTCCGTGTCACAATGTCAACATCGGGGAATAGCATGACACCAAGCACGGAAAGGCCTTTTCTATCTCACTCTCTTGGATTGTGAGTAAAAAATATATGGTCTGACAGTCGTGCAGGGAGCAGCGGAGCCCCGTCTCTCCCCACAGGAGAGAGCGCCAGAGAGAACTTGGTCCACGGGGCACCGCTGCTCCCGGCTGGACAGTCAACTGGGGCAGGTTCTCCTCAGCACGGAACGTGTCGCCTGGTCGGTGACCAGCTCATTTCAAAAGGCGGAAGGGATCTGTGGCGATCACGGCCACTGAGAGCCTCTGGTGTCATCTCCCCTTGTTATATCAATAACCTTATAATCTGCTTTGAAATAATTGGACAGTTATATTCCTGAAAATGTCCACATGTTGGGGAGAAAGGAGAAAACCCGTTAAGCCCCACTGTGGAGAACGCCCTGCGCTGGCATAGGGGTGGCAGATGTAATTAATGGATTAGACGGGTCCCTACCACTACAGCAGGCACCAGCAGTTGCTGCTTTGACAGAAAGCTCAGTTTATTGCACTTGCATTAAAATAATTTGTCAATTTTGTGTTGACTTGATAACGTAAAACCATTTTAAAATAGAGCCGGCATACATATACTTACTCCAAAAACATCCCAACTCGATTAGGCAACGAAATACTGGATTTCTTAAATAATCGATAGCTGCAGCACCACTGGCAATCTTTTTAATACATAATTATGAGTTGGTCATAGCTGGCTATGTTAACCATCAAAGATTCATTTAGAGCAAGACTGTAACTTTTACTGAACAGCAGATATTCCAGAAGTAGTAATTAGGTCATATTTGAATCAAGTTTGTCCATAAAATCTAAAGACTATTTGTTTACAGATTAAGGTTATTTTCTACTTTTCAAATTGCAATATTTTCTACTGTATTATAGAACTTGATTTTTTACTTTAAAGCTAAAATGTGACATTTTCATTTCCAGCGACGCTTTGATTTTGGTTTGAAAATTTCTTTAAATAACTATAGATAATCAATTTGTGTTTCCTTATTTGCTTTACATCCTAAATATAAGATATACACTCATCAGAAAAATATCCTAGCTTTAATTGTTGAGCAAATTTACAGTACAAACCTCGTCAGTGAACAACTATGAGGGCAGAAAACAAAGTAGTGTACTGTGCTGTCGCAGCGCATTCTCACGTTGCACTGGTGAGAAACGGCTTTAAAGCTCTGTGTTAAAGAATGCACTTTATCTCAAATCAATGAGCCCCAAGTAATGACCTATATTTTAGGAAAGTTTAGATGTTATTCATTACGGAGAGTTTTTAATCGGTGAAAGGCAAGTTCATAATACATGCTCATCCACATCAAAAGCTGCGTTTCCACCGCAGGAACTGGTTCCCGGAACTACCAACCTTTGCAGGAACTATGCATGTTTCCACCACAGGAACTAACTAACCTTTCTTACCTCAGAAAAAGATCCTGCTCTGGAGTAGAACTTTGCAAAGGTTCAGGAACCTCTGAGGCATGGCTGGAATGCTGAAGATGTCTGATTGTTGGAGTTGCCTGCTCGCAGTTATAAAATTACGTGCAGTGCAGATACTTTTTACTGCTTCTCCATACGTCATCGGCCTGATATGCATAAACTCCCTAGGACTTCAGACCCCGGTCGAAACACACACACCCATTGCAGCCTAGGAACTAAAGGTTTGTGGTTGAGGAGTTCCTGGAACTCTTAGTTCCTGGTAGTTTTGGTGGAAACGCAGCTAAAGTACATAATTTACTCTGTATTACAGCCTGCCTGATACCGGATATTTGATTATTAATCAGAGTCATAATGGGAGACATAGTGTAATAGTTATTTTCTATCTCTTTACCTTAGCAAATGTCGCTCCCCGTCTGACTGTTCCTCAAACGGAGCAGCATTATGGCACACCACCAGGGACACGTCAAAGTCATCATGGTGGAGCAGGCCCTCAGAATCCTTGTAAGAGCCCGAACTAAAGCAAGAGAAAGTAAAGGTTGAAATCAAGAAGGGGTACATATGGAATAATGTATTTATTCTTGGATTGTGATGTACGTTTTACCTGTTCCAGAGAGCAACTAATGCGTATTCATGCAGGTCAGGCATCCCCTTCTTGTTCTCAGTGCTGACTGTGGCCCTTGACATGCGGAGCGGCTTCATGCTGTAGATGCTTGCGTGGTCAGTGATGTAGTTGTAGAGCTGGTGAGCTGTGATCATCCCCGTGGAGATGGACAAGCTTCCTAATGTACATAAGGACCACAGAAAGGTCATCACGAAACCTCCCACGCACACAGCTTTAGAAGCCTTGTGAAAACATGATGGAAGTATTTCTCTTTTATCTCTTAATTGAATCAAAAAGACCTAGCTACACACAACTAAAGGCAAATACAAAAGCATATGAAAATAAAATATAAAAGCGCCACCAAAATGGCCATGGAATTTAAAGAAAAAGTGTTTTCGGTTCTCTACTCCATGTCAAAGTGGCTACGAGGAACTTGCAGTTGTTGTTGATCGTAGCTCCCCCTTTGGACTAAAGCGGTAGTGTTCTTATTGAAATTTTAATTGTAAGTTGGTAACACTTTTTCCAAGAAAAAATATGAAAAAAAAATCTATTGCTGGTGATTCTAGATTTCCAGAGCAACTGGAGTAGGCAGAGGACTTGGAAATTTGACTTTATACCATAGGCACCTTGAAAGACGTGGTTGCGGCCAAACTTGGGAATGTCTGGGTGATGGGAGATAAAATCGTCGAGGAAGTCAGTTAGCTGGTAGCCCTGGCGTAGCGTCATATGGCAGCCAACCAAGTACTGGTGAACCACCCGCAGGTGGAAGTCGTAGCTGAAGGAGTGAACGTGCATCAGGTCCCGCACCTTATCACACTCTTCAGTGAAAAGCATGGAGAGCTAAAACAGATGGGTGGATAGAGTGATTACCAGCACACATTTAACTACTAGACAGTCACAGGGCAAAATCATTATTTTCTCCCCCTGCAGAAGATACTCTATGTCTCAAGTCTGGCCATTTTCAGTAGATGCCGGAGCACTCTATAATCTGTGTTCTGTGTAAGAATCAACTATTCACTAATTAAAGCATGTTATATAATTAAATCTAAAATTAATCGTGAATGCAAAAGTGTCTGCAGACAAATGGCTACAGTGCACGGTTTATTGCAGAACTTCAAGGGTTGACCGGAGAGCTAAACGCCACTCACTGCACTGCATTAACTTTCATCTGTAATATTTGCCTTGAACATGAAAATGCTTAATCAAATCAAAAGAGAAAACAATAAAAGTAAACACCTCTCTTCAGCTGGAAAGTGTCATCTGTGTCATAGTCTTGAACATTTCAACACTTTAATATATACACAACAATAACCTGGTGATGTTCTCATTGTCTGGTCAAACAATTATGTGGGACCTCTTAACCTGCTATTTGTGGAGCCAGGAAGCAACACAACTTCCTGTGTGTGTCCTCTTGACTATAAAGCTAACAATAATAATATTAAGCTGTAATCCTGAAGGTTCATGTAATAGCTAATTGAACACTCTGTAAAGCTTTGTCAAGAAAGAATTGTTAGGTTGAGCCAGCATCAACCCAGAGGAAGTCAAGATAATGATAGTGGCATTGATGGGATAAACAAATTATTTTGGGTAATACAAGAACAAGAGAAAATTACAAGAACAATCATGATTTGGCGACCGTGGCTCAGGTGGTTAAGCTGGTTGGCCAATGATCCTAGGGTTGGCGGTTCGATCCCAGCCCGGTCACTCGTGTCATGGTCGTTGTGTCCCTGGGCAAGACACTTCACCCACCTTGCCTCGTGTGAATGTGTATGACTGCTGTATGTTTGAGGTGGTGGTCGGAGGGGCCGATGGCGCTGAATGGCAGCCTCGCTTCTGTCAGTCTGCCCCAGGGCAGCTGTGGCTACTATGGTAGTTTACCACCACCGGTATGACTGTGTGTGAATGAATGGAACCTGGAACCCGGAACCCTGTAAGCGCCTTGAGTCACATAGAAATAAAGCGCTATATAAATCCAATCCATTATTATTATTATTATTATTATTATTATTATTTCTTAAAAACTGTCATTCATTGATATTTCACTTAAAGGTTGTACCCCTGCATGTCCTTGAAAGTCCTAGAAAATATTTGTATTACAGTCATATGAAAAAGTTTGGGAACCCCTCTCAGCCGGCATTATAATTGACTCTGCTTTCACAAAAAAAATATAAAAGTGGTATGTCTTTAATTTACCAGGAACAGCTAAGTACTGGGATGTTTTCCAAACAAAGATTTTTTGAAAAGCAGTATTTGGTTTTATGAAATAAAATAAAATGTGAAAAACTGGCTGTGCAAAAATATAGGAACCCTTGTGGTTTTGTTGATTTTAATGCCTGTAACAGCATGTAAAACTGATGACTTTAAACACAAAGTTGTGTTGTTAAGCCTTGAACCTCATAGAAATGTCTGTTTAATCATGAGAAAATGTATTTTAGGTGCCTACATGCAAGTTGCACTTCTCTTTGACTCTCTGCTGAAGTGAGACAGAATGGGATCATCAAAACAGCTCCCAAAAGATCTGAAAAACAAAGATTGTTCATTGTCATGGTTTAGGGGAAGGCTACAAGAAGCTTTCCCAAAGGTTTCAATTGTCAATTTCGACTGTAGGGAACGTTGTCAGGAAATGGAAGGACACAGGCATAGTGGCAGTTAAACCCAGGCATGGCAGACCAAGAAAAAAACAGGAGCGGCATAGGTGGAGGATTGTGAGAATGGTTGCACACAGCCCACAGATCACCTCCAAAGACCTGCAAGAACATCTGGCTGCAGATTGTGTATCTGTACATCGTTCAACAAATCAGCGCAATTTGCACCAACACATCTGCTTTTTATAAAGATCAAATAACTTAATTTTCGTCTCATCAGTCCAAAGCATTTTCTTCCAATATGAAGCTGGCTTGTCTAAATGAGCTTTTGCATACTCCATGCAACTGTATCTGTGGCGTGGGCGCAGAAAGGGCTTCCTTCTCATCACCCGGCCATACAGATGTTTTGGTGCAAATTGCACTGAATTGTAGAACCATGTACAGATACACAATCTGCAGCCAGATGTTCTTGCAGGTCTTAGGAGGTGATCTTTGGGTTGTGTGCAACCATTCTCACATTCCGCCGCATATGCCGCTCTTGTACTTTTCTTGGTCTGCTACACCTGGGTTTAACTGCAACTGTGCCTGTGTCCTTCCATTCCCTGACAACGTTCCTTACAGTAGAAATTGACAATTGAAACCTTTGGGAAAGCTTCTTGTAGCCTTCCGCTAAACCATGACAATGAATAATCTTTGTTTTTAAGATCTTTTGGGAGCTGTTTTGATGATCGCATTCTGTCTCACTTCTGCAGAGAGTCAAAGAGAAGTGGAACTTGCATTTAGGCAACTAAAATACCTTTTCTCATGATTAAACAGACATTTCTATGAGGTTCAAGGCTTAACAACATAATCCAACCAACTTTGTGTTTAAAGTCATCAGTTTTACATGCTGTTACAGGCATTAAAATCAACAAAACCACAAGGGTTCCTATATTTTTGCACAGCCAGTTTTTCACATTTTATTTTATTTCATACAACCAAATACTGCTTTTCAAAAAATCTTTGTTTGGAAAACATCCCAGTACTTAGCTGTTCCTGGTAAATTAAAGACATACCACTTTTATATTTTTTTTGTGAAAGCAGAGTCAATTATAATGCCGGCTGAGAGGGGTTCCCAAACTTTTTCATATGACTGTATATATATACAAACACTTATTTATTAATAAGTCCTTAAATTTTAAGCCTATTTAAAATATTTTTAATATGGGAGTAGGTTGATTGTCTTTAGTGCGGAGCATAGCAGGGCTTTTACAAATACCAAGGTCCTGTCGTGTTTGATATATTTTACTTCCTAAATATGAAGTCAGAAGTAGAGGCCTTTTTTCATCCTGATAAATGGATGGTGGACTGTGAAAAGACCAGGGACAACAATCGTCCACAAATTTAGTTTCCCATAAATAAATTAGAAGGTCAATAAACAGGCGTGTATGATGATTTATCATATGTGAAACAAAATGTTTGCCTTTATCACCGCAACTGATTACATGTGGAACAGTTCTACATGTAATTACAATCTGAAATATGTTTTAGTTAAATTTCCTAAGCTTAACATTTTAAGTATATAATTTTAGGTTTATAATGGCGCTTTTACACCACACATGTAGCTCTACTCGACTCAGCTCAACTCGGTTTTGGTAGCAACACGGGTAATTTTCCACTACAAATAGTACCTCCTGAATGTGGGCGGGGTCGTCATACAAAGGGGCAGAAAGCCGAATCCAGAGCCAAGTAACAAAGCAGAAATTACAAGCAGTTGTTGTACTATTAACTGAACGCCAAAAATACGGATGGAAAATGTTTAAGAAATACATAGAAGTAGAAGAATATTGCTACGGGCCATTACAAGGGAGGATTGGTGTCCCGATGTGTGACTCTGCCTCTCAGTCAGCCGTAGGGATGTGTCACGTACATCCCTATGCACGTAAACATGGGCATCATAAAGTTGGCTTGTTTCAGGATACATGTTTTCAAATGCAAGCCGTGTCTCATCCTGAATAATTTATTGAGGTAATCAGTGCAGTCCGAGGATTGTACTGTAATGCGTCTGTTCTGTCCCAGCTGGCTAACCAGGCTATAGAGCTGCTAGCTAGCCTACATGTCTCCTCTCGTGTCGTGTACAGTATGTTTAAAGTAACATTCCCAACAACCAACACAACTGGGTTATCTTAGCGAATAAATGGACATTTCATTACCTTTTTTCAGATCTGTGATGCAAATCAAATTTAAGAGAGCCAGACAGCACCAAATAATCTCTAAAACGCAGGATACATATCTGTCTGGGCTGACTTTTCTAAGCCCACACTTAGCAAAATCAGCGTCCAATAGGTGTTGTCCAATCTTGATTGACAGATGTTATGACATACCCGCTCGATTTAGAGACCATTTGGGCTAAATGAACCTAGCCCAGACCATTGACTTTCCGCCAATCACATTAGCCTACAGTGACTTTAGGCCCGCCGCCAACAGTGACAGTGACTGTCACTGGTGACTGTCACTGTTGGAGGCAGGAGATAGAGTGTTGATCAACAATGACGAGTGCTAACCGGTGCTAACGGTGGACTATACTGACTCACCCGTTTTCGTTGTGTCTTTGGAAGAAGATAAATAAATAAAGAGACTGGGGGCACATCGCCCAAATGATGTCCAAATAAAACAAAAGGACAGCCGACTGAGTGAGTGTGAGTGTGTGTGTGTGTGTGTGTGTGTGTGTGTGTGAGTGTGTGAGAGTGAGTGTGTGTGAGCGAGCGAGCGTGCGTGCGTGTGAGAGAGAAACATTTGGCATCAGAACATGTTTGTAGCCTACTTATCTAATTTTTTTGTGGAGCATTATTACTTGCTGTATATTGGTTCTGGACTGTACCTCGGATGTGATTTTGTTGTTGCTGCAGCGTGAACTATTGATGGGTATAAGCCCTAGGCCTAATTAATTTTTTAGCCCCCCCACCCAATATCACCGCCAGCCGCTACTGCAAAATACACTTGAAAAGTCCCGGAGTGTTTGGGAGTAAACCGGGAGTCTGTGGCCGATCAGTGGCCGGCAATCTGCCGACATCACCTTTTAGCATCGGCTCAGCTCGCTTGGAACCTCGAGCGAGGCGATACCAAAAAAGCAGCCGCTACCAGGTACTATGTTTTTGCGGCAGAAATGCCAAAAAGGGGAGTTGAGTAGAGGCGAGTTGAGCTGATACCACGCAGTGGAAAAGCGCCATAAATCAGCCTATACCATGGATATATGTTTTATTATAAAATGGTGCTACCACCACATTGCATCAGTGCTCAATTTTTTTTTTCTTTAGGACAACCAACCACGGACTTGCACTCAATAGTTTTGCTTAATTAAAGTAAGTGGGCACATGTAGAGTTAGATCTGAAGATGCACCAGAACTAACTATTTTATAATAATATTTTTTGTTAATTGAGATATTTATTCATTCACCTAAAATAATCTCCATCATTAAATTAGAATTTGAACCAATACAGTACAAGTCGTATGATCATCTATACTAAACAGAGAAGGTTTCAGTGCTGTGTTATTCAATGACTGACCATTTAAACCCAAAGACAGACTTGAACTGATAGGGAAGTACATGTGGGAGAAATTCCTAGCTTCAGTCAAAGCCCAGCTTCCAGAGACGCAAGAGTAAATAAATTAAGATTATCAGAGAAAAGAGTAAGGGTACAAATGGGGTTGCATCAACACATAGAAAATGACAAGCTTAGACAACAATGACACACAAACCAGCAAGCACACAGACAGACAGCCTGTTGAAAGTCAATGACAAAAAAGGAAATCACAGGGGAGTGCAACTCAGGCCAGAACCTCAAGAAGGAAGATCTTCTAATAGCTGAGCAGTAACTCTGGTACAGTCAAGCTGGATGTTGTAGAACCTGGAGCGCCAACAGGTATAAAAGAAGAATTAAATCCTGAACACCCTTCATCCACAAAGAGATAATAACACAGACATGTAGATTTGGAAAGCAAGAGACCAGGACTGAAGGCAGCAAGCAGAGCAGCAGGAGGGGTGAAGCCTGATTGGAGTGAGACACCCCTCCCCTTGAGAACTGCTGGGACATACCGCACAGTCAGATACAGTGGTGGCATCTGGGAACGGCTTGCAACGAGGTTTGGTGAGGAGACTGCCCTGATGGAGAGATGACATAAAGTGGGACTAGGCAGACACACACACACACAAATGGAAGGGAATAATAAAGAGATGCTCCTATAGAATATATAAAACATGGTCTCTCAAACCATTTCCATACTACACAAAAGCAGTGAGACACACGCTACAGCTGTGGGCCTCAATGTTATAAGACTGGTGCCCAGAGGTCAACAATGTTTGTTGTATTCACATTTCACTATTCAACCAGTAGAGAAGTTAAGTGTTAAAAAACTAAAACATTTTATTTGAAACCTTACCCTAAAAAACATCTCTTTGCAGGCAGTTCTTTAAAACCTCATGGCTTGGGTTTTACTCTGATATGCACTGTGTAGCTGTGATAACGTATCATGTCCATTGTATCCACTACACATCAAAAGGTATAGAATTATCTCCTAGATAGGTCAAGATAAATTATTAAAAATGCATTACGCAAAATGACTTTGTGTACTGTGTATGAGTATGAGAAAAGACCACCCCTTTATTTTTCTGTTTGTCAACCTTCTGAAAATGTGTTCCTAAAAGCCAGCAGTCACATGTACCTCCTGTTATGACATCATCCCACCCACATATTGTAGCAACACCTCCACCTAGGTGATAAACACACATCCAGAATACAACAAAATCCACCTTTAATTTCTGCTGCTCTGTGACAGTACAATGTGTGAACTAGGAGCAAAGCATCTAACTTATGCAGTTATGGCAACGAATGAACGCTGGCAACTTGATGCCGCTGCTCGCCGGTAACTTTGTAACTTTTTTAAACTTTTGAACTCTCCATACTTTCAATTTTTATTTTATGATTCTGTGACCTAATCGGACATTGTGATTGGCATAATTTGAATTATTTCTACGATATTCTCGCACTACCGTTTCTGTGAAAATTACAATTCACTGGCGGCTAGCTTACCTGCTTTGCTTCGGTTTGAGACTCAACTGGCGTCTCCACTGGCCGTTGATGCTGCCAAAGTCTACAATGTGGGCCACTAGGACATACATCTGGTTTGTCTGTGTCTGGATCGTATTAATGCCTGCTCATCTACCAGTAACGGGTTTGCTCTAGTACTCAGCCATTGACCTGCTCCGGCTCCGCTGTCACCTGCCCGGACCTCCGCCGGAGGCTTTCCACCTTCACCCGGACATCGCCTTCCAGCCCCGCCGGAGATACATCCACCGAGGTTCCCGCAGGAATTTCCACCACAACAGCTCTACAGGAATTAAGTCCATCTGGTCCAGCTCTCCTCCCCCTCCACGCTCAACCAGCCGGGCTGTCGACCACAGCGTCGACCACGGTGTGTTAGCCCGCCTAGCTCGGTCGGCTAGCTCCGTCAGCTGTGACAACACCGCACTCAACTTCGCTCTGCTTAATATCCGCTCACTGACAGGCAAAGGACATCTCATCCAGGATATCTTTACTGATCGCAAGCTAGACTTTCTATGTTTAACCGAGACATGGCAACAGTCAAACGACTTCTCTCAGCTGATTGAATCCACTCCTAGCGGGTTTGTTTACATCTGTCAACCCCGTGGCTCTGGCCGGGGAGGAGCTCTCTTGATGATTTACCGCGATAAGTTGAAGGTCTCGCCGGTGTCAATGCCTGTCTGCAGCTCGTTTGAATCTGTTGTTTGCGAGTTGTCTGGTCCCACTCCAACCATCATTGCTACCGTCTACCGCCCCTCTAAACCGAATAGTGAATTTTTAAATGACTTTGCTGCCTTTCTCACCCATTTATCCTCTCTCTCACCAAACATAATTCTACTGGGTGATTTTAACATTCACATGGACAATATCAATCTGCCTCTCACCAAATACTTTACTTCCTGTTTAGATAGTGTTGGATGTCAACAACATACCACTTTCCCCACACACTCCAAAGGACACATTCTGGACTTAATCTGCTGCTCTGGTGTCACCCCTTTTGATCTCACAGCTGATGAACTCCCCATAACTGACCATTTTCTCCTCTCATTTACATTTAAACTCGCTCTCTCCATCTCAAAAAACCCCCGCCATATTTCATTTCGTAATATAAAGAATATTGACCCTGCCACTCTCACTTCAAGAATCCACTCCTCCTGCCTCCCTGACATTCGCAATCTATCCACCCCTGATGAACTGGTCTCTCATTACAACACTGGACTCAATAATATCCTTAATTCCCTTGCCCCATTAAAAACCAGATCTGTTTCCTTTTCCATCTCTGCCCTTTGGTTCACTCCCAATCTCCGTTTAATGAAAGCCAAAGGTCGGCAACTTGAACGTCTTCAGAGGAAAACTGGTCTCAGTATTCACAAAGAGATGAACAAGATCCACATCTTGCATTATAAAGACTCTATTGCCAGCACTAAAACCCACTACTACTCCAATATGATCACTGCCAACAAAGGAAACTCTAAGTCACTCTTTTCCCTACTTAACAAAATTACCCAACCCCAGGATTCTCTCCCCCCTCACCTGTACACAACCTCCTTCTGCAACTCCATGATGTCCTTTTTCATCGATAAAATCAAAAACATTCACCAGCACCTTGGATCAACCCCTCATCTCAATATATCAGCCGACTTTCACCCTTCCTAGATATGATGTGTGTGCTTTCCTACTGTGCAGACGCTTTTCTGCTTGCTCTCTCCTCCTCTTGCACTTTTTTGCTTACATTCTTATTTTTCCTCGATAATAAATTTAGCAGCAGCTCCTGGATACATACAAATCAAAGGGACTATAATATATTTTTACTTTTATAGATACTGCAGGCATTTTTGGACACTTTTACGACCTTCTCAACAGAACGTGAGGGGGGGCCTAACAACAGGACAAGCCTGTGGTGACTGGAAGCGAGGCGCTAAGCTAAAGCTAATTAGCAGCAAGATGCCTCCCTTATCTAACGAGGACTATCAAACACTCCTACAGAGGATTACAGCACTGGAAACAAAAATTAATCGAATAGAAATGAACATTGAAGTGAATGGACTATGTGGGAACGACAACACTCTACCAGTGACTTTAAACAGTGGACAAGATCGAGCTAACGCACAGCTAACTAGCACCGACAAGGCTATGAAGAAACAAAAGGGCCGTGTCCAGGTTAGTGATAACCCTCCCTGGAATCTTCTTGGTGGAAGGCCAAAGAGATTGGAACAGGGAGGACGGATAACCGGCAGGGCCGAGCACCATGAGATGACTGATCTGGATGGCTGGCCTGCGTTATCACTCAGGCACGGTGCCTCCTCAACCCCCGCGCCTCGGAGGCCGCAGCAATGGATTACTGCAAGGGGGAGAGGTAACAACAACAAACTTCCACAGCAAACAAGTGTGCAAGTGTCGAACCGGTTTACTCCACTGATACAAGTCCCTGGATTTCCCTCTGATGACCAAGATAGCATAGTGCCTTCACACAACAAGGTAAGGCCCGAAAGCCAAGAGCCACAGAGAGAGCTAACAACCGGGCTAACCAAGCTAACGACCGAGCCTGCAAATCTGATCGCTGGAGACTTTTCTGTTAGAGATATGAAAAGCATGTTTAGTGTTGATACCAAAGTACTCTGCTTTCCCAATGATATGGTGTCGGACCTAGAAGAGAGAATCCTGGAAATTGCAGCTGCACACACAACTGTAAAGAACATAATTCTGCACATCGGGTCAAATGATGTTGTAAGACAAGAGTCTGAAATGTTGAAACAGGACTTTAAGAATCTCCTGAACACGGTCAGCTCACTGAATGCTGAGGTGTTTATCAGTGGTCCTCTGCCACCAATCAGAAGAGGACCTGAGCGATTCACTAGACTGTTAGCACTGAACACATGGCTTTCAACTGCGTGCCCTGACCACTCAGTGCATTTTATTGACAATTTTAATATTTTCTGGAACCGCAAACAGCTTTTTAAGACAAATGGACTTTGTCTTAATAAGGCTGGAGTCAAACTATTCACATCCAACGTGATGTACGTCCTACGTCACCAATCTGTTCGTGCCAAGGACAAGGCCCAGGAGGAGAAGATAACACAGCGTAGCAGCAGCGCCGAAGGACAACTGCCGGCCCCAGATCACAGCTCAGACCAGGAGAGATATCAGGGCAGAGAGGAGGGGGCTCCACCCATCCCCGTCTCCCCTGGATCCCGCAGGCCATCACCAAGCCGACCTCTCTCTCCTCGTTTCTCTCCTACAACCACCCATTCTCCATCCTCTCCTGATCTGGGATTTAAAGAAATCATATATACCCCCAGCAGTCAACGTCCCCCTCAACTCGCCAATCTAAGCCACAGTGCCCGGCTCTTCACCCCTCCACGCACACTCCCTCCGATCCCACCGCGACGTCATCATCATCAGGCTTGGGAGACTGATGATGTCAGCACTTGTTGATATGTGCCGGGCCGCGGCTACATAGTTAACGCCTACAACTCACAGGATAAGCTGGGGCCCTGTTTCTCAAAGTGTATCTCAAGTAACAGGAAACTCTTAAATCCTGTAAATGTATCAAATCTGATAAGCATTCCTCTTCAGCCACAGTGTGCTGAAATAAATCGGGCTGACAATGCTTCGAACACACTGAATTTAGCTTTATTAAACATCAGATCCTTGGCAGGTAAAACATTTTTAATTAATGATCTTATTACTAGGCACAATCTTAATTTTATGTTTTTAACTGAAACTTGGTTAGACCAAGATAACAGCTCAGCTGTTCTCATAGAGTCTGCCCCCGCAAATTACAATTTTGTGAGTGAATCCAGATTGCATAAAAAAGGAGGGGGGGTTGCTATTCTGTTTAAAGAATCTCTACAATGCAAAAAGATGTCTTATGGAAATTTTGATTCATTTGAGTATGTGGCTCTGCAGTTAAATTCAGCCTCTAGAGCTATTTTCATCAATATCTACCGGCCACCACAATACAATGCAAGCTTTTTTGATGAACTTACTGAACTGCTGTCTGTAATATGTACTGAGTTTGACTGTGTATTAATCGTCGGAGATTTCAATATTCATACTGACAAACCAGAGGACAGATGTGCGAAAGAACTGTGCTGTGTCCTTGACAACTTTGGACTAAATCAGCATGTTGACAAACCAACTCATAACAAAGGGCACACGCTGGACCTTATCATTTCCAGAGGAATGAGCATTTCAGACATAACAGTGGCAGATATGGGTCCCCTCACGGACCATTCCTGTTTATTTTTTGAGAGTAAAATGTCTGTGCACACAATTGATCAATCAAAAGTAATCAAAAAGCGGTATATTACAGAAAATACCAGTGAAACATTCATTCAAGCATTTTCTTCGATACCACCCCTCCCCTGTAACTCAGTTAAGGAGCTCTTTGACAACTTTAACGGCAAACTTACAAGTGTTATAGATGCTATTGCGCCAACTAAGATGAAGGTTGTCTCTGGTAAGAAAAGATCTCCTTGGAGAAATGCCCCGCAGGTCAGAATAGAAAGAAGAGAGTGCCGTAAAGCAGAACGCAGGTGGCGAAAAACAAATCTCCAGGTTCATTATGACATCTTCAAAGAGAAACTGTGCACGTTTAACTCAGAACTGAGAAATGCAAGGCATTCTTTCTTTTCTGACATCATCACCAAAAACAACAACAATGCACGTGCCCTGTTTGCTACTGTCGACAGATTAACAAACCCTCCTGTGCCAGTAGCGTCTGAGCATCTTTCCACGAGGGCCTGCAAAGAATTTGCCTCCTTCTTTACTGAGAAAATTCACAAAATTAGACAAGCTGTCACTGCATCAATACCAAGTTCGACATGTGTGTTCCCTCTTAAAATCAATTCAAATGACAGAATTTTATCTTATAAACCACAAAAACCTGGAGGACATTATACAACACCTAAACTCCTCATCCTGTTGTCTTGACATTCTGCCCACAGGCTTCTTTAAAACAGTTTTTAGCTGTATGGCCTCAGATGTTCTAGAAATTGTCAACATGTCCCTTCAGACAGGTGTATTCACACAGGCCCTGAAAACAGCAGTCATCAAGCCACTCCTAAAAAAGAACAATCTAGATACATCACTCATGAAAAATTATAGGCCCATATCTAACCTACCATTTTTAAGTAAAATCATTGAAAAAGCTGTTTATCAACAGCTAAATAACTACTTAGCAATGAATAACTGCTTTTATGTCTTCCAGTCAGGATTTCGACAACACCACAGCACTGAGACTGCTCTGGTTAAGGTCCTCAATGACATCCACTTAAACACAGACAGTGGCAAAAGTTCTGTCTTAGTTTTACTGGATCTCAGTGCCGCTTTTGACACAGTTGACCACAGCATATTACTAGATCGACTAGCAAACTGGGTTGGACTTTCTGGAACTGTACTAAGCTGGTTTGAATCCTACTTAAAGGATAGAGATTACTATGTGTCAATAGGCAATTTCACATCTGAGCGGACAAATATTGAATGCGGGGTCCCCCAAGGTTCCATTCTTGGCCCTCTTCTATTTAACATCTACATGCTCCCACTAGCTCAGATTATGAATAAGAACAAATTATGCTACCATAATTATGCAGACGACACGCAAATTTACATAACCATATCACCAGGAGACTACAGTCCGTTACAGGCACTGAGTAAGTGCATTGAACAAATCAATGATTGGATGTGCCAAAATTTCCTTCAATTAAACAACGATAAAACTGAAGTAATTGTCTTTGGTGCCAAAGATGAACAATTAAAAGTCAGCGCACAGCTCGCATCCATTATGTTTGAAACTACACACCAAGCCAGAAATCTTGGTGTTGTTATAGACTCCGACTTGAATTTTAAGAAACACATAAAATCAATTAATAAATCAGCCTACTACCACCTAAAAAACATATCAAGAATTAAAGGGCTTATGTCTCAGCAAGATTTAGAAAAACTTGTCCATGCATTTATCTTTAGTAGACTTGACTACTGTAACAGTGTCCTTGCTGGCCTTCCAAAAAAATCTATCAGACAGCTTCAGCTAATTCAGAACGCTGCTGCCCGAGTCCTCACTAGGACCAAAAAAGTAGATCACATTACCCCAGTTCTGAGGTCTTTACACTGGCTTCCAGTCACTCAAAGAATTGATTTCAAAATACTGATGTTGGTTTATAAAGCACTAAATGGTTTAGGGCCAAAATACATTACTGATATGCTGATACGTTATGAACCGTCCAGAGCCCTTAGGTCGTCTGGGACAGGTCTACTTACAGTCCCCAGAGTTAGGACTAAACAAGGAGAAGCAGCTTTTAGTTTTTATGCACCAAATCTCTGGAACAAACTCCCAGAGAACTTGAGGTCTGCTGCAACTCTCAGTTCTTTTAAATCGAGTCTGAAGACTTTTCTGTTTCCATTTTAACCTGCAATTTATATTTTATTTGCTTCTCTTATTTGCTTTTAAATGTTTTTAAATCGAGTTTTCATTTTTTTTATTTGCTTCTTTTATTTGCTTTTAAATGTTTTATAATGTGTTTTATGTATTCTAATCTTGCCCCTGTAAAGCACTTTGAGTGGCCTTGTGTCTGAATTGTGCTATATAAATAAACTTGCCTTGCCTTGCCTTGCCTTGCCTTGCCTTCCACACACTCATTCTCCTCCTTCCAGCTCCCTACTATCTCAGAAATCACTGAACTCATTCGGAAATCCAAGCCATCCACCTGTCAACTTGACCCCCTACCCACACATCTGATTAAGGCCTCCCTCCCCTCCCTAGTTCCTCTCATTTCTGCAATCATCCACTCCTCTCTTACTACTGGAACTGTCCCTACATCCTTCAAAACTGCTGCCATCACCCCAATTCTGAAAAAACCTGGTGCAGACCCCTCCAACTTCAACAACTTCCGTCCTATATCCAATCTTCCCTTCATCTCCAAAATCCTGGAAAAGACGGCCTCCCAACTCCATTTCTCCATCTGACAATAACCTTTATGAACAGTTCCAGTCCGGATTCCGCCCACTCCATAGCACTGAAACTGCACTCATCAAAATCACCAATGACCTCCTTATGGCAGCTGATTCTGGACTACTCACCATCCTCATCCTCCTGGACCTGAGTGCAGCCTTTGACACCATGTGTCACACTACCCTGCTCAACAGACTATCCTCCATTGGCATCACCAACACTCCATTAGATTGGTTCACATCTTATCTTTCTGGCCGTACTCAATTTGTTCAAGTAAAGTCTTTTAAATCCATCCCCTCCCCCGTCACCTCAGGTGTTCCCCAGGGCTCGGTCCTGGGGCCCCTACTCTTCATCATTTACCTCCTTCCCCTCGGCAATATCTTCCGCAAATTTGACATTAATTTCCACTGTTATGCTGATGACACCCAGCTCTACCTCGCTACAAAGCCCTCGTCCACTCTCCCGCCCACTTCCCTTACTGATTGCATCTCAGAAATGAAAACCTGGTTCACTCAAAACTTCCTGAAATTAAACAGCAGCTAAACCGAGGTTCTCCTCATTGGCACCAAATCTACATTATCCAAAACCGACAGCTTTTCTCTCACCATTGATAACTCCACTGTTTCCCCCTCCCCCCAGGTTAAGAGCCTGGGTGTCATCCTCGACACCACACTATCATTTCAACCCCACATCAATAACATTACCCAGACTGCCTACTTCCACCTTCGAAACATTAACCGCCTCCGCCCCTCCCTTACCCCCCACACTGCCACCATCCTTGTCCACAGTCTGGTCACTTCCCGCATCGACTATTGTAACTCCCTCCTCTTCGGTCTCCCCCTCAAGTCCATCCGTAAACTCCAACTGGTCCAGGACTCTGCTGCTCGCATCATCACCAGAACCCCCTCCATTAATCACATCACCCCTGTCCTTCAGCAGCTTCACTGGCTCCCGGTCAAAACCCGCATCAACTTTAAAATTCTGCTCCTCACCTTCAAGGCCCTCCACAACCTCGCCCCTCCATACATATGTGACCTCCTGCACACCAACACACCCACCCGCACTCTCCGGTCCTCCTCTTCCATTCAATTCACTGTTCCACCCGCCCGCCTGGTTACCATGGGGTCCAGGGCATACAGCCGATCTGCCCCCCACCTCTGGAACACCCTCCCACCTGACATCCGTAATTCTGACACTCTTTCCACTTTTAAGTCCCGTCTCAAAACACATCTTTTTAATCTGACATATTCCATTTAACCCATTTCACCCCACTTATGTAAATTGTTCAATGTATCTTGTTCTTGTGTTTTTTATGATTGCTGATTTTGTTTGTTTTCTTTTTAAACTGCCCTGTAAGGTGACCTTGGGTGCTAAGAAAGGCGCCCTCTAAATAAAATGAATTATTAAATTATTATTATTATTTAACTGTTCTGCTGCTGGCTGCAAAAAAGCAGCACAGTCCTAATCTACTACCACAATCAGAGGATGTGAAGACCCAGTGGCTTGATTTTCATTTTGGTTGAAATGTCCCAAAATCAACTGGAAAACTAATTTGTAGGCAAACTGTTTTTCTTTAGACTGCTTTCTCAATGAGGATGAGAAAAAGACAGGAGTTACATCCAGACTGAAGCTCAGGGACGATGCCAACCGGACCCGACTGTAAACATGGAGAATGTAAATTTGCATGTTTTGTTGTTTTACTCTTTATTTTACATGTCAAAAAATATAAAACCACATATGTGTATATTTGACTTATGCTGGGCTTACACTACACAACTTTCCACCGGATTTGACAGTCGCACACACATTTCCAATGTCGGACTGAAATCACAGGAGCCTTGCTGGAGTTGTAGCGCATGCACGTAATCTCAGTCGTTTGGTGTAAAGTGGTCATCCGACCCAATTTCAGACAGTCTTCCTCCCGTCTTGACATTTCGCCAATATCAAACTGGTTTGATATTATCGTGAGTCTTGAGGGGTTGACTCAAGCAAAATGACGTGAACACTGTCACACTCTCCAGCACCAAACACGACACAGGAGGAGCGGCATTAGTCGCAACCTGTTTCCGCCTGTGAGGCACTTTTTTCGGACACTTTTACCTAGCAGCCTCGGCTGGAGAACCAGGCTAACAACTACGCAACCTTAACACTTTACCGTCACATTTAAGATAAGGAGTTACAGTTATTGGGGGACGAGATCAGTAAATAAAGCTGGTCACATAACTACAGGATGTCTCCCACTCAGAATATTGAATTTACTTTTTCTAATTTCTAATAATCACAATCGTGTTTGCAGTTTTGTGATAATGCATGACATTTAGCCTACGTGATAAGGGCATATAGTTGTTTATATTTACTTAACACCCAGTCCATTTGACCTGCTAAAATATACTTTTTATTTGACTGAAATCACTTTTAATCCCCAGTAGCAGGATTGGAAATAATATTAATCTCAAAAGCTCATTCTGTGACTGAAAACTCAGCGAACTAATGACTAATTGTCTTCAGGTGTAAAGTAATTGTCTTTAGATGTGAGAGGGTGTCAGTCTTCAGTCTTTTCAAATCAAAGTCTTTTAAAAGTCCTTTAGTGTAAACCCAGCATAAGATGTACAGCCTATGATCCTTTTTTAAATGGCACATGGCAGCCCGCCTTGAGTTTGCCAAAAGGAGCCTGAAAGACTCTCAGACCATGAGAAACAAAATTATCTGGTCTGATGAGACAAAGATCGAACTCTTTGGCGTGAATGCCAAGCGTTATGTTTGGAGGAAACCAGGCAGTCCTCATCACTTGGCCAGTATCATCCTTACGGTGAAGAATGGTGGTGGCACTGCAGCATCATAATGTTGGGATGTTTTTCAGCGGCAGGAACTGAGAGACTAGTCAGGATTGAGGGAAAGATGAATGCAGCAATGTATAGAGACATCCGGGAAGAAAACCTGCTCCAGAGCGCTCTTGACCTCATACTGGGGCGACGGTTAATCTTTCAACAGGACAACGACCCTAAGCACACAACCAAGATGACAAAGGAGTGGCTTGTCCAGAGCCCAGACTTGAAGCCCATTGAACATCTCTGGAGGGATCTGAAAATGGCTGTCCACCCCATCCAACCTGATGGTGCTCCAGAAGTTCTGTAAAGAGGGATGAGCGAAACTGGCCAAAGATAGGTGTGCCAAGCTTGTGGCTTAATATTTCAAAAGACTTGAGGCTGTAATTGCTGCCAAAGGTGCCACAAGTATTGAGCCAAGGCTGTGAGTACTTATGTACATATGGACGATTGGCGGAGTGATACAAAAATAAAGGGGAGTTTAGAGTACAATTGAAAGGATATTTAGGTTTTCGGTTTGCATTTAGATATGTGGAGAAACATTTCTATTCTTCTGGCCACCTCTGCAACAATACAAAGTGACTTCTGCTACAGCAAAGTCTCCCCATAATTCATTATAGTGACTGAACTGATCGCCATCTACATAAGGTAACACAATAACTATGTCCATGTATCCCATACAACTACACTTCAAAAATACTGAACTATCCCTTTAGGTGCAGGCACAGGGCTCAAAACTGACTTTTCACTACCTTTCCAAAACTGTTCTGAAGCATATTTATAAATATTCCGCTATTTTAAATGCAGAGAGGTACTTTACCCAAAAGATGGCGCTCAAATCAGGCAAAAGCTATATACACCTTTATTAGATTCATTAGACATCAGATTGATGGACAGGAAAAAACTATCTCTGATTCGTCGAAAGACTCCCAGTACAGTACAGAGCATCATTGGAAAGCTAAAAGGCCTACAGTTTTTAGCATCAAAGATAATGACAAGAAACGATTTAAAATGGATTAAATTTGGACATTAAAGCCACTACGAGTAAGATGGCACGTTGGCGTCCCCTTTGGACAAAAGCGGTAGTATTTCTACGACGCCCGCTGTCGCAAAGCTGTTTTCTAGCGCGTGCGAGGCGCGCGAGTGTGAACTGAGAAGGGCGCAATATAGTGCATGTCCGTGTGTTGAAAGTGTGAGGACTCTTTTCGGCTCCGTGAGAGTGGTTTTGACACTGCATCAACTAATGCCAGTCACTGCCACACACACCTGATTGCAATGAGTTATGCAGCAGTGTCACCTAACTACTCTCTCTCACGGAGCTGAAAGACGTGTCCTCACCATTGATAGCAAGGTCCTCACAGAAAGCGAATGAACGAGAGACGGCAGTTAGTATGGATCACGATGAGGTAATGTGTTTGTGTTGTTGATGTAGCCTAAATAATGACTATTTCAGATAATGGTTATCTGATGATGGTGAAGCAAAGCAAACTTTGTGTTAGTACCAACCGCTCATTCATTTAGGAGTAAACACTGCAGTCTAGTTTCGCTCTCGTGAAATGGTATACAAGTTGCTTGGCAACGCCCTCGTCCCGTCCGTAGCGTTGCTCTGCAAAACGCGGTCCCATGCCCTTCTCGGGCTTGGCCCCCTAATTAATGCCAGTCAGTGCCACACACACCTGATTGCAATGCGTTGATGCAGGTTCACTAACCACTCGCACAGAGCTGAAAGATTCCGTGTCCTCACAGAAAACGAATGAACGAGAGACCGCAGTTAGTATAGATCACGATGAGTGATGTGTTTATGTTGTTGTAAATAATGACTATTTCAGATGAATAATGGTCATCTGATGATGGTGAAGCAAAGTAAACTTTGTTTTAGTACCGCTCATTCATTTAGGAGTAAACACTGCAGTCTAGTTCAATCCCGTGAAATGGTGTGCAACACCCTCCTCCCAACCGTCTATCACTCTCCCTTTTAGCTTTTCTTCATTGCATTTTTTTTTCTTTGATGGTTCAGCCCCTTTATCAGTCATTATGACGACAAATAACTGTCTCAAACAAGGCTCCCGCTCCCCTTCCCTCACCTGGAGGGATAGGCTTCTCAAATCACGTTGCTGCGCCACACTGAAATCTGCGACCAATATGGATATGTGACCATAGAGCCTGCACGAGCGAACCGAAAATCGGACTGGGTGTGCGACCAGACCAAAAGCATTTAAAAACGTCTTTCTTTGCACTGATGGTCTCATTTGCTGTTAAAGGTAATTTATGATTATCAGAGGAAACATGAGGCTGTTTAAAAGATATTTAAATCTTACTCGTAGCCGCTTTAAGGGCCAGTTTCGCAGACATAGATTAAGCCTAGTCCTGGACTAAAGTGTACTTTCAATGGACAATCTCCATTCAAAATTCCATTTAGTCAAGGCCTAGGCTTAATCCCTGTCCACAAAACCTGCCCAAATGCTATCAAACTTGATCTCAGGGGTATGGATTTAACTTCCTAAAAAATTTGCATTAATTCCAGGCTGGATAAATTAGCTTCTGTAAGGGCTACGGGCGCACTGAGCAGCGGAACGGCATGGGCAAAATACGGGCAGGTAAAATCCTCCTATTTACCAAACAAAAGTTATTAAATAATCAATAAAACTTGACATTGATTGTTTAAAGGACCTGGCTCGACGAGACTGAACACAGCGATACTGTCCAGCGTTGACCAGCTGAGGCTGTCAAGACCAGCTGAGGCAGTCGGAACACACTATGATGGCCCATTTCCCAACTTATGCCATTCACATTTCGCACAACAAGACAAAAATCAATCATATAGTAAACATAGTAGGCCTATATGTTATTAAGAGTGGCTCAATTGAAGGTTTTAAGTCTTATAGTTAAAGGTTTTAACTCTTAAAGTTTTAGCTCAGGTAACAATGTAGCCTAACGGTACCCAGCGTTCTATTTAATGGCAACGTTCTCACAATTACACAGCACATAAATTCTCCATGTAGAATGCAAGCAGAAGAGGCCCTTAGCTCAGTTGGTAGGGCGTCCCCCCCATGGGCCTCGGCCAGCAGTGGACCCAGGTTCGATTCCAGCCCACGGTCTATCTCTGCATGTCACTCCCCTCTCTGCCCCATTTCAACTCTGTCTGTACACTATCAATAAAGCATAAAAATGAAAAAAAAAAAAAAAAAAAAAAAAATATATATATATATATATATAATAATTTGGGAGGGTTTTAGCTTTCATATGAGCCATTTTTTTAAAACCAATGGATTAATTAAAAGTCAGTTTATAAACTGTGGTTTCTACAAAATTGATAAGTGAGACTCAAGTACAGGGGTGGGCAATTAATTGCTCTGAGTCACTTTTTTTCAGCGCGCAGCTCACGGCAGCGCACTTAAACAGCGCACATACAAGCTTCTTCTCCTATTTTTGAATTGCGATTTACAACCAGTGAAGAGTAATCTGCATATACTCGCGCCGTTATAGTCCATGCATGATTTAAACTTATTTACGTTTGATTCTTAATTTTCCATTGACCTCACGCGGGCCAGTCAAAGACAGCCAGAGGGCCGGATGTGGCCCGCGGGCCACACATTGCCCAGGTCTGCTCAAGTAAGACTTTTGTCTGGGACTGTACATATTTTTTTAAATCAGCCTCTTGAGCGCAGGCATCTGCTGATGCCGATTATCTAAAAGAGCCATTAATCGGCCTGATTGATCGGCCGTTCAATTAATCGGTCAACCCGTAGTCCAGAGGCAGTTCCCCCTTCGCCTGGCCTTTGCTGTCACAATCAATAAAGGTGAGATACAATCCTTCTTGCATAGACATTTTTACATTGCACTGTCTTAGTAAGTACCTGACCCTGTGTCTTCTACAGGACAAGAGAGTTGCATTTCTGTTTTAAAGTTATACTCTGTTATCTGTTATCTATCAAATAGTGAGTGGTGATTGAGCATATGACCCACTGATGAAAGCGCCTGTATTTGCCGCTTTGCCCAGTTATACTACCGTAAGGGCTTTGTCGTATTACTCGCGATGCACAGTGGTGTGCTCTTTTACTCAGCACATGGGAGCTTGAGACTCAGTAGCGCCGAGTTCAGACCTGTGTGCATTCCAGTACATCCGATTTTTTTTATTTAGTTTTTATGTTTTATATACAGATTATGGTTTGTATAAGACATGGTCCCACATTTTCAAAATTGATGAAAAGGTCTTACTGTACATTGTATGTGCTGCCGTATGTGAAATTCGCGATTTACGATGTGCAATCGAATGCAGCAGGCATGCCTGGGTGAGTGCTCTCACTGCAAAGCGCCGTGCACAACGCGAGTGCGAAAACTGAACGTTTCTTTTTTCTTTCCTTTTCAAGTACAATTCTCGCTAACATTTTTTAACTAGGCTGATACACTATTTATTGTATACTTATTATGTGGATGATGATTGGATTTGTGGAATATGTTTTCTTTTTGTTACGTTTTACTGCTGCACCTTACAGCACTCCAAATTCTGTTGCATTTTACAATGAAAATAAAAAAATTATATTATATTCTATAGGCCTATGAATAAGATTTCTATATAACACCTGAGATTATCACAGCAGCAGAAGTGTGTAATGTTCTTGATCTACCAACCTGTGGACAAAAATATCATCCAGTGGAAATACCAAAGTAGCCCAATTCCGCTGTAAAACCACGGACCTGGCAACCCTTGCTGTAACTTCTGTTTACCTGAAATGGAAGGTTTTTGGGGGATCTGCGGTAAAACCCGGAGGGGACTTCCTGAGTTTTGATTACTGATTACGAACTGGTTTGGACTGAACTGTGTTGGGATTTGGGAAAAACCTGTCGATGGAACACGCACAAACGAGCAAACGAACAACAACCTGTTTGGCTGAAAGTAGACTTTTTACCTGCAGCTTGTTGGCATATCTTCTCTGATTATGCCGACAGTGTTGTTGTAATTACTCAGAATCCTCATGGGGGCAACAAAAACTACACAAGTTCCCTCACAATCATCAAACAGTCCGTGTGCCCCTCCGTGATGTCACATCCTGGTGCTAAGGTGCTGGGAAGTGTAGTCACTAACATAACACTCATAAAAAAACTCATGCTAAATCATGTCAACAATCAGCTCTAGTAAACAAAATAATAAAAACAATGATGGTCAAGACAATACAGTGCTGCTCAAAAGTTTGTGAACCCCTTGAGTATTTTGGAATTTTATTCAGTTTAACCATTAATTTTTATCAATACCAGTATTTTTTATATGAAATAACAGATGTTTGTTTATCAATTCAACATTTTTCTTTTCTGGAAATCAATTGTTAAAACAGATAAAACAAATGATTTGCCGACTTTTGGATGTGCAAAAGTTTGTGAACCCTGAGCTGTATTGCTTATATCGAGCAGGTAAACACAATCAGGTGGGCCAAATTGAGTGATGAAATGGACCAATGTAATGAGAGATCTTTAGGGAAGACATTGGCAGCACTAGATAAAACATAGATGAAACCAGGTCAGTTTAGGCCCAACAAAGTGAACCCATACAGGTTAGACACCTAAAAGGGAAAGAAAATCTCAGAGGATCTCAGGAATGGAGTTTTGATGTTGCATATTTGTCTGGGGACAGCTATAAATTTATTTAAAAAAAAGTTTGACCTGGATAAGCCATGCAAGTGGCATGTCCCAACACTTTACGGTTTGGGCTGCAGCACCAGTTTTACGTAAGGAATAATAAGAATAGGAAGAATAAAAATCCCAGCTAAAACAGTGGGAGTTATAGACCAAAAAGCAAAAAAATCGAAGAGAAATTGTGGGAGCTGAAATTAAAAGTCTGTTTTGCAGTTGCAATTTTGCAAATTATATTTAACGGCTAAAATGGGTGTGGCCTATGCTAAAAGACAATAATTCAGTGAATCTGTGGTTATAAAGTTTTTGAATGTGGGATGTTTGGTTGGGGAGTTATGAGCAAAAAGAGATTGTGAGCTTCTCCACTGTAAAAAAGTAGAGAGGCCGTCAGCCTCTACACTGTAAAAAGAGACACTTTTTTGAATTTGCCGCCCAAAAAAGAAAAAAAAATCTAATTTTATTAATAAGTCCCGCCCACGTTGATATTTCTTGGCCATATTATTATATAAGCTATGTCCCATTACAGAGACCACGCACTTGGTAGGACGCAGTCTCGCGGTCTATGAAGGCTATAGCCTATGAAGGCCGACTTTAAGGCCGATTCCAAGGCCAACGAGCCTTGTTAAATGAGACGGTCTCTGCAGGTCTCCGTTTACGAGCATTTCCGGTTTACGTAACAAGCCGTTACCTTGCGTGACGACTCGCCGCTCCTGTGCTGCCTAGCAACCCTGATTGCTGCCAACGGAGACAGCCCTGTCAATGGAGGAAAAAAGAAAAAGAAGTTGCCTACCAGACGAAAAGAAAAAAAGTACAAGAAAAAAAGAAAGGAAGAAAAAAGTTAAGAAGATGGAGCAACACGTTGCTGTTTTGTTATTTTTTATTTTATTCTATGCAATCTCTGAAAAAAACGCAATGAATCTTGGAATATGTTGGGCAATGAAGGATACATCTGATGCAGCCTTCAAAACCGTGAAACGAAGGCTGCATTTCTCGGCTGCATATGAGGAGCCTTGCAAGGAGCCTTGCAAATGGGACAGCCTTTGCGCGCCGCTATGACGCAATCGGTCTTCAAATGCAGCCTACGTAGGCTGCAACCCCTGAATCAAGACACAGCCATAGACTCAGGTATGCCCCATGATGGTCTCCCTTGAGTTTTAAGCGGCAAGTTGCGAGAGAACAACTTTTCCTGTTTATGGCGCCTCCTTATGGCGAAATATTCAGAATTTTTTTTTGAACGCAACTAAGGGTAGCACCAACATATGTCTAAAATAAGATTTATAATTTTGGATTTATGATTTTTCGCGTAAAACTCAAGCCCCAACCTCAGCGATTTTTACCAGTATCCAATAAGGAAGTGACCACAACTGTAGTAACCCGGAAGTGCCACTGGGGGCTGTATGCAGAAGAGAGCCATCTCTCATAGGCCTTTCACACCAAAATGAACCAAGAGTCAGTTCCAGGCTGGTGTTGGGGTCAGTTCAAAACTGGTTACAGCCTTATCCCAGTTATGAACCGGTTGGTTTCACATCGACCGGAGACAGCCATGGAGCCGGAAAGAGAGCAACGTCATGACGTCACTGTAAACGTGTGTGTACGTCGCCCGACGGCGCTGCTCTTGTGGCTAACGCTAAAGCTACCGCTAGCTTTAAGCACAACAACAGCGGCGAATACGTCTTATTTTTACACGTGTTAGCTTTCGCTTTGCTTTCTTAACCAAACAGGACCCATACAGCGTATTCTCGCCGGTCAATTTGATCGCTACGTTCGGTAATTATGTTATGTTTACGTCTCGTAGTAGCGGTGTTTTTAAACATGGCGGGCATGAGGTTTTAGTTGGTCTGGTTGGTCAGGATAATCCCTCCCCCGGCCGCTGGCGCAAGCGGTTCACTTCAAACCCTGCTCAATCCTGGGGTATGAGTTGAACCGGTTTTTACGGCCCGGAGCAGGCTTTCTGGCGGTGTGAAACCAAAACACTGGCTCTAACTCCGAACTAGCCCAGAACTAGCACCGATTTTGCGGCGGTGTGAAAGGCCTATCATTGACTCCAATGTTAAACATGCCGTTTTCACAGCATTATTAATCCTATTTCAGGCCTGGATTGAAAAACCATTCTAGTCTGTATGTTTAGTTCATATCTCCATGGCAACTCTGAGGGGGGTGAATTTTTTTCTAGCATGCTAGTTTTTATTCTATTGGAAGTTAAAATATATGAATTTTAGGGGCGTGGCCTCTTGATTGACAGCTAGCCTCTGTCCCTCACTCAACCTCGAAGGCTAGTTGTAAGGGTTAGCATGCTAACTCAGTAGACAGCAGTGTGTTCATTCCTCCATCCCGTGTGCTGCTTGGGGCTGTACCAACGATGGATTAAGGACTGTGGTTTACAGTTTTTTCGGTGAGTAACACTGTATTTACAATTATTATTGTTATGTTACAACTGAGTGTCACAGTGACAGTGTTAGCTCTGTTATGCCAGCTAAATAAATAGCTAGTAGCCACTACCATGACTTGAGCACCGGGAGGGTTCGGTCGGTGTTTGGGCCGTGAGGGTCGCTGTTTTACAGTTTATTAAGGGCATGGTACTGTGTTGAATACGTGTGGAATATCGGTTTAAATCATATCATAAATCATGTTGGCTGCATGCTTGTGGAGCCGGTGTGTCTTTGCCCGGGCCCGAGGTTTTTTCAAGGCTCCATACCGCTAACGACTGTTTATGGTCAGATGGGCACATAATGGAATCGGTTCAGAAACAAAAGTTGGGCTGAGCGGTCCAGTTAAACCTTTTACTATCTATGGGTTAAACATATGGCATAGGAACACTTTTGTGACAAAATATATGCTCACAAGTTTGCGCTCAATAATGTTTATAGATGAAGGGGCTATGTGCATCCGTAAAACCGGCTCCGTTCCACGGTTACTACGATGGTTATTTTTTTATAACAGTCGTATGAACTCAAATTAAATATACAATTGTGGCTGTGTTTCCGCAGCTGTGTTATCCGTGGATATTATGACGGTTATCGTACTGCATTAACTCAAAAATAAATATACAATTTTTGTTGTTTCTTCCTTTTTTCCAAACGCTATTTTTCTGAAAAAAATTATTGATTGCCTAGCGCATTACTTTTATCTGACTCTTTCTGTATTGTTTGACTCAGTGGTTGTCTCTCTGTCCTCTTCCAGGTTAACATGAAGGAATGAATGTGTGCCTCTGGTCTCCCTGATCTCTACGTGAAAGAGCGACGGTGTGGCCCTTCATCTGGCAGCAACTGAAGTCCACCTAAATTCACACTAACCTCATCTTATCTGCTTGTGATAATTGTCATTGATTGTGATAGTTTGTGATATATCTTGTTCTGCACTATCCGTCTTTGTAGAAGTATTCCTGCTCTGTAGAAAATCTTTCAAGTTTTTTTTTTGTGGGATTTTTTAAACTTAAGTAAAGTGTTTTACAACATTACATAGCCCTGATTAGGCATATAAAAAAAACATAATTTTATTAATTGATAACTTAACAGCCCCAAATGTATTATCTTTTGACTATTTTTGTGTAATTTTTAATGAAAATATGCCGAGAATGTTTCATATAGCTTCTCCTGTTAAAATTTCAATGCAAAACTTTTACTTGTAACAGAGTAATTTAACAGTTTGGTATTTGTACTTTTACTTCAGTAAAGGATGTGAATATTTCCTTCTACACTGTTTAATCTTTACCTGGGTCATCTTTGAGTCTTACATACAAGCAAAATCATTTTCACAAGTACTTAAAATATAACATAATGTTCTACTTTTACTCAAGTGATATTGTAATTGGTGACTTGTAAAAGAGTCAATTCTCTGATATGATGATGAAGATACTTTTAATGACCACACAGCCAGGCTGGTGGAATTTGTTTTCAGTACAGCTCCTTGGTACAGGTTCCAACTTTACATTGAACATTAGACATACAGACAGGCACATTACATAATACAACAGGGCCATGCTTAATCGTCAGCGTTCAGATTTTAGAATGTTGGAAGGCATAGTGTGCAGGGTGAGTGGGATCAGAGATGTGTAGTGTCAGTTTGCGGGATAGTAATTCAAGGGATGGTAGGGTGTGCCAATAATTTTGGATGCTGTTGATGCACTCTAATTTCTTCCGGGAGAGTGAGTCAAGGCTGGCAAATCAGACTGATGGATGAGGTGAGGATGCTTTCAACGATGGCTGTATAGAAGCGATAGAAAGTGTATTTAATCATTTAATTCAACTGTTGCACCTTAACATAAAACCCTGCTCTAAATGTTTTATATAATATATGTATATTCAAAATCATAGGCTATTAAATTAGTGTTCTCATCTGTTTATAGATTGAATGTGTCCTCCCTTATCATGTATTACTGTTAATAACATTTTCAGTCTGGAGACCAAAATACAATTAATATTATTACAAATACATTGAGATCAGCTTGTTCAGCCCTTAGTCAACACTAGGAGACATTTGTTTCAGCTACGAGCTTTTTAATGCCCTCTCTCATGTGCTCGGAGGTGATATTGAGAATATGTTCAGCTCTGTTGGAGTTGTTGGACAAAACTGGAGGCAGGGAATTACGTGACTGAGGCTGAGCTCGTCTACCGGTAGGCTAACAAGTAGAGCGAGTGCTGTTAGCCTAGCTCCTGGCTCGAGCTAATGTTGCTAACTTGGTGCACGTCACAGTACTTCGGCTAGATGGGACTATCTCCCTCCCCCCAACGTCGCTACATGCCCTTTTTTGGTACGACTGCCAAAAAAAAAAAAAAAAAAACAATCTCTCCCTTTCTCAGTCTCCCCCTTTCTGAAACCCCCACCCCTCCCCCCCAATATACTCCAGTCAGAATTATCGCCGACTATAACGTCACAGTCGGCACAGCCACATCCCCATATTTTCTTTATATGTCCATGCTTCCCCCCACATTAGTAACCAGAAACTTCCACCGTGCAGTATTCTATGATAACTCCCCTCCCCCCATTTCTTATTGGTCCACGGCCCAGACACCAATATAGGTCATCCGGAGACCAGAGGAACATCAGGGTATAGAGGCTTGCTACAATAAATGATTTGAACGGGTTTTTCAGCAAACATTTAAAAAAATAAGTATTAGGGACTACTTAGGCCATATAAAATTGACAGCAAAGTGCATAATATGTGAGCTTTAAGAAAATTACTTTGGCCAATTTGGAGATATAAAATTTTCTCGTTTTGAACCGAGGACATTTTTGAGGACGTACCTAAGGATGGCATGAACATATGTCTAAAATGTTGTCTTGAACCGATTTATAGTTTCGGAGTTATGAATATTTCCGTTAAACGTAGCTAATCAACAAATATTCAAAACGCTACCATTTCGTCATTGGAGGTCGTATCAAAATTATTTTAGATGATTTTTTCCGTGTGGGTCTGAATATGTTCTGTGCAAAGTTTGGTGTGAATTGGGAGACAAAAATTGGGAGGAGTCAGTTTTGCAGTTTTGGCGATTTTGCGAATATTCTATATATACGGGTATATACAAATGGGCGTGGCCTATGCCAAAAGATGCATCTAACTCCAGTGAATCTGTGGATATACAGTTTTTGACTGTGGGATGTTCGGTGTCGGAGTTATAGCCCCAAACGAGTTTGCGTTCGTTGGAGCGCCACCTAGTGGCCGGAATTTCTGAATTGTTTTGCAAAACGCGGTCCCAGCTCCTGCTCGGGCTTGGCCCCCTAATAATTCCGGCAAAAACAATAGGGTTCCATGCCCAGCATGGCTATGGAACCGCGTTGCTCTGCAAAACGCGGTCCCATGCCATTCTCGGGCTTGGCCCCCTAATTAATGCCAGTCAGTGCCACACACACCTGATTGCAATGCGTTGATGCAGGTTCACTAACCACTCGCACAGAGCTGAAAGATTCCGTGTCCTCACAGAAAAAGAATGAACGAGAGACCGCAGTTAGTATAGATCACGATGAGTGATGTGTTTATGTTGTTGTAAATAATGACTATTTCAGATGAATAATGGTCATCTGATGATGGTGAAGCAAAGTAAACTTTGTTTTAGTACCGCTCATTCATTTAGGAGTAAACACTGCAGTCTAGTTCAATCCCGTGAAATGGTGTGCAACACCCTCCTCCCGCCCGTCTATCACTCTCCCTTTTAGCTTTTCTTCATTGCATTTTTTTTTCTTTGATGGTTCAGCCCCGTTATCAGTCATTGTGACGACAAATAACTGTCTCAAACAAGGCTCCCGCTCCCCTTCCCTCACCTGGAGAGATAGGCTACACTGAAATCTGCGACCAATACGAATATGTGACCATAGAGCCTGCATACGTAAGCCAAAAATCGGACTGGGTGTGTGACCAGACCAAATGCAGTAATTAGGGCCCGAGCACCGACCGGTGCGAAGCCCAATTGAAACCGCCAGGATTTTTATTCTTTTTAGGGCCCGAACACAGACATATGCAAGGCAAGGCAAGGCAAGGCAATTTTATTTATAGAGCACATTTCAGGCACAGGGCCACTCAAGGTGCTTCACAGGGTTAAAATCAAATAAAGAATACAAATACAAAAAAAAAAAAAAAAAAAAAAAAAAATGAACAAATTTAAAACATGGATAAAAATACAACATTTAAATAAAAGAATTAAAACATTTTACCAAAAAAACAAAAAAAAAAAAAAAAAAAAAAAAATTACAGGTTAAAAGGGAAACAAGAACGTTTTGAGACCCGATTTAAAAGAGCTGAGAGTCTCAGCGGACCTCAGACTCTCTGGCAGTCCGTTCCAGACATTGGGCGCATAAACGCTGAATGCCGCCTCTCCCTGTTTAGTCCTAGCTCTGGGGACTTTTAAAAGACCTGTCCCAGACGACCTAAGGGCTCTGGGCGGCTCATAACGTATCAGCAGATCAGTAATGTATTTTGGCCCTAAACCATTTAAGGCTTTGTAGACCATCATCGATATTTTAAAATCAATTCTTTGAGTGACAGGAAGCCAGTGTAAAGACCTAAGAACTGGGGTAATGTGATCTACTTTTTTGGTCCTAGTGAGGACTCGAGCAGCAGCGTTCTGAATTAGCTGAAGCTGTCTGATTGATTTTTTAGGAAGGCCTGCAAAGACACTATTACAGTAGTCAAGTCTACTAAAAATAAATGCATGGACAAGTTTTTCTAAGTCCTGCTGAGATATTAGCCCTTTAATTCTCGATATATTTTTAAGGTGGTAGTAGGCTGACTTAGTAATTGATTTAATGTGTTTTTTGAAATTCAAGTCGGAATCTATCACTACTCCAAGATTTCTAGCTTGGTGTGTGCTTTCTAACATAACAGATTTAAGCTGTGCGCTGACTTTTGATTGTTCATCCCTGGCACCAAAGACAATTACTTCAGTTTTGTCGCTGTTTAATTGAAGAAAGTTTTGGCACATCCAGTCATTGATTTGTTCAATTCATTTACTTAGTGCTTGAATCGGACCATAGTCTCCTGGTGATATGGTTATGTAAATTTGTGTGTCGTCTGCATAATTATGGTAGCATAATTTGTTTTTGTTCATAATCTGAGCTAGCGGTAGCATGTATATGTTAAACAGAAGAGGCCCAAGAATGGAACCTTGGGGGACCCCGCATGTAATATTTGTTCGCTCGGATGTGAAATTGCCTATTGACACATAGTAGTCTCTTTCCTTTAAGTATGATTCAAACCAGTTTAGCACAGTTCCAGAAAGTCCAACCCAGTTTGCAAGTCGATCTAGCAATATGCTGTGGTCAACTGTGTCGAACGCAGCACTGAGATCCAATAAAACTAATACAGAGCTTTTGCCACTGTCTGTGTTTAAGTGGATGTCATTGAGGACCTTAACCAGAGCAGTCTCAGTGCTGTGGTGTTGTCGAAAACCTGACTGAAAGACATCAAAGCAGTTATTCATTGCTAAGTAGTTATTTAGCTGATGATGAACAGCTTTTTCAATGATCTTGCTTAAAAATGGTAGGTTGGATATCGGCCTATAATTGTTCATGAGTGATGTATCTAGATTTTTCTTTTTTAGGAGTGGCTTGATGACAGCTGTTTTCAGGGCCTGTGGGAATACACCAGTGCGAAGGGACATATTGACAATTTCTAGGACATCTGAGGCCATACAGCTAAAAACAGTTTTAAAGAAGCCTGTGGGCAGAATGTCAAGGCAACAGGAGGAGGAGTTCAGGTGTTGTATAATGTCATCCAGGTTTTTCTTGTTTATCAGAAAAAACTCTGTCATGGCATCTGAATTTGTTTTAAATGGGTACAGAGATAAAACATATCTTGAACCTGGTATTGATGCAGTGACAGCTTGTCTTATTTTATGAATTTTCTCAGTAAAGAAGGAGGCAAATTCATTGCAGGCCCTCGTGGAAAGATGCTCAGACGCTACTGACACACAGCCTGTCAACAGCAGCAAACAGGGCATGTGCATTGTTGCTGTTTTTGGTGATGATGTCAGAGAAGAAAGACTGTCTTGCATTTCTTAGTTCTAGATTAAACGTGCGTAGTTTCTCTTTGAAGATGTTATAGTGAACATTTAGATTTGTTTTTCGCCACCTGCGTTCTGCTTTACGGCACTCTCTTTTTTCAATTCTGACCTGAGGGGTATTTCTCCAGGGGGACCTTTTTTTACCAGAGATGATTTTCACCTTGGTGGGTGCAATAGCATCGATAACATTTGTAATTTTTGAGTTGAAGTTACATACAAGCTCATTAACTGAGATACAGGGGAGGAGCGGGGACAGAGAAAATGCCTGGATAAATTGTTCACTCGTGTTTTCAGTAATATACCGTTTTTTGATAACCTTTGTTTTTGCAGTTGTGTTCAAAGATATTGTACTCCCAAAAAACAAACATGAATGGTCGGAGAGACCCACATCAGACACTAAAAGGTTTGAAATGTCCAGGCCCTTTGAAATTAATAAGTCCAGGGTGTGACCTTTGTTATGTGTAGGCTGGTTTACGTGTTGGGAGAGTCCAAAATTTTCCAGTACATAGCATAGTTCTTTAGCACTTCTGTCCTCGGGTTTGTCCACATGTATATTAAAATCCCCAACAATCAATAAACAGTCAAACTCCATACAGATTACAGACAGTAGTCCAGTAAGGTCATCAAAAAAGTTTGCACAGTATTTAGGTGGCCTGTAGATATTAATAACAATAGCTTGAGAGGCTGAATTTAACTTGAGAGCCACATATTCAAATGAAACAAAGTTTCCATAAAACATCTTTTTGCATGTTAAAGATTCATTAAATAAAATAGCAACTCCACCACCTTTCCTATGAGCTCTGGCCTCACTCTCGAAAGTGTAGTTGGGGGGGGTTGACTCGATAAGAACAGCTGAGCTGTTGTCTGGGTCCAACCAAGTTTCAGTTAAAAACATAAAATCAAGATTGTGCTTGGTAATAAAATCATTAATTAAAAATGTTTTACCTGACAAAGATCTGATGTTTAACAAGGCCAGACTCAGTGTGTTTGAATGTGAAGCATTGTCAGCCCTATTTACTACAGCAGACTGTGGCTGAAGGGGAATGGATACCAAGTTTGACAGGTTTGCAGTATTAAAGTGACAAGTGTTTCTTGTACGTATTGTCGGGTTAGTCACATAAACAGCAACAGTATGGGGAGGTGAAGTAGCCAGTAATCTACATGGTGATGCCGGAGGTGGACAGTAGCTGGGGGAGCTAGTCACACAAACCGCAGTATGGGTCACTGGCGATGAAGGATTGAAACCCAGTCCATGTTTTCTGTCCTGCCTGGTGAGCTGCTGCCCGACAGAAGCGGTGAATGGCCCAACAGCGGGCGAGTCCCGATGACGTGGCAGAGGCAACCGGACGAATGGGAAGGAGATGCTGATGTTGTATCCTTTCCCCTCAGCCGTCTCAGTGGACAAGACGGATGGGATGAAGCCGGCAGCCTTAAAATCCACTCCGCGCAGGTTGTAATCCACTCCATGAAATCCATCCAGCCGGGACTGCGGGGATCTCGCGATGTTGTGTCCTTTGCCCTCAGCCGTCTCAGTGGACAAGACGGATGGGATGAAGCCGGCAGGCTGACCATAAATAAAGTTTCTCCCTGAGCCTCTGTGTATATATCGAGGTCTACGCAATAGTCCTAGCTGCTTTATGGTGGAAATACAGGGTGGGATGGAGCGGTTGTTGTACTTCAGCAGCTGTGAGGCGAAGTAGGTCAACATCGAACCAGCCAGAGTGATGTTAGCCTGTTAGCAGCTAGGTACGGACCCGAAGCAGTTGGAGAAGAGCTGAGAGGCAGTGTAGAAAAAGTGTCGAAAAATCCACGATGAGACTGTAGAGACAGCTTTGCAGGTTGCCCGGGGCATATTCCTCACCAGGATCACCGAAGAAAACGCCAGTAGTGACCAGGAAAATGTCACTACTACTACTTGTTTTTAGCCGTTGCTAGGGACGCCAAAATAGCAAGTGAGCTACACGGCTCCTCCACAACAACACCGGAACAACCAAAGACAGTCCACAAGCCTGCTTTTCGATGTTGGTGTAGCCCGCAGGGAACCAAGAAGAGACCAAAGGTCCACAAAAAATCACTTTTAAAATAAAATTGGCCAAAATTGGCCCAAAAATAGCTTGGAGAAGCGGCGAACAGACAGCGCCAGCGTCCTCTCCAGCTGATGTTTTTTTTCAAATACATGCGTCCAATATATGCGAAAGCCCTATTGTAATCGGTATGATTATTATTCCCTATTATTAATATTTTTAGTAATTTTTGGCACTTTTCACCCACTTCCCCTGGTATGATAGTTGTAAAACTCTGCAGGCAGGTCAGACCTGCAAGAAATTGCAATGTATCAGTGGTTCAGGATTTTTGCACAAGAACGGCGCCCCCTATGGCCAAAAACAGTTTTTCGGGAAATGCATGCTCAAAAATTGGGCTAGAAGCCTGAAATTGCCGGACAACATGTAATGGCCCAAGGCGCACATAAATGCAATTGTATGTCACTGGCCAAAATCAACAGGAAGTCGGCCATGTTGGATTTAGTGCCTAAAACCGCCAAAACCATCTTTTCGCATTTCGTCGAACTGGTCCTAGAGTTTTTACGCCAGGGACGTCAAACCACTTCTCAAATACAAAAGACGCTTGCCCGATGTTAAATTGCGAAAAAATTTCAAAATCACAGTAGTACCAGGGATCTATTGGTGGTCAAAGTTCGCGTAAATACGCACCTCATGAAACTTTACTTTACTTATACCTAGCTGCACCAAATTACAACCCCAAATGTATCTTTGCAGGCCCCACAAAAAAGCCTCTTGAAGCCACGCCCAAAAATCAACAGGAATTTTTTTAAAGTGAAATATGTGAATTTCTGACTCGAATATCATCACAAGGTTCAAAAATTCATAACTCCTAGCAGGAACATATTTAGCAAAACGAAAACTCTAGGGACACTCATAAGACATGGAATATACACCAAAAAAGTTTTTGTTTGATTACGAAAAACTATGACGCAATGCCGGCCGATATTTGCCAAAATTCCGTCATATGTCATAAGTCCACATTACTGTGCAGGATTGCAGAGTAATGTGCACACATAACAACTTCTTGTGCAAGAAAAACATGATAGGGTATGTCCTCCGACATGGAAGATGATATACCCGAAAGCTCGATTTTTCCGGAATAACCGCCTTGCAGCACTGGCGCCTGATTCGCCAAAAAACATCAAAAACGCACGCCATGAACCCTTTGATTGATCATAACTCAGGCTATGTTGTACTTAGAACCACACAATTTCATACAGCAATGTACAATCCCAGTACGAACAAAAAAGCCTTTTGACGCCCCGCCCCACAATCAACAGGAAGTGTTCTTTTTAGCAATATTCGCCAAAAAAACAGGAAGTTGCCCTAACTCCACCATACTCTGTCTCATCTTCTCCAAATTTCTTATGGTCAATGAGACCCAAGGCCTGAGGAAGCCCGCACGCTAATATTCATATAAAGTGAGAGCACCAACTGCTGGGTCAAGTAAATATTGCATGCTACTTATTTACCTCCACGTCCTACACACTCGATCAAATCAACCTCAGAGCAGCTCAGGGAGGTCTGGAGACAATGATAACACGGGAAGCCGGTTCTATCGGATCCGTGGCCTTCGCAGTTTCTCGACATCATTGCCACGAAACAGGAAGTCGCTGTAATTTTGCTCTGCACTGTCCCATGCGCTCCAAACTTCACCCGCCTGCTGAGAGCCCAGGCCTGAGGTCGTCCTCGCGTCCGTATCGAGCGCGTCGCCGACACTTCCGCGCTTCCGGCGTCCAGCACGAGTGGGCGAGGGCCCGTTCATCACTGCTTGAAGTTTCAATTATTATTCTTCTTTATTATTTGTAGTCATTTTTGGCACTTTTCACCACCTTCCCGTCATGCATAACTTGAAAAACTTTGCGTACCCATCAGACCTGCAAAAAATTGCAATGTATCAGTGGTTCAGGATTTGATCTCAAAAACGGCGCCCCCTATGGCCAAAAACAGTTTTTGAGGAAATGCATGCTCAAAAATTGGGCTAGAAGCCTGAAATCTTAGGACAACATGTAATGGCCCAAGGCGCACATAAATGCAATTGTATGTCATTAGCCAAAATCAACAGGAAGTCGGCCATTTTGGATTTAGTTCCTAAAATCGCCATAATACAAATTTTCACATATCGACGAACTGGTCCCAGAGTTTTTACACCAGGAACGTCGAACCACTTCTCAAATACTCAAGACGCTTGCCCGATGGTAGATTGCGAAAAGATTTCAAAATCACAGTAGTACCAGTGATCTATTGGGGGTCAAAGTTGACGTAAACATCATAATTAACGAACCTCATGAAACTTTAATTCATCATAACTCAGGCTGTGCTATACCTAGCTGCACCAAATTTAAACCCCAAATGTATCTTTGCAGGCCCCACAAAAAAGCCTCTTGAAGCCCTGCCCCAAAATCAACAGGAAGTATTTTATTTCAAATCATCACAATGTTCAAAAAACTTCTAGCAGGAACATATTTAGCTAAATGAAAACTCTAGGGACGACGGGATATGACATGGGAGATACACCAAAAAAAATGTTGTTTGATTCCGAATTACTATAACGCAATGCCGGCCGATATTCGCCAAAAATCCGTCATATGTCATAACTCCACATTACTCTGCAGGATTGCAGAGTAAAGTGCACACACAACAACTTTTTATGCAAAAAAAAACATGATAGGGTACGTCCTCCGACATGGAAGATGATATACCCGAAAGCTTGTTTTCTCCGGAACTACCGTCTTGCAGCACCGGCGCCTGATTCGCCAAAAAACATCAAAAAAGGACGTCATGAACCCTTTGATTGGTCATAACTCAGGCTGTGTTACACTTAGATGCACCAAATGTTATACAGCAATGTACAATCCCAGTACAAACAAAAAGCCTATTGACGCCCCGCCCCAAAATCAACAGGAAGTGTTCTTTTTTGAAATATTCGCCAAAAAAACAGGAAGTTGGCCTAACTCCACCATACTCTGTCTCATCTTCTCCAAAAAAATATGGTTAATGAGACCCAAGGCCTGTGGAGGCCCGCATGCTAATATTCATATAAAGTGAGAGCGCTACCTGCTGGGCAAATTAAATGTCGCATTTGGGTTAATTACCTCCATGTCCTACGCACTTGATCAAATCAACCTCAAAGCCGCTCAGGGAGGTGTAATGAAAGCCACCATGATAACATGGGAAGCTGGTTCCATTGGCTTCAACGCCTTTGCACTATCATGGCGTCATCTCCACGAAACAGGAAAGCGTAACTTTGCTCTGCAAGGTCCCATATTTGGTTTTCTGTAGCAACACTAGGATAAACTGCACCTTTTCAATAATGAAGTATTACAGTAAGTTGAAATACTATAACATGATATATGCTCATATTGATTTTGTACCATTACACATAAAACCATCTTCATGTTGTAACCTATACCCACAGAAAGTATTTAATTTTCCATTGTGTTAATTTTTTCTACTTATTTACATGGCATACACAGATAGGTAAATGGTTAATGCACTGGGACACAGGTCACCTCGCTTCAAATGTCAGCTGGTACAATAATTACATATTTATTTTCTCTTACAGTGGACATACGCCACATATCTAATATTGATATTGTATTGTCCTATTTGCTTATTTGTTAAAGGGAATTTATACTGTTTTAATGTAAATGTTGTTTACACACATTGACTATATCTACATAGTTCAAATTGACACAAATGGATTAGGATGCGATCGTTAATCTGATGGGAGAACGTTTAGATTTTCAGGCTGAGACTGCTGCGGGAGGCTACTGAGAGACTAACCGCCTGTAAGTGCTCTTGGACGGGCAGGGGCTCACGGCAGCACCCACTGCTCGTTGAGCACAGTAGAGTGATACGTGCTTTCAAGTCAGAGTCTCCAAACACCACAGAAGTTTACAATAACACCATTTAAAGTCTGTAGATTTGTCGCTAGTCGCTTTTGACAAAAAAAAGTCGCCCGGAGGATTTGGAAAGTGGCCAGATTTAGCTCAAAATGCTACCTGCGATTAATGTGCTGTGCAGCCTGAACGCGGAGTTGTGTGTGTCTCAGTGGCAATTCCAGGAAATTTTGACTGGGGGTGGCCAAGGTGGGCCACAGAGCTAGAGTGGGGTGGCCATCGCACCCCTGAATGAATAGCATGTGATATGCTGTACAACCAATTCAAAGATGATTTATAATCCCAAATGCCCAAATCATGTTAGTATCCATTGTAATATTTGTCAGAAAACTAAACCCCTGAAGGTGGGTCTGGGGGCATCCCCCCCAGAAGATTTTTTTGTGTTTTTAACATGTAATCTAAGCATTCTGGTGCATTCTGGCGAAGATAATAAAGGAAAAAGTCAATATTTATTTCAGACACTTGCTAACTACATACTTACATTTTTTTATTCAGATTTCAAAAATCTGCTGGGACACGTGCCCATACACGTGCATGGGTGGCACGCATGTCACAAGCACACTTATGCTGTTTTCAAGACCTTTGCTGAACAGAGACCAGTTCTAGTGGCCACAGTCCTACCATTAATTTAGTAGTTGAAAATTGAAAACTGATCTCGTATTAGTGGATTGGAGTGTTTTTGTGATGAACTTGGCAACTACCTATCAAAAAAAGTTAAGAAAGAAAAAAAATACATATCATCTCTGAACTAGGCTACATATCAGGAAAAAAATTGAAATTCCAAAAAAAAAAAAAAATTTTAGATTCTTTTTTTCTTTCTTTTCCCATCCCCCTCGCGCCAATCCCCCCAACCCCCCCACCCCGGTAGAGTGTCTGCGCCCACCAGTTCAAGGTATAGGTTCAAGGCAAGCTGGTTCTACCGGCTCCGTGGCCTTCGTAGTTTCTCGGCGTTGTCGTCACGATACAGGAAGTCGCTGTAATTTCACTCTGCGCTGTCCGATGCGCTCCAAACTTCACCCGCCTGGTAAGAGCCCAGGCCTGAGGTCGTCCTCGCATCCGTATCAAGCGCGTCGCGGCAACTTCCGCGCTTCCGGCGACAGGTATTGCTGTGCCGCGCGCTTCGAAAAGGAGGAGACCGCGGCGCGTTCTCTCACACGGTCGCCCGGGGCGGCGAGCAGCACGGAGGTGCGAGGGCCCGGTCATCACTGCTTGCAGTTTTAATTAATTATTATTATCAAAACTTGTCAATATCTCATTAATTGAACTGGGGATGTTTGATGTGTGGAGGGAACTCCACCCTTTAGAGAAGGACTACACGCATTTCTCTGCTCCTCATTCCGTTTACTCTCGAATAGATTACTTTTTTATGAATACAGCAGCCAGACATAGAATACAAGACTGTAGTATTGGGATAGATGATCTGTCTGACCATAGTATAGTCTATCTTAACATTAAAATTAACAAAAATTCACTCTGGAAATTAAATGCAGGTATGTTAAATAATCGGGAAACAAAAGAGGAAATTAAAAAAGAAATTAAAAGTTGCATAGAAGAATATAGACAGCCCTGTTGATACCATTCCATGGGATACGGTTAAAGCGGTTATGAGAGAGAGATTGATAACAAGGGCAGCATACCAAAAGAAAATTAGAGAAAAAAAAAAAATTTGATTAATCAATTAAGAATACTGGAACAGAAACATAAAAACCATGAGGATGGAGCCCTTCCACATCAAATAAACATTATAAGACGACAGATAGACGACAATTTAAATAATGAGATTGAGAAAAAAACTGAGATTTACGAAACAAACATATTATGAATCGGGCCCCAAAGCGGCTAAATACTTAGCAAGACGCCTTCAGGTGCAGCAAGCTGCTAATACGATACACAAGATTAGAGACCCCTTCACAAAATACATTTTATTTAAACCAGAGGAAATGGGTCTTCAAAGAATACTATGAAAAATTGTACTCTCAGCCCCCAGCAAAAGAAAAACACGAGATGAAAGAATTTCTCAATTTATTGGACTTACTGGCTATTGGAGAAGATCAAAATAGAAAATTTATTTCTGCAATTACTAAAAAGGAATTAGACAGTGCTATTAGCAGATTAAAATTGAAGAAATCACCAGGCAGTGATGGCTATCCGGGTGAGTGGTATAAAACATTTAAAGAGGAATTGTCACCACTTCTTTTGAACTCTTTTAATGTAACTCTGACAGAGGGTAAAGTGACCCCTCTTGGAAAGAGGCGGTGAGTTCAGTGATACTAAAGGGAGGTAAAGAAAAGGAATTATGTGAATCTTATAGACCAATCTTTTTCTTTCTTTTTTAAGATATTTTTTGGCATTTTTATGCTTTATTGATAGTGTAGAGACAGAGTTGAAATGCGGCAGAGAGGGGAGTGACATGCAGAGAACGACCACGGGCAGGAATCGAACCCGGGTCCGCTGCTGGCTGAGGCCCATGGGGGGGACGCCCTACCAACTGAGCTAAGAGTGCCCCCTTATAGACCTATCTTGATTTTAAATGTAGATTATAAGATTTTCACGTCAATCATCTCTAAAAGGTTTGAAAATGTTATGTCTGATTTGATCGATGAGGATCAATCAGGATTTATTAAGGGGCGACAGACTCAGGACAATATTAGATGTACTCTACATATCATAGATCACATCCAGAAACAGGGACTGAAAGCAGTATTAGTGAGCCTTGATGCCGAGAAGGCCTTTGATTGTGTCAATTGGGAATTTTTATATCAGGTACTGGAGAAATTAAGTTTTAAGAAACAGTCAATACAAAGTATTCAAAGTCTTTACAAAGAACCCACAGCAAGGATAAAAATCAACTGTCACTTAACCAATCGTTTTAATCTACAAAGAGGCACTCGCCAGGGGGGCTGCCCCACTCTATTTGCCATATTTATAGAACCTTTAGCACAGCTGATCAGACAGGATAGGCTGAAAGGAATCCAAATAGGAAAACAAGAACACATCATAGGACTTTTAGCCGATGATGTTATTGCGACTCTGCTGCACCCAGATAAAACCTTTCCTAACCTGATGGCAATACTAGATGACTTTGGTAAATACTCAGGCTCTAAATTAGAGTTCACCCTCTAACCCTGGCAAAAAAACAAATCCTCACTTTCAATTACCCTCCTAATAAGGAAACCAGAGAAAAATACAAAATTAAATGGAAGACTAAAGTATTAAAATATCTTGGAGTGACATTAACAAAAACGTCATTAGCAACACGTCTGAAATCAACTATAAACAGGTCAACGAAAATATTGAAACAGATGTCAGGAGGTGGTCAGCCTTTAACCTAGATATGGGGACACGTATAGATATAGTACAAATGAACATACTGCCAAGACTACTATATCTGTTTCAATCTATTCCACAAATGATTCCAGAAGCACAATTCAGGTCGTGGGACAAATTGATTTCTTGGTTTATTTGGGCCAGCAAGATACCAAGGGTCAGGTATAAAACACTTCAAATAAATAAAGAGGATGGTGGTGTGTCACTGCCTAACTTGAGGCAATATTTCTATGCAGCCCAAATAAGATTTGTAGTATGCGGAAGCTGCCTGCAATATGAAGCCAGATGGAAAGACATAGAAGCCAACATAGACACCTCTCCAATCCAAGCAGTGTTAGGGGACACAGCAAATAAAATGTGCCAAGAAAGCAACAATGATATCATCAAACAGACCCTGGGTATTTGGAACAAGATGGTAAAAGACTACAATATGGAGGGAGATGCAAAGATTTTGACTTGGCCTGCCCTGGATCACAACTTTAAACCAGGAACAAATGATATTGGTTTCAGACAGTGGTGGGACAAGGGTATAACAGCTATGTACACTCACACAGGGTGGGCACTTCAAAAGTTTTGAACAATTACAAAAGGAATTTGAGAAAACAAAGGCTATGCTAAAGCAAATGGGAGAAGGAATTAAACATAGAAATATCACAGGAGGATTGGTGTTCTATGTGGAAAGCACAGCATTCATCCACAAGCTCAAAGAAGTGGAGAGAATTTGGTTGGTGGAATTTAATTTGTTGTTTTATAACACCACATATTAAAAGTAAGCAAATTCAGTTAAAGGAGCAGTGCTGGAGGCTGTGCGGAAACACGAACGCCCATCACTCTCATATTTTTTGGCTATGCCCAAATATTCTGATATTTTGGGGGAAAATATGTCTGTCTTTAAGTAAGATTCTGGAATATGAAGTAGGGATGGGGCCGATCCGATCCAGTAGGCCTATCGGTATCGGGTCCGATATGGGCGAAATCTACGGATCGGATATCGGACTGACAGCTCCGATATAAAATCCGATAAAAAAAAAAAAATTAAATTAATTTAATTATTAGGGAGATATGATTTGAATACTCGTTCTAAAAAAAACACACGAAAGTCTGAGTTTCTTACTTTTTCCCTTGGAAGCGAACAGAGCTGTTGTTCCGTTCCAAATCAGCTGTGCCATCGTAGCTTAAACAAGTTTATTAATCCATCCTGGAACATGCATTTTCGGGGATTTATAAATCCATACAAAAGATCCAATATTGATAGTCTTTTGTATCCATATTATATCCATTATTGACCGTGTATTCCTATGATGCAAGGCAGTCACTGTTGATTGGCAATAGCAGCACTGCATAGGGAATTTAAACAAACAGCTAAACTAAGCTAACGTTAGCATTTCGCCGAGCACTGCTTTCCCTTCCGAGATCACGCTAATGTTGTGGTATAAAGTTAAGGGAAACACATATGCTGATATTTTTCCTCCCTCTCCGTCTTCCTACTGCGCTTGGTGCCGCTTTTAGTTTGCCTCGCTCTGACAATGTCACGAAGACAACAGCTGGTGTATCACCGATTGCTCTTTGAAAGGACGGTGGCCAACTAGGTCAAAGTTCAAATAATTTGATAATTTACTTTAAATGAGCATTACATTTATATTTTAACAATTGTTGTATATATAACGTGTATATCTGAGTAGTAATATTTGCTGACAACATATATTGCAGCTTAAGCTAAACATAAAATATATATATAAAAAATACATATATTTGGAATACTGAATTGAGCTTCGAATACAAACTTAACAAACAAGTTTTTCGATATTCGAATTATTCGGCCCGGCCCTAATGCATTTGTGTATATTTCTTGCTCAGAATTGCTTAAGCCTTCCTAGCCTTACACATAAAGTCACCAAAAACAAAGAAATGTAGAATAATTATGATATCGTATCGGACAGTATCGGTATCGGCCGATATCCAAAACCCAGATATCGGAATCGGATCGGAACTAAAAATAGTGGATCGGTGCATCCCTAATATGAAGTCACAAACAATGTAAAGGTGCTTTACTTCTGTATTTTAAAGGAAAAGATTTATATCTGTGTAAAATATTGCTTATGGCCTGTAAGAGAACAATCACTAAGAACTGGTATCAACCGGACACTCCAAATCTCAAACAATAGATGGACATAATAAAACAGATTAAGGCAATGGAAAAAATTACTTTTTGTCTAAGATCCAGAGGAGCGATTTTCTCAAGTAAATGGAAGAAATGGACTACCTTTATTGAAGGAATAGATGACACTACGTAATCAGGATAAGCTTTAGACAATCAAAGAAAATGTGTAAAAAACACTTATACTGGTGCGCCCCCTCTCTATTGTTTATGTTATTGTACTTGTATTGTGTGTATGTCTTTTAAAAATGGGAAAAGACTTAAATAAAAAGTTTTAAAAAAAGAAAGAAAGAAGGATTTTGGTAAACATATTGGAATGGATTGGAATAAGTAAACAAATCGGGATACAATTGTCATCTATTGGCAGAGGGAGGTTAACCCATCTCTGAAAGTCAGATTTAGTCTGGTTAAGTAGGGGAGTGAAATTTGCAGCCATAAAAGCTGAAATGAACGGCGGAGTGATATTGACCCCTAAATATTTAAACCCTGAGCAGCTAATTCTAAATGGCAAATTCAACTGCTGGAGGTCCGAGGGGGGGATGTTAAGAGGGTAACACTCACTTTTCTGCAGGTTGAGCTTATACCCGGAAAAAGAGCCAAGAATAAAGATAACAAACGGAATAGCTGTGGCAGGATTCTAGACATAGAGCAAGAGGTTATCCGCATATAATGACACACGGTGTTCGATTCCCTCAAGATAGATTCCCTGAAGTAGGGGGGAAGAGCGCAGAGCTATGGATAGGGGCTTGATCGCTTGGGCAAATAAAAGCAGACTTAAGGGGCAGCCCTGTCGGGTCCCGCATGATAGTGGAAAATAATCAGACCGAGTGTCCCCAGTGCAAACACTTGCCTGGGGGTCAGTATACAAAAGACGAATCCATGAGCTAAAGCGATCAAATACAGCCATTCGACTTAATCAAAGGCCTTTTCGGCATCTAGCGATATTACAACTTCAGGACGTTTAGCGGTTGGGGTCGAATAAATTATGTTCATTAATGTTCGGATATTGAAGAAAGAATGACGCCCTTTAATGAATCCTGTATGCTCCTTCGAGACGATGTCTGGCAAAACTGCCTCGAGACGAGTTGCTAGCACCTTCGCTAGGACCTTGACATCAACATTGAGAAGAGATAAAGGCCTGTAGGACCCGCAACAAGTGGGGTCTTTATCCTTCTTAAGTAGGAGAGAGATTGATGCCTGGGTCAGGGTAGGTGGTAGTGTACCCTGTTTGATTGACTCAATGTATACAGCTAAAAGAAGTGGGGCTAGTTTGCTACTAAATTTCTTTAAGAACTGGTAGGATAGCCATCAGGGCCAGGCGCTTTGTTACTTTGCATTGCACTTATCACATCAACTATTTCCTGTAGCACCAATGGTGCATCTAGGTTGTGTCCAATTGCATGATCAATAGTGGGCACACTAAGAGTATTAAAAAATCAGTCCATAGTGGTGTTGTCGGTTTGGGAGTCTGACTGGTAAGAGCCGAATAAAACGTTTTGAATGTTGCATTGATATCGGATGGGGCAGACAGGAGAGCACCGAGTGGGTCCTTAATTTGAGTAATGAGATGTGAGGAAGCTTTGCGCTTTAGCTGATGGACGAGCAAGCGACCACCCTTATCATAATAATTACTGCGAGATTGCAAAAGCATGCGTTCTGCCTGCCTAGTGTTGAGCAAATCGAACTCAGCCTGCAGACTCAAGCGCTCCTTATACAGTTCGGGACTAGGGTTACTGGCATATTGGTGATCTAGGTTGAGGATTAGGTCCATGAGTCGAGTCTGATAAGCTTTATACAATTTAGTTAATTTGGCAGAGTAAGCTATAATTTGACCTCTAAGGTATGCCTTTAGCGATTCCCAGAGTAGAGAGTAAGATGTAGAATCATTTGTGTTAATAGAAACAAACTTGTCAATAGAGGAGGAAATATAATCACAGAAACCCTGGTTAGAGAGAAGCAGAGTTTCCAGTCTCCACAAAGGACGGGGTCATGGATGAAATGTTAATAGCATGTCAAGAACCAAAGGGGAGTGGTCGCTTATAACTATCGCCATATATTCAGTAGAAACCACATTAGGAAGGAGACTAGCGTCCACAAAAAAGAGAGGAATAAATAAATAAATAAGTAAATAAATAAACAACAAACAAACAAACAAATAAATAAATAAATAAAAGAGGCACGGAACGCACAGAGGTTCTGTGTTTCACTACAGGATGATGAGCAAATATATCAGAAGCCTGCATGGGATAGTTTAACCTGGATGTAGGCTATATAAAATAAATTGATTTAATTTTGGGGCTGGATAGCAACAATCCGCATGAAACAGCATAGCAACGATGTGTATCAAAAGAAAGAAAGAGAAAAAACACACACACTTCAGCTGGGAAAAATTTAATTATCAATGTTCAACTTAAAAACAGCCAGTGTGATTTATCACAATATATCCTAAAACCCATGTGGGAATGGAGTAAGAAAAAACACCCCACACATATCAGCTGGGAAAATATTCTAGTAGTGGCCAATATCTAGGCTAAAGTCTGTTTTTACCTGACAGGATGAGAGAGTACAGTAGGATACAGTGTCTGAAAGCGGGCAGAGAAGTGGGATTCGTAAAATTCCTGGGCTTCTTACGCACATTCAAAAACCTCTTCTCCCCGCTGTGCTCCACGCGCAGACGGGCAGGGAACAGGAGGGAGAACCTGACTTGCTTCTCGTAGAGGCAGCGTTTCGCACCGGCAAAGGATGCTCTCTTCTTAGCGATGTTGGCGGCAATGTTGAGGAAAAAGGAAACATTCTGTCCATGGTACTTGAGCTGCTGTGCTCCCCTCTCTCGTCTCAGAACACGCTCCTTATTGCTGAAGTAGTAGAAACGGACAATGAATGCTCTCGGTCTTGCCCCCCTCCGCCGAGCGCACTGGGCCGATGCGGTGAGCTCTATCCAGGACCAGGGTGGAAGAAAAGAAGCTGGCACCGAGGACCTCGTGAGAAAGTTAGCTAAAAATTTTACTAGGTCTGCTCCCTCTGTCTTCTCCGGGATTCCAATCACACGTAGATCATTCCAAATCTTCGGTCTTAGCCATCAGCTGTGTATTTTCAGACTGTAAACGAGCACAAGTCTCCTCGAGAACAGTGAACCGGTCGCTGTGGTCAGACAGGGCTGTCATGATAGCGGTTATCTTCAGGTTGAGCGAGTCGGTGGTCGACTTGACGGCATCTAAGACAGCAGAAATGGGCCTCAAGGTTCACTCACTACCATTTTCATGGTTGTAGTAACGGTTGTCGTAAGGTCGGATGACAGCACAGCGCGGTGTTTGTCGAGGTCTGGCGGCAGGGGATCGACTCCACCATGACATTCCGACATCGTGGCTGCCTCTTTCCCCGGCGAATTCTGGCCTTTATCCTTCTGTGGCCCATCAACACCAAACAGTCAGTGGTCGCAATAACCAAGCAAAAAAAGGTATTTTGAGTAGTCTGTGGTGCTAGTATATATCAAATAGTAGTGAACACTCGGGAGCCCCCACGCTACACGTCCTCCTCCTTCACATGCTAAAACGGAAGTCCCCGGACATCCACACAGGGCTCGACAGTAAGGATTGCTTGACGTCCCGGGGCAAATAAAACGCCATGTCGGGCCAGTAACTGTGACAACCGAACCCGCTTGCCCGAGCGGGAAACCGGAGGTTCCGCTGAAATTCTTGAATAAAAAAAAAAATGTATAGCGCCAAATACAAGTAATCTATCTATGGTCTATTTTCATTGTTCAAATGTTGTAGGCCTAAAAAATGTTTTGCAGAAAGAAGTTTTAAAGAATTGCTGTTGTAAAAGGAATAAGGTAAAACGAATAAAAATAAGTGCTGTTAAACATGATTTTTGTTTGCATAAAACATGTCTCATTTGCAGTTATTGTAGGTTTAGAGACAAAATTACAAATTACAAAAAAAACCTTAGCGTTGAACCCTGTCCACACTTAATATTACGAACCCCTGGAGCCTCCTCCAAGAAGCCTAATAGTAGCACTGGAACATTCTTAAGGACCCTGGAACCCAAACCTTTCCCAACTGTAAAGCACTGCTATAAAAGAAGAACAGAACTGTATACCTGCCCTCACAAATGTGAATTTTGAGAGATACAAATCAGAAAAAATTGCACAAGTTTTTTTTTTATCCACACAGCAGTTAAAATTTCTGTCAAGTATTTACCTGGGAGTTGACTGTCTGGCCCATGGGAATGCGGGAACACTCTAGTGCATACTGCTTCACACAGAAGTAACACCCCTGGACCAAAAAGGATATGGTTGTTTATTTAAAAAACAAGCAAAAAAACAGTATTAATGCCTGGCTGACCAGTTGGAGAAGCCATCCGTGTGGGGGTTAGAAAACAAGTAATTACAATGACACAATACTTCTGTTCCTATAAATATGTTCAGGTGAAAGTTAAACTTTTCCCTTATTTCACTTGCCTTATATTGTTAAACCAGTTGTATTATGTCTTATATTGCTCTGCAGGAGCTCTGTCAAGTCTGAGGAAAGGACCTAAATGGCATCACTTTACTATGACAGTTTAGGATTGGATCCTAAACTTGTTAACAAAAAGTATTTAATAAACTAGGGGAAGAGGGCTTGAAAATAATTGCTCTTTACCAGGCAGGTAAGTCAAATGAAGGATACTATGGAGTTTCAGTAAGGGATTTGCAGGGTTTAAGTCAGGGGTGTCCAAACTTTTTTCACTGAGGGCCACATACAGAAAAATCTACGAAGGGCTGGGCCACTTTGCAAAAATAGCACATTTATCAGGACATGTAGCTCCTCTGATATTTAGTTTCACAGTGTCTCCGTAAATTTTAATTCTTCTTCACGGCAACACTTTCCTTGCAAATTAAACTGACACATTTCCCCTCAGAGCCGGCACAAGCCTTCATGAGGCCCTAAGCAGAATTTGATTAGGGGGGCCCCTCTCCAATGTTAGGGCTGACCAAATCATTGACTATAGTTAAATGCCATTCAGACACCCAGTGTTTTCTGCTATTGCCTCCAATGTCCAGCTGGGTGAAAATAGTATCCAGCCGAGATCCCGATCATCCTAGGGGGTAACTTTTTAAATTGAAATGCATGAATCTGGTGCACTATGAGAGGAAAATTAAGAGGCTTAATCTGAAGAATTTTGTATGAAAAAATAATTTGGAGACACTGTGCCATATGAATTAGAAGCTATTGAAGAAGGACACATGGATTTTCCAAAAAAAAAAAAAAAAAAAAAAAAATAGAAAATCCCGCGGAGATTTTGAAAGTACGGGCCGCCCGTGTAAATCGGGTAAGCAAAAAAATCACGGCCGACCCCTGTGGTCCGAGAGACTTTATCGTAGAGCAACACGAGCTGTGCATGTCTGACAAATGATAAGTCAATCGGAGTCAGGGGGAAAGGGGCGTGGCCTGGCAAACATTGCATTGGTGAATGACGTTTTTCGCATTTGTGGCGCCCCCTATGGGTTGACCTCGACAAGCTTAGAGAGACATGCTACCACATGTCTTTTGCACGTATCCTGCAAGTTTCATGATGATAGGACCTACGGTCACTGAGTTATGGCCAACGTGTTATTAAGCCCCGCCCCTGCATAAACGTTTTAGTCAACGGCGGCCATGTTTTTGAAGCTATCCTACTAATATTTTTCGGAGACGTGCGTCATAGTCCCCCGGGGCTCCGTGAGACATTTGGTGTTGATAGAGTAACAATTGAAAAAGTTGTGGATAAAACCCTGTTTTTCAGTTTATGCTAATTAGCCGAAAGTATTTCCAGGTTGACTCTTATGGTCCAAGAGGCTTTTTTGTAGAGCACCCTAAAATACACCTGGTTGCGAAATTTCAAGTCAATCGGACTTACGGTGTGCGGGGCACGGCCTCTCAAACTTTCTTCAGTCGGGGCTTAATAACAGCGCCCCCTAGCGGAAATTTAAAAAAAATTCTGAGAGGCTATACTGTAGAGCACCATGAGCTGTACATGTGTAATCAATTTCAAGTCAATCAGAGTCAGGTGACTTTTGTGGCGCCCCCTATGGGTTAATCGCGATAAGCTTGGAGGGACATGCTACCACATGACTTCTGCACATACCCAGCAAGTTTGATGATGATAGGACCTATGGTTAAGGAGTTATGGCCAATTTGTGGATAGGCCCTGCCCCTGTGGCGCCCCCTATGGGTTAATCGCGATAAGCTTCAAGGGACATGCTACCACATGACTTCTGCACATACCCAGCAAGTTTGATGATGATAGGACCTATGGTTAAGGAGTTATGGCCAATTTGTGGATAGGCCCCGCCCCTGTGGCGCCCCCTATGGGTTAATCGCGATAAGCTTCGAGGGACATGCTACCACATGACTTCTGCACATACCCAGCAAGTTTGATGATGATAGGACCTATAGTTAAGGAGTTATAGCCAATTTGTGGATAGGCCCCGCCCCTGTGGCGCCCCCTATGGGTAAATCGCGATGAGCTTCGAAGGACATGCTACCACATGACTTCTGCACATACCCAGCAAGTTTGATGATGATAGGACCTATGGTTAAGGAGTTATGGCCAACGTGTTATTAAGCCCCGCCCCTGCGTAAACGTTTTGGTCAATGGCGGCCATGTTTTTCAAGTTGTCCTACTAATCTTTTACGGGCATGTTTATTGTAGTCCCCCGGGGCTTCACGAGAAATTTGGTGTTGATACAGTAAAATTTCAGAAAGTTGTGGATAACACGCTGTTTTTCACTTTATGCTAATTGGGAAATATTCCCTGAAGACTTTTTATGGTCCCAGAGGCTTTTTTGTAGAGCACCCTAACATACACCTGTGTGAGAAATTTCATGTCAATCGGAGTTACGGTGTGCGGGGCGTGGCCTCTCAAAGTTCTTTCAGTCGGGACTTCATAACAGCGCCCCCTAGCGGAAATTCAAAAAACTGTATAATAGCACACCCCGCGGGGTTGGGGCGCACGTTGTGTGTTAAATTTTTGCATGTCTGCGTGAAACGGTGTGGGAGGAGAAGCAGCTAGAAATTTGAGGCAGAATAAGAAGAAGTCAGAAGAAGAAGAAGAAGAAGAAGAAGAAGAAGAAGTATGGTGGAGAGTAATAATTACGGGCCCTCAATACATTGAGGGCCCGTACTTAATTAAAAGGGCCATATTACATTATATTTTTTAAATCGGGCCCGCGGGCCGTAGTTTGGACACCCCTGGTTGAAAAACCGGCTGATATTAATCAAAACATATTTGACAAATTAACACATTTTCAAAGTTTGAAATCTGGCACTTTACTCTCAGTGACTTATTTTGTTTCCCGGTTAGAAAAATTGTAAAGGGAGATCTGAAAACTACCTAGCCCCCATAGGCCCCCATAGGGTTCTTTTTCAATACTTTTGCATTCTCTCGCAATATGTTTTGCGTTCGATGGAACTTAAAACATATTGCGAGGGAATGCAAAACATGTTGTGAGGGAATGCAAAAGTATTGTGAGGGCGCGCAATCTATTGCAAGGGAACACAATAAAAAAAAAACATGACCGTAGAGGGCCTCCGTAGAAAACAGGTGTCCATATGTTGAGGAAAACATTTTGAAAGGGTGAATATTTATTTTGAAAACCAGTTTTCAGCACTGACTTTTTTGAGATTTGAACACACAAGCTTGCTGTTCATGTGATTATTGGCACTGAACCAACACAGATTCATTTTGAAACTCTGGGAAAAAACACATCAAAAAAATCCTCTGAAAAAGACTATCTAAACTAAAAATCTGTTCTTTCGAACAATGCTCACAACTATTCATATAGCTCAGTCTTTAATACAAGGGATGTAACGATGCATCGGGAGGCAAACATTTTTGCGTGAAGATTAACTGTATTGGTCAGAATATAGGATTATACGGATTTTTCAGCGCAAATAGTTCGTAAAAAGTTGTGTCGTCTTATATTCGGGGTCTAACATTCAACGTCCAAAAATGGACTGCCTGTTACCAGAGGGGTCATTCAGCTTAAGGGCCTGTTTTCAAGTTTATTTTCTTTATTTTTCGGGTGGAACACTGGCTGTGCTTTTGGAAGCGGCCGGGGCATGCGTGTGTGCAAGGGGAGAGAGAACGCTGTGTGTGTGGAGAGAAAAAAGAGGGACAGGAAATCGCCAAAGCCAATTCAAAGCCTCGACTCATTATGTTGCGAGTCAATGTGTCAGAGGCATGAATCGGCAGAGCGATCGAATTTTACTTTGCCTTTTTTGCTGCGGCAGTTGTGCTGAGAGATTGCCAACTGCACTGTCCCTTTACTCACCACCACTACCGCAGTAATGTTCAGACTTCATCATTTGCATCAGAGCCCTAATGATTATAAGAATGAGAGGCTTTATTTTAACGCTGTCCATGCAGTTTTGGTGATTGTAACTTTGTCGGTTGTAGACTGAAACTAACGGCTTTCATTTCAGCACTAGGTTATGTGATTAACTATGAGCATTAAATAAATGCTGTGTCTCAAATGCCGAGGACAGCAGCGAGGATGCCCGCTATGCCACGACCGAACCAGAGCATAGGAGAGATGACAGCGAGAGCGATCACAGCGGTGCAGAGGAATGTGCGTGTGATGAATATAGTCTGTGGTGAACACATCAGAGTTTGGCCTATTTGCACAAGCCTACTGTTTATTTGTAATGAAGAAAAGTGTTTTATTAAATGCGTTTTTATTTTCGTATACTATTTTAATAAATAAAATAGTTTTCATAAAAACAAGATCTGGTCTTCAAATCTTTTTCCAAACGGATATAATCAGGGTTGTCTTATATTCGGAGCAATACGGTACATCGATGAGATGCGGAATGAATCGCGAGGTTCTTTTTCAACTGCAGAGGGTGTAATCTAATTGGTTTGTTCGATGTCCTGTCACCTATGCACTTACTGTTCTACAGAGGGGAGCAGAGGATATCAAATTACAGAGGGGGAGGTGCGCTGACTTACGGCACGTGGTCAAGGCAATATTTGTAGCTTTAGCTTCAAGAGTCGGCAGGTAACATGCGGTAACAAGTGGGATTTCTGAACTACAGCTTTATTGTAACAACTAACCACAAAACGCCAGGTCTTCACAGCATGTGAATCCACTAGATATAGATGTGGGAACATAGATAATGGACCTGCACCAACTCATTAAGCAAAAAGTAGCGGCAGCATGTAGCCTAGGCTAGCAGCAGGAACAGGTTCTTCTTCTCAAAACACAACTGACAGAAAAGTGGGTGCCTCCCAGTGGTTCTACATTTAACAGACTGGCTGTAACATGTTTAAATAGCATGTGTTTTGGGCTTTGGTGTGAAGGAGACATCTGCAGTCCTAAATTAAATAGTTATTTAAGTTAGGGCTGGGCGATATGTCGAATACACACAATGTATCACAAGATGTTCTCCATGGATGTTTAAAATTACCCTATCGCGACCATAGAATTGTCACGGGTAACCACTAACCACTAAGTAGAGCTAAACACTGAGCCATGTGAAAAATAAATCTGCGTCAACACTGCCAATAATCACATGACGTGTGTGTTGCAGATGTGTGTTCAAATCTCCCCAAAGCTGAAAACTCAGTTCTGAAATAAATACATTACAAAATAATACAAAAGAGAAACTCTGTTTTTGAAAAAAATATGTTGGTGAAAAACGTCTAACTTTAAAAATGTGTTGAAACATTTTGAGATGGAGAATAAAATACAAAATTATTTTTGAAGATATTTGAAGAAAAATGTCATGCAATAAACTCTTTTTTCGTTGGTGCAAAACCTATTTTACAAGATGTCAAGTTTTCAAACAGTTTCAAGTTTTCAGATTTGAATTACAGCATGATTCTGATCCCATAAGCATTACTTTACACATACATGAATTATGCTTTGAAATGTTAGTGAGCATTACGATTCTAAGGGCCCTTTACTGTCCACATCTCACCTGAAAAGCCAGCTCCATTAACACAATCCCACCCGGCAGCGCCCTCTGAAGGTGATATGCCGTAGTGCCAGAAGCTGTATACTGCAAAGTAAAAAATATGCCCAGGTTGATATATATACATATATATATACAGTATATACACATACACACACAGTATATACACTCACAGGCCACTTTATTAGGTACAGCGGTTTATTTTCTTGATAACACATACAGTATCTCACAAAAGTGAGTACACCCCTCACATTTCTTCAAATATTTCATTATATCTTTTCATGGGACAACACTGACGAAATGACAGTTTGATACAATGTAAAGTAGTCAGTGTACAGCTTATATAACAGTGTACATTTGCTGTTCCCTCAAAATTACTCGACACACAGCCATGAATGTCTAAACTGCTGGCAACAAAAGTGAGTACACCCCTGAGTGAAAATGTCCAAATTGGGCCCAAAGTGTCAATGTTTTGTGTGGCCACCATTATTTTACAGCACTGCCTTAACCCTCTTGGGCATGGAGTTCACCATAGCCTCACAGGTTGCCACTGGAATTCCACTCATTCATGACGACATCACGATCCAAGGCGGTTCGATCCCCGCTCTGCCACCTGTGTCATGGTTGTTGTGTCCTTGGGCAAGACACTTCACCCACCTTGCCTGGTGTGAATGTGTATGCTGCATGTTTGAGGTGGTGGTCGGAGGGGCTGTAGGCGCTGAATGGCAGCCACGCTTCCGTCAGTCTGCCCCAGGGCAGCTGTGGCTACTGTCGTAGTTTACCACCACCAGTATGACTGTGTGTGAATGAATGGAACCTGGAACCCTGTCAAGCGCTTTGAGTGCCTTGAAAAGCGCTATATAAATCCAATCCATCATCATCATTAATAGGATTTAGGTCTGGACACATGCTTGGACAGTCCATCACCTTCACCCTCAGCTTCTTTAGCAAGGCAGTGGTCATTTGGAGGTGTGTTTGGGGTTGGTATCATGTTGCAATGTTGCCCTGCAGCCCAGTTTACGAAAGGAGGGGATCATGCTCTGCTTCAGTATGGCACAGTACATGTTGACATTCAGTGAACTGTAGTTCCCCAGTGCTGACAGCACTCATGCAGCCCCAGACCATGACACTCCAACTACCATGCTTGACTTTAGGCAAGACACACTTGTCTTTGTACTCCTCGTCTGGTTTGCATCATCTGTAGAAGAGGCTTCCTTCTGGGATGACAGCCATGCAGACCAGTATGATGCGTGTGTGGCTTATGGTCTGAGCACTGACAGAATGACCCCCCCACCCCTTCAAGCCGTGCAGCAATGCTGGCAGTATTCATAGGTCTATTTTCCAAAGCCAACCTCTGTATATGACGCTGAGCACATGCACTCAACCTTCATAAACTGGGCTGCAGGGCAGTATTGCAACATGATAACGACCCTTAACACACCTCCAAACAACCACTGCCTTGCTAAAGAAGCTAAGGGGAAAAGGTGTTGGACTGGCAAAGCAAGTCTTCAGACCTAAACCCTATAGAGCATCTTTGGGGCATTGTAAAATGGAAGGTGGAGGAACGTAAGGTCTCTAATATCCACCAGCTCCGTGATGCTGTCATGAATGGGTGGAAGAGGATTCCAGTGGCAACCTGTGAAGCTCTGGTGAACTCCATGCCCAAGAGGGTTAAGGCAGTGCTTGAAAATAATTGTGGCCACAAAAAATATTGACACTTTGGGCCCAATTTGGACATTTTCACTTAGGGGTGTACTCACTTTTGTTGCAAGCAGTTTAGACATTAATGGCTGTGTGTCTAGTTATTTTGAGGGAACAATACATTTACACTGTTATGTAAGCTGTACACTGACTACTTTACATCATATCAAAGTGTCATTTCTTCAGTGTTCAATGAAAACATATAATGAAATATTTGAAGAAATGTTAGGGGTGTAATCACTTTTGTGAGATACTGTAACTTATCAGCCAATCACATGACAGAAACTCAATGCATTTAGGCATGTAGACCTGGAAAGCACAACTTATTGAAGTTAAAACCGGGCATCAGAATGGGGAAGAAAGGGGGTTTAAGTGACTTTGAACATGGAAATGTTGATGATGCCATAAGGGCTGGTCTGAGTAATTCAGAAACTGCTGATCTACTGGGATTTTCACGTATAACCATCTCTAGGGCTTACAGAGAATGGCCCGTTAAAGAAAAAATATCGAGTGAGCAGCATTTGTGTGGAGGTAAAATGCCTTGTTGAAGTCAGAGGTCAGTGGAGGATGGGCATACTGGTTCGAGATGATAGAAGAGCAACAGTAACTCAAATAACCAGGGTATGCAGAATACCTTCTCTGAACGCAAAACACGACCAACCTTGAAGCAGATGGGCTACAGCAACAGAAGACCCCACCGGGTGTCACTCCTGTCAGCTAAAAACAGGAAAATTAGGCTACAATTCTTACAGGATCACCAATATTTGACAATAGAAGATTGAAAAATCATGCCTGGTCTGATGAGTCTTGATATCAGTTGCGACATTCAGATGGCAGGTTCAGAATTTGGCGTAAACAACATGAAAGTATGGATCCATCCTGCCGTGTACCATCAACCATGCCATGTTCAAAGTCACCTAAAACCCCTTTCTTCCCCATTCTGATGCTTGGTTTGACTTCAGTACATTGTCTTGACCATGTCTAAACGTAAAAATGCATTAAATTGCTGCCATGTGACTGGCTAATTAGCTTTTTATTTTTATAAGCCATTGAACAGGTGTACCTAATAAAGTGGCCGGTGTATATACACTGTGTGCACAATTATTAGGCAAGTTGTATTTTTGAGGATTAATTTTATTATTGAACAACTGCAGTGCTCTCTGTCAATCCAAAATGTTAATGAACCTAAACCTGAATGTTTACGAAAGTAAAAATTAGGTTTTGTCTTTCTTACGAGAATATATATATGTTTTGCTATTATTAGGCAACTATTAGTATGCAGAATTATTATGCCACTAAATAAAAAAACTAAAATTTTCCCATCTCACATTTTTATTTTCATCTGTTAAAGTGAGAATAATAAAACAACTAAAAATTTACAAATAAACATTTCTGACATGTCAAAAAAAAAGTGACCAATATAGCCACCCTTCTTTTCAATAACTGTCACAAGGCTTCCATTCATGGAGTCTGTCAGTTTCTTGATCTGTTGACGATGAACTTTTTGTGCAGCAGCAACCACAGCCTCCCAGACACTGTTCCGAGAGGTGTACTGATTTCCTTCACTGTAAATATCCCGTTTAAGCAGGGCCCACAGGTTCTCAATAGGGTTTAAGTCAGGTGAAAAAGGTCCAACTAGCTCATGCTAGTTGGACCTTTTCGGGTTGAAGATGGCCTCAGAATCAACTCCCAAACCTACTGCCAGTTTCTAGAAGATACTTTCTTCAAGCAGTGGTACAGGAAAAAGTCTGCATCTTTCAAGAAGACCATGATTTTTATGCAGGACAATGCTCCATCACATGCATCGGAGTACTCAATTGCATGGCTAGCCAGTAAAGGCCTTAAGGATGAAAAAATAATGACATGACCCTCTTCCTCACCTGACTTAAACCCTATTGTTTTTTTATTTAGTTGCATAATAATTCTGCATACTACCGTATTTTCCGCACTATAAGCCGCAGGTGTTATAATGTTTAATTACCATAATGTAAGAGTTTGTGCACAGAGGGGATTGTCGGGAAAGAGATGGCTGCTTGAAGAAGCTCCCATTTATTAACATTTCAACAAACAAGTTACACTTTTGCATAACGTATTCAAGTGTTACCATTTAGAGCAATAGTAGCTACTAGGGATGGGCACGAGTAGTGTTTTCGCTACTCGAGTGATCGCTTGCATTCCTCGAGGATCAATCGATTCCTCGTTAAACTTTTTTCTATTTTTAGAACGCAACGCATCTGTCTGCAGAATAACGGTTCACCGCAATAAAGCGCTCAACGCTTATTGTCAAACAGTCACAGTTGCAATATGATATTAAGGATTTTTTTTCCACAAGTTTAAAACACCTTTTCCTCACTGAAAGTAATTAAATAGACGGGCCACAATTTAAACCGATCGAGTAGGTCTGCGGTGGGGAGAAAAAAAGAGAAAAAAAGCATGGGCTGTAGTTGTAACAAAAAAAAAATAGCCTAAGCCATCCAACCGCGTAATGCTCACTCCGTGTCCGTGAATAATTACCGCGACTAATTCCTCATTAACGGAACGTTACACCGGTCGGTTTTTGAATCTCATCCCCATATTCCATAGTTAAGGCTTCTTAACTGTTGTTGGCTCGGAGCGAATGTGCCTGAAGTAAGCCTTGCTTCTTCTTTACTTTTCTTTCCAAGCGGAAAGTCCTGGTATTACTAACTGAGAGTAACAGGTGTCATCTCCCCTTTTTATAAACGTAACTTTAGCCGTTTTGTACACGTAGATAACATTTTAATCCACCAATCGAGTTCATTTGAAACGAGGAGTACTCGAGTACTAACGCCCATCCCTAGTAGCTACAGAACATATAGTGTGCTGTGTAATAACAGAGTCGAAAAATGGGGAAAAAGTTGCGGCTTATAGTACGAAAATTACGGTAATAGTTGCCTAATAATAGCAAAACATATATATATATTCTCGTAAGAAAGACAAAACCTCACTTTTACTTTCGTAAACATTCAGGTTTAGGTTCATTAACATTTTGGATTGACCGAGAGCACTGTAGTTCTTCAATAATAAAATTAATCCTCAAAAATACAAACCAAATAATTGTGCACACAGTGTATATACTGTGTGCACAATAGATCAACATTTCAGCTTTCATTTCCAGGTATTTACATCTGGATCTGATACACAACTGAGAAGATAGCATTATTTATAAAGGAACACCACATTTTTAGGTGAGCAAAAGTATTGGAACATATAGACTTAAAATAAATTAAAACTGCGAGCAGTGATGAACGGGTCCTCGCACTCTCGTGCTGGATGCTGCCTCGGCGCTCCGGGCGACCGGGCGAGTGCACGCGCGGCACGGCGATGCCTGCCGCCAGAAGCGGCCGCGACGCGCTCGATACGGACGCGAGGACGTCCTCGGCCTGGGTTCTCACCGGGCGGGTGAAGTCTGGAGCGTGTGGGAGGGTGCAGAGCGAAATGACGGCGACTTCCTGTTTTGTGGCGACGACGCCGAGAAGGCCACGGAGCCGACGGAACCGCCTTCCTGTGTTATCGTTGTCTCTGGACTTCCCTGAGCTGCTTTGAGGTTGATTTGATCGAGTGCGTAGGACATGGAGGTGAATAACCAACGTGCGGAGAAGTGTTGTATGTGCAACCAGTGGGCACACAATATCTGCATAGTTAGTGAGCAGACCCTACATTTGCCATCACTGTAATTCAGATAGTGAATGTGTGTATCCTAGTTGAGTAGGCTATTATTGTTAGACCCATTTGTTTTGTGCTTTATGTTGTTACATACAGTAGGTTGGTCTTAATGTGGATTTCCTTTTTGTTAATTCCTTGCTCATTTTCTGTAAAGATCCATAAAGTTATGTAGGCCTATTTTTCAACTTGACAATGCAATTAAACTTTCAAATGTAGTTCTGCTTTCTTGCCTTCTTTTTAATATTTTTTCCATAAAGATAACATTGTGACAAACCCCATAGTGTGTGACAACCGACCCCTTGATGGGGTTGGTTGTCACGAGTGTCTTTAATGTTAAATTTCTTCTTTATTACAATAAGTTAGAAAAAGCGAGGGGTTCACATTTCAAGCCAAAACCTTAAGCTTCAATTTAATGTAGGAATGACTATTGAAAGATGTTTAGGTGATGAGCAATTCTCACTAGAGTAAAAAGTGTACCTACTTACCCCGGTCTCCCCTACATCATCTTCCATGTCGGAGGACTTACCCTATCATATTTTTTTTTGCACAAAAAGTTGTTATGTGTGCACTTTACTCTGCAATCCTGCAGAGTAATGTGGAGTTATGAGATATGAGTGAATTTTGGAGAATATCGGCCGCCATCTCGTCGTAGTTATTCGGAATCAAACAAAACTTTTTTTGGTGTATCTCCCATGTCATATTAGTGTCCCTAGAGTTTTCGTTTTGCTAAATATGTTCCTGCTAGAAGTTTTTTGAACATTGTGATGATTTGAATTAAAATACTTCCTGTTGATTTTGGGGCAGGGCTTCAAGAGGCTTTTTTGTGGGGCCTGCACAGATACATTTGGGGTTTAAATTTGGTGCAGCTAGGTATAACACAGCCTGAGTTATGATGAATTTAAGTTTCATGAGGTTTGTTTTTTGTGATGTGTACGTCAAATTTGACCCCCTTTAACTCCCTGGTATTATGCAAAATTTGAAATCTTTCCGCAATTTAACATCGGGCAAGTGTCTTGAGTACTTGAGCAGTGGTTTGACGTCCCTGCCGTAAAAACTCTAGGAGCCTTTCGTCGAAATGCGAAAATATGTAATATGGCGGTTTTAGGCACTTAATCCAAAATGGCCGACTTCCTGTTGATTTTGGCCCAGGACATACAATTGCATTTATGTGCGCCTTGGGCCATTACATGTTGTCCAATTTTTGAGCATGCATTTCCTGAAAAACTGTTTGTGGCCCCTGGGGGCCAATTGATTTTGCACAAATCCTGAAACCACTGATAAGTTGCAATTTTTTGCAGGTCTGACCTGCCCGCAAAGTTTTCAACTTTTCCACGATGGGAAAGGGGTGAAAAGTACCACAAATGAGTAAAAAGACACGTAATAATAGGGAATAATAATCTGACCGATTACAATAGGGCTTCGCACCACTCGGTGCTCGGGCCCTAATTAAAGTAAATAAGACTTAATATTTTGTTGCAAATCCTTTGCTTGCAATAACTGCTTCAAGCCTGTGACCCATTGATATCACAAAACTTTTGCATTCTTCTTTTGTGATGCTTTCACTGCAGCCTCTTTCAGTTGTTGTTTGTTTACTCTCTTCAGTCTCCTCTTAAGCAGGTAAAATGCATTCTCTATAAGGTTTAACTCAGGAGATAGACTTGGCCAGTCTGAAACCTTCCATTTCTGGCCCCTGATTAACTAATTTTTTTGTTTTTTGCAGTGTGTTTTGGGTCATTATCTTGCTGCATGATTAAGGATCTTCCAATCAGTTTGGTTCCATCTTTCTTTAAATTGGCAGACACAATGTTTCTGTAAACTTCTGAGTTCATTTTGATGTTGCCATCATGTGTTACATCATCAATAAAGATTAATGAGCCCATCCGAGAAGAAGCCATGCAAGCCCAAGCCATGACATTGCCTCCACCGTGTTTCCACCGTGTTTCACAGATGTTTGGGATCATAAGCAGATCCTTTCTTTCTCCAAACTTTAGCCTTTCCATCACTTTGGTAAAGATTCATCTTGACAACAACACACATGATGGCAACAGCAACATTAACTCAGAAGTCTAAAGAAACATTTTGTCTGCCAATTTAAAGAAAAATGCACTGATACTGATTGGAAGATCCATCATCATTCAGCAAGATAATGATCCAAAAAAACTGCAAAAATAACAAAGGAGTTCCTCAGGGGCAAGAAATGGAAGGTTTTAGACTGGCTAAGTCAATCTCGAGAATTAAACCCTATAGAGCATGTATTTTACCTGCTAAAGAGGAGACTGAAGAGAGTAACCCCCCAAAACCAACAGCAACTGAATGAGGCTGCGGGTAAAGCCTGGAAAGGCATTACAAAAGAAGAATGCAAAAGTTTTGTGATGTCAATGGTTCACAGGCTTGATGCAGTTATTTCAAGCAAAGGATTTGCAACAAAATATTAAGTCTTATTCACTTAAATTTATTTTAAGTCTATCTGTTCCAATACTTTTGCTCACCTAAAATGTGGTGTTCCTTTACAAATAATGATTTTTTCACAGTTGTGTATCAGATCCAGATGTTAATACCTGGAAATGAAAGCTGAAACGTTGATCTATTGTCTCATATTCATATTTTGGTGTCAAAACCAAATGTTTCCAGTCTACAGCAAAAATAAAGGAATTGGCCTAACTGTTCCAATACTTTTGGATGGGACTGTATATATATATATATATATATATATATATATAACAAAGGAGTTGTTATATATATATATATATATATATATATATATATATATATATATATATATATATATATATATATATATAATATATATATACACACACACAGTGGAGGAAATAAGTATTTGATCCCTCACTGATTTTGTAAGTTTGCCCACTTACAATGAAATGAACGGTCTATAATTTTAATGCTAGGTTTATATTAACAGTGATAGACAGAATATCAAAAAGAAAATCCAGAAAATCACATAAAAAAAAATATAGAAATTATTTTGCATTTCATTGAGTGAAACAAGTATTTGATCCCATATCAAAACATTGCTTAATACTTGGTGGAGAAACCCTTGTTGGCAAGTACATAGGTCAGACGTGTCTTGTAGTTGATGACCAGGTTTGCACACATCTCAGGAGGATATTTGGACCACTCCTCTTTGCAGATCCTCTCCTAATCTTTAAGGTTTCGAGGCTGTTGCTTGAGCTTCAGCTGCCTCCACAGATCTATTGGATTAAGGCCCGGAGACTGGCTAGGCCACTCCATGACCTTAATGTGCTTCTTCTTGAGCCACTCCTTTGATGCCTTTGCTGTATTTTTAGGGTCATTGACGTGCTGGAAGACCCATCCATGACCCATTTTTACGGAGAGAAAGAGGGAAAGAGGTTGTCACCTAGTATAGTACATGGCCCCATCCATATTTACTTTGATGCAGTGAAGTCCACCTGTCCCCTTAGTAGAGAAACACCCCCAAAGCATAATGCTTCAACCTCCATGCTTGACTGTGGGGATGGTGTTCTTGGGGTCATAGTCAGAATTCCTCTTCCTCCAAGCATGGCGAGTCACTATGATACCAAATAACTTGATTTTGTTCTAATCTGGCCACATCACCTTCTCCCAAGCATTCTCTGAGTCAATCAGGTGTTCATTGGCAAACTTCAGAGGGTTCTGTACATGTCCCTTCTTGAGCAGGGGGACCTTACGGGCACTACAGGATTTCAATCCATTACGGCATAGTGTGTTACCAACAGTGTTGGGAATAACGCCGTTTAAAATAATGGCGTTAGGTAACAACGTTCTTTTTTCAGTAACAGCGTAATCTAACTAATTACTTTTTCCGTCGTTACAACGCCGTTATCGTTACTGAACGTTAAATGCGGTGCGTTACTATGAATTGATTGAATAAACTGTGTAATCCGAACACACCACTGGCTCCATACTACACAAACTGCTAGTAAGGAGACCGGTGGGTTAACAAGACAAGCGATTGTTATTTCTTATACTGTTTTAAGATGTGTTTTATTCAGTGTGGATGACATTATAACTGTCAGTTAGCGCCGTCACGTCAGTCAGCCGGAGCGCCTGTTGAGTGAAGTTTCTTTTTCTTTCTCTCTCTGTTGTGTGAGCGTGCGCGTTGCCGCAGTAACCACCTATCAATCCACGGATGAAACGTGCTCTCCCTGAGTGTGTTTACATCGCCCTTGTGAGTAAGTGCATGGAGTTTCCCGATCTCTATAAATTATAATTTATGCACGTTATTAAACAGCCGTGATTCGCCGGTTGCAACAGCTGTTTAGCGTGTCATCATGAGCCGAATATTGCTACTGTTATTTTCCTGGGATCTGTATGCTGCTGTGCATGTTAAAGAAGGAAATAAACACAAGATAAATCCTTACTCCTCCTCTCATCGTCTCATGCTTCATAGTCTGACGTTTTTGGCCTTAAGTGGTGTTTTAGCCGACACCCCTGAAGTGAATCCAGTGATAGCAGATCAGCACGGTACATTCAGCAGTTTCCTCTACTGCTTTTGTTGAGAACAAAATAGGCTAGGCCTACTTGAAGTGCAGGATAAACCTCTTGCTGTCTGTTGATGTGCAATAAATATTGAAGGTTATGCAGCCTACAAGTAGGCCTACCTGTCTGTTCTACTCATTTCAACTGACTTGTGAAAACTGCTCAGAAAAATCCAAATTTGTTGTACAGCAAATTTTTTTTTTTTACAGTAGGCTAACGCAAATAGTTACTTTCCCTGGTAACTAGTTACTTTCCCTGGTAACTAGTTACTTCTATTATAAAATAATTCAGTTACTAACTCAGTTACTTTTTGGAACAAGTAGTGAGTAACTACTGTACTTTCCGTACTATAAGCCGCACTGGACTATAAGCCGCAGGTGTTATAATGTTTAATTACCATATGTAAGAGTTTGTGCACAGAGGGGATTGCCGGGAAAGAGATGGCTACTTGAGGAACCTCCCATTTATTAACATTTCAACAAACAAGTGGCATATTTGCATAACGTAGGCCTACGTAAGTGTTACCATTTAGTGCAATAGTAGCTATTAGGGATGGGCACGAGTGTTTTCGCTACTCGTGTGATCGCTTGCATTCCTCGAGGATCAATCGATTCCTCGTTAAACTTTTTTCTATTTTTAGAACGCAACGCATCTGTCTGCAGAACAACGGTTGACCGCAATAAAGCGCTCAATGCTTATGTCAAACAGTCATAGTTGCCATATGATATTAAAGTTCAGGATTTTGGACATAGGGCCTGATTCCCAAGTTAGCCTTGGTGTTCTTTATCAGTGGAGACAGTTTTCAACACATTTAATTCAGTCCTTCTAGTTGCAGAGTTTGCTCGTGCTAGGCTAGCGCACGGCATTGGGGAAACACTAGCCTGCTACTAAAACAGTCTTACCCACTCCACAGTACACCCGAGGCTAATCAATTATAACGCCAGACTATCGATGTAAATGTCTGTGTTGATAGAATAATTTTAGAAATAAAACTAACCTCGCATATTGCATTTTGAGGGACTTGCTGTGTCTCAGCAGCAGTGTTTATTCCTGCTCGGCAGCGGCGGACTAATACCTAGGTTACCGGATCTATAATAGTTTGTTTACCTGCTGCTGTCATAGCTACAGACGCAGAGTACAGTGCACAAAGGCATTTTATTAGCCTATTCAATAAACAAGATATGGCCACGTTTGGAGGACATAGCGATGCGTCTGCTTTTGAAGACGATTATGAGGAATTTGTTGTATCCACCACCGAACCGTACCTGTACGAGCCGGAATACACTGATGAAGAACTGAGAGAGATGGATGCGCAAAGGGCAGAAAGAGAAAGCAATTAGCCCAGCCAGGTACCAAGTGTGTAGCTATACCATTAGCTAACGTTGTCACTCTCCAAAATGCATGTCACCATCAATCTATCAGTAGGCTAACATTATGAAAGGGGCACGCTTTATTAGCTAGTAGCCTACCAAAAGTTATTACCTGTTCATCAGTGGCTGTTGGTGCATCTGAAAAGACGGATGGCACCGCATTCGTTTTCAGTGATTTCTTGCTCTTTAGATTGCGGGGTTTCTCGAAGTCGTCCGGTCTGAAATGATCGCTACAAATACTCCGTTTGCGAACAGTTTCGGCCAGTGTGTTGATGTCCAAGCCAGCAGCAACAAGCCACATTTGAGTCCTTTCTGGATCTCGCAGTGGAAATTGGTGAAAACTTTGTGGTGTCCATCTGTAGGGTTTATTTGTACAATTCCTAAATGCACACTGACGCACCATGTTGCCTAGTCGTTCGTTTCAGGTGCTGTCCCACGCTGCTCTGTTTACTTTCTGCTGTAGTGATTCGGTTACACAGCAAAGTACGCTGCTGCTGAGAAAGTAGTCCCTCAAAATGCGATAATTCATGCGATGCGAGGTTGGTTTTATTTCTAAAATTATTCTATCAACACAGACAGTTACATCGATAGTATGGCGTTATAATTGATTAGCCTCGGGTGTACTGTGGAGTGGGTAAGACTGTTTTAGTAGCAGGCTAAGTGTTTCCCCAATGCCGTGCGCTAGCCTAGCACGAGCAAACTCTGCAACTAGAAGGACTGAATTAAATGTGTTGAAAACTGTCTCCACTGATAAAGAACACCAAGGCTAACTTAGGAATCAGGCCCTATGTCCAAAATCCTGAACTATCCCTTTAAAGATTTTTTTCCACAAGTTTAAAACACATTTTCCTCACTGAAAGTAATTAAATAGACGGGTCACAATTTAAACCGATCCAGTAGGTCTGCGATGGGGAGAAAAAAAGAGAAAAAAAGCATGGGCTGTAGTTGTAACAAAATTGCCTAAGTCACCATTTAAAATAAGAAGGGCAGCAGATAATATAAAATGATTGTCCTACAATTTAAATACATATGAATAACTCACCAAAGCAGATAGTTGTAGGCCTATATCCAACCGCGTAATGCTCACTCCATGTCCGTGAATAATTACCGCGACTAATTCCTCATTAACGGAACGTTACACCGGTCGGTTTTTGAATCTTATCCCCATATTCCCTATTGAAGGCTTCTTAACTGTTGTTGGCTCGGAGCGAATGTGTCTGAAGTAAGCCTTGCTTCTTCTTTTCTTTCCAAGCGGAGAGCACCTTGCATGCTCACCTGGAGTCTACTCATTACTAGGGTTGGGTATCGGGTGGGTTTTTTCCGATACCGGTTACTACTCGGTACTTTTGAAACGGTTCCGGTGCTTAAACGGTACTTTAACCGGTACTTTAAAGCCTCAAATTGCCCACACTTTGTCAAAAAAATAATGCCCTTTTATAAATAGTGCCACATTTAACACAATTAACTTTAACAATATAATTACGAGTAACTTACAAATAAACTATTTAAAAATTCACACAATTTACATACTATCTAATACAACAATACTGTTTCAAACAATATAATAATGGAGATTAATGTGGAGACTACCAGGTAATCTAATCTTAAAATAAAACTTTAGCTAAAAGTAATAATTTTGATAAGAAAGATCTACAGTAAGGGAATAAGTACACCCAATGAGAACCACAGACTGAAAACAGTCAAGGAAGAGCGTTAGCCTTTTGGAATATTAACAGTGCTCATTTGCATTTAACTTGAAACAAAATTCAACTGACATAAAAAATACGAAGTAGTCTTCTGTAAAGATAAGACCACAACTATTAACTTTGTCAAATTAACCATTTTTGTGCAGAAAAGTTGTCATGTTTGCCTTCTCAGGATGGATACGAGATCTTTAATGTACATGCTGTTCTAATGTGCAGCGGCCCGTCATCAGACACATGTAGCCTACCGGATGGTTTTATACAGAGATCGCTCCATACAGTTATCCAAGTCAGGGCTTTTTGTATGGGCAGAGATCGTTATTTTAAGTGTGTCTTTATGAAGTTCCTTGTTAAACGTTTCCATATCACCGGGCCGCCGTGTCCCGCTGTGTGTTTTTTGGGTTCGTCTCCACCGCCGTGCGTAAAGGCAGCACTAACAGCTGACGGCCGCTGCCTCATCGTAAGCCTACACGTGCCTAATACATGCGTGACAATACTGCTAGATCGCGTGTCATTCGCAAAAAGAAATGCATTGCATTGGCGTTCAAAAATAGTCTTGACATAAAGAGCGATCAGTCTGTGAAACTGCGAACGTGAGGGAGTGTTGAGCACTCGTGTGCGCGCTCCTCGAGACGGTCGGGCTCGTTCTCGTCACTCACAGCTGCTCTCGGTGTACACAGAACAGCATCCGCGAGCGGACATGCTTCATCGATCATGACATAAAGAGCGATCAGTCTGTCAAAATACAAACATGACTACAGCAGGGGCGGCACCGAAATGAGGCACCGAAACTTTCGTTCTTATTCGGTCTGGTTACTACCGTTTACGTCGGCACCGGTGCCATACTGGTACCGGGTTTCGGTGCCCAACCCTACTCATTACTAACTGAGAGTAACAGGTGTCATCTCCCCTTTTTATAAATGTAACTTTATCATCGGCTTTGAAATAATTGGACAGTTGTATTCCTGAACATGTTCTGGAGAAGAAAGGAGAGACCGTGTTCAGCTCCGCGGTGCTGTGGAGAACACAGGCTGCGCTGCCGTGACACGGAGGTGGCAGTTATTTGCAGAAAAAAAGAAAAAAAAAAACGATTTTCCTCATCCACCAATCGAGTTCATTTGAAACGAGGAGTACTCGATTACTAACGCCCATCCCTAGTACCTACAGAACATATACTGTGCTGTGTAATAACAGGGTCGAAAAATGGGGAAAAAGTCGCGGCTTATAGTCCGAAAAGTACGGTGTAACTAATTACTTTTTTAAAGTAACGTTCCCAACACTGGTTACCAATGATTTTCTTGGTGACTGTGGTCCCAGCTGCCTTGGGATCATAAACAGGCTCCTCCTGTGTAGATCTGGGCTGATCCCTCACTTTTCTCATGATCATTGATACCCCACGAGGTGAGATCTTGCATGGAGCCCCAGGCCGAAGGAGATTGAGGGTCATTTTGTGTTTTTTTAATTTTCATTATTGACTGTGGACAGGTGTCTTTTATACAGGTTAACAATTGAGACAGGTGTGTTTTATACAGGAAACTAGTTGAGATTAGGAGTACTTTTTTAAAGCACAAGGACTAATCTGTGGGAGCCAGAATTCTTTATAGCTGGTAGGGGATCAAATACTTATTTCACTCAATGAATTTTTTTTCAATGTGATTTTCTGGATTTTCTGTCTATCACTGTTAAAATAAACCTAGCTTTAAAATTATAGACCGTTCATTTCTTTGTAAGTGGGCAAACTTACAAAATCGGTGAGGGATCAAATACTTATTTCCTCCACTGTATATACACACACTGTATATATACAGTATATATCGTAAAAATCTACAAACAAATTCCCAATGAATGAGGACAGAGCTGGTACATCTTCTCTTGATCACCATCTTTCAGCTTTGATTTGTGTAGCTTGTGCATGCAGTTGACAACATACAGAATAATAAATACACCTGGAATAATTAGCTTAGTATTATCTTATGCATGCTTAAATGTGGACCCTCAAATCAAAGGAGCATTGAAACAGATGCAGATCCTGCAGGAGAAATCTCCCTACGCCAGGTTTCACGTGTGATTCATCAAACGGTCGTACCTACCAATCTCAGCGTACGAGTTATCAGATGTTGATAAATAGGGCGGCTGAAAACAATCGTAATTTGAATATCACGGCCCTATATATTCTCAGTTCGGAGGCCTTTCCCATAGGTTTTACGACATGGATAGGCGCAATATGGGAAAGAAGAGGAACTTCTCCAAAGTAGAAATCGACACAATTATGCCAGTAGAATTAAACAAATACGTTTTATTTGGCAGCCTTAAAAGCGACATTAAAGGATGTCAAATGTTTGCGTGTAAATGTGCGTACACCCACTATTCTTGTGTACGTTTGTTTGATAAATGAGGGCTGTGGACTTTGTTTATATAAGACATTTGAAATGTATAAGGGCAACAGCACATTCCTGGCTAAATCCCTAAGTGTGTGGGTGTGTCTCTGTGTGTTTCGAGAATAACATGCCTGCATCAAGGAGGTGAACACTGACCTTAGGGCTGTCCTCGCTTTTCTGCTTTACATAAGAAAAAGACATCCTCCCTTCTGATGACATGGAGCTCAGCATTGCAGCACGAGCCCGGGCGATGCTGGAAGAGATGTAGTGGTGTGTAGGAGAGGGGTCAGTTAAAGGTCTGGTCTGATGGAACAGCAACCCATAAGACATCAAATAGAGACAGTCACACAGTGAGTGGCAGGCATCAGCCAAGTTATTGCATCTGCTCTCTTTACTTTAGCCATGGGCCAGCAGTGCTGGGAGGTGAGAGGTCAGGTGTGGATCAAAACACATGATGAATGGATGAATGATGCTCAAAATGGATGAAGAGAGGAGCATAAAGGACTGGTAGAGAGGGGGAAAGTGAGTTATATACAGGTTCATCTCAAAATGAAATATCAAAAGTTCATTTATTTCTGTAAATTAATAAAAAAAGTGAAACTTTCATATATTTCAGATTCAATACACATAAAACAAATAGTTTAGGTCTTTTTTGTTTTAAGTTAGCTGATTTAATCTTACTGCTGTAGCCGGTACATAGGCCTCTGCTAGCTCTAAAGGCTATGCAGTCACCCAAGTGTGTTTAAGGGCCATTTATACCTCTCCCTGTTTAAAACCAATACTGGAATTAAACCACGGAATTAGGCCGTGCCTCTCTCTGCCAAAAACCTTGATGAACTCTGGGAGGCATGTAAGACTGCTTTTTTTGATATTCCTGATGATTTCATCAATAAATTGTGTGAATCATTGTCGAACCGCATGGATGCAGTCTTTCAAGATCATGGAAGTCATACAAGATATTAAATATGGATCTCACAGCAACATATTTTTGTATTTGAAGTTAACTATTTGTTAAATTTTCACATTATTCTCTATAGGCGACAAAACTTCTGTCTTGCCAAAATCTGACCTTTCTGTGATCAATATTTCTTCAGTGAAGCAAATTTATTTTAGTATATTAAACATCATTTGGGAGGGTTTTAGTTTTCATATGAGCCATTTCTAAAACCAATGGATTAATTAAAAGTCAGGTTATAAGTTGTTGTTTCTACAAAATGGATAAGTGACAAGACTTTTGTCCGGGACTGTATCTGAACAGTATAAAAGCCCAGAACTTCCTCTGAGGAGCTTTCACCTGTAAAATCCCTATTCTTGTAGCGCTTGTGGATATTTTTGAATGAAGACAACTTCTAGGCAGATGTTCAGTCACTCTAGCTGTCCCCAGACAAATGTGCAACATCACAACTCTATTCTTGAGATCCTCTGAGATTTCCTTTCCACTTGGCATGTCTGACCTGTATTGGTTCACTTTGTTGAGCCTAAACTGACCTGGTTTGATCTCTGTTTTATCTAGTGCTGCTTAATTTCTTCCCCAAAGGTCTCACGTTGGTCCATTTCATCACTCAATTTGTCCCACTTGATTGTTTTACCTGCTCGATTTAAGCAATGCAGCTCAGGGTTAACAAACCTTTGCACATACAAAACTTGACAAATCATTTGTTTTGTTTGTTTTAACAATTGATTTCCGGAAAAGAACAATGTGGAATTGATAAACACGTAAATGTTATTAAACTCAAGCATATTACTAAGCGGAGGAAAAGAAACTAACCAGCATTCCCTCAGTAGCAGCGAGCAAAGAGGGAAGAGCCCAGCACCGAATCCCCGTCCGACAGGCGGACATGGGAAATGTGGTGTATGGAAGACCGCTTGCCCGGTGCCACTCGGGGGCCTTACCAAGCACTCCCCATGCTACACGACTGACTCTGAGTTCTGTGCGGAATCAGCCGTCCTAGGAACGGACCCTCCCTGCCTGCTGTTGCCTCACACCAGCACTGATTCATTGTCAGGATGAAGTACTCAGTATCAGGATAGTACTCTTTCTACTCGCATGCTTGTTCAATCTTTAAAACTTTAAATTAGTTTTTGCTTCGCTCATTGGTTGCCTGTCTGTCCTCTTCCAGTTTTTCCCTGGTGGTGAAGAGACGGTGTGGATTCAGTCAACCCCCCTCTGGCAGCAGCTGAAAATGGATCATCAACGCGTAAGATGTTGCAGTGGTTAAGGACACCGCCTGGAGACATAGGATGTAATCCTGGCGCTGGAAACTAGGGCTGGGCAATAATTCGATTTCGATTATAATCGCGATAAAACTCACGTCGATTACTTCGATAAGAATAAGACATAAATGCTCGATTTGAAGAAAAAAAAAAAAAAAAAATGCTGATATGGATTTACCTAACAGCCAATCACGCAGCTGAAATACTCGCAACAGCCAGTCAGATCGCAGTGTTTGCCGTTCATGTCGAAGTACACGCCCATTTCCTGGTGCATGTTTGAGCTTCGAGCGCCGCAGAAAGGAGAGGAGAGGAGAGCGGAGAGGAGTATTTGGCGAGAAAAAACAGATAACATGAGTGGAACAGCGGAGGCTGCAAGTGAACCTGCATCATCCGCCGTAGAAGAAGTGGTTGAAAAAAAGGTTCCAGGACTTCCATTATATGGAAGTGGTTTGGCTATCTTAAAAGTGATAAAGCACAGGATAAGACCGTCTGTAAAATATGCCGTCGGTCGGTGCCAGCACGAATGGGAAACACTACAAACTTATTTCAACATCTGAAAAAGTACCATCCCATCGAACACACAGAAAGCATGCAAATTCGCGCAACAACAAGCTTTGCCCGCCGTCCCACCACAGCTGTCAGCAGCGCGAGCGGGGCTTTTCCAAAACAGCTGTCTATTGTGTCGTCTTTTGAGGCAATTACACCGCATGAAAAACAATCAAAAAGACATAAAGATGTAACATACGCAGTAGGGATGAGCCCGAATCCGAATATGTATTCGAATAAGCACGGATAATGAGTTAGATACGGATAATTTCCGAATAGTCCCGTTATTATTCGGGGATTTTTTTTTTAATATATTATGCGCCTAATTGACGCAGCGCGTTCCGCCTCAATGACACAACAGGTAGAATGACACTAACAGCTGTTCTGCGGTGGACACGAGAGGACCGGGCGCGTCCCGTGACCCGCGGTCTCTCTCTTTTTATCCACTGATAAACGCAGCGTGTTCGCCCTTTCCCTTGAATAGAGGATTCTACCGGTCTCATTCGATGCCGTTTTTATGTGAGTTTCCCCGTAACCCGGCCGCTGCCGTGGCGGAGAAGAGACGAACCGATGGAATATGCTGCACCCCGAGTCACCGTCAGCCCTTCCCCGATGTATTTACATTCACTATGGCCTACTGCTTAAACTCTTTTAAACACCACAACATTTCCATCAAACTGATGCTTAGGACCTGTTCTTTTTCATTAGCTTTAAATAACCATTTTTGCAGATACAGACCTGCGAGCTGGAGACTGAGGTCGGACCTGGACCAAAATGAAACCCATGCTTTGCAGGTACTGAACGTACTGCTGAAGGAAGGTGCTAGAAATCTCAAGCAGCCAGGGTTCCTCCTTCAATCGGCTTGGCAGCATGTCAGCTGAGTCAGTGCTGTAGCTTCGGTCCCGACCTGAAGTTGTGGAGTCGCTGGAGCGGTGCCGTCTCTAGTACACATAGATCATAAATTCAAACATTTACATACCAGTTAACACATATGAAAAAACACAGATTTATCCATTGGTTCTGGTTGAGAAATAACACCAAATAATTGCCATTCTATATACTGTCCTGCTCACCATTATTGGCACCCCTTGTACTGTACAATATCTTCAGAAATAAATGGAAATGTACCAAATGTATATCATCATGATCTTTTATTTGGAGGTCCAAAGTAATTTAACAAAGAAAATTGTTTTTTCAACTTGCATATTGTAGTTTCAAAGAAGAAACAGAAAAAACAGCATGTGCACCCCTCTTTAATATTTGGCTGCACACTCTTTGGCAGTGATGACAGCCTCCAAACGTTTCTTGAAGCCATATATAAGCTTCTTGTATTTCTCAGTTGATATTTTCTCCCACTCTTTCTTTGCAAATTGTTCAAGCTCTGGAACGTTCGCAGGTTTATTTTCCCCAATGGCAGATTACAGTTCATACCAAAGATTTTCAATCAAATTAAGATCTGGACTCATTGCTGGCCCATTTAAAAAGGTACATTTTATTCCTTTTCAATCATTCCTGCGTGCTTTTGGATATGTGCTTTGGGTCTTTATCTTGCTGGAGGATCCATGATCTTCAACTCAAACCAAGTTCTCTTACACTGGGTAGGACATTTCGCTCTAAAATAATTCTCTTGATTTCGTGATTCCTGTGATATGGTCAAGGCTTCCAGTACCAGATGCAGCAAAGCAGCCCCACAGCATTATATGGATCCTCCACCATGCTTAACTGTTGGTAGGGTGTTTTTTTCTTTGTGAGATTAATTGCGCCGTCTGTAAACAAACTGTTGGTGTGCATTAGGGGTGGGAACGTTTACAAAAATGTCTAAACAGTTACACGGCTGCAAATTTTTCGTGTACACATTTAACCGTTTAATATGGGTGGTGGGGGCGGGGTCGACGGATTTTTTTTTTTTGCGATGCTGTTGGAGTGACAGTGTGCAGTGAGAAAGTCAGGCAGACAGATAGACAGAGGCAGAGAGGCCTTTATTTCATAATTTTGCTTTTTGACTTCGAAATGATCATAACTGCAAAGTGATCGTCTGTCTTAAGACTGACTCCCGCTGTCGGGGCCGTTGTCGCTCGCGACCCGACAAGCTGATCGGATCAGCTGTTTGAGACGGAGATGAAAAAGAAAGTGAAACTGAAGGTGGAGCAGTTAATTAGTTCAATGAATAAATATTGTAACCAAACACAATCATGTATTGTGTTGTCTGCTTTAGTAGCCTGCAGTAGGCTAGCGCACATCGCCCACCACTCGTTTTCGTTATTGATTTTTCCTAAACGGTTATGATTTACCAAACGGTTACACGTGTACATGTGCACACCCCTAGTGTGCATTGCCAAAAAGCTCTATTTTTGTTTCATCTGTCCAAAGAAAATTTTCCCAGAAGGATTGTGGTTTGTCCAGGTACTCTTTGGCAAAGATTAGTCTTTCATATTTATGTATTTTCCTCAGCAATGGTCTCTTCCCTGTTTGGTTTAGTTTGGGGCGTATGGTACTTGTTGGAACCATGACCCCAGACTGTTCCAGGTTGGCCTTCAGGTCTTTGAATGTTTGATGTGGTGTTTTTTCCACCATTCGCACCAACCTTCAAAGATTTTTCTCATACATTTTTCTCTTCCCCCAACGTCCAGGAAGTTCTTGACAGTTCCATGCTTGGCAAACTTCTTAACAACATTATGCACTGATGTAATAGGGATACCAAGCTCTTTGGAGATGGCCTTATACCCTTTGGGGGTCTTGTGTTTGCTAATAATCACACTTCTGATGTCCTCAGACAGCTCCTTTGTCTTCACTATTGTGACAAATGAACAGGGGATAACAGATGGCTTTTTAAAACACAGAAGTTAATGGCTAACTCATGTCACATGGCCACAGACAATTTATCACAGGTGATTCTCATTTGTGATTTACCACAGGTGAGTCATAATGTATTTCCATACTGATTTACAGCAAAGGGTGCCAACTCCAGTGACACAGTAAGTTTTTATTAAAAAAAGGGGGAGAGTGGGGTGAGATGTTCCACTTTTTACTCAAAGCGACTTTAAAGTGAGGCCTTGACAGTAAAGTCTCTGTTAGAAACTGCCAGTTCTTCAGCTTCACCTCAAGAGACACCAAATGGTGATTTAGGGTAATTGATTGCTCCTCCCACTATAAATAGAGGCCTAGTGAGGCCTTCTCCTGTTTTGAAGTACTGCAATGTTTAAGTATTTCATATGATTTAAAGGTCATATTTATGTTTGTTACTAGAGATATCATAATCCATCTTTCTTTCTGTCTAGAACCATGGCAATCATCATGGCAATCATCAACACAAAATAACTTTGCTTGCAAAATAAAGTCAAGTAAAGTAAACCTTGTTTCCTGGTGGTTTGTGGCTCCAGTAGAACTACTCTTCACTATAGTCTCCAACTCAAATATGTACATATATTTCAGGGTGTTGTGCATCCCCGGTAACAATAACTTTGGATCTGAAATAAATCAAGAAATATAGCTTTCGAAAAAAAAGTTGTCTTGTGGCACAACTTGCACCCGGTGTGGTGTAAGTTGTGCCACAAGAGAGAATACCATGGGGTAAATTGTGCCATTGATATATATCTCATAAACTGTAATGCAAGACAAATCCATTAGACAATCACTTATTTAAGGTTTATTTAAAGTAAATAAAGTAAATATTTTACAAAGATTGAAGGACAATTTTCTTAAACTTTACTTTAGACTTTATTGTCCCCAAAGGGAAATTCTTCTTCACGTCACAGGTACATTTATGGGCCGCACGCCGACAGAAACAAATAAACATGCATACACAATATATAAACAGAGTGGGACTGGGGTGTTTTATCTTGGCCTTTTGTTAAGTGCTGCTATGGCTGCAGGTACCAGGCTTTTGCCATAGTGAGCCCTCCTGCACAACAGGGACCTGTACCTGCGTCCAGAGGGCATGACAGTGAAGTGGCAGTTGAGTGGGTGTGTGTTGTCCTGTGCTATTGTGAATGCAATGCCTGAGATGGCCTTGAGATTCAGCTCTGACAGTGTGGGTGTGGGGAGACCAATTATTTTGGCAGCTATATTTGTGACACGTGTGAGTTTGATCCGGTTTTTGACAGTGAACATGTTAAAGAAGCAGGTGGAACAGTAGAGCAGGATGGGCTGGACAATACTTTGATATAACAGAAGGAGGAGATGGGGGGCAACGTAGAGTCCTTTAAGTTTACGGATGGCATACAGTCTTTGGTGGCTCCTTTTTTGAATGTCCGTTGTGTGCTGGTCGAAAGTGAGTTTATTGTCCAGTGTGAGTCCAAGGTATTTAAAGCTGTCAACTGTTTCTACTGTGTCATTGTTGATGAGAGTAGGGGGCTGGGGTGATGGGGTACCTATTGTTATTTCTTTTGTTTTGGCTACATTGAGATGGAGGAAGTTATGTGTGCACCATTGGGAGAAGTGAGTGACAGTGTTGTGGTAATCCGATACAGAGTTATTATCTGATAGGAGGGCGAGGATGGCAGTATCGTCAGAGTATTTGAGGTAGGTGGTGGTGTGGGAGGGGCTGGTGCAGTCATTGGTGTAAAGTGTGTAGAGGAAAGGGCTTAGCACACAGCCCTGGGGGGCTCCACTGTTGGTGGTGAGTGTGGGTGATGTGGTTGTGCCTACCCGAACAGCTTGCTGTCTGTCACTGAGGAAGTTGTGCAGGATATGGATCAGGATGGGTGGAGTGTTTAGGTAGTGAAGCTTCTGGATGAGCAGGTGTCTTTTGATGGTGTTGAAGGCAGAGCTGAAGTCCACAAATAAGATCCTGGCGAAATTACCTGAGGAGTCTAGGTGTTGGAGGACAAGATGCAGCAGGCAGGCGACAGCGTCCTCTGTGCCCCTTTTTGCCCTGTATGCGAATTGAAGGGGGTCCAGATGAGGTTTGACGAATGGAAGGATGGTCCTGAGCAGCAGTTTTTTAAAGCATTTCATGATTATGGGTGTGAGGGCGATGGGGCGGTAGTGATTTGGTTCAGAGGGTCGTGGTTTCTTGGGTACCGGGATTATGGTTGCACTTTTCCAGAGAAGGGGTATTGTGGCTGGTAGGTAGGATTCACAGATGAGGGAGTGGGCAATTGGAGCCAGTTCTGTGGCACAGGTTTTCAGCACCCTTGCTTGGATGCCGTCGGGTCCTGGGGCCTTGGATGGGTTGCACCGGCCGAGCTGGTGCCAAACTTCCTCCACTGTGAAGGGAGCAGGCTCATTTGGATCTATTGGGGGGAGAGCCTGCAGTGCTTGCATGCAGTCGTTTGTGAAATCCTGTGAGTCAAACCGGTTGAAAAATGTGTTCAGTTCAGTGGGGAGTGGGTTTGTAACGAGTGAGTGTGTTGACCATCTGAAAGGCTTCTTTTGTGTTCATGCTGCTAAACCTGTGCTCCAGGTTGTTTTTGAACTGTTTTTGGCCATGAAGATTTTATTTTTAATATTACGGTTTGCAGATTGCAGACCAGCTTCTCTTTCAGGCTATTTTTTATTTCAGAGGTAATCCAGGGTTTTGAGTTGGGGTATTTTTTTATTGCTTTCACTGGTATGTTGGTATGTATGCAGAAGTTGATGTAATCGGATATGGCAGTGACTTTGGTATCCAAATTTCCGTCAAAGATAGTCCAGTCGGTGCATGCCAGGGAACCTTGAAGTTGTGCAGTGGAGTCCTCCGACCATTGTGGGGTGCTGTAGGACTGTGGAAGGAGGCGTTTCAGTACTTGTTTGTACAGCGGAAGTAAACAGATGACGTTGTGGTCTGTGAGTCCGAGCGGTGGATATGAATTTGTCCTGAAGGCGTCTGAGATGTTTCCGTAGCATAAATCCGATTTGTTGATTCCTCTGGTAGGAGTGTCAACATACTGCTGGAATGTTGGGAGCACGGAGTTGAGTCTGCAGGTGTTGAAGTCCCCAAGGATAAGCACTGGCGCCCCGGGGTACTTAGCTGCTATAGCGTTAGCATCCTCGGCTAACAGCTCTGCCGTTACGTTGACGTTAGCGCTGGGTGCGATATATACACAGCTAACAACAACAGTTAGGAATTCCCGAGGGAGATAGTAGGGGCGAAGGGACATGGTGAGCATTTCCAGGTCGGGCGAACAGACCCTCCGGTGCGTTTTGATGTTGCTACACCACCTGTCGTTGATGTAAAGACAGAGCCCGCCGCCTCTCGTCTCCCCCGAGTTCCTGGTTCTGTCTGACCTGATGATGGTGAAGTTGTCCAGGCTGATCTCGTCATTGGATACCGACTCGTCCAGCCAGGTCTCAGTCAGGGCGATGATGCAGATGTCTCTGAAGGCCCTTTCCATTTGGCACCGGGCGTGAAGGAGGTCCATTTTGTTCCGGAGGGAGCGGACATTCGAGAGGATGATGGAGGGGAGAGGAGGCCTGAAAGGCCGTCTCCGTAGTCTGCTTCGGACACCTCCACGTCTCCCTATTTTCCTTGGCCGAAGCTCTGGTGGGATAGCTACCGCCGGCTTGATGTTACACAGCGGTGAGCTACGGTGGAGCAGGAGTTCATCGCGGCCATAGGTGAGTAACCCGTTGACAGTGACAGGTTTTAGAGCGAGGCTATCGCAGATCAGCCATACAATAGTCACAGGGATGATGAATGATTTGTAGAGGGTGATCATGTTTAACCAGTCCAGGTAACATACATACACAGACAGACAGTGAGACGAGACGTAGACAGACGTGGCGTGCAGCCGAGCAAGGTATGGTGAGTGATGTCGCAGCAGAGCATGCGCCAACCCAAACAAGGCCTAGCAGATCTAATGGTTTTACCTGCAAAGCTCACAATGACGAAGTCACCATCATCATCTGTCTGGCCATCTGAACTCTCATTAGTGGTGTCGTTAAGTGGAATGGAGATGTCAGTCTCTTCTGAGCTACTGTAGACAATCACTTTCTTTTGGTGACCAACCATGCCAATGGCACAACTCTCAGAAATTTACTTTGCACTAGCTGCTACGCCCTTGTACAACCAACTGCCACCTGGCATATGCGATTCCCCCTCCATTTCTGCCTTTAAATCAAGGCTCAAAACCCATCTGCACACCCTGGTTTTTCCTCCCCATTAACTATCTTAACTCTGCACTACTATCTTCGTTTATATGTGGATGTCTGGGCTTTATGTCTTTTTTTTTTGTTATTGTTATTTTACCTTAATTTTTCACCTACTGAATGCATTATGTTCAGCACTATGGACAGTGCAATAAATGTTATAAAAGTGCTTTTATAAATACATTTTACTTACATACTTACTTATAACTCACCCCAGCCAATCTGGCACAAATCACCCCAACCCCAGAATTTTGGATAATAAGCATGATGCAGCAGTTTAGGGCTGACATCGTGCAAACTATATAGACACAAAGTGTAGCATACTAAAGCACTAAAACATGTGTCAAATGTTTTTAAACATGTCTATAATTGTTCAGACACAATAATCAAAAAACCTTGATCATGGAAATTTTACTTTGAAAGGCAAAAAAAGCTTTGAACTTAAATGTGCTTATATCTTATTCCATGTTTCTCCCTTCTTTACATGATGAGTCAAATGGATGGCTCTTCTTAAATATGTGGTCACATTTCCAATTTATTCTATAGTTTTCTAGAAACAACTTCCCCACCGGCACAACTCAGGCCACTCTCCCCTACTTAAAATCCGTGGGTGCCAATAATGGTGAGCAGGACTGTATTTGCTCCAAGGCATAGCAAAGAGACAGCCAAATTGAATTATGGTGTGTTAAGTTTTATTTTTCAGTATTAACACGATAATTTGGATTTGCCATGATTAAAAAACAAATGTTACTACATATCAACCTTCTGTCATTCATATTTCCATTCCTACAACAATATACACAGAAAATTAGAATTTTTGGGGCATATTTGGAATGGCGATTAATCGTGATTATTCATTATTAATCCACAGCTACCATGTGATTAATCTGATTAAAAAGGTTTATCGTTTGACAGCCCTAATCAGATATTATATATCCGTTATATTAGTCAAGCAAGAAAAGAGATAAAGACAGATAGAGAGATGGACAGCGAGAGAGACAAACACACCAACCCAGTCTCAGTGAAATGTAAAATAGCTACATTGGTCCACAGATTTTTAAGATGTATAAGCTAATAAATGGGTTTTTGATAACATTGTTAGTGAGAAATGTGTGTCTTACTCTCACAATCTTCACTCAGTGAATGTATACGATGTAGTTTGATGGTTATCACGAATATTATTCTGGACATCGCCAAGAAAATGTAGAAATACAACATTTGTTTCAGGTTGATATACTGGTTGCTATGCTGTTGCTATGACGCTCCTGGCGCTGCCTTAAACCGGAAACAGGAAGCGTTTGAACTATTATTATTTCTTTGCTGTAAATGCTTAATTTGTTGTTCTCTCATTTAAAAAACACATGTTTATTACAGAGGAGGGATGACGTCTACAGAGTTGCCTGCTTACAGCTCCCGTGACAGTTATGAACGTTTTTTATTTTCTTTGTCACGAGGAAAGCCAATCAAGAGAGCAGAGCTCAGCCATCCTCCACGGTCAGACAGGAAGTGAAGCGATAAATTACAAAGTAAAATCAGTTGACACTTCCGGTTTCACCATATGTAATGAATTTAGCTTTCTTAATATGTCCATGGTATAGCCATTTAGAGCGATCTGATCAATCGATATTGCGGACTTTACAGTTCAAATAGCAGGAGATATCACTTTGCTTGCTTTTTAACCTCTGTATAATCTTGTGGATTAAATAACTTTTTATGTTATTCATTATTTTACATGAAATTACCTTTGAGGAGAGATATCCTTGACACATATTTTTTTTCTCACCTGCACACTTTGTTACCTTTTATGTTGTATCTTATTTTCTGTTGTCTATATCTTTTTTGTTTTTTATTGTGCAAATAAATTAAATCAAATCAAAAGCATTAAACCGGAAACAGGAAGCGTTTTGATGACTTTAGTTTTTTATTTTTTGCTGTAAAAGCTTAATGTAACTGCTAAATTGTGTTCTCTAATTTAAAAAAAAACATGTTTATTTAAGAGCAGGGATTACGTCTCCAGAGTTGCCCGCTTACACCTCCCGTGACAGTTAGGAACGTTTTTTTTCACAAGCAGCTCCCATGAAGCATGGAAGCGATGCCTATGAGTTCATGGCATGGACATATAAAGAGTTCCGAGCTGTCCGCCGGTGATGGGCCGTATTCTTTTAGCTTGTGACGTCATCTGAATGGCCGCATTCCATTTTCATGTCTGCACCAAGCTGAATCAAAAGGCCAATATGTTTGTTTTATAGCCTGATATTGATTTTAATGTAATGTCATGTGGCTGATTATATTTAAATGTGGAGCCTGGCTGGCTGCTTTGAGCTACTGGTGCTGGAGTCTGGTGGTTTAGATCCCCCTCTGTTCAGCTGCTGCTTGTGAGAAGGTGCATTTTGAGTGCAGCTTAAAGCACACATATTATGCACTTTGCTGACAATTTTATATGGTCTAAGTAGTCCCTAATACTTATTTTTTTAGATGTTTGCTGAAAAACCCGTTCAGATCATTTATTGTAGCAAGCCTCTATACCCTGATTGTCCTCTGGTCTCAGGATGACCTATATTTGTGCGATCTGGCTGGCCCCTCCCACCTCTCTGCTGGGCTTTCTTTATATGTCCATGGGGCTCTCCCACCATCTCTGCCGTGCTAGAGAGACACTGCGTGACTGCGAACACAGTGTTTACCCGGAGCTAAGCCATACTTTTAACAATTTGACATGACCTGACATGATTAAAACCAGTGAAAACAGTAGCTTCAAAGTTTGATTTCTACATGAATATCTTCCCATCCTTTGTCATGTTAAAAACAAGTCATTATTAGACTGCAAGGGGAAAGCTAAGTTAGTGTATTAGGAGCAAAACTTGGTGCTACAACCAAAGCTAAATGGGCGCTAACGCTAAAAATAAGACTCAGACGATTTAAACCAATGAAAACAGTAGCTTCAAAGTGTGATTTCTACAGGAATATCTTCCCATCCTTTGTCATGTTAAAAACGAGTCATTTTCAGACTGCTGTGGGGAATATAAACAGCGTGTTATGAGCAAAACCTGGTTGCTTGTCCCAAAGCTAATAGCTATACACCAGGCAGGCAAAACTACCAATAAAAACTATTATTTTAGTTTCACCGTTTAAAAAAAAGCATAGGTAGCTTCCTATCCATTGTGTTATTAAAAACGAGGCATTAATAGACTGCTGTGGTTAAGATAAATTAGTGGAGTATGAGCAAAAGCATTCTGTGTTGGTGTATGTAACATTCAGGCTGTACTAAGGGCATCTTGTCGCTAAGCGGGGAAAACAACATGGCCGTGGACCAATAAGAAATGGGGGGGTGGGGTTATCATCGACTACTGCACGGTGGACGTTTCTTGGGGGGAAGCATGGCCATATAAAGAAAATATGGGGATGTGGCTGTGCCGACTATTACGTAATAGTCGTCGAGAATTCTGACTGGAGTATATTGGGGGGGAGGGGTGGGGGTTTCAGAAAGAGGGAGAGTGAGAAAAGGAGAGATTGTTATTTTTTTGATATGTTGGCAGTCTCTAGGCACACCGTGGACCCATGGATATGTTAGAACACATTTAAAAAGTGCATTTAGCATAATATGTGACCTTTAAAGGCCAAGCGCTTGATTAACCAGTAAATCTACATTCTTACCACATTATCATGGCAGGAGAAAAAGATACCTGGGCTGAATGACTTTCATTGTAAACTACATTAGGACAACATTGTCAGGTACAGTTTTACCTGACAAACCCTCAACTATTGGAAGGTACAATTTTGTCCCTGAACCAGAAGTTAATCTAGACATTAAAACAATACAATTATTAAAAAATCATAAAAGGTTCTGCAACCAAGAATAGACTGAATCAACATCTGTCAACTTTTAACATAGTTTGTGTTTCCAGTTAATAGTGTTATGTAAAGAGTATGTTAATGTATGCTTTAAAGTTAGAATTGAGCCATAAAATCCCTATCTACAGTATAGACACCAGTTGATCAAGGCATAACTATGTCTTTTTAAGTAACTTCCCTTTGAGTAGACAGCAAACATACCTTCACTAGAGGCTGAATGATCTGTTCCTCTTGGATCTGCTTTCTGAACAGGGGGTCAAAGAGGAGAGGGGTGGCACAGTAGTGGACCAGCCTGGATGACTGCTTCAGGGTCTCCAAATCTGTACCCTGTTGAGACATCCATGGTTATCACTTATGCCCACCTTACACCAAACTATTTCTCACAACATTTCACTGAAACAGACACATTTCCAATGTCGGGATGAAACCTTTTCTATCGTTAGTATTTAGTCTAAGCTCATGCAAAAAGGGAAGTTTGCAGTTTTATCATGTGATCAACCATGACATGGTTAAGGCACCTACAGTATATACTGTGCTTGTTTTAATTTACATTGGACAAATTAGAGCCCACCCAGTCCATTTTACCCGCTAAAATACATTTTTATTTGACTGAGTCACTTTTTAACCAGGATGGGAAATAATCATGATCTAAAAGGAACCCACCTAGTTGTATTCCTGCGTATATAATGTGATGTGAGAGGGTTTCAGACTTTACTCTTTTCAAAGTATTTGCAGATGTATTGTAGTGGTTATAGGCTCATTCAGATTAATTTGGCTATTAAAAATAATCTGAAAATAACAATACATTAATAATTTACTAAAGTTATGTAGGGACGCCACCATTCACTTGAGAATGGAAAAATAATAGCAAGTTTGTCTCGTTTTATCAATGGTTTGTCTTTAATGATTAATCTAGTGATCAGTTAAATAAATCAACATTAATCAAACCTATTTAAATTATCATTCTATAACATCTACTAATAAATCAATTATTATTGAGCTTATAAATTTGATAGTATGACCACAAATACCGGAAGTTAATGAATTCTTGACGTGTCAGAGGTTGACCTACCACAAAATATTCACACAAATGAATGACAGAAACTTCTAGGTACAAAAATAAAATGCATGTAATTTAATAACAGAAATTAAATTAAATCCACACATCTAAAATCAAATTTACACTAAGGACACATTGTGTGTGTGTCTGTGGGTGTATGTATGTGGATGCAAATTAGCTTCTCTTTTGAGTGTGTGTGTGTGTGTGTGAGAGAGAGAGTGTGGAGGTGTGAAAAAAACCTTTGTTCTGTGGGGGGAGAGCTTGAGGGTTCTGTGTGTCCCCCTAAGGTTTCAGTATATCAAAGTATGTAAACCCAATTACAAAACAACAATGAACAGTTCAAATCAGTAAATATACATTTCTAGGTAAAACAACAATACACTTAGCCATGTGCGCTTTTAAGCTACCTATCTGCCCAGCGGTCAAATACGATACCAGAAGATGTTTGAAGATCTGGTTGTAGCAGAGTTGCTGAGAAAAGCAGTTGAAGGCAGAGTTTGGGGTTTCAGTCGGTCCGGTCCTGTTGCAGTTCAGATGAACCTTTGGTTCTTCAGTAGCAGCATGCTAACTGGCGTTGTTGTCTCTGGGCGACGGTTGTAGCTCTTAGCTTGGTTGTTCTTCTTCTTCTTAAGGGTCTGGCCTTGGTGGGAGCTTGGTTCGTTCCCGGGTTCTTTTGGTTCCTCCTGGGTTGCTTAGTGCAGGTTGGATCCTACCTCGGGGGGTAGTAAGATTCCCGACACAATCAGTTCCGCCTCTCTGTTTAAATGCGGCCAGCTTGTTGATGCGGAACAGGGGCCCAGCGGGGGGCGTTGGCTGGGTTTGGGAGTGTGAAGTTACATACGTCCTAAAAGTGCGACCGTTACCAAGGGGACTGTCGGACACGATGGAGTTACACTTGTTTGAACCACAAACTCACGGAAAGAAGACGAACAAACTAAGGCCCTGTTCTCACGGCAACACGAAACGGTGCAAACGCGGAAAAATTCCCGCGGTTGCACTATATCATGTACATGAAAACAGCAAACGCAGGCATGAAACCGCAAGTTTTTGAGATCACGTCCCAGGGAGGATTTTTTGAAAAACACAACAGTTTTGGTTTCGTGTGAACACCGAAACCATTTTCCCCTGGTAACGCTGACTGTACACAATTATTGGACGCTGAAAATGTCCCAGTTCTTGCATGGCCAGCATACTCACCGGACATGTCACCCATTGGCACAGCCATTGAAGAGGATTGGACCAACATTCCACAGACCACAATTGACAATCTGATAAACTCTATGCGAAGAAGATGTGTTGCACTGCATGAGGCAAATGGTGGTCACACCAGATACTGACTGGTTCTGAGTCCCCAGACTCCCAATAAAGCAAAAAAATGCACATTTCAGAGTGGCCTTTTATTGTGGACAGTCTAAGGCACACCTGTGCACTAATCATGATGTCAGATCAGCATCTTGATGTGGCACACCTGTGAGGTGGGATGGATTATCTCAGCAAAGCAGAAGTGCTCACTATCACACATTTAGACAGATTTGTGAACAATGTTTGAGAGAAATGGTAATATTGTGTATCTGGAATGAATTTTAGATCTTTAAGTCCATCTCATGAAAAATGGGAGCAAAAAAAAAAAAAAAGTGTTGCGTTTATATTTTTGTTGAGTGTATATATATATATATATATATTTTTTTTTTAAAGTGCTAGCAAGCGCGATGTGTGCTTGTGTATGGTCATATCCGTGCGAAAGGCCGCAATTTGCAGTAAATAAATGTCCACATGTGTCTCTGTAGGCTATTTTAAAAGATATCAAGCAAGTAGACTAATAATAACATTAATGAATTATTGGTTGTCACATCACAGAAGGCCTATTGGCCTATAATAATAAAAAAAAAACACCACCTTAACTATGTTTACAGTTTAAAAATGTTTTGAATGAAATGCAAACCTCAGTGAATCATTTGCTCTTGTTTCTCTGTCCTGAGATTCACACTGTTACACGCTGTTAAAGTTCTTAACATGATTTTTTTTTTGCATAAAACATGCCCCATTTACAGTAATTGTAGGTTTAGAAACTAAAAAATTACAAATGTTCCAACTCAAATAATATTTGAATAATAGCCTCCACTTTCAGTATGACCCTTAACTCATGTATAACACTGTCCATTATGCCCTGGCAAGAGAAAAAAAACCTTAGCGTTGAGCCCTGCATATGGTGCTGTTCAGATATGAGTAGGGTTGGGTATCGGGTGGGTTTTTTCCGATACCGGTTACTACTCGGTACTTTTGAAACTGTTCCGGTGCTTAAACGGTACTTTAACCGGTACTTTAAAGCCTCAAATTGCCCACACTTTGTCAAAAAAATAATGCCCTTTTATAAATAGTGCCACATTTAACACAATTAACTTTAACAATATAATTACGAGTAACTTACAAATAAACTATTTAAAAATTCACACAATTTACATACTATCTAATACAACAATACTGTTTCAAACAATATAATAATGGAGATTAATGTGGAGACTACCAGGTAATCTAATCTTAAAATAAAACTTTAGCTAAAAGTAATAATTTTGATAAGAAAGATCTACAGTAAGGGAATAAGTACATCAAATGAGAACCACAGACTGAAAACAGTCAAGGAAGAGCGTTAGCCTTTTGGAATATTAACAGTGCTCATTTGCATTTAACTTGAAACAAAATTCAACTGACATAAAAAATACGAAGTAGTCTTCTGTAAAGATAAGACCACAACTATTAACTTTGTCAAATTAACCATTTTTGTGCAGAAAAGTTGTCATGTTTGCCTTCTCAGGATGGATACGAGATCTTTAATGTACATGCTGTTCTAATGTGCAGCGCGCTGTTTATTATTAATATAACGGCCCGTCATCAGACACATGTAGCCTACCGGATGGTTTTATACAGAGATCGCTCCATACAGTTATCCAAGTCAGGGCTTTTTGTATGGGCAGAGATCGTTATTTTAAGTGTGTCTTTATGAAGTTCCTTGTTAAACGTTTCCATATCACCGGGCCGCCGTGTCCCGCTGTGTGTTTTTTGGGTTCGTCTCCACCGCCGTGCGTAAAGGCAGCACTAACAGCTGACGGCCGCTGCCTCATCGTAAGCCTACACGTGCCTAATACATGCGTGACAATACTGCTAGATCGCGTGTCATTCGCAAAAAGAAATGCATTGCATTGGCGTTCAAAAATAGTCTTGACATAAAGAGTGATCAGTCTGTGAAACTGCGAACGTGAGCGAGTGTTGAGCACTCGTGTGCGCGCTCCTCGAGACGGTCGGGCTCGTTCTCGTCACTCACAGCTGCTCTCGGTGTACACAGAACAGCATCCGCGAGCGGACATGCTTCATCGATCATGACATAAAGAGCGATCAGTCTGTCAAAATACAAACATGACTACAGCAGGGGCGGCACCAAAATGAGACACCGAAACTTTCGTTCTTATTCGGTCTGGTTACTACCGTTTACGTCGGCACCGGTGCCATACTGGTACCGGGTTTCGGTGCCCAACCCTAGATATGAGCCGCTGTACAATAAGTACAGCGGCTCATATTTGGCCTAATGCAATTTAGTGTTTTGCTTTCATAATTACTCCTTTAAAAGCGGTGGTGTGAACACAGGCAGGGATGTGGTTTTGTTACCTTATTTTGGAAAGCATGTGGTTGTATCCTTACTTAACCTTCACAAACTATACATTGTTTGAAAGCATACATGCATGACTGTTACATTCCAGTATTTAAGTTACAGATACTTTTGTTATATCTACATGGGGCTCTCAAAACTATGACCTGTGGAACTTACGGAAATGGGCATGTTGGACTGTGCTGATCTCTGCTGCCAAGTCACAAACAGGTTCTCTATCTTCATCTGTTTCTCCAGTTCTGTCAGCACAAAGACAAAACCATTAATACGTGAGTTCAGTGTGGAGTTTGATCTGCTCATTAGATAAAAATAATTGTAATATTAATAGGAAAGTAATTGCAGCACCTCTCCGCTCAGCCGCTTTTATCTCCAAGAGCTGTCCGCCATGTCGGGCCACCACATCTCCTTCCATCAGGGGTCGGATAGTGCACACATCCCTCAGAGCCTCATCAAATGGAAGCAGCTCGGAGGGGAAGTGGAGAGGAGCAAGACTCCGACCAGAGCCGCCCAGTCTGCCCTGCTCTTTATTGGGCAAAGGAGGAACTGTGCTCCGTAGCAACGCATCAGGCTCCATGGACGGGCTGAGGAATGGGTTAGGATCCTGTAAAAGACAGAAAGTACAAATAAATAATGGCTGAAAAAAGGCGACGTTAGAGTGAATGGTGTGATATAATTGCTAAACAAAAAGACAGATAAAAGAATGGTCATTATCTAATGCTCTTGAATCATGAGAAACCGGGAAGCTTGGTACTATAAACAAAAAAAGAAGAAGCTCCCTGTTGTTAAGGATTAATAATATCAATAACATGGCCACCTTCTCCCACTAAATTATGCATCCAATCTTTGATGAATAAAGCAGTAATGTCTGCATTGTCCACAGATGCTTCAGTTCCCCAGGGTGGCATAGCTGGCTGCAACAAGCCCAAAGGCTGTAGGGTCAAACCCTCTGCTTCTCATCGACTCCATGCTAGTTTAATGCTGCTTTCTAGTTTAGTTTGCTTTAGTAATGCAGTGATGAAGATCTGGGCCATTGAAAAGGGAAGGACAAGTTTGGTTTTTAGTATTATCTGAGCTTGTTTTGGAAGGTTCCATTGTCACACTGACTTGCTAAGGGGGTCCTTAGCGCGAAACTAGCTGCCAAGCCCTTACTACTTGAACAGGTCTCTCTTGTAGATGAGACCCTGGGTCTCAATGAGATTTTACCTGTATAAATAAAGGTTAATAAAATAATAAATACTAACCCATCCACATCCCACCCTCCATCCCCTTTCATAGCATTCTGCACATTATTTGTTTAGTGAAAAGCTGGCCGGTCAAAGGGCTTCATGAGCCCTGTCTGCCTGGCTGCTAATGAACACATGAGGAGTTCTGATGTTCTTCTTTATTCAAACTGTTCAAAGTGGTTCAGATAAACCTTAATGCAGGTTTATGCTCTATTACAATTAGAATTGCTGTGATGCTTAAGCCTTCCTTACCTTACACACAACATCACCAGCAACAATTAAATGTATAATAATTATGATACCAAACAGTATTGGTATCGGCCGATATCCAGAACCCAGATATCGGAATCGGATCATACTGAAAAATAGTGGATCTTTGCATCTCTAGTAAGCATATGAGGGTTTTACCTGCTTGGAGTCCAGTTCGTGGATGGGTGCATCAGAGAAGCAGTAGTGATGGAAAAGGCCCATCTTCTGGTTGAGCAGGCAGTGAACAACATGAGCCCTTGCGTTCTGCCACTGGACAAGGCGGAGCAGCTCACGATTCAGAGAGGCGCCAAGGTCCACAGACCAGTTATAGCTGTATAGAGTCACCTAAAGCAATGATCGTTTCAATATATCATACATATAATAAGTCACAAGCACTTACAATACACTAAAGATTTTATATCAGTTCCAAGCATTTCCTGTATACACAATATTCATACAACCCCGATTCCCAAAAAGTTGGGACGCTATGTAAAATGTAAATAAAAATGATACAAGAATGATACAATTTTCTAATCCTTTTTGACATGTATTCTATATAAAACCCTTTAATGAGCAAACAGTTATGCAGAAGGGCGCAGGCGCACTCAGCGACCAGCAGTGAGTGTGGCGTCCGTGTGTTTTGTGTTTTAAACTTGTTTTAAATGTATTTTGAGTGCTCCTTATGCTGCTAATCTAAGATGGATCTCTTTTTCTTGGCCACACTGTGGATCTTGCTTTATTTATTGATTGTCCGCGATGTCAATGGCGCTGTTGACTGAGCGAGGATTACAATACAGTGGAGTGGAGCTGACGTGACCGATGCCACGATACAGCTACCAGGCAAATGCGGGGGTGTGAAACTGCGCCTCAGGAAACAGCTGACCAGAATCCCTCCGCCTTCCATGATAATGGGGAATGTCCAATCTCTGCAGAATAAAGTGGAAGAACTCCAGGCAAATGTTCGGTTCCAGAAAGACTTCAGAGAATGCAGCATAATGGTCTTCACGGAGAAATGGCTCACTGACCGTGACAGGGACGGCGAGCTGTTCATTGACGGCTTCGGAACACCTGTCCGCCTGGACCGACAGGTTGAAGCAACAGGCAATATGCAAGGGGGTGGGGTATGTTTATATGTTAACAAGCAGTATTGTAGCACTGTGACTGTCAGAGAGCGCATCTGCAAATCGGACATTAAAAAAGTACTGGACAGAAAAAGCTGTGGACTGTCTAAGGGAATGTTATGAGAGCACGGACAGGGACATGTTTGAACAGTCCTGTGGTGATGACTTGGACGAGCTGGCGGATGTAGTATGTTCATATGCTACCTTCTGTAGAGACACAATTATACCATGCAAGCAGGTTAAAATGTTCCAAGGGTTAGGGTAAGCGTAGTCTCGCGAAGCCAGACCAAACTGCAGCAAGTAGTATGGTCTGGAAGCACTCCGTTTAGAGCCGTCTATTCGGGGGAGAAACTGGGCTGGCCTGTTTTTATTTCTTTAAACCAATCACAATCATCTAGGGCGGGGCTAACCCCGGGAAACAGCAGCGGTGTCGATGCAAAATAGTGCCGGGGGGGGGGGGGGGACTTATTCTGATGGAACATCTTCACGTCCAGAGGCTGTCAGAGAAATGGCTAAATCTAACCCGCAAACGCCACAACAAAAACTATTAAAGACAAAAGGAATACACATAGTGTGTCGCTTTCTAACCAGCATGTCAAGACACCATACACTTTAGCCCCCGAGGAGCTCACGGAATTAACTAGCCACGTAGTCACGCAGTGTTATCTCGAGTAACATTATCATCGGCGGCCCGTTGTCCTGTAAATCACCAAAGAAAGGGAACGGCGGATCTTAATCTAGCTGGTTATAAGGTCCGGTGCTCAATCCAAACCACCACGCTTCATTTTCCAGAGTTTATGAGGGTATTTCTGCCCGGGGGAAGTTGTACAATGAAGTTGGACATCTAGGCTAGGCTAAGCTAGGCTGCGCAGCGTCCCGGACCGCCGCCGCCGATATTATTATCCCAAAGTATCGCCACACTTTATTTCTGTCTACAGTAATGTGACTTCTCACACCCTGTGTGTGTGTGTGTGTGTGTGTGTGTGTGTGTGTGTGTGTGTGTGTGAGAGAGAGAGAGGGAGAGAGCTGCACAGAAGCACACAGGTTGACTGTGAGCGAATTGTTTCCTAGTTTGAGGGGGAGCTCAATACGGGAACGCCAGCAACAGGAAATGGAGGCGAAGCGTTGTTAGCCAACGCCAGCGCCAATAGACGCTGGCGGAAACGGTTCAGCCAGACTAGGGTAAGGGTGGACTTCAAGTCGGACACTGAGTTTGCTGATGCTGTTAATTGCTTTTATAATCGTTTTGAGGTATAAAGGTATTTATATGACCCTGCCACCTGTGTCATGGTTGTTGTGTCCTTTGGCAAGACACTTCACCCACCTTGCCTCGTGTGAATGTGTATGACTGCTGGTTTTCAGTTCCAAGGTCTAAAACCAAGCGTTTCAAAAACAGTTTTGTTGCAGCTGCAATCATGCTGATGAACAAGCTGTAGAAACAAAAGGTATTTTGTATGTATTATTTATTTATTTATTTGTTAATTTTTAGATAATTTTATCTGGTTTTTACTATATCTAAATTATGTTGGTCAGTTTTAAGTGTCCAAATTTGGATTAGCACTAGGGCTGGCCCAAATTATTCGAATATTCGTTTGTTAAGCTAGTATTCGAAGCTCAATTCAGTATTCCGAATACTTGTTTTTTTAATGTATTTATTTATTAAAATAAATAAATAATAATTTATAATATTTTTTTTCTGAATTATCTTAAACTGCACTATACATATAACAACATTGTCAGCAAATAATAATATTCAGATAAACAAGTTGTATAAACAACAATTGTTAAAATACAAATGTATCGCTCTTTTAAAATAAATTATCAAATTATTTGAATTTTGACCTAGTTGGCCGCTGACCTTTCAAAGCGCAACCGGCGATACACCAGCTGTAGGCTACTGACGTTGCCAGAGCGAGGCAAATTAAAAGCAGCACCAACCGCAGTAGGGAACTAGAGATGGATGAAGAATATATATTTTTTTCCCCTTAACTTTATAACCACAAGATTAGTGCGATCTTGGAAGGAAAAGCAATGCTCGGCGAAATGCTAATGCTAGCTTAGCTCAGCTGTTTGTTTACATTCCCTATGCAACGCTGCTATTGCCCATCATCAACAGTGACTGGCTTGCAGAATGGGAATACGCGATCAATAATGGAAACAATATGGACACAAAAGAAGATCAATATTGGATCTTTGTATGGATTTATAAATCGCCGAAAAGATGCATGTTCTGGGATGAATTGATAAGCTCCTGTAAGGGTTACGGTGAAAGAGAGGCCAGCTGATTTGGAACGGAACAACAGCTGTTCGCTTCCATGGGGAAAGTAAGGAACTCCTATGTTTTTTTTAGAACGCGTATTCGAATACTCGCTCGGAAAATCCAACGAGTATTCGAAGCCTGTAAAATGGGATTCGGGACAGCCCTAATTAGCACTGGAGCACTTTAATTGTTTTACCTATGTAACTGTCCCATTTGTGTCTGTGTGTATGTGATGTCTAAAACTGTGTAACGGAATCTCACTTTTAAACTGCAAAACAAGTCTACCTACGTGTACAAATAAAGTAACCTGAACCTGATATGAACCTAAAACAGTACAAAGTCATCATTTATTTATTTATTCTTTCGGACAATTCCACACAATACACAATTTTCTCTTGCAAATATTCATACATCATACTTTGTGTTGTCCGAAGGGAGACGGAAGAAGCCAAAGGCTTATCAGGTCCCGCCCCCATTTTCATCAAATTCGGATTCAGATACACAGTTACTGTTACAGAAAATAAAAATAAAACAAAAAACACATTTTTTTTTTATATATAGCTATATATATATAGCTATATATATATATATATATATATATATATATATATATATATATATATATATATATATATACATATATATATATATATATATATACATATATATATATATATGTATACATATATATATATATATATATATATATATATATATATATATATATATATATATATATATATATATATATTATATACACATACCCATACATTTTTTTTTTTTTTTTTTAAGAATCTGCAGTCCAATACACAGTCAATTCAAACAATTGCTTCAGCTTTTAAGATCAGTTCAGCACAGTTCAGTTTTTCTGTGACAATGCCAAGTGTATAAAGTGTGAAGTGGCCTTGTATTTGGCCTGTTCCATTTCTTAACTGGTAGTCAAAACACTTCTGCAAAAGTATTCAAAAACAAGTCTGACTGCTGGCCTGTATTATTCTTTACAATATTGATATGTAAGTGACATTGACATTGTGCTCAGGTTATTAGTCTGTAATTTTCAATAATTTTTGAAACATAATTTGCTTTGAAGTTGCGCAAACTGCAACTCCCTGTGACAACTTCATCAAGTCCATTCCACAGCTTAATACCCTTTACAGAAATCGAAAAGGATTTAAGTGTGGTCCGTATATTTTTCTCAGTGAATTTATCTTTTCTTCTTAAATCATGCAAAACTTCTCTGTCTTCAAACATTACTTGTAAACTGTTAGGAAGGCTTTTTTTTGAAGCCTTGTAAATAATTTGTACTGTGTGGTAATTTACCACATCACGTAATTTGAGAATTCTACCTTGCTCGTGGGAGTCGGTAGAGCATAATGCTTTTGGTTTCGTCCAAATCGGGCAAAAACTGTAGGAGGAGTGTGTTTTGGTGACTGACACAGTTTTTGCGATGTAGCGGAGAAAAATTCCCATACGCAAATGGGCGTGGCCTATCTCAAAAGATGCAGCTGACTTGTGGGCATCTGTGGATACAAAGTGTTTGACTGTGGGATATTCGGTGTGGAAGTTATAGCCCCAAACGCGTTTTCTTTGCTTTTTGTGGTTTTGGCGCCCCCTATGGATGACATTCGCAAAACTACGTTAGCTAGAAAGATGTAGCTTAATGTACCAAACAAGTGGATGTCAAGTTTTTGAATGTGCGATGTTTGGTTGGGGAGTTATGAGCAAAAGCAGATTGTCAGCCTCTCCATAGTAAAGACACTTTTTTGAATTTTCCCGCCAAAACACATGGAAACAGGAAGTAAAAGTGAAAAACTAATTTGTTTAATAAGTCCGGCATACATAGGTATTTCTTGGCCATTTTTTTTATAGACTCAGGTATGCCCCATGATAGTCTCCCTTGAGTTTCAAGAAAATCCCTAATTTTTTTTTTTTTACGGATTTTCGCAATTTTTTAAAGCGCTACCGTTTAGTCTTCCGATGGTCGTAGAACAATTATTTGACCAACTTTTGCTCGTGGGAGTCAGTAGAACATAATGCTTTTGGTTTCGTCCAAATCGGGCAAAAACTGTAGGAGGAGTATGTTTTGGTGACTGACACAGTTTTTGCGATGTAGCAAAAAATTTATATATACGCAAATGGGCGTGGCCTATCTCAAAAGATGCATCTGACTTGTGGGCATCTGTAGATATAAAGTTTTTGACTGTCGGACTTTCGTTGTGGAAGTTATAGCCCCAAACGCGTTTTCCTTTGTTGTAGCGCCACCTAGTGGCCGGGATGTCTGAATTTTTTCGTCTGCGTACCAGGCACGGACCTGGATTTAGTCATGCAAGTGGCATGTCCCAACCCTTTACGGTTTGGGCTGCCGCACCAGTTTTGCACTACGCCAAATAATAAGAATAATCCCAGCAAAAACAATAGGGTTCTCTGCCCAGCAAGGCTATGGAACCGCGTTGCTCTGCAAAACGCGGTCCCAGGCCCTTCTCGGGCTTGGCCCCCTAAAAATAAAAGACATAAAGCCCAGACATCCACATACAAACACAGATAGTAGTGCAGAGGTAATATAGTTAATGGGGAGGAAAAACCATGGTGTACAGATGGGTTTTGAGCCTTGATTTAAAGCCAGAAATGGAGGGGGAATCGCATATGCCAGATGATTCTACAAGGGCGGAGCAGCTAGTGCAAAGTACATTTCTGAGAGTTGTGCCATTGGAATGGCTGTATACGCTGGTCACCAAAAGAAAGCGATTTTCTACAGTAGGTCAGAAGAGACTGACATCTCCATTCCACTTAACGACACCACTGATGAGAGTTCAGATGGCCAGAAAGATGATGATGGTGACTTTGTCATTGTGAGCTTTGCAGGTAAAACCATTAGATCTGCTAGGCCTTGTTTAAAGATCTCCTATTATACTACTTTTCTGGTCTTAATGTCTCATTAATGACACCTATGGCGCAACCTGACACGAATCACAGCACAAAAAAACATGTAGATTTTCGGGAAACTCTTCCTGTCATCTGAGCGCGCACAGCAGTCTCTGTCCAGACTCGGCTTTGTGCTTCTACGCCCCACCTCCTGCAAACACCACTCCATTGTGATTGGTTACCTTCTTTCCACTTTCAGCAGCACGTGGGCAGATTTGAGCAGGAAGGTGGGGGCATGGCCGGAGCGCACGTTGCAGCATTACCATACATGGAAAAATCCGGGAACGTGACGACACGATGGCAGGAAATTTGAACCGATTTGAACACGTGATTTCTCGACCGGCTGCCCCCCAGCCAGCCACCCCAGACGGTCAGCAGGTGATACGATAGTATGGTTAAACATGACTATACATCATTGTAACAACGTTTATAGGTCATAAAAGTCAAAAAAGTATAATAGGTCCTCTTTAAGAAAATTGTCCTTCAATCTTTGTAAAATATTTACTTTAAATAAACCTTAAATAAGTGATTGTCTAATGGATTTGTCTTGCATTACAGTTTATGAGATATAGATCAATGGCACAATTTACCCCATGGTATTCTCTCTTGCGGCATAACTTAAACCACACCGGGGGGAAGTTGTGCCACAAGACAACTTTTTTTCCGAAAGCTTTATTTCTTGAACAGTTTATTTCAGATCCAAAGTTATTGTTGCCAGGGATGCACAACACCCTGAAATATATGTACATATTTGAGTTGGAGACTTTACTGTCAAGGCCTCACTTTAAAGTCACTTTGAGTAAAAAGTGGCACATCTCACCCAACTCTCCCCTATATGTATTGTCCTTTGTAAAAGCATGTTTTTTTGTTTCTTCTGCAACCTGACATTTCGAATTGTTGTGTTCAATTAACATATCAGTGATTCTTGAGAACCGGGACAAAAGGCCGTCTTGCATATGTAACTGCTGTTATCTTTAAAAATAAAAATATTTAAAATTGTAGATGTTATTAGGGATTAAGAATAGAATGTCTGGAGCACAATTATCCCCTTAAATTTAATTTTATCATTATTATGTCAAATATATGACATATCTTCTTGCGACGTCCAAAACAGTGTGTCCACAGAGAGGGTTTCAATCTTTAATATGCAATAAAACATTAGAAATGTACTTTAATGATTAAAAAGTGTTTTTTCATCATAAGCAACACTAAATAATCTCTCATATCAATAAAAACTGCTTTTCTTCAACACATTCATGTTTTATATGGTTTCAAAGTGGTGGGACACTTTTTGTCACCACCGTCAGACAATCCATTAAAATGTAAGAAAATCAGCCAAAATAAGGGGCAGCTGTCACTATAAAGGACCTCTTGTCACATTCTACCTCTGCAGAGTACATTAGAGTCAGACCGGCTCTGATGTGCTGTAGTCTTAGAATATTTTACATTCCAAATCTTGAAAGTCATGACCATATGTCAACACCGACTTACAATTTCTGAAGAAGTTATTTGAAATGTTTCGATAAATTTATATATCCTGAAGTAGTTCATACTAGCACCAATCATCAACAGAAAATAACAAATTGCTAACTAGATTAATTCCATTTGTTTAGATTAAGAAACGTTAAATATGTCAACACCGTCAGGTGTCAACTCCGTCAGATTTCCTGTCTGACTTGATTGCTGTTAATTTTAAAGTAAACATTCTATTACACAGTTCAACTGAAGAACATAGAGGAAAATTGATATAAAATATGTATGTCATATACATTTTGAAAATATTTTTGTGGCCTCTGTCAGTCTTGGTGAATACGTGTGATCACAATTCTTCTCATGGGTCTAGCATAAATTGAGGGAAAATTAATTTGTGTTTTTGGTGTCTGACGGTGTTGACACAAAATAAGGAATGTCAAGGTAAAAAGCCCATTTTGATAAAAAGGATAAAAGCTGGGAGGTTGTATCAAAGTGTAGCTCAGTATATGTTGGAAACATACATGTAATTTAATTTGCCTAAACATAGGGTTTGTATTTTTTCAACATGTGTTTAGATAATGTAGAATAACTACGGTCAAGTGAGCCGAGAACTTACCATAATATCACTATAAAATGCGCAATAAATATCTAGATACGGCTGGCTTAATTGATGGCAGTCAACCTCTAACCCTACTCACTCTCCGTATCCGACACACCCACTAGTCAGGAAATAACAACATGGTGCTTGCGTGGATAAAAGTGAGGATTTAGTTCATAAAAACCGTTGTAGAAACACATTACAGATGCAGTGGTGTTTCATATTGCCCAAGACTTTGTGCCCTATACAGTCCCTGAAAAAAGTCTTGTCAATTATCCATTTTGTAGAAACAACAGCTTATAACCTGACTTTAAATTAATCAATTGGTTTTAGAAATGGCTCATATGAAAGCTAAACCCCCCCCCCCCCCCCCCAAATGATGTTTAATATACTAAAATAAATTTGCTTCACTGAAGAAATATTGATCATTTAATGAACACAGAAAGGTTAGATTTTGGCAAGACAAAAGTTGTCGCCTACAGAGAGTAATGAGAAAATTTAACAAATAATTTACTTCTAATATGTAAATAAACATATCTAAATATGTTGCATAACATCAGTGAATTAAGTGGTGGTGCTGTGAGATCCATATTTAATATCTTGTATGACTTCCATGAGCTTGAAGGATTGCATCCATGCGGTTTGACAATGATTCATACAATTTTTGATGAAATCATCAGGAATAGCAAAGAAAGCAGTCTTACATGCCTCCCAGAGTTCATCAAGATTCTTTGGTTTGGTCGTCCATGCTTCCTGTTTCATTCTACCCCAGACATGCTCAATGATGTTCATGTCTGGTGACTGGGCTGGCCAGTCCTGGAGCACCTTGATCTTCTTCGCCTTGAGGAACTTTGATGTAGAGATGGAAGTATGCGATGAAGCACCACCCTGCTGCAAAATTTGACCCCTTTTATGGTTGGGAATGTAAGAGGTAGCTAATTTTTCTTGATATTTTAGGCTATTGATATTGCCTTCAACCCTGCACATCTCTTGCACACCCCCATACTGGATGTAACCCCAGACCATGATTTTTCCGCCACCAACCTTAACTGTTTTCAGGGTGAATCTCGGATCCTTGCAGGTTCCAGTAGGTCTCCTGCAATATTTGCGGCGGCTGTGATGGAATTCAACCGAAGATTCATCTGAGAAATCCACCTTCTGCCACTTTTCCAGCGTCCATCCTTTTAGCAGGCTGTGGGCCTTAGAAAATGCCACACGTTTTTTAAATTTAAATTTTGTTTGGTGCTGGTTTCTGGGCACTGATTCGACCAGGAAGGTGGATTTCCCAGATTAATCTTCGGTTGATTTACATCACATGGTTGCTCCATCTCTACATCAAAGTTCCTCAAGGCGAAGAAGATCAAGGTGCTCCAGGACTGGCCAGCCCAGTTACCAGACATGAACATCATTGAGCATGTCTGGGGTAGAATGAAACAGGAAGCATGGAAGACCAAACCAAAGAATCTTGATGAACTCTGGGAGGAATGTAAGGCTGCTTTCTTTGCTATTCCTGATGCCTTCATCAATAAATTGTATGAATCATTGTCGAACCGCATGGATGCAGTCCTTCAAGCTCATGGAAGTCATACAAGATATTAAATATGGATCTCACAGCACCACTACTTAATTCACTGATGTTATGCAACATATTTTTGTATTTGAAGTAAATTGTTGTTCAATTTTCACATTACTCTCTATAGGCGACAACACTTTTGTCTTGCCAAAATCTGACCTTTATGTGTTCATTAAATGATCAATATTTCTTCAGTGAAGCAAATTTATTTTAGTATATTTAACATCATTTGGGAGGGTTTCAGCTTTCATATGAGCCATTTCTAAAACCAATGGATTAATTTAAAGTCAGGTTATAAGCTGTTGTGTCTACAAAATGGATAAGTGCTGGGTTAATTATCTGAAGGTGGAGTGTTATCTAAATAGATGCAATAAAAACAATTGCAAAAGGCACTAATGCACTTTTATTTATTTTACAAAAGGTTTACAAATTAATTTATCGTTGTCTGGAACTTTTTTTAAAGTTAAGGTTGGTTGAAGCTAGGTTTGCACTTAAAAAATTAAAATCTAAAATCGAGTGTGGTATGAAAAAATTGAGGATTTTATTTTGAGGCCATATCGCCCAGTTTTAGACTTTATCGTCACAGGTACATTTATGGGCTGCACGCCGACAGACAATAGACAGAAACAAATAAACATGCATACAGAATATATAAACATGTGTGAGATGGCCTTGAGATTCAGCTCTGACAGTGTGGGTGTGGGGAGACCAATTATTTTGGCAGCTATATTTGTGACACATGTGAGTTTGACTCGGTTTTTGACAGTGAGCATGTTAAAGAAGCATGTGGAACAGTAGAGCAGGATGGGCTGGACAATACTTTGATATAACAGAAGGAGGAGATGGGGGACAACATAGAGTCCTTTAAGTTTACAGATGGCATACAGTCTTTGGTGGCTCCTTTTTTGAATGTCCGTTGTGTGCTGGTCGAAAGTGAGTTTATTGTCCAGTGTGAGTCCAAGGTATTTAAAGCTGTCAACTGTTTCTACTGTGTCATTGTTGATGAGAGTGGGGGGCTTGGGTGATGGGGTACCTATTGTTATTTGTTTTGTTTTGGCTACATTGAGATGGGGGAAGTTATGTGTGCACCATTGGGAGAAGTGTGTGACAGTGTTGTGGTAATCCGATACAAAGTTATTGTCTGATAGGAGGGCGATGATGGCAGTGTCGTCAGAGTATTTGAGGTAGGTGGTGGTGTGGGAGGGGCTGGTGCAGTCATTAGTGTAAAGGGTGTAGAGGAAAGGGCTTAGCACACAGCCCTGGGGGGCTCCAGTGTTGGTGGTGAGTGTGGGTGATGTGGTTGTGCCTACCCGAACAGCTTGCCGTCTGTCACTGAGGAAGTTGTGCAGGATATGGATCAGGATGGGTGGAGTGTTGAGGTGGTGAAGCTTCCGGATGAGCAGGTGTCTTTGGATGGTGTTGAAGGCGGAACTGAAGTCCACAAAGAGGATCCTGGCGAAATTGCCTGAGGAGTCTAGGTGCTGGAGGACAAGATGCAGCAGGCAGGCGACAGCGTCCTCTGTGCCCCTTTTTCCCTGTAGGCGAATTGCAGAGGGTCCAGATGAGGTTTGACGAATGGAAGCATGGTCTTGAGCAGCAGTTTTTCAAAGCATTTCATGATTATGGGTGTGAGGGCGATGGGGCGGTAGTGATTTGGTTCGGAGGGTCGTGGTTTCTTGAGTACCGGGATTATGGTTGCGCTTTTCCAGAGGAGGGGTATTGTGGCTGTTAGGTAGGATTCACAGAAGAGGGAGTGGGCAATTGGGGCCAGTTCTGTGGCACAGGTCTTCAGCACCCTTGCTGGGATGCCATCGGGTCCTGGGGCCTTGGATGGGTTGCACCGGCTGAGCTGGCGCCGAACTTCCTCCACTGTGAAGGGGGCAGGCTCATTGGGATCTATTGGAGGGAGAGCCTGCAGTGCTTGCATGCAGTCGTTTGTGAAATCCTGTGAGTCAAACTGGTTGAAAAATGTGTTCAGGAGAGCACTGGTTTGTAACCAGTGAGTGTTTTTACCATCTGAAAGGCTTCTTTAGTGTTCATGCTGCTAAACTTGTGCTCCAGGTTGTTTTTGAACTGAATTTTGGCCATGAAGATTTAATTTTTAATATTACGGTTTGCAGATTTGAGACCAGCTGAGTCCTTGAGCCTGAAGGCTGTGTGCTTCTCTTTCAGGCTATTTTTTATTTCAGAGGTAATCCAGGGTTTTGAGTTGGGGTATTTTTTTTATTGCTTTCACTGGTATGGTGGTATATATGCAGAAGTTGATGTAATCGGATATGGCAGTGACTTTGGTATCCAAATCTCCGTCAAAGATAGTCCAGTCGGTGTATGTCAGGGAACCTTGAAGTTGTGCAGTGGAGTCCTCTGACCATTGTGGGGCGCTGTAGGACTGTGGGGGGGAGGCGTTTCAGTACTTGTTTGTACAGCGGAAGAAAACAGATGACGTTTTGGTCTGCGAGTCCGAGCGGTGGATATGAATTTGTCCTGATGGCGTCCGAGATGTTTCTGTAGCATAAATCCAATATGTTGTTTCCTCTGGTAGGAGTGTCAACATACTGCTGGAATGTTGGGAGCACGGAGTCAAGTCTGCAGGTGTTGAAGTCCCCAAGGATAAGCACTGGCGCCCCGGGGTACTTAGCTGCCATACCGTTAGCATCCTCGGCTACCAGCTATGCCGCTACGTTGACGTTAGCGCTGGGTGCGATATACACAACTGACCATAACAGTCGAGCGAACAGACCCCCCGGTGCGTTTTGATGTTGCTACATCACCTGTCGTTGATGTAAAGACATAGCCCGCCGCCTCTCGTCTTCCCCGAGTTCCTGGTTCTGTCTGACCTGATGATGGTGAAGTTGTCCAGGCTGACCTCGTCATCGGATACCGACTCGAGCGATGATGCAGATGTCTATGAAGGCCCTTTCCATTCGGCACCGGGCGTGAAGGAGGATCATTTTGTTCCGGAGGGAGCGCAAATTCGAGAGGATGATGGAGGGGAAAGGAGGCCTGAAAGGCCGTCTCCGTAGTCTGCTTCGTACACCTCCGCGTCTCCCTCTTTTCCTTGATCGAAGCTCTGGTGGGATAGCTAACGCCGGCTTGATGTTTTAGAGCGAGGCTATCGCAGATCAGCCATACACATACATACACAGACAGACAGACAGTGAGACGAGACGTAGACAGACGTGGCGTGCAGACAAGCGAGGTACGGTGAGTGATGTCGCAGCAGAGCATGCGCCAACCGACAATATTGAGCCAACATGTATGGCTACATGTTGCTTCGCTTCTACCCTTCAATTTGGTGCTATTTAATTTGAGTCAAAAGAAGAAATCTCCTGGACACATATGCCAAACCTGCACACAATGGGACCACAATGGAAATAAGCCTTCAGGCTTTTTTGTGTTTTTATCCCTGGCTTTTTATGTATTTTAATGTAACAGAGTGCTGTTCTTGTTTTTATAGATGAAATGGTCGAATAAAATCAATCAATCAATCAATCAATCAATCACAGACTACTAGAGTAGCAACCTACCAGAGGAGCAGTGAGAAAGGATTCACTTGTGGGTAACACTTTATAATAACTATCCGTTGCAACTCGTTAATAGATCATTAGTAAACTCTTAATTAATGATTATTAATGATTTGTTAAGTGTTTGTTAGCAGTTTGTTAAGGATTTATAACAATGGTAGATAGTTAATAGCTTAATAATTGAATCAGTTCATCTGGGAGGTAATCCGAGATACCGACGAGGCTGAAATAGGCTATAGACTATACACAGTGCATGGGCAACTGAGGGCAGCCCCATTTTCAAATATTTTTAAATCAACTCAATACACACTGGGCATGCCATGGACTTGAACGTGACGTGATCAGTTAATCTCGGATTACCTCCCAGATGAACTGATTCAATTATTAAGCTATTAACAATCTACCATTGTTATAAATCCTTAACAAACTGCTAACAAACACTTAACAAATCATTAATAATCATTAATTAAGAGTTTACTAATGATCTATTAACGAGTTACAACGGATAGTTATTATAAAGTGTTACCCACTTGGGCTTTAAATACAACAGTCACAGCTGAAACAGCCGTAACCTCTTGGATTGGTAGGAAATATGTCCTGTTTTCTGATTGGCCAGAGGGATATTCACATTACTCAACCTTACGCCCTGTTTCCACCTGGGATTATGATGCGATTTTGGTCATCTGATCACAAGTAGCCAGCTCTCAGTCCGTGTGTTAACACTTGTCTTTTCTTCTTTGTCTACTTGGGATCGGATACCATTTACCTGCTCTGTATGTAAATCAACACGTACATCATTTCCATTTGCATTGGTGTTTTTAACCGGTGGGGTTCAAACAAGTAAACATACAGGGCTGTACAGTGCCACAGTTTTAATCGCATTTGCTATTAAAATGCATTACGTGCGAAGATAACTACAAGTCTAGGTTGACGAGATAGGCTACTGTCTTATTTAGACAAGGAGGAGCGATGCACAACACTGCTTAGAGGGCTCTACATTAACACTCGCCAAATGTGGGTAAATATCATAGATAGTATATAAAAGTAAAAACTCTTAGGCTAGTAAATTATTACACCACTTAGGCTGGTGAAACGTGTGCTCGCCGGGCGGCTTTTCTAACGTCTGCCTCTGAAACACTCTTGTCACCACAACCAGTACACGGCTTTCTATATGCAGTTAAGTTACTGCATGTGCGAACAGAATATTTCCTGTGCGCCTTCACATTAAAAGCATGTTACTAGCCAAACGCGAGTTGACTTTTATTTTTAAAGAGGACCTATGATGCTTTTTGACTTTTATGACCTAGAAACGTTGTTATGATGATTCATAGTCATGCTTAACCATACTAAATTATCAAATAATGACTTACATGCATTTCGACATATTCCCTGCTGACCGTCTGGGGTGTCTGTGCAGAGCACTAAACACTATTCTAGCCAGTCGAGAAGTCACGTGTTCAAAGCGGTCTACCCTTTCATAATTCGTGACGTCGCATAAAACTTCGTGACTTCACCACGCGGATGTTTCCATGTATGGTAATGCTGTCACTTCCCTGTTCGCGTCTGCCTCGCGCCCTTATAGGTCCATGCTCGCGCTTCCCGCCACTGAAAGTGTTCCGGAAGGAAGGTAACCAATCACAACGGAGTGGGGTTTGCAGGAGGGGGGGGGAGGGTAGCGGAGATGGCCGATGCACAGGCGGAGGGAGCGGAGATTGCCGAAGCACACACACTCAAGTGTTGACAGGACGTGCTGGATCGCCAAAATAAGAGAAAAAGCTTCCCGAAAATCTACATAGTTTTTTGTGATGTGATTCGTGTCAGGTTGCTCTATAGCAGTGTAAAACAAGAAATTAAGACCAGAAAAGTAGTATAATAGGTCCTCTTTAAGCAGATAAGAACAGATGCCTTGCAGCTCACCAGTCAATAGCAGCGATTTCCGTGTTTTCAGATTTACGCAGTGAAATTAAAACAGAGGACAGAAAGCTTGTCATTCGCAATACTGGCAGATGCAACTAACGTTCATGAGGCTTCTATAAAAGCTGCATGAACGCCATTGATGCATTTTCAACGTATTTCCGCTCAGGCAGGGGGCGGCAGTTGAGTAGAAGGTCCCTAATGTGGACAAGAGTCACATTGCTGTTTCTACTACCATTTGAATGCGGACACATCGGACATAAGCGACGTATACCACCCCCGAATGTGGTTTTTGTGATCCGATCTCAATGCGTCTTGAGAATGTTTTCACCTGTAGTTAGAGCTGTATTCATGTGATCAGATCACAAAAACCACATGTTAAAGACAAGTGGAAATGGGGTCTTAGATATGTAATAAGATATGTAAAAGTCACCTTTTTGTCCATGATGCTGATGAAGAGGAATCGCTGACGAGGAGCCACTCCTGCCCCGGCCTGGCCTGGACTGAACCAATCACTGTGCTCCAGAGACTCAAAGCGCTGGAAGCCTTTATGAGCTGGAGACAGGAGAGAGTCACACTCAGTCAAACAGAAGAAGCTATGTCAATCAAACATCCTTTCATCATTATCTGTCAATGGACAGCATAGTTCCAAAACTTTGAGATCAACTTTGCTATTACTGCATTAGAACACTACAACTGCACTGTACTAAAAGTATCTTATCAAGGTCTCCTTTCACTTAGTTCTATACATTTTTCTATGCATTTCCTTTTCATAATCTGGGCTATATATAAACACACAGGTGTGCAGAACAAAGGGCAGTTATGTACTGGCAAAATGAAATGTACTCACACACTTAGAGGTGGTGTGGTTAGCAGTTCTTTAGGTGACCAAGCTGAAGTGACACTATCAGCTGATTTTTTTACACAACACAAATGTTAAATAATGGCCGTCTGAGTGCAGACAATGGCTTCCAAACAGAAGGTTAATCTGACAGCAGCCAAAATATCCTATTGGCCTGTTTTTAAGGTTGTATTCACACCTAATTGTCTGCTTCTTTGGTGCATACTAGTTGAGAGGGGATGCACTGTTTTGTTTTTCAGATAGTTCGGATTGCGTTCACAAAGGCATACCTCAAACGGACTATAAATTGTAAACAAAAGTCATGTGCTGTCAGAAAAAGATACATACAATACCAACTTATCACATGACATTCACAAATAAGAAATTAAATTAACTTAAAAAATATATTAATACATACAGCAAAACAGTGATTCACAAATTGCTTAAGAGTGTACAGCATTAATTTTGGAAACTCTCGACATGATATTTGACTTTTCCTTTAATTGTTTATATCTTGGAGAACTCCCTGATGGTCTCAGTAAAGGAGACACATACCTGCTGAAGATTTTCGTGGTTGCAAGTAAAAAATAAATTACTAAATGCTGGCTCCAGAGGAATGCTCTTACCAAGAGACTTCTAACAAACATCAAAAGGATAAAGGAGAGGAATACTGGAAAAAATGGGATCGCTACAAACTTAAAGACTCTTAATTCTATTCCAATGTGAAGATACAGTGCTGCTTGAAAGTATGTGAACCCCTTGAGCCTTTTGGAATTGTATTCAGTTTAACCATTAATCATTCATTTTTATCAACACCAGTATTTTTTATATGAAATAACAGATGTTTGTTTATCAATTCAACATTTTTCTTTTCTGGAAATCAATTTTTAAAACAGATAAAACAAATGATTAGCCAACTTTTGTATGTGCAAAGGTTTGTGAACCTTGAGCTGCATTGCTTAAATCGAGCAGCTAAACACAATGACGTGGGACAAATTGAGTGATTAAATGGACCAATGTAATGAGAGATCTTTTGGGAAGAAATTGGCCGAACTAGATAAAACAGAGACACAACCAGGTCAGTTTAGGCTAACCAAAGTGAACCCATACAGGTCAGACATGCCAAAAGGGAAAGAAAATTTCAGAGGATCTCAGGAATAGTTGTGATGTTGCACATTTGTCTGGGGATAGCTGTGAATTAATTAAAAAAAAGTTTGAGTTTAATCGCTCCACCATGAGGCAAATTATCTACAAATGCAGAGTTCTAAGAGTCACTGAACATCTGTCTAGAAGTGGACTTCCTTCAAAAATATCCACAAGTGCCACAAGAAAAAATATTTTTCAGCTAAAAGCCATCTCAACCTTTACACCTTGTGATTTGAGGACCTCCATTGCAGTATCTGGGACAGATGTGCATGGTTCCACAATAAGAAGAAAACTCAGTCAACATGGCTACCATGGGAGGGTTGCTGAAGAAGCCTCTGCTCTCAAAAAAGAACAAAACTGCTTGTCACAACTTTACCTGAAGTCTTCTGGAAGTCTATTCTGTGGACAGATTAGTCCAAAATTTAACTGCTTGGTCATGACCAAAACCACCATGTTTGGGCAAAAATGTATCTCTGCCTACCACCAAAAGAACCATCTCCCAAGTGAAGAATGATGGTGGCAAATGGTCTGCACATCACTAGATGTAATGTTTGGGTTGTCCATTACCAGAAAAATCACTTTTCTTGTGGTGCTTGTGGATATTTTTGAAGGAAGTCCACTTCTAGGCAGATGTTCAGTCACTCTTAAAGCTCTCTATTTGTAGATGATTTGCCTCACGGTGCTCGATTTAAGCAATGCAGCTCAAGATTCACAAACTTTTGCACATACAAAAGTTGGCAAATCATTTGTTTTATCTGTTTTAAAAATTGATTTCCAGAAAAGAAAAATGTTGAATTGATAAACAAACATCTGTTATTTCATATAAAAATACTGGTATTGAAAAATTAATGATTAATTGTTAAACTGAATAAAATTCCAAAAGGCTCAAGGGGTTCACATACTTTCAAGCAGCACTGTATTTCATTTCATTTATTGTTTATTTAGCAGGGACAGTGCACAATATACAATTGAGCCAGATTATAGCCACATGGCTAATTTTCGTCTGTAGTCCCTGGACAGGAATTGGTGTTAAGCTAAAAACAAAAAGGATTAAAATGAATAATAATACAAGAATTTGATAATACAATTAAAAGGTGCCCAATGTGCAAATATAGGCTCACAATATTGCATGACCAAGAAGGCACCAAGGTATGTTTGTATTGTGTACTGTACCTATGCTTTTCTTATTTGTACCTACTTTTGAATGTGTGCATTGTCATGTCCTAGCCCTCTTTTGTTTGCTTGTTTCTTGTTTTATGTTCATATATAACAAAAAATAAAGTATATAAAAAAGGGCGTACAGCATTACAGTGCGTTCGAAATTATTATGCAAATTATATTTTTCTCAGATTTACCTAAATAGTCGATGCAAATGACAGTCAGTATACTTTAAGTCATCAACCGTTAAAGTATGATTCACATTTTATTTAACAAACCTCCCAATGATAACAGTATTTTTTTTCAAAAATAAAAAACACAAAACGCAATCCAAATCATTATGCAGAACAGAGTTTCAAAACATTTTATAGGTTGTGAAGAACAAAAAATGGCCATTTGTTGAATTTGCAGAATGCGGAGGTCATATTTATTGAAATCAAAGCTATTTCAATCAAAAACATCTTAACAGGCAAAGTTACATGTTAACATATGACCACTTCTTTGATATCACATTCACAATTCTTGCATCCATTGAACTTGTGAGGTTTTGGAGAGTTTCTGCTTGAATGCCTTTGCAGGATGTCAGAATAGCCTCCCATAGCTGCTGTTTTGATGTGAACTGCCTCCCAACCTCATAGATGTTTTGCTTGAGGATGCTCCAAAGGTTCTCAATAGGGTTAAGGTCAGGGGAAGATGGGGGCCACACCATGAGGTTCTCTCCTTTTATGCCCATAGCAGCCAATGACACAGAGCTATTCTTTGCTGCATGAGATGGTGCATTGTTATGCATGAAGATGATTTTACTGCGGAAGGCACGGTTCTTCTTTTCGTACCACGGAAGAAAGTGGTCAGTCAGAAACTCAACATACTTTGCAGAGGTCATTTTCACACCGTCAGGGACCCTAAAGGGACCTACCAGCTCTCTCCCCATGATTCCGGCCCAAAACATTACTCCACTACCTCCTTGCTGACGTCGCAGCCTTGTTGGGACATGGTGGCCATTCACCAATCATCCACTACTCCATCCATCTGGACCATCCAGGGTTGCACGGCACTCATCAGTAAACAAGACTGTTTGAAAATTAGTCTTCATGTATTTCTGAGCCCACTGCAACCGTTTCTGCTTGTGAGCATTGTTTAGGGGTGGCCGAATAATAGGTTTATGCAGAGCTGCAAACCTCTGGAGGATCATACACCTTGAGGTTCGCGAGACTCCAGAGGCACCAGCGGCTTCAAATACCAGTCTGCTGCTCTGTAACGGCATTTTAGCAGCTGCTCTCTTTAACCGATGAATTTGTCTGGCAGAAATAGGCCATAGAGCAGTGGTTCCCAAGCTTTATTGACCTATGTACCCCCTTAAGCTGGTTGCCATGATAAAAGTACCCCATCGTGTGTGATTTTTCGCCTTAATTTGTACTAATAATAAACTCTTTGTCTTCGTAACTAATCCAGCTGCACATTAAATTAAACCCATTTGTACAAATCTCCCTTAATACAAACACATTTTGCACTTGAAAATTACAATTATTGTGAGGAGGGGGTGCTAAGTCATAAGCCATGAAAATGATATATCTTTAAGCACTGCATGTGCTCTAGAAGTTCAAATTAAGGGAGAGCTACAATTTAGAACAGGGTCCATTACTTCATTAAAATCTGCGCCTAAAATAATTGGGTGATCTCCCATATCATTCAGTTTCTTCTCAAGTAGCCCAAAAGAGGCAGGATCATCTATATTTGGAGAATAAATATTTGCTAGTCATTGCTAAAATCTCACATAACAGCATTCTCCCTGCATCATCCACACTCTCTTTTAAGCATTTAAATAATAAATTATTATTAGCTAATGTAGCAACCCCTCTACTCTTGGTTCTGCCACAAGCAGCCCCCACATAGCCCACCCAGTCTATACAGAGCTTGCTATGTCACATTTCTTTCATTTAATGAAAGTTAAAACTTTATTCTTCTTGACTACAGTATCGAGGCTTCTGACGTTCCAGCTCCTAAGTTTCAACCCCAACATATAAACACAACATTGCATATGTTAATTAAAAAAAAACAAGAAAAGTTTTCATGCTTAAAAGTACTCACCAAAAAAGTGTAGGTTGAAGCGATTGCTTATTGCACCTACCCTTTTTACATTATATATTCTTTTTTCGTAGTTCCCTCAGGTACTTATCATTTTCTTATTATTTTATTTTTCATTAAGTATTATTATTCTATTTACTTATTTACAATTTCTATGATTATTTTTATTATTGTTGTAAATAATTACTGTATATTTTATACATATTACTTGCAAAATTATGACACAAAACAAAATAAATCCACTATTCACAGCGCAATTCATGCTTCACTTTTATATTTGTAAAGCATCTTCTTTTTCAGTATTTTTTAAGTCTTTGTACCATGTTACACATTTTAATTTCTTCATCTAAGGCATTCCACATGTTTACTCCTTTTACCAATATACATCTTTGTTTAAAAGGTGTTCCTATCATTATCTTTGTAAACATGCACATTCCCCTTAGTTCATACTTGCTCTGTCTAATCTGAAACAACTTCTGGATACAGTCTGGAACTATCCTGTTTTTGACTTTATACATTATTCGCGTTGTTTTTAACTTGAAGTCTTTCAATTTAAGTTTGTTTGAGTTTATAAATAATGTATTGGTTGGTTCAAGATGTTCTGCTCTGTTAATGACTCTGCTTGCCCTCTTTTGTAGAATAAAATAGGGTCTGTAACTGTTTTGTAGGTGTTTCAACATATTTCCACACAGTATGTAATGTATGGTAATATTTAGGAACTGTACAACATGTGTAATGATTTAGAATTGAGTACATCTTTCGTTTTATATAGTATTGCAATGGACATAAACTTTTCTTTTCAGTTGTTTGATATGTGGTTTCCAGCATAATTTGTGGTCCATAAACACTCCTAAGAAGTTGTTTTCATAGACGCTTTCTATTTCCACATTGTCTATCGTGATTTTCATTTCATGTTTGATTTTTGTGTATCCAAATATAGTGAATTTAGTTTTCTCTAAGTTTAGAGACTAATATCAAACCATCGTTTTAGGGTTTTCAGTTCTTTCTCCACTGTATCCAAAAGCTGGAGAGGTTAGCAGGGCTGCTGGCTGGAGATGTAAGCAGAGCTGCTGCTACATGGAGGCTGAGATGTTAGCAGAGCTGCTGCTACTGGAGGCTGGAGATGTTAGCAGGGCTGCTGCTGGGGACTTGAGATGTTAGCAGGGCTGCTGCTGGAGCCTGGAGATATTTGCAGGGCGGCTGCTGCTGGGGCCTGGTGATATTTGCAGGGCGGCTGCTGCTGGGGCCTGGAGATATTTGCAGGGCAGCTGCTGCTGGGGCCTGGAGATATTTGCAGGGCTGCTAGCTGCGGCCTGTAGATGTTAGCAGGGCTGCTTTGGCACAGCCCAACCTTTGTTATAGCCTTTCAAAGTCCAAGTAGTCCACATTCACTTCAAAATTATTTCCATTAATCCAGTGTGCTCATTAGTACTTGATGTAAAACAAAAAATTAACACAGACAGAGAGACAAACTCACATGCAACCTAACATGCTGCGATCTTGGATCAAACCAACTGGGCTACATCACAAAGTTAAACGTTAGCCTACACAGTGCCAAATGCCAATGGTATTACATTGCTTTACACAGACTTTACTGACCATGTCAAAAGTACTGTCCGAAGATTGTTCTGGTGAGTGTGCCATTAATCCAGTGGAACAGGCCAGTTCATCCCAGGGAACAAATGTTATCCAGGGCTCTCGTCAGTCATCAAATCGGCGGGAACCCTGCGTTGATCTATCCATGAATATTGGCGGATAGTCGAGGGAGAATTTGATACGCTTTTCATGGAGCATCTTCTTACACTAGTTGAACTTCATGCGCCTCTCGTTAACCAGCTTGGAGTAATCGGCGATGATCATGATGAGGTGATCTTTCCAGCCTCTGCAATGCTGGTCCGATCCCCTAATCTCAGGAATCTAGTGATGATGGGTCTCGCCAGCGAAGGTTGTCCATGGTCCTGTGTGCTTTGTCAATTTCCAATCGAAAGTCAATGTTGAGAATCTCTGATCGAATTTTGACCAAGAATGACAGTGCATCGCCTTCCTCACTGCCCGCAGGAAGCCAGATGAAACATAAATTATTCCTCCGCTCCCGGTTCTCGATGTCATCCAGCTTTTGTCGGAGGTCTTCCACCTCTGTGGCTGTAGCTGGGGGGGTTCAACTGCTGCCTCTCGTTAGCATCCTCCAGGAAGCATTAATGTCTGAAGCATTCGTTGTCACCCAGATAGCCTCCAGCAGCTCTTATTGTGAGCCTCTGATTTTTCTAAGATAAGAGCAGTGAGTTTAGCAAACGCTTTGGCAACTGCACCTGAGATGGAGCTAGCAACAGGTGAGAAGTTGCTAGCATTAGCCATCTGGCTAGCTTTGCCCTCACCGCCACCTGCCGGATTTTGGGGGTTGCATGGAGTTTCTAGTGTTGTTTGACATTGTTGCACTATACCGGCAACTTATTAAGAGGGAGGAAAAGAAAAAGATTGTCTCTTTGTCAAGTTTTAAAGCAAATTGTGTGCAGGGGTAGGCTCAGCTCTTCTTTACGCAGCCATTCTCATCCACCACATCACGTGACTCTGTTCTGACGTAAGTCTTAATAACGGGTGTATTTAATGAAAGACATCATTCAAAAGTCGGCAAAATGATGCGTAAATACTCTTCCTGTGATTAGGGCGGATGGGGTTCACACCAGCGTTGATCCGCTCAAGAGTTCACTTGCAAGCGACCAGAGACCACCTCTTTCAAGTGGAGCAGAGTTTGGTTGTTTAGTGCGCACTACAGTCTCGGACTGCGTTCAAACCAACCCAAATTAACCAGCTTAAACGCTCCAGGGTTTGTTTCAACTACACTAAACAAAGCTGGTGTGAACATGCCCTTAGTTACACGTCATAAATTAACATGTGTTAGCAACAACTGATATAATATGCAGGAAGAAAAGTCAATCATTTGATATGTAAAAGGTGTACGATATAAATAAGAACATTAATAAGCATTGGTACTTTGCCAACTTCAGTAGAACTATTCTCATTCACTTGAACATGTGTGTCCACATACTTGTTCACAGTCACACATTGTAATTTATATCACACTGTAAAGGGGAGACTGTTGTCTCGTATTGAGGAAAAATAAACGTTAGGGTGTGTCAATGCCTATCTTGTTGATCACTGGTATTCCTGTGACCCCAAGCACCCATGTTCAACACATTTCCTTTCACTGGTGGAGATGAACCCACATACACCTCTCAGAAATAACACAAACATAAACACTTTCCAATGTCTTGGTTTAATGCCAATTGTGAATATACTGTATAAAGCAATCCGTATTGACTCGACCAGCCCTTTTGTCCAATTTAAGGCTGTGATGTTTGTTAACTAATTAAAACATTTAATTAAAGAAATATGAAATGTGTACTAACAAAAAAACAAAACATTTTAAACATCATCAGCATCAATTCAGCATTGAGCTGAAAAGCAAACTTACGTGTGAACCTATTAAGCACTGGGGTGTTTTCCTCATCTGAACTGTCTTCTGTAGGCAAACAGAGATGGAACAAACAGCAATGCAGCATGGGGAGTGAAACACACAGCTCAACTCAAACTGATGGAAGCACACACTTGCACAATAACAGTTATGTGAGTCAGCTGCTGGAATGGACAGAGAAACCCAGAAGGAAAGTGCAGCAGCAAGGAGAGCATATAGTGCAAACACACAACACTCATGCCTCTTCGCTACGAATGAGATTGAAACAGCTGTTAGCATGCTGCTAAAATAAGTTCATTCAAGTCTTTGCATTGTGTACATTCACTTACAGTGCATACAGAAAGTATTCACAGCGCATTCACTTTAGCCACATTTCGTCATGTTACAGCCTGGAATAACGCTGAATTAAATACATTTTTTTCCTCAAAATGGTAACCAGCAGTTGCTGTTGAGTTTTGCCAATGCTAGCCCGAAAGCTAACGAAGAAGCTAATGAAGCCGACGCTGACATTTCCAAGCAAGAGGAGCCAGGAGCTTGCCAACATGTCTAGGCTTATCAAAGATACCTCCAAAGCACAAGACAAGAAACTTGAAGATATTAAGAAATCCACATTTGCAGTATAAAACAAGCTAACAGTTTTGCCGGCTTCCCGGAGGAGTGCGAGGGCGGCGATGCACAGGCTTTCCTCTGTGATAATACTCCAAAAACATGGAACATTGATTTCGCTGAGAGGCTGAAAATTCACCGAGCGCAAAGGATGGGAGCAAAGCATCAATCGGAACCGGGCCAGACACCGAGACCAAGGGCCCTTACTGCCAGATTCCAAGACAGAGAGCGCATCGTGGAAGCAGACGGTAAAGGGAAGGTTACTTGGAACAGGCAAAACATAATGGTGTTTCCCGATTACTCCAAGATCGTCACTGACAAACGCCTGCGCTTCCAACAAATGCAAGAAACTGCTCCATGGCGACACATGAGGTTCTCCTTCATATTCCCTGCTTTGCTCGTCATTCGGGCGCCTGAGGGTCGCCATGAATTTGATGAACCAAAGAAGGCACTCGCCTACATCCATTCCCTGGGTTAGTGCAATGCACTCCTCTTTACGCATATGGCCAGACGGCTGTGAAGTTGCCGTCGGATTTTGGCGTGACCAAAATGTTTTGGAATATTTTTTCCTGCAAGTTGGTTAAAGTGGACCTATTATACTTTTCGACTTTTATGACCTATAAACGTTGTTATAATGATTTATAGTCATGTTTAACCATACTAGCGTATTAAATAATTACGTACATGCATTTAGACATATTCCCTGCTGACCGTCTGGGGTAGCTGTGCAGAGCGCTAAACGCTAGGGCAGCCGGTCGAGAATTCACGTGTTCCAATTTCCTGCCATCGTGTCGTCACGATCCCGGATTTTTCTATGTATGGTAATGTGCTGCTCTGGCAAGCTCCGGCCATGCCCCCACCATCCTGCTCTCAGAAATCTGCCTGCGTGCTCCTGAAATTGTTCCGGAAGGAAGGTAACCAATCACAACGGAGTGGGGTTTGCAGGGGGAGGAGAGGGCGGATAAGCACAAAGCAGTGTGAGGAGCAGACTGCTGTGCTCGCTAGGGTGAGAGGAAGAGTGTCCCGAAAATCTACATGGTTTTTTGTGATGTGATTCGTGTCAGGTTGCTCTATAACAGTTTTTAACAAGAAATTAAGACCAGAAAAGTAGTATAATAGGAGATCTTTAAGAATGTTTTTTTATATTGTCAGACATTCAGGGACAAAAATTTATACTGGCTAATGTATATGCCCCGAATACAGTTGACCCATCATTTATTGGTCTGCTGGAGACATGGGTCTCATGGTGCTCATTGACATGGGTGACCCGATAATTATGGGTGTGGATTTTAATAAGGTATTGGATCCGATATTAGACCGCAGCACACCTACGCAACATCCTACAAGGACTTGTATTGCCCTGCAGGATATGTGTTAAACATATGGGTTGGTAGATATCTGGCGCGTACACAACCCATCTAGCAAGGATTATACATTTTATTCTTCCCCTGATAGGAGTTTCTCTAGAATAGATTTCATTTTGGTATCAAATTCTGTTATCTCCTCCTCAATATAAGTTGCATTGGAAACATTATAATATCGGACCATGCGCCTGAATTTCTCCACATGGTTCCCTTTAGCAAATTACAAAGATCACCCAGATGGAGGTTCAATTCCACCCTCTTGATGGATCCTAACTTCAGGGAGTCTTTGAGAGCTCAAATCAACCTTTTTAAAGAGACAAATTTGCATTCTACACCATCACTAGGAGTTGCTTGGGACACTTTTAAAGCTTTTATCAGAGAACATGTAATCCAAAACACCTCCTTTAAGAAAAAGGAACGCATGGCCAAAAAGTTGGACCTAGAAAAAAAAATCACGATAGCCAACACTCAGTTTAAACAAAACATGTCTACCGGTAACTTGACTGACTAGGTTGAAGTACGAGCTCAATACTATACTTTCTCAGAAAGCAGAATTTTTCTCTTTTCATGGCAAGACACAAATATTTTGAGGAAGGCGAAAGGGCTGGCAAACTTCTCGCAAGGGATATCAAACAGAGAAATTATGTCTATACCAGCCATCAGAGATGAGAAAGGCAACTTACATTCAAACACTAGGGAGATAAATTAAGCCTTTAAGAACTTTTATGTTGAGCTCTACACTTCTGAATCATAAGCTGATACAGGAAATATAATGTCATATCTGAGAACCAAATGGAAAATTTCGATCTTCAAATTACTAAAGAGGAAATACTACGGTTCATTAAACATCTACCAACAGGCAAGGCCCCTGCACTTATTTGCAGACCCATGGGGAAGCAGAGCTCCACCGGAACACAAAATTTCTTCACCCAGTGTTTCTTCTTCTTTTTGTTTTACTGCCGGCATTCACCTAGCGGTGAATAATAACAAGACACAGTTTCCACCGGTTATGGTGCTAGTAGACAGTAGAATAAGTCAGTTTGTTAAGGGTCCCAAGTGGCCAGGACGGTGGTAAAAAGTAGATGTTGAGGTAGAAGATGAATGAAGCAACGAAGCTTTGTGTACATCTTCCGAAATCCGTCTCTTTAATTCACAATTATCACAAGTAAGTCAATCACATACAAATATAAACTCTTATAAATAAAACACAAAAAGTGCCACCACATTAAAATAAACAGCTCATTTTATAAAAGTGGGGTGAATGACATTAACGTCTGACACATGAGGTGACAGTTTCCATTGTAGATCCTGATTGATTTATTACCAGATCCCTTGTCCTCTAGTGATCACAGTTTTAATTATTATATAATTTCTATATTCATATTAGGCTATTGAACGATCGATGCTCGTCTGTGACTTTGTGATCACGCAAGTGAACAGTAACGATTGCGTGCAGCCGCAGAATAAAATTTCAACCAGACATACATAGCCTATGTGCAGTGGCACAGACGTTAAAAAACTCCTGTTAATAAATAAATAAATAATGAGATACATACAATACAATAGGTTTATTAATCTGAATGTAGAGCATGTTCACAATGTGTAAGGTGGCCGCATAGGAACGGCACGAGGGCTGAGAACTACGCTACTGATCAGATAAATGATCGCTCAAACGTAAAATCATCAGGAAATTATCAAAACATCCCGATGGAGATTTCTATGGAGTGATTTTGCTTTAAACTGTTGTTGTGCCTACAGCAGTGCTAAAAAGTACAATAGAAACCTATGAGGAAAAATGAGGCCTACCTCCCCTTTTCAAAGCCTGATAAGGAACTCTTGGGGCCTACATGGGTAAAATAAAGCCTGGATTTGAGTTTTCTGGAGGCAAAACCCCCAGAACAAGGGGTCATAAAACTAAGGGACCCAGCCCTAGTTTCATCACACCTGATAAGGTTTTGTACCCCCATTGGCTGAGATCTTCCAGTCAACCATGTGACCCTGCAATGATAAAACCAGCAAGCACCCCAAAAACTGAGCCTTTCGCAGTGGAGCCATCCACAAAGCGGGTGTTTGCAAACTTTAAACTGAGCTCACAGACTGCTTGCCTGCAGTCTTTACCTTCCCGGATCCGAAGGAAGTTTCACCAAGGAAACTTCATCCTACCGCGGCTGCTGAAACTCAGCCGTGGCTTCCTCCCTACCAGCCGGAGAAGAAGCCCAGCGTCCCTGAACGCAACAGACAGTAAACTGCCTCGCCGCCTCCGCAAAAGACGCACGCCACTACCGGAGCAAGCCAGCTGACCGCAACGGGCCCCGTCTTTCCCCCCAAGAAGCAAGATCGCTCCTCCACCGGCATAAAAAGCAGGACCCTCCTCTAACCTGCCATGTGGACCACAGGATCCTATCCTACCCATCGCTTCTCATCACCGTCGGAGACGGTTCACAGTAGGCATTTGTCTGGGCTATAAATTAGGCTATAGATATCTATTTAGGTATACATTAACTTAAGGTTAAGGTACCGACTGACGAGTCGTTTTTCCCTTCTTAAATGTGATTCTGACAGCATTATTTTCATAATAATTGCCTAACTGCTCACTGTGGTTTTTCCTCCCGCTTTCCGGGAGATGTTTGATTGTTGTGATTGTCGCTACGTGCCAGAACAGCTGTTCCCCTCTGATAACTCCGAAGCAGCATCAGTTTTGTGAGACCACTCACAGATTGAATGACTGTAGTAGGCTATAAATCAAGGTGAACAACTAACTGTGCACTTTCTGTGGCGAGCTTTTACTTGATCTCCTCTTTCTTTCTCTCTCTTTATTCAAACTCTGTACATCCGCACACCAACACATATTCTTACATTTGCGTCGCGATTGTTAAGCATATGAGCGTTGACTTTGGTGGTTTCCAAAGTTAAATTGAGTAGGTCGCGAGCGCTGACCCCCTTCACGTGACTTTAACGTCACACGTCACAGTTAGGACGCCTCCGCCACGTGATTGTGTCGCCATCGGTGACCCCCTTCACGTGACGAAAACGTCACAAGCTGTCCGCCATTTTGGCTTTGGGCGGTGTCCACCCCCTCCCTTTTGACACACACACACACACAGTGGTACATACACATGTACTATAGCCTGTGGGTTTGATTCTAAACTGTTCTTATTATTGCTTGTGCTATGTCTGCTTTCTTAAATTAGATTAGTTAATGGTTATTGACTTATGTGTATCGTTTTAATCAACTTGCCTAAGTAAATAAACCCTTACATTTGGATTTTAAGAAGCAGTGTCTGTGATATGTATGTCTTGTATTTCACTAATTGCTGGTAAATAAGGTCTATGCTCGAATATTCACTCCTTCATTATCTTAAATGTACATTGTAACCAACTTTGACATTCTCAAGATAAATCCCTTTAACATTATGAGACTGTTTTTCTGATTTGATTCAAAGTTCCCTTTTTCAAAGGGTGGTGCTCCGTAGGTATTAATAAGTAATTTGATTAGCTTGACTAATTTAATTGATCATTAATTAACAATTTTTCTTAATATTATAATTTCCTTGAAATTAATAATATTCTTGACTTTGACCAAATCTACCCCTTATGAATTCCCAACACTGTACAGGGTCGCGTTGTGGCAGTGACACTCTTTCTTCAGTCGGAGCTGCAGCGTAAATTGAAAACAAACTCAGAGTAGGTTACAATTCTGACCAATGAAATGAGTTTGGGGCGTGGCCCTATCGTGTTTCCGGTGGAGGTCCGTTTCTCCATGGGTCTGCAAATAGGTACTCTAATAGATGGGTTTACAGCCAAGTTCTATAAGGCCTATCCGGAAGAACTAGCCCAGTTTCTTTTGGATATGTATAATGAAGCCTTGGTTAAGGGTAGGTTGCCCCCATCATTATCAGAGGCGCTTATTTCTCTCATCCTGAAAAGCGGCAAAGATCCACTAGACTGTAAAAACTATAAGCCTATTAGCCTGATTTCATGCGATAGCAAATATTATTCAAAATCCTGGCTAACAGACTGGATAGGGTTATAATGTCTTCGATTCACGACGAACAAGTCTGGTGTATACGCTCACGCTCTTCTGCTGATAACGTTAGGTGCCTTATTGCCATTATGTGGGCTCAACAGAATGCTAACTCCCCTACCTCCGCTATCTTGTTAGATGCCGGGAAGGCTTTTGATAGGGAGGAGTGGCGTAATCTCTTCTCCACCCTAGAGACCTTTGGATTTGGCAGTACGTTTATTAATTGGATCAAACTTCTACATGCCCAACCCAAAGCATCAGTTTCCACAAATGGCTTTTTTTTTCCCCTCATTCGACATTGGTAGGGGAACAAGACAAGGCTGCGCGCTGTCACCACTTCTTTTTGCGCTGGCTGTCGAGCCATTAGCTGAGGCCATCCAAAAGGACCCAGACTTCAAAGGCATCCAGATAGGCCAAGCCGCCCAAAAGCAAATTTTATATGCAGATGACATTTTCCTGTTTGTGTCCGAGCCAGAACACTCTTTGCCCTCTTTACTCAGAATAGTTCATAGTTTTCAGGAATATCTGGATATATGGTTAATTGGCTAAAATCAGAGGCACTCCCCCTGACAGCATAATGCCCTAAGTCTCCGGATGCTAAGTCTTCCGGTCTTGCAATTTCTCCTGGCCTGAAAAAGACTTGACATACCTAGGATAACATTTCCGCCAAATCTGTCTGATTTAGTTTAGTGTAACTTTGAAACTCTATTGGCAAACTTTAGGACTGATACCGAGCACTGTGCTCCACTTTTTCTATCTCTGTGGGGCAAAGTTAATGTAATAAAAATGACTTGTGCCCCTAAATGTAATTACTTGTTGCAAGCTCTCCCAGTAAAAAATCTTCAAACATACTTTAAACTATTTGACAGAATTTGGAACATTTTTCTATGGGATAACAAACGCCCAAGACTAAAATTACAGACACTGCAGAGGCCAGTGGATCATGGTGGGTTGGGAGTGCCAAACCTCAGATTTTACCACCTAGCATTCAGTCTCAAACATATGGCACACTGGTTTTGCCCCCAGAAATAGCCCCATACTGGTTTGCCTTAGGCTCTCCAGTGCATTTCATCACAGCTAAGTTGCCCTCAGACGTAAACATGCATCAAGTTGTCTCACATTTACAAAGGACCTGAAGGAGGGTTGCGCAGGATTATGGGGTCAACCCCCATTGTCATTACATGCAGGAATATGGTTTAATCTTAAACTTCGTATTGACAAAGAACCCTTCTTTTGGAAACTGTGGTATCGAAAAGGAATCAAGGTTCTAGGTGATCTGTATGAAGAGGGAATAATTAGATAATTTTAAAATATAAAATGACAATTTGATTTTGCCCCCTAGTTTGGACATCTGGCATCGCATATTAGATCTTTTTAGAAAGGGTCATGGCAGCAGCATATTATTCCATACTGCTTTGTAACTCTGAGGACGATTTGTCAGCCATCAGATTGACAAGGGAAGCTGATCTTATTATTGCTTTCTCAGAGGAGAACTGGAGTCTGATCCTTATACTGTAAACTCAAAAAGTTGTTGAGAGAACTTAAAACAAGACTAATTCAATTTAAAACATTGCATAGAGTCTATTGGACCCCGTCCAGGTTACACAGCAGGGTTGAGGGAAGATGCAGGGTGTTGGAGGAGCTCCTTCAATAATGGTACCCTGGTTCATATGCTATGGGGATGCCCAAAGGTACAGTCGTTCTGCTCCAGTGTCCATGACTATATAAAAACAGTTACTGGCCAAGATATCCCTTTCACGTTCAAGTTTGTATATCTTGGGAGATCCCATGGTATTACAAGATTTAACTCAATCTAACACTAAATGGGTGCAAACAGCACTTATGCTTGGACAAAAATTTATTATAACAAATTGAAAGCTTCCATTTTACCTGCACCGTCTCTGTGGTTTCTCCAATTGGGGAAATTAGCTGCACTGGAAATGTTGTCATTCAGGCTGATTAATAGGGTGGAAAAGTACCATTAGAAGTGGGGGTTCTATCATGCCTACATGGAGGATAGGAGTTGATTAGAGTGTCATAAGTGTTTTTTTTTGCTGCCCTTCTTGTGCTATCCATGTCATTTTGTGGGTGCTTTTTATTTTGATTTAACCATTACTGTTTGTTTTGTTGTTTTTTTGGGGGAGAGTGGGTTGAGATGCCACTTTTTACTCAAATTGATTTTAAAGTGAGGCCTTGACAGTTATGTCTCCAACCCAAATATGAACATATATTTCAGGATGTTGTGCATCCCTGACAATCAAAACTTTGGATATGGAATAAACTGTTTAAGAAATATAGCTTTCGGAAAAAAAGTTGTCTTGTGGCACAACTTGCACCTGGTGTGGTGTAAGTTGTGCCTTTCGAAAGAATACCATAGGGTAAATTGATATACAGGTGAAACTCGAAAAATTAGAATATCATGCAAAAGTTCATTTATTTCAGTAATTCAACTTTATAGGTGAAAATAATATATTATACAGACTCATTACATGCAAAATGAGATATGTGAAGCATTTATTTTTTATAATTGTGATTATTATGGCTTACAGTTTATAAAAAACCCAAATTCAAAATCTCAGAAAATTAGAATATTACATAAAATCAATAAAAAAAGGATTTTAAATACAGAAATGTCAGCCCTCTAGAAAGTATAATCATGCATATGTACTAAGTACTTGGTTTGGGCCCCTTTTGCATGAATTATTGCCTAAATGTGGCGTGGCATGGATGCTATCAGCCTGTGGCACTGCTGAGGTGTTATGGAAGCCCAGGTTGCTTTGATGTGGCCTTCAGCTCGTCTGTATTGTTGGGTCTGGTGTGTATCATCTTCCTCTTGACAATAGTCCATAGTTTCTCTATGGAGTTCAGGTCAGGAGAGTTGTCTGGCCATTCATGCACAGTAATACCATGGTCAGTCAACCAGTTACCAGTGGTTTATAGCACTGTGGGCAGGTGCCAAGTCTAGCTGGAAATGGAAATTGTCATCTCCATAAAGCTTGTCAACAGACAGAAGCATGAAGTGCTCTAAAATCTTCTGGTAGATGGCTGTGGTGACTTTGGACTTGATAACATAGTGGACCAACAGCAGCAGATGACATCATACCTCAATATCGATACCTATTACTGTGTTGATTGGCCAGACAACTCTCCTGACCTGAACCCAATTGAGAAACTATGGAGTATTGTCAAGAGGAAGATGATACACACCAGACCGAACAATACAGACGAGCTGAAGGCCACTATCAAAGCAACCTGGGCTTCCATAACACCTCAGCAGTGTCACAGACTGATAGCATCCATGCCACACCGCATTTAGGCAATCATTCATGCAAAAGGGCCCAAACCAAGTACATATGCATGATTATACTTTCTAGAGGGCCGACATTTCTGTATTTAAAATCCTTTTTTTATTGATTTTATGTAATATTCTAATTTTCTGAGATTTTGAATTTGGGGTTTTCATAAGTTGTAAGCTAGCCTGGCGCTACCAGACCATCGTACTTCATTTCATTTGTACAGAAGGTCTGGAAGTGCTATAATTGGCAAACGTTCACTCACTTGGAGGCGGGTGTCTGTTGAAGTTTAAAACTATTGGATCTGCGCAGTGCCACTCTGGATTATCCAACCAATCGCATAACGTTTGGTCGTGAGCCGGCTGTTGACGGTGCGTTCAGGGTAGGGATGGGCATAATTAATCGATTGCTCGATCATTGCTCGTTAAGAATATTGTCGATCACGTTAAATTGTTATCGATCATAATAGCCGTTGTGTTGCGCAGTGTGAGTCCCGCAGCACAGCAATGAATTTCACTATGTGGCAGCACCAGACTGTATGGGCAGCAATTAAACATCCTACCAGCAGGGGGAGATACTTAACTAGTAGTAGGAGACAACAGAACAGGCTCAGGCAGCAGCCTGCGAGCTGCCGTACATGGCAAAACTTAAACAGCAAGAAGTTAAGGCGAAGTTTGGCATCGGACAGCTTTAGATCTGAAAATAACTAAGTTCATTAAGCATTGTGAAACCTTGTACAACACTTAAACAAACCGAATTATGTACCACTTGTACATTGAAGCCTAAATCCGACCCTGTTTAACGTTAGCGCCGCTAGCATTAGCGGCTAACTTTAGCGTCTATGCTTTCCTACTTCGCCTTCATCAGGGAACTAATTTGCACATTTTGTTTATTAGTTGAAGTAACGTTAGGTCCTTTACCACTCAGAGAAACGTGCCGTGCCCTTATGCAGTCTTTGGCAGCATCTTAGGAGGCGCATATGTGTTAAAACTTTAAAAGGTATCGTAGCATTGGCTCCTTGTTGGCTCATAGCCTCGGGCTTTAACCAGCGCTGCATTTTATTATTATTTTATTTAAAAAAGTTGCCTTGTCTTAATAGATTTGTTTGCCTAGAAGATCTTGGAATAAAGATGTAAATGAGTAAAAACCTCTTGTATACAGTCTATGGTAAAAACGCTGTATTTTGGATGTTCTGTTGGCATTTTTTAATATGTAAAAAAAGATAACGATTAATCGATAATTGCTCGTTAATTTTCCCGATGATCGATCAATTGAATTTCTTAAAATGCCCATCCCTAGTTCAGGGAACTCGGAAATTTCCGACTTCACTACATATTGTAGTCTATGGATCTACCGGTACCTGGCAACGGTAACTTGCTAGAGCCTAACGTTTAGTTATTTGGATGTGAAAGGTTGTAGGCGTCCATACTTTCCCGAGCAGATGCACTGGAACACAGACAGGTTGGAACTCGGAACTAACAAGTCGGAAGTTTCCGAGTTCCGAGCGTAAGGGAACGCAGCATTCAACTGAAACTGGAGCGCGACGCGACTTCGACCCTCATCGTTCTCAGCCACTTCTTCTGTTCGCTGATTGGATACTCAGAAATCTGTTCGGAAAAATCTCACTAATACGCCCCACCACCAGACTGACTACTGAAGGGAAAATTAAATTTGGGCGGAAGTAGGTAGGCGGGCGGAGCCAGGCTAGTTGTAAGCCATAATAATCGCAATTATAAAAAATAAAGGCTTGAAATATCTCACTTTGAATGTAATGAGTCTATATAATATATTATTTTCACCATTTAGGTTGAATTACTGAAATAAATGAACTTTTGCACGATATTCTAATTTTTCGAGTTTCACCTGTATATCTCAAAAACTGTAATGCAAGACAAATCCATTAGACACTTACTTATTTAAGGTTTATTTAAAGTAAATCAAGTAAATGTTTTACAAAGATTGAAGGTACATTTTCTTAAACAAGGCCTAGCAGATCTAGGTGGTTTTACCTGCAAAGCTCACAATGACAAAGTCACCATCATCATCTTTCTGGCCATCTGAACTCTTGTCAGTGGTGTCATTAAGTGAAATGGAGATGTCAGTCTCTTCTGAGCTACTGTAGATGATCACTTTCTTTTCGCTGACCAGCGTATACAGCCATGCCACTGGCACAACTCTCAGAAATGTACTTTGCACTAGCTGCTCCGTGCTTGTGGAACCAACTGCCACCTGACAAATGTGATACCCCCTCCATTTCTGCCTTTAAATCAAGGCTCAACCTAGGGGCAAAACCCCTTTTTTTTAAAAAACAGATATGGAGCATTGTAAAAGGTTGTTCACCAAAAATGACATCTCGGACCTTCCACGATCACAACCTGGGTGGACAACCTGGTCAACTAGCTGCTGGGCCGACATGGCAAATCAGAACCACTGTTTAAGTGAATGGGGGTGAATGGGGATGGGCTAATGGGGAATTTTTTGAACTTATAGATATCATTATGAAACTTTGCCAGTTGATTACTGACATTAAAACAAAAACTTTTTGTATTACAGTATTTTCCAAAATGTTTAAATAAATATGAAGTATCATCAATATCTTACTAATGATGCGTAAATTTGCATATCTGCAAAGCCCCAAAATCTAGATGTTGGAAGAAAACAAAGTCAATTTGTATTTAATTTTTTAAAACAAAACAAGTGTCCAACTGCCTTTCCTAATCACAGTTCAAATTTGATCAATAACCCATAGAATTATTATTTATTTATTTATTTATTTTTTAATTTTTTTTTGGGCATTTTTATGCTTTATTTGATAGTGCAGAGAGACAGAGGTGAAATGGGGCATAGAGGGGAGTGACATGCAGAGAACGACCGCGGGTGGGAATCGAACCCGGGTCTGCTGCTGGGCCCGGCCCGGGAGGGGGACGCCTTACCAACTGAGCTAAAGGTGCCCCCTGAAAATATATTTTTTACACAGTTACATTTCATGTGCCATGGACCAAAAGTGTCCTTTTGGAGTCTCCAGCTGGTATTTTAGGAAACGGCTAGACATTCCCTTGGAAAAAACAGTGTAAAAAATTAATTTTCTATGGGTTATTTAACAAATTTGAACTGTGATTAGAAAAAGCTTCAGGCAGTTGGACACTTGTTTTGTTTTCAAAATTTAAAAACAAATTGACTCTGCCTTTGTCCAACATCTAGATTTTAGTAAGATATTGATGATTTTTCATATTTATTCAAACTTTTTGGAAAATACTGTAATACAAAAAGTTGTTGTTTTAATGTCAGTGATCAACTTGCAAAGTTTCATAATGATATCTATAAGTTTAAAAAATTCCCTATTAGCCCACCCCCATTTGCTTAAACAGTGGTTCTGATTTGCTCTATGTCGGCCCCCTGTAGCTTTCCAGCAGCTAGTTGACCAGGTTGTCCACCCAGGTTGTGATCGTGGAAGGTCCTGGATATCATTTCTGGTGAACAACCTTTTACAATGCTCCATATCTGTTTTTTAAAAAAAAGGGGTTTTGCCCCTAGGTATTTACCTTCATTGTTTACCTACTGAATGCACTATGTACAGCACTTTGGACAGTGCAAACTGTTATAAATGTGCTTTTATAAATACATTTTACTTACTTACTTACTTATAACTCACCGCAGGCCCTCTGGCACAAATCACCCCAACCCCAGAATTTTGGATAATATGCATGATAGCATGATGCAGCAGTTTAGGGCTGACATCATGCTAACTATATAGACACAAAGTGTAGCATATTAAAGCACTAAAACATGTGTCAAATGTTTTCAAATGACTAAAGGCGGAGCAGCCAAATATAGCCTAAATGAATAAATATTGTTACTAAATACAGTTTGTTGCTTTTATAAATACATTTTACTTACTTACTTACTTACTTACTTACTTATAACTCACCTAGGCCCTCTGGCACAAATCACCCCTACCCCAGAATTTTGGATAATTAGCATGATGCAGCAGTTTAGGGGTGACATCGTGCTAACTGTATAGACTCAAAGTGTAGCATACTAAAACTTGTCTATAATTGTTCAGACACAATAATCAAAAAACCTTGATCATGGAAATTTTACTTTGAAAGGCAAAACACAGTTTTTGGAGCTTAAATGTGCTTATATCTTGCGTTGTCATGAATATTCTCATTGGCCACTGCTATAATTAGTTTGTCTAGTTACATGCCATTGATTTGTTTTGTTTGTTTCTGTGTCTTGTTTATTTTGTGTATGTTTGTCTAAAATGGATGTTGAAAACTCAAATTAAAATATGAAACATATATATATATTTTTTTGTTGTTGCAAATGTATTAAAAATAAAAAACTAATAACTAACTTTTACATAAGTATTCACAGCTTTTGTGATCAACGTCAAAATTATAGATCAGGCACATTCTGTTTCCACTGATCATCCTTGAGATGTTTCTTCAGCTTAATCAAGTCCATTTGTGATAAATTCAGTTGTTTGGAAATGATTTGGAAAGGTACACACCTGTCTATATAAGGTCCCACAGGTAATAGTGCATGTCAGACCACAAAACAAGCATGAAGTCGAAAGAACTGTCTGTAGACCTCCCAGACAGGATTGTCTTGAGGCACATATCTGGGTAAGGGTACAGAAACATTTCTGTTGATTTAAAGGTCCCAATGAGCACAGCGGCCTACGTCATCGTGTAAATGGAAGACGTTTGGAACCACCAGGACTCTCCCTAGAGCTGGCCGTCCCTCTAAACTAAGTGGTCGGGGGAGAAGGGCTTTAGTTAGGGAGGTGGCCAATAACCCGATGGTCACTCTGACAGAGCTCCAGGGTTCCTATGTGGAGAGAGGAGAATCTTACAGAAGGATGAGCATCTCTACAGCACTCCACCAATCAGGCCTGTATGGTAGAGTGGCCAGACAGAGGCCACAGCCCGCCTGGAGTTTGCCAAAAGTCACCTCAAAGACTCTCAGAACATGAGAAACCAAATTCTCTGCTCTGAAGAGACAAAGATCAAACTCTTTGGCGTGAATGCCAAGCGTAATGTTTGGGGGAAACTAGGCACCGCTCATCACGTGGCCAATATCTTCAACTTCCGGCTTGCCGAGGGTTAAGAGCTATTTACCGTGAGCAGCGGAGAACTCAGATTCACAGCCTTAAAAATCTCTGAAAATCTTTGGAGATGTCCAAAAAAGGAAAAAACATTGATAAGGGAAAGGAGGAAGACAAAGATTATGCGGAAGAATTGAAAAAACAGTTGGCAGACTTGATGAGAGAAATGAAAAGTGAGAGGGAGACGGAGCGAGCACTGCTGAAAGCTGAGCTGGCTGGGATTATGGATGAATGGATTGGGCGTTTTGATGCAAAAATTAAAGAAAAAATTGCAGCTGGTCTGAAGCCAATGTTGATCGAATTGAAGGAACTTCAAGCCGTGAATGTGAAGAAAGATCAGCTCTTGAAAGAGCTTGGAGATAAAATTGATGACCAAGATCAACAAGCAAAAAACAGAGATGTGATAGTAAATGGTTTGGACATTAAACCAAGGTCGTATGTAGCTGCCGTGAGTGGAGAAGAAGAGGGCGATACAAGGAATGTGTCGGTGGAAAACCAGGTTGAAAGGTTCCTGAGAAGCAAAGGCATTAGTCTGGATCTGGAGAACGTGGAGTCTTGTTTTCTTCTCCCGAAGGGAAAATTGGCCAAAAAGCGTGCTGTTATTCTGAAATTTGTGAGTAGAAAGCATAAGATAAATTTGCTCAGTCAAGGCAAGAAGCTTAAAGGTGAACAAATTGGAATGAGTGAAAACTTAACCAAGAGAAATGCTAATCTGGCCTACAAAGCGAGAGGGTTAAAAAAATGTGGACGGGTCCAACAAACATGGACAAGAGATGGAAGAATCTTCATCAAATCGAATGGAGCTACACCCGAAGAAGCTAAAATTGTGCAAATCAGAACGGAGGAGGATCTGGTTCAATTCCGGAGGGAAGAGGACCTGATCAACCCAAGCAGCAAGAATGAGCAACATACCTGATGGGATAAATTATCATGAAAGTCTGGAGTTATTAGCTAATCTTTACGAGGAACCTAGATTATCAGACCCAAATGACATTATTACATTATTACAAATGACATTATAGCATGGACAATTTGAATTAAAGATAACTGGTTTGTGTCACAATATAAGGTTTGAAATTGTAAATACAATGTGCTCTGCTATTGATAACCTAATGGAATGTGTGACTATTGAAATTTAAATGAAAGATACATGTTAATTATCAGCTGTGTGTTCAGAACACCCGAGTTAAAATTGGAAGACTTTCTCTGACTGAAGAATTTGTAAATACACTGCATGTTATGGGACTGTAGTCAAGGTCAGCAGACACACTGACTGTTTTGAATACTTTTGCAGAGGTGTTTAGGCTACTAGAGAAGAAATGGACAAGGCCATATCTACATTGTCACAGGGAGAGAGGAAAATAGAGACCTAAAATTATTTGTGTATTAGAATGAATCTTCTTAAAAAAAAAAAAAAGAAAAAAAAAATGTGTTCTAACTGTAGTAGCTGTGTATCTGTGTATCTGAATCTTATGGCAGTGGGGGCGGGACTCGATAAGCCTTTGGCTTCTCCTGCTACCCTTCGGACGATAACACAAAGTAATATGTATGAATATGCAATGAGAAAATTATGTATTATGTGTAATTGTCCGGAAGAATAATAATAATAAATAAATATCATCCCTAAAGTGAAGCATGGTGGTGGCAGCATCATGCTGTGGGGATGTTTTTTAGCAGCTGGAACTGGGAGACTAGTCAGGATTGAGGGAAAGATGAATGCAGCAATATACAGAGACATCCTAGAAGAAAACCTGCTCCAGAGCGCTCTTGCCCTGAAACTGGGGCGAGGGTTCATCTTTCAACAGGACAACGACCCTAAGCACACAGCCAAGATGTCGAAGGAGTGGCTTCAGGGGCCTCATTTATAAAGGTGTGCGTAGAAACCTTCACAAAACATTGCGTTCACACAAAGCCAAGAATGTGCTGCGCAAAAAAAAGTTGAGATTTATAAAACTGTGCGGCGCACTGTTGCACGCAATCTTCCCTTTATAAATACCCACCTGCGGTGAATTGTGCCCAGACGATCTCCACCCCGTGTCCTCCCACTTCACCTCCCAGTTTCATCCCACAATCTACCATAATGGCGAATGCTAAATAGCTCCTGAATATGATGACGCTCTTAATAAGCACAGAATTTTGACTGACATGAGGAGAAAAGGGAGGCAACCGGCCGCAAAGAAAGCGACTGGGAAGGAAGAAAGCCCGTGCCATGCGCCGCTGTAACTGTCACACAAACACACACGCGCGCTGATCACATATCATGATTGGCACAGTCATTACAGTCTTTGTTAAGCTGTTTTGCCCAACTTTGTACTGTGTGAAATATCACGTATTAGCGAACCTGTAGGACTATATGTAGGCCTATATAAAATGTGTTGTGAGAAGTGAAATAATGCATTAGCCTGTAGTCTATTCCAAAGCATTGTTTCCCTTCTGTGAGATCCACACATTTCCAACAACGTCAGATTATAGGCTAGTTTAAACTTCCAGGGTAAATTGTTATAGGAAAGAGATGCATGTAATAATTTGCTAAATTCATAAAACGATTTTATCTAACGAAATATATAGTTTTAATTAATATTTTTGGCCTTAACTTTGCACAAAACTACTTTTTTACACACAGCCTAAAATATAGACTTGCTCTCCCGCTGGCCACTCACGGACACACCTCCCGACGTATTTGATATCATTATAAAGTAGAACTATAAGATTCAATTTAAAAATAACCAAAACATGTATAGACCTACTTAATAAGTAAATCAACCTACATCATGGCTGCATGCCAAAGACAGCAGTAGCCTATATTCTCAACAATAGGTAGGCACATATAATTGATTAAATATATCGGTGCCATGCATTTCACAAGGAAATGTGTTTTTTTCTGATGACAGAGCTTTATTTCGTGGTGTTGCCATTGAGTGTCGCTGATTCCCCGAGTCAGGAAAACCTTGCGGTAGCCCTACGCATGGTCAAAAGTTGGCGTGGAAATACGCACACTTCTCCGCAAAGAATTATTTTATAAATACCACCGTTTTGCCACCGCACATTTGACGGCACATTTCTGCCATCTACGCAAGGTTTTTGTGCGCAGCAAGCTTTATAAATGAGGCCCCTGCAGGACAACTCTGTGAATGTCCTAGAGTGGCCCATCCAGAGCCCAGACTTAAATCCCATTGAAAATCTCTGGAGGGATCTGAAAATGGCTGTGCACCGAAGCTCCCCAACCAATCTGATGGAGCTCGAGAAGTTCTTTAAAGAGGAATGGGCGAAACTGGCCAAAGATAGGTGTGCCAAGCTTGTGGCTTCATTTTCCAAAAGAGCCACAAAGTATTGAGCAAATGCTGTGAATTTATGTACGTGTAGAATTTTGAGAAAAAGAAAAAAAGAGTAATCCAGCGTTATTCCAGGCTGTAACAACGAAATGTGGAAAAAGTGAAGCGCTGCAAATACTTTCCGAATGCACTGTATATAGGCTAGAAGCATGAATCAATATCAGGTCCTCCGTTTACATTATGGCCATTACCTCTATCTTTGATCTTTTGTCTTCCCTTTCATTTAAAACTATGTTACACACTATAATTTAAGTAAATTGTTATTAAATGCAATTCTATCACAATAATCGGATAATTAGTTAATAGTTTTGATTTAAGAAGGTGGTCCTATATTAAAGTCACCACAGAAATTCTGATCAATAGAGTAGCCAACTGAGTTATAGTCAATTATAAGTCAATTTAGGTTATATAGAGAGAAAGATAATCACACATAAAGTAGAAGAGTAGGAATGTGTATAAATTTATGTTGCATTTAATAAGTCTTTGAAGCTTTCTTGAAAGAATGGTCTGAAATGTTGTTTCCAACATTAATGTTTTCTGGATATACAGTTAGCAGTTCAGACCAGAACAGCACTGCATTACAAAAAAGGGGTAACACTTTACAATGAGGGTACATTAACTGACACAATATGCTTACTTAACGCTATAACTAACTGTTAATGTTTAGTTATTAACGTTAAGCTAATAAATTAACTAAGCCGTTATTAATGGTTAGTTAATGCTTAATAAGCATTTTTGATTATTCTTATTAAGCATTAACTAACAGACAATTAATGTACCCTTATTGTAAAGTGTTACCAAAAATGGAAATGTGCTGCATCAGTGGGGAGAGTGTTGCTTCTCCTGAGAAAATAATGCAACCATGAATATGACTAGAGAACACTGCAAAAGTGTTTTAAAATGCTGTGTCCAAGATTCTGTCACTCTTGAATTTATTACGACAGTTATCATTTTGTCCTCCATCTCTAAAATCATGCTGAAACAGCAGAATCATGCCATCTATGCTTTATACAAGGAATGTGCTCCGACTCCCTCCCAGATATTTACAAATTAATACAAATTAATAAAAGTTCCATGTTTCAAAACACTTTAACACCTTCAAATGGCCATTAACAAGCACATTATCTTTCTAGGACCTGTTTGTTCACCAACCTCTGTAATATATTTGTTTGTTTCAATTAAGTGCATGAAATTCAATGGAAATATGTTAATAAATGTGAACAACGTGATGAGAGACCAATCCTAATAATTCAGTCTGCCTTTAACTTGACCTGCATGCAACTTACAAACTGGAATCAAAGCAGTAAACAGTCCATGACAGACTTTCAAAACTAACTATGGATGATTGTGATGCATCAATACTCATTAATTGTGTTGCATTGTACACCATGTACAGTTTAATAGGCATTGCTGAGAATGAGCATTGAGAACACAGGTGACGACTGTCCATATTTACAGACACTGGGCTGTAGTAGTTACCTTGCTCCGTACTACAGTGCCACTGATGGAAGTTGCGGCCGACAAGAATGAAGCTCCTCCTAGTCCCTGGAGGCTGGCTGAGGTTCAAGACCAGAGGGAATGGTACAAACAAGTCTCCAGTTGGGGGGCAGCTAAAGAAAAGTGAAGCAAACAGAAAAGCATTATTTTGGTATGTACACTATAAGTATTGAGGGCCTGCATTCCACTAGGGGTAGCTCAACAGATTTTGTACCCCCCAGACATAAGACTAATTTGGGAAAGGATTATTTTCTTCATGCTGGAACTACACTTTAGAATAGGTTACCTGGTACACTCAAGTTAGTCAGAAACATAGGCAGTTTTAAACAGGCTTTGAAACATTGGCTTGGACGCCAATCTTAGGCTTGTCATAATAATGATCATTGTTATGTGTGTGACTTGAATGTAATTGTGTACATTTTTTGAATGCTCGATGTGTAATTTGCTGCTAATTGCCCTCTTCTCCTGCCCCGCAGGGACCACAATGGAAATAAGCCTTCAGGCTTTTTTGTATCATCCCTGACTATTTATGTGTTTTAATATATGACAGAGTGCTGTTCATGTTTTAAATCAAAATTGTCAAATGAAATCAATCAATCAATCAATAAATCAACCTGAGATTAAAATATTATGCTATTTTGATGCAGGGATTGCTGATGCCAATTTAGAATCAACTAACAAGTAGTATATTCTTGCAAAGAGGCCATGAATGATTTAATCAGATGACTAAATACAACTGTGGAGTCCAAAGGGTTAACTGGGCGAGAGGAAGATCTAACCTTAAATGTATCTAAAATTAATTTAAAGTCTCCACCTGATAAGTCAGGAATGAGACTGAAAACACCACAGGAAAAGCCTGGATTATCAAAGTTTGGTGCATGTATATTTAACAGGGTGGCATGAAGCGTCATAATAGTGCCAGACACATTACTAAATCGACCATTTGGGTCAGTTTTTGTGAACACATATTGAAAAGGATGATTCGTCTTTTTAGTATGGCCAAGCCACGTGCTTTAGCTGAAAAGGTTGACTGAAAGGTTTGTCCTATCCAATTGCATCTCAATTGTATGGCATCTACATGTTAAATATGTCTCTTGTTGAAACATAATATCAGTATGAAGGCTTTGCAAATGAGATATAGATTGATGATCCTATTTCCATAAGAAATGTTAGTATGACACCCCCATATTGCAGAAATGCTGGAAAACATTAGAAACCGACAGAATGTTGTGAGTGACACACACAAAAGTAAAAAAGAATGAATTTGACTGACAGCAAACAAGCAATGCACAGGTAGGATAGTAAGTGTTTTGTTTCTCTGCTTTGGATTCATATCTGTAGAGAAGATATGTATTGTACCCTCTGGAACCCTCTTTTCTATGTGTCTCCAGCATTACAGATACAATGAAAACACATCAAATATAATCAATACAATATTGAAAAGTGTTCAAAATAACCATTAATTTCATATACAGTTCAAACAACTCACCTTCTCTTCTCAAATGCCTTCACCGTTGTATCACAGGCCAAAGAACTGACCAGGTTGACAATTTCAGTCAAGACGGAAGGCAGAAGGAAGTGTGAAGCAATCTCAGCCGTGCACTGCTGAATGGAGGGGCAGCCTGTTTACCAGGACACAAGGGATACTAAGAGTGATCAGCTTACACATTAAACACCTCTCATCTTCAGAAGATGCAATATTTTAGATATATACTGTTTTTTTCTTTTGTTGTTGCAGAAAATATGACAATTAAATAATACTGACCAAGTTTGGCCATGAAAGTGATCCATGGCTGGCAGGTTGTCTGGTAGATAGGGTGTAAAGTTCCAACATCTCCTTCCTCCAAATGAGACATCTGCCTCCTACACAGCCAGAAAACACCAATCCTGCATTAGGACATTGTTACAAGTCCAGTAGCATTTAAAGGCCTGGGTGTTGCTGTCAATAATACAGTCAATTGTCAATTGGTCAGGTACTGAGATTTTTGGCTTCAACACTCAATTTAAGGAGTGTGCTTAAAGAGGACCTATTATACTACTTTTCTGGTCTTAATTTCTTGTTTTACACTGCTATAGAGCAACCTGACACGAATCACATCACAAAAAACTATGTAGATTTTCGGGAAGCTCTTTCTCTTATTTTGGTGATCCAGCACGTCCTGTCAACACTTGAGTGTGTGTGCTTCGGCAATCTCCGCTCCCTCCGCCTGTGCATCGGCCATCTCCGCTACCCTCCCCCCCCTCCTGCAAACCCCACTTCGTTGTGATTGGTTACCTTCCTTCTGGAACACTTTCAGTGGCGGGAAGCGCGAGCATGGACCTATAAGGGCGCGAGGCAGACGCGAACAAGGAAGTGACAGCATTACCATACATGGAAACATCCGCGTGGTGAAGTCACAAAGTTTTATGCGACGTCACGAATTATGAAAGGGTAGACCGCTTTGAACACGTGACTTCTCAACTGGCTAGAATAGTGTTTAGTGCTCGGCACAGACACCCCAGACGGTCAGCAGGGAATACGTCGAAATGCATGTAAGTCATTATTTGATAATTTAGTATGGTTAAGCATGACTATGAATCATCATAACAACGTTTATAGGTCATAAAAGTCAAAAAGCATCATAGGTCCTCTTTAAGTAACACCACTAACCGATTTTACTGTAGTAATAGTAGTGCTTTTAATGAAATTGTGCTAGTTTTCACATAGTAGCAATTTGTTATTTTTTTAAATTGAAAGTGTCTTTAGGCATAGTTTCGCATAAATGAGATTAAATTGCAAGTTTTCTTCTGTTACAGAGTAGAGTTCTGCTCTGACACAAGCTCTAGAAAAATCAAAAACAAGATTCTTGGGAGTCAACGTTGATGAGAAACAAAATGAATGAGGGTTAGTAATCTTGTCACCACAAGCTGTCTCCTTACTCTTTATCACAGTTTAATTTATCCCCATCTTTCATACCGTAATTTGGGACAGTTATTTTTCTACTGCTCTCCATAAAATGTGGGTTCTTCAGAAACTTTATATTAGAATTGCAACAAGATCAGACTCACATGTCACATCTCCTCTCCATTTCAGAAACTTCAGCTTCTTACTATTTATGATATTAATATTTTTACAAATATGTGTTTTTATTTACAATATACACTCAAATTGGAATATTCCTGACCATTTGAGACTTTAAGGCCATTTCACATGTTTCCTACCAAACGCATCAATCTTCAAATCTTCATCTTCCTAAATCTCTGACCTGCATAAGTCAGTTTTCAATACGATTTAGAGGAAAAACATTATGGAATTACTTTTTCCACGTGGCATAAAACTGTTCCTCTACAAATTCTTACAAAAAATGCCTAGAAAAACTATTAACTGGTGTTTAATATTTGTTGTTATCGGTTGTTACCCATGTATTTTTTGTATTCATATCAAAATTGTTTCACTGCTAACTGAATGTATCAAAACTTTGGCTTAGTAGTTAATAATATAAATACATGAATCAATATGCTGCACACATCTGTCTGATCTGTTCTTGATTTAATACCTTTATTCTCACATTTTTGCTTTTTCTTTAAATATGTATGTATTTTATTAGTTTGTATACATTTTCAATTATCACATTTTTTTTTTCTGTTTTTTTTGATAACTATAACGTTATGACATTTTTAAATCATTAAGGTGGAGGCTCAAAATAAGCCCACTGTGCTTTTGTCTCTCCCTGCACTGTATTTGTCTGTGGTTTAATTGTGCAAATAAAAAACCTAAAACGTAAACCTCACTACAAGTAATACGCAACTCAAATCAGATTTCTAGCTTTCTAGAGTTATTTTTTTTTGATCAACAGATAAGAAATGGTAAGTGCTAGGGCTGTAACAATATGTCTATCGAACCGAGAATCGCGATACACAGAGCCAAGATCCCGCATCGCGGTGTGAGAAGGCAGAATCATGTTTTTATTTTTATTTTTTTTTTAGGCTTAAGTTTTGGATAAAAGATTTGGTCAAGGAAGCTGTAGCTGTAAGTGTTTATTTGTTTTCAAACTTGATTTTTGGTTTACAGCACAGTTCAATATTTTTAATTTTTCAACAGCATTATTTAGTTAGAGAGAAGAGAGAAATGTTATATGTTTGGTTATTTATTCATTCATGTTGCTTATATCGTTCTTTGTGTTCAAATCTGTTCAGGTTATTTGTTATTAAATGTAACATTCAGTTAAAATAATAAATAAATAAAGTGCTTTTCAAATTTCACAAATCGTTGTATGTATCGAATCGTAGGTCAAAAATCGTGACACAAATCGAATCGTATTGTTACAGCCCAAGTAAGTGCATATGGACATGAGGCCTGCAGGCTGTTTTGGTTGGGTCTGCACCATATCTCACAATGCCTGACGTTTCTAAAAATTAAAATAGATGTATTGGTTTCATAATGAACATTATCCACTGCAGTTATCCTCCATTCCAAACACAATCGTATCATTCTCAGACAGCAAAGACTAACGTCAATGCAGAAGTTATCACTGATAATTACTGGCAGAGTAACTTTAGCTTAGTCAGGGAACGTTACGAATAGTGTTTCTGACTCTCGTCGACTCACCTTAAAACTGTGCGCTGTTTAATTACCAGAGTTTTAGATTAGTTTCTGAGTCAGAGAAGTTGACTTCAACTCTAACACATCCGGTAGCCAGATTTTAGTCTTTCAAAATATGAGGGTATGCTACTGTGACTCCTGCAATTTTTAAAGTTAACCAATAGGGAAGTTGATGCCATGCCCTCTACCCAAAATAATTCTGTAATAAATGCAAATATGTACTTCTATTGATTTGTACTATTCATCAAAAAATTTGTGATTGTGTGTGTGAGATGGTTGCATCCACACCTTACGTTCTAGAGTTTGGCTTGGTCGAAAAAGAGATTAGATTTTTAAATATTCTATGTATCATTCCAGTGTTTCCCGCAGGATTTTTTTCAGCAGCGGTGGCGTGGTCCCCAAACGTCCTAGGGCGGTCCGGGGGCATGCCCCCCCGGCCAATTTTTTTTGTACCCTTTACATTTGAATGCATTGATCTAGTGCCATTTGAGAGGAGAATATGCACTAATTACTATTCAGATAGATGGGATTATTGGTGTTGCAACTTTGCCTGTTGTGTCTTTATTTACTTTTATTATTATTATTATTATTTATTTATTTGTGTATTTATTTATTTGCACAATTTATTTACAGTTCTTGCTTAATGCTTAAACCAGACCTGCAAACTCATAAGAGGTGAAAAAGGTGACAAACACCCGACCCCTCTAGACGACACGGTAAATTGGGGGGGGTTTCCTTTATTTGATTTTTTGGGGACATGGAACTAGACAGGGACATTGGGTGCTATAAACGGGAAGAGGTTCAGTAATGTCCAACACAGAAGTAGGCCTACTGGTTATTATGAGCAATTGATAAGCAGGACCTAAGACTTTAATTTGAAATAATGTGATAAAAATTACAAAGTATCCTTATACAAAGGCCTATAGATACAAATAAAACAAAACAATTAATGAATTTCAAGGGTGTAGGTTGTGATTAAACCTTGGTTTGGGACACATTTTAATGTGGGGGTCTGGGGGTGTCCCCCCCCATAAATTTTTGAGCATTCAACACTTCATTTCCTGCATTCTGGTGAATTTCTATGCACCAAATGTATGTAAAGTAGTTTAATTGACAACATTTAGGTTTCTGGTGACAAAAATAGAATACAATACAATGCAGTAATATCATGCATTCTGTATTGCTTTCAAATATTTATTCTCCTGTATTGTTCAAATATTTGATCTAAAAAAAGTAATTATTCGTCTCTATCATTGAGAATATAGTGGCTGGTGGTATTTTATTTGCCTGCAATCTTCTAATATTTAAAAATAATAAAGTGCAAAATGAGGGTATAATCCTCCTTCTGCTTCCTTAAAACTAGTGAGGAGAGGTTCAGTGTGCGTGCAGTGGAGAGAGAAATATAGGCCCTATACAGACAGATAGAGGGAGGAAGAGATAGCTTTATTTTATAATTTAGCTTTTTGATTTGTGAGAGTGATCATCGCTGATTTTAGACTGACTCCCGCTGTCTGCTCCGTGAGGCTCGAGCCCATCAGCTGAGCGAACAGCTGTCCAACACGGAGATGAAAAACGAAACTGAAACTTAACTATCCTGTCCTGCCTGGACTGGTGGAGCAGCCAAATATAAATTAATACATATTGTAGGCTACTAAACTGTAACACAAGTAATGAGTTGTGGAATTTGCACCAGTAGCCTACAGTGGTCCACATTCTTCGCTCAGCCACTAACTGTTTCGTTAGTGAATGTTCCGCGATCTGTTTGTATGTCTCGAGCCCGGATACACAGAGCCCTGACGGAAAACTGACAGCGCGACTAAAGGGACTCTACAGTGAGCCGCTCCCCTCCGTTAGTTTCTGTTTTCCGCCGAGTAAGTTACATTCACCTCCGACGCATGGACAGCGTTTATGTTAGGCATTGCCCCTTTTCTAAAATGAGCTACGTAACCAAAAAAAAAAAAAAAAAAGTAGAATAATGAGGAAGAGGAGGATTTTAATAGCAGCGGCGGAGAAAATATAGCAGCGGTGGCGCGCCGCTGCTGTGTGAACGTGGGGGAAACACTGCATTCACTGTATTCTATATTCAATATTTTATACTTTTGCTTAATTTATTTACTTTTGCTTAATTTATTTGGGCTGAAATGTTTTGCTTCGTGGGTGTGACTTGTCTGTGTCATCACTACTCAGAACTATACAACCATTGTGTTTAATATTTTTTTCCTAAAGTAAAACATTTTTTAGAACACAACATTTTTCATGGATCTAACCTCTTCATTTTGCTCTGAACGTGTACCAGATTGATTATTTTAAATAAAGAAAAAACCCATTCTTCAGGTGAGGTGCAGCCACCATAGTCTCCAACACATCTGATGTACTAACTGAAGCCCTAACCTGTTGGCCTGCTCCATCTCCATCTCCACAGCCACAGCTTTTTCCTGGCTCCACTGTTGCTTGACGCTCTCCGTCTTGTGTCTGCGTCTTGCTGCCCGGCCCTCCTCTCCCTTCTCTTGGACTATGTCGTCAGTTGTCTTGGGGCTCCCGAGCTCTGAGTCAGGCTTACTCTGCAAGAAGCAAAATCAACACAATTCACAAATACATATAGCTCTATGTACTGTAGGAACAAGCAACAAGGCTCCATCCAAAGATCTCAGGTGCTGCAAATGGCACATCTCCAGATATAATGTTTGGGTTGGCCTTTACCAAAAAAATCCCTTTTCTTGTGGCACTTGTGGATACTTTTGAAGGAAGTCCACTTCTAAGCAGATGATCAGTCACTTTTAAATCTCTCCATTTGTAGATGATTTACCTCACAGTGGAGAAATGGAGCTAAAACTTTTTTTTAACTAATTTATAGCTGTCCCCAGACAAATGTGCAACACCAAAACTCTATTCCTGAGATCCCCTGAGATGTTCCTTCCCTTTTGGCATGTCTGACCTGTGTGGGTTCACTTTGGTGGGCCTAAATTGACCTGGTTTCACCAAACTGACCTGGTTTTATCTCTCTTTTATCTAGTGCCACCCATGTTCTTCTCTAAAGATCTCTCATTACATTGGTCCATTTCAGTACTCAATTTGGCCCACCTGATTGTGTTTACCTGCTCGATTTAAGCAATGCAGCTCAGGGTTCACAAACATTTGCACATACAACTGTTAGCAAATAATTTGTTTTATCTGTTTGAACAATTGATTTCCGGAAAAGAAAAATGTTGAATTGATAAACAAACATCTGTTATTTCATTAGACAATCACTTTAAGGTTTATTTAAAGTAAATATTTTACAAAGATTGAAGGAAAATTGTCTTAAAAAAGGCCTAACAAATCTAATGGTTTTACTCACAATGCTCACAATGACAAAGTCACCATCATCATCTTTCTGGCCATCTGAACTCTCATCAGTGGTGTCGTTAAGTGGAATGGAGATGTCAGTCTCTTCTGAGCTACTGTAGACAATCACTTTCTTTTGGTGACCAGCGTATACAGCCATACCAATGGCAAAACTCTCAGAAGTTTACTTTGCACTAGCTGCTCCGTCCTTGTAGAACCAACTGCCACCTGGCCTATGCGATTCCCCCTCCATTTCTGCCTTTAAATCAAGGCTCAAAACCCATCTGTACACCCTGGTTTTTCCTCCCCATTAACTATCTTACCTCTGCACTACTATCTTTGTTTATATGTGGATGTCTGGGGTTTTATGTCTTTTATTTTTATTTCTGTTATTGTTATTTTACCTTCATTTTTACCTACAATGCGCTATGTTCAGCACTTCGGACAGTGCAAAATGTGCTTTTATAAATACATTTTACTTACTTATAACTCACCCTAGGCCCTCTGGCACAAATCACCCCAACCCCAGAATTTTGGATAATAAGCATGATGCAACAGTTTAGGGCTGACATTGTACTAACTATATAGACACAAAGTGTAGTATACTAAAGTACTAAACATGTGTCAAATGTTTTCAAACGTGTCTATAATTGTTCCGACACAATAATCAAAAAACCTTGATCATGGAAATTTTACTTTGAAAGACAAAAACTGTTTTTTGAGCTTAAATGTGCTTTTATCTCATGCCATGTTTCTCCCTTCTTTACAGGATGAGTCAAATGGATGGCTCTTCTTAAATATATGGTCACATTTCCAATTTCTTCAATGGTTTTCTACAAACAAGGGATGGCACAACTTCCCCACCGGCACAACTCACCCCACTCTCCCCTATATGACACTTGTTATCTTCTCACGTCGTCCAAAACAGTGTGTCCACAAAGAAGGGTTCAATCATTCATATGCAATAAAACCTATTAAAAATACCTTTTTTCATCAAAACCAACACTAAATAATCTCTCATATCAATAAAAACTCTACAACACATTCATGTTTTATAAGGTTTCTAAGCGGTGGGACACTTTTTGTCACCACCGTCAGACAATCCATTAAAATGAAATAAAATCAGACAAAATAAGGGGCAGCTGTCACTATGAAGGACCTCTTGTCACATTCTACCTCTGCAGAGTACATTAGAGTCAGACAGGCTCTAATAAGTGTTGTAGTTTTAAAATATTTTACATTTCAAATCTTGAAAGTCCTGCGTCACAACCATGATATGTCAACACAGACTTACAATTTTCTGAAGAAGTTATTTTAAATGTTTCGATGATTTTATTTTACTTGAGCAGTTCATACTAGCACCTATCATCAACAGAAAAACCAAATGGCTACTATATAAACTCCATTTGTTTTGTTTAAGAAACGTTAAATATATCAACTCCGTCAGATTTCCTGTCTGACGGTAGTGACAGGCCAATGACGGAGTTGAGATTCAATGAGAAGGCGGTTTTAGGTGGTTTTCAAGTTAATATAATTATATTAAATATTGAAATAGGGTTTAGATTTTCTAATACTGTATTTATGGAAACTCCAACGATCTTCTTTTGTCATGGATGATTCTTAAAAAAGTACAGGATGATATACAAAATGAGGCGATTTGGTGTGAGTCTGTAAGAGCAAGTATGATTGAAAGACTGTAATGTGAATCTTTAATTAACGCTCAACCAATAAAATTCTCATAATGATATTTCATAGCTGTTGAGGAATGGTTGGTAAGATGTAAAAATCTAACCAGTCACCTATCATAAGAATGTGTTTTGAAATTTGAAACACATCTCGATTGCTGTTAATTTGAAAGTAACAATTCTATTACACAGTTCAACTGAAGAACATAGAGGAAAATCGATATAAAAAATGTATATTTATATACATTTTGAACATATTTTTGTGGCCTCTGTCAATCTTGGTGAACATTTGTGAACACTATACATTCATGGCTCTAGCATAAATTGAGGGAAAATTAATTTGTGTTTTTGGTGTCTGACGGTGTAGACACAAAATAAGGAATGGCAAGGTAAAAGACCATTTTGATAAAAAGGACAAAAGCTGGGAGGTTCTGTCAAAGCTTAGCTCAGTAGCTAAGCTTTGACAGAACCTCCTTGTATGTCCACTTCTGGACATACAAGTGGCAGATCATTTACATATAAGCTAAACAACAAAGGTCCTAAAATTGAGCCCTGCGGACACCAACAGGGCAGCCAATGAAAGATGAATCCCCAAGTCTGGTGCATTGTTTTCTTCCAGTGAGGTAGGACTCCATCCATTTCATTGTTTCCACAGACACATTCAAATCATAGATAGTAAATAATATGGATGTAGCATCCGGGCTGACCTCAGTTATTCACACGGCATCCAATAATCCTGGTTTGTGCGTGTCGCCATTTTGTGAGGGGGAGGGAGATAGCTGACGTATACCTCCGAGGCAAAGTGAGGGACAACGGGTGGAGAGCAGTCACTCAAGAGATCGCGCCAATACATTTTAACCTCCAAAAGAATAAAAACTAGCGTGGGCCAAAAAAATTCACCCCCCTCAGTGTTGTCATGGAGATATGACCTAAACATACAGACTAAAATGGTTTCGTGGCCCAGGCTGTAAATAGGTTTAATAATGCTGTGAAAACGGCATGTTTAACATTGGAGTCAATGAGAGATGACGGTCTTCTGCTCCCAGCCCCCAGTGGCACTTCCTGGTTACTACAGTTGTGGTCACTTCCTTATTGGATGCTGGTAAAAATCGCTGAGGTTGGGGCTTGATTCAAATTGGACGCTTTTAAGAGCAGAACACTATGATAAACAGTATCAAATGCTTTGCCCAGGTCCAAAAATACCGCACCTACAGCACTTCCACTGTCAATATTTGTTTTGATTTATTTTTTTCAGATTTTTTCTTGGCATTTTCATGCTTTATTGATAGCGTAGAGGCAGAGTTGAAATGGGGCAGAGAGGGCAGCGACATGCAGAGAACGACCGCGGGCTGGAATCGAACCCGGGTCCGCTGCTGGCCGAGGCCCATGGGGGGACGCCCTACCAACTGATTTTTTCAATGAGATAGCAGGTTGCCATCTCAGTTGAATGATTTTTCCTGAACCCGAATTGCATGGAATGAAGTCAGTCTTGTCCTGAGTTTAAAAAGGCAGTTAGTTGTTCAGCTACCACTTTTTCAGCGATCTTTTGATACAACAGGCAAGATACTGATAATTTTTCACTTTAGTTGGTTCACCTGTTTTAAAAATTGGAACTACAACTGCAGACTTCCATGCATTTGGGAAGGTTGACTGTTTAAATGACATATTAACCAAATGTGCAATTGGAGTGCTGAAGGTGATTATTGATTTTAATAAAAGTTGAGTCCCACTCAAACACATCTTTTGCCTTAAAGGATTTTAAAGTGCTTAGGATTTTTTAAATCTTTCCTTGAGGAACTTCAGTTATTTTAAAAACCGGTTTGGTGTGTTTCGGTCCTGTGATTTGTTTAAATCTTGCACCAAAGGTGTGTGACAAATTCTGTACTGAGTCAAAAATATTTATTAAATGTTAGGACAATTTTATTAAAGTAATTTGTAATAATTCCCTGTACTTTCAGTTCACGTCCGTGTCCTTGATTTTGCTTACTGTCAGTTTTTGTTAATTTATTAATATTCTTCCATATTGGGGGGTTCCGGTTGCGATGCGGACAGTGTAGACGTGCTTTTTTGAGCTCCTCGTGGTGCACGAAATAATTCTAATTTAAACTGCCTTTTTGAACGTGAGACTCTTTATAGTCACTGATAAGTGGTTTGTTACTCTGTTGGGCAACTAAAAAGATGAATACGAGCATGTCCAGCAAAACTGCACGAGGTGGAAAAGGAGCAACTCCAGCTGCTAGTCGGTTTGGGATTCAAGCTAGCAAGAAAACTTCAGACGTGCCGCTCGCCGAGATGGAGGAAGACGAGGACGAGCTCCCACTCATCTGGCAGAAAATGTCAAAAAAGCTTTTACAGTCTTTCAACGAGCGGTTCGATAAGTTCGAGCAGAATTTTCAGAGTCTCATGTCCGCCCAGCAAGCGCTCACTGAGAGACTATCGACCACCGAAAATGTGACAGCGGACCACGAACAGCGCATCCTCACCGTGGAAACCTCAGTTGCGGACATGAAACAAGAAAACAAACGGCTGCGCGCCAAGCTTTCAGATCTAGAAGGAAGATCCCGGCGCAACAACATCAAGATTGTTGGCATCCCAGAGGGTGAGGAGAACGGGAGGCCGACTGAATTTGTGTCCAATCTGATACCCAAGTTGCTGGGGGAAGACAAGCCGATCGTCATCGACAGAGCGCACCGCACTCAACAGCCCAAACCACCGGACGGCTCCAGGCCCCGCACCATCATCGCACGGGTGCATCTGGCACAAGAGAAAGAACGGATCCTACGGCTCGGGAGACAGCGCACACTGGATTACGGAGGACACCGAGTTCTCATCTTTCCCGACTACACCGCGGAGGTGATGGAAGAACGGCGAGGCTTTCGTGCGGTGCTACAAAAGCTCAGAGAGAAGGAGATCCGGCACTCTCTGCGCTTCCCCGCCAGGCTTTTCATTCATCATCAGGGGCAAGTAAAAACATTCAACGAACCGGTGGAAGCCAGTAAGTTTGTAGACCAAGTAGCCTAACGTGAAATAGGCCCACAATTATGCTGGACTGAATGTAAGAGTCTAACTTTGTTTTGATCAAACTGTTAATGTGGCAGTGTTTTTCTTTCTCTCTGAAACCTATTTTTTCTTGTGTGCACCATTGAGGGGCTGTGCTAAGGAGGTGCTTTTTTTTCTTCTTGCTCTCCGGGTTATATTAGCCGACGGTCCCAGAAGAGGATGGGGGTAACTCTGCTTCGTTTGGGGAAGCAATGGGTTGGGGTTTTGTTCTTGTGTTTGTTGTGTGTTCACCCATTCTGCATGTTGTTTTTTACTGGCTGCCAGTTAGATTTTCTGTTCATATTTCACCTTAATGCCATCATGTTTAAAGGCTCTATGCATACCTTCATGACATATGCAGGTACTTATAAATGAATAATATGCTTGACTCTATATCATTGGTCTCTTGGAATGTTCGCGGATTAGGTCATCCGATTAAGCGAGGAAAAGTATTTGCACTTTTGAAGTCACTTAAATCTGACATTATATTCTTGCAGGAGACACATATTATAGCCACGCAGCACAGGAAACTCAGAGCTAATTGGATTTCACAGGTTTATCATTCACCTTTCACATCCAATGCCAGAGGGGTTGCTATTCTTTTCAGAAAGACGGTACCTTTTCGTTTTCATTCATCCAAAACTGACCCAAATGGCAGGTTTATTATTTTAACTGGACATATCAATTCACTCCCCATTACACTGGTAAACATTTATGGCCCTAATACGGATGATCCAGCTTTTTTTCGTAAGGTATTTGATTTGATCCCGGATGACGATTCAAGCCACTTACTGATTGGAGGTGACTTTAATTGCTATCTTGATCCATACTTAGACAGGCTGTCCTCTGCCCCTCCACCTAATATTCATACTGTACAAACTCTAAATAATTTGATGAAATCCAAAAGAGTGGTAGACATCTGGAGACTTCAACATCCTTCTGATCGTGATTATTCTTTTTATTCTCATAGACATAAATCATATACACGAATAGATTATTTCTTAGTTGACACTAGATTAATCTCTAACATTGACCACACCAAGTATCACAACATTATAATTTCAGATCATAGTCCAGTTAATCTAAACCTTCAGCTGTCTGTCCCCAGGCGAGCCTATAGCTGGCGTTTCAATCCAACTTTGCTTACGGACCAGATATTTAAAGAACACATTGCAAAGCATATTTCACAGTTCCTTGAGACCAATGACAATGGGGAGGTAACTGACTCAATATTGTGGGAGACACTTAAAGTGTACATTAGAGGCCACATTATTTCTTATGAAGCAACACGAAGAAGGTGTAGGGGGTCAAACCTATGGACAGCTCTGTGCCGCCACCGTGCGGCCAAAACACTGCAGTACACCCTTACCTCTTCAGGTGGGTGTGTCTAAACGCTAGCCTGAAACTCCACCCCGGTGGAAAGCCGGGACCTTTAAAAGGAGGCCTCGCGGCCATTTCTTTCTTTCTGGTAATCGGCTGTTTGCTGATACGCCTATAGAAACAACAAGTCTGTACAGATCTACAAGGGCCCTCTTCAGCCCTGAATCAACTACCACGTGTTTTACTAAGGCTATCGCCTGCGGCCGCGGCGATCTCTAAAGCAACGAAGTGTTGAAGCTGTTCCGTTGGAACGACCAGAAGAACACTGGAAACAGGCGGTTTACCCAGAAACCTGCCTTTGGACCAAGGACATAAGCCGGTCGAATTGGTCTTCGATCGCAACCACACCACACGAGAAGCAGGCGGGTTTATCCAGAAACTCAGCCTCTCGGACCGCGGACTGGATAGCCGATCGAGTGATCTTCGACCGCCATCCCCGCACCAAAGCAGCTGCGCCCTCTTGCCCTTTTTCCTGCGATCTGACACCGCAGAGATCACCTCACCAGCTCATCGCCGTCTCGTGGGCCCCTGTCGTCCGTCCTGGAAAGGAGTGGCCTACCCGCCTCAACAACGACGAAGCAGTGGGAATTAAGTTTCCCCAAGTGAGATTTTGGCTTTATAATTACCTGGGCAGATGTTTAGTTATTATTTACTTTTTAAGGTGTGAACAGTACTGTTTATTTTCGAATTTGTGTTTGCTATTTTGAAACAAGCTGTGTGATCAATCTCCGTTTGTCTTCTCCCCCACGGAGAGCCAGAACGGAAAGTTCGATCTTTTCATTCACGCTGCAGTGTGGAAAAAGTCTGCTGTATGTTTTAAAAACCTAACACCTTTCTTTTCCCCCCTCTCCGCGTAGATCTTTGGTAGAATCCCTTTTTAAAGAGCTAGTGTTTGTTCGAAATTCCCCGCCTCAAATATCATTCGTCAGGTCCTTTGTTCCAAACGTAGACGCCCTTTTGAGCACCCGTGGTAATCACTTCCCCCATCGGGGAAAGTAGGATAGCCTAGCTTAGCCATCCAGGGACGCCATTTTGTGTCATTAATAACCTAGCCTATTTGGGCCGCCATTTTGTGCCTCTCGTGTCCCAAGTCACGTGGGAGCTTCCCCGTCCCTTTTGTTCTTGCTCCGCTACACACTCACTCACTCACACACACACACACACACTCACTCGCTCACTCACTCACTCCCACACACACACACATTGGTACATAGCTGTATAAACAACAATGTTCTAGACATTTTTCTTTGATTAAGTGTATTTGCTTTATGCGTGTATAAAACGGATGTTACCTTAAGTTTCATCGTGGTTAAAATAAATGTTCTTATATTGTAACCAGAAGTGTTTGTGATTTATTTGTGTGGATATTATTGGAGTGTCAACAATCAACAAGTGAAAGACTCTGTAGCCTTCAGTGTTAAGATCATATTACCAAATTTATAATAGTAACTACTTGATTACATTATTTTATGGAAATGATCTTTGAGACTAGGATTTGCTAATGTTGATTTGTTTAACTGAGCGTTAAGCTAATCAATGTTTCTAAATAAATCCTTTGATTAAACGAGACAATTTGCTATTACTTTTCCATTCTTAAATGAATGGTGGTGCCCCTTTTGAACTTTAAGAAATTATTAAAGTATTATTAATCATCAGATTAATTTCTAATAGCTGAATTAATCTGAACTACCTGTACCCGCTACAAAGGGCTAAGAGAAGCAGATTGGAAGTGATTGAGAAAGAACTGCCAGCTGCAGAACTGGCCTACAGAAACTCTCTGCTCCAGTCAGATTATAACAATATTCTTAAATTAAAATATGAATACAACTCTATTTTGGGAGACCAGGTTAGCAACCTTCTACTTAAACTAAGGCAGAGAAACTTTGAGTTTGGTGACAAACCGCATACGTTATTGGCCAGGCAGTTAAAAGGTGAACAGGCCAAAAGAGCCATTTACAAAATAAATTCAAGCTCTGGTCAAATGTTGACAGATTTAAAGGAAATTAATAACAAATTCAGAGAATTTTACTCAGATATTTACACCTCAAAATCAACAGCTCCACAGGAAGATATAAATAATTTTTTTGACTCTATTGAGCTCCCACAACTTGATGTAGTTTCCCAGGAGAATTTGGATTTAGACTTTTCGTTATCAGACCTACAGGAAGCCATCAAATCATTTCCCACTGGTAAGGCGGCGGGACCTGATGGGTTCGGGCCAGAGTTCTATAAGGTCTTCCGAGATGCTCTTGCACCAATTTTGCTAAGAATGATTCATGACACGTTTAGAGACAAGAAGCTCCCATCTTCCTTTAATGAAGCAAATATCTGTGTTTTATTAAAAAAAGATAAAGATGAAACTGATCCCGGTAGTTACAGGCCCATCGCCCTACTCAATTATGATCTTAAAATCATAACAAAGGTATTGTCAAATCGGCTGGGAAAACATATAGCAACTATTATCCATCCAGACCAAACGGGATTTATCCCAGGGAGGTATTCCTTTTGTAATGTCCGCAAAATTCTCAACGTCCTTCATGCCGAATACGGTAAAAAGGATGGAGCTGCTATATTGTCTTTAGATGCACATAAGGCATTTGATATGATTGAATGGCCTTATCTATTTGCAACACTTAAGAAATTCGGTTTTGGTGATAAATTTATAGAATGGGTCAAAATATTGTATAGTAACCCACAATCCGTTATATTAACAAATGGAGATAAATCCAGCCCGTTTTCTCTGCAATGTGGTGTCCGCCAAGGGGACCCACTGTCTCCTCTGCTTTTTAACATTGCATTGGAGCCCCTGGCAATTGGCATTAGGAAGCATCCAGATATTAAAGGTATTACACTTGGTGGTGCGGAGACTCGCTTGGCTTTGTATGCAGATGACCTTTTGGTCTGTTTGGATGACCCAGTAGTTTCTGTCCCCATCCTACTGAATTATATAAATTCTTTTGGTAAGATTTCTGGCTATGTTATAAATTGGGGAAAAAGTGAATTCATGCCAATCGCAGATCCATTGACCGATGTTTTCTTAAAAAATTTGCCATTTAGAGTTGTGAAGGATCGCTTCACTTATCTTGGACTTAAGCTGACCAAGGACCCGAAGCTTCTCTTCAGATTTAACTTTGAAGAGTCTGTAGAAAAACTGAAAGCAAATATTGAGTCCTGGAGGATGCTGCCCTTATCCATGATCGGACGGGTTAATGCAATCAAAATGGTGAGCCTACCCAGGTTTCTGTATCTTTTCCAGAACCTGCCCCTATACTTGAACGCATCTTTTTTTAAGAAGCTTGATTCTATCATCCTGCCTTTTATATGGGGTTATAAATCACATAGAATAGCAAAGGCTCATATTCATAAACCCCTCAAAAAAGGAGGCTTAGGTCTTCCCATTTTCAGACATTATTATTGGGCGGCTAACTCCAGGGCTCTTGTCTACTGGAACGGTACAGAGACGGAAAACATTCCCTCATGGTTACAGTTAGAAGCTTCTGCTGTCAAAAGCTCTTCACTACCTGCCCTCCTTTTTTCAAGGCCCGCCCCGGTAGATAAGTCATTTCAGAAAAACTTCACACTAAAGAATTCCATACGAATATTAAATCAGATTAAAACTGCTTGCCGGCCCCTCAGTGTTTCTGTTTATGCTCCCATTTGCCAAAACCATCTTTTCAAGCCTGGACAGTCAGATGCTGTGTTCACGGTCTGGAAAGACAGCGGTATTAATACATTTTCAGACCTGTACATTGATGGCAGGTTTGCGTCATTTAAGCAATTAAGCACCAAATTTAAACTGCCAAACTCTCATTACTTCCGTTACCTTCAGGCTAGGCATTATCTTAAAGAAAATGTTCCACACTTTGAGTCTTCACCCATCATTCACCCTTTTATTGAGAATATTTTGCTCCCGCCAGATTCTGAGCAGCTGGTATCAAAATTTGTGAATTGTTTTTCGACTGTGGTGTCCTCAGAACATATAAGGGAAGCATGGGCTAAGGATCTGAATTCAGATATAACAATAGAGTTCTGGGAGGAAGCTATGTCTCGGATTCATTATTGTTCTATTAACTCGCGGTACAGGCTAATCCAGTACAAAGTGATGCACAGACTGCATTATTCAAAAACCAAACTGAACCGCATATTCCCATCAGTGTCTCCTACATGTGACAAATGCCTTTCAGCTGAAGGGTCACTGGCACATCTTTTCTGGTTCTGCCCTGCACTTCACAATTTCTGGACTGAGATTTTCAAGTGGCTTTCGAAAGCCTATTCCAGAGACATTCTGCCGGATCATGTGCTTGCTATTTTTGGTTGCTCTACAGGAACTTTTGGGATGTCACATGATTTACAAGCTGCTTTGCAACTAGCAATGCTGGTTGCTAAGAAGCTCATTCTGCTGGTTTGGAAGTCCACCCGCCCACCATGCTTTAAACAATGGCTTAAGGATATGATGTCCGTTATACAGATGGAGAGATTGCGCCTTAATAAGAATAATCTGAAGAACAAACTCTTTTTGAGAATTTGGGGCCCTTTTTTGTCTCTGTGCCAGATTACTCCATCCCCATAGAGATTTCTAACTGTGTATAAGTGTGTTGTGTCTATATGTGTATATGTATGTAGGTCTGAGAGACCAATGATATTTATTTATTTATTTATTTATTTTTAAACTGGCAGCCGCAAAATGTTGCTATACAGTATGTGGTGACATGTTCTGTTTTGTTTGTCTTGTTACTGTTGTAAAATTGAAAAATTGAAAAATAAAATATTGAAAAAAAAAAAAAATATTCTTCCATATTCATTTGCTATTTCCTTTCCCTTCTTTAATAATAGTCATGAAGAAATTGGCTTTTGTCTTTCTTAATTCATTAACCACTTTGTTACGAAGATTTAAAAAAAAACTCGTCATCTCGTCAACTCGGCATCATTAATTGATTTGAATTAATTATTTTTAAAGCAAAATCTATTTTTTTCATTAAATCCCACAGTTTCTCATTACACCAAGGTAGGTTACTCTTAGCACGTCTGTTTTTAAATGGTTCGTTGTATTTTTCCTTAATTTTATTTACTGTGCATATGAAAAATTCACAAGAAGCTTCTAGATCATATGTTTGTAGAACATCAGTCCACTCAATTTGACCTAGTTCTTCCTTAACCCATTGATGACGGCTACTGCGCGATGCCACATTGTCTCTCCTTCCTGATGCTGCGTAACGCAGCATTGTTACTTTATCTAATTTTCATGGCGTGCGCAGCATAGAATGCACCGTCATTGGTTCAAATACACATGAGGTGGGTTTTGTTGATTTTTTAAGACCACGTGACCACCCAAAAGTTGTGTGGTTTGCCGAAAATCACGTCAATAAAAAAAATAAATAAATAAAATAAAATACGCCAGCTGTGTCGGCGATACTGTATTACAGAACAGTTAGTGGCGTTTGATGCGCACAATCAAGGTCTACTATATACTACTGACGAAAATCACACAAGACATTGCATCTATTTATTAACAATATTTATGAATTTAGGCTATATTTTGCTGCTCCAACTCAAATTCAGCCCAGCCAGGCGATAGTTAAGTTTCAGTTTCGTTTTCATCTCCGTGGTATACAGCCGTTTGGACCAGCTGATCGGCTCCCGACAGCAAGAGTCAGTCTGCGTTCCAGTTGTACTGGGAAGTCTGATTTATGGTGCCAGTGATAACTGAACTAAATAATAAAATAAAATAAAGCTATCTTCTCCTTCCTATATCTGTCTATCTTTATCCCTCCACTACACACTCAGTCACTACTATCCATGCTAAAAGGAAGCAGGATTATAACCTCATTTAGCACATTATTTTTAAATATTTTATATTATTTATTCTTTTTTTTTCTCCCCCATCTAATTTTGACGATTTTTAGAAAAATTTGTTGGTTTGTAAGGAGCATGTTTAAATAAAACCTGTGAACCTTAACTTTTAAATGTATTCTATTTCATGTTTCTATGTGCTACACAGGCTTAGATATTAAGGTTTTGGTAGACTTGACAATTCATACTATTTTTTCAGAAAACCCGCAGGCATTAAGGACATGCATCCTAGATTGCAATAGTCATCAATGGGTTAAATGTATTCATGTCGTGTTTCCTTATTCCATTGGGAGTGTTTATTTGTGTCTTGGCGATAAGTACATTGTTTGTTTGTTAATTTCCTTGAAATAAGATTCATATTGTGATCTGACAAACCAGTAAGGAGATTAAAAGATTTGGTGATTCTCTCAGGCTTATTACTAAAAATTAGATCAATTTGTGTTTTTGAGGAATTTGTGATTCTAGTCGGTCCACCTATTAATTGAGTCATTTCAAATTGATTTGTAAGTGCTTTAAGTTTCTTTCCAGTGTTTTTTTCTGCCCAGTTTAAATTAAAATCAACTAGAACTATACATTCTTTTTTAGTATCTAATTCTTTAAGCAGATTTTTGAAATGTTCATAAAACATAATGTCAGATGGGGAGGTCTATATACACCAATAACATTAAATGACATTTGCTGAGACAAGGTGATAGCTACGGCAATACATTCCATGTCATTTGCGCATGCCAGGTCAATCTGTTTACATTTAATGTCGTCTTTCACGTACATGAGCAGTCCTCCGTCCCTTCCTTTATTTCTGTCTTTTCTAAAAACATTGTAGCCAGGCATTGTGAAGGACGCTACAGGCGATGATGTGGTCAGCCACATCATCGCCTGTAGCGACTTTGAAGCTCCTTTTATTCTTCATCAACATAAATGTATTTTAATTAGTCTCTCCCACTTGTATTCATCTATTTTTCTCCCTTTCTCTTTTAAATAATTTCATGTAGAGCACTTAATCGCGTCTGTGTGTGAAATGTGCTATATAAATAAACTTGCCTTGCCTATTGTAATAAATCATAATATAGCCATTGATTAGGTTGCACACAGTTCAATTATGAAAGCCTAAATAAACTGTGGAGGAACTAACCAGTATGTCCCAGAAGCTCCTGCGGGTGCTCTTGCTGGTGGGTGTAGTGGACTCAGGTGTGCTGGTCCCGGGCATGGTGCTGCTCCCTACAGCTTGGGTTAAGGTGATTGGAGTAGGGCTGCTTTTAGAGACCCGCGAGCCACTACGCTGCCGCGGGCTGTCCTTCACTGCTTTCACCTCAGGCAAAGGAATCAGGAGTGCTGAAGAAACATTTTAGAAAGAGATGCCCATAAACAAGTAACAGGCAATCATATTTAAGTGAAGTGATGTGCACCTTTTAGAATGGTTTTTAGTCAGTTTGAACAGAAGGCAATTCTGTGTGAGAAACTGAAAAAAACTAATACAAGGATTTATATTGTATGGAGGTGTTTTTATTGGATTGATTAGTGTTATATAGTGTTTTCCCCCCTACAGTTAAAGAAGTAACCATTTGGTGATCACCTTACCTTTAGTCTCTTCTTTCTGAACTGTTGTTGCTGGGCAGAGACAAAGAGGATTTGGCAAGACTCTAAGCTCCATGATCACATCACAGAGGGCGTGGCGCAGCGCCCCCTGCAGTTTATCACTTAGTTGTAAGGGGCTGACGTTGCCTTGTTCCCAGATGTCAAAGCGCACATACAGCTGGGGCTCTAAGAATAGACAAGCAGACACAACAGTGACAGGTATGCTTTAACACTCACTCACTTTGACTAAGGGGCCACTCACACTAGGGCCGCGGCCCCGTGCCAAAGGTCATTTGCATACTAAAGTCTAGAACGTTTGGCTAGTGTGACCACGCCATCCGTATTCCAGCACGGAACAGCCCCTTGGCCACGGCACACCTGGGAGAGGTGGGGCCAAAGTACAGATGCTAATGAGATGACACGCGCACAAGCAAGCGCACAGGCGGAGTTCCTGACGTGAATTTATTAAGGATGCATAGTCCTTTAACGCCCGCTGCCTTACTAGTCGGCACCAGAATTGCCCACCACTTGGACTTGTAGCTACATAAAATGTGTGAGAATTAACGTGTGTGTAGGCCTAGGTGTGGGCTAATAAAAGAGGGAGAGGGCTAAATAGGTGAGCGCAGAAAGCAAAGCAAAAAGGTTTTCGTGTTTACTCACGTTCGTCAGATGATTTTTTTCTTTTTCCTCCCGTCAGCTGTCATAATACTGCCTTTACGCATGGCGGTGGAGACGAACACAAAACAACACACAACGGGACTCCGCGGCCCGGTGATAAGGAAACAGTAGCCTACACTAAGGTTTAACAAGAAACTTTATAAAGACACTTAAAAAAACGATCTCTGCCCATACAAAAAGTTCTGACTTGGATTTGATGGAGCGATCGATGTGCATAAAACCATCCGGTACGTATGGTCTGATGACGGGCCGTTATATTAATAATAAACAGCGTGCTGCACAAATATGAGACTGTCCACCGCGACCTATTACGTCAAGGCTATATTTAAAAAAAACAATAGCTTAAGGATTCTTGTTGCTCTAATGTGGAAGTGGAATATATGATGCAAATTTGGCCGGATGAAAATATTCACAAACAGTCGTATAGCCTACAAGTAGACTACGCTCCAAATCCTAAACGCGCACGGTGACGTAGGCAAGGTGCAATCGTGCCCAGGCCACGAGCAGTGTGACCACGGGCCAGCGGGGGAATCGTGCTGAATCTTCCTGCAGCATGGAACAGGCAAACGGCCCTAGTGTGAGTGCGCCCTAAGTGCTCTACTAGTGTTGAGTTGACCTGTACCTGAGCTGACATTGATGGACAACACTTTATCCACAGTTGTCAGCTCATCAAAGTGCTGTGGGAGAAGTGGAAAGTTGCAGTTCTCCAGTCTCTGCAGTGTGGAACCCTCTTGGGCTGTAACCTGAAAGGAACGTCCATGAGCGTCCACAAACGAAAGGGCAATGCAGGCAATACCTGACAGAAATGGGGAATATGGCAAAATGAATAACAACCCGTTATAGAGGTTAAAAAGATGAAATTTGCATCTCATTCGGTTTTTTGACATCTACTACCTAATCACATATAGCCCCGGGGTTATTGGGGAAATATCCATTTGTATCCCTGGAAAATATAATATTCTGTTTAAATCGCTATGGTGTCTGTCACCTCTCCTTCTGTTAAGATACAGCAGCATACACAGCAAAAACTGGAGTGTTTAAATTTTGGGGTTAAACATTTCCGAGTTGATTTCAACTCCCCAAGTGTTTCTTTAACATTTTTTGTGTTGATTAGTGTTCAGTGTTGGGGTTATTTCTCAGAGTTAATATTGTCAGAGTTGAATCAACTCATTCACTTCATTTGAAGACAAGAATACAGGTCAGCGCCAATCTTCTCTCCTCGTGCAATTGACAGGGTAAGTACAATAAGATTAAACTTACTGAAACAATTATAAATAGTTGCTATGAACTGCAGTCTTTACTGTGAAACATCTACAGAGAATACACTATTTGTAATGCCATGTTTAGGAGTCTGTGTTATAGCTTACTGGTAACTAGCTAACCCTCTTAACTAAAAAAGTCGGCTCACATGTTTTTTGATGACGAATTTTGGAGTGTGTCAATGTTTCACTGAGTAGCACTTTATCATTGTCTGAAAACTAGGGGTGTCAAGCGATTAAAAAAATGTATCTAATTAATTGCAGACTCTGTGATTAATTAATCTAAATTAATCGCATACTTATATGACACTTGTATGCCTGTTTATAAACAACTGTATAGGCTACCGTTCGTCTCTGTTTTTGGCGGCCTGTTTTAAATTATTAAAAACAGGCCGGCTGTTTATTATACTACTTTTCTGGTCTTAATTTCTTATTTTCCACTGCTATAGAGCAACCTGACACGAATCACATCACAAAAAACTATGTAGATTTTCGGGAAGCTCTTTCTCTTATTTTGGCGATCCAGCACGTCCTGTCAACACTTGAGTGTGTGTGCTTCGGCAATCTCCGCTCCCTCCGCCTGTGCATCGGCCATCTCCGCTACCCTCCCCCCCCTCCTGCAAACCCCACTCCGTTGTGATTGGTTACCTTCCTTCCGGAACACTTTCAGTGGCGGGAAGCGCGAGCATGGACCTATAAGGGCGCGAGGCAGACGCGAACAGGGAAGTGACAGCATTACCATACATGGAAACATCTGCATGGTGAAGTCACGAAGTTTTATGCGACGTCACGAATTATGAAAGGGTAGACCGCTTTGAACAGGTGACTTCTCGACTGGCTAGAATAGTGTTTAGTGCTCGGCACAGACACCCCAGACGGTCAGCAGGGAATACGTCGAAATGCATGTAAGTCATTATTTGATAATTTAGTATGGTTAAGCATGACTATGAATCATCATAACAACGTTTACAGGTCAAAAAAGTCAAAAAGCATCATAGGTCCTCTTTAAGTTTAGTTTTAGTCTAGTCTTTGTGTCAAACTGTCATGTTAGTTTTTATTAGTCTTAGTCACGTTTAAACTATTTTTAGTCTAGTCAAGTTTCAGTTGACAAAGTCTTGAGCTTTTTAGTCTTCTCTTAGTCAGAATTATCTGGGACTATTTTTGTCTAGTCTTAGTCAACAAAAACTGATGACATTTAAGTCTAGTCTTAGTCAATGACATTTGTATTTTAGTCTTTTTAGTAATGCAATTATATTTAACCCAGTTAATATAGTACAAGTACCTAGTATAGTACAGCCAAAATCAAAATGTTCTTTAAGTCCCCCATTTCACAAGTCAAACAAGGTTATCTTATCTTATTATATTATTTTTACCTTATAGACTCAAGAATACATGCAATTCCAGACACGGAAGACGCTCTGATTGAATTTACATTATATTTATTTGAACTACCAAACATGTAAGAATGCCGGATTCCTCAACCTGAACAGCAGTCTGGTGGAGCTCGGACAGCTTCTCTTTGTTTTTCAAAATCTCCTGTCTAATGACACACATTTACATAAAATAAATAGGCCTAAATAAAATAGCTTCAAATGACAATGCTAGAAAAAATTGACATTACATTCAAGTTTAATTAAGAGAAAAAAGGTTCTTGAATGCTAGAGCTACAATAACATAATAACAAAGTGCAAATAAAATGTTTGTGTATGACTTGTATTGCTTGTAAACTGAAGTCAGATTTTGTAATACAAGATATAACACAAATGGTTTGAACCATGAGATTGGAAGCACATACTGCATACAGTGGAATTCGTTGACAGAACTTATTACATGGCACTTTGAAAATCCTGTAAATCACGGCATTCTACAGGTCTGTTATTTCCAGCAAGACAGACATCTGTCAAGGGTATAATGACCGTTGCTAAGGACCTGCATCATAGTTTTGATGGATAGACGTCCACAAATAGGGCTACTACTCGTTCAGAAAACAATGGAATACTTTTTCGACATGACTCAGGAGAGCAGGGAACACAGGAGTCATGGTTAATATCCGACAGGAATCCAGTCAAGATGACGTGAGTACGTTTGGCCGCATAATGACAGTTAGCCTATACAGTAACTTCAGACTGCAGCTGGTTAGTCGTTATAGTTAACCCACCGCCACAGCTGCATCTTCCATATTGCCGCGAGTGGGGATTGAGGAAGTAACTTCGCCTGCTAACTTCCTGCTATTTCAAAATAAAAGTCAACTCACGTTTGTCTAGTTAAATACTCATGTTAAGCCAGTGAAATGCTTTTAATCTGAAGCCGTAGCCTGTTTGCAGCCCCGAGACTCAGGAAACAGAAATATTGCAAAAATAATAATAATGGCGAGACAAAATAGCCTTATAACATTTCGTGTCCTCTCGTTTTTGTCAATGAACATGAAGAGATATTTTATCAGTTTTTGTTTTTGTAAACCACATTTAGTCCCGTTTTTATTAGTCAACAATAAAGCATTATATATTTGATTATAGTCTTCGTCACATGACCACCATTTACGTTGCGTCTCGTTTCTGTCACGTGATAAATGTTCGTTAACGACGATATTTTGTCATACATTTCGTTGACAAAAACAACACTACTCTGAACTTCTAGCCCCGGAAAAAAAACAAGCAGGCTAAATGACGACTGTCTATCTCCCACAACAGACAGCGCTGCACTGCCACACAGGTGTGCATAGCCTATGCCGACTCATTCAACATCGTCCTACTCATAGCCAAAAATATTGAGACACACACACCACACACACACAAAGGCTGTGTGTGTTTGCTGTAGACGATCGCAGCAAGCAAACAAAATTGAGACAGAGGAAGATTGAGAGTTGTTTTGAACCTACATTGTTAGCACCCACTAAATCAATGCACAGACACTGCGGAGAATAACATAAGACGTATTCCTATACCTTCATGCTTATTTGCCCGGAGCAGCCCATAAAACGTCCATAGAGCCCTCTCTATGCTTCTTTCTTCACTCTTTAATCCCGTGCAGCTCCGCTATCGTCTCACCTCTTTTGCACCGGGTCAAAGGGCAATATAGAAGTGCGATGTGTTAATTTTTTTAATCGCGTTAATTTTTCTGTGATTAATTAATCGAAATTAACGCGTTAATTTGACAGCCCTACTGAAAACTGTTCTTCTTTTTCACCCACTGAAATTTATGTATTTGTCTCTGTTTTCTCATGTCTGTGCTTTCTCCTTATGTTATCATGTCTGTGCTTTCGTCTCTGTTTTCTCATGTCTGTGCTTTCTTCTTGTCTTGTATTTTATTCATTCTAGCTGCTGCCATTTTGGCCAGGCCTTGCTCGGAAAAGAGGTCATTTGACCTCAAGCAATTTTGACTGGTTAAATAAAGGTTAAAAAAAAAAAAAAAAAAAAAAAAACTTTATCATTGTCAATGAAGTTTGAACAACACTTTTCAGTTAAACCATGTGATTCTTTGTCCTCAGACTACGGCCAATACATGTCCTCCTTGTTGCTGATACATCTCCTTCCACCAACACCAGGGCTGAAGTATCCAACAATAGTGCATCTGATATATATATATATATATATATATATATATATATATATATATATATATATATATATATATATACACACACACACACACACACACACACACACACACACATATATACATACATACATACACACACATATATATATATATATATATATATATATATGTAGTGAATGTGTACATGTATTTCATTCACTGGCCTTGTGACTTTAAATATGGATAGTGTTTTGTCAAAACCCCCAACATTCCTCTGCCTTGGCCAAGGCATTGTCTGTGTTTTGACACCTTTCTCTGCCTGAAGCCAGGCTTTTGTTTGCAAAGCCACACCTATCAATCCCTCTGTTCTAACCATAAGCCAGGAGGTCCCCCCCCATGTCTCTTCTGCCATTGGTCAAGAAATCTTATGCTGTTTTTGATAATAGCAAGTGAGCTGGCACAGCTCAGGGGCACTTTACACGACAACACAAAACGGTGCAAACGCGGAAATATTCTCGCGGTTGCACTATATCATTTACATGAAAACAGCACACGCAAGCATGAAACCACAACTTTTTGAGATCTACTCCCAGGGAGGATTTTTTGGAAAACACAACGGTTTTGGTTTCTTGTAAACACCGAAACCATTTTCCCTGGTAACGCTGACGTCACGGCTCCACTTCACATACGCGTAGTCTATAACATTTGCTGTCAAAATACCCACATGCGAGTTATAAAGTTAGAAGACAACATAACATGAAAGGTGTCTCCGCGGCACCATCACTGTGATCAGCGGAGAGTGTCGTGCAGGGCTCACATATAACACTCGCCAATTTAGTCTAAGTGATTAGTAAGTTATTGAGACCACCCAAAACTTTTTCTGGGGAAAGATTTGTGCTCTGCCGGTTTTTCTAGCAAAATAAACGTGTGTAGCTTCTATATGCCAGGGACACGGCTCTCTCTACATTAAAAAAACACTATTCATAGTTCAGCGCGCAGCGGTTAAGTTACTGTTCAACAAAAGGAGCATTAATGCTACGGCTTCACAGTAAAAGCATTTCACTGGACAAACGTGAGTCGACTTTTATTTTGAAGTACGCCTAACAGGAAAGTAGCCGCTCACAAAGCCCCTTCACTATAAGTATGTCTTCTGTTTTCATGAGTTCAATGCGGTGAAATAAGAGGACAGAAAGCTTGTAATTTACAATACTTGTAACCCAAAGCTTACACCAACCGCTTTATGAACGTTAATGGCATTACTTTTCGGTTACAGTAAGGTAGTATGCATCAAATTGTACCGGAAGAGCTATCTACTAGGCTGTGTCACCGCTGACTATTGGCTTGGCATGGCTGCTCCACTGCTACTACAGCGATTTAGTCCCGTTTCCTCTGAAAACATGTGTACGAGTGAAGATGTCAGATAAATTGTGTCTGAACGGGGTTTTTTTTAAACCAAAAACGGGAAAACTGTCACGTTTTCACTGTGTAAATTGCCCCTCAGTCTCTTCTTCTCCTCGCCTCCACCGAGAGAGGTTGGAGGACGCTCTTCTCTACGACCTCAAGGAAGGTAGCACGCTCTCTCCTGCCTTGCTAACCACCCCAGACCGGGGGTAGTTCAACCTTCTGGACCCAGACAAGCTCTGGTCTCCCTGATCCAGGCTCTACAGCACGGCCTGTCCAAACAGCCGTGAAGCCCCTCTCAACCAAAGAGGAACAAGGATCCACCCTGCTGCTCCAAGCAACTAAAGAGGAACCAGAAGAACCAAAGACCAGACCAAGCTGGCAACAAGGCCCTCAAGAGGAGAACAACGCCAGTTAGCACGCGGCTACTGAAGATCCAGAAAGCACCAGTTCATCCGAACTGAATCAAGACCGACCTGCAAAGCAAAACCCCTGTCTCATGCCATAAAGACCAGTCTCCAACACTGCAACGAATGCTGTGTAAACATCTGGTATCGTATTAACTATTGGGCTTAGCTTAGCAAGAACACATGGCTTAAAAGACTGTTACCTTGGAAATGTATATTTACTTAGTTTGAACTATTCATTGTTGTTTGGTAATTGGGTTACATACTTTGAGATCTTAACCTTAGGGGAACACAACACACAGGCTAACCAAGCCTCAAGCTCTTCCCCCCACAGTTTGCATCCACATACCTGCACCTACACACACACACACACACACACACACACACACACACACACACACACACACACACACACACACACACTGTGTGCTTTAGTTTTAGTGGTTTTTAAATGTGTTGATTTTATTTACTTTCTGTTAAATAAATTACATGCATTTTCTTTTGTAACTAGAAGTTTCTGTCATTCATTTGTGTGAATATTATTGGGAAGTCCGCAATCAACAAGTCAAGGATTCTGTAGCCTTCAGTGTTAAGATCATATTATCAAATTTATAATAGTAATTATTTGATTACATTATTTTATGGAAATGATCATTGAGACTAGGATTTATTAATATTGATTTATTTAACTGAACATTAAACTAATCAAGATTTGAGAATAAATCATTGATAAAACGAGACAATTTGCTATTATTTTTCCATTCTTAAATGAATGGTGGTGCCTCTTTGACCTTTAATACATTATTAAGGTATTATTAGTCTTCAGATTAATTTGTAATAGCAGTATTAATCTGAACCACTTGTAATCGCTACATAAATGTTGCCCCAATGTAAGAAATTACTACATATATTAGTGCTGTCAAACGATTAAAATATTTAATCGTGATTAATCGCATTAATGTCATAGTTAACTCGTGATTAATCGCACATTTTTATCTATTCTAGCCTAAATGTCCCTTGATTTCTTTTTGTCCCATTATTTTTTCTCATTGTAATGCTCTTTTCACACCCATTCTCTACACCCTTGTAATTCAGTGTATTTCTTCTAAAATATCATAATTTCCAATTCAGTGCAAATAGCCCACAGTAGATCTCCCACACCCCCCCCCCCCACCCTACCCTTGAACAGCATACACAAACATAATTGGAACTTCCTTTTTTATTCAAAAACCAAACCATAAAACAACATAGGCTATAGCCTATATAAAACAAATTAGTATTAAGGTGGTTGCTGCCTAAATGTTTTGGGAGTCGTTCATCCACGACTTATTTCAGACTGTTTGTGGAGTGGACACACCATACACTTGTGTGCTGGTGGTTGGTTGGTATGGCGCTGCTGCAGCCGAGGCTTAAGTCACCCTTGATAGCGAAAATTGAAGTGAAAATGAATGACTGGCGGCTGCCACTAACGTTCATGGAGGTTTTGGTGGGGGCGCAGGGTTATAAGTAGGACTTTTGCAAATGAAAAGCTTTATTTTCTGTTCTTTTTCCGCATAGTCCCCGAGTCATACACGGAAGACTAGTGAAGGTCGCGCAGCTGAGCTAAGAAGTGTTCCGGTTTCTGCTTCAAAAATAAAAGTCAAAATTGACTTGACGTTTAGCCGTTTTGCCAGTTAAATGATTTTAATGAATTTAAGTTACGCTGCAGGACATGTCCCGGTTGACTTAACAGTAACTTAATGGCGAGCCATATGAATAGTTTGTGGTGTTTCAGTTGTTCAAACATTACTAGTTGATGCAACCGCATGTGAAAAAACCACAACGTTTGCTAGGCCATGAAGAGCGTTAATCGCGCAATAAAAAAATTGACGCCGTTAAAATGGGTTTGCGTTAAACTGACAGCACTTGAATATTAACATTATTCAGTGTAATAGCTTGACACTTTGGAGAGCAAAAATAACACTACTAAATAGAAAAAAAACAGAAAGTAACTACAGACAGTGTTGCTTGTTTAATCCCTCAGTGTTACTTTAACTCTGTTTTGCGAGTTAAAAAAGGAACTCTGGTACAGTGTTAAATATTTAACTATTTTGAAAGTGTTAATTTAACTCTTAAATTTAACTCAAAATCTGGACATATATAAACCCTGAAAAAGTGTTGAAATTGACTCTGTAGGAGTAGATTCAACACTCGACTTTTTGCTGTGAATTGAAATCAACCCACAAGACCAGTTGAATTAGGTGAAAAGTGTTGAGATTTTTTCTTATACATATTTTGTTCTTAGGGGAATGGGAAATGTATATTTCTTGTTTTCATAGGGAAGAGGTATGATATTTTTAATACGACAAACAAGGGAACATGTGACCTTTAATAATAAGGTAGAATCACTAAATGTGTTGTGTTAAAGTTTTATCCTGAAATATATACATACATGTGAATTTATTTAAAGGCCTCTCTGAAAGGGCAATCCTGGTCTTGTCCTGGGACAGGTCATTGGTGAGGGAGACAAGGGGGGCAGTGGGTCCTTGAGCTGAGCAGACCCACCCTCCTTCTCCCCTCCTAATACACACACACACACACACTCACTGTGTTTACTGTATTTAAAGGGTTTTGAGCAAGAAAGGCTCTGTTTGTGGACATTTCTGACTGTTCACTATCTTGGATCACTTGTTGTTCTTTAACCATGGGAGGAAGACTTTGAAGGAAAACTCGAAAGAAAAACTCTGAATCTTTTTGGGTGCAAAATACTTAGACAAATTGACGGCTGTTAGTTTTTGGTAATTTTTTGTTCTATAGAAAGGGTGAAGCTCTGGACCAATTCTTCTTTTCACAAAGGAATTGGTATGGAAACAATTGGTTTCTAATGAATGGTATAGAGTTTAAACTAACTTTTAAACTGTCATTTTAGCTCCTCCTGATCCTTAGTGAAGCAAAAGTTACCATGGTTAAAAAGTTTAAAGCAATTCAAACTTTAAGCTGTGGTAAAAGTTTGTCATAACGGTCAGAGTATTAATTAACCGGGTTGAGGAATGGCATTGAGTTGAAGTTTTAAGCTGTTGTTCCAACTTCTCCTGATTCTTGGTGGCAACCTTTTGCGTAAAAGTTACCATAGTTACAAAACTTTGAACAATATTCAAATTTTAAACTGTGGTAAAAGCTCGTCCTAACTGGTCAGAGAGAATTAAACGTTCTGCAACGGTAGATAAACTTTTAAACTTGATAGTGCTCCAAATAGGATCTCTTGTGGATCAATAAAGTTTTAAGCTGCTCTTCCAACGTTTCCTACTTGTTAGTAATGAAAAGTTACCATGGTTACAAAAGTTTGAAGCAATTCAAACTTTAAACTGATGTAAAAGCTCGTCCTGACTGGGCAGAGATAATTAAAAGTTGTACAACAGTAAATAAACTTTGAAACCTGAGAACGTGAAAACTAATGAACTAAATTTAATTTGACTAATAATTAAATAGAAACAACTAAGCCGAGCCTTTATTTGCTATTACAGCAATCAAACGCTTCCTATAATTGCTGGCCAGCTTTTTGCATCTCTCCACTGGTATTTTTGCCCATTCATCTTTGGCAATGAGCTCCAACTCTTTCAGGTTGGAGGGTCTTCTTGTCATCACCCTGATCTTTAGCTCCCTCCACAGATTCTCAATTGGATTCAAGTCAGGACTCAGGCTTGGCCACTGTAAAACATTAATGTGTTTGTCCGTTAACCATTTCTTCACTGTTTTTGCTGTGTGTTTTGGGTCGTTGTCCTGCTGAAATGTCCAATGGTAACCAAGGCCAAGTTTCTCTGCAAACTGCCTGATGTTGTTGTTGGAATCTTGATGTATTGCTCTTTTTTCATGATGCCGTTTACTATGATTAGGTTCCCTGGTCCATTGGTTGAAAAAAAAAAAAGCATTAGGTTCCCACCACCATGTTTGACAGTGGGTATGGTGTTCTCCTTTTTGATGCCAAATGAAGGATACATCATTGTGGCCAAACAATTCAATATAGTTTTATATGACCATAAAACAGAAGACCAGAAGTCTTCTTCTTTGTCCAGATGAGCATTTGCAAAGGCCAAGTGGGCTTTTGTGTGCCTTATCTGGAGAAGTGGCATCCTCATTGTTCTGCGTCCAAGGAACCCAACAGTGTGCAGTATCCGTTGGATTGTCTGCCACAAAACTTTGCCTCCAGCAGAGCAAAGATTAACCAGGATGGCCTTGGTGGTGATCCTACTACAGGTGTAACTTTTGGCTTCCGACCATGTCCTCATAGGTTTCCCACCATGTGGAACTTCTTGTATTTTTTTTTTAATAATACGACAACGACCCTAAACACAAAGCAAAATGTTTACGTTTTACAGTAGTCCAGCCAGACACCTGACTGAATTGAGAATCTGTGGAGGAAGCTAAAGATCAGGGTGATGGCAGTGAGGCCCTCCAAACTGAAATAGTTGAAACTCATTGCTAAAGATGAATGGTCAAAAATACTACTGGAGAGACATACAAAAAGCTGGTCAGCAATTATAGGAAGCGTTTGATTGCTGTAATAGCAAATAAAGGCGTTTTCTTTTGATTATTGAGAATGGTATGAATAATTTTGGATATGCCACTTTTTGTTCAAATGTAAATAAAAGCTGAAAAATATTTTTCTTTCCACAATGATGCCTCTTGTAGGGGAGAACGGGGATATCACCTAAGCATCTTTCAATAGTCTTTCCTACATTAAATTGAAGCTTAAGGTGTTGGCTTGAAATGTGTACCCCTCACTTTTTCTAACTTATTGTAATAAAGAAGAAATTAATCGTCACCCTTACACATTGTGACAACCAACCCCATCAAGGGGTCGGTTGTCACACACTATGGGGTTGTTTGTCACAATGTTATCTTAACCCATTGATGACTATGGCAATCTAGGATGCATGTCCTTAATGCCTGAGGGTTTTCTGAAAAAATAGTACGAATTGTCAAGTCTCCCAAAACCTTAATATCTAAGCCTGCGTAGCACATAGAAACATTAAATAAAATACATTTAAAAGGTAAGGTTCACATGTTTTATTTAAACATGCTCCCTTAGCGCTTACAAACCAACACATTTTTCTAAAAATCGTCAAAATTAGATGGGGGAGAAAATAAATAAATAAATAATGAAAAATATTTAAAAATAATGTGCTAAATGAGGTTATAATCCTGCTTCCTTTTAGCATGGATAGTAGTGACTGAGTGGGCAGTGGAGGGATAAAGATAGACAGATATAGGAAGGAGAAGATAGCTTTATTTTATTATTTAGTTCAGTTATCACTGGCACCATAAATCCGACTTCCCAGTACAACTGGAACGCAGACTGACTACTGCTGTCGGGAGCCGATCAGCTGGTCCAAACGGCTGTATACCATGGTGATGAAAACAAAACTGAAACCTAACTATCGCCTGGCTGGGCTGAATTTGAGTTGGAGAAGCAAAATATAGCCTAAATTCATAAATATTGTTAATAAATGGATGCAATGTGTTGAGCGATTTTCGTCAGTAGCCTACAGTAGACCTAGATTATGCGCTCCGAACACCACTAACTGTTCTGTAATGCACTATCGGCGACACAGCCGGCTTATTTTTTTAAAAATTATTATTATTTTTTTTTTTATTGGCGTGATTTTCGGCAAACCACACAACTTTTGGGTGGTCACGTGGTCTTAAAAAATCAACAAAACCCACCTCATGTGTATTTGAACCAATGACGGTGCATTCTATGTTGCGCACGCCATGAAAATTAGATAAAGTAACAATGCTGCGCTACGCAGCATCAGGCAGAAGATACAATGTGGCATCAAGCAGCAGCCGTCATCAATGGGTTAATGGGAATAAACTTAAAAAGAAGGCAAGAAAGCAAAACTAAATATGAAAGTTTAATTGCATTGTCAAGTTGACAAATAGGCCTACATAACTTACTGTAGCCCTGACAGCTGGTCTAGTTTGGGATGCACTGGGCTGTTTCGATTTATTGCCCTTTTTTCTTTTGCATGCTAGCTGCCTTTTCCTGCTCTATTCTCTCCTTCTCTGGGGTGCCAGTGAGGATACAGCTTGAAAATTTCTTTCGTTATTGGGTTCCTTTTCTGGCTGCAGCCTTTGGATAACATGTGACAACCAACCCCCCAAAAAATGTGACGACCAACCCCAACTTGAATTTCTTGCTAGCATCAAGGCCAACAACCATCTGACAACTAATTAGCTTGCTAACCACAATCTACACAAACAGTCCTCTCACCTCAAATTCAGCAGTCTAACTCCAACAAAGACTATGTAAGTGACCTCTGATCCCAATTCTGGATATTTACATACCAAAATTTCACAGACAGCGCCTTCTGGTTCCGAGATATAACGATTGTGACAACCAACCCGTGTGACATATAACCCCATTCTCCCCTACATCGTCTTATTATCTTTTGGGAGAAGCCTGTGTCATTTACAATCAAGAAAAAGCTTGCTGGTTTCATAAAAGTAACTTTCAGTCAAAATTTGCCAGGGGTATGAATAATTTCGGTTTTGACTGTAGTTTAGATATAATTTCAAGAGGAATACCTACACCTAAACACGATGGGATTAACAAGGCCGGCAAAAGTTTTGTGCGGCACTTCACTGACTGTAACTACGACGCTATGACTGGCTAAAAGCTAGCACCGAGCGGAACAAGTTATTTTGCTGGCCGTGTCTGCTTTTTAAAACCTGTAAGGGAACATGGCACATCACGGATTTTAACAGCCTTAATGGCTCCGAGGATGGATTTCCCCTACAAGTGATGGGTGAGTGTTACTTTTGACAGTGAAGAGATAAAAAAAATTGTGGGGTTTTAAAAGCTTTTTTTTGTTTGATATGGTCATTGTAGCCTATATTACTGGGACTTGGGCAGTAGAAGGTGATGCTCTGATGATCAGTGTTGATGCCGCTTTCTAAGCATATTATGTGAACCAACTCTCAACTACACTTCTTAATATGCTGTCTGGAATAGCTGTTGTAAAATATTTGGCATAAAGGCCCTACTTGCATGTTTCATTTTTGATGTTGAAGTGAAGGCGGCGCACTGGTAATATTGTCACTATACCTAGTTGAATCCGTTAAAGTTGTGCAAGCATCCGGTGAATCTTATTACAATAACTGGAAGCTTGTTTTGGTGTTGTGTTGTGCGTTTGCAAACGGCTGTAGAGTGACATGAAATATCTGATGGTGATGCTGCAGTAGTCTATCTGGTGTAGGGCTGGGCGATATATCGAATATATGCGATGTATCGCGAGATGTTCTCCACGGGATGTATAAAATGACCCTATCGCGACCATCGAATACAAATTGGCACGTAATGTGTTTTTTTTTAACCGCCGCCGCCAAACTCGCTCGTGTTCGCTTCTCTCCTCTTTCCTGTGGCTCTCGGCCTCACATGCATTGGCAACTCACTCACTCCCCCCTTCCAACCAGAGTATCCTGGGCGCGCACCTGTGACGTAGTCTGCAGTGCGCTCTGTGTGTGTTTACTTTTATCGCCATGTGAAAACAACGAGCGGGGGAGAAAAAAAGACGAGGGCTCTTGTGATCTTATATATTATGACAGCCGAACGAGCGGGTGGAGGAGGACGCGTATGACGGCGATGGTGGCCGTCGTTCATAGCATGGACCTTTTTTGTAGGTCCATGCTTATGAGAAGAAGTCTACACTGGTGAAAGAACGGGGGAGGCGGGCGCTTGACAGCATAAGCGGCCGCTGTACAGAGCCTGGTCCTTATGAGAGGAAGGCGAACGAGCGCCGGGGGGCGGATTACTCCGACTTCACAAGAGTTTTTGGTCCAACGTCACACAACCACGGCATTAATTGCGGGCAGCCAGTGAAACACAGAGGAGCGCTGCACAACACTGCTTAGAGGGCTCTACATTAACACTCCAAATGGGGCTAAATGTAGTCTTAGGCAAATAAGTTATTGAGTCCACCCTCCACTTTGGCTGGTGAAAGATATGTGTCCTCGGGATCTGTGCTCGTGCAGCGATTCTAGCTTATAACAACTTCACCAACGGTAATAACCGGAAGGAGACGGCACATTACCGCAGTTAAGTTAGCGCGTGTGCAAACAGAACATTTCCTGTGCGCCTTCACGTTAAAAGCCTGTTACTAGCCAAACGTGAGTTGACTTTTATTTTGAAGACGGTAAGAACAGGAAGTTAGCGCTTCACAGCCCTGTAGTGCTCTAGCTTGAAAATCAACTTCTTCAGCTGCAGAGAAAAGTCAACAGTAGTTAAACAAAGTTTGAAATAAGCCACGGAAGAACTCCTCCCAACACATTCACAACAACCTATTTAATTTATCCTAAATTGTACCAATATGTTTACTTATTTATGTAATAGGATATGTTTAATGTTTTAAAGTTTGGTTTTAATTAACAGAAGGACATTTCCTAAAAAAATATATTATTATTAATATAATAATTATATCTATATACAAAAAATATATAGATATAGATATTATTTTTATATTTATATGGGGAGAAATCATTCTGAATCAGCAAAAAAATGCAATTGGCAGGTTAGATTATTTTGTCTAAATTGCAATCAGTGCACCCCTATTAATTTTTCTATAATTATTACTGCACACACTAGGATATAATATTAATTGAGAATCTCAAATGAGACCAAGATGACAGGCTCAAAGGTAATTACAGTGAAATGCAAGGGTTAAGGTTATGCAAGTTTTCGATCATACTTTGTGTGCTACCAAATTTATTTTTGTGCTACTGAATTTTTTTGCTTGCTAGCACAAGTGCTACCACCTAAAAAAATAAGCGTACATCCCTACTACTATTATGGAGCAAAACCTGTTCTATATTTAAAGTGTGGCCGGTGATAAACAATTAGTAAGTGGTTGTAATGAGTCATAATTAGTGTTTCCAGTTTACAGATTAACAGAAGATGGAAAAAAACTGTTTCCAAATAAAATAATGCTGGATCCATTGTATGGGAGTGAAGGATGTGGAATAATCAATACAATGTGCAAACTCTTTGCCATGTGCAAGTTTAAAATTGTTCCAATAGAAAGCACTAAAGAATATAAACAAGATGTTGTTTCATGTAGCCTAATGCATCGTTAGTGCAGACACATTTTGCAGGGACTATTTAAATCATATTACTGGTGTGAGGTTATGCAAAAAATAAATTAAATTGAGCATTTAGGATGTGCTCTCGAGGAGATTTGAAATATACCGAGATATATATCGTGTATCGAGATATAGTAAAAAAATATCGAGATATTGATTTTAGCCCATATCGCCCAGCCCTAATCTGGTGTAGGATAAATAACAGTGGTGCGCGCCGTGGTTCTTAGAGATCAACTGCCTAGTTCTTCATGTTATGCAGTAGTGTATATAATGTGATTGTAGCCTCTATTTTGTATGTGGCTGTGTTGGCTCTATTGGCACCTGACGTGTGCGTGTCTGAGTGTTTGGGGGGTGGTTGTGGTGGGAGGAGTTTGTTACTGAAGGCCTTGACTGAAACCCCACAGTACATTACTGACTATACTCATATTTAACTTAGGTATCCTTGTCCCTGAGCTTGTAATGTATTTTCATTTGATGCTTCATGTGGTGTATGAGAATTGTATGCGACTGTAGGTGTTGGTTGGGCTTAATTTATCATAGTGCTGCTTTCCTGGCCAGGTCACTCTTGGAAAAGTGAGTTTTACCTGGTTAATTAAAGATATAGATATTGATTATTTGATATCCTTTTGGTTCTTGCAGTTATAACTTTCTTAACCTAACCTCCACAAGGCCCTGTTCATATTCAATTCAATTCAATTCAATAACTTGTCTATCACATAATAAGAAAAATTGCCTCTAGTTGTGGCTCAAATAACATCAAAACAACATAAGACTCAAACACAAAAAGTTCGATTAGACAGTAAAAGCATGTGAATAAAGCATTAATAATAGTGTCTATTTGGCCATGTTTAAAGTGCATATTGGAGACTGAATGTAGAGTTATTGTAAGTTATTCACAAGAACTTTAGTGACATACTGGACATGACTTTAGAAACATTCCAATTAAAGTAAACCCCAGGCTAGGATGGGGGAATGTGATTACCTTTGCCTCCTGTCCCCTGGCCTCCAGGTTTATTGTAGAGATAGATATCACCGTCAGCCAAGTCATTGCTCAAATGAAAATAGTGCTGCAATAAACAAAGAGAGAAATTCAGTCAATGTAAGCTCAAACCAAACAACAAGGCCACATTTTGTTCATACTTCAGAATGAAAGGATTCAAAATGTTCTTAGAAACCTGTTAAGTAGAGTACGCCATGTTAGTTGTTTATTTAGTCTTTTTTGTGTGTTTGTGTGTTCGCTTTTTCAGTTGTGTGTTTGTATTCTTTCAAATGAAAAATCCAAAAATAAAGTAGGGGAGAGTGGAGGGAGTTGTGCCACTTTTTACTCAAAGTGACTTTAAAGTGAGGCCTTGGCAGTAATGTCTCCGACCAAAAGATTTATTTATATTTCATGTGGTGCAGCCCTGGCAACATTAACTTTGGATCTGAAATAAACTGTTTAAGAAATATAGCTTTCGGAAAAAAAGTTGTCTTGTGGCACAACTTGCCCCGGTTGCGGGGTAAGTTGTGCCACAAGAGAGAATACCATGGGGTAAATTGCGCAATTGATATATATCTCAAACTGTAATGCAAGACAAATCCATTAGACAATTAGTCATTTAAGGTGTATTTAAGGTAAATAAAGTAAATATTTTACAAAGATTGAAGGTCAATTTTCTTAAACAAGGCCTAGCAGGTTTAGGTGGTTTTTCCTGCAAATCTCACAATGACAAAGTCACCATCATCATCATTATGGCCATCTGAACTCTCATCAGTGGTGTCATTAAGTGGAATTGAGATGTCAGTCTCTTCTGAGCTACTGTAGACAATCACTTTCTTTTTGGTGTCCAGTGTATGCCACTGGTACAACTCTCAGAAATGTACTTCGCAGTAGCTGTTCCGCGCTTGTGGAACCAACTGCCATCTGACATATGTGATGCCCCCTCCATTTCTGCCTTTAAATCAACGCTCAAAACCTATATGTACACCCTGGCTTTTCCTCCCCATTAAAGGTTCAGTAAGCAGAATGGTCAGTTTAGCTAACTTCCTGTCACTGACTGCAGTTAGCAGTCCCTTCCCTTGTCCCCAAGTCACCACATTAATGCAGCGAGTTATCTAGCATCATCTCAGATAAGTAAGTGTGATAAAACCCATCAAAACAGACATTGGGAAGGATTTTTACCTGCTCCGCCATTGTAGGCGCATAAACATTCACCGATTTGTCGCTCTGAGCGTGCACCGGCAGTGAGGCGGGTGCCGGTTTGCAGCGTTCTCTCTTCTGATTGGAATCATCGCGAGACCTCCTCCCCGGCCAGAGCCACGGGGTTGACCGATGTAAACAAACCCCCTGGGAGTGGATTCAATCAGCTTTTTTTTTTGGCAAGTTATGTCATTTTAGAATCAAATACATACCGGTAGGAAACAGCGCAGTGTGCATGCATAAACAAACAAGTCCCAACAAGCACATAGGAGCGTATATTGATTTGTTTAGTTGGTAACACTTTATAATAACTATCCATTGTAACTCGTTAATAGATCATTAGTAAACTCTTAATTAATGATTATTAATGATTTGTTAAGTGTTTGTTAGAAGTTTGTTAAGGATTTATAACAATGGTAGATAGTTAATAGCTTAATAATTGAATCAGTTCATCTGGGAGGTAATCCGAGATACAGACGAGGCTGAAATAGGCTATAGACTATACACAGTGCATGGGCAACTGAGGGCAGCCCCATTTTCAAATATTTTTAAATAAACTCAATACACACTGTGCATGCCATGGACTTGAACGTGACGTGATCAGTTAATCTCGGATTACCTCCCAGATGAACTGATTCAATTATTAAGCTATTAACTATCTACCATTGTTATACATCCTTAACAAACTGCTAACAAACACTTGACAAATCATTAATAATCATTAATTAAGAGTTTACTAATGATCTATTAACGAGTTACAACGGATAGTTATTATAAAGTGTTACCGTTTAGTTTATTTTCTTGCTGCCAGCGGAGGTGGGCTACTGCTACCGGTGGTTGAGCTAAGCTAACCCGGATGAGCGACATATGCCCATAACATTATCAAAAATGCACACGTGGACTTCCGGCTTGGTGAAACGACATGTAGGTCGCATCGTCTTGAGCTCCTGCAGATTTATTTATTTTTTCAATTTTAAGGCACTTTTCTCACCCCCACTACGGTTCAGCAGTTTTAGTGAACTTTTATTTAACACATTTGGTTTATTTTCTACTACTTTCATGTCGCCTAAGGCGAAAAAAGGGAAAAACAGCATTACGCCTCACCTGCGGCCTGTTGCGCGCCCTCGGTCCCCGACCCCTCCTGAATCTCCCCCGCGGAGTCTACCGCCGGAAACTATGGACGTAGCCTCGCTCAGAAATGAGCTTTTGTCTGCTCTTCGTCTTGATGTCGCGGCAATGGTTAAAGCCGAGCTCCGGGAAGCCTTGGCTGAGACCCTCAGTTCAATTAAGACCGAGCTGCTAGCCTTTAAAACGGAGCTTTCCTCCAGTCTGTCCGCTGTCCGGCAGGACGTTGCTAGCTTGAAGAGCACTGTAGCTGAAGTGGAGCTGTCCCTCTCTACATCCACTGATGACATCTTGGCCCTCCGGGCTAAAGTGGAGCACTTGACACAGGAGGCGGCTAAGATGGAGGATAAATGTGATGATTTGGAGTCCCGATCGCGCCGCCAGAACATCCGTATCATCGGTATCCCGGAGGACAACCCTAACTCGGCATCAGCGGCTAACGTTTCCAAGCTATTGATGGAGGCTTTCTCACTCGGGAAGGAGCCGCTGATCGATAGATCACACCGCGCTCTGGCGCCAAAGCCCGCACCGGGCAACCGCCCCCGAGCCATTGTCGCAAGGCTGCACTACTATACTGATTGCAACGAGATCCTCAGAAAGGCGAGAGAGTTACAACGGATTACTCTGCGCAACATGTCCATCTCCGTGTTCCCGGACTACACCCCCAAGACGGCCCGGGCTCGCGCAGCCTTCACCGAGGTTCGGCACCTCCTACGAGGCATCGATGGAGTCAGGTTTGGCATCCTTTTTCCTGCACGGCTTCGTATCACCTATGCAGGTGTACAGCGCGACTTCACTTCCCCAGAGGAGGCTAAGACATTTATTAAAACACTGAATAAATAGAGTTTTTCAGTTCACTCTACAGAAGTTCTGGTGAGTTGTGAAATGACTTTTTCCCTATAGCTATTTAAAGCCTCCAGCTGTCACCTAATATTTTTGTTTATATTGGACGACTTTGATATTTGTCCAACTCCATTCATGGACATTAAGTACGTTTGGTGACTTTTGTAGCTGTACTGTTTATATTTTATATTTTTTTTAAATATTTTTAGATCTGATTGAAGTTGGTAACAATAGCCTACTTAGGTTTGTGTGCCAATATGTTCTCCCTAAAAAAATATATAAATCACATGCCACTAGCCTTGTTATTTTTGTTGTGTTCTTTTCCATTACAGAAGCTAGTGGGTGTGTGTAAATGCATGCATACACGTTTCCCAGATGTATAGTCAGCGGGAACATGCATATTTTTATTTATTATTTTATTTTTGTACAATCTAATTTTCAGTTCTGCTGTGCCAATGCACCATAGTTATTTCAAGTGCCTTATATTTTATATTCAATGTTTAGAGTTAATGCTCTGCAGAGTTCTATTTGTTAGTTCTAGCTTATAAGTCGAAAGCTTCATTTAGAAGATGGCTCCTGTCGGAGTCTGCACTGCTGCTCCCATCGTTTGGGGATGGGTTCAATTGATGTGCGGGAGGGTTTGGGTGGGTTGTGGTTGTTTCTGGTGTTATGTCTCTGTATCATTACTTGTGTTTTTTTTTTTTTTTTTGGCCCTGGGGTATCTCCTCTTTTCATCTACCATCTCCATTCCTGATAAAATGCAACCTTTAGATGACTAATACAACTTGCCCAAACTCAGACAATGGATCCATTACTAGATTTTTAAGCTGGAATGTGAGAGGTCTGAACAGGCCCCATTAAACGATCTAAAGTACTTTCTCATTTGAAGAGATTGAATGGCGACATTGTATTCTTACAGGAAACGCATTTACGTGATAGGGATCAAGTTAGACTTAAGAGTCCATGGGTCAGTGATGTCTTTCAGTCAACTTTGGATTCAAAAGCTAGAGGGGTAGCTATTTTGGTTAATAAAAGGGTACATTTTACCGCTTCTAAGATCATAGCTGATAAGAATGGGAGATATATGATTGTCGCAGGCCTTCTATACCAGAATCCGGTTTTATTAGTAAACGTTTATGCTCCAAATTTTGATAACCCAGATTTTACAAATAGATTATTTGCCACCCTGCCTTTCCTAGACACCCATCTTTTAATTCTTGCTGGGGACCTTAACTGTGTTATGAATCCAACACTGGACCGCTCCAATCCCCGTACTCTCAACCAATCTTCCATGTCTAAATCAATTTCTGATTTTATGCTCCAAAATGGGTCTGTAGACCCTTGGAGATTTCATAATCCTCAAACTAAAGCATATTCTTTTTTCTCCCAAGTCCATCAATCCTATTCCCGCATTGATTATTTTTTTGTTGATGGTTCCCTGGTCTCCAACGTGACCTCCTCCGAGTATCATTCAATTGTTATATCTGATCATGCTCCTCTTAGTCTCAATATACAACTTTCAGGCCAACCCCGTTTCTCCTCACCCTGGAGATTTAACACTTTGCTTTTGTCTGATGATGCATTCAACACCTTTATATTGTCCTCAATTGATGATTTTATAACTATTAACAAAGATGACTCTGTCTCTTACTCATTACTATGGGAGTCGCTCAAAGCCTATTTGCGTGGTCTAATTATTTCTTACTCAGCTCATCCCAATAAAACCCGTAAGGCCAGGCTAAATGAACTCTTAATTAAAATCCGGGATATTGATGGACAAAATGCCATTAACCCATCCCAGAGTTTAGTGAAACAGAGATATGATCTGCAGGCAGAGTTGGACCTCCTTACAACAAGCGACTTTTACTACGTTCTCGTGCAACTTATTATGAGCATGGTGATAAACCGAGTAGGCTCCTGGCTCACCAATTGAAACGTCAAACTACTTCTAGACTAATTCCACAAATTAAAGATTCCTCTGGCGCGCTTGTCTCTGATCCCACTTCTATAAATGACACCTTTAGGGATTTCTATTTCTCCCTTTATGAATCAGAATCATCATCAGACAAGACAGAAATGACTTCTTTCCTCCAGAATCTTTATATCCCCAAAGTTGATCCTACTACTGCTAATGAGCTTGACGCACCTTTGAATTTGGAAGAAATTAAATCATCTATCAAAGCCATGCAAAACAATAAAACACCCGGCCCCGATGGATTCCCAGTTGAGTTTTTTAAGAAATTCTCTAATAAGTTGGCCCCTCTCCTCAACTCTGTTTTTAACGAATCCCTAGAACGTGGTTCATTGCCCCCCACTCTAACCCAAGCGTCCATATCCCTTCTTTTGAAGAAACGAAAAGACCCTACTTCTTGCGCCTCGTACAGGCCTCTGTCACTTCTTAATGTTGATGTTAAGATTTTAGCTAAAACCTTAGCAACTCGTCTTGAAAAGATTCTTCCTGTCATCATATCAGAAGAACAGAATGGCTTCATCAAAGGGCGCCAGTTGTTTTTCAATGTCCGAACACTTTTAAATGTAATTTTCTCTGGTCATTCCGCCTCAACGCCCGAAGTTGTTATTTCGCTCGATGCTGAGAAAGCATTTGATCGGGTAGAATGGCATTATCTTTTTGAAGTTCTACAACAGTTTGGCCTAGGAAACAGGTTTATTTATTGGATTCGGCTTCTGTATACTAACCCTCAAGCCAGTGTCCACACGAATAATTCCCGGTCTAAATATTTCACATTGTCACGCGGTACTAGACAGGGCTGTCCCCTCTCCCCCCTACTTTTCGCTTTGGCCATAGAACCCCTCTCAATTGCTTTAAGATCCCTCCCCCACTTTCACGGCATTCCTCGTTCTGGCATTGACTTAAAATTGTCTCTTTATGCTGACGACCTTCTTTTGTATATATCAGACCCCCTGACTACTATCCCGCCAATTTTATCATTGCTGGAGAGATTTGGCTCTTTCTCAGGCTATAAAGTTAATCTACTTAAAAGTGAATGCTATCCCATAAACACCTTAGCTTTACAACTCAAACAGTCCGATATTCCTTTTAAGCTCAGCCCCTCAGGGTTTAAATATTTAGGGATTAATGTTACCCGTACCTTGCCTTCTCTCTATTCTGCCAATTTTGCCCCTTTGGTTACCCAGCTTGGACTAGATTTCAAGAGGTGGAATTCTCTTCCTCTGTCATTGATAGGTAGGATTAATGTGGTAAAGATGAATGTCTTGCCAAGATTTCTTTTTCTTTTTCAGTGCACTCCTTTATTTTTGTCCAAAAAGTTTTTTAAGTCTTTGGATGGTGCTGTTACTTCCTTCTTGTGGGGAGGTAAGACTGCCAGGGTAAGAAAGTCATTACTGCAAAAATTCACATCTGACGGTGGTCTTACCAAATTTTCTTCTATATTATTGGTCAGCACAAATACATAAATTAACTTACTGGCTTCAATCTCCAGAACTATTATGGTGTAAGCTTGAAACCCAGTCGTGTTTCTCCTCTGCACTACCGGCTTTACTCACATCTTCATTGCCCATTAACCCCTCCAGTTTCACTAAGAATCCTATTGTGCTATCTGCACTGAGGATTTGGTCCCAATTTAGGCGCCATTTTAAGTTTTCCTCTGCATCCACTCTGATGCCCATAGTGAACAATCATCTATTTCCCCCATCTGTTGGGAGTATCTCCTACGTGTTATGGCAGAATCGAGGCATTAAAGTTTTCAGAGACCTTTATAAAGATGGTACTTTTGCTACTTTTTCAGACTTGTCTAAAGATTTTAATTTACCTACATCCCATTTATTTATGTATTTTCAAATTAGGCATTGTGCCTCCGCTCTTTTTTCATGTTATCCCTCCCTCTCTATTAACCAACCATGGGAAGACCTTCTGACCTTAAAACCTCAGCAGAAATCACTAATATCTAAGATTTATGACAAACTCATGGCTCTGGAAAACAATTCCACTGTCAAAAGCAAAAATGCTTGGGAGCGTGAGCTTGGGGTAGATCTGACAGATCAATGGTGGGATAAGGCTGCACTTTAGCAAATCTAGATTATCGGAAATTTACCCAAACGTTGTGGACCAATGTGACAGATGCCACGCCTCCCCTTGTAATTTGAGCCATATGTTTTTTTACTGTCCCACATTAAATAGATTCTGGAATTACTTTTTTATGACCATGACAAAGGTTCTAGGAGCCCAAATTAAAACAGACCCCTTTATCGCAATATTTGGAACCCCATCTCAACAACCCCATATCACAGCCTTACAATCAGAAACTTTAGCTTTTACTTCCCTTCTGGCAAGACGCCGTATTTTACTCATGTGGAAATCCCCTAATCCCCCATCAATTCAAATCTGGCTCCAAGATGTTATGTTTTTTTTTAAATCTGAGAAAATTAAATTAACAGTGAAAGGCTGCACTAACAAATTTACAAAAAAATGGTCTTCTTTTATAAATTACTTCAATTCGCTATCAACTCTGGCCCAAAACTGAAACCCCCCCCTTTTTATTTATTTTTATACTTTCTTTTAACTGTGTATTTGTGATCCCTACTTTATTTAGTCAATGCTTGTTTTTTTTTTGTTTTTTTTTATCATGTATATTTCTACACATTCTACACATTTTTGTATGAAAGCCTATTATTATTATTATTATTTATTATTTTTTTTTCTTATGATATATTTTGATTCCATCTGGACTCAGAGACAGTTGTTCCTTGTGTTTGTTCTTGTTGTTTATAAAAATGATAAAACCCAATAAATAAATTTGAAAAAAAAAAAAAAAAAAAAATGCACACATGTATTCAGCCAGAGAGTGAGGAAAAAGATAAAAATGTAAAATGTTGAATTATTCTTGTGATGGCAAATGTATTTGTAACTATCTACTGAATCTTACATCAGTCAAATATGTGCTTTCTACTCTAGGGGGGTTTCTGAAAACAGTTGCATACGTGGAATGTTTATGGGGGGCAATAAGACTGCAGTTCCTGTCCTTTGGACAAATAGTCAGAGGCTAATAAAACCACAAGACCATCGTTCATACATTCATCCTGTAAACCTGAGGCCAATCTTTAGCTCATACTTCTGCTGTAGAGGGGGTTAAATACCCTTCTTGTATGTTGAATCGGGGGCAGACCTCGAACCACCTCCGGGTGTGAGAGATGGTCTGTTCCACTCCTAGTCCGGAATCATTACTCTATGACATTGTGTTCTGTCTATTTTGTGTTATTTATTAAATTCGTAAAACACATTTGAGTTTTAGTTCTTATTTCTGTAAAAGTATATAGATATGTCGAAAATCACCACAACAATTATTTTAGGATTTCTTGTGCGTTAACGATTAGCTCAACACTTACAGTAATCCATAAACTAGCCCTGTGAGTAGTTACTATGTGAGCAGCACAGCCTATATTTAGTGAAAAAACTACAAAGATGCAATAAAGCGAAATGTTCCTTGAAGCCAAGGTCAATCAACCTGTTCTACCTGTGCCTTCATCAGTATATAAAGGAATGTTTTGATAGCCAGGATTTCAGGGATACATATGCTACACATATTATACATAACTCATTATGCTAAATGTTCTGACAAGAGTTTGTCTGGATTGTACCTTAAAATGGTGTGCTGTGTTGCTGTCAGTGTACTTGGGTACATGCAGGAAGATGAGGAGGTTCTGCCTGAGGTAATGAGCGACAGCAGGCAGCCAGGGGAAACCATACTGGGGGAGGCTGAAGTTCATCACCTCAGTGGCTGGAGAGCTTGATGGCTGTATGAACTGACCACAAAACCATTGTCAGTAGTGTGAATTTATAGAATTATTGGTAACGCCTTATATTAAGGTCCTTGTAATAAGCATAGTTAATAGGGAATAAGACCCTCAATAAATGCTTATTAACATTAATTTTTGTTAATACGACTATATTTAAGTGTTAATAATAGCATAACATGTTTATTGTGAGATAATAAGACTTGTATGAGCCCACTTTTATAAGTGTATTGATAGCTTAATCACAATAAAAGTCTTATAAATTTTTTAAAGTTGTTAATAAAAGCATTACAAACACATTTATTGAGTCTTACCAATTTACCTATTATGTCATTGTTAAACCTTTACTAAGCATTTTTTGTTGCTTCATGAAGGTATGAACAGCTTTATTGTTCATTTATTAGCAGTAACTATGCTGCTTATACATTTTGCAGGTACGGGATCTAAAGCTAGAACAGGTTAATACATCCTTTAATATACACTAATTAGCAGTTAATTGGTACTATATGTTGTCAAGGTTGATAACATGTGAATAAAAAACAACATATACTGTAAATACAATGTTTCAACGGTGAAGCACAAAAACACACTTTAATACCCCTTTCCCAATAACCAAATTACCCGGTTGGTGCAGACGATCAGGTTAACAAACTTTGGATATTATAGTTTTATAGTCTTTTAAACATATTCAGCGCCTCAGCTCAGCTGGGTCTCACGGGCTTATACACGACCTGAATCGAAAGTGAAACCATAAACGGTGATCTGTCTGGTGGAGCAGTTATCATTATTTATTTTCTTAAGATTTTTTTTTTTGGCATTTTTGCTTTATTAGATAGATTTGACGAGAGAGTTGAAATGGGGCAAAGAGGGGAAGACATGCAGGGAACTGACCCGGGCGGGATTTGAACCCGGTTCGGTTGCGGGCCTTGGGACACCCCATTTAAAAAAAAAAAAAGCCTTCATAAAGAAACAAAAAATGGATCACACTTTATAATAAGGGTAAATTAATTAACTGTAATTTAATGCTTACTTAATGCTTAACTGTTAACAAAGCATTAATTTACTGTTAGTAACTGCTATTTTAGTGCTTAATAAGCGTTACCTAAGCATGAACTAACCGTTATACTTAGTAAATCTTAAATAAGCATTAGTTTATTCCTAACCAAGCATCAGACAGCAATTTACCTCCACATCAGCTGGTGTCAACTTGCAGTTCCTGACAAGCATTACAGTAATGATGTCCAAAGTGGTCTCATCGAGGCGCTTGCGCAGCACCTTGACCAGCTCATCTCTGATCTCTGGACCTGGACAAAACAACTCCATATAATTCACATTCTGGCAATGTTAGGAAACATTTAATAACTGTTCTGCCCCTAGCATTGAAAGTGTGTTTTTTGTAATGTGTGTGGCATAGGTGCCTGTACCTTTAAAAGAGTATGCTCTAAGGGAGGGCTGCTAGTTAGGTGACAGGAAGTCACAAGCACATGCTATACACGGAGAGAGCATGTAAGATCAACAGTTTGGTCAGCTCTTCCATTAAGATGCAGTTCTACATCTTCTTGTTCGTTAAAGCAACGTCTGTAAGTACAATCTTTATTTTCCATGAGTTGAATTATAGATTTACCCGTTTATGCTTACTGTTTAGCTTTATTAATACCTACTGTTTGTACTGTCTTTACAGTTTCACAAAATTACCATTAAACTACATAAGTAACCCTCAAGTGTTTGCTTCCTGCTTTCCTACTGTGCAGACGCTTTGCAACTTGCGCTCTCCTCTACTTGCACTTTTTACTTATGTGGTTGATTAGAATAGACTATATTCACCAGGGTTGCTGAGCAGATAGTCTTAAAGGTTAGGGGTCACTGGTAAGAGACGAAAACACCCATGAATGGACATGTGTTTGACTTGTTGTAGGGATGATAGCCTGTCTATTTGTAGATATTAACACACCTGATACACCCCACACAGATATAAACGAGTGCTATAACTTTAAAGAGAGTGCCATGTGGCATCTCAGCCTTCTGCTTCAATGCTCCATGAAATCCTCTGTAAATGTTCTGATGGAATCTCTTCTGAAATAAACCTGAAACTGATGAACTGTCCAGTCTGCCGCCTCTGTCTTTGTCAAGCCATGGGGGAATTCGGTACCACATTTTGGCATCTACGATGAAGAATAAAATAACAGTGGAACATGAGGAGACTACCTGTGAGCGGCGGGACTCATCTGTCGGAAAGAGATCCATATGGTTGAAAGTTTTCAAGATTGTCCCTGTCTCTAAATAGCTGCGGAACGGGGGACTGGGATGCGCCGATGAACGGCAAGAAGCGCTCTGTGTGATTACCAAGATCACGGCATGAATGTCCGGACTGGGATACACAGAGGCTTGATACACCACGTTCCAATGTTATAACAAAGAACCGTGTGCAGTTTTATTGACTAAGACTTTGGAAAGAAAGGCTGGACTGGAATCATGCTTCTTACGTCGCTATGTGTGCATTCATGTACGCTACGAAAAAAAGGGAAAAAGACTAAAATAAAAAGTGCCAAAGGTTAGAGACCAACGTCAATGTCATCATAAATTGAGACTGCTTGGGTTACTGCTCCCCTCGCTGTCGCAAGTGCAAAGCTGAGGTCATGATGAAAGTGGAGGAGGCCCCGCACGTACCATCCGAAAACCAACGATGGGCCTTCCTGGGCCGCTGGCCACCGAATTCCACGTCTGGTGGAGTCTGCCAGGTATGAAATGGAGGAGCATCCTCTGTGCCAAAGTTGGATGGACCACATCTCCCATGGGGAGCTGATCATGTCTCCAAATATCTGAACTTGAGACTTGTGAGATGTGCTGTCGTCATTGCAGGGGGCTCTCTGTTCTTACTGTCTCAATATTTACAGAACATCGTTCAGTGTATGATGCATTTGCATTGTTGGTCCTATTAAAATGTAGTTTACTGCAGTAATGTACATCTATACATTGTAATCTACATAATCTTTCAGTGTTTGTTTGGTGTTTCTTTTGGGCCATTATGGTTCCATCTCGTTTTTGGTAGATGAAGTATCATCTAAATGGAGGAAATGTGGTGGATTAGAATAGACTATATTCACAAGGGTTGCTGAGCAGATAGTCTTAAAGGTTAGGGGTCACTGGTAAGAGACGAAAACACCCATGAATGGACACGTGTTTGACTTGTTGTGGGGATGATAGCCTGTCTATTTTTAGATATTAACACACCTGATACACCCCACACACAGATATAAACGAGTCCTGTAACTTTAAAGAGAGTGCCATGCGGCATCTCAGCCTGCTGTTTCAACGCTCCACGAAATCCTCTGTAAATGTCCTGATGGAATCTCTTCTGAAATAAACCTGAAACTGATGAACTGTCCAGTCTGCCGCCTCTGTCTTTGTCAAGCCATGGGGGAATTCGGTACCACACTTACATTCTTATTTTTCCTCAACACATTTCGCAGCAGGTCCTGGATACATAAATCAATGGAACTTTAATTTATTTTTATTTTTATAGATACTAAAGGCATTTTTGGACACTTTTACGACCTTCTCAATAGAACGTGAGGGGGGCCTACCAACAGGACAAGCCTGTGGTGACTGGAAGCGAGGTTCTAAGCTAAAGCTAATTAAAAAGCCGGATCCGCGGGCCGTATGTTTAACACCACTGCCGTAGTCAGGCCTGATCCAAAACAACAACGAGACGGCCTACCTGGAGGAGGTGAGGTGCCTGACACAATGGTATCTGAAAAACAATCTGCAAGCAAGACTAAGGAGATGCTGGTGGACTTTGGGAGGACACAGGTGCGGGACTACACGCCTGTATCCATAAATGGGACCCCGGTGGATACATTCAAGTACCTCGGTGTCCAGATCACCGATGATCTGACGTGGTCTACCCACCTGGACACTGTGGGAAAGAAAGCCAGACAGAGACTGTTCCATCTCAGGAGGCTGAAGAAATTCAGAGCCTCCAAACCAGTCCTGCAGAGCTTCTACACATGCACCATTGAGAGCATGCTGACTGGGAACATCACCGCTTGGTATGGGAACACCGCCACTCAGGACCGTAAGGCTCTGCAGAGAGTGGTGCGTTCAGGGGGGCAACTCCCTAATATACCAGACATTTACATCAAGCGGTGCAAGGGCAAGACCAGCAGCATTCTGAAAGACCCCAGCCATCCAGGCTACAGACTATTCTCTCTGCTCCGCTCAGGAAACAGATACCGCTCACTGGCGGCAAGGAAGAGTTTCTACCCCCAAGCTGTCAGGTATCACTGATTAAGCACTTTGAGCAACTGCACTTATATATATTTATTTAAGTAACACCCCCCCCCCCCCTTTAGACTATGTGCAATAACCCCCTGACATATTGGATGTCTTTACTGTTTGGTTATGTTTGTTATGCGTATATTTAGCATGGAGCCGACTGTGAACATTTCACTGCAATGTATTGTGTATGTGACAAATAAAATCTGAATCTCAAGCTAACAACCAGGGCTGAAAATCTGATTGTTGGAGACTTTTCGGTTAGAGATGTGAAAAGCGGTCGACTTCCGGTTGGCAAATGTGGTGAGCGGACGCACGAGAGAAGGCTCCCAGTCTACTTTTTGCTATATTCGTTTTTTACCAAGCTTTCTTCCCAGTGCTTTTGACAAACCATCAGTAGTGAGTTTCATCAAGTGTTTCAACTTAAAATGAGCAATTCGAAGCTTGCTAAATCAGGTTGCAGTGCACAAACCCCAGCTACACGCGCTGCTACTAGCGCCGCAAGTAAGCTAGCACCGTTCTCAGCTAACAGTCCTCCGACAGCGACAAAAACTTCAGGACTGGGAGCAACCATGGATACCGCTGTCATTTCTAAGGATCAACTGGCTGCAGAATTTGCGAAGCAGAGAACCACACTAAGGGATGATGTTTCTCTTCTGATTCAAGAATCTACAAAGCCATTACAAGCCTCGCTGAACTCACTCCAAACAACAGTGAACACATTCCAACAGCGCCTCACCTCAGTGGAGTCTGTGTCCGGTGATAACTTTGAACGTGTATGCGCTGCGGAGTCTAGCATTAAGACCCTCCAAGCCCAAAACCAATCTCTCTTGACTCGGCTCGATGACCTAGAAGACCGATCGCGGAGAGCCAATCTCCGTATATTGCATATACCAGAAGGCAGCGAGGACAGCAAGGAGCCAGTTAAATTCATGTCTGAGCTGCTGATGCAGGTGATGGGTCCCGATGTCTTCACTGCGCCGCCCGAACTGGAGAGAGCCCACCGGTCCCCGACCTTCAGATCTGGCCAAGGAAAACCTCCGCGCACATTCCTGGTTTGTTTCTCCCAATTCCAACAGAAGGAAGCTGCACTGCGCTGGGCAAGGAATCACGAGCTGCGGTACGGAGGAACTGTCATAAGGATGTTTCAAGATCACAGCGCAGCTCTCGCTAAAAAGCGAGCTGCATTTAACGGGATAAAACAAGCCCTTTACCAAAAGAACATCCGGTTCCACTTGATCTACCCTGCCAGGCTGTGTGTGACACATGGGGACAACGTGCTCACCTTCGACTCACCTGATGAAGCCCAGAGGTTCTACGATCAGATGATTGATAAAGAGTAATAATTCAGCAACGTTTGCCTTCACTATATGGACTGGAGACGGACGGTAAATAATGCATACTCTACTGTGTACGTTCGTAACTGCCTTTGCAATTATTCTGACATACGCCCTGGATTTTAAGGTAATGTGCTTTCATTCACGCTACGTTTTGGGATAACATGTTTTGAAGGGGAAAACAAAAAAAAGGGAAAATAAGTGGCCCGCAGGAGCCTTGTTTGAGACAGTTATTTGTCGTCATAATGACTGATAACGGGGCTGAACCATCAAAGAAAAAAAATAAAATGCAATGAAGAAAAGCTAAAAGGGAGAGTGATATAGGCTAAGGGGGGACGAGGGCGTTGCCAAGCAACGTGTATACAATTTCACGAGAGCGAAACTAGACTGCAGTGTTTACTCCTAAATGAATGAGCGGTTGGTACTAACACAAAGTTTGCTTTGCTTCACCATCATCAGATAACCATTATCCGAAATAGTAATTATTTACAACAACATAAACACATTACCTACATCATGCATCTCAACATCTCTCACGGCTCTGGTCACTTCCAGTCTTCTTGTTTCTATTTCCCAGTTCACAAACAACCCAATTGTCATCAATACTTTGAAGATCTGGTTTCAATTGAGACGGTTCTTTGGTTTCAAACAAATTCTTAGCTTAAGCCCTATATGCAACAACCATCTTTTCCCCCCAGCTAAATTAGATGCTACATTCTCTTTTTGGCGAAGACAAGGCATTTCTAAATTTAAAGATATGTACATAAATTGTGTATTTGCCAGCTTTAATGACTTATCACAAAAATTTGGCCTTCCTCGACCTAGCCTGTTTCGATATTTTCAAGTACGCCACTTCCTTATGAGCCACGACCCCAACTTTCCACATTTATCTTCAGTGTCAGGCTTAGATGATCTGCTAGAATCCCCATTCAATTCGAAAAGGCTAATTTCTAGAATACATGATTGTATAGCTTCTCTTAAAACCATAACCATCGCAAAGATAATGGCGGACTGGGCGAATGAATTGGGGGAAGACATGGAAGATGACATGTGGAAATGTGCTTTACTAAGAGTGAATGACAGCACTTCTTGTGCAAAATTAAGTATAATACAATTTAAAGTTTTACACCGGACTCACTTTTCCAAAGCAAGATTAGCTAAAATATATCCTGATTCAGATGCTAGTTGTAACAGATGTCATCACACCCCTGCCAATTTAACCCATATGTTTTGGGCATGCCCTGCTCTAGTCACTTACGGGTCTATGATCTTTAAAACATTATCTGAGGCGCTAAATACTGATTTCCAACCAAATGCAGCAGCAGCTATATTTGGTATCACAGATCCAAGACATTCTATAATAAGGAAAAGTTATAAAAACATATTGGCCTTTGTGACTCTGCTTGCCCGCAGAAGAATATTGTTACATTGGAAATCAAAAAACCCTCCCAAAGCGTCTTTGTGGATGTGTGACCTGATGCACTTTATACAATTAGAAAAAATTAAATACTCGCTTAGAGGGTCAAGGGACAAATTCTACTCCACCTGGGATCCGGTTTTGAAATACATAGGGAAACTCAAAACTATACCTGATACCCCATAGCAATATTTCTTGCATTAGGACCCTATATCATGCAGCGTACAGTGGATGGTCTTTTCTTTTCTTTTGGGTTAATTGCCGATCTGGTCACTTCTGGGCCAATCCAATTGTAAAACTGTTTTTCGGATATAGTATGTATGCATGATGCATTGTCTGTTTAATTACGATGTGGATTGATGCTGGCATGTCAGCCTATAATGTAGAGTGTTTGTGAGTATGCATGGGAACAAGTACATGGTGATATTTGGCACGGCTAAATATGGTGACCTTGCTTACTATTTTATTTATTTATTTTTACTAGGGCTGTCAAATTAACGCGTTAATTTCGATTAATTAATCACAGAAAAATTAACGCGATTAAAAAAATTAACGCAGATTAATCGCACTTCTATAATGCCCTTTGACCCGGTGCAAAAGTGGTGCGTAGCTGCACCGACCTGCACCTGAAGCAGACACAGCCCGCGCGGGTGAAAGGGAGAAAAGTAAAGAGAGAAGCAGGGGGCCGAGGGCTCTATAGACGGTTTAATAAGCATGAAGGTAGGAAGACATCTTACTTTATTCTCCGCAGCCAGTGTCTGTGCATTATTGATTTAGTGGGTGCAACAATGTAGGCTAGGTTCAAAACAGTATCTCTCAATCTTTCTCCCCGTGTCTCAATTTTGTTTGCTAGCTGTCTCGTCGTCCGCGTAAACGTGTGTGTGTGTGTGTGTGTGTGTGTGTGTGTGTGTGTGTGTCTCTCAATATTTTTGCCTATGAGTACGACGATGGTGAATGAATCGGCATAAGCATCTGTGGCAGTGCAGCGCTGTCTGTTGTGGAGACAGAAGTTACGAGAGACGGAGAGAGAGAGAGTGAGAGAGAGAGAGCGAGAGAGAGAGAGAGAGAGCGAGAGAGAGAGACTAGCAGGCTATACAGCTGTTTATAAACAGGTATAAAAGTGTCATAAAAGTATGCGATTAATTTAGATTAATTAATCACAGAGCCTGTAATTAATTAGATTATTTTTTTTAATCGCTTGACAGCCCTAATTTTTACTGTATTTATTTATCTATTTTCTTCTTTTTGTTAGTCTAAGTGTGTGTACTACATGTTCAAGTGGGTGGGGTGGGTGGGTTACTGTTGTTCGTATGTGTATGTAAACAAAAAACAACAAAAAACATGGACATGTCTGCTAAAATGTATGCTCCGTGTATTCTGTGTTCATAAACATTTCCAAATAAAAATAATTATCAAAAAAAGAGATGTGAAAAGCAAGTATTATGTTTTCCCAATGATATGGTGTCGGACTTAGAAAAAAGAATCCTGGACATTGCAGCTGCACACACAACTGTAAAGAACATCATTCTAGGGGGCGCCCTTAGCTCAGTTGGTAGGGCGTCCCCCCCATGGGCCTCGGCCAGCAGTGGACCCGGGTTCAATTCCAGCCCGCGGTCGTTCTCTGCATGTCACTCCCCTCTCTGCCCCATTTCAACTCTGTCTCTACACTATCAATAAAGCATAAAAATTCCAAAAAATATCTTAAAAAAAAAAGAAAAAAAAGAACATCTGCACATCGGGTCAAATGATGTTGAAATGTTGAAACGGGACTTTAAAGATCTCTTGAAAGCTGAGGTGTTAATCAGTGGTCCTCTGCCACCAATCAGAAGAGGACCTGAGAGATTGTTGTCACTGAACACGTGGCTTTCAACAGCGTGCCCTGACCACACTCAGTGCATTTTATTGACAATTTTAACACTTTCTGGAACCGCAGACAGTTTTTTAAGACTGATGGACTCTGCGTAAATAAGACAGGATTAAAAGTATTCATATCAAATGTGTTTTACATCACCCATCTGTTCGTGCCAAGGACAAGGAGGAAGCCAAAACACAGCGTGGCAGCAGCGTTGGAGGACAACTGCCGGCCCCAGATGACAGCTCTGACCATGAGAGATATCAGGGCAGAGAGGAGGGGGCTCCACCCATTCCCGTCTCCCCTGGACCCCGCAGGTCATCACCAAACCGACCTCTCTCTCCTATCTCTCCTACAATCAACCTTTCTCCATCCTCTCCTGGCCTGGGGTTCATGGAAATCGTATGTACCCCCCGCCCTCAACGTCCCCCGCAACTCCTCAATGTTAGCCACAGCGCCCGGTACTCCACCCCTCCACGCACACCCCCTCCTCTCCCACCGCGACGTCATCAACAGCCTCGCAAGCCTGACGAGCCTGCTTGTTTACGGAATAAAAGCACTTGTTGATATGAACCGGGCCGTGGCTACACAGTTACCGCCTTTGACTCACAGGATAAGCCGGGGCCCTGTTTCTCAAAGTTTATCTCAAGAAACAGGACAAGGTTAAATCCTGCAGGGGCCTGGACATATCTAAAGTAACAGTGTCTGATGTGTGTTTATCCGATCATTCCTGTTTATTTTTTGAGAGTACAATTTCTGTGCAAACTAGGGATGGGCATTTTAAGAAATTCAATTAATCGATCATCGGGAAAATTAACGAGCAATTATCGAGCAATCGTTATCTTTTTTACATATAAATGCCAACAGAACATCCAAAATACAGCGTTTTTACCATAGACTGTATACAAGAGGTTTTTACTCAATTACATCTTTATTCCAAGATCTTCTAGGCAAACAAATATATTAAGACAAGGCAACTTTTTAAAATAAAATAATAAAATGCGGCGCTGGTTAAAGCCTGAGGCTATGAGCCAATGCTACGATACCTTTCAAGATTAAACACATATGCGCTTCCTAAGATGCTGCCAAAGACTGCATAAGGGCACGGCACGTTTCTCTGAGTGGTAAAGGACCTAACGTTACTTCATCTAATAAACAAAATGTGCAAATTAGTTCCCCGATGAAGGCGAAGTAGGAAAGCATAGATGCTAAAGTTAGCCGCTAATGCTAGCGGCGCTAACGTGAGACGTTAAACAGGGTCGGATGTAGGCTTCAATGTACAAGTGGTACATAATTCGGTTTGTTTAAGTGTTGTACAAGGTTTCACAATGCTTAATGAACATAGTTATTTTCGGTTCTAAAGCTGTCCGATGCCAAACTTCGCCCTGTTTAAGTTTTGCCATCTACGGCAGCTCGCAGGCTGCTGCCTGAGCCTGTTCTGTTGTCTCCTACTACTAGGTAAGTATCTCCCCCTGCTGGTAGGATGTTTAATTGCTGCCCATACAGTCTGTATTGCTGTGCTGCCGGACTCACACTGCGCAACACAACGGCTATATGATCGATAACAATTTCACGTGATCGACAATATTCTTAACGAGCAATGATCGATTAATCGATTAATTATGCCCATCCCTAGTGCAAACAAATGATCAATCAAAAGTAATCAAAAAACTGTATATTACAGAAAATACCAGTGAAACATTTATTCAAGCATTTTCTTCAATACCCCCTACCCCCTGTAACTCAGTTAATGAGCTTTAAGACAACTTTAACGGCAAAATTACAAGCGTTATAGACGCTATTGCACCCACTAAAATGAAGGTTGTCTCTGGTGAGAAGAAATCTCGGTAACACTTTATAATAACTATCCGTTGTAACTCGTTAATAGATCATTAGTAAACTCTTAATTAATGATTATTAATGATTTGTTAAGTGTTTGTTAGCAGTTTGTTAAGGATTTATAACAATGGTAGATAGTTAATAGCTTAATAATTGAATCAGTTCATCTGGGACGAGGCTGAAATTGGCTATAGACTATACACAGTGCATGGGCAACTGAGGGCAGCCCCATTTTCAAATATTTTTAAATAAACTCAATACACACTGTGCATGCCATGGACTTGAACGTGACGTGATCAGTTAATCTCGGATTACCTCCCAGATGAAACTGATTCAATTATTAAGCTAATAACTATCTACCATTGTTATAAATCCTTAACAAACTGCTAACAAACACTTAACAAATCATTAATAATCATTAATTAAGAGTTTACTAATGATCTATTAACGAGTTACAACGGATAGTTATTATAAAGTGTTACCGAAATCTCCATGGAGAAATGCCCCGCAGGTCAGACTAGAAAAAAGAGAGTGCCGTAAAGCAGAACGCAGGTGGCGAAAAACAAAGCTCCAGGTTCATTATGACATCTTCAAAGACAAACTTTGCACTTTTAACTCAGAGCTGAAAAGTGCAAGGCAGTCTTTCTTTTCTGACATCATCACCAAAAACAACAACAATGCACGGGCCCTGTTTGCTACTGTTAACAGGGTAACAAACCCTCCTGTGCCAGTAGTGCTGAACATGCCTGCAATGAATTTGCCACCTTTTTGTTTGAATTCAACTTAAAGGACAGAGACTACTATGTGTCAATAGGCAATTTCACATCTGAGCGAACAAATATTGAATGCGGGGTCCCCCAAGGTTATATTCTTGGGCCTCTATTGTTTAATATATACATGCTCCCACTAGCTCAGATTATGAATAAGAACAGGTTGTGCTACCATAATTATGCAGAAGACACACACATTTACATAACCATATCAACAGGAGACTATAGTGCAATACAAGCACTGAGTAAGTGCATTGAACAAATCAATGATTGGTTGTGCCAACATTTTCTTCAATTAAACAAAGACAAAACTGAAGTAATTGTCTTTGGTGCCAAAGATGAACAATTAAAAGTCAGCGCACAGCTTAAATCTGTTATGTTAGAAACCACACACCAAGCTAGAAATCTTGGTGTTGTCATGGACTCAGACTTGAATTTCAAAAAACACATTAAAGATCTCCTATTATACTACTTTTCTGGTCTTAATTTCTTGTTAAAAACTGCTATAGAGCAACCTGACACGAATCACATCACAAAAAACTATGTACCGTATTTTCCGCACTATAAACCGCACTGGACTATAAGCCGCAGGTGTTATAATGTTTAATTACCATATGTAAGAGTTCGTGCACAGAGGGGATTGTCGGGAAAGAGATGGCTGCTTGAGGAAGCTCCCATTTATCAACATTTCAATAAACAAGTTGCATATTTGCATAACGTATTCAAGTGTACCATTTAGTGCAATAGTAGCTACTAGGGATGGGCATGAGTAGTGTTTTCACTACTCGAGTGATCGCTTGCATTCCTTGAGGATCAATCGATTCCTCGTTAAACTTTTTTCTATTTTTAGAACGCAATGCATCTGTCTGCAGAATAACGGTTCACCTCAATAAAGCGCTCAATGCTTATTGTCAAACAGTCACAGTTGCCATATGATAATAAGGATTTTTAAAGTTTAAAACACCTTTTCCTCACTGAAAGTAATTAAATAGACGGGCCACAATTTAAACCGATCGATTAGGGCTGCGGTGGGGAGAAAAAAAGAGAAAAAAAGCATGTGCTGTAGTTGTAACAAAAAAAATAGCCTAAGTCACCATTTAAAATAAGAAGGGCAGCAAATAATATATAATGATTGTCCTACAATTTAAATACATATAACAAACTCACCAAAGCAGTAGGCTTAGTAGTTGTATATCCAACCGCGTAATGCTCACTCCGTGTCCTTGAATAATTAACGGAACATTACACAGGTCGGTTTTTGAATCTCATCCCCATATTCCATAGTTAAGGCTTCTTAACTGTTGTTGGCTCGGAGCAAATGTGCCTGAAGTACGTAAGCCTTGCTTCTTCTTTACTTTTCTTTCCAAGCGGAGAGCACCTTGCATGCTCACCTGGAGTCTACTCATTACTAACTGAGAGTAACAGGTGTCATCTCCCCTTTTTATAAACGTAACTTTATCATCTGCTTTGAAATAATTGGACAGTTATATTCCTGAAAATGTTCTGGAGAAAGGAGAGACCGTGTTCAACTCCGCGGTGCCGTGGAGAACACAGGCTGCGCTGCGGTGGCGCTGCGGTGGCACGGAGGTGGCACAGTTATTTGCAGTTGCTGTTTGACACAACGCTCAGTTTATTGCACTTCCATCAAAATATTTAATTTTGTTAAACTCTATTTTTTCCGTTTTGTGCCATTTTCTACACGTATATAACATTTTAAAATAGGGGCGGCCCGCCGGCCTAAAGGCTACAGACATCCTCATCCACCAATCGAGTTAATTTGAAACGAGGAGCCGATTACTAACACCCATCCCTAGTAGCTGCAGAACATATACTGTGCTGTGTAATAACAGGGTCGAAAAATGGGGAAAAAGTCGCGGCTTATAGTCCGAAAAGTACGGTAGATTTTCGGGACACTCTTCCTCTCACCCTAGCGAGCACAGCAGTCTCTCTACACACACGGCTCTGTGCTTCTCCGCCCCTCCCCCCCCTCCTTCAAACCCCACTCCGTTGTGATTGGTTACCTTCCTTCCGGAACATTTCAGCAGCGGGAGATTTCAGGAAGGTGGGGGCATGGCGGCCGGAGCTTGCCTGAGCAGCATTACCATAAATGGAAACATCCGGGAACGTGACGACACGATACCCGGAAATTTGAACAAGTGAATTCTCGACCGGCTGCCCTAGTGTTTAGTGCTCTGCATAGCCACCCCAGACGGTCAGCAGGGAATACGTCTAAATGCATGCACGTAATTATTTGATACGCTAGTATGGTTAAACATGACTATAAATCATTATAACAACGTTTATAGGTCATAAAAGTCGAAAAGTATCATAGGTCCTCTTTAAATCAAATAATAAGTCAGCCTACTACCACCTTAAAAACATATCAAGAATTAACGGGCTTTTATCTTTAGTAGACTTGACTACTGTAACAGTGTCCTTGCAGGCCTTCCAAAAAAATCTATCAGACAGCTTCAGCTAATTCAGAACGCTGCTGCTCGAGTCCTCACCAGGACCAAAAAATTGGATCACATTACCCCAGTTCTGAGGTCTTTACACTGGCTTCCTATCACTCACATAATTGATTTCCCATTGATGTTCTTGTGAAAAGTCTTCATCGACGAAACCTCCATATGAAAACAACCAGGGATGTGACGGATATAAAAGCAAGATCAAGGCGCAATGTTATGATGAAATAAATAAGTAAAAGTATGTCCCAATTGTAGCATACTGCATGCTAACTAGATTATTTTTATAGTCAGATGTAGTATGTAGAATAAAAAAAAGAAAGAGAATGCGATTTGGAATGCAGGGCTAGTCTGTCCCATTCCTGGCCCTCTCTCTTACCAGCATTTCCCACTCCATGCACCAGAAGCAGGATGTGCTTGTCTACCTGTCCAACTGGCCTAGAGCCATCCAGAGAAGACCTGGAGCCCTGTAGAAAACAGACGGTAAAGTGTTAACTATGTGATTACACAACTTATCCACATAAAAAGTGTTTCCACTGATTGACCTTTAAAAAAGGTCACATGACCTCCACTCCACCATGGAGATCTGCCCTGCTTTTCAATCCCCATATTTTCTGCTATTGAGGTGGGTAGCTAATTGAATTGTCTCAAAGTTTCTAATCCAAATAGGTATATACTGCATTTGTTCACTTACATCATCGGAAAACATGGGCTCTTGACTTCTAGCAAGGCCAACGGAGCGTATAACATGGAGGTTTCCATCCAGGTCTGAGTATTTCCCTGTTAATGACGTTTCACAAAGTCTGGAAAGATGAACACAAAGAACAATCATTGTAGTTTATTTAATTATATATTTTGACAAAACATAACAACAGAGTTGTCATCTATGAACATTTAATAAAATAAACAAGGAAGGAACTTTTTCTGACGATCAGTTTTGGGACAAAGACCTTTTCTACTTCATATAGTAGACATGGGCTTATACAACTTAAAGACCTACTTCACCGGTGGAAATATGAAGGTGTATTGAACTCTGAGATCCTATGTAGTATAAATGTGCAAAAGGTTTAGAAATTGGTTCATCCTAGCCTGAGGAAAGGCATAAGGGTTTTATGGTCTCACTGTCTAACCCTACATTTTCCCATGTGTGACATCACACATGGTAAAATGTAGGGTCAGGATTAACAGGACAGCTGGGCCAAGGGAAGACTGAGGGAAGAAAAACCTCATTCATTATATTATAATAGCGATTTTGTAATGATAAAACGCCGGTTCCATATGGGTGAAGTATTCCTTCAACATGATCAGCTGTCAGGTGTTGTGGAGCTGTCAGGTGTTGTGAGTCAGCTGTCACAGTCAGGAAGTCAGCTGTCAGCCACGCTGTCGCCCGCGCTTTGAATTTTTTTGCGCTGAAAATCATATTTCTTCTATGCTGTAACTTTTAACTGACAACAAAATGCCACCAAAGATAACGGCAAGCCAGCCTCACGAGGTGGAGGAGAAAAAATGTCGCTTGACCCATGTAGCTGCTTTTAGCTAAAAGGGCTACACATTAGCTCAACATGCTTTCACCTCATGGGGAACAGCAGGGGGGACCCAGCTCAGGCCTAAACTGGAATTAAGTCACCCCTCCCTTTGCAGTTTTGAATCTGGTGACAAACACCCCAGGTGTCACCTGACTGGCCGGAGAGGTCACTGGACCCCTCCTCCCACTCTGTGGTTGGTCACCTGCCCACAGGAGGCTTAACCATTTATGAGATGTATAAATAAGCCATTTACAGCGTTATTCAGTCTCTTTGAAAGTAAATTTGTTTGCAACAACATTGAGCATGCTCTGTTTTTTTGGAGCAACAAAGGACTCTCCCTCCTTTGTCAACCAAAGGATGTTTTTCTTATTTATCAGCTGGCCGCGGTAAAAATCTGATTGACTGACTTTGTTAAAAGGCTTCAGTAAGCAAAGCAAGAAACTTTTTCTTTTAAACCGATCACAACGAGAGCAGGCGACCCACGCTCTCTTTTCCCCATAGCGACTGGGCCACTACTTCTGATTCACCCCGATCCCGCCGAGGTCGCGGACTCAGAAGTGTCTCTTTGTAGCTGGCAAGCACCGAGACCAACTGGACTTTAATTAATCTTTTTCTTGTTCCTGATCGCGGAATCGCCCACCGGGAATCATAAAAGGACGAGATCTGAATCTCTGGAGCGGCTCCGAGTAAGAGAATGGCTTAATTTATCTGGGCAGATAGGTTTATATAGATGTACTTTTTAAAGTGATCACTAAACTGTTTGATTTTGAATGTTTGATACTGTGCTTTTCATGCTTTCTTTTCCTCAAAGGAAAAGTGCTTTGGGGTTTCATTATTCTCCTGCTGGGGAATAGGCTACTGTTGGTATTTGTTAACACCCATCCGCTACTCCTCTCCCCCTCTCTCTAATGCGCTCACTATCTCTTTTTCTCTTTCTCACACACTCCTACGTACGTTCGATTCCACTCCCGTAGTGTTAACGTATACACCAGTGTTGACTGTAATTGTAAAGTTAAAGATCGCGTGGAATTCAAGCTTCCCGCATTTTGGTTTTATGATTTATTGTTTCACGAGATTGTCCGCCATTTTGGTAGTTTTCTAAAACTCACACCTTGTAGTACCATTTGGTCCCCTTTGTTACACACACACACACACACACACACACACACACACACACACACACACACACACACACGTACATTTTTCTAGACATTTCTTCTTTTTATTACGTGATAGTTGTTTCTCTGCTGGTATATTTGGATGATGTTACCTTAAGTTCATTGTTGTTAAAATAAACTTGCCCTTTTATTGTAACTAGAAGTGTCTGTCAGTCATTTGTGTGAATATTTTGTGGGATGTCAGCCTCTAATACGTAGGTTTTATTAATATTGATTTATTTTAACTGATCACTAGACTTAATCAACATTAATTTTAAACCATTGATAAAACGAGACATTTTTGCTATGTTGCACTCCTGAGTGGAGAGCTGGTGCCCCTTTGAACCTTAATAAATTATTAAGGTATTATTAATCTTCAGATAATTTCTAATAGCAAAATTAATCTGAACCACTTGTGACCGCTACATAAATGTTGCTTCCCTTGTGAGGAATTACTACACTTGACTTATTGTCAAATCAAGGATCTGATGGGTGAAATCCACACACTCAAGATCAAAAACATGGAAAAGGACACAAAAAAAAATACACTACTGGAAAACCGAGTGGACGATCTCGAGCAATACTCCCGCATGAATGATCTAATCATCAGCGGTCTGAGGACCAAACACCGGAGCTACGCTAGGGCTGCTGCAGCCTCCAAAGACACCACCGCCGGGAGGCAAGGGACCAACGCTTCCGAGGACGACCGTGAGTCGCTGGAGCAACAGGTCATTTGCTTTTTGGAAAGCAAGGGTATTTCTGTTGACAGCGGAGACATCGATGCCTGTCATACCCCGCACAGTAAAAACAAAACGGTCGCGCCTGCAATAATAATCTGGTTTACCAACAGAACAAGCAATCATCAGACAAGGAAGGAAATTAAAAGGAACCGACGTCTACATCAACGAACACCTCACCAAGAAGAACGCATACATCACAAGGAAAGCACGCATCCTAAGAAAACAAAACAAGATTCAAGCAACATGGTCTTCCAACTGCAAAGTATTCATTAAACTGAATGGAACCACTCCAGAGTCAGCGAAAGTGCTCCTCGTCAGAGACGTCACCGAGCTGGATAAGTTTGAGGTATGAAAGAAAAAACACAAGGTAACTGAATACACACTGAACTGAACACACCTAGAACACCCATGACGAGTTCGGACTATAACCTATCAACAGAATATGAAAAACTGAATTTTAAATGTTTTGAATACACAGAACATAAACCACAAGACATTGAAAATGACATTGATCCTGAAAACAAGTTTTATAATAACACACACAGCCTTTGTGAATATTATACAGAAGAACAATTCAGAAAAAGTGTAATAATGGACGGGTCAATATCCATCATACATTTTAATAGCAGGAGCCTTAATTCAAACTTATCAAAAATCAAACACTTTTTAAGGCAACTGGACAAACCTGGCTTAGTGAGGAGACAAGTAACATGGTGGATATTGAGGGATATGAAATGATTTTTCTTAACAGGACTCAATCGAGGGTGGTGGGGTTGCACTATATATTGATATCAGTTACAAATGTAAACATGCCAGTAAAATGACATTTGCATTGGACAATATCATGGAATGCATTACTGTTGAAATTGAGATGGAAAAATAAAATAATGAAAATATTCTGATAAGCTGTGTGTACAGAAAACCTGGTTCTTGTGATGACACATTTAAGGAAAAAATAGCTGAACTACACTCACCGGCCACTTTATTAGGTACACCTGTTAAATGGCTTATAAACACAAAAAGCTAATCAGCCAATCACATGGCAGTAATTTAATGCATTTAGGCATTTAGACGTGGTCAAGACAATGTACTGAAGTCAAACCGAGCATCAGAATGGGGAAGAAAGAGGGTTAAAGTGACTTTGAATGTGGCATGGTTGATGGTGCACGGCAGGATGAATCCATACTTTCATGTTGTTTACGCCAAATTCTGAACCTGCCATCTGAATGTCGCAAGTGAAATCGAGACTCATCAGACCAGGCATGATGTTTCAATCTTCTATTGTCCAATATTGGTGATCCTGTGAGAATTGTAGCCTCAGTTTCCTGTTTTTAGCTGACACGAGTGGCACCCGGTGGGGTCTTCTGTTGCTGTAGCCCATCTGCTTCAAGGTTGGTCGTGTTTTGCGTTCAGAGATGGTATTCTGCATACCGCGGTTGTAACAAGTGGTTATTTGAGTTACTGTTGCCTTTCTATCATCTCAAAACAGTATGCCCATCCGCCACTGACCTCTGAGTCCAACAAGGCATTTTACGTCCACACAAATGCCGCTCACTGGATATTTTTTCTTTTTTCGGACCATACTCTGTAAACCCTAGAGATGGCTGTGCGTGAAAATCCGCAGTTTCTGAAATACTCAGACCAGCCCTTCTGGCTGGTCAAAGTCACTTAAAACCTGTTTCCTCCCAATTCTGTTGCTCGGTTTTAACCTCAATAAGTTGTCCCTTCCAGGTCTACAAGCCTAAATGCATTGAGTTTCTGCCATGTGATTGGCTGTTGTGTGTTAACAAGAAAATTAACTGCTGTACCTAATAAAGTGGCTGGTGAGTAGGGATGGGGCTTATCGATACCACTATCGAATCACTGCTGCGTGTCCGCCAATGTTTATGAATTAAATGCAAACAGGTATTAAAAGTAAAACAAGTGAAGTCTGGCAGTTAACTTTGCTCGCGAGGATGGCTGAACGGGCGAAAAGGTCTATTGTTTGGCTTTATTTTACCAAGCTCGAAGATAAAGCAGAAGCGAAATGCAATTTATGTTGCAAAATCATTTATTGTAAAGGGGGGAACACAACCTCAATGGCCAAGCACATCAGCATTGTGCATAAAATAAAGGCCAAATGCAGTACCTTCGACTGTCTCTGGATTGAAAAGACTCTGTCTCCTCCTCCTGCTGCTGCCGCCGCACCACAAATGGGCCCGTCTTCATCATCCACAAAGTACCAGCGGTAAACGCACACACACAGACTGTGTAGCTTGTTGTCCCGTCAGTTAAAAATTGTAATCCAATTGTGAAATCCATGTTGTAATCGGCAGCATACAAGCTAGTTAGCTTAAAAAGTAAAGTTTTCAGACGTGCTGCGTGATGATGTGTTCAGGATGGCTGAGTAAAACGACTATTAGGTGCATTCAAGTGTAACGTAAAGGAATGGGAAATTGAGTTTTTGGCGAGAAACATGAGTAATACAGTTGTATAGTGCTCTCATCATTTTAAAATGTACAATTAAACTACTGATGCCAATATTTATTAAAAACGTAATTTAATTTAAAATGCAATTATTTATTTCCTAAATATTTTTCTAATCACTAAAACATGATGAAAAGTGACAGTAGACAATACATTAACCAACAAGTGCGAACATTTATATATTTTTTTCATAGATAGTATACACTTGATTTTTTAAAACCAAAAATAATATTTTTTTCAAAATATATAATAATAATAATAGAAAAGTATCGATAGTGGTATGGATAAAGACCCGGATCGATAAGGCGTATCGATAAAGGTATCGATATCAATAAATATTAACGATCCCCATCCCTACCGGTGAGTGTATATCACAACATAAATAACAAGAAAATGGTGTTTGTCTGTGGAGACTTTAACATTGATTTATTAAACCCGCAAGAACACAATTCAACAGCAGAATTTATTGATTCAATGTATAGCAACAGCTTATATCCTACAATCACACGTCCAACCAGAATTAAAACACACAGTGCTGCACTTATTGACAACATATTCACAAATGTCTGGGATAGGAAAGTTCACAGTGGTTTAGTATTAAATGATAGCCTGGAAATCCAGACCCTGATATCTTGAACGATAGAGGGTCTGGCCACGACCAATAGTAATTTCCAACTCAAGGGGCGGCTCCTACTCGTGCATTTCAAATGCCACTGCACGCAGTTGGATAGCACTACAACCAATCAGAGCGATACACAAGGTGACGTAAGCCCCTTTCGTTTAGCGAACAGCTGTTAAACTGTTAATTAAACGTGGGGTATGTTCGGGAAAAAAAGGGGAAAACATTTGTACTCGTTGTGCTACAATTCCGTTGTTACTAACATTTAATAAAAAAACCTTTGAAAGAAATTAAACGTTTGCCGTTGTCGGTCGGCAAAACAGAACATTCCACTTACTTGCTAATAAAATATTTGAGTGCCGTCTTCCAAATCGTTAAGGGTCGAGGCCAAAGCAGTCTCAAACTCACACAACATATCCGCAGCCATCTTTGATGTTTCCTATCACAGCTTCAACATCGCATGCACGTCACTGTCGTCATCCAGTTACGTCCTCCCCAGAGTACCATATAAAGGGCTCTGGCGCGCCCATATTAGATAGAACCAATTGAAACCATAGCCAGATTTCTGGTTTTCTTGATAAAGCTTCAACGGAGCGTGTCCAGACCAACACGCGCAGCAAATTTAATTTGCCAGCGCCTAGTGGCAGGTCTGGGAATGCCAGGCTAATTAAATGACACAAGCGATCACCTGCCAGTCTTCGCAACCATACAGAGGTGTACGAGGATAAAAAAAGACACCACAACGGTCAAAATAACCAGACATAAAACACAAAATGATATTAATCCCTTAAAGAAGACCTACTGAGACAATACTGGAACAAAATATATGTTAAAGTTGGCATTTCTGGATATTGTAGCAGAACTGTATGAAAAAAGTTGTCCTCTAGTAAAGAAAATAGTGAAACCAAAATATGCTGAGAAACCATGGATAACTAAAGGAATATTAAAAGCATTTAAGAAGAAAAATTCATTATATAAAGAATTATTAAAGAAAAGAACAACAGAAGCTGAACAAAAATATAATATATAATTGTGTATACGTTGCTTGGCAACGCCCTCCCGCCCGCCTATCTCTCCCTATTAGCTTTTCTTCATTGCATTTTCTTTTTTTTCTTTGATGGTTCAGCCCCATTATCAGTCATTATGATGACAAACAACTGTCTCAAACAAGGCTCCCGCTCCCCTTCCCTCACCTGGAGGGATAGGCTTCTCAAATCGCTTCGCTGCGCCACACTGAAATCTGCGACCAATACGGATATTCCTTATTTTGTGTCAACACCGTCAGACACCAAAAACACAAATGAATTTTCCCTCAATTTATGCTAGACCCATGAGAAAAATTGTGATCACAAGTATTGACCAAGACTGACAGAGGCCACAAAAAATATTTTCAAAATGTATATGACTATAGATATTTTATATCGATTATTATCTATGTTCTTCAGTTGAACCATGTAATATAATTTACTTTAAAATGAACAGCAATCAAGATGTGTTTCAAATTTCAAAACACATTCTCATGTTAGGTGACTGGTGAAATATCAACTATGAAATATCATTGTGTTATCATAATAATATAAATCTGACGGAGTTGACACATATCTGACGGAGTTGACAAGTATATCTGACGGAGTTGACAAGTATATGAATTTGACATATCGGATGGTGGTGACAAAAACCCAGATAATCAAATACGTAGAATAGTCAATAACAGTGATTTTATAACAGCATATTATTGGTTGAGCGTTAATTCAAGATTCACATTACAGTCTTTCAATCAGACTTGCTCTAAAAGACTAAGACCAAATTGACTAATTTTGTATATCATCCTGTACTTTTTAAGAATCATCCATGACAAAAGATTGTAAGAGTTTCCATAAATACAGTATTAGAAAAAACTAAACCCTATTTCTGTATTTAACGTAATTATAATAACTTGAAAACCACCCAAATATGATGCCTTCACATTGAATGTCAACTCCGTCATTGGCCTGTCACCAGCGTCAGACAGGAATCTGACAGAGTTGAAATCTGACGGTGTTGACATATTTAACGTTTCTTAAACTAAACAAATGGAATTAATCTAGTTAGCCATTTGTTTTTTCTGTTGATGATTGGTGCTAGTATGAACTACTTCAGGAATATAAAATTATCAAAACATTTTCAGAGGACAATCGGGGTATAGAGGCTTGCTACAATAAATGATCTGTTTTTCAGCAAACATCTAAAAAAATAAGTATTAGGGACTACTTAGACCATATAAAATTGACAGCAAAGTGCATAATATGGGAGCTTTAACAAAGCTGTCACCGAAGCGTGGCTGCCATTCAGCGCATACAGCAGTCATACACATTCACACGAGGCAAGAAGGGTGAATTGTCTTGCCCAAGGACACAACAACCATGACACAAGTTGCCTTAAATTACAATTTAGCTAACTAGCTAACATTAGCTAGCTGCTGATAGCCCACCCTTTTAATTTCCAATGGTGGCTTGGTATTTCATTACCAATGTTAAGTGTCATAAATAGTTTACACTGGTGCTGAGTTATGATTCCTTAAAAAGAAATACCCATAACGTGATATGTTTTGAATGTGCAGATAGTTTTGAACAATAGAAGATGCCTGAGAGCCTTACTGTATTATATTCCATTATAGTTGTTTCTCCAGTAACCAGGGGCCTCATTTATAACGGTGTGCATAGAAACCTTCCCAAAACATTGCGTTCGCACAAAGTCAAGAAAAAGCCAAGAAAAAAAAGTTGAGATTTATAAAACTGTGCTGCGCACAGTTGCACGCAATCTTCCCTTTATAATTACCCACCTGCGGTGAATTGTGCGCGGACGATCTCCGTCCGGTGTCATCCCACTACACCTCCCAGTTTCATCCCACAATCTACCATACATGGCGAATGCTAAATAGCTCCTGAATATGATGACGCAGCACTTAATGGCCCTCATTTATCAATCTTGCGTAGACCAGAAAAATGGGTGTACGTACATTTCCACGCAAATCTCGGCATTTATCAATATGGACGTGAGCGTAGGATACGCTCAAATCCCACGCCAGCTCTCAGCTCGTGTACGCAATTTTGTAAACAGCATGGACTCGCAGTGCAGGCTGTGCCGGGTAGCCGATGACTTTGTTGGACAATTATAAGAAGATAATACAAATGCAGTGTTTGCTCAGACCGAAATAAAGATATTAATCACTTAAAATTGTGCAGCTTATGGTGCGCAACTGAGTAGGAGCACTGATTCAATAGTGCACACACCGGCCACTTAGGAGCGCTGCATGGGACTGGGTAAGGGCAGTTATCTCCGTCTGGAGCTGCTGGGGGGACACTGAGGCACGGGGGCTGCATTCATTCAAAATGTTAGCCACAGTATTAAATATGTAGTAGGCCTACACTGCTCTTTATGATAAAAAATGCACGGCACAACATTCAGCTTAACATTTTATTTATTTGACGCACTTTTTAGATGTTAGTTCCTCTTTTAATGTGTTATTGATCGCTTAAGCGAGCGATTTATTTCCATCGTTAACCAGCACGTTTGTCCGACCTGCTGGTGGAGCAGGACAGTGGGCACTCTCACAGCTGATCGTTGCCGGGTCGGCTTGTGCAGCTGACCGCCGGGCTGACCACTCCTGCTGTCATACAGTAAAACGCAAAATGTGTTATTTTTAGTTTTTACAACCCTTTTGAGTAGTGCTATCTAAAAGGGCCAATACATTCTAATCATTCAAATCTCTGCAGACCTGTATTTATTTCATGGGGACCATTACCGGTCAGTTGGTGCATCTGTTTCTCCTCTACCACTTAGGCTATATTATGCCCGCACCCTCAGTTGGTTGCATTTCAGAACAGCAACACGCGATGTTTGAGTCAGACCACTTTTTCTTCATCTATGTAAAGAAATGGCGACATATAATTGTATATGCTGTTTTATAGCATTTGAGCGATAGTAGCCTACTGATGTAAACCTAAAATGCAAAATCCTCAGCTGGAGATCGTTTTGTCAACACCAACGCTGTTGACTGCAGCAGTTATTTCCTTCCTAACTGCTGCCTTCTGTTGTTCTTTGATGCCGCTTGTAATGCTCCGAAATGAAACTCTTTTTTTTCTACTTTCGCTGTTATTCTGTCAATTTCTACTTCAGATAAATTCCTCTTCTGTGCCGTAATTCGCATATCCATGTCGTAAAACCTCTGGGCGAGGCCTCTAAACTGAGAAAATATAGGGGCGTGGTACGATCGTTTTCAGCCACCGCATTTATCAATAATGGCCTGGCGTACGCTGAGATTGGCGAGATACGACTGTTTGATAAATACCAGGCGACACCTGGCGTAGGGAGATATTTGCGCCAGAATCTGCACCAGTTTCCACGCAAAATTGATAAATGAGGGCCTATAAGCACGGAATTTTGACTGACATGAGGAAAAAAGGGAGGCAACCTGCCGCAAAGAAAGCGACTGGGAAGAAATAAAGCCCGTGACGTCCATGGGCTGCAGAAACTGGCACACACACACACACACACACACACACACACACACACACACACACACACTCGCACGCTTATCAAATATCATGATTGGTACAGTCGTTGTAGTCTTTGTAAAGCAGTTTCGCCCAACTTTGTACTGTATGCAATATCACGTATTAGCGTAGGCCTGTAGTAGCCTACTAAATGTAGGCCTATATAAAATATGGTGTGACAAGTGAAATAATGCCTATAGTCTATTCGAGAGAATTGTTTATCTCGCGTGAGATCCACACATTTCCAACAACGTCAGATTACAGTTATATCTTCCAGGGTGAATTGTTATGGGAAAGAGATGCGTGTAATGATTTGCTAAATTCATAACATGATTTTATCTAACGAAATATACAATTTAATTAATATCTGTTGGGCTTAACTTTGTACAAAACTTCTTTTTACTCACCTCTTAAAATTTTCTCTCCCGCTGGGCACTCACGGAAACACCTCCCGACATATATGATATTATTATAGAGTAGCGCTATAAGATTAAATTTATAAAATAACCAAAACATGTATAGACCTACTTGATAAGTAATTCAACCTATACATCACAACTGCATGCCATAGACTAGGCCTACAGTAGCCATATATTCACAACTATAGGTAAGCTTATACATTTTATTGACTAAATATATTGGGTGCCAAGCATTTCACAGTCATTTGTCTGTGTTTTTCTGATGACTGAGCTTTATTTCGTGGTGTTGCCATTGAGTGTCGCTGATTCCCCGAGTCAGCAAAACCTTGCGTGAGCTCTACGCATGGTCAAAAGTTTGCGTGGGAATACGCACACTTCTCCGCAAAGAATTCTTTTATAAATACCACCGTTTTGCTACCACACATTTGACCGCACATTCTGCCTGTCTACGCAAGGTTTTTGTGCGTAGAAAGTTTTATAAATGAGGCCCCTGAATCTTGTCTTTTCCTTCACAGAAAAAAATACATTTCCACAATAAATTGTTGCAGAAAAGGAACAGATTGCTGGATAAAAATCCACCAGAATGCCGGAAATTAAGAGTTTGACGCTAATTTGTCCCCCCAAATGTTGAAACGAAACCTAGCTTATATCCATGTTCTCAGGTTGTTTACAATATGTTCATAAATATGTTATTTTTACTTTTTGGATTAAAAAGAAGGCATGTCAGTAAACTACATGTCTGGCCCTTAGTGTGATTCTCATATTGTAGTGTGGCCCTTTGTGAAAATTAGTTTGACACCCCAGGTTTATAGGACATTGTGTGTGTTTGAATTAAAATAACTTGAATACAAATATGCATCCTAATATAGAAACACTAAAGTCCACTGAAGGGAAAAAGCAAAGCTTGAATAATGATAATGAATGACAGACTAACCTCAGGTAGAAGACTGATTTAGTGCTACGCTCCTGGTAGACAAACATGTTCTTCCTGTTGACCACACAGAAAGAGTTGAGGACAGAGCGCAGGGCCTGGATGGCTGCCATAGGGAGACAAAAAAACTTCATATGTTATATGTTTGGCATGGCTGCAAAACAAATCTAGAGATAATCATTACTATATTAAAAATACAATACGATAAAGTGGTTAATTAATTAGTGTGAATATGAAAACCGGAGCTATGCAACTTGAAGGGTATGTCACTAGATCACTTGTCCAAATGAAAGACCACTTACTTATTTCCCTATTTAATTTTTTTACACACCTAATTTACAGCAATGTTTAATGGCTGACTATGTAAAATTATCATTAAAAATGAAATTATAGAGTCACACAAACAATCCCTCTCAATGATCACTTTTGCCTCACTAGAATATGTGGTGGTGTGTTTATCTGCACATTCAGTTTTGTTTGTTTCCCCTTTTTGATTTACATTTGACAAGGGCGAGATAACATACATATTAAAGAGATGTTTTTTTGATTATCTATGTAATTGGATCAAGTATTTATCTACTTATTTATTGTACAAAAAATAACCCTGTGTAGGATGTTGGGGTGTATATATATTTTTTTACTTTCTTAAGCACCGTATTTTTCAAATGCATTAAGAATTTGTAAATTTCCTTTCTGTAAATAAAGTTAAAAACAGGAGATTCCTTTGAGGTTGGTTTGGCCAAATAAAAAATGAAGTAAATGTGATCACTCATTGTGGATTTCAATTAGGGCTGTGTCAAAAAATCGAAATATCGATATATCGCGATACTTAGTTTCCCGATATCAGTATCGATTTTTATATCAAAATATCGATTTTTTTTTTATTCATTTTTTTAAGATTTTTTTTTTTTGCTTTTCAAGGCTTTATTGACAGTGCAGAGATACAGATATGAAGTGGGGCAGAGAGGGAATGATGTGAACATTTTTAGTCATTTATCTCATGTTTGGTGTTTTATGTTTACTTTATTATACATCTTGTTTTGGTGTATTCTTTTAACTAGATATGCCTTCTTGGTCATGCAATATTGTGAGCCTATATTTGCACATTGGGCACCTTTTAATTGTATTATCAAATTCTTGTATTATTATTCATTTTAATCCTTTTTGTTTTTAGCTTAACACCAATTCCTGTCCAGGGACTACAGACGAAAATTAGCCATGTGGCTATAATCTGGCTCAATTGTATATTGTGCACTGTCCCTGCTAAATAAACAATAAATGAAATGAAATGAAATGAACAACCACGGGTCAGATTCAAACCCACGTCTGCTGTCAGGCCTGAGCCTCTAGGATACTGACTATTGATGTTAGATCAGTTTTGTTTATAAAAATACTTAAGATTCACTGTGTCACAAAAGCACACTTATGTGTTTTCATTTTCATTGTGTCCTGTACAGTTAGTACAAGAGTGAATTGGATTTGTTATTTTGATGTTATGGCAGCTGCAGCAGTGTTTGATAATTTGCCAAAACCAAAAAAAAGGAAGAAAAATAGTAAAGGAAGTTGTGAATGAAATAGTTTTGACTTCATTTGTCTGTACAATTATCACTATATTGTGCTGTTATGTTTGACAAGGCAACTTGTTTATGGAATATCGCAATATATCGTGATATATCAAGATACGCAATATATCGTGATATATCGTGATATATATCGTATCGTGACCAGTGTATCGTGATATGTATCGTATCGCAAAGTCCTTGACGATACCCAGCCCTGATTTAAATGCATGTATAGAGTGTACATATAGTTGAGATCCAGCACTCACCCCTAGATACACCCATGTTGGGTCCCATCTTGAGGCGTGGGTGGATGTGGATGATTGTGCTCCACACCACGTCACAGGCAAAGTGTCCAGGGATAAAGTGCATGGTGGCTGCCAGGTAGTCTCTGGCCTGGTAGCTCTCCTCTGAGCTGTAATCTGGGCACGGGCAAAATATATAAGGCGACAGAAATATTACACAACAGCATATTAAAAAGTATTTAATACACAGTGGTGAAGAGTTGGAAAAGTTCATTTATATTTTAATATGTTTGTATTCCTTTCTAAAAGGAAAAGGCCACGATGGGGGGTTGTGTTTAAGTCCATTTAAACTGCTCCCTTTTTCAACCGATACTGCAATTAAAACTCTGGATTCAGGCCCTGCCTCTACGCCATTTTGGCTTTATTACCTGGGTGATACCACCCATGAATATCAAGTCTCCCTTTGATTGGCCAGGGTGGCCACGTAACTAGTTGACTGACTATTTTTTCAGAGAAACAAGGAAATAACCAGTGCACATTTTAATTCGCTGAGGAGTGAATTACATTTTAAGGAAAGGACAGGCGACCAGCTTCCCCAGCTCCAATTTTTCCTTCCACGCAGAAGCCGTCTTGCCGAACTGACGAGCCCCTGAGACACGGACACCCGTTCGCCTCCTCGAAGTAGTCGAATCCCAACGGACAAACAATTTTGAGTTGCAGGAGTGATCTCTTCAAGTAAGGCCATTTATATATTCGGGCAGATTTAGATACTTATTAAGTGATCACTAAATACTGTTTTGTTTTGATATTGAATGCTGATTTGCTATGCTTTTTTGTTTTATTTTTTTCTTTTGCTGAGAAACTGCTTTGGCTGCACTTTGTTTCATCACCTGTACACTCATGCTGAGCGCTAGTTACCTGTATTATGCAGTGTAAGGATTGTGATTTCTAGTGGACGTTGGTCTATTCGATCTACATACCTGCTCATCTCTTTTGCTCTCCCTCAAAGCGCTAACTAACATCATTCCCCTCCTCCTTCTCACCCACGAAGGATGAACTCAGGCATTGCTCTGTCCTTCTCTTTCTCTCACTCTTTGTTGCCTCACTCGTGCGTCGCTTTGATTCGCCATCTTGGGTCAAAGCCCCTGGGGAAAACGCCTCTCTCCCCCCTAAAGGTGGGAACACACTGCACTCGCAGAGCATTACTTCAACTTTTCCTTGTGCTACATTTCTGTTAATTAGCACATTTTTGATGACAAATAGGGTGTTAGGTCACCTGACCTCATTAAATGTTATGTTCATTTTGCTTCACTCATTGGCTGTCTGTCTGTCCTCTTCCAGTTTTCTCTGGTGGAGACGAGACGGTGTGGATCAGGTCCTTCTCTGGCAGCCTCTGAAGTCCTCCTGCATCCACACTATTCACTATTCATATTTTAATTTAGTATTACCATGTAAACAGCTGTTTAATGATTCAACTATTTTGTGATTTTTCTCTACTTACTTATTTACTATTGCAGCATGTCCGTCCTGGGAGAGGGATCCCTTACTCTGTCAACTCTCCCTGAGATTTCTCAATTTTTTAAAAACCCGATAAAGGGTTTTTTACTGTGTTTTTTTTCTCAGCCAAGCTAAGGGTTTAAGGGCAGGGTGTCATACTGTATGGAATGTAAAGCCCACTGAGGCAAATGACTTATATTGGGCTATACAAATAAAACTGATTTGACTTATGATTTAAATCTCCTAGAAGCAAAATATAGAATGTGTTACTCCATTCATTGTACCTGCATGATGGATGTGAATTAAACTTGATTTTGAACCAAATACAATTGTGCCCAAACTGGATAACTAAAATAAATATAATAGGAGCTGCGCCTTGTCACTAAAATCCTTGTTAATAAATCACAACCTATATGGCTCTAATATGTCAGACACAGGAAGTTGCAGGCAACACTCAGCAGCAGTCCACATTAGTTAACCGTTGCTGCCTCATGCCTTAACTCGCAATGGCAGGTTTCGTCTTCGCTTCAGGTCGTGTGTACGCCGGTGAAACAGAGGCACTCAAGGTATGGAGTTATTAGTGCTTTCTATGCGGGCGGAAAGTTTTTCACACTCTGGGGGCGGAGCCACCAGACTTTAAATGACAACTCTCGGGGAGCCTGGAGTTGCCAGGTTGGAGTTTTCATGTACTATTGGCAAGACGAGAAACAGTAGTCACATGGACTGGCTGTGATTGCTTCAAGCAGACACATGATTAGCAAGTGGTTTGGGGAGCAATTGATTTGCTTCGAAGCGGAGCACACGTTAAAAAAAAATTGTACGATACTGTCATTTTGAACGTGGGAAGCCAAAATCATGATTGTGATTACAATTTGATTAATAGTGCAGCCCTACCACATCCCACCTATGTTTGAGTTGGTGGTCGGAGGGGCTGTAGGCGCTGAATGGCAGCCACGCTTCCGTCAGTCTGCCCCAGGGCTGCTGTGGCTACTATCGTAGTTTACCACCACCAGTATGACTGTGTGAATGAATGGAACCTGGAACCCTGTAAAGCGCTTTGAGTGCCTTGAAAAGCGCTATTTAAATCCAGTCCATTATTATTATTATTATTATTATTATTATTATTATTATTATTATTATTATTATTATTATTATTATTATTAAAGGGGCTCTATTGGGTTGAGATCTGGTGACTGTGCAGGCCATTGGAGTACAGTGACCTCATTGCCATGTTGAAGAAAGCAGTTTGAGATGATTTGAGCTTTATGACATGGTGCACTATCCTGCTGGAAGAAGCCATAAGAAGATTGGTACATTGTGGTCATAAAGGGATGAACCTGGTCAGCAACAATACTCAGGTAGGCTGTGGTGTTTAAACAAAGCTAAATTGGTTCTAAGGGCCCTAAAGTGTGCCAAAAAAATATCCCACACACTATTACACTACCACAACGATCAACCTGAACCGTTGACACAAGGCAGGATAGATCCATGTTTTTTTGTTGTTTACGCCAAATTCTGACCCTACCATCTGAATGTCGCAACTGAATTCGAGACTCATCAGACGAGGCAACATTTTTCCAATTTTCTATTGTCCATTATTGGTGAACCTGTGCAAATTATAGCCTCAGTTTCTTGTTCTTAGCTGACAGGAATGGCACCTGGGTCTTCTGCTGCTGTAGCCCATCTGCTTCAAGGTTCGACGTTTTGTGTGTTCAGAGATGGTATTCTGCATACCTTGGTTGTAACGAGTGGTTATTTGAGTTACTGTTGCCTTTCTACCATCTCGAACCAATCTGCCCATTCTCCTTTGACCTCTGAGAACAAGGCATTTCTGTCAACACAACTGCCACTCACTGGATATTTTATCTTTTTCGGATCATTCTCTGTAAACTCTTGATATGGTTGTCTAGAAATTCCAGTAGTTCAGCGGTTTCTGAAATTCTCAGACCAGCCCGTCTGGCACCATTAACCATGCCACGTGCACAGTTACTTAAACGCCCTTTCTGTTGCTCGGTTTGAACTTCAACAAGTTGTCCTATCCAGGTCTACATGCCTAAATGCATTGAGTTGCTGCCATGGGATGGCTGATTAGTTATATGTGTAAATTTTACTGATGTACCTAATAAAGTGGCCGGTGAGTGTGTATGTAGGCCTTTACTAGCTTTTATTTATTTCCTGTATGAATGTAGGTATATTACTTTTTTTTCCTTTGCTTTCTTTTATTTTTTAATATTATTTTCTTTATAATTTTCTTGGACAAAAAATATATATTTATAAAAAAAATTAGGACACTGTAAATGTGAACAATAGTTAGATGATAACCTATTTTTGTATCCATGCTTTTTTGCTAATGTCTTTTATGTTCTGTTCTTTTTAATTGCACTTTATGTAAAGCACTTTGAATTTGCTTGGTGTAGGAAATGTGCTATAGAAATAAACTTACCATCGGTGGTGTTGAGCCTCTGCCTGGAGAGAGACTCATTCTTCCAGATATCTTCCTCACTCTCAGCCACCAGCAGAGTGTTACACACATGGCTGTCGTGTAGGTCCTGCAGCAGCATACGCTACACACACACACACACACACACACACACACACACACACACACACCTCATGTCATTAGAAAATAATGGAAAAGGTTTTTTTTTTTCTCCGTAAATATTTCCCCCTCTTTTGAATTCAAAATGTGAAAGTTTCATATAGGGGAGAACGGGGGAACATGAGACATCGGGTAATGTGAGACACCCCCTGTATCTAGGCAACGGAACACATTATTGGTCATGTGAGATATACAGGTCCTTCTCATATAATTAGCATATTGTGATAAAGTTCAATATTTTCTGTAATGTACTGATAAACATTAGACTTTCATATATTTTAGATTCATTACACACAACTGAAGTAGTTAAAGCCTTTTATTGTTTTAATATTGATGATTTTGGCAAAAAATTAAAGAAAAACCAAAAATCCCTAACAATTAGCATATTTCATCCGACCAATAAAAGAAAAGTGTTTTTAATACAAAAAAGTCAACCTTCAAATAAATATGTTCAGTTATGCACTCAATACTTGGTCGGAATCCTTTCGCAGAAATGACTGCTTCAATGCGGCGTGGCATGGAGGCAATCAGCCTGTGGCACTGCTGAGGTGTTATGGAGGCCCAGGATGCTTCGATAGCGGCCTTAAGCTCATCCACAGTGTTGGTCTGGTGTCTCTCAACTTCCTCTTCACAATATCCCACAAATTCTCTATGGGGTTCAGGTCAGGAGAGTTGGCAGGCCAATTGTGCACAGTAATACCATGATCAGTAAACCATTTACCAGTGGTTTTGGCACTGTGAGCAGGTGCCAGGTCTTGTTGAAAAATGAAATCTTCATCTCCATAAAGCTTTTCAGCAGATGGAAGCATGGAGTGCTCCAAAATCTCCTGATAGCTAGCTGCATTGACCCTGCCTTTGATAAAACACAGTGGACCAACACCAGCAGCTGACATGGCACCCCAGACCATCACTGACTGTGGGTACTTGATACTGGACTTCAGGCATTTTGGCATTTCCTTCTCCCCAGTCTTCTCCCAGACTCTGGTACCTTGATTTCCGAATGACATGCAAAATTTGCTTTCATCCGAAAAAAGTACTTTGGACCACTGAGCAACAGTCCAGTGCTGCTTCTCTGTAGCCCAGGTCAGGCACTTCTGCCGCTATTTCTGGTTCAAAAGTGGCTTGACCTGGGGAATGCAGCACCTGTAGCCCATTTCCTGCACACGCCTGTGCACGGTGGCTCTGGATGTTTCTACTCCAGACTCAGTCCACTGCTTCCGCAGGTCCCCCAAGGTCTGGAATCGGCCCTTCTCCACAATCCTCCTCAGGGTCCGGTCACCTCTTCTGGTTGTGCAGCGCTTTCTGCCACACTTTTTCCTTCCCACAGACTTCCCACTGAGGTGCCTTGATACAGCACTCTGGGAACAGCCTATTCGCTCAGAAATTTCTTTCTGTCTTACCCTCTTGCTTGAGGGTGTCAATGATGGCCTTCTGGACAGCAGTCAGGTTGGCAGTCTTACCCATGATTGCGGTTTTGAGTAATGAACCAGGCTGGGAGTTTTTAAAAGCCTCAGGAATCATTTGCAGGTGTTTAGAGTTAATTAGTTGATTCAGATGATTAGGTTAAGAGCTCGTTTAGAGTACCTTTTCATGATATGCTAATTTTTTGAGATAGGAATTTGGGATATTCATGAGCTGTATGCCAAAATCATCAGTATTAAAACAACAAAAGACCTGAAATATTTCAGTTGGTGTGCAATGAATCTAAAATATATGAAAGTTCAATTATTATCGTTACATTATGGAAAATAATCAACTTTATCACAATATGCTAATTATATGAGAAGGACCTGTATATGTTTTGAAGCCCCTCTCATTTCCCCGTAGCCATGAAAGAGAGGACCTCATGGTGATGTTGTAAGCATGTTTTTTTCACAAATACATTTTTTGCATGTAAAAGTAAATTTTCCTGCTGTAAACTTAATCAACTGTTGTGCCAAAGCAAATTGATTCAGGTAGAAAAACTTCTATCATACATGTTATGTAATACATCGAAAAAAAAAACATCAGCTGGAGAGGACGCTGGCGCTGTCTGTTCGCCGCTTCTCCAGGCAATTTTTGGGCCAATTTTGGCCAATTTTATTTTAAAAAGTGATATTTTTGTGGGCCTTTGATCTCTTCTTGGTTCCCTACAAACTGCATCAGCAACGAGGAGCAAGCTTGTGGACTGTCTTTGGTTGCTCCGGTTTTGTTGTGGAGGAGCCATGTAGCTCACTTGCTATTTTGGCGTCCCTAGCAACGGCTAAAAAACAAGTAGCCCATGTGACATTTTCCTGGTTACTGCTGGTTACCGGTCAACCTGCAAAGCTGTCTCTACTGTCTCGTGGATTTTTCTGCACTGCCTCCCGGCTCTTCTCCAGCTGCTTCGGGTCCGTGCCTAGCTGCTAACAGGCTAACATCACTCTGGCTGGTTCGATGTTGAAGTACTTCGCCTCACAGCTGCTGAAGTACAACAACCGCTCCATCCCACCCTGTATTTCCACCATTAAGCAGCTAGGACTATTGCGTAGACCTCGATATATACACAGAGGCTCAGGGAGAAACTTTATTTATGGTCAGCCTGCAGGCTTCATTCCATCCGTCTGGTCCGCTGAGACGGCTGAGGGCAAAGGACACAACATCGCGAGATCGATAGATTACATGGAGTGGATTCTAACCTCCGCGGAGTGGATTTTAAGGCTCTGCGGCCTGTACAGAGAATAACCCCACAGTCACTGGTCAAGTTTGAACTTTTCAACACTCGAGACGTACACGAGACACGCCTCGCCGCGCTAGAAAAAGGTTGCAACGAGCTGGCTACACAGAACAAACTCTTGAAAGCCAAAGTGTGTGACCTAGAAGGGCGATCTCGAAGACAAAATATCAAGACCTATTGCCTAAACTTTTGGGAGCTGAAAACTTTCCCCACGGGATGAAAGTGGACCAGGCTCACAGAATCGGGCTGCCGAGCAACAACAAGCCACGCTTCATGTTTGCTAAAATACACCATGACCCGGTGAAGAAAAAGATAATGTAAATAGCCCGCAAAAAGGGCCCATAAAACGACGAGGGACAGCGCATCAGCGTCTTCCCAGACCTCGCAGCAGACGTGATCTAAGACAGCAGACAATTCAATGGCGCCAGGCGGAAGCTGAGAGAGGCTGGCGTCCGCCAGAGGTTTTTGTTTCTTTCCCAGCTGATCGTCAGACAAAAAAATGTTGGGGGTATTTTGCTCAAATATGCCAATACGCACTAAAGAAATAAACAACTGTTTATTTGAGAACAACAATACAACTGACAACTGACCTTACAGTTGTGCAATTTTGTTTGCTATGTGCAGGTAGAAATGTTGTGCAAACATCTATCTATAAAGCAAGAAACGTCTGTCTGTGTGTCTGTGTCTGTGTGTGTGTGTCTGTGGCTCGCATATCTCTCTGAGTTTTAGTCAGATCGGCATGTGCTTCCGGATATTGCTTGTGCACAGCACGAAGGTGTGCATCCTTCATTGTGAAGTTTTTAGAAGTACGAAGGTGTGCATCCTTCATCCTTCATTGCAGTGTTTCCCGCACGTTCACTCAGCAGCGGTGCTGCGCCGCTGCTGAGTGAACGTGCGCCGCTTCTATAAAAATCCTTCTCCTCCGCATTTTCTATTTTTTTTTTTGTACATAGCTCCTTTTAGAAAATGGGCAGCGCGTAACGTAAATTGCGCAGCACATCATCACGTAGCCAACATCTAAGAAGAAGAATAACCTAACAGCGAGTGTGGCAGTTGTTGGCAGTAGTAGCCTACACGGTTGCAAAGTTACATTGATTCCAGCAGCGAGTGAAGCGGAAGAGCGAAGTGTAGCGGAGGAAACTGGAGAATGTAGCTTACCGCGCTGATTTGCTTGTATCACTGGTTTCACTTCAGAGGTGTCGGCCAGAACACCACTTATGGCCAAAAACGTCAGATTATAAGCATGAGACTAGGAGAGGAGGAGTTGGGTTTATCCGCTCTTTATTTTCTTCTCTTTCACAGACACAGCAGCACACAGATCGCGGGAAAAGAACAAAGGGTTTAACTCCGCTCCTGATGAGACGTTGGAACAGCTGTTATTGCGACCCGCGAATCGCAGCCGTTAAAACATGCATAAAACTATAACTTAGAACAGCAATCTTACTCACATACGGGTGATTCCACAACTCAAACAAACATGTACAAACTAGAATGATCGCTACATGCACGCTCGCACATCTGACCGAGCGAGAGGAGAAAGGAAACTACTAAAAAGACTCTCCAGTCGACTGACGTCACGGCCCTAACTGACAGCTACCCACAACTTAACACACTATAAGAAGTAGGCTATTAAACACTGTAACCTATAACTTTGGGGCCTTTTCTACACAGAGAGAGAGAGAGAGGGGGAGAGAGAGAGAGAGAGAGAGAGAGAGAGATGCTAAAATGTGTCGCTACATGATCTCCAGTGTTAAAAACCCTCTGAGCCCTATCGTAATTTTATTTTATTTTATCTAGGCTATAAACCGTAACCTCCGTGTCATTTTTCCTCTAGTAGACTATTGTGTGTGTGTGTGTGTGTGTGTGTGTGTGTGTGTGTGTGTTTTGTCGCTCTTTTTGGATCACTCATAGCCTTTACAGGAGCTTATATCCAGTCAGGAGCTTGTAGCCTAGGTATTTTCGGGAACTGTTAGATCCGATGTTGTTCTTTATTGCCATATAAAATCCGTTTTCATCGCATATTTTAGTTAGGGATTCAAGCTAATCGCCTGTAAGCATGTGGTCATTAGCATAAATGCAGGGAAAAAGCCTATGGACTTTTTATGGACTTTTTATGAATAGTTTCTATTATGTATAATTTAAATTATATATATTTATATTTATATTTATATATTTATATTTATATATATTTATATTATATTTATAATTTTTATTTATTTTAGAATTTTAGAATTTATTTTAGAATTTTCTCATCACTTTTTGACTCCCAAGACTAAGAAGAAGTGTTTTAAGCAATAACAAGCTTAATCAATGTGACTTTTTGTGTCAAATCAATAAATAATTGTGAGATATTTTTAGCTTTTTTACTGTCTAATTGATAATTTCCTACATTCAAACGACATCACTGCAGCACACATATTCTGATAGTCCAGGTTGTGACCCAAATAAATGATAGCTTGACAGCTATGCATTATAGGGGTGATGAAAGCAATCTTAATAAGAGAATAAATCCAGGCTAACCAAAACATCTCAAAAATGGCTTCGGGCTCAGAGTTTAAAAGGCTGGTACAAGCTCTTAAGGGATGCACTGTGCACAATGTGTATGTACATAGTTAAAAAATATATATTACATTTGCAGATGAGTCTAAAAAGCTGGGTGATTAGAAAAAGAAAGGCAGACGGGGACAATGGAGGAGCTGAGGTTAGTGAAGCAAATTAGAGAAGCAAACTTTCAAGCTATTGAGAATTTTCTTTTGGATTTGAATGCATAATGCTAGGTGATATTATTTGAACATTACAAATACATGTATATACGGTAATTTGAAGGAAACAAATAAGATTTCTAGCATTTCTTACTTGTTGTTTAAGTGCTCAAGTTTATTACAGAAAATACAGGTAGACCAAGTGAGCGAGGAAAGAGAAGTGACAGAGAAGCAAGGAGAACAAGAGAGAGAGGGTGCAGCGGTAGATCCCGAGAGGTGTTTTGCCCATGATTGCAGGAGATTTAATTTTTGAACAATGTGTCTTGTGTAAAAAACAGTGTGTAGTGTTTTAAAAGAAGTGTGTTGGAGAATTTCAAACACAGTGCAAAGCACTTATTGTGTTTGTAGGGTTGGTGCTTGTGTTTGGGCAGGGCTGTACAGTGCGACAGTTTTGATCGCATTTGCTACTGAAATTGATCACGTGCGATGATGAATACAAGTCCAATCGCACTAGTGCTAGCTGATATTGAGGAGAGGCTGTCTTTGAAACACAGAGGAGAGATGCACAACACTGCTTAGAGGGCTCTACATTAACACTCCAAATGGGGGTAAATGTAGTCTTAGGCAAGTAAGTTATTGAGTCCACCCTTCACTTTGGCTGGTGAAAGATATGTGTCCTCGGGATCTGTGCTCGCGCAGCGATTCTACCGAATAAAAACTTCACCAACGGTAATAACCGGAAGGAGATTACCGCAGTTAAATTAGCGTGTGTGCAAACAGAACATTTCCTGTGCGCCTTCCCGTTAAAAGCGTGTTACTAGCCAACCGTGAGTTGAGTTTTATTTTGAAGCCTGTAAGAACAGGAAGTTAGCGCTTGACAGTCCTGCAGTGCTCTAGCTAGAAAGGCAACTCATTCAGCTGCAGAGAAAAGTCAACAGTAGTCTAAAATCAAAGTTTGAAATAAGCCACTGAAGAACAACTCCCAACACATTCACAACAACCTATTTAATTTATCCTAAATTGTACCAATATGTATAGGCTACTTATTTATTTAATAGGCTATGTTTAATGTTTTAAAGTTTGGTTTTAATTAACAAGGACATTTTCTAAAAATGTTTATTATTATTAATATAATAATTATATGTATATACAAAACATATATAGATATAGATATTATTTTTATATTTTTATGGGGAAAAATAATTCTGAATCAGCAAAAAATTGCAATTGGCAGGATAGATTCTTTTGTCTAAATTACAATCAGTGCACCCCTATTCATTCTTCTACAATTATTACTGCACACACTAGGATATAATATTAATTGAGAATCTCAAATGAGACCAAGATGACAGGCTCAAAGGTAATTACAGTGAAATGCAAGGGTTAAGGTTATGCAAGTTTTCGATCATACTTTGTGTGCTACCAAATTTATTTTTGTGCTACTGAATTTTTTTGCTTGCTAGCACCAGTGCTACCACCTAAAAAAATAAGCGTACAGCCCTGTGTTTAGGGCATGGTCACCAAAGTCAGAGGTTGTGATGCTTTGGGCCTAGCAACCACTTTTAGTGTTTAAGCATTAGGCAAAAATCTGTAAATAAATTGTGCAAATTATTTTTGCGTTGTGGTATTTTGTTTAAATATTAATTTCTATACAAAAATGTCAAAATCTGTAAATGAAGACACATAAGGCAAAGTTACAACACCAATAATCCTATCTACAGTAATACACAGGACTGTGTGAATAGGATTTAAGTGCATATTCTCCTCTCAAAGTGCACCAGATTCATGGATTCCAATGTACAGGGTACAAAAAAAGTTTGGCCGGGGGGGCATGCCCCCAGATCCCCCTAGAGGGTTCGGGGACCACAGCACCGCTGCTGAAAAAAATCCTGCGGGATACACTGCATTGTGAAGTTTTTAGAAGTACGTGCGCACACTGAAGGCCACAGTGATCACAGTGAGAACGGAGCATGAAGTAATCTCTGAATAAACCCCGCCTCCCTCTGACGAGCGGGACACACACAGCAGACCGACACAGCCTTTGTTACTTCCTCAACAACTCCTCACCTGCTCCACCTGTCCGCTTTAGTGGTAAAGACTGCACTTTACGCAGTTTGCACTGTAATAATACAGCACGGTCTCGGATGCTTCCACAAAATGTATTATATCCATTTAAAATCTAAACTGAAAGCCCGAGCGCGGCCGTGCGCGCACACAAGTCCCCCCCCCCCACCCACACACAAGTGCCTGCTACTGACACGTTAACGTTAATTGACAGCACGGTCTCGGATGCATCCACAAAATGTTTTATGTCCATTTAAAATCTAAACAGAAAGCCCGAGCGCGCGCACACGAGTCATTGAAAAAAAGGGCATTGATAGGGCATTGATGTGACCTTGGGTGGAGGGGGATACGCCCCTCTAGCTGACCTATACCCCCGAGGCTAAGTGAGTGCAAAATTTTAATAATAAAAACTAGCCTGAAAAAATTCACCCCCCTCAGTGGTGTCATGGAAATATGACCTAAACATACAGACTAGAATGGTTTGTCACATTAGATGCTGGTAGAACTCGCTGTGGTTGGGGCTTGATGCAGACACACTAAATACAAATAATGGACCATACACTTAACATATCTATGCACATCAAAGTGGAAATTCAACTTTTTAAAGTTCCTCTTTGGATGGGGGGATGTGCGATTATTGTGGACAATAGGCCTACTGCAGTGGTTCTCAAACTTTCTTTGTGATTCCCCACTTTGGAGGTGGGGATATTTTCAAGCCGGTCCCCGATTGCGTCAACAAAAAAGTAACAAAATAGGTCAAGCTTAAAAGTTTAAAATGTACTGAAATAAAATCAAGAAATACAATTCAAAAATATAGAAAATATAAGCATCTGTGTCATCACTTTGCAATCTGAGCCCAAAAAATTGTCAAAGACGATTGAGCAAGTCAGTATGTGAGTCTTAGGCCTGCATTAGTGGCTGCAATTTGCCTGTTTTGCACTGCACATCTTTTCAAAATAGGTCTGCAAGCTTGATACTGCCACTCTCAAGTAGGGATGGGGATTGTTAATTTTTATTGATCGATACCATTATCGAGTCTCCCTAACGATCCGAGTCTCTATCGATACCACTATCGATACTTTTCTATTTTGTTGAAAGAGAATTTGTATTATTGCTTTAATTGCCAATAAGATGATCAGAGCTCAAGATAGGACGTTAAACAGGTCATAATTCCATTTACTATCTATATTATATTGCTGAAAAAGCAAGTTTTTCACCAAAACTATATTATTTAAAAACTTGCCAAAAACTAAATTTTTATTTTTATTTTGTTACATTTGAACACATCATGATGACTGTTTATATACTTTTGCGTAATATTACCGAGCCGACCTGAACACAACACATTTGACACCGTTAGCAACTTTATTTCAAGCTAACTAGCTCTATATCCTGCCGATTTTAAGAGGGATTTGAAAAGTGGATAACAATTTTTAACTGACGGGACTTTCTACACCGTCCGGTTGTGTGATTACCACCGCTGCTTTGAATGACTGTTAATGCGCACGGTGTCGAGCCCGTCTGCACACCATCTGCAGCAGCAGCAGCTGAACAGTTGCGCTTTCATTGGTCGGGTTTTGATGAAATTGAGCACACTCACAACCTCTGTCAAAACTTTGTTTGGTTCGGGGATGAGCTGCCTTTACGCTACCAGCGCTTCCCGGTGAATGACACAGTGTGTCCATTGCACATCTGGCGCCACACTCTTTATTAGTGATTGCGCCTAGCCAGCGTGCTGAGTCGATGATTTTGGCGTCTGTTCTATCCACGTTATTATGGTTTTTATGTGTTAATTGAAGATGGGAAATAGCAGGAGCTCTCCTCCACTCCTCCAACTCACCCTGGGAAACGTTAAAAAAATAAATATTCAAATATTTTTAAAAACTATGCGCCACGGATGTGGACATTTATTCCTCCCCTTTGTTGCGCCCCACCAGTAATGTCTCTATTCCCCACCGGTGGGGCGCGCCCCACACTTTGAGAACCACTGGCCTACTGTGATGCCTATAATTCATTATAATGGTTATTGTTAGCCTACTTGCTTGATTTCTTTTTAAATACAGAGGTTATTGGTCGTTTTGGAACATTTATTTCCCACACAAAAATAAAGCAGCATTGAAAATTATGCAAATAAATCTTATAGGCCTACTCTAGAATGCTCTTTGAAAAATGACTCAATAGTTGAAATAATAAATGCAATGTGTTTTCCCCTTAACCTGAATAAATACATTTCTCCAAAGGTCAAAGACAGTAATAGTGAGGCACTTCTGTAAACTTACTGAAACTTGCCTGGGCCATCACTCTCATGCATTCATCATAAATAGTCAATGCAAATGACAGTCAGTATAATTTTCAAGTCATCAACTGTTAAAGTATGATTAAACTTTTATTGAACAAACCTCCAAATGTTAACGGTATTTTTTTCAAAAATGAAAAACTGGTAACACTTTATAATAACTATCCGTTGTAACTTGTTAATAGATCATTAGTAAACTCTTAATTAATGATTTATTAATGATTTGTTAAGTGTTTGTTAGCGGTTTGTTAAGGATGTATAACAATGCCTTACAGACAGTTAATAGACCATTAATAAACTTTTAGTTAATTGGTTATAAATGACTTGTTAAATGACAGTTAACCGTTTGTTAAGGATTTATAACTGTGCTTTATAGCATCGCAAAGGGCCATTAGGACGGATAATCCATGACATTGCCGTGATGTATGGACATTAAATGTCCCTCTGAAATTCTGTTTATCCAGTGTTTACCACAAAAAGTTCCCAAACCTCATGGGTTTGTAAGTTGTTGTATACTTTTGTATACTACTGTTATGCCATGTGATGGCTCAGTATGTGTGTTTCTATAGATTAAACACAATGTTCAACATTTCATCTGTGGTGTTTCTTTGGTAAAAAACATTTTTTGATATTTGATATTTTAAATATCATGTCAAATTTCTGTACCTTGAACTTGTTTCACCCATGTGCAGTTTTACAAAGTTTCACTGGTATTAGTAGAAGGTTAACAATCTATTAACAACTGATCTGTAAAGTGTGAGTTAATATATTAGTTAAAGGCCTACTTCACGGGTGGGAATATGAAGGTGTATTGAATTCTGAGATCCTATGTAGTATAAATGTGCAATTTTTTTAAAATCGGTTCATCATAGCCTGAGAAAAGGCGGAAAGAGTGTTTTTTTTAACCCTATATTTCTCTTTCTCGTGACATCACAGAAAGAGAAATATAGGGTTAAAAAAAAACTTACTTTGTAAATATTACTGTGATGTCTTTTACTGTGACATCACAGTAATATTTACAAAGTACGTTTTTTTTAACCAGTTTATATTACATACAGAGATATGATTTAGTCACGAGAAAGAGAAATATAGGGTTAAAAAACACTCTTTCTGCCTTTTCTCAGGCTAAGATGAACCAATTTCAATTTTTTTGCACATTTATACTACATAGGATCTCAGAATTCAATACACCTTCATAGTCCCACCGGTGAAGTATGCCTTTAAGTATTAGTTAATAGTTTATATATGTTATTGGGACGTTATTCTAAAGTTGCAACTATTCCTCATTTACAAACAATTATTAAATGAGGAATAGTTGCAACTTTAACCAAAAAACTTACTTTGTAAATATTACTGTGATGTCTTTTACTGTGACATCACAGTAATATTTACAAAGTACGTTTTTTTTAACCCTATATTTCTCTTTCTGTGATGTCACGAGAAACAGAAATATAGGGTTAAAAAAACACAATTTCTGCCTTTTCTCAGGCTAGGATGAACCAATTTCAATTTTTTTCTGCACATTTATACTACATAGGATCTCAGAATTCAATACACCTTCATATTCCCACCGGTGAAGTAGACCTTTAAGTATTAGTTAATAGTTTATATATGTTATTGGGACGTTATTCTAAAGTTGCAACTATTCCTCATTTACAAACAATTAATAAATGAGGAATAGTTGCAACTTTAGAATAACGTCCCGATAACACATATAAACTATTAACTGATACTTAATAAGTCATTAGTAAGTAATTCACTACTAGCTTGAAAATTATCTATCGGCTATCTATAAAGCACAGTTATAAATCCTTAACAAACGGTTAACTGTCATTTAACAAGTCATTTATAACCAATTAACTAAAAGTTTATTATGGTCTATTAACTGTCTGTAAGGCATTGTTATAAATCCTTAACAAACTGCTAACAAACACTTAACAAATCATTAATAAATCATTAATTAAGAGTTTACTAATGATATATTAACGAGTTACAACAGATAGTTATTATAAAGTGTTACCGAAAAACTCAAAATGCACCGTTCCAAATTATTATGCACAACAGAGTTTCAAAACATTTTATAGGTTGTAAAGAACTAAAAATGGTCATTTGTTGAATTTGCAGAATGTGAAGGTCATTTTTAGTGAAATCAAAAGCTATTTCAATCAAAAACATCTTAATAGGCCAAGTTACATGTTAACATAGGACCTTCTTTGATATTACCTTCACAATTCTTGCATCCATTGAACTTGTGAGGTTCTCTCCTTTTATGCCCATAGCAGCCAATGACACAGAGGTATTCTTTGCAGCATGAGATGGTGCATTGTCATGCATGAAGATGATTTTACTACGGAAGGCACTGTCCTTCTTATTGTACCACGGAGGAAAGTGGTCTGTCAGAAACTAAACATACTTTGCCGAGGTCATTTTCACACCGTCAGGGACCCTAAAAGGGCCTACCATCTCTCTTCCCATGATTCCAGTATGGAAGTAAATGAGTGTCATCGGATTTTGAAAATAAAAAGCCATTGAATTTTAAGCACTGAATATTTATGCATTGAAATAACGTATCTGAATTTTTTGCAGCTTTGAAATAATGTATCTGAATTTTTTGCCGCATTGAAATAATGTATCTGAATTTTTTGCCTCTGAATTTAACTCATTAAATGTTAAACAACTAATGTTCAACTTTATTTTACAATGTTCTCAAATTCAAAAGCAAATATTCAACGTAAAAAAATTCAACGTGCCAAATTCAACTGCAAAATCCCATGTATGAAATTCAGAGTAAAACTTTGGGGACCCAAGGAAGAGCAATCGATCATAGATGCTAGATCGCGTTCAAACAAAGAGGGCCAGTGGGAATATTAGCTTGTTGCCTTGGATACCCCTGACTGACGCAGGAAGGCAAATCAGGTTTTAGCCATGTCAAACGGCAACGATGGTGCTTCGGTGAGTACTACAAACATGTTTCTATATATATGCTAGCTAGCCATTATATTCTTCCCTATATAGAAACATGTTTGTACTCACCCAAGCATCATCGTTACTTGCGTTGCCGTTTGACATGACTAAAACCTGATTTGCCTTCCTGCATCAGTCAGGGGTATCCAAGGCAACAGGCTAATACTCCCACTGGCTCTCTTTGTTTGAACGCGATCTAGCATCTGTGATCGATTGCTCTTCCTTGGGTCCCCAAAGTTTTACTCTGAATTTCATACATGGGATTTTGCAGTTGAATTTGGCACGTTGAATTTTTTAACATTGAATATTTGATTTTGAATTTGAGAACATTGTAAAATAAAGGTGAAAATTAGTTGTTTAAAATGTAATGAGTTAAATTCAGAGGCAAAAAATTCAGATACATTATTTCAATGCTGCAAAAAATTCAGATACGTTATTTCAATGCATAAATATTCAGTGCTTAAAATTCAATGGCTTTTTATTTTCAAAATCCGATGACACTCATTTACTTCCATATTCCAGCCCAAAACATGACTCCGCCACCTCCTTGCTGACGTCGCAGCCTTGTTGGGACATGGTGGCCATTCACCAACCATCCACTACTCCATCCATCTGGACCATCCAGGGCTGCACAGCACTCATCAGTAAACAAGACTGTTTGAAAATTAGTCTTCATGTATTTCTGAGCCCAGTGCGTTTCTGCTTGTGAGCATTGTATAGGGGTGGCCGAATAATAGGTTTATGCACAGCTGCAAACCTCTGGAGGATCCTACACCTTGAGGTTCGCGGGACTCCAGAGGCACCAGCGGCTTCAAATACCTGTCTGCTGCTCTGTAACAGCATTTTAGCAGCTGCTCTCCTAATCCGATGAATTTGTCTGTCAGAAACCTTCCTCATTATGCCTTTATCTGTGCTCTGAATCAGCCACAAATCTCTTCACAGTACGATGATCACGCTTAAGTTTCCGTGAAATATCTAATGTTTTCATACCTTGTCCATGGTATTGCACTATTTGACACTTTTCGGCAGCAGAGAGATCCTTTTTCTTTCCCATATTGCTTGAAACATGTGGCCTTCTTAATAATTTGGAACGTTTTTATTAAGTAGTTTTTCCTTTGATTGGGCTCACATAGCAAACTAATTATCACAGGTGTATGAGATTAATTTCAATGATCCAAGGCATCCTGAGACACAATATCATACATGAGTTTAATTGAAAAACAAAAAATTAAATGTTTATGACACTTCAATCCAATTTGCATAATAATTTTTAACGTGGTGTATACAAACGTATCCCTTCATTTTTATGATTTTCTTAAAAGTAAAGTTAGTAAAGTTTTTCAAAGAAGAAACAAAAGAGCAATCTGTGATGAAGTTTGTGGTTTTCTGCATTACCTGATTGACTATTCTGCAGATTTCTCCAATCTTCCGGACCACAATCTGATCTAGTTGGATGTATTTACTCAGCTGCTGGTCTTCTTTCTTCTTGTCCAAATGTTCAGCACTCACCTCTTTTCCTTCTGTGAAGTACCTGTACAATTTGGGAAAATGCAATCACTATCAATTATCTGAGAGTAAATCTAATCTTGGGAATTGTGCAGAAGGTTTGACTGCAACTGTATTACTGTCATTGGAGTTTAATGAGAATACCTACAATACACTCATAGAAATTTGATACCATTATTTTATTTATAAGCGTGAAAGAACAAGCAAAAATAAAATGTGTCACTCTGAAAAATCTGGACCAATTAAAATTGAATGCCTACTCTGAAATACTTGGGATATATCATGGGTTTACTTGCAAGTAGAACAGTTCCTGTACTTGCCCATAGGGCAGCTGTTCTACTTGCCCTAATAAAAAGAAAAAGCCTGTTTAACAATCATGAGTATAATTTAATTATAACTTTTAGTGAAACATGGGCCAATTTTGGCCAGGCACCTGGGCTGCTTTTGTGGGGCTCAGAAAACTCATTTTAGCTCAGAATCAAGCTTCACAATCGATACTTTTCTATTATTTTGTTAAAAGATAACTAGTATTATTGCTTTAATTGCATATAAAGTGGCTTGCAAAAGTATTCATACCCCTTGAACATTTCCACATTTTGTCACATTACAACCACACACATACTGTTATTTTATTGGGATTGTATGTGATAGACCAACACAAAGTGGCGCATAATTGTCAAGTGGAATGAAATTGATATGTGGTTTTCAATTTTTTATAAACAAAAAACTGAAAAGTCGCTGCAATTACAGCTCCAAGTCTAATGGGGTATGTCTCTTCCAGCTTTGCACATCTAGAGAGTGACATTTTTGCTCATTCTTCTTTGCAAAATAGCTCCAGCTTCAGATTCAGCATTAGATTGGATGTAGAGTCTTTGAACAGCAATTTTTAAGTCTTTCCAGATATTCTCAATTGGATTTAGGTCTGGACTTTCACTGGGCCATTCTAACACATGACTATGCTCTGATCTAAACTATTGCATTGTACACTCAACAAAAATATAAACGTAACACTTCTGTTTTTGCTCCCATTTTTCATGAGATGGACTTAAAGATCTAAAATTCATTCCAGATACACAATTGTACCATTTCTCTCAAACATTGTTCACAAATCTGTCTAAATGTGTGATAGTGAGCACTTCTGCTTTGCAGAGATAATCCATCCCACCTCACAGGTGGGATGGATTGGGGTCTGGGGACTCAGAACCAGTCAGTATCTGGTGTGACCACCATTTGCCTCATGCAGTGCAACACATCTTCTTCGCATAGAGTTTATCAGATTGTCAATTGTGGCCTGTGGAATGTTGGTCCACTCCTCTTCAATGGCTGTGCGAAGTTGCTGGAGACGGCTTATGGTGGAGAAATGAACATTCAATGCACGAGCAACAGATCTGGTTGACATTCCTGCTGTCAGCATGCCAATTGCACGCTCCCTCAATGCTTGTGGCATCTGTGGCATTTTGCTGTCAAACAAAACTGCACATTTCAGGGTGGCCTTTTATTGTGGACAGTCTAAGGCACACCTGTGCACTAATCATGATGTCAGATCAGCATCTTGATGTGGCACACCTGTGAGGTGGGATGGATTATCTCAGCAAAGCAGAAGTGCTCACTATCACACATTTAGACAGATTTGTGAACAATGTTTGAGAGAAATGGTAATATTGTGTATCTGGAATGAATTTTAGATCTTTAAGTCCATCTCATGAAAAATGGGAGCAAAAACAAAAGTGTTGCATTTATATTTTTGTTGAGTGTAAATATGGCTGTATGTTTAGTGTTGGTGTCCTGTTAGAAAGTGAACTTCTGCCCCAGTCTCAAGTCTTTTGTAGACTTTTACAGGTTTTCTGCCCTGTATTTGACTCCATACATCTTCCCATCAACTCTGACCAGCTTCCCTGTCCTTGCCATAGATAGTGTATAAAATGGATGTAGCATTCGGGCTGACCTCAGTTAATTCAACTGCATCCAATCTTCCTGGCCTATCCGTGTCCCCATCTTGTCAGATTTCTACTCCTCCTATCACCGATAAAAAAACATGGATATGATGTCGGAGGGAGATACGCCCATCTAGCCTTGTATACCTCCGAGACAAAGTGAGGGCCAGCGTGCGGCTAGCTGTCACTCTAGAAGCCGTGTCCCTAATTATTTGTACATTTAAACCTCCAATAGTTTAAAAAAGGGCTGGGCGATATGACCAAAATCTCATATCCCGATATAGGAATTTCATATCCCGATAACGATACATTTGACGATATAGCATATTTTCTGTAAATTCAATTAATAAATGCTAAGCTCTTTAGCCTAATGGAGCTATCCTCTTTAGCTGAGGCGGCTTGTAAATTCACCCCGCGGAGAGGGTGACCGCCCCAGGGAGCGCAGGAGCTTCTCACTGCTGAGAGAGCAGCCGAGCCGCGCATTCTGGGAACTTTACACTGCGAGCTGGGCAGCGCTTGACAGCCCGCGGGGACAGCAGCCGAACTGCCCCGCTAGCTTGGCTGCTAACCCCGCGAGCCTGTCAAGCGCTGCCCGGGTAACGCCGGCTTGACTGCTCTGTCAGCGGGGATACTGTATATGATCCTCTCCCCATGGTGCAAACACCGACAGGTCGTTTACTGATGGGTTTCAGTGTCTGAAATGAACTTTGATTATCACACAAGCTAGAAAAGCCTGATGCGTTCGGGCAGAAATAGTGTGACGGAAGCGCAGCAGGGCCAGGAACTAGGAAGGGCTTAGTGTTTCTGCTTCAAAATAAAAGTCAAAGTTGAATTTAATTCCTCACATTTCACCAGTTAAAGGCTTTTAATGTGAAGTTACGCTGAAGGAAATCTTCGGTTTGAATATCAGGAACTTAACTGCGAGCTACATGTATAGTTTGTGTCCTAAAGAGTGGGATTGGCAACATAACGAAATAAACGATATTGCATAAAATTAAACGATAGACATTTTTGTTTCGTCAGACGATATATATCGCACAGCCCTAGTTTAAAAACTAGCGTTATCTAAAAAAATTCACCCCCCTCAGTGTTGTCATGGAGATATGACCTAAACATACAGACTAGAATGTTTTTTTTGACCAGGCCCGTAAATAGGTTTTATAATGCTGTGAAAACGGCCTATTTAACAGGGGAGTCAAAAGGAAATTGCTCTGTTTTGGTACCACCTCTTAGTGACCATGCGGTGAACTTAATTTTTTGTCACTTCCGCATTAGATGCTGGTAGAACTCGCTATGGTTGGGGCTTGGTCCCTGCTGAAGAGAAGCACCATGCATGAGGCTGCCACCAACATGTTTCACGGTGGGGAAGGTGTGTTCAGGGTGATGTGCTGTGTTAGTTTTCCGCCACACATAGCGTTTTGCATTTAGGCCAACAACTTAAATTTTGGTCTAATTTGACTAGAGCACCTTCCTCCAACCCTTGCCACAAGCCGTGCTGGGGACACAGCAAAGATGTGGAGGAAGGGGCTCTGGTCAGATGAGACCCAAATGCACGTTTTTGGCCTGAATGCAAAACATTATGTGTGAACACTGCACATCACCCTGAACACACCATCCCCACAGTGAAACATGGTGGTGGCACATCATGCTGTGGGGATGATTTTCCTTAGCAGGGAGAGGGAAGCTGCTCAGAGTTGATGGGAAGATGGATGGAGCCAAATACAGGGCAGACAACCTGTTAACCCATTGATGACGGCTGCTGCGCGATGCCATATTGGCTCTCCTGCCTGATGCTGCGTCGCGCAGCATTATTACTTTATCTAATTTTCATGGCATTCCCAGCATAGAATGCACTGTCATTGGTTCAAATACACATGAGGTGGGTTTTGTTGATTTTTTTATGACCACGTGACCACCCAAAAGCTGTGTGGTTTGCCAAAAATCATGTCAATCAAAAAAATAAAAAATAAAAAAATAAAACAAAATAATTAAAAAAATACGCCAGCTATGTCGGCGACAGAACAGTTAGTGGCGTTTGGTGCGCAGAATCAAGGTCTACTATAGACTACTGACGAAAATCACACAACACATTGCATCTATTTATTAACAATATTTAATAATTTTCTAATTCATCTCATTTTGACGATTTTTAGAAATATTTGTTGGTTTGTAAGCACTAGGGGAGCATGTTTAAATAAAACCTGTGAACCTTAACTTTTAAATGTATTTTATTTCATGTTTCTATGTGCTACACAGGCTTAGATATTAAGGTTTTGGTAGACTTGACAATTCCTACTATTTTTTCAGAAAACCCTCAGGCATTAAGGACATGCATCCTAGATTGCCATAGTCATCAATGGGTTAAAGTCTGCAAAAGAATGAATGGGGCGGAGGTTCACCTTCCAGCAGGACAACTACCCTAAACATACAGTCAGAACTACAATGGAATGGTTTAGATAAAAGCATATTAATAGTATGGCCCAGCAAAGTTCAGACCTAAATCCAATCGAGTATTTCTGGAAAGACTTGAAAATTGCTGTTCACGGACTCTCTCCATCCAATCTGACTGAGCTTGAGCTATTTTCCAAAGAAGAATGGGCAAAAATGTCAGTCTGTAGTCTGTGGAAAGCTGGTAGAGACATACCCCAATAGACTTGCTGCTGTAATTGCAGCGATAGGTGGTTCTACAAAGTACTGAGGGGGGCTAAATACTTTTGTACGCCACACTTTTCAGATTTTTATTTTATAAAAAAAATGTAAAACCATGTATCATTTTCATTCTACTTCATAATTATGCACCACTTTGTGTTTGTCTATCAAATAAAATCCCAATAAAGTAAATGTACTGGTGTGGTTGTAACGTGACAAAATTTTGAAAAGTTCAAGGAATATGAATGCTTTTGCACTGTAAATCTTTAATATCTATCTATTTTATATTGCTGTGAAAACAAGTTTTTCCCCCAAACTGTATTGTTCAAATTTGTTGCCAAAAACTGAACACACCATGATGACCTTTTATAAACCTTTGCCTAATGATCATATTACTGAGCCGACCTGAACACATCACATTTTAAACCGTTTGCAATAAAAAAAAAAAGAGCCAACTAGCTATATATCCTGCAGATTTTAACATGGATTTAAAAACTGTATCACCATTTTTAACTGACGGGACTTGCTAAACAGTCTGGTTGTGTGCCGATCACCGCTGCTTTGAATGAATGATGAGACGGTGCCGAGCCTGTCTGCAGCGGCACCAGCTTTTCTTTCTTTTGTTTTTGCTGACGGAGACGGAATTGAAGATTTTCTCAAGATAGTCAAAGGTACAACTTTTCACAGTCTATGATGCGAAACAATGATTGGAAAATACGCTGAAGTAGTCTTAATTAGATTGAGATGACACGGCTCTATAGGTGATGTAACACTCAAGATGTAACATTACGTCATAGGACCTACTGGATTCCATAGCGGTATCGATAAGCGCAAACGTTATTTTCGGGTTTTTAAATAAAGCTGACCGGCTAACTAGTAGAAAGCTAAACTGCGTGCACACACTGCTCAATTGTAAATTGCCTATCTATTTTGTGTGAATTTCTCTGATGTTTGTCTGACCTGGAGTGGGAGAACACCTTCACTCTGTCCTGGTGAATCTGAACAATCAGCCAGAAGTGGGGCATCAATGGGTAGGTGCCCTCTGCTTCATCCAGGGTGGGGCTCTCACACTCACAGTCACTGCTGCCACCATCATAACCTTCACAAGGAAACATTATGATCTCAACATTTACATTATCTTCATTATTTAGGAGTAGGATTACCTTAATTCATCTTTATTAACCAGTGTCTATTAATTAAACCTAATTAATCGAAACTGGTTTTCCACCATGGACAACAAAGAATACAACACACATTTGTGAATACAAGTACCAAGCTAAAGCAAGTATGTTCACAGAGGGAGTACAATGGTCCACTACAAAAGTAAAATGATCGATGATTAAAAATAGAATAAAAATTAATACATGTTAAGTCTGTAAACATTGCTAACAGACATTAATTTACAACACTGTGAATGAAACAAACACTGCTCCTACCTGAAGCCTGATTATTTAATGTGAGTGAAGTCTCTTTGTTTGCACTTTGTTTATTCCTCCTATTTGGAAATCTGCCTTTGTTCTCCCACTGTTAAAAGGGGGGGACCCCACTGTGCTAAACAACTATAGGCCCATTTCCAAACTGTCTGTTTTAAATAAGGTATTGGAATCCACTGTAAGCCAACAACTGAAGGACTTTTTATCAACAAACAGTATTTTATCTGAATCAATCTGGTTTTAGGAAACAACATAGTACGTCAACAGCTGCTTTAAAAGTGGTAAAGGATTTTATTGAATTTTTAGACAACAGACAACATTGTGCAGCCCTTTTTGTTGACCTATCAAAGGCTTTCGATACTGTGGATCATGCCTTATTATTAGAAAGACTCTGCAGCATCGGTTTGTCTGATCAAGCTGTCGGTTGGTTTAAAAACTACACTCAACAAAAATATAAACGCAACACTTTTGTTTTTGCTCCCATTTTTCATGAGATGGACTTAAAGATCTAAAATTCATTCCAGATACACAATATTACCATTTCTCTCAAACATTGTTCACAAATCTGTCTAAATGTGTGATACTGAGCACTTCTGCTTTGCTGAGATAATCCATCCCACCTCACAGGTGTGCCACATCAAGATGCTGATCTGACATCATGATTAGTGCACAGGTGTGCCTTAGACTGTCCACAATAAAAGGCCACCCTGAAATGTGCAGTTTTGTCTCACAGCAAAATGCCACAGATGCCACAAGCATTGAGGGAGCGTGCAATTGGCATGCTGACAGCAGGAATGTCAACCAGATCTGTTGCTCGTGCATTGAATGTTCATTTCTCCACCATAAGCCGTCTCCAAAGGCGTTTCAAAGAATATGGCAGTACATCCAACCGGCCTCACATCCGCAGACCACGTGTAACCACACCAGCCCAGGACCTCCACATCCAGCAGGTTCACCTCCAAGATCGTCTGAGACCAGCCACTGAGACAGCTGCTGAAACAATTGGTTTGCATAACCAAACAATTTCTGCACAAACTGTCAGAAACCGTCTCAGGGAAGCTCAACTGCATGCTCGTCGTCCTCATCGGGGGTCATGACCTGACTCCAGCTCGTCGCCGTAACAGACTTGAGTGGGCAAATGCTCACATTCGATGGCGTATGGCACGTTGGAGAGGTGTTCTCTTCAGGAATGAATCTCGGTTTACATTGTTCAGGGCAGATGGCAGACAGCGTGTGTGGCGTCGTGTGGGTGAGCGCTTTGCTGATGTCAATGTTGTGGATCGAGTGGCCCATGGTGGTGGTGGGGTTATGGTATGGGCAGGCATTTGTTATGGACGAAGGACACAGGTGCATTTCATTGATGGCATTTTGAATAGACAGAGATACTGTGATGAGATCCTGAGGCCCATTGTTGTGCCATACATCCATGAACATCACCTCACTTTTCAGCAAGATAATGCACGGCCCCATGTTGCAAAGATCTGTACACAATTCTTGGAAGCTGAAAATGTCCCAGTTCTTGCATGGCCAGCATACTCACCGGACATGTCACCCCTTGAGCATGTTTTGGATGTGCTTGACCGGCGTATACGACAGCGTGCACCACTTCCCACTAATATCCAGCAACTTCGCACAGCCATTGAAGAGGAGTGGACCAACATTCCACAGGCCACAATTGACAATCTGATAAACTCTATGCGAAGAAGATGTGTTACAACTGCGTGAGGCAAATGGTGGTCACACCAGATACTGACTGGTTCTGAGTCCCCAGACCCTCAATAAAGCAAAAAAATGCACATTTCAGAGTGGCCTTTTATTGTGGACAGTCTAAGGCACACCTGTGCACTAATCATGATGTCAGATCAGCATATTGATGTGGCACACCTGGGAGGTGGGATGGATTATCTCAGCAAAGCAGAAGTGCTCACTATCACACATTTAGACAGATTTGTGAACAATGTTTTAGAGAAATGGTAATATTGTGTATCTGGAATGAATTTTAGATCTTTAAGTCCATCTCATGAAAAATGGGAGCAAAAACAAAAGTGCTGCGTTTATATTTATGTTGAGTGTATCTATCAGACAGATCTCAGTGTGTGCGAGCAGAAGGTATTACTTCTAGCTCTCTTAATGTATCCAAGGGTGTGCCACAGGGATCTGGTTCTACCTTTATTATTTACATTAATTGTCTGGATTGTAGCCCCTAACACAAATTTTCACTTTTATGCCGATGACACAGTGATATATTGCTCTGCGTCTACCCCAAATCAGGCTCTCTGTCAGCTCCAAATTGCATTTAACACTGTGCAACGTAACCTGTGTGATTTAAAACGTGTTTTAAATGCTGAAAAGACAAAGCTCATGCTGTTCATAAAAGCTAAATCAAAGCCATCGGACCTCCCTCCTATCACCACTTTGCAGGGCTCTGTCATTGAATCTGTGTCTCCATGTGAATATCTGGGAATTATAATTGATGATGCTCTCTCTTTTAAACCTCATATCCAGCAGCTTTCGAAAAAACTAAAGATAAAATTAGGTTTTTACTTTAGAAACAAATCTTGTTTTTCTTTTGAAGCCAAAAAAAGACTTGTTGCTGTAACATTTTTGTCTGTGTTGTATTATGGTGATGTTATATATATAAATGCATCTTCAAAATGCCTACAGTCTTTGGACACGGTCTACCATGGAGCACTGAGATGTGTTACTGATTTTAAAACCCTCACGCACCACTGCTCTTTGTATCCTCGAGTTGGATGGTTTGCCCTGTCTACCCGCAGACTCCATCATTGGCATATCCTTATTTATAAAACCATCCTCGGTGTTCTTCCTACATACCTGCAGAAGTATGTCATTCAGAAAAGCACAGGAAAGTATCAGCTCCGCTATGAGCACTTGTTTTTACTGACTGTGCCTTGAGTCCGTACTGAACTGCGGAAAAGGGCATTTAGTTATGCTGCTCCTTTTTCATGGAACCAGCTGCAAAATGCGCTAAAACTTAAGGAGCTGGTTTCTCTGAACATGTTTAAGTCATACTTAATGATGTTGAAGCTGGCTCTTCTGTATGTACATGCTTTGTTTGATGATGTTCTGACTGTGACTCTATTTTTATGTTTTAAATGATTGTCTGTAACTAACTGTGCTGCTGCCTGTCTTGGCCAGGACTCTTTTGTAAAAGAGATTTTTAATCTCAATAATGTCAGTTTCAAATGAATATGAAAGCATGTACTGTTATTGTCTGGAGCTGTTGTGTGGAGGTTACTTACTTTGTCTGAATACTAATAGTTCATTACATTTTTTTAAATTACTCTGAGCAAGGAGAAAGTAAGTTCCAGTGCTGTGGAAGAATAGCCTGGTCCAACCAGACCATCGTACTTCATTTCATTTGTACAGAAGGTCTGGAACTGCTGTAATTGGCAAACGTTCACTCACTTGGAGGCGGCTCTCTGTTGAAGTTTAAAACTATTGGATCTGCCCAGTGCCACTCTGGATTAGCCAACCAATCGCATAACGTTTGGTTGTGACGTATGTCATGAGTAGGGATGGGAATTGATAAGAATTTAACGATTCCGATTCTGCTTATCGATCCGATTCCTTAGCGATTCTCTTATCGATTCTCATTGGGTGAGAGAATAAGTACAAATTAGTTTGTTTGTATTAAATCTCTTTAATATCTGATCAGAAGTGTGTCTAGTTTGTGCTTTTAAAGATGATCAATAGTAGGCTACTTTAGGATTAGGAAATTGTCAATTTTCACATTAATTGGGCCAGACAAAAAAAAATAAATGTTTGGCTTTTAAGCCCAAATGCCATTATGTGCCCTAAAAACTAAAGACACAAACTTAAAACAGTCAAGGAAGAGCTTGTGTCTTTTGGAATATTAACAGTGCTCATTTGCACCTGAAACAAAATTCAACTGACAGAAAAATACAAATAAGTCTTTTGAAAAGATAAGACCAACTATCAACTTTGGCAAATTAACCATTTGCATGCAGAAAAATTATCACGTTTGATCTCTCAGGAAGGATACGAGATCTTTAATGTATGTTAAGTGTTATTATATGATTGCGCCCTTACTCTGAAAGGGCAACGTGATGATGTCACTACGTTCAAGTGAAGGAACCCTTATTATACACTGTGAGCAACATTTTTAGGCAAGTTGTATTTTTGAGGATTAATTTTATTATTGAACAACTACAGTGCTCTCGGTCAATCCAAAATGTTAAAGAACCTAAACCTGAATGTTTACGAAAATAAAAGTGCGGTTTTGACTTTCTTACGAGAATATATATATGTTTTGCTATTATTAGGCAACTATTAGTATGCAGAATTATTCTGCAACTAAATAAAAAAAATTTAATTTTCCCATCTCACTTGTTTATTTTCATCTGATCATTCCGATTTATGTACGTTCTATGTACTTTGCCTGTAGACCCTGGGACTGGGTTTGGAAGCCGGCTAACTATCCTGGCTCCGCTAAGCTAGGAGCTAGGATAATAGTAGGAGATTGTTGCCCTGGACTGCCGCCTCAGAGCGGGAACACTCTTTCACTAAGAGCCCGAACCCTCTGGTCACATCTCGGGTGAGTTTTGCCGTTCAGCTAGACTCTATCCCCGGCGTGGCCCGTCTTAATCTGTGGAGGGAAAGGAACACAGAGAGCTCTGCCGGTGATTAGCAGCTAGCCGCTACCTAGCCACAAGCTGCTACTCGGACCTAGGCTAACAACGGAGGATAGCTGCTTGGGACTGCTCGCCCAGAGCGGGAACACTCCTTTTAAGAGCCCGAACTCTCTTCTCTCTTTGCAATGCCACCGAAAAAAATTCCTGCATCTGCGGATGAGGTCGATGATATTAAAGTATCACTCGACATGCTGACGGTGGAGGTTTCTGCAGTTCGCAAACAGCAGAACTGCATTATGCGATTAGTTGATGAAGTTAAGGAACTGAGGCTTCAAAACTCCGAGAAGGACAAGCGGATTATATCGCTGGAGAACAGAGTGGGCGAGCTGGAGCAGTACTCCAGAATGAACGACATCATTGTCACTGGGCTGGAGACCAAACCCCGCTCTTATGCGCGGGCATTATCACTGCGGAACGGAGGGGAGACGAGCGAGCAGGACGCCTCATCGGTGGAGCAACAGGTGATGGCGTTCCTCCACTCAAAGGGGATTGAGTTGGACAGTAGCAACATCGAGGCCTGTCACCCGCTCCCACGGAGAATCAAGACGGATAAACCAGCCATAATAATTCGGTTTGCAAACAGGAAACATAAAACTGATCTGTTGAAACAGGGAAGACGACTGAAAGGCTCGGATGTGTATCTGAATGAGCACCTGACAAAGAAAAATGCTGACATCGCCAGAAAGGCCAGATTCCTGAGAAAGCAGAAGAAAATTCAATCAACGTGGACGACCAACTGTAAAATATTCATCAAGCTCAACGGTACACCAGAACAAGCCAAAGTTCTACTCATCAGGGACCTGGATGAACTGGATACATATCAATAAGATACACCAAATCAAGGTAATGGAATTCACAATTCACCATGACAATTCCTGACAACAATCCTGTTTCTTTAACAGAACTAGAAACCTTTGCATATACAGAGCATAACACACAAGACATAGAAAATGACATTGATCCGGATAACAACTAACTTAACAACTTCAAAAACAGCTGCAGTTATTACACAGATGAGCAATTTAATATACATTTCCAATCAGTAAACAACATGTCAATTATCCACTTTAATAGCAGAAGTTGATATGCCAACTTCCACAGCATAAAAGAATATATAAAGCTATTCAAGATTCCATTTAACATTATTGCAATATCAGAGACTTGGATCAGCACTGAGAAAGGTGTGGACTTTGGGATTGATGGATATGAACTGAATTATACTAACAGAGGCAAAAAAAGTGGAGGAGGTGTGGCTATCTATGTGGACAAAAGTCTGAAATACAAGGTGGTGGAAAACATGACAACAGCGGTTGATGATTTATTGGAATGTGTTACAGTAGAAATATGTATGGAAAAGACCAAGAATGTTATTGTCAGTTGTATATACAGAGCTCCTGGATCGAACATTGAATTATTTAAAGATTGGATGGAAAACATGTTCACAATATCATTGCAAAAGAATATTTTCATATGTGGGGATTATAATATTGACCTTTTGAATCCAAAAAAACATAAAATGACAGAGGAATTTATCAATACTATGTACAGTATGGGTCTATATCCTACAATAACAAGACCTAGTAGAATCACTTCTCATTCGGCAACATTAATAGATAATATATTCACAAATACTATGGATAGCAATACAGTAAGCGGACTGCTATACAGTGACATCAGTGACCATTTGCCTGTTTTTGTTGTTTATCACTGTAATTATATGAAACCAAAGAACACCAGTCATTTTAAATACAAAAGACTGAGAACCGAAGAAAACATAAATGCATTAAAGAATTACTTACTGAAACAGAATTGGAGTGTAATATATGAGGTAGAAGATACTGACAAAGCATATAATGGATTTCTTAACGTTTTTAAATCACTTTATGACAAACACTGTCCTGTGAAACAATACAGTGATGGACACAAACAGACAACTAGTCCGTGGATCAATAAGGGATTAAAAAATGCCTGCAAAAAGAAAAATACACTGTATAGAAAATTTATGAAAAATCCAACTGCAGAAGCAGAAAATAAGTATAAAAAGTATAGAAATAAATTAACCAATATAATGAGGACATGTAAGAAAGAATACTATAATAAACTACTAGAGAATAACAAAAACAACATGAAAGGTTTATGGAATGTGCTAAATAGTATTATTAGTAATGGATCAAAAAATACTGTATTTTATGGAGAAAGAAAATACAATAGATAATATGGATGATGTGGTTGATGGTTTTAACAAATTCTTCGTAAATGTGGGACCAAATTTGGCAGAAAAAATTAATGACCCAGGATCTGTGAGATCTGAAGACAATAATTATGATTTAATAGACATTAACCCAAAATCAATGTTTCTAAAAGCAGTGGAAGAGAGTGAAATTATAGAGATTGTTCATTATTGTAAAAACAAGACTTCTACCGACTATAATGACATTGACATGAGAATAGTTAAACATGTCATTGAAGGAATTGCTAAACCACTTACGCACATCTGTAACTTATCATTTCAAACTGGTAAATTCCCCAAAAAAATGAAAATTGCAAAAGTCTTACCGCTGTACAAAACTGGAGATAAACACCACTTCACAAACTACAGGCCTGTTTCACTGCTTCCTCAATTTTCAAAAATTTTAGAAAAAGTCTTTGCTGCCAGATTGAACAAATTCATCAATAAACACAACTTACTAACTGACAGCCAATACGGCTTCAGACCCAACCGATTCACTTCATTAGCAGTCATTGAGCTAATTGAAAAGATATCAAATTTCTTGGACCAAAAGAATTATGCAGCCGGTGTTTTTATTGATCTCAAAAAAGCATTTGATACCATAAATCATGACAGAATAATCAATAAATTAGAAAGGTATGGTATCAGGTGGGTTGTATTAAACTGGCTGAGGAGCTATTTACAGAACAGACAGCAGTTTGTGAAGATGGGTGAACATATGTCATCTTGTTTGGACATTGCTTGTGGGGTCCCCCAAGGGTCAGTATTAGGGCCAATTCTTTTTATTCTCTACATTAATGATATATGCAAAACATCAAAGATTTTACAATTCGTGTTATTTGCAGAAGACACTAATATTTTTTGTACGGGAGGGGACTTGCAGCAGCTTCTGGAGTTAATTACAACTGAAATGAGCAAATTAAAAAAGTGGTTTGACAATAATAAATTGTCATTGAATCTAAGTAAAACAAAAATCATGTTGTTTGGAAATTGTAATTTAAATAATGACGTAAATGTTATGATTGAAGGTGTTAAAATTGAAAGAGTGTATGTAAACAAATTCCTTGGTGTGTCAATAGACCATAAGCTCAGCTGGAAACCTCACATAAAACATGTTAAATCTAAACTGTCACGAAGCATCTTAGTCCTGTGTAAAGCAAAGCATATATTGGATCAAAAATCAATGCATATTCTTTACTGCTCAATGATCTTACCTTATTTAAATTACTGTGTGGAGGTCTGGGGGACCACTTACAAAAGCTCACTGCTACCATTAGTCACATAACAAAAACGAGCCATAAGAATAATCAATAAAGCTGGATATTATGATCACACCAACCTCCTCTTTTTACATTCCCGTATCATAAAGTTCAATGACCTGGTTGAATATCAAGTTGCTCAAATCATGTTCAAAGCTAGAAATAATCTGCTACCAGGTAACATTCAAAAGCTTTTCTTTGACCGAGAAGGGGGTTACAATTTGAGGCAACAGTTAAACTTTAAGACACTGGCTGTACGCATGACTTTAAAAAGTCATTGCATCTCAATTGGGGGTGTGAAACTGTGGAATGGGATGAGCATGGAGCTAAAGCAATGTCCAAACACGATCCAGTTTAAAAAAAGGTTCAAAACAATGATTTTCAATAGGTACAGGGATGAGGGTGTGAAGTAAGAAGGAAATTATAATTATATGGATATATGTACTGATTGTATGGATATATTGATTGTGTATGTATATAAATATAGATGTATGCATTGTATAAATATATAATATATATATATATATATATTTTTTATATAGTATATTAAGATGTATAGTATGTATGTACGTATGTATAGTTTATAAATGGCAATTATAGTATCGCCAATGGTACAGAGAATTTTTTTTTTTTTTTTTTTTTTTTATTATTTAGTTTTTTTGTTTTTTTTTTAGTTTAATAAATATTTTTATTCTTTATTTTTATTTTACTATGGAAAAGGGGTAGGATTAAATAAGTATATACTTCTTCCTGCTCCTTTTCAGGTATATCTCAGCAATACAGATAATTTTTTTTCTTTTATTTTTCTTTTATTTTTAATTTCTTTTGCGAAAACATAATTTGTTTACTGTATTTCCATGCTTTTCATTTTGTTTTGTATGTTTGATATGTCTGAAATAAATTGAATCAAATCAAATCAAATCAAATCTGTTAAAGTGAGAATAATAAAACAACTCAAAACTTACAAATAAAAATTTCCGACATGTAAAAAAAAAAAATCAGTGACCAATATAGCCACCCTTCTTTTCAATAACTGTCACAAGCCTTCCATTCATGGAGTCTGTCAGTTTCTTGATCTGTTGATGATCAACTTTTTGTGCAGCAGCAACCACAGCCTCCCAGACACTGTTCCGAGAGGTGTACTGATTTCCTTCACTGTAAATATCCCGTTTAAGCAGGGCCCACAGGTTCTCAATAGGGTTTAAGTCTGGTGAGGAAGGGGGTCATGTCATTATTTTTTCCATCCTTAAGGCCTTTACTGGCTAGCCATGCAATTGAGTACTTCGATGCATGTGATGGAGCATTGTCCTGTAGGGGTGTAACGCTACACTAAAGTCACGGTTCGGTACGTACCTCGGTTTAAACAAATCTTGTTTTTCTTTTGAAGCCAAAAAAAGACTTGTTGCTGCAACCTTTTTGTCTGAATGTACAGGCTTGTTTTGCGGTGTGGAACTTAAAACTTGTCGTCGGAGTTCCCCCTGGACCATTTAGCCTCTGGGTCGGCTCGCACGTGCGCAGTAGCAGCCAGCGATTGAGAGTCTATTATCTCCATGATGAGCATGAGGGTCAGGCAGTGTTAGCAACTTAGCAACTTTGTCGCTATATTAAGCGTTTTAAGTTCCACACCGCAAAACAAGCCTGTACATTCGCCATATAATAACGTTGTATTCCACATACGGACCGCGGTCCGCCTCTGTAACACCAAATAGGTGCCTGTACCGTCACGGTACTGTACAAATATGTGTATCTTTTGAGGCCATCTTCAACCCGAAAAGGTCCAACTAGCTAATTTTTAAAGATACTAATAGTTGCCTTTAAAGATGAGCTAGTTGGACCTTTTCGGGTTGAAGATGGCCTCAAAATCAACTCCCAAACCTACTGCCAGTTTCTAGAAGATACTTTCTTCAAGCAGTGGTACAGGAAAAAGTCTGCGTCTTTCAAGAAGAGCATGATTTTTATGCAGGACAATGCTCCATCACATGCATCGAAGTACTCAATTGCATGGCTAGCCAGAAAAGGCCTTAAGGATGAAAAAATAATAACATGACCCCCTTCCTCACCTGGCTTAAACCCTATTGAGAACCTGTGGGCTCTTCTTTAACGGGATATTTACAGTGAAGGAAATCAGTACACCTCTCGGAACAGTGTCTGGGAGGCTGTGGTTGCTGCTGCACAAAAAGTTGATCGTCAACAGATCAAGAAACTGACAGACTCCATGAATAGAAGGCTTGTGACAGTTATTGAAAAGAAGGGTGGCTATATTGGTCACTGATTTTTTTTTTTGACATGTCGGAAATTTTTATTTCTAAATTTTGAGTTGTTTTATTATTCTCACTTTAACAGATGAAAATAAACAAGTGAGATGTGAAAATTTTAGTTTTTTTATTTAGTTGCCTAATAATAGCAAAACATATAGGGGAGAACGGGGTAAGTAGGCACACTTTTTACTCTAGTGAGAATTGCTCATCACCAAAACATCTGTCAATAGCCATTCCTACATTAAATTGAAGCTTAAGGTGTTGGCTTGAAATGTGTGTCTCTCTTTTTTTCCAACTTATTGTAATGAAGAAGTAATTTACTATCAAAGACACTCTGACACATTGTGACAACCAACCCCATCAAGGGGTCGGTTGTCACACACTATGGGGTTGTTTGTCACGATGTTATCTTAATGGGAAAAATCTTAAAAAGAAGGCAATGAGGCAGAACCAAATTTGAAAGTTTAATTGCATTGTCAAGTTGACAAATAGGCCTACATAACTTACTGTAGCCTTGGCAGCTGGTCTAGTTTGGGATGCACTGGGTTGTTTTGATTTTGTTGCCCTTTTTTCTTTTGCTTGCTAGCTGCCTTTTCCTGCTCTATTCTTTCCTTCTCTGGGGTGTCAGTGAGGATACAGCTTGACAATTTCTTTCGTTATTGGGTTCCTTTTCTGGCTGCAGCCTTGAGATAACATGTGACAACCAACCCCCCAAAAAATTTGACGACCAACCCCAACCTGAATTTCTTGCTAGCATCAAGGCCAACAACCATCTGACAACTAATTAGCTTGCTAACAACAATCTAAACTATAGCTTACCCTTCACACTTTCTGAGGGTAACAAGTGTTTTGTTATAAACCCATTGTGTAAAAGCCTAGAAGAAAAATACTGAGAAGCAAAATATTTTGAATTTGACATGAAAAACACAAAACATCCTCTCACCTGAAATGCAGCTGTCTTCCTCCAAGGAAGTCTATGTATGTGACCTCTGATCCCAATTCTGGACCTTTTTTATATCAACATTTCAGAGCTAGCGCGCTCTGGTGGCAAGATATAACGAATGTGACATCCAACCCATGTGACAAATTACCCCGTTCTCCCCTATATATTCTCGTAAGAAAGACAAAACCTCACTTTTACTTTTGAAAACATTCCACCGCCGTGCGTAAAGGCAGCAATAACAGCTGATGAACGAGTGCCTTTGGCAGCGGTCAAGAAATCCTTTTTGCTTCGCTTTATGCTGCTCTCGCCTTTTTATGTATCTCCCTCTTTCACTTGCCCACACCAAGGCCTACACACACGTTAATTCTCATACATTTTACGTTCAAATCCAAGTGATGGGCAATTCTGGTGCCGTTTAACCGTCAGGATCGCAGTCTGCACGCTTGCTTGTGCTCGTTTGATGAAATGGAAACTTTACTATTGTTGCAAGTGGCCGTATTGTTGCCCTTTCGTGTAAAATACAACCACACTTTAGAGCGCTTCTGCATCGACGTCATGTTTGCTGCGTTCTGAACCAAAACAAAGCAGCACATGTCTGAAGTGATGACGCATTTGCAACGAGCGGAACCGATAAAAGATATCGTTAAGCAGGCATGTTAACGATTCCAAGGAATTGGTTGACTCGGCACCGGTTCTGAACAAGAACCGGTTCTCGATTCCCATCCCTAGTCATGAGCCGGCTTCTGACGGTGCATTCCAGTTGTGCAGGGAACTCGGAAATTTCCGACTTCAATACATATTGTAGTCTATGGATCTACCGGTACCTGGCAACGGTAACTTGCTAGAGCCTAACGTTTAGTTATTTGGATGAGAAAGGTTGTAGGCGTCCATACTTTCCCGAGCAGATGCACTGGAACACAGACAGGTCGGAACTGCCAAGTCGGAAATATCCGAGTTCCGAGTATAAAGGAACGCAGCATTCAACTGAAACTGGGGTGCAACTTCGACGTCATCGTTCTCAGCCACTCGCTCTGTTCGCTGCCTGTGCAGGATCCCACTAATACACCCCAGCCCCAGACTGACTACTGAAGTGAAATGAAAATTAAGCGGGAGTAGGTAGGCGGGCGGAGCCAGGCTAGTGGAAGACAGCCTGCCTTGTTATAATCCGTAAAAAGTCTTCTCCATCTGCCCTCAATGACAATACACTAGAGCTGTTTATTGGCAAGGACTTCACGATACGATGCACATCTTGATACATAGGTCACCATATGATACATCACGATATATTGTGATATGGTACATATTTCGATATTCAACATTTAGTTCCTTGAAAATGTGAAAACAGAGCTGATATACAAGTTGCTGTGTGACATCTAGGTGGTCTTAACCCATTTGTACCTGATGGTGCGCGCCACAAAATTGTTTCTACCGCCGCATATTGCTAGCCTGGCACCGCCCGCCTACTACTTCCGCTCAATTTTCATTTCCCTTCAGTAGTCAGTCTGGGTGGGCAGTATATTCTTAGATTTTCTCCAGACAGATTTCTGCCGGTCAAATCAGCGAACAGAAGGAGTGGCTCAGAAGCCGGCGCATGACATGGTTGGTTGGCAGATCCAGAGTGGCACTGGGCAGATCCAATAGTTTTAAACTTCAACAGACACCCGCCTTCAAGTGAGTTAACGTTTGTCAATTGAGCGATTCCAGACCTTCTGTACAAATGAAATGAAGTACGATGGTCTGGTAGAACCAGGCTAGCATATTGCGATGCACAGCTCTAAATCTCCTGCCGGCTGCTGCATGGCGCAACATTGTTGACTGGTCGTCATTTTCAGGACATGTGCAGCATAGAATGCACTGTCATTGGTTCAAGTTGATTTTTTAAAACCACGTGATCACCCAAATGTTGTGTGGGTCGCTGAATATCTTGCAATCAATCAGAAAAAGAAAAAAAAAGAAGCCGACTTTGTGTTCACGTGATCCGCCATAATATATTACAGAACAGTTAGTGTCGTTCGGAGTGCAGAATCTAGGTCTACTGTAGACTACTGAAGAAAATCACACAACACATTACTTATGTTTAGTAACAACAATATGTATTAATTGTTAGGCTATATTTGGCTGCACCACCATAAGTCAGCCCAGCCAGGCGATAGTTTAGTTTCACTTTCGTTTCATCTCCTGTCAAACAGATGTTTGGACCAGCTGATCGGCTACCGACTGCAGGAGTGAGTCTAAAGCCAGTGACTAAATGAACTAAAGGATAAAATAAAGCTATCTCTTCCTCCCTCCATCGGTCTTCCTATATTTCTCTTTCCACTGCACACTCAGTCACTACTATCCATGCTTAAAGGAAGTGGACTATAACCTCATTTAGCACTTTATTTTTAAATATATTTTATGTAATGTATTCACATTTGTTCTCCCCCCACACCCATCTGATTTTGAGGATTTTTGGAAAAATGTGTTGGTATGCAAGTGCTAAGGGAGCATGTTTTAATAAAACCTGTGATCCTTACCTTTTAAATGTAATTTATGTCATGTTTATATGTGCTACAAAGGCTTAGATATCAAGGTTTTGGTAGAATTTGACAATTCTTAGAATTTTTCAAAAACCCTCAGGAGTTAAGGATATTTAACCTAGATTAACAAAGGTTTTTAAAGGCGTTTTTAGCAGGCGTTTTAGGAGTAAATGGGTTAATACATCGCATCGCTTTATATTTACAACGTAGCTTAAAAAAGTCGAAACAATTTAATCCAATTTAAAACCAATACTGCGACCTCTACACGAGCGGAGGCGTAGTTCCAACCAATTTCCATGAAGACATCTTTCAGACTTTAAAAAAAAGGCGGCTGCCTAACAGCGTCATTCTTTATGTAGGATAAACTCTTCGGATGGATGCATGTACATGCATCCATGTTTTCAATCTGTGAAAATGGAGTATGCACTATGCAATATTGATTTTAATAATTATTTTATATTTTTATATACCTATATATCTTTGTATGTATGCATCCATTTATCACACTGACCTTCCATATCTGAGTCCAGGCTGCCCTGGCTGGAAACCACACTCTGGACTCGACCTGGCCTGAGTTTGCCTTAGGAAAGAAGATATACAATGATGTTGACCCATTGAAATTGTTGCCGGCCCAGTGTATTATTCTTAAGCTTCTGTTACATGTAAAGTATATGTTTTGATAGGGTTAGGGGTTACGGTTAGGGAGAGAACCAATTTTCTCCTATTTGTTCTCCATATGTCATTCTCTGCCCATTCCCATTTCATCTCTGTCTCACCAAAAATGTCTAATACTTTGTTTTTAAAGCAACAATGCCAAAAAACAAATCTTAAGTATATTTATACTCTTCCCCCATACAGATGAAAAGAAAACAAACATACAACTCAAATTCATTTTTAAGCTTATTTGAAATGACGATTCGAGGAATGGATTACTCACATACATCCCAACAACATTAATCAAATTAATGACAGCCTCCAATATACATTTGGAAATCAACAGTTAAAGCCACTACGAGTAAGATGGCACGTTGGCGTCCCCTTTGGACAAAAGCGGTAGTATTTTTACGACGCCCGCTGTCGCAAAGCTGTTTTCTAGCTCGTGCCAGGCGTGCGAGTGTGGACTGATAAGGGCGCAATATAGTGCATGTCCGTGTGTTGAAAGTGTGAGGACTCTTTTCGGGTCTGTGAGAGTGGTTTTGATACTGCATCAACTAATGCCAGTCACTGCCACACACACCTGATTGCAATGAGTTGATGCAGCAGTGTCACCTAACTACTCTCTCTCACGGAGCTGAAAGACGTGTCCTCACAGAAAGCGAATGAACGAGAGACGGCAGTTAGTATGGATCACGATGAGGTAATGTGTTTGTGTTGTTGATGTAAATAATGACTATTTCAGATAATGGTTATCTGATGATGGTGAAGCAAAGCAAACTTTGTGTTAGTACCAACCGCTCATTCATTTAGGAGTTAACACTGCAGTCTAGTTTCGCTCTCGTGAAATTGTATACACGTTGCTTGGCAATGCCCTCGTCCCGCCCGTAGCCTATATCACTCTCCCTTTTAGCTTTTCTTCATTGCATTTTCTTTTTTTTCTCTGATGGTTCAGCCCCGTTATCAGTCATAATGACGACAAATATCTGTCTCAAACAAGGCTTCAAATCACGTTGCTGCGCCACACTGAAATCTGCGACCAATACGGATATGTGACCATAGAGCCTGCACGAGCGAACCGAAAATCGGACTGGGTGTGCGACCAGACCAAATGCAGTAATAAAAACTATATAAAAACGTCTTTCTTTGCACTGATGGTCTCGTTTGCTGTTAAAGGTAATTTATGATTATCAGAGGAAACATGAGGCTGTTTAAAAGATATTTAAATGTTACTCGTAGCCGCTTTAAGAGACTGGCTGGTAATTGGTGTGTTCTAGGCTCTAGGGCAGGGGTGTCAGACTATCAGCTGCTCTGTGTGTGTTTGCTGCGGCTCTGCGTGTGCGACCGCAACGCACATGACTACAGGACACAGGCGGCAAGCAGGAAGTAAGCTGACACTGACTGAACTGGCGGCGAAAATAAGGTCGCCTTATTTGAAAAGCCAAGATGGCCGCCATATTGCCGTCCGCACAAATGGAATCATGCATTTTCTGATTAGTTTCTTTATGAAGTTTTCAAAAATATATAGTTTATCAAATCTCCAAAAATTTCCCACAAAGCCCTTTTTTGGAGTGTGAACTGGACTAAAACTTTGATATGATATTCATTTTAGACCAGGTTTACAGAGGCTGTAACAAAAATGCAGTGATCTGACATAAAGAGTTATGAAGTATGTCTGTCTAGAACTCACTGTGAGAGGCTGAATGCGTGGAGTCCAGCATGCTGATTGTGGATGGTGAGGTAGGCTCACCCCCCATGCTGACTGAGTCATGTGACTCAGGCTCCACAGCTGTGATCGGCTCACTCATTTCTGCACATGGGTCATTGGGAACGTCAGCGCTGATGGACTTCTTGTCTTCATTCTGCAGTTGTAGAGTTCAAGTTAAAAAAATTAACTTTATCGAATAATTTTTTTATCCAGAGTGACTAAATGTAACAAGATAATAAACAATAGGGGAGTGGGGGGGGCACTCGTGGTGCAGTGTTGAGAGAGTGTCCCCCTTGAGACTCAGGCCTCGCAGCAGACCCGAGTTCGAATCCGGGTCTGCTGCTAGACGCCCTAGAGATATGTGTATTTTTGAAGAGGAATATAATATTGACGTGCTAGTTTGTATATGCATGTGTGAATAAAATAAAAAGGATACAATACTATAATGAATTTATTAGGTGTAAAGAGGAGGCAACTGTAAAAGTGAACTAGTTATGAACAAGAACTCACTTTAGAATGGGGAACATGTTATGTGTAACAGACTTTATTAGAATAGAATAGAATCTTTATTGTCATTGCACAACAGGTATACAATGAAATTGCAGTGCTTCTTCGGCCTGTGCATAATAAATATATAAAAAAAAGGAAAAAAGTAATAAGTTAATTGATTAAATAGCAAAGAATAAAATGAGAAACATAGCAATATATACTTTGTTTATCCAGCAAAGCACACGCACGCACGCACGCACGCACGTCATGAATTCAAGGACTTGATGGCCCAGGGAAAGAAACTGTTTTTTAGTGTATTTGTCCTGCTGTTGAGGCACCTGTACCTCCTCCCCGAGGGCAGTAGATTGAACAAGTGCTGTCCTGGGTGTGAGGGGTCTGCAGTGATTGACCTAGCTCTCCTGAGACACCGCTTGCTGGCGATGTCTTCAAGCGAGGGTAGGGGACTGCCAGTGATGCATTGCGCTGTGTTAATGACCCTCTGCAGGTTCTTTCTGTCCGCCACAGTGCAATTGGAGAGCCAAGCCGTAATGCAGTACATCAGGACGCTCTCGATGGTGCTGCGGTAAAAAGTCACTAACAGTTTCTCCTCCAGATGGTTGCTTCTAAGGATCTTTAGAAAGTGAAGTCGCTGTCGGGCCTTTTTCACCACCGCGGATGCGTTGGTAGTCCAGGAAAGGTCCTCGGCTAGGTGTGTTCCGAGGAATTTGAAGGAGGAAACCCGCTGAACACAGTCCCCGTTTATGCTCAGTGGGGCTGGTTCCCCCTTTTGTTTCCTGAAGTCTATTACCATCTCCTTGGTTTTACTGGTGTTGAGCAGCAGGTTGTGTTCTGAGCACCAACCTGCCAGCCTGTTGACCTCGTCCCTGTACGCGGTCTCATCCCCTCCGGTGATGAGGCCGATGACCGTAGTGTCATCTGCAAATTTAATGATGGTGTTGGAGGGGTGGATGGGTGTGCAGTCATGCGTGTACAGGGAGTACAGGAGAGGGCTCAGCACACAGCCCTGGGGGGAACCTGTGCTGAGGGTCAGGGTGGAGGAGCAGGTGGTGCCTACCTTAACCGTTTGAGGGCCGGTCAGTCAGGAAGTTCTTGATCCAAGCACAGATGGAGGGGGGGAGTGCGATGTTGATCAGCTTGTCCACCAGGATGTCAGGAATGATGGTGTTGAACGCCGAGCTATAATCAATAAACAGCATCCTGACGTAACTCCCTGGCTTCTCAAGGTGGCTGAGTGCAGTGTGGAGAGTAGTAGCGATGGCGTCCTCTGTCGATCTGTTAGCTCTGTAGGCGAACTGATGTGGGTCCAGGTTTGAGGGGAGACAGGTCTTGATGTGATGCAGGATGAGCCTCTCAAAGCATTTCATCACTACTGATGTTAGGGCAATAGGCCTGTAGTCGTTAGGGCACTTTGTAGTGTTAACCATTAGTGTTAGTTGGACACTGTTAACCCTTGTACTTATACACTGAGCAAGCTTATTCAGATTGTAATTCATGTACAACAACTTTCTTATGACTAATTAAAGGGAAAATTTGCCGCTTTTCATGTGAATGGTATATCAGGGCCGAGTACATTAGTAGTCAAATGAAAAAAGCCCCCAAAAAATGTATCCGTATTGGCAGAGAACACAATGATTTTGGATTTAAACTGATGACGCGGGGCTGACGCAGCCGTTTTTACAGTTCCTACAGGCCCCAGGATGCATTGCACGGGGGCTACGCTCTGCAGCCCACCCAGATTACGAGCTGCTCGTGTTACCATTAGTGATGGGAATTTCGGCTCTTTTTAGTGAGCCGGATCATTTGGATCGGCTCACCAACAAGAGCCGGCTCCCAAACGGCTCTCCATATAACATATACTTTTTATAATTCCGCCAAATGTAGCCCCGTTTTGACTTATGATTCGTATGTGTAGGCCTATACCACTATAATTATTCAATACATCCTTTTTACTGAAGTATTCAAAGTAAAAATGTAATTTTCTAATAACAATACATTGCATAGCTGATTGTTTTCATTGAATTTAAAAGACCTTTTTAACTCTCTGAAACCACCAATTAAATGCACTGACTAGCTTGTAGACCTCTCTGATAGACAAAGCCTACATAGAAACACCTATAAAAATGTAGGCAAACTTTTTATTGAAAAAAAAATTACTCTCAGTTGGGAGCCGACTCCATTCGTTCACTTAAAAGAGCCGGCTCTTTGAACCGGCTCGTTCGCGACAGACCCATCACTAGTTACCATGGTGACATACACACAGACCACACAGACACAGCACCAGTGTAAACTGTACAGTAATGGCGCGCTTCGTATTATTTCACTGTGGGGCTGTGTTCGGAAAGCCATACTAGTGTCCTACATCCTACATACTCACCATCTATATACTGCATACTGTCTACTCAAAGATCGATTGTGTATGCGAGGTGTGTCGAAACGTTTTCAGTTGAAGTATACTCAAGCAATGAAGAATTTCTTCTTCTTCTTATAAGATTCAGGCAGTTTAGACGTTGTTTAGTGTATAACCGCCCTCTACAGGTTAAATATTGAACTAGATTTTTACAGTCCTGTGTTCATCATCTTCGTTTTAAGGCCAGGACACACCAGTCCGACTACCCGAAAATGGAGTTTGCCGATTCAGGCAGCTCCAGTCTTCCCGTCGCGGCCAAAAAAGTGCAAAGAACACACCAAGCCGACTGCTGACTTTCCGTACGCTCTGCGCTTGCGCGGGACGTAATGTCTCCATAACAGCAGGCGGCGCTAATCTGTATTGTGGCCCAAAAAAATACGGAAGCCGGAAATGATGGGACGGCTCTCTAGACCATAAACATAGATAGAAATACGTATTTATATTTATGGACCATAAAGAGCATTTTTAGCAGAGAGTGTCGAGCATGGGTTGATGCATGTGAGTACTCGCTGAACGAAACAAACAAACACATTAAAACAATGGCTAACTGTTGTTAGCTGTTTGTGCTACCCGCCTCACTTCTGGGCTTCACTGATTCGCTAGCCCTCCACAAATCAAATTGCTCCAACTGAAAGACTGCCCGCCGCTGATTGAACATGTTCAATCGGCTCAAAAGAAGCCCGACGACATCGACGACGACCGATTTCACGGCACACACCAAACAGATTTGTGTCCCCGCCCCCTCCCGACTCTATGACGGCGATTATCGGGCCGGTGTGTCCGGGCCTTTAGACCTCTTGTTTGTTTTATAATTATGTTTTGAGGCGGAGGATCCTGCTCCTTATGGGTGCAAAGTGTGTGATTAGTACAAAAACCACCTTGGCAAAATAAGCACATGATAACGCCACAGACAAATAGAACACGTTGATAAGCACAAAGGTACGAGTTAGGGGTTTATGGGACGGTAGATGTCACAGCCCAGGCACCAGGGGGCGTACGCAGCCGGCAGGCGCCCCGCCCGCGGCATGCATTCTGCAACGAGGGAGGGAGAGGGGGTAAGGAGAGAAGAAGGCTTATGTGGTCAGGGGTCGTGTGTGCTATGTGTCTACGTGTGTGTGTATGTGTTTTCCGTTTATCTAAATCTGTCCAGACATAATGGGAGTCTTCAGGCGCCAGATGGTATAGCGAGTCCAGGAGACAACCTCGAGGCCAGCCAGAGATAGAGTTCACAGGAGATTAGGTCAGGAGTGGGGGTAGAGCGTCTTTCTGCATAAACATCCCGGAGAGAGAAGAGATAACACCTCCAAGGACGGTGTGGGGAGCCAAATTGAGATAATGAATTTGTTTAGAAGAGACTAGGCGCTGGAATGTGGAGCCTGTCTTAAAGTCACTGGTTAGGTAAATCCGAAATATTCCAAAATCCAGTGGCCATTTTCCGTGCCTACGGACTGTTAACGCTCACCCAGATCGCATCCACTTTTCGATTAAGTCCGTAAAGCACCTCCAGCTTGCGGTTCACTTCGCTTAATACTTGAGTCTGTATGTTAACAGCCTGGCACAAGCCCTGAAAGACGGGCAGCTTGTCAATGGCCTGATGTGCTGCCAACGCCTTTTTAACTTTGCGGTAGAACAGGAACCCGCCAACACCAAAGAGCAGGAACTGTGAGGAAACGGAAGTTTCTCCGTGAGAATGGTGACTGATTCCCTCACTGCAATCTGGTGTGTGGCACTGATTGGCTGATTGGACCCAGGTGTGAGGAGATGATATATGCCCTGAGATCCCAGTGCTCTGTGCTGCTCATTATCTCACCTTAAGAGGTAGTGAGAGGTTGTCTCTGAGTGCTCCCTGTGTTTCAAAGTCTTCTGTTTTGTGTGTGTGTCCGTTCAGCTGCTTGGCAGCGGTGGTTTTGTTCTTGTTTTAGTTTTCAATATTAAAAGGTAGCCTGTGTGGCCCTGCACAACTTTGTGCTTTTTGTTTTCTCCCCCCTCCCAGTGTCGCGTTGCGATTTAGTGGTTATCCCTCCGGGGATAACTTTTAGAAACCCCTTGGTCCGCACCTGTGTCCCAAACTCCCCCCCGAAGCCTTACAGAATGAGCAGCCCAATGCAGGGCACAGCGGACCTCACTAGTGCTGCTGCTAGTGACAGTTTAGAGGTCCATAGGTAAGGAATTTCTGCTCAAGGAGCCATGTTAGGCTCGCACGACCAAACCCTACGTGTCATTTTAGAGCAACAGGCCTCGCAGGACTGCATGCTGCGGGAGATACTGGCCCGTTTACAACCACCTGGGCCAACCCCTACCCAAGCACAAGCACCTCCAGTTCCACCCCATGACCCTTTTGTAGGCCAGGAGACCAAGCTGGCAACCCCAGCCCGCTATGACGGGCATCCAGGGAGGTGTAAGGGATTTATAACCCAATGCAGTTTAGTGTTTGAGTTACGACCCTCTATGTTTAGCACCGACCGAGCCCGGGTCGCATATATAATATCCCTTCTTTCGGAAAAGGCCCTTTCATGGGCTGCAGCCTTATGGGATAGGCAGACTCCAGTCTGCGCTAACGCGCCCCTCTTCATGGCGGAGATGAGGCCTGTATTCGACCACGACGTTAGTGGCCACGAAGCAGCCAAACGCCTCCTTCGGTTACGTCAGGGCTCTGCAAGCGTTGCAGAATTTTCAATTAAATTCCGGACTTTAGCTACGCAATCAGGTCGGAACAGGGAGGCTCTAGTGACCACTTTTAGTCATGCCTTGTCTGAGAGAGTTCAGGATGAGCTCGCTTCCCGTAAGGTTCCAGATTCACTTGAGGATTTAATCTCATTGGCTATTAGAATTGACAACAGAATTCGTGAGCGCAATAGAGAGAGAAAACAAGCGTACACCCACCAGATGTCCGAGGAGTTTAGTATCCATTGTGAAAGACCTACCCTGCCTGAGGGGTCCCTTAACAATGATGATCAGGAACCCATGCAAATAGGACACACACGGCTTACTTCCGTGGAAAGACGGAGGCGTATGAGCAGTGGCGTATGTCTATACTGTGGGAGTGTGGGTCACTTCATTCGCCAGTGCTCTTGCTCCCTCGGTCCATGAGGATTCACCCCTTGTTTCAAGTTTCCCACCTCCAGCCAGTCTGTTCCGATCCACTAGCCACTCCAGGGAGGCCTCCACCCGGGGTGGGTGGGGGGTCCTGTTGGAACGTCAGGTGCCGTTCCTTAGAGGGGTGGTCCTGTGAGGAAACGGAAGGTTCTCCGTGAGAATGGTGACTGATTCCCTCACTGCAATCTGGTGTGTGGCACTGATTGGCTGATTGGACCCAGGTGTGAGGAGATGATATATGCCCTGAGATCCCAGTGCTCTGTGCTGCTCATTATCTCACCTTAAGAGGTAGTGAGAGGTTGTCTCTGAGTGCTCCCTGTGTTTCAAAGTCTTCTGTTTTGTGTGTGTGTCCGTTCAGCTGCTTGGCAGCGGTGGTTTTGTTCTTGTTTTAGTTTTCAATATTAAAAGGTAGCCTGTGTGGCCCTGCACAACTTTGTGCTTTTTGTTTTCTCCCCCCTCCCAGTGTCGCGTTGCGATTTAGTGGTTATCCCTCCGGGGATAACTTTTAGAAACCCCTTGGTCCGCACCTGTGTCCCAAACTCCCCCCCGAAGCCTTACAAGGAACCCTGTTACCAAAAGCCCAATTACAGTATCTCACAAAAGTGAGTACACCCCTCACATTTCTTCACATTTTTCTTTATATCTTTCCATGGGACAACACTGAATAAATGACACTTTGATACAATGTAAAGTAGTCAGTGTACAGCTTGTATAACAGTGTAAATTTACTGTCCCCTCAAAATAACTCGACACACAGCCATTAATGTCTAAACTGCTGGCAACAAAAGTGAGTACACCCCTTAGAAAAAATTTACAAATTGGGCCCAAAGTGTAAATATTTTGTGTGGCCACCATTATTTTCCAGCACTGCCTTAACCCTCTTGGCCATGTAGTTCACTAGAGCTTCACAGGTTGCAACTGGAACCCTCTTCCACCCATTTATGACAGCATCATAGAGCTGGTGGATATTAAAGACCTTGCGCTCCTCCACCTTCCGTTTGAGGATGCCCCAAACATGCTCAATAGGGTTTAGGTCTGGAGACATGCTTGGCCAGGCCATAACCTTTACCCTCAGCTTTTTTAGCAAGCCACTGGTCGTCTTGGAGGTGTGTTTGGGGTCGTTATCATGTTGCGATACCACCCTGCGGCCCAGTTTACGAAGGTTGAGTGCACATGGTCAGCGTCGTACACAGAGGTTGGCTTTGGAAAATAGACGTATGAGTGCTGCCAGCATTGCTGAAGGGCTTGAAGGGGTGGGGGGTCAACCTGTCAGTGCTCAGACCATACGCCACACTCTGCATCATACTGGTCTGCATGGCTGTCATCCCTGAAGGAAGCCTATTCTAAAGATGATGCACAAGAAACCCCACAAAAAGTTTGCTGAAGACAAACAGACTACGGACATGGATTACTGCAACCATGTCCTGTGGTCTGATGAGACCAAAATACAATTATTTGGTTCAGATGGTGTTAAGAGTGTGGAGCGGCAACCAGGTGAGGAGTACAAAGACAAGTGTGTCTTGCCTAGAGTCAAGCATGGTGGTTGGAGTGTCATGGTCTGGGGCTGCATGAGTGCTGCCAGCACTGGGGATCTACAGTTCATTGAATTCTAACATGTACTGTGACATACTGAAGCAGAGCATGAACTGGGCCGCAGGGCAGTACTGCAACATGATAATGACCCCAAACACCCCTCCGAACGACCACTGGCTTGCTACAGAAGCTGAGGGTAAAGGTTATGGACTGGCCAAGCATGTCTCCAGTCTTAAACCCTGTTGAGCATCTTTGGGGCAACCTAAAACGGGAGATGGAGGAGCGCAAGGACTCTAATATCCACCAGCTCCTTGATGTCGTCATGAATGGGTAGAAGAGGGTTCCAGTTGCAACCTGTGAAGCTCTAGTGAACTACATGGCCAAGAGGGTTAAGGCAGTGCTAGAAAATAATGATGGCAAAACAAAATATTGACACTTTGGGCCCAATTTGGACATTTTTTCTTAGGGGTGTACTCACTTTTGTTGCCAGCAGTTTAGACATTAATGGCTGTGTGTTGAGTTATTTTGAGGGGACAGTAAATTTACACTGTTATACAAGCTGTACACTGACTACTTGACATTGTATCAAAGTGTCATTTATTCAGTGTTGTCGCATGGACAGATATAATGAAATATTTGAAGAAATGTTAGGGGTGTACTCACTTTTGTGAGATACTGTATGTAGATATCTTCAGCATCCTCGATGGAAAGTGTTGCCAAACACATCGGGTTCCAACTACTCCATGCGTCCCAGCTGTATCCGGCAGCAAAGGTTCCATCAGGACAGCGGGCTTCTCCTGAGCCCACTTTTCTCGTTGAGAAAATTTGATCTATTGCAGAGAGACCCCAGTTGATCAGATCCATAATTTAGGTTGAGCTGGACGAGCCGCGGTGTGTGGAACAGCGATCTGTTTTGATCTCTCTCCACTATCAGACTCACATCACTCATTTCACTTAGTAACTCTAATGTTGTTAGGTATTTATCTTCATCTCTTATCTATTGTAAGAGTTTATGAATGACTGCACGTAGCATACAGCTGAGTTGTCAGATCGCGGACCCCAAACAATATCGTTGCCTAGCAACTTGCTCGAAAATATTTCATTTTCCTGGGCGAGTAGAATTGACCCAGTGCATTGTGGGGCGGTTGAGTAGGAAAAGTATACAATCGATTCATACCCAAAATCTTCCCGGAAGTTAGTACTCATCCGGGAATTTCTCGCATACCCAACCGTCACATACTCAAATTGAAGTCAAAATTAGTACGAGTAGGACGTTAGTATGGCTTTCCGAACACAGCCTTGGACTACTACCACAAAGAAAAACATGCCGTCCTGTAATGTGCCTGGATACGCCAACTTTAGGAAACAGAAAAGAAGCAGGAGTAAGCGTAAGCTGAAGATACTACCTGTTGCTTATTCACCGGCGTGATGCATAGTCCCGGGAAAAAGAATCCGAATAAAGGTAAGCTAAAGTGAGCTAAATTGCATAGTAGCCTACTGTAGTTAGTATCAGTGTTTCCACTACATTAATATTGTGCTGCCCACACCGCTGTTGCATATTGTGTCCCGGTGTAAGGCTGATTGATGGGACAAGGAGGAATTAGCCTACCGGTTGTAGCTGTAGCCAAGTTACCTTAACCACTAAGCTACAGCTAGAAGTGAACTCGTGAGGGGAACAGTAGACCCCTCTGTGTAACCTTGAGGAAGATTTAGTTGCATTTGCAAGACTGTTTGTGTGTGACTGTGTGTTCGTTTTCCATGTGCATGGTTATTAGCTATGTTGTTAAAATGATCAGCTTTCCAAAACCATAAACAATTGCTAAGCTGATGGTGATGACTGGGTGATTAGCACTGATGTCCGTAGCCTTGTGTCGTCTTGGCTCTTCCTATCCAAATGCATAGCCACACCCTGGTATATGCTTGGCTGCTAATTTAAACATGATGTCTTCTTAGACAAAAGACTAATGTTGTGTTAGTGCACTAACTGACTGACCTATCTATGGTTACATATTGGTATGTCTGTTTTATATATTTATTGCAACAGCAACATTATCTTACAGTATAATACATTAATTTTTCTTTTGTCATCTCTTCATTGCTGGCCTTGTGATACAATCATAATTTGTCATTTCAGGTGAGGTCCAAAGGAAGATGGTGTATTGTCCGAGGACCACGCAATCAGTAGTGAAGACTGTTTACATCCCACACGCACCACTTCAGAGCATCCCTCGTAGAACTCGTCACCACATGAAGAAGAGACCCTACCGCTGCCTGCAAAGGGCTGACATCATCACTACAGCTCCCTCAGCCTGCCCTCCCTCACAACATCAACTACAGAAGAAGCTGCTGCTAAACATCACTCAATATTTCAACATTAACTTGACGAAGAAAGCATTATGCTCCAATTGTTTTTCCCAACACACTGGAAACTCAAAGCTTTTGAAAATGTTATTTTTCTATTTTACATTTGTATACATACTTTACAGTTGTGTGTAGACTAATGCACATCGTTTTACTTGCTTGTTATATTAAAGAGGACCTATGATACTTTTCGACTTTTATGACCTATAAACGTTGTTATAATGATTTTTATTTTATTTTTGTATTTATCCTTTATTTAACCAGGTTAGTCTCATTGAGATTAAAATCTCTTTTTCAAGAGAGACCTGGCCAAGATGGACAGCAGAACACAGTTACACATAAAACACAATACAAAATCCAAGTTCGATATTAAATACAGTTGTACAACATAAAAATAAGATTCTTAACTAAAAACATTCACAATTTCCAATGGAGTCCAACTTCAAACTCTTAACAACAGCCTTAAATTCGTTTAGAGTTACTAGGTCCTGAAGCTTAAACTGCTTCTGCAGGTTATTTCATGACGACGGCGCAAAAAACTTAAAAGCTGTTTTACCCAGCTCTGTACAAGCTTGAGGAACAGTCATGAGCACCATGTCCTGAAGATTTATAGTCATTTTTAACCATACTAGAGTATCAAATAATTACGTACATGCATTTCGACATATTCCCTGCTCACCGTCTGGGGTGGCTATGCAGAGCACTCAACACTATGGCAGCCGGTCGAGCCGAACTCGTTCAAATTTCCGGATTGTTTCTGTCACGCTCGGGTCGTTTCTGTCATGCTTCCATGTATGGTATGCTGCCGCTCAGGCAAGCTCCGGCTGCATGCCCCCAGCTTCCTGAAAATTTCCCGCTGCTGGAAGGAAGGTAACCAATCACAATGGAGTGGGTTTGCAGCAGGGAGAGGAGGAGGGGCGGAGAAGCTCAAAGCAGTGTGTAGAGAGAGACTGCTGTGCTTGCTAGGGTAAGAGGAACAGTGTCCCGAAAATCTACATAGTTTTTTGTGATGTGATTCGTGTCAGGTTGCTCTATAGCAGTTTTTAACAAGAAATGAAGACTAGAAAAGTAGTATAATAGGATCTCATTAAACTCTATCTATGCCTCATTAAGTGTTTGATTCTCTGAAACTATTTCACTTTTAGTTGATAAGTCAAAACAATATATTAAAATGGTTACCTATGCTATGACAAAAAACAATTATGTTTATACAAAATTATTTTTATTTATAAATACAGTCAAGGAGAATTAACACATTTTCACATGATTAAATCTCAATCAGTGTCCATAGTTAGCAGCAGTATTTACAGGTCAAAATATTTGATCATAGCTCATCCGTAGCTTCTACGTAGCGTCTTCTTCAGCATGTCCTGTCGTGACCATTTGGAGATGGATATTTTGCTCTGTGATGCGCTGTATGACACAATCAGGTAAGACGATGCAGTCCCCTTGCCAAGTCTCTCCCCTTTGGAGCACCCACTCAATAAAGAACCTACTTGCGACAAGTCGATTACGTCTAAAGAAAGTAAACACAAAACAAGTGGTTATTCTCCACAAAGCTATAATGTAACAATAGCAGCCAATGTAAGAACAAAAGACTGGTCATTTTATTCAACCTGTTGTAAAGGGTTCTTCTGATAAGTGCTAGAGACATGCTACGAAGTGCAACATCAGTGCAATGGCTCAGACAACACAATGTGACAAAGATAACGTTACAGCATGCTAGAAAAAAATAATGTTACTCACTCAATGATCATCTGCCCTCCCGGTCTTGCTGGTATTTGTTGTCTTTTCCAAATAATTTTTGGGATATTGAAAATGCCTCTTGGTTTCTAGTGGTGGTCCAGTTGTATTGTCTTACAAGGCTAACGCTAACCAAGGCTAAAACAGTTGCAGCCTCAGCCTCTCTGCATACTGTATTTCCTCGCTGAATTTCTTCAGCAGGGTAGGCTTCTCTGGCCCAACTAAATACCCTGCTAGTTTATTCCAGTCAGCCAAAACACTTTTTAGAGTATTCTCATCCATGATATCGTCTGTGCTCGTGTGAAAAGATGCAATTTTCAATGCAGGAAATGATACAAGTAAACTGGCACGGACCATGGGCATGGACAGACAGTTTGTTTTGGTTCGCACATGCTTTTAGAGTCCGCCCCCTGAATTCACAGGGAGGGGGGTTGGTGAGCTCGGCTCCGAGAGGCAGTAGTCTGCACGAGCTCTTCCTTGAACCAGAAACGCCACAGAAACGTCACTGGTGAATGGATTTTTGAAGCTCAGTCCCCGCGAAATGGACAATGTTGAAAAAATACACAGGGATATAATGCGACCCAAAGGATTTTATGGTGGATGAGTTAAGGTTGAAAATCGGCGAATTTTCCCTTTAAGAGCAAATATGCCACCAATATGCATGTAAATAGGCAGCTAGTTAATGGTGAAAAGGTGTACCTTCTAGGGATGGGCACGAGTAGTGTTTTCGCTACTTGAGTGATCGCTTGCATTCCTCGAGGATCAATCGATTCCTCGTTAAACTTTTTTCTATTTTTAGAACGCAGCGCACCTGTCTACAGAATAACGGTGCAGTGCAATAATGCCAAGACCCAGCGCTTAATGCTTATTGTAAAACAGTCACAGTTACCATATGATTGTTAGGATTTATTTTCCACAAGTTTAAAACAGATTTTCCTAACTGAAAGTAATTACATAGGCGGGCCACAATTTAAACCGATCGAGTCTGAGGTGGGGAGAAAAAAAAAGAGAAAAAAAAGCATGGGCTGTAGTTGGCTAACAATCAAAAAAGACACCATTTAAAATAAGAAGGGCAGCAAATACAATGAAATGATTGTCCTACAATTTAAATACATAGATAAATAACTCACCAAAGCAGTAGAACTAGTAGTTGTAGCCTATATCCAACCGCGTAATGCTCACTCCGTGTCCGTGACTATAATTAGCCTACCGCGACTAATTCCTCGTTAACGGAACGTTACACCGGTCGGCTTTTGAATCTCAATCCCATATTCCATAATAAAGGCTTCTTAACTGTCGTTGGCTCGGAGCGAATGTGCCCGAAGTCAGCCTGGCTTCTTTACGTGACGTTCCAAGTTTTCCAGCACCGCATTCAGTGTCGCGGTGCTGTGGAGACCACACACTGGTTGCGCTGCATGGAGGTGGCAGTTATTTGCGGTTGCTGTTTGAAACAACGCTCAGTTTATTTCACTTGGATCAAAATACTTAATTTTGTTAAACTATATTTTATCCATTTTGTGTCGTTTTTTTTACACGTGTATAACATTTTAAAATAGCGCCGGCCTACATCCTACAGACACTTAAAAAAAAAAAAATCGATTTTCCTCATCCACCAATCGAGTTCATTTGAAACGAGGAGTACTCGAGTACTCGATTACTCACGCCCACCCCTAGTACCTTCATATGTGTTTTGTTATTATGACTTATGCACATCACTGCAAAATGAAGTATCTGACCTGGCTGTGTGCCCGTGTAGCCTCTGCTTTACCCTCCAGGTGTGCAGTGCCGTTGGGGCTAGGCTGAGTCCTGTGAGGGGGCAGTCTGCTCAGGGACAGGTAGTAGAAGCTGTCCTCTTCTCCATTTAACACGTAGCCACACAACGACAGCCTGCGGAACTCCTGCACGATCACACATTATCCCATCATATTCCGCAATCAAACATCTTTCTTTTTCTTTTATGTATATATTTGGGTGTTTTCACCTTTATTTGATATTTCATCTAGAGGCATTGCAATAAGCTTAACATTGAACACAACATGTAGAACCATCTAGAATTTATTTGCGAAGGAAACATTATCTCTGTTAAAAAAGTTTGAATTCAAAGCTTGTGTGTGTGTGTGTGTGTGTGTGTGTGTGTGTGTGTGTCCTTGCCTCTTTGAATTTTTCCAAAGACTGCTCGGGCCCAAAGACAAACTGCAGTGGGACATCTTCACAGTGACAGTGTGGACGACCACTGGAGCGTAACACATGCTCTGACACTTTGTGCAGCGTGACAGAGCTGATGAACCGAGAGTGACGCAGAGCAGACACTATCTCATCTTCAAGCTGCCAGCGGATCTGAAACACACACACACACATACAAACACGTTTTTACGTTTTAATTTAACTTTTTACGCTCCTACGCGTGACGATTAGCCGCGTTGGCCAATCAGCGTTGGGCTTGACCCGACGTCACATACATTGGCACGGTTGGAGAACAGTGTACACAGAGGCTGAGAGACACCGAGGAGGAAAATGTATTGCAGGCAGCCGGTGCTGTATGACAGCAGCTCGGGAGTAGAAGACGTGGGGAGAGTAAACCAGGAGAATGGACTTCCTGGTTAATTCAGTGAATATGTGCGGCTGTGCTTTAGCCGATAAAACAAGTTAGCGTCGTATAGCATTAGTTAACTCACTCTGTTGTATGCAGGCGGCTAGCGCCTCATATTACCCAAACATGACGGCTATGTCCGGGGGACTTTCACGACAAGTACAGCGAAGCACCGGTGTTGATCTACGCCAGCCACGGTCCCCTGTCACAGTCATGTCATGTTGTGCTGCCGTGCACCGATGCTGCTGTAACTGTGTTTGTTATGTAGCTGCCGTGAATATGCAATGCTGTTTTAATGCTAGGCTATTTGTGCTGTTCAGTTTGTCTTTTGGCACAGTTGTTGGCCGTGTTGTTGTTGTTTTTGTGCGGACATGCACGCTGTTGTGTCGGGTCGGGTCTGATCGCAGCCATGGTTGATTAGGGGAAATACATTATCGGGAGGGAGACTAGGCACGTTACGCGCGTAGAACCATTTTTGACACAAAATGATCAAGCAACATTTTAGCTGCGTTACCCGCGTAAAGCATACGTAGGTAACGCGTGTAGTGTGTTCGCACCTTTACTCTAACCCTAAATAAACCTAATTCATACCTTAAACTTCAAACAGTCCTTTAAAGGCCTGTCCCAAAGTGAAAACCAGCCAAAATGTCATCACGCCTAAAACTCAAATTGGTTCTCACAAAAATAGTTGTACACACACACACACACACACACCAAAAAATAAAAGATCATCAATCACTGTGTGTGTTAACACTATAGCCCTTGTAATAAAAATAGGACTTAGCTTGTAAGCGGCTCATAATGTACTTTACAAAGATGCCTTTACAATGCCAGTAAAAATCAAAGGTTTCATGCACTTTAGAAAAAGTTTGTCAGTACAGTCCATGGAACTATGTCTATTGTATAAAAAAATATGTCTTGTGTGCAAATTAAGCTTATAGATAATTGAAAATATAAAAGAGGTTGAGTACTTTTTATTATTATTGTTTTTTTCAAACAAAACACACACAACTGAAAGTGAACACAAAAACAAAAGAGAAAACAACCAACATGGCATACTCTATTTTACAGGTTTCTAAGGATTTTTGGTAACACTTTATAATAACTATCCATTCTAACTCGTTAATAGATCATTAGTAAACTCTTAATTAATGATTTATTAATGATTTGTTAAGTGTTTGTTTGCGGTTTGTTAAGGATTTATAACAATGCCTTACAGACAGTTAATAGACCATTAATAAACTTTTAGTTAATTGGTTATAAATGACTTGTTAAATGACAGTTAACCGTTTGTTAAGGATTTATAACTGTGCTTTATAGCATCGCAAAGGGCCATTAGGACGGATAATCCATGACATTGCCGTGATGTATGGACATTAAATGTCCCTCTGAAATTCTGTTTATCCAGCGTTTACCACAAAAAGTTCCCAAACCTCATGGTTTGTATGTTGTTGTATACTTTTGTATACTACTGTTATGCCATGTGATGGTTCAGTATGTGTGTTTCTATAGATTAAACACAATGTTCAACATTTCATCTGTGGTGTTTCTTTGGTAAAAAACATTTTTTGATATTTGATATTTTAAATATCATGTCAAATTTCTGTACCTTGAACTTGTTTCACCCATGTGCAGTTTTACAAAGTTTCACTGGTATTAGTAGAAGGTTAACAATCTATTAACAACTGATCTGTAAAGTGTGAGTTAATATATTAGTTAAAGGCCTACTTCACCGGTGGGAATATGAAGGTGTATTGAATTCTGAGATCTATGTAGTATAAATGTGCAATTTTTTTAAAATCAGTTCATCATAGCCTGAGAAAAGGCGGAAAGAGTGGTTTTTTTAACCCTATATTTCTCTTTCTCGTGACATCACAGAAAGAGAAATATAGGGTTAAAAAAAAACTTACTTTGTAAATATTACTGTGATGTCTTTTACTGTGACATCACAGTAATATTTACAAAGTACGTTTTTTTTAACCAGTTTATATTACATACAGAGATATGATTTAGTCACGAGAAAGAGAAATATAGGGTTAAAAAACACTCTTTCTGCCTTTTCTCAGGCTAAGATGAACCAATTTAAATTTTTTTGCACATTTATACTACATAGGATCTCAGAATTCAATACACCTTCATAGTCCCACCGGTGAAGTATGCCTTTAAGTATTAGTTAATAGTTTATATATGTTATTGGGACGTTATTCTAAAGTTGCAACTATTCCTCATTTACAAACAATTATTAAATGAGGAATAGTTGCAACTTTAACCAAAAAACTTACTTTGTAAATATTACTGTGATGTCTTTTACTGTGACATCACAGTAATATTTACAAAGTACGTTTTTTTTTTTACCCTATATTTCTCTTTCTGTGATGTCACGAGAAACAGAAATATAGGGTTAAAAAAACACAATTTCTGCCTTTTCTCAGGCTAGGATGAACCAATTTCAATTTTTTTCTGCACATTTATACTACATAGGATCTCAGAATTCAATACACCTTCATATTCCCACCGGTGAAGTAGACCTTTAAGTATTAGTTAATAGATTATATATGTTATTGGGACGTTATTCTAAAGTTGCAACTATTCCTCATTTACAAACAATTAATAAATGAGGAATAGTTGCAACTTTAGAATAACGTCCCGATAACACATATAAACTATTAACTGATACTTAATAAGTCATTAGTAAGTAATTCACTACTAGCTTGAAAATTATCTATCGGCTATCTATAAAGCACAGTTATAAATCCTTAACAAACGGTTAACTGTCATTTAACAAGTAATTTATAACCAATTAACTAAACGTTTATTAATGGTCTATTAACTGTCTGTAAGGCATTGTTATAAATCCTTAACAAACTGCTAACAAACACTTAACAAATCATTAATAAATCATTAATTAAGAGTTTACTAATGATATATTAACGAGTTACAACAGATAGTTATTATAAAGTGTTACCGGATTTTTTTTTAACTATAGGCAAATGTTAAGCAACAAATAAAGTCAAAAAGTCAATAAGGTGTCATGAAGGTCCCTTCAGTACTGTTATATAGTCAAGGAAAGGCTGCCATATCTGTATAAATTGTTCTGCTTTCCCTGAAATAGAATTTTCTCCATATATATAGCATTACAAAACTGTATAAGCCAGAGGTCAAAGCAGGGGGCTATCTCTTTATTCCAAACCTCAAGAAAACCTGACATAATTTAATTATTACCCGTGTTCAGATGGAAATCAAGGAATTCAAAATATTACTCTGTTTTCTGAAGCGCTTATTCTATTCAGATAAAGTTAATGTCTATTTCAAAAGGCAAAATACATCACTGGTTTCGATAAATATAACACGATTAAAAGGCTAATAGCATTTTCCTCTTTTAGTTTCCGAATGTGAAAAATGGGAATCCAGTGTGACTTACTTTTATATGAAAGTGTACTTGAGAAGTGTGTGGATGCCCAGACTGGCTTGGAATATACTGCATATTTGGGTCAATTTAATGAGTGAAGCTACTCTCTTCTCTACTTGAACATAATGTATTTGATCTTTTGTTGTGTTACTGCGTTCACAAGACCACTCACCTCGTCCATTGTGGCCAGAATTGCTAACTTGTGAGGAAGTGGGAGTTTGGATAGGGAATCACCTGAGATCCTGTTGGAAAGCAAACACAAAGCCTTGTTCACATTCATTCAAAGGAAGTGCAGGGGGCTCATTTAGAAACCTGTGCATAAGATTCCCCTCAAAAGGTGGATCTGCATTTACAAAACAGTGGGCACTCACATCCTATGTCCGTTTCCCTTTATAATCCACACACAAGCCAGATGTAATGTAACGGCCAAAGTTATTTAGTCATTAAAAGGCCCCAAATTGGACTATTATTCCTTCATACTAAACTAAAGCTATTAGTAGTATAGTCTGGACACACGCCATTTTGTTTCGAGTATTGGAGGAAATTGGGGTTGGCCTGTTTTAATTTATTTAACCCATTGATGCCAGCTGCTGCGCGATGCCACATTGTATCTCCTGCTGGCTGCTGCGTAGCGCAGCATTGTTGTTTTATCTCATTTTCATGGCGCGCGCAGCATAGAATGCACTGTCATTGGTTCAAATACACATGAGGTGGGTTTTGTTGATTTTTTAAAGACCACGTGACCACCCAAATGTTGTGTGGTTTGCCGAAAATCACATCAATAAAAAAAAAAAAAAAAGACGACTATCGGCGATAGTGTATTAAAAAACAGTTAGTTGCGTTCGGAGCGCAGTCTACTATAGGCTACTGACGAAAATCACACAACACATTGCATCTATTTACTAACAATATTTAAGAATTTAGGCTATATTTTGCTGCTCCAACTCAAATTCAGCCCAGCCAGGCGATAGTTAAGTTAAGTTTCAGTTTTGATTTCATCTCCGTGGTATACAGCTGTTTGGACCAGCTGATCGGCTCCCGACAGAGGGAGTCAGTCTGCGTTCCAGTTGTACTAGGAAGTCGGATTTATGGTGCCAGTGATAACTGAACTAAATATAAAATAAAGCTATCTCTTCCTTCCTCTATCTGTCTAGCTCCACTGCACACTGAGTCACTACTATCCATGCTTAAAGGAAGCAGGATTATAACCTCATTTAGCACATTATTTTTTTATATTTTATATTATTATTATTTTTTTTTCTTCCCCATCTAATTTTGACGATTTTTTAAAAAATGTGTTGGTTTGTAAGCGCTAAGGGAGCATGTTTAAATAAAACCTGTGAACCTTACCTTTTAAATTTATTTTATTTCATGTGTCTATGTGCTACACAGGCTTAGATATTAAGGTTTTGGTAGACGTTGACAATTCATACAATTTTTTTAGAAAACCCTCAGGCATCAAGGACATTCTTAGATTGCCATAGTCATCAATGGGTTAAACCAATCAAAATCGTCTTGGGCAGTACTAAGCCCCAGAAGCTGCAATGTGTCCTTTGAAATTACAGCAATTTGGTGCCGACCTTGACCCCATTATAACTACTATACTGACCAACCACTTAATGACGAGGGCCGTGTGTGCGTGTGCACTGTGCAACATAATGAGCTGGATACTATCAAACCGTATCAAACACACGCGCGCACTTTCTGTTGTCTCCCGTTCTGAGCGGAGCATAAAGGGTAGGCTACAGTGGAGAAGAGGAAGGGGAGGAGTTTTACCACAGTATCTGCCATGAGCGGCGTGCAATACTAGTTGTCTAGTCTACTTGTCTTTATCCGGTTAGCCAGACTACTTCATACTGACTCTATGAAGGCAATAGTGGCAAATAGTTTTCAGAAAGAAAATAAGGAAAATAGATTTCACAGTGTGAAATCCAAGTTCCTGTTGGGGAGGTGGATAAAAGAAAGATGTAGTTTGGTGACACAGTTTGTGCCAAAGAGGCATTAAAGCAGCAGCATGTGGAGTGGATACTACTGTCACAAAAAGAAATAAGAAGCCATCACACATAAAAACTAAAAACCCTTCTGTGCTTAGACCACCTTTCTTTAAGAGGCCCTTGGTCAGTATCAGAATCTCTTTATTGTCATTGCACAAAGTCCAACCAAATTTGGGTAGAGGCTCCCAAAAAAGTGATTTAAAATAAATAAATAAATAAAACAAATTAATAATAGGTAAAAAAAAAGGGTAGAAACAGTTTTTCTTAGCCTGTTTGTTTTTGCTCTGATTGCTCTGTAGTGCTTTCCAGAGGGCAACAGTTGGAAGGCCCTAACCCTTACCCTAACTGTTGGGGGCGGGGAGTGCCTTCCAGGCAGCGCTGCCTTGAAGGCTCCGTTCGGGGCCATATCATAATTTTTATGCATATTTTCCAACTTCAAGCTGTATAAACTTGAGTGCTTATTGGATTTAAGTATACCACGTGATGTGTATTTGCAAAATTTGTGAGGGTGTGGCCTAAGGAGATCAACACTCTAAATCAAGGTGTGCATAATTATTAGGCAGCTTCTCTTCCTCAGGCAAAATGGGCCAAAAAACTGATTTAACGGACTATGAAAAGTCAAAAATTGTAAAAAGTATTTTAGAGGAATGCAGCACTCTTGAAATGTTTAAGATATTGGGGCGTGACCACAGAACCATCAAACGTTTTGTTGCAAATAGTCAACAGGGTCGCTAGAAACTTATTGAGAAAAAAAGACGCAAATTAACTGCCAAAGATTTGAGAAGAATCAAACATGATCTACCAGGAACCCATTATCCTCCAGTGCTGCCATATTCCAGAATTGCAACCTACCTGGAGTGCTCAGAAGAACAAGGTTTTCAGTGCTTAGAGACATGGCCAAGGTAAGGAAGGCTGAAACCCGACCACCACTGAACAAAACACACAAGTTGAAACGAAAAGACTGGGCCAAGAAATATCTGAAGACAGATTATTAAAGATGAGCTAGTTGGACCTTTTCGGGTTGAAGATGGCCTCAAAATCAACTCCCAAGCCAGTTTTTAGAAGACACTTTCTTCAAGCAGTGGTACAGGAAAAAGTCTGCATCTTTCAAGAAGACCATGATTTTTATGCAGGACAATGCTCCATCGCATGGATCGAAGTACTCAACTGCATGGCTAGCCATCCTTAAAGGCCTACTTCACCGGTTTGAACATGAAGGTGTATTGAATTCTGAGATCCTATGTAGTATAAATGTGCGAAAAAAATTGAAATCGGTTCATCCTAGCCTGAGAAAAGGCAGAAAGAGTGTTTTTTTTAACCCTATATTTCTCTTTCTCGTGACATCACAGAAAGAGAAATATAGGGTTAAAAAAAACTTACTTTGTAAATATTTTTGCACATTTATACTACATAGAATCTCAGAATTCAATACACCTTTATATTCAAACCGGTGAAGTAGGCCTTTAAGGATGAAAAAATAATGCCATGGCCCCATTCCTCAACTGACCTAAACTCTATTGAGAACCTGTGGGCCCTGCTTAAACGGGAGATTTACAGTGAAGGAAATCAGTACACCTCTTGCAACAGTGTCTGGAAGGTTGATCGTCAACAGAAACAAGAAACTGACAAACTCCATAAATGGAAGGCTTGTGACAGTTATTGAACAGAAGGGTGGCTATATTGGTCACTGATTTTTTTTTTTTTTTTTACATGTCAGAAATGTTTATTTGTATATTTTGAGTTGTTTTATTATTCTCACTTTAACAGATGAAAATAAACAAGTGAGATGGGAAAATGTCACTTTTACTTTCTTAAACATTCAGGTTTAGGTTCAGTAACATTTTGGATTGACCGAGAGCACTGTAGTTTTTCAATAATAAAATTAATAATAAAATAAATAAAATAAAAATTGTGCACACAGTGTATATGTAGAACAAGCATATGTTTAAAGAGGACCTATTATGCTACTTTTCTGGTCTTAATTTCTTGTTTTACACTGCTATAGAGCAACCTGAAACGAATCACATCACAAAAAACTATGTAGATTTTCGGGAAGCTCTTTCTCTTATTTTGGCGATCCAGCACATCCTGTCAACACTTGAGTGTGTGTGCTTCGGCTCCCTCCGCCTGTGCTTCGGCCATCTCCGCTCCCCTCCCCCCTCCTGCAAACCCCACTCCGTTGTGATTGGTTACCTTCCTTCCGGAACACTTTCAGTGGCGGGAAGCGCGAGCATGGACCTATAAGGGCGCGAGGCAGACGCGAGGCAGACGCGAACAGGGAAGTGACAGCATTACCATACATGGAAACATCCGCGTGGAGACGTCACAAAGTTGTATGCGTCTTCACAAATTATGAAAGGGTAGACCGCTTTGAACACGTGACTTCTCGACTGGCTAGAATAGTGTTTAGTGCTCTGCACAGACACCCCAGACGGTCAGCAGGGAATATGTCGAAATGCATGTAAGTCATTATTTGATAATTTAGTATGGTTAAGCATGACTATGAATCATCATAACAACGTTTATAGGTCATAAAAGTCAAAAAGCATCATAGGTCCTCTTTAAGGAAAGACTCACCCATCAACAGCAGCCCCCCTCAGACTGTCCAGCCCTGCCATCAGCCCCTCATCAGAGCGATAGGAGGAGGGCTGTCCAGGTGAACGATTCAGGGACACACTGCTCTCTGAGGTGTACCTGCACACAGAGAGGACATACTGACCCCAAGCTCAACTCAAGGTAATAATAATAATAATAATTGATAGGTTTTATATAGCGCTTTATTGCCTAGGCACTCAAAGACGCTTTACAGGGTTCCTGGTTCAATTCGTTCACACACAGTCATACCGGTGGTGGTAAACTACGAGAGTAGCCACAGCTGCCCTGGGGCAGACTGACGGAAGCGTGGCTGCCATTCAGCGCCAACGGACCCTCCGACCAACACCTCAAACATACACATTCACACAAGGCAAGGTTGGTGAAGTGTCTTGCCCAAGGACACAACAACCATGACACAGGTGGCCGGGCGGGAATCGAACCGCCAACCCTTGGATCGTTGGCCAACCCGCTTAACCACCTGAGCCACAGTCCAGTAAAAGTACTCTGTGTCGTTTGATTGCATCAACCTTTATTTATACATACGGCAGGTGACCACTTTAGGAGACACGGGGCCTCAGCTGATAAAGATTACTGTCTGATATCATAATTACCGTAATTTTCGGATTATAAGCCGCAACTTTTTCCCCATTTTTCAACCCTGTTATTACACAGCACAGTATATGTTCTGTAGCTACTAGGGATGGGCGTTAGTAATCGAGTACTCCTCGTTTCAAATGAACTCGATAGGTGGATGAGGAAAATAGTTTTTTTTTTTTTTCTTTTTTTTAGTGTCTGTAGCCTTTAGGCCGGCGGGCTGCCCCTATTTTAAAATGTTTTAGGCCTATACGTGTACAAAACGGCACAAAACGGATAAAATAAAGTTTAAAAAAATTTAATATTTTGATTAGGGCTGTCAAAATTAGCGTGTTAACGCAGGGTGATTAATTTCTGGAATTAACGGCGTTATTTTTTAACGCATTTAACGCATGCGCAGAATGATCCGCCCCGTACATCCCACCGGCTCTGTACTACAGTCATCTAACGTTGTGGCTGACCCAGGATCAGTAGCTGCGCGCAGCCAAACATAGCAGCACGTTAGCCCGTGCCGTGTTTTAAAGTTTTAAACTCACGTCTGTGTCGGGGGCATAGATAGTATATAAAATCAACTGCCGTGGCTGGCAGTTGATGTCGGGAGCAACAGGAGGAGAAACATTGTCCGCTCTGTTCAGAGCCCGCGAGGACACAAACGTCTGTAGTTTTCAGAGGTGTGTGTGATCAGACATCAACATAACTTTAAATGTACATATCTACCTTCTGTCATTTATCTTTCCGTTCATACAACAATATACAGAGAAAATTCGAATTTTTCAGGCATATTTCGAATGGTAAAATTAATCGTGATTAATCCAAAGAATCCTGTGATTAATCTGAAATTGTAATCGTTTGACAGCCCTAATTTTGATGCAAGTGCAATAAACTGAGCGTCGTGTCAAACAGCAACTGCAAATAACTGCCACCGCAGCGCTGCCTGTGTTCTGCACGGCACCGCGGAGCTGAACACGGTCTCTCCTTTCTCCAAAACATTTTCAGGAATATAACTGTCCAATTATTTCAAAGCAGATGATAAAGTTACGTTCATAAAAAGGGGAGATGACACCTGTTACTCTCAGTTAGTAATGAGTAGACTCCAGGTGAGCATGCAAGGTGCTCTCCGCTTGGAAAGAAAAGTAAAGAAGAAGCAAGGCTTACTTCAGGCACATTCGCTCCGAGCCAACAACAGTTAAGAAGCCTTCAATAGGAAATATGGGGATAAGATTCAAAAACCGACCGGTGTAACGTTCCGTTAATGAGGAATAATTATTCACGGACACGGAGTGAGCATTACGCGGTTGGATATACAACTATCTGCTTTGGTGAGTTATTTATATGTATTTAAATTGTAGGACAATCATTTTATATTATTTGCTGCCCTTCTTATTTTAAATGGTGACCTAGGCAATTTTTTTGTTACAACTACAGCCCATGCTTTTTTTCTCTTTTTTTCTCCCCACCGCTGACCTACTCGATCGATTTAAATTGTGGCCCGTCTATTAAATTACTTTCAGTGAGGAAAATGTGTTTTAAACTTGTGGAAAAAAATCCTTAATATCATATGGCAACTGTGACTGTTTGACAATAAGCATTGAGCGCTTTATTGCGGTGAACCGTTGTTCTGCAAACAGATACGTTGCGTTCTAAAAATAGAAAAAAGTTTAACGAGGAATCGATTGATCCTCGAGGAATGCAAGCGATCACACGAGTAGCGAAAACACTCGTGCCCATCCCTAGTAGCTACTATTGCACTAAATTGTAACACTTGAATATGTTATGCAAATATGCAACTTGTTTGTTGAAATGTTAATAAATGGGAGCTTCCTCAAGCAGCCATCTCTTTCCCGACAATCCCCTCTGTGCACAAACTCTTACATATGGTAATTAAACATTATAACACCTGCGGCTTATAGTCCAGTGCGGCTTATAGTGCGGAAAATACGGTATAATAAATTTTAGTGGTAAAGTTGTGGTGTTATGTGTAATGTTAGGAGCTCCATACCAATGCAGTAATTGTAACTTAAAAGAGCAAAACATATGCAAAAATGTATAAAGGTTTATCTGAACTACTTTGAACGGTTTGAATACAGAAGAACATCAGAACTCAACAAGACACTTATCCCCATACTGCTTCAGGGGCACTGAACTATGGCTGACCCTGCACTCTGACCCCCTCTGAAGTGTGGATAACTTGCGAAAAGACACATTTCAATGTGCCTTGTGTAAATTAAGTAATAAAGATAAATTAACTTAACTTTATACTGCAAGGTGAGGAGTTTAGAGACAAGATGTAATCAAACATATGTTGTCATGCAATTTACCTGTTATGATGGAAATCAGCCATGACTTCAATCTCCAGAGGTAGTGTCAGGACGAAAATATCTAATGTTACTGAGAGCTCATTCAAATCCACTGACTGCAAGTTCTCTGCATTCTCCAGGCAGGAAATAATCTCACCTGCAATCACAAAACTGAATTAAGCACTGCAAAATTTCAATTTAGGCTTTTTACGGTAATAACGTACTAACACCCTTTCAATATTAAAAATATATACATTTCCTTTAATATAAAAGGAATCCATATCTTAACTAGACTTATCATGTGTTAAAGGAATAGTTCTACATTTTTAATTTTGGCTTTTTGCCTCACTCCTTGGCTCATGAGGTGAAAGAAACTGTTGCAGAAACTGTGCTTGCATAATGGATTTAGAAATGGGCAAAGGTCCCTCATCCGGGTTATTTCAAACACTGGTAGTCAAGGGGAGCCAGTCAAAATATAAACTTCACAACATCACTAAGGGCTCCTGTGTGCTTGTTGGGACATGTTTAAATACCACATTATGTTGCGCTCTAAATGTTGACACTTTTTGTCATTTTAGAATCAAATAGAAAAAGATGGTGGCGCGTACAGACGCAGTGCCCCGTGGTCCCAACAGCGCGTTTTTTCTACTTTTTCTGACTTTTCTGTTGACTTTTCTCCGCATTTTCCTATGGAAAAACACACTTATAGCCGTCGGTATTTACTGGAAAGGTTTACCAGAAAGGCTGACCGCAACCTTACTGATGAATTATTGCCAGATACACTCAGACCCAAACTACAGGAGACGGCGAAAGTGAAAGCGGTGTGAAAGAAGACAAAAGCCAGGCAAACACGGAGGCTGGCTAAGATGCCATACAGGCCCGCTCTTCCAACTCTCCTCTTGGCAAGCGTAAGGTCTCTGGAAAAAAAAAATGGATCTTTTAAAGCTGCTGAGGTCTGCGTGCCGGAACGTGATGGAGGGCTGTGTTTATGTGTTTACCGAGATTTGGCTGACCAACAGCATTCCAGAATCCTCGTGAAAAGAGGAAAGAAGAAAGGCAGCGGAGTCTGTGTGTACATCAGTAATGCTTGGTGTTGGGACGTCGTTGTGGTATGCAAACACTGTTCACCGCTGGCAGACTTAATGATCATAAAGTGCTGTCCGTTCTATCAACCCAGAGATAACAGCGACTCTGCTCGTTGCTGCATATTTTAAGAATTGACAATAAAGTGGACTTGACTTGACCCAAATACTGGAAAGAAACAGGGAAGTGCATGTGACGGTCATGTATGTATTTAGTTAGGCATTAAGCTAAAAAGGAAAAATTTTAACTATTCCTTAAACTTCTGAGTCATTTCTCTCGGGCAAGTGACAATCAAGGCTGTACTCACCCAAGCAGGTGGGCAGTGTCTGTATAGGCATGGAGCCATGGCAGCTCTTTACATTGACAGAGCAAGTAACATGAACAAAGAGTGGTGGCATGTCCAGCTCCAGCGGGGAGTCTCCCTCCAGCACACTAAAGGAGTCCTGGTCATGGTAGACTGTGTTAGAGTCAGACTGGGACTGGCTGCTTCCTGGATGATCCTCATACTCCACCAAGAGATCAGGGTCGCTCTCTGTCATGATGCAGCAGCCTGGCATGCTCTCTACACACAACAACACAAATCAGGCTTTTTATATATCACTAGATGAATAGCACAATTGACTGTAACAATATAAGAATAAGATATAAGAATAACAAATAAATATGTAAGTAAGTAGGAACATAATTATACAAAATGTACAAATGTAAGTACTGGAAATAACTGGAGTACATTAGAAATGTAATATGTACTGACATCATAAGTGTTACAGTGTAAGTACTGAAAATAACTATACAGCTATGGGAAAAGAGACCAGTCTGGAATTTTCTTCAATCTTTATCTCTTCATTACTAAATGGAAATGCTTGTACACTGTGTTCCAAATTATTATGCAAATTGGAATTAAGTGTCATAAACATTTAATTTTTTGTATTTAATTTTAACTCATGTATTGTGTCTCAGGGCGCTTTCGATCATTGAAATCAATCTCAGACACCTGTGATAATCAGTTTGCTAAGTAAGCCCAATCATAGGAAATCTACTTAACAAGGACGTTCCACATTATTAAGAAGGCCACATGTTTCAAGCAATATGGGAAATAAAAAGGATTTCTCTGCTGCCGAAAAGGGTCAAATAGTGCAATACCTTGGACAAGGTATGAAAACATTCGATATTTCACGAAAACTTAAGTGTGATCATCATACTGTGAAGAGATTTGTGGCTGATTCAGAGCACAGACGGGTTCGTTCGGATAAAGGTAATATGAGGAAGGTTTCTGCCAGACAAATTCATCGGAATAGGAAAGCAGCTGCTAAAATGCCATCACAAAGCAGCAGACAGGTATTTGAAGCTGCTGGTGCCTCTGGAGTCCCGCGAACCTCAAGGTGTATGATCCAAAAGTTTGCAGTTGTGCATAAACCTATTATTCGGCCACCCCTAAACAGTGATCACAAGCTGAAACAGTTGCAGTGGGCTCAGAAATACATGAAGACTCATCTTCAAACAGTCTTGTTTACTGATGAGTGCCGTGCAACCTTGGATGGTCCGGATGGATTGAGTAGTGGATGGTTGGTGAATGACCACAATGTCCCAATAAGGTTGCGACGTCAGACAGGAGGTGGCGGAGTCATGTTTTGGGCCGGAATCATGGGGAGAGAGCTGGTTGGCACCTTCAGAGTCCCTGATGGTGTGAAAATGACCTCGGCAAAGTATGTAGAGTTTCTGACTGACCACTTTCTTCCGTGGTACAAAAAGAAGAACCGTGCCTTCCGTAGTAAAATCATCTTCATGCATGACAATGCACCATCTCATGCTGCAAAGAATACCTCCGTGTCATTGGCTGCTATGGGCATAAAAAGGAGAGAAACTCATGGTATGGCCCCCATCTTCCCCTGACCTCAACCCTATTGAGAACCTTTGGAGCATCCTCGAGCAAAACATCTATGACGTTGGGAGGCAGTTCACATCAAAACAGCAGCTATGGGAGACTATTCTGGCATCTTGCAAAGATATTCAAGCAGAAACTCTCCAAAAACTCACAAGTTCAATGGATGCAAGAATTGTGAAGGTGATATCAAAGAAAGGGTCCTATGTTAACATGTAACTTGGCCTGTTAAGATGTTTTTGATTGAAATAGCTTTTGATTTCACTAAATATGACCTCCACATCCTGCAAATTCAACAAATGACCATTTTTAGTTGTTTACAACCTATAAAATGTTTTGAAACTCTGTTGTGCATAATACTTTGGAACAGTGCATTTGGAGTTTTTTATTTTTGAAAAAAATACTTTTATTATTGGGAGGTTTGTTCAATAAAATTTGAAATATACTCTAACGGTTGTTGACTTGAAAATTATACTGACAGTGATTTGCATCGACTATTTAGGATCTCATTTGCATTATAATTTGGAACGCAGTGTAATGACAATATTTTTGGGGGGAATTTGGTAGAAATGTTGTCAGTACTTTGTAGAATAAATTCAAAATGTTCATTTTACTCAAACATATGCCTATACATTGTAAAACTAGAGACACTGAACATTTGGAGTGGTCTCTTAATTTTTTCCAGAGCTGTATTATGAGATATGCTATACAGCAGGGGTCTTCAACTAAAATTAAAATGGGTCCAGTTACCAACATTTTCTTCTAGCAAAGGTCCGAACCTCATAATGTTTGCATCCAATAGCGAACCCTTGTCTATCAAATATAATCAACACCACACATTTCCTTATCATTTCAACCACAATTACTTTCAATTTCCAAATAACTTACTTTAAACATGGAAAACAAGAAAGGCAAATAGTAACAAATACATACCAACACAAAACAGTCACTTAATGGTCATAATGCATGTAAAATAAAACAGGGTAATGATCTGTGCTATGGCAAAAATATCACATCACCTTTTTTTATGGCAGGATCACATCATCATGATTTTATCCCGATTCATTTGTTTTTCATACTGTTCAAGATTTAACCTGTTTCAGTAAATTCAGGGGCCACAGTTTTGTTGATAGTCATATGGTAGTCTAATGTTTAGTTCCAGGTTCCTCAACATTATTTTTGTACTGATTTATGAATGATTCAATTCTAAGAATTAAATGGCCTAGGCCTGTAATAGGCTAAACTTTAGTTAAATAAACACACGTCTGCACCTCAAAAACATAGGAAAAAACAGATCATTCAGGTCAAAGAAAGCCTTCCTTTTTAAACAAATTTTAATCTGTGTGTGCAATAAAACCAACTGGACCTTGAATAGAATGTTGGCATGGTTTACTGTCAGACTCTTTCAAACTAAACCTTGTCTGTGAGACAGAACACCGTCCCCCCAGTGAAACACGGTGATGGGGACTGGACTTCCAGTGTGGCATGCTAAGTGATGGCAGCGTAGTGCAGCAGGCTCCTGACCGAATTAACGAAAAGTGTCCGACAAACTCGGATTTATTCTTCTGTAAGGCGATAAAGCTGTAAAAGAATTAACAGACGTACAGAAATGCCCAGAAAAGGAAAAAAACACACACAAGTAGTGCAAAAATCGACGAAGAGGACGACCGACTGTCACTAGCTAGCAGAAACATGGAGGGCGATATGATGCAGGTTTGGCCCACTTTGTTAACATACCCTTTGTAAACATACCAGTTTACAGAGCCTGGGTTGTATATTAACACCAGATTTTCTTCCCAGCACATGAGGTTCATGAGGAAATATTCACTGATTTTGACGAAAAAGGGATTTGGACAACAAGTGTTCACCAGAATCACCTGGCTGCACCGTTAGTATCAGTAGGTCAAAAGTCTTCTTATGGGTTACCGGTTAACCATGAACATCCCTTATGCCTCGTTTCCACCGAGTAGGGTGGGTCGGGTCAGATCGGTTCGGTCCGGTTATTTTGGCTTTCCATTTGCCAAAAGTTGGGTAGCCAGCGCTGTTCGCTCACTGTCTCTGTCTGCTTGCACCGGGCCGTCACTGTGCATTTACCGGCGTAATACGCTCACAAAACGGGGGAATAAATAAAGAAGCGGCTGGTTTGACCAAGCAAAAACGAGAGACCGCTGGCTTGACCACAGTTGTTCCACAGCCCGATAGTTTGACCCATATTCTGGCGGCGCATTATCGCAGTCCAGCCTAAATCCGCCCTACCAGTAAGGGTAAGGTTGGCAGTGGAAACACCACCGAGATTCTTAAAACCGAGCTGTCCCACTCTGACCCGACCCGCTCTACTCAGGGGAAACGAGGCATTAATGTCCTCACCGTCTTCTTCTTTTTTAAGACGGGAAAGCCATTGACTACTAGGGGTGGGAATCTCTTGACACCTCACGATACGATTCCGAGGTCAACGATTCGATTCTCAATGCATCTCGATGCAATTTTTTTTTACGCACATACCTATGTGTGATTTTCAAAAATATATTTATATACACATCTGAGTTTGCTACTCAGAGTTTGCTAATCACTTCCTACTTTAGTGATGATCATTAAATACAATCAACAGATGAATTGCTTTCTCTAATATTGTATTAGAGAAAAAGCTTTTCTTGTCACAAATATGACTTTCTATGACCAGTGCAATAATCAATGCAGCTTTCAACACAATATGGAAGTATGTAAAAACTAAACCGATTCAGTTTAATTTTCTTTCTACTCTTGTGAATCATGTTTCTATAGGATTTCTATTCTATTATTTTCTATGTCATTTCAACACATTGTGCAAAAAGTTTGGCTTGGAATTCAGCTCTCATACAAAAAAGTAAACGGACACAAAGCCAGTGCAGGTCATATGGTTTGCTGCTCTCAGCACTTTTGTCGCCACTTTTAACAACTCGCACTTGTGTGGTGTGCATACGCAGTGGCGCAGGAAATACTAATATTAAATACTAGTAAAACATTTTTTTTCTTTTTTTTTTATATACATCGATTATTAACTTTTATGAATCGATTCGGAATCGTTCGAGAGAGAATCGTGATTAATCAGAAAATCGATTATTTCTCCCACCCCTATTGACTACTGTTACCACAGCAACAATCACAAGAATCAAACAGAACTACAGTAGGGACTACAAGGGATAGTTCTCTATTTCTTATTTTTTTGCCGTGGTTTATCTATTGTATGACAAGTGGAATGGTACAGATAAACTTGTTGTATATCATATTTTTTCAAAATGTTCCCCTTAGTCCCAGGCATAACAACCTGCACAAGACAAAAACCTTAACAGTTACTTATTAAATGTGTGCATAGAAATAAATAAATAAGTGAAAATGGACCAATCTTCACCATTGTCTTCTGGATCAGCCTCTGAAAGCAGCTCCTCACTGGCTCTTCTCCCTGTCTCCCCGTCCTCTGAGTCGTCCTGGGGAGACAAAGCACAGTGCTAACACTCATCCAGGCTGATGAACCCAACACAAGATAATTTTTGGGCGTTTTTTGCTTAGACAGATTTGGTCAGACAAAGTTGAAATGGGGCAAAGTAGGGAGGAGATGCAGAGAACTGGGTCTGCTGCGAGGAGGACTTAGCCTATAGGGGGCATCTCTTATTACTACACCACAAGTACCCTTCTTAAAGATCTCCTATTATACTACTTTTCTGGTCTTAATTTCTCAATAATGACTCCTATAGAGCAACCTGACATGAATCACAGCACAAAAAACTATGTAGATTTTCGGGAAACTCTTCCTCTCATCTGGGCGTTCTCAGCATACTCTGTCAACAACAGGCTTTGTCCTTCTCCGCCCCCTCCTGACAACCCCACTCCGTTGTAATTGGTTACCTTCCAGAAGACTTTCAGCGGCGCATGGGCAGATTTGAGCAGGCAGGTGGGGGCATGGCAGGAGCGTGCCTGAGCACGTTGCAGCATTACCATACATGGAAAAATCCGGATTGATCTACGTAGATAAATCCCGGAAATTTGAACAAGTGAATCGCGACCAGCTGTCCTAGTGTTTAGCGCTCTGCACATCCACCCAAGACGGTCAACAGGGAATACGTCTAAATGCATGTAAGTCATTATTTGACACTTTAGTATGTTAAACATGACTATAAATCATTATAACGTTTATAGGTCATAAAAGTTGAAAAAGCATAATAGGTGCTCTTTACGGAAGCTTTCTTACTTCAAACAGAAAGGTGGTTTATTTTGTTATGAAAATATACGCTGGAAATGTATCAGTGTTTTGACACACCAAAAGTTACAGTGTACCTTTGTATTTTTATACGAATTTAAAATAATTTAAAAATATTTTTGAATAATAAAAAAAAATATTATAAATAATTTTGAAATACAAAAAAATGGCTGTTAAAATGTCTTGCGGCTGAGGGCGCTCGTTTTGAAGTGGTTAGAAAAAAACTGAACTACAACTGAAAATTTCTCATGCTTATGCAGGGTTTTTTCCTGGCTCAGAATGGGCCTTTGGGGGGGTCAGTACGCGACCAACTTTTTTAGGGGTCGCGACTATGTGCAACAGTAAAGGCAAATGGTTTGTGTATTTTAAGAGGGTGTGGGGTTGGGAGAGGGCAGTTTCTGTCCAGATAAAGAGCATTTCAGTCAGACTGTCAATCACTGCGTTACCATGTAGCTCACTGACGCTTATGAAATCACAATAAACAACCTGTTGATATAATAATAATAATAATACATTTTATTTATATATAGCGGTCTTCTCTCACTCAGAGCGCTTTACAAAAACAATATACAAACAAAAAGAATATGTAAAGTTGGGTTGGTGGGTGAACTAGGGGTAGGCGGAGGAGAAGAGATGGGTCTTGAGTTTGGACTGGATGATGGTGAGGGACTCAGAGTCACAGATATGTTGGGGGAGGCTGTGAAGTCAAAATACTAATAATGACTATTTAATACTTTAATTGTTTCTAATTGATCTAAACCATGGAAATTGTAAGAAGGTAGGGCTGCTCGATTATGAAAAAATCATAATCATGATTATTTTGAGTAATCACATTGTGTTATCACGATTATTAAAGACAGTTAATCATTGATTTAAGAACATTATGCATTTATTTTACTTTTAACAAGCTTTTTGTCTGATAATACCATGACTTTGGACTTTAAACAAAGGCCTAATTGAACTGAAAACAGGGAGAATAGAAATAAAGTGAAACATATTTTTAATAATTGAATAAAATAAATATGTCAAAATAAAAATAACCAGTTGTAAATGGTGTTGATAGGGCACGTCTTTTGATAGCATTAAATGTAAGGGCATGATTTATTTATGTCAAGGAGCAGGGTGGATAGGCAGTTGCATTGTAGTGTTGACAGTTGTGGTGGCAGGAGTCAAGGAGCTTTAAACCTATTCATTGATTGCTTGGTCATAGACCACTATGATTCGACTTAAATTGAATAAACAAATTGGTGCAGATCAGGTCCTCTCTCTCTCTCTCTCTCTCTCTCTCTCTCTCGTATGCCGCGTGACATATCTTGCACACTATTTTAGTTTGTTGTGAGTTTGAAGTGTTTTCATTATAATTCAACACAATTAGTTTTACCTTTATTCTCGTCATCTAGAAGTTTTTCAAAACACCCGGCAATGCGCAACATCTCCCTCGTACTCTTTGGACCAGCCGATAGCTAACTTATCAGGTGAGGGAGGGGCCGAGCGGAGCGCATAGCAGAAGGGTTCGCTGCATTTACAAGCCTGCAAGCCCCGGCGTGCGGAACAATGATAGTTTAATAACGATTATTTTGTTTTCATGATTGAGGGAAGCCGTAATAGTAAATGAAATTCAAGTTATTGCCCAGCCCCTCAAGAAGGATGACTTAAATTGGGTTTTTATATTTTAAATAGCTATATTTATTCTCAATCTTTATCATTTTGGCGCTCCTGATTTTCCTTTGGCGCTGGATAAATCCACTTTGGCGCGTGCCAAAACTTTCTCTATGCAGGAAAAACTCTGTTATGTATAGAGCACTTATTTTCACATATTCTGCTTTTTAACTCTCTTTATAATATACCCTAATATTCACTTCCGACTTAGGGTGGATGAACAAAAAAATTACTTGAAGTGCTGTCCTCCTCTATATTTCATTATTTCTCACAATATATCCTAATCTATTTCTCTGATACTAGCAAAGTCAAGCTAAAAATGGGAAATGCAAAACACTTCTCAGCTCACCTCTTTTGTTATTGACGTTGGGCAGTAGAAGAAGTAATGTGGGTTGGAGGGCACAGTCTTGAAATACTGAGACATCATCTCCATGAATTTATCCTGTTGAATGATTATAAGAAATTTGAATAATATCACTTCTAACTCGTTAGCGTATCAGCTCATTTGCTTATTACTCAGAAAATGATCAATGAAAATTAATCATTCTGATCTGGAGGACATTAGACCATACCTGTATTATTTTGTGCAGATCTGGATACACTTCACACTTGGACTGTGTCTGAAGCAGTGTCAGAGGGAATTCTGGGATTTTAGCTGTCTTGGATTCATTCAGGGTCCGTGGAGATGTAGGAGCAGGGGATTTCCCTCTACATTCAGATTCACTGGCATCTTCCATTTCAATGCTATTGGCAGAAATGTGGACACAGTAATACACGTGCTAGCTCATTGGAAATAGAACTGCTGCCTGCGGACCACAAGGAATCCAAAGCATTTGTTGACTGCTTGATTTTGAAGAATTATTTTTATTATCGATCACAATTCATCATAAAACTAAATAAGATAATACGATACTCATCTGCCTAATAAAACATCCACACTGTAGTGTTACTTCCAAAGATTTATGAATGATGTAGTTTTATCAGTAGATATATTAAGCCACAACAAAACAGCCTAGCTACCGTAGCAGTAGTGGGCTGCCCCCACTAAGAATGTCCTGGTTGACCAGTAGTCGTCATTCTGGTCCATAAGTCCACAAATCGTTTGCAGTACCGTCAGGATAAGAACATGGAACGGAGAGTGCCTTTAAACATCCGCCACTTTCTGACTGAACAGCCACATGAAAATTATTATTCAAAAGTTTTCATGTTATAAACAAGTCAATTATTGCTTTTAATGTCATGATCGTAAGCTGAGACAGACTCCATGTTCTCTTCCCGTTTAGATGAGCGTCGGCTGGTACGATGTGCGCTGCGGTGATAGATAAAGTCAGCCTAATAAACTCTATTAAAGTTAAAAACCTAAACTTCTCTTATCTTTTCTACCTTTCATTTTCTCGCCCGTGGAAGTCTGTATAATAGGTGATGCCGGGTGGACCTGCAGGTAACAGTTGTTCTCGAGCAGGTTTTTTTATTCATATTGTGTTTTATCAAGACATTTTCATTAGAACATTTTACACAGATTTTTTTTCTCAATTTATTTTCGCTGCGACTAAGCGACCAATGAAATGTTGTCCGACGAATGACATTTCTGGTCGACTAAAGGTTGGGTCGACTATAAGGGGGCAGCCCTATGTAGCAGTAGCTTGTCAGTTCTCAAAATAATTATTTGTCAAAATCAGTCAAATATCCTAAGGATCCACACCTGGCCAGTGTGCGCTGAAAGAAAATGGACAAGTTGCTAGCTACGATGGCCCCTTTGTTAACATACCAGTTTACAGAGCCGAGGCTGTGTATTAACACTGAACTTTTTTTCCAGCACTCACACACAGTACAGACAGGTAGCGGATCGTGGGTAGATGCTCACTGACTTTGACAAAATGTTATATTGGTTATGTTTTTTTTTTTATAATGACACTTTTTTCCCCAACAAAATTCATAGAGGAAGTAAGCATAATTAAAGAAAAAAGAAGAAACATTATGAATAAAAATACAATTGAGAAGAACACACGATTGTGATTAAAAAAAAATTAGTTTCACACACAAGTGAAACAGTTCTTGTCATACTGCTTTATACACACACTTCATGACATGTAATGGGTATGACTGAACACTTGGATCATTTCACTGCATTGTGCTATTTGCATTCTGAATTGAATTGGTAAGATGTTTGATACAAGATTCATTTTTGATTCATTTCAAGGACACAACAACTATGACACAAGAGGCAGGACGGGTATCGAACCTCCAACCCTTTGATCATCGGCCGACCCGCTCTACCAACTGAGCCACAGTTGCCCCAAGCAAATAGTCTTACCTGGACGAGGAGGCCATTACAGGCCCATCATCTTCTATCTTTCCAATGACGAAGGCTGTCTGGCTCCTCCCCCCTGAGCCTGGAGCCTCAGACTGGCTCCTCCCCCCTGGGCCTGGAGCCTCTGGAGCCTCAGCCTGTCTCCTCCCCCCTGGGCCTGGAGCCTCAGTATGGCTCCTCCCCCCTGGGCCTGGGGCCTCAGTCTGCTCCCTGAACACCCTGATGTGTCCACACAGGGTCTTCAAGAAGGCAGTCACGTCCATCTCCTGCAGAGACTCTTCACAGTAGTCCATGGCAACCAGGACATCTTGGGAGCTAATGCTGTAAGACTGCTGCAGGCTACGGTACACACCTGGGGCCGCATTCACAAAACATTTTAAGTAGGTCCTAACTTGCTGATTTAGGAGTAACTCTTAAAAGTATTGGGCGTTTCACTCCTAATTTGAGGACTCCTAACTTTTTAAGATAAGTGTAAATCACAAAGCATTTTAGCGCTCAAAAGAGCTCCAAAATCTATGAAAAGCTAGGAGTCTCCTAAGTCACTAAGTGTAAATCACAGACAATCATTTGATGGCATTTTGGAGAGATTTAATGATAGTAAGCTTTCTGAAAGTTATACCTTAATAACTGTGAGGGTTTAATGATGTTAGTAAAGCTTTATTTAAAAAGTATAGACACATTTATTTATATTTATTTAAAAAAACATATTTATCAAGCTCCTTTTTCCTGCAGTTGCTGTCGGTTTACGATGCACTGAAAGTTACTGTTGGTGTCACGTTTGGGTTTAATTTCCTACTAGAGTAGGCCAATATTTGGCGCTTCACAGCATCTCCTCTGTTCCAGAGGTCCGCTACTGTATAGTTGCATGTCTCGCCTTTTTCCTTCCGCATGCACTTTACCATTTGCCGGCTGTTGTTTCTAAATGATGAATGTCCCGTTTCGTCACTGTCTGACTATTGCTGCATAGTCCGACGTTGAGAGAAATACAGTGAAAGCGCGAGGCGTGCAGCTATTCAATGAGGATATTTTCAAATCATTGTAAAATTGAAAATGAATAGGCGTATGTGGCGCTATTGTAGGCTAATTGTGAACTATTGTGTAGTAAACCCAGCAGTATATTCTTGGTTTCATGTTAAATCAGTGTCACTTATCATTCATTGTATTTATATCTCTTCACTTTTATAAAGCGACACAATATGGATATCTCACAGTGTTTCTATCATAAATTCACTCTTAGAGGGTCTCTCCCTCTCAGCCAATCACTGTGGGCATAGAAGGTATGAACATGACGTCATTCATAGCAACAGGTTCAACCCCGCCCTCCTATCTTAGCTTATAGTTCCTCCCACTCCTTAGTAAAATTTGGTGTCATAAGCTTTGTGAATAGGTTTTAAGAAATTACTCTTAACTAAGAACTTTTAGTGCTCCTTAAGATTACTCTTAGCGCTAAGATAAAAATGTTGTGAACACAGCCCCTGAACAACACAACCAACATAAGAAATGACTGATGCTGTGTTACACATGTTGTTAAAGGCACACTATGCAACAAGTGCAACGCAAGGAAAAACAAAGTATATATAACTCAAAATTAATCCCACTCAATGATCACTTATGTACGGAGCCCCTAAAGGGACATGGAGGAAAAAAAAAAATTTTGGTTGAGAAAAAAAAAAAAAAAAAAAATCAAACTCGAGAATCTCGAGATCAAAGTCGAGATTCTCGAGTTTAAAGTCGAGATTCTCGAGTTTAAAGTCGAGATTCTCGACTTTGCCTTCAAACCTCACTCACCGTCACCAATGGTCCATGCATCAAAGGCATATCAATTAATTTATGGGAAACCACACAACAGTGTCATGGAGGAGTACTTGGAGCATTCTCTCTCACACTAACACCAAACTACAACCTATTAGGCCTAAATCTAACGTTTATTATGCACATTGGAGAGAAAAGTGACAATGCTTCACTTCATTTTGGCGCACCATGGACAGAGAGCGGAGGTCTAATTGTCAATACACACACACACACACACACACACACACACAGGCCATATGAAATTCAACCGGATTATGCAAACTTTCTATTTTTCCTCACTTGGAGAGAGAAAAAGCACTGTTCCTGTGCGCTCTGGCACTACACCAGCTGTACCCGGCGTGAGCCTCAAACTGTGTCTTAATAGAAAAAATAACTGCAGGTCATATGACAAAACTAGCGATCGGACTAGGTTAGTAAAGCCGCATTCACACTTTCAGCCTTTCCCTGGAAGAGATCGTGTGTGAATAAAACACAGTTTGGACTACAATAAATCGATCGCTGATTATAAAAACTAAATTAAACTAATAGTTTGAGGAGAGTCTGCACTGGTGAATTCTAATTATAGCAGAAATTCGTCTGCTGTGCGCTGAGGAGAAACAGCGCCTGATTTGTTTTGCCTCGCACACGGTCGAGAGAGATAAGAGGCTTCACCCGACGGCACATGTTATTAATCTATTGCACCCAAAAAATCACAAATTTTAACTAAATAGCAGCAAAACTGTCAGGATCGCGTGGCGCTGTCCAATGTGCAGATCTGAAGCAGAACAGTTACCAGCGTGTCTGTTTCTCCCCAGCGCACAGCAAAGGAAGTTCTGCTATATTAAAAATACGCCAGTCCAGACTCTGTGTTTTATTCACACACGATATCTTCCTGGGAAAGGCTGAAAGTGTGAATGCGGCTTTACTAACCTAGTCCGATCGCTAGTTTTGTCATATGACCTGCAGTTATCTTTTCTATTAAGACACAGTTTGAGGCTCACGCCGGGCACAGCTGGTGTAGTGCCAGAGTGCACAGGAACAGCGCTTTTTCTCTCTCCAAGTGAGGAAAAATAGAAAGTTCGCATAATCCGGTTGAATTTCATATGGCCTGTGTGTGTGTGTGTGTGTGTGTGTGTGTGTGTGTGTGTGTGTGTGTGTGTGTGTGTGTGTGTTGACAATTAGACCTCCGCTCTCTGTCCATGGTGCGCCAAAATGAAGTGAAGCATTGTCACTTTTCTCTCCAATGTGCATAATAAACGTTAGATTTAGGCCTAATAGGTTGTAGTTTGGTGTTAGTGTGAGAGAGAATGCTCCAAGTACTCCTCCATGACACTGTTGTGTGGTTTCCCATACATTAATTGATATGCCTTTGATGCATGGACCATTGGTGACGGTGAGTGAGGTTTGAAGGCAAAGTCGAGATTCTCGAGTTTAAAGTCGAGATTCTCGAGTTTAAAGTCGAGATTCTCGAGTTTAAAGTCGAGATTCTCGAGTTTAAAGTCGAGAATCTCGAGTTTGATTTTTTTTTTTTTTTCAACCAACATTTTTTTTCCTCCGTTCTTTTTATTTATTTTTTTTTCTCAACCAAAAAATTTTTTTTTCCTCCATGTCCCTTTAGGGCCTCCGTACTTATGCCCCACTAGAATGAGTGGTGGGTGTATTTGACATGAGTAACACTTGTTGTTTTTGATTTGTAAACAGAAGATTCAGACATATATACCCATAGCTCCTCCCCGGTAGGCTACTTCACACTACCAACTGATTTTTATGTGCTTATTAGTACTATTACTATATGTATTACTTATTAGTATGTGCATAAATCAGAGTTCACACAATACCAAGCCATCTCCAGTGAGATGTTACGTAACTTCTTTTAAGTGTATGTTGGTGGAGGCAGTTGAGAAGTAAGCTGACCTTTGACGTAACTCTGGTGGTAATGCTCTTGCAACAGGCTGCAGTAGTTGGCCAGCTCCTTATGTTTGTGAGAGTGAGCCAGGAGGTCGCTCCAAGGGGACGGACTGCTGCGCTCCTGAGACAGTGTCCTGCAGCATGGAATACACACACTTATCACACCGTACCCATCACTTCATTTACAATTTTCAAATATTTATGTTAATTTATCAACCTTAATCCCATATGTGTAAAAACTAAAATCAAATCATTAAGAAATATTTTGCCAAATACACATCTCCACTACAAAAAAAAAGGCAAAAAGCCTGTGAGTCCCAGCGGAAGTAGCACAGCATGAGTTTGATGCAACAGATGAAAACCACAGCAAAGCAGAAACATCAAGCAGCTGAAACAAGACTGATTGGCATAGAATGTGCAATTCATCAAGTGCAAAGCAAGGGGTCAAAATGTCACTGAAAACAAACTGCTCCAACATACACACTCACTTGCAAAGCGGTAGCAAGCACGGTTGTTTGGTCTTAGCATTTTTGTAAAATTCGAAATAAGAGAAGAAAAAAACAAGCACACAAAAAACATTAAATATGTCGAATATGATATTCTGATCATTTGTTACTTGGGGATCCACGTTTCGACGAGCAGCCGGGCCGGGCCGTTCCTCAAAACGTAGATATGTGATGTTGTGGGCATTGCAGTGTGAAAACACACAACTTTTTTTCAGTGTGCACACACGATGGACAGGTAGTGGATGGTGAGTAGATATTAGCTGATTTTGACAAAAAGTGTTCTGGATTATGATCGCTTAGTATGCCTTTAATGAAACAAAGGTATGTTTACCTTTCCCTGTCCTTTACATGTTGTGACTGTGAGGGAATTTTCGGGCTTTGGTATAGTTTATATTAATGTCAAAGATTAATAATTAATGTATGCCTGTCTTGTGTGTCTGTCTATCTCTCAGGCACTAGGTCAGCCATGTAGCCTGTTAGGATACACTTAGGCCAGCTGTATAGATAACGTCTCATATCCCTAGACAGTGGCGGACTCAGACTGTTTGAAGGGCAGGGGTGAAAAAATAAAAAGGGCACCATGTGGACACAGTGGCGTTTGTAACTCGATGGTGTTTTGTTCCCCCAGCGGAGCCTTAAAGGCAGCGCTGCCTGGAAGGCACTTGTTACATCTCCATGGAGCACTTACTTGTGGCACTTTGTAGTTTGGTTTATTTGCAGCTATAGTACTGTCGTGATTCTTGTTGTTCTGAGTTTGTACCCTCATTGTTGAATGCACTTAATGGAAGTTGCTTTGGATAAAAGCGTCAGCTAAATAGAATGTAATGTAACGAAACACCAAACACTGTCTTTGTAGATGTTAAAAAAAACTGTTGGGCTCATACAATTAAACGGGGGGTCTGGGGGTCCCCCCCGCCAGAAAAAATTGTGCTTCAAAGACACTGTTTCCCCTAATTCTAGCGACTTTATAAACACTAAAATGAGTTGTTCACATCATTGTGCACTTTACTTTCACATTTTAGCCTAAAAAGGGAGGATGCCTTGCTGCTTTCATCTTTACTAACATTTAAGTAAATTAGACTGGAGAAAAATCAATGTGCCACTACCATACAGTCTTTGACCGCTGACAGCCAGCTACAGAAATATTGAAGGAAGTTTTCGTTCATGTTGAGGTGATAGCTGACTATTATCGTCTCTCTTGCATGAAATGACCTACACTAGAATGAGGACCGGATCTTGACATTCAAAAAATGTATATACATTTTAAATGGATTATGCAAACTGAAAATATAAAGTTTTTCTAACTTGGCATCTAATTGCGCCTTTCCACTATGGGTACGGACGGACATACTCTTAATCCGCTTTTTGCTTTGTTATCCAGTAGAGAGTTAAATACCACTCGATGTAGCTGTTTGTCATAGCGACGCCACATGAAAGCAACGCCTCTTTCGCATTCCCCGTTCGTCGGCTACCAAAGAGAGGAACGTCTGCACCTCATTAGAGTACTGCAACATATCTTTTCGGTTTGCCATATTCTTGCTCCAGAGGGCTCATCATCATCATTTAGGCCTATTGTATGGAGGCGCAACCTAGGGCACTCAATCATTTTTGTTCACATGTAAAGGGCAGCCAATAAGGCACTTTCTCTCATTTTCACCACCATAGAGGGCACTTTAGCAACACTTTTTCAACCATGGGGGCACCAGATGGGCAGAAGGGCACTATAAGGACCAGAAGGGCACTATCAGGGCACTAGAAGGACCAGACGGGCAGAAGGGCACTAGAAGGGCACTAGAAGGGCACTAGAAGGACACTAGAAGGACCAGACGGGCACTAGAAGGGCACTAGAAGGACACTAAAAGGGCACTAGAAGGACCAGACGGGCACTAGAAGGACCAGACGAGCAGAAGGGCACTATAAGGACACTATCAGGGCACTAGAACGGCCAGACGGGCAGAAGGGGACTAGAGGGGCACTATCAGGCACTAGAAGGGCACCAGACGGGCAGAAGGGGACTATAAGAGCACTCATTAAGGCACGTCATCGAATTTTCTTGTTCTAGAGGGCACATCATCATCATTTATTGTATGAAGGGGCATCCTAGAGGGCACCAAATCATGTTTTGCACGTGAAAAGGGCAGCAAATAAGGCATTTCCTCTCGTTTTCACCACTCTTGAGGGCACTTTAGCGCGCTTTTTCAACCATTGAGCCACGAGGGGGGGGCGGTCACCCCCCCCCCTGAGTCCGCCACTGTCCCTAGACTCTAATGAGACTCTAAGATCTAAGATTGTTATTGTTTACTGTGTTCAAGTCAGACCCAAAACACTGGTACGTTTGATGCCCGAGCCAGGAGCCTGAGAGATAGCACAAAGTAAATACACTGCTCTCAGGAAGTGTCTGTCAGAACTGAATCGCAGTCACCCGAGTTGCAGTCTGGTTCTCGTTGGTCAAGCCTGTAATAAATATTGATTCATAATTCATCCAAGTCTCCTGAAACAATCTTCCACCTGAGTTGACCTCGAAATAACTTTGATCCCAGTGACAATGTGGCAGAGTTGAGTTAAAAGATGCCAATGCATCAAATAATGAGGTAGCAACACTTGACCCCCTGTGACGGGACCGTGGCTGGCGTAGATATAGGCATAAACACCGGTGCTTCGCTGTACTCGTTGTGAAAGTTCCCCGGACGTAGCCGTTATGTTTGGGTTCATTATGGAGGTGGTGGCCGCACACAACCGGGTGAGTTAACTAACGCTATCCGACCGGTGCTAACTTGGTTTATCGGCCGCTATATTCACTGAATTAACCAGGAAGCCCATTCTCCTGGCTCACTTTCCCCACGTCTTCTAACCCAACCCCGAGCGGCTTCATATCACCAGCCAGCCGCATTTCCTACTCGGTGTTTCTCAGCCTCTGTGTTGTCCTCCCACCCATGCTCCCACCATGCCGATGTCCGTAACGTCGGGTCAAGCTCACCGCTGATTGGCCAACACGGCTAAACGTCACGCGCTGGAGCGTTGAAAGTTAAATTTTTTCATCTCGGGCGATGGTGCGTTGACGCTTTGGTAACGCGGCTGCCGTGCCCAAAGCGACGCTTTGCCGCGGCCAACGGATCATCGCGCCTAAACCAATGGTTCCCTATGCAAAAATAGGATTTTTCAACGCCGCCACCGCACCCAACGCGTTTGGTCTGTTCTCACCTTAAGAAGAAGTGTTTTAAGCAATACGCTTAATCAATGTGCCTTTTTGTGTCATATCAATAAATAATTGTGAGATATTTTTTTATTTTTTTTATTGTCTAATTGATAATTTCCTACATTCAAACGACATCACTGCAGCACACATATTCTGATAGTCCAGGTTGTGACCCAAATAAATGATAGCTTGACAGCTATGCATTATAGGGGTGATGAATGCAATCTTAATAAGAGAATAAATCCAGGCAAACCAAAACATCTCAAAAATGGCTTAGGGCTCAGAAGTTAAAAGGCTGGTACAAGCTCTTAAGGGATGCACTGTGCACAATGTATATATACATAGTTAAATAATATACACTCAACAAAAATATAAACGCAACACTTTTGTTTTTGCTCCCATTTTTCATGAGATGGACTTAAAGATCTAAAATTCATTCCAGATACACAATATTACCATTTCTCTCAAACTTTGTTCACAAATCTTTCTAAATGTGTGATAGTGAGCACTTCTGCTTTGCTGAGATAATCCATCCCACCTCACAGGTGTGCCACATCAAGATGCTGATCTGACATCATGATTAGTGCACAGGTGTGCCTTAGACTGTCCAAAATAAAAGGCCACTCTGAAATGTGCATTTTTTTGCTTTATTGGGGATCTGGGGACTCAGAACCAGTCAGTATCTGGTGTGACCACCATTTGCCTCATGCAGTGCAACACATCTTCTTCGCATAGAGTTTATCAGATTGTCAATTGTGGCCTGTGGAATGTTGGTCCACTCCTCTTCAATGGCTGTGCGAAGTTGCTGGATATTAGTGGGAAGTGGTGCACGCTGTTGTATACGCCGGTCAAGCACATCCCAAACATGCTCAATGGGTGACATGTCCGGTGAGTATGCTGGCCATGCAAGAACTGGGACATTTTCAGCTTCCAAGAATTGTGTACAGACCCTTGCAACATGGGGCCGTGCATTATCTTGCTGAAACGTGAGGTGATGTTCATGGATGTAAGGCACAACAATGGGCCTCAGGATCTCATCACGGTATCTCTGTGCATTCAAAATGCCATCAATAAAATGCACCTGTGGTCTTCGTCCATAACAGATGCCTGCCCATACCATAACCCCACCACCACCATGGGCCACTCGATCCACAACATTGACATCAGCAAAGCGCTCACCCACACGACGCCGCACACGCTGTCTGCCATCTGCCCTGAACAATGTAAACCGAGATTCATCCGTGAAGAGAACACCTCTCCAACGTGCCAGACGCCATCGAATGTGAGCATTTGCCCACTCAAGTCTGTTACGGCGACGAGCTGAAGTCAGGTCAAGACCCCGATGAGGACGACGAGCATGCAGTTGAGCTTCCCTGAAACGGTTTCTGACAGTTTGTGCAGAAATTGTTTGGTTGTGCAAACCAATTGTTTCAGCAGCTGTCTCAGTGGCTGTTCTCAGACGATCTTGCAGGTGAACCTGCTGGATGTGGACGTCCTGGGCTGGTGTGGTTACACATGGTCTGCGGTTGTGAGGCCGGTTGGATGTACTGCCATATTCTCTGAAACGCCCTTGGAGACGGCTTATGGTGGAGAAATGAACATTCAATGCACGAGCAAAAGATCTGGTTGACATTCCTGCTGTCAGCATGCCAATTGCACGCTCCCTCAATGCTTGTGGCATCTGTGGCATTTTGCTGTGAGACAAAACTGCACATTTCAGGGTGGCCTTTTATTGTGGACAGTCTAAGGCACACCTGTGCACTAATCATGATGTCAGATCAGCATCTTGATGTGGCACACCTGTGAGGTGGGATGGATTTTCTCAGCAAAGCAGAAGTGCTCACTATCACACATTTAGACAGATTTGTGAACAATGTTTGAGAGAAATGGTAATATTGTGTATCTGGAATAAATTTTAGATCTTTAAGTCCATCTCATGAAAAATGGGAGCAAAAACAAAAGTGTTGCGTTTATATTTTTGTTGAGTGTATATTACATTTGCAGATGAGTCTAAAAAGCTGGGTGAAAAAGAAAGGCAGGCGGGGACAATGGAGGAGCTGAGGTTAGTAAAGCAAATTAGGGAAGCAAATTTTCAAGCTAATGAGAATTTTCTTTTGGATTTGAATGCATAATGCTAGGTGATATTATTTGAACATTACAAATACATGTATAAAAGGTAATTTGATGGAAACAAATAAGATTTCTAGCATTTCTTACTTGTTGTTTAAATACTCAAGTTTATTACAGAAAATACAGGTAGACCAAGTGAGCGAGGAAAGAGAAGTGACAGAGAAGCAAGGAGAACAAGAGAGAGAGGGTGAAGTGGTAGAACCTGAGAGGTGTTTTGCCCATGATTGCAGGAGATTTCATTTTTAAACAATGTGTCTTATGTAAAAAACAGTGTGTAGTGTTTTGAAAGAAGTGTGTTGGAGAATTTCAAACACAGTGCAAAGCACTTATTGTGTTTGTAGGGTTGGTGCTTTTGTTTAGAGCATGGTTACAAAAGTAAGAGGCTTTTTGTTTAAATATTAATTTCTATACAAAAATGTCAAAATCTGTAAATGAAGACACAAAAGGCAAAGTTACAACACCAATAATCCTATCTACAGTAATACAAAGGACTGTGTGAATAGGATTTAAGTGCATATTCTCCTCTCAAAATGCACCAGATTCATGGATTCCTACGGTGGCGCTGAGCATTCACCAAATAAAAAAAAGTTTCACAGCTAATGTACCCGTTAGCACACTCAGGATCTCGTAATTACGAGATAATATCTCGTAATTACGAGATAAAGATATCGTAATTACGAGATAAAGATCTCGTAAAAGATCTCGTAATTACGAGATAAGGATCACCCTCTCATTCATCAATAACGATGCCTGTGTGTGTGTGTGTGTGTGTGTGTGTGTGTGTGTGTGTGTGTGTGTGTGTGTGTGTGTGTGTGTGTGTGTGTGTGTGTGTGTGTGTGTGTGTGTGTGTGTGTGTGTGTGTGTGTGTGTGTGTGTGTGTGTGTGCAGACGAGGTGAACCTAGCCATAGGCAAACGCAGGCAATTGCCTTGGTTTCCGGACTACAATGGGCCCCATAATCAATACACTTATTTTAAAATTTTTTTTACTGTTCATTCATTAATCAGCGACCGCATCGGGTACTGAGGGACATCTTTCGGCTTTACGCCCGTGATCAGCTGCTGGTCCGACTGGGCTTTTCTCCTGAACAGTCCAAGTGACTGCATATCTGCGCAAAGTTGACATGGCTAATACTCATTGCCATGCCCTCCTTGTAGAAAGTTTGTATGTGTTTGTATGAGTCAAGGATCACACCGAGTTTAAACGACTGCATTTAATCCAAGCTTTCAATAAAACTGTGCTTCGATACGGTAAACAGGAGGTATAAGTGAACTAGCCCACCGGGCATTCTGATTGGATAAGGCAAAACAGTATGGTGGCTACGGTGGCTCATAGTGAACCAACTGCATATTTTAACCAAATGCTAATGTTAGCACACTCATGCCTATGGCTAGGTTCACCTCGTCTGCACACACACACACACACACACACACACACACACACACACACACACACACACACACACACACACACACACACACACACACACACACACACACACACACACACACACACACACACACACACACACACACACAAAGACTACTCAAGAGTACAAGTAGACCTACTGAATTACTCCGGATTTATTTTTGAAATATACAGAGCAAAACAAACGGTACAGAATAGACACGAACAAAATATAAAACAGCAATGTTCAAATAAAGATATGTTAAATAACATCATTTTAAATAAAACAATAAATAAGGTATTTAAAAAACAAATGAATAACCCTTGAACTCAAACAATAATAAATTAATTATCTGCCAAATTAAATACATCACCCTTCAAATAAAATGATAATAAATTAGGCTTGTCCAAAATTATATTAATTAAAACCAATACACTTATAACACTGTTGCAATTGTTTTGCACATACACATTTTTAAACTACACTCAACAAAAATATAAACGCGGGTGGCCTTTTATTGTGGACAGTCTAAGGCACACCTGTGCACTAATCATGATGCCAGATCAGCATCTTGATGTGGCACACCTGTGAGGTGGGATGGATTATCTCAGCAAAGCAGAAGTGCTCACTATCACACATTTAGACAGATTTGTGAACAATGTTTGAGAGAAATGGTACAATTGTGTATCTGGAATGAATTTTAGATCTTTAAGTCCATCTCATGAAAAATGGGAGCAAAAACAAAAGTGTTGCGTTTATATTTTTGTTGAGTGTAATTCCTACAATATGTCACAGGCCCTGAGAAAATTATCTAGGTTGGGCTTAGCCCCTAAATTATAAAACACACAAAATTAAACTTGGTTACACATCAAAACCTGCTGGCACACTAACTTAACGTATGAAACTACAGAGAGGCTAAAAAAAGAGACCACTCTCAGACTCTCACACAGCCAGACTAGGGCATACAGGGAGAACAGGACATGTGTCAAAGAAGAACAGTGATTGCGTTCCGAATCGCATACTTTCTACTATATAGTATGTAGAAAAAAGATTTAGGATGTCCCGATTCTTGTGGCTAGATTTAGGATGGTTAGAAGTACCCGGATGTCCTACTTCATGCGGCCAAGATTGTTAGTGTTGAAAAGTGCATCCTATTTGGGCGATTCTGACCCACAATCCAGTGCGCACGTGAAGTGACGTAACATCGACGGAGCCTCCATATGAAAACAAACGGGGATGCGACGGATATAAAAGCAAGAGGCAAGATCAAGGCGCAATGTTATGATGAAATAAGAGAAAAGTATGTCCCAATAGTATGCCTACTGCATCCTAACTAGATTCTTTTTATCGTTGGATGTAGTATGTAGAATAGAAAAAAGAAAGAGTATGCGATTCGGAACGCAACCAGAGTCTCTGTAATTGTGAGTGTGTGGGTGTCTGTGTCAATGCGATTGTGAGTGTGTGATTGTTATTTTGTGAGTTAGTGTGATTGAGAGCTTGCGAGTGTGTGAGTTTGTATTTGAGGCCAGGGGTGTGGCTATTGCTCCTCGGAATCAGCGGTTTCTTCCATTTTCTCGACTCACCCAGATAGTCGGTAAAATATGCGTTTAACCTACATGGCACGGCCACGGACACAACATTGGTGCGGAACCGGAGCCTTTAAAAAAGTCCGCGGACATTGTTGAGCCCATAGACATAATAAAGGATAGACGCCGCGTTGGGCGTTGAGCGCGAGAAATGCAGGCGCCATCTTGGACCGGTCAAAACTGATGAAAACAAATGTCCCCACTCGGTGATAGTAAACAAGATGCCAGAGCACTGTGCTGCGTTTTGCTGCTCGAATCGGCGGACCATTTGAGTATTATTGTTTGCTGTTGTTGTTTGATTTTCCCTTAATTTAATACTTTTGATTGCTGTGGTTTTGTATTGAATGTGTTTTTAAATGTACCGCGCTGCAAGGCACGCATTGATTTCCTGTCTGTGTCTGAGGAACCAACTCGAGACTAGACTGAACTTGGTATTCCCCCCTCCCCCCTAGTATAGAACATTGGACAACCAAGAAGACTTTGCTTTTAAATAATCCCGTCCTCTTTTAAGAGGCAATTGCCTAACAAGCTTGTGTTTTAAATTAGAGAAATAAAACATATTTTTACATGAACACTCATGTTGTCCTTCTCTTTTAATGAGATATTATATACCCTGGTTTTTATTTATATTTAATGCCTTCATGGGAAACATCCACCCTTCATATACCATGCTCGACTAACTAAATTTCCCCGAGCTAACTCCAGTTTAGGAATAACTGCCTTTTCATGTAGTGCCCCTAATTCATGGAATGCTCTGCAGAGCAACTTAAAAATGACTGCTCTTCCTACTCTTGGTTTATTTGAATCTATGATTTCTGAATTTTACACATCTGACTGTAACTGTTTTAGCTGAATTCATTGTTCATTTAGTATTTTAATTTTGCTCTTTTTTTGTATTTTGTATAGGCCTACTTTATTTAAATTAATATATTTTATCCTATTTTATTTCTGTTCTCTGTTTATGTTATCCCTGTGATTGTCTTTATTGTGTATGCTCGTCACTGTAAATGAATAAATATATTTATATATAGCCTAATCATATATTGTTAACTTGTTAAAATAGCTGACTTTACTGCCCCTATCTGTTTCTGCTTCTCTATCATATTTAGTCTATAGTGTGTGATTTGCAAAATACATATCATAGCCTACAACACATATCAGACGTCCCCATTGTTGGTTGCCTGTCCCTGGCTAAACAGAAACAACTACCTGTTCCTGTTTTGTTGACACCTCATTAGGTTTTTCAGTCAGATTGCTAGTCAAACTGGAAATGTCTCCGTTTTCCCCCTTTTCGGGGGATGTTCCTCGTTTTGATCTCGGACGTCTGGTTACTTATATCATATCAGAATCTTCTATGACTGTTAAGCCCACTATGAATATTAAAACACGTCGAAACTCGTACCCTGTATCTTAGCTACATGTATGATATTTGCAGCAAAGAAAACCGCGTGAAAATCAGGCCCAAAACTACTCAAATGTCACATTTGCATTTTCTTTTTTGTTGAATGCTTGAAAATTTGCGTTTGAATTAAAGCAGAAAAGAATCAAATATGGGTAAATACTTTATTTGTAGAGAATTTGATTATTTATATTGTTTTTTTATAATTAGGGCCCGAGCACCGACCGGTGCGAAGCCCTATTGAAACCGCCAGGATTTTTATTAGGGCCCGAGCACCGACCGGTGCGAAGCCCTATTGAAACCGCTAGGATTTTTATTCTTTTTATTATTATTATTATTATTATTCTTAGTCATTTTTGGCACTTTTCACCCCCTTCCCATCGAAAAAAAACGGAAAAACTTTGCAGACAGGTCAGACCTGCAAAAAATTGCAACTTATCAGTGGTTTCGGGATTTGTGCATTAAAATTGCGCCCCCTATGGCCAAAAACTGTTTTTAAGGAAATGCATGCTCAAAAATTGGGCTAGAAGCCTGAAATTTTAGGACAACATGTAATGGCCCAAGGCGCACATAAATGCGTTGTATGTCATTAGCCAAAATCAACAGGAAGTCGGCCATGTTGGATTTAGTGCCTAAAATCGCCAAAACCATAATTTCGCATTTCGACGAACTGGTCCTAGAGTTTTTACGCCAGGGACGTCAAACCACTGCTCAAGTACTCAAAACACTTGCCCGATGTTAAATTGCGAAAAGATTTCAACGGCACAGTAGTACCAGTGATCTATTGGGGGTCAAAGTTGACGTAAACATCATAATTAACGAACCTCATGAAACTTTAATTCATCATAACTCAGGCTGTGTTATACCTAGCTGCACCAAATTAATAACCCAAATGTATCTTTACAGACCCCACAAAAAAGCCTCTTGAAGCCCCGCCCCAAAATCAACAGGAAGTCTTTTAATTTGAAATATGTGAATTTCTGACTCAAAAATCATCAAAATGTTCAAAAATTAATAACTCCTAGCAGGAACATATTTAGAAAAACGTCCAGTGTACGGACACTCATCTATCATGGAATATACACCACAACATTTTTTGTTTGATTCCGAATAACTATGACGAGATGGGAGCCGATATTCGCCAAAATGGCGTCTAAAGTCAGAACTCCACATTACTCTGCAGGATTGCAGAGCAAAGTGGACTCATAACAACTTTTTGTGCAAAAAAAATATGATAGGGTACGTCCTCCGACATGAAAGATGATATACCCGAAAGCTTGTTTTATCCGGAATAACCGTCTTGCAGAACGGGCGCCACATTCGCCCAAAAACATCAAAAATGAACCTGATGAACCCTTTGAATGATCATAACTCAGGCTGTGTTATACTTAGAACCACACAATTTTATACAGCAATGTACAATCCCAGTACAAACAAAAAAGCCTCTTGACGCCCCGCCCCAAAATCAACAGGAAGTGTTCTTTTTAGCAATATTCACCATAAAAACAGGAAGTTGCCCTAACTCCACCATACTCTGTCTCATCTTCTCCAAATTTGGTATGGTAAATGACACCCAAGGCCTGAGAAAGCCCAAACACTAATATTCATACAAAGTGAGAGCGCCATCTGTCAAAACGCCTTCGCTGTAGCTTGGCGTCTACGAAGTTGACGCCAAGTTGCTGTAACTCCACTATACTCAGTCTGATCTTCTCAACATTTGATAGGCTTAATGAGACCCAAGGCCTGAGTAAGCCCACACAATAATATTAAGAAAAAGTGAGAGCGCCAACTGCTGGGTCAAGTAAATATTGCATGCTAGTTATTTACCTTCAAGTCCTACACACTTTATCAAATCAACCTCAAAGCAGCTCAGGGAGGTCTGGAGACAGCCACCATGATAACACGGGAAGCTGGTTCAATCAGCTGAGATGCTTTCGCCATAGCTTGTTTTATGTGCCACAAAACAGGAAGACACTCTAACTATCATTCTTCACTCATTCATTCTTCATTAACAACACTCTAAGATAAACTACACCTTTTCAATTATGAAGCATTGCAGTAAGTGAAAATATTATAACACAATATATGTTGATATAGAGTCTGTACAATTACAAAAAAAATCATTTTCAAGTTGTCACCTCTATCCACAGAATGTCTGCTATTTTAAATTGTGTTTTCAACTTGCCACTAGATGGCAGTATTGCATTACAAATAGAGGGACTGAAGACTTCTCTTAGCCCAGTGGTTCTCAATTATTTTCTGTCATGCCCCCCCTAGGGGACAAACATTTTTTCGCGCCCCCCCCCCCCCCCTAAATTGAAATACTATTGAGAACCTGCTAATATTTATTTATTAATCCGTACAAAAACACTGTTTCTGGCATGAGCATTCTGCATACAATCACCTTAATATCAAATTAGATGTTAGATTATAAAATTAGCTGATAACTTCTGCAGCAACTTTAAAAAAATTTGAAGTTCAGTTTATTAGCTCAATTTGTAACATTTAAACAAGACAACTCAGTCTGTGTGAATCTCAGGACAGAGAAACAAGAGCAAATGATTAACTGAGGTTTGCATTTCATTCAAAACATTTCACAACTGTAAACATAGGTGGTGTTTTTTCATTATTATAGGCCAATATGCCTTCTATGATGCGAACCTATAATTGATTAATGTTATTATTAGTGTACTTGCTTTATTTCCTTCTGAATAGCCTACAGAGACACTTGGAGACACATGTGGACGTTTATTTACTGCAAATCACGGCCTTTCGCACGGTTATGCCCATACACAAGCATACATCGCGCTTCGCTGTAATTTCGCTCTGCAATGTCCCATGTGCTGCAAACTTCACCTTCCTGGTAAGAGTCCAGGCCTGAGGTTGTCCTTGCATCCATATCAAGCACGTCGCGGCAACTTCCGCGCTTCCGGCGACAGGTATTGCTGTGCCGCGCGCTCCGAGGAGGCACGTTCTCTTGTGCGGTCGCCCGGAGCGCCGCGGACGGCCAGGACGGCGAGCAGCACGGAGGTGCGAGGGCCCGGTCATCACTGCTTGCAGTTTTAATTATTAATTGAATTTACAAAAAATATGCTATATCGTCAAATATATCGTTATCGGGATATGAAATTCCTATATCGGGATATGAAATTTTGGTCATATCGCCCAGCCCTACACTAGCCTATGTGAGGCTCGCCATCCAAACTGACAGAGCTTGATCTATTTTGCAAAGAAGAATGGGCAAAAATTTCAGTCTGTAGATGTGCATAGCTGGTAGAGACTAGGGATGTAACAATATACCGCAAAACGGTCGTTCGCGATATGAAAAGGCCACAAATGTCAACCATACGTTTTTTCTTGTAATACCGTGTCACGGTAAAGAGGTGAGCTTGCATGGTAAATGCGCTCGGTCATTGTGGAGTTTGGTGAGCAACGTTGTCATAAACGTAGCACTCAATCTAACACTGTATGGGTTACACCAACATTGGAAACCAAACAATAACACATCGACACAACATCACTGAAACATGACTTCTAACTTTAAAATTAACAGTCACGTCTCAAGTGGGCCGTTGTTTACACTACGCAGAGCAGCGCGTGAAGCTTCACAACATTGAGTCAAGAAGAAGCGAGAGAAAAGGGAGCGATAGAGAAAAAGATCGGCATAGTAGCTTCCCAGACTGAAGAGAAAGTTGCTCGCGGGTGAATTATATCATTATGAATCCAGGCGAACGTGAGGAAATGATACAAAAAAAAAAAAAAAAACATCCACCGCAACTGTGCGTTACATCCCCGGTAAAGTCGGCGAACTCCCGTGAAAGGCAGATGAAGGAAATAAGTCCAAAGATCCTTAATATATTCATCACAACTTCACGTGAACTCAGCATAGGAACTCAGCTATACCGGCATGTTGCGCAATACTATGGAATCCCTACTAGGTCAAACTTAGGTGACACTACTGTCAAACATAGGTGACGTTACGAAAGTGTGAGGAAGCGAGGGGAGAGGAGTGCACTGCAAAAACATTGATTTTGAGACTGCAAATTTAATTGATAACAAATAAAAATCATAATTTAATATTTTACTGAGTTCATTGTGCCTGTCATAATGTAGGCCTATTAAGGTAAAAGCAAGGCTTGTAAAAATAGTGTTGAATAAAATAGAGTTGATAAGCAAATAAAACATTTAAAAAAAATGGGAAAATTATCACACTATTGTTATATTATTTTATTTTATGCATACTTTTACAAGTGCCTAAATTAAGTTTAGATTTAAAATTCCAATTTCATTTTAAAATTATAGATGTAATGCTTCTTAAAAAAAGCAGTAGAGAAGCAGTGTCTTTGTTTTGGTGATAAGTTGTTTAAATCGCTCAGAGATCTCCTCATAATAAGATATAAAAATTTGAATTATTTGTGTGTTTTATTTAAAGCAGCGGTACAACATTTCATTTAAGGGGGTAGAAATGAATTCCGCGCTTAACCCATTGATGACGGCTGCTGCGCGATGCTATATTGTATCTCCTGCCTGATGCTGCGTAGCGCAGCATTGTACTTTATCTAATTTTCATGGCGCGCGCAGCATAGAATGCACCGTCATTGGTTCAAATACACATGAGGTGGGTTTTGTTGATTTTTTTAAAGACCACGTGACCACCCAAAAGTTGTGTGGTTTGCCAAAAATCAGTCAATAAAGAATAAATAAAAAATAAAACAATAAAAAAATAAACCGGCTGTGTCGGCGATAGTGTATTACAGAACAGTTAGTGGCTTTCGGAGCGCAGAATCTAGGTCTACTATAGGCTACTGACGAAAATCACACAACACATTGCATCTATTTATTAACAATATTTAAGAATTTAGGCTATATTTTGCTGCTCCAACTCAAATTCAGCCCAGCCAGGCGATAGTTAAGTTTCAGTTTCGTTTTCATCTGCGTGGTATACAGCCGTTTGGACCAGCTGATCGGCTCCCGACATCGGGAATCAGTCTGCGTTCCAGTTGTACTGGGAAGTCGGATTTATGGTGCCAGTGATAATAGAACTAAATAATAAAATAAAGCTATCTCTTCCTTCCTCTATCTGTCTATCTTTATCTCTCCACTGCACACTCAGTCACTACTATCCATGCTAAAAGGAAGCAAGATTATACCCTCATTTAGCACATTATTTTTAAATATTTTAGAGTATTTATTCTTTTTTTTTCTCCCCCATCTAATTTTGACGATTTTTAGAAAAATGTGTTGGTTTGTAAGCGCTAAGGGAGCATGTTTAAATAAAACCTGTTAACCTTAACTTTTAAATGTATTTTATTTCATGTTTCTATATGCTACACAGGCTTAGATATTAAGGTTTTGGTAGACTTTGACAATTTGTACTATTTTTTCAGAAAACCCTCAGACATTAAGGACATGCATCCAAGATTGCCATAGTCATCAATGGGTTAATATCGTATCGTGATATTGTGATATCAATCACAATATCGTATCGTACTCAAAATTTCATATCGTTACATCCCTAGTAGAGACATACCCAAATAGACTTGCAGCTGTTATTGCAGCGAAAGGTGGAACTACAAAGTATTGACTCAGGGGGGCTGAATACTTTTGCACGCCACACTTTTCAGTTTGTAGTTCATTTGTATCATTTAATTCCACTTAAATCTCCAATCCCAATAAAATACATTTACGTGTTTGGTTGTAATGTGACAACATTTGGAAAAGCTCAAGGGGTATGAATACTTTTGCAAGCCACTGTATATTACATTTCTATTTAGTCATTTGGCCAACAATTCTGTCCAAGCCATGTGCATAAGCATTTAAGAATCATTTCCCTTTTCATTTTGAGAAAGAGCTAAAGAACAATCTAGACAGACGGACCGAGAGACGCTTAGACTTCACTTCACAACTATAGTATCTTTTTTGAGCTATGAGATCATTGTGTATTGTAAATCATTAAGTAAATGAGCACTGTTTTATAAAGGATTCAATGAGAAGGGATTTCACCTTCATGGCCTAATCCTACTTCCAACACCAATGAAGTGAAGCCTGCGACCTAGTTCAGCCTGAGTCTGCCACTACTCAAACATGGTATACTCCTCTCACTCCAACATTTATGCAACGCACACATTTAATCATGGCTGTGTAGTTAGTTAAGCTGTCAGTGCTCTGATTATTCTCTTGCTGTCTTGATCAGTTAATTATTAAAAAAGGCCAACCTTAACCCCAGCATCCACCCGTAAACCCTGAGTATATCTGCTATTGTTGGTCAAGGGACTCAATATCAACACAGCCCATATTCTGCATTCCCTTGTCACTGCAGTCTTACATCTCATAAATTAACTTAAAGAGAACAATATTGTTTCCCACAGGAACGACAAACATTATCCCAAAAATATGACCCATTTTTTAAGAAACTGAAATTATCTTGGAAAAAATAAATGTTGGCGAGAGTCATTTAAAAGTAAGTAATAAAGCCATGTTCTCACTGCAAAGGTCCATTCTGTTAATTTTCTCACTTGTAAATAGGGATTAGTTCATACGTTGTCAGCATAGATTTGAAAAAGCCACAAGTGTTCCACTTGAGCTGATCATTAGTATCTGCTGCAGAACATGCTCATTGTAAAAACAAAAGATGTGTGCATGGTGAAAAACTACATTTAAGTCAAGATCCAAAATCTATTAACCTTATCACCATTTGAATTCCTTGAAATCTTTTTCCCATTTCTTTTTCTATTTTGAGGCAGCCTTTTTTCTCTCAGTACCTGAAGAAGATGTCCCTGGGCTGGTGTTTGGAGTTGGGCTGAACCAGTTGCTCCTTCAGCGTCTCCAGGGAGCAGTTGTAGACGTAGACTGGGCACTTGATTTGGCTGCTGTCACTGCTGCTCTGCTGAGAAAGCTGCCTGCTAAAGGCCCTCTCTGGATCACAGAACTGGACTCCCTCTTTTCCCCCCGCATCTGAAAAAGAAACAGTAGATATCTTCCTTAAATCATTCAGCCTTGTAAGAGCCCAAAACATCGACCTACATTTTTTTTAACAAAACCCAAAATGTAATAACTGGTTGATAATGTAACAAAATGCTTTGAGTAATTTTTTACATTATGGAGCGAGCAAAAAAAATTCTCCTTATAGTGTAATTATTGTAACACATTATTGAGTGAGTCAGTAATGTATGGATTAAAGGGCTTATTGCTCCAATGTAGTGTAGTTTCGATAAAAGCATTCTTTCAATAGTTATAATGCTATTCAAGGCTCAAAGTGTTCATACACAAACTTTGATCCTACACTACAAAAATATTTTGCTCGCTCCATAATGTAATTACTGACCCAAAATGTCATAAGTTGCTACATTTTGGCCAAAAAATTATTAAGTTTTGGTCTCAGCATTTTGTTACATTATCGACCAGTTATTACATTTTGGGTTGTTGTTATGATTCTAACTGGTGTGTGTGTAAACACATGAACAGTATGTATTGTGGTGCACAAGTGTTTATTCAATTCTGGACAATGAGACCAACCTAAGCCTGGGGTCCCCATCTCTGTGTCAGACATGTGGCTGTCCCAGCTGTCCTGGTCGACAGTGTGTGGGGAGGGTCCACTACTGGAGCTCCTCTGCCCCATACAGGCTGCTGGACTGAGGCCAGACTCACAGCGGTGCAGCCCCCCACACGGGGAGTCAGCCTGGGACTGGGTCAGTGTGTCCTCCTCCTGAGTGCTCACACAACTCTCCGATGGCATCAACATCACAACATCTGGAAAACGACAGTCAACTCTGTTACATTATGAAGATTTAGTTGAAAATCCCCAAAACATTTTATATATGAGAGAAAAATCAAGTTGCACCGGTAAAGGAAGCAGGAAGGAAGGTGAGGAGGATCTGCTGGGAGCTGATGTACTTTGCATAGCACCTCCACTGTGGTGTAGAGCAGCTCCTATCCCCTAACACAGGCTCTTCATCCACTAGGTCTGCATTACTGAAACTCTGACAATACACACAGAGAAACACAGGTTTATTTCTGTACTTAGAAGGACTCATTCATATAGTCATATAATTCCATTCAATATAGATTGTTTCACAGCTTCTACCACCATTTTAAAGGCTTATTTGACCATCTTTTGTTCAAGAAGATATTCTTAAAGTGGCTACGAGGAACTTTGGCGGCTGGCGGCCCCTTTGGACAAAAGCGGTAGTATTTTTTACGACGCCAGCTGTCGTAAAGCTGTTTTCTAACGTGTGCAGGCCGGTGCGAGTGTCAAATGATTAGGACGCAATATAGTGCAGTCTGTGTTGAAAGTGTGAGGGCACGCAATCTTTTCGGCTCTGTTAGAGTGGTTAAGCCTGTTACATACTCCGCGAGAAGAAAGAACAAAGTTCTCGGTGACAGAGCTGCGAGAAGAAAATGACGTCATTTTCTTCTCTCAGCTCTTGTTTAGCTCTTCTTGCACCCGGGCCGAACTTTCTTCTCGCAGCTTGTCCGAGAACCAGACATGGGGGACTCGAGTCACATGACTTGACTCGAGTCAGACTCGAGTCGCAAATTTGAGGACTTGAGACTTGCTTGACTAACACTGATAAAAGACTTGACTTGACTTTGACTTGGTCTTCATGACTTGAGACTTGACTTAGACTTGGGACAGATGACTCGAAATGACTTGAATTTTTAAAAGTTAGATTACGTTGGAAATTATGTTTTATTTTGAAACATGATCGGGTGATTTTACAGTGCAATGTACGCAGTGCGCTGCATGGACAAACAGCGTCAGCAGGTCAACACAGGAGCAGCAGTCATGGAGGCGGCTAAACCTTTCTTTATATGTCCATGGGCTAGACCAAGAGTAATTCACGTGAGCCTCCCACACGGTTATAACCCAATCACAGTAAATATGTAGCGCCTTCTTCCCTTCCCTTTTCACGTTGTAACGGCCCCGGGAAGTCTTGTAAAAGAAAACGAAAGTAACGAGCGTTTCCTGCAGCGCTGCTGCCTTGATAACGCACGCTTCCTTATCGAGCACCCTACCTCCACGAACTGTAGGCTTTATATAAGCATCTCTGTGAGACAAAACAGCGGTTATGAATATGATGCAGTTCAACCTTCCACGTTCACCGGCTCCTTCCGACAGCTCACAGCCGCTGCCCCCGCACCGACAGCACAGCAAACTGCCCGTTATGACAGTTCGCCCCCCAGTATGAAAAATAAATTAATCGGGATGAATCAAAATGTGATCCTGCCATAAAATAAAAGGTGATATGATATTTTTGCCATAGCGCAGATCCTTGCCCTGTTTTATTCTAAATGCATTATGGGCATTAAGTGTCTGTTTTGTGTAAGTAGGCTATCTGTTACTATTTGCCTTTCTTGTTTTCCATGTTAAAAGTAAGCTACTTGAAAATTGAAAGTGGCCTAAATGTGGTTGAAAGAAAAGGAAATGTGCGGTGTTGATCATATGTGATAGATAAGGGGTCGCTATTGGATGCAGACATTATGAGATTCGGACCTTTGCTGTAAGAAAATGTTGTCAACTGGACCCATTTCAATTTTATTTGAAGACCCCTCGGTCAGACCAAGAATAATTCAATTGTAGTTCAAGGATGATGTTGTCGATGACGGTATGAAGAAGAGAACTGTGAAATGCAGGTCTTTTAAATGTAGAAACTGGGTTAGATAATATGATTTTTGTATGACTTGACTTGTGACTTGCTTGAGCTGAGCAATGACTTGACTTGTGACTTGCTTGATTCTCACCACAGTGACTTGGACTTGCTTGAGACTTGAAGGTTATGACTTGAGACTTGCTTGTGACTTGCACATTAGTGACTTACCCCCACCTCTGCCGAGAACTATTGTGTGATTGGTCAGTCTGAAGTCAATGAGGAAAGCGAAGTGCGCGTTTGAAAGAAATAAGGAAAATTCTTCTCGCGGAGTATGTAACAGGTTTTAGTGACACTGCATCAACTAATGCCAGTCAGTGCCACACACACACACACACCTGATTGCAATGACTTGATGCAGTGTCACTAACCACTCACGAAGCTGAAAGATTCCGTGCCCTCACAGAAAGCGAATGAACGAGAGACGGCAGGATGGATCACAATGAGGTAATGTGTTTATGTTGTTGTAAATAATGACTATTTCAGATAAATTATGGTCATCTGATGATGAAGCAAAGTGAACTTTGTTTTAGTACCGTTGATTCACTTAGGAGTAAACACTGCAGGACTAGTTCACTCCCGTTAAATTGTTTCTAGTTGCTTGGCAACGCTCTCCTCCCGCCCATCTATCACTCTCCCTTTTAGCTTTTGATTGTTCTTGATTGAATTTTCTTTTTTTCTTTGATGGTTCTGCCCCGTTATCAGTCATTATTACGACAAATAACTGTTTCAAACAAGGCTCCCTTTGCCTTACCTGGAGGGATAGGCTACTCAAATCGCGTTGCTGCGCTGCACTGAAATCTGCGACCAATACGAATATGTGACCATAGAGCCTGTCTGCGCAAGCTGAAAATTGGACTGGGTGTGCGACCAGTCCAAAGACATTAATACAACTATATAAAAACTGCTTTCTTTGCACTGATGGTCTCGTTTGCTGTTAAAGGTAATTTATGATTATCATAGCAAAAATTAGGCTGTTTTAAAGATATTTAAAAGTTCCTCGTAGCCGCTTTAAGTAAACAAACGGTCTGGGCCTTTATTTAGAGGTCAGAGGAGCTTTTAGGAAATATTCACACCTGCCGTGTTCGTTTGAAGCAAACTCAGGAGCGCTTTCGCCCTTGTGCAAATCTTTCAGGCAGGTGTGAACACAGCAATTGCACTTGGGGGCGGATCAAGCAGACATTTGTACAGTCTATGGAGCAGCCACACAGCGTGCTCGGCAGCGATGCAACACTTCAGCTCAGTAGTCTCGTCTTTTATTTTTCTTATTTTTTTACTGTCAAATGGCCGCTGTTCTCTGCTAAAATATACAGAAAAATAATCTATCCGGTGCCCGTGTTAACAGACCAGAGCAGCCACACAGCGCACCTAGCCAGCTCCACTATTCATCTCAGCAGTCTCTTTGATAATTTTTTTCACCATACGATTGTCTCTCTGATAAAATAGATAAAGAAATAATATGTTGATTCTGATTCACTGATTAGCCTGTTATAAAATTATGTGCAGTGCAGATACTTTTACTGCTTCTCCATATGTCATACGTACGGGGCCGGCCCTGGGCATAGGCGGTAGAGGCGAATGCTAAGGGCGCATCCATCCATAGGGGGCGTCGCAACAACAACAACAAAATAAAATAATTTGGCTACCAAAACTTTTTTTAATTTTTTTTACTAATACTGTTAATACTATCTTTTAAAAATACGAGTTAAGCTTAAAATATCACAACTACAGAGAATAGACAAACTATAAAATAAATGATAGAAGCTCCGCAGTCACCACTCTTCAGGACAGTCTCACTTCTATTGAGCACTCTTTCAACAACCTCCACCTACGGCTCAACTCTAAAAAGACAAATTGCATACTTTTCGAATGAAAAAACAACAACTCCAGCCCCCCCAAGATCCTTTGCGCTGACAACTCCGAACCGGAGTTTGTCAAGTCCTATAAATATCTAGGGCTTTGGCTGGACTCTTCCCTTTCATTCTCCGTCCATATTAATAATATTCAGACTGAAGTGAAAGCCAGATTGGCCTTTCTCTTCCGTAACAAAGCATCCTTCACACGCTCTGCTAAACTTACACTTGTAAAAATGACCATCCTGCCCATCCTTGACTATGGTGATACAATCTATAAAATGGCTTCAAAAACAGCACTACACAAACTGAACGTTCTTCACCATTCAGCGATCCGCTTTGCCACCAATGCTCCCTTTCATACACACCACTGTGAACTATTCAAACTAGTGGACTGTCCCTCCCTCCAATCCCGCCGACTCCGACATTGGCTCCAGTTTATTTAAGACACTCCTGGGTAGGGTTGGGCACCGAAACCCGGTACCAGTATGGCACCGGTGCAGATGTAAACGGTAGTAACCAGACCGAATAAGAACGAAAGTGTCGGTGCCTCATTTTGGTACCGCCCCCTGCTGTAGTCACGTTTGTATTTTGACAAACTGATCGCTCTTTATGTCATGATCGATGAAGCATGTCCGCTCGCGGATGCTGTTCTGTGTACACCGAGGAGCATTTCTCACCGGGCTGTGAGTGACGAGAACGAGCCTGACCGTCTCGAGGAGCGCGTGCACGAGTGCCCAACACTCGCTCACGTTAGCAGTTTCACAGACTGATCGTTCTTTATGTCAGACTGTTTTTGAACAGCAATGCAATGCATTTCTTTTTACGAATGACACGCGATCTAGCAGTATTGTCACGCATGTATTAGGCACGTGTAGGCTGACGATGAGGCAGCGGCCGCCTGCACGCTTCCTCCCGTCAGCTATTCTAGTGATGCCTTTACGCACGGCGGTGGAAACAAACCCAAAAAAACACACAGCGGCCCGGTGATATGGAAACATTTAATAACAAACTTCATAAAGACACACTTAAAATAACAATCTCTGCCCAAACAAAAAGCTCTGACTTGGATAACTTTATGGAGCGATCGATGTATAAAACCATCCGGTAGGCTACATGTGTCTGATGACGGGCCGTTATATTAATAATAAACAACGCGCTGCACATTAGAACAGCATGTTTATTAAATATCTCGTATCCATCCTGAGAAGGCAAACTCTCTTAAAGAATTCTACATCATCGACATTAGGCGCGTAGACGTTGGCCAAGATGACTGACTTATTGTAAAGTTTGCCTGAAACAATAATAAAACGTCCATTTTTATCTGATATAATGTTTGAGGACTCAAAAGGAATATTACTATCAATAAGGATAGCTGTGCCCCTAGCCTTACCCCTGAAATTGGAATGAAAAAATTGTCCACGCCAGCATTTACTTCGCCCATGGTCAGAGTCATGTAAGTGGGTTTCTTGAAGGAAAACTATTCCAGCCCTGAGCCGTTTTAGGTGGGTTAAGACCTTACCCCTTTTCACTTGGTGATTTAGCCCCTTGACATTCCAACTAATTAAATTAAGATTGCCCTTCATCTAGCTCAGTTATAGTGAAAGTAAAAAGAGTTGCTCCGATAAGAAAAAGAGTAGCAAAATACAGAGGAAAAGAAAGACACACAAAAAAAAGGAAAACACATATAACTGAAAGCACAGCAGGTGATAACTTATCAGCTAAACCCCCAGTTAACACCACCCCATCCCACCCAGAACCCACCCCATATATTGCTCTAAACAGCAAACCCCAAAAGACCCTTACTAGTCTCACAACAAACATCCCAAGCCTTAACTTTCTGACCTGTGCTAGCTTCCCACATAAGTCTTGTACAATTCACCCCATAACAGCTAGTAACACGATGAACAATCCAGCAAACTGTCAAAATGCAGGCACAAATAAACAAACATACCGCGCTCACCCAACAAATTCGAAATACAAAAGAAAGAACAAGGCGTGAGTTAGACGAGCTGTCCAAATGGCAAAAAAAAATAAAGAACAGACACGCTTATCTAGCCGTTTTAAAATAGAGATTCAAATAAATAAAAAAAGCGAGTGAGCTAGACAATACGTCAAAATGACAAGCAACAAAAATGTCACGTTCACCCAGCTAATTTACTCATTTTTAAAAAAGGGAGAAAAAATGTGTGTAGTACCATCGGTCTGAGAGTTTGGCTGGGGATATGTAAAGAGCATTTGTCCAAATTGTATACTCACAGCAGGCAATCATATTTACTACGGACTCACACCCAATGTAGATATGTAGTTAGATGCTTCAGAGACAGACCGCAGCCACTTTCTCTCGCCACTCTGGAGAGTAATACAAAGCCTGGCAGGGTAGAGAAGAGATGGACGGAGACCGCGCTGATAAAGTTCAGCCAAGACCCCCCTGTATTCAGCCCGCTGCTTCACGACCTCCGCGCTGTAGTCCTCGTAGAACCAGAGCTTGTGGCCGTGGTATTCCAGCTCGCCCTGTTTACGTGCCTCTCTCATAATCAGGTCTTTAGTCTGGTATCGGTGGAAGCATATGACGACGGGTCGCGGCCTCTCGTGCGGGCCCGGTTTGGGTGCCAGAGTGCGGTGAGCTCTGTCCAGCTCCGGGGGAGAAGGGAGAACTTGATCACCAAGAACTTCAACGAGGAGCTCGGAGAAAAAGGCGGTGGGGCGTGCACCCTCAAGTGACTCTGGTAAGCCCACAATACGAACGTTCTGTCTCCTGCTTCTCCCTTCCAAATCCGATAGTTTAGCTTTTAGCAACTTGTTATTTTCCTGCAGTGAGGAGCACATAGCCTCAAGTTGCTCCAGGCGTCCGCAAACAGTTTCTGCATTCTCCTCGAGATCGGTTATACGTTTCCCCTGGCCTGAGACCACGGCCTGGATGTTGTCCAGCTTAGTGTCCATGCTGGCGAATGATGATTTAAATTCAGCGGCTATGGCTGCTCTATGCTGCTCAAGCAGATCCGAAATGGAAGTCATTGTGCTAGCACCAACGTCCATGCTAACCACGCTGTCCGAGAACATATCTGACTCTGCCGAATCTCTTTTTGCGTTTTTCTTGCTTCTAGGCATTTCTCCAAAACAGTATCAGTGTTACCGGCAACACAAGCACAAAAAAAAAATCGATGAAAATAGGGTTTAATCAGTTAAGTCTGAAATAGTTAGTGGGAGCTATAGAGCGATCGCACCTACCCCATGCTCTGTAACCCGGAAGTGAGACCAAAGGTTTCTGTCATTTAATTTTGTAATATAGCTGTGGAATTATATTCAATGCAATGTTATGAATTATTTAAACTATACTTATTATAGATTATAATTCAAATTGTAATGTCTGTATTATTTTGTGCAAATCATAATATTGTATTCATTTTATGTCACTTGTTTTGTAGTATGGTTTTTATTTTGTGGGTTATTTTCTCTCTAAAATAAAATGAAATGTCAAAGACAAAGCTATCCAGTTCTGTGTGAGTGTATGAACAATGGTAGTGGACCTGACTGCGATGCAGTGGGTGCCATCTGAAATCTTGCCTAGGGCACCAAATTGGTCAGGGCCGGCCCTGCGTCATCCGCCTGATATGCATAACCTCCAAGGGACTTCAGACCCCGGTGGAAACACACACAGCCACACGGCCCAGGAACTAAGGCCCTGTTCTCACGGCAACACGAAACGGTGCAAACGCGGAAAAATTCCCGCGGTTGCACTATATCATGTACATGAAAACAGCAAACGCAGGCATGAAACAGCAAGTTTTTGAGATCACCTCCAAGGGAGGATTTTTTGGAAAACACAACGGTTTTGGTTTCTTGTAAACACCGAAACCATTTCCCCTGGTAACGCTGACGCCACGGCTCCACCCTCACACATGCGCATTGCGTTTGGAGATAAATGGGCATGCGCCGTCTTTGTAGGTCCATGTGCGTCAGTTGGAAAACAACAACAACAATGGCGGATCACCGAGCTGTATTCGCTGTGCTGTTGCTGATGAGTTTGTTATCGTGCCGACAATCGCTCCTACAACAAAATATGGAATTGCTGCACCAATGCTGTGAACAGCGGACACGCCATGTTTGTTGTTGTTTTTCACAGAGCTGAGAAAAAGAATCGTTCTTGCGCAGACACGCCTTTTTATTCAATTCTTACAGCCGACACCGGATGCACCGGAAATGCTATTTACTACTACCTTGTACCACCAACTGCTGGCCTGGCATGCTTACTAGATCGATTTCGTCCCGTTTCCTCTGAAAACATGTGTACGGGTGAAGATGTCAGATAAATTGTGTTTGAACGGGGTTTAAAAAAAAAAAAAAAAAAACGGGAAAACTGTCACGTTTTCACCGTGAGAACAGGGCCTAAAAGTTTGTGGTCAGTTGTTCATGGAACTCAAAGTTCCTGGTAGTTTTGGTGGAAAATCTGCTTTAAAGATAGAAGAAAATAAATCAAAAGAACCGTTTAAAACAGTTGTATATTAGAGACAGACCTCTAATTCTAGATTTCCTTTTGGTCATATCTTAGTTTGAAACTTCTCGGTTTTCTGATCTGCTCCTGTTTTGATTGACTGTAGATAAATGTTTGCCTGTTGTATTTTGTCTTAATTCAGTATAATCTGACGTAGCAGCTCAAGGGGCCTTACACATGCCTTTCCCGGTATATTTTTAGGTGAAAAATCAGCAGAAAGTGTTGACTTTCATTTACAGTAGTTATAAAAGTACCAACTATAAATATTTTGCCAATCATAACATAATTTGAAGTTTAAAAAACACTTAGCAGCAGAGTTGTGTGTATAAAATGACATTTGTACCAAGAAATGATTTATTTATTTATTTATTTATTTTATTTTAATGTTTATTTGACAGGGACAATACATACAACATTGCCACAAAACAATGGGAAAATGTGATGCATATAAGACGTCTAGCTTCAGCTAATTTGCAGTCTTTGTCCCTGGGTCAGGCTTTAAAATACAATCAAAGATACTAAATACAATAAATGCAGTGATAGAGATACAGTGAATAATACAATTAATAGGTACCATGAGTCAATACACACAGCTGTAGTTTTACATTTCAGATTAAAACACAATTAAATTTAGCATTAAACATTAGTAAAGTGCTCTATTAAAATAACTTGAGAAAAGTTAATGTTCACATTTCTGCTGCTGCTTGAACCACTGTTTAACTTTCACACTAAAACTCTTTAGTTCTGTTTGGGATTTAATCTCTGATGGTAGAGAATTCCATAGGTGTGTACCTTGCACTGAGAGAGATAATTGGCCAAATGTTGTCCTGCATCTTCGAACTTTACAGTTTTGTTTGGTTATACTCCTTGTCATTGTCCGGCAGTTGTCAGTCTTTTTAAAGATCTGAGACATTGCTTGTGGGGCCAGTCCATTTAGGCACTTAAAAACAACTTTCAAGGAACAGAATTTTATAAAGTTGGAAAAAGTCAACAAATTGTATTTCTCAATAATTTTACAATGGTGCCATTTCTGTGGCTTCTGGTCTAAAATTTTTAAAGCTTGTTTATAGAGTGAGAATAGAGGTCTAGTAGCTGACTCAGTGGCCTGGCCCCAGGCAGTGATGCAATAGGATAGATGTGAAAAAACCATGGCATGCAGATTAGCAAATATATTACAGTTACAGTGACTGTGCGTTGTCTGTTAAGGCCAGGACACACCAGTCCGACTACCCGAAAATGGAGACTGCTGACTTTCCGTACGCTCTGCGCTTGCGCGGGACATAATGTCTCCATAACAGCAGGCTGCGCTAATCTGTATTGTGGCCCGAAAAGATACGGAAGCCGGAAATGATGGGATGGCTCTCTAGACCATAAACATAGATAGAAATACGTATTTATATTTATGGACCATAAAGAGCACCATTTTTAGCAGAGAGTGTCGAGCATGGTGTCGAGCAGTCAACAAGGGTTGATGCATGTGAGTACTCGCTGAACGAAACAAACAAACACATTAAAACGATGGCTAACTGTTGTTAGCTGTTTGTGCTACCCGCCTCACTTCCGGGCTTCACTGATTCGCTAGCCCTCCACAAATCAAATTGCTCCAACTGAAAGACTGCCCGCCGCCAAAAGAAGCCCGACAACATATGCCCCCTCCCGACTCTATGACGGCGATTATCGGGCCGGTGTGTCCTGGCCTTTAGGGCTCATATTTCTTTAATGGTTATTAGAAGAGCATTTGCAGTACGGAAATCAATACCGGCCTTATCATGTAGAGTATGCTCCATATCAGGGGTGGTAGGATGGCCCAGAGGAGAGAAGAGCCCACTAGTAACCATGAGGTATGCTGGTTCGATCCCCGGCCAACTAGTGGTTGCTGAGCAAGACACTTAACCCCAAACTTCTCCAGGGGCGCTGTACTACGGCTGACCCTGCGCTCTGACCAGGGTCAAGTGTGGTAACTTGAGAAGACAAATTTCAATGTGACTAACGAAGATAACTTTACTTATCAGCTCATTTTCACATAAAACACCCATTTGACCAGTTTCCAAACAAATGATTCAGAAATCTTATGGATAGGATATCCATGTGTTTAAAGAAGAAAGTGCTATCAATAGGCCAATATGAAGCATACACATTTAGCAGCAGGACTGAGGGTTAATTTTTAAACAAGAAATTAGACCAAATGTTCCGTGTTCTCAGACTAGTGTCAAGTAGTTGAATGTTGATGCAGGGAGTGTGTACTGAATGGTATTACCTGTAGCGTGCTGGTGGATCCCATCACCTCTCTACTGCTGCCAGTGGTGTGGCATGACGTCATAGTGTCCTTTGTGTGCGGAGGATTTACACACTCTGACAAGAAGAGGCAGACATTTTGAATGATGACAACAGGAAAAGCGAGCAGCTTCATAGCATCCCTTCAAAGCTATGGAGTTGTGTAATTTCAAAGTAAAGCTAGAGTTGCACCTATCCACTATATTTCAGTCCGATCCGATTCCGATATCTGAGTTCTGGATATCGGCCGATACCGATACTTTCCGATATAATAATTAGGGCTGTCAAACGATTTAAATTTTAAATCAGATTAATCACAGGGTAAGCTGTGGATTAATCACAATTAATTCTACCATTCGAATATGCCCAATATTCGAATTTTCTCTGTATATTGTTGTAGGAACAAAAAGATAAATGACAGAAGGTGGATATATACATTTAAAATTTGTTTTCTTATTCATGGATCCAAATGATGGTTTTAATACTGAAAATAAATTATAATTAAACTAGAACATAGTCCTACCACACCATAATTCAATTTGGCTGTCTCTTTGCATTGTCTTTGAGCTATAAGCTATATAATGGCATTTACAGTGCTGCTTGAAAGTATGAATCCCTTGAGCCTTTTGGAATTTTATTGAGTTTAACCATTATACATTTATTTTTATCAATACCAGTATTTTTATATGAAATAACAGATGTTTGTTTATAGATTCCACATTTTTATTTTCCGGAAATCCATTTTTTAAAACAAATGATTTGCCAACTTTTGTATGTGCAAAAGTGTTTGTGAACCCTGAGCTGCATTGCTTAAATTGAACAGGTAAACACGATCAGGTGGGCCAAATTGAGTGATGAAATGGACCAATGTAGTGAGAGATCTTTAGGGAAGAAATCGGGCGGCACTAGATAAAACAGATAAAACCAGGTCAGCTAAGGCTCACCAAAGTGAACCCATTCAGGTCAGACATGCCAAGAGGAAAGAACATTTTAGAGGATCTCAGGAAGAGAGTTGTGATGTTTCACATTTGTCTGGGAACAGCTATAAATTAATTCAAAAAAAGTTTGAGCTCCATTGGTCCACCATCAGGTTAATTATCTACAAATGGAGAGCTCTTAGAGTGACTGAACATCTGCCTAGAAGTGGACTTCCTTCAAAAATACCCACAAGCGCCACAAGAAAAGTGATTTTGCAGGTAAAAGCCAACCCAAACATTGGCGATCTGGCAAGTTGCAGACCATTTGCCACAACCATTCTTCACTTGGGAGAAGGTTCTTTTGGTGGTAGGCAGAGTAGCGTTTTCACCCAAACATGGCGGTTTTGGTTATGACCAAACAGTTACATTTTGGACTAATCTGTCCACAGAATAGACTTCCAGACGACTTCAAGTATCTCCAGGTGCTCTCTAGTAAAGTTGTGACAAGCAGTTTTGTTCTTTCTTGAGAGCAGAGGCTTCTTCAGCAACCCTCCAATGAAAGCCATGTTGACAAATTTTTCTTCTTATGGTGGAACCATGCACATCTGTCCAAGATGCTGCAAGAGATGTCTTCAATCATCACTAGATGTAATGTTTCGGTTTGCTTTTACCTGATGTTCAGTCACTCTTAGAGCTCTCCATTTGTAGATAATTAACCTCATGGTTGACAGATGGAGCTCAAACTTTTTTTGAATTAATTTATAGCTGTCCCCAGACAAATGTGAAACATCACAACTCTCTTCCTGAGATCCTCTGAGATGTTCTTTCCTCTTGGCATGTCTGACCTGAATGGGTTCACTTTCATAGTCATCAATGGGTTAATAACGAGAAAACACTTAAGTACACATACACCTGCTGTAACATTAACTTAGCTAAAGGGCACATGTGAGCCCTATTTAACTCTAACCTCTTTCCTTCCATTAATGTCGAAAAACAAACTTGTGGGATTGAACAAAGCTTCCCAAACTTTCTGTTATATAAACACATCTTAAAGGTGCTGTAAGCGGAATGGTTCTTTTAGCTAACTTCCTGTCAGTTACTGCAGTTAGCAGTCCCCTCACTCGTCCCTATGTCACCACATTAATGCACTGCGGTCTTCAAGCAGCGAGTTATCTAGCATCATCTCAGATCCATAAGTGTGATAAAACATGATAAAAACCATCAAAACAGACATTGGGAAGGATTTTTACCTGCTTCGCCATTGTAGGCACATAAACATTCACCCATCTGTCGCTCTGGCGTGCAGCGGCAGTGAGACCATGAGTGAGACGGGTGTCCGTTTGTAGCGTTCTCTCTTGTGATTGGATATAAATTTTGGGATCCTCCAATAAGTTTATTTGCCGATTACATGCAGAGCAGCTGACTGAAAGATTGGATTTATGAAACGCGCACATTATGTAAGTGATCACTGTATGAATAAAGAGCGTTTTAACACTTATATTAACATAAATAACTTCACCTTTAAAGGGATAGTTGTGGTTCACTGTACACCGCTTTCCTCACACAAACAGTGTCATAAAAAATAAATGGTAACACTTTATAATAACTATCCGTTGTAACTCGTTAATAGATCATTAGTAAACTCTTAATTAATGATTATTAATGATTTGTTAAGTGTTTGTTAGCAGTTTGTTAAGGATTTATAACAATGGTAGATAGTTAATAGTTTAATAATTGAATCAGTTCATCTGGGAGGTAATCCGAGATTAACTGATCACGTCACGTTCAAGTCCATGGCATGCACAGTGTGTATTGAGTTTATTTTAAAATTACCTCCCAGATGAACTGATTCAATTATTAAGCTATTAACTATCTACCATTGTTATAAATCCTTAACAAACTGCTAACAAACACTTAACAAATAATTAATAATCATTAATTAAGAGTTTACTAATGATCTATTAACAAGTTACAACGGATAGTTATTATAAAGTTTTACCAAATAAATAATAATAAAATAAAGAGATGGGTTACATATTAACCCATTGATAACTATGGCAATCTAGGATGCATGTCCTTAATGCCTGAGGGTTTTCTGAAAAAATACTACAAATTGTCAACGTCTACCAAAACCTTAATATCTAAGCCTGTGTAGCACATAGAAACATGAAATAAAATACATTTAAAAGGTTAGGTTCACAGGTTTTATTTAAACATGCTCCCTTAGCGCTTACAAACCAACACATTTTTTGTTAAATCGTCAAAATTAGATGGGGGAGAAAAAAAAGAATAAATAATATAAAATTTTTAAAAATAATGTGCTAAATGAGGTTATAATCAATTCAAACCTAGGTCTGTTGCAACCAGGACTGAGCCTATTGGGGCCTATATACAAACTAACGATTATTTTGATAATCAATTAATCTGTCGATTATTTTCCTGATTAATCAATTATTAATCGATTTGTGGTTTGGTCCGTAAAATGTCCGAAAATTGTGATGTTGATCAGTTTTCCAAAGCCCATGTTGACGTCCTCAAATGTATTGTTATGTCCAAAACACACAGATATTTCAGTTTTCTGTCATAAGAGGATTAAAGAAACCAGAAAAAATATTCACATTTGAGAAGCTGAAAACAGAGAATTTGGAAATGTTTTATTAAAAAATGTCTCTAAACGATTAATCGATTATCAAAATAGTTGCTGATTATTTTAATAATCGATTATTAGATTAATCGTTGCAGCTCTAATTGCAAGCATATTAAACCCAATACTGATATTGTATCGGTCCCATCCCTTAGTATAGCTCTCACATACATAGGCTATGGCTAAGAGGAGATGCAGGGACATGTACTCACCTTTAATAACAGGTAAGGAGAAAGGAGCCCCCTGGCCGTCTCGTTCCCGCTCCAAGACGTTGTGCATGAAGGTGGCATGGTGGCTGTCGGCCAATGGGATCTCTCGGTCACTCAGCTGCTGCTGCAGGCTGCTGTGGAACAGGCTGAGCAGCAGCTCATTTGGCAGAGTGCTGGCAGCCTGCTCCACACGCTCCACTGCTACATATGACAACAGGGGGAAACTTACTAGAACCAACAATGGAAAATGTTAAAATTGTCCCCACTACCACCGTTTTTTCCTATGACTTGTCATTTGGTATATCAAAAGTAGGGCTGGGCAATTCATCCAAACCGACTTTCAGACCCTGTGATCGACTTAAACTTGCTAACGTCGATTATTTTGATTTGGGCCTAGTCCAGTGATGTAGTGATTTATTGGCTTTTTTCATATGACATTTATATTGAAAATATACGTTTATTAGAGATTAAAATTCTTATTTTCACATAAAATATTTGTTTACTAGAGATTCCAGTTATTTTCTTATTTTCAAATAAAATATTTGTTAACAAGAGATCCAAGTTATTTTCCACTTAAATGGCAATATTTAAAATATTTGATTAAATTCAATTAAAATTAAATTTTAACAACTTTATTAATCCCACTAGGGGAAATTAGCTACAAGCAGCAAGTTGTCTTGTACACTGAACATGTTACACAAAAAAGACAAACAAACAGATACACCGACGAGCTTAGATTTGAGAAGTCTATAAATAAATAAAAATATAGGGGAGAGTGGGGTGAGATGTGCCACTTTTTGCTCAAAGTGATTTTACAGTGAGGCCTTGACAGTTATGTATCCAACTCAAATATATACATATATTTCAGGATGTTGTGCATCCCTGGCAATAAAAACTTTGGATCTGGAATAAACTGTTTAAGAAATATAGCTTTCGGAAAAAAAGTTGTCTTATGGCACAACTTGCCCCCAGTGTGGTGTAAGTTGTGCCACAAGAGAGAATACCATGTGGTAAATTTTGCCATTGATATATATCTCATAAACTGTAATGCAAGACAAATCCATAAGAAAATTACTTATTTAAGGTTTATTTAAAGTAAATATTTTACAAAGTGTGAATGGAAATGTCAGTCTCTTCTGAGCTACTGTAGACGATCACTTTCTTTTTGGTGACCAGCGTATACAGCTATGCCACTGGCACAACTCTCAGAAATGTACTTTGTACTAGTTGCTCCGTGCTTGTGGAACCAACTTCCACCTGACAAATGTGATTCCCCCTCCATTTCTGCCTTTAAATCAAGGCTCAAAACCCATATGTACACCCTGGCTTTTCCTCCCCATTAACTATCTTACCTCTGCACTACTATCTTTGTTTATATGTGGATGTATGGGCTTTATGTATTTTATTATTGTTATTTTACCTTCATTGTTTACCTACTGAATGCACTATGTACAGCACTTTGGACAGTGCAAACTGTCATAAATGTGCTTATATAAATAAATTGTACTTACTTACTTATAACTCACCTAGGCCCTTTGGCACAAATCACCCCAACCCCAGAATTTTGGATAATTAGCATGATGCAACAGTTTAGGGCTGACATCGTGCTAACTGTATAGACTCAAAGTGTAGCACACTAAAGCACTAAAACATGTGTCAAATGTTTTCAAACTTGTTCAGACACAACAATCAAAAAACCTTGATCAAGAACATTTTAATTTTAAAGGCAAAACACAGTTTCTTTAGCTTGAATGTGCTTATATCTTATTCCTTGTGTCTCCCTTCTTTACAGGATGAGTCAAATGGATGGCTCTTCTTAAATATGTGGTCACATTTCCAATTTCTTCCAAGGTGTGGCACAACTTCCCCACCGGCACAACTCAGGCCACTCTCCCCTACATAGAGTTAATACTATACGTGATATGCACAAAAACATGCCAAGACAACAAGGCACAAGAATATGAATAGAACAAAAAACCTATGAAGAATTTAAAAGTTTGGGCGCAGAGGGAATGAATGATTTGGCATAGCGGTTTGTCCTACTAACAGGTAGGCATATCGACGCCCCCAGAAGGCAACAGAGAGAATGTCGTGGCCTGATTCTGAGCCATGCAGGAGAAACAGCAGTACAGAATAGTCAGAGAATTTAACATAATAAAAAATAAAAGCGAAAGAACACAACCTTGAGGCGAGCCTGTGGAAGAGGCTAGGGAGTCAGAGAGAAGGCCGTTTACAGATACGTTCTGCTCCCTGTCAGTTAGCAAGTTAAGAATCCATAAAATAAGCTGATGGAGCAAATTAGAATCACACACAAACCTCTCTATGAGGAGATGCGGCTGCATTGTGTTGAATGCTAAAGATAAGTCAGCAAACAGGAGCCTGGCATGTGCTTGTGGCTTCTCTAGATGTTTGAAGATGTTGTTGAGAATAAGGGCGCACTCACACTAGGCCATCTGTTCCGTGCCCGAGCACTTTTGCCCCCTAAAGTCTAGACCATTTGACTAGTGTGAGCACGCCATCCGTACTCCAGCACGGCACGAGAGGTGTGCTCAGACACAGTACAGATGCTAATGAGCCAACACGCGCACAAGCAAGTGAACAGAGAATGTTCATGACATGAATTTATTAGGTATGCATAGTCGGTTAAACGTCCGGTGCCTTACTAGTCAGCACCAGAATTGCCCATCACTTGGACTTGAACATATAATGTTTGAGAATTATCATGTGTAGACTAGGTGTAGGCTTATAAGAGAGAGAGAGAGAGAGAGAGAGAGAGAGAGAGAGAGAGAGAGAGAGAGAGAGAGAGAGAGAGAGAGAGAGAGAGAGAGAGAGAGAGAGAGAGAGAGAGAGAGAGAGAGAGAGAGAGAGAGAGAGAGAGAGAGAGAGAGAGAGAGAGAGAGGTGAGAGCAGCATAAAGCAAAGCAAAAAGATTTTTTTACTGGGTCATCGTGCTTCAGCACGGAACAGGGCAAGTTTGCCAATACCTCGTTTCCCCCCTGTTGTGAGCGTATTATGCCGGTAAATGCACAGAGATGGCCCGGTGCAAGCCGAAAGAGACAGTGAGCGAACAGCGCTGGCTGCGGCAGCTATGTGATATCTAGCTTAGAGCAGTTAGGCTGGCTTATATCCGTACCCTACCCAACTTTTGGCAAATGGAATCTAAAATAACCGCTCCGACCCGCTCTACTCGGTGGAAACGAGGGGACTAATGTGAGTGCGCCCTAAAAAAGCTTAGCATCGTCTATCCTCTTCCCACCTGGTAGGCAAATTGTAGTGGGTCGAGTTTGTCACTTGTTGATGACATGACAAGGCCCTTAACAATTTTTTCCAAAGGTTTACATCATGTTAAAGCTATCGGCCTAAAATCATTCTTTGTGGTTAGATGACTTGGGGATGGGGATGATGATCAAAGATTTCCACATATCAGGAATTTGGATGCAATCAAATGACATTTGAAAACACGATGGAGGTCACTACAAAGTTGGTCCGCACAATACCGAAATGTGCCCTAATCAGAAGTATTGTGTTTCATGGTGTCTATCATTCCCTTCATTCAATGAAAGATGAGATGTTTGAAGTGAAGAGAGGAGTCCAGTACCTGTACTGAATGTGTGGAAGAAGAGCTCCACCTGCTGGCACTGTGGCAGCAGCTGAATCAGGTCAAACTGGAAAGGGACCATGTGAATGCTTCCCTCACAGGCTTCACACACACACACACACACACACACACACACACACACACACACACACACACACACACACACACACACACACACACACACACACACACACACACACACACACACACACACACACACACACACACATGCCTTTGAAATACAGCAGTACAGAGATGTTACATTAAAAACAGTCCGCCATTACTTGCAGCAGACATACACTCACCGGCCACTTTATTAGGTACACCGGTTCAATTTCTTGTTAACACATATAACTTATCAGCCAATCACATGGCAGAAACTCAATGCATTTAAGCATGTCGACCTAACCTGGTCCTACCAGACCATTGTACTTAATTTAATTTGTACAGAAGTTGATTATGGCACACTCATTAACAAGAACATTTCAAACTGGCACTCTGTGTCAAAACGGTTACTGAACCCTGATCTACAGTATAACCAGGGTTAACAAACAATCTACAAAGGAAAATTCATAGTTGGAGTGCACCTTTTGTAATAACAGTTGTTTGGACATGATTTGGAAAGGCACACAACTGTCTATATATATATATACAAAGGAAAATTCGTAAAGAGTAAGAGTGTTTTATTACCTCTCACATCCTTGATTCCAGGTGGAAACGCGCACACCTGCTCCTTGTTCTGACACAGCTGACTCAGATACTCAAAGGTCATCATGGTGGACATACAGGCCAGATCCCTTGGGAAGATCTACAACACACAAGGTCACTATCAGACACAAACCATCTCAACAACTCCACTTAAACTAGTAGTGTCTAAAATGATAACTTTTGAAATAAGGGTAGGGGATAATAAGCTAAATATTCAGCCTACAACGTTTCAGTCCAATTTTTTTTATTCTTTTTCTTTCCTTTCTTTCCTTTGAAATCAAATGGCTTTTTTTAACTTATTTACAGTGCATACATTAAGTATGCACTGTAAATCAGCGCTTCACTCCTTCCACATTTTGTTATGTTACTGCCTGGAATAATGCTGGATTGAATTCATTTTCCCCTCAAAATTCTACACATAATAAACCATAATGACAGCTTAAAACAGGTTTGTTTGAGATTTTTGCAAATGTATTAAAAATAAAAAAACAAAGAAAATCACTTGTACATAAGTATTCACAGCCTTTGTGATCAAGCTCAAAATTGAGCTCAGGTCCATTCTGTTTCCACAGATCATCCTTTAGATGTTTCTACAGCCCAATTGGAGTGCACCTTTAGTAATAACAGTTGTTTGGACATGATTTGGAAAGGCACACACCTGTCTATATAAGGTCCCACAGTTACCCAGTGCATGTCAGACCACAAAACAAGCATGAAGTTGGAGGAACTCTTTGTATTTCTTGGTATTTACACTTACCGAAATATAGCCTATCATCCCCAACCGTTACATTGTATTATATAATGAATTGACAGACTGTAATGCTGTAGAAACTAGCTGTACACACTGCTTGAGGGATCTCCTGGTACTTGAGGCCCTGAAAGTGGCGATGCTGCTCCATACAGTTGATGACGGTGCCGCTCTGTGGTTCTACCCAGCACTCGGTCACTAGGTTGAGGTCTGTGTCCACGTCTACTGCCTCCACCTCAGTGTCGTTGTCATCATCAGTGGAGAAGCTGGAGACCCATGCAAGAGCAGAAAAACACAGGCTGGAGAATGTAATAATAATAATGACTACAACTGCAAGCAGTTATGAACAGGGATCAAGCCTCCCACGCAAATAGGTACCCCCTTGAGGAGCAATGCTACGAAACTGTAGTACCAACCTCAGAACCATCGGACAAACATGTGTCAACTTTGGTCTTTATAAGATGAACCGTTTTGGATTTACATAACACGTAGCTAGTTAACACAAATTCAATGAGCTACGATACCGACACAGATGGTTGTAATAGAATTTTTTTGATTTTGTTAACTTATGGCTTGAGGATCCATGTATGTCATGTGTAAAGTTGTGTCAATCTTGCAAAAACTGTTGGAGCCGGGCCCAATCCCGATGTCCACCCTTACAGACTCAGAGACTTTGAGGCGCGCTTCCACTAAGTCAGTGAGGGCTTAGGGCTGTCACACAGTCACATCATCAAGGCGACGATGTGCCCTTTAAGCACCTTTTCTGTAAGTCAGCATCTATGCAGATGTTGGCTAAGGGAATTACCCACATTTCATAGCGACATTAATACGGGGGAAACTCCTTCTTCGTCACTTTATGCTGCAGTTCCTACTGAAGAAAGCCTGTACCAGGGCATCCGTGTACAGTTTGAAGCACAAATACCGTATTTTCCGCACTATAAGCCGCACTGGACTATAAGCCGCAGGTGTTAGAATGTTTAATTACCATATGTAAGAGTTTGTGCACAGAGGGGATTGTCGGGAAAGAGATGGCTGCTTGAAGAAGCTCCCATTTATTAACATATTTGCATAACGTATTCAAGTGTTACCATTTAGTGCAATAATAGCTACTAGGGATGGGCACGAGTAGTGTTTTCGCTACTCGAGTGATAAAACTTTTTTCTATTTTTAGAACGCAACGCATCTGTCTGCAGAATAACGGTTCACCGCAATAAAGCGCTCAATGCTTATTGTCAAACAGTCCCAGTTGCCATGATATTAAGGATTATTTTTCCACAAGTTTAAAACACCTTTTCCTCACTGAAAGTAATTAAATAGACGAGCCACAATTTAAACCGATCGAGTAGGTCTGCGGTGGGGAGAAAAAAAGAGAAAAAAGCATGGGCTGTAGTTGTAACAAAAAAAAATAGCCTAAGTCACCATTTAAAATAAGAAGGGCAGCAAATACTATAAAATGATTGTCCTACAATTTAAATACATATAAATAACTCACCAAAGCTGTAGACTTAGTAGTTGTATATCCAACCGCGTAATCCTCACTCCGTGTCCGTGAATTGTTACCGCGACAAATTCATCATTAACAGAACGTTACACCGGTTTTTAAATCTCATCCCCATTTTCTTCTTAACTGTTGTTGGCTCGAAGCGAATGTGCCTGAAGTAAGCCTTGCTTCTTCTTTACTTGTCTTTCCAAGCGGAGAGCACCTTGCATGCTCACCTGGAGTCTAGTCATTACTAACTGAGAGTAACGGGTGTTATCTCCCCTTTTTATGAACGTAACTTTATCATCTGCTTTGAAATAATTGGACAGTTATATTCCTGAAAATGTTCTGGAGAAAGGAGAGACCGCGTTCAGCTCCGCGGTGCCGTGGAGAACACAGGCTGCGCTGCGGTGGCACGGAGGTGGCATTTATTTGCAGTTGCTGTTTGACACAACGCTCAGTTTATTGCACTTGCATCAAAATTAGGGCTGTCAAATTAACGCGATTAAAAAAATTAACGCAGATTAATCGCACTTCTATAATGCCCTTTGACACGGCCAATTGCTTACACGGCCCGCACGGGTAGAAGGGAGAAAAGTAAAGAGAGAAGCAGGGGAAAGGGGGCGAGGGCTCTATGGACGGTGGGATGCTTCGGGCAAATAAGCATGAAGATAGGAAGACATCTTACTTTATTCTCCGCAGTGTCTGTGCATTATTGATTTAGTGGGTGCAACAATGTACTGTAGGTTCAAAACAGTATCTCTCAATCTTCCTCCGTGTGTCTCAATTTTGTTTGCTAGCTGTCTCGTCTCCGCATAAACGGACACCCGCCCCGTGTGTGTGTGTATGTATGTGTGTGTGTGTGTGTGTGTGTGTGTGTGTGTGTGTGTGTGTGTGTGTGTGTGTGTGTGTGTGTGTGTGTGTCAATATTTTTGCCTATGAGTACGACGATGGGGAATGAATCGGCTCAGTTGTGGGAGATGGAAAGTCGTCATTTAGTCTGCTTGTTTTTTTTAGAAAATTTGGCACTAGTTTGAAACCTGACTGAGGGGAGGAGACAGAAGTTACAAGAGACGGAGAGCGAGAGAGAGAGAAACAAAAACAAACTGTAGTAAGCTACAGCTGTTTATAACAGGCATACAAGTGTCATAAAAGTATGCGAATAATTTAGATTAATTAATCACAGAGCCTGTAATTAATTAGATTAATTTTTTTCAATCGCTTGACAGCCCTAATCAAAATATTTAATTTTGTTAAACTTTATTTTATCCGTTTTGTACACGTATATAACATTTTAAAATAGGGGCGGCCCTCCGGCCTAAAGGCTACAGACAAAAAAAAAAGATTTTCCTCATCCACGATTACCAATCGAGTTAATTTGCAACGAGGAGTACTCGATTACTAACGTCCATCCGTAGTAGCTACAGAACATATACTGTGCTGTGTAATAAAGTCACGGCTTATAGTCCGAAAATTACGGTACTCCACTCGCGGCTTATAGCATAGATTCCTTAGTACTGACCCAGTATTGTCAATTTCATTATTTTATACCTTTGAGACAACGTTTTTTTTTTTGGTCACTCAATGTCGTTAAGCTGTCTGTAAGAAGCCATGGTCGATTCAACTAAAAAAACTCCGGTTACAAGAGGGAAATCTGAAATGGAGGCCCTGGCGGACGCGGTGCTAGAGAAGCAACGTGGCTTCCTTGAGTCACGCTTCGATTACCTTCAAACGATGGGAAAGGACACAGAGGAAAAATTAAAAGCTATCCAAACAGACTTGCAGCCATATTTTTAGCTGTATTGAGTAAGCAGAAATTGGCAAGATACGGTCTGATGTTGTGGGCAACACCAAGATGCTAGCCAACCACGAGAGCACGTGGATTCAATTCAGCTTAAGCTAGCTGATATGGAGGACAGAAACTGAAGATGCAACGTCCCCATCACTGGACTAGCGGAAAGCCTTGAGGAGTCTAAGGGGCCACTCACACTACCGCGGCCGCGGCCCAAAGCTCATTAGCATACTAAAGTCTAGAACGTTTGGCTAGTGTGACCACGCCAACTTGTATTCCAGCACGGAACAGCCCCTTTGCCACGGCACACCTGGGAGAGGTGTGCCGTGGCCAAAGTACAGATGCTAATGAGATGACACGCGCACAAGCAAGCGCACAGGCGGCGTTCCTGACGTGAATTTATTAAGGATGCATAGTCCGTTAACGTCCGCTGCCTTACTAGTCGGCACCAGAATTGCCCACCACTTGGACTTGTAGCTATAATGTGTGAGAATTAACGTGTGTGTAAGCCTAGGTGTGGGCTAATAAAAGAGGGAGAGAGCTAAATAGGTCAGCTCAGAAAGCAAAGCAAAAAGGTTTTCGTGTTTACTCACGTTCGTCAGATGATTTTTTTCTTTTTCCTCCCGTCAGCTTTCATAACTGCCTTTACGCATGGCGGTGGAGACGAACCCAAAATAACACACCGCGGTCCGGTGATAAGGAAACAGTAGCCTACACTAACAAGAAACTTTATAAAGACACTTAAAAAAACGATCTCTGCCCATACAAAAAGTTCTGACTTGGATTTGATGGAGCGATCGATGTGTATAAAACCATCCGGTATGGTCTGATGACGGGCTGTTATATTAATAATAAACAGCGTGCTGCACAAATATGAGACTGTCCACCGCGACCTATTACGTCAAGGCTACATAAAAAAAAACAATAGCTTAGCTTAAGGATTCTCGTTGCTCTAATGTGGAAGTGGAATATTTGATGCAAATTTGGCCGGATGAAAATATTCACAAACAGTCGTATAGCCTACAAGTAGACTACGCTCCAAATCCTAAACGCGCACGGTGACGTAGGCAAGGTGCAAGTGTGCCCAGGCCACAAGCAGTGTGAGCACGGGCCAGCGGGGGGAGTGGGGAGGCCGGGGAATCGTGCTGAATCGTGCTGAGCACGGAACAGGCAAATGGCACTAGTGTGAGTGGGCCCTAACGCCATTCAGTTCCTCACACACTCGCTGCAAAAGTGGTTCCCTTCCCTGGGCAACCTCAAGGGTGAGATCATCAATTTTATATTATTAAGTCCCCCCCACTTTTACTTATCATGACCAATGTGTTGCTGTAGACGAGGGTATGGCCCAAAATGTTGTGCTGTGAGTTTTGTGAAAATTCCTGCAGAGGATTAGGAGACATAAACTTTGAGTTTTTGGGGCCCCCTTGTGGAATTATGTAACAAAACTGTAGGACAAACCTCAGAGCCATAAGACAACCATATGTGCAAAGTTTGGTCTTTATACAATGAATCATTTTCGATTTAGTAGCATTTTCATAACATCGCTAATATGCAAAAATTCAAAGCGCTACCGTTCAGTCATCGATGGTCGTTGCAAAATGATTGTTAATAACTTTGTCGTGAGCATCTGAAGACTTTTTGTTTAAAGTTTGCTGTCAATTTTAGCAAAAACTGTGGGAGCCCAAATTAAAAGTCAGTTTCACAGTTTTTGTGATTTTGCGAAAAAAATCGATATTTGCGCAAATGGGCAAAAGATGCAGATGACATCAGTCTGTGGATAGAAAGTTTTTGACATTTCTTGAATGTAATTAAGCGTCTCCTGTATTTGATTGTTCTTTTATTGTTTTTATTGAGTGGCAACTTGATGGGAGTGTGACTCACATCCTTTATTACATAATAACCTTGTTGCGCAAGAAGATGTCCCGTCCCCATGACCTTTGGAGGCTGAAGCGGTGTTCCTACTAAACGGCTACATACACACAACACATGCAGTCAAATATAATAGTAGGATTCTGACGCAGGTTAATCTCTTTGCATATGATCACTCCAGATCTCTGAAACAACATCCACAACTCTGATTTGTTCCAGATCAAAACAGGTGTGGTGCTGTAGAGTTCACCTATTAGTCATTCTACTATAGGTGGAATATAAAAGCATGTTATCATAGTCCTATAATGCTAGCTGGCTAGCTCTATGGAAAATAGTGAAAGAAAAACCTCTGCAAAAATAGAGACAATGGTCAACAAGGGAGAAACAGCTGTATGTGTTATTCAACTAGCAGAAAATGAAAACTAATGAAATGGCATATTTCCTTGATTGATGTGATAAATGTTGACTGAATCTAGCAACTGTTACCAAAGCTTTCATGTCAACTGAAAATGACAGGATTGATGACTTGCTACTAATTGGTAATGGTAAAATGGTAAATGGACTTGTATAGCGCTATATCTCCGTTTATCACAGACTCAAAGCGCTTTACATTGTTTTTTTGTACACATTCACCCAGTCACACACACATTCATACAACGATAGCAGCAGCTACCACGCAGGGTAGGCTTAGCACTAGGGTGCTAAGCTAACTAAGCCAACTATCGGGAGCAATTTGGGGTTCAGTGTCTTGCTCAGGGACACTTCGACATGTGGCGGGGAGACGGGGGATCGAACCTCCGACCCTGCACACCAGAGGCGAACACCCTACCCACTTCGCCACTGCCGCCCTCAATTGGACAAACTTTTAATAGTTCTTGTCAGGCTTAGCAGTGAACACAGTGCCATTCCTACCTGTCCTTAGTAGATGTAGTGTGAGGTGGGAACACAATGTACTGAACAATGCACGAGTGACTCTCTTTGTCCATTTCCCCCGACATGCCCTGGGGAAGCAGATTAATTTGATTGGAAACAAAAAAGAACTACTTAGGAATTATCCCACACATGCATGTACTAACGATAGTGTTTGAAGTGGTTGGTGTACTGCTACCCATTACCTTCATTGGCAGTTCAATAACCATATTAACGATGCCCTCTCCACTGGCTGCAAAGTGAAAGCCTTCTGATATGCGGATCCTACAGACATTCAAAGATTTTCAGGGAGAGAAAAAAAACACACAATATGGCTTATAAAACATTTAAACCTTCCTAGCTGCTGTGACCTTAATCAGTAACAGCTACTGTATATATTATATTTCAGCATTAAATATTAAAAACCTCAGGACACATTTGCCACCAAACATTTGCTGTTCTCTGGAATCAATTTATTATTATTAACCATTTAACTGTTCTCAAAGTTTGTTGCAATCTAATGTATCATCGAATGTTTGGAACACATCTGGGTTATTTTGTAATATTTAAAGAACTGATTTGCCTTGTTGTTGAAAGATGCTTTATAAATACACTTACGTTGCCTACTCCCAAATGTTATTTATTAAAACAAATTTTTAAAAAATCAATTAAAAGCTGGTATTTAAACAATGACCTGGGTCAATAATAATTAGGGCCAATAATAAAGGCAAGATAAAAAACACTCAACACTGTACTACTAAAACTCCCATTGTACATTTAATATTATGCACATGTAGCCAACAGTTTATGGTTTTGGTTGTGATTTAGCAAGTTAAGTTACCATCAATAAAACTCAAGATGTGCTAGAGATTTTTGAAATGAAAAGCATATCAGGCCTATTGAAGACTTTTACTAGGAAAAGAAGTGCCGCGTTTTATTGACAGTAGATTAACAGCAAAAATGGCATAAAGGAAATAAAGAGTGTGTGAAAACAGTAATTTTGTTGGAGTTTGGAAAGATTTTTGGGAATTAAATGTTTTTTGGATGAAAATATTGCTCTGGACATTATTCTAGCCTGGAAATCCAGACCCTGATATCTTGAACGATAGAGGGTCTGGCCACGATCAATAGTAATTTCCAACTCAAGGGGCTACTACTCGTGCATTAATGCCGCAGTTGGATAGCACTACAACCAACCTAGGGATGGCAATTTAGAATTTTTTCTTTAACCGGTTAACCACCAGAATTAACGGTTATTAACCGGTTAACCGTTAAGATTTAATGTAGCCTATTTATAGTGAAATACATGAAGCATTAGCCTATAGCAGGGCTCACGACCTTTTTTTGTTCCAAGGACCGGCATATTATTTTAAAAACAATTCAGGGACCAGGGACATTCACACGGCACCTTTGTCTGTTGTGAAAAGAGGTCTAGTATGCGAATGTAGGAGCAGAAAGTGCAATACGTGACTGAAAAGGGACATTTAGGCACACACAGGCTTAGGGGATGGGTAGTCTACCGAAACCCGGTGCTAAGTAGTGCTGAGCATGGGGCAACATTTTGAAAGACCGTAATATTGATAAGCTCCGATGTTATCAGTACTGCATAAAGATACTTAACGCTTTTCTTTATGACGGATTTTCGCTATTGATCCTGGCACACAAGCATAGCAGACCTCTCTGTGTCTGTGCAGGGGGCGGGCACTCACTGCCTGTCTGTCACTCTCTCACACTCACTGAGACGGTGATAGATGCAGGACAGCATCCACCTCAAGAAGGCTAATGCTAGCGCTATGTTAAGCTAGCGGGATTAGCGTATTAAGCTGTTAAACTGTTAAATTAAACTTTTGCCGTGGTCGGTCGGCAAAACAGAACATTCCACTTACTTGCTAATGAAAGATTTGAGTGCCGTCTTCCAAATCGTAAAGGGTCGAGGCCAAAGCAGTCTCAAACTCACACAACATATCCGCAGCCATCTTTGATGTTTACTATCGCGGCTTCGACGTCGCGTGCACGTCACTGTCGTCATACGGTTACGTCCGCCCCAGAGCACCATACAAAGGGCTCTGGTGCGCCCATATTAGATAGAACCAATTGAAACGTGAGTCCCGATTTCTGGACTTTCTGAAAAAGCTTCAATGGAGAGTGTCCAGACCAACAGGCGCAGCAAATTTAATTTGCTAGCGCCTAGTGGCAGGTCTGGGAATGCCAGGCTAACATTATTATGGATTTGTATGAAAACATACAAATTAAAATAAAAACAAAAACAGGTAAACTACTTTATTTTGCATTACTATCAATTTTGTTATCTAAGATAATGTTAGAGATATTGTATGCTTCTTATATGACAACACTACCATTATTCTTTTTCATACAATTATTTTTTTTTTAAATGCTTAAATAATTAAAGCATTCTTTATAATGATTAAGATCATTAGAAGTAAAACTTTTAATGACATTTATACATTTAAGCAAAACATTTGACTTAAATGCTACTCGAAAATGGGAACAAAAATCAATGTTGGTCGAGAAATAAAGTGTGTTTGAACTGACTCTGAGAGCATGGATAAAATGTGAGTGACAGCCTGCATGGCCACAGCTGCTCCCTGGTTGCTCTGCACGGCCCACACCCAGCGCTGGTGCAGGAAGTATCTTGAGAGAGAGGCCAGAGTGGAAGAGGCTGTGCGATTAGCTGCCATGCTGAGGGGGGTGCCACTGCTACACTGCTGAGGAAAGTTCTCCATGTTGAAGATGAAGGGAGTCCTGAAGTCCAGGGGCAGCTTCTCATACCTGGAAATAAGTATATTAATTCACATTGAAATCTGTCTTTTCCCTCATGTTACCACACTTCGGAGGGGGTCAGAGCGCAGGGTTAGCCATAGGACAGCGCCCCTGGAGCAGTTCGGGGTTAAGTGCCTTGCTCAATGACACAACGGTAGAGATGGTGGGCACAGTAGATTAAATACCAGCCACCACTAGTTTTACTACTAACACTCTTGTGGTGGCAGTTTTTGCATATGATATATCTCTGGACTCAAATGTTGGAATACTTATTAATGCAATAGGAAACATTTGTTATTATCTTGTATAGGCTTATAAGGATAATGAAATATATTGCATGTTGGTGTCCCCCCCACCATCCCCCCTCTATCTCGATTAGCCAGCCTGACTATACATTTGAAAGAGGACAACGTTCCTGCAGACAGCCTCCTGCTGTTCTGGGTCAGCCTGCCCCACCCACAATTATAATATGAATGTATATCTCAAACCTGTCTGCCTCCCAACCTGTCTCCCCCTCCTTTCCCCCACCCAGCTTTACCTGTCTACCTGTCTCCCCCTCCTTTCTCCCGCCCAGCTTACCCGTCTCCTACTCCCCCCCCCCTTGCCTGTCTCCCCTCCGAACCCACTGTTAGACGCACCCCCCCTGGGGAGTAAATGTTCCTTAAATATGTGACGATTTTAGGAAAGGTTGTCACTCTTTGCAACAACTCACATGTGTTGGAACTAGTGCACCACTCCGCGGAGTTTTTCTTGCTATATTGATTGAAAATAAACCTTTTGCTACTACAACGTATCACTCTGCTTAATTTCTCACCACACTCTCCTGTCCAATGCCGGGGATCCAAAAACAGACCTCATGGTTACTGGTCCATTTAATTAAGAAGATGTCTCAGTTTCACAGCAGAACATCATGGTGCACCTTATCTCTACACTTTTTATCTGCACTGTGTGCTTGCACTCTCTTCACTTTTCTGTTTCTACTATACTATTTTATTTTTCATGTCACTTTCTTCTTCCATAACATTGTTGAGAGGAGCCTGGGATTTTCAGAATTTAGTTTTCAATGACTGCTGCTGTAATTGTTGCGCATGACAAATAACCCGTTGTGAAGCAGACACAATAGTAGTCAAACCCAGTTTCTAACCAATATACCATTATCTACAGTAGTCAAGATAATAGAGACTAATCATTTTCAAACAACTTGAATTGTGATTTATAATGCAAATGTCAGGCTAATGATGTTTTCTGACAAAGTTGACAGAGTTCTTTTTATTGGGTTCCATGTTGTGATGTCCTGTTCTTATATGCACTGACCGTATAAAGAGCTTCTCCAGGGGCTTGTTGAGCAGCACTACACAGGGCCGGTCTGACAGGGCAGGCTTGGGAGCTGGGATGGAGTGAGCTTTAAATGGTGAAGGCTGGCCAGCATTCTTCCTCTTGGTCTTAGGGGTCGCCTCTTTGTTCTGAACACGATGAGGGAAGCGAAGTTTGAGTATCTGCTCTCGCAGTTCATCTACAATCTAATAAAAAACAAAGAAAAATACACAGATTTAGAATTTAGACACATGGTAGACCGTACGGCTAGTATGTAAATGCATGACTGCGCTGACCATTGTCACCATGTGTAATCTGATAGCTTTTTTAAACTGGTTTACAGAAAAGTTAGACGCCAAATGTTGATAGCAGAGTTCCCCCTTCCTACCACTCATTACCACGTTTCAAACATTTGTATTTTCATGCAAGTCAATCAATTTGCAGTGCTTTCAAATTAACTTGATGACCAGGGGCCTCAATTATTAAACTGTGAGTAGAACCCATCCTAAAATATTGCGTACTCACAACACTCAGAAACTTCCATAAATGGTGATTACTTAATAAGCACGGCACTTTGACTGACATGAGGGAAAATAGGGAGGTGCCAGCAAAGAAAGCCTGTACCGTGCGCTGCTGTAACTGGCACATGCACACACACATCATAATTAGTACAGCAATTACTGTATTGTCTTGGTAGAGCAGTTTCGCCCATATTTGTACTGTATGAAATATTACGTATTAGCCTACATGTACGCTAGGGTTGCCGGACGGGTCCCAGGATTTCGGGATTCCCGCGAAATGAGTCAGTCCGGGAGTACCGGAAATTGGCCACGGGACCCGTCCTCCCGTTTTTTTTTTTTTTTTAATTATTTTAATTCATTAATAGTGGCCTTTACTAATAAAATATACTCTCGCCATCATGGCCTTTTCAGAAGGGAGGCTTTTGACGTGTCTGGTAATACATTTTCAATGACATGCGAGTGGAGAGAGACGCACTACCGTTCTACAGACGTGGCGACAAGCGGCCTCACTAAACTGTTGTTACGTCTGTAACGCAGCTATTCACATGCGAGTGGAGAGAGAGAGAGAGAGTCCGCAGTTCTACAGACGGAGCGACAAGCGGCCGCACAGCTAAACTGTCACGTCTGTGCTCCTCTCTCTCACACACACACACACACGCACACACACCTGCCGCCTGGCACAGCTGAACAGTGTTTTACTTTTCTCTCCTCAATGAGATGGTGATATTCACCATTCTTCTGTATTCAAGTCAAGATTGTATGATGAACATAAAGCGGCCTGTTTCTTTTGCTGCTTTCTCTTGTAGCGACATGAATCTAATGAGATGAAACAGCTGGAGCATCGCTGTTCGCCCCGTTCCTTCCACCAAACACTAACGTGAAACCTAGACCTAATCCACAAAGTAGACATTTAAACCAAACCAAACTGAATAACTAATCCACTTAATAACTAAACAAATGTTAACACTATGAGTAGATATTTAACAGCAGCGACACAGGGTTGTAAACAAAAGTTGTTTCCATGGTTACCGCACGGCGTTTCCTCGCGGAGCCTCCTATCTCCACCGGTCGAGTGCACAGACAGAACGTCTCCTCCCGTCTGAAAACGCCTTTAGATGACTTAACTTTTAATGCCCTTAGTTCATTCTAGAGCTAGCATCCAGTCTGCCCTGCGCATATGAGGCTATAACGTGCCCAATAAACCACTCGGCCGAGTACGTGGGTACAAAATAAAGTATTAAAAAGGCACTTCCGGTTTAATGGGAATTCCCGGGATCTCCCGGGAGGAGGCTCTTTTTTCCCGGGAATTGAAAAGGGTCAATTCCGGGAATTTTCGGCAACCCTAATGTACGCCTATACTGTATGTATATAAAATCTGTTGTGAAAAGTGAAATATTGGATTCTAGACTATTCCAGAGCATTGTTTCATGACATGAAACAAAGTGGAGGTACAAGCTGTTAACCATGGAAGAGTTTGGCCAGGGCAAAAATGTCAGTGCATGGGTAGAGACACTCTATGCCGATCCAACTGCACCCGTTCTGAACAACTCTGAGAGATCTTCCCCTTTGAGTTTACATCGTGGTGTCCGGCAAGGCTGCTCCCTGAGCCCATTGCTGTGTTTGCCCTATGCATAGAGCCCCTTGCTATCGGCGTCAGAAAAAACCCCAAAATTAGCCCCATACACCTTTGTAAGATGGATCACCACTTAGCCCTGTATGCAGATGATATAATCTTGTTTTTCTCGCAGTCTGAAGAATCTGATCCCCCTCTACTGGACCGGAAGCGTGAATTTACGCCTTTAAGTGAGGATCTAGATCCTGAGGTTTCTCAGTAATCTTCCAGTTAAAGTTACTGATAAAGTTGCTTTCGTCAACGAAAATTATGACTAAATATAGTCGTCAACAAACCTTTATCACGTGACGGAAACGAGACGAGACGTAACATAAATGGTGGTCATGTGACAAAAACTATAATCAAATATACAGTGCTGCTTGAAAGTATGTGAAACCCTTGAGCATTTTGGAATTTTATTCAGTTTTACCATTAATCATTAATTTTGATCAATACCAGTAATTTTATATGAAATAGCAGAAGTTTGATTATCAATTCATAATTTTTCTTATCCGGAAATCAATTTTTAAAACCGATAAAACAAATGATATGCCAACTTTTGTATGTGCAAAAGTTTGTGAACCCTGAGCTGCATTGCTTAAATCCAGCCAGTAAACACAATCAGGTGGGCCAAATTGAGTGATGAAATGAACCAATGTAATGAGAGATCTTTAGGGAAGAAATTGGGCGGCACTAGATAAAACAAGAGATAAAACCAGGTCAGTTTAGGCTCACCAAAGTGAACCCTTACAGGTCAGACATGCTAAAAGGGAGAGAAAATCTCAGTGGATATTTGGAATAGAGTTTTGATGTTGTACATTTGTTGTACAACGATAAATTATTTTCAAAAAAGTTTGCGCTCCATTGGTAGCCTGGTTCTACCAGACCATCGTACTTCATTTCATTTGTTCAGAAGGTCTGGAATCACTCAATTGACAAACGTTAACTCACTTGAAGGCGGGTGTCTGTTGAAGTTAAAACTATTGGATCTGCCCAGTGCCACTCTGGATCTGCCAACCAACCATGTCATGCGCCGGCTTCTGAGCCACTTCTTCTGTTCGCTGATTGGACCGGCAGACATCTGTCCGGAGAAAACCTAAGAATATACCGCACACCCAGACTGACTACTGAAGGGAAATGAAAATTGAACGGAAGTAGTAAGCGGGCGGTGCCAGGCTACTCCATCGGTCCACCGTGAGGCAAATTATCTACAAATGGAGAGCTTTAAGAGTGACTTATCATCTAGCTAAAAGTGGACTTCCTTCAAAGATATCCACAAGCGTCACAAAAAAAGTGATTTTTCTGGTAAAGGCCAACCAAAACATTAGATCTGGAGATTTGCAGACCCTTTGCTACCACCATTCTTCACTTGGGAGATGGCTCTTTTGGTGGAGGCAGAGTTGCGTTTTTGCCCAAACATGGCAGTTTTCGTTATGACCAAAAATTTTTTGACTAATCTGTCCACAGAATAGACTTCCAGAAGACTTCAGGTATCTCCAAGTGCTCTCTGGCAAAGTTGTGACAAGCAGTTTTGTTCTTTTTTGAGGGCAGAGGCTTCTTCAGCAATCCTCTCATGAAAGCCATGTTGACTGAGTTTTTTTTTTTATTGTGGAACCATGCACATCTATCCCAGATGCTGCAAGAGAGGTCTGCAAATCACTACATGTAATGTTTGGGTTGGCTTTTAACTGAAAAATCACTTTTATTGTGGCTATTGTGGATATTTTTGAAGGAAGTCAAGTTCTATGCAGATGTTCAGTCACTCTTAACCCATTGATGGCGGCTGCTGCGCGATGCCACATTGTATCTTCTGCCTGATGCTGCGTAGCGCAGCATTGTTACTTTATCTAATTTTCATGGCGTGTGCAGCATAGAATGCACCTTCATTAGTTCAAATACACATGAGGTGGGTTTTGTTGATTTTTTAAGACCACGTGACCACCCAAAAGTTGTGTGGTTTGCCGAAAATCACATCAATAAAAAAATAAATAATAATAATAATAATAATAATAATAATAATAATAAAAATACGCCGGCTGTGTCGGCGATAGTGTATTACAGAACAGTTAGTGGCCTTCAGAGCGTAGAATCAAGGTCTACTATAGGCTACTGAAGAAAATCACTCAACACATTGCATCTATTTATTAACAATATTTATGAATTTAGGCTATATTTTGCTGCTCCAACTCAAATTCAGTCCAGCCAGGCGATAGTTAAGTTTCAGTTTCGTTTTCATCTCCGTGGTATACAGCCGTTTGGACTAGGTGATCGGCTCCCGACAGCGAGAGTCAGTCTGCGTTCTAGTTGTACTGGGAAGTCGGATTTATGGTGCCAGTGATAACTGAACTAAATTATAAAATAAAGCTATCTCCTCCTTCCTATATCTATTTATCTTTATCCCTCCACTGCACACTCAGTCACTACTATCCATGCTAAAAAGATGCAGGATTATAACCTCATTTAGCACATTATTTTTAAATATTTTATATTATTTATTATTATTTTTTCTCCCCCATCTAATTTTGACGATTTTTAGAAAACTGTGTTGGTTTGTAAGCGCTAAGGGAGCATGTTTAAATAAAACCTGTGAACCTTAACTTTTAAATGTATTTTATTTCATATTTCTATGTGCTACACAGGCTTAGATATTAAGGTTTTGGTAGACCTGACAATTCGTACTATTTTTTCAGAAAACCCTCAGGCATTAAGGACATGCATCCTAGATTGCCATAGTCATCAATGGGTTAAAGCTCTCCATTTGTAGATGATTTGCCTCACGGTGGACCGATGAAGCTAAAACCTTTTTTTTAACTAATGTATAGCTGTCCCCAGACAAATGTGCAACATCACAACTCTTCCTGAGATCTTCTGAGATTTTCTTTCCTCTTGGCATGTCTGAACTGTATGGGTTCACTTTGGTGAGCCTAAACTTACCTGGTTTTATCTCTGTTTTATCTAGTGCCGCCCAATTTCTTCCCTAAAGAACTCTCATTACATTGGTCCATTTCATCACTCAATTTGGCCCACCTGATTGTGTTTACCTGCTCGATTTAAGCAATGCAGCTCAGGGTTCACAAACTTTTGCACATCCAAAAGTTGGCAAATCATTTGTTTCCTCTATTTTAACAATTGATTTCCGGAAAAGAAAAATGTTGAATTGATAAACAAACATCTGAAAAAGACTGGTATTGATAAAAACTAATTAATAACGGTTAAAATAAATAAAATTCCAAAAGGCTCAAGGGGTTCACATAATTTCAAGCAGCACTGTATAATGCAATATTGTTGACGAATAAAAACGGGACTAAATGTGGTTTAAAAAATAAAAACTCTGCTAAAATATCTCTTCAGTTTCGTTGACCAAAACGAGACGAGACAAAATATTTTAACGTTATTTCGTCTCACTATTATTATTAGTTTGCAATATTTCTGTTTCCTGAGTCTGAGACAGTTTGACAAAAAGACTAGACTAAAACAGGCTGCAAAAAACAACACTAGTTACTGAACATATGAAGTACCTAGGAGCCACTATTCCCAAACAATCAAACCTGCTTTACAAATTGACCTGAATTGATTAAACATTTTGGTGGACACTTCCTTTATCCATGATTGGTAGAATTAATTCCATCAAAATTGTCTAGGTTTTTGTATTCATTTCAAAGTATACCCATTTTTATGCCAAAAGCCTTTTTTAAAACATTGGAGTCAATTATTTTTCCTTTTGTCTGGGGGTACAAAGCACATCGTATGGGTAAAAAACATGTTTGTAAATCTAAAGATTTAGTTAGGACTGGCCCTACCAGTCTTCCAGCACTATTATTGGGCAGCCAATACCAGCAGGACGCATAACCTGATAAGCTTAAAGATACGACCCCATCATGGGTAGCCATAGAAAGAAAATGAGACACTTCTCTTCCAGCGCTACTCCCTGCAGGACGAAAACTTCTAGTATCATTAAAAGATACTGGTTTTGTAGTTAAAAACTCATTGCGGAGTTGGTATAAAAAAAAATATATATATTTTTTTCTTAAATTGCAGAACAGCATACACTCTTGCTCGATCAACTCGATCAAGGCACCAATTAATTAAATCTAAGGTTGTACATCAGCTCCACTATTCACATGTCAAATTAAATAAATTATTTCCCTCCTCCTCACCCTTAGGGGCAAACACTCTGATGGAACCCTGGCTCATAAGTTTTGTTTCTTTTCCAGACTCCACAATTTCTGGTCAAGCGTGTTTCGTTGTTATTCAGATGTCCACGGCCACATCCTCCATCCCAACCCAGAAACAGCCATACTAGGCTTGTCACAACAAGGAGAGACTTTAAGTAAGGGCAGGGCTATTCAATAAGTTTTGAATTGGGGCGGGATGCCAACGTTAGCACGGCTGTCTCCCAGCTCCGCAAAGTGATAAGCAGACAGCAGAAGGCTCATCCTGAGGGAGCTTTTATTGTTGCTGGGGATTTTAATCAGGCCTGTCTAAAGAGTGTGCTACCCAAGTTTGTGCAGTATGTCCACGGTATCACATGAGGTAAAAAAAACATTAGATAAGCTCTACTCAAATCTTAAGAAAGCATACAGGACAATACCCCTCCCCCACCTGGGAAAGTTGGATCATATTTCGCTGCGCAGTGTCCCAGCCTACATAACCCTCAGGAGAAGAATAAAACCAGCCACAACAACTGTAAAAATCTGTCCCGAGGGAGCACTCAACCAGCTACAGGACTGCTTTGACCACACCGAATGGACTGTCTTTGATCATCAGGAGCTAAATGAGCGCACTGAGACTGTTTTGTTTTATATGAAGACCTGCACTGAAAATGTTACAGTGAACAAACAAATCAGAGTTTTCAATAATCGGAAACCATGGATGACAGCTGAGGTGAGGAAACTGCTGAAAGCACGAGACAAAGACCCTGTTTCCACCTGGGATTAACATCTGACTTTTTGAATCTGGTTACAAGTGGACAGCTCTCAATCCGTGTGTTCCCACTTGTATTTTCAAATGTGACTTCTTTGTCTACTTGTGATCCGATTCCATTTACCCGCGCTGTATTTAAATCAACACGTACATAATTTCCGTTTGCATTGCTGTTTTTAACCGGTGGGGTTCAAACAAGTAAACATACAGGGCTGTACAGTGCCACAGTTTTAATCGCATTTGCTATTAAAATGCATTACATGCGAAGATAATTACAAGTCTAGGTTGAAGAGATAGGCTACTGTCTCATTTAGACAAGGAGCAGCGATGCACAACACTGCTTAGAGGGCTCTACATTAACACTCGCCAAATGCGGGAAATATCATAGATAGTATATAAAAGTAAAACTCTTAGGCGAGTAAGTTATTACGCCACTTTGGCTGGTGAAAGATGTGTGTTTGCCGGGCGGCTTTTCTATCGTTTGCTACACTCTTGTCACCACCACCAGTACACGGCTTTATCCAGTTAAGTTACTTTACGTGCGAACAGAATATTTCCTGTGCGCCTTCACATTAAAAACCTGTTACTAGCCAAACGCGAGTTGACTTTTATTTTTAAGCGGATAAGAACAGGAAGTCGTTGCCTTGCAGCTCTCCGTGTTTTCAGTTTTACGCAGTGAAATGAAACCAGAGGACAGAAAACTTGTCATTTGCAATACTGGCGGATGCAACTAACGTTCATGAGGCTTCTATAAAAGCTGCATGAACGCCAGTGATGCACTTTTAACGTATTTCCGCTCAGGCAGGGGGCAGCAGTTGAGTAGGAGGTCCCTAAAGTGGACAAGAGTCACATTGGTGTTTCCACTTCCAAATGAAAGCGGACACATCGGACACAAGCGACGTAAACCACCTCCAAATGTGGTTTTTGTGATCCGATCTCAATGCGTCTTGAGAGTGTTTTCACCTGTAGTTAAAGCTTTATTCATGTGATCCGATTACAAAAGTCAGATGTTAATGCTAAGTGGAAACGGGGTCTCAGCCTTCAAGGCTGACGACCAGGACCAGTACTGCATGGCAAGAACAGACCTGAGGAGAGGCATCAAAGCAGCTAAACAGGACTACAAGAGGAAGGTGGAGAACCATCTGACAACAACCCGAGGCAAGTGTGGCAGGGTCTACAACACCTGACGAACTACAAGGGCACCCCATCGGAGGCGGTAACTGCTGACACTTAGCTGGTGGAAGATCTGAACAACTTTTTCACCCACTTTGAAGTTCAAAATCCCCACCCTGCTCCTGCTCCTCCTCCTCCTCTGACCTCACAGCCCCTGAGCACCCACCAGCTTCAGCTGCAGGAACATCAGGTGAGAAGAGTCCTGAAGGCCGTAAAACCGCATAAAGCAGCAGGACCAGACGGAGTACTGGGAAAAGTACTTAAGGCCTGCGCAGACCAACTGTCAGGGGTCCTAACAAGGATTTTCAACACCTCCCTGGAACAGGCTACGGTCCCACCCTGCCTCAAATCAGTCACCATTGTTCCTATTCCAAAAAAATCCACCATAGGCTGTTTAAACGACTACAAACCAGTGGCACTAACATCTGTTGTCATGAAGTGCTTCGAGAAGCTCGTCCTCCACCACCTTCAGTCCTGCATCCCTCAAAACTGTGACCAGCATCAGTTTGCTTATAAAGCAAACAGGTCGACAGCTGATGCAATCGCCACTGTCCACAACACTGCAGCGAGTCACCTGGAGTAACAGGGGAATTATGTCAGGATGCTTTTTGTTGACTTTAGTTCGGCGTTTAATACGATCTTGCCGAACATTCTCATCAGGAAGCTGACTGACCTGGATTTCCCTGCCCCCATCTGTGACTGATTTTACAGCTTCTTGACGGACCGTCCACAGACAGTGAGGATGGGAACACAAACATCTTCCACCCTGACACTCAGCATGGGCTCCCCTCAGGGCTGTGTGCTGAGCCCCTTCCTGTATTCTCTTTACACACATGACTCCGTCCTGGCCCATCACTCAAATGTCATAGTCAAATTTGCGTGTGATGGGTCTGATCTCCAACGGTGACGAGTCAGCATACAGGGAGGAAGTCCAGAGGCTCACAGCCTGGTGTTCAGTTAATAACCTTTTGCTGAACACCAGCAAAACCAAGGAGATTTTGTTCAACTGGAGCAGGACGAGAGGTGACCTCGCCCCACTGTATATAGACGGGGTTGCCGTGGAGAGGGTCTCCTCCTTAAAGTTTCTAGGGGTGCAGGTCAGGTGCATCATGGCTGACCCATCACACCCCGGCCACAGCCATTTCCAACTCCTCCCTTCGGGTAGGAGATACAGGTCCCTTGGGAGCCCGGACAAACAGGCTGAGGAATACCTTTTACCCCTGGGCTATTCGGCTACTAAATGCCTTAACCCCCTCCCCCTACTGGACATAAGAACTGTATTTTTTTTAAAGAGACACTCATTTTTATTAGCATAGTTATTAACTTATTGTTGCCTATTGTTGTTGTCTGTGTTTGCATTTTGCACTGCTCTAATTTGCACTGTGGGTGGTGAGCACCATTTTTTTTTTTTTTTTTAACCTTTATTTATACAGGTATATCCCATTGAGACCGAAGACTCTTTTGCAAGGGAGACCTGTTTTCCTTTCCCACGTTACCATTCACGCACACATTCATACACCGATAGCAGGCTAACTATCGACATTCACACGAGGCAAGGTGGGTGAAGTGTCTTGCCCAAGGACACAACAACTATGAAACAGGTGACAGGGCGGGGATCGAACCTCCAACCCTTTGATCATCGGCCGACCCGCTCTACCAACTGAGCCACAGTCGCCCAAAAATTACTACCATTAAAAAATAAAGCTATAATAATAAAGCTACCTTCCTATATCTGTCTATCTTTATCCCTCCACTGTACACTCAGTCACTACTATACATGCTAAAAAGAAGCAGGATTATAACCTCATTTAGCACATTATTTTTAAATATTTTATATTATTTATTCTTTTTTTTTCTCCCCCATCTAATTGACGATTTTTAGGAAAATGTGTTGGTTTGTAAGCGAGCATGTTTAAATAAAACCTGTGAACCTTAACTTTTAAATGTATTTAATTCATGTTTCTATGTGCTACACAGGCTTAGATATTAAGGTTTTGGTAGACTTGACAATTCGTACTAAGGATTAAGGACATGCATCCTAGATTGCCATAGTCATCAATGGGTTAACAGTTCATAAAAATACAGGAAGAAATAGGTTAACTCAGAGTGCAACAGCTTCTAAAAAATACAGTACTAATAGGTTTACTAATAGCCTTTTCAAAAACAATCCTTGTTTAATTAACATAGGCAAGGCAAGGCAAGGCAAGGCAAGTTTATTTATATAGCACAATTCAGACACAAGGCCACTCAAAGTGCTTTACAGGGGCAAGATTAGAATACATGAAACACATTATAAAACATTTAAAAGCAAATAAAAGAAGCAAATAAAATGAAAATTGCAGGTTAAAATGGAAACAAAAAAGTCTTCAGACTCGATTTAAAAGAGCTGAGAGTTGCAGCAGACCTCAAGTTCTCTGGGAGTTTGTTCCAGATTTTTGGTGCATAATAACTAAAAGCTGCTTCTCCTTGTTTAGTCCTAACTCTAGGGACTGTAAGTAGACCTGTTCCAACATAGGCTGACTGTTAGTGTTAACTGGCAAGCAGTGACCCACTTGGCAAAATCTGCCATCTAATGAGAGAAATGGCATTTGTTTGATTTAGCAAGAGCAGTGAAAACGGGACTTGTCATGGCAATACACATACAGTGGTGCAGGTGCTCGGCAGTGAGCGATGCGCGATTATTAGTTTTAATGGCATTCATGTGTGAGAATGCGGATTCGCATGTGTAAGTTGAGCCACACATAGTGAAGACAAAAAGTGCAAGACGCCTTGAATGATTGAATTTCTGGTGGCTGACTTCACGAGTCTAGAACTTTTCCGAACCTGCCAGCTGTAATGACTGTCGCAGGTCAGCTGATGACTGAATGTCAATGAGTTCCAGTTGTAAACACACCTTGTTCAATGACATTACCACCAGCTACTTTGCTTTCACAGCAAACTCACCCACAACGTCCACACAGAAAGGGTCCATCACAAATCTCATCACTTCGATCATCAACAACATCAGGCACGAAAAAGCATTATTATCTTAACAAGAAAGTCTTAGGTTGTGTTCCGATTCGCATACTCTTTCTTTTTTCTATTCTACATACTACATCCGACGATAAAAAGAGTCTAGTTAGGATGCAGTAGGCATACTTTTGGGACATACTTTACTCTCTTATTTCATCATAACATTGCGCCTTGATCTTGCCTCTTGGTTTTATATCCGTCGCATCCCCGTTTGTTTTCATATGGAGGCTTCTTTGATGTGACGTCACTTCACGTGCGCACTGGATTGTGGGTCAGAATCGCCCAAATAGGATGCAGTTTTCAACACTAACAATCTTGGCCGCATGAAGTAGGAAATCCGGGTACTTCTAACCATCCTAAATCTGGCCACAAGAATCGGGACATCCTAAATCTTTTTTCTACATACTATATAGTAGAAAGTATGCGATTCGGAACGCAACCTTAGTTCCAGTACCTTGTTTCTAACATGGGCTGGAGTACCAATAGGGAAGCCCAGACGCAGCACCATACAGGGGGTCTTGGAGATGAGACGAACCAGGTAGAAAGAGGTGGGAGGCTGCTCACATGAACTGTTGAGATAGAAGAAATTAAATCTTACTTTTTTCAGGAACTGATTACTTTTTTCAAAACACTGATTGGGTAACGTGGTTTTCTTATTTTAAAGAACAAAACATTTATGATAGTTATTCATCTATATAAATTCTAAATTTAAACATTTTATGGTTATCAGACAAGTAGTTCTAATGACCAGAAATTGAAGCTGCAAGCAGACAAAGTAACTTTAGCTAGTTTGATATTTTTGTTTGATATTTAAGACAAAAACTAATCACACATTTTTTTAACCTTTATTTATACAGGTATATCCCATTGAGACCGAAGACTCTTTTGCAAGGGAGACCTGTTTTCCCTTTCTCACGTTACCATTCACACACACCGATAGCAGGCTCACTATCGACATTCACACAAGGCAAGGTGGGTTAAGTGTCTTGCCCAAGGACACAACAACTATGACACAGGTGGCAGGGCGGGGATCGAACCTCCAACCCTTTGATCATCGGCCAACCCGCTCTACCAACTGAGCCAGTCTGCCCGCCATTTGTTAGAGGGCGCTCGTGGTGCAGTGGGTTTTTTTGTTCCACAGTGGCCATAATACACCATCACATAATTAACATCATATCTTCTTTATTATTTATTACATTTATTTGGGAGCTGCTTGACAATTTAAAAAGGTAAACGTCTGTTTTTGCAAAGTCACCATAGGCCATTGTGATTGCATGACTTCATCTAGGAAAAATTTCCAAATTTTTTTTTAATGCTTATCTTGGTAAATTTAAAGATGTGGCCAGTATTTCTTTTAAATGTATGAACAAGGGGCGCCCTTAGCTCAGTTGGTAGGGCGTCCCCCCCATGGGCCTCGGCCAGCAGCGGACCCGGGTTCGATTCCAGCGCGCGGTCGTTCTCTGCATGTCACTCCCCTCTCTGCCCCATTTCAACTCTGTCTCTACACTATCAATAAAGCATAAAAATGCCAAAAAATATCTTAAAAAAATAAAAATTTATGAACATTGCAAATTGCAATTACTTTTGACTGTTTTGTAATGTATTTGACAAATGTTTATGGAATTTATAAGAAGATCCTTTTGAGAAACCGCAGTGTTTTTTTTTATTATAAAATATTACAAATGTGCTCAGCATGATTCATCCAAAATATTGTATCACAAATGTAACGTGTAAACGTAAATCCATTTAATTATATAAAAATAATGAAAAACCAATTAACCATTTAAAGGGCCCATTAAAGGTGAAGTAAGCGATTTATATATGCTAATATAAGTGTTAAATCGCTCTTTATTCATACAGTGAAAACTTATATAGTGTGCACGTTTCATAAAGCCGATCTCTCTGTCACCCACTCTGCATGTAATCGTCAAATAAACTTTTCTGGGATCCCACTACTGATAACCAATCAGAAGAGAGAACGCTACAAATCGGCACCCGTCTCACTGACGGTGCACTTGCAGAGCATCAGATGGGTGAATGTGTATGCGCCTACAATGGCGGAGCAGGTAAAAATCCTTACCAATGTCTATTTTGATGGTTTTTATCATGGTTTATCACACTTATGGATCTGAGATGATGATAATAATAATAATAATAATAATAATAATAATAATAATAATAATAATAATAATAATAATAATAATAATAATAATAATAATAATAATAATAATAATAATTCATTTTATTTAGAGGGCGCCTTTCTTAGCACCCAAGGTCACCTTACAGGGCAGTTTAAAAACAAAACAAACAAAATCAGCAATCATAAAAAACACAAGAACAAGATACATTGTACAATTTACATAAGTGGGGTGATGATGCTAGATAACTCGCTTATGTGGTGACGTGGGGACAAGGGAGAGGACTGCTAACTGCAGTCACTGACAGGAAGTTAGCTAAACTGACCATTTCGCTTACTGAACCTTTAAGGGTAAGTTCACACTTTTGGCCATTAAACCAATGGTCCACCATTGCGTTAACAACACTTAGGAACTCCTACTGTACATTGTACAGTGACAAATAGGAACTCCTACATCCGATGATTACACAAGGTGGAATCATGGGAGGGAATTGTGCTAGCAAGACAGCATCACAGTATAAGTCCATGCTCCATGGTTTATCAATCTTGTGTTCAAAACACTTGGGCCCATCCCCCATGCATTGTCTCACCTGTATATGAGTTTGACATATGAGTAACCCTCCACCAGTACAAAGCTGCTCCAGTCCCTCAGCAGTGATGTGAGAGCAGTGTGGGAGATACGACACTGGATGGTGCTGTAACGCCCATTGTTTCCTGCTGTGTGCAGATGTTTAGGGACAGGCCTGAAGGGACACAATCCTTCATTTAATGAAAAACTGAAAGGCCACATTAAACAGAGACAGAAATATGGAAAATAACAAAGCTAAACAAGCGCTCTGAGTGCGAGAAAAGAGCTAAATAAATAAAATGTATTATTATTATTATTATTAAACACCAAGCCTTTTTGAAAAATATGGACCTATGTTCACACAACCATAAGCTATTACCTATGATATGATCCAGGTTGGTGTAAATAGTCTTGAAATAGTTTTGGGTATAAATGTACAACTATATATATTTCTCACATGTCATGTTCAAGGATGATGGCAATGCGATGCATGTGCAGCCATCTCTGCCAGAAGGTGGCATCCATGGAAAGAATGGGCTTCCAGTAAGAAGCAAACTGGGACTGAGAGGAGTCTTTGGATCCACTATGCTGCAACGACAGGACCTGCAAAACAAGGAGTCATTCATTCAAGGAAGGTATGCAAACAAAAAAGGCTAAAAAGGATACACTGATATTTGATAGTTGACACAAAAACCTTGCGTAGACAAGCAGAAATGTGCTGTAAAATGTGCGGTGGCAAAACGTTGGTATTTATAGAAAAATTATTTGCGGAGAAGGGTGCGTATTCCAACGCCAACTTTCGACCATGCGTAGAGCTAACACAAGGTTTTCCCGACTCGGGGAATCAGCGACACTCACTTTTTTTTTTTTAGTTTGTATGTTTGATATTAACATCATATTATGCAAATGTGAGTTATCATACAAAAAAAGGAATAAAATGTTTTGGTCTAGATAATTAATAGCCTGGTGTAATCAGTTCATCTGGGAGGTAATCCGAAATTATCTGATCATGTCACGTTCACATCCATGCACAGTGTGTATTGAGTTTATTTAAAAACAATTGGAAATGGGGCTGCCCTCAGTTGCCCATGCACTGTGTATAGTCTATAGCCTATTTCAGCCTCGTCTTTGGAAAAAAGATACAGTAGCTGGACAACAGAGTTCTTCTGCTTCGTTCCTCTCACTGCATTTAAATGCATTCATTATATTACAGAGAAATATGTCCCGTAAAAGAAAAAGAGCTCCAAGCCCAACCCAGAGGATAATAGTTTTATTTTATATTAATATTTTTATGGAAAATCCACGTGTCCTTCTTCAATAGCTTCTAATTCATCTGACCCAGTGTCTCCAAATTATTTGTTCACACAATTTCTCAGATTTAGCCTCTTAATTTTCCTCTCAAAGTGCACCAGATTCATGCATTTCACTTTAAAAAGGTTAAAAAAATCTCCCGCTTAGGGCCCCCTGAAGGCTTGGGCCGGCTCTGGCGACACTCAATGGCAACACCACGAAATAAAGCTCAGTCATCGGAAAAACACACATATTACTATGAATCGCTTGGCACCCAATATATTTAATTATTTATATGTATAGGCTATAAGCTTACCTATAGTTGCAAATATAGGCTACTGTAGCCCATGGCATGTAGGTTGAATTAGGTTACTTATCAAGTACGTCTGTACATGTTTTGGTTAAATTTTTTAATTGAATCTTATAGAGCTACTCTATAACAATATCCGTCGGGAGGTGTTTCCGTGTGTGGTCAGCGGGAGAGGCGAGCAAAAATATTGTGTGTTAAAATGACTTTTGTACAAAGTTAAGCAAAACATGGCCAAAACTGTATTTTCCATTTGATAAAATCATGTTATGAATTTAGTAGGGCTGGCCCGAATTATTCGAATATCCGAGTATTCGTTTGATATATTAGTATTCAGAGCTCAATTCAGTATTCGGAATACTGAATTGAAGAAAAATTTTCAAAAAAGTTTTGGTACTTTTACTAAAGTACCTCAAACAGCAACATATTTCGTCAGCAAATAATGATTAGATACACAAGTTATAAAACAATTGTAAAATACACATTAGACTTTCATTTAAAATATATTATCGAATTATTTGAACTTTGACCTAGTTGGCCGCTGACCTTTCAAAGCACAACCGGTGATATCAGGGGTAGGCTACATGATGTTACCGGAGCAAGGCAAACTAAAAGCGGCACCAAGCGCAGTAGGGAGAGAGAGATGAAGGAAGAATATGTGTTCCTCTTAACTCTATAACACAACATTAGCGCGATTTTGGAAGGAAAAGTAGCCTAATGCGTGCCGTAATGCTAACGTTAGCTTAGCTTAGCCGTTTGTTTACGTTCCTAATGCAGCGCTGCTATCGCCCATCATCAACAGTGACTTGCTTGCATCATGGGAATACGCGGTCAATAATGGATATAATATGGACACAAAAGACTATCAATATTGGACCTTTGTATGGATTTATAAATCCCCGAAAAGATGCATGAATTGTAAAGCTCCTGTACGGGTTACGATGGCACAGAGGACAGCTGATTTGGAACGGAGCGACAGCTGTTTGCTTCCACGGGGAAAAAGTAAGGAACTCCGACTTTATTACCGTTGGAAAGTTATTAAAGCATCAACAAACTACGCAGTTTGCTGTCTCGGCTCACACACTCGGTTTCAGTGAGTACACTGGTATTATTAATGTTGGTTTTGATGGTGTGTTTTTTTAGAACGAATACTCAAATACTCGCTCAGAAAATCAAACGAATGTTCGAAGCCTGTAAAATGGTATTCGGGCCAGCCCTAGAATTTAGCTTATTATTACATGGATCTCTTTTCCATGACAATTCACCATTTATGGTAGATTGTGGGATGAAACAGGAAGGAGAAGTGGGATGATACAGGGCAGAAATCATGTGTGCACAATTCACTACAGGTGGGTATTTATAAAGGGAAGACTGCGTACAAGTGTGCGCCACATGGTTTTATGAATATCAAAATGTATTTTTGTACGTACATTCTGAGTTTCGGAAGTATGCAATGTTTTAGGATGGATTCTACGCAGTGTTCTATAAATGAGGCCCCAGATCGTTAATTTAATACTTAAAAGCTTTTTGGTGTTAAAGGATGAGGGCCCCTGCTCTTTCCCCGATTCAATTAACACATAAAAACCTTAATAACGTGTTTGTTTACCCAGTTTAATGGGGTTTTTAATGTACTGTCATTTAGCAGCCCTTCTAACCCTTCTGTAAAATTTTCCAGCTTAGAGAGTATCTTTTTGATGGATTTAAGGGCACTACCACTGGTCTGAAAGCTGTGTGGGAGAAAGCTTAAGGGGTACTGTTTGAAGATGACGAATGGAATAGATTAGTGAAGATGTTGAACCCAATGAGAGATGCAAGGTCTAAACTTATTACATTTAAAATACTAAACAGACTCTACTGAACGCCTGTGAGACAGCATAGGGCGGGATTGAGTCATTCAGATCTCTGTTTGTGATGCCAAACTGAACAAGGTGATATTATCCATATGTTTCCTAATTGCCCCAGCCTGGTCACCTATTCGCAGAAGGTCAGACAAAAGATCAGTGACAGCCCTGGTATGAATGTTGATCTTACTCCTGCTCTATGCCTATTACATAGTTTAAAAGGACATGAGAGAATTGGCCTGAAAAAGGCTCAGTGGCTAAAGGTTGCGATTACTACAGCTAAGAGGGTGATGTTGAGGCGCTGGGCAGGGGGGGAACAACCCTACTCACTCTCACAGTCCTATCATAAACTGCCTCTTATGAGCGACTAATATTTCAAATAAATTAGAAAAAGGACATACAGAAGTCTGAGAACCATTTATAAGACAGTTCAGAGAAATTTAAGTGACGGGAAGTCTGTAGACATAATTTTAAAAGAAATCTACAGTGCACCATGTCCGACTGGCGGGATGGGCGGGGAGGGAATTATAGGGGGGGAGAAAATAGTTTTCTTCTTGGTCATGTTCACCATGTATGTTAAACATACAGTATCTCACAAAAGTGAGTACACCCCTCACATTTCTTCAAATATTTCATTATATCTTTCCATGGGACAACACTGAATAAATTAAACTTTGATACAATGTAAAGTAGTCAGTGTACAGCTTGTATAACAGTGTACATTTACTGTCCCCTCAAAATAACTCGACACAGCCATTAATGTCTAAAGTACTGGCAACAAAAGTGAGTACACCCCTAAGTGAAAATGTCCAAATTGGGCCCAAAGTGTCAATATTTTGTGTGGCCGCCATTATTTTCCAGAACTGCCTTAACCCTCTTGGGCATGGAGTTCACCAGAGCTTCACAGGTTCCCACTGGAATCCTCTTCCACCCATTCATGACAGCATCAAGTGGATATTAGAGACCTTGCGCTCCTCCAATGGAACCCAAAGATGCTCAACCCTCAGCTTCTTTAGCAAGGCAATGGTCGTCTTGGAGGTGTGTTTGGGGTCGTTATCATGTTGTAATACTGCCCTGCAGCCCAGTTTACGGAGGTTGAGTGCACGTGCTCAGCATCATACCCAGAGGTTGGCTTTGGAAAATAGACGTATGAGTGCTGCCAGCATTGCTGAAGGGCTTGTAGGGGTGGGGGGTCAGCCTGTCAGTGCTCAGACCAAACGCCACACACTGCATCATACTGGTCTGCATGGCTGTTGTCCCAGAAGGAAACCTTTTCTAAAGATGATGCACAAGAAACCCCACAAAAAGTTTGCTGAAGACAAGCAGACTATGGACATGGATTACTGCAACCATGTCCTGTGGTCTGATGAGACCAAGATACATTTATTTGGTTCAGATGGTGTTAAGAGTGTGGGGCCGCAACCAGGTGAGGAGTACAAAGACAAGTGTGTCTTGCCTATAGTCAAGCATGGTGGTTGGAGTGTCATGGTCTGGGGCTGCCTGAGTGCTGCCAGCACTGGGGATCTAGAGTTCATTGAATGCTAACATGTACTGTGACATACTGAAGCAGAGCATGATCCCCTCCCTTCATAAACTGGGCCACAGGGCAGTACTGCAACATGATAACGACCCCAAACACACCTCAAAACGACCACTGCCTTGCTACAGAAGCTGAGGGTAAAGGTGATGTAATATCCACCAGCTCCTTGATGTCGTCCTGAATGAGTGGGAGAGGATTCCAGTGGCAACCTGTGAAGCTCTGGTGAACTCCATTCCCAAGAGGGTTAAGGCAGTGCTGGAAAATAATGGTGGCAAAACAAAATATTGACACTTTGGGCCCAATTTGGACATTTTTTACTTAGGGGTGTACTCACTTTTGTTGCCAGAACTTTAGACATTAATGGCTGTGTGTCGAGTGAGGGGAAATTTACACTGTTATACAAGCTGTACACTGTCTCTGTGGAGTTTCTTATTCTGAAAATTAACCGGATGTTTTATTGTTTTGTCGTCCTCTATGTTCCTGTCTCTCTCAATGTGTTCTGTGCTAAATTAAAGCTCCCATATTATGCACTTTGCTGTCAATATTATATGGTCTAAGTAGTCCCTAATACTTATTTTTTTAAATGTTTGCTGAAAAACCCGTTCAGATCATTTATTGTAGCAAGCCTCTATACCCTGATTTTCCTCTGGTCTCAGGATGACCTATATTGGTGTCTGCAGCCTGCGATCTGGCTGGCCCCTCCCATCTCTCTGCCGGGCTTACGTGATACTAGAGAGAAACTGCGTGACTGCGAACAGTGTTTACCCGGAGCTAAGCCATACTTTGAACAGTTTGACATGACCTGACATGATTAAAACCAGTGAAAACAGTAGCTTCACAGTTTGATTTCTACAGGAATAACTTCCCACCCTTTGTGGTGTTAAAAACGAGGCATTATTAGACTGCAATGGGAAAGCTAAGTTAGCGTAATAGGACCAAACGTTGGGTGCTACATGTGCGCTAACGGCTAAAAATAACACTCAGACGATTTAAAACCAGTGAAAACAGTAGCTTCATAGTTTGATTTCTACAGGAATAACTTCCCACCCTTTGTGGTGTTAAAAACGAGGAATTATTAGACTGCAATGGGAAAGCTAAGTTAGTGTAATAGGACCAAACTCTGGGTGCTACTCCCGAAGCTACATGCTACACTAGGTAAATAACAGGCAAACAACCATTGAGGAGATTCCTTTTAGTTTCACCGATGGAATGACTACACAAGTAGCTCCCTAAGCTTTGTCTCGTTATAAATGCGGCATTATTAAGACTGCTGTGATTAAGATAAATTAGTGGATTATGAGCAGAATGCTTCTGTGTTGGTTTATGCAACACTCTGCATGCTTTGCTGTACTATGGGCATCTTGTCGCTTAGCGGGGAAAACAATATGGCTGTCGCTCTGAATATTTTCCAGAGGATCTCGGGGCCGTGGACCAATAAGAAATGGGGGGGTGAGGTTATCATAGACTACTGCAGTGCTTCTCAAATGGTGGGGCAGGGGGGCGCTGTGAGTTGTCAGGGGGGGAGAGGGGGAGGGGGGGGGCGGGCGGGCTGCCTTGATTTCCAAATGACCAAAAACATTTTTTTTTTTTTAAGTGCTAGCAAGCGCGATGTGTGCTTGTGTATGGTCATATCCGCGCGAAAGGCCGCGATTTGCAGTAAATAAATGTCCACATGTGTCTCCAAGTGTCTCTGTAGGCTATTTGAAAAGAAATCAAGCAAGTAGACTAATAATAACATTAATGAATTATTGGTTATCGCATCACAGAAGGCCTATTGGCCTATAATAATAAAAAAACACCACCCTAACTATGTTTACAGTTTAAAAATGTTTTGAATGAAATGCAAACCTGAATAATTTGCTCTTGTTTCTCTGTCCTGAGATTCACACAGACTGAGTAGTCTTGTTAATTTTTTTGCTGCAGAAGTTATCTCAGCTAATGTTTGTTATCTAATTTGATAATAAGGTGATTGTATGCAGAATGCTCGTGCCAGAAACTCATACATTGTTTTTGTACAGATAAATAAATAAATATTAGCAGGTTCTCAATAGTATTTCAATTTAGGAGGGGGGGGGGGTGGCGAGCTCTGGCATCTGGCAAAAATAGAAGCCGTGCGTATATCACCGGACAGCCGGAGCAGCAACGGCGCAAAAAGACGGTGCAGCGGAACTATTGGAAGTAAACACACTGACTTAAGTGAAACCTCTCTGCTCCGCCACTGCAGCGGACCGGAAAGGCAGCTGGTGGGATTCAGCATTTTTCTTCTAGGCTTTTACACTATCGGTTTATACCAAAACACTTGTTACCCTTAAAAAGTGTAAAGGAAAAGCTATAGTTTAGATAGTTGTTAGCTAGCTAACTAGTTGTTAGATGGTTGCAAGCCTTGATGCTAGCAAGAAATTCCAGTTGGGGTTGATCGTCACATTCTATTTGGGGTTGGTTGTCACATGTTATCCAAAGGCTGCAGCCAGGAAAGGAACCCAAAAACAAAAAGAATGTCAGAATAGACCAGGAAAAGGCAGCTAGCAAGCAAAAGAAAAAAGGGCAACAAAATCAAAACGACCCAGTGGATCCCAATCTAGACCAGCTGCTAAGGCTACTGCATCCCAGTGCACTCCCCACCAGCTGGAGAAAAAGCAGAAGAGAAAGAGACAGGAGGAGGAATCTTCATCAGATGAAGAGGATAGTTTTTGTTTGGGTTGTTTGGAAACATTCTCCAACAGCCGTTCAGGGGAGGTATGGGAGAAGTGTTGGATGTGCAACCAGAGGGCACACAAGCTCTGCTTAGTTGGAGTGAGCAGACCCTACATTTGCCATCACTGTAACTCAGATAGTGAATGTGTGTGGCCTAGTTGTTAGACCTATTTGTTTTGTTCTTTATGTTGTTACATAGGCTGGTCTTAATAAGGGTTTCCTGTTTGTCTTTGTTGCTCATTTTGTGTTGAGATGCATTAAGTTATGTAGGCCTATGTTTCAACTTGTCAATGCAATTAAACTTAAAAAATTTAGTTCTGCCTTCTTTTTAAGATTTTTTCCATTAAGATAACATTGTGACAAACAACCCCATAGTGTCAAACATACGGCCCCTGGGCCGGATGATTTACTCCGGCCTGCAACTTGTAGTGCATCAATTCTGAGTATGTCAAAAAAAAGTAAGTCTCTAGCCCATTCCTGTGAGGAGTTATGCATTTTTAAATGACCAAAATGCTCACTCCAGCCGCTAGGGGCCAGCCAAAAAAACAAAGAAGGAATTCCACACTTGTCCAGCAGAAGGCACTGACATAACAAGAGCCCAGGAAATAAACAGCACATTTTGGCAACGTGGTAAATGGCAATCTTGCTTCACCACTATTAAACAGTTGTTTTCGAGGTTGACACCCCCATTACCAAAGGGGCGTGCCCGTGATTTCGACGCCTTATTATTCCGACATTTCAATGTCATCATCATCTTCAACCGCTTATCCGTAATCGGCTCGCGGGGGTATGAGGTAGCCTATAATTTTGGCTAAAGCTACTAAATATAAAAATTGGATTTGTTTTTTACTCACCCTTTGACTTCTTTACGGGGAAAGTATTAGTTCTTGTATACCGTGCTCTTCATAAATTCACCTGCTTCTTGTGACAGTTCGAGCCCAAATGTGGTAAGTACCAGTTCAGCCCCTTCAGGTGTGATTGGGAATATAGGCCTTCAGGGGTAAATAGTTGCATACTGTAGGTAATTCAATAATGCGCTAGAAATATTTTGCTTAAAAGCTCTAATCAATAGAATAAAAAAATATTTAAATCATGTTGTTTCAACATTACCTCTTAACAGTTCATGAATGTCAAAGCCTGACTGATTTCTCAATCGAAAATTCTAATTTAAGATTTTCCGAGGAGCAGTTGAATGTAGGGCTGGGCAATAATTCGATTACGATTAGTAATTGCGAAAAAACTCCCGTAAATTATGTCGATATGCGTTTGACATATATGCTCGATATGAAAAATAAATAAATGAATAAAAACATAACTTATATGGATTTACCTAACAGCCAATCACGAAGCAGAAATGAACTCAACAGCCAGTCAGACTGCAGTTTTTGCATTTCTTGTCTAATTACCATAGATAGTAAATAATATGGATGTAGCATCCGGGCTGACCTCAGTTATTCACACGGCATCCAATAATCCTGGTTTGTGCGCGTCGCCATCTTGTGAGATTTTTACTCCGCCTCACTCCTCTTGCCGAAAAGCGAGTAGAGTCTAGCTGCAGCCCCGGAGAACAATACTGAGGTTGCGCTCCGAATCGCATACTTTCTACTATATAGTATGTAGAAAAAAGATTTAGGATGTCCCGATTCTTGTGGCCAGATTTAGGATGGTTAGAAGTACCTGGATGTTCTACTTCATGCGGCCAAGATTGTTAGTGTTGAAAAGTGCATCCTATTTGGGCGATTCTGACCCACAATCCAGTGCGCACGTGAAGTGACGTAACATCGACGAAGCCTCCATATGAAAACAAACGGGGATGCGACGGATATAAAAGCAAGAGGCAAGATCAAGGCGCAATATTATGATGAAATAAGAGAGAAAAGTATGTCCCAATAGTATGCCTACTGCATCCTAACTAGATTCTTTTTATCGTCGGATGTAGGCTAGTATGTAGAATAGAAAAAAGAAAGAGTATGCAATTCGGAACGCAACCTGAGTCAGGGCGGGAGTACTGAGTCGGGCCGGGAGTACTGTGTCGGGGCTAGTAGCCTATCGGTCTGCGGTCTTTTTTAATTGTTTGACGTGACCTTCTGAAGATGGCCGCCGCGGTGTTCCGTTAGCCGAGTGGAGCTAGCGCCGTGGCTAATCTAATGTTCTATCTATATTCTAACCTCTCCCTGTCCCCTTGCCCTAACCACCCAGCTGTGATGCCTGAACATAATCTAATGTTCTATATATATATTATAACCTCTCCCTATCCCCTTGCCCTAACCACCCCGCTGTGATGCCTGAACTTAATCGCCAAAACAATATAATTTGTCTAAATAACGTTCGAAATTTATTTGTATTTTCTTCCGCCCCGACTCAGTACTCCCGGCCCGATTCAGTACTCCAGCCCCGACTCAGTATTGTTCTCCGGGGCTGCAGCTGGATACTATTGAAAATCGCTGAGGTTGGGGCTTGCTAATTACACGCCCATTTCCTGGTGCGACGGGCATGTTTGAGCTTCCAGCGGTAAGGAAAGAGGAGAGCCGTGTGTAGTCACCTCGGCAAGAGTGAAGAGAGTCTTGCGTTTAGCGAAAAATTTCGGCGCAGCACTCTGTTGTGTAGTGCTTTTCCTCTTCATTAAATTAATCAGTGGGCTACACTCACGGACCTATAAAGGGTACACTTTGTCCCACTGCTACGATTTCACCATAGTCACGTAGCTGTCGCAGCCAGCGCTGTCTGCTTGCACTGAGCCGTCTCTGTGCATTTACCGGCGTATAAGGGGCCACTCACACTAGGGCCGCGGCCCCGTGCAAAAGCTCATTAGCATACTAAAGTCTAGAACGTTTGGCTAGTGTGACCACGCCAACTGTATTCCAGCACGGAACAGCCCCAAAGTACAGATGCTAATGAGATGACACGCGCACAAGCAAGCGCACAGGCGGCGTTCCAGACGTGAATTTATTATGGATGTAGTCCGTTAACGTCCGCTGCCTTACTTGTCGGCACAAGAATTGCCCACCACTTGGACTTGTAGCTACACAAAATGTGTGAGAATTAACGTGTGTGAAGGCCTAGGTGTGGGCTAATAAAAGAGGAAGAGAGCTAAATAGGTGAGCGCAGAAAGCAAAGCAAAAAGGTTTTCGTGTTTACTCACGTTCGCCAGATGATTTTTTTCTTTTTCCGCCCGTCAGCTGTTATAACTGCCTTTACGCATGGCGGTGGAGACGCACCCAAAACAACACACCGCGGCCCGGTGATAAGGAAACAGTAGCCTACACTAAGGTTTAACATGAAACTTTATAAAGACACTTAAAAAAACGATCTCTGCCCATACAAAAAGTTCTGACTTGGATTTGATGGAGTGATGTGTGTGTGTATAAAACCATCCGGTACGTATGGTCTGATGACGGGCCGTTATATTAATAATAAACAGCGTGCTACACAAATATGAGACTGTCCACCGTGACCTATTACGTCAAGGCTACATTTTTTTTAAAAAAAACAATAGCTTAAGGATTCTCGTTGCTCTAATGTAGAAGTGGAATATATGATGCAAATTTGGCCGGATGAAAATATTCACAAACAGTCGTATAGCCTACAAGTAGACTACGCTCCAAATCCTAAACGCGCACGGTGACGTAGGGAAGGTGCAATCGTGCCCAGGCCACGAGCAGTGTGAGCACAGGCCAGTGGGGGGAGTGGGGAGGGGGGGAATCGTGCTGAATCTTCCTGCAGCACGGAACAGGCAAACGGCCCTAGTGTGAGTGCGCCCTAAGGCTCGCAACACGGGGGGAATAAATGTAGGAGCGGCCACACCGAAAGTGTGAAAATGTGCGACAAGTTTTAACCGCCGTCCGACCGCTGCTATCAGCAGCGCGAGCGGTGGCTGTTCCAAAACAGCAGTCTATCGCATCGTCTTTTGCGGTAGTTGCACCTTATGAAAAACAATCAAAAAGAAGCAATGCTACAGTTTAACATACAGGTAGCTGTTCAGTTCAGCCTCATTAGCCTGCTGGTCTGTATGACCATGTAGCTACAGCATGAGCATCTCCCCTACCTACAGCTGTTGTTGTATGTGTGAGTAGTAGCTTGTGATGTGCTCTGACATTCATCAAGCATCTGAGCCACAGCTCTACAAACATTTAAGATTGTTGCCTCCCTGCCTGAGGAGTTTGATGTGATGTAGTCACTCACATATCTTTTAGTTTTAAACACATTATGTTATGTAGCATAATATCTGGTTTTAGAATGTTTACATTTTGCACTTTCGACTCACATTTCTCCTTTTTAAAATAGGCTAGCTGACATGTTTTACCAGTAATTCCTATGTTCATATTTTATATCTTAAAGAGGACCTATTGTGCTATTTTTCAGTCTAACTTTGTTACTGCAGTTTAGCCTCTCTGCAAAAATGCTCTCTCCCTCTGCACTCTGTTTGAACCTGGCCAATCAGAGCAGACCAGGTAACTGCATAGCAACAGGCACACCCCCTAGTTTCATGTTACACTGAGACAACAATAAAAACAGAAACAATAACCATACAAGTGCGGTAATCTATAGATTAAGTAAATGCTAAACTGGGGTAGAGTGGACTTCTGGTTAAATATAATCAGTACCGGAGTAGTAGAGCCAGGAGGGATGTAGAAAAGAGGAACCCCATTCTTGGTGCTTTCAGGTATCATGTAATTCTCAGGTACAGAATTAAATGATTGAAGGTGTACCAACATCTGATCAGTCTGGTTGATGCTAGAAGGAAATGCAACACATGGAATAAGGTCAATATGCAGCATTAAAAGAACAATCAATCTGTATCAAATGTATCATTATTTTGATCAGGATAGTGGGACTGCACAGAATTGGTTGGGTTTTTACCTCTGCAATGTGTTCCAGAAGCGTCGGATGACAGAGGTGCGGTAGGGACTGGTGATGGGTTTCCTCTGAGTGCAGCTAATGTCATGCAGGATGTCATAGCTTCCCTCCATAGTCACTTCCACTCTGGTCATTCTCTTGGAAGGGTCCAACGGCCAGGAGGCTGCTGCCAGGTATTCAATATGCATGTTGTGTTTCCATAACAGCACCAGCTTCACCTCCAGCTGAGTCCCACCTTAAGAAAGCAAGAGCAATATTTTAAACCAAGTAGAAAAGGTGGTCTGAACTATCTTCTGGAGCTATGTGTTGAGATGTTTACCTTTGGTGAGGCTGATCTCTCTGATGGTGTAGCCCTCTCTTAGTCGCACAGACACCACACTTATTAAATGAGCATGGACTTCCTTCTCTGTGTGTTTCTTCCTCCTCATGACCAGGGCAGGGTTACCGCTGGCTGACACCAAGTGCTCATTGAAAAGTTTGTGCTGTGAAACTGTGAAAACAGTTACATTCTTAGTGTTTAGGCCTATTTATTTTCATTATGACTGGTATCATAACCACCATAGTCATCCTCATCAAAATAAATCAATTAATACATGTTATGGCTTTTTAGTTTATAAAAGAATGGCAATAAAAGCCCACACAAAGTGGCCATAATTGTGAAGTGGAATGAAAATGAAACATGTTTTTCAATGTATTTATTGGGTTTTTCATTTAAATACAACAAAAACACAAACATAAGGAACAGCTGTCTCCGAGTTCAAATGAAATCAAAATACATCATACAAAACCTAATAAGCTTTCATACAAAAATGTGTACAAATACACATGAACAATTCAAAAAAAAAAAAAAGGGAGGGAGAGGGGGGGTTAGTCCTGGGCCAGGGTTGATAAAGAATTTAAATAAATTATAAAAGAATCCCATTTTTTTGTAAATTTATTAGCACAGCCTTTCACTGTTAATTACATTTTTAAAATTTTAAAAAGAACATAACGTCTTGGAGCCAGATTAGAATTGATGGGGGATTAGGGGATTTCCACATACCGTATTATCCGCACTATAAACCGTACATTCCAACTTAAAAATCTAGAAGAGGATCCATTGTCTGAGTACGTTGTATTAATCATCCAAGTTTGCATTTTATCAGGAATGGAAAACGGTCGATGAAAAAAGGGAAAGGAGAGAAAAAAAATAAAAATTACACAAATAGTCATACAGAGCATAACACTAGAAACATCCCCAATCCACACAAACCCACCCCCCTCCGGCACATCAAGTGTTCCAGTCCCCAAACGACAGGAACAGCAGTGCAGACTCCAACAGGAGCCATCCCTCCCTCCTCCCCTCCACTGCAACATCATCTGAGAATCATCTAACCTAAACTAGGCAACAGAACAATTGTGCCCGTCCAACGTGCACTTTAAACATTAGAGTAATTTTACCCTTTCAAAGCATAATATTAGGTTATATATACCAACCCTGGCCCAAAGTGGTATATACAATAGCATGCACATTCAGAAGGCCTAATCTAATTAACAACAGCTGCTAAATAATGTGGTCTAACCATAGGGATAAAAAAAAAAAAAAAGGCCAAACTCAAAAAGGAATGTGTGTTTTCACACACACACATAACTCAGATGTACACATTGAAAGGGATTATCTCACAAAGGTGAAGTTTGGCCCGACTTGTTTTGGTCCAGTATTTATATAAATAATTTAACAAAAAATAAAGGCCACAATCGAAATATATACAATTAGGCAATATAAACCAACCTATTCAATAACTATCATATTCAGCAGGCTTACTACAATTAACAGCTGTATTTTTTGGTTGGGCTTCCCCGTTGTGAGGGTGCGGTGTACCCGCTCCAAGGTGAATGTTCGGTTGGTGCTTAACCAAGCGGAAAGCCTGCTGTTGATGAACTCGAAGAGTGGCTGACGGCCCTCGGCTCCCTCTCGTACGCCCAAAAGCCGTAGGTTCTTTCTCCTGCCGCGGCTTTCTAAGTAATTTGTCTTGGCTTCAAGGTAGGCAATTATTTTGGTGGCGGCGTCTAGGTTAGGTTCAGTCTTTTCCAGTGTGTGTTCTGCCTCAGCCTCCTCAAAACGTGTTGCATTGGAGGAAATGTTCCGTTTTACTTCTGTTAATTTGCATTCCAATTCAGCCATCGAGTTTGCCAGGCTGGTCAGGCCGGTGTCAATGTTGTCTAACTTTGTTCCGAAGTCCGCCCGGAGTGATTTCAGCTCGCTTTACAAGACGGCTAAGCTAGCCATGTCGGTACCTTTGGTGTCGCTCGGTGAATTTGGCTGGATGGAGTTCGAAGTTATTTTAGTTTATGTCTTGCGTCCCCGAGTAAAAATGTCACACTGTTTGGTCTGTTTGGAGTCAGACATCCCATCACCGAGGTTATTTTCAAGTGGTTACCAGTATGTGTTAGGGTATTTGGGTTAAAACTTGCACGATTGAACAGAGCTCACTCGCTATGCTGCCATGTTGTTCGCGGTCACGTGACCCTCCTCAATTTTATTTATTAGTAAACAACTGAAAAGTGTGGGGTGCAAAAGAATTAAGCCTCGCTGAGTAAGTACTTCGTAGCACCTTCCTCCAACCCTTTCCACGAATCAGTATGTATGTCTCCTTACTACCTTAAATATAATGGATTCATTAAAAGAGGGCACAGACACTTTCTCACTTTACCCCACAGCATTTGTCTCACTTGTACCCTACCGCCACAATTTGAGAAAAAACTACCTCCCTTATGGCACTTTTCCACTGCGTGGTATCAGCTCAGCTCAACTCGACTCGCATTTTTGGCGTTTCCACCGCAAAAACATGGTACCTGGCACCTGGTAGTGGCTGCTTTTTTGGTATCTGAGCTGATGCTAAAAGGTGACGTCGGGAGACTGCAGACCACTAATTGGCCAGAGTCTCCCGGCTTCTTTCTGTTGTATATTCTCACAAACTCTCCGGGACTTTTCAAGTGTATTTTGTCTCGCCGCGTGCAGCCTTTCTGTCTCTCTTTCATTTGATTTGCATCACAGATCCGAGAAAACGTAATGAAATGTCCATATATTCGATAAGCTCACCCAGTTGTGTTGGTTGTTGGGGATGTTACATTAAACATACTGTCCACGAGAGGAGACATGTAGGGCAGCTAGCAGCTTTATAGCCTAAAGTAGCCAGCTGGGACAGAAATGATAGCGAGCGATTACATTAAAAGCCTCGGACTGCACTGATTACCTCAATAAAATATTCCGACTGAGACACGGCTTGCATTTGCAAACACGTATCCTGAAACAAGCACAAAACAGTCAACTTTATGATGCCCGTGTTTACGTGCATCATAAAGTTGACAGATGACTGAGTGGCAGAGTCACATATCAAGACACCAATCCTCCCTTTTAATGGCCCGTCGCAATATTCTTCTACTTCTTTTAGCAAACAGATACAAGGGGGGTATTTCTTAAACATTTTCTATCTGTATTTTTGGCGGTTGGTTCAGTTAGTACAACTGCTCGTAATTTCTACTTTGCAACTTGGCTCCGGAGTCGGCTTTCTGCCCCTTTTTTTGACTACCCCGCCCATGTTCAGGAGGTACTATTTGCAGTGGAAAACAACCCGTGCTGCTACCAAAACCAAGTTGAGCTAAGTCGAGTTGAGTCGAGTTGAGCTACATGTGCAAAGCGTCATTAGCAATTCAGGCTAATCCTCAGTTAGCATCATCATCTCATGGTTTCATGTTGGTAGTTCATCAACATATATGATAGAAGTTTTTCGACATGAATCAATTTGCTTTGGCACAACAGTTGATTAAGTTGACAGCAAGAAAATTTACTTTTACATATTTTTATATATTTAAATTATATTTTTTTTTAAATATATTTTTGTGTAAAAAAACATGCTTACAACATGATATATAGGCTTATATGAATTGTTGTTGGTTGTATGTGGTCAGGATGAGACTAGTAAGCAGTGTTTGCATTTAAGAGATACGGTTCGCTAAAATGTATAATTTAATTAGCCTATAGGGAGAGTGGCCTAAGTTGTGCCGGTGGGGAAGTTGTGCCACCCCTTGTTTCTAGAAAACAGTGGAAGAAATTGGAAATGTGACCACATATTTAAGAAGAGCCATCCATTTGACTCATCCTGTAAAGAAGGGAGACAAGATATAAGCACATTTAAGCTCAAAAAACAGTTTTTTGCCTTTCAAAGTAAAATTTCCATGATCAAGGTTTTTTGATTATTGTGTCTGAACAATTATAGACAATTTTGAAAACATTTGACACATGTTTTAGTGCTTTAGTATGCTACACTTCGAGTCTATACAGTTAGCACGATGTCAGCCCTAAACTGCTGCATCATGCTTTTATCCAAAATTCTGGGGTTGGGGTGATTTGTGCCAAAGGGCCTAGGTGAGTTATAAGTAAGTAAGTAAGTAAAATGTATTTATAAAAGCACATTTATAACCGTTTGCACTGTCCAAAGTGATGTACATAGTGCATTCAGTAGGTAAAAAATGAAGGTAAAATAACAATAACAAAAGCAAAAGACATAAAGCCCATACATCCACATATAAACAGTGATAGTAGTGCAGAGGTAAGATAGTTAATGGGGAGGAAAAACCAGGGTGTACAGATGGGTTTTGAGCCTTGATTTAAAGGCAGAAATGGAGGGGGAATCACATTTGTCAGGTGGCAGTTGGTTCCACAAGCATGGAGCAACTAGTGCAAAGTACATTACTGAGAGTTGTGCCAGTGGCATGGCTGTATACGCTGGTCACCAAAAGAAAGTGATTGTCTACAGTTGCTCAGAAGAGACTGACATCTCCATTCCACTTTACGACACCACTGACAAGAGTTCAGATGGCCAGAAAGATGATGATGGTGACATTGTCATTGTGAGCTTTGCAGGCAAAACCACCTAGATATGCAAGGCCTTTTTTAAGAAAATTGACCTTCAATCTTTGTAAAATATTCACTTTATTTACTTTAAATAAACCTCAAATAAGTAATTGTCTTATAGATTTGTCTTGCATTACAGTTTATGAGATATATACACTCAACAAAAATATAAACGCAACACTTTTGTTTTTGCTCCCATTTTTCATGAGATGGACTTAAAGATCTAAAATTCATTTCAGATATACAATTGTACCATTTCTCTCAAACATTGTTCACAAATCTGTCTAAATGTGTGATAGTGAGCACTTCTGCTTTGTTGAGATAATCCATCCCACCTCACAGGTGTGCCACATCAAGATGCTGATCTGACATCATGATTAGTGCACAGGTGTGCCTTAGACTGTCCACAATAAAAGGCCACCCTGAAATGTGCAGTTTTGTCTGACAGCAAAATGCCACAGATGCCACAAGCATTGAGGGAGCGTGCAATTGGCATGCTGACAGCAGGAATGTCAACCAGATCTGTTCAGTGGTGTGCACAGACATTTTTGGGGGCAGGTGCTCAGTGCAAAAAAAAAGGGCACAATATATTCTATCGATGAATGACCAAATCATTTTAAGGGTACTTGTACAAAATCCCCCCCTGGCCTAATGACTTTTAATACCCGGCCACACATAGAGTGTTTCTCAAAGGAATTTGGGAGACTGTTTGGGACCCTGGACCTTCTAGAGGGATCCGGGGGAAGAAAAATTTTAACCTTTTAAAGTAAAATTCATCAATCAGGTGCACTTTGAGAAGAAAGCTAAGGCTAAATCACCTGTGTCAATGTGGGCTATTTAGTATTATTTTCTGGAATAATTTGGAGACACAGAATTACCAAAAAGCAGAATGAAAAAATTTACATGTTTGAAAAAAAAAACAGTCAGCTTCGGATTTTTTTAAATAATCCCTTATCCCGAATTCTCTCTTTGAAGTCTTCGTTATAGGCCCCTGATCTCCGTACTAATAATATCCTATTAAGGTAAATACAAGATTACTGCAAGTCTTGTAACATAGAAATAACTTATGGTTGGGACAAAACAATATAATTATCATATATAGCTTCATGACTGATTTAGTACCACCAACCCACTTTACGTATTTAAAATAAAATGTGTGGACAGCTTTTAAGATATTTCAATAACATTTGAGGAACAGTTCAACATTAAAATCTGAGCTTTAAAAGGCCCTGAACAGTTAACATGACTCTGGTCTTGACTCTGACCTTTCATCCAGGAGAGCAGAGAGCTGCTCCCCTGGGCTGCCTGCTGTAGCTCCCTTTCTTTTTCCTTTTTGAATCTCTCCTTTCCAGGCATTATACTGCAATTTGTAAATAAAAGAGACCAACCATATAAAATAAGACTGCTTGGTTACATTACAACAAGGCTACTTTTTCTGCAGGCAATTAGGAATTGCCTGTTTGTCATTTAGCAAATAAATTACTGCAAGTGAAGTGTTAATTAGGCCTTCCTAAAAAATCAATCAGACAGCTTCAGCTAATTCAGAACGCTGCTGCTCGAGTCCTCACTAGGACCAAAAAAGTAGATCACATTACCCCAGTTCTTAGGTCTTTACACTGGCTTCCTGTCACTCAAAGAATTGATTTTAAAATATCGATGATGGTCTACAAAGCCTTAAATGGTTTAGGGCCAAAATACATTACTGATCTGCTGATACGTTATGAGCCGCCCAGAGCCCTTAGGTCGTCTGGGACAGGTCTTTTAAAAGTCCCCAGAGCTAGGACTAAACAGGGAGAGGCGGCATTCAGCGTTTATGCGCCCAATGTCTGGAACGGACTGCCAGAGAGTCTGAGGTCCGCTGAGACTCTCAGCTCTTTTAAATCGGGTCTCAAAACGTTCTTGTTTCCCTTTTAACCTGTAATTTTTTTTTTTTTTTTTTTTTTTGGTAAAATGTTTTAATTCTTTTATTTAAATGTTGTATTTTTATCCATGTTTTAAATTTGTTCATTTTTTTTTTTTTTTTTTTTTTTTTTTTTTGTATTTGTATTCTTTATTTGATTTTAACCCTGTGAAGCACCTTGAGTGGCCCTGTGCCTGAAATGTGCTCTATAAATAAAATTGCCTTGCCTTGCCTTGCCTTGCCTTGCCTTGCCTAATTATATAGCCTAAAGTAATTCTTAACAACACTAAATATTCAGCATACTGATAGATTCACATGCTGTACCAATGACAAACTCCGCCGAAATTAGTTGTGTTCATCACGTCATATCAATATTTTTTTTGGGCTAGCTTGTTAAGCAGGACAGTCGGCTAATTTATGCTCAGCTGCGTGGCGCTGCATGATATAGGCTACTTTATAACAGAGACAAATAAATGCAAGTTATAGCTTGGCAACTGAGGCTTAGGGGGCAAACAATACACTCTTGACTCCATTCATGTATGTGTTATCTCGCTGGTGGGGCAGGGCAGGCCGGGGAGTAGGTGTGTGTGTGCAACTGCTGCGGCAACGCGCCTCCGTTTGTGTCCACTCTGCGCGTTCACATTGACAAAGGAAGTGTGTGCGGAGGAGGAGGGGGGGAGGGGCATATTTATTGGGGCATTATTGTCAAACGTTTTTAATCGTTGAGCATTTATAGATGATAATGTCGGCATGGGCCACATACATTGTAAAAAAAAAAAAAAAAAAAACTTTCAGATTTTTTATTTTTATTTTTTTCAAAAGGGCACTTGATTGGGCCAGGGGAAAAGGGCAGGTGCTTCAGCACCACTTCATGTCTACCTGTGCACGCCACTGGATCTGTTGCTCGTGCATTGAATGTTCATTTCTCCACCATAAGCTGTCTCCAGCAACTTCGCACAGCCATTGAAGAGGAGTGGACCAACATTCCACAGGCCACAATTGACAATCTGATAAACTCTATGCGAAGAAGATGTGTTGCACTGCAGGAGGCAAATGGTGGTCACACCAGATACTGACTTGTTCTGAGTCCCCAGACCCCCAATAAAGCAAAAAAATGCACATTTCAGAGTGGCCTTTTATTGTGGACAGTCTAAGGCACACCTGTGCACTAATCATGATGTGAGATCAGCATCTTGATGTGGCACACCTGTGAGGTGGGATGGATTATCTCAGCAAAGCAGAAGTGCTCACTATCACACATTTAGACAGATTTGTGAACAATGTTTGAGAGAAATGGTACAATTGTGTATCTGGAATTAATTTTAGATCTTTAAGTCCATCTCATGAAAAATGGGAGCAAAAACAAAAGTGTTGCGTTTATATTTTTGTTGAGTGTATATAGCAATGGCACAATTTACCCCATGGTATTCTCTCTTGTGGCACAACTTACACCACACCGGGGGCAAGTTGTGCCACAAGAAAACTTTTTTTCCGAAAGCTATATTTCTTAAACAATTTATTCCAGATCCAAAGTTTTTATTGCCAGGGATGCACAACATCCTGAAATATATGTTGTGCCTACACAGAGTGTCTCATTTGAAATGTTGTAATGGGTTAATGATGATGCCATAGTGCAGTCCAAGAGACAAAGTCTAACGCATGTTTACATAAGTTTCTCTGTAGAGTACACCATCCCAGACCCCTGTGGAGGTCATAAACTAATTTAAGATGGGATAGTCCATTCTAAGAGGTTGGTTAATCCAACCAGACCTTTGGGGCAGGATGAAAAACTCTTTGAAGCCACTGTAAGTTGAAACCAGGCACCCTGATGTGTTTACCTTATCACATCTCTGTGACAAAGCTTCAAAGCTTTCTTTTCCTAAGGAAGGAAGAGCATTGTATTGGCTGGTTTGAATGTAAACACTGCTTGCTGATTAGCCAACTAACTTCTGATTGGATGAGAATGCATTTGGACTTTTTTAATACAGGATGCAAGCCTCTCATCTTTGCCATTCGCCGTCGGCTTCCAGCCGTGATAGAAGGTACGACATGCTTAACCCTGAGGCCTAGGATTAAGCAACTCCAAGTCCCAGTCTTTATAATCGCTGGACGAGTTGATGGACTGCTTGGAACATCTTCTTCTGTTTTCCCGGATTCGAGAGAGAGTTTTCCTACAGAAAACCGCTTCACCAAGAGCTGAAGCACATCTCAACCTCTCCTCAAAACAGGACCCCCCACACGCGCAAAGCGTGAGCAAAGACGCAGGATCCCTTCATCAAGACGCCTGCACTGCCCGTTCTACGGACACGAGCCAGCCAGCGGACCCGCCGAGAAGTGAAGCCGCCTATCACTTATAATCTGGACCGTTCCTACGCTGCCCCAGACGCAGCGCCAGCAGAGAGCAAGGCCCGACGCCGAGGGAGTTCTCCGCTTCCTCCTCTCCTCCTTGCCTATGCTGCCCATCGGACCGCAGACAGCCCGCTATTGCCAAGAAGAGCTGCTGATCCCCTGCTTTCCTTCCCTTGGCATGGTGTGGCACGCTGCCCTTATCAGCTGAGCTGGTTCCACACCACTGTCTTCCACAAGACGCGCTCCATCAGCGCACAAGGCCCGGCAAGCGGCCTTTTTCTCCTCCTATCTCCTCCAGCTGCCTTCAACCAATCATCGCTGGACCAAGCGATTCACGTGAGGCTATTGTCTGGGCTAAGATAGTTATTTTATGTTGTTCATTAACTTGAAGTAAACGTAAGAGCTGACGAGCTCACTATTTCCTGATTTAAAGTAATTCTGACTCACTTATGTTTTACACAAGTGTTTTTCGCTCACAGTGTTTTTCTCCCGTTAACCGGGAATGTATTGATGTGTTGTTGTTGTCACTCTTATAGCCGGTGAATTCTTTCCTCTGTATCAATTCAACTCAGTGTACGTAAATGCGCATTTGCAGTCACTTTGTGATTGGAGGAAACAGTTCACTACGCGCTGGAGCTGCGGCTACTGTCTTTTGTTTTCTCCCCTTCTCATTTCTAACTATGCACATCACACACACACAAACACACTGACACTCGTGATTTCCCCCTCAAGTATTCTTCATGAATACATGAGTGTTGAGATTCTGTAATTTTAAAGTTAAGATCGCGTGAAGACAAACCCAAAGTCTCCCAGCATCATCCTTTATAATTCTTATGTGTTTGATTGAAGCAGTAGGTTACATACATGCTTTGCATGCTACTTCCCCTACTGATTAAAGGTAAAATATTCAACTTTTAGAAGTTGTCCACATTGCTATTAGCAATTGATCTACCCGTGGCTTAAAAGCCACTTCAAACTCTCGCGTGACGTCAAACTCTCGCGTCTGCCATCTAAATTCTAAAGTGAGTCTGTCACACGCACACACGCACACACACACGCACACACACACACACACACACACACACACACACACACACACACACACACACACACACACACACACACACACACACACACACACACACACACACACACACACACACACACACACACACACACACACACACACACACACACACACACACACACACACACACGTGCACTCGCCTGCACATAGATAGAAATACATGGCTTTATAATCTAAACTGTTCTTATTATTGCTTGTGCTATGTCTGCTTTCTTAAATTAGATTAGTTCATGGTTATTGACTTATGTGTATCGTTTTAATCAACTTGCCTAAGTAAATAAACCCTTACATTTTGATTTTAAGAAGCAGTGTCTGTGATATTTGTGTCTTGTATTTCACTAATGGCTGGTAAATAAGGTTTATGCTCGAATATTCACTCCTTCATTATCTTAAATGTACATTGTAACCAACTTTGACATTTTCAAGATAAATCCCTTTAACATTATGAGACTGTTTTCTGATTTGATACAAAGTTCCCTTTACAAAGGGTGGTGCTCCGTAGGTATTAATAAGTAATTTGATTAGCTGGACTAATTTAATTGATCATTAATTAACAATTTTTCTTAATATTATAATTTCCTTGAAATTAATAATATTCTTGACTTTGACCAAATCTACCCCTTATGAATTCCCAACATATATGTACATATTTGAGTTGGAGACATAGCTGTCAAGGCCTCACTTTAAAATCACTTTGAGTAAAAAGTGGCACAACTTTGGCCACTCTCTCCTATATATCATTGTTTAACAGTTTTTTTGTATTTTTTTGGGCAAGTGAACACGACATTCGGACAAGTAAACCCAGTGTTTCCCCTACCATTGAAGCATTTTATCCTGATAAGCCCCACTGATAAGTGGTTTTCATATCCCTTATGTTTTCTTCGCATTGTGCCTGTGGAAATGCTCTTAATTTCACAACAAAAACATAGCCTGGAGCTCTACTGTCGATATTTAAATTTTTGATTGCACCAAATAATTGTATTTATTTTAAGTGATCTCCCATCATTCCGACCACATTTCTTCCTCAACCATGCGTTGGACAGTTATAAAACACAATTTTAGTAGTTTCATCATCACCTGATTAGTTATCTTTGTTTTGTGCAGGCCAATAATTTCACCCCTCTGAAACAGAGTTACATCCTTTCAAAAACCACAGCATATGTCTTCTGACATGATTGTTTAAGAAATAAGAAGCTATTCACTGCATCAGTTAGGGTTAAATAACTTGTTGCAAACCGAAACATATCGGTCAAACATACACTGCAGTGTTTGACCGATGGAGGGCTCCTACCTATTGGCCTTGTAAAATCCAGGTGGTGACTTTTTTTTGGCCGGGCAGTGTACAAACTCAATTTCAAGACATAGTAAGCATAGGTTTCTCACCACAATAGTACTCGGAGTTCATGGACTCAGGTGTCTTAAGGAAGGAGTATGTTAAGAAAGCCTTGTGGTAGGCATTAATCTCCTGGCTGCTCAGGTCCACCTCAGGACAACTGGCCAGGTACGAACCAAAGGTGGCTAAGGAGATGAACTTCATCAACTCAACATTGGGGATATAGCCAAAGCTGCAGTTGTAGGAGTATGCACCACCAACCTGCAAAGGGACAAGCAACATTCAAAGAGAAGAAGTTACAGACATCAGTAAAATATCTCCTTTATTCTGAATAATAATAATAATAATAATAATAATAATAATAATAATAATACCATTATCAACATGATGTAACATGGAACATAGAGCATATAGTTAACTGGTTATTTGTATATTTAAATATTATTCTCTTTGTAGTCTTTCTGTACTGTCCAAGTTACGAAAGCAGTTGAGGATAAACCCACTGAAACAATCAAAACTGGAATATTTTCAGCAGGCCCGGGATCCTCCCAGTGGCATCGGCAGGTCTGTGGCAAGTCCGTGGCATCTGTGGCTGACGTTCGTTGCCTAGGCTACTGTCTTAACTAGATTGCGCTGCGGTAAATAAAAGTATTACTGGCCTATGAACAACTCGTGTAGCCGTAGCCTTGGATATATAAAGAACATATATACAGTATCTCACAAAAGTGAGTACACCCTTCACATTTCTTCAAATATTTCATTATATCGTTCCATGGGACAACACTGAATAAATGACACTTTAACACCATGTAAAGTAGTCAGTTTACAGCTTGTATAACAGTGTAAATTTACTGTCCCCTCAAAATAACTCGACACAGCCAATAATGTCTAAAGTGCTGGCAAAAAAAGTGAGTACACCCCTAAGTGAAAATGTCCAAATTGGGCCCCAAAGTGTCAATATTTTGTGTGGCCACCATTATTTTCCAGCACTGCCTTAACCCTCTTGGGCATGGAGTTCACCAGAGCTTCACAGGTTCCCACTGGAATCCTCTTCCACCCATTCATGACAGCATCAAGTGGATATTAGAGACCTTGCGCTCTTCCAACGGAACCCAAAGATGCTCAACCCTCAGCTTCTTTAGCAAGGCAGTGGTCGTCTTGGAGGTGTGTTTGGGGTTGTTATCATGTTGTAATACTGCCCTGCAGCCCAGTTTACAGAGGTTCAGTGCACGTGCTCAGCATCATACCCAGAGGTTGGCTTTGGAAAATAGACGTATGAGTGCTGCCAGCATTGCTGAAGGGCTTGAAGGGGTGGGGGGTCAGCCTGTCAGTGCTCAGACCAAACGCCACACACTGCATCATACTGGTCTGCATGGGTGTTGTCCCAGAAGGAAGCCTATTCTAAAGATGATGCACAAGAAACCCCACAAAAAGTTTGCTGAAGACAAGCAGACTACAGACATGGATTACTGCAACCATGTCCTGTGGTCTGATGAGACCAAGATACATTTATTTGGTTCAGGTGGTGTTAAGAGTGTGGGGCTGCAACCAGGTGAGGAGTACAAAGACAAGTGTGTCTTGCCTATAGTCAAGCATGGTGGTTGGAGTGTCATGGTCTGGGGCTGCATGAGTGCTGCCAGCACTGGGGATCTACAGTTCATTGAATGCCAACATGTACTGTGACGTATTGAAGCAGAGCATGATCCCCTCCCTTCGGAAACTGGGCCGCAGGGCAGTACTGCAACATGATAACAACCCCAAACACACCTCCGAACGACCACTGCCTTGCTAGAGAAGCTGAGGGTAAAGGTGATGGACTGGCCAAACATGTCTCCAGACCCAAACCCTATTGAGCACTCTTTGGGGCATCCTCAAACGGGAGATGGAGGAGCGCAAGGTCTCTAATATCCACCAGCTCCTTGATGTCGTCATGAATGAGTGGAAGAGGATTCCAGTGGCAATCTGTGAAGCTCTGGTGAACTCCATGCCCAAGAGGGTTAAGGCAGTGCTGGAAGATAATGGTGGCAACACAAAATATTGACACTTTGGGCCCAATTTGGACATTTTCACTTAGGGGTGTACTCACTTTTGCTGCCAGCACTTTAGACATTAATGGCTGTATGTCGAGTTATTTTGAGGGGACAGTAAATTTACACTGTTATACAAGCTGTACACTGACTACTTTACATTGTATCAAAGTGTCATTTCTTCAGTGTTGTCCCATGAAAAGATATAATGAAATATTTGAAGAAATTTGAGGGGTGTACTCACTTTTGTGAGATACTGTATATTAATGCCCGTAGCTAGTTGTCAAAGATTTTGTGCCATTCTGCACATACACGACTCACATCGTGTAGTGACACTGCTAAACGACCACCTGAAGCAGAGGGACTGTTGTAACAACAAACACGGTCCAGAGGGGTTTTCCCAGGAAAGCTGTTCCCGCCCTTATTGGCAGCGAGTCAAGGGGAGAACAGCCACAGATGCCACGGATCTGCCACAGATTGCCACAGACCTGCCGATGCCACTGGGAGGATTTCGCTGTCTCTCATAATTTGTGTGCAAGTATAATTCCTAAGACGTCTCAGGTGTAAAAAAGTTTTAAAAAAAATACAACATACACTGATCAATACAAAATAAAAACACTCATGTCTTAACCTGCACAAAGGAGCAGGCAATGGTTCCACTCCTGAGCTGGTTGAGCAGGGTTTCACACACGGCTACATCAGGAACACTAGTCACTCCATCAGTGATTATGATAATACCTGGAACACAAGGGGAGAAGTTACGTAGCCCTGACAATGTTAACTCTTCCAACCCGTGTGTTTGATATGTCGTTGTTTGATATGATAGACGGACAATTAGCATGCATTATAATTTATGCACGCCAATTAACTGCCGAGATTCGCGGGTCGTAATGGCAGATTAACGTATCATGACAAGTGGAATACATGCCTTAGCAGACTATTGTTCTTTTCACAAAAAGTAAATTATGCAGCCAAAAAAGCATGGGAGTGATTTTGTTTTTATTCAATACTACATTTGACTCTCACATGCGTATTAATATAGGCTATATGAATGTAAAGAGTGTTTCAGGTCAATGGTTTGTATACGATTATCATCAATATCCTTTCTGAAATGTTCTGTGTACAGGTTTAGCATAAAATAACTGGGACTTGAAGGTAAAGTGATAGCAAAACAGGCCTAAAAAATTACAAGGTTCTTATTGTTACTGAATTAAAATATTGCTGTTTAAAATATAAATGTGGTGCGTGCGTGCATGCGTGTATATATATATATATATATATATATATATATACACTGCATATGTTTTATTATAAAGGTCTACCTAGGCCTAGCGTTTTTCATAAAAAGGCATACAGTATATGAAAAAAACAATATTTCTCCCTCAGTAAGGGAAGAGTCCCTAACACTCTACAAACCCTTGACCATGAAACTAAATGATGCTGTGGGCCCTTCAGACAAACATACCTGCACTGGAGTTTGGAGGAAGCAGCTGAAGGGCCAGGATGCCCTGCCGCACCATGCTGACCAGACACATGTCAGCTGACACCATGGAGATGCCCTGCTGTCCTGGTGGCTGCTCATCCATGTTACTGCTATGGAGATCTGAGCTTTGGACTGACTCAGACTGAAGGCACAAGAAAAACATATGTTTTTTATCAACACTGAAGACTAACAAATACACATGCTAGACTATAAGGGTGAGTAGTTGGCAAGTAGGGCTTCAGGCACATATCCTTGCTGAAGTAGGCATTGAGAACTGCGGCAGCCAATATAGTCCAGTTCACTGTGTTAAAAAAGGGGTTTGTGGGGATTTTTGGGGGATTTGTAAAACAATATCAGCATTTCCCGAGGCGCTGTATGGCTATGGCGGCCACCTTACTGGCCAGTAATAAAATTGAATACCAACTGAGCGTTTTGGCCCGTCATAAAAAACTTTTTTTCAGTGCCTCACAATTAATCTACTAGCAAGCGCGATGTGTGCTTGTGCATGCTCATTACGGCGCTAAAGACCACGATTTGCAAGTAAATACACGCATGTAGTGTTGTTTTTGGCGGCCTGTTTTAAGTTTAGTTTTAGTCTAGTCTTTGTGTCAAACTGTCATTTTAGTTTTTATTAGTCTTAGTCACGTTTAAACTCTTTTTAGTCTAGTCAAGTTTCAGTTGACTAAAATTATTGAGCTTTTTAGTCTTCTTAGTCAGAATTATCTGGGACTATGTTCGTCTAGTCTTAGTCAACAAAAACTGATTACATTTAAGTCTAGTCTTAGTCAATGACATTTGTATTTTAGTCTTTTTAGTAATGCAATTATATTTAACCCAGTTAATATAGTACAAGTACCTAGTATGGTACAGCCAAAATCAAAATGTTCTTTAAGTCCCCCATTTCACAAGTCAAACAAGGTTATCTTATCTTATTATAACCTTATAGACTCAATAATACATGCAATTCCAGACACGGAAGACACTCTGATTGAATTTACATCATATGTATTTGAGATACCAAACATGTAAGAATGTCGGATTCCTCAACCTGAACAGCAGTCTGGTGGAGCTCGGACAGCTTCTCTTTGTTTTTCAAAATCTCCTGTCTAATGACATACATTTACATAAAATAAATAGGCCTAAATAAAATAGCTTCAAATGACAATGCCAGAAAAAATTGACATTACATTCAAGTTTAATTAAGAGAAAAAAGGTTCTTGAATGCTAGAGCTACAATAACATAATAAAAAAGTGCAAATAAAATGTTTGTGTATGACTTGTATTGCTTGTAAACTGAAGTCAGATTTTGTATTACAAGATATAACACAAATGGTTTGAACCATGAGATTGGAAGCACAGACTGCATACAGTGGAATTCGTTGACAGAACTTATTACATGGCACTTTGAAAATCCTATGTAAATCACGGCATTCTACAGGTCTGTTATTTCCAGCAAGACAGACCTCTGTCAAGGGTATAATGACCGTTGACAAGGACCTACGTCATAGTTTTGATGGATAGACGTCCACAAACAGGGCTACTACTCGTTCAGAAAACAATGGAATACTTTTTCGACATGACTCAGGAGAGCAGGGAACACAGGAGTCATGGTTAATATCCGACAGGAATCCAGTCAAGATGACGTGAGTACGTTTGGCCGCATATTGACAGTTAGCCAATACAGTAACTTCAGGCTGCAGCTGGTTAGTCGTTAAAGTTAACCCACCGCCGCAGCTGCATCTTCCATATTGTGACTGGGGATTGAGGAAGTAACGTCGCCTGCTAACTTCCTGCTATTTCAAAATAAAAGCCAACTCACGTTTGTCTAGTTAAATACTCATGTTAACCCAGTGAAATGCTTTTAATCTGAAGCCGTAGCCTGTTTGCAGCCCCGAGACTCAGGAAACAGAAATATTGCAAAAATAATAATAATGACGAGACAAAATAGCCTTATAACATTTCGTGTCCTCTCGTTCCCGAGACTCAGGAAACAGAAATATTGCAAAAATAATAATAATGACGAGACAAAATAGCCTTATAACATTTCGTGTCCTCTCGTTTTTGTCAATGAACATGAAGAGATATTTTATCAGAGTTTTTGTTTTTGTAAACCACATTTAGTCCCGTTTTTATTAGTCAACAATAAAGCATTATATATTTGATTATAGTCTTCGTCACATGACCACCATTTAGGTTGCGTCTCGTCTCGTTTCTGTCACGTGATAAAGGTTCGTTGACGACGATATTTTGTCATACATTTTGTTGACAAAAACAACACTACACGCATGTGTCTCCATGTGTTCCTCTCCTCTGATCAGCCCATCTAATCAGCTGCTGATTAGGGACTTAAGGTCAGCACTAATAACTATATATATAAATATGTGTGTGTGCTTGTGCATGCTCATATATATATATATATATATACATATATACATATATATATATACATATATATATATACATATATATACATATATATATTTACATATATATATATATATATATATATATATATACATATACATATACACATATATATATATATATATATATATATATATATATATATATATGTATATATATATATGTATATGTATATATATATATATATACACATACATACACACACATACATATATACATATACACATATACACTCAACAAAAACATAAACGCAACACTTTTGTTTTTGCTCCCATTTTTCATGAGATGGACTGAAAGATCTAAAATTCATTCCAGATACACAATTGTACCATTTCTCTCAAACATTGTTCACAAATCTGTCTAAATGTGTGATAGTGAGCACTTCTGCTTTGCTGAGATAATCCATTCCACCTCACAGGTGTGCCACATCAAGATGCTGATCTGACATCATGATTAGTGCACAGGTGTGCCTTAGACTGTCCACAATAAAAGGCCACTCTGAAATGTGCATTTTTTTGCTTTATTGGGGGTCTGGGGACTCAGAACCAGTCAGTATCTGGTGTGACCACCATTTGCCTCATGCAGTACAACACATCTTCTTCGCATAGAGTTTATCAGATTGTCAATTGTGGCCTGTGGAATGTTGGTCCACTCCTCTTCAATGGCTGTGCGACGTTGCTGGATATTAGTGGGAAGTGGTGCACGCTGTCGTATACGCCGGTCAAGCACATCCCAAACATGCTCAATGGGTAACATGTCCGGTGAGTATGCTGGCCATGCAAGAACTGGGACATTTTCAGCTTCCAAGAATTGTGTACAGATCCTTGCAACATGGGGCCGTGCATTATCTTGCTGAAACGTGAGGTGATGTTCATGGATGTAAGGCAAAACAATGGGCCTCAGGATCTCATCACGGTATCTCTGTGCATTCAAAATGCCATCAATAAAATGCACCTGTGTTCTTCGTCCATAACAGATGCCTGCCCATACCATAACCCCACCACCACCATGGGCCTCTCGATCCACAACATTGACATCAGCAAAGCGCTCACCCACACGACGCCACACACGCCATCTGCCCTGAACAATGTACACCGAGATTCATCCGTGAAGAGAACACCTCTCCAACGTGCCAGACGCCATCGAATGTGAGCATTTGCCCACTCAAGTCTGTTACGGCGACGAGCTGGAGTCAGGTCAAGACCCCGATGAGGATGACGAGCATGCAGTTGAGATTCCCTGTGACGGTTTCTGACAGTTTGTGCAGAAATTGTTTGGTTATGCAAACCAATTGTTTCAGCGCTGTCTCAGTGGCTGGTCTCAGGCGATCTTGGAGGTGAACCTGCTGGATGTGGAGGTCCTGGGCTGGTGTGGTTACACGTGGTCTGCGGTTGTGAGGCCAGTTGGATGTACTGCCATATTCTCTGAAACGCCTTTGGAGACGGCTTATGGTGGAGAAATGAACATTCAATGCACGAGCAACAGATCTGGTTGCCATTCCTGCTGTCAGCATGCCAATTGCACGCTCCCTCAATGCTTGTGGCATCTGTGGCATTTTGCTGTGAGACAAAACTGCACATTTCAGGGTGGCCTTTTATTGTGGACAGTCTAAGGCACACTGTGCACTAATCATGATGTCAGATCAGCATCTTGATGTGGCACACCTGTGAGGTGGGATGGATTATCTCAGCAAAGCAGAAGTGCTCACTATCACACATTTAGACAGATTTGTGAACAATGTTTGAGAGAAATGGTAATATTGTGTATATGGAATGAATTTTAGATCTTTAAGTCCATCTCATGAAAAATGGGAGCAAAAACAAAAGTGTTGCGTTTATATTTTTGTTGAGTGTAGGATACATTGTGTTCAATGTAATAGTGTTCATGAAATGTAACAGATATAATTTTGTAAAAATGCAGCAGACTTGGTCATTAGTTCAAAATGTGATTAGATTTATTTGAAAATATGTAAGTTGATTTTTCTTAAACATTACATAATTGATTACTTTTTCAAACAAGGTGCCAAATCATATTTAATGATTTGTTAAAAGGGTTTGTCACTGGCTAGTGAAAATTTGAGATTATTTTCCTATGAAATGTTGTGAATTTAAAGCTCCCATATTATGCACTTTGCTGTCAATTTTATATGGTCTAAGTAGTCCCTAATGCTTATTTTTTTAGATGTTTGCTGAAAAACCCGTTCAGATCATTTATTGTAGCAAGCCCAGGGGTTGACACAAAGGTTTCAAATGCACTTGCCCATAGGGCAAGTACAGGTAATGTTTTACTTGCCCGAATGTTGTGTTCACTTTCCCAAAAAAAACAAAAAAAACTGTTAAACAATGATATACACAGTATAGGCTAATTAAATTATACATTTTAGCGAACCGTATCTCTTACATGCAAACACTGCTTACTTGTCTCATCCTGACCACATAAAACGAACAACAATTCATATAAGCCTATATATCATGACATCACACAACACCAAGCGCTTGGTCCTGCCGCAGCATCGTGAAAGGGACTCTTTTTGCCATGCACCTTTCCCAGGGGCTCAGAAAACTCAGTCTAGCTCAGAGTCAAGCTGTATGTTAGCTTCCTCAGAAAAATTTAACTTATTTTACTTATTTGAAACGGTCACATTGTGCCAAAAAGTGATTGTGTGCCATAAAATTATTAAAGTCCACCATGTTAAAGCTATTGCCCAGTTACACTGTAATAGGGAGGGGATCATTAATTTCTATTCATATTGATACCATTATAAAGACTCCACAATCCAAATATTTATCGATAATTTTCAATTATTTTGTTAAAAGAGAACTGGTATTATTGCTCTAATTGTTTATAAGATGAGCAGAGTTCAGGATAGGACTTTAAGCATGTCATAATTCCATATTTAGGCCTACTATTTAGTTTATTACCAAACTTTACAAAAATGTACCCAAACTGTAGGCTATTATTGCTTCCTGCGAAAAACTCAAATTTCTTATTTTCTTGATGTTACATTTGAACACATCATGATGTCATTTTATTGACCTTTGCCTAATAATCATTTTACTGAGCCGACCTGAACACATCACATTTGAACCGTTAGCGATTTTTTTTAGCTAACTAGGTCTTTTCCTGCAGATTTTAATATGGATTTAAAAACTATCCGATTTTTTAACTGCGGGACTTGCTACAGAGTCTCTCGGCAGCGGCTCAGCAGACAAGAGTTTTTTTTTTTTTTTTTGGGAGACGGAGCGGGTTGAAGGAGTTTCTTCAAGACAGTCGAAGGTAGAACACTTTTACAGTCCATGATGCGACTCGATATTTAAAATTACATAATGTGACCTAGCCTACTGGACTCCATAGCGGTATCGATAAGCTCAAACGTTATTGATTTTTGGGTTTTGAATATAGCGGAACCAGGTCCGTAGGATAGAGCCGGCTTTTGGAACGTAGACAGCGAAACTGCGCGCACACAGGCTGTGTGTGTGTGTGTGTGTGTGTGTGTGTGTGTGTGTGTGTGTGTGTGTGAGAGAGAGATAGAGAGATCGAGTGCGAAAGAGCGACCGTGATGCTGCTGGCTGCCGCGCGCAGCTGCTCAATTGTGAATATAGCCGATCTATTTTGTGTGAGTTAGCGGGAAAAAAAAATGTTTTGCAGACTGTAAAACACATGAATACATAGCCTAGACTACAGACAAACCCTCTAAAATCCACTTGCCCGTTCGGGCAACCAAAAAGCAATCTCAACTTGCCCAAACATTATTTTCAGTTGCCCCGGGCAAGCGGGCAACCGTTAGTGTCAACCACTGCAAGCCTCTATACCCTGATTGTCCTCTGGTCTCAGGATGACCTATATTTGTGTCTGCAGCCTGCGATCTGGCTGGCCCCTCCCACCTCTCTGCCGGGCTTTCTTTATATGTCCATGGGGCTCTCCCACCATCTCTGCCGTGCTCTCGCGATACTAGAGAGACACTGCGTGACTGCGAACACAGTGGTTACCCGGAGCTAAGCCATACTTTGAACAGTTTGACATGACCTGACATGATTAAAACCAGTGAAAACAGTAGCTTCAAAGTTTGATTTCTACAGGAATATCTTCCCATCCTTTGTCATGTTAAAAACAGGTCATTATTAGACTGCAAGGGGAAAGCTAAGTTAGTGTATTAGGAGCAAAGCTTGGTGCTACAACCGAAGCTACATGGGCGCTAACGCTAAAAATAAGACTCGGACGATTTAAAACCAGTGAAAACAGTAGCTTCAAAGTTTGATTTCTACAGGAATATCTTCCCATCCTTTGTTTGTCATGTTAAAAACTAGTAATTTTCAGACTGTTGTGGGGAATATAAACAGCGTGTTATGAGCAAAAGCTGGTTGCTTGTCCCTTGTCCCAAAGCTAATAGCTATACACCAGTCAGGCAAAACTACCAATAAAAACTATTATTTTAGTTTCACCGTTTAAAAAAAAGCACAGGTAGCTTCCTATCCGTTGTGTTATTAAAAACGAGGCATTAATAGACTGCTGTGGTTAAGAAAAATTAGTGGAGTATGAGCAAAAGCATTCTGTGTTGGTGTATGTAACATTCAGGCTGTACAACGGGCATCTTGTCGCTTAGCGGGGAAAACAACATGGCTGTCGCTCGGAAAATTTTCCATCCGATCTCGGGGGCCGTGGACCAATAAGAAATGGGGGGGTGGGGTTATCATAGACTACTGCACGGTGGACGTTTATGGTTACTAATGTGGGGGGGAAGCATGGACATATAAAGAAAATATGGGGATGTGGCTGTGCCGACTATTACGTAATAGTCGGCGAGAATTCTGACTGGAGTATATTGGGGGGGAGGGGTGGGGGTTTCAGAAAGGGGGAGAGTGAGAAAAGGAGAGATTGTTATTTTTTTTATATTTTGGCAGTCTCTAGGCACACCGTGGACCCATGGATATGTTAGAACACATTTAAAAAGTGCATTTAGCATAATATGTGACCTTTAAAATAGGAAAAATTGTGTTCCATTCAAAAGAGTATTCATGAAATGTAACAGATATAATTTTGTAAAAATGCAGCAGACTTGGTCATTAGTTCAAAATGTGATTAGATTTATTTGAAAATATGTAATTTGATTTTTCTTAAACATTACATAATTGATTACTTTTTCAAACAAGGTGCAATACATAGTTAATGATTTATTAAAAGAGTTTGTCACTGGCTAGTGAAAATATGAGATTTATTCCTATGAAATGTTGTGAATTTAAAATAGGAAAAATTGTGTTCCATTCAAAAGAGTATTCATGAAATGTAAAAGATTATTTTGTAAAAAGGCAGCAGACTTGGTCATTACTCAAAATGTAATTAGATGTATTTGAAAATATGTAAGTTGATTTTTCTTAAACATTACATAATTGATTTATTTTTCAAACAAGGTGCTACATAGTTAAGATTTGTCAAAAGGGTTTGTCACTGGCAAGATTTTTCCAATGAAATGTTATAGTGATCCTCTGAAAAATGTAAACAATTGCTGAGATTAATAAGCCTGGCATTCCCAGACCTGCCACTAGGCGCTGGCAAATTAAATTTGCTGCGCGTGTTGGTCTGGACACGCTCCGTTGAAGCTTTATCAAGAAAACCAGAAATCTGGCTATGGTTTCAATTGGTTCTATCTAATATGGGCGCGCCAGAGCCCTTTATATGGTACTCTGGGGAGGACGTAACCGGATGACGACAGTGACGTGCATGCGACGTCGAAGCCGTGATAGTAAACATCAAAGATGGCTGCGGATATGTTGTGTGAGTTTGAGACTGCTTTGGCCTCAACCCTTAACGATTTGGAAGACGGCACTCAAATCTTTCATTAGCAAGTAAGTGGAATGTTCTGTTTTGCCGACCGACAACGGCAAACGTTTAATTTAACAGTTTAACAGCTGTTCGCTAAACGAAAGGGGCCTACGTCACCTTGTGCATCGCTCTGATTGGTTGTAGTGCTATCCAACTGCGTGCAGTGGCATTTGAAATGCACGAGTAGGAGCCGCCTCTTGAGTTGGAAATTACTATTGATCGTGGCCAGACCCTCTATCGTTCAAGATATCAGGGTCTGGATTTCCAGGCTACTAAATAACCACATTTCAACCATTATTCACCCAGACCAGGTGGGCTTTATCCCTAGAAGATGTAATACCTCGTTTCCACTAGGGGTGTGCACGGGTACAAGTGTAACCGTTCAGTAAATCATAACCGTTTAGGAAAAATCAATAAACGAAAACCGTTTAATAATTTTTTCTTCAAATTTAAAATTTTCTTTTTTTGCAAAGTTTTTGAATATTGCGGATGATAAAAGCTAGTCTGCCGAATCTGTCTGTTCCTCGGCGTATGTGTGTGTGTGAGTGTGTGTGTGTGTGTGTATCAGCGCACTCACAAGCCGACAGTGAGCGAACAGCGCTGGCACAAGATTCTCTTCACTCTTGCAGTGTTTTCAAGTAAGCGCTGGCCGGCTACTCTTCCACCTCACCTCCACAAAACAAAAAAAAACATTTATCTTTCCACTTTTGTCGGTCGCATAAACGTTAAACTGCGTTTTCATGTTATAGCCTACTGTTAGTGTTCAGAATATTAGCAGAACCCCGCCCCCACCCTTGCGTCTCTGAAGAATTTGCCTGCTCCACGCAGCGCTGTGTGTGTCTCTCAGCGCCGGTGCACACATACACCAACACAAGCATGCACTCGCAGTGCATCACTCTTACGGCGGACAATCGTTTCGGTGAGATACGCTAGTAACTTTAGGACCAGAGTTGACGTGAATTTTGTAGTCGTTACACAAGCATGCCTGCATGTTCACGTTTTTGTTCTTTAAATTTTTTTTTACATTTTCTAAGGTATATTCTCATTAGGGATGGGCATTTTAAGAAATTGCATTGATCGATCATCGGGAAAATTAACGATCAATTATCGATTTTATCGTTATCTTTTTACATATAAAAAAATGCCAACAGAATATCCAAAATACAGCGTTTTTACCATAGACTCTATACAAGAGGTTTTTACTCAATTAAATCTTTATTCCAAGATCTTCTAATCAAACAACAATCCATTAAGACAAGTCAACTTTTTTAAATAAAATAATAAAATGCGGCACTGGTTAAAGCCTGAGGCTATGAGCCAGGGCACGTTTCTCTGAGTGGTAAAGGACCTAACGTTACTTCATCTAATAAACAAAATGTGCAAATTAGTTCCCTGATGAAGGCGAAGTAGGAAAGCATAGCCGCTAAAGTTAGCCGCTAATACTAGCGGCGCTAACGTGACACGTTAAACAGGGTTAGATGTAAGGCTTCAATGTACAAGTGGTACATAATTCGGTTTGTTGAGGTGTTGTACTAATACAAGGCTTCACAATGTTTAAAGCGACTCTTACCTTTGTTGCATTTTTACACTTTTTTTGGATTAGGTTAAAATGGTATTAATAAGGTAATTATATTCTAAAATATAAGACAGACCCACCGGGAGTAAAAACAAACAATGATTTCAATCTCATAATATTATGAAAAATATATATAAAATTCAACCAATCAAATCGTTCGGACCGAACGATTTGATTGGCCGACAGACCTGTCTGTTTGCGGTCTGCTTCTGTATTGCATTCTCAACTAGAGGGTTTGTTTTGATTCCACGGCAGACAGTAGCAAGTAGCGACCATTGTAGAAAAGGCCCCGACGTTCATAAGTTACAGTGTTGTTATTTCTTACACTGTGTTAAAATGTGTTTTGTTCAGTGTGGATAGCAGTCAGTTAGGGCCGTGACGTCAGTCAGACAGAGAGCCTGTTTAGTTTCCTTTCTCTTCTCCCTCGGTCAGATGTGTGAGCGTTGCCGCAGTAAGCGATCATTCCACATGGAAACGTGTTTATCTGAGTTTAAATGTGAATCACCCGTGTGTGAGTATGTACATGCAGTCCCGATCGCTGTTATAATATAGTTTGCATGCGATTCGCGGGTCGCAACAGCTGTTGTAACGTCTCCTCACGAGCGGAGTTTAAACCTTTGTTCTTTTCCCGCTATCTATATGCAACTGTGCCTGTGAAAGAAGGAAAATAAAGAGCGGATAAAACCCTACTCCTCCTCTCCTAGTCTCATGCTTATAGTCTGACGCCTTTGGCCATAAGTGGTGTTCTGGCCGACAACTCTGAAGTGAAACCAGTGATACAAGCATGGAATGAGGGTGGGGGGGCATTGGAGGGAGGCGGGATGGTAGTGCTGTAATTGTCAATTGCAGGATCGGTAAGAGTCCCTTTAATGAACTTAGTTATTTTCGGTTCTAAAGCTGTCCGATGCCAAACTTCGCCTTGGCTTCTTCATGTTTAGGCATCTACGGCAGCTCGCAGGCTGCTGCCTGAGCCTGTTCTGTTGTCTCCTACTACTAGTTAAGCATCTCCCCCTGCTGGTAGGATGTATGATTGCTGCCCAAACAGTCTTTGATGCTGCCACATAGTGAAATTCATTGCTGTGCTGCGGGACTCACACTGCGCAACACAATGGCTATATGATCGATAACAATTCCACGTGATCTACAATATTCTTAACGATCAATGATCGATCAATGATTAAGTATGTCCATCCCTAATTCTCACATCTGAATAATCAAACTTTCCTCACAAGAAAATTATATCCCTGGAACACTGTTTGTAGTTAGAAAGCTTGCCCAAAAGTTACTGTTTCACTGTTGTTGGTTTAGAAACATATTCTAGTCTTAAGTTTGGTTCAAGGTTCCTCAAAATAATTTAGTTTTGATTTATGATGACATAATTATTCAATACCAAGATTACATGGAGAAAAACTATGTTTTGTAAATTAACTGCAGGCTCTGCAAATGTAAACAAAGCCCCCTCCATTGAAACTGCATAGTGCACCTTAAAAATACATTGTGAATACTTTTTGTGTGCACTTGCCTGTTGGTGCTGCTGATGTAAGACTTGTGCGATGTTGCTCTCCACTGCCCTGAGCTGCTGATAGATGTGAAGCAGGAACTCATCTAGATCGGTTCTATCCAGCTGACAGCCCTGGACCAGAACCTGCAGGGGAACACAAGGCCGTCACAAGACTGCAACTACATCTACAGCAGTTTTATGCCTCAACAGCCAACACAACATTAGCACTCATGGCACAAGACTGCCCCAAGTTAGAGGAGGATATAAAGTGTGTACAATATTATTTAACCAAATAATTTTGGAATAAGACTTAAGCTATCTTGGGACAGGGTTGTATTGTGCATCATTAATGCACAACCCCTTTTCAAATTTCAATAAGTTGTTATTCGTTATAAGTTATTGGGGTTTTACGTGATACTTTCTTTTTTTAGTTACCACTTTCAGAATCTAAGATAAGATAAGATAAACTTTATTCATCCCAGCAGGGAAATGTAGGTGTTCTAGCAGCCTGCATACATACAGTGGAGGAAATAAGTATTTGATCCCTCACCGATTTTGTAAGTTTGCCCACTTACAAAGAAATGAGCGGTCTATCATTTTAAAGCTAGGTTTATTTTAACAGTGATAGACAGAATATCAAAAAGAAAATCCAGAAAATCACATAAAAAAAAATATATATATAAATTATTTTGCATTTCATTGAGTGAAATAAGTATTTGATCCCCTACCAACCATAAAGAATTCTGGCTCCCAATGATTAGTCCTCGTGCTTTAAAAAAGTATTCCTAATCTCAGCTAGTTTCATGTATAAAAACACACCTGTCTCAACTTGTTACATGTATAAAACACACCTGTCCACAGAGTCAATGAATCAAACTCCAACATCTCCATCATGGGCAAGACCAAAGAGCTGTCTAAGGACATCAGGGACAAGATTGTAGACCTGCACAAGGCCGGAATAGACTACAAGACCATTGGTGAGAAGCTGGGTGAGAAGGAGACAACTGTTGGTGCGATTATTCGAAAATGAAAGAAACACAAAATGACCATCAATCTCCCTCGGTCTGGGGCTCCATGCAAGATCTCACCTTGTGGGGTATCAATGATCATGAGAAAGGTGAGGGATCAGCCCAGATCTACACAGGAGGAGCTTGTTTATGATCCCAAGGGACCACAATCACCAAGAAAACCATTGGTAACACACTATGCCGTAATGCAGTGGTTCTCAAAGTGTGGGTCTCTATTCCCCACTGGTGGGGAATAGAGACATGACAGGTGGGGCGCAACGAACGGGAGGAATATGTGTCCACATCAGTGGCGCATAGTTTTTTGAAATATTTTAATATATGTTTTTTTTTACCGTTTCCCAGCGTGAGTTGGAGGAGTGCCCCTGCTATTCCCCTTCTTCAATTAACACATAAAAACCATTACAATGTGGATAGAACAGAAGCCGAAATCATCGGCTCAGCGCTCGGGCCAGGCGCAATCACTAATAAATAGTGTGGCGCCAGATGCGCAATGGACACACTGTGTCATTCACTGGGAAGCGACGCTAGCGTCAAGGCAGCTCATCCCCGAACTAAACAAAGTTTTGACAGAGGTTGTGAGTGTGCCCAATTTCATCAAAACCCAACCAATGAAAGGGCGATTGTTCTCCGTACTTTGTGAGGAGATAGGAGCTGATCTCTCTCTCACACACACACACACACACACACACACACACACACACACACACACACACACACAAGTTATCATACAGCTGGGCTCACAATGAGGCAAAGTGTTGTAGCGCGTCTTTGAGTTCAGAGCGGAGATTCGGCTCTTTTCTTCATAGACTGCATATAAAAGTGTTGTAGGCCTACCTTCAACTGTTTACATTCAAACTCCTCCAACTCAGTCTCGTATAGTTAAAAAAAAAAACTCCGTCAGCTGCTGCTGCATCAGACGGTGTGCAGTCGGGCTTGGAGTCCGAGTCGGCACCGTGCGCCTCAACAGTCATTCAAAGCAGCGGTAGTAATCACACAACCAGACGGTGGAGAAAGTCCTGTCAGTTAAAAATAGTGATCCAGGGGGCGCCTTTAGCTCTGTTGGTAAGGCGTCCCCCTCCCGGGCCGGGCCCAGCAGCAGACCCGGGTTTGATTCCCACCCGCGGTCGTTCTCTGCATGTCACTCCCCTCTCTGCCCCATTTCACCTCTGTCTCTCTGCACTATCAAATAAAGCATAAAAATGCCCAAAAAATATATATAAAAAAAAAAATAGTTATCCAGTTTTCAAATCCACGTTAAAATTGGCAGGATATAGAGCTTTTTTTGGCTTAAAAAAAAGTTGCTAACGGTGTCAAATATGTTGTGTTCGGGTCGGCTCTGTAATATTAGGCAAATGTCTATAAAAGGTCATCATGATGTGTTCAAATGTAACAAAAAAAAAACTTGAGAAACTTGAATAATATGGTTTTGGTGAAAAACTTGTTTTCCCAGCAATATAAAATAGATAGTAAATATGGATTTATGACCTGTTTAACGTCCTATCTTGAGCTCTGATCATCTTATAGGCAATTAAAGCAATAATACCAGTTCTCTTTTAACAATGGTATCGATATCAATAAAAAGTAGCGATCTCCATCCCTACTTGAGATGCAGTATTGAGCCTTCAGCCCTATTTTGAAAATATGTGCAGTGAAAAACAGGCTCATTGCAACCAATTCAGGCCTAAGACTCCCTTACTGACTTGCTCATTGTTTTTGACAATTTTTTGGGCTCAGATTGCAAAGTAATGACACAAATGCACATATTTTCTCTATTTTTTAAATTGTAGGCTATTTCTTGATTTTATTTCAATATATTTTAAACTTCTAAGCCTGACCTATTTAGTTACTATTTTGTTGACGCAATCGGGGAACGGTGGGGCCCGAAAAGATCCCCATCTCCAAAGTGGGGAATGACAAAAAAAGTTGGAGAACCACTGCCGTAATGGATTGAAATCCTGTAGTGCCCGTAAGGTCCCCCTGCTCAAGAGGGGACATGTACAGAACTGTCTGAAGTTTGCCAATGTACACCTGAATGACTTACAACTGCTTGGGAGAAGGTGATGTGGTCAAATTAGAACAAAATCAAGTTTTTTGGTATCATACTCTGAGCCGCTCCGATCCAACCCGCTCTACTCGGTGGAAACGAGGCATAAGTGGACAGGTGGACTTCACTACATCGAGGGAACTATGGATGGGGCCATGTACCATGAAATACTGGGTGACAACCTCTTTCTCTCAGCCAGGTCCGTAAAAATGGGTGGTGGATGGGTCTTCCAGCACGTCAATGACCCTAAAAATACAGCAAAGGAGTGGCTCAAGAAGAAGCACATTAAGGTCATGGAGTGGCCTAGCCAGTCTCCGGACCTTAATCCAATAGATCTGTGGAGGGAACTGAAGCTCAAGCGACATCCTCGAAACCTTAAAGATTAGGAGAGGATCTGCAAAGAGGAGTGGTCCAAATATCCTCCTGAGATGTGTGCAAACCTGGTCATCAACTACAAGACACGTCTGACCTCTGTACTTGCCAACACGGGTTTCTCCACCAAGTAATAAGCAATGTTTTGATAGGGGATCAAATACTTATTTCACTCAATGAAATGCAAAATAATTTATATCCTTTTTTTATGTGATTTTCTGGATTTTCCTTTTGATATTCTCTCTATCACTGTTAAAATAAACCTAGCCTTAAAATTATAGACCGTTCATTTCATTGTAAGTGGGCAAACTTACAAAATCAGTGAGGGATCAAATACTTATTTCCTCCACTGTATACACACAACACATAGAGTGGTTGCAAAAGTATTCATACCCCTTGGAATTTTCCACATTTTGTCACATTAAAACCACACGTACATTTATTTTATTGGGATTTCATGTGATAGACCAACATACAGTGGTGCATAATTGTGAAGTGGAATGAAAATTAAATATGGTTTTAAAAAAAAAATTTAAATAAAAAACTGAAAAGCATGGGGTGCATAAGTATTCAGCCCCCCTGAGTAAATACGTTGTAGAAGCACCTATCGCTGCAATAACAGCTGCAAGTCTATTGGGGTATGTCTCCGCCAGCTTTGCCCATCTAGAGACTGATATTTTTGCCAATTCATCTTTGCAAAATAGCTCAAGCTTCAGATTCAGCATCAGATTGGATGGAGAGCATCTGTCAACAGCAATTTTCAAGTCTTTCCAGATATTCTCAATTGTATTATTGTATAGGTCTGTACTTTGACTGGGCCATTCTAACACATGACTATGCTTTGATTTGAACCATTCCATAGTAGATCTGGCTGTATGTTTAGGGTATTTAACCTTCTGGAAGGTGAACCTCCACCCCAGTCTCAAGTCTTTTGCACTCTAACAGGTTTTTCTGCCCTGTATTTGGCTCCATCCTTCTTCCCATCAACTCTGACCAGCTTCCCTAACCCTGCTGAAGAACAGGACCCCAACAGCATGATGCTGCCACCACCATGTTTCACGGTGGGGATGGTGTGTTCAGGGTGATGTGCAGTGTTAGTTTTCTGCCACACGTTGCACTTTGCATTAAGGCCAATAACTTCAATTTTGGTCTCATCCGACCAGAGCACCTTTCTCCAACACTTGCCACAAGCCATGCGGGGGACACCGCATATTCAGATGAGACCAAACTAGAATTTTTTGGCCTGAATGCAAAATGCCGCTTTTTTTTATTGGCCCGAGGCCGATTTTAAAAATATAATGTAATAGGGGACAACGGGGTAAGTAGGCACACTTTTTACTCTACTGAGAATTGCTCATCACCTAAACATCTTTCGATAGTCATTCCTACATTACATTGAAGCTTAAAGTGTTGGCTTAAAATGTGTACCCCTCAGTTTTTCTATCTTATTGTAATAAAGAAGAAATTAATCATCAAAGACACCCAAACACATTGTGACAATCAACCCCATCAAGGGGCTGGTTGTCATACACTATGGGGTTGTTTGTCACAATGTTATCTTAATGGGAATAATCTTGAAAAGAAGGAAAGAAAGTAGAACTAAATTTGAAAATGCAATTGCACCTATCGCTGCAATAACAGCTGCAAGTCTATTGGGGTATGTCTCCGCCAGTTAGCCCACTAGTGCAGGGGTGTCAAAACTGATTGATTGGCCTGTGGCACATTTTAAAAATATAATGTAATATGGCCCTTTTAATTTTTAAATAATTTAAATGTTCTCATATTACAGAGAAATATGTCCCAAGAGCACCAAGCCCATCCCAGAGGACCCTGCATAATATGTTATTTTAAATTAATATTATTATTATGGAAAATCCTTGTGTCTTTCTCCAATAGCTTCTAATTCATCTGACACAGTGTCTCCATTTTTTCTCATACAAAATTCTTCAGCTTTACCCTCTTAATTTCCCTCTCAAAGTGCACCAGATTCATGCATTTCACTTTAAAAACTTAAAAAAATCTCCCGGGGGGGCATACTCCCGGACCCCCCTTGGAGGCGCGGGATCTTTAGCTGGCTACTATTTTCCCCCAGCTGGACATGCAAAAGCAGAAAACACACTGGGTGTATCAATGGCATTTAACAAGAGGGGGAATGTATCTGTTTAATGTGCAAGTAAAGTGTTGCCGTGAAGAAGGATTACAATTTACGAAGACACTATTAAACTAAACATCAGAGCAGCTACATGTCCTGATAAATGTGTTATTTTTGCAAAGTGGCCCGGCCCTTCGTAGATTTATCTGTATGTGGCCCTCAGTGAAAAAAGTTGACACCCCTGGTTTAAATCAAAGCATAGTCATGTGTTAGAATGGTCCAGTCAAAGTCCAGACCTCAATACAATTGAGAATCTCTGGAAAGACTTGAAAATTGCTGTTCACAGACGCTCTCCATCCAATCTGATGCTAAATCTGAAGCTCAAGCTATTTTTTAAAGAAGAATGGGCAAAAATGTCAGTCTGTAGATGGGCAAAGCTGGTGGAGACATACCCCAAATAGATTTGCAGCTGTAATTGCAGCGATAGGTGGTTCTACAAAGCATTGACTCAGGGGGCTGAATACTTTTGCACGCCACACTTTTCAGTTTTTTTATTTATAAAAAAAAATGTAAAACCATGTTTCATTTTCATTCCACTTCACAATTATGCGCCACTTTGTGTTGGTCTATCACATAAAATCCCAATAAAATAAATGTACGTGTGGTTATAACGTGACTAAATGTCGAACATTTCAAGGGGTATGAATACTTTTGCAAGGCACTGTAGATACATATCCCACCCATACAAAAACATGGGCCCACAATAGATAGCCTAGATTTAAAAAAGTGCTACGGATGGTCCATGTGCATAGGTAGCTGTTACTCGTAGATAACAGTACAAAAATACTAGCTCTGCCAGTATATATTATGATAGGAAAATAAAAATTATAAAAAAGCAATCAAGTGTGCAAATATACAGGTGCAAAAATACAATTGATATGCACCTCAGGCTAAAGTTTAAAAGTTTAAATGTCATCTGTCCTTACTTATTTAAAATCTGCTTCCTGTCCGTACTGAATGTGTGTGTGCTGAAAAAATATCCAGTGTAAATACACAGCCTGGGCTCTGTAAATGTGCATGTTGCAAGCTACAATGGGTCTCCATTGTTTACATGCCTATTTACAGAGACCAGAGTAATTAGGTTTGTTTTCTAGAGCTTTACTTGGATCATGTAGGCCAAAAATATAACTCAGCTACATCATGATACAGAAACATGCAGAAGTATAGGTTATCGGGGGCGCCTTTAGCTCAGTTGGTAAGGCATCCCCCTCCCGGGCCGGGCCCAGCAGCAGACCCGGGTTTCGATTCCCACCCGCGGTCGTTCTCTGCATGTCACTCCCCTCTCTGCCCCATTTCACCTCTGTCTCTCTGCACTATCAATAAAGCATAAAAATGCTCCAAAAATATCTTAAAAAAAAAAAAAAAAAAAAAAGAAGTATAGGTTATCGAAGTAATTCAAAATGCAAAAATTATTATTATAGTTTAGGCCTTTCACTCAGCAGCTTATACAGTTTTGCACTCTGGCACCCTGACAGACGAACATCATGTATACGACTGAAGGCCGCAGGTGGAAATTTGGATTCAGCCTATGTATCTGTTAGAGGGAGAGAACCGGAGAAGCCAAATGCTCCAAAAAATATTTGCGACAACATATAGCCTGCTCGCTGCCTAATTTGATACATTTCACATATAGACAGGCCGGATATCTCCAAATAGCACTAATGTAATGACCTGATGGGAGGTTAGGCCAATAATTGAAGAATACGCCAAGATAGTGATGAAGATCTTAGGCTTGAAAAGTTGATCAGTTCCAGGGACTTTGAAGGGTTGAGCCAGACCAGCCAGACACCTTGACAAGGCATGGAACACCTCGTCAAAGATCATCTCTCCTGTGCTGTCGTCCTGCACAACAGAAGACACAAGACAAATTAACAAGTGTGGCCGACCATACCTAGCCACAGGCGTGGTTAAAAAAGATAAGAAGCAAGTTGAAGATATTAAAACTATCTGAACCAAAGCTGTGTACAAGTCAAAAGGCACACTAACTGTAACCTGAGATTTCACTGTACTTTGTATTCACTAGTACCGCGGCCGAAATGTAGTTGGAGTAAGGTTTTATATTGGATATTCTGTATATTGTAGATACAGAGAAAAAGTATTTTCCGCAACGAGGAATTTAAATGATTGAAACAGGATTTAGATTTCTTTATTTAGAAGGGACAGCGCACATTGATAATGACATGAGCACCAAAGTTCAACGTGTAAATGTGCCAGATTTAGCCATGCAGGCTAATTTTCACCTGTAGTCCCTGGCAGGTTAATGACTTAAAAGAAACATTAAAAAAAAACTACAAAAATACAACACAAGCACAAAAACAAAATGACACAAGCACAGACAAGTAAAATGACACAATCATTTTTCCAGCCCATAACAGGTTGGTGGTGAGTGAAAAACATGAAGCAAGTAGCATACAGACTCAGATAAAAGTGCATGAACATATAGCACGTTAAAACACATAAGCATTTAAAGAAAGACAAACAGCACAAACAAGGAGCATACAAGTGGCATGAATGCAGACAAAAACAGATAAGCACAAACAAGGAGCATACAGACAAGGAGCATAAACTCAGACACAAACACAACTAGTAAACACAAAGACAAACACACTATCCCAGATTATTATGGACGCATATTTGATTTTGTCAGTAACCAGTTTTTTATAGATTTTGAGAAGGATTTGAGCGATGTAATGTTCCTTAGTTCTGTGGGCATGGTATTCCAAGTGTGTGCTGATCGATTGGAAAAGGCTGCCCAAAAGAGCTTTTTTCTGGTATTTTACAATGGATTTAATAACATCTTTGTTGTTGTTTGAAGAACAATCCAAACCACTTTTCAACTAATTTGTGTCAATTACATTCCTTACCAACTAAACTAAAAATATACCAACTAAATTTGAAGGTGCACTATGCAGTTTCAAGGGAGGGGGATTTGTTTACATTTGAAGAGCCTGCAATTAGTTTACAAAAATAAATCTCTACATGTTATTCTAAGTATTTAATAATTCTATTATCATAAAGGTAAGTCATTTTGAGGAACCTGGAACCAAACATAAGACTAGAAAATGTTTGTAAACCAAACTGTGGGCCCTGCTGCTGTAAACAACAACAATGAAATGGTAAATTTTTAGGAAGCTCTCTAACTTCAAACAGTGTTCGAAGGATCCAGATGTTCAGATAATCAGATGTAATCAGATTATACCTTACAATGTTCACTTCTCTGACACACCCAAGTTGCATAGTGCAACTTTAACTTAAACTTTAAGTCTTACCACAATCCCTGTTGAAGGGCTGAGGTCCAGCTCGATGATGAAGCGGTACCTCCGGGCCAGAAAGGTGGCCCTGGTAGAGGGCATCAAAATGTACGGACATATGGTGAGGGAGAGATCCGGCTGCCAGCCTTTAGGTAAGATGCTCAGCAAGTCCAATTCATTGTCTGAGTTCACCTGGAATAGAATTGAGAGGGTCAAATATAACAGTGACTTATCATGCACAGCATTTCGGTTTTTTCCACTATCAGATATACTTTTTTGCGTGATAATTTCAGGATGTATTATATTTTCCTTCGTTTACCTGAATATAATTCTCTGATGCATGTGTCAAATGGACACATAAGCTGGACATATTTTATGCATATGCAGGGTACAGTGGCTTGCAAAAGTATTCATACACCTTGAACTTTCCACATTTTGTCACGTTACAACCACAACCTATATTTTTGAAAACTTCATAAAAACAAATCAGAAAATGCATGATTCCATTTGCACGGATGCCAATATGGCGGCCATCTTGGCTTTTCAAATATGGCGAACTTCAAAGTTTGTTTCTTAAAATTGTCAATTTTCCACTGTGTGGTATCAGGTCAACTCTCCTCGCCTCAACTTGCATTTTTGGCGTTAAGATCGCAAAATCCTGGTACCTGGTAGCGGCTGCTTTTTTGGTATCGCCTCACTCAAGGTTCCAAGCGAGCTGAGCCGATGCTAAAAGGTGACGTCGGCATACTGCCGGCCACTGATTGGCCAGAGACTCCCGGCTTCTTTCTGTTGTATATTCTCCCAAACTCTCCGGGACTGAGTGTATTTTGTCTCGATGCGTGCAGCCGCCTCTGGCTCTCTATCAAAAAACTTAATGAAATGTCCATATATTCGCGAAGCTCACCCAGTTGTGTTGGTTGTTGGCAGGGGCGGATCTACCGGGGTGGCATGGGGTGGCAACTGCCACCCTAAAAAAAAGCCTTGCCACCCCAGCTGCCACCCCAGTTGGCAGCGCCCAATTAAACATTTATTTCTGGCTGTTAAGAGACATTTACGAGCGCGAGTTTCAAATGTCCGACTGCAAGTGAATGCAGCCAGGTAATATTGCCCCACCCCGATCCCCCGCGACCCACTCCCGAGACTCCTAACCGCTCCCAACGGCACTGATTTTGAATACAAGAAAGTAGGGCTGGGCGATATATCGAATACATTCGATGTATCGCGAGATGTGCTCCCCGGGATGTATAAAATGACCCTATCGCAACCATCGAATACAAACTGGCACGTAATGTGTTTTTTTTAGCCGCCGCCGCCACCGGCAAACTCGCTGCTATTCGCTTCTCTCGCTCTTTCCTGTGGCTCTCTGCCTCACAGACTCACATGCATTGGCAACTCACTCACTCCCCCCTCCCAACCAGAGTCTCCTGGGCGCGCATCTGTGACATAGTCTGCAGTGCGCCCTGTGTGTGTTTACTTTTATCGCCATGTGAAAACAACGAGAGGGGGAGAAAAAAAGACGAGGGCTCTTGTGCTCTAATGACAGCCGAACGAGCGGGTGGAGGGGGGCGCGAAAGACGGCGATGGTGGCCGTCGTTCATAGCATGGACCTTTTTTGTAGGTCCATGCTTATGAGAAGAAGGCTACACATGCGAACGACGGGGGGAGGCGGGCGCAGATGACAGCATTAGCGGCCGCTGTACACAGCACAGCCTGCCCTGGTCCTTATGAGAGGAAGGCTAGTGGCTACACATGCGAAAGAACGGGGGAGGCGGGCGCTTGACAGCATATGCTGCCGCTATACAGAGCCTGGTCCTTATGAGAGGAAGGCGAACGAGCGCTGGGGGGCGGATTACTCCGACTTCACGGAGAGTTTTTGGTCCAACGTCACACAATCACGGCATCACATTTATTACGGGCAGCCTCTTATAATAGGTCCATGTCAGCACCAAGGGAGGTGCACACCGTTTATTAACTAAAAGTTTATGTAAAGTAGGCTACATTTGCGAGTATTTTTTATAGAATAAAACAGTGTTTTAGTGAAAATGCAGGAGGGCTAATTAAACAATAAGGCAGGTAACAGAGGGACGATGAGCAACCTGCTGTTTACGCTCGCATGAATCTCTCTCTCGGACTAACAGGCAGAAAACGAAACTTAACTTATACACTATAGACTGGGAGCAACTGCTCTTAAAGCGACAGTAACCATTATAAATGTCAGAGCCTTTTATACACAGACTACTATTATGGAGCAAAACCTGTTCTGCATTTAAAATGAGGCTGCTATCTTCAGGGGGTTAGTGGTGATAAACAATTAGTAAGTGGTTGTAATGAGTCATAATTAGTGTTCTCAGTTTACAGATTAACAGAAGATGGAAAAAACTGTTTCCAAATAAAATAATGCTGGATCCATTGTATAGGAGTGAAGGATGTGGAATATAAATCAATACAATGTGCAAACTCTTTGCCATGTGCAAGTTTCAAATTGTTCCAATAGAAAGCACTAAAGAATATAAACAAGATGTTGTTTCATGTAGCCTAATGCATCGTTAGTGCAGACACATTTTGCAGAGACTATTTGAATCATATTACTGGTGTGATGTTATGCAACAAATAAATTAAATTGAGCATTTAGGATGTGCTCTAGAGGAGATTTGAATTATATCGAGATATATATCGTGTATCGAGATATAGGAAAAAAATATCGAGATATTGATTTTAGCCCATATCGCCCAGCCCTACAAGAAAGGCGTGCGAGAGACGGATCCAAACCTCTAGACTAACGAAGCAAGCAGCACAGGAGAGACTACACTCTCCAGGTATTACTGATCAACTGTCTGTCTATGAAGAAATGACAATAATGAGAAAAGAGCAGGGCTAATGTAGTGGTAGTTTTCCTATAAAGTTATTATGCTGCTGTGTTGTGACAATGCCTAGCCCTAGAGGTTAATAACGTTAGGAACTCGTGAATGCTTCGGAAAAACTACAATAACGTTCACATGAGCGACGATTGTGCACTACTGTATGCTACTGATCCAAATTCCAACTCATTACTTGTGTTACAGTTTAGTACAATATTTATTCATTTATATTTGGTTGCTCCACCTTAAGTCAGCCCAGGCAGGACAGGATAGTTAAGTTTCGTTTTTCATCGCCGTGTTGGACAGCTGTTCGCTCAGCTGAAGGGCTCGAGCCTCACGGAGCAGACAGCGGGAGTCAGTCTAAAGTCAACGAGGATCACTCTCAAATCAAAAAGCTAAATTATAAAATAAAGCAATCTCTTCCTCCCTTTGTCCACTGCACCAGGGCTCCAGAGTGCGCCTAATTTGGGCGCACATGCGCCCAAAAATCTGGTGAGTGCGCCCAGATATTTTCACTGGTCGCACCAGTGCACCTGAAATATTATGTCATATTATTTAATATTGGGTGCTGTGCTGCACGATTCATCTAATCACGATGTGAGCTAGAGCAATTACATTCCTCACAAATGGCTGCGCGCGCACCTACACGGTGTGCAAGTCAGATGCAGACTATGGTGCAGACAGCAGAGTAAACAAACAAACATGGACACCGACGCGCATCAGCATCCACGCTGAACTGTGACGGAAATCAAAGCCAACGTCTGCTATATGGGGATTTTTAGGATTCAGTAAGGTGACGTTGAACACATTGAACTGCTGTCTAAAACTTGGAAAGTAATAGTCGCTATATGTCGCGTGGCAACTCGCCCAGTCTATCAATTCAGTGCGGAGAAAAGTCGAATGCATGAGAGTGAAGGGCCACGCAAGTTTCAGTAAGTTGATATAGACTATTGTCTTGAGGAATGCCTTTATTTTCATGGGGAAATTATGATTATTTTTTAATAAAGTGTTTTATTATTTTGAAAACAGTGTAGGTAAGGGGTGTGCAAGATTACACGTGTACTCGTTTGGTAAATCATAAACGTTTAGGAAAAAATCAATAAATGAAAACCGTTTTTTTTTTTTTTTTTTTTTTTTTTCACTTTGGGAAATGATTATATTTCCAGGAGTGGAGGGCGATATGATTAACTGTAGGCTACTAAAGCAGATAACACAACACATTATTGTGTTTGGTTACAATATTTATTAATTGAAAACGGCCCCGACAGAGGGAGTCAGTCTAATGACAGATGATCACTAGGCAGTTATGATCACTTAAGTCAAAAGGCAAAATCATGAAATTACTGCCTCTTTCTTTCTGTCTGTCTGCTTGTCTTTCTCACTGCACACTGTCACTCCAACAGCCTCGGCAAAAAAAGTGACGTTGACCCCCCCCCCCCCCCCCCCCCATATTACGGTTAAATGTGTACACAAAAAAATTGCTGACTGTAACCATTTAGACATTTATGTAAACATTCACACCCCTAGTGTAGGCTGCTAGCCTAGTACAAGCTTTATTTTCTATATATTTTCAATGATTCTTAATATGTGTTTGTTTTAAATTGAGATCAAGTTTCAAAACTATCAATAATCGCAAATTTTCCTTGAAAACCAAGAATCATAATACCATTTATTTATTATATTGCATCGCAAATCGCAATATTAGCTGCTATAATCGCAATCGCACAATTTCTCCAAAACGTGCAGCACTAATTTGGTGCACCCAAAATATATGCTGGTGCACCTAGATGAAAAAGTTAGGCGCACCGGTGCACCCAATGAAAAAGTTAGTCTGGAGCCCTGTGCACACTTAGTCACTAGTAGCTTAAAGGAAGTACATGAGGATTAAAACCTCATTTTGCACTTTGTTATTTTTGAATATTTGAAGATTGCAGGCTATAGTAAAATACCACCCAGCCACTACATTCTCAATGATAGACGTGAATAATCACTTCTTATTGTTTTACTATCTAAACCATTTTTTTTAACAATAGAGGAGAATAAATATTTGAAAGCAATACAGAATGCATGATATTACTGCATTTTATTCTATTCTATTGTTGTCACTGGGAACCTAAATGTTGTCAATTACTTTACATAAACTTGATGCAAACAAATTCACCAGAATGCAGGAAATGAAGTGATGAATGCTCAAAAATTTCTGGGGGGACACCCCCAGACCCCCCATTTAAAAAGTATCCTAAACCAAGGTTTAATCATAACCTACACCCTTGAAATTCATCAATTATTTTCTTTAATTGTATCTATAGGCCTTTGTATAAGGATACTTCCTAATTCTTATCACACTATTTTAAATTAAAGTCTTAGGTTGTGCTTATCAATTGCTCATAATAACCAGTAGGCCTATTTCTGTGTTGGACATTACTGAACCTCTTCCCATTTACAGTGTGTTTAACAGGTCACTGTTTGTGACCAAACATAGGAAAATGCCACACAATATTTATATGAATGATTTTATCTGTATTGTATGTAAATTACTAGAGTATTTGAATAACTTGATATTTAAACTCAAGTTAGACTGATGATTGACATCTGATGGGAGTATCTCATATTAACACAGACAAATACCAAAGACTCACTCTTAACTAAGTACTTATTGCAGCCCTATTTGCATAGATTTTGAGCCCCATGCTGGTGTATTAGTGCAGGTGTTTGTTGTGAGGCAGGTAATGCAGTAATTATTCAGTAATAATAATCTTTTTTTTTTTTTTTAAGATCTTTTTTGGGCATTTTTATGCTTTATTGATAGTGCAGAGAGACAGAGCTGAAATGGGGCAGAGAGGGGAGTGACATGCAGAGAACGACCGCGGGTGGGAATCGAACCCGGGTCTGCTGCTGGGCCCAGCCCGGGAGGGGGACGCCTTACCAACTGAGCTAAAGACGCCCCCAGTAATAATAATCTTTAACATTTTGTCTGACACCTTTTATGTTTAAATGTAAGGCTTCACTCGTGCTACAATACATTAAGTATTATGTTATTTAGTCAACATATCTAAATGTGGGGGCTTTCCCAAGTAAATATTTATTTATATGGCTTTAATTAAATCGGCATACTGTATACATCCGCCACAGGTTGCCACCCCTTAAAATCTCCTGCCACCCTCTTGCCACCCCATGAATATTTTTCTAGATCCGCCCCTGGTTGTTGGGGATGTTACTTTAAACATACTGTACACGACACTAGAGGAGACATGTAGGGCAGCTAGCAGCTATAGCCTAGTTAGCCAGCTGGGACAGAAATGATAGCGACCGATTACAATACAAGCCTTGGACTGCACTGATTACCTCAATAAAGTATTCAGGCTTAGACACGGCTTGCATTTGAAAACACGTATCCTGGAACAAGCACTAAATAGTCAACTTTATGATGCCTGTGTTTACGTGCATAGGGATATACAGTGGAGGAAAAATAAGTATTTGATCCCTCACCGATTTTGTAAGTTTGCCCACTTACAAAGAAATGAGCGTCCTATAATTTTAAAGCTAAGTTTATTTTAACAGTGATAGACAGAATATCAAAAATAAATCCAGAAAATCACATTAAAAAAAATATATATAAATTATTTTGCATTTCATTGAATGAAATAAGAATTTGACAGATTAGTTCTTGTGCTTTAAAAAAGTACTCATAATCTCAACTAGTTTCCTGTATAAAACACACCTGTCTCAACTTGTTACCTGTATAAATCAAACTCCAACATCTCCATCATGGGCAAGACCAAAGAGCTGTCTAAGGACATCAGGGACAAGATTGTAGACCTGCACAAGGCCAGAATAGACTAACAGACCATAGGCGAAAAGCTGGGTGAGAAGGAAACAACTGTTGGTGCGATTATTCGAAAATGAAAGAAACACAAAATGAGTCTCAGTTTGGGGCTCCATGTAAGCTCTCACCTTGTGGGGTATCAATGATCATGAGAAAGGTGAGGGATCAGCCCAGATCTACTGGACACAGATAGAAAGTCATATCCTAGATAGGCAGGACCTAGCCCATATCCAGGGTTTTTTTTTATGCTTTGTGTCTAGGATGAAAGCATAAAATCATTAAAAAAAATATTTTATGCTGTAATGACAGCAGGATCAAATTGGTAAAAAAAGTCATTTTGAATAGGAGTCAATAGGGGACAAAAACGTCCTTAGGGAGCTGAGAGGGCATAACAAGTGTACAGCCTTTATTATAGATGGTACAAAGTTGCTGAGTAGAAATTCACAAAATATTTGAAAAAAAAAATCCCTGGACAAAATGTATTCAGTTAAAGGTCACATATTATACACTTTTCTGTCAATATTATACAGGTGAAACTCGAAAAATTAGACATGGTTCTTCTCAGGGTAAACCTAACCGTGGTAACATGCAGTACAGGCACGGCCAGCTATAGACCTATGGGCAGACGCCAATGGCTTCGCTTCCAGACAGGGGCGGGGGGAGCTCATAGATTGTATATTTACGAGGGGAGCTGCAGCTCGGTTTAAAAAATAGGCCATCGTGAGATTAGCTGAAAATCAGGGTATAGAGGCATACTACAATAAATGATCTGAACGGTTTTTTCAGCAAACAACTAAAGAAAAACCTCTAAGACCATACAGGTGAAACTCGAAAAATTAGAATATCATGCAAAAGTTAATTTATTTCAGTAATTCAACCTAAATTGTGAAACTAATATATTATATAGACTCATTACATTCAAAGTGAGATATCTCAAGCCTTTATTTGTTATAATTGTGATTATTATGGCTTACAGCTTACAGCCAACATCAAAATCTCAGAAAATTAGAATATTACATAAAATCAATAAAAAAAGTTTTTTTAAATACAGAAATGTCGGCCCTCTAGAAAGTATAATCATGCATATGTACTAAGTACTTGGTTTGGGCCCCTTTTACATGAATTCTTGCCTCAATGCGGCGTGGCATGGATGCTAGCAGTCTGTGGCACTGCTGAGTTGTTATGGAAGCCCAGGTTGCTTTGATAGTGGCCTTCAGCTTGTCTGTATTGTTGGGTCTGGTGTGTATCATCTGCCTCTTGGGGGGGTGGGGTTATCATGGACTACTGCACGGTGGAAGTTTCTGGTTACTAATGTGGGGGGAAAGCATGGACATATAAAGAAAATATGGGGAAGTGGCTATGCCGACTGTGACGTTACAGTCGGCGAGAATTCTGACTGGAGTATATTGGAGAGGTTTTCAGAAAGGGGGAGGATGAGGAAAGGAGAGATTTTTTATTTTTTTTTAACTTTGGCAGTCCCTAGGCACACCGTGGAGCCATAGTTATGTTCCAACACATTTAAAAAGTGCAGTTTGCATAATATGTGACCTTTAACATAAGCACAGCCAAAGTTATACACAAAAAAGAGTGTGAAAGGACAACAACGTCCCCAAGAGCACCTAATGGTTAAGACCTTCTTAAGTGTATCTTCTTTAGCAGTGTTTCCCCCAGAAAATGGCTTAGTCAAGGTGGTCACTGTCCCTGGTCACGGGAGGCGCGCCGCCGCCGCGGCGAACATTTTGGGGGTATTTTGCTCAAATATGCCAATGCACAGTAAAGAAATAAACAACTGTTAATTTTAATACAACAGACACTGACCTTACAGTTGTGCAATTTTGTTGCTATGTCCAGGTACAAATGATGTGCAAACATGCAGACAGTACAAAGCACAATTAAAGAAAACTTCTACTGTTTTGGTGCAGTACTATACAGACACACTAAATACAAATATGGACCATACACTTAACATGTGTATGCACATCAAAGTGCACATTCAACTTTTTAAAGTTCCTTTTTTGGATGGGGGGCTGTTGTGCGATTATTGTGGACAATAATTATTGTGGCCTACTGTGATGCGATAGCCTATAATTCATTAATGGTTATTTTGAGCCTACTTGCTTGATTTATTTTTAAATACATAAGTTATTGGTCGTTTTGGAACACCCAATTTAAAACATAAAAATAAAGCAGCATTGAAAATTCAGAAAATAAATCTTCTTGTCCTACACTAGCATGCTGTTTGAAAAATAACTCAATAGTTGAAATAATAAATACAATGTGTTTTCCCCTTAAAATGACTAAATGCATTTCAAAGACCGTAGCAGTGTGGCACGTCTGTAAACTTACTGAAACTTGGCTGGGCCATCACTCTCATGCATTCTTCAAACTTTTCTCTGAGCTGATAGATAGGTTGTGTTGCCACGGTGATGTCTTAAACTATTCTAGCTTTGCAGAGTACTTCTTTCTGTTCAGCTAAATATTCCCATAGAACTGCACTGCGTTTATTATCGCCACCAGTTAAATGTCGGTTTGCTTCTGCTCGTTTAACTCTCCCGCGTGCATGCCGTAGTCGCACGCGGTACGGTCGCGCGCGCAGAGCCGCAGAAACAGAGCAGCTGATATAGAAACACTTGGAGACACATGCTTTTTACCGCAAATCGCGGCCTTTCGCGCAGTTATGACCATGCACAAGCACACATCGCGCTTGCTAGTACATTAATTGTGCAGCACAAAAAAAAAAAAGTTTTACTTTTTTTTGGGGTGGTTGGTAGTCAAGGCGGGGGGCTGCCGTTGCTAAGGCGGCCGCCTTAGCTATAAAGCGCTGGGAAACACTGTATACTGTATGTAGGGAGGAGGATCATTCATTTCTATTAATATTGATAACATTATCAAGACTTCACAATCAGAATCTTTAAAGACACTTTTCTATTATTTTGTTAAAAGAGCACCCGTATTATTGCTTTAATTCAGGGGTGTCCAAACTACGTATTGGCCCACGGCCGATTTTAAAAATATAATGTAATGTAATGTAATTCTTCAGATTAAGCCTCTTAATTTTCCTCTCAAAGTGCACCAGATTCATGCATTTCACTTTAAAAAGTTAAAAAAATCTCCCGGGGGAGGGGGGGCATACCCCCCTAGGAGGATCTGGAACTCGGCTGGCTACTATTTTCACCCTGCTGGACATCGTTCGGAAAATTAGTATTCGGAGCTTAAATTAGTATTCGGAGCTTCATTTTTTTTTTTTTTTTTATAATTTTATTTTTTTTATATATATATATATAATTTTTTTTTTTGCAAGAAGCTAGTACTGCAATATAATGTCATCAAATAATTTTATATTTGGATACAAAAGTTAGTAATATTGTAGTAGCAGTAGTAGTATTGCTCATTTAGGAGGATATTACATCACTAAGTGTCATAGCGCATCCATTACTTCACCTCCGAGCACGTAAATCTTCAACAAAATATGCGATACTGTCAAAATCGGTTCCAGGGAGGATATAGGGATTATTAACGTTTTTTTTTTTTTTTTAATGTTGTTTTTGATGGAACGAATATTTGAATATTCGCTCGGAAAAACCAATGAATATTCGAAGCCTGAAAAATGGCATTCGCGCCAGCCCTATTAATTTGCAAGGAAAGTGTTTTGCCGTGAAGAAGGATTACAATTTACGAAGACACTATGAAACTAAACATCAGAGCAGGTACATGTCCTTATAAATGTGTTATTTTTGCCAAGTGGCCCGGCCCTTCGTGAGCAGAGCTCAAGATAGGACTTTAAACAGGTTATAATTCCATATTTACTAGCCTACCTATTCTATATTGCTGGGAAAACAAGTTTTTTCCCCCAACTGTATTATTCTATTTTCTCTGGAAAAACTGAAAAAAATAAATTTTCTTGATGTTACATTTGAACACATCATGATGACCTTTTATTGACCTATGCCTAATTATCAGTTTACTGAGCCGACCTGAACACATCACATTTGAACCGTTCGCGATTTCTTTTTTTCTTTTTTTAAGCTTACTAGCTCTTATCCTGCAGATTTTAACATCATGGATTTAAAAACTATCACTTTTTTTAACTGACGGATCTTGCTACATCGTCTCCTGTTTACTGATTACCGCTGCTTTGAATGAATGATGAGACATGCCTAGCCCGTCTGCAGCAGCAGCAGCTGACGGAGGTTTATTATTATTTTATTATTATTTTTTTGGAGACGGAGTTGAAGCAGGTTGTTTCTTCAGGACAGTCAAAGGTACAACACTTTTTACAGTCTATTATGCGGACCATTGACGGGATCAGAGTTTCCGTTGTCCGGTAATTACCGGTTATTGACCGGAAAAAAAATACGGGGACCGAAAATTCTAATTGTCTCCGGTCAGATTGTCTGGTTGAAATAATTCCCTCTTCACACTTTGAATTGTTTTAAAAAATGCTACAGTGATTTTCAACTATTTAATACTACTGAATAGATGAAAAACCAAGTTTCATTCATTATAACAGTAACTGTAGTGTAAAAGGAAAAGGAAAAAAAACTGCATGACGTACTCTCGTTCTGATTTAATGGACTGGTTTACAAACTACAAACGGCGACATCAAGCGGGAAAATCAAAGCCTAAGCCACAGCAAAACAAGGAAATATTATATATTATATAATGGTAAATGGTAAATGGACTTGTATAGCGCTATATCTCCGTTTATCACAGACTCAAAGCGCTTTACATTGTTTTTTGTACACATTCACCCAGTCACACACACATTCATACACCGATAGCAGCAGCTACCACGCAGGGTAGGCTTAGCACTACGGTGCTAAGCTAACTAAGCTAACTATCGGGAGCAATTCGGGGTTCAGTGTCTTGCCCAGGGACACTTCGACATGAGGCGGGGAGATGGGGGATCGAACCTCCGACCCTGCACACCAGAGGCGCGCTCCCTACCCACTTCGCCACTGCCGCCCCGATTATATAGCCCTTAGGTCGTCTGGGACAGGTCTTTTAAAAGTCCCCAGAGCTAGGACTAAACAGGGAGAGGCGGCATTCAGCGTTTATGCGCCCAATGTCTGGAACGGACTGCCAGAGAGTCTGAGGTCCGCTGAGACTCTCAGCTCTTTTAAATCGGGTCTCAAAACGTTCTTGTTTCCCTTTTAACCTGTAATTTTTTTTTTTTTTTTTTTTTTTTTTTTTTTGGTAAAATGTTTTAATTCTTTTATTTAAATGTTGTATTTTTATCCATGTTTTAAATTTGTTCATTTTTTTTTTTTTTTTTTTTTTTTTTTTTTGTATTTGTATTCTTTATTTGATTTTAACCCTGTGAAGCACCTTGAGTGGCCCTGTGCCTGAAATGTGCTCTATAAATAAAATTGCCTTGCCTTGCCTTGCCTATAAGAATGACTTATATATAAGAAGACTCGGACTCCGGAGAGACAGCTGATGCCATGCCCGTGGGCCGTGGCTCAGCCGAAAAGGAGAGAGAGAGAGCGAGAGAGATTAGTGCATTTTTTTTTTTTTTTCCAAAGAGTTTTTATTTGATATGAGAAAAGACGTAAACTTTATTTAAAGTAGGCTATTATAGTAGGCCTAGGTAAGTCGCTGCAGGCAGTAGGCCTACTGTTATAAGCCAGTATAACTACTGTCGTTTTTATTTTTTATTATGGCTTTCTCACTTGCAGCGTAAATAATTTTATCCGCACTTTATAATATGAGCCAGTTTGTTTTATAAGAACGACTCATTATTTTGCGTGTAAACATGTCAGAGGCATATATCGACAAATCAGTCGATTCACTGTGACTTTTTGCAGCAGCAGGGCAAACAAATTGCGATCTGAGGTTTCCTTTAAGCACCACAGACAGCGACCACCGTAATGTTCAGAATTTGCACCAAAGCTCTAATGATAGTAATAAAGAGAAGCTTTATTTAAATGCTGTCCATGTGACTGTGGTGACTGATTGTATAATTGCTGTAGACATAATCTCACGGAGGGAAGCGGCTGTTTCACTTTACTTTTTCTCCGGTTGCGCAGTCAGTTTGGCGACATGGCACTGTGTTCGGGCTCGATAAATGCAATCAGATGGCGGTAGCCTTCCCTCCCCCGACAGCCCTTACGGGCAGAATATCCCCGGTTATGATTTTAGTCGTCAGGCCAGAGTCTGTCTGCGCATCGGCTCACTCGCTCACACTGGCGAGGTGTCACGGTGAAACGCTGCTTTGCTCGGACGAAGGCTTTGGGTGTTTTAAGTTTACAAACATCCCAGTCGTAATAATCGTTATAACTTCATGCTGCATAATTTGCATTGCACTATTTGTTTGAAAAAAATCTCCAAACCATTTGTGACATTTTCATGTACACACATAGCAGAAGTGAAGCTCCTGCAGTGCGCTCACAACCACACATTAACTCGCATACGGCTGCGTCTGACTCTTCCATTTCCAATTTATACAAAAATCATAATAATAATAAAAGTATGTTGAGACTTCAGTCAGCTACGAGTCGAAAATCGGTGTTGAGTCGACATTTTTCACATAGTTTTACGCAAAAACTGCTGTTTTATTTCCTTTGCTTTTGAAGTGAAAAATATGCCTATTAAATGTTTTGTGCTTTGATTGAATTGTATTGTCGTCACTGCCTGTTGCAAGTAGCCCACATTTAAATATAAATAGTAGGCTAAACATATACATGCTTTGATGATATTATTCTTTATAAAGTTGCTTATCAATATTTGATTTTTCCGATATGATCGTTGAATCCTTACTGGTCACATGACCGGCACCAATTTTGTCTAGCGGAAACACTGGACGGGATAATACGCTGAAGTAGGCCTAATTAGATGAAGATGACCCAATCTCTACTCGATATATAACATAACATCATGTGATCTACTGGACTCCATAGCGGTATCGATAAGCTCAAACGTTATTGATTTCCGGTTTTTGAATATAGCAGAACCAGGTCCGTAGCCTAGGCTTTTGGGACGTAGACAGCGAAACTCTCTCTGTCTGTCTGTCTGTGTGTGTCTCTCTCTCACACTCAGAGAGAGAGAGAGAGAGAAAAGAGAGCAAGAGAGAGAGCGAGATGCTGCTGGCCGCCGCACGCTGCTCAATTGCAAATATAGCATATTTATTTTGTGTGAGATAGCGGGAAAAAGGTTGTTTTGCAGACTCTAAAACACTTGAATAAATAGCCTCGACTATTGACAACCCCTCAAAAATCCACTTTCCCGTTCGGGCAAACAGAAAGCAATCTCAATTTGCCCAAAGATTATTTTCAGTTGCCCCCGGCAAGCGGGCAACCGTTAGTGTCATCCCCTGTAGACTGTTTTTAAGGTTAAATGCTTTTCATATGAAGCTGCAGCAGTAGGAAATGTTCAGTTTGCATTAGCAGTAACACTGCGCACTAGTGTGTACCGGTGGTGAAACAAGTTTATTATTATCAGGGTTCGACATAACGTATAGCCCGATGGCCCGGGGCCAGTAAAATCATATGCAGGGCAAGTTGATTGCCAATCCCAGTTTGTGTATTTTTTGTTGACAAAATCATGATTCGCTAAAGTACACGCGAGAGACGCTATAACCCCGCCCTCCCGCCTTAACGGCTTTTTCAAACTGGCGGATTTTAAAAATGTCTTCTTACGAGGAAACGAAAAGAAAGCGTTAATTTTTACCGTCCTGGAAGACTGCTTTTCCTTGGCTTGCAAATGGCGACCACGGCTGATGTTTTGCCAAGCTTGCAGACAGTTCCCTGCGAAAGCGGATCGGAGTGTGTGTGTGTGTGTGTGTGTGTGTGTGTGTGTGTAAATTACACACTAAACAAGTTAATAAATTTTTTACTGCCAGGGCCAGTGAAAAAATACAAGGGGCCAATTAAACTTTGATCCACTGGCCCGCCGGGCCAGTAGGAAAAAAAAAAGTTATGTTGAACCCTGATTATACTATTGATCTGAACACATCGATAGTATAATACTTATCAAAATGTCTACATTTCTGTATTATAAATAATTTTAAGAAGAATTGTGTTTTTTTTACCCAGACATTTCAAAATAGCACGTGAGAGCTGTAATAACAATACAGTGATACAATGAAACAGTGGTATTTTTGTTCAAAGTAATCATACCGTCAGAATATCATACCAGCCCATGCCAAGTGTCAGCAGCAGTGAGGGAAAAGAGGCAGGATTGACTCACCAGCTCAGGGTTTGAGGCCGGCCAGATGACTTGGTTGAGTTTACCGAGGAACCAGGCCAGACGCACGTTCCTGGAGATGCGATACTCCTCCTTCATCAGCAAGTAGATCTGGTCAGCCTCCTTCACCTCATCATTACAAACACATAGCAGGATAAATGAGATGTTAACTTTTGAGCAAGTACATTATTTCACCTGATGGCTATAATACACAGCACTTGCTGTTTTAGTTGTCTAAATGTTCTTTAACCCTCTCTTGACTGTAATACAAACGTTCACCGGCGCATACATTTGTATTTTTGCTCACTGTGAAGTCATTTATTTGAGTATCTTCAAATGCTTCATATCATTAGAATCTGTACAAACCAAGCTAGAAGTTTATCTAAGTCAATAATTCAAAATTATTAATAAAAGTGTTGAAATTGTGTCATAAATGAGAAAAAAACAAATAGCGGATTTTTTTTCATCGTACTTTACGAGCTAAAAAAAAAACATTGATACAAAAGATTTCTGAATGTAGAAACATGAACAAAATATTTCTGAAGACTTCATTAGTGATTTGAACAATGTACATGTTTTAGTTTTTGATATATGATATTTTTTATGAGAGGAGTGCAAAGGCGTTTTGTTAGTTCCAGAGAAATATTTTCTTCTGCTCTACTCTCTTCACTACTCTCTTTGGAGTTGCTGTGTGACAGTAATGAAACTCCAGAGAAGTTTACTCACTCTTGCTAGCTTCCTTAGCATGTTTAGCTAAGACAGAAGCTCAAACATGTCAGAAAGTGCTCTCCAAAACTCAATAAACCTCTCCACACGATGTCCGCGATGTCGTTTATTCACTCAACTGAAAGCTGTTGGTCCGATTTAGCCGATTTTCGCTAGCTCGGACTCGACGTATGTTTACCATAACGTGTAGTGTTTTCACAGTAAAGACTAGTGTATCATAGCACATACCATCGGAAAGCTCTCGTTATTTACTTTCAGAAACCGGTCGAATATTTTGAATTGCCCCAACCATTCAGGAGTTACGGTACTTAGAAGCTCATGTTACAAATACGTCACATGCTGGTGAATCTCGTCTGTGATTGGACGGTCGTACTGCGGAAGTCCAGTGGGCTACCGTAATGATTAGTATATGGGTGCAAAGCTCTACTTCTCCGCTTTCTGATAGTTTTTGAATGATCTAGATCAGGGATTCCCAAAGTGTGGTGAGATGAAAAATGTAATGGCGTGCAGGCCTAAATAAACATTTCTTTTGTAAAATTTCAATGAAAAACTGTAATTTTAATTAATAAAAAAAATGAACTTCATTTATTTTAAGTAATATCACATGAGCAATGTTGTGTCGCTCTGTTTTAGCGCCGCTTTGATTCGGTAAGAAGTAGCCTACAAAAGCAGTTGGAGCGGAGCGCGTTGCCAAGCAACTGCGTAAACAACTTAACGGTCGAACCAACTGCTGTATATAAAATATGCGCACATAGTTTGTGGCCTCTACATTCATTATCGCAAAAATGCTGAATTGGCTGAACTCAGGGAAACTGTCAGGCGAGACATCCAAAGTAAAAGTTAGGGATGATGAAGGAGGAAAGGAACCAAGACAGAGTGAAACATCGGAGGCAACAGAGGAGATAATTGGAGTGGATCCGGGAGAAGAAAATGAGACGGAGACACCAAATGATGAACGTGAGGACACCGCAAAGGAGGGAAGGAGATGGCAACAAGGCAAAAGAGGTGAAGAGGGTGAACACCAGACGGGGAAAAAAAGAAGGAAATATGATGAAAACTATCTGGGTCTTGGCTTCACTTGGATTGGTGATATAGACCTAAGCCGCAGTGCGTGGTGTGCAGTGAAGTGCTAGCAAACAGCTGCCTGAAGCCTTCTTATCTACGTTGTCATTTTCACACGAAGCGCGCTAATGTAACTCAAAAGCCCCTTACATTTTTTAAATCAAAATTGGAGGAGTTGCAAAACAGCCAAAAACAACTGCAGTTTCATTCAAATGTTGGGTCTACACAAGACGCATTACGGGCTTCATATCTTGTCAGCTACAGAATTGCGAGAAAGGGGCTGCCTCACACAATTGCCGAAGACGTGTGCTTGCCAGCTGCCAAAGAGATGGTGGGATGCATGATTGGAGAGAAAGAAGCAAAAAAGTTAGACATGATTCCAGTATCCAATAACACTGTGTCGCGCCGCATCAATGCAATGTCTGAAGACATCCTGGCTACATTAGTCAGCCGTGTGAAAGACAGCGTGTTTTACTCTCTGCAAGTAGACGAGTCTACAGATGTGGCAAATCTGGCCAATCTTCTGGTGTATGTCCGTTACCTTTTTGAAGGCACGGTACAAGAAGATTTTTTGTTCTGTCGGCCCCTTGCTACCCGAACAACAGGATTGGAAATCTTCAATTTAATTGATGGGTTTATGAGGACCAACGGCATCGACTGGACAGGCTGCGTGGGCATTTGCACTGACGGGGCAAAATCGATGACGGGGAAGCACACAGGGCTTATAGCTCATATCAGGAAAGTGTGTCCATCCATTCAATGGTTACACTGCAGTGTTCACAGGGAGGCCTTGGCAGCCAAAAACATGCCAGCTGATCTACTTGCAGTCCTGAATGATGCTGTGAAACTGGTCAACTTCATTAAAGCTCGCCCGCTAAATTCAAGACTGTTCACACTGTTATGCAACGAGATGGGCAGCGAACACAAAGCACTGCTGCTGCATACTGTAGTGGGTTGGTTGTCCCGCGGCAAAGTGTTGACAAGGCTTTTTGAACTGCGACACGAGCTTCAGCAGTTTTTTGAGGACAATCCATTTCATTTGGCTTCCAGTCTGCATGACGAAGACTTCCTGAAGAGGCTCGCCTATCTGGCGGACATATTTTCTGCTCTGAATGAACTGAACCTAAGTCTGCAGGGAGTCAGTGTAACCGTGTTCAACACACAAGACAAGATCGAAGCTACGATAAAGAAGCTACGCTTCTGGGCGAGCTGTGTGAGTGGGAACACACTCTTGTGTTTCCCTACGCTTCACGAGTTCTTGGGGGAAAATGACGTGCACCTGGGTGAGCATGTGAAAAGCCTCATCATTGAACATCTCAACCAACTCGCCGAGCAGCTACGGAAATACTTCCCACCTATGGACACATCTCAAGCGTGGATTCGCAACCTGTTTGAAGTTTCCCTCCCGGTCCCCCAGCTGTCATTTCACAAGCAGGAACAGCTGATCGAGCTGTCATCTGACGGGGCGCTGCAGTTGCAGTTCAAACGAAAGCCACTTGTCGATTTTTGGACTGAGTCAATTCCATCGTACACAGTCCTGGCAAAGAAGGCCTTGAGAGTGTTGATGCCCTTCGCTACAACGTATCTGTGCGAGGCTGGCTTCTCTGCTCTGACAGCAGTTAAGACTAAATATCGGCAAAGACTGGATGCTGTTGAGAAAGATTTGAGGCTTAAACTGTCTTCAATTGCGCCAAACATCGCAGAGCTTTGTGCCAAGATGCAGGCCCAACCGTCGCATTAATATGGGTAAGTATTTGGCCAAATGGTATTGATATTATTGCTACAAATATACTGGAAATACTCACACGCACACCCTCCCTGTTTCTCCCTCTCTCTCTCTCTCTCTCTCGCTGCAGGCTGAGCCAGCTGCGCTGCACTGAAAAATCCCCAGGATCCCGGTTTATTTTTTATTTTTGAATCTGTTCCTGAGCCATGCTCTTTGTTATTTATGTTGTGTGTAACTTATTGCAATTTCATTGAAATTACTGGCGTTCTAATGTTATTTCCATAACCTGTTTTATAATGACGGGGCTGTGTGCTCCACGGTCATTTAAACTTGCTGCAATTTGTGTTCAACGCGGCTCAAAAATATTATAACATGTTCACAACTTATCTGCTTTCGGCCTCTGGTCCTGAGCCTGTCATCCATCCTCTTTGCTCTTAAAAGTGGAAGCTTGCGCATAACTTTTTGTTAAATATTGAAACTGTGTTACAGTGTTTCCGATTAATTCAAACGCCAGAGCGCATTTTTGTGATCGTGATTATGTGTGTTCTGATCATTTGAGCATGATTAAACATGCCACCTTTAATATGGCTATAAAAAAAGCTTTTTGCATTTAGTTTGTTTTGAATGTGTGGTGTGTCGGCAACCTTAAGGGCCTGGGTGGAACACTGGCTTTGCTCTCGGAAGTGGCCGGGGCATGCGTGTGTGCATTAGGAGAGAGAACAATGTGTGTGGAGAGAAAAAAAAAGGCACGGGAAATCGCCAATGCAAAGCCTCGACTCATTATATTGTGAGTCAACGTATCAGAGGCAGGAATCGGCTGTGCGATCGACTTTTACTGAGGTTTTTTAGCTGCTGCATTTGCAGTGCTGAGGAGAGATCGCCAACTGGGCTTTCATTTTACGCACCACCAGGGCCGCCATAATGTTTCGATTTCATCATTTGCATCAAATCTCTTATGATTATAAGAATAAGAGGCTTTATTTAAACGCTGTCAATGCGCTGTCCATGCGGTCGTTGTGATTGTAACTTTGTCGGCTGTAAACTGAAACTAACTGAGATCGCGGAAGCCTCCCCCTCGACAACATTACCGTGCCCCGGTTATCATTTCAGCCTTAAACCACGGCGTTGATAGCTTTCGTTTCAGCACTAGGTTATGTGATTAACTATGAGCATTAAATAAATGCTGCGTCTCAAATGCCGAGGACAGCAGCGAGGCTGCCCGCCATACAACGACTGAACCAGAGCATAGGAGAGCTGAGAGCGATCGCAGCGGGGCAGAGGAATAAAGTCTGTGGTAAACACATCGGTTCGCTCTATTTGCACTACTGTCTATTTGCAATGAAGAAAAGTGTTTTATCCAATGCGTTTTTATTTTCGTATATTATTTTAATAAATAAAATGAATTTCCATTGTAAAAACAAGATCTGGTCTTCAAATTTTTTTTTTCCAAATATGAGTTTTTAAAAAACGGGGGTCATCTTATAATCAGGGTCGTCTTATATTTGAACCAATACGGTATATAAGGGTAGCCCTATTACATTTTTGTGTAGCCTTAATATTGAAGATATTATTATTATTATTGGGAGGAGTAGCCTGACCTATAGGCTATATTTAAATTGTATGTACATAAATTTAATAAGTTGATAATAGGTCTATAATAAGTTAATGATATTTTTTACAACAAAGACATGGGAGAGTTTCATGCAATCTTAATACTAAATATTTTAAGAAATTGAGGGTTCTGCTTATTGCCAGTGTGCGTGCCCAATGATTTTGCTGCGCGTGCCAGTAGTGGGGGTGCGTCAACCCGGTTGCGACATAGAAGGGGGTGCGCGGCTAAAAAAGGTTGGGAACCGCTGATCTAGATATCAGAAACGGTTTAAGAGTTAGCGGAATGAGAAGAGCGCATGCGCAATCCTGTCGGCCGCGACAGAATAGTCAAAGAAGGGTTAAAGGTGCAGTGTGTAATATGACATCATCAAGAAAGTTCTACAAAGTTCTAGAATGCAACGCTCCCTGGGTAACCCCAACCCTTTGAATAATAACAGAAGCTACAGTGGCCTTCAAGGACAAGAACAATTCTAAATTTTAAACAATGCACCTGATGACATTCCAACTATGACACTTTCAACATGGCAGTACTAGGCCTTGGTCCAAAATATGGACATATATGAGACCCTTTCTAAGGGAAAAAATAATAATAAAAAAAAAATCAGCTATTATGCACTAAATTAAATGTACTTATGGATATTATGATTACTTTCTACAAAATCTGCTAGGAAATAAAACCCAAAATTCTACACACTGCAGGTTTAACGCTATTTGAAGAATCTGGCAGTTCTTAATTCTATCCTGTTTCGTTGCTTACCAAATGGAAAAGCTGCATACTTGAACCTTGGAGTACACTAAACTTAGTTTAACAAATAGAGTTAATGTTCAATATTCCCGTGAAGTCGTATGTTGAAGCTACAATTAATTGTTTAACATGTTATTGTATTGAAATCCAGTGGATCTTTACGGGTTACTTTTAATACTCAAAAATATATATTGCTAATTTGCAAAACATCAATTACAATTGAATAACTAAAAATGCAATACGAATCCCCTTTATAAGTATCTTATTTGGTGCAGTACATCTATTTATCCAAGGCACTGAACGGTCTGACGACTAACTGCGTTTTGTCTCTATTCATCCCAGCACTATGCTGATAGTACGCCACAATCACTAACTTGAATGTAGCTATAAGGTGGCTAGTGTTGGAGCTTGTTTTGCTAGCTCCCAAGCTAACGTAGCCTGCAGCTAACACACGTTTCCATTCGGCCAGAGCTGACAGCACAGTCCGACTTGCTGGCGACTATTTTTTAAGTAGGTATGCATCAAACATGAATCGGTCCATTTCTGACTTTAGAACAAATAAGCAAATATTTTGCACTATGTCTTCCTAACGTGCTTCTTCCTGGAGATAAAAGCTGATGTTACCTCATTGTCCTGTCTCTCTGCCATGCCTGCTCTAGAATAGAGACCACAGCGATGTCCAGCTGACGAATATTCACTTTAGTTCGCGCAAAACAATCTGTCCTTATACTTATATCTCATGTTTCTAGACGATTGATCAGGTGTTCGCATGTGTTCGTACAGCAATTTCGGTTTCTTCTTCTTCTTCTCTGGGTTTTGTGGCAGATCGCAAACCAACTTATCGGTGCATACCGCCACCTACTTTACCGGAAGTGTGTAACACCAGGCTTCAAAAAACTTCTCCAAATTTCAATCTTGATAAAATCACCCCATCTTCTAAGCCTGGAAATCCATACCCTGATATCTTGAACAATAGAGGGTCTGGCCACGATCAATAGTAATTTCCAACTCAAGGGGCGGCTCCTACTCCTGCATTTCAAATGCCACTGCACGCAGTTGGATAGCACTACAACCAATCAGAACGATGCATAAGGTGACATAAGCCCCGTTCAAACTGTTAAATTAAACATTTGCCGTTGTTGGTCGGCAAAACAGAACATTCTACTTACTTGCTAATGAAAGATTTGAGTGCCGTCTTCCAAATCGTTAAGGGTCGAGGCCAGGGCTGCCAAGTTTCACCAAAAGTTTGGAGTGAGATTTTTTGGCCGAGGGACCCAAAACCGTGTCCTCTTTCCCACCCAATCATTTTTGCTAGTGTCCTGCAAGTTTACATATTGTTCATACTAAATCAGAAATAAAAGATAAAACATCAAAAATCTTATTAAAATAAACAAATTCATGAATTGCAAAGTCGTAGGACCGGTTTTAATTAAACATTGGGTGTGGACATATTGTAAGTGGGTTTTGGGGTTCCCCCCGGAAAATTTTGAGCATTAAACACTTCATTTCCTGCATTCTGGTGAATTTTTATGAAGCAATGTGTGCCTTTTCTGCATTCATTTTTATGTAAAGTAAAAGAGAACATTCACGGTTTCGCTGACACAAATTTAATTGAATAGCCTACAATGCATGTGTAGTGCTTTCAAATATCTCCTGTAGCCTATTGTTAAAACATTTGGTTAAACTGTAATAAGGGTAATTATTCTATATGTATTCAACATTGTATGGGTTATCCAATTATCCAATTTCAATTCACCATTATTATATTAAATCTATGACACTTGATGTCTTCTCAGAACATATTTTTCCCACAGTAACCTCTAAGCTTAGTTACTCAATACATTCATTCAATTAATGTTGACAACATTTTAGAACAAAAATGTGTTGGTGTGTCAACCAGCTGTTGTGCCTACACAGAGTGTCTCATTTGAAATGTTGTAATGGGTTAATGATGATGCCATAGTGCATTCCGAGAGACTAAAGTCTAACGCATGTTTACATAAGTTTCTCTGTAGAGTACACCATCCCAGACCCCTGTGGAGGTCATAAACTAATTTAAGATGGGATTGTCCATTCTAAGAGGTTGGTTAATCCAACCAGACCTTTGGGACAGGATGCAACTGTCTTTGAAGCCACTGTAAGTTGAAACCAGGCGCCCTGATGTGTTTACCTTATCTCAACTGTGAGACACAAGCTTCAAAGCTCTCTTTTCCTAAGGAAGGAAAAGCATCTTATTGGCTGGTTCGAATGTAAACACTGCTTGCTGATTAGACAACTAACTTCTGATTGGATGAGAATGCATTTGGACTGTTTTAATACAGGATGCAAGACTCTCATCTTTGCCATTCGCCGTCGGCTTCCAGCCGTGATAGAAGGTACGAAATGCTTAACCCTGAGGCCTAGGATTAAGCAACTCCAAGTCCCAGTCTTTATAATCGCTGGACGAATTGATGGACTGCTTGGAACATCTTCTTCTGTTTTTCCGGATTCGAGAGAGTTTCCTACTGAAAAACTCTTCACCAGAGCTGAAGTAGCCACCTCAACCTCTCCTCAAAACAGGACCCCCACATGCGCAAAGCGTGCGCAAAGACGCAGGATCCCTTCATCAAGACGCCTGCACTGCCCGTTCTACGGACCGGAGCCAGCCAGCGGACCCGCCGAGAAGTGAAGCCGCCTATCACTTATCCTCTAGGCCGTTACTACGCTGCCCTAAACGCAGCGCCAGCCAAGGACAAGGACCGACGCAGAGGGAGTTCTCCGCTTCCTCCTCTCCTCCTTGCCTACGCTGCCCATCGGACCGCAGACAGCCCGCCATTGCCAAGAAGAGCTGCTGATCCCCTGCTTTCTTTCCCTTGGCATGGTGATGCACGCTGCCCTTATCAGCTGAGCTGGTTCCACACCACTGTCTTCCACAAGACTTTCCTCTTTATCAATTCAACTCAGTGTACGCAAATGCGCATTTGCAGTCACTGTGTGATTGGAGGAAATAGTTCACTACGCGCTGCAGTTACAGTTACTGTCTTTTGTTTTCTCTCCTTCTCATTTCTAACTACGCACATCACACACACAAACTGACACTCGTGATTTCCCCCTCAAGTATTCTTAATGAATACATGAGCGTTGAGTTTTCTGTAATTTTAAAGTTAAGATCGCGTGGTTACAGAGCATGGGGTAGGCACGATCGCTTGTAGCTCCCACAAAATATTTCAGACCTAACTGATTAAACCCTATTCTCGTCGATTTTTTTTGTGCTTGTGTTGCCGGTAACACTGATACTGTTTTGGAGAAATGCCTAGAAGCAAGAAAAACGCAAGAAGAGATTCGGCAGAGTCAGATATGTCCTCGGACAGCGTGGTTAGCATGGACGTTGGTGCTAGCTCAGTGGCTTCCATCGCGGGTCTGCTTGAACAGCATAGAGCAGCGATAGCCGCCGAGTTTAAATCATCTTTCGCCAGCATGGACGCTAAGGGGCACTTTACACTGTGAAAACGTGACAGTTTTCCAGTTTTTGGTTTAAAAAAAAACCCCGTTCAGACAAAATTTATCTGACATCTTCACCCGTGCACATGTTTTCAGAGGAAACGGGCCGAAATCGCTGTAGTAGCAGTGTAGCAGCCATGCCAAGCCAATAGTCAGCGGTGACACAGCCTAGAAGATAGCTCTTCCGGTACAATTTGATGCATAAAACCTTACTGTAACCGAAAATTAATGCCACTAACGTTCATAAAGCGGTTGGTGTAAGGTTGGGGTTACAAATATTGTAAAAGACAAGCTTTCTGTCCTCTTATTTCACCGCATTGAACTCGTAAAAACAGAAGACTTGCTGATAGTGAAGGGGCTTTGTGAGCGGATACCTTCCTGTTAGGCGTACTTCAAAATAAAAGTCAACTCACGTGTGTCCAGTGAAATGCTATTAATGTTTAGCCAGTGAAATGCTTATACTGTGAAGCCGTAGCCTTAATGCTCCTTTTGTTGAACAGTAACTTAACCGCTGCGCGCTGAACTATGGATAGTGTTTTTAATGTAGAGAGAGCCGTGTCCCTGCCCTGGCATAGAAGCTACACACGTTTATTTGGCTAGAAAAACCGGCAGAGCACACATTTTTCCCCAGACAAAGTGGCCGGCGGTCTCAATAACTTACTAATCGCTTAGACTAAATTGGCGAGTGTTAGGCTATATTTTAGCCCTGCACGTCACTCTCCGCTGATCACAGTGATGGTGCCGTGGAGACACCATTCATGTTGTCTTCTAACTTTATAACTCGCTTGTGTTGTGGGTATTTTGACAGCAAGTTATAGACTACGCATGTGTGAGGGTGGAGCCGTGACGTCAGCGTTATCAGGGGAAATGGTTTCGGTGTTTACAGGAAACCAAAACCGTTAAGTTTTCCAAAAAATCCTCCCTGGGAGGTGATCTCAAAAACCTGCGGTTTCATGCCTGCGTTTGCTGTTTTCCTGTAAATGATATAGTGCAAACGCGGGAATTTTTCCGCGTTTGCACCGTTTCGTGTTGTCGTGTAAAGTGCCCCTAAGCTGGACAGCATCCAGGCCGTGGTCTCAAGCCAGGGGAAACGTATAACCGATCTCGAGGAAAATGCAGAAACTGTTTGCGGACGCCTGGAGCAACTTGAGGCTACGTGCTCCTCACTGCAGAAAGATAACACGCTGTTGAAAGCTAAACTATCGGATTTGGAAGGGAGGAGCAGGAGACAGAACGTTCGTATCGTGGGCTTACCAGAATCAATTGAGGGTGCGCGCCCCGCTGCCTTTTTCTCCGGGCTCCTCGTCGAGGTGTTTGGTGATCAAGTTCTCCCTTCTCCTCCAGAGTTGGACAGAGCTCACCGCACTCTGGCACCCAAACCGGGCCCGCATGAGAGGCCGAGATCCGTCGTTATCCGCTTTCACCGATACCAGACTAAAGACTTGATCATGAAAGAGGCACGTAAACAGGGCGAGCTGGAGTACCACGGCCACAAGCTCCGATTCTATGAGGACTACAGCGCGGAGGTCGTGAAGCAGCGGGCTGAATACAAGCGGGTCATGGCTGTGCTTTATCAGCGCGGTCTTCGTCCTTCTCTCCTCTTCCCGGCGAGGCTTCGCATTACTCTCCAGAGCGGCGAGAGAAAGTGGCTGCGGTCTGTCTCTGAAGCATCAAACTACATATCTACACTGGGTGTGAGTCCGTAGTAAATACGATTGCCTGCTGTGAGTATACAATGTGGACAAATGCTCTTTTCATATCCCCAGCCAAACTCTCGGACTGATGGTACTATATGCAATTTTTTATCTTTTATTTTTTTAATGAGTAAAGTAGCTGGGTGAACGTGACATTTTGTTGCTTGTCATTTTGACGTATTGTCTAGCTCACTCCTTTTTTATTTTTTTTATTTGTATCTCCATTTTAAAACGGCTAGATGAGCGTGTCTGTTCTTTATTTTTATTTATTTTTAATTTTTTTGCCATTTGGACAGACTGTCTAACTCACGCCTTGTTCCTTTTTTTTTGTATTTCGAATTTGTTGGTTGAGCACGGTATGTTTGTTTAGTGTGTTGTCATTTTGACAGTTTGCTGGATTGTTCATAGTGTTACTAGCTGTTATGGGGTGAACTGTACAAGACTTATGTGGGAAGCTAGCATAGGCTAGAAAGTTAAGGCTTGGAATGTTTGTTGTGAGGCTAGTAAGGGTCTTTCGGGGTTTGCTGTTGAGAGCAATATATGGGGTGGGTTCTGGGTGGGAGGGGGTGGTGTCAACTGGGGGTTTAGTTGATGGGTTAGCACCTGCTGTGTTTTCAGTTATCTGTGTTTTCCTTTTCTTTGTGTGTTTTTTTTTTCCTCTGTATTTTGCTACTCTTTTTGTTATCGGAGCAAATCTTTTTACTCTCACTATAACTGAGCTAGATGAAGGGCAATCTTAATTTAATTAGTTGGAATGTCAAGGGGCTTAATCACCAAGTGAAAAGGGGTAAGGTCTTAACCCACCTAAAACGGCTCAGGGCTGGAATAGTTTTTCTTCAAGAAACCCACTTACATGACTCTGACCATGGGCGACTAAGTAAATGCTGGCGTGGACAATTTTTTCATTCTAATTTCAGGGCTAAGGCCAGGGGCACAGCTATCCTTATTGATAGTAATATTCCTTTTGAGTCCTCAAACATTATATCAGACAAAAATGGACGTTTTATTATTGTTTCAGGCAAACTTTACAATAAGTCAGTCATCTTGGCCAACGTCTACGCGCCTAATGTCGACGATGTAGATTTCTTTAAGAGATTTTTTTCTCAACTCCCCGATCTCAATTCCCATTCTCTTATTCTTGGTGGGGATTTTAATTGTTATCTAGATCCAGTCTTAGATCGCTCTTCCCCCAAACCTGCCACTCTTAGCAGATCTGCAGGTTATATCAAATAATTTCTTGCTGATTATAGCCTCTCTGATCCATACAGGTTTTTATACCCCACAGGAAGAGAATATTCATTCTTTTCACATGTCCACCACACTTACACCCGAATTGATTATTTTTTTGTTGATAACTCATTGATGTCAGACCTTAAGTCATGCAGTTATGAAGGTATTGTGATCTCTGATCACGCTCCTCTGCTCCTTCAACTGGCTTTCCCTGACGTTGAGTATACAAGAAGGCAGTGGAGACTGGATCCATTGTTGCTCACAGGTGAGAGTTTTCTTTCACACATCTCTACACATATTAAAACTTTTTTGAGTATAAATAAAACACCAGATGTGTCCAATGCAACAATTTGGGAAGCCCTGAAAGCCTATTTGAGAGGTGAAATTATATCATTTGCAGCATACAAAAATAAGTGTACAAAACAGAAACAAACTGAAATTGCTGATCAGATTCTGAACATAGACAGACAATATGCTAGTTCACCTTCATCTGAACTTTAAAAAGAACGTTTAAAACTTCAGACAGGATTCAATCTTCTTTCCTCTCGTCAGGTTGCTGACCAGTTGCTTAGGAGCAGAGGTACTTTTTACGAGCATGGTGACAAGATTGGCAAACTCCTGGCTAATCAACTGCACGGATTTAGAGCAAAGCAACTCATCCCTGGAATACGGACAGACAGTGGGTGTACAACATCAGATCAGAAATCGATAAACGAAAAGTTCAAAACATTCTATTCAAATTTGTATAGTTCTGATTGTACAGTAGACGCAGCGGTGATGGAAACCTTCTTCAGTAACCTAAACATGCCTTCCCTTTCTCAAGACCTGAGACATAGCCTTGAGGCACCTATTACTCAGAGGGAAATTATTGCAGCAATAACATCTATGCAATCAGGCAAATCTCCTGGTCCAGACGGACTTCCATCTGACTTTTTTAAGAAATTTTCAGCCGAATTATCGCCTTTTTTATGTTCAGTATTCTCAGACTCATTTGACTCGGGTAAACTCCCGCCTTCGTTCTACCAGGCCTGTATTTCCCTGTTGTTAAAAAAGGATAAAGATCCTCTAGATTGTGCATCATACCGACCAATTTCACTATTAAATACGGATGTGAAGATACTTGCTAAAATTCTCGCCCACAGATTGGAGGATGTTCTCCCCTCTATCATATCCCCCGACCAAACTGGGTTTATAAAGGGACGCCAATCATTTTATAATATCCGCCGGCTAATGAACATTTTATATTCCCCCAGAAATATTGAATCAGAATGCCTCGCTTCTATGGATGCTGAAAAAGCATTTGATAGAGTAGAATGGAATTATTTGTTTTTCACCCTTGAGAAATTTGGTTTGGGTCCTGTTTTCACTTCGTGGGTTAAATTACTATATGCATGCCCTTCTGCCTCAGTATTAACAAACAGCCGTTACTCAAGTAGTTTTGATCTGCACCGTGGGACCCGGCAGGGTTGTCCTTTGAGCCCGCTCCTTTTTGCTATTGCAATCGAACCACTTGCGATTGCCATCAGAGGTAACAAACAGATTCAGGGGATATGGAGAGGAGGAATTGAACATAAGGTATCATTATACGCCGATGACTTACTTTTGTTTGTTGCCAAGCCAGCCACCTCCTTACCGGAGGCACTTTCTGTGTTGGAGGTCTTTAGTCAGTTTTCTGGCTATAAACTTAACTTGAGCAAGAGCGAACTTTTTCCGATTAATAAAGAAGCTCTTAAACTTGATTATACAGCTCTCCCACTCAAAGTGGTGACAGACCATCTGAATTACCTTGGGGTATGTTTCACCAGAAATTTTAAAAACCTATTTAAATCGAACTTCCTCAAATTATTGGATCAGGCGAAGCAAATATTATCGAAGTGGTCTCCTCTGGCTTTCTCTCTCATAGGTAGAATAAATTCAATCAAAATGACATTACTCCCAAAGTTCCTATATCTATTCCAGTGTCTCCCCATCTTTCTCCCCAAATCCTTTTTTCAGGCCCTTGACTCTTTAATGATAAATTATATTTGGAATGGTAAACACCCTCGGTTAAGGAAAGCATTTCTTCAAAGACCAAAACAAACAGGCGGAATGGCCCTCCCTAATTTCCAATACTATTACTGGGCTGCTAATATCCGTTCTTTGGTGTATTGGGTGCATTTTCACCTTGACGACTCAGCCCCAGTATGGGTAACAATGGAGTCCAGCGCTGTTAGCCCATTGTCTCTATCTGCCCTCTTAAGCGCCGCACTTCCACTCTCTTCGGCTATTCCCAATAGTAATCCCGTGATTAAGCACTCCCTTCGAATCTGGACCCAATTTAGGAAGAATTTTGGAATGCAGAATTTTTCACTTTTCAGCCCAATTGCAGCTAATCATTTATTTATTCCCTCGACGGTGGATGGTGCATTCAAGATCTGGCATAAAAAAGGCTTAAAATGCATCGGTGATTTATTTATTAATGATCTATTTGCTAGTTTTTCCCAATTGACAAAACATTTTGGTATCGAAAAGACAAACTTTTTCCAGTTTTCTGCAAATCAGGCATTTTACGCAGAAGTTAATTCCCCAATTCCCTTATAAACCGCCAGCCAATCAGGTTGATTTGTTTCTGTCTGTAAACCCCACATTAAAAGGCTCAATTTCTGTGTTTTTCAACCTTATTTCAAAGTTGCATAGCCCCTCTTTAGCAGCTATAAGAACCCTGTGGGAGCAGGACCTAGGCTCTGCCTTCACAGATCGCATGTGGGATTCAGTCCTGGATCGGATACACTCTACCTCCATGTGCGCCCGACATGCTCTTGTGCAATTTAAAGTAGTACATCGTATCCACATATCTAAAACCAAATTAGCTCGTATGTTCCCCGATGTAGACCCGACCTGTGATAGCTGTAAGAGCGCACCGGCATCACTCTTTCACATGTACTGGTTGTGTCCCACCTTGACTGAGTTCTGGACATCAGTTTTTCAAACAATTTCTGAAGTACTTCAGCATCAAATTAAGCCAAACCCTTTCACTGCAATTTTTGGCATTGCACCAAATTCAGGCTTACCTAAAGTGAAGCTGAGAGTACTGGCCTTCACCTCACTACTTGCTCGCAGGGCTATCCTCCTCAAGTGGAAAGATCCTGCTCCTCCTTCCCACTCACATTGGATTCGAGACATTATGGCATGTATGAATTTAGAGAAAATACGTTACACAACCCAGGGATCCGAGAATAAATTTGACCGAATTTGGCGCCCCTTCCTAAATTATTTTAAAAAAACAATAATAACTATAGAAGAGTAGCTAACCCCCCCCCCCTTTTTATTTTTTTATTTGATTTAATTTTATTTCTTTATGTGTTTTTTTTTTTTTTTTTTTTCATATTGATTGTTTATTTCTGTTTCTTGTAGGGTATATTTTGTGTTGTTGGGTGTGAGGGTGGGATGTGGGTGGGGTATGTTCGGGGGGAAAAAAAGGGGAAAAAAAAAAATTTGTACTAATCGTGCTACAATTTGTTTGTTACGAACATTTAATAAAAAAACCTTTGAAGAAAAAAAAAGTTAAGATCGCGTGAAGACAAAACCAAAGTCTCCCCGCATCATCCTTTTTAATTATTATGTGTTTGATTGAAGCAGTAGGTTACATACATGCTTTGCATGCTTCTTCCCCTACTGATTAAAGGTAGATTATTCAACTTTTAGAAGTTGTCCACATTGCTATTAGCAATTGATCTACCCGTGGGTTAAAAGCCACCTCAAACTATCGCGTGATCAACTCTCGCGTCCGTCCATCTAATTTCTAGAGTGACGTTCCTCTGTCACAAAAACACACACACACACACACACACACACACACACACACACACACACACACACTACACATGTGCACTCACCCGCACATAGATAGAAACACATGGTTTTATAATCTAAACTGTTCTTATTATTGCTTGTGCTATGTCTGCTTTCTTAAATTAGATTAGTTCATGGTTATTGACTTATGTGTATCGTTTTAATCAACTTGCCTAAGTAAATAAACCCTTACATTTTGATTTTAAGAAGCAGTGTCTGTGATATTTGTGTCTTGTATTTCACTAATGGCTGGTAAATAAGGTTTATGCTCGAATATTCACTCCTTCATTATCTTAAATGTACATTGTAACCAACTTTGACATTTTCAAGATAAATCCCTTTAACATTATGAGACTGTTTTCTGATTTGATACAAAGTTCCCTTTTTCAAAGGGTGGTGCTCCGTAGGTATTAAGTAATTTGGTAGGTATTAAGTAAGTAATTTGATTAGCTGGACTAATTTAATTGATCATTAATTAACAATTTTTCTTAATATTATAATTTCCATGAAATTAATAATATTCTTGACTTTGACCAAATCTACCCCTTATGAATTCCCAACACAGCCCAATAACATAATGCAAAACAAGCTTGAATATATCAAGTGAAGTGACTGATTTGAATTAAGGTGTTCTTACCTCTTTGTTCATTTAATACCAGCGTCCTTGTTGTCATTAATTTTCCATATAATTTGAACAAAGGGCGGGACTGGGAGGCGGCAGTCTTTTATTAGTTCTGTAGTGTAACGCAGGGGGGCGTGGCCGTGGTGGTTTGCCAAGTGGCTGCTGCGGCTACGGGCTGCACACGGCCATGGATATTATCCATGCCATGGACCTATAAAGAAACTGCGCGTGCAGAAAGCATGGCAGAAAGAGGATGTCACGGAACTCAGTCCGTTTAGCTTTTCAAAATAAGACTTTCAAAGTAAAAGTACCAAAAAAAAATATATATAGTACGGGGATTAATTTCTCTGCGTGAGAAATTGGAGGTGTGGCGTGTGAGCGTGTGAACTGGTTGATATGCGTGTGTCTCACGGCCAAAGCGTGAGACTTGGCCGCTCTGGTCGAGGCCAAAGCAGTCTCAAACTCACACAACATATCCGCAGCCATCTTTGATGTTTACTATCACGGCTTCGACGTCGCATGCACGTCACTGTCGTCATCCGGTTACGTCCTCCCCAGAGTACCATATAAAGGGCTCTGGCGCGCCCATATTAGATAGAACCAATTGAAACGTGAGATCCAGATTTCTGGTCTTCTTGATAAAGCTTCAACGGAGCGTGGCCAGACCAACAGGCGCAGCAAATTTAATTTGCCAGCGCCTAGTGGCAGGTCTGGGAATGCCAGGCAACCCGTCTTCTGCATTTTCCGGTAACACTTTATAATAACTATCCGTTGTAACTCATTAATAGATCATTAGTAAACTCTTAATTAATGATTTATTAATGATTTGTTAAGTGTTTGTTAGCAGTTTGTTAAGGATTTATAACAATGCCTTACAGACAGTTAATAGACCATTAATAAACTTTGAGTTAATTGGTTATAAATGACTTGTTAAATGACAGTTAACCGTTTGTTAAGGATTTATAACTGTGCTTTATAGATAGCCGATAGATAATTTTCAAGCTAGTAGTGAATTACTTACTAATGACTTATTAAGTATCAGTTAATAGTTTATATGTGTTATCGGGACGTTATTCTAAAGTTGCAACTATTCCTCATTTATTAATTGTTTGTAAATGAGGAATAGTTGCAACTTTAGAATAACGTCCCAATAACATATATAAACTATTAACTAATACTTAAAGGCCTACTTCACCGGTGGGAATATGAAGGTGTATTGAATTCTGATATCCTATGTAGTATAAATGTGCAAAACAAATTGAAATTGGTTCATCCTAGTCTGAGAAAAGGCAGAAAGTGTGTTTTTTTAACCCTATATTTCTCTTTCTCGTGACATCACAGAAAGAGAAATATAGGGTTAAAAAAAAGACGTACTTTGTAAATATTACTGTGATGTCACAGTAAAAGACATCACAGTAATATTTACAAAGTAAGTTTTTTGGTTAAAGTTGCAACTATTCCTCATTTATTAATTGTTTGTAAATGAGGAATAGTTGCAACTTTAGAATAACGTCCTAATAACATATATAAACTATTAACTAATACTTAAAGGCCTACTTCACCAGTTGGAATATGAAGGTGTATTGAATTCTGAGATCCTATGTAGTATAAATGTGCAAAAAAAATTTAAATTGGTTCATCCTAGCCTGAGAAAAGGCAGAAAGAGTGTTTTTTTAACCCTATATTTCTCTTTCTCGTGACTAAATCATATCTCTGTATGTAATATAAACTGGTTAAAAAAAACGTACTTTGTAAATATTACTGTGATGTCACAGTAAAAGACATCACAGTAATATTTACAAAGTAAGTTTTTTTTAACCCTATATTTCTCTTTCTGTGATGTCACGAGAAAGAGAAATATAGGGTTAAAAAAACACTCTTTCTGCCTTTTCTCAGGCTAGGATGAACCAATTTTTAAAAAAAATTGCACATTTATACTACATAGGATCTCAGAATTCAATACACCTTCATATTCCCACCGGTGAAGTAGGCCTTTAACTAATATATTAACTCACACTTTACAGATCAGTTGTTAATAGATTGTTAACCTTCTACTAATACCAGTGAAACTTTGTAAAACTGCACATGGGTGAAACAAGTTCAAGGTACAGAAATTTGACATGATATTTAAAATATCAAATTTTTGTACCTCAACCTTGTTCCACCCATAGGCTGTTCTGTGTACTGTTTTTTTACCAAAGAAACACCACAGATGAAATGTTGAACATTGTGTTTAATCTATAGAAACACACATACTGAGCCATCACATGGCATAACAGTAGTATACAAAAGTATACAACAACATACAAACCCATGAGGTTTGGGAACTTTTTGTGGTAAACACTGGATAAACAGAATTTCAGAGGGACATTTAATGTCCATACATCACGGCAATGTCATGGATTATCTGTCCTAATGGCCCTTTGCGATGCTATAAAGCACAGTTATAAATCCTTAACAAACGGTTAACTGTCATTTAACAAGTCATTTATAACCAATTAACTAAAAGTTTATTAATGGTCTATTAACTGTCTGTAAGGCATTGTTATAAATCCTTAACAAACTGCTAATAAACACTTAACAAATCATTAATAAATCATTAATTAAGAGTTTACTAATGATCTATTAACGAGTTACAACGGATAGTTATTATAAAGTGTTACCCATTTTCCTTTAAAACCTTCACGCTAATTGATTTCTGTATCCTAGGTTGTAATACGTCGCTTACCGCTGCTCCACCTACGTGCCACCACTATATGCGCGATCTCCAACCCAGGTCCATGTCTCCAACCCGACGGTAGAACGCTGTATATCCTACTCCTTTCCTAAATTATGTATTAACTGTAGCTGGCCATTATCACCCTGGAAATTTTCTGTATAGGCCTAGGCCTATATTCTTTTATTTAATAAATATAATATCATAGGCTTAAGTAATAGTAAGTCTCTTGACAAATAAACAAGATTTGTTCTTGAATTAAAAACACAAATAAACAAGATTCATTCTTAAAAACACATTCAACAAATGATAAATAAAGCACAGCACACACCCTTAATTTGTTTTATCAATAAAAAACATTAATTCGGACTGGCACAGTCTGGGAGGACTATCTTTGCCTTGACTGCAGTCTGTCCGCCGCAAGGCGAAGCCACTCCTGGGACACCTTATCTGTCTCTGCCTCTGTGCACACCAGGGTTCCATTGTGCATGGTTGATTCTGCGAAGGTAAGCATTTTAAATGAAATGTTAACTTCAATGGCATGCACAAGCAACATACAGACCTACAGAAGCATTTTAAATAAAATGTTAACTTCAATGGCATGCACAAGCAACATACAGACCTACAGATAAGCAGTATCAGCATTATTTCAGTGTTTCAATTTGTCATTGATTAACTCATCTGTCAAGATTCATTAGAATTTAAACATGTCGAAATAGGCCTACTTCAAACAACTATTACTTTTTGTAGGCCTACTACATGATTAATTTAGATTAATTAATCCTAGATCAGTTCATTAATAAGATAATTGTTTTAATCTTTTAATGGCCAGCCTTACTATTAAAATCTATTATTTATGTTTAAAGCGGCTACGAGTAACATTTAAATATATTTTAAACAGCCTCATGTTTCCTCTGATAATCATAAATTACCTTTAACAGCAAACGAGACCATCAGTGCAAAGACAGACGTTTTTATATAGTTTTTATTACTGCTTTTGGTCTGGTCGCACACCCAGTCCGATTTTCGGTTCGCTCGTGCAGGCTCTATGGTCACATATCCGTGGTCGCAGATTTCAGTGTGGAGCAGCAACGCGATTTGAGCCTATCCCTCCAGGTGAGGGAAGGGGAGCGGGAGCCTTGTTTGAGACAGTTATTTGTCGTCATAATGACTGATAACGGGTCTGAACCATCAAAGAAAAAAAAGAGAATGCAATGAAGAAAAGCTAAAAGGGAGAGTGATATAGGATACGGCGGGACGAGGGCGTTGCCAAGCAACATGTATACAATTTCACGAGAGCGAAACTAGACTGCAGTGTTTACTCCTAAATGAATGAGCGGTTGGTACTAACACAAAGTTTGCTTTGCTTCACCATCATCAGATAACCATTATCTGAAATAGTCATCAACACAAACACATTACCTCATCGTGATCCATACTAACTGCCGTCTCTCGTTCATTCGCTTTCTGTGAGGACACGTAATCTTTCAGCTCCGTGAGAGAGAGTAGTTAGGTGACGCTGCTGCATCAACTCATTGCAATCAGGTGTGTGTAGCACTGACTGGCATTAGTTGATGCAGTGTCAAAACCACTCTCACGGAGCCGAAAAGAGTCCTCACACTTTCAACACACGGACATGAGCTATATTGCGCCCTTCTCAGTTCACACTCGCACGCCTGGCACGAGCTAGAAAACAGTTTTGCGACAGCGGGCATCGTAAAATTACTACCGCTTTTGTCCAAAGGGGACGCCAATGTGCCATGTTACTCGTAGTGGCTTTAACCAACACCATTTAAAGGAGGTAGAATGGCACTTGGGTGTCAGATGTGACAGTGTGACAATGTCAAATAGTTTACATGGGTCTCAGGTCAGGTATGAGGGCCCATCACAGAGATTTTCTCTCGGCCCCATGAAGGTCATATAATTAATTAATTGTATACAGTGTTACCGCAACCCTATTAAGGTTGAAGTAAACTATTGTTATTTATACCACTTATTCTTTCCTCTGGATATTTTTTTATTATTATTATTTATTTAACCTTTATTTAACCAGGAAAAAACCTATTGAGATTAAAAATCTCTTTTTCAAAGGTGCCCTGGCCAAGACAGGCAGCAGCACAATGGACCACAGTTACAGACAAACAGTTACAGACAAACACACAGGGACCAAATTAAAATAGAACTAAAAAATAAAGCAAATCAATTCACACTGCAACAATCTTAAATAGACCCATTTCTGTAACCAGGAAAAAAACCTATTTAAAACATTGACATCTTAGAGAGTCCAGTTCAATTTCCTTAATTTTCGACTTAAAGGCATTCAACAAAACCAATTCAACAAGTCCTGTCTTTCTGCAACGTATTCCACACAGTGGAGGCAGAGCACACAAAAGCCTTTTTACCCTTTTCTGTCTGTACATTGGGGACAGAAAGCAACACCAAGTCCTGCAAACGTAAAAAGTGTGGACCAGCACTTTTCCGCATGATAAGGGAGCATACATAGCTTGGTAGCACACCAAGTATTGACTTGTAAATAAATGTGCAGTTGTGACTGAGCCTACGTGTGGACAAAGCAGGCCATCCTACCCGAGAGTACAACTGGCAGTGGTGAGTCCGAGCCTTACAGTTTGTGATGAATCTCAGGGATATTTTTTTTTTTAATATTTTTTATTTTTTTTTATTTCATTTAACTTTTATTTATCCTCGAGAGACCAATTGAGGGGTGACCCTCATTTACAATGGTGTCGAGTTCAAACAAATTCAAAGGAAAAACAACAATACATAAACAATATTCAACGCAAATACATCAAATACACAACAACAGGTGAAGAGAAAAACAATTGAAACATTTACACAGTGGTGAAGATTAAGTGGTAGCAATTAAAATTAAATGGGTGAAAGTACAATATAGCCTAATTAAAACAGTTACAGGTAGAGTTTGGCAGATTTAAAATAGTTTGTTTAAATTGGTTAAAGGATATGAAGTTATTTAGTTTAATTTGTTGCTGTAAATTGTTCCAGGAGTCGGGGGCACTGAAGCTAAAAGCTGTCTTTTTCCAGCTCAGACCGGGCTTGTGGGACATAAAGCATAAGCATGTCAGTGGAGCGGGTCTGATAAAGCCCATCTGAGATTTGCAGCAATTCAGTTAAATAACGAGGAAGCTTCCCGGTCAAGGCTTTGTAAATAAAAACATGCCAATGTGCGTCACGTCTCTCTTTAAGGGAGGACCACCCAACTTTTTCATACAAAAGACAATGGTGTGTGTCATAAGCATCTCCTGTGATGAACCTTAAAGCAGAGTGAAACACAGAGTCCAGGAGTTTAAGACATGAATGTGATGCATGCCGGTAAACCACATCACCGTAATCAAGGACAGACATGAAAACTGCCTCAATAATCCTTTTCCTACTAAATAAAGGGAAGGTGGTTTTGTTCCTATAAAAATAGCCAATTTTTTGTCGTAGTCGACGAACAAGATTTTTTATATGAAAATTAAAAGTGAGTTTATCATCTAACCAGATGCCAAGATATTTGTACTCTGTGACTCTTTCAATTAAAAATCCATTATTTGTAAAAATATTAAAATCATTCAAATTTGTAGTTCTTGCTCTGGAGAAATACATATATTTGGTTTTGTCTGTATTTAGAACCAGCCTGAGGTCCACTAGACAGTCCTGCAGGGTGTTAAAAGAGCTTTGTAGGTTCTGAATAGATTGGTGCACCGAATCGGAAATGCAATACAGTACTGTGTCATCAGCGTATAGATGGGCGTGACAGTTTTTTTTTTTTTTTTTTTTTTTTTTTTTTTGATATGGCCCAAGGGATTGGAAACGGTGGTGGTGGAGGAGGTGATGGCAAGTAAGCCACTGGCAAGTAAGCCACTGGCTTTTTCTTGATGGGCATTTGAGTGTCACTGTCTTCATCATAATTCGTCAGCCAATGTGGCCATTTCCTTTTTCTATAAGTATATCACAACTGTCAGTACACAGTAAAATTTCTTCCAAACATAAGGAATTTCCTTCCCTCATTTCATACTGGAGAGGGAAGGAGGGGTTTAATGTATCAGAGGGAATGCAACACATTTTCCGTCAAAGAGCACCAGGAACATTTTATATTCGACCGACTCAATTCTACAGATCTCAAGGGGTTCGCAAATGCCATCTTCTACTTGAATTCCCAGTTTGTCTGATGGCAGTGGATAGTCAAAAAAATGATTGTGGATTCAAAAATGTATTGAAAACAATGAATGTGTCCCCTTTGCTAGTAATAATATTACTAATTTTCCCCACAGAGCCCCCGATGGATGCAAACTGATTCGCTAGTTCAATCTTGATGGTGAAGCTGTTGGTTATTACTTAACAAAATTGGGCTATTTCAAAACCTCAGAATGCCTCAGGTACTGGTCCAAAAAGATGTGTTTTTTTTGTTGCATTCCACCCTCTTTTTTTGTGATGGCCTCATAGGCTAGGCAAAGTAAGGCATTTTGGGGCCAAAAATAGAATTCATTGTAAAATATTTTTTTTCAGCTCAGATAATTTCTATGAGGTGTCCAGAACAACATACTAAAAGTCCTAAGAAATCCTAGTTGAGGAAATATGTTTAAATCTCATCAATCCGAGATGTGTGCCAATAAGGTGAGACAACAATACAACACCAATGGGGCTATTTTTTTCCTTTACCCCTATCAAAATGAAACTTTAAATAATGAAAGTATCCATGAAAATGAACTTTTTTTGTATTACAGGTTTCTTTGAAAATTAATCTTAATATGCAAATGACCTATACACTAATCGTACATGCCCAAAATAAACCCAAATAGGCTTATTTTTTTCCTTTACTCCTACCACAATAAAACTTTACATAGTAAAAGTATACTTAAAAAGTAACTTTTTTTATATTACAAGTTTCTTCTTAAAGCAATTTGAATATGCACATGAACTCCACACTTATTGAATGAAATTGAATTTTAACGGTCGCGTCTTTCTTTTGTTATAATAAAATGACAAAAAAGTGTTGTTTTTTTTGTTTTTTTCCGACGTTTTGAGAGAATCTAACCGGACAGTTTTGACTCTGATGCTTAATTCACACTTTGAAGTAATCCTGGTCGTAATGGACAGCTATCGCGGCTAATTTTAGCAGTTAAACTTTCAGCGGTGAGTCCAGCGTTCCGTGACCGTCTCAGAGTGCGTCCCGCTCGGGTACGGAGTGGTGAAAAGCTGATGATTCATGCTAGGAAATACTGACCCTGGTAGCGCTAGCCAAACAGAGTTATTTTCTTTTCTTTAAAAATGTCACCACTCACCCAGGCAGACCCAGAGCTTTCCATCTTGAAGGCTGAGCTTATTTCTATCGAGAGCCTCTTTTCGAGTGCCATTTTCCGCTCCGAGGCTCTCAGCCGCCGGCTAGTGGCGCTTCTGTGTCTCCGGTCTCCACTCCACCTTCCAACGCTTCTTGGTCGGCTGTCGTGAAGAAGGGCAGACAAATTCCCCCTCTACTCTCGCCAGATCCTGTGCTGATGCACAACCGTTTTGCTCCGCTGGAAGAGCTAGCTGAGGCTGCTTTCTCCCGCTCCGAGTCGCCAGTCCCAACCCGCTCCATATTGACTCAGAGGCGTTCGCGTTCAAGTTCCCAGTCCACTCCCCAGGGTAAACGCCAGGATCGCTGCCGTCCACCAGCTCCATTCAGACGTGAGTCCCGTGCTGCTCATCCATCAGTGCCTCTACAAATTGATATCCCCGAGATCGCTGCAGCTGGCGATGACGTATCCTGTACAGGTGCGGCTCACTCTCGCAGCTATGCCCCGCCCCTCACATCCATGCTGTCACTCACATCCAAGCTGTCACTCCACAGAGGGAGCTGTATGAATGAGGAGCCAGAGATCCTGATCATAGGTGACTCCATTATTAGATATCTTCACCTCCCTGGTGCCTTCACCTATTGCCTTTCTGGAGGGAAGGTATGTGACATCATTGAGCTATCACCTGCCCTCATCGACCGCCACCCTACAGCCCACACTGTCATCTTTCACATTGGGACAAATGATGTTATGAACAAACAATCATGCAAACTCTATGCCCAATTAGAGAGTTTGTCCATCACCCTGCAGAGTTTGGGGAAAACCTGCATTTTCTCCGGTCCCACCCCCACTCTGTCTAAAAGCCCAGAGCGCTTCAGTCGCCTCCTGAGTCTTCATGACTGGCTGAAGTCCTTCTGCTCTGCAAACATGCTGGGCTTCATCAGCAACTTTGACTCTTTTTGGACCAGACACGAGCTCTTTAAATCTGACGGCCTCCATCCAAACACCAAAGGTGTAAGAGAACTAACCAATAACTTCATTCAGCACATTGCATTTAATTTGGACTGATATTCACCACAGCATGACACCATCAGAAGAACCTCCATTAAAAAAGATCCCCCCCGGAGTCCTGCTCAACATGAATTATACTCCCCTTCCATCTGTGCTGCAAACCTTCCTCCAGCTCTGGACATCACATCTGACTGCCCTCTCTCACCTCCAACGGCCCATCCACCTGCTGCTTCTAACGCTGGCTCCCTCTACAGGCACAAACCTGTATTGTGTGACCCTGAAAAACAAGCCATGCTTCCTAGCTGTAAGCTAAATTCCCCACAAATTCTCAAATCAAGAAAGGGCTTGGGTTTTCTACATTTAAATATTAGAAGTTTATTGCAGCATGATAAATTAGACCATGTAAAGATTTTAGTGTCCCAGGCAGATCCAGATGTTTTGATTCTGACTGAATCCTGGTTAAAGAAGAGTACAGATGACTCTATTGTGGCAATAAATGATTATAACTTATTCAGAATAGACAGAAACACAAGGGGTGGGGGAGTGGCTGTCTATGTAAAATCCTGTTATTCTGTAACACTTTTACATGCTGTCTCTGTTCCAAATTGCTTTGAATTTCTCGCGCTAGAATTATCTTTATCGTCAAATGATTGTTTTGTTGTAATTGGTGTGTATAGGCCCCCTTCAGCTGTAACTAGCTCCTTAAACGATCTAGCACATATGCTCTCCAGCTATGTAAATAGAGAGGTAATTGTGATGGGTGATTTTAACGTTGACTGGCTTTCTGGTGCCTCTGAACCTTTCAAAGAAATCTGTAGCAGCGTTAATCTTACACAATTAATAATTGAGCCCACAAGACCTAATCTAAAAAACCCAGCAAAATCAACTTTAATCGATTTAATCCTATCAAATAAAATAAATAAAATAGTCTCAGCTGGTGTTTTTGATCTTGGGATTAGTGATCACTGCCCAGTGGCCTGTATCAGAAGTATTCATTTAAAAAGATCTCAACCTAAAATCATTATTAAACGTAATTTTAAAATTTTTAATGAACAAGCCTTTTTAAGTGATCTCCGTCATAGTGATATTCAACTCACTACGGAAATTTCGGATGTCGAGTTAGCCTTAGACTATTTCATCAATACTTTCACCTCAATTATAAACAAGCATGCGCCCCTTAAAAAGCATAGAGTAAAAAATAGATCAAACCCCTGGTTTACAAGTGAACTGTCTGATTTATTTTCCGAAAGAAATAAAGCATGGTCTGTAGCTAGACGCTCTGGAGATAATACCAATTGGACAATTTTTAGACAATTTAGGAATAAGTGCACAGCCATGGTCAGGAAAGCCAAATCCGAATATTACCTTGAATTAATCTCAAACTGCTACTCTAACCCTGCACTATTTTGGAAAGCTGTGAACTATAATAAAAACAATTCTAGCACAATTCCCACTCAGATCAAATTAAATGGTCACACTCTCAATGATCAAAAAGAGATTGGCTTAGCTTTTAATAAACATTTTGTAGCTGCTGGTCAACTCTTTCAGAATGAAGGATATACGCCTTCTACCACCAGTAGTAACGTACCGCCTGTCTCTCAAACTCCTATTTTCAGCCTTGATCTTCTTCCCACAAGTGTTGTTGTAGATGCGCTCCTCGCCATCAACCCCAAGAAGTACATGGGAGAGGACAACTTGGATCCGTTTTCAATCAAGCTTTCGACACATATAATATCAAAACAAATTACCCATATTTTTAATCTTTCCATCTCCTCTGGAATAGTTCCTAAAATTTGGAAAATAGCTCATGTAATTCCTTTACAAAAAGGTGGTGACAAAAATAATCTTAATAACTACAGGCCAATTTCCAAACTCCCATGTCTGGCAAAAATTCTAGAATCACTTATTAATAATCAGTTAAAAACATTTCTAACTAGTGCTTCCATTTTGAGCCCATTCCAATCTGGTTATAGGGCAGGCCACAGTACTGTCTCTGCTGTGACTTTGGTTGTAGACAACATTGTTACAGCATTAGACAAGAAAAAGCACTGTGCAGCACTTTTTATTGATCTTTCAAAGGCCTTTGATACTGTTGACCACCACTTGCTTTTACAGAGGCTGCATGACATTGGCTTTGATCAGTCTGCATGTAGCTGGTTTAGGGATTATCTCTCTGATAGACAGCAGTCAGTTAAACTCGGAAGATACCAATCTGAGTTCTTAACTGTTACAAATGGTGTCCCACAGGGCTCTATTTTAGGTCCAGTTCTTTTCACAATTTATATAAATAACATTGTTTCATCGCTAAAAAACTGTCATGCCCATCTATACACTGACGACACAGTACTGTATTGCATTTCCGATTCGGTGCAACAATCTATTGAGAACCTACAAAGCTCTTTTAACACCCTGCAGGACTGTCTAGTAGACCTCAGGCTGGTTCTAAATACAGACAAAACCAAATATATGTGTTTCTCCAGAGCAAGAACTACAACTTTTAATGATCTTAATATTTTTACAAAGAATGGATTTTTAATTGAAAGAGTCACAGAGTACAAATATCTCGGCATCTGGTTAGATGATAAACTCACTTTTAATTTCCATATAAAAAATCTTGATTGTCGACTACGACAAACAATTGGCTATTTTTATAGGAACAAAACCACCTTCCCTTTATTTAGTAGGAAAAGGATTATTGAGGCAGTTTTTATGTCTGTCCTTGATTATGGTGATGTGGTTTACCGGCATGCATCTCATTCATGTCTTAAACTACTAGACTCTGTTTTTCACTCTGCTTTAAGGTTCATCACAGGAGATGCTTATGACACACACCATTGTCTTTTATATGAAAAGGTTGGGTGGTACTCCCTTAAAGAGAGACGTGATGCACATTGGCATATTTTTATTTACAAAGCCTTGACCGGGAAGCTTCCTCGTTATTTAACAGAAATGTTGCAAATTTCAGATGGGCTTTATCAGACCCGCTCCATTGACATGCTCATGCTTTATGTCCCACAAGCCCGGTCTGAGCTGGGAAAGACAGCTTTTAGCTTCAGTGCCCCCGACTCCTGGAACAACTTACAGCAACAAATTAAACTAAATACCTTCATATCCTTTAACCAATTTAAACAAACTATCTTAAATCTGCCAAACTCTACCTGTAACTGTTTTAATTAGGCTATATCGTACTTTCACCCATTTCATTTTAATTGCTGCCACTCTTCACCACTATGTAAATGTTTCAATTGGTTTTTTTCTCTCTTCACCTGTTGTTGTGTATTTGATGTATTTGCATTGAATATTGTGTATGCATTGTTGTTTTTCCTTGGAATTTATTTGAACTCGACATCATTGTAAATGAGGGTCACCCCTCAATTGGTCTCTCGAGGATAAATAAAAGTTAAATGAAAAAAATGAAATGAATATCCAATCATCCTACTGCCAATGGGTGATGGCGATGCTGCTTTTAGACTGGCCTCTAACCTGAAAAACTGCCTGGCTTACCTGCCAGGGGTATAACAGGTGCCAGGTGAGCTTAATATGGTAAAGGGGAGGAGCTTAATATGACAAAGGAGGGGCTAATTGGTAAAGGGGAGGGGCTATAAATGGTAAAGGGGAAGAGCTAGTGGTTAAAGGGGAGGGGATTGAGACGGTAAAGGGAAGGGACTAGTGGTTAAAGGGGAGGAGCTTGGGATGGTAAAGAGGAGGCACTTAATATGGTAAAGGGGAGGGGCTAAGTGGTAAAGAGGAGGAGCTTGAGATGCTAAAGGGGAGGGGCTAGTGGTTACATGGGAGGAGCTAATGGTAAAGAGCTTGAGATGGTAAAGAGGAGCTAACTGGTAAAGGGGAGGAGCTTGAGATGGTAAAGGGGAGGGGCTAGTGGTTAAAGGGGAGGTGCTTGAGATGGTAAAGGGGAGGTGCTTAATTTGGTAAAGGGTAGGAGCTAATTGGTAAAGAGGAGGAGCTTAAAATGGTAAAGGGGAGGAGCTTAACATTGTAAAGGGGTGAGCTTAATATGGTAAAGGGGAGGATCTACTGGTTAAATGGGAGGAGCTTGAGATTGTAAAGGGGAGGAGCTTAATATGGTAAAGTGTGAGCTAATTGGTAAAGGGGAGGAGCTTGAGATGGTAAAGGGGAGGGGCTGTTCGCATGTCCTTACCTGTTGCTGCAATTCTGCGTGTATATAGCGAAGGCACTTCAACAGTTGAAACGGTTCCTCTTGGCTTTGCACCTGCACATCTCTATTATTTTGAAGGAAATTATTAATGCGTTTTTGTCTTTTAAAAAAACAAAAGGGCAACCCAGCATGAGGGTTACGTTGTCCTAATGTATGCAACCTAAAAAGAAATAGATGCCCACACAGTTAAATGAAGCTCCCGAGACAAATTGCTGCCTCTCAAATCTGTCAATTTAAATGTTGCAAGTGGATGGGGGTTGTGTTTGTGTGTGGGAGTGGGAGTGTTTTCAATGTTAACTGCGTGTCTGCCTGGACTGGCAATGTCAACCGTCTGCAGGAAATGCACAGAAGAAGAAGAAGAATACACTTTCAATCTGCTTTAGTGAGGCACAATGACTGTCTGACTGTCATTGCTGCTCCTTTCAAATTCACACATTTACATTAAAGGAAGAAAACTATTATTTTCATAGTGTGAATTTGAACATAGGCAGTAGGCCAGGCAACTAATTTTTTTTACAGTGATTCTCTTATTATGGTGACCAACAACCTAGATATTTCTCCCTTCTTACATGCTGACCTAGCCTGGTCCAACCAGACCGTCGTACTTCATTTCATTTGTACAGAAGGTCTGGATGTGCTGTTGTTGGCAAACGTTCACTCACTTGGAGGCGGGTGTCTGTCGAAAAAAGAGCTAAAAAAAAAAGCATATCAAAAAAACACAAACTATACAAAGACTATCTGACAAATCCTTCTCCCCTGAACTTTAATATGTATTCAAAGTACAGAAATAAACTCAACCATATGTTGAGAAAATCTAAGAGAAATCATTAGAAATCATTGGAAACACTTCCGGCTTGCTGAGGGTGAAGAGCTATTTACTGAGAGCAGCGGAGAACTCAGATTCACAGCATTAAAAATCTCTGAAAATCTCTGGAGATGTCCAAAAAAGGAAAAAACACTGACAAGGGAATGGAAGAAGACAAAGTTTTTGTGGAAGAAATGAAAAAACAGTTGGCAGACTTGAAGAAAGGAATGTTGGCAGATTTGAAGAGAGAAATACAAAGTGAGAGGGAGACGGAGCGAGCACTGCGGAAGGCTGAGCTGGCTGGGATTGTTGACGAATGGATTGGGCGTTTTGATGTAAAAATCCAAGAGAAAGTTGCTGCTGGTCTGAAGCCACTGATGATCGAATTGAAGGAACTTCAAGCCGTCAATGTGAAGAAAGATCAGCTCTTGAAAGAGCTTGGAGATAAAATTGATGAACAAGAACAACAAGCAAAAAACAGAGATGTGATACTAACTGGAATGGATATTAAACCAAGGTCGTATGCAGGTGCCGGGAATGGAGAAAAAGAGGGCGATACAGGGAATGTAACGGTGGAAAAACAAGTGGCAATGTTTCTAAGAAGCAAAGCCATTAATCTGGATCTAGAGAACGTGGAGTCCTGTTTTCTTCTCCCGAAGGGGAAATTCGCCAAAAAGCGTGCTGTCATTCTGAAATTTGTGAGTAGAAAGCATAAGATAAACCTGCTCAGTCAGTCAAAGCTTAAAGGTGAACAAATTGAAATGAGTGTAAATTTAACCAAGAGAAAGGCTTATCTGGCCTATCAAGCGAGAGGGTTAAAAAAATGTGGACAGGTCCAACAAACTTGGACGAGAGATGGAAGAATCTTCATCAAAATGAATGGAGCTACACCCGAAGAAGCCAAAATTGTGCAAATCAAAACGGAGGAGGATTTGGATCAATTCCGGAGGGACGAGGATTAAAGAAGGCAAAAGCATGGACTTTTTGGATTAAAGAAGGCAAAAGCATGGACTTTTTGGATTAAAGAAGGCAATAGCATGGACTTTGAACTAAAGGGATTTTAACTGTTTTGTGTCAAAATATAAGGTTTGAAATCGTAAATACAATGTGCTCTGCTATTATAAATTATCAACTGTGTGTTCAGAACACCCGATTCAAAAAAGGAAGACTTTCTCTGACTGAAGAATTTGTAAATACACTGCATGTTTTGGGACTGTAGACGAGGTCAGCAGACACACTGACTGTTTTGAATACTTTTGCAGATGTGTTTAGGCTACTAGAGAAGAAATGGACAAGGCCATATCTGCATTGTCACAGGCAGAGAGGAAATTAGAGACCTAAAATTATCTGTGTTTTAGAATGATTCTTCTTAAAAAAAAAGAAAAAAAAAATGTTCTAACTGTAATAGCTGCGTGTATCTGAATCTTATGGCAGTGGGGGCGGGACCCGATAAGCCTTTGGCTTCTCCTGCTTCCCTTCGGACGATAACACAAAGTAATATGTATGAATATGCAATGAGAAAATTATGTATTGTGTGTAATTGTCTGGAAGAATAATAATAAATAAATAAATTACCAACAGAAATTTAATACATTTAAAAATTATATGAAAAAGACATGGGCCATCATTAATGAAGTTATCAACAAACCCTCATCAAAAATTCATTCTCAGAGCATATTTTATAATAACGATTCTAGTATTGAGGATCCCATTGAAATTGCTGAAGAATTCAATAATTATTTTGTCAATATTGGTCCCGCTTTGGCTGCAAAAATCCCTCTAACACCACTTTATTCTCACGGTACAGGACCTCCTTCCAGTCAACCAATGTTTCATTTTTCTCCTGTGAATCAAAAAGAAATATGGGATATTGTATCAAGTCTAAAGTCAACAAGTGCTGGTTTTGATGATCTCAAAATGAAATTAGTGAAGCAGTGTCTCCCCACCATTGTAAAACCGCTTTGTCATATTTTTAACTGTTCTCTTTGCACTGTTCTCTTTGTTCTCTTGTTCACCAAGCCCAACCCAGAGGACCCTGCATACATTTTTTTTTATTTTATATTAATATTTTTATGGAAAATCCATGTGTCTTTCTTCAATAGCTTCTAATTCATCAGACCCAGTGTCCCCAAATTATTTGTTCACACAAAATTCCTCATATTTAGCCTCTTAATTTTCCTCTCAAAGTGCACCAGATTCATGCATTTCACTTTAAAAAAGGTGAAAAAAATCTCTGGGTCTGGTTCTCCGCTGGCTACTATTTTCCTCCAGCAGGACATTGGAGACACTAGCGAAAAAACACTGGGTGTGTGAATGACATTTAACTAGTCAATAATTTGGGCAAGTCTGTCTGCCCATCTTTCTCACTCCGCTGCACACTCAGTCACTACTATCCATGCTTAAAGGAAGCAGGATTAAAACACAGGATTAAGATGCTAAAATGTATTAAAAAATGTGTTTTAAAAACGCACAAAAATGTTTAGAATGTTTCAAAAATATTGTAAAATAAAATTAAAATTTGTAAAATAATTAAAAGATCTTTGAAAACACACAGGGATTTAGAAGAAAAAAATTGGGGGGAGGGGCTCTGCTGAAATTTGTTCTCTGAGGGGGGGCTCACTCTCTCACACTTTGAAAACCCCTGCCTTATTGTATTTTAATGTCAGGTGGACATCCTTATAAGCCCTTCGGGGTTTCTTTTGTCCCACCTGTGCATTTATCTATTTATATATGCGCATCTTCTTGCCATTTTAATCTTGTTTATCAGCACAAATAAAACTAAACTAAACTAAAGTAACGCATTTTTGGGCCAAAAATAGAATTAAGTGTAAAATAATTTTTTTCAGCTCAGATCATTTCTATGAGGTGTCCAGAACAACATACTAAAAGTCCTAAGAAATCCTAGTTGAGGAAATATGTTAAATTCTCATAAATCCGAGATGTGTGCCAATAAGGCGAGACAACAATACATCCCAATAGGGCTATTTTTTTCCTTTACTCCTATCAAAATGAAACTTCACATAATGAAAGTATCCATGAAAAGTAACATTTTCAGTATTACAAGTTTCTTTGAAAATTAATTTGAATATGCAAATGTGCAATACAGTAATCGAATATAGGCTACCCAAAATACACCCAAATAGGCTTAATTTTTTCCTTTACTCCTATCAAAATCAAACTTACACAGTGAAAGTATACATGAAAAGTAAAATTTTAGTTTGACAAGTTTCTCGGAAAAATCTATTTTAAATATGCAAATAAGTTCAACACTAGGCCTAATTGACATATGGCTAAGAAGCCATAAAGTCACAAGGAGAAAAAACAGTGGCCAAATAACTAACAAATTCATGTCCATTCAGTAAGTTAACCTATGCATAAACATGATACATTTAAAGTCACTTGCCCCACTTACCTGGGTCACTTTCCACAAAAAGATTATAGGTTATTGACCTTAATGAGCACCTATTGTGCTTTTTCATCCTTTCTGAGCTATAAATGCTGTTATAATGTATCACAGTCATGGTAAATGCTACCAAAGTGTCAGATAATGACGTACGTGCATTTAGACGTATTCCCTGCTTACTGTCTGGGGTGGCTGTGCACAGGCTCAACACTCCATGTATGGTAAAACAGAAAACGGTTCTTAGTTTATCTCAGTGTTAAACTTGAGAGGGCTGGGTCTATCACAAACCATGCAAAGCACGATGCAGATGTGCTCATTGTCCAAACTGCCATTGCCTCTGCCAGAACAAAAGCCATACTATTGGTTGATAGGGGGAGAGGAGGTCAGTGAGATATGTGAGGGCCAGATGGTGGAGGGCTTTGTAGGTGAGGACCAGGGGGCCTAATTTATAAAGTATTGCGTGGGATTCACGAGGAAGCTGGCGTACGGAAGAAATGTAGGATGTACGTGCGAACATAAATATTCGGATTTATAAAACAGTGCGCACTCACGTCCTACGCCTGTTTCCCTTTATAAATCACAATCAACTCTAAATGTGGCGCAGCCTTTGCAGGCTTCACGTAACGCCCATATTTACCCATACATAGTCATTGACACGCCCGAATTAATATCATTTACTGAGTGCATGAAGGCGGTAGTGGCAATCGCCGACTGAAAGGGAAATGGAAAAGTTGGCTGTATCTCGATACAGGGGTTGCGGTCTACGAAGGCTGCATTTGAAGACCGATTGCATCATAGCGGCGCGCAAAGGTTGTTCCATTTGCAAGGCTCCTCATATGCGGCCGAGAAATGCAGCCTTCGTTTCACGGTTTTGAAGGCTGCATCAGATGTATCCTTCGCAGTCCAACATATCCCATGATTCATTGCGTTTTTTTCAGAGATGGCATACAATAGAATAAAAAATAACAAAACAGCAACGTGTTGCTCCATCTTCTTAACTTTTATCTTCCTTTCTTTTTTCTTGTACTTTTTTTTCTTTTCGTCTGGTAGGCAACTTCTTTTTCTTTTTTCTTCTGCTGACAAGGCTGTTTCCGTTGGCAGCTATCAGGGTTGCTAGGCAGCACAGGAGCGGCGTGTCGTCACGCATGGTAACGGCTTGTTACGCAATCCGGAAATGCTCGTAAACGGAGACCTGCGGAGACCGTCCCGTTTAACAACGCTCGATCGGCCCTGGTTCGGCCTTCGAATCGGCCTTCATAGGCTATAGCCTTCATAGACCGCGAGACCGCGTCCTACCAAGTAGGCGGTCTCTGTAACGGGATACAGCTATAGACTCCACACGGTGTGGATCACTGCGGTCACGCCGAAGTACCCGTTGGAGAAGTGGCGACCAGGGAAAATATACACTCAACAAAAATATAAACGCAACACTTTTGTTTTTGCTCCCATTTTTCATGAGATGGACTTAAAGATCTAAAATTCATTCCAGATACACAATATTACCATTTCTCTCAAACATTGTTCACAAATCTGTCTAAATGTGTGATAGTGAGCACTTCTGCTTTGCTGAGATAATCCATCCCACCTCACAGGTGTGCCACATCAAGATGCTGATCTGACATCATGATTAGTGCACAGGTGTGCCTTAGACTGTCCACAATAAAAGGCCACCCTGAAATGTGCAGTTTTGTCTCACAGCAAAATGCCACAGATGCCACAAGCATTGAGGGAGCGTGCAATTGGCATGCTGACAGCAGGAATGTCAACCAGCTCTGTTGCTTGTGCATTGAATGTTCATTTCTCCACCATAAGCCGTCTCCAAAGGCGTTTCAGAGAATATAGCAGTACATCCAACCGGCCTCACAACCGCAGACCACGTGTAACCACACCAGCCCAGGACCTCCACATCCAGCAGGTTCACCTCCAAGATCGTCTGAGACCAGCCATTGAGACAGCTGCTGAAACAATTGGTTTGCATAACCAAACAATTTCTGCACAAACTGTCAGAAACCGTCTCAGGGAAGCTCAACTGCATGCCCGTCGTCCTCATCGGGGTCTTGACCGGACTCCAGCTCGTCGCCGTAACAGACTTGAGTGGGCAAATGCTCACATTCGATGGCGTCTGGCACGTTGCAGAGGTGTTCTCTTCACGGATGAATCTCGGTTTACATTGTTCAGGGCAGATGGCAGACAGCGTGTGTGGCGTCGTGTGGGTGAGCGCTTTGCTGATGTCAATGTTGTGGATCGAGTGGCCCATGGTGGTGGTAGGGTTATGGTATGGGCAGGCATCTGTTATGGACGAAGACCACAGGTGCATTTTATTGATGGCATTTTGAATGCACAGAGATACCGTGATGAGATCCTGAGGCCCATTGTTGTGCCATACATCCATGAACATCACCTCACGTTTCAGCAAGATAATGCACGGCCCCATGTTGCAAGGATCTGTACACAATTCTTGGAAGCTGAAAATGTCCCAGTTCTTGCATGGCCAGCACACTCACCGGACATGTCACCCATTGAGCATGTTTGGGATGTGCTTGACCGGCGTATACGACAGCGTGCACCACTTCCCACTAATATCCAGCAACGTCGCACAGCCATTGAAGAGGAGTGGACCAACATTCCACAGGCCACAAATGACAATCTGATAAACTCTATGCGAAGAAGATGTGTTGCACTGCATGAGGCAAATGGTGGTCACACCAGATACTGACTGGTTCTGAGTCCCCAGACCCCCAATAAAGCAAAAAAATGCACATTTCAGAGTGGCCTTTTATTGTGGACAGTCTAATAGACTAGCAGGAGGGGCCCTCAGATTTTCAGGTACCCCTACCCGAGGTAGAACAAACCTCAACAATGATTTTTTTTTATCTTTAGAATGTCCTGTTCATGAAATTGATTCTTGAGCACGTTTATCTTTGGGCGAAATGTGTTTTTTTGGTTATTCTTTAGAACTACCCCAGTCCCTCAAAAAGAGCCAAATTAGGCAATTCCGAATAGGGGATATGTGACAAAAAAGCCCATAACTTGGGAATGCTCACTCTTTTCTTCAGCAGATTTGCTGAGGTACTAACCAGGTGTCTGTCCCACGTCACCAAAAAGTTGGAATGTAATTTACCAAAATATTTATTGAAATAGAGTCCTGTATACATAGCTTTAGTTTAGGCGGAAATGGTACTTTTGTGGTGATAGGAAAAGAGGGTTCCTTTACTTTTCTCTCAAATATCACCAAAACATAAATCCCTGCCAAATATACCATTTATGTATTGTCTAGGATGCTATTTAACAATAACCAGTGGTTGTATGAAGGGTGGAGAGGTTTGTGTGCCCCTGTGAACCTGAGAGCTGTGTTGTCCGGAGCCTAGTGCTCCTGGTAGGGTCTCCCATGGCAAAGTGGTCTCAAGTGAGGGGCCCGACTAAGAATGGTTCACAAAGACCCCATGGAAGATCAAGCAAGAGGAAGTGTGACCCTGCCCGGAGGAAGCCCGGGGCCCCCGTCTGGAGCCAGGCCCAGAAAGGGGGCCCGCCTGCGAGCGTCTGGTGGCCGGGTCTGCCACGGGGCCCGGCCGGGCACAGCCCGAAGAAGCTACGTGGCACAAACTCCCTCTACAACTGATGGGCCCACCACTCGTCAGAGGAACCGCTGGGGTCGGGTGCGCTGCCTTATGGGTGGCAGTGAAGGGCGGGGACCACGACGGACCAGACCCGGGCGGCAGAGGCTGGCTTTGGGGACGTGGAACGTCACCTCGCTGTGGGGGAAGGAGCTGGAACTGGTGCGGGAGGTGGAGCGCTACCAATTAGATCTGGTGGGGCTGACCTCCACGCACAGTCTTGGTTCTGGAACCGTACTTCTGGACAGGGGTTGGACTCTATTTTTCTCTGGAGTTGCCCAAGGTGTGAGGCGCCGGGCCGGTGTGGGGATACTCACGAGCCCCCGGCTGGGCGCTACTACGTTGGAGTTTACCCCGGTGGACGAGAGGGTCGCCTCCCTACGCCTCCGGGTTGTGGGGGGGAAGACTCTGACTGTTGTCTGTGCGTATGCACCGAACAGCAGTTCGGAGTATCCGGCCTTCTTGGAGACCCTGAACGGAGTCCTGCATGGGGCTCCGGTAGGGGACTCCATAGTTCTGCTGGGAGACTTTAACGCGCACGTGGGCAATGATGGAGACACCTGGAGAGGCGTGATTGGGAGGAACGGCCTCCCCGATCTGAACCCGAGCGGTCGTTTCTTGTTAGACTTCTGTGCTGGTCATGGTTTGTCTATAACGAACACCATGTTCGAACATAAGGATGCTCATAAGTGTACATGGTACCAGAGCACCCTAGGCCGAAGGTCGATGATCGATTTCGTGATCGTATCATCTGATCTGAGGCCGCATGTTTTGGACACTCGGGTGAAGAGAGGGGCAGAGCTGTCAACTGATCACCATCTGGTTGTGAGTTGGGTCAAAGGGTGGGGGAAGACTCTGGACAGACCTGGTAAGCCCAAACGGGTAGTGCGGGTGAACTGGGAACGTCTGGCGGAGGCCCCTGTTCAAGAGATCTTTAATTCGCACCTCCAGCAGAGCTTTTCTAGCATCCCTGTGGAGGTTGGGGGCATTGAACCCGAGTGGTCGATGTTCAAAACTTCCATTGCTGAAGCCGCGGCAGGCAGCTGTGGTCTCAAGGTCTTAGGTGCCTCAAGGGGCGGTAACCCTCGAACGCCGTGGTGGACCTCGGTGGTCAGGGAAGCCGTCCGACTGAAGAAGGAGTGCTTCCGGGATATGTTATCACGGGGGACTCCTGAGGCAGTTGCAAGGTACCGACAGGCCCGAAGGGCTGCAGCCTCTGCCGTGACAGAGGCAAAGCAGCGGGTGTGGGAGAAGTTCGGAGAAACCATGGAGAAGGACTTTCGGTCGGCACCAAAGTGTTTCTGGAAGACCGTCCGGCACCTCAGGAGGGGGAAGCGGGGAACCATCCAAGCTGTGTACAGTAAGGATGGGACGCTGTTGACCTCAACTGAGGAGGTGGTCGGTCGGTGGAAGGAGCACTTTGAGGAACTCCTGAATCCGATTAACCCGCCCTCTATGTTGGAGGCAGAGCTGGAGGCTGATGGGGGATCATCGTCAATTTCCCTGGTGGAAGTCACTGAGGTAGTCAAACAACTCCACAGTGGCAAAGCCCCGGGGGTTGATGAGATCCGTCCAGAAATGCTGAAAGCAATGGGTGTGGAGGGGCTGTCTTGGATGACACGCCTCTTCAACATTGCGTGGAAGTCGGGTACAGTGCCGAAGGAGTGGCAGACCGGGGTGGTGGTTCCTATTTTCAAAAAGGGGGACCAGAGAGTGTGTGCCAATTACCGAGGTATCACACTTCTCAGCCTCCCCGGCAAAGTCTACTCCAAGGTGCTGGAAAGGAGGGTTCGGCCGATAGTCGAACCTCAGATTGAAGAGGAACAATGCGGATTCCGTCCTGGCCGTGGAACAACGGACCAGCTCTTCACTCTCGCAAGGATCCTAGAGGGAGCTTGGGAGTTTGCTCATCCAGTCTACATGTGTTTTGTAGATCTGGAGAAGGCTTATGACCGGGTTCCCCGGGAGATACTGTGGGGGGTGCTGCGGGAGTATGGGGTGAGGGTGTCTCTTCTCAGGGCCATCCAATCTCTGTACGCTCAAAGCGAGAGCTGTGTACGGGTTCTCGGTAGTAAGTCGGACTCGTTTCCCGTGGGGGTTGGCCTCCGCCAGGGCTGCGCTTTATCACCAATCCTGTTTGTGATATTTATGGACAGGATATCAAGGCGTAGTCGTGGTGGGGAGGGGTTGCAGTTTGGTGGTCTGAAGATCTCATCTCTGCTGTTTGCGGATGATGTGGTTCTGATGGCATCATCGGCCTGTGACCTTCAGCTCTCATTGGATCGGTTTGCAGCCGAGTGTGAAGCGGTTGGGATGAGGATCAGCACCTCTAAATCTGAGGCCATGGTGCTCAGCAGGAAACCGATGGATTGTCTGCTACAGGTAGGGAATGAGTCCTTACCCCAAGTGAAGGAGTTCAAGTACCTCGGGGTCTTGTTTTCGAGTGAGGGAACAATGGAACGTGAGATTGGCCGGAGAATCGGAGCAGCAGGGGCGGTTTTGCATACGCTTTACCGCACTGTTGTGACGAAAAGAGAGCTGAGTCGTAAGGCAAAGCTTTCGATCTACCGGTCGATCTTTGTTCCTACCCTCACCTATGGTCATGAAGGCTGGGTAATGACCGAAAGAACGAGATCGCGGGTACAAGCGGCCGAAATGGGTTTTCTCAGGAGAGTGGCTGGCGTCTCCCTTAGAGATAGGGTGAGAAGCTCAGTCATTCGTGAGGAACTCGGGGCAGAGCCGCTACTCCTTTGCGTTGAAAGGAGCCAGTTGAGGTGGTTCGGGCATCTGGTAAGGATGCCCCCAGGGCGCCTCCCTAGGGAGGTGTTCCAGGAGCGTCCAGCTGGAAGGAGGCCTCGGGGAAGACCCAGGACTAGGTGGAGAGATTATATCTCCACACTGGCCTGGGAACGCCTCGGGATCCCCCAGTCAGAGCTGGTTGATGTGGCCCGGGAAAGAGAAGTTTGGGGTTCCCTGCTCAAGCTGCTGCCCCCGCGACCCGATTTCGGATAAGCGGTTGAAGATGTATGTATGTATGTATGTATGTATGAAGATATCTATTACAGTTCAATTTCTAATGAGATTTTTCTAGAAGTACTCCTCCACTGAAATAGCCATATTAGGACATTCCGAATGGGGGATATGTGGCTTAATAGCCTATAGTCCAGCAGATATGTGAATGCATTGTGCTTTTTATGATACATACATGAACATGAGCTTTGGCACACTGTTAGAGCATGCCCTAAGGAAGATTTTTGGCTATAGGGCATCGCCAATTTTTCCTATGGCGCCCACAGCGGCTACTTTTAAAAATGGCCACCAGCAGCTCTTATAGTAGCTTGGGTTGTAGAGCACCTAGGATCTTGATTATGTTGTCTAATCCTACATTTTCAAGGGTGGACAAGGCAGTTGTGCTATTTAAAACATGCTAGAAAGTACCCAACTTCATATATCTGGCATTCAGGGAACAAAATTGTGGTAAAACCTCCAAATATTAGCGGAGTAATGCATATTTTCATGAATTACAGAATCAGTTCATGAGTTGTATGCTGACCTTATATTGCTCTAGGTTCCGAAGGAGCTAAGTGATATAAACAATTACCACAATGAAAGTACCAGGCAAGGTAAGTTGCAAGCAGTAACTTTTACTCACTTAAAGTTGTAGGTCACACCCAAAACACATATGCATATACTGTTCATTATTTGAAAATAAAAACATGGGTCATTTAAAATAAACAAGTGTTGTCAATAGTCATTTTAGTCTGTGTGTTTTGTGATCACTTCCGGTTAATCAATCACTGTCAGTGGTTCTCTGTTAAACTGTCTTTTACTGGTCCTGTGACAGTTCTTGGAAAGGATGTGTAGTAGTCCAATGGATGTGTGTATCCTGGCGACTGGTACGGCCCTACCACATGTGGAGTCGGTTCCTCGTCCTGGAAGGATCACACCGGGAGCTCTGAATGGAGAGGGATCTTCACAGTGGATCTCACTATGTGTAAATGTTATACAATAATCATACTGAAGCATAACAACATTGTTAACACCACATAATGTAGTGTTTACTTCCCCTTTTCTATGACCAAGCCAAAACCGTTTGCCATGATTCGCCATTCTATGAATGTGGTGAAGAAGGCAGTGGATATTCTGAATCCTGGTCAGGTATCAATCATCACTCTGGATCAACCTCTGTATGCAGTGGCAAACAAATCCAGTGGACTTGGCCAGCAGCTCATGGTGAAGATAACTTTATTGTGATGTTTGGTGGGTTCCACATTGAGATGGCAGCAGTCAAGGTACTTGGCGTCATCTTGGAAGGTAGCGTGTGGACAGGAGCACTTGTGCAAGCTGGAGTTGCTACAACAGGGACAGCCGATTCCTTTATGAAAGCCTGTCACGTGACGCCCCTGCCATGCTCATCAGGTCACAGCCAGCAGCCTATATCTTCTCCTGCAGAGGGCTTTCACAGAGTATATAAATTACCTGGAGGAGGGTAATAATCCTCTGTCCTTAGACGACTGGTGTAGTGAAAGAGCTTTGTCATGTCCCCAGTTCCACTTCTGGTCCATTGTCCTGTAGCTTTAAATAGAGTAAATGATCTATGTGCGATCAATAAGATAGGCCAACTTCCTACTCTATATAGATGCACTGACCAAGATCGTGCCTTGGCATAGTGGGTGTGTTCCAAAGCAAAGATGCTTTGGAACACACCCACTATGCCAGAGGGATACCAGTCCACTTGTAGGACACACATCCTGATGTCGAGTAGACCAAACATGCACAATTGGCGTTTGCAAGAGAAGTTAAAGAACTAACTAGCGCTATACACTCACTGGCCACTTTATTAGGTACAGCGGTTTTCTTGTTAACACATAAAACTTATCAGCCAATCGCAGAGCAGCAACTCATACCCCATAACGTGGTCGGTGAGTGTAGAAGACATGGGCAATCCATTCTGTGAAAAGAGCACTGTAGATATTCTTGTACTGGATACTAGGGACGTTGCAGATGAAGCAGTCATTGACACTGTCAACCAGGTTGAGGAACTTGGACGGGACCAGTATGACGCCTATGTCAGTGAACGCCTGATCAACCAGACAAAGCGAATCAAAGAAAACATCAAAAGGAACAACCTCCCTTTATTCAGCCGGCCTCCAGTCCGAGAGAATTCCAGGTCCTAACAACAGCTCTCATCCCTGAAGAGTGACTGCTCCCTGTTCTCTAGGCTTATTATTGTATCCCAGATACGTGATGGAAGTCTGGATGAGTTTCTTTTAGCTCGAAAAACCAGGCATGTCCACTGACATTGTCACAAATGGGCAAGCGAAGAACTGGAACCAAGTTTATACCTTTTCTAAATATTCACAGAAGGTGTTCTCACCATACATGCTGTCTAAGCTGGAGCATGTCAGCAGAGTGGATGTTGTGTGGGATCAGTATTTTCCTGACAGTTTAAAGGCGGAAACACGCAGCAAGATAGATGCCAGGAAGGAGAACAGTTCAGCCTTGTTGTCGTCAATGGGCAAAAACTTTTTCAGGAATGGCACTTGACGGCTCAACTCTTCTACGAACTCCCTGAAGGGCCTGACAGACCTCAACACTGAAAAACAAGTGATTAGCAACCATCATGCTGAACTCCTCTGCACTCAGCCTTGAGATGTAGAAGTTCTTGCACTATGAACACATGAGGAGGCTGATACCCGCATACTACTGCACCTTGGAGATGCTGTGAAGGAAGGGTATAACAGTGTATCAATATGCATAGTTGACAGATGTGTTAGTACTGGCAGTGACTGCAGCCCACTCTCTCAACATCAATGAGCTGTGCGTTGCCTTTGGAGCTGGAAAGAGTTTTCGGCATGTAGCAGCACACAAGATGGCAACGGCACTAGGTCCAGAATGATGTATCGCCTTGCCGGGGTTCCATGCCTTTACTGGATGTGACACAGTGTCATCTTTTGGTGGCAGGGGTAAGAAAAATGCGTGGGATACATGGAGGAGCTTTGAAGATGTCACAAAAGCCTTCTGTGCATTTGCTGCCACACCTGACTCCATAGACAACTGGATGGAGCCTCTGAAGAGATGTGTTGTATTGCTATATGACCGCACCAGCAGCCAGGAATCTGTGTATTAGGCAAGAAATCAGCTCTTCACCCAGAAAGGAACATCAATTGAGGGACTTCCAACACAAGCAGCAGTGATTCAATACAGAAAGAGGGCTGCCTACCAAGCTGTTCACTGTTGGGGACATATGATGGTTTCAGCCCCTGAACTCCCATCACCAGGTGAATGGGGGTGGAAGTGGAAGGCCACAGGCAGATGGGAATTTCACTGGGCCGCACTACCAGGATCGATACAGGCCTGTTGTAAACTCCTCTGCTGATGTAAAAAGGGGTGCAGTGGACATTGCAAATGTGCCAAGGCAGCACTTCCGTGCACTTTGCCCTCTGTGGTGGACTGTGTTTTCAGAAATAATTATAAATGTGTTGATGGTTTTATTGTTATTTAATTCCCTGAATGCCAGTATGTATGTAGTTTAGCATGTTACCACTGCATTCCTCATTCTTGTACAAGTAGAATCAGGCCAATTTTGTAAAATGATTTATATGCATATGTGTTTTGGGTGTTACCTACAACTTTATGTGAGTAAAAGTTACTGCTTGCAACCTACCTTGCCTGGTACTTTCATTGTGGTAACTGTTTATATCACTTAACTCCTTCGGAACCTAGAGCAATGTTGACTCTAGGTGGGTTACACGGATAAAATAGCAACCTATCAAACAGGCTAAACTGATGTATTGTTCAGGCTTTGAAAAAGATATTTACTTTAGTTGTATGCTGATCTTATATGCATACAATATAAGGTCAGCATACAACTCATGAACTGATTCTGTAATTCATGAAAATATGCATAACTCCGCTAATATTTGAAGGTTTTACCACAATTTTGTTCCCTGAATGCCAGATATATGAAGTTGGGTACTTTCTAGCATGTTTTAAATAGCACCACTGCCTTGTCCATCCTTGAAATCGTAGGATTAGACAACATAATCAAGATCCTAGGTGCTCTACAACCCAAGCTACTGGTACTATAAGAGCTGCTGGTGGCCATTTTTAAAAGTGGCCGCCATGGGCGCCATAGGAAAAATTGGCGATGCCCTATAGCCAAAAATCTTCCTTAGGGCATGCTCTAACAGTGTGCCAAAGCTCATGTTTGTATCATAAAAAGCACAATGCATTCACATATCTGCTGGACTATAGGCTATTAAGCCACCTATCCCCCATTCGGAATGTCCTAATATGGCTATTTCAGTGGAGGAGTACTTCTAGAAAAATCTCATTAGAAATTGAACTGTAATAGATATCTTCATACAACCACTGGTTATTGTTAAATAACATCCTAGACAATACATAAATGGTATATTTGGCAGGGATTTATGTTTTGGTGATATTTGAGAGAAAAGTAAAGGAACCCTCTTTTCCTATCACCACAAAAGTACCATTTCCGCCTAAACTAAAGCTATGTATACAGGACTCTATTTCAATAAATGTTTTGGTAAATTACATTCTAACTTTTTTGTGATGTGGGACAGACACCTGGTTAGTACCTCAGCAAATCTGATGAAGAAAAGAGTGAGCATTCCCAAGTTATGGGCTTTTTTGTCACATATCCCCTATTCGGAATTGCCTAATTTGGCTCTTTTTGAGGGACTGGGGTAGTTCTAAAGAATAACTAAAAAAACACATTTCGCCCAAAGATAAAAGTGCTCAAGAATCAATTTCATGAACAGGACATTCTAAAGATAAAAAAAAATCATTGTTGAGGTTTGTTCTACCTCGGGTAGGGGTATCTCGAAAACTAAAGCCTTTTTTGAGACTATAAGGCACACCTGTGCACTAATCATGATGTCAGATCAGCATCTTGATGTGGCACACCTGTGAGGTGGGATGGATTATCTCAGCAAAGCAGAAGTGCTCACTATCACACATTTAGACAGATTTGTGAACAATGTTTGAGAGAAATGGTAATATTGTGTATCTGGAATGAATTTTAGATCTTTAAGTCCATCTCATGAAAAATGGGAGCAAAAACAAAAGTGTTGCGTTTATATTTTTGTTGAGTGTAGTTTGGAGGCACAGTGTGAGCGTAAAGACGTCAGAGTGCAGCCTGTGGCGATCTCTGTGAACACTGTGGCCGAAATAAAAAGAAGCGATCTGACATAAAAGTGGACGCAAAAAAGTGCATACCCTCACACAGCAGTGTTTGTGCCACGAGCGGGGGACACTGAGACCCCCCATGAGATACAGATTCTGAGAATATCTCCCGGGGCAGTGACAGGCGGCGGAAGGTTAATAATACACTTCACAGCCCCTTTCAAAACACAGTTACGACGTGCATAAAGAAAAAACACATAGATGAAACGGACTAAAAGCCATGAAAAATGAGTACAATATGTGATGTGCAGTAGGCTTATGATTAATGTATGAAACTGTGTACTGCTGTCTGCCTGACTGAGGCATCGAGAACAGCGTCAATGTAAAACTAATAGGCTGTATTCCATCTCAATATAATCAGAATGAATTCAATAACATGCAGATAGGTTATTGTTTAATAACTGCAGAGCATATTCAAACGTTGTTTTTTTTGCACTCATATCTCCGTTTGTAGGCTATTTAAGATCCTAATTAGTTTTTTTTGTGGTAGGCTATCACTCCATGGAAAATTCTGTGGAGGCATTTGTTTATTAGTTGTAAAAATTGCTTCATCCGTTTTGCAAAGGAACTCCCAATATTTGAAAGACCTACATGGCTTATAATAGGCCTATCTGGATTCATTTTACACAAACACATTCGTTCTCGCACTTCATACATGTGCCGACCGAGTCGCCGTTTCTCCTTTCTCCACTTTCTGTGCTTACGCATGGGTCAGAGCTTGCGTGGAGGACCGCACATCTTCCAGTTACACTGGGGACCCGTACTTAACTAGAAAATCCCGCGGAGATTTTGAAAGTACGGGTCGCCCGTGCAAATCGGCGAAGAAAAGAAATCACGGCCGACCCCCGCGGTCCGGAGGCTTTATCGTAGAGCGACACGAGCCGTGCACGTCTGACAAATGATGAGTCGGTCGGAGTCAGGGGGAAAGGGGCGTGGCCTGGCAAACATTGCATCGGCGGATGACGTTTTTGGCCTTTGTGGCGCCCCCTACGGGTTAACCTCGACAAACTTAGAGGGACACGCTACCACATGTCTTTTGCACGTATCCTGCAAGTTTCGTGATGATAGGACCTACGGTCAATGAGTTACGGCCAACGTGTTATTAAGCCCCGCCCCTGCGTAAACGTTTTAGTCAACGGCGGCCATGTTGTTCAAGCTATCCTACTAATATTTTTCGGAGACGTGCGTCATAGTCCCCCGGGGCTTCGTGAGACATTTGGTGTTGATAGAGTAAAACTTTAAAAAGTTGTGGATAAAACCCTGTTTTTCAGTTTATGCCAATTAGCCGAAAGTATTTCCAGGTTGACTCTTACGGTCCGAGAGGCTTTTTTGTAGAGCACCCTAAAATACACCAGTGTGAGAAATTTCAAGTCAATCGGACTTACGGTGTGCGGGGCGTGGCCTCTCAAACTTTCTTCAGTCGGGGATTAATAACAGCGCCCCCTAGCGGAAATTAAAAAAAAATTCCTTTGAGCGAAATGGTAGAGCACCTTGAGCTGTACATGTGTAATCAATTTCAAGTCAATCGGAGTCGGGTGACTTTTGTGGCGCCCCCTATGGGTTGATCGCGATAAGCTTCGATGGACATGCAACCACATGACTTCTGCACACACCCAGAAAGTTTCATGATGATAGGACCTACGGTTAAGGAGTTAGGGCCAACGTGTTATTAAGCCCCGCCCATTTGTGGCGCTCCCTATGGGTTGATCTCGATAAGCTTCGATGGACATGCTGCCACATGACTTCTGCACATACCCAGCAAGTTTCATGATGATAGTACCTACGGTTAGGGAGTTATGGCCAACGTGTTATTATGCCCCGCCCCTGCGTAAACGTTTTGGTCAATGGCGGCCATGTTTTTCAAGTTGTCCTACTAATCTTTTACGGGTATGTTTATTGTAGTCCCCCGGGGCTTCACGAGAAATTTGGTGTTGATACAGTCAAATTTTAGAAAGTTGTGGGTAACACGCTGTTTTTCAGTTTATGCTAATTAGCCGAAAATATTTCCAGGTTGACTTTTATGGTCCAAGAGGCTTTTTTGTAGAGCACCCTAACATACACCTGTGTGAGAAATTTCAAGTCAATCGGAGTTACGGTGAGCGGGGCGTGGCCTCTCAAAGTTCTTTCAGTCGGGACTTCATAACAGCGCCCCCTAGCGGAAATTCAAAAAACTGTATAATAGCACACGATTCGGGGTGGGGACGCACGTTGTGTGAAATTTTTGCGTTTCTACATGCAACGGTGTGGGAGGAGAAGCAGCTCAAACTTTTGAGGCAGAATAAAAAGTAAGAAGATAAAGTATGGTGGAGAGTAATAATTACAACTGGGGACCCGTACTTAATAAGTATGGTGGAGAGTAATAATTACGGGTCCCCAGTTGACACTGGGGACCCGTACTTAACTAGAAATGCAATTCCTGAAGAAATTGCGGTGTGAATGCTGCGCTGCTGAACTGAAGCTGATGCTGAATAAACTTCACTGCTGAATGTTGATGAAGAATGAAGGATGAATATATCTGAATGAATAGAATGATTGAATAATACAATTTATGAAAAATTAATGAAAAATTAATGAATTATGACCTTGAAACTTGACCTTTGACCTCTAAACTCCTCTGGGGTTATAATCGAGTCATAATAAACATTTGTGCAAAGTTAGAAGAAAATCCGTGTAAGTCTAAATTTTGCGGTAACTGGGACTTGAACCGCCAACTCAGGGTTAAAAAAAAAAAAAAAAAAAAAAAAAATAATAATAATAATTTATATGTATAGATATGCCTAACGCGCCATATGCACTTACCACGAGACATGTTCACCTTCACACAAAGATTTGAGGTGAAAATTGCATTCCCTCAGCTGGATTCTAACCTGTAACCTTTAAACTACGAGACAAGGGCTTAAACCACTAAGCCACCAAACCTGTTGTAAACTGCATGGAGCAGGTCACATTTATAAAGAGAAGTATATATTCCTATGGTGCGGTGTTGACAGCTAATCAGGGCCAATTGGTAACAGCTGTGGTACCTCTCCACCTTTAGAGCTCAGCGAAACGCATCCCTCGAACTTCTGCCTCTCACACGCAAACCGTTTGTCTGACAGACAAAATGAAGATACCGTGAGAATTAGAAGATTCCAATTAATATTCAGTGTCAAATGTGTTTCTTTAATGTAAAAACTTTCCAGTTGAGAGCAATTTTCGTTTAGATTTTCTGTCGTGGAATGTAAAATCTCATTTAAACAGAGAGTGGGTGAGGCAGGAGGCATCGTTCGGTTAGACTTTTTTCCGCTTAGAAGCTCACAGCTCCCAATATGTATGTCCATTTGGCTCCAAAGAAACATTTCTACGTCCGCAACAATATTATCTACAGTTAGATACCAAAATCATCCATGAGGAGTTACATTTTTGTGAGTAGTCGCGATCTTAAAAATGTCTGGTGTTCTTTTTTATTCCCTCTTCTCCACTCTGGCAGTTGACCTGTACACTCTAAATATCACTAAAATTGATGTTCCATGCATCAAACATGGCTGAATAATTTGAAAACTATGCATTTTTTTTAAAAGGTTGAATTTTAACAATGAAAGACGAAAGATAGCTGAACTATTGTTCGAAGAAATTAACTTTGTAGGATGAATTAGCAGTGAGCTTGAAGTGTTTGAAATCAGTGCAAAACGCTTTGCGTTTTGCCGATTTCCTAATGCATTCCCAATAGGGATTTTGGGTGTAATAAACCTTTAAATATCTCTGAAGTTATGAATTTTATGAAAAAATAGTGAATTATGGAAATGTGCTCCCATGCAAGACGAACATGGGACACTTTGAATCGAGTTTCTACGATGAAGTATGAATGAGTAGGAGGAATCATAATTTTGCATGAAATATTAATTTCATAAAAAGTTGAATTTCTTTGAAATTATGGATTTTATGAAAAAACTGTTCATGAGTTATTGTTGTCTGGAATGAGCTGAACATTTAGACGTAAGAATGGTCTTTCTAGGATGAATTGTCGGGGAGAAGAAGAGATTTGAAACTTTTCATAATTTTGGTTTAATTGCTTATTAATTATGAAGTTATGAATTTTTTTGAAAATTTTGAATGAAAGCAATAATGTGAAAAATGGGCTAAATATGAGGATGGTTGAAGATAGTTTGTGGAATGAAGCATGTTGAAGATATGGACGTGCATGAAAAGCGGGCGGAAGAAAAATAATAATAACTAGAATTGCAATTCCTTGAAGAAATTGCGGTGTGAATGCTGACGCTGATGCTGAAGAAACTGACGCTTCACTGCTGATTGTTGATGAAGAATGAAGGATGAATATATCTGAATCAACAGAATGGTTGAATAATAGAATGTTTGAAAAATGTGGAATATTTGGAAGTTTGAATGGACTTTCTAGCTGAATTGAGGAATGAATTATGACCTTGAAGTATGACCTCCAAAATGTAATCAGTTCATCTTTGAGTCAGAATCAACATTTGTGCAAAATTTGAAGAAAAACCGTGGAAGCGTTCATGAGAATGCAGTCACAAAAGGCAACGTCACAGTGACCTTGAAATTTGACCTTTGACCTCTAAACTCTTGTGATGTCATCTCTGAGTCATAATGAACATCTGTGCAAAATTTTAAGAAAATCCGGTGAAGTCTAAAATTTGGTGTTGGAACGGGGAATTGAACCCCCAACCCTGTGTTCAGCTCAATCTGGATACTACCATGTAATGTCCTGAAGGAGCTGAACATGTAGAATGTGGTATGAAGTTTATCGGATGAAAACTGACTGAGTAAAGGCAACTTGAATTGTGTGTGTATGTGTGTGTGTGTGTGTGTGTGTGTGTGTGTGTGCTTAATGTGCCATATGCACTTACCACGAGACATGCTTCCCTTCACACAAACATTTGAGGTGAAAATTGTATTCCCTCAGCTGGAATCGAACCTGAGACCTTTGAACTACGAGACCTGGGCTTAAACCACTAAGCCACCAGACCTGTGTTCAATAACATAACAAGAGAACTATATATTGCTATGGTGCTGTGGTCACAGCTAATCAGGGCCAATTGGTAACAGCTGTGTTACCTCTCCACCTCTGTGGTATATGTAGGGTGTGTGTGTGTGTGTGTGTGTGTGTGTGTGTGTGTGTGTGTGTGTGTGTGTGTGTGTGTGTGTGTGTGTGTGTGTGTCTCTCCCTCTCCCTCTCTCTCTTTATGGAGTTGGACCTATATTGGCCTATGATGTCATCGTTGAGTCAAAGACAGCCAGTGCACTGTAATGGTCACCATGGTGACAGACAGCTAATCAGTGTCAAGTGTAAACAGCTGTACTGGTAATCTACACAGGTACAGCCACTTGTGTCCCCAAATCCCCTGTCACACAGACAGAGGTTTTAAATGAACGCTAAGCCCGAACTAATGGCTGTATCTCGCAAACCGTTTGTCTGACAGAAAAAATGATGGTACCGTGAGAATGAGAAGATTCCAATTAATATTCACTGTGACATTTGGGTCTGTATTGTAAACAATTTGGTTAGGCCAGCAAGTTGAAAATGGAGTTCATTTGACATCCGATCATGGAGTGTAGCTCCATCCACTCACTGTTTGATTTTGAGTTTGCGTGCCTTCAAACAAGGCTGTCTCATGAGAAAACTAAACATTTGTTGAAAAAACTGTTTAAGATTATGAAAGAGGGAAGTCAGCTGAATATTTATATGTTAGAATCATGTTTCTAGGATGACGTATGAATGAGCAGATAGGTTTGGCGTCATGTCCAAACTCTTCGAGTTTGGATCCTTCCCTATTCATTTGCATGGAGAGACTTTTATGTTTAATAAACCTTTAATATCTCTGAAGTTATACATTTTATGAAAAAATATTGAATTATGAAAGTGTGCAACTGTGCAAGACGAACAGGAAGAACTTGAAATCGAGTTTCTACGATGAAGTATGAACGAGTAGGGACCATCATAATTTTGCATGAAATATTAAAATTCATAAAAGTTGAATTTATTTGAAATTTTGCAGTGTAGCAAAAAATTCTGAATCATACAGATTAATGTCCTGAAATAGCTGAACAATTGAAGGTGTATATGAAGTTTGTGGGAATAAGTATGAATGAGTGGCTGGGATCTGAATATTTTTCATAAAACGTTGAATAAATATGAAATTATGAATTTTTTTGAAAATGTTGAAATGGCCCATGAAAGCCCTTGAAGAGCTGAAAATATTGATATGTGGAAGTTGTATGAAGGTTGAAGTATGTTGAAGTTATTGAAGGCCAAAGAACGTACGGAATAATAATAATAATAATAATAATAAGAATAAATACGCAGAATATTAAAGCTGTGAATGCTTTCAGCATTCACACCAATAAATACGTAGGATATCAATGCTGTGAATGCTTTCAGCATTCACACCAATAATTTATATGTATAGATATGCCTAACGCGCCATATGCACTTACCACGAGACATGTTCACCTTCACACAAAGATTTGAGGTGAAAATTGCATTCCCTCAGCTGGATTCGAACCTGTGACCTTTAGACTACGAGACAAAGGCTTAAACCACTAAGCCACCAAACCTGTTATAAACTGTATGGAGCAGGTCACATTTATAAAGAGAAGTGACAGCTAATCAGGGCCAATTGGTAACAGCTGTGGTACCTCTCCACCTTTAGAGCTCAGCGAAACGCATCCCTCGAACTTCTGCCTCTCACACGCAAACCGTTTGTCTGACAGACAAAATGAAGATACCGTGAGAATTAGCAGATTCCAATTAATATTCAGTGTCAAATGTGTTTCTTTAATGTAAACACTTTCGAGTTGACAGCAATTTCCGTTTAGATTTTCTGTCGTGGAATGTAAAATCTCATTTAAACAGAGAGTGGGTGAGGCAGGAGGCATCGATCGGTTAGACTTTTTTCCGCTTAGAAGCTCACAGCTCCCAATATGTATGTCCATTTGGCTCCAAAGAAACATTTCTACGTCCGCAACAATATTATCTACAGTTAGATACCAAAATCATCCATGAGGAGTTCCATTTTTGTGAGTTGTCGCGATCTTAAAAATGTCTGGTGTTCTTTTTCATTCCCTCTTCTCCACTCTGGCAGTTGATCTGTACACTCTAGAAATCACTCAAATTGATGTTTCATGCATCAAACATGGCTTATTAATTTGAAAACTATGCATTTTTTTTAAAAGGTTGAATTTTAACAATGAAAGACGAAAGATAGCTGAACAGTTAGTTGAAGGAATGAACTTTGTAGGATGAATTAGCAGTGAGCTTGAAGTGTTTGAAATCAGTGCAAAACGCTTCGCGTTTTGCCGATTTCCTAATGGATTCCCAATAGGGATTTTGGGTGTAATAAACCTTTAAAAATCTCTGAAGTTATGAATTTTATGAAAAAATAGTGAATGATGGAAATGTGCTCCCATGCAAGACGAACATGGGACACTTCGAATCGAGTTTCTACGATGAAGTATGAACGAGTAGGAGGAATCATAATTTTGCATGAAATATTAATTTCATAAAAAGTTGAATTTCTTTGAAATTATGGATTTTATGAAAAAACTGTTCATGAGCTTTTGTTGTCTGGAATGAGCTGAACATTTAGACGTAAGAATGGTCTTTCTAGGATGAATTGTCGGGGAGAAGAAGAGATTGGAAACTTTTCATAATTTTGGTTTAATTGCTTATTAATTATGAAGTTATGAATTTTTTTGAAAATTTTATTTGAAAGCAAGCATGTGAAAAATGGGCTGAATATGAGGATGGTTGAATATAGTTTGTGGAATGAAGCGTGTTGAAGATATGGCCGGACATGAAATTGGGCGGAATAATAATAATAACTAGAAATGCAATTCCTGACGAAATTGCGGTGTGAATGCTGCGCTGCTGAACTGAAGCTGATGCTGAATAAACTTCACTGCTGAATGTTGATGAAGAACGAAGGATGAATATATCTGAATGAATAGAATGATTGAATAATACAATTTATGAAAAATTAATGAAAAATTAATGAATTATGACCTTGAAACTTGACCTTTGACCTCTAAACTCCTCTGGGGTTATAATTGAGTCATAATAAACATTTGTGCTAAGTTAGAAGAAAATCCGTGTAAGTCTAAATTTTGCGGTAACTGGGACTTGAACCGCCAACTTTAAGCTCAGGGTTAAAAAAAAAAAAAAAAAAAAAAAAAAAAAAATTAATAATAATAATTTATATGTATAGATATGCCTAACGCGCCATATGCACTTACCACGAGACATGTTCACATTCACACAAAGATTTGAGGTGAAAATTGCATTCCCTCAGCTGGATTCGAACCTGTGACCTTTAGACTACGAGACTAGGGCTTAAACCACTAAGCCACCAAACCTGTTGTAAACTGCATGGAGCAGGTCACATTTATAAAGAGAAGTGACAGCTAATCAGGGCCAATTGGTAACAGCTGTGGTACCTCTCCACCTTTAGAGCTCAGCGAAACGCATCCCTCGAACTTCTGCCTCTCACACGCAAACCGTTTGTCTGACAGACAAAATGGAGATACCGTGAGAATTAGAAGATTCCAATTAATATTCAGTGTCAAATGTGTTTCTTTAATGTAAACACTTTCGAGTTGACAGCAATTTCCGTTTAGATTTTCTGTCGTGGAATGTAAAATCTCATTTAAACAGAGAGTGGGTGAGGCAGGAGGCATCGATCGGTTAGACTTTTTTCCGCTTAGAAGCTCACAGCTCCCAATATGTATGTCCATTTGGCTCCAAAGAAACATTTCTACGTCCGCAACAATATTATCTACAGTTAGATACCAAAATCATCCATGAGGAGTTCCATTTTTGTGAGTTGTCGCGATCTTAAAAATGTCTGGTGTTCTTTTTTATTCCCTCTTCTCCACTCTGGCAGTTGATCTGTACACTCTAGAAATCACTCAAATTGATGTTTCATGCATCAAACATGGCTTATTAATTTGAAAACTATGCATTTTTTTTAAAAGGTTGAATTTTAACAATGAAAGACGAAAGATAGCTGAACAGTTAGTTGAAGGAATGAACTTTGTAGGATGAATTAGCAGTGAGCTTGAAGTGTTTGAAATCAGTGCAAAACGCTTTGCGTTTTGCCGATTTCCTAATGGATTCCCAATAGGGATTTTGGGTGTAATAAACCTTTAAATATCTCTGAAGTTATGAATTTTATGAAAAAATAGTGAATGATGGAAATGTGCTCCCATGCAAGACGAACATGGGACACTTTGAATCGAGTTTCTACGATGAAGTATGAACGAGTAGGAGGAATCATAATTTTGCATGAAATATTAATTTCATAAAAAGTTGAATTTCTTTGAAATTATGGATTTTATGAAAAAACTGTTCATGAGCTTTTGTTGTCTGGAATGAGCTGAACATTTAGACGTAAGAATGGTCTTTCTAGGATGAATTGTCGGGGAGAAGAAGAGATTTGAAACTTTTCATAATTTTGGTTTAATTGCTTATTAATTATGAAGTTATGAATTTTTTTGAAAATTTTATTTGAAAGCAAGCATGTGAAAAATGGGCTGAATATGAGGATGGTTGAAGATAGTTTGTGGAATGAAGCGTGTTGAAGATATGGCCGGACATGAAATTGGGCGGAATAATAATAATAACTAGAATTGCAATTCCTTGAAGAAATTGCGGTGTGAATGCTGACGCTGATGTTGAAGAAGCTGACGCTTCACTGCTGAATGTTGATGAAGAACGAAGGATGAATATATCTGAATCAACAGAATGGTTGAATAATAGAATGTTTGAAAAATGTGGAATATTTGGAAGTTTGAATGGATTTTCTAGCTGAATTGAGGAATGAATTATGACCTTGAAGTATGACCTCCAAAATGTTATCAGTTCATCTTTGAGTCAGAATCAACATTTGTGCAAAATTTGAAGAAAAACCGTGGAAGCGTTCATGAGAATGCAGTCACAAAAGGCAACGTCACAGTGACCTTGAAATTTGACCTTTGACCTCTAAACTCTTGTGATGTCATCTCTGAGTCATAATGAACATCTGTGCAAAATTTTAAGAAAATCCGGTGAAGTCTAAAATTTGGTGTTGGAACGGGGAATTGAACCCCCAACCCTGTGTTCAGCTCAATCTGGATACTACCATGTAATGTCCTGAAGGAGCTGAACATGTAGAATGTGGTATGAAGTTTATCGGATGAAAACTGACTGAGTAAAGGCAACTTGAATTGTGTGTGTATGTGTGTGTGTGTGTGTGTGTGTGTATGTGTGTGTGTGTGTGTGTGTGTGCTTAATGTGCCATATGCACTTACCACGAGACATGCTTCCCTTCACACAAAGATTTGAGGTGAAAATTGTATTCCCTCAGCTGGAATCGAACCTGAGACCTTTGAACTACGAGACCTGGTCTTAAACCACTAAGCCACCAGACCTGTATTCAATAATATAACAAGAGAACTATATATTGCTATGGTGCTGTGGTCACAACTAATCAGGGCCAATTGGTAACAGCTGTGTTACCTCTCCACCTTTAGAGCACACCGAAGCGCATGCCTCGAACTTCTGCCTCTCACACGCAAACCGTTTGTCTGACAGAAAAAATGATCGTACCGTGAGAATGAGAAGATTCCAATTAATATTCACTGTGAAATTTGGGTCTGTATTGTAAACAATTTGGTTAGGCCAGCAAGTTGAAAATGGAGTTCATTTGACATCCGATCATGGAGTGTAGCTCCATCCACTCACTGTTTGATTTTGAGTTTGCGTGCCTTCAAACAAGGCTGTCTCATGAGAAAACTATACATTTGTTGAAAAAACTGTTCATAGATTATGAAAGAGGGAAGTCAGCTGAATATTTATATGTTAGAATCATGTTTCTAGGATGACGTATGAATGAGCAGATAGGTTTGGCGTCATGTCCAAACTCTTCGAGTTTGGATCCTTCCCTATTCATTTGCATGGAGAGACTTTTATGTTTAATAAACCTTTAATATCTCTGAAGTTATACATTTTATGAAAAAATTGTGAATTATGAAAGTGTGCAACTGTGCACGACGAACAGGAAGAGCTTGAAATCGAGTTTCTACGATGAAGTATGAATGAGTAGGGACCATCATAATTTTGCATGAAATATTAAAATTCATAAAAGTTGAATTTATTTGAAATTTTGCAGTGTAGCAAAAAATTCTGAATCATACAGATTAATGTCCTGAAATAGCTGAACAATTGAAGGTGTATATGAAGTTTGTGGGAATAAGTATGAATGAGTGGCTGGGATCTGAATATTTTTCATAAAACGTTGAAGAAGTATGAAATTATGAAATTTTTTGAAAATGTTGAAATGGTCCTAGAAAGCCCTTGAAGAGCTGAAAATAATGATATGTGGAACATGTATGAAGGTTGAAGTATGTTGAAGTTATTGAAGGCCTAAAAAGTGGCGGAATAAAAATAATAATAATAATAAGAATAAATACGCAGAATATTAAAGCTGTGAATGCTTTCAGCATTCACACCAATAATAAATACGTAGAATATCAATGCTGTGAATGCTTTCAGCATTCACACCAATAATAAATACGTAGAATATCAATGCTGTGAATGCTTTCAGCATTCACACCAATAATAATAATAACTAGAAATGCAATTCCTGACGAAATTGCGGTGTGAATGCTGCGCTGCTGAACTGAAGCTGATGCTGAATAAACTTCACTGCTGAATGTTGATGAAGAACGAAGGATGAATATATCTGAATGAATAGAATGATTGAATAATACAATTTATGAAAAATTTATGAAAAATTAATGAATTATGACCTTGAAACTTGACCTTTGACCTCTAAACTCCTCTGGGGTTATAATTGAGTCATAATAAACATTTGTGCTAAGTTAGAAGAAAATCCGTGTAAGTCTAAATTTTGCGGTAACTGGGACTTGAACCGCCAACTTTAAGCTCAGGGTTAAAAAAAAAAAAAAAATAATAATAATAATTTATATGTATAGATATGCCTAACGCGCCATATGCACTTACCACGAGACATGTTCACATTCACACAAAGATTTGAGGTGAAAATTGCATTCCCTCAGCTGGATTCGAACCTGTGACCTTTAGACTACGAGACAAGGGCTTAAACCACTAAGCCACCAAACCTGTTGTAAACTGCATGGAGCAGGTCACATTTATAAAGAGAAGTGACAGCTAATCAGGGCCAATTGGTAACAGCTGTGGTACCTCTCCACCTTTGGAGCTCAGCGAAACGCATCCCTCGAACTTCTGCCTCTCACACGCAAACCGTTTGTCTGACAGACAAAATGAAGACACCGTGAGAATTAGAAGATTCCAATTAATATTCAGTGTCAAATGTGTTTCTTTAATGTAAAAACTTTCGAGTTGACAGCAATTTCCGTTTAGATTTTCTGTCGTGGAATGTAAAATCTCATTTAAACAGAGAGTGGGTGAGGCAGGAGGCATCGATCGGTTAGACTTTTTTCCGCTTAGAAGCTCACAGCTCCCAATATGTATGTCCATTTGGCTCCAAAGAAACATTTCTACGTCCGCAACAATATTATCTACAGTTAGATACCAAAATCATCCATGAGGAGTTCCATTTTTGTGAGTTGTCGCGATCTTAAAAATGTCTGTATATTTACGAGGGGAGCTGCAGCTCAGTTTAAAAAATAGGCCATCGTGAGATTAGCTGAACATCAGGGTATAGAGGCATACTACAATAAATTATCTGAACGTTTTTTTCAGCAAACAACTAAAGAAAAACGTATTAGGGACCTCTAAGACCATATAATATTGACAGAAAAGTGTATAATATGTGAGCTTTAAGAACTAGGCCAAATGTTCATTACAACACTACTTAAGACAACCCAGAACAACTTCAGTGGACAGTAGGCCTACCAATGCAACTTAATCCAGGCAATCAAGGCAAAATTAGCAATAAAATAACACAAAACATAACACACATAGCTACACAGACAGTTAAGGGAACAGTTAACCCGCGCCGGGAGAAGGTGTGTATTTTACTCACTATTTGTAGAGGAAGGCCATTAGCTGAAGTTTGCCGCTACCAGCTAGCCACTCGGTGCGGACATAGTTCTCCTCACGGAAAGTGCGATAAACTTTCTTTCTCTCCACACGCATTGGCCTGCCGTCAGATTTGATTTTTAATGGCTTCTCAAATGGCAGTTTGGTAAAATTATTTGTTACTAAATACTCAAAATCTCCACCCTCCATAACTGTTCTTGCTAATATGATAACAATGCAAACATGCTAATCTCCCGCTATTATTATTGTTGTTAAATTTCAGTGACGTTGATCATGATGCTTTGATTTGATTGGTGTGAAGCCAAAGACCGAGTGGCTTCCCTTGGCACCCTTATGACACCCTCCTGACCAATCACAGGAGGGCAGTGTCAAGACAACAGCCTCACCTGATTGGTCAATCCTTCTTTCTTTTTTTCACTAAGGGATGCCAGCTTGGGCTGGCTTCCTCGGGACATACAGTGTGTGGTGTCGTGTTTCGCCGCGTCTTCAGTATGTAACTTTAAAGGGGCGCTGTTTCGCGCATTGTGAAATGCTCAATGAGAGGAGAAAAATGGGGAAGAAATGACAGGAGCACAGCACCAAATAATTACCGAAACTGTTAATATAAATGTTTTTATTGGATGACAACTACAGCCTAAAAAACAGGGAAGCCTGGCTTCCCTTGGCCTCCGGGAGAAAACGCCACTGGCTGGAGCTGCACTAGAGGACCGAGACAGAACAACAGGAGTTTGCAATTAGCCCAGCCAGGTACCTGTAGCTATACCATTAGCTAACGTTGTCACTCTCCAAAATGCATGTCATCATCAATCTATCAGTAGGCTAACATTATGAAAGGGACAAGCTTTATTAGCTAGAGTAGCTTACCAAAAGTTATTACCTGTTCATCAGTGCCTGATGGTGCATCTGAAAAGACGGATATGGCACCGCATTCGTTTTCAGGGATTTCTTATTTTTATTTTCTCGAAGTCGTCCGGTCTGAAATGATCGCTACAAATACACTGTTCGCAAACAGTTTCCGCCGGTGTATTGATGTCCAAGCCAGCAGCAACAAGCCACAGTTGCGTCCTTTCTGGATCTTGCACAGGAAATTTGTGGAAATTTTGTGGTGTCCATCTGTAGGGTTTATTTGTACAATTCCTGAATGCACACTGACGCACCATGTTGCCTAGTCGTTCGTTTCAGTTTCTGTCCCACGCTGCTCTGTTTACTTTCTGCTGTAGTGATTTGGTTACATAGCAAAGTAAAATTCCGCTTCTGCTGAGAAAGTAGTCACTCAAAATGCGATAATTCATGCAATGCAAGGTTGTTTTTATTTCTAAAATGATTCTATCAACACAGACATTTACATCTGTAGTCTAGCGTTATAATTGATTAGCCTCGGGTGTACTGTGGAGTGGGTAAGACTGTTTTAGTAGCAGCTCTGCCTGACCCCAATCTCGTGCGCTAGCCTAGCACGAGCCAACTCTGCAACTAGAAGGACTGAATGAAATGTGTTGAAAACTGTCTCCAATGATAAATAACACTCAGGCTAACTTGGGAATCAGGCCCTCTGTCCAAAATTCCAAACTATCCCTTTAAGACACGTGGTACACCCCAACACACGATATAAGCCACTGTTCTGTAACTATCGAGAGGTGCCATGCGGCTCTGACCCTGCTGCTATCATGCTCCATGAAATCCTCTGTATGTCTTCTGGAAACTCCTGCAATAAACTTGGAACACTGATTTAAAACGTCCAGTCTACAGTCCTTTGTCTTTTGTCAGCCTGGGGAACGATTTGGCTACTACAAGATCTTTAGGGAAGAAATTGTGTGGCATTAGATAAAACAGAGATCAAACCAGGTCAGTTTAGGCTCACCAAAGTGAACCCATGCAGGTCAGACATGCCAAAAGGGAAAACAATCTCAGAGGATCTCAGGAATAGAGTTGTGATGCTGCACATTTGTCTGGGGACAGCTATACATTTATTTAAAAAAAGTTTGAGCTATCGGTCCACCGTGAGGCAGATCATCTACAAATGAAGAGCTTTAAGAGTGACTGAACATCTGCCTAGGAGTGAACTTCCTTCAAAAATATCCACAAGCACCACAAAAAAAGTGATTTTTCAGTTAAAAGCCAACCCAAACATCTGCAAATCATCCAGTGATTTGCAGACCTCTCTTGCAGCATCTGGGACAGATGTGCATGGTTCCACTATAAGGAGAACACACAGTCAACATGGCTTTCATGGGAGGGTTGCTGAAGAAGCCTCTGCTCTCAAAAAAGAACAAAACTGCTTGTCACTACTTTGCCAGAGAGCACCTGGAGATACCTGAAGAATTATTCTGTGGACAGTCGCGGGGGAGAAATCGCAGCAGTTGCTTGTTGCAGCGCATTGCAGGGAGTCGCAGAAGATTCAACATGTCAAATCGCAAGGTCCAGTTTTGGAACGTCCAGGCCAGCTCGTTGCGAGCGGCTGCGAGCAGTTGCAGTTGCATCTCGTTGCAAGGCGAATCTTTGGTCGGAACTGGGTTAAGTTTTCTGTTAGCTGATAGAATGTGACGTATAGCTCAGAATCTTCTGAAACAAAATTACACAGCTCTACATCCCTCTAGGAACGAAGAGAGGTCAATGATGGACATGTGGTAAGACAGATGGAATCATCTTTGGAAACGATGGAAAACAAGAAGACATCTTTAAAATTAACTGAAACACATTGGCTTGTGCCTTGGTGTAATACATGATGGATTACATTATATGGTGTAAATATATATATTTTTATCATATATTAATTGAAAATCATCAGGCCTACCTAATTTCATTTCATATAGCCTACTATACAAAGGAGAATACACATATTTGCTTGACATTTAGATTTTTGTTATATTGACTAATTCACTGGGGAGATAGTTTAACTATTTTTCACACTATTTCAAACTTGGTCCAACAGAATTAAATGTTTTGAAGTAAAGTAGGCTAACAAAGGCCCATGTAATGTCTAGATATTCAGAAAGTTGAAATAACTCAAAGTGGCTAATTGAAAAAATAAAGGAGGCTTAAAGCTATATTTTTTTTTCTTAAAAGCAACAGACAAATTTGCAAGGTGTGGCTATTTACTGGCTGTATTACTTGACCTTAGGAAAAAGCTGTTTCAATGGTGTAGTTGGCCTAAAATATTTGTAAGTGACCTCATTTATAAATTGAGAAGTGCTCTACAGATTGCCTACATCATACAAGACTGGGGTACACCCATGGGGTAACAAAATCACAAAAAATATTAGGTTAGCAGCAGTGCTGTTTAAATCGCGCTGCAGATGAAAAGCCTACCAATATGCTACTGGCAAAATGTAACGCGATGTTGGGACGCTGTTCCTCTGTAATCCTGACGTCAGGGCAACATACTGTGCTATCTGGGTGGGCAAGAAGAGACAGTAGAACATGTGATAATGCCTTGTGAGAGGTATTAGGAAGACAGAAGGCAGGTGAGGGGAAAATTCAGAAAAGAAAAAGTACATTTTGATTGAATCAAATTGTACTTTTACTTTTCTGAATTTTATTTTTATAGATATTCAACAAAATAATTCCATTAAGTGTCATCAAATTCTATTTAATTATCTTAGGCTAACAATGTTAAATTTGTTTGGAAAGATATATGTTATTAATTGTTTTATTTATTTATTTGTATGGAGGTTGTAATTTACTCCACACTCCATACCAGTTGATCGGTAATGCATCAAAAAGTTGTTTGCCAAACACCAGAAAACAAAACAAAACAAAAGTCAAGTCAACTTTATTTATGTAGCACATATAACTGCTGAGGACGACCAAAGTGCTTTACAGTAAAAAGAGTAAAACAATAGACACCGATACATCATAATTTATCATGTTAAAAGTAACAATAAAAGTAAACTTTAAAATATCATAAAGATAATAGGCATAGTGCGGCTGGGATAAAACACTCATCTAGAGATGAAGGCCAAAGAGAAGAAGAAAGAAGGGTTCCACCTTCCACACCAGTTGGTGGCGGTCATGTACCCATTTATTGTTTGCTAAACGCCAAAATAACTCGAGATTAAGAAGATGCTGTCGTCATTCTAAACGCGACGTAGACCTAGCTTTAGCTCATGCTTTTTCTCCACGCTGTTTACCACACGTTGTGATTTCATCCGTCTTCTCTTGCTCTGTTAATCGTTCATCATGGAGGAAACCGGCACAAAGTCCACGGGGAAGAAACCTAAACGAGCCAATATGAAAGACGACCCCGTTAAAAACTTCGAGAAATGGAAGAAAAAATACAACAAGACTAAAGCACAAGTCAAGCTAGAGAGAGCGCAGAGGAAGAAGCCGGAATGGCAGGTCGAACGGGAGTACATCGACAAACTCGTTAGCAGATACCCAGACTTCAACACAAAGGACGCGGTCAGGTTTTCAGACTTCCCCATCTCAAAGAAAACCTTGTTAGGCCTGCAGGAGGCTCAGTACCGACAGCCCACAGAGATCCAGAGGCAGACCATCGGCTCCGCTCTCCGAGGGAGAGATGTGCTAGCCGCAGCGAAGACCGGCTCTGGGAAAACACTCGCCTTCCTCATCCCGGTGCTTGAGTGTTTGTACCGCCAGCAGTTTAGCTCCGACGACGGCCTGGGTGCTCTCATCATCTCCCCCACCAGAGAGCTGGCCTACCAGACCTTTGAGGTGCTCCGCAGGGTGGGCAAGAACCACGACTTCTCCGCCGGGCTCATCATCGGGGGGAAGGACGTCACGAGCGAGTCGGAGCGGATCCACCGCACCAACATAGTCATCTGCACGCCGGGCCGCCTGCTACAGCACATGGACCAGACCGCCGCCTTCACAGCCTCCAGCCTCCACATGCTGGTGCTTGACGAGGCAGACCGCATCCTGGACATGGGTTTCGCGGAGACACTCAACGCCATCGTGGAGAACCTCCCCGCGTCCCGACAAACGCTGCTGTTCTCCGCCACGCAGACCAAGTCCGTCAAAGACCTGGCCCGGCTCAGCCTCAGAGAGCCAGAGTACGTGTGGGTTCACGAGAAGGCCCGCTTCAGCACGCCCGCCACGCTGGAGCAGAGCTACGTGGTGTGTGAGCTCCACCAGAAGATCAACATGCTCTACTCGTTCATCAGGAGCCACTTGAAGAAGAAGACCATTGTGTTCTTCGCCTGCTGTAAGGAGGTGCAGTACCTGTTCCGCGCCCTGTGCCGCCTCAGACCGGGCATGCCCGTGCTGGCTCTGCATGGCAAGCAGCAGCAGATGAAGAGAGTGGAGGTTTACAATGACTTTATCCGGAAGCAGAGCGCTGTTCTGCTGGCCACGGACATCGCCGCTAGAGGCCTGGACTTCCCCGCGGTGAACTGGGTGCTGCAGTTTGACTGTCCGGAGGATGCAGACACATACATCCACAGAGTAGGCCGCACGGCCCGGTATAAGGAGGGGGGTGAGGCTTTGCTACTACTGCTGCCCTCAGAGGAGAGAGGCATGGTCGGCCAGCTGCACGATAAAAAGGTTCCCATTAATAAGATCCAGGTGAGAGCCGACACACACGTACACGCGCACACAGAGCAGAGAAATACAATGCATTACAATGTGCTGTCATCTAGTACAGTAACAGTGAACAACCTGTCATTGTGTAGATGCTGTATTGGATTGTTCATGTTTGCCTCAACACAGTGCAGGGCAGGCGGTCACATAATGATGGATAGATAACATGTCATACATGGTTCAGGTTAGCTGTGTCTCTACACAGGGAGACTGGATGAAGAGAATGTATGAAGGTATATGTGGTGCATAAGTCTTTAGCACATGTAACTGCAGATTTTGAATGCGTACACTGAAGTCACAAATGTGTAACAGTAGATTTGAAGTCGTAAATATTTGTTTTGCATGCAAACTCTAAAGTCACAAATGTGTAACAGTAAATTTGAAGTCGTAAATATTTTTTCTACCATTGTGGACACAAAATAGGGGCTACGAGTTCACAAATCGTTGTTACGGGTGCACAAATCCTATCCTGTGCATCACAACTTCAAGGAGTCATGCGCTTGACACTTTTGCTACAATCATTGCAGCACAGTTGGTGCAAAACACATTTGCACACCCGTGTTTCATAATGTGAGAACATGCCCAAAATTTGTGCATTCGTAAACCCAAATGTGAACTAACGCATCAGAAGTTGCACATCTGTGAAAAATGTCCTCACAAATAAAATTATATCGAGCACAGCATTTTAATGAGCGAGCACAAATCCATCGATACAACTGCTCGAATCTGTTCCTACAAGTCTAAACTGAGGGTTTTCTCTGCTCGAATCTGCTCCTGCAAGTCTCAGCAGTGGGTTTTTTGCAGGTAGATTTGCACCACGTCCAGGTGGTATATTTGGTGCAAAAGTATTTCGTACCTGTTACAGTAGAAAATGGACACACTAGTTTAAAAATAAGTGCACAGACTGCACAACCAGACTAACTGGGTTTTGATGACACGTACACATCTGCTTCTGTTCTTGTCCGTGATACATATGTTTATGAATCAGAATAATTTTGAACTGTAATCTAAGGCTGGGCGGTTGGACCTCAAATCGATGTCAACATTAATTGGATAATTGACCTCGATTACGATTAAGGAACCATTTTTTAGTTTTTGCCCTCATAGGGAAATGTTTGTACTGAAAATATTCTCAACTATTAAAGCCACTACGAGTAAGTCGGCACGTTGGCGACACCTTTGAACAAAAGCGGTAGTATTATTACGACGCCAGCTGTCGTGAAGCTGTTTTGTAGCTCGTGCAGGGAGTGCAAGATTCAAATAATCAGGAAGCAATATGGTGCGTGGCGTGTCCGTGTGTTGAAAGTGTGAGGGCACCGGACTCTTTTCGGCTCCGTGAGTCTATGGGTGACACAGCATCAACTAATGCCAGTAAGTGCTAAACACACCTGATTGCAATGAGTTGATGCATTGTCACCTCTCACGGAGCTGAACGAGTCCCCGTGTCCTCACACAAAGCGAATGAACGAGAGATGGCAGTTAGTTAGTATGGATCACGATGAGGTAATGTGTTTATGTTGTAAATAATGACTATTTCCGATGAATAATGGTCATCTGATGATGCTGGTGAGGCAAAGTAAACTTTGTTTTAGTAGGCTACCGCTCATTCATTTAGGAGTAAACACTGCAGTCTAGGTTCGCTGCGTGAAATTGTGTATAGGCTACGTTGCTTGGCAACGCCCTCCCGCTCGTCTACCACTCTCCCTTTTAGCTTTTCTTCATTGCATTTTCTTTTTTTTCTTTGATGGTTCAGCCCCGTTATCAGTCATTATGACGACAAACAACTGTCTCAAACAAGGCTCCCGCTCCCCTTCCCTCACCTGGAGGGATAGGCTTCTCAATTCACGTTCCTGCGCCACGCTGAAATCTGTGACCTATACGGATATGTGACCATAGAGCATGCACGCGTGAACCGAAAATCGGTCTAGGTGTACGACCAGATCAAATGCAGTAATAAAAACTATTTAAAAACGTCTTTCTTTGCACTGATGGTCTGGTTTGCTGTTAAAGGTAATTTATGATTATGAGAGGAAACATGAGGCTGTTTAAAAGATATTTAAATGTTACTCGTAGCCGCTTTAAGTGGGTATATTTTTTCAAATGCAAGTGCATAACTTATCTTTGTCATTTTAAAACAATTCAGGAAACACACAAATTAATTATTTATGTTTTAACTTTATTGAATATTTCAAACTAAACACAAAGCATCATTTGAAATGAAAAGGTCACATTTTAGTTTTAATTTATAATTTCATTTATTAATAATGTGGGACCCTACTCAATTTATGGCAATTGAAACGCCAAAATAAGCGAACTGAGCCACCCCGACCCCACCCGATCTGCTCAGTGGAAACGAGGCATAATTGTGTTGGCCGTTTTATATTGATGATACTTCTATTTACTACTTCATCAGCAGCTGTAGCCTTTTCGTTTTTCCGCCTAACACTACATTTTACGAGATCACAATGAACTAATCACAATGAGCTACATGTCCACCAAATTCTCATTTTAACCCCATGGACCTATAAAGAAATGGACAGCGGACTGAAAACCGTTGGAACGTGAAGCCATTCATTCCTTTTTTTTTTTTTTTTTTCAATATTTTTATTGAAAATGTGGCACAGTGCATATATAGACATGTAAACTTGACAGCAAGCCAAAACAAATGCCACATTTCTGATTTTTCTTCTTTTTTTTTACAAACATTACAGGAAGGGATAATCCAGCTGTAATTAACATCATCATCATCATCATCATCATCATCATCATCATCATCATAATAATAATAATAATAATATCTAAAATACAATAACATGTACAAATAATACAAATAAAACAATTAGCACACAGAAATAAAATACAAAAATAAATAAAATAAAATAAAATAAAATAAAAGGGGGGATGGGGTGGGGCCTAACAGTCAAGAGTAGATCTGCAACGATTAATTAATTAATTAATCAATCGTTTAAAGTACATTTTTTAAAGAGGACCTATTATGCTACTTTTCTGGTCTTAATTTCTTGTTTTACACTGCTATAGAGCAACCTGACACGAATCACATCACAAAAAACTATGTAGATTTTCGGGAAGCTCTTTCTCTTATTTTGGCGATCCAGCACATCCTGTCAACACTTGAGTGTGTGTGCTTCGGCTCCCTCCGCCTGTGCTTCGGCCATCTCCGCTCCCCTCCCCCCCCTCCTGCAAACCCCACTCCGTTGTGATTGGTTACCTTCCTTCCGGAACACTTTCAGTGGCGGGAAGTGCGAGCATGGACCTATAAGGGCGTGAGGCAGACGCGAGGCAGACGCGAACAGGGAAGTGACAGCATTACCATACATGGAAACATCCGCGTGGAGACCTCACAAAGTTTTATGCGACGGCACAAATTATGAAAGGGTAGACCGCTTTGAACACGTGACTTCTCGACTGGCTAGAATAGTGTTTAGTGCTCTGCACAGACACCCCAGACGGTCAGCAGGGAATATGTCGAAATGCATGTAAGTCATTATTTGATAATTTAGTATGGTTAAGCATGACTATGAATCATCATAACAACGTTTATAGGTCATAAAAGTCAAAAAGCATCATAGGTCCTCTTTAATAAAACATTTCCAAATTCTCTGATTACAGCTTCTCAAATGTGAATATTTTCTGGTTTCTTCAATCCTACTATGACAGTAAACTGAAACATCTGCGTGTTTTAGACAACAACACATTTGAGGACGTCAACATGGGCTCAGGAAAATTTATCAATACCCTTCACCATTCTCTGACATTGTACGGACCAAAACAGCTATCGATCAACAATCGATTAATCGAGAAAACAATCGGCACATCAATCGATCATCAAAACAATCGTTAGTCGCAGCCCTAATCAGGAGGCATAGAAGAAAGCGAGTTGAAAAACGTTAAGAAGGATTGCCACTTGTTGTAGAACTTGTCTGTGTTACCTCGCAGTGAATATTTAATCTTCTCTAATTTGAGGAAAGACATGACATCACTGAGCCATCGAGAGCTGCAGGGAGCTTTAGTTGACTTCCAGTTAAGGAGAAGCTGCCGTCTCGCCAGTAAAGAGGTGAAAGCTAAAATGTCTAATTGCTTGGAAGTATAACGCTTGTAATCAACAGGAATCCCAAATATAGCAATATGAGGAGAGACAATTATTGTCCTCAAAAGTATTTTTGACATTGTATCAAAGTAGTTCTGCCAGAAGCGAGATAGTAGAGGGCAAGAATAAAACATATGGGTTAAATTACAGGATGAAGAATGACATCTGTCGCAGCTATCGATGACACTGGGATAAATTTGTGACAGTCGAGCTTTGGAAAAATGGACTCTAAATATCACTTTGAACTGTATGAGTGTCAAACGAGCGCAAGTTGAGCTTTTGTGAATTTTGTCAAGAGCTAACTCCCAGTAGCTATCCTCTAAGTTCAGCCCCAGTTCCTGCTCCCAGGCCGTCTTGACCTTAGTGGATGGTAAGTTGTCATAGGACAGGAGTTTGTTATACGTTTTAGAAAAAAGAGATTTTTGAAAGGGGCTGGAACAGAGAAACTCTTCCCACAACTTAACCGTAGGTGAGGAGGGGAAGGTTGGAAACAGCGATTTGACACAGTGTCTGATTTGAAAATAGCGAAATAAATGAGAGGGAGGGAGCTGATATACACAAGACAGGTCTGTAAAGCTACGGAAAATACCGTCTCTATACAGGTCTTTAAAGAGGACCTATTATACTACTTTTCTGGTCTTAATTTCTTGTTTTACACTGCTATAGAGCAACCTGACACGAATCACATCACAAAAAACTATGTAGATTTTCGGGAAGCTCTTTCTCTTATTTTGGCGATCCAGCACATCCTGTCAACACTTGAGTGTGTGTGGTTTGGCTCCCTCCGCCTGTGCTTCGGCCATCTCCGCTACCCTCCCCCCCTCCTGCAAACCCCACTCCGTTGTGATTGGTTACCTTCCTTCCGGAACACTTTCAGTGGCGGGAAGCGCGAGCATGGACCTATAAGGGCGCGAGGCAGACGCGAGGCAGACGCGAGGCAGACGCGAACAGGGAAGTGACAGCATTACCATACATGGAAACATCCGCGTGGTGAAGTCACGAAGTTTTATGCGGCGTCACGAATTATGAAAGGGTAGACCGCTTTGAACACGTGACTTCTCGACTGGCTAGAATAGAGTTTAGTGCTCGGCACAGACACCCCAGACGGTCAGCAGGGAATACGTCGAAATGCATGTAAGTCATTATTTGATAATTTAGTATGGTTAAGCATGACTGTGAATCATCATAACAACGTTTATAGGTCATAAAAGTCAAAAAGCATCATAGGTCCTCTTTAAAAAATATCAGGCCTTTACCGTGCCATACAGCAAAGGTGGAGTCTGTAAGTGCGGGTTTGAATAGGTGATTCTTTAGTAAGGGAGCTGAAGTTGAAGCCGAAGTAAATGTAAACTGTCTGCTGAATTGGTACCAGATCTTGAGTGTGGAACTCACTACTTGGTTGTTTGTGAAGCCAGAGGGGCTGGTTGGGATAGAGGAGGTAAGTAGAGCCAATAGAGAAGACAAAAAACAAGACTGAGCTTCCAACTTACACCATGGTGGATCACTTGAATTAAACCAAAATGTAATTTTGTGGATGTGTGCCGCCCAGTAATACAGTTGAAAATTAGGAAGAGATAAACCACCTTTAAAGCCACTACGAGTAACATGGCACGTTGGCGTCCCCTTTGGACCAAAGCGGTAGTATTTTTACGACGCCCGCTGTCGCAAAGCTGTTTACTAGCGCGTGCCAGGCGCGTGAGTGTGAACTGAGAAGGGAGCAATATAGTGCATGTCCTTGTGTTGAAAGTGTGAGGACTCTTTTCGGCTCCGTGAGAGTGGTTTTGACACTGCATGAACTAATGCCAGTCACTGCCACACGCACCTGATTGCAATGCTGATTGCTAACTACTCTCTCTCACGGAGCTGAAAGATGTGTGTCCGACTCCTCACAGAAAGCGAATGAACGAGAGACGGCAGTTAGTATGGATCACGATGAGGTAATGTGTTTGTGTTGTTGATATAAATAATGACTATTTCAGATAATGGTTATCTGATGATGGTGAAGCAAAGCAAACTTTGTGTTAGTACCAACCGCTCATTCATTTAGGAGTAAACACTGCAGTCTAGTTTCGCTCTCGTGAAATTGTATGCACGTTGCTTGGCAACGCCCTCGTCCCCCCCGTAGCCCCCACTCTCCCTTTTAGCTTTTCTTCATTGCATTTTCTTTTTTTTCTTTGATGGTTCAGCCCCGTTATCAGTCATTATGACGACAAATAACTGTATCAAACAAGGCTCCCGCTCCGCTTCCCTCACCTGGAGGGATAGGCTTCTCAATTCACGTTGCTGCGCCACACTGAAATCTGCGACCAATACGGATATGTGACCATAGAGCTTGCACGAGCGAACCGAAAATCGGACTGGGTGTGCGACCAGACCAAAAGCAGTAATAAAAACTATTTAAAAACGTCTTTCTTTGCACTGATGGTCTCGTTTGCTGTTAAAGGTAATTTATGATTATCAGAGGAAACATGAGGCTGTTTAAAAGATATTTAAATGTTACTCGTAGCCGCTTTAAATTTGCATCTCTCCAATAATGATTTACGGACTCTGGGAACCTTTCCACACCACAAGAAGCCTGAAATAATTCAATCAATGGTTTTAAAAAAAGTTTTAGGCAAAAATAGGGGGAGACAGTGAAACAAAAACAAAAATTTTGGCAGAATGTTCATTTTCACTGTATTAATTCTTCCAATCAAAGACAAGGGTAAACTTCTCCATAGTTGAAGGTCAGATTTGATTTTGGACAGAAGGGGGGAAAAGTTGGAAGAAAAAAGTAGCTTTAATGTTCTTGTTACATTGATCCCTAGATACTTGAAGCCAGATGGGCTAAACTTAAAAGGAATATTGGCCTGATTAAGTTGTAGTGCAGAAGCATTAATAGGATAGCATTCAGTCTTAGAAATATTCACTTTATACCCTGAAAATGAACCAAATGTCTTTAGGAAGGATAAGATGGCTGGTATAGACCGAATTGGGTCCGAGACATACAGTAATAGGTCATCAGCGTAAAGAGAGAGCTTAAATACCATGTCTGACCTTGATACACCGGTGAAAATGGGAGAGGACCTGAGATAGATAGACAGGGGTTCTATTGCTAGGGCAAATAATAAAGGGGACAAGGGACATCCCTGCCGAGTGCCACGAGATAGAGTAAAAAGGCTGGATTGAATGCCATTTGTAGTGACGCTGGCTTGTGGAGCTGTATAAAGCAGGCGTATCCACGAATTGAATATAGTGCAGGGCTCAACGCTAAGGTTTTTTTTCACTTGCCCGGTCGGGCAAATGGATCTGAATTCTACTTGCCCGAAGTCAATTTTTACTGGCCCCTATACAATTTTTTTTCTATTAGTCGTGTTCAAATAATTGTTATATTTGCTCTTTATTGACAATGTATAAACAAATCATGGACAGTATTATAGATGAGTTAAGGGTCATACTGAAAGTTGAGGCTATTATTCAAATATTATTTGAGTTGGAACATTTGTAATTTTTTTGTTTCTAAACCTACAATAACTGCAAACGAGACATGTTTTATGCAAACAAATCATGTAAAGAACTTTAACAGCACTTATTTTTATTTGTTTTACCTTATTCCTTTTACAACAGCAATTATTTAAAACTTCTTTCTGCAAACATTTTTTTAGGCCTACAACAATCTGTTTTAAAGTTGTTTTTTTTCACTATAGGCTATTATTTTAATGTGTGTATGAGTGATTTGATTCAAAATCTCAAAATTTGGCTCAGGCCAGGCTGTTTTGAACACTTTTCCAGTAGCTTACTTTTAAGCTCATGGTATGTAAAGTCAGACACCTCTGGGCCATTTATTGAGATCTATGCAGGCTGTAAAGATGCTCCTCTGATAACTGTTGCTGATGTTTGTGTTGAACTGCACATTAACTGGTAATAGGCTACTAGCAGCAGAGCTAACGTTAGTATCCTCGCTACTACTAGATTCACGTTGGGTGCATAATGCATTTAAAAAACGTGGATATTTTCGCTGCTTTTCAGACGGTCGGGGTCGACTTCACTCCATTTATAATGTACTCGTTGGCTTTTGGACTTTCTGTCACATCAACCTACTGCGTGTAGTTCTCTTCTCTACCTCTCTGGGTGTGTGCGCTCACCGGTGTTGTGCCGAGTCTGCGTGTGTGTGTATCGGCAGTGGAGCCCCGCCCCCCCTTCACAAAACGGAGCAGAGAGGAGAGGAGAGATGCAACGTAGCAGACACTACGCGCACAAAAATTAGCGTTAATGTAATAATTAGCACCAGTTAAATATGAAAATAGACCATAGACAGATTACGTGTATTTGGCGATTTAAAAAAAAAAAAATAAGAAATATGATTTTTTTTTTTTTATTATTCAAGAATTTCAGCGGAACCTCCCGGTTTCCCGGTCGGGCATGCCAGTTGTCATAGTTACTGGCCCGACATGGCATTTTACTTGCCCCGGGACGTCGGGCAATCCTTATTGTTGAGCCCTGTAGTGCCCATGCCAAATTTGTTCAACACAGCCAACAAGTAGTCCCATTCGACCCTGTCGAAAGCTTTTTCGGCATCAACAGAGATAACTAGTTCAGGAACTGTTGTGGTGCTTTTAGAATAAATAATATTTAAGAGGGTGCGTACATTATAGAACAGCTGGCGTCCTTTTATGAATCCAGTTTGTTCCTCTGAGACAATAGTGGGGAGAATGTTTTCCAATCGACGGGCCAGAGCCTTAGCAAGGATCTTAGCATCCACATTTATTAACGAGAGGGGTCTATATGAGCTGCAGAGCTTAGGGTCTTTGTCTTTCTGTAGAAGCAGACTTATTGAGGCTTGCCTCAAAGTGGGAGGCAGAGAGCCATTCTGTAAGGATTCAATGTAAACAGAATGCAACAGGGGGGCCAGTTTATGCTGAAATCGTTTAAAAAATTCAACTGGGTATCCGTCAGGGCCAGGAGCTTTATTATTTTGCATGGTTTTCATAGCGCAAGTAATTTCCTCTACCGTGAGTGGTGAGTCCAGTTGTTTGGCAACGTCTGGATTTATTACAGGGAAATTTAGACTGTCTAAGAAAGAATTAGTTTCGGTGGGGTCAGATGATGACTCCGACTTATATAGGGAAGAATAGAAAGATGAAAAACTGAGTTAATGGAAGTAGGATCAGTATGTAAATTGCCAGACGAATCTTTTATCTGAGCGATTACACGTGAGGCTCCCTGGCGGCGTAGCTGGTGAGCTAGGAGTCGACCTGCCTTATCCCCATGTTCATAATATGTAGAGCGTGAGCGCAAAAGCAAACGCTCCGCATCAGTGGTTGTGATGAGATCAAATTCAGTCTGTAAGTCTACACGACGTTTGAGCAAATTAGGACAGGGGCCGGCTGCAAGTTGATGATCTAAATTGCCAATATTAGTGGCGAGTTCTTGAAGTTTATTTTTACGGGTTTTGTTCAAATGTGCAGAATAGGAAATAATTTGGCCCCGCAAGACCGCTTTTAGTGATTCCCAAAGCAATGATGAAGAGATAGGTTCTAACTCGTTCTGATTGGTCGCAATAAAATCATCAATTGTGGTCGCAATTAACTTATTGAATTTTTGGTCTGACAAAAGTAAAGTATTGAACCTCCATAAACCAGAGTACTTAGGTTGAGGGGAGAGCTGAATATCCAGAGAGAGAGGGGCATGGTCAGAAATAACAATAGGATGATATTCAGCAGCTTTCACTTTAGAAATCAGTTTGGCATCAATAAAATAATAATCTATTCGAGAAAAGGACTGATGCATTGGTGAAAAAAAGGAGTATTCTTTTAAATGGGGGTTAATGAATCTCCAAGGATCAATGCAACCATTTTTTGACATAAAGTCAGAAATTGCCTTTGACATTGACGATGGGGTCAGGGAGCGGGGACTAGAGCGGTCAAGTTTGGGGTCAATTACACAGTTCATGTCGCCACCAAATATAAGCAGGGTGTTGTTCAACGAAGGGAGGCGCTCAAATAACTTATTCATAAAGTGTGGGTCATCAAAATTGGGGGCATATATATTTACCAATAAAATGGGAACATGAGACAGTGTACCTGAGATGATTAAATATCTGCCATTCGAATCAGAAATAGTTTTGGAAGCTGAAAATTGAATTTTATTACTAATTAAAATGGCAACCCCTCTGGCTTTAGAGTTGAAATTTGAATGATATATCTCAGAAACCCAGGGGCATTTTAGTCTGACCTGGTCCTTAGTACGCATATGAGTCTCCTGTAGAAACACTAAATCAGGTTTAAGACGTTTCAAATGAGCAAATACCCTCGACCTCTTAATGGGGCTCCCCATACCTTTAATATTCCAGCTCACAAACCTCACTGAGGAACCGAATTGAGGGATTCCTGAATTACTAGTACTAGCAGTCATTAGTTAAGATAAAGAAAGACAATGAGCATGGAGCCCCACACCCACCCCCCAAAAAAAAGGAGAAAGAAAAAAAAGGGGGGGGGAAAGAAAAAAGAGAAAAAGAAAAAAAGGCATGACAAAAAAAAGTAAAGGTGGACATAACAGCCAAAATAGCAAACACAGTCCGCCCCCCCCCTCCCTCCCTCCCTCCCACCCTAAAGCACTTACAACGACCCCATCCCCAAACGATGGTGAACCCAGTGCTGACTCACAGAGAGTCGAATCAGTAAGAAACATACTTACAGCTCTGAACTAACAGGAGCAGAATAGTTAAGCTTGGGCTCCTGCAAACTTGTCAGTGATGAACATTAGGGCACATATAAACAGGTCCACTTAAACGTCATATAACTTGGTGTGAAGATCAAATAATTAGCGAGTGTCCATTAATAGGTTTACTGCAACATCAACATTATTACTCTTTTGACAGTCCTCTTACTTGCTTAATGTTGAGATAAACGCCTTGGCCTTTTTTGGCGATGTGAATTCCCTCTAGGCACCGTTGTGCGTAATACGGAGGCGCGCCGGGTAGAACAGTCCAAAACGAATCCCTGGTATCTCGCGGAGCTGGCGGCGGACGTCGTTAAAAGCGGCTCGAGCTCGGGCCGTTTTCGCTGTGTGGTCAGGGAAGACAGAAATTACCATATCGCCAATCTTGATCCGCTGTTCGGCTCTGGCGCGCCTCAGGATGTCGACACAGTCCGTGTGATAATGCAGACGAGCGATAATAGGGCGAGGGCGGTCTCCGGGTCCTGGCTTCGGTTGAAGAGTGCGATGAGAGCGGTCGAGGAGGGGCTCTTTGTCAAGTTTAAATGCCTCCTTGAGCAGAGTAGAGACGGCCGTTGTAGTGGAGGAGTTGGCCGAACCCTCGGGGATCCCCAGGATCCTTATATTATTGCGCTGTGATCTAGCCTCAAGATCCTCACATTTATTATCCAACCTTGCGAGTTCGGCTGCCATATTGTCCACTTTAGCCTGGAGTTCGGCAACGTCGTCGGTGCAAGTGGAGAGGGAAGTTTCCATTTCGCCTATGGTGCACTTTAGAGTGTTTACCTCGGACTGGATGTTGGTTATACTTTGAGATAACTCCGACTTTACTGCCTGCAGCTCCGTCTTGATAGAAGATAAATTCTCGCCCAGAGCTGTATGAAGCTCAGTCTTGAAAATAGCAGCCATCTCGCTGCGTAGGGAGCGGAGCAGCTCGTCGGAGGTAGCAATATCTGCCGGGGGGCTAGCGCCTCTGTCCGGGCGTGCATGGCCACTGTGTGGCGGGGATGCCGTATTCACGGCAGGCCGTTGTAGTTGAGGAGGTAAATTGCTCCCGGGTTTCGGTTTAGGAGGCATTTTGGAAGGCAATAAGTCGAAAGTAATGTGTTGGAATTAAATTCACACCAAAAAAATTAGTAAAAATGTGCCAAAAGTAAATAATTTAGCGAATGTTGCAGGAGCTTCCAAAGTCACGTCTTACTCCATTGATTGCTAAGCCGGAAGTCCGAAGCCATTCATTCCTATGAAAGCTGCTCATTGGAGCAGGGCGACCATTCAGGAAGTGACTTTCTGCTTCATGGGTGCCGACACACCCCTGACGTTACTCATTCTCCAGCAGTGTAACGTTATAATATGTCCGTGCATTAAGCTAAGCGGGACGAGCACAGTTGCATTGTTTATCGACCATGTTACTAATCCCCGATGATTCTCTATCTGTAATATTTAAAGTACACCCCGTCGTCGTAAAGTAATATAGTGATAAACAAAGATTCCTCCCACCATCAGAGGCCGGGCCGGCCGAAGTTGTTTCACTACGACTCCTTTTAGCGGCTCAACGCCTAACGGCTAAAACTGAAAATAAAACGGCTGTAAAACGCTTTCGGTGACGTTTTGAAAAGCGAAAACTTCCATCCTATTAGTACATGGTCTAAAGAAAAGTATGAGCCTTTGATTGATATCCAGAAAAATTTAGCGGAGATACATTCTTGTTTGACGAAATTGTATTGGGAATGAATGGGGCTGGGCTCATAGATCTCCATTTTGTTTTACGGACCCGTCCCAGACAGTCTAATGCGTGTAATACCAGGCGTGGCCACCTGTCCATGCTGGCTGCTCGGAGAAGGCAGCGTCCTGGGGGCCTGTTTAACCCCCAGCCCTTGAACACATCGCCATGTAACGTGCATTTTTTTTCTCTTCTATTAATCCTAGGGGCTGTCAGTGACACGGGCTGCCTTTTCTTTATTTATTTAACTAGCTTTAGCTGCCTGATCAACTTTGCAGAGGAATGAAGTAGCGAGTCTTTACTTAAATCCGACTGTACACTTAAACTGGGTGCATGAGGCACCTTAACGCCAACTTACAAAAATAACACCTTTAGCATGGGCCGCACACATGGCTGCACCAAGAGATCACTCACACTGACTAATACATTTAATTTGAATTGTATTTTTTTATTGTTTTTAGTAATTGGAATACAGGTTTTATCTACCTCGGTGGGTCTCAATCGACCTGGGCAGGCCGCCCCAGTAGAGCCTATGTTTGGGAAACACTTGTGTGGTCTGTGGGGGTCTGCTCTAGGGGTGTAAATCATAACTGTTTTGGAAAATCAATAAACGGAAACCTTAAAAATGGATTTTGAATATGTTCTGGAGACACGCACTTTTTCATTTCACATCACAAATAACACAAACTATTTGGGGAGGATAAAAGCTAGTCTGCAGATAGTCTGTCTGTCTCTCTGGGCGCACTCACACTAGGCAAGTTTGCCTGTTCCGTGCGATTGCCCCCCTCCCCACTCCCCTGCTGGCCTGTGCTCACACTGCTCGTGGCCTGGGCACGATTGCTCCTTCCCTACGTCACTGTGCGCGTTTGGGATTTGGAGCGTCTACTTGTAGGCTATACGGCTGTTTGTGAATATTTTAATCCGGCCAAATCTGCATCAAATATTCCACTTCCAACGAGAATCCTTAAGCTATTGTTTTTTAAATGTAGCCTTGACGTAATAGGTCGCGGTGGACAGTCTCATATATTTGTGCAGCGCGCTGTTTATTATTAATATAACGGCCCGTCATCATACTTACCGGATGGTTTTATACACATCGATCGCTCTATCAAGTAATCCAAGTCAGAACTTTTTGTATGGGCAGAGTGTTATTTTAACAGTGGTGTTTTCTCCCGGAGGCCAAGGGAAGCCAGGCTTCCCTGTTTTTTTCCCCATTTTTCTCCTCTCATTGAGCATTTCACAATGCGTGAAACAGCGCCCCTTTACAGTTACATTCTGAAGACGCGGCAGGGTTCAACACAACTTTTTTGGATCCGAGTTTTACTGGCCCCTTGTATATTTTCACTGGCCCTGCACACACTTTTTTTTTCTTCACAATTTAGTGTCAATAATTATTATACCTGTATTAGAGAAATAACCAAATCTAAAGGGAATATCTACACTCTAACAGTATAGATATTCCCTTTAGATTTGGTTATTTTTCTTTTAGTTAATTATATGAAATGTTGAGATTGCTCATACACATAATATAAAACCAGGCAACCATTGAATTTGAAGCCTACGACTGAAAGTATGTGGAAGGGGTCGGCCAGTATTTTAAAGTCCAGTAGTTTGATGATTGTTTTTATTCTTGACTTTGGGCAGTTTAATGAATAGTTCACTTGCAGAAGTCATGATCAAACATAGGGAAAAATAAGAGATGAAGGTCTGATCAGTCTTGGTGGTGTGGCAGGCTGTTTTTATTACTTTTTTTATATGCATTAGGGATGTGAATGTGTCGACCGAATGACCGGTTTTCCACTTGCGCTCAAGTTGACTTTAAAAATAGAATCGAAATCCGAAAATCAGGGGGTTATGCCGTTTTTTTTTTATACTTTATATTGAGTTTTTAGCACATCACATCTACACATAGTAGATCAACTTGCAGATGTTAATTCAGTGCAGATAAAACAAAACATTCAACAATGAACAAACAATTAAAACAAATACAAACAAAAACAGCCTGTGGGAAAACGTGATGTAGACAAAAAGATGAAATACATACATATGTAAAGATAAGCACAGCTCAAGTAGCTGCCTTACACGGTAAATGCAAACACACTGTGAGCTAGTGTCCTTATAGTTTATCTGAGTAAAGTATCCACTTCTGCCATCTCTTAGCATACAAATCTAACCTCAAACCTAACACACAAGTCAGTCGTTCCATTGTCCTTATTTCCTGAATGACATCAAACCATTGTTGCTGTTTAGGTGAATCAGGCTTATACCAGCTTCTAGTTATGGTTTTCCTTGCTGCTGTAAGGAGTACTTTTACCAAGTATCTGTCCCTCTGTAGAGTAACCAGTGAAATGTGACCGAAGTACAAGACAGTGCATGACAAAGGAATCTTATATCCAAGCACATTAATTAAGACTAAATGTACATCTTTCCAAAATGACTTCAGTTTTTCACAACTCCAAAAAATATGTGTGTGCAGGGTTTTTCCTGCATTCAAAAAATTTTGGCGCCCCCCAAAGGAATTTTGTCACCCCCCAAAGGAAAATCCCCAGCGCCAAAGTGTTTTGTTTTTTTAGGGATAAATAAATAAAAATCTACTTAAAACGGCTCCAAATGTGTTTCCATTTCCGCGCCATTCCAGTCATATTATTTGCAATCTCAGTTGTAAAAAAAAATCACTTCATTTGACATGTTATCAACAACATTTTGGCTTTATATCCATGAGTTATTTTTAATTTCGTCCGGCGAAGTTTCCCGCGAGTCCGTGATCGCCATAGTAACGGCAGCGTCGGACAGTGAGTGAGAGTGACGGGCTGACTACAGGGAACTCAGACCATGACTCAGACCCACAGAACTTTCGGATTCAGTCAGATTACCGGTAGGCCTACATCAGGTTTGAGGTAAGTTTCCAATAAAAAACTTTTGGCGTGTATAAATATAGGCAATGGTAGAAATCAGGTCGGGGATAATCGTTATTAACTATCATTGTTCCGCACGCATGCAGGCTTGTAAATGCAGCAAACCCTTCTGTTATGCACTCCGCTCGGCCCCTCCCTCACCTGAGCTATCGGCTGGTCCAGAGAGTAGGCTACGAGGGAGATGTTGCGCATTGCCGGGTGTTTTGAAAAACTTGTAGATGACGAGAATAAAAGTTAAAACTAATTGTGTTGTCTGAAAAAACTTCAGATTCACAACAAACTAAAATAATGTGCAAGATATGTCACGCGCGGACACTCGAGTCACGTAACATACGCGACCGCGAGAGAGAGAGAGAGAGAGTTTAAATGATGCAGACACAGAAAAAAGCCATATACGACCTGATTTGCACCTCTAAACATCCCGACCAATTTGTTAAATAAATAAATAAATAAATCATGCCCTTACATTCAATGCTAGCAAAAGACGTGCCCTATCAACACCATTTACAACTGGTTATTTTAATTTTGACATATTGTTTTTATTAAATTATTAAAATTTGTTTCACTTATTTAGCCTATTTCTATTCTCCCTGTTTTCAGTTCAATTAGGCCTTTGTTTAAAGTCCAAAGTCATGGTGTTATTAGAAAAAAACCTTGTTAAAAGTCAAATAAATGCATAATGTTCTTAAATCAATGATTAACTGTCTTTAATAATCGTGATAACACAATGTGATTACTCAAAATAATCATGATTATGATTTTTTCATAATCGAGTAGCCCTACCTTCTTCCATGGTTTAGATCAATTAGAAACAATTAGAGTATTAAATAGGTAGACCTAGTCATAATTAGTATTTTGACTTCATATCTACAGGTTGTTTATTGTGATTTCATAAGCGTCAGTGAGCTCCATGGTAACGCAGTGATTGACAGGCTGACTGAAATGCTCTTGAGCTGGACAGAAACACCCCTCTCCCAACCCAACACCCCTCTTAAAATACACAAACCGTTTGCCTTTACTGTCGCGACCCCAAAAAAAGTCGGTCGCGTACTGAAACCCTGGTGTGGTGTGCTTCTAAGCAGCCACACTGTCTCCAACATGGCTGGGGTGTTGAAGATGCTTTACTACTGATTTTAGGTGTAATAAAAAACCGCACCAAATTTTTCCAGTTGAAAACCCTCAGTTGTTGTGAACTTGTGGAAGTATGTTGAGTTTCACACATATCGTACCATACATCTGATGAAATTTCTAAATTTAATTCTTTTTCCCACCTTAATTTTAGATACAATGTTGAGTTGCCCTTACATTCCATAATACTGTCATAAAACATGGAGATTACTTTTACACTTTTACTATTTGGTTTATATGCATTGATCATATTCTTTATAAATGGGTTTATTTCGTGGGAAATTTCCGTCTTCCTTTCTTTATTATAATAATCTGTTCTGTTCTAGCTCTGAACGAAGGCGGTCGCATTTCTCCTCCCTCCGTAAACCTTATCTTCCCTGCTCTGCTCTCTGTCTCTGTGCTGTCTCTGTCTATCCTTGGGACTCTCTGCGCATATTCCTCCGAATACCTAAATTATGGATCTGATCAACTGGGGTCTCTCGCAATAAATCAAATTTTCTCAACGAGAAAAGTGGGCTCAGGAGAAGCCCGCTGTCCTGATGGAACCTTTGCTGCCGGATACAGCTGGGACGCATGGAGTAGTTGGAACCCGACAGGGTTCGACATAACGTATGGCCCGGGGCCAGTAAAATCATATGCAGGGCAAGTTGATTGGCCAGTCACTGTCCCGCCCGGGCCAGTGACTGGCCAATCACAGTTCAGTATCTTTTTGTAGACTACATCATGGTTCATTGAAATGCGCGTTGAGAGTCGGAATGAAAGCAGTGTTTATTTAAGACTCAATATAATAAACCTAATATAAAATATATTTTTTAATGAAAGGCCAGTGGACAACCGATGCGTGGGCGTTTTGACAGGCAGAGCAACAAGTGGGTGCACTCTCGCTCCGTTGGCAGAGCTGCCCACCGTCCGCCTGCGAGTCGACTTTCTTTGCCCCCTTTCTTCCCACAGCAGAGGTGTGCAGAAAATGATAACTGCGCTTTTCCTTTATCTGCCGCCGTAATGTTACAGTATTTGCATCCAAGCTCCAATGAGAGGCGTTATTTAAACGCTGTGAATGCGTCTCCGGTGATTGTGTCGGTTGTAGACAGAAACGAACGGAGGGACTCCGCTCACTGTACAGTTCCTATAGTCGCGCAGTTTGGCACTGTGTTTTCAGGCTCGAGACATTCAATCAGATCGCGGAAGTCTTTCCCATTGAAATCGCTAACGGGGAGAATATCCCCGGTTATTATTTTAGCCACAAACCACAGTTCATCTGCGCAGCGGCTCACTCGCTGCCGAGATCACACGATGAAACGCTGCTGTGATCGGACGAAGGCTTTGTGTGTTTCTAAGGTGATTTAACGTCATAGTCTTAGACGAGCGTTTAACTTATGCTGCATATTTTGCACTGCATTGTTTTTTATCAATAGTTTGAAAAAATGGTCCCACACCGGACTCTTATGTGAAGCTGACACTTCATGGAGAAGTGACACTCCTGCAGCGCGCTCACGACCAGACGTGAACTCACATACACGGTGAAATCTCCCATTTAAAAAAACGGCATAACCCACTGATTTTCGGACTTCTATTCTATTTTTAAAGTCAACTTGAGCGCAAGTGGAAAACCGGTCATTCGGTCGACACATTCACATCCCTAATGCATATAGAGAAAGTAATAAAAACAGCCTACCACACCACAAAGAATGATCAGACCTTCATATCTTATTTTTTTTTTTTATGTTTGAAAATGACTTCTGCAGGTGAACTATTCATTAAACTGCCCAAATTCAAGAATACAAACAACCATCAAACTACTGGACTTTAAAATACTGGCCGACTCTTTCAACATTCAGTTGTAGGCTTCTAATTCAATATGTTTGCCTGGTTTTTATATTATGTGTATGAGCAATATCAACATTTCATATAATTAACTATAAGAAAAATAACCAAATCTAAAGGGAATATATATACTGTTACAGTATAGATATTCCCTTTAGATCTGGTTATCTTTCTTTATTTTTCTAATACAGGTATTATAATTATTGACACTAAATTATGAAGAAAAAAAAAGTGTGTGCAGGGCCAGTGAAAATATACAAGGGGCCAGTAAAACTCGGATCCACTGGCCCGGCGGGCCAGTAGGAAAAAAAAGTTATGTTGAACCCTGCCCGATGTGTTTGGCAACACTTTCCATCGAGGATGCTGAAGATATCTACATAATTGGGCTTTTGGTAACAGGGTTCCTGCTGTTTGGTGTTGGCGGGTTCCTGTTCTACCGCAAAGTTAAAAAGGCGTTGGCAGCACATCAGGCCATTGACAAGCTGCCCGTCCTTCAGGGCTTGCCAGGCTGTTAACGTACAGACTCAAGTATTAAGCGAAGTGAACCGCAAGCTGGAGGTGCTTTACGGACTTAATCGAAAAGTGGATGCGATCTGGGTGAGCGTTAACAGTCCGTAGGCACGGAAAATGGCCACTGGATTTTGGAATATTTCGGATTTACCTAACCATTGACTTTAAGACAGGCTCCACATTCCAGCGCCTAGTCTCTTCTAAACAAATTCATTATCTCGATTCGGCTCCCCACACCGTCCTTGAGGTGTTATCTCTTCTCTCTCCGGGATGTTTATGCAGAAAGACGCTCTACCCCCACTCCTGACCTAATCTCCTGTGAACTCTATCTCTGGCTGGCCTCGAGGTTGTCTCCTGGACTCACTATACCATCTGGCGCCTGAAGACTCCTGTTATGTCTGGACAGATTTAGATAAACGGAACACACGTAGACACATAACACACACGACCCCTGACCACATAAGCCTTCTTCTCTCCTTTCCCCCTCTCCCTCCCTGGATGCCGCAGGCGGGGCGGCTGCCGGCTGCGTACGCCCCCTGGTCCCTGGGCTGTGACACCTACCGTCCCATAAACCCCTAACCCGTACCTTTGTGCTTATCAACGTGTTCTATTTGTCTGTGGCGTTATCATGTGCTTATTTTGCCAAGGTGGTTTTTGTACTAATCACACACTTTGCACCCATAAGGAGCAGAGTGTGAGAGTAGCATTTTTTTAACCTGTCTTTCCCTGATGTTCTCTTTATCCTTTCCTACTTTAAGGGGCGCAGCGCACACGATGGACGACTCTTCAGTGTATCCCTCCTGTCTCCCATGTTTGGTTACTGTCACTCTATGTCTCTTGGCGGGGTATAACTGTAAACAGATTATCGTTGTTCTGAAACATGTACAATGACAAAATAAATCATCTTGAATCTTAATCTCTAAATTGTATATACCTAAATAAATCCCGATTATGAAGAGAAAATGTTTCTTTTAGTTTTTGGAAAGTCTGTAACTCTTTGTTTTTTTCCATCAGTGTACACACACTGCCTTAATACCTTTTACTGCCCATTGCTTAAATATGGCATCATTTTCTCCTGGTTTAAATTGAGTGTCAAAGGCTATCCATCTAAGTGCTTTCTGGTCTTTCCTTAGTTTAAATTGCCTTACAAAATCAAACCAAAACTCCAGTGAGCTAGAGGTTATTGAATCTATTGGACTTTTGACTAAAAGGGGTATTTCTTTTTCTCCTAAAACCGACTGGATCTGATACCCCTCAACATATCTCATGTCTCAATTTCCTTCCATCTAGCAAAATAGTTATCATTACACCACAGAAAAAGGGGACGGAACTGAGCTGCATAAAAGTAATCTTTGAGATTTGGGAGTGCCATTCCTCCTTTATGCTTAGCCAACTGCAGTGTTGTGTATCTTATTCTAGGCTTCTTTCCATCCCAAATAAATCTGGAGATAAGTTTATCCCAGGTTAAGAACTGGTGTTTAGGATTAGGAACCCCTACTGGCAAGGCTTGAAACAGGTATAACAATCTAGGCAACATGTTCATCTTAATTACATTTATCTTACTGCCAAAATCCAATGGATAGGTGGACCATCGTTCAATATCCTTTTTAATATTCTGATTAAAGCCACTACGAGTAACATTGCACGTTGGCGTCCCCTTTGGACAAAAGCGGTAGTATTTTTACGACGCCCGCTGTCGCAAAGCTGTTTTCTAGCTCGTGCCAGGCGCGTGAGTGTGAACTGAGAAGGGAGCAATATAGTGCATGTCCGTGTGTTGAAAGTGTGAGGACTCTTTTCGGCTCCGTGAGAGTGGTTTTGACACTGCATGAACTAATGCCAGTCACTGCCACACGCACCTGATTGCAATGAGTTGATGCAGCAGTGTCACCTAACTACTCTCTCTCACGGAGCTGAAAGGTTACGTGTCCGACTCCTCACAGAAAGCGAATGAACGATAGACGGCAGTTAGTATGGATCACGATGAGGTAATGTGTTTATGTTGTTGTAAATAATTACTATTTCAGATAATGGTTATCTGATGATGGTGAAGCAAAGCAAACTTTGTGTTAGTACCAACCGCTCATTCATTTAGGAGTAAACACTGCAGTGTAGTTTCGCTCTCGTGAAATTGTATACACGTTGCTTGGCAACGCCCTCATCCCCGTAGCCTAGATCACTCTCCCTTTTAGCTTTTCTTCATTGCATTTTCTTTTTTTTCTTTGATGGTTCAGCCCCGTTATCAGTCATTATGACGACAAATAACTGTATCAAACAAGGCTCCCGCTCCCCTTCCCTCACCTGGAGGGATAGGCTCAAATCGCGTTGCTGCTCCACACTGAAATCTGCGACCACGGATATGTGACCATAGAGCCTGCACGAGCGAACCGAAAATCGGACTGGGTGTGCGACCAGACCAAAAGCAGTAATAAAAACTATATATAAACGTCTGTCTTTGCACTGATGGTCTCGTTTGCTGTTAAAGGTAATTTATGATTATCAGAGGAAACATGAGGCTGTTTAAAAGATATTTAAATGTTACTCGTAGCCGCTTTAATCAAATTATAGTTTGCCTCGTATAATCTGTTCAAATTTTTTGTAATGATTACCCCTAAATATTTTATTTCTTCCATATCCCATCTTAAATCATGCCTATGTTTTATTTCCTCTGAAGGCTTGTAATTAAATGACAGAAGTTGTGTCTTTGTAATATTTAGTTTGTAACCAGCATAATAATTAAATTCTTCAAGGATGTCTATCAATATGGGGAAGGAGTTCTCAGGGTCCACTAAATGGACCAAAATATCGTCCGCAAATAAACTAATTAAATGATCTCTATGTCTAATTGTGATGCCTTGTATTTGTTCATGTTGACGGATTGTCTGGGCCAGGGGTTCAATATAAAAAGCAAATAATGTGGGGCTGAGACAACAACCTTGTCTAGTTCCTCTTTGTAATATAAATGATGGAGATAATTTTTGCTGTTGGTTGTTGATAAAGTGTTCTTTTTAAATCTACAGATTGCTTATTGAAGCCAAATCTATCTAAAGTTTGATACAGGAATTGCCAATTGACCCGATCAAAAGCCTTTTCGGCGTCGAGACTTAGTACTACTGCCTTTTTATTTTCCCTTTCTATTCTATTTATCAAATGTAGAGTCTTTCAAATATTGTAATGCGTTTGTCGGCTTTTTACAAATCCTGTTTGGTCCTCGTCTATTAATTTTGGGAGAATATTCTCAAGTCTTTTTGCGATAATTGCTGTGTACATTTTATAATCTACGTTGAGAATTGAAATAGGCCTATAATTACTACTATATTCCCTATCTTTACCCTCCTTTGGGAGTACTGTAATGACTGCCTCATTCCATGATGGCGGAAGTTTACATTCTCTTTTAATCCAATTAAATGTTTTTAGCAAAAGTGGAGCTAGTTCTTCTTTAAATGTTTTATACCACTCCGCAGGGAAGCCATCACTGCCTGGAGTTTCACTTGATTTTAAGTTGCCAATTGCATTATTTATTTCTTCTAGAGTAAAATCTGCTACAATGAAATCATTTTGTACTTTGCCAATACAAGGCAAATCCAGTTCGTTAAAGAGGACCTATGATGCTTTTTGACTTTTATGACCTATAAACGTTGTTATGATGATTCATAGTCATGCTTAACCATACTAAATTATCAAATAATGACTTACATGCATTTCGACGTATTCCCTGCTGACCGTCTGGGGTGTCTGCGCAGACCACTAAACACAGTGGAGAAGTTACGTGTTCAAAGCGGTCTAGCCTTTCATAATTTGTGACGTTGCATAAAAATTTGTGACGTCACCACGCGGATGTTTCCATGTATGGTAATGCTGTCACTTCCCTGTTCGCGTCTGCCTCGCGCCCTTATAGGTCCATGCTCGCGCTTCCCGCCACTGAAAGTATTCCGGAAGGAAGGTAACCAATCACAACGGAGTGGGGTTTGCAGGAGGAGGGGGGGGAGGGTAGCGGAGATGGCCGAAGCACAGGCGGAGGGAGCCGAAGCACACACACTCAAGTGTTGACAGGATGTGCTGGATCGCCAAAATAAGAGAAAGAGCTTCCCGAAAATCTACATAGTTTTTTGTGATGTGATTCGTGTCAGGTTGCTCTATAGCAGTGTAAAACAAGAAATTAAGACCAGAAAAGTAGCATAATAGGTCCTCTTTAAGAAACATTTGCATGGCTTCCACCTTGGTATCAGAGGTCTCTGTATACAGTTGTTTATAATAATTTAGAAAAATGGCCTCTATTTCCTGTGGCTGATATTTCAAATGATTTGTTTCTGGGTCCCGTATCTTATGAATGGAACTATCCACTTGTTGTATACACAAGCGTCGGGCAAGTAATTCGGCTGCTTCAGGACCTGATTCATAATATGTCTGCTTATAGAATCGGGCCGTCTTCTCAACTTCTTGTTCTAATAGATCATTCATCTGTTTCCTTAATTGTTGTATATGCACCAGCAGTTCTGGGTCTCTGTTTTTTTATGTTGTTGCTCCACATTTGATAAATCTAATACCAGGTTATTATATTCCATGATTTTCTTTTTTTTATTTAATGCTGTTAAAGCAATCAAATTCCCACGCATCACCGCCTTCAATGTGTCCCACAGTATAGATGGGTCCACTTCTCCATTGTCATTTATCTTCAGGTAATCTTTAATTTCCAATTTTATCTGTTCTACAGCTGCTTTGTTATTTAACATACCTACATTTAACCTCCAACCCGTCTTCCTCTTCCTTCCTTCTATTTGAACCGTCAAGTACAGAGCACTGTGGTCAGATACATCAGCTACCCCAATTCTACATTCTTTCACCCTATAACAGTCACTTTTTGGCATAAAAAAACAATCTATCCTGGAGTAAGTACAGTGTGGAGCTGAGTAGTGAGTGTAGTTTGTGTCAAATGGATTAATATGTCTCCAGACATCACAAAACCCAATATCATCCCAGGCTGTGTTAATCAATTTTGATAATTTATTTCTATTTCTCGTTAAACTAGTTGTGTCTAAATGTTGATTTAATACTACATTACCACATATACAGACACCCTCAGCTTCCAGTGCAATCACATCCATTAATGATTTGAAAAACAGTTTGTTAGTATCAGGTGGTGCATATACATTTACTAAGGTTACTATATCCTGTTCAATCCTACCCTTAACAATGAGATATCTGCCCTCCTTTTCTTTTATTTCTTTATAGGATTCAAATTTAAACTTATTGGCGACAAGAATAGCAATCCCTCTTCTATGACTTTGCACAAATGAATTATAGTAAGTATTTTTAAAACCAAATCGTTTCAATTTCTCATGCTCTTGTCGGGAAAGATGAGTTTCTTGCATAAAAATAATATCTGCCTTCTCTTTTTTCAATTTTGCCATAACCTTAGACCTTTTAATCGGGTTTGCCAAACCGTTCACATTTAAGGACATTAGCTTTACCTCATCAGACTGCATCACAACTAAACTGAGTCAATCTTACAACATTATGTTTCCACAGGCTTAACTTAGAAACCAATGATAACTGGAACACAATAACAAGCCCAGAACGGCTTAGAACAAGCATTATAACAGTAAAGTGAAAGGACTTCCAAAGTCTGAAGAGCATTCTCCAGTTTTCAGCTGAGGGGGAATTAAACCTCTCACAAGGAAAGGGCCCCCTCCCCAATTAGTCCGCTACAAACTGTCTCTTGAACTTACGTGTGAGTCCGTTGGTAGAGCCGAACTCTCGCTGCCCCGCCAGCCAGCGCATGAATACAATGTTTATCTTTATGTTAAGGGTCGCTAGTTTACCATCAGTGTTTGAACACTACTGTTCTTCCTGGCGTCTATGTTGAAATTTCCGTAGGCGCTCTTTAGTGTGTCTGGCAGTGCTTACATCTGCGTTTGATCCCACACGCTGCCACGGTGTAGCCCGCTGGAGAAGCTCCAACAGGTGACTCCTACCGGGTGGTCTCTCTGGCAACTCCACGCTGTATCCCCGCTGCCGGAGCTCCTGCGCTGCCTCCCAAGCACTGCCGTACACCTGCACACCGCTCTCCCAGTGAATGCGCATCCGAGTGAAGTGCGTCTGGAAACGGATGCCCTTTTCTTTGAGAGCCTTTTTGATATTGGTGAACACCTTGCGCTGTTGTAGAACGGTAGCTGTATAGTCATGGTCGAAATACAGCGGTTTCTCTCCCATTGTGATTTTCTGTCGCCATGCTTTTTGGATAACCATCTCCTTGGTGCTGTATTGCTGGAAATTGATTATAATAGACCTCGGAGGCGAGTTTGGGCCCGGTTTGGGCGCCAGGGCTCTGTGTGCGCGTTGTATTTTTTAAATCCACATCGTCGTTCAGCTTGAGTTCGGACCGGAGCATTTTTCAACAAACTCTATCACCGAGCCTTGTTCTGCGTCCTTCGGCACACCGTGGATCCTCAGGTTGTTTCGTCTTGCCCTCGACTCTAGGTCGTTCAGCTTGTCTTCTAGCTTCTGCTGATCCTGTATGGTTTGCTGAAGGGCTGCGTTAGCTTCCGCGCTCCACGTTTCGGTGTCGTCGATCCGCGTCGCCATCTCGTTGATTTTCTCATTGTGCTCCTGCATTGCTAGCATGTTTGTAGCTAGCTGCCGGTTAACATCTTGCTTGAACTCGATGAGTTCTTCTCTCATGTCACGTTTAATTTCGTCTTTGAACGTTTTTAAATCTTCCTTTAGTTCAGACTTGAGTTCGCTGATCTGCTTACTTATAGCTTCAAGCCCTGTGCGCACCGCTCCCGGTGTTGAGTCGCCGCCATGTTGGCCCTCATCACCCCGCATGTCGTCCTCGGCTTGTTCTGCACGGTGGGAATCATTCTCCGCTGTATCTTGCACCCCTCTACCTCTGCCTTTCTTTCCCCCCATCATAATCTTAAAAGAAACCACTTCGTTATATTTTAATTAAGTTCACGGGGGTTAATAATACGCTGACTCGCGGGAGCAAAGTGCTCAACCTGCCATCTTGTTCTGTAGCCAACCGGAAGTCCCCTATGCCGTTTTTTTTTTGATGGGAGATTTCACCGTGTATGCGAGTTCACGTCTGCTTGTGAGCGCGCTGCAGGAGTGTCACTTCAGCATGAAGTATCAGCTTCACATAAGAGTCCGGTGTGGGACCATTTTTTCAAACTATTGATACAAAACAATGCAGTGCAAAATATGCAGCATTAGTTAAACGCTCGTCTAAGACTATGACGTTAAATCACCTTAGAAACACACAATGCCTTCGTCCGAGCATAGCAGCGTTTCACCGTGAGATCTCGCCAGCGAGTGAGTGAGTGAGCTGCCGCGCAGAAGAACTGTGGTTTGTGGCTAAAATAATAACCAAGGATATTCCCCCCGTTAGCGATTTCAATGGGAAAGACTTCCGCGATCTTATTGTATGTCTCGAGCCTGAAAACACAGAGCCATGTCGGCAGACAAGCTGCGCGACTAAGGAACTGTCACTGTCTCTATCAGTTGCACCGAGCCCTCTCTGTGCTCACAACAACACGGGGGGAATAAATAAAGAAGCGGCTGGTTTTACCAAGCAAAAACAAGAGACCACTGGCTTGACCACAGTTGTTCCACAGCCCGATAGTTTGACCCACATTCTGGCGGCAGCTATCGCAGTCCAGCCTAAACCCCGCCTTACCAGTAAGGGTAGGGTCGGTGGTGGAAACAACACCGAGATTCTTAAAAGTGAGCTGTTCCGCTCTGAGCCGTTCCGATCCGACCCGCTCTACTCGGTGGAAACGAGGCATTAGTGAAAAAAAGAAAGAAGGATTGACCAATCAGGTGAGGCTATTGTCTTGACACTGCCCTCCTGTGATTGGTCAGGAGGGTGCCAAGGGAAGCCACTCGGCCCTTGGCTTCACACCAATCAAATCAAAGCATCATTATCAACGTCACTGAAATTTAACAACAATAACAATAGCGGGAGATTAGCATGTTTGTGTTATCATATTAGCAAGAACAGTTATGGAGGGTGGAGATTTTGAATATTTAGTAAATAATTATTTTACCAAACTGCCAATTGAGGAGCCATTAAAAATCAAATCTGACGGCAGGCCAATGCGTGTGGAGAGAAAGAAAGTTTATCGCACTGTCAGTGAGGAGAACGTCCGCACCGAGTGGCTAGCTGGTAACGGCAATCTTCAGCTAATGGCCTTACTCTACAAATAGTGAGTAAAATACACACCTTCTCCCGGCGCGGGTTAACTGTCCGTGTAGCTATGTATGTTATGTTTAGTGTTATTTTATTGCTGAATGTGCCTTTATTGCCTGGATTAAGTTGCATTGGTATATCCACTGAAGTTGTTCTGGGTTGTCTTAAAGAGGACCTATGATACTTTTTGACTTTTATGACCTATAAACGTTGTTATAATGATTTATAGTCATGTTTAACCATACTAGCTTATCAAATAATGACGTACATGCATTTAGACGTATTCCCTGCTGACCGTCTGGGGTGGCTGGGCAGAGCACTAAACACTACGGCAGCCGGTCGAGAAATCACGTGTTCAAATCGGTTCAGAATTTCCGGATATTCTTGTCGTCACAAAAGTAAAATCTACATGGTTTTTGTGATGTGATTCGTGTCAGGTTGCTCTATAGCAGTTTTTATCAAGAAATTAAGACCAGAAAAGTAGTATAATAGGAGATATTTAACCCATTGATGACTATGGCAATCTAGGATGCATGTCCTTAATGCCTGAGGGTTTTCTGAAAAAATAGTACGAATTGTCAAGTCTACCAAAACCTTAATATCTAAGCCTGTGTAGCACATAGAAACATGAAATAAAATACATTTAAAAGTTAAGGTTCACAGGTTTTATTTAAACATGTTCCCTTAGCGCTTACAAACCAACAAATATTTCTAAAAATCGTCAAAATGAGATGAATTAGAAAATTATTAAATATTGTTAATAAATAGATGCAATGTGTTGTGTGATTTTCGTCAGTAGTCAATCGTAGACCTTGATTCTGCGCACCAAACGCCACTAACTGTTCTGTCGCCGACATAGCCGGCGTATTTTTTTTATTATTTTGTTTTATTTTATTTTATTTTATTTTTTTGATTGACGTGATTTTCGGCAAACCACACAACTTTTGGGTGGTCACGTGGTCTTAAAAAAATCAACAAAACCCACCTCATGTGTATTTGAACCAATGACGGTGCATTCTATGCTGGGAATGCCATGAAAATTAGATAAAGTAATAATGCTGCGCGACGCAGCATCAGGCAGGAGAGCCAATGTGGCATCGCGCAGCAGCTGTCATCAATGGGTTAAGTAGTGTTGTATAATGAACATTTGGCCTAGTTCTGAAACGAAAAGGATGTATAGAAAGTATGTGTGTATGTCAAGCACATACAACTGATTGTTTGAGTTGTGTCTCACGTGAACGTGAAACTTAAAATAGCCTAAAACGTCCCCTAATTACATTGTGAATGAATTCAAATCTGTGTTGGGCATTAAGCGGCTAGTTGTGCATTCCGGTAGGGGTGGGGGTTGCATTTATAATAAAATGTATAATTTAATAAAACAATTAGGAGGTGTGTGAGTGAGTGAGTGAGAGTGAGAGAGAGAGAGAGAGAGAGAGCGCGAACGAGCGGTGTCGGACAGATTACAGGCGTGTGTAAGACCCCGTTTCCACTTGGCATTAACATCTGACTTTTGTAATCGGATCACATGAATAAAGCTCTAACTACAGGTGAAAACACTCTCAAGACGCATTGAGATCGGATCACAAAAACCACATTCGGAGGTGGTTTACGTCCGTTGTGATCGTTGTCTGCATTCATTTGGTAGTGGAAACACCAATGTGGTTTTTATCCACATTAGGGACCTCCTACTCAACTGCCGCCCATTGCCTGAGCGGAAATACGTTGAAAATGCAGCTTTTATAGAAGCCTCATGAACGTTAGTTGCATCCGCCAGTATTGCAAATGACAAGCTTTCTGTCCTCTGTTTTCATTTCACTGCGTAAATCTGAAAACACGGAAATTGCTGCTATTGACTGGAGAGCTGCAAGGCAACGACTTCCTGTTCTTATCTGCTTAAGAATAAAAGTCAACTCGCGTTTGGCTAGTAACAGGCGTTTAATGTGAAGGCGCACAGGAAATATTCTGTTCGCATATATGCAGTATCTTAACTGCATACAGAAAGCCGTGTAGGCTACTGGTGGTGGTGACAAGAGTGTAGCAGACGTTAGAAAAGCCGCCCGGCAAACACGCATCTTTCACCAGCCAAAGAGGCGTAATACCTTACTCGCCTAAGAGTTTTTACTTTGTTCCCGCATTTGGCGAGTGTAAATGTAGAGCCCTCTAAGCAGTGTTGTGCATCGCTCCTCCTTGTCTAAATGAGACAGTAGCCTATCTCGTCAACCTAGACTTGTAATTATCTTCGCACGTAATACATTTTAATAGCAAATGCGATTAAAACTGTGGCACTGTTTACTTGTTTGAACCCCACCGGTTAAAAACAGCAATGCAAACGGAAATTATGTGCTTGTTGATTTAAATACAGCGCGGGTAAATGGAATCGGATCACAAGTACACAGAAGTCACATTTGAAAATACAAGTGGGAACACACGGACTGAGAGCTGGCCACTTGTAACCAGATTCAAAAAGTCAGATGTTAATACCAGGTGGAAACAGGGTCTAAGTCCTGGTAAAGTGACCAGGCAATATAATAGCTCTTGTAGTTACATTAAATACAAGCTGCGATGTAGCCTACCCTTTTCTGTCCCCCACCTTCCAATAAACATGTAGATTAAAGGTGTTGTCTCACTTGGCTTCCTCAAAAAAAATCCCCACGCCACTGTATTTTAAGTGTGTCTTTATAAAGTTTCTGGTTAAACGTAAGTGTAGGCTACTTTTTCCTTATCACCGGACCGCTGTTTGTTGTTTTGGGTTCGTCTCCACCGCCATGCGTAAAGGCATCATTAGAACAGCTGACGGGAGGAAAAAGAAAAAAATCATCTGACGAACGTGAGTAAACACTGCGGGCCTTGAGGCAGCGGTCAAGAAAATCTTTTTGCTTTGCTTTCTGCTGCTCTCACCTTTTTAGCTCTCTCCCTCTTTTATTAGCCCACACCTACGCCTACACGCACATTTTATGTTCAAGTCCAAGTGATGAGCAATTTCGGTGCCGACTAGTGATGTTTAACCCGACAATGCATCCTAAATAAATTCACGTCAGGAACGTGGCCTGTGCGCTTGCTTGTGCGCGTGTCATCTCATTAGCATCTGTTCCGTCCCCGGGCACACCTCTCCCAAACGTTCTGTGGCCAAGGAAGTGTTCCGTGCTGAAATACGGATGGCGTGCTTACACTAGCCAAACGATCTAGACTTTAGAATGCAAATGATCTTGGGCACGAAACAGATGGCCTAGTGTGAGTGCGCCCTCTGTGTAGGCCAGGCAAAGTAACAATTTTTTGGGGCAAAAAACAGACAAATTGTAAAATAATTTTTCAGCTCAGATAATTGGTGTCCAGAACAACATACTAAACGTCCTAAGAAATCCTAGTTGAGGAAATATGTTTAATTCTCATCAATCCGAGATGTGTGCCAATAAGGCGGAACGCCAATAAATCCCAATAGGGCTATTTTTTTCCTTTAGTCCTATCAAAATGAAACTTTACACAATGAAAGTATCCATGATAATTAAAAAAAAATTGTATTACAAGTTTCTTTGAAAATTAATTTTAATATGCAAATGAGCTATACACTAATCGTACATGCCCAAAATAAACCCAAATAGGCTTAATTTTTTCCTTTACTCCTACCACAGTAAAACTTTACATAGTAAAAGTATACTTGAAAAGTAACTTTTTTTGTATTACAAGTTTTTTTTTTTAACTTCTTTTTATTGAGTTTTTACATTATAAAAAACAATTACAAAATAAACATTGAAATATATCAATATCTCCCCGACCCACCCCCCCTCTTGATGTACAATTAAGTGGATATGAATAACATTAAAAAAAAATATATATATATATATATAGGGGAGAGTGGCCTAAGTTGTGCAACTTTTCACTCAAAGTGACTTTAAAGTAAGGCCTTGACAGTAAAGTCTCCAACTCAAATATGTACATATATTTCAGGGTGTTGTGCATCCCTGGCAATAAAAACTTTGGATCTGGAATAAACTGTTGAAGAAATAAAGCTTTCGGAAAAAAAGTTGTCTTGTTGCACAACATGCCCCCGGTGTGGTGTAAGTTGTGCGGTTGAAGAGAATACCATGGGGTAAATTGTGCCATTGATATATATCTCATAAACTGTAATGCAAGACAAATCCATTAGACAATCACTTATTTAAGGTTTATTTAAAGTAAATAAAGTAAATAGTTGTCAAAGATTGAAGGACAATTTTCTTAAACAAGGCCTATCAGATCTAATGGTTTTACCTGCAAAGCTCACAATGACAAAGTCACCATCATCATCTTTCTGGCCATCTGAACTCTCATCAGTGGTGTCGTTAAGTGGAATTGAGATGTCACTCTCTTCTGAGCTACTGTAGACAATCACTTTCTTTTGGTGACCAGCGTATACAGCCATGCCACTGGCACAACTCTCAGAAATGTACTTGCACTAGTTGTTCCGTGCTTGTGGAACCAACTGCCACCTGACAAATGTGATTCCCTCTACATTTCTGCCTTTAAATCAAGGCTCAAAACCCATATGTACACCCTGGTGTTTCCTCCCCATTAAAGCGGCTACGAGTAACATTTAAATATCTTTTAAACAGCCTCATGTTTCCTCTGATAATCATAAATTACCTTTAACAGCAAACGAGACCATCAGTGCAAAGAAAGACGTTTTTAAATAGTTTTTATTACTGCTTTTGGTCTGGTCGCACACCCAGTCCGATTTTCGGTTCGCTCGTGCAAGCTCTATGGTCACATATCCGTATCGGTCGCAGATTTCAGTGTGGCGCAGCAACGTGATTTGAGAAGCCTATCCCTCCAGGTGAGGGAAGGGGAGCGGGAGCCTTGTTTGAGACAGTTATTTGTCGTCATAATGACTGATAACGGGGCTGAACCATCAAAGAAAAAAAAGAAAATGCAATGAAGAAAAGCTAAAAGGGAGAGTGATATAGGCTACGGGCGGGACCAGGGCGTTGCCAAGCAACGTGTATACAATTTCACGAGAGCGAAACTAGACTGCAGTGTTTACTCCTAAATGAATGAGCGGTTGGTACTAACACAAAGTTTGCTTTGCTTCACCATCATCAGATAACCATTATCTGAAATAGTAATTATTTACATCAACAACACAAACACATTACCTCATCGTGATCCATACTAACTGCCGTCTCTCGTTCATCCGCTTTCTGTGAGGAGTCGGACACGTAGGCCTAATCTTTCAGCTCTGTGAGAGAGAGTAGTTAGCAATCAGCATTGCAATCAGGTGCGTGTGGCAGTGACTGGCATTAGTTGATGCAGTGTCAAAACCACTCTCATGGAGCCGAAAAGAGTCCTCACACTTTCAACACACGGACATGCACTATATTGCTCCCTTCTCAGTTCACACTCACGCGCCTGGCACGCGCTAGTAAACAGCTTTGCGACAGCGGGCGTCGTAAAAATACTACCGCTTTTGTCCAAAGGGGACGCCAACGTGCCATGTTACTCGTAGTGGCTTTAACTATCTTACCTCTGCACTACTATCTGTGTTTATGTGGATGTATGGGTTTTACGTCTTTTATTTTGGTTATTGTTATTTTACCTTCATTGTTTACCTACTGAATGCACTATGTACAGCACTTTGGACAGTGCAAACTGTCATAAATGTGCTTGTATAAATACATTTTACTTACTTACTTACTTATAACTCACCTAGGCCCTTTGGCACAAATCACCCCAATCCCAGAAATTTGGATAATAAGCATGATGCAGCAATTTAGGGCTGACATCGTGCTAACTGTATAGACTCAAAATGTAGCATACCAAAGCACTAAAACATGTGTCAAATGTTTTCAAACTTGTCTATAAGTGTTCAGACACAATAATCAAAAAACCTTGATCATGGAAATTTTACTTTGAAAGGCAAAACACAGTTTTTTTTAGCTTAAATGTGCTTATATCTTATTCCATGTTTCTCCCTTCTTTACAGGATGAGTCAAATGGATGGCTCTTCTTAAATATGTCGTCACATTTCCAATTTCTTCCACGGTTTTCTAGAAACAAGGGGTGGCACAACTTCCAAAATGCACAACTTAGGCCACTCTCCCCTACAATAGTAATAGTTGAAATAGCACAGGAATACAGAAGTATAACAAAAGTAATAATACAATAAGTACTAAGATACTGTTAAAAAAAAAAAAAAAAAAATCTAATTGTAATTGTTTCTGTCAAGGGATAAACACTCATGGCACTACTCGATACACTACGAATCCACCCAGTCTGTAATTTGGGTAATGTTGTCAAAATACAAGAGAAAAGGCATCCATACTTTTTCAAATTTATTTGCAGCTCCCCTCAATGTAAATTTGATCTTTTCAAGCTTTAAATAGAACATGATCTCTTTTAGCCATTTAGTATGAGATGGTGGGACTGGTCTCTTCCAGTTAAGAAGTATAAGGCGGCGAGCTAGCAAAGTTGTAAATGCGACCACATCATGCAACCCAGCCGGCCATATTGTATCTCTGGGCATCACCCCAAAAAGAGCAATGATGGGCTGAGGACTCATTTTGATACTGTAAATGTCGCTAAGAGAGCCAAAAATCTTTTCCCAAAATGTCTGAAGCCGCTGGCATGACCAAAACATATGTAACCAGGTGGCGGTAGAAGATTTACATCGCTCACACGTAGGATCGGTGTTTGGATATATCTTTGCTAGTTTCTCTTTAGTGAGGTGAAGACGATGAAGTATCTTAAACTGAATTAAACCGTGCCTGGCCCTTGGCACTCTGTAACGTCTACCCGAGGGAAGAAGTTCAAACTCCCTATGAAGTGGATGGGACGGATCGTTTGCTATTTTAACAGCTTTTTTCCTCAGCACTTCATCGTACATGCAACTTAAATGTTTCTGTTTTGTCCCTATGATTTTTGAGGCAAGGTTTTTTATTCTCTGTAGCTTGCTTCTTCCTTTTACGTTTCGGTTACCATACCACATTGCCATATTTAAAGTTAAAATGCCCTCAATAAGGTTCTTATAAACTGTTTCCATAATGTGCTTGCTCACTCTGAATGAGTTGAGTTTGCGTAGTAGATGGAGACGTTGGTTACAGGTTTTAAAAATATAGTCTGTGTTTTCACTAAAATTTAGATTGCAATCAATAAATGTACCTAAATATTTGAAACTGTCTACTACCTCTACAACTTGTCCCCTAATTGTAAGGGGCTGCACATTGATAGCATCAATTACCCCATGAATCCAGGAGATGGCACCCTTGAGATCAGTGTCCGCTGCTAAAAGGATATCAATAGATGTGCTTGGTGGTTGAGCAGGGAAGGGATGATAACCGCGTTGTACAAAGTGTCTAATCTGCATATACCGAAACATATGGGAACGGGGCAATAAGTACTTCTCTGAAAGTTGCCTAAAGGAAGCAAATATCTTCTTTAGATATAAATCTTGAACTAGCCTAATTCCATTGCCATGCCAGGCCCGAAAAGCCAGATCTGACATGGAGGGGGTGAAAAGATGGTTTGAAAGGATAGGAGCCTGTAGTGAAGTGCTTTGCAATCCAAAATGTTTCCGAAATTGAACCCAGATCTTTACGGTATGGGCAACTACGGGGTTTTCAAAAGAGCCAGAATTAAAAGGTAAAGGAGCCGTTATCAGCGAGTGGAGTTGCAATTTAAAAGATTCTAATTCAACCCAAGCAGGTGCTTCCACACCAGAACTACACTTAGCCCATATCATAACCTTCTGTATATTGCTAGCCCAGTAATAATAAAGGAAATTAGGCATTGCCATCCCTCCCAATTTTTTCGGTCTTTGTAAAAAAGATTTAAGAATACGAGGGATCTTACCATCCCATAAGAAAGCTTGATCAAGTGTCAAATTTTTTTTCTTTGGAATAAAAATCAGAATACATTGCAATAAGTAAAGAAACCTGGGGAGGATGTTCATCTTTATTAGATTAATCCGGCCAGCCAACAAAAGAGGCAATGCACGCCACCGACTTATATCCTGCTTGCACCGATCGAGTAATGGTGTAAAATTTTGTTTATATAACTTATGGAAGGAGCGTGGTACCACTACCCCAAGGTATGTAAAATGAGAGGGCGCTCTCTTGAATGGAAAAACAGCAGAAGGTATATTTAGAGCTGCTGAATTAATGGGATAGAATTCGCTTTTTTGTAAATTCAATTTGTAACCTGAAAACTTTCCAAATTGTTCTAATGTTGACAGAACATGCGGCAATGATGAGACTGGGTCGGCAATATACAGAAGAAGATCATCGGCGTAAATTGAAAGTTTGTGTGTAGTATTCCCTCGGGTAATCCCCTCAATTGCCTGCCACTGACGTAGGGAAGCAGCAAGGGGTTCTATTGCCAAGGCAAATAAAAGAGGGCTCAGGGGGCAACCCTGTCTCGTGCCTTTATGTAGTGGGAAATATTTTGATTGTAAATTATTTGTATTAACGGAAGCTAAGGGAGAAGCATATAACAGTTCAACCCAAGAAATGAAATCCTTGCCAAAGCCAAATTTCCTCATTGCCATAAATAAATATTCCCACTCCACCCGGTCGAAAGCTTTCTCTGCATCTAAGTTTATTACACGTTCGGGGACTTCAGACCGGGTGGAAGTGTAAACGATATCAAAAAGCCTCCGAATATTAGAAAAAGAGTGTCTGCTACGAATAAATCCGGTTTGATCTGATGGCACCAAATCTGGGAGAACGTTCTCGAGCCGCCTAGCGAGAGTCTTGGCCAGGATTTTATAATCTAAATTTAAAAGGGAAATTGGTCTGTAAGACTGACAACACAAAGGATCTTTGCCCTTTTTGTGTAGGAGACAAATAAAGGCCTGATTCAAGGTTTCAGGGAGATGACCAGATGAATATGATTCATTAAACATAGACAGCATTAATGGGGATAAATCCTTAGCAAATTAAAAAAAAAACTCCACTAGGAACCCATCCGGTCCGGGGGATTTCCCAGATTGCATACTTAAAATGGAATGTGAAATTTCCTTTAACGTCAAAGGGGAATCCAGGTCACTTTTCTGAGAATCAGCAAGGGATGGCAGTGTCAAATTGTGAAAAAAAGAACCGGAAGCGCTATTGTCACAATCGGAAGTGTATAGAATGACACAAAATAATCATTGATCTCCTTGTGGTCTCTGGTCACCACGCCCGAGGTGGTCTTAACTGGGATTATCTGGCGCGAGGCGGCAGCCTGGCGGGATTGGTGAGCAAGAAGCTTGCCTGCCTTGTCGCCAAACTCATAAAATGTATGTCGAGATTTCAATAACAGCTGTTCCGCTTTTGACGTGGAAGCTAAATCAAACTCTGTCTGTAGACAAATCCGTTGTCGGTAAAGTTCAGCAGTTGGTGCTGAGGCATATTGGTTCTAGCTTCAAAATCTGGACAGACAGATCTTCTAATTTAGCCATCCTAGCTTTTTTAGTGTGTGAAGCATATCCAATAATTTGGCCGCGTATGTAAGCTTTTAGTGTTTCCCATATGGTATCTATGAGATACTTCCGGAGAGGCATTTGTTTCAATAAAAGTCCCAATTTGTTTTTGAATGAATGTCACAAATGCACTCTCGGAGAGCAAAAGAGGGTTCAAGTGCCATGATTTATATAGGGCAGGTTGATCAGAAAAATTCAGTTCAAAAGAAAGGAGGGCGTGATCGGATATAACTATATCGTGATAAATAGGTGGGGCTGAAAGGGGTCAAAGCCTAGAATCTAAAATAAAGAAGTCGATTCTAGAAAACGTATGGTGGACTGGAGAAAAGAAAGAAAAAGCCCTACTGTTAGGGAAATGAAAGCGCCAAGGGTCAACCATACCATATTGTTCCATAAAAGTATTGATAGCTGCAGCAGTTTTGGAAAGGGGGGAGGGGTTGGTCGATGAGCGGTCCAGACTGGGGCAGAGCACACAATTGAAATCCCCCCCAATAATCAACTGACGATTATTGACATCAGGGATAGTAGAGAAAAAAGAGTTAATAAAGTTACAGTCATCCCAGTTGGGAGCATAGACACTAGCAAGGATGACAGGCTTACTTAAAAGCTGACCAGTAACAATAATGAACCTGCCACCTGGATCTGCAATTATTTTGTCGCTTTCAAAGGGAACGCCTTTGTGTACCAGAATGGCTGTGCCCCTAGCCTTAGAATTGAACTTAGAATGGAAGACTTTACCCACCCAACTCCTCTGAATTCTCATAACATCTGCCCTGCATAAATGAGTCTCTTGGAGGAAAGCTATTCCTACACCAAGTTGATCTAAATGTGCTAACACTTTATTCCTCTTTACAGGGTGGTTCAGTGCTTTACGTTCCAAGAGATGAACTTAACTTTTCTGCCACTCATCTTAACTGAGCTCATACTTTTTAATCACAGTAATAATGACAGTAGCAATGATAAGTGTATGTCAATAGAGTAATATAAGGAAGTGTATAATATACATTATAATGATAGTATGCCCACCTCCCCTCCCCAGCACTTACCCAAACTAAGTGCACTAAAACCCCCAAAAACACGCGTGCACAAGAGGTGTATCTTAGCTCAACAATGCTTACACCTTAACTCTCCTCACTAGACAGAGGGTAAATAAACTTAAAACCACTCAATATTGTCATATAGTACACAATTAGTTTCCACCATGTCCACTTTTTTCCCCTTCAAACTTATGGTCTGACGTGACCTGCCCGGGCAGCTTCCACCAAACCAATACAATAAAAGAAAAAGAAAAAAGTAAGGCTATTCAAATATAGCATCACTCAAAATGTAAACATTGGCAACGTGTAATATTCAGACTAATAGCCCCGGATTAGCGTTGAAGTAAACTAGAAACGTTATAACCACAAGTTAGTTTGGGTAGGAAGATCACAGTCAATTACAACATGAGGTTGAAGTCCCACATACCATCACTCCCCGTTGTTTCTCGCCGTGCCCGCCGTAGGAATAGTAGACTTGGCAAAAGCAGCCGCCTCGGAGGGCATCCGAAGAATCTGCTCCTTCGTCTGGTAGTAGTGCATCCGGACCACCATCGCGCGCAGGGGACCAGACGGCTTCGGCGGTCTTAAAGTGCGGTGGGCATGGTCAACCACAGGCGGGCGAGTGAAACTGTCCTCTCCAAAAACCTAAATCAGGAACTTTTCCATAAAAGCAGTTGGGTGGTTTCCTTGGACTTTCTCCTCCAAACCAGTAACTCTTATATTATTCCTCCAGGAGAAGTTTTCAATGGAGTCTAATTTAGCGTACAGCTTTCAGATAGCTCCACGTTGGCATTGCTCACTGTTGATTCGCCAGCAGCATTTCTGGCTGGTTTGCTAGTAGCATTGCTCGTAGTCGGTGTTGTTGGTTTGCTAGCAAAGGCATTTGGGTAACACTTTATAATAACTATCCGTTGTAACTCGTTAATAGATCATTAGTAAACTCTTAATTAATGATTATTAATGATTTGTTAAGTGTTTGTTAGCAGTTTGTTAAGGATTTATAACAATGGTAGATAGTTAATAGCTTAATAATTGAATCAGTTCATCTGGGACGAGTCTGAAATAGGCTATAGACTATACACAGTGCATGGGCAACTGAGGGCAGCCCCATTTTCAAATATTTTTAAATAAACTCAATACACACTGTGCATGCCATGGACTTGAACGTGACGTGATCAGTTAATCTCAGATTACCTCCCAGATTAAACTGATTCAATTATTAAGCTATTAACTATCTACCATTGTTATAAATCCTTAACAAACTGCTAACAAACACTTAACAAATCATTAATAATCATTAATTAAGAGTTTACTAATGATCTATTAACGAGTTACAACGGATAGTTATTATAAAGTGTTACCGGCATTTGTTAGCAGGGACTGCTCAGACTTTGCGTTTTTACCTCTGCCGGGTTTGTTCGACATGTTAACCGGATAGAAGGTATCAGAAAAGTGACAAAGGGTGGTGAGGGGGAAAACGACGTGACTTTAGCCGAGAAATAGGGCTTTAAGCCGATAAATTATGTAATATGCGAGGAGAGCTTGTGAGGGACGTTCTCCTACAAGTTTCTTTTTAAATGAATTCGAATATGCACATGAGCTCCACACTTATTGAATATCCAATCATCGTACTGCCAATGGGTGATGGCAATGCTGCTTTTAGACTGGCCTCTAACCTGAAAAACTGCCTGGCTTACCTGCCAGGGGTATAACAGGTGCCTCTCATGAATTAGATTTGTCTCTTCAAATGCCACTGCACGCAATTTGATAGCACTACAACCAATCAGAGCAATGAACAATGTGACGTATTAAGCCCCGTTCGTTAAGCGAACAGCGGGGATAACTGTTAAATTTAACTTTTGCTGTGGTCGGTCGGCAAAACAGAACATTCCTCTTACTTGCTAATGAAAGATTTGAGTGCCGTCTTCCAAATTGTAAAGGGTCGAGGCCAAAGCCGTCTCAAACTCAAACAACATATCCGCAGCTATCTTTGATGTTTACTATCACGGCTTCGACGGCGCACTGTCGTCATCCGTTTACGTCCGCCCCAGAGCACCATACATAGGGCTCTGGCCCGCTCATATCGGATAGAACCAATTGAAACGTAGCTCAGGATTATTTAATGAGCTTCAATGGAGAGTGCCCAGACCAACAGGCGCAGCACATTTAATTTGCCAGCGCCTAGTGGCAGGTCTGGATTTCCAGGCTAGTGCCATTCCCTTTCCTATGCCAAATAGACGAGATGTAGAATCACAGCCTGACATTTCAGGCCATTGCATGGAGAAAGAGGAGATTGTCACACACCTTGGGACCAAGTAACTCCTTTGTCTACTTTATGCACCATATCCGTCTTGTTTTTGTTGCTTTCTTTGGTTCTTGTGCCATAAACAGATCGTGTGCATTCAGATCAGCATGATGCAACAAGAGTTCTAACAAGTCTGTGTCATCACCTACTGAGACTGTGTCTTTTGTTCTGGCAGAGGTAATGGCAGTTTGGACAATGAGCACATCTGCATCGTGCTTTGCATGGTTTGTGATATACCATTTTTATCTTACAAGTTTCTTTGAAAATTAATTTTAATATGCAAATGAGCTATACACTAATCAAATAGGGGAGAATGGGGTAAGTAGGCACACTTTTTACTCTAGTGAGAATTGCATATCACCTAAACATCTTTCAATAGTCATTCCTATATTAAATTGAAGCTTAAGGTGTTGGCTTGAAATGTGTACCCCTCAGTTTTTCTATCTTATTGTATCATCAACACAAGGGGTCGGTTGTCAAACACTATGGGGTTGTTTGTCACAATGTAATCTTAATGGGAATAATCTTAAAAAGAAGGCAAGAAAGTAGAACTAAATTTGAAAGTTTAATTGCATTGTCAAGTTGACAAATAGGCCTACAGAACTTACTGTAGCCTTGGCAGCTGGTCTAGTTTGGGATGCACTGGGTTGTTTTGATTTTGTTGTCCTTTTTTCTTTTGCTTGCTAGCTGTCTTTTCCTGCTCTATTCTTTCCTTCTCTGGGGTGTCAGTAAGGATACAATTTGACAATTTCTTTCGTTATTGGGTTCCTTTTCTGGCTGCAGCCTTGAGATAACATGTAACAACCAACCCCCCAAAAAATTTGACGACCAACCCCAACTTGAATTTCTTGCTAACATCAAGGCCAACAACCATCTGACAACTAATTAGCTTGCTAACCACAATCTAAACTATAGTTTACCCTTCACACTTTGTATGGGTAACAAGTGTTTTGTTATAAACCCATTGTGTAAAAGCCTAGAAGAAAAATACTGAGGAGCTAAATATTTTCAATTTGACATGAAAAACACAAACAGTCGTCTCACCTCAAATGCAGCAGTCTAACTCCAAGGAAGACTATGTAGGTGACCTCTGATCCCAATTCTGGATATTTACATATCAAAATTTCACAGACAGCGCCTTCTGGTTCCGAGATATAACGATTGTGACAACCAACCCGTGTGACAAATTACCCCGTTCTCCCCTATAGGCTACCCAAAATATATCCGCATAGGCTTATTTTTTTCCTTTAAAGATCCAAGTGACTGCTGCAGATGTTGCTGCGGTTGGTCGCATACACATTCAGTACTTTATGATTCCTCCTATACGTGAACCTATTGTGTATCAGCCACTGGCTCTGTTGCCAGCAGATAACAAAACATCACAGCTGGATGTTTTGTGGAAGACATGCCTACTCCTTCACTCTCATTGGCCATTATGGTCTGGTATGATGCAGATCCTGCATCTTCTAGATGAACACCCTGGGAGAGCTTCAGTAACATTCTTTCCAATGATTGATCTTGATCCCAGTGATGAATCCTGCATATACTCAACATTGAGGTTTGTGGCAACTCAAGCTCTGCAGTGTGATGTGTAGGCCTGTCACGATAACACATTTTGCTGGGCGATTAATTGCCTCAAAAATTATTGCAATAAGCGATAATATTGCCGTTTTAAGACCATTTTCAACTAATATAATGATACTGGCATAATAATGCAAGTACACCCTTTCAAAGATCAATACCAGGGCACCAAACAAACTTGTTTTACTAGTTGCTAATATAATGATACTGGCATAATAATGCAAGCACACCCTTTCAAAGATCAATACCAGGGCACCAGACAAACTTGTTTTACTAGTTGCACTGGCGCCCCTAACTCAAAATGTTAAGGGGGACATTAAATGGACTTTGAATGCATCTATTCACATTTTCCCAATTTTAACTACAGTATATTAGGCCTACTGATAGTGTATTGCCAACATGTTTTGGACCACGCTGACAACAGATTCATTGTGTTTTTGATTCTGCGTCACCATTTGAAATCCTTCAGACATTCCTTTAGGAAAAGGGATTTTTTTAACCAATTTTCACCACAACCCCTTCCTCTGATTTTTCCTCCTCTATCTCTGCGGACTCTCTAAGGAAAAAAGTTATTGGCCCAAAAGTAACTATAGTATTTAGATGACATATTCAGCTAATTTGCATAATATGCTATTCTGAAAAAGGGGAAAACAATGCAATGCTGACCAGGTAGTTAAATTAACTATAATTAACTAGGCCTATTCACATACAAGCTCACTTTACACATGTTCTTTGTTGCTATAACTATAAGGTTAGCTTTATTATAGATATGCAGTGGCCTATTGAATATGGACCTATACAACTATTTGCGTGTACAAACGTCAACTGGCAGCTCTTGCCGTGTTTATTGAAGATTTCAGGGGTAGGCTACAGTAGGCTTTGTGAGACCAATTATCTCCCCATGTACAGCCCCCCTACCCCACCACCGGCGAAAACTTTCTCCACTCCGAGTCTGGTAAAGATAACACATAGTCTAGCCTATCATTTGATTTTTATATTCAGCAGCACAGTGTCTACATGCACATTTGTACATGCTCACAGGTTAAAAGGCGCATTTTTAAACATGTTTTAAAGAAAATACTTGCCATCAGCCAAAAAGGCAGCACTATTTGATGGGTGCTCACGCAGGATTATTATTTTCGGAATGCGCATGCGCAGAACCACTAGCGAGCAACATTTGATAGGTAGCAGAAAATGACAAGTCACCGGCACGGTGCTGTCTGTCTGCTGCTGCAGGTGGCGGGGGGAAGCTATAGACTGGCCGTATGAGTGAGGGCTGTCAGCACTGAGGACGATACGCCAGCCGTTGCTACTCTGCTCACGTGAGCGTGGTTAAGAAATGTTGCTAGATTTTCCGCTGGTCTTTAACAGCCTTATCGCTATGGCGACACTTCGGCAAATAAAGCGGAAAAGTCGCCAACATGTTTAACAACGTGACTACAGCGAGACACTGCAATGAAAGTAGCCTAACTGACGTTATCCGCACAGTTGATCATGTGACAAATCACTCGCGGACTCTCCCTTCTCTCTCCTCTGTCTGTCTCTCTCTCTCTTTCTCACACACAAAGCGAGAGGGCCGATACACTGGATTGAAAACTCTTGTCGTCCAGTCTCTTTGATATAGAGAGACACGAGGAAAACAAACAAGCTGCAAATGTAATTTATTGCATCCGGCAAAAAATTATTGCTCATTTTAAATTATCGCGCAATTAATTGATTTATTGCTTATCGCGACAGGCCTAGTGATGTGACCCCTGTTCTGACGTTCGACCAATCCCTTCTGGAAAGCCTTGACCATTATAAGTTAACTTCTAATACAAATGTTTTACTTTTCATTTAGACTTTCATTGTGTAAAGTTTTAATGTGGTAGGAGTTAGGGATGGGCATTTTAAGAAATTCAATTGATCGATCATCGGGAAAATTAACGAGCAATTATCGAGTAATCGTTATCTTTTTTTACATATTAAAAAATGCCAACAGAACATCCAAAATACAGCGTTTGTACCATAGACTGTATACAAGAGGTTTTTACTCAATTACATCTTTATTCCAAGATCTTCTAGGCAAACAACAATCTATTAAGACAAGGCAACTTTTTAAAATAAAATAATAATGAAATGCAGCACTGGTTAAAGCCCGAGGCTATGAGTCTTTCTTTATATGTCCATGCTATGAGCCAACAAGGAGCCAATGCTACGATACCTTTAAAGTTTAAACACATATGCGCCTCCTAAGATGCTGCCAAAGACTGCATAAGGGCACGGCACGTTTCTCTGAGTGATAAAGGACCTAACGTTACTTCATCTAATCATCATCTAAAATGTGCAAATTAGTTCCCTGATGAAGGCGAAGTAGGAAAGCATAGACGCTAAAGTTAGCCGCTAATGCTAGCGGCGCTAACATCACACGTTAAACAGGGTCGGATGTAGACTTCAATGTACAAGTGGTACATAATTCGGTTTGTTTAAGTGTTGTACTTATACAAGGTTTCACAATGCTTAATGAACTTAGTTATTTTCGGTTCTAAAGCTGTCCGGTCCAATGCCAAACTTCTCCTTAACTTCTTCCTGTTTATGTTTTGACATTACGGCAGCTCGCAGGCTGCTGCCTGAGCCTGTTCTGTTGTCTTCTACTACTAGTTAAGTATCTCCCCCTGCTGGTAGGATGTTTAATTGCTGCCCATACAGTCTTTGGTGCTGCCACATAGTGAAACTCATTGATGTGCTGCCGGACTCACACTGCGCAACACAACGGCTATATGATCATAACAATTTCACGTGATCGACAATATTCTTAATGAGCAATGATCGATTAATCGATTAATTATGCCCATCCCTAGTAGGAGTAAAGGTTCAAATTAAGCCTATGCGGATATATTTTGGGTAGCCTATATTTGATAAGTGTATCAAATTTTCATTTGCATATTACAATTAATAAGACAAACTAGAAAATCCCGCGGAGATTTTGAAAGTACGGGCCACCCATGTAAATCGGGGAAGAAAAAAAATCACGGCTGACCCCTATGGTCCGAGAGACTTTATTGTAGAGCAACATGAGCTGTACATGTCTGACAAATAATAAGTCAATGAAAGTCAGGGGGAAAGGGGCGTGGCCTGGCAAACATTGCATTTTTGAATGATGGTTTTCGCATTTGTGGCGCCCCCTATGGGTTAACCTCGACAAGTTTAGAGGGACATGCTACCACATGTCTTCTGCACATATCCTGCAAGTTTCATAATGATAGGACCTATTGTCAATGAGTTATGGCCAATGTGTTATTAAGCCCCGCCCCTGCGTAAACATTTTAGTCAATGGCGGCCATGTTTTTCAAGCTGTCTTACTAATATTTTTCAGAGACGTGCGTCATAGTCCCCCGGGGTTTCGTGAGACATTTGGTGTTGACAGAGTAAAACTTGACACAGTTGTTGATAAATCGCTGTTTTTCAGTTCATGTAAAAATATTTCCAGGTTGACTCTTATGGTCCAAGAGGCTTTTTTGTAGAGCACCCTATAATACACCTGTGTGAGAAATTTCAAATCAATCGGACTTACGGTGTGCGGGGCGTGGCCTCTCAAACTTTCTTCAGTCGTGGCTTAATAACAGCGCCCCCTAGCGGAAATTCCAAAAACTGTCCGAGAGGCTATATTGTACAGCACCATGAGCTGTACAAGTGCAATACATTTCAAGTCAATCAGAGTCAGGGGGCATTTGTGGCGCCCCCTATGGGTTAATCTCGATAAGCTTCGACAGACATGCTACCACATGACTTCTGCACATACCCAGCAAGTTTGATGATGATAGGACCTATGGTTAAGGAGTTATGGCCAATTTGTTGATAGGCCCTGCCCCTGCGTAAACTTTTTGGTCAATGGCGGCCATGTTTTTCAAGTTGTCCTACTAATGTTTTACGGGTATGTTTATTGTAGTCCCCCGGGGCTTCACGAGAAATTTGGTGTTGATACAGTCAAATTTCAGAAAGTTGTGGATAACACCCTGTTTTTCAGTTTATGCTAATTAGTGGAAAATATTCATAGGTGGACTTATATGGTCCCAGAGGCTTTTTTGTAGAGCACCCTAACATACACCTGTGTGAGACATTTCAAATGAATCGGACTTACGGTGTGCGGGGCGTGGCCTCTCAAACTTTCTTCAGTCGGGGCTTAATAACAGCGCCCCCTAGCGGAAATTCCAAAAACTGTATAATAGCACACCCCGCGGGGGGGGGGGGGGACGCACGTTGTGTGAAATTTTTGCATGTCTGCGTGTAACGGTGTGGGAGGAGTAGCAGCTAGAAAATGTGGCGGAAGAATAAGAAGTAAGAAAAAGTATGGTGGAGAGTAATAATTACGGGCCCTCAATTCTTTCGGGCCCGTACTTAAAAATGGTGTATCACAAACCATGCAAAGCACGATGCAGATGTGCTCATTGTCCAAACTGCCATTGCCTCTGCCAGAACAACAGTCTCAGTAGGTGATGACACAGACTTGCTAGTACTTTTGTTGCATCATGCTGATCTGAATGCACACAAGCTGTTTATGGCACAAGAACCACATTAATTAATTGATGGCTGTCCCCAGACAAATGTGCAACATCACATCTCTCTTCCTGAGATCCTCTGAGGTTGTCTTTCCCTTTTGGCAAGTCTGATCTGTATGGGTTCACTTTGGTGGGCCTACACTGACCTGGTTTGATCTCTGTTTTATCTAGTGCCGCCCAATTTCTTCCCTAAAGATCTCTCATTACATTGATCCATTTCATCACTCAGTTTGGCCCACCTGATTATGCTTACCTGCTATTGAGCAGGTAAGCATAAATTAAGCCTATTTGGGTTTATTTTGGGCATGTACGATTAGTGCAGTGGTTCTCAATTATTTTCTGTCATGCCCCCCCTGGGGGACAGAATTTTTTTTGCGCCCCCCCCCCCCCCTAAATTGAAATACTATTGAGAACCTGCTAATATTTATTTATTTATCTGTACAAAACCACTGTATGAGTTTCTGGCACAAGCATTCTGCATACAATCACCTTATTATCAAATTAGATAACAAAAATTAGTTGAGACAAAAAAATTCAAAGTTCAGTTTATTAGCTCAATTTGTAACATTTAAACAAGACTGCTCAGTCTGTGTGAATCTCAGAACAGAGAAGCAAGAGCAAATGATTCACTGAGGTTTGCATTTCATTCAAAACATTTTTTAACTGTAAACATAGTTAAGGTGGTGTTTTTTATTATTATAGGCCAATAGGCCTTCTGTGATGCGATAACCAATAATTCATAATGTTATTAGTCTACTTGCTTGATTTCTTTTTAAATAGCCTACAGGAACGGACTGCCAGAGTCTGAGGTCCGCTGAGACTCTCAGCTCTTTTAAATCGGGTCTCAAAACGTTCTTGTTCCCCTTTTAACTTTTTGTAAAATGTTTTAATTCTTTTATTTAAATGTTGTATTTTTATCCATGTTTTAAATTTGTTCCTTTTTCTTTTTTTTGTATTTGTATTCTTTATTTGATTTTAACCCTGTGAAGCACCTTGAGTGGCCCTGTGCCTGAAATGTGCTCTATAAATAAAATTGCCATGCCTTTTTTTTTTTGGTCAGTTGGAATTCAAGGCATCCCGCAGCCCCACCATTGGAGAAGCACTGGATTAGTGTATTGCTCATTTGCATATTAAAATTAATTTTCAAAGAAACTTATAGTACAAAAAAATGTAATTATCATGGATACTTTCATTGTGTAAAGTTTCATTTTGATAGGACTAAAGGAAAAAATAGCCCTATTGGGATTTATTGGTGTTTTGCCTTATTGGCACACATCTCGGATTGATGAGAATTAAACATATTTCCTCAATTAGGATTTCTTAGGACTTTTAGTATGTTGTTCTGGACACCTCATAGAAATTATCTGAGCTGAAAAAAAATCTTTTACAATTTGTCGCTATTTTGCCTGGACTAGTGTGTGTGTGTAGGCCTATCAGTGGCTGACAACAATTTGTCGTTAAACTGTTTCAACATTTTTGTAAAAGTTCACACCCCTTGTCTGCTCTGGTACGCGTAATGTAGGCAGAAAAAATGTATTCAAGATACTAGGAAAATATTGCTCCATTGGGCTACCAAAGGTCAGAAATGAATCAGAGAAATGTAATAGAATGATATGATAGAGATTGTGCTACTCAGTGAAAACCATCTGTATTGATTCATTTCATTGTTTGATGTGTTCCAGGTGAACATGGAGAAAATGCAGAGTGTGCAGCAGAAACTGGAGGCGTTCCTGGCCCAGGAGAAGGAGCAGAAGGAGAGGGCTCAGCGCTGCTTTGTGTCCTACCTGCGCTCTGTCTACCTAATGAAGAACAAACAGGTGTTTGATGTGTGTCAGCTCAACATCCAGCCGTACGCTGCCTCTCTGGGCCTGGCCGTGGCTCCTAGGGTGCGCTTCTTAACCCAGGCCCAGGCTAAGAAAGTCAGTTCACCAGAGCAGCAGTTTGAAGAAGAGGATGCTCTGAGGAGATTCAAGGCCCAGCTGAGAGGAGAGCACAGTGATTCAGCTGAAGATGAAGATCAGGCCAGCACTCAGCTGTCTGCACTAGATAACACTGACGAGGAGGATGATGACAGAGACGTGGACCTGCTCACAGTCAAAAGGAAGGATGTCTTCAGTCTGATGGGGGACCAGGAGATTCCTGAGGAACCAGACCAAGAAGACCCCAACAAGAAAACAGAGAAGGAGACCAAGTTCAAAGAAGCCAAAAAGGTCCTCAAGAGAAACTTCCAAGTCAACACCAAAGTGTCTTTCACCGCAGAAGGAGCCGCTGTGCAGGTGTGGCCCCCAGTCCAACGGACAGTGACTGCTGGTCAGGAGGAGGAGGAGGAGGAGGAGGAAGGGTCTGGGATCAACATGGACCAGGCCAGGGACCGGCTGCAGCGCGAGGACCGAGAGTTTGACAAGCTGGAGTACAGCCGTAAGGTCAAAGCCAAGCACAGGGAGAAGAGGCTGAAGGCCAAGGCCGCCAGGAGGGAGGCCAGTAAGCAGCATGGAGCCCGCAGTGAGGAAGAGGAGGACGAGGTGGTGGCTTACCTGAAGCACAGTGAGGAGGGGGAGGAGTTTGACCCCAGCACACTGCCAGACCCAGACCAGCACCAGGAGGACACACAGCCAGAGTCAGAGAGCAGGCCAGGCAAACGCCAGCACAGCAGCAGGCAGCAGGAGGACATGCAGAGGAAGAGAGTGAAACCGCAGCCCCATCAGGACTCTGCCTTAGACACTGGACTCTCTCTAGCTGAGGACGAGGAGCTAGTATTACAGCTGCTAGGAGGGAGGCTTTAGAAAATCATGGACGCAGATATAAGAGTTTCAACAAAGTTCTTTCTATCCAACAGCATTTAAATTTGAAAATGTTGACATACACATGAACTATGTCCCAAATCAATATTGTCACAGTGTTTCAGTGTGTATTCACATTAAAAAGTTACTCAATTAAAGGGAGACCCCCACTTTTTAGTGAATCACCTTCAAACCCACAAGAGGCGTATTTGAAAAAAGAAAAATCTGATTTAAGGCCACAGATTAATCAAGCTCCAAAATACTTGATCCCGCAAGTATTCAAAGCTTGTTTTAAATGTTCTGTGTTGGTAATAACAACCATAGTATTGCATGTCTGCTGCACCCAATGATACAATGATTACTGCAGCTGTATTGTGTTGTATTTACAGTGTTATTTGACAAAGAAAAGGAAAAACCAATCAAACCCATGACTCAAGTTTTCTTGTAAATATGATGTTGACATTTATTATTACTCAACAAAATGTGTGTATTCTTGAGGTCTGACAAACCCTTTAAATGGCTTTCCATTTTTCCAAGTTTGAATCCTGAAATGTTGACATTCATGTTTACCAGCATTTTGTTGTGTTTGCCAGGGAACTTGTTCCACCTGTAGATCACTGGAATAGTGTTAAACACAGGACTGCGTTTGAATTCAAATACTATCGTGGTATTTGGTGTGCCAGAAAACAGAGGCGTATACTACGACATGAGATGAAGGGCTGAGCGAGGTCTGTTGAGTCTAAAGCCAGAGTTTTCAGTATCACGAAAGGTGGCTCTCTTTTTACCTGGCTAGATCACCGTGGTAACGGCTAACCTGCTCTGACCAGTTTTTGAGCTTAAATTCGGCTCTTAGAGCGCTGCCCTTTAAGGAAACTACACATTTTGACACATTTTCACTGTAGGCTTCTTTCTTTTCATCAGTAGCGATTACAGTTGGGAGATGACAGGTGACAGCTGTCACAGTTCGGACATCGCTGCAGACTCGCAGGTTAAGCTTTTCACAGTAGATTCATATTTGTACGGAAAATACAGACTACAGGTTTTGTATACAGGCTATTTATTTTATTGGTATTTGTAAGATGCAAATAAAGGGCTACTTAGCCTAAATCAAAGTGATCTTCCACCTTGGCTATTCATTAGGAGACAGTGGCAGACTTAAATCACATTCTTAAGTGTAGGACTATCAATTAGGCTAAATGGTGTACTGTTTAAATCCGAGTTCAACCTTTAATTGCTTTATAATGTTACGAACTGTAAAAACGATCTGTAAAATAAATGAATCAATTCAGTAGCCTAATTTTCTGACTGCATTCCACTCTCATTTGCAGTACAAGTTTTTTTTCCGGCTCTCTTGTTTTCTGCTGTTCTGTGATAATTCAGACTGACAAAGACCGCGTTTCCCAGATTCGTTAAGAGCCTCTTTGGGCTAAGTACTTCTTTGGAGCGCTCTTAAGAACGCTGTGAAAGAAGAATGCCTTTCCCAGATTCGTTCTTAGCGAAAGTAGCTCTTTCACTAAGACGGAACTGTAAGACGGAGCTGACCCACTCTTTCAACGTTCTTAGCGACCAAATCGTCAGTGATCATGCCGTGTCAGGGAAATTTATTTCCTACACTTTTCGAAATAATAAAACAATGCTAAATGCGGACCACTGGCGCAAGAAACATAGACTAATAGTAGAGAAAAAAAGGTTTTAATGAATTAGACGTTTACGTTTTCCACAAACATGTGAGTTTATAGTACTACTACACATACAAAAAAAACATCAACAACCCTGTGGCATTTCACAGATATCAAAGAAACAGATTTAATTGAACTCAGCTGAACCTCATTCAGAGCGGCTCCACCTGCTAAAGGCGTTGCCAAAGTCCGCGCGTGAGAAACCATGGCGGCAATACAACACCTTCTCGCTGCGAACCAACAGCCTCGCCATGCGCGAAGCCAGACGGTTTACATAAATGCATACGTGCGTCGGCACTTCTCCCCACTGGACGTGCTATCAGACCGGGCCGTCCAGGCAAAGTACCGGCTGCCCCGTGCGGAGATCCAACGGCTGATCACTCTGGTGTCTCAACACATCCAGAGCAACCCGCTGCAATTTTGCCTTCAACCCGGTCCAACAACCCGCAGCCCCTACCTCTTCACCACCAGTCACCAAGCACTAATCCATAAACCCACAACCACCACACATCACCCATATCAACTCTCAGGCCTGAAGGCTGAATTAAATAAACAGAACCAGCAGATGTAGGCTACATGTAACGTCCTGCACACTATGATTATTACTGCAGTGTCCGGGTGCTTTACCTGAAAGTCTGGCACTGGAATGCTGTTGAAAGGGCGCACAATACGCACACGTCATTAACCTACGCTTAGATAAATTACAAATTGCCTGGGACTTTTTGTTGCTAGGTTTGACACCCTCATTTCAATCCAAAATGATCCACACAATACATGGTTGAAAAGAAACCAAAGTAGTTTATTGAAACCATATGGGGAAGGGGTGACTCCGCGCTGTCTTTACTGGGCGTCTGCATCACCTGCAACGAAGGGAGATTGATTAGTGAAACCTTCGCACTCTTCCTTTTTGTTTGGTTCTAGAATTCCTGCCACTTCTTCCTCACAGCACGCCAGTCACGCAGGCCACATGGGCTGGAGGGGGACATATTTTCGGCATATTGCTCCATCTTCTTAACTTTTATCTTCCTTTCTTTTTTTCTTGTACTTTTTTTTCTTTTCGTCTGGTAGGCAACTTCTTTTTCTTTTTTCCTCTGTTGACAAGGATGTTTCCGTTGGCAGCTATCAGGGTTGCTAGGCAGCACAGGAGCGGCGAGTCCTCACGCAAGGTAACGGTTTGTTACGCAAACCGGAAACGCTCGTAAACGGAGACCTGCGGAGACCGTCCCGTTTAACAACGCTCTTTCGGCCCTGGTTCGGCCTTTGAATCGGCCTTCATAGGCTATAGCCTTCATAGACCGCGAGACTGTAATGGGATACAGCCATAGGTTGCGTTCCGAATCGCATACTTTCTACTATATAGTATGTAGAAAAAAGATTTAGGATGTCCCGATTCTTATGGCCAGATTTAGGATGGTTAGAAGTACCCGGATGTTGGGGGCGCCTTTAGCTCAGTTGGTAAGGCGTCCCCCTCCCGGGCCGGGCCCAGCAGCAGACCCGTGTTCGATTACCGCCCGCGGTCGTTCTCTGCATGTCACTCCCCTCTCTGCCCCATTTCACCTCTGTCTCTCTGCACTATCAAATAAAGCATAAAAATGCCCAAAAAATATCTAAAAAAAAAAAGAAGTACCTGGATGTCCTACTTCATGCGGCCAAGATTGTTAGTGTTGAAAAGTGTATCCTATTTGGGCGATTCTGACCCACAATCCAGTGCGCACGTGAAGTGACGTAACATCGACGAAGCCTCCATATGAAAACAAACGGGGATGGAAGGAGGCTGGCAAGATGGCGGCCAGTGCACACGCTTTGTGCTGAGCTCTGGAAACTTTTGTTCACCTAAGACTGTTAAAAGAACAAAGACCCGGTTAAAACAATAGTCTAACAAATGTATTACATTTTTGAACATTTATAAGGAAAACCAACGACCGGCTAACTACTTGATGTAAGCTAGTTACCTTAATGCTACCTGCGCAGCAACCAGGCGACATCATGTCTAAGCAAGCGAATGAAAAGGGCAAATCTTCTGATGGAGTTTGAAGAGGCACAGGCAACTCCTCTGTGCTCACCATTACCGGAAACCCCCAAGGCAAGTCCTAACCCCAAAAAGATGTGTTCTAGCCGTGAGGATGAAGTGTCCAACACGGACATATTACAAGCTGTCCAAGAGCTAACATGCAGATTCACTTCCCTGGAAAAAAAGATAAGCAAGAACACAGCAAATATCGTCACTATCAAGGAAAACGTCGAAGGGATGGAACACCTGATGAAGTCAACTGATGATAACGTGCATGCAGTGAAACAGCGGCTGACAGAGCAAGACATGAAGATTGAAGAAGCGGAGCGCTACAGCCGCCGTTGGAATCTGAAACTTTTCAACCTTCTCGAAGCCACCAACGAAACTGCCGAGGATGCAAGGAAACAGGTCTTCCAGATCTTCGGCCACATTGCTCCAGATGAAAAAAGCAAGCTGGGCTTCTTAATCGACAGTGCATCAGGTCGGACGCACCAGGGAAGACGGGAGCCCTCGTCCGGTGATCATCCAATTTACCATGCGCAACTTCAGGCAGAAAATATGGAGAGCATCAATCAACGCTGCAGTAATGAAGTCAAATCAAATCAAATCAGTTTTATTTGTATAGCCCAAAATCACAAACACATTTGTCTCAGTGGGCTTTACATTTCATACAATATGATATATGATACAATATGACACCTTGCCCTTACACCCTTAGCTCGGCTGAGAAAAAACTCCCAGTAAAAACCCTTTACCGGTGTAGTGTATTTCGTGATGACACATTTTAAGATTACTGTAGTGTATTATGTTACTATACATTTTATATTAAGTTCTACTGCTACAGAGGAGACAAAGACAGTTAGCCTCCTCTGGCAGGGGGCAAAGTCAGGGATGTCAGCTGCCTGAGTGAGGAAACCCTCAAGGCTGACCTGTAGATCATTCAAATTTCACACAAAGGTGACTGTCTTATGAATTAATCAAAGACAGTCTGGCTAAGAGTTAACAGTAGTTTTTGACCCTGGCCATCATCATCAGCATTGTCTTAAAAGATACTGAATCAGACTTCTTGGCCAACGTGACATATCGACTCTAGGTGATGACTAAACTTAGGATGTCCTCTGGGGGCCAGAGGTTGCCCTCTGACCATTAGGGTGGTGCTGGTTAGGGTTAAAAGCAGCCACAATTCTGGAAAAAGGCAGGTCTCAAACTAAGGAACTCTTCATAGCTTTTTGTTTTGTGTAGGTACCTCTATTAGTTTATTTGGCTACAAACACTTTAAATTCTTATTGGCTTCGTTTTGACTGCAGGATGAGTTTTGTTGTTTGAATAAACAAGAATTGTTCCTGAGACCTCCTCATCTGCATTCAACTGTGTCTTCTTCCATCAACTAACTACCAACGCCGTTTTTCTGAGTAAAGGACCAAGAAAATATACTGCAAAGTGGCGTCATCGAACAGAGGGCTTCTGGACAGTTCATTGGGCCCACGCTGTGGACCGGAGCTCAACTTTCTCCCCAATGGTAAGCAAGGTGAGCGTTTGGCTCTATGGGGTGAGACTTGGGCCCCGGCCTCCTTGCGTGTGGTTGTGATGCTGTCAGGCTGTAAAGTACTATTAAATTGCGGGGTGAGCGGCCGTTGGTGGTTTTGGCTGATGGAAAACGAAAGATGCAGTCTAAATTATGTTTTGTTTTGGTTTAAAAAAAAAAAAGAAGAGAGGGATGCATATTTTATATAGGTTATAGATCCAGGAGTGTGAGAGGTAACTTTGTTCTCTTTTAAATTATTTAATTTGGCGTGTGAGGTTACGGATGGCTCATGACTATTTGAGAGGAAAGAAGATGGGCCGGCCCAGATTGTTGAAGATTTGTTTTTATGTATGTGCGCACAAAAATGAGAATCTGTTTTTGTTTGTATATATGTTATTTGTTGGTTTGTAGTAACGGGTCTCTTGAGAATCTGTTTTTGTTTGTATATATGTTATTTGTTGGTTTGTAGTAACGGGTCTCTTGAGAATCTGTTTTTGTTTGTGTATATGTTATCTGTTGGTTTGTAGTAACGGGTCTCTTGAGGATCTGTTTTTGTTTGTATATAGGTTATCTGTTGGTTCGTAGTAACGGGTCTCTTGAGAATCTGTTTTTGTTTGTGTATTTGTTGGTTTGTTGTAACAGGTCTTATTGTTCTATATGTTTATTAGTTATGGGTATAGATATAGATATGGATTTATATTTGATATTTTCGATACATGTGTATTGAAGCTGTTGACGTGATATAGTGATCAGTTCTATTTTTTTCCGGAGGAAATAGGCTGATGTTTTTGATGGCTGTCTGTGGGTATTTCTGATCAGGTGCCCACTTGACGGATTGTATGGTGAAATTGCTGTTGTGGTATGAAAAGATAAGAAAAGAAAAAAAAAAGAGCCGGACCTCCGCCGGCTCTGCCTCGGGTTGTGCTGCGCAGGGGTGTGTCCTGGAGTTTTCTAACAGGTGAAAGGCGGGGCTGTGGGCCCGTAGCTGTGAGCCTGTTTGCGCGAGCCAACTTAAGCCTCGCGAGTATGATGACTGTTTGATTTTGTCTTAATATGGGGACGTTGGTTTGTACAACTATGTTTTATGTGTTGGCGTTTTAAATACGGTAGTATATTGTTGGCAGTTGGCCTTTTAGCCTATTTTATTTGCAAGGAGTGGAGTTCGATCCGCACGTGAACGCGCGAAACGGCAGGCACATCAAACGAAGCGCGGGCACAGGACGAGTGTTCTTTAAAGCTACCTTGTGTGGCTTTTCCAAATGTGAGCTTTTATGGGAAAAAGAGCGAGATTGTCTTATTCTACGGTCTTGTGGGGTGGAATACTCTCTAAAGGGCTCTATATGCAGCAATTGGAGCTAGTTACAGTAGAGGTAAAGTAACATTGCGTAATTTTTGAAAAGAAAAAAAAAAAAAAAAAAGGGGGGGGGGGGGGGGGATAGGCTAGTTTGCCTAACCCTTTGTGACATAGTGGAAATAGCAACTAGAGGTGGCTGTCTATAGCTATATCCAGGAGAAAGGTGCATGTTGAGGAGAAAATGCAAAGAGTTGATGATGTTGAGGATGGTTGACATTTGAAGTGTTTCAGGAGTGGTATTCACAGTGCACTTGTTGTGACTGGTAGTGGTGGTTGATGGACAGAGGCATGAAACGTGGTGTTGGTTCTGAAAGGTGACAGATGTATTTGTGTTTTGAGATGCAAATTAGGTTTGAGGAGTTAAAGGTGTGGTGGATAATAAAGGGATTTGATGAATGTGTTTGAGGTCTTGTGGGACAGCAGAGAGTGCAGTGGAATGGCACAGTCTACTATATTGACTGGGCTGCAGACCCATTGTGGAATTGATGATAAAATTGTTTCAATGGTTTGCTTGAAAATAGGGGATGGAAGGAGGTGATGTCTGGAGGCTTTGGAGGCCTACTTCCATATTGAAATCTTGCTGTAGAGAGTTGAGTGGGGACCTGATTGTTTCATATAGTCTGGAAAGTTGTGGGGAGCTTGAAGGAAGAAGGAGCTAAAAATGTTGATATTTGAGTGATTAAAAAGCTGCAGACGTGGCATGGTTACAAAGAGCCATAAATGTATAGACTAGAGAGAAAATAATAATTATAATACATAGAACCATGTGGTCTAGGATAAATAGGATATAAAAACTTGTTTTACATCTGAGTAAGTGGCAAGGCATGCATTAAGTATTAACAGCGTGTGGATTTTGATGTGGCAATTTAAATTGTAGTTTTTGCAAAAAGTAATTTGTAAGTTGCATTTGAAAGAGTGAGAAAAATCTGTTTCTGTTTTTATGTCTGCAGTTAACTTCTTTTTCTGGTTTCTTTATCAAGTAGGAAGCCTGTGTTTACATAGTCTCCACAGAAGCAGACAGATCGTCCGGCGAGCAGAAGGACAGCTGACAGACTGTGTTTAGTTTTAGATAGTATATAAGAAGGTCAATTAATGATCTGGAAACCAATAAATGTATTTAAACTAAGGTGTGTTTAAGGATTGGTTGACACACTCAGTAGATCATTTACACTGCCACTCCCTGAAGTTTTGCTAGGAGGAAATTGAATTAAGTAAGTTAATTATTTAATCTGTACAATATTACTGTCTCCTCAGGAGATCTCAAAAGTAAGAATAGGTATCTTGAATATTGTGGTAGACCATTTTTGATGAATAGTGTAATGTGCCTTTGGTCTTGTTTCCTCTCAGTGTTTAGTGTTGACTCAGGTCTGGAATAAGATTTGGTAATTAAGGCTAGCTCACTCGTAACTGTATGCATTCTATAGATATTTTGGAATACAGGGCAAGGGTCTATGGACTTTTGACACAGAAGGTAAAGTAAATATTTCCTAGCCAACCATGGCAGCAAATGACAATGAAAAGATACAAAAGAAGGGGCTTACTAACTATGATGGACTTTTGACACAGAAGGATGAGTGAACAGGGTTCCAGCATTCCTGCCAATATGCCAATGTCCGGGGACACAGAGGACTGCCATCACCGTGACTGTTCTGGGATGGAAATGACTCAAACAATGCCAAACCAGGAACTTAAAAACAATGGAAGACTAATGACAAAACGTGTGTTGTCGTCTGTCACAGGGGGGTGTTTCAGCCACCAACCCAGAGGAGGAATACAGATTCATCTGCAAGGAAATTACAATCCCTTTCTGTGTGAGAAGTTCCTAAAAACCCAGCGTTTCCCCAAAAGATAATTTCTATGCATGCAGTGATGCAGTGAGGAGCTAAACTTAAACAGACCAAATGTAGGCTTCCATAGAGAAACTTAAACAGACCAAAGTTAAGCTTCCATAGACATTAAATGATTGATTAATAGAGACAGAACTCTGAGCAGTTAGAAAGGAGTATTGTTTTTGTTGTTAGCACAAAATGAGGGTAAGGAAGGTTTATATTTAATTTATGATTTTTCTCATGCTTTCAAAGACACCTGAGTTGCTTTGTAATTTCAAGTCATTTAAAATTGTAGTTTTTGAAGGGATTGACGAGTAAAGCCACATGCTGTTTCCATGCTTTTTCTAATTTAATTACACTATTTGACTATCTGTTTCTGACTGAAGAGAAGCATGCTCTGTAGGGTATGACATCCTCTTCCAGTGCAAAATAAGTTTTGGTAGTGTTTAGGAGTATACTAATTGATAGGTTGCAAGGTAACACAAAAATATAATGGTAATACAAAAATACAGATATGGAGGATTAATTAGAGTAAGTAATATTTGAACGTTGCAGATAAACTACAGGCTAGGGAAACAATAGAGTTCTAAAGTATAACATGACCAGTATTTCATGCCTCTTCAAGAGAGGGGGCTGTGCTTGGACTGGCCTCAGGGTAAACAGGAAAACAGAGGAACAGTTGGTCTTGTGTTTATATTGTTGTGGAACTAGATTTCTTCAAAGGGACAGGTAAACCCAGTCAGATTGCCACCAATAAACATTCACTTGGGAGTCTATTGACTTCTGGGCACATTGACTAGGGCAAGATTACAGGATATAGTTGGAGGATTTCAGTTAGTTGGCAACTTCTTGTCTGATCACAACCATTTTTATTTAGATATTTGTTACAGATATTATAGATATCTCAATATATACTCTAAACCTACCTAATTTGGATATTTGGTTTGCTGCTTTATGGAATGGAATACTGACAATTGACAAATTTTGATAAACAGAGCAACATCTTCCAGAATGATGTGCAAAGGTACATGTAGGTAACGGTTATTTTAAGGTTGACAAGGTGTTTCAGTATTGCAGAAGGTAGAATTAAGGTACAGAAGGTTGCTTTGGTTTTTTACCTATGTTAAATACAAATGGATTTTCGTGGTTATCAAGTCAGTTGTGTCATATGTTTCTGTCTTTTCTGAAAGTGACGGGTGTCTTGTTATTTTGGTGAACACGGCTGGAGACTTGGTGTTCCCCTTGAGGAATTGTGAGGAGTTGATTTTACAATACAGTATCTCACAAAAGTGAGTACACCCCTCACATTTCTTCACATTTTTCTTTATATCTTTCCATGGGACAACACTGAATAAATGACACTTTAATACAATGTAAAGTAGTCAGTGTACAGCTTGTATAACAGTGAAAATTTACTGTCCCCTCAAAATAACTCGACACACAACCATTAATGTCTAAACTGCTGGCAACAAAAGTGAGTACACCCCTTAGAAAAAATTTACAAATTGGGCCCAAAGTGTAAATATTTTGTGTGGCCACCATTATTTTCCAGCACTGCCTTAACCTTCTTGGGCATGTAGTTCACTAGAGCTTCACAGGTTGCAACTGGAACCCTCTTCCACCCATTTATGACAGCATCACAGAGCTGGTGGATATTAAAGACCTTGCGTTCCTCCACCTTCCATTTGAGGATGCCCCAAAGATGCTCAATAGGGTTTAGGTCTGGAGACATGCTTGGCCAGGCCATAACCTTTACCCTCAGCTTTTTTAGCAAGCCACTGGTCGTCTTGGAGGTGTGTTTGGGGTCGTTATCATGTTGCAATACCACCCTGCGGCCCAGTTTACGAAGGTTGAGTGCACATGGTCAGCGTCGTACACAGAGGTTGGCTTTGGAAAATAGACGTATGAGTGCTGCCAGCATTGCTGAAGGGCTTGAAGGGGTGGGGGGTCAACCTGTCAGTGCTCAGACCATACGCCGCACTCTGCATCATACTGGTCTGCATGGTTGTCATCCCAGAAGGAAGCCTATTCTAAAGATGATGCACAAGAAACCCCACAAAAAGTTTGCTGAAGACAAACAGACTACGGACATGGATTACTGCAACCATGTCCTGTGGTCTGATGAGACCAAAATACATTTATTTGGTTCAGATGGTGTTAAGAGTGTGGAGCGGCAACCAGGTGAGGAGTACAAAGACAAGTGTGTCTTGCCTAGAGTCAAGCATGGTGGTTGGAGTGTCATGGTCTGGGGCTGCATGAGTGCTGCCAGCACTGGGGATCTACAGTTCATTGAATTCTAACATGTACTGTGACATACTGAAGCAGAGCATGATCCCCTCCCTTCATAAACTGGGCCGCAGGGCAGTACTGCAACATGATAACGACCCCAAACACCCCTCCGAACGACCACTGGCTTGTTAAAGAAGCTGAGGGTAAAGGTTATGGACTGGCCAAGCATGTCTCCAGTCTTAAACCCTATTGAGCATCTTTGGGGCATCCTAAAACGGGAGATGGAGGAGCGCAAGGACTCTAATATCCACCAGCTCCTTGATGTCGTCATGAATGGGTAGAAGAGGGTTCCAGTTGCAACCTGTGAAGCTCTAGTGAACTACATGCCCAAGAGGGTTAAGGCAGTGCTAGAAAATAATGATGGCAAAACAAAATATTGACACTTTGGGCCCAATTTGGACATTTTTTCTTAGGGGTGTACTCACTTTTGTTGCCAGCAGTTTAGACATTAATGGCTGTGTGTCGAGTTATTTTGAGGGGACAGTAAATTTACACTGTTATACAAGCTGTACACTGACTACTTGACATTGTATCAAAGTGTCATTTATTCAGTGTTGTCGCATGGAAAGATATAATGAAATATTTGAAGAAATGTTAGGGGTGTACTCACTTTTGTGAGATACTGTAGGTTGTTGAATGTGATGAGTTCGAAGACTCTACTTGTTCTACATTTGCTGGTGAGTATTGCAGGCCTGCGGGGGTACATGTTGAATGTTTGTTTGATTGTTTGTTTGTCAGATGTCAAGTTGCATGTTTTGCATGTTTGTGGACCGGTCCTTTATAATCTTATGGCCTAGATAAATGTCTGTGTAACTTTATTTGTTGTTGACAATGTTTGAGAATTGCAGCTTTCCATCTTGGATCTGGGAACACGGCGTTGGATCCCTTTAACTAATATTGTTTGCAATTTTAATTATGTTTGTGGGAGAATACTTTCATTTTCCGTAGGATACGTACAGTCAGGTGTGTGAAACCAGAGAGGTCTCTCTGTCCCACTGAGCAAACCAGAGGCTCAAGGGGGGAGGAGCAAATTGTCAGAAAGGGACTCCATGGAAGCAAGCTGCTAGTACACATTAAGAAATATCAACTGGTGGCCACTTCCAGAACGGCAGGCTGCAACTTCATATTATCAACTCGGCTTGATCAATATCATCGGCTGTCAGCAGGAGCACCATGTACAGCTTAGTTGCGTCACCAACATCACCCTCCAAGAGGAAGGACTTCAGCTTATGGACGGCTTGACAATGCCGTGTACGTTTGGTTATATTAGAATAATCAGATTTGTTTATGTTTATTGTCTGAAGTTTGTATTACCGAGAGTGTCAATAGGTTGTAACATCAGCGGTTTCATTTTCTGAACATATGAATAGGGAGCGTTGCCTGGAGCAGATTTGTTCAAACTTTTATTGGGATTCAGTTTTAACAAGGGGGGAGGGATTAGATAAACAAATCGGGGCGGCAGTGGCGAAGTGGGTAGGGAGCGCGCCTCTGGTGTGCAGGGTCGGAGGTTCGATCCCCCGTCTCCCCGCCACATGTCGAAGTGTCCCTGGGCAAGACACTGAACCCAGAATTGCTCCCGATAGTTAGCTTAGTTAGCTTAGCACCGTAGTGCTAAGCCTACCCTGCGTGGTAGCTGCTGCTATCGGTGTATGAATGTGTGTGTGACTGGGTGAATGTGTACAAAAAACAATGTAAAGCGCTTTGAGTCTGTGATAAACGGAGATATAGCGCTATACAAGTCCATTTACCATTACCAAATAAATACATACCATCATCTTATATTTTGAAATTTAAAGTAAATAGTATTAAATTGCTTGACTGGGAGATAAATTAAAGAGCAGTCAGTGCACTGCTTCTGGTCTCGGAATCAAACTTTGAACATATTTGACTTTAACACATAAGAAATTGTTACACACGTGAGGTTTGTTATTGGCAAAGGTACTGGTGGTTGTTTTCCTCTCTTCTCAGTGTGATGGGGAGGATTTAATGCCTGTCCAGGGGACCGAAAATGGACAAGTGAATGGACTCTGAGACTCAAACATGGACTAAGGTTATGATGGTTGGGCCCTGGGCAGAGCTCGGACTGAGAGAGAGTACACTAATTCAGGGTATAAAGGACACTAAGAACCCCCGCACCAGAAGGCAACATTGCTTAAGAAGGAGTTTGGTTATCATACAGAATGAAATACACGTCTGTGTTCTTATATGTAGACACAGTATGTTACAATGTGGAAGTTATATTGTCTTGTTGTAACCTGTGATATTGATGTTATGAATGTATTGTTTCTCGGTGATGTATGCAAATAATCTTAAAACGGATAGGTTAATCTGGCTTACTTTTAGTACAGGTATTTTTTGATAATACTTTAAAATAGGTTTAGAATCTAATGGCTGATTGGAACATGGTCATTTAATTTCAGAATAATGGATAATGATAATTGTTAATTTAAAAAAAAAAAGGAGTTTCCCCACCTAATTGGCTTGACAGGTGCGGATTCTTCATGTTGAATTAAAAACGGTCTCTTTTCTCTTTTTGTTGTCTTTTAGACAAGACAATTTTTGACCTAGGAGATAACAGCTAAACTTGCAAGACAACAGCTACGCCTAAAAAGGCCATAAGCAAACATTTTTAGTCTCACTTTCCTGAATTTGGAAAGGGGTGTACCTGATTGTCTTGCAGGAGAGGCTAAGGTTAGTCGAATTTGATCTTTAATAACAGTAAACAATTAGCTTTCCTAGTATAAAGTAAGTTTAAAGTAATGTGATATAGGGTAAAAATAGGAAATAGTTAATACATTGATCCCCAAACTTGAAGCTCAAAATAGGACTCTAAAGTTATTCAAAAGTAGGATTTTTGAGGAGGACTTTTCTGAAACAACAACTGACAACTGCAGTGGATTTGAACGAATGCCAATCATTAAAATGTGTTTTGTATTTTTCTGTTGTGACATATTATGTCACAAGGGGGGAATGTAGTGTATTTCGTGATGACACATTTTAAGATTACTGTAGTGTATTATGTTACTATACATTTTATATTAAGTTCTACTGCTACAGAGGAGACAAAGACAGTTAGCCTCCTCTGGCAGGGGGCAAAGTCAGGGATGTCAGCTGCCTGAGTGAGGAAACCCTCAAGGCTGACCTGTAGATCATTCAAATTTCACACAAAGGTGACTGTCTTATGAATTAATCAAAGACAGTCTGGCTAAGAGTTAACAGTAGTTTTTGACCCTGGCCATCATCATCAGCATTGTCTTAAAAGATACTGAATCAGACTTCTTGGCCAACGTGACATATCGACTCTAGGTGATGACTAAACTCAGGATGTCCTCTGGGGGCCAGAGGTTGCCCTCTGACCATTAGGGTGGTGCTGGTTAGGGTTAAAAGCAGCCACAATTCTGGAAAAAGGCAGGTCTCAAACTAAGGAACTCTTCATAGCTTTTTGTTTTGTGTAGGTACCTCTATTAGTTTATTTGGCTACAAACACTTTAAATTCTTATTGGCTTCGTTTTGACTGCAGGTTGAGTTTTGTTGTTTGAATAAACAAGAATTGTTCCTGAGACCTCCTCATCTGCATTCAACTGTGTCTTCTTCCATCAACTAACTACCAACGCCGTTTTTCTGAGTAAAGGACCAAGAAAATATACTGCACCGGGAATAAAAAAAAATTGAAGAAATCTCAGGGAGAGTCGAGTAAGGGATCCCTCTCCCAGGACGGACATGCTGCAATAGATGTCATAAGTAGAGAAAATCACGAAGGAATTTGATCATTGACCAGGTGATTACATGGTAATACTAAGTAAAGTGCGAATAGTGTGGATGCAGGAAGACTTCAGATGCTGCTAGAGGATCCACACCGTCTCGTCTCCACCAGGGAAAACTAAGGTTTCCATCGCCAGGATTACATCCCACGTCTCCAGGTGGCATCCTTGACCACTGCCAGTGGCGTGCACAGGTAGACCTGAAGTGGTGCTGAAGCACCTGCCCTTTTCACCTGGCCCAATCAAGTGCCCTTTTGAAAAAAATGAAAAATCTGAAAGTTTTTTTTTTTTTTTTTTTACAGTGTATGTGGCCCATGACGACATTATCATCTATAAATGCTCAACGATTAAAAACGTTTGACAATAATGCCCCAATAAATATGCCCCCCCCCCCCTCCTGCTCCTCTGCACACACTTCCTTTGTCAACATGAACGCGCAGAGTGGACACAAATGGAGGCGCGTTGCTGCGCACACACACACACACCTACTCTTGCGCCTGCCCTGCCCCATCAGCGAGGTAACACATACATTGAATGGAGTCAAGAGTGTATTGTTTGCCCCCTAAGCCTCAGTTGCCAAGCTATAACTTGCATTTATTTGTCTCTGTTATAAAGTAGCCTCTATCATGCAGCGCCACACAGCTGTGCATACATTAGCCGACTGTCCTGCTTAACAAGCTAGCCCAAACAAATAGATATGAGGGATATAAGGGATTATTTAAAAAAAATCCGAAGCTGACTGTTTTTTTTCAAACATGTAAAATTTTTTCTTTCTGCTTTTTGGTAATTCTGTCTCCAAATTATTCCAGAAAATAGTACTAAATAGCCCGACACAGGTGATTTAGCCTTAGCTTTCTTCTCAAAGTGCACCTGATTGATGAATTTTACTTTAAAAGGTTCAAATTTTTCTTCCGGGGGAGCATTCCCCTGGACCCCCCTAAAAGGTCCAGGGTCCCAAACACAGTCTCCCAAATTCCTTTGAGAAACACTCTATGTGTGGCCGGGTATTAAAAGTCATTAGGCCAGAGGGGGATTTTGTACAAGTACCCTTAAAATGAGTTGGTCATTCATCGATAGAATATATTGTGCCCTTTTTTTTGCAATGAGCACCTGCCCCCGAAAATGTCTGTGCACGCCACTGACCACTGCAACATCTTTCGCGTTGATGGTCCATTCTCAGATGTTACCGGAGGAGGGACCAGATCCACACCGTCTCGTCACGACCAGGGAAAACTGGAAGAGGACAGACAGGCAACCAGTGAGCAAAGCAAAAATGAATTTAAAGATTGAACAAGCAAGCGAGTAGAAAGAGTACTATCCTGATGGACGGTGAATCAGTGCTGATGTGAGGCAATAGCAGGCGGGAAGCATCCGTTCCTAGGACAGCTGATTCCGCACAGAACTCGGAGTCAGTCGAGTAGCATGGAGAGTGCTTGGTAGATCTGTCTACCAAGCAGAGAGAGCCCCGGGAGAGAACCCCCGGGGCAACGCTCAACCAATCATGGAAGGAGAAGAAGATTCGTCTCGCAGAGGATCTGACTTACATGGAGAGACAATGTCGTAAAAATTTGGCCGCTTGTTGACAAAGCTCGCAAGGAAGGGAAAAAGACGTCATGGCGGGGTCCTGACGTAATCATCGATGGAAGAAGAATCGCAGCCGACACACTCACGAACCAGAGGTGGGCAGATTAGCCAAAAAATGTACTTAAGTAAAAGTAAGTTACTTTAAGATTATAATTACTCAAGTAGAAGTAAAAGTACTCAAACAAATAACTACAAATAATTACTCAAGTAAGAGTAAAAAAGTATGCAGTGAAAAGACTACTCAAGTACTCAAGAGTACAAGTAGGCCTACTGAATTACTCCGGATTTATTTTTGAAATATACAGAGTAACACAAACGGTACAAAATAGACACGAACAAAATATAAAACAGCAATGTTCAAATAAAGATATTTTAAATAACATCCTTTAAAATGAAACAATAAATAAGGTTTTTAAAAATAAAATTAATAACCCTTGAACAAAAACAATAATACATTAATTATTTGCCAAATTAAATAGCCTACATCACCCTTCAAATACAATTATAATAAATTAGGTTAATCCAAAATTATATTAATTAAAACCAATATACTTATAACATTGTTTTGCACGTACACATTTTTAAACTAATTCCTACAATATGTCACAGGCCCTGAGAAAATTATCTAGGTTGTGTTGTGTCAAAAATATAAAACACACAAAATTAAACTTCGTTACACATCAAAACCTGCTGGCACACTCACTTAACGTATGAAACTACAGAGAGGCTGAAAAAAAGAGACCACTCTCAGACTGTCACACAGCCAGACTGGGGGCCAGTGAGTAAACTACAAAGAAGAACAGTGTCTCTGTAGGCCTAATTGCGAGTGTGTGGGAGTCTGTGTCTATGTGATTGTGAGTGTGTGATTGTTATTTTGTGAGTTTGTATAATTGAGAGCTTGTGAGTTTGTATGTGAGGCCAGGGGTGTGGTTATTGCTCCTTGGAATCAGCTGTTTCTGCCATTTTCTCGGCTCACCCAGATAGTCTGTAAAATCTGCATGGAGCCTACATGGCACGGCCATGGACACAACATCGGTGCGGAACCGGTGTGAGGACCCCGAGCCGATCTGGCAGCCGAGCACATCTGGTACTCACACTGGAGCTGTTAAAAAAGTCCGCGGACATTGTTGAGCCCTATGACAACATGACAACACTTGTCATGTGACTCAAGTGGCTGCATTTGATTGGCAAGCTTTTGTAATGTGTTTTTTATTGGTTAAAATAGTCACGTGATAGTTGGCTGAAGACGTCCCCGGGGAGAGAAATCATGAGAGAAATGTAATAAATGTAATAAAAAAATATATAAAACCATAAAGTAACGACCGTCACGTAGCCAAATGGAACGGCGTAAAAGTACCGTTCTTTCTTCAAATATTTACTCAAGTAAAAGTAAAAGTATGTTGCAATAAAACTACTCCTAAAATTACAATTTATTCAAAAAGTTACTCAAGTATTTGTAACGGAGTAAATGTAGCGCGTTACTACCCACCTCTGTCAAGAACACAGCTTAACTGAACATATAGAGCCCTCGACTCTGTTTTCGTGTTGAGAGCATACTGTTAATGGACTCACATAAGGTTGATTGGTAAGTGAATCTGTTAGACCAGTTAACACGTTTGGTTTCACATATTGGTCTTTATGCAACCCAGTTATGGTTAATATTGTTACTCATTAATGCCCGGAATTCTAAGAGTTCTTTCACATTCCTTGAGATACTTTCATAAGCAAACCTATTTTATCTCAAGACTTGAATCTATTTGTTTCTACGTTTTTTATTTTCTTATTTTACTCACCAGTTACCGTACTTCTCTCTTTATTTAATTTTTTATTTGTATGTCAGAATTTAAGTTCAACTCTTTAAAAATAGTTTCCCTCAATGTCAGGGGGATAAGAGACATTACTAAAAGAAAAGCAATATTCCTCTTTACCCGGAAAACAGATGCCAACATTATTTTTCTACAGGAAACACACTCTTGTGTCACAGATACCAAATTTTGGAAAGGACAGTGGGGAGATCAAGCATATTTATGTCATGCTTCACATCACTCAGCAGGGGTCGCTGTTCTATTTAACAAGTTCACAGGTGACGTCTTGGAGACTTTCAACACTGGAGATGGCAGATGGATTATAGCTGTAATCAAACTAGACAATTCTCTTTTCATAATTTGTAATGTATATGGTCACAATGGAATAGCACAAGCTAAAACAATGTTTACTGAAGTTTATTCTAAATTGAGGGATCTTCAAGATAAAAACAAAGATGCATATTTAATTATTGGAGGTGATTTTAATGATGCTCCAAATTACTTGTTGGACAGAACTCCAGAAAGAGTTTCACAAAATTTGAATTTCAAAGCCACTCTCTATTTAAAGCAGGGGTGTCAAACTCATTTTGGTTGGAGGGCCCCATACAGCCTCTCTGATCTCAAGTGGGCCGGACCAGTAAAATAATGGCAAAATAACTCCAAATCCCTAACTTTGTTTTTCAGTAATATGCTTTATCACTCAGCCTACATTTGTAACCTACATTATCAGGGATCACAAGGGATCTTTGTACGTCTTAGTAAAGGTTGCTGCTGGCCATGGGAATAGGAAGTGCGGCGCGCAGCGCCGCAGCAAAAATGTTGGGGGTATTTTGCTCAAAGATGCCAATGTGCACTAATGAAATAAACAACTGTTTATTTGAATACACAAATACAACAGGCACTGACCTTACAGTTGTCCAATTTTGTTTACTATATGTACAGGTACACATTTTGTGCAAACATGCAGACTGTACAAAATACAATTAAATAAAAGTGCAACTTCTACTGTTTTGATTTATTTTTAAATACAGAGGTTATTGGTTGTTTTGGAATTCGTTTTTCCAATTTAAAACATAAAAATAAAGCAGCATTGAAAATTTGGAAATAAATCTTGTAGGCCTACACTAGCATGCTCCTGCTCGTTTTGCGCACACAGAGCCGCAGACACACCGCGCTTGCTAGTACATTAATTGTTCAGCACTAAAAATAAAAATAGTTTTATTTTTATTAAAAAGTAATAAAATATAATGTACTAAAAATAAAAATGTTTTTTTTTTTTTTTGGTTTTTACTTTGCCATAAAGCACTGGAGGAAACATTAATAGCGGTGAAGCAGGATTGCCATTTACCATTTCCCACGTTTCTAAAATGTGCTTTTTTTATTTAGGCTGCCCCCTAGCGGCAGGAGTGAGCATTTCGGTTATTTCTTTAAAAATTCATAACTCCTCACAGGAATGGGCTAGAGACTTACTTTTGACATACTCAGAAATTTATGCTCTACAGGTCGCGGGCCTGATCAAATCATCTCCACGGGCCGGATCCGGCCCGCGGGCCGTATGTTTGACACCCCTGATTTAAAGCCACTACGAGTAACATGGCACGTTGGCGTCCCCTTTGGACAAAAGCGGTAGTATTTTTACGACGCCCGCTGTCGCAAAGCTGTTTTATAGCACGTGCCAGGCGCGTGAGTGTGAACTGAGAAGGGAGTAATATAGTGCATGTCCGTGTGTTGAAAGCTTTCTTTATAGGTCCATGGTTGAAAGTGTGAGGACTTTTTTCGGCTACGTGAGAGTGGTTTTGACACTGCATGAACTGAGTTTATGCAGCAGTGTCACCTAACTACTCTCTCTCACGGAGTTGAAAGATTACGTGTCCGACTCCTCATAGAAAGCGAATGAATGATAGACGGCAGTTAGTATGGATCACGATGAGGTAATGTGTTTATGTTGTTGTAAATAATTACTATTTCAGATAATGGTTATCTGATGATGGTGAAGCAAAGCAAACTTTGTGTTAGTACCAACCGCTCATTCACTTAGGAGTAAACACTGCAGTCTAGTTTCGCTCTCGTGAAATTGTATACACGTTGCTTGGCAACGCCCTCGTCCCCCGTAGCCTATATCACTCTCCCTTTTAGCTTTTCTTCATTGCATTTTCTTTTTTTTCTTTGATGGTCATTATGACGACAAATAACTGTATCAAACAAGGCTCCCGCTCCCCTTCCCTCACCTGGAGGGATAGGCTTCTTAATTCGCGTTGCTGCGCCACACTGAAATCTGCGACCAATACGGATATGTGACCATAGAGCTTGCACGAGCGAACCGAAAATCGGACTGGGTGTGCGACCAGACCAAAAGCAGTAATAAAAAGTAGTAAACTATTTAAAAACGTCTTTCTTTGCACTGATGGTCTTGTTTGCTCTTAAAGGTAATTTATGATTATCAGAGGAAACATGAGGCTGTTTAAAAGATATTTAAATGTTACTCGTAGCCGCTTTAAATCAGAAATTGACAGTTACTGATGCCTGGCAATTCTTTAACCCGGATTGCAAAGAGTTTACATGGTGTAACGCTAGACGTACACAACAATCTAGAATAGATTTATGGTTAACATCCACTTCTTGCTTACAATATATATCTGAAGTTTCTCATTCATATGCTCCTTTATCTGATCATAAAATTATTTAATTAAATTTAACTGTTTCAAAAGAAAGTAATAAGAAAATACGAGGATATTGGAAGCTTAATAATAACTTGCTTAAAGACAAAACCTTTCAAGATTTGGTCAAACAAATGGCTCAAGATATATTTACCAAAAAAGAAATGAATAGTGTTCAGAAATGGGAATTCTTTAAATTTAAAATTAGAGAAATTTTCATTAGTCGTAGCAAAAACATCAAAAAAGCAAACGATGCAAAAGAAAGGGATATCATGGAAAATTTAAAGATCTTATTAAATAAAGAAAACCTGTCAGAAATTGAACAAGCAAAACTAATGCAACTCCAAAATGATATAGGTAAATTATATGTTGATGCAGCTAAAGGTGCCTTTGTACGATCTAGGGCAAAATGGTTAGAAAAGGGTGAAAAAAACTCAAGTTATTTTTTTGCACTCGAAAAACGGAACCGTAAAAGAAGTAGTATTTCAGCGCTGAAAATAAATGATAATGTTGTAACCAACCCCAAAGAAATAGCAGAACATGTTGGCACCTTTTACAAAGAGTTATATAAATCCAAATTTGATGCTGAACAATGTGATGATTTTATAAACAACGTTAAAGAATTTATCCCTACCATTTCAGAACACTTTAAAAATAACTGTGAGAAACCCATCTTGAACTGTGAATTTGTCGAAGCCTTGAAACATATGAAATCCGGAAAATCTCCTGGGATTGATGGTTTATCCGCTGAATTTTATTTATTTTTCTGGAATATAATTGAAACCCCGCTCATGAATATGTATAAAGAATGTATTGCTAACAACGAAATGACTACAACAATGAAACAAGGATTAATTAGCCTGATGCCTAAGCCAAACAAAGACCCTCTATGTATAGAAAATTGGAGACCCATTACTCTTCTAAATATAGATTACAAATTATTCGCTCTTGTCTTTGCCAGACGTTTAAAAGAAGACCTTGGCGAAATTATTAATGAAACTCAAACAGGCTTCATGTCTAACCGTCATATAAATAACAATATTATATTAATTTTGGATTTGCTAGATTATTCAGAATACGTGGAATCACAGGCAGTTATTGTATTTCTCGACTTTTACAAAACGTTTGATACAGTGGAACACCCATTTTTATACAAAGTTTTAGATTTATTAGGATTTGGTGTTAACTTTATTTCAATAGTTAAAATGCTTTATAAGGACATAAATAGTCATTTGATGATATATCCTAGCACTTCGAAATGATTCCCTGTCGGTAGATCTGTTCGCCAATGCTGCCCAATTTCACCATTTTTATTTCTGATTGCTGTAGAGCTGCTTTCATTGAAGGTCCTAAATAGTGCTAATGTAAAAGGCTTATCCATATTTCAAAGAGAGATTTGAATAACGCAGCTGGCTGATGATATGGTTTTATTTTTAAAAGACAAACATCAAGTAGAACCAGCAATACAACTAATCAATGACTTTTCAATATAGGTAAATGTGAAATTTTGAACCTATATGATACAGATATTGAGAGCATTATGTAACATTCCGGTCAAAAAATCTGTCAAATATTTAGGGATTGATTTAACAAGAGAAATGATAACCAGGCAACAACTCAACTTCCTCCCTAGACTTAAAAAAACACAAAATATAATGAATGTGTGGCTTATCTATTTTTGGTAGAATTCTTTTAACCAAGGCGGAAGGTATCTCAAGATTAGTCTACCCTGCTCCATCTCTTTTTGTTCATGATTCAACTTCCAAAGAAATTAACAAAATTCTAACTAACTTTACTTGGAAAAATAAGAAACACTACCTTAAAAAAGATATACTTTCAGGATCCAGAAAAGAAGGGGGATTTGAATTACTAAACTTCATTGATTTAAATAACACATTCAAAATGAAATGGATCAAGGAATCTCTTAGGGCCCCCAATTCAATTTGGTTCTTTATTCCAAACAATATTTTTAAATCATTTGGTGGTCTTTGCTTCATTCTCACTTGCAACTATAATATCACCAAATTACCTCTGAAATTGTCTAAATTTTATCAACAAGCCCTCCTTGCATGGAAGTTATGTTATTCCCATAACTTTTCCCCACACAAAAGTATCATCTGGAATAATGAAGACATCACAGTAAAGAAAAAATCTATGTTCAAACAGAATTGGATTGACCGTGGAATTGTTTATGTTAATGATCTTTTTGATGCTCATGGTGAAATGCTTAGTTATGAACGTTTTCTTCTTATTAAATCCTTTCCTGTTACATATAAAGAATTTAACTTAGTAACTAAAGCTATTCCAGACGGATTATGTCTTCTCATGAAAAATCATCTTCACTTTCAAGAAGCTCTTAGAATAGAATCCCTTTTGATGATTAATGGTGTTGATATTACGAACCCCAAGTGCAATAACAAACATATACGGAATGCACTTTATGACAGAAGAAAAATATCTCCAAGGGGGAAGGCCTTTTGGGCCACCATCTTTACTGACATCGTTTGGCAGAAGAACTGGTTGCTCCCATATAACTATTGTATTACAAACAAGATTAGAAAAGTTCACATTAAGATTTTACACAATATATATCCAACAAATTTATATTTTTCCAAATTTTTAGAAATAGACGACAAATGTAGCTTTTGCAATGTTGAACCAGAATCTTTAATTCATTTATTTTATTCTTGTTCACACTCAATCACCTTCTGGATTCGACTGGAAAATTACTTATTGTGTAAAATTAATGATGCTATTAGAATTACCTGTCAAAATGTCCTTATGTACTTCGAACATAAATCCCCGGTAACACTTTATAATAACTATCCGTTGTAACTTGTTAATAGATCATTAGTAAACTCTTAATTAATGATTATTAATGATTTGTTAAGTGTTTGTTAGCAGTTTGTTAAGGATTTATAACAATGGTAGATAGTTAATAGCTTAATAATTGAATCAGTTCATCTGGGAGGTAATCCGAGATTAACTGATCACGTTACGTTCAAGTCCATGGCATGCACAGTGTGTATTGAGTTTATTTAAAAATATTTGAAAATGGGGCTGCCCTCAGTTGCCCATGACGTGTCTATAGCCTATTTCAGCCTCGTCAGTATCTCGGATTACCTCCCAGATGAACTGATTCAATTATTAAGCTATTAACTATCTACCATTGTTATAAATCCTTAACAAACTGCTAACAAACACTTAACAAATCATTAATAATCATTAATTAAGAGTTTACTAATGCTCTATTAACGAATTACAACGGATAGTTATTATAAAGTGTTACCAAATCCCCTAACATTGAATTTGTTGTTAATTTATTTATTCTATTTGGAAAATTTCATATTCATAAATGCAAATTTACAAAAGTTTCCCCTAATTTTATTGGTTTCCTGGCTGAATTTAAAGAATATATTAAAACATTGGCTCTAATTGACACTAAAAAAAGTAACAAAACTATCGTATATATATATATATATATATATATATATATATATATCTGTTTATGTATATTATATTCTTTATTTTTTATGTACAAGCTTATCATTTAGGGTGTATTCACACTGGGAAGGTCCGCTAGTTCACTTGCTTTGGTCCAGACCAAATAAAGTTTAGATTTTTTTCTTTTGGTGTGGTCCACTTTCATATTGCCCCTTTTGCAAGTGAACCAGCATTAAGAAGTAAAACCACACGTGATCTGAGGTCATTCATTCATTGGAAAGACATTCTGGGGTGGAGAGAAGCAGGAAGCACGAAGTGAAAACTGCGAAATATATAACTGATACGATATGGGGTTAAAAATAATAAATAAATAAATAAATAGGCCTACATCTAGCCTATAAGTAAAATAAAAAAAACATAAAATTATTGTTGTTTCATATGGTTATAAAATGTAGGCCTGTGTCAATGATGTGGTTTGTAGCCTACGATGTGAAACATAATATTTACTGTATTTTTGCTGCTGGACGCGCGGCTCGCGAGGAATAGGCTCATGCTGACACACAGCTGCCGTGTGTCAGCTGGGTGTGAGTTCGGCGCAGCTCAGCTCCAAACTGACACGGGGATAGTATTGACGGTCCCGTAACATGAGAAGCAAAATAAAAACACACACTTCAGACAATGCGTAGCGTGAACCTGTTGTCACTGTGCGGGAGACGCTCCCCTCTCCTTCATCTGATCGCTGAACACATTCAGCATGTTTACGCGTCCTGTCTATCAAATGTAATATATTGTTCTGGGCTCCCGGTCAAACCACAACTAATCTTCCCAACAAAGGCAACACTTTCCCATAATGTGAAGCTGACGGTGATTTATTAAAAAAGAAAAATCACAGTACTTCCTGCAATTGGGTCGGATCGAGTCCGGACAAATTCACACCACAAACGAACTGCAGCAGAGTACGTATGGAACCGCATCGAGACCACCTCTTCAGCTGGGTCTCGGATCGTTTGTTTGGTCCGCCCCCGAGTGCGATTGCTGTATTCACACATGTCTGAAAGATGCGCACCAAAGGCGGAAGTGCATCTGAGTTCGTTTCAACCGAACTAAACACGGCATATGTGAATACACCCTTAGATTCTAAGATGTATGGAGTACCTTTGATTTATGTATTGTCAATTATTCAATAGAGTTAATTGAAAAAAAAAAAACGGGGATGCCACAGATATAAAAGCAAGGGGCAAGATCAAGGCGCAATGTTATGATGAAATAAGAGAGTAAAGTATGTCCCTATAGTATGCCTACTGCATCCTAACTAGATTCTTTTTATCGTCGGATGTAGTATGTAGAATAGAAAAAAGAAAGATTATGCGTTTCGGAACGCAACCATAATAAAGGATAGACGCCGCGTTGGCCGCTACTGCCTATTGGAGCCATTGGCGCTGACGAGCCGTGGGGCCGCCATCTTGAACCGGTCAAACGTTCCACTCAGTGTAGTCTGTTTGGCAGGTGCAATGAACTGTCAGTGCATGTAATATCTCATTAAATACCAAACTGATTTTCACGCGGTTTTCTTTGCTGCAAAGATCATACATGTAGCTAAGATACAGGGCACAAGTTTCGACGTGTTTTAATATTCATAGTGGGCTTAACAGTCATAGAAGATTCTGATATGATATGAGTAACCAGACGTCCGAGATCAAAACGAGGAACATCCCCCGAAAAGGGGGAAAACGGAGACATTTCCAGTTTGACTAGCAATCTGACTGAAAAACCTAATGAGGTGTCAACAAAACGGGAACAGGTAGTTGTTTCTGTTTAGCCAGGGAAAAGGCAACCAACAATGGGGACGTCTGGTCACCTTTATGATATGTGATGTAGGCTATTGCAAATCACACACTATAGACTAAATATGATAGAGAAGCAGAAACAGATAGGGGCAGTAAAGTCAGCTATTTTAATAAGTTAACAATATATGATTAGGCTATATATAAATATATTTATTAATTTACAGTGACGAGCATACACAATAAAGACAATCACAGGGATAACATAAACAGAGAACATAAATAAAATAGGATAAAATATATTAATTTAAATAAATTAGGCCTATAGAAAATACAAAAAAAGAGCAAAAATAAAATACTAAATGAACAATGAATTCAGCTAAAACAGTTACAGTCAGATGTGTAAAATTCAGAAATCATAGATTCAAATAAACCAAGAGTAAGAGCAGTCATTTTTAAGTTGCTCTGCAGAGCATTCCATGAATTAGGGGCACTACATGAAAAGGCAGTTATTCCTAAACTGGAGTTAGCTCGGGGAAATTTAGGAGGAGTAGTCAAGCATGGTACATATGAAGGGTGGATGTTTCCCATGAAGGCATTAAATATAAATAAAAACCAGTGAATATAATATCTCATTAAAAGAGAAGGACAACTTGAGTGTTCATGTAAAAATATGTTTTATTTCTCTAATTTAAAACACAAGCTTGTTAGGCAATTGCCTCTTAAAAGAGGACGGGATTATTTAAAAGCAAAGTCTTCCTGGTTGGCCAATGTTCTATACTAGGGGGGGGAATACCAAGTTCAGTCTAGTCTCGAGTTGGTTCCTCAGACACAGACAGGAAATCATTGCGTGCCTTGCAGCGCGGTACATTTAAAAACACATTCAATACAAAACCACAGCAATCAAAAGTATTAAATTAAGGGAAAATCAAACAACAGCAAACAATAATACTCAAATGGTCCGCCGATTCGAGCAGCAAAACGCAGCACAGTGCTCCGGCATCTTGTTTACTATCACCGAGTGGGGACATTTGTTTTCATCAGTTTTGACCGGTCCAAGATGGCGCCCTCATTTCCGCGCTCAACGCCCAACGCGGCGTCTATCCTTTATTATGTCTATGCTCACACCGGCTCATGACATACGTCCCGACAAAACATTATGTGATTGGTTGGCTGATCCAGAGTGGCACTGGGCAGATCCAATAGTTTTAAACTTCAACAGACACCCGCCTCCAAGTCAGTGAACGTTTGCCAAATAGAGCAGTTCCAGACCTTCTGCACAAATGAAATGAAGTACGATGGTCTAGTTGGACCAGGCAAACACTTCTGTCCATTCTCTCCCCAAAATGATTCATACACACGTTTTCAACTCATTCTGAAAAATTATTTTGGTAATATTTTACAACATACAAATTGAAGTAAAACTTTGGAAAGGTCTCACAAAGACATCCCACCGTCAGTCCTGTCTACCTTGATCCTTCAGTGTTACAGGACAAAGGCTTTAGTTTGGATTGTCACAACACTTTGCCTCTCTCCAGGGGTCACACAGAATACAGGATCTATTGTCATCTCAAGGGTGAGTAATATGTTTATGAAACACAAGCATGTACTTATTCTTAATGGCAATGGATAATCAAGTGCCAGAGGGGTTTGAAACTTCAAAGCCAAAAATACTGAAGGCCTTGTTTCTTGGTTTCCTGACTACTCAAGATAATTTGATCAAAACACATTTCACTGTTCTAAAAATATCTGATGGGGAAATAATTTCTAAGGTAGGCTACTATCTTTCCTAATCGATTGCATTCCATAGAACATTCCTGATCTTTTTTATAATGTGCTGTATTCAGTCAGGAAGTCATCCTACACATCTGTCTCCAACAGGTGGTGGTATAGTGACTAATAAACATACTAGTTGCACTTCCTCCTCCGTGAGATATTTTCATATTCAAATTTCCTGCGAGCGTCTGGTGGCCGGGTCTGCCACGGGGCCCGGCCGGGCACAGCCCGAAGAAGCTACGTGGCACAAACTCCCTCTACAACTGATGGGCCCACCACTCGTCAGAGGAACCGCTGGGGTCGGGTGCGCTGCCTTATGGGTGGCAGTGAAGGGCGGGGACCACGACGGACCAGACCCGGGCGGCAGAGGCTGGCTTTGGGGACGTGGAACGTCACCTCGCTGTGGGGGAAGGAGCTGGAACTGGTGCGGGAGGTGGAGCGCTACCAATTAGATCTGGTGGGGCTGACCTCCACGCACAGTCTTGGTTCTGGAACCGTACTTCTGGACAGGGGTTGGACTCTATTTTTCTCTGGAGTTGCCCAAGGTGTGAGGCGCCGGGCCGGTGTGGGGATACTCACGAGCCCCCGGCTGGGCGCTACTACGTTGGAGTTTACCCCGGTGGACGAGAGGGTCGCCTCCCTACGCCTCCGGGTTGTGGGGGGGAAGACTCTGACTGTTGTCTGTGCGTATGCACCGAACAGCAGTTCGGAGTATCCGGCCTTCTTGGAGACCCTGAACGGAGTCCTGCATGGGGCTCCGGTAGGGGACTCCATAGTTCTGCTGGGAGACTTTAACGCGCACGTGGGCAATGATGGAGACACCTGGAGAGGCGTGATTGGGAGGAACGGCCTCCCCGATCTGAACCCGAGCGGTCGTTTGTTGTTAGACTTCTGTGCTGGTCATGGTTTGTCTATAACGAACACCATGTTCGAACATAAGGATGCTCATAAGTGTACATGGTACCAGAGCACCCTAGGCCGAAGGTCGATGATCGATTTCGTGATCGTATCATCTGATCTGAGGCCGCATGTTTTGGACACTCGGGTGAAGAGAGGGGCAGAGCTGTCAACTGATCACCATCTGGTTGTGAGTTGGGTCAAAGGGTGGGGGAAGACTCTGGACAGACCTGGTAAGCCCAAACGGGTAGTGCGGGTGAACTGGGAACGTCTGGCGGAGGCCCCTGTTCAAGAGATCTTTAATTCGCACCTCCAGCAGAGCTTTTCTAGCATCCCTGTGGAGGTTGGGGGCATTGAACCCGAGTGGTCGATGTTCAAAACTTCCATTGCTGAAGCCGCGGCAGGCAGCTGTGGTCTCAAGGTCTTAGGTGCCTCAAGGGGCGGTAACCCTCGAACGCCGTGGTGGACCTCGGTGGTCAGGGAAGCCGTCCGACTGAAGAAGGAGTGCTTCCGGGATATGTTATCACGGGGGACTCCTGAGGCAGTTGCAAGGTACCGACAGGCCCGAAGGGCTGCAGCCTCTGCCGTGACAGAGGCAAAGCAGCGGGTGTGGGAGAAGTTCGGAGAAACCATGGAGAAGGACTTTCGGTCGGCACCAAAGTGTTTCTGGAAGACCGTCCGGCACCTCAGGAGGGGGAAGCGGGGAACCATCCAAGCTGTGTACAGTAAGGATGGGACGCTGTTGACCTCAACTGAGGAGGTGGTCGGTCGGTGGAAGGAGCACTTTGAGGAACTCCTGAATCCGATTAACCCGCCCTCTATGTTGGAGGCAGAGCTGGAGGCTGATGGGGGATCATCGTCAATTTCCCTGGTGGAAGTCACTGAGGTAGTCAAACAACTCCACAGTGGCAAAGCCCCGGGGGTTGATGAGATCCGTCCAGAAATGCTGAAAGCAATGGGTGTGGAGGGGCTGTCTTGGATGACACGCCTCTTCAACATTGCGTGGAAGTCGGGTACAGTGCCGAAGGAGTGGCAGACCGGGGTGGTGGTTCCTATTTTCAAAAAGGGGGACCAGAGAGTGTGTGCCAATTACCGAGGTATCACACTTCTCAGCCTCCCCGGCAAAGTCTACTCCAAGGTGCTGGAAAGGAGGGTTCGGCCGATAGTCGAACCTCAGATTGAAGAGGAACAATGCGGATTCCGTCCTGGCCGTGGAACAACGGACCAGCTCTTCACTCTCGCAAGGATCCTAGAGGGAGCTTGGGAGTTTGCTCATCCAGTCTACATGTGTTTTGTAGATCTGGAGAAGGCTTATGACCGGGTTCCCCGGGAGATACTGTGGGGGGTGCTGCGGGAGTATGGGGTGAGGGTGTCTCTTCTCAGGGCCATCCAATCTCTGTACGCTCAAAGCGAGAGCTGTGTACGGGTTCTCGGTAGTAAGTCGGACTCGTTTCCCGTGGGGGTTGGCCTCCGCCAGGGCTGCGCTTTATCACCAATCCTGTTTGTGATATTTATGGACAGGATATCAAGGCGTAGTCGTGGTGGGGAGGGGTTGCAGTTTGGTGGTCTGAAGATCTCATCTCTGCTGTTTGCGGATGATGTGGTTCTGATGGCATCATCGGCCTGTGACCTTCAGCTCTCATTGGATCGGTTTGCAGCCGAGTGTGAAGCGGTTGGGATGAGGATCAGCACCTCTAAATCTGAGGCCATGGTGCTCAGCAGGAAACCGATGGATTGTCTGCTACAGGTAGGGAATGAGTCCTTACCCCAAGTGAAGGAGTTCAAGTACCTCGGGGTCTTGTTTTCGAGTGAGGGAACAATGGAACGTGAGATTGGCCGGAGAATCGGAGCAGCAGGGGCGGTTTTGCATACGCTTTACCGCACTGTTGTGACGAAAAGAGAGCTGAGTCGTAAGGCAAAGCTTTCGATCTACCGGTCGATCTTTGTTCCTACCCTCACCTATGGTCATGAAGGCTGGGTAATGACCGAAAGAACGAGATCGCGGGTACAAGCGGCCGAAATGGGTTTTCTCAGGAGAGTGGCTGGCGTCTCCCTTAGAGATAGGGTGAGAAGCTCAGTCATTCGTGAGGAACTCGGGGCAGAGCCGCTACTCCTTTGCGTTGAAAGGAGCCAGTTGAGGTGGTTCGGGCATCTGGTAAGAATGCCCCCAGGGCGCCTCCCTAGGGAGGTGTTCCAGGAGCGTCCAGCTGGAAGGAGGCCTCGGGGAAGACCCAGGACTAGGTGGAGAGATTATATCTCCACACTGGCCTGGGAACGCCTCGGGATCCCCCAGTCAGAGCTGGTTGATGTGGCCCGGGAAAGAGAAGTTTGGGGTTCCCTGCTCAAGCTGCTGCCCCCGCGACCCGATTTCGGATAAGCGGTTGAAGATGTATGTATGTATGTATGTAATTTCCTCCATCAAGACCTTTCTTTATAGGTCCATGATCAAGGGTCCTATAAAGAATCCTAGCAAAATGGAATAACATTTTGAAAATTAAAATGTTCCCAGCATTTTCAAAGAGTGCTGTGCTGGGCATTAAACTTGTCTGTCATGTAGCGGGAAATAACTGCGAGTTTTGATCAGTTTACGTCCATTGTGTTAAACATCTTCAACTCCTCAAATCCTTGTTCTTTCCAGCCGTAGTTCATCGTGGCGGGCCCGTTTGTACTGTGTGTGCTAGTCAATGAACACGCTGCCACCAAAACACCTACAACAGGTGAGCTCTAGCTTCTATATTTCTCTTTAAATCTTGCTGAGTAGGCCTGCTATGACTGATTCATGATAAAAGTGAAGCAATTAAAGCGAACTTGGCCCTTATCTCATTACAAAGTTTTTTTTCCTTAAAAAAAAATGCAATTCAAAATATGGCAGCAAATGGAATCGCATAGTTAATGTTAACATCCATATTTTAATGATTGTAGGCTATGCCAATGTTGGCTTTGTCTAAGCAGAAACTCTTAACGCTAGTTAGTAGCCTAATTTGAAAAACCAAACAAATCAAGTTTTATAAATAAATATCATACTACTATAATCATCATACAATAGGTATATAATAGGTAATATAATAGGAGGCCTGTCGGGCAGAGTTACTCCAAATCCCAGACACTTACTCAAAGCACGAGGGGTGGGGGAGGCGCGAGGTGCGCGAGACAAATCCCAGACACTTACTCAAAGCACGCGAGATGTGCGAGGGTGGGGGAGGCGCGAGGGGTGGGGGTGGGTGTCGGAGTTTACCTGCAGAAGAAGCTACCTGCAAGATAACGTCCCACGTCCCAGCCGCCGCACCAACAAGCTACCGAGACACAACACTTATAGTCAGCTGCAAATATATGGTGTACTATAGCTGTCAAAAAGGTGTATACGTGATTAAATGATTCGTATTCATAATTTATGATTCGTATTCATAATGTATGGTTTCGTATTCATAAGTATGAATCAAAAAGCTACGAGTACAAAGTCTTGTGAATACAACTCAAATTTCTACGAGTACAATTTTTTCTCTGTGAATACGCCTTTGAGGTTACGAATACGCTTCTGAGGATACGAATACGCTTCTGAGGATACGAATACGCTTCAAAAACTGCTGAAATGACGTCACTGAGGTCACAGTCAGGTGGCAGGGGAGACGAATAGATCCTCGATTCTTCCAACCGCGAATGCGCACATAGCCCCAGAGACAAGCATGGAGGGAAACAGCCAACCGGGTGGTGCTGCCAGCTCCGGAGAAACATCACAGGTAGTCTATATCAATTATTTATTCCATAAAATCGTACTATTTTAATCAATATGTGTTTACTTATTATAAGGAAAATACACAGCGTAGTTCCTCTTGGACTTCTCTGCGCTACTCTGATTAGAGCGGCATCCCTAGCAAGTAGGCCTAGCTATTATTGTTATTCTTTTAAATTGCAAGGGAATGAATGACGTATCCATTTGCTAAAAATATGAAAAATTGTAAATAAATAGTCCGTCCAATGGTTACTGTAAGTGGCTAAGAAGCCTCGACATTCCTACTTCACGAGAATACAGTGCCGAACTCCTGTAAACAGCCTTAACAACATCACACGTCACGCTCTGTTACCATGGTAACTGACTCTGTAGAGCCAGCCAGCTGATCCTCCTTTCTGGAACTACTCTGATCAGCTGAGTTCATTTTTGATAACAGTTATTTTGTGTCTATAGATTGTCTACATCCCCATTGCCTCAGCCAGCTGATCTTCAAAACAATCCAATAAAAGATGAGCTCTGGCGAAGACGCGCATATCCGCCTTTCGGCATTGAACCACACATTTCAGGTTAATTACAATCTGAAATGAGTAGCGCTTCTCCTCCAGCACTGACCATCTGTACGACACATACAATAATTGTTATAAAGACACTCTACTACTACAAAGTCAGTTACCATGGTAACAGACCGTAACTGTCGTAGATGGCCGTTTACAGGAGTTGGGCATATGAGTTATCGTGAAGTAGGAATGTCGACACCAGAAATAACTTCTGGTTCTCGCAACTCTGTCAGTGAGAATTTATGTCTTTGTTCTCGCAAAGTATGTAAAAAGCTTTACCAAACGAAGCGATGTTCCTACAATAGACTTTAATTGCAATGCAAGTCTGCCACATAGTGGTCAAATTGCGTCTGGCATACAAACATGAAAATGACTACAGTTATTGAATTGAAAGTGTTGTTAAACGGGTAGCATTTACTTTGATTAATCAAATGTTGTCGTTTACAGGGGCTGGTGGCTGCTCAATTACTGGAACGTCTGAAAACAAGGATTACTGATATGTTAAGTCAACCACACTTGAATTTAGACTATTTCCAGTACGTTGTCAATCAGGAAACATTTATTCTGACTGCTGCCTCCACTACTTTTAACATTCCAGCTGAAATTGTGGAGTGTCTTTTGTCCCTTCAAAGTAAGATCCATGCAGCTATTTCCCAAGAGAGTCCCTGTGCTTTTATTAGAGCAGGAGGACGAGGCCGACCAAAGTTAATTTTTTCTGAGGACCTTCTGTCCCAACTCATCGACTTTCCCTTACCAGTGTCTTGCATCGCAAATCTGTTGGGTGTCAGCCAAAGCACAATCTTTCGGCGTATGCGTGAACTTGGATTGTCCACAAGATCCACATACAGCAGATTATCAGATAATGAATTGGATGATGCTGTGCAGTCCATAAAAATCCGGATCCCGAATGCAGGATATAGAATGGTTCAAGGTTGTCTGCAAGCAGATGGACATAGAGTTCAACGTGATCGCATCAAGGAATCTATGCACAGAATTGATGCCCCAGGTATTCTGGAAAAGATGACGCAGCTGGGGTGCATAGTAAGGAGGTCATACTTTGTGCAGGGGCCTTTATCATTAGTCCATGTGGACACAAACCATAAGCTCATACGGTAAGATTATTATATAGGCTACACATTTATTCATGGGGAATTAACTGCTCGTTGTCATTTCATATTTTGTTTTTAAGGTACAACCTCATCATATTTGGAGCAATAGATGGGTATTCCAGAAAGGTTTGTCACCTTTTATTACAGTGCTTTATTATCTCTGTACATGTTTGTGTATTCACTGTTAATAAATTGCATATTTATTCACACTGTTAACTTAAATTCATTTTACATGGCCTGGATGGCCACCACTGCTCAGTGGACTTCTGGTGCGGTCTCTTGAATATACTCCTTCAGATCACCAAAAGTGAAAAGGGGCTGCAGACTTCTTTGCTCCAAAATACACAGAATGTTTTTTGTTTGGGGCCAATCATCATATGGAGAAAAATATTAGGGGAGGAGAGGATAATGTGAAGAAAGGGACACACAAAGGATGCACAGGAGGAGAGAAGCAGGGGATACATATTTTAAAACATTACAAAACTTTTTGTTCATTCTAATTAGTTTCCATGATAAGTAGAAACCCTGTACTCAGTCCCTGAGTACATATGGCAACCTCAAAATGTAGGCATGTAATGTGCAGATGTGTCAGAATGTCACAATTATTGACACAATTATCGATTATTAAGACACTTTTATTTTATGCTTACACATGGTGTTCTGGATTCCTGTTTATGCTTTTACAAATGCTGTTATGAATCCTGAATTTTTCCCTAGACATCAATTAAGTTAATTTATCTTATGCATTGTCGGCATCAGTAGTTTGACTCCACATGTTTAAACACTGTCTTTCTATACAGATTTTCTATCTGGAACCAGCAACAAATAACCGCTCAAACACTGCTCATTCATTTTTTCTGAAAGCAGTGGAAAGCTATGGCTGGCCTTCCAGGTACACAATGATATAAACATGGGCTGTTGTTTCCATGCCCTAATTACTAATTTGTGTGATGAACATGACAGTATATTTCCATCTATTTTCAAGGGTCAGGGGCGATCAAGGAGTTGAAAATGTTGCTATTGCTGAGGCCATGTTCACTGTCAAAGGCACTGGAAGAGGAAGCTTCATATCTGGGCGGAGTGTACATAATCAGAGGTTACAATAATATTTCACCTAATTTAAAGAATATCAACAACATGGGGAATTACTGTTGGAAAGTCTTTTTAGGCGGACAATTTAAGTTATTACTTTTCAGTTGAAGAAGTCCTGTTTCTGATCTAGAATTGAGCGCCTGTGGAGAGATGTCTGGACCAGCGTGACACAACTATACTATGAAGTCCTTCATAGTCTCGAGGAAGATGGCCTGTTGGATTTGGCAGATGCGGTTCATCTGTTTTGTGCCCAATATGTTTTCCTTCCACGACTGGCAGAGGCCCTTCACAACTTTACAGCAGGCTGGGACAACCATCCTTTACGGTCTGAGGGTGGACTCTCCCCGAATCAGCTCTGGGTTTTGAGTCACATGCAGAACACTTGTGACTCGAACGAAGATTTGCAGGTTTTTGTATTATGTTAAAAACATAATATGCTGCTTAGAAATGCAGTTTAATACTAAATGATACTGAAACGTTTTTTTTTCTTCCCCAGAACATGGACCTATTTGGAACTGACTGGGAGATGTTTGATGGTGTGCACGAAGAACCATATGGTGTTCAAGTACAGGAAATTGAGTGCCCTCTGACTCCTTATGCTATGGAAACTATACAGTCCATGATAAATCCCTTGGCACCATCAGAATCATTTGGCAGAGACATTTACATAGCCATGGTTCAGTGTATTGCAAGTTTAGGTTGAACACAAAAAAATGTCTGAGATGTAACAGATCTTGCAAATGTTGCTTTAACAGTAGCTTTGTCACAATGAAAACACAACAGTTGACTAAAACATGAACTTGTCACATAAACATGACAAAAGAATAAAACATAATTTGACAAGTCACATTAGACCCTGCCAAAAGTTTGCCCGTGACAAACGGCTAGTGTCAAAATCTCCTTGAATTCACTGTATGTTTTCAGATGAGTTGATGGGAATGTGACTGTGCGGCTGCAGGCGCTTACAGTTGGAAAGCAAACTCTGTGTGTGGTGTCACAGTTGTGAAGAAATTCCACATTGATAACAAAGTTTTTCTTCTCACTAGGCAGAACAGGCTTATGACGTTGTCCAGTCATCCACTGCATGATCAGTCCAACAGTCAGGCCTTCTGCAGTTCTGTCTTCGACTAAAGTGCTGGTGCCCTCTTGTTCTTAATGAAGAGATTAAACACAATGTTAGTCTGAATTGAAAAAAACGCATCAGTCCTTTTTGCATATAAGGACATTTGATAAATAAAGCAGAAACTACAGAGATTTTAACAACTGCATTTGTTGTGGCAACTGTTCATACACCTCTAGTTGTTGTCAATGGAACTGTAACACACACACACACACACACACACACACACACACACACACACACACACACACACACACTTTCCAAAAACGTTTCAGGTTAATTAATTAAACTTATGCACTACACTATATAAAATGTATTGCATTACAGCAGAAAATGTTAACCTTTTTATAACCCATTTTTAACTAAAACGTACCAGAATCCTCAATTTCCTGAAGGAAGTCCTGTAGAAAGTTCATGATTTTCACTTCCATCTAGAATCAGAACCAATCTCATTGAAGACCGGGCGGCTCCTTTCCAGGAGGAAGGCTGCATCCACCTTTAAGAACGAGGAAATACATTTCAGTCTTGCTTTCAACAGTGTACTTCTTTCAAAAGACATTAATGCTAAAGTTAAAGCAGTCTAAAACACAAGATTATACCTTATCGTCTTCTCCTGGTACAAATAGTTTGAGGCAGAGGTCTTCATGTGTCTTCATCATCTTTGATAAGTCATAGAGCTGTAAGCCCTTTCTGAGCTGGTCAAGCATTGGGATGAGTCGCATGGTGGAGTGAAGTACAACAGTCCTAATGAACAAAATGTTTCATCAGGGTAATCTACTTGAGTGGTAAAATTGTTGCACATATAGAGAAAGACAAAACTACTTATATACAAATGTGTATGTATATGCAGTATATGAATGTATATATACACACACACACACACACACACACACACACACAAATGCTCGTCGAAAAATTAGAATGTCATGGAAACATTTTTTCCCCCACATTTTATCATGAATCTAGACAAAAACATTTTTAGAATTTCCCATTTTTTTATTGACATTTCTTCTAGTTTTGTTGGTTCCAATAAACATCACTGGTGACTGACTGCAGACTAGATTCTGACAAGATTTAATCCAAAAAATATAATGTCCAGAGGTATTGTTGAGTTGGCAAAAAAAGTATTGGTTTTATTTTGTACAAAAATCAAAGAAAACTAACAAACAAAAGAGCAGGATGTGGACTAAGACATTTTTCTTATTTCTTTCTTTCTTTCTTTCTTTCTTTCTTTCTTTCTTTCTTTCTTTCTTTCTTTCTTTCTTTCTTTCTTTCTTTCTTTCTTTCTTGTAGAAAACTTTTTGCTGGTCTAATCAGCCACACCTGGCATCTGCCCATCTGGCTTATATAGGCCTACCTATAGGCACTCAAGACCTGTAGAGGTCGCCAAAAAACAAATATTGCACACAAGATATGAATAAACAGAATATGGCTCCTACACACCGGCCCCTAATTGTATAGGTGTGTAACAATTACAATTATATAAATCAAAATAAGAAGGAGCTACTATATGTGTGCTGAAATACATCTAAAATAATACATTAATTCAAGTTCATTTCAATCTTCTGTCTCCAACAGCAGGCAAATCTTGGTTATAGGTCGCTCAAGAACACTTGTCCTCGTCTGTAGTTTGACAGAGCGAACAAAACCATTTGAGTCAGCAATGGTTTCCTTTATCCTGGCAAGCAACCAAGAGCCACGGGGTGCTGTTGAATCCACTATTATCACCACATCTCCAACTTCAAAGTTCCTTCTTACTGTACACCACTTTTGTCTTTCCTGCAGTAAGGGCAGGTACTCTTTTGTCCAGCGCTTCCAAAACAGTTCTGCTATGTACTGGATCTGCTTCCAGCGACGTCGAGCATAGAGGTCTGATTTTTGAAAGAGTCCTGGGGGCAAAGCAGGCTTGGTGTTCAGGAGGAGAATGTGATTAGGTGTCAGAGCTTCAAGATCGTGTCGATCAGCTGATACAGTTGTTATAGGCCGACTGTTAAGAATTGCCTCCACTTCGCAGAACACAGTACAAAGGCCTTCATCATTGAGAGCTTGTTGATGCAAAACTGAACAGAGCATGGATCTCACCATTCTGATAAGTCGCTCCCACACTCCACCGTGATGAGAGGCAGCGGGGGGGTTGAAACTCCACTTCACTCCATGCTGTAGTAGGGAATCTTGGACTTGGTGTTGATTCAGTGTTAAAAGAGCTTTCTTTAACTCTCTTTCCGCTCCAACCAGATTGGTTCCATTATCCGATCTTAGATGTTCCACTTTTCCTCTTCTGCAGATAAATCTCCGTATTGCATTTAAACAGGAGTCTGTATCAAGTGAGTGAGCGACCTCCAAATGCACTGCTCTGCTTGACATGCAGGTGAATATGACGCCGTATCTTTTAACGAGGCTCCTTGCTTTCTTTACCTCGATGGGCCCAAAATAATCAAGCCCAACATTTGTAAATGGAGGGTTATCTGGTATTAGCCTTTCAACAGGTAAACCTGCCATTTTCTGTTCTCCTGGTCTTCCTCTTACGCGCCTGCATACAACACATTTGGAGATGATCTTTCTTACAGCAGCATTTGCACCTGTAATCCAGTATTTCTGGCGGAGCTGCGAGAGAACATGGTTCCTTCCATTATGACCAACATTTTCATGGATTTGGCAAAGGATAAGAGAGGAAATATGCATGTTCTTTGACAGAATAATAGGATGTTTGCTTTGTTGATAGCATAGCTGATCTGTCGAGTCTACCTCCCACTCTCAAAATCCCATCCTCCAACACTGGGTCCAACTTGTAAAGGGAACTTGACCTTTTGACACCAGATGGCGCCATTTCTAATCTGGTCATCTCTTCTGGGAACGTTTGTTTTTGGCAGAAACAGATGATTGATTGTTCTGCCATTTCAAGATCATCAATAGTTATGTTTTGTTCACTTATAGCCTTCTTTCCCATCTGCTGTGAGTGAGTCACTTTACTTTGTGATCGTGTGTATGGGCGGTTGACACAGGATTCCTTTTATTTTCTATGTTTTGCTAGAGATTGCAAGACACTTTTTAACTTTAATATCCATGCCACAGCCTTTCTTAACTTCAGCCAGCAGGAGAAATAAGAAAGCAGTTGGTTGGTAGGGTTATCTGTTTCCTTCAAAACAATATTATGCACAACCAACCTGACTTTGACTTCAGGGTCATCTGGATTAAGTTCATGGGACTTCATGGGTGCATTTGGCCATTCACTCATTGGCCTTAACAGGAAAGTTGGTCCCTGTATCCATCTTTTTCCTTGCACAAATCTTCCAGCACTTAGTCCTCTGGATGCATCGTCGGCTGGATTTAACTTTGTCTCCACATACTTCCATTGTGATACATTTTTGTTGTCTCTGATTGTTGACACTCGATTTGTAATGAAAGTATGGAATCGGGTATGCTCGTTTGCAATGTACTTGATTACTGCTTGACTATCAGTCCAGAAAACTGAATTTTCCAGTTGCAACTGCAATTCTGCTCTGAGCATTTTGTCCACCTTGACTGACAACATAGCAGCTGTCAATTCCATTCTTGGGATGGTGATATTTTTCAGCGGTGCAACTCTGGCTCTTCCCATCATAAAGGCCAGACAGACCTCTCCTCTGTTGTTGGTTAATCGAAGGTAGCTTACTGTACCATAGCCGTAGTCACTTGCATCTGAAAAATTATGTATTTGGGCATGAACCGGTTTTCCAAAGTTTATTGGCTTAATGCAGCGTTCTATTTTAAAGTCTGCCAGCTTGACAAGATCAGAAGTCCATTTGAGCCATTTTTCAGATGTCGCTTTAGGTATGAGTTGATCCCAGCCATGATTTTGTTTACAAAGTTCCTGGAGGAGACACCCGAAGGAGTGAACAGAGGGGATATCCTAAAGCAAAAAGTCTGCTGCATGAACATTATGATAATGAGTACAAAGTTGCCAGTGCTTATATTGACAAGGCGCTCTCATGGTCTAACATCAAGTCTGAAGACCCAAAGGCATTGCAAACATTCACTTTATTCCTCAGAAGTTGCTGCAATGTCATGGAAGAAATGAACTTTATGGAAGAGCTGAATCTTGGCTCAAATATAAAAGCAATAATCATGAAACTTCCGTACAAAATGCGGGAAAGATGGAGAAGCATAGTCTGTGCGCTACAGGAGAGGCGGAGCAGTAGAGCAACACTAGTGGATCTGGTCAAATTCCTGGAAAAGCAAGTCAGAATATCCACTGATCCAGTATTTGGTAACATTCAAGATCAAACCACCGACAGAGCTAAAGGCAAAGTAAAACCCCCCTTGAAATTAAAAGCAACAGGTAGTTTTGCAACACATACTGACACCATTGAACCAATTTAACCCAACCAGTCACAAGGCCTTTGTCTCTTTTGTAACCGAAGTGGCCACACATTAGAATCATGCTATGCTCTGAAGAAAAGGCCACACAGAGACAAAATTGGCCTTTTGCAGTCTTTACTCATATGTCCTTTTATAAGACAGCCAAAACATATTCCTTTTTCCTTTAAGAAGCCAATTTTGTCTCTGTGTGGCCTTTTCTTCAGAGCATAGCATGATTCTAATGTGTGGCCACTTCGGTTACAAAAGAGACAAAGGCCTTGTGACTGGTTGGGGATTTTGGAGGTGAATTTTGGTTCAATGGTGTCAGTATGTGTTGCAAAACTACCTGTTGCTTTTAATTTCAAGGGGGGTTTTACTTTGCCTTTAGCTCTGTCGGTGGTTTGATCTTGAATGTTACCAAATACTGGATCAGTGGATATTCTGACTTGCTTTTCCAGGAATTTGACCAGATCCACTAGTGTTGCTCTACTGCTCCGCCTCTCCTGTAGCTCACAGACTATGCTTCTCCATCTTTCCCGCATTTTGTACGGAAGTTTCATGATTATTGCTTTTATATTTGAGCCAAGATTCAGTTCTTCCATGAAGTTCATTTCTTCCATGACATTGCAGCAACTTCTGAGGAATAAAGTGAATGTTTGCAATGCCTTTGGGTCTTCAGACTTGATGTTAGACCATGAGAGCGCCTTGTCAATATAAGCACTGGCAACTTTGTACTCATTACCATAATGTTCATGCAGCAGACTTTTTGCTTTAGGATATCCCCTCTGTTCACTCATAAGTTGGCAACTTCTCACAAGGTCTTGTGCCGGACCTTTAGTGTACTGTTGGAGGAAAAGCAGCCTGTCTCTGTTGTTATCAGTTTTAGACTCAATAGCATGTTCGAATGACAGTATAAAAGACTGGAACTGTAATACGTCACCATCAAAAATAGCAATGTCCTTTTGGGGCAATAAGGAGAGTTGTTGCTGTCAAACAAGAACACTGGTTATATCATTTTGCCTTTGGAGAATACTGCATACATTACTTTCGCCATCCTGTGATTGTGTTGTAGTCTGCATACTTTGGGTTTGCTGGGGAGAGGAGGTCTGTATACCTTGGGTTTGTTGGGGAGAGGAGAGTACTTGGGTTACAGGGCTCATATTTTGTGTTGGAGTTATCTCATAGTCCCAACCAGCTGTTTGAGTTGAGATATGAGGTCTACTGAGCAGGATGGGAGGTTGGAATTTAACTCCTGACTTTGGACGCACAATTGGCATTTCATCAATGGACTCTTGCACTGTGTCACTCGCAAGAAGGTCCATTCCTTTGGGTCCATACCTGTCCACCATGCCGTCATAATAAGCATTCATGCCATCCATTGAAGTTGAGTCCATTTGTTCCCCTGCAGATTTAAACACAGTGAGCCTTGCTGTTGTAGCTGCTAATTCTGTGTGCAACTCAAGTGTCTCTCTTCGTTTCCTTAATTGTTCCTTTTGCACATTCAATGCTTCCTCCTTTTCCTCCAGAGCATGCTTTTGCTTCAGTGCTTGAATTCTTGTTTGAATAGCTGCCTTTTCAGCTTCAGCTCTAATCCTAGCTGATGATGTGGAGGATGTGGCTGAGCGACTTGACCTGCGACTTAACACTGCAGAGATACTGTCCTCGGGTGCCACATTATCAACATTTAGTCCAATACTGTCTTGATCAATTTCACCTTGGCTGATAGCATTTTTCCATTGTGTCACAGATGCCATGAATGCGGTCATATCAGCCACTTTTAACACATACCACTTCTCAGTATCCACTTTGCATTCTTCCCTTGACAATAGAAGCTGGTATGCTGTATGAGTGTTATTAAACTCTTCAACAAGTTGTCCATATTTTGTCATATTTTCAGTGACCTCTTCTAGGTTTGAAATGTCTGTCATCAATTCATGTATAATGTTCATTCGTCTTGTAACTTGGCACAGTTTAGACTTTCTTCTTGTAAGTAGTTTGGAAGCTACTAATTCTAATGGGCCTTTTTCAAAAGATCCAAGGACATCCTTTTGGACATCATCCTCTGGCTGAGAAGCCATTTTGTCAGATTCTTCAGCCATGTTTAACATATAACATAAGTGACTCTTCTTTTTTCACAGGAACACAAGGCTAGAAATCAAAGAATCAAGGTCCTTACTCATTTAACATTCCTTTGTTTGATCCAGTCAACTTCATCCATTTCAAAAGGCTCCACTCCAATAGCAGACTTTCAATCCTGAAGTTTCCATTATGCTTTCCAATGCACAGTTACATTTTCCAATTCCACAGTTTAAATGAGCAGGATAGTCCTTCCTTTCAATCCTTTGTTCTACATACCACTCCTTGGCTACTGGGCCTCATGCTGGTTCCTCATGGAGCAGAGATCCTTTGTTCCTTTCTCCATGTCCAGGTTTCCATTAATCCATTTAGTGGCAAAGTTTTCTACCTTTGAAGTGACATTTCTTCTAGTTTTGTTGGTTCCAATAAACATCACTGGTGACTGACTGCAGACTAGATTCTGACAAGATTTAATCCAAAAAATATAATGTCCAGAGGTATTGTTGAGTTGGCAAAAAAAGTATTGGTTTTATTTTGTACAAAAATCAAAGAAAACTAACAAACAAAAGAGCAGGATGTGGACTAAGACATTCTTCTTATTTCTTTCTTTCTTTCTTTCTTTCTTTCTTTCTTTCTTTCTTTCTTTCTTTCTTTCTTTCTTTCTTTCTTTCTTGTAGAAAACTTTTTGCTGGTCTAATCAGCCACACCTGGCATCTGCCCATCTGGCTTATATAGGCCTACCTATAGGCACTCAAGACCTGTAGAGGTCGCCAAAAAACAAATATTGCACACAAGATATGAATAAACAGAATATGGCTCCTACACTCGTCGAAAAATTAGAATGTCATGGAAACATTTTTTCCCCCACATTTTATCATGAATCTAGACAAAAACATTTTTAGAATTTCCCATTTTTTTATTTAAAATCTTTTCTCACATGGTGTAATGTCATGTTGTAATATTTCCCAGATACTGTATTGTTTCATTCCATGAGCTACATACATTCTTATACAATACATCCAAAATCAAAAATGTTACCAAAATACCTTATCATGCTCTCTCTTTTTTCCACCGACACGATTCCAGTGTAACCACAGGTAACTACTTCATCAATCAGGTCACTGATGTTTTCATTATCAGCGCTGGTTATCTGAAAACAGAAAAACCATCAAGTTTAATTAAGTTGCATTGTATCCTTGTTCTCTGCAAGCAACAAACCAAAGTAGTAGTGCAAACTATATCATAATTAGGTTAATGCAATTATCAACTTTGATAAAATTGTATTTACCCTCTCAATAAGCTGTGATAGTTCAATATCTGTAACATCACTGGCAGACACTTGTATGGTATCACAGTCACCAGAGCAGAGATATCTGAAGCACCACTCGCGCATTAAGTTCGGACAAGGTCCGCCTTGTGCCAGACTGGTAGCCATGACTTCCCCTGCACTCCTACCCAAAAACAAATTAACACGGCAAATAAACGGCATGAATATATTTACAGTTGTATAAGATATTTGTTAATGTTTTTGTTAATGTCAATCAGATGTTAAATCAAGAAGATATAGTTAATTTGACCATTGTATATACAATAGATTTAAATGTAGGTATGATGGAAATTATCACTCTAATGAATTTATGAGTAGTTTGACTCTGACCACTGCAGGAATCTCACTACACACCTGAAGTAGTTCAAGTCCAAACTGTTCAGACAATAAGCAGGATTCTTCCCCTTCTTATCTGAACCTCCAACAAAGAGTCTGTTTTCGATTTCTGCCATCATTTCTGCAAACACAAGAAAAAGATATCTTCTGCTTCTCACTTTTTTTCTCCATTTAATTAGCATCTGAGACAAACATAACACCAGAGGCCACCCATTGACACCGTTTCAAGTGGGTCTGATTTGACTAATAGGGACAAACAGTGAGTGGTTGAATTCCTTTCCTTTTGTTTTGGATGTACACATTTGTTCTTATTGTGAAATTAAATATGGACAAACAGTTTTACCTGTGAGGAATTCTCGGCTAAGGGCACCAGTATCAATGCCTGCCTCGCCAAAGAATGTGACTTTCAGTCTACTTTTGGGCGAAGTCTTCTTCTGCCGTTGCCACTGTTGCATGCCTCTGCTGAAGATGTCAGTCCGTGACACACAGATGGAAAATGTTTTTGTTTCTTCAACTTGACAAGTGATCCAATTCAAGATTTCCTCAGAACTGGAATTTAAAAAATAAATACATTTTGAACTTTAAAATAGACATGTATTTGAGTGCTTTCTTTACTTATGTCTTGTTCAATATTGAACATTTGAAAGAAAAAATAAATACATTTAGATAATGTTTATGCTGTCTTTATGAATTGATTTCATAGCTGTTTGCTACTATTATTCAGGGTGGTTGTAAGGGTGCAGCAATTGCCACACCTCCTATACTGGTGAGAGGAAGGCTTAATGCAAATCATGTTAAGAGTGACATTTGTCACAAACATGCCATGTTTTTGGATAACCACATTTCTCTGTGATCACAATCAAACATAACAAATATTTACAACAGTACAATTATTTGTCAACATAATTACCAAAAGTACAATATTACCTTTGAAAGGTACTGATTGGACTAACAGGTCGTGATCCACTTGACTCATGGCTGTCAATGTCTGAAGGCCTGCACACATTATTAAAACATCTTGTCCTAAATTATTTTGAAATAAACGATTGCGTACAACTTAAAATCTCCTTAAATGTAATTTGTGAAATGAACATCAGTGTACATCGAAACAGTTACACTAAAAGCCATGAATATTACCGTAATCCACATGTGGCTGCATGGATCTCAATGGTGTCAACAGGAAATTCATTCCTGCACACAGGACACTCTGCTGTCTAAAAGTAGAATTCACAAGGCATATGAATAAAGCCTTGCATTATTATATTGTAAAACACATCTAAAATGAAGAGCCTTGTAGGACCTGATTATTAGCACCAGCAAAGTGACATGCAAAACTTAATACCATGACCTAAAATTGGTGCAAAGACCAATAAGAAAGCAAAAAACAGACTGATTGCTAATGGTATGTGTAAATTAGGCACTATTTGATGATCGAGTTTTTACGAATTGCACGTGAAATGCCAGAAATGTAAGTTTTGCTTTAATTTTCCACAAGACACAAACAATGTTACCTTGTCTGCTTGGTTGCAAACAGAATCTGTGACTATATCTTCATGTTCTTCGTTGCAGCTTTCCTGGGGGAGAAACATAAGAACCATACTTAATTCAATGTGTCAAAATATAGAATAGTATTTAATATGATGCAATATATACTGAAATACAAAGCTTTGACATACCACTTCAGCAGAAAAGCACAAATCGACATCTTTGTTCTTGCAATCCTTAATATGTACAGGAAGAACCTGAAGTGGAATCATTATTTTGCACGTTGCACACAGTGCTTTCGGCATGTTCTCGAATTCCTTAGCTTCTGGGAGTAACGGAATGATATCGAGTTGTTCTTGTAACGGAGAAATGTACAATGTGTTCTTTCCATTGCTGCTCACTGCTTTCAGCTGCTGACCAGTGTATCCATGTAGATCTGGGGGTATAACAACCAATCTTCTCTGCCCACCACCACCTAAAATTGAAAACTTATTATTTTTATTTTGTATTTGTTTATTTAGCACACATAACATAAATGGTGCATGGAGGGAACGAAGCCAAAAGGGCTTGTACGGAGTTCCACCCCATCACAACAGTATACTAAGTTATACTAAAAAAAACCTGAATAAAGAGTAATTACTCAGAGTATTTTGAAACAACAATAATCCACTATACAGGTGAAACTCTGAAAATTAGAATATCTTGGAAAAGTCCATTAAAAAAGGTAAACTTTCATATATTCTAGATTCATTATTCCACGTAAAGTGAAATAAGTGAAAACTGTTTTGCTTTACTTTTGATGATTACAGCTCACAGCTCATGGAATGAAACAATATAGTAGCTCGCAAATATTACAACATGACATTACTACATCATGTGGGAAAAGATTTAAAAAAAAAAAAAAAAATGGAAATTCTAAAAAAAAAATTTATTCTAGATTTATTTCAAAATGTCCATTGAATGTAGAACATACAACACTTTCACCGTAAAAATTAAGGGGAAAAAAACGTTTCCATGATATTCTAATTTTCCGAGTTTCACCTGTATATGCCTACATACCTGTGGACTTGTATAGCATCCAGCCACCACAGATATTTGCCAGTCTTGGATAAGCACTCACAAGTACATCTGAAAGCTTAAGAGATAAAACCATGTTTTAAGCTTCATTGCAAGACTTACATTTAAAACCACAGTTTATTTCATCATGCAAATGTTAATTTAAATATGCCTAAAGATAAATTCGAAGAGGTGTGTTAGGGTTTAAGACTTGACACAAAGCAGTACATGAATGGTGCCATACCTCTGAATGTGTCATATGTTCTGAAATTGTTACAGTACGTTTTCCAAGGCCAGCCAGCATGAGCGGCAGTTCTTCTTTTGGTGTCCTTTCATATTGCTTGTCAAGTAGAAACATGCTCATCAAAAAACTTTTCCCATACTCCTTTGAGTTGTAAGGTGCAAATCGCTTTTTTCCTCATATCTCCTTTTTAAAAAATCCTGGAAAAGATCTAAAAAGAGAAAATACTGTTATTTTTATCCTTTAGTCTTTATTCCAACAACACAAAACATCCTTACTGAGAAAACTCATTCTGATCATGTAATTATCTTAGATTAAATTCATGTTTTTCTAATGCAATAGTATAGCCTACATGGTGATGGAAAAGGTAAATAATACAATTTGAAACATTCGTAGTTGTTTCCTTGTGTTCTGCTTCGATCAGAATCAAGGACGTCGTCAGTCTAAATGTTTGTCCAGACAAATGTATCCTACCGCGCCATTTCTTGTTTCAGTCCGGGGCGTTGCATTGAGGCCTCAGAACTGATTGTGCAGCTTCTCCTGCGTTTCCCTGAGCTAACGCCCTGACATTCCCTGGCACACTGTTGTTCAACATTAAGACCAAATTTTGTGCAGTGCTGATGATCTCTCTTAATTGGACCTGAGTGAGAAACAAGACAAAATTGTAAAAAAATAACTGCAATTTCATCCATGAGACAATGTGTGAACTCTTCTATATTTTTCTTTTGAAAAATGGTAAAGAGAAAGTACACAATCATTTTCACAATACCTATTGTAGAAAAGGCTTCATAAAACACAGTCCAGATAGTTAATGGGAAAAACACCCGGTTTCACAAACCTCAGGTCTTCCTCAGGCAAATGGCGTAACAAGTGGCAGGCATATACATATATAGGCTAAGGGCCTGATGACACCATACCTCTGTCATTAGTTGGATGGGCTTCAGGTGAGCCAATTATAGGCCGCTTAGTGTGCCCAGAAGACATGAAAGTACAATAAATCTTAACAAACACAATACAGAATATACACAGACACCCAGGTCAAGTGTTAAAAAGATGTACACGTTCTTTATACTTTGTGCAGATGATTGACTATAATCTCATGTTTTTGTGTACGTCTTTTTAACACATGACCTGGGTGTCTGTGTATATTGTGTATGTTAAAATTTATTGTATTTTCATGTCCTCTGGGCACATTAAGCGGCCTATAAATTGATCAAACTACAGCTTGACACAGCATAAAGTCCACGGTTAGCGAACAGCTGAGGGAGCGCAGCTAGTTTAGTGCTATGTCAACACACGGGACTTCTCGGCCGAAACACACGGTGGTTTGCGGCGCTCTTTAAACCAAAGCGGAGGATTATCTAGCGGCTGACATGGTGAAGTTTAGGACGGGATCTCAAAGCCAGTGTGAAGCTAAAGCTGCTGTGGAGCTTTACATCCATGGAGCGAGCCTTCACTACACAGCACAGCACTATGTATCCTCACGGAGGCTTCACGTTCAACATGCTCACCTCGGCCAATGCCATTGGCTGGCATTTCACACACAGCCTATCAAACGAGAGGTTTGTCCTGAAAACGTCTCTCTCTCAGTACGTTTACATGCACAGCTCGATAGGATCGGGTCGGATTAAGCCATTACCCCCCGCGGAGTTAGTCTGCGAATACATGCCAGGCAGAGGTCTGGAGAAATGGCCTGAGCATAGCTGCTCCGCTACGCGAGCGGGCGCTGTAAGCCCTTTCATATAGATTCACGTCCGGTTCACAGCTGTCAGAGCACAACAACAAAGACGGCGTGAGAGGTTGATTCTCTTTATTTTTTGTCCATGACGCTGCTACAGTACATTTCGTGCATATTTACTCCAGCAATATCACACGGGAGGAGTGCTGTTGTATTGAATATCAGCACGGCTTTTGACAACAAGGATATCTCCGCGATTCGGACGGAGCTGTTGCCGAGCAACACAAACAAACACACTAGCTTGCTACATGTTACTGCGGTCCAACAAGCATACTTTCATGAACATTTATATTAATAATAATAATTCATTTTATTTAGAGGGCGCCTTTCTTAGCACCCAAGGTCACCTTACAGGGCAGTTTAAAAACAAAACAAACAAAATCAGCAATCATAAAAAACACAAAAACAAGATACATTGAACAATTTACATAAGTGGGGTGAAATGGGTTAAATGGAATATGTCAGATTAAAAAGATGTGTTTTGAGACGGGACTTAAAAGTGGAAAGAGTGTCAGAATTACGGATGTCAGGTGGGAGGGTGTTCCAGAGGTGGGGGGCAGATCGGCTGTATGCCCTGGACCCCATGGTAACCAGGCGGGTGGGTGGAACAGTGAATTGAATGGAAGAGGAGGACCAGAGAGTGCGGGTGTGTGTGTTGGTGTGCAGGAGGTCACATATGTATGGAGGGGCGAGGTTGTGGAGGGCCTTGAAGGTGAGGAGCAGAATCTTAAAGTTGATGCGGGTTTTGACCGGGAGCCAGTGAAGCTGCTGAAGGACAGGGGTGATGTGATTAATGGAGGGGGTTCTGGTGATGATGCGAGCAGCAGAGTTCTGGACCAGTTGGAGTTTACGGATGGACTTGAGGGGGAGACCGAAGAGGAGGGAGTTACAATAGTCGATGCGGGAAGTGACCAGACTGTGGACAAGGATGGTGGCAGTGTGGGGGGTAAGGGAGGGGCGGAGGCGGTTGATGTTTCGAAGGTGGAAGTAGGCAGTCCGGGTAATGTTATTGATGTGGGGTTGAAATGATAGTGTGGGGTCGAGGATGACACCCAGGCTCTTAACCTGGGGGGAGGGGGAAACAGTGGAGTTATCAATGGTGAGAGAAAAGCTGTCGGTTTTGGATAATGTAGATTTGGTGCCAATGAGGAGAACCTCGGTTTTGCTGCTGTTTAATTTCAGGAAGTTTTGAGTGAACCAGGTTTTTATTTCTGAGATGCAATCAGTAAGGGAAGTGGGCGGGAGAGTGGACGAGGGCTTTGTAGCGAGGTAGAGCTGGGTGTCATCAGCATAACAGTGGAAATTAATGTCAAATTTGCGGAAGAATTTATCTGTATATTTCCCTTTATTAAACCAGTGAAATGCTAGTCTGTTGTAGTATGTGTGATTCAGCTTGATCGACAGTTATTAGGAACGTATTGGCGCTGTCATTCATGTGTCATTACTGCCCCGTTGCTCTCTCTCTCTCTCCATCTGGTAGGCAGACGGTAAACAAGACTACAGTAGTCTTATGATAGCGTACATCCATGGTTATAGTATGCAGCTCGGCATATGGGTGATGGAAGATGATATGAGCACGATCATCTCGTTAATACTGTAGGCCTACTACAAATGTCTAAATGTGATCGGCATTAGCTGCCAGAAGCTAACTAACTAGCCTCTCGGTAACCGCGGCCAGCCACAGTGAACTGCCAAGCGCTCCACTGGTTGTCCTCACATCACAACACAAACTCTCTCCTGTTGTTATTATCTCGCCCCCTACGTGTCTGGTCTTGGTCTTGTTAACATCTAAGGGTTTCATAATTGTCGAGCTGGGTCCGCATTCAGACTGGTCAACCGTGACCGTTTTTAAGTAGGCTATAACTAGCTAGCTACTTGCTAGGGATACCGCTCTGATCAGAGTAGCACAAAGAAGTCCAAGAGGAACTACGCTGTGTATTTTCCTTATAATAAGTAAACACATATTGATTAAAATAGTACGATTTTATGGAATAAATAATTGATATAGACTACCTGTGATGTTTCTCCAGAGCTGGCAGCACCACCCGGTTGGCTGTTTCCCTCCATGCTTGTCTCTGGGGCTATGTGCGCATGCGCGGTTGGAAGAATCGAGGATCTATTCGTCTCCCCTGCCACCTGACTGTGACCTCAGTGACGTCATTTCAGCAGTTTTTGAAGCGTATTCGTATCCTCAGAAGCGTATTCGTAACCTCAGAAGCGTATTCGTAACCTCAAAGGCGTATTCACAGAGAAAAAATTGTACTCGTAGAAATTTGAGTTGTATTCACAAGACTTTGTACTCGTAGCTTTTTGATTCATACTTATGAATACGAAACCATACATTATGAATACGAATCATAAATTATGAATACGAATCATACATTATGAATACGAATCATTTAATCACGTATACACCTTTTTGACAGCTATAGTACACCATACAAATATGACTTGACCCTAAAAAAATTCTAACAAAAGTTTTTTCAGTGGATTACAGTAGTATCAGATGTACTTAAAAACATACTAAAAGTTTACCAAAGTTTGATGCCAAGAAAGGCCCCATTTTCGAAATGGCCGCCGTCAGGTCCTTAAAGTGACCATTACTCCTTTAAGTCCAGCAGATAGGTGCAATATATGAAGGAATTGTGCTTTTGATCCCAGGTAAAAAAAGTAATATACTTTAATGTACTAAAAATGTACTTAATTTTTTGAAAGTACATTTCTAGCACATTTTCACTTTATGTGTTAAAATAAAGTAAACCAAAAATATATTATAAATGTATTAATTACAAATATATTATTTCCTCAGTAGTACTTTAGTTTACTTAGATAAAGTACACTATTTATTAATTCATATTAAGTATATTCATATAAAATATACTAACACTGAAATATATATAAGTGTTTGATTAGTATATTTATTTATTATGTGCTTCGAATGTGTTAAAGCGGCAACGAGTAACTTTTAAATATCTTTTAAACAGCCTCATGTTTCCTCTCATAATCATAAATTACCTTTAACAGCAAACGAGACCATCAGTGCAAAGAAAGACGTTTTTATATAGTTTTTATTACTGCATTTGATCTGGTCGTACACCCAGTCCGATTTTCGGTTCACGCGTGCATGCTCTATGGTCACATATCCGTATTGGTCACAGATTTCAGTGTGGCGCAGGAACGCGATTTGAGAAGCCTATCACTTCAGGTGAGGGAAGGGGAGCGGGAGCCTTGTTTGAGACAGTTGTTTGTCGTCATAATGACTGATAACGGGGCTGAACCATAAAAGAAAAAAAAGAAAATGCAATGAAGAAAAGCTAAAAGGGAGAGTGATAGTCGGGCGGGAGGGCGTTGCCAAGCAACGTATATACAATTTCACGCAGCGAACCTAGACTGCAGTGTTTACTCCTAAATGAATGAGCGGTAGCCTACTAAAACAAAGTTTACTTTGCCTCACCAGCATCATCAGATGACCATTATTCATCTGAAATAGTCATTATTTACAACATAAACACATTACCTCATCGTGATCCATACTAACTAACTCCATCTCTCGTTCATTCGCTTTGTGTGAGGACACGGGGACTCGTTCAGCTCCGTGAGAGGTGACAATGCATCAACTCATTGCAATCTGGTGTGTTTAGCACTTACTGGCATTAGTTGATGCTGTGTCACCCATAGACTCACGGAGCCGAAAAGAGTCCGGTGCCCTCACACTTTCAACACACGGACACGCACCATATTGCTTCCTGATTATTTGAATCTTGCACGCCCGCACGAGCTAGAAAACAGCTTTACGACAGCTGGCGTCGTAATAATACTACCGCTTTTGTTCAAAGGTGTCACCAACGTGCCGACTTACTCGTAGTAGCTTTAAATATAAGTTTAATGTCAGTGTATTGGCATCTACTTTTATCAAGTGCACTTTTAGCACCCTTTCAATAAGTTCACTTTTATAACACTTTTTTTCATATCATTCAGCACAGCAGTGTTAAAGTGCACTTAAAATAAGTATTTTAATAATTGAATTCTACTTCAGTGGTAAATTAGTGTATTCTTCATAAGTACACTATAAACCAGAACAAATTCATCAGTATTTAGCCATTTCTTTTAGTGTGCTAAAATCAGTTTAAAAGAATGTACAATAACAGTTAATGGCCGCGTTTCCCAGAATCGATCGTTCTTTGGGGCCAAAGAAGGGTCGAAAGAAGGGTTCGCCAAAGAAGGAGCGTTAAGATACGGGTGTTTCCCAGATGGCTTCTTAAGTGCCTTCTTTGGAGAACGCGTAAGTTGAAGCGAAAGAAGCTCTTTGGTGGGAGCTGTCCACCGTGGTCGTGCTGAAACTGAATAAATCGATGCCAGGCGAATCGATCACCCACCTTTTTATCAGCGCATAAGTCACACACAGCGCCCCGTGGTCTCCCCCACACAGGTGGAATTAGGCTACGCATGTATCGTGTGTGTGGGGGGGGTGTGGGTGCGGGTGTGTGTGGCAACAAGTGTATCAAAGTAGTAATCAAGCCCATTAGCGCATATATACCCCGTGGATATAGGCACACACATGTGATGTGAGAATGGAAGAAAGCGGCAGCAAAAGAAACAAGCGGGCACCATCGTTTATCGCGGAGGAGATGGGCGTCCTAGTGGACGAGGTCTGGCAGCACCGGGGAGTTTTATTCGGGGGAACAAAGGGCAAAAAGAACATCACAGTGAAGAACCGTGTTAGGCAGGCCATAGCCGAAAAGATGTCCCCCTCCAGCCCATGTGGCCTGCGTGACTGGCGTGCTGTGAGGAAGAAGTGGCAGGAGTTCCAGAACCAAACAAAAAGGAAGAGTGCAAAGGTTTCACTAATCAATCTCCCTTCGTTGCAGGTGATACAGACGCCCAGTAAAGACAGCACGGAGTAACCCCCCCCCCAATATGGTTTCAATAAACTATTTTGGTTTCTTTTCAACCATGTATTGTGTGGATCATTTTGCATTGAAATGAGGGTGTCAAACCTAGCAACAAAAAGTCCCAGGCAATTTGTAATGTATCTAAGTGTAGGTTAATGACGTGTGCGTATTGTGCGCCCTTTCAACAGCATTCCAGTGCCAGACTTTCAGGTAAAGCACCCGGACACTGCAGCAATAATAATAGTGTGCAGGACGTTACATGTAGCCTACATCTGCTGGTTCTGTTTATTTATTTCAGCCTTCAGGCCTGAGAGTTGATATGGGTGATGTGTGGTGGTTGTGGGTTTATGGTTTAGTGCTTGGTGACTGGTGGTGAAGAGGTATGGGCTGTGGGTTGTTGGACCGGGCTGAAGGCAAAATTGCAGCAGGTTGCTCTGGATGTGCCGTTGGATCTCCGCACGGGGCAGCCGGTACTTTGCCTGGACGGCCCGGTCTGATAGCACGTCCAGTGGGGAGAAGTGCCGACGCACGTATGCATTTATGTAAACCGTCTGGCTTCGCGCACGGCGAGGCTGTTGGTTCGCAGCGAGAAGGTGTTGTATTGCAGCCATGGTTTCTCACACGCGCGGACTTTGGCAACGCCTTTAGCAGGTGGAGCCGCTCTGGATGAGGTTCAGCTGAGTTCAATTAAATATGTTTCTTTGATATCTGTGAAATGCCACAGGGTTGTTGATGTTTTTTTTTTGTATGTGTAGTAGTACTATAAACTCACATGTGTGTTGAAAACGTAAACGTCTAATTCATTTTTTTTCTCTACCATTAGTCTATGTTTCTTGCGCCAGTGGTCCGCATTGAGCATTGTTTTATTATTTCGAAAAGTGGAGGAAATAAATTTCCCAGACGCGGCATGATCACTGACGATTTGGTCGCTAAGAAAGGTTGAAAGAGTGGGTCAGCTCCGTCTTACAGTTCCATCTTAGTGAAAGTACTACTTTCGCTAAGAACGAATCTGGGAAACGCATTCTTCTTTCACAGCGTTCTTAAGAGCGCTCCAAAGAAGTACTTAGCCCAAAGAGGCTCTTAACGATTCTGGGAAACGCGGCCAATTTCTGCAGCTGACCTTTTCTCTTCAATCTTTTAAAATAATGTATTTTACCAGCAAAATGCAACAATGCAACGTAATGTAACAATACCTTTTCTAATTGAAAAGATATCCTTACTTTTCTATTTCAATTTTAAAATGTTAGCAATTAGTGTTATAAAGTATTTGAATTACTTCAACACCACCGTTGTTTTTATGCAGTATTTAAAAATTCATCCATTCTCCAAATTTAATGGTGAATTTTAAATAAACATGAACATCAACAACAGAGCACCTATTCAATTGACCATGTGCTTTTATTTAATGCAGTAGTCACCAGTATTTCTAATAAAAAAACAGTACAACCTTGAGTATTTCTTATCATCACATGGAAAGTACTTACATTTGACAGCAATCAGAAAACATATTAGACTTATGAACATACACTCAACAAAAATATAAACGCAACACTTTTGTTTTTGCTCCCATTTTTCATGAGATGGACTTAAAGATCTAAAATTCATTCCAGATACACAATTGTACCATTTCTCTCAAACATTGTTCACAAATCTGTCTAAATGTGTGATAGTGAGCACTTCTGCTTTGCTGAGATAATCCATATGTGTATAGACACATAGAAACAAACACACCCCCTCACAATTGGCAAAAGGAGGTCAAAAGAATTCTATGCACTAACTATACTTACTATAACAGAACTTATCATTTGGAAAAAAAAAACCTCATAAATCGTTAAAGAGGAAAAAAATGTTTCAGACAGTTCTGTTTAACAAAAAATTAAACAGCTATGCTTAAAAGATTTAAATCAAAAGTAATGTTATATGGCAGTATAATTCTAAACAAAACTAAATAAAATGTTGTAAGAAAGAATTAATGTTAACTATTAAATGTAGATTAATATACCGTAAGGGTAATGTTAAGTTGCAGGATATAATTAAAGGTTAGCATAAATCAAAGGCCTGGTGTTCAGGTGTCATTATTTTCATTGTAGCCATTCTCATCATGGGATGCAGAGGAACACCCACATGGCAAGATGTTTCTTCGGGCTCGGGAGTCAGCATGCTACCTGTGGGTATACGTACCTGGGTCAGAGGTTCCAGAACATGACCCTTCGTAGGGGCGGACACCTTTACTGTGAGCCCTTGTTGTCATCCTTCCGGGATTTCTGTAGTCCAGTAGTCGTGGGTCTGCCTCAACCCTAGGCTTGAAGCATGCACATTCGGTAGAGTGGAGGCCTACGGGCTTCCTTCGGTCAAGAAGTGCAGCTGCTCAATGTCTGGGAGTGAGTCGGCCACATCCCAGGGATCAAAGGATTCTCGTCTGGGAGAACGGAGGAGAGCATATTGCTCCACCTTTCCTCCAACCACACTGGCTATCCATCTGTATAGCAAGGCTCTCATGCAGGTAAGGGTACAAGTACAGAGACACAAGAAGGCACCAAACATGATTAGGAATGGAAAAAGAACTTGAAGGGCAACTGCTCCCCATGGGCCTAACCTGTCCTGCAACCATTGTTCCTGAGACAAATTAGGCACTTTGAACAAAAAACTCTGTGAGTAAGTATTGAAGCCTGTTGTGTACCAGTACCTGTTAAAATCAAAATGGAAAACTAAAACAAAATCATCATATTTTAGATCAAAGTTTTCTAAACAAATGTGTGAACACATTTTAACCAGACAAAGAGGTGATGAAGTGAGCTAAAGACAAAAACAATACAATGGGTATTATTGTGTATCGCTATGGTGGCTTTTAGGTCGCAGGATTTTATCAAATCTAAAAATTTTATCAATGTAGATCTTTTCTTCTGGCGGTCAGAGGTCTTAAACCTGTTGAAAGAGTGATTATCAATCTCTCCTTCCTCTCACACACATGCATGCAGTCAGTCACACACACACACACACACACACTAGCACACACACTCACTCACACACACTCCCTTTCTCTCTCTCTCTCTCTCTCTCTCTCTCAAAGGAATCCAATGTTAAACACTGTAAAGGACACAATACATACTTTAAACAATAGTTTAAAATAGTTTTTTGAAGCCTAGTTAAAACAAATTGGTGCTATTTGTAAATAATTCATTTCTATTCCCCCCCTTCTCTTACTCCCATGTCAGAATCAGAAAAAGCTTTATTTATCCCAAGAAGGGCAATTTAGTTTACAGTTCCAGTTCGTAGTAAAAAATCATTTGAATAAATACTATAAAAAGCAGTACGAGGTAGGAAATAATGGCCTGGGACAAGTGCCCATTTACAGAGACCCTCTGAGTTCTGTCTGTTGAGAAATTTAAAAGCAACAGCTGAATCTGATGGGGTAACTCAAACTCTGCAGCTAGTCTCTCAATTAAAATATGCGGCTGCATCTTATTAAAAGCAGAAGAAAAGTCTGCAAATAACAGTCTAATATGAGATCCAGGCTTTCCTAAATGTTTATACATTGTATCTATAATAAAGAGCTTTGCATCATCTACACTTTTTCCAGTTTGATAAGCAAACTGTAATGGGTCAAGTTTTCCACTAACCAGAGACATGATTTCATTCTTAATTTGTTTACCTTAAGCTCTAAATGCAAACAGATACTGGCTCTCTGGATGCAAATTAAAAAGACAACACTGTTGAACCTAAACCATGACTTTGTGGTGCATTAATGGCTGGACTCAAGAACTTTCTGAAAATAATCTGAAGTGAACTTGAAAAGGTAGCTTCTTTGATATAAATATATTTTGTGGCGAAATGTGTTTACTCAGATGTAGCTTGTGTGCTTGTCTGTTTGAGAGGCTGCTATGGCTGCTCTCAAGGTCTGCCACCTTATCTATTGTTTTTACTCACTGCCGTCTGTGACTGCATGTAGAAAGAAACCTTAGAATGAGTTACTCTCTCCTGTGTGTGAGACTATTTAACTGATAAAACACACATTGTAGAATCATAAAGTAAATGTTCCTTGCTTCTTTCACTAATCATGTGCATTTAAATGTCTGATAGTCAATAAGCTAATTATCTGAGTCAAAAGGAAACGTTTATTACAACCAAGTTGAAATGAAGGAAAACAACATTGATAATATCTCAAGATCATGCAACGTAAATAGTTTTAGGATACTTTCCAGAAGGAGTCCAAGGGTCAATCTCCTCTAGGCACTGTATTGTATGTAAATGCTTCTCTGTATCTCATAATTTGTTCCTCAGCAACAGCTCTCTCTATAGAATCTCTGTGTCTGAGCCACTGCATAGGCAGCAGGAACAAGAAAATATAATAGATCTCAACATTACAGCTAATTTGCACAACAATTTATTTCGGCATTTTACTTTTTAACTTTTGGATTTACAAAATCAAAAACGTCAACATTCAACAAAGATAATCAATTCTGACTCTGGTGGTAACATCTTGCTAGTCATATCTCACAGCTGTCTTATATTATCACTGCAAATAAGAGTGTTCAATTTCAACATCAAACAGCATATACTCTTTGAAGGGGTACTATCAACCAAAATAGACACTGTGGACCCATTTATTTCTACTGGCATTAGTGGGTCTTCAATAGGGGAAGAAGAAAGTTTAATTGTAGCTGCTTGAATTAAATTTGTATGGTCTGACAATTTTTTCCCGCAGAAGTTACACTGTCCTTTTCTCCAATTGTTTCTGGAGTTATTGTTTTGTGAGTAGTGTGGGGAAGTGTGTGCTTTGCTCTGCCGGCTGATGTACTTTGGTTCTATCGCACTCACTCCTCCCTTTTTGATCCCTGACCCTCCTGCTGCATGCAAGTCTATCTCCCTTAGTGCTTGAACTGCAGCTGCTATGAAAAGTAATTCATCCTCTTTATTTCTACTTACATGTTGTATTGTAGCTTCTTCTATCTTCTGAGTTACTTTTGGGTATGAGGAAACAATAGGCACATCAATCATGGAAGACTTTTGGGTATGAGGAAACAATAGGCACATCAATCATGGAAGACTTTTGGGTATGAGGAAACAATAGGCACATCAATCATGGAAGACGGGAGCGGTAGGCCGGCCTCTATCAGAGTGGCCACACACAGAGAAATGGAGGTATCATTTCCGTACCTAAAGGTACATTTTTCAGAAAAGTACCCTGTAAGGTACTGAAATGGTCCTGAAGGTGACAACTGTGTACCTTTGTTTGATTTTTAAGGTACAAAAGCATTGCTGCCGTCAATGGGTACAAAATTGTACTTTAAAAAGCTTAAGGTACAGGCAATCAATGTAGCAACCAGTGATCTAAATAGAGAATTGTTCCCCCTCTCTCAATACATGTAACATTTAAAAAATATGAGGAAACTTTTTCAATTAATAAATCATTAATAAATCATTATTAATCCAAATCCACGCCTTGCCCTGATTTAATTTTTAAATGGAATTAACTAGCCCTAGGCTATGATAACCAGTGGCGTCTTTGCATTAGGGGCCAGTGGGGCACGGCCCCACCAGAGGGCGCTGCCGTGCAGGGCAGGATTATAAATTTAATTTTATTTATTTATTTTGTCAAAAATTTTCATTGAGCATAAATTAATAATAGATTAATTATTAATTACATGTCCGCAGTTTTAACTTGATGAACGCAATTGTCTTTTTGTAGTGTAGTAGTTGTGTGTGAAATAGTTCGTTGCTCCGTCTCGTCTGTTCCGCTCGGTGGGGCCCAGCCGTGATGGCCCTGCCGCTGTGTAGTAGAGGACTGGGGAGCTGTTGCGCGAGCATGCGCGTGCACAGCGCACACTTTAGTTTCGGCAGTGGGGCCAGAAGATTAGGGCCCCAGACTGCTTCCCATTGGCTGATTTATTGAAAGGGCGGGGTTTACGGCGGGAGAATCAAAACTTATACAATGGGAGAGCAGAGACTGAACGCCGTGGCGATGCTTTTGAAAGTGAAAGTGAACTCATCCACGGACTTTTGGATTTTAACAGCAAAGTCACCGAGAGTGGTGAGTCATTACTGAGTCTAATTTGTAATTATTTTTATTCTAAGTGGAATTTATAATGTAGTTTACATATTATTGTTTGAATTAGAATTTCTGCATGGTAACTGGCGATACGTGTGTGTGTGGGGGGCACAACCTCAAGTGGGCTCCCCGAGGGAGCAGTTCACCTGTCTCTGGTGGTGAAATGGCTCTTTGGCTGTGGTATAGGCCTATAGGGTGTGCGCCGTTGTGTTTATTGTTGCCACATTGTTGTTTCGATCTTGAGTTTTTTATATTATGAGATCTTGAACACTGCCATTTGGTGGTGCTATTGATATAATAGCCTAATATATGTCAGATTCGCGTTTGAGTGATGGCATTATTCAGCTGCAATTTTCGGGGCGGAAGTGGGTAGGGAGTTCGCCTCAGGGTCGGAGGTTCGATCCCCCGTCTCCCCGCCACATGTCGAAATGTCCCTGGGCAAGACACTGAAACCCGAAGTGCTCCCGATAGTTAGCTTAGCACTAGGTCTACCCTGCGTGGTAGCTGCTGCTATCGGTGTATGAATGTGTGTGTGACTGGGTGAATGTGTACAAAAACAATGTAAAGCGCTTTGGGTCTGTGATAAACGGAGATATAGCGCTATACAAGTCCATTTACCATTACCATTACCATGGTCCCCTCTGTCACTTGCTACTTTGTGTTTGTTGTGATGGTAGTAATATGTGGTAGCCTATTTCTGGATTGCGTTATAAGATTATTTTCCTGCATGGCCCCACCAGAGTTTCCAACCCAAAATCGCCACTGATGATAACATAAAGTCTTATGTTAATGCATAATATATGTACACTGTAAACTGTTCAAATATATATTTCGAAAATTATACTGAACAAGTAGCCCTCAGCGTTTTGTTTAGTGCCCCCTGATCTATAGGTTAAAATAATCAAAACAAATGTTTTTCAGGTTGTGGTTACACTGCATTTCAATTAGCCAACAGTGTTTACTCTGGTAGGCTGCATAATGGCGCCCGATGTTGTCCCGTAAAAATCACATAAGAAAATAAATTTCGGCTCTCAATGTGGCTGGTTAAAGAGGACCTATTATGCTACTTTTCTGGTCTTAATTTCTTGTTTTACACTGCTATAGAGCAACCTGACACGAATCACATCACAAAAAACTATGTAGATTTTCGGGAAGCTCTTTCTCTTATTTTGGCGATCCAGCACATCCTGTCAACACTTCAGTGTGTGTGCTTCGGCTCCCTCCGCCTGTGCTTCGGCCATCTCCGCTCCCCTCTCCCCCCTCCTGCAAACCCCACTCCGTTGTGATTGGTTACCTTCCTTCCGGAACACTTTCAGTGGCGGGAAGCGCGAGCATGGACCTATAAGGGCGCGAGGCAGACGCGAGGCAGACGCGAACAGGGAAGTGACAGCATTACCATACATGGAAACATCCGCGTGGAGACGTCACAAAGTTTTATGCGACGTCACAAATTATGAAAGGGTAGACTGCTTTGAACACGTGACTTCTCGACTGGCTAGAATAGTGTTTAGTGCTCTGCACAGACACCCCAGACGGTCAGCAGGGAATATGTCGAAATGCATGTAAGTCATTATTTGATAATTTAGTATGGTTAAGCATGACTATGAATCATCATAACAACGTTTATAGGTCATAAAAGTCAAAAAGCATCATAGGTCCTCTTTAAGGTCCGCTGCGCCATCCAAACCACCATGCTTCATTTTTCATCGTTTGAGTGCATTTCTACTATGATGTGGAAAAGCAAAGCTACGCCTGCTGCACCCGGAGCGCCGCCGTGTGTGTGTGTGTGTGTGTGTGTGTGTGTGTGTGTGTGTGTGTACGTGTGTCAGCGCGCTGCCCTCGCAGACGGGACACAGCGGACACAGTCACCGCCAAGTCAACCCGAGGCACCACTACGGACATAAAGTAGGGCACACAGGTGCAGCTCGTCCAGCTCTGAATTGAGCGGAGGGATTTTGTCAGTTGGAGTCACTCCGCGCCTCCGCGCGCATTCAATGCCTACAACTGTGGATCGTCTGGTTCATTTCTGTCAAGTCAGTGGCTATGGATATGATGATAGCATGGCGAACAACAGTTTATCGACCCTATCAACGGAGCAACTTATAAAAAAATGTTCGGAAGCAGGAATTAACATAAACGAAGAAGAGAGCAGAAAATTCAGGGGTAAGTAAATGGTTGTAACATTTTTGTTAGCAAGCTAACTTTAGACATTCAGTGTGGCGGAGCTCAAAGGGTGTGCAAACACCAACCACATAGCAACGGTTGTTCGGCAAAGTGTCCATTGTGCCTTAACGGTAGCCCGTTTAGCTCTGTTAAGCTAACTAACCAGGCCTACAAGGGCCAACAAAAGTCAGTTATCAAATAAGATGGTGGTAGCTCAATAAAACGAAGGGAAGTCGAATGTTCATTTGCCGCCCACATTGCAATGAGTCAAAGCCGTTGAAAAACGTCAATATTTGCCTTTTTAAATGTTAGCTAGCTAAATCATTACATTTAGTCATACTCTGTATATGAAAATGCCCACATTGCAATTAGTAAAATCTGTTAAATTGTCAATAGCTGCCTTAAATGTTAGCTAGCTACATCAAGCACATTTTAGCCTCACTCTGAATTTAAAAATGGGTTGCACTACCCAAGTTGGCAGGGGCACCAGTATTGGCGCGGTCTAATGGAGCCCCTGCCAACTTGGGTAGTGAAACCTGTTTTTGCTGTGGCAGGTCCGTTAATGTTACATCCATGTGGACCAACTGGCATTGCTAGCTTTGACAGCTTTAAGAAAAAAATCTCTCATGGTAACGTCGTGCTTGGGTATATAGTATCTCTATTTTACCATTTTATATTGTGAATTCCGTGATAAATATATAAAATTGTATTGGGACAGCCCAACCTTACAAAGACTAAACATTTTTTTTGTCTGTTAATTGAACGTGAAAATAACAGCAGCCCAACTCTACCATTTCCAACGTTTGTCTTTTCCTCAACACATTTATTTGCAGGGATGCTTGAAAAATGTGTGCTTGTTGAAAGTATTGTCCCATAACGGTGTTTTAATTGTGCATGTGTTTGTGTTTTATCTCAGATTATCATGTGGATGGGGAAACGGTTAACTTAGGACTCACTGAATCCATGGTGGGGCACCTATTTGATGGTTCTTTCAAAAAGCAACTACAATTTAGACAGTTTGTCACTGCACATCAGCAGAAGGAGGGTCTCGTGCAAGAGCCAGTCAATTCTAACTCCACTGAGGAGCACCAGCCACAGCCTTTCACAGATCCAAGGTAAGATAAGTGCATCACTATGAGGCTTTAAAGGGAAAGATGCTTGTCACTATCACTTTTTGTTAAAATCAGTAAATATCTCCATGACCCAGCTACCTGTCAGTACTGTGTTTGTGTTCGCGTACACTGAAAAAAAAATGCAGTCTTATTGCCTATGCTCTGTAAACGGGCATGTTGCTTGCTCTGGTGGACCCCGTTTGTTTTACCCATTTACAGAGCCTAGGCTGTGTATTAAAGGTATTAACGGTATTAGGTGAATTGCACTATTTTAATGTTTTAAAACCTAAATATGGCCCGAGGGGGTCCCCGTGGGCTCATAGCGTATCAAAACACACCCCCACCTCTCCTCTTCTCACTCCCTCCCTTTCTGAAGACAGCCTCAAATCACACTGTTGCGCGGGAAATCCGTCGTACACGTCATCTACTGAATCCACAAGCATAACCACACCCTCTGCTCTAGGCCGGGCAGTCGAGCCAGAGTTAGCTTGCTTCTGTAACATTTATCGAAGTATTAGCTCTTCACTAGGATACCATTAGAAGCCCGGGCAAGCTACAGGGAGACTAGTATGCTGCTGCCAGGCAGACTGAGCTTCACACACACCCGGGGAGCAAGCCGCAGACCTCCACGCTGAAAACTATTTTCTGTCCGAGACTTTTTTTCACTTATCTGGCCTTGCACCAGGCGGAGACCTGGGGTTTTCCTGCTCTGGGCTCCCCGGGCGTGTGTCTAGCTTCTCCCGGTGCACATCGGGTACCGAATTACAAAACACAAAGTAATACGCACGTAATTATGGTTAAAGTGCACTATTTGTATATCAGTGAAGGTACAGATGAAGGGTAAGGTGTGCTTAGTGAGTTACATTAGTTCTTCAGCATGAACGGCCTACCCAAGAAATTAGCATTGTGCTTTTGCCACTGTAGACTTTATTAAAAAAATATCACAAGGTGCCCCAGATGTGGACATGTATGTTAGAAACAGATAAACACGATTTACATTGACTATGTTTTTAGTGGTAAAAACCCGGATAGAAGTTAAAATATTAGGTTGAGAGCGCAGTTGGTTGCTAACTCAGCTACTGTGAACAGACTTCCACCATTCAAACTAAGAGTTGTAGTTAAACAGCGCATTTATTTCCAATATCGAGCAGGCTGCCGCTGAGAACATATAACATGCTATGAGAAATGACACACGGCTCTTTATAAACGGTCTGTTAGTATATTTAAACCCACAACAAACCATAATGGCCATTACAACGACAGATAGCTCCGCGCTACGCTAACTAGCTAGCGCGCATGTTAGCATTGTTAGCTCGTATGATCTCAAGCAGAACAGACAGCGGAGACTCCGAAAAAACATTAACGGCGGTTTAAAACGGCCCATTAAACCCATGACCAGCTATACTGTCACTTTGGTTGTCACTATCATTAGACATGGTGACAAAGCTCTGGGAATCTACACCGGTCTTCTTTTATACATCCATGGCTGGCTGCGGGCTGCACACGAAGCTCTGGTGAATAAACGTTGCCATAGCAACATTAGGCTGTGGGCTGGAGGAGTGGCCACGGGAGCGGCCAGCGTCCCAGCGTCTCTGGATGGGCGGGGTTAGCAGCAGCTCACTTGTTTACAGAGAATCAGGCCAGTGCTCAGAATAGGCACAAAGATATGAGATATGACAATATGCAGGATCTGGGCGTTTTTTTCAGCATATAGATACATAAAGACCTACTAGAGACTTCGCAGAACACATAAAATAGTCAGAAAAGAGCATAATATGGGCTCTTTAACATTAGCTCTTTGACAGGTAGGCTGGGGAATGTGAATTCAACAATATTTTCTATATAATGTGATGCTGTAGCCATAAAACAAAGGCATATTCGCTTAACAGCAGATATGCATTACAGATTTGACACTGCTACAATTGTAAAGGTGAAACTCTGAAAATTGGAATATCTTGTAAAAGTCCATTAAAACATGAAACTTTCATATATTCTAGATTCATTATTCCACGTAAAGTGAAATAAGTGAAGACTGTTTTGTTTTACTTTTGATGATTACAGCTCACAGCTCATGGAATGAAACAATACAGTATCTGGGAAACATTACAACATGACATTATTACACCATGTGAGAAAAGATTTAAAATAAAAAATTAGGACATTCTGAAAATGTTTTTTATTCTAGATTTATAAATAAATAAAAAAGTATAGTGAATGTAGAACATATGAAACTTTCACCGTAAGAATTAAGAATTAAATCTGTATCTTATATGGAAAAAGATGTTTTTCAAAATATTAAGCTACCTTAGGGGAAAGACAAAAGATATAAAAATAAAAAATAAGGTACAGGGCAAAATGTTCTTTTAACAAAATAAAAATATAATTATTATTGTTTAGATGATATTGGTTGTCTTCTCATTTGCATGGGGTGTGGTTCTAGATTTATTACCAAGCTCTTAAGTTTCTGAGTGAGCAGGAAGAACAGGCCTTAACTTAGACATAGCTGGTTGAGGAATTTCTATTGAATGATGTTTTAGCTGCCTCTTTAAAATGTAGTTTATTTTATAGGTTGTCACATACTGTGGACATATTATGCCTTTCTGCACTAATGTCATCTTGTTGTCTTGCAGCAGTGAAGTAACTCGCAACCGAATTCCTCTGGGGATTGGCATTCCGAAATTCCCGCGAGATGTTCAATCAAAGCTCGATGCTGGGGGAGTGGGACCGTGTGTGCAAAAGTTACGCAACAACATAATCAGAGGCTTGTATGAAATGGTTGCAGAATATACACTGTAAGTACTTACAACCACTTCTGCTAATACAACTTGACTACTTGCTGCCTTCATTGATTGTGAATTGATCTTAAGACAAAACTAAGGGATTGACTTTGAGTTTGTTCCTAACTTTGAGCTAGGTATCCAACCAATGCAGAATACACCCAGGTTGTCAAGGCGCTGGTTGTGAAATATCCTTTTCTAAGAGATGTGACGGGGAACGGCTATGTAAGTTGTATTTTTTTAAATAGTTTTTAGTAAAAAATGTAATGTTTGTTTGTAAAACAGTATTGTTACTCATTCCTTACTTGCTGCAATATAACAGTGTGTCAAATGTGTTTAATTTTTACTAGCACACCTGGCACATGTCCCTCAAACGTAAATCCAAGGCTGAACGTGCACCTCTTGTAAACGACTGTGAAGTAAGGAAGGTGAAGGAGAAGTTTGGCAACAAAAAGCAGTCTGAATCCACTACGGCATCTGCTGGTTCAGCACAGATGCTCCGCGGTCGGATGTCAGCAAGTCTTACTGATGTAAGTCCATAGGATATTGTTTGTCAACCAGTACTGTATTAGTGTACAATGAGTGCACTGACTTTTAGCATCTATCTGTCCTTTTTGCCAAAGGAAATTGGTGTTGGCGAGGACTCCAGCACAATTGAGGCTCATGTGAATGTGCTTCAAAACGAATACCTGAAGACCCAACCAGACATGTCTACTGTCCATGACCGGATGGTCCGAACATTTCCGTGGAGAAGACGTGAGATTATGGAAGGAACGACTGTAGAGGACGTTCTAATTAAATATCCACACCTGAGGATGCCTGCTGAAGTGAGTGGAAATGCCGAACTGTTACAGTGGAGTTTTGTCAATCTATATGTAATTATTTTGGATATTAGAAATTGAAGTGAAATCAAACTGTTAGGTTATATAGGTAAGGTAATACAGTTTTCAAATAGTTTTTCATTATATATTTTCAAGGCAGTATGATAACTTTATTCATAGCTCCCAATTAAGTTTGTTTATAGTGTGGAGAGTTGGTTTAATTGTTTCTTTAGTGATATGTGCTCATTATAGGCTATGACAGTAAAGCCATAGAGACACCCTTAACTGTGATGAGTACATATATTGGACAGAAGTGAGGCATTGCTTTTATAAAACAGAAGTATGCCAATACACACTACTTCAGTTTAAAAAATCGTATTTTATGAAAAAAAAGTATAAAGTGCTATACGTGTGTTCTACAGCTTTTCAACGAGGTTGACCGGATTCATCAATCACAAAAAGGCTTTGGTGATCGCTTCAGGGAGGGGTTCGCCACTGTACTGACAAATGTTCTTCAACTTGCCAAGGGAAAATCTCCCATAGCAAAACAGTACAACGAAACAAGACAAGATGCCCTTGCTGAAGATGTACCAGGTAGTGATGATCACCTTGCTTATTAATCTGATGTAATTAGATCTCTGTAATAACCACCAGGTGCAGTTGAAAATGCATGCGATTGTGAAAGTAGTATATTTTTATGTGTTGCAGGAATCGACTTCAGGGCCGGACTGATCCTGTTGCCACTAATCTTCAAAGAAAAGGTGGAACACTTCATTACAATGGGAGAGGTAAGCGTCTGGATTATCCAACAATATGACTGCTAGTAGACCTTGCATAAAAATATGCACAGAAAGTAATTGTTTACTTTTTCATATAATAGGATGCAAATTTCTTGTCAGGGGCAACAAAAATTTCAACTTTTTTCCCCCCAAGAAAAATATAACAAATAAATAAATAACATAGGACTCTAATAGAACTGTTGACAAATTTGATTTGATTGCAATAAAAGTGCCAATGAGTTCACAAATTGACTGATTGGTAACAAATTATAATCATTCCCTTTTGCATGTTTTCCTTTCATGTAGGGCGACCCTGCTACACCCTATCCTACCATAAGACTGCTGGATAATGACTGGAAAATGGCGATTGCCGGAAGAGCGTTGAACGTGGTGAAAGTCGACGGAGTAGACGTGTGCCAGTGCACAGGCATTGAAGACGGTTTCATCACAGCCTTCAGTATGCATTTTGTTTTCAACATTGCATACCCACTGCACCTGAAAAATACTCTGACCTTCCTTCAGAGGCGCATTGTCAGTATTGTAGAAGAGGGCGAGAAGACACTGCCAGTGACTGTACTACGTGTGATCAATCTTCTGTGCTAAACCATTATGCCTCCGATGCACCAGTGCCCTATGTGTCCTCGAAGGACATTTACGCTGTTCAAGTTGATGCAACATGTTGGCATTGTTCATGCCCATCAACCAAATTTTAACGTCACCTGCGGTTTAGGTGATTGCCGGTCAACTTTTACCAAATATCATTCTTTTAGAAAACATGTGTACAGAAAGCACAGACACTTTGTATTTAGACCTGAAAATACAAATGACTGTCCCATTCAAGAGTCCTCAGTGCAGCAGGGAAGTTCAATGACTGATCCAAGTGGTTCGGATCCCGAAACGGTTCAGCCCAATTTAGACAATTTATTGGAGGATTTCAGAGATAATCTGTTTGGATTCATTCTTAAATGCAGAGAGGTAAACCTTCTACATTTGTCAGTACAACAAGACATCACCAATGATGTCAAATTTCTATTTTGTTTTTTCAAAGAAAACTATGATTTGTTTATTTCTCACCATCTTAAAAACAATGGTTTTGATATTTCAAAGTGCCCTGAACTTCAACAAGTTTTGCACTCATCGGATTTCTTTGAAAAAGCATATGATGTCGTCCGTTCTCCGCACATGATAAAAGAACGCTGCAAGGCCAAGATGGACTATACAGAACCTGTACATTACACACTAAGAGGCTCTTCAGGAAATACAATTGGAAGCTATTCCTATGTTCCCATCTCTGAAGTTCTAAGGAAATACTGTTCTCATGAAGATGTCTGGAATAAAATTACTGAAAACAATGAGGACAAAGATGAACAGCTTCTGTCGGATTATACAGATGGTGTTAATTTTAAAGAACATTTGATTTTCAAAGAGCATCCAAATGCAATAAGACTTCATTTGTATGAGGACGAATTTGAGATTGTAAACCCTTTGGGCTCCAAGAGAACTAAATACAAGTTATGTGCATTTTACTACACAATTGGAAATCTAAGTGGAATGTATAGATCTCAACTGAAGCACATTCACCTAGCTCTGCTGGCTCGTTACTCACATGTAAAACAATTTGGTATGGACGTCATACTGAAACCCATGTTAGATGACCTAAAACAGCTTTCAACTGAAGGCTTCATAGTAAGTGTCAGTGGAAAGGAGCACAAAGTTTTTGCTGCTTTAGCAACTTTTTCAGCAGACAATCTGTCGGCACATATGATTGGTGGCTTCCGCATGTGTTTTAACTCAGGTCGAATTTGTCGTTACTGTATGGCAACCTATTCAGAAATTAATCAAAAATTCCAGGAAGATAGTTTTATTGTGAGAACAACTGAAGTCCACAAATATCATCTCCAGTGTGTCCGGCATAACAAGGAAGATGCTGCTTTGTACGGTGTATATGGCCCTAGTTCATTTGATGCACTCAGTTATTTTGATGTAACTAAGTCTCTACCTCCAGACATCATGCACGATATGTTGGAGGGAGTTTTACCACTGACAATGAAGTATGTTATTCGTGAAGCGCATACACAAAAACATATTACTATAACTGAACTAAATGACGAGCTTCAAAAATTCTGTATTGGTCAGAATGACAAGGCCAATCAACCTGTGCTGTTGTCTGAAAGACTTCTCCGGACTTCTGGAATCGTAGGAACAGCTTCCCAAAAATGGTGTCTCATTCGATTGTTGCCTTTTATAATGGGGCACCGTATTCCTCCTGGCAGCAGATACTGGCATGTGTTTTTATTATGTAGAGATATTGCAGATATTGTCATGGCCACTAAAGTGAGGAAAGATGATCTAGCATGTCTTGAATTACTTGTGCATACATTCCTTTCTGAGATGACAGAGGTATTTGGAACGATTTTAACTCCTAAATGTCACTTCCTTATACATTATCCTCGACTTATGTTAATGTATGGTCCTCTTCGTTCTCTTTGGTGTATGAGATTCGAAGGCAAACATCAGTATTTTAAGAATCTGACCAATAACTGTCGAAATTTTAGAAACATAACAGTGACACTGAGCAATCGTCACCAGCTCAAACAATGCTGGGAATTTTCCCTGAACAATGTCTTGGGTGATTGTGAAAAAGTGCCCGGTAAATCAGTGAGCACACCATTATTGTCTCTTCCTATTGGCCTCCAGAATGCATTAAAAGGAAATCAGATCAGAGATTTAGAATGGGAGGGCAAAGAAATTCAGCGCGTGTCCCAAATTTCACTAAACAACGTGAAGTATGCTATTAGAGATGTTTTGCCATTAGACCATGTACATCTTGAAAGAATGCCTGTGTTTGCGCAGATCAAGTACATTCTTAACATCAACACTTTGTGGGTGCTGTGCTGTAAAATGTTAATCCCAGTTTCCTTTGACTCACATTTTCATGCTTATAATGTAAAATTAGACAGTGACTGGATTTTGATTAAACCTGGTCTTGAACTTGACCATACATCAGTGGACACATATACAGTTGATGATAACTTGTTTGTTGCGCTTAAACATTTTGTTTAAATGCTTGCTAGATAAGTTTTCCATTTAACACTGATTTTGAATGCTCATTCCATTTTAACTGTTAAATGAGTTTTTTTTAAAGGAAAATTGGTTGATTGAAACATTTTGTGCTTGCTAGATCATTTCCCCTGCTTTACACCTGCAATGTTTTCCATTTAAATGTAAAAACTGATTTATGAACGGCTCATCGAGCCTGATGCTTTCAGTTTTAACCGTTAAATGTTAAAGACTGATGAATTGAAACAGTAAAAATAAATGTAAAATAAAAGTGTATTTTGAAAAATTACAAATGGTTTTGTATTTGAATACACTTTTGCCGCCATAAGGTACACAGTGGCTTGTCCCCCCAGCAGTACCTCATAAGGGACAAATTATGTACCTTTCCAATGGGTACATTTTTGTTCCAGGACATAAAGGTACATTTTTGTCACAAGGGGTACAGAAATGTTCTTTTAGAGGTACAAATTAGAAGGTACAAATATGTACCTGTATTTAAGGTACAGTGTTGTACCCTGATAGGGTACTGTGGGGGGGACAAAGGGTTTGTACCTTTTTAGGACCAATCCCGTACCTCTATTTCTTAGTGTGCACAAGACTTTGTGGTGAGGGGGGGTACTCTGCCGTTTCACCCATTTGAATATCATGGCTTTAGCATTTTGTGTGGGGTTTGATCCATGACACTGTTTTATCTTAACCATTTCCTCAGCTCTAGTTTTCAACATAGTTTCAAGCAGTGGCACATGACGTGCACTTACATAATGCAACACATCTATTAATCAATTCTTTAAGTTCTTCAGAAACTCGACATATTGTTCGTATGTTCTCAAAGTTTTACCCAGGTCACATTTGTGTAAGATAAACTAAATTTGGTCAAAACACGGGTTGCCCTTCTTGTCTAGAAACAAACGTTGTTTTGGGAACATCCTCCTGAGCTCTTATCAGCTCTGCTGAGAGGGAGAAAAGACTTATCTATTGCATTTTTCTGTCTGTAAGGAGAACGCAGTGAGAGTGAATTAGGAAAAGGTTGTAAAATAATTAAACAGTCAGTCTTAGTCAGTCAGTCCATGATCATGTATAAAGTTTTGCTCTGCAGAGGCTTAACTAATTTTGAAAATTCTGAAGTCATTTAAAAATGATTATCCCTTTTTGGAAATTGTGTGGCTTGGGAATAATAACATCCCGTCTTACACACTGTTATTTTTTAGAAAATTCTGCTCACAAACGATGCTATAGCGCGATATTAGAAGTACTTTTCTATCATTAAATAATTGTTTCGTAATTGTGTGTGTATAAAGGAAACATGCTCTCGTGCTTAAACCAACACTACTTTAGTCACTGCAGTCACTTGCTCGGCCTATAGCCGTGTTTTGGGTAAATGTCCTTGTGGAGTTTTCACCTGCAAAGATAGGTATGTAAACATAGAGACCTGGATACAGTACAATACTCAGTTGTCTATCAAAAAATATTAGATATGTTATACCATAATTAGCCAAAAATGTAATCACCTAGCGTGACACTAACAATTCTGGTGTAGACAGTTCAGATGGGAAAATTAAGCATATAATAATAATATTACTGGACAGTGAGAGTCACTGCATGTTTGGTGCACCTCACCCTCCTGTGGACCCCTCTCTGTCTCTCCTCTCCGTCCAGTCAGTCTCCCACTCTCTCACTGCCTCTCCGCACCTGGGACCGCAACTGCAGTCCATTCTCTGGTTGTTTGTTCAGGGCATTCCCTGCCCAGTGCAAGTTGTCCCAACACAGAACCAGCCATGTTGATGTTCCTGGTGTTTTAGCCATCTGCTGGCTCTGCCTCTGCCTCTGGTCCTCTTCGTCCACCCTTTCCATTTGTCCATAGGCCTTCAGCTGGGCCATACAGAGGTTGTCCTTGTCACAGAGTTCACATTAGTTCTGTCTGTTCTCTTCTTTAGGCCAGTCATGTTGAACTGGACCCATTTAAAATGGAATAAGGTGGTAGTTGGAAAATACTCATCTGGCAGATGCAGGGCTGTATTCAGGTGTAGATGTGGATACAGCTTTAGTTCATTGAGCTGGTTTTGGTCTGCAACCGGAGGTGTGAGAGAGGAGATTCTGCTAGGCCAGAGACGAGAGTCCAGGTCTGGGATAATGTGTCCTGTGAGGAGCTTAGCACACTTTGGTTAAAGTTATTTTACCTTTAAGCTAATCACTGTCTCTGTTCACTTTGCAACAAAGGCTTGACAAAAAAAACAAGCTTTTTATTTATCTAAAATTTAAATAATTGCTAACTTAGTTTTCCTATCTTAATGAGCCTAAAGCTCACATTTCCTGGAAAGACCATATTCCTCCCATACATTTACCAATGCACATGTATAGTGAGTCCCCATTCCTATCACACATTCTTTGCACAACATTCAAATTCAACTTCCAACTCCTTTTGTTTAAACGGACTGTTCCCTTTTTACAATAATATTGAATTTTAGAGAATGCAGTGGAGGACAGATCCAACAGAAGACACAGAGACCTTAAATAAACCACACACAATTAGTACTTGAAAATATTTTAACTATTTTAGAACGTTCTTAATTTTAGATTTATTTTAGCCAAATATTTTTTATTTAAAATTTTTTCACTGTCCCTGACATTAAAGATATCTTTGTGGTCCCTGACTCCTAGTGCCCGGCACTAGATAGAATAGTTTAACCCGGTTAAATCTATCCTATTCCTCGAGTTTGGTCCCTGACCCTAGTGCCCCTGGCGCTAGATAAAATAGTCTAACCTAGTTAAATCTATCTTATTTCTCGAGTTTGGCCCCTGGCCTTTATGAGTTTGGTCCCTGACCCTAGTGCCCGGCACTAGATAAAATAGCTTAACCCGGTTAAATCTATTTTATTTCTCGAAAAGCTCGTCAGCTAATGCGAGTTTGACCCCTGGTCTTTGGCCCCTGGCCTTTAGTTCAGCTATCAAGCCATTGTCCTAAACCAACTTGTAACTAAAGCTAGTCGTCCAACAAACCCTAAGCTTACTTTTATAGTTTATAGTTTATTGACCCCTGGCCTTTAAAACTTTAATTAAACATTGTGTTCTCACCTTTTTAGTCTTTTTGAGTTCTTGGATGCCGTGTCGGGAGATCCCCTGAAGCACATCTGATTTAGGCGCCAACCTGCATCTCCTGAGGTCAGTTACAGTCCTCCGTGGGGAGAGGTTTAGGCTCCGGGACCCAGTCTCCGGCTGTGCACAGTTAACCTGTCAGAGGGTGCTTCAGGAAATCCTCGAGTTAGACATCCCGGACGAGCCCCCAAATTGTCATGGAATTGAAATACCAACCTTTAAAAGATGAGAATATAGTCAATTAATACGAGGTGACACAATGTTTAAATACAAAAATAGAACAGATCTTTAATGTTTGCAAACATGAGTCAAGACAACAATCAAGCAATGGGATTGTGTGAAATGACCACCGGTCATACAGAGAGTTTATAGGGAAATCTAATTACGCACGAACATTCCAGCCTACGTACAAGATTCTCCTCAGTCAGAGAATTGTTAGTTATCTTGCAGACACAGTTCTCCGGAGCCATCTCAGTCAAAACATACATTCCCGTACGCCGTTTGAGTATCTCAGAACATAATCAGAACATAACAACCTTCACCATACGGTCAGAACCTTCACCATAAGGTCAGGTCAGAACTTTTGTTGATTAGCTTACGAATATTTAGGGTCAAGATGGCACTAGTCTATATAAACACATAATTATTATGACTGTAATAAACAATTCCACAACAGGTGCACTTCCACAGGTGACATGTTGACTCTTCACCTCACAAAACCAAAAAAAAAACAGCCAGTCATCGCAGTGCATTTAATTCGACCAGTCCACGTTTCCGAATCAAATGTGCGTACTGGCCAATCGGGGGCCAGTCACCGAGTCACGTGACACATGAACGTTGCAAAGATTTCCGTTGCAGATCGAGACATACGGGATAGGCGGATAAGGCCAAGAAAGAAACGTTTGAATAATTGTTTCCAAGGTTTGCTTTGCTTTATGATTCGGACATCGGCGGTGGACTGCTCAGAAATAATAAAAGGGGAACAAAGAAGAACAGAATATCAGTCAGCAACCGTGATGAACTTCACCGTGAAGAGGGCCAGTCATGGAAGAATCCGACATGGAAAAACAAAAATACTGCCAGCCAAACTACTTCTTCTTGACGGTAAGTTTTTCGGCAGACAACACAGTTGGTTAATCTACTATTATATGGGCATCCCCTGAGTTTATAAAATATTTTGCAAACTGGATAATGTTGGTGTGGAATTCTAACCGTTAGCAGTGGGGCGGCAGTGGCGAAGTGGGGAGGGAGTTCGCCTCTGCTGTGCAGGGTCGGAGGTTCGACCCCCGTCTCCCCGCCACATGTCGAAGTGTCCCTGGGCAAGACACTGAACCCCGAATTGCTCCCGATACTTAGCTTAGTTAGCTTAGCACCCTAGTGCTAAGCCTACCCTGCGTGGTAGCTGCTGCTATCGGTGTATGAATGTGTGTGTGACTGGGTGAATGTGTACAAAAACAATGTAAAGCGCTTTGGGTCTGTGATAAACGGAGATATAGCGCTATACAAGTCCATTTACCATTTTACCAAAAACGTTATAGCATACTAAATGGCTAACACAACTGCAAAAACAAAGGTTATCAAAAAACGGTATATTACTGAAAACACGAGTGAACAATTTATCCAGGCATTTTCTCTGTCCCCGCTCCTCCCCTGTATCTCAGTTAATGAGCTTGTATGTAACTTCAACTCAAAAATTACAAATGTTATCGATGCTATTGCACCCACCAAGGTGAAAATCATCTCTGGTAAAAAAAGGTCCCCCTGGAGAAATACCCCTCAGGTCAGAATTGAAAAAAGAGAGTGCCGTAAAGCAGAACGCAGGTGGCGAAAAACAAATCTAAATGTTCACTATAACATCTTCAAAGAGAAACTACGCACGTTTAATCTAGAACTAAGAAATGCAAGACAGTCTTTCTTCTCTGACATCATCACCAAAAACAGCAACAATGCACATGCCCTGTTTGCTGCTGTTGACAGGCTAACAAACCCTCCTGTGTCAGTAGCGTCTGAGCATCTTTCCACGAGGGCCTGCAATGAATTTGCCTCCTTCTTTACTGAGAAAATTCATAAAATAAGACAAGCTGTCACTGCATCAATACCAGGTTCAAGATATGTTTTATCTCTGTACCCATTTAAAACAAATTCAGATGCCATGACAGAGTTTTTTCTGATAAACAAGAAAAACCTGGATGACATTATACAACACCTGAACTCCTCCTCCTGTTGCCTTGACATTCTGCCCACAGGCTTCTTTAAAACTGTTTTTAGCTGTATGGCCTCAGATGTCCTAGAAATTGTCAATATGTCCCTTCGCACTGGTGTATTCCCACAGGCCCTGAAAACAGCTGTCATCAAGCCACTCCTAAAAAAGAAAAATCTAGATACATCACTCATGAACAATTATAGGCCGATATCCAACCTACCATTTTTAAGCAAGATCATTGAAAAAGCTGTTCATCATCAGCTAAATAACTACTTAGCAATGAATAACTGCTTTGATGTCTTTCAGTCAGGTTTTCGACAACACCACAGCACTGAGACTGCTCTGGTTAAGGTCCTCAATGACATCCACTTAAACACAGACAGTGGCAAAAGCTCTGTATTAGTTTTATTGGATCTCAGTGCTGCGTTCGACACAGTTGACCACAGCATATTGCTAGATCGACTTGCAAACTGGGTTGGACTTTCTGGAACTGTGCTAAACTGGTTTGAATCATACTTAAAGGAAAGAGACTACTATGTGTCAATAGGCAATTTCACATCCGAGCGAACAAATATTACATGCGGGGTCCCCCAAGGTTCCATTCTTGGGCCTCTTCTGTTTAACATATACATGCTACCGCTAGCTCAGATTATGAACAAAAACAAATTATGCTACCATAATTATGCAGACGACACACAAATTTACATAACCATATCACCAGGAGACTATGGTCCGATTCAAGCACTAAGTAAATGCATTGAACAAATCAATGACTGGATGTGCCAAAACTTTCTTCAATTAAACAGCGACAAAACTGAAGTAATTGTCTTTGGTGCCAGGGATGAACAATCAAAAGTCAGCGCACAGCTTAAATCTGTTATGTTAGAAAGCACACACCAAGCTAGAAATCTTGGAGTAGTGATAGATTCCGACTTGAATTTCAAAAAACACATTAAATCAATTACTAAGTCAGCCTACTACCACCTTAAAAATATATCGAGAATTAAAGGGCTAATATCTCAGCAGGACTTAGAAAAACTTGTCCATGCATTTATTTTTAGTAGACTTGACTACTGTAATAGTGTCTTTGCAGGCCTTCCTAAAAAATCAATCAGACAGCTTCAGCTAATTCAGAACGCTGCTGCTCGAGTCCTCACTAGGACCAAAAAAGTAGATCACATTACCCCAGTTCTTAGGTCTTTACACTGGCTTCCTGTCACTCAAAGAATTGATTTTAAAATATCGATGATGCCTTAAATGGTTTAGGGCCAAAATACATTACTGATCTGCTGATACGTTATGAGCCGCCCAGAGCCCTTAGGTCGTCTGGGACAGGTCTTTTAAAAGTCCCCAGAGCTAGGACTAAACAGGGAGAGGCGGCATTCAGCGTTTATGCGCCCAATGTCTGGAACGGACTGCCAGAGAGTCTGAGGTCCGCTGAGACTCTCAGCTCTTTTAAATCGGGTCTCAAAACGTTCTTGTTTCCCTTTTAACCTGTAATTTTTTTTTTTTTTTTTTTTTTTTTTTGGTAAAATGTTTTAATTCTTTTATTTAAATGTTGTATTTTTATCCATGTTTTAAATTTGTTCATTTTTTTTTTTTTTTTTTTTTTTTTTTTTTGTATTCTTTATTTGATTTTAACCCTGTGAAGCACCTTGAGTGGCCCTGTGCCTGAAATGTGCTCTATAAATAAAATTGCCTTGCCTTGCCTTGCCTAATGGCATTCATCACTGAAATAACAAATTCTCAATTCATCCACAGCATTCTAGTAAGAACAAAATTAGGTTTTTTAATAGTGAGTGCATATTTAATCATGCACATTACAGCTAACCATAGGTTTTTACAGGTTTAGCTATATAGCATGGATGAACAAGAGGATCAAAATGGAAACCGAAAAGATGACAATTAAAGCCTTTTTTGCTAACTATATTTAATTTTTGTCCCTTTCAAAGACACCGCAATGAAGAAGTTTCCAAACAACACTGTGCTGGAAGTGCAAGCCCTCATTTGCAGAAGAATTTGCTGACCAGGCCTACTCAAAGAAAACCACTCCACTTGAAAGATGAAGATGGGAGAATGTAATGTTTAATTTAATGTTTTAGTTTGTGAAAAAAGCATTTTATTATTGTGCAGGACATTTCAATGCGGAGCATGCCTCTAAGATAATCATTATTGTTGTGCTTTATATAATGGGATATTAATTTCTGTACATTTTGCTTCTTTAAATATGCTCTGCCATACCAGAATATTTGCATTTAATTTTGGTCAAGATATAATACCGTAATTGCTTTGTACACTTGCCTCCACCCCTCCCTTACCTGCCACACTGCAACTCTCTCCTCCTCGGCCTACCTCACAAATCCCTCCATAAACTTCAACTGGTTCAGAATTCAGTTGCCTGCATCATAACTCGAACCCCCTCCATCCACCACATCACTGGCTCCCGGTCCAGATCTAGCCTGGCACCGCCCGCCTACTACTTCCGCTCAATTTTCATTTCATTTGGGTGTGCAGTATATTCTTAGGTTTTCTCCGGACAGATTTCTGCCGGTCCAATCAGCGAACAGAAGGAGTAGCTCAGAAGCCGGCGCATGACATGGTTGGTTGGCAGATCCAGAGTGGCACTGGGCAGATCCAATAGTTTTAAACTTCAACAGACACCCGCCTTCAAGTGAGTTAACGTTTGTCAATCGAGCGATTCCAGACCTTCTGTACAAATGAAATGAAGTACGATGGTCTGGTAGAACCAGGCTAGTCCAGATCCCTATCCAATTCAAAATCCTACTGAATACATACAAGGCCATCCCCATATTTTTCTGATCTCCTCCAGATTCTCACTGGATCTCCCTCCAAACACCTGTCTGTCCACTCCGCCCGTCTCACCTCCACGGGGAGCAGAGCATTCAGCCGCTCTGCTCCCCGTCTCTGGAATTTACTACCACCCCAATTCAGAAACATTGGTTCATTCCCCCATTTCAAGTTTAATTTCTATTTCCTTTTATTATTGTTTTTGTCATGATCCCGTTTGGGCTCCTTGGCCTTAGATGTGTTTTCCCTTTTCACCTGTTTCTGTGTGCTGAGCTAATTGCAGGGGTGGAGCCAGGTGTGCTGGAGTCAATCAACAACATTCACAGCTGCCTTCAATCCTCATCAACTGCGCTACTTATACCCGGGCCTACCTTCCAGACACTGCCAGATTGTAGCTTCTGTTCTCACACAGTCAGTTCACCCTCTCGCTCACCTGTTTTCAGCCATGCTCTGTTGCACGTTTTCCTGGGTAACCCTTGTTTCTCTGCCACAGTTCTCCCGGCCTGACTCCAGCCACCAGCTTTAGCCCTAGCTCTCCAGCACTACTCCTCGGACCCCTCCTGCCTGCCCGCTCCAGCCTGCTTCCACTCAGCCCCCTGGACTTGCCCCGTTGCTCTCTCCCTGGACCCCCATGCCAGCCAGCTTCCCTCCCCGGATCACGGTCCTAACACCCTGCTGGTTTTCTCCTGAAATAAATCTTCTTTTACTTACACTGTCTCTGCGCCTGTGTCCTCCAGACCCAACCGTAACAGTTTTTTAGTTAACTTGTTAAAGAGTATGACTAAAAAGAATTCTCTGGGGTCAGATGATCCAAATTTGAATAAAAATTTTACGATGAAGAGAAACTGTTTGAAAATGTTGTTTAAGAAGTTGTTAAAGATGTATTTAAATGTACTTTATTATGCACATTTTCCCTGTAATGCCGTGCATGTTAAAAATACACTTTTTTTTTACCTCAAGTATGTTCTAAATATGTTTTATGTTTACTTAAAGAGATCCTATTATACTAATTTTCTGGTCTTAATTTCTTGTTAAAAACTGCTATAGAGCAACCTGACACGAATCACATCACAAAAAACTATGTAGATTTTCTACACACTGCTTTGAGCTTCTCCGCCTAATTTGAAATTCAAATTAATTATAGAAAAAATATACTTTCTGTGTACTGTTGAAGTGTACTTTAATGAAATACATCTAGTATACATTCTGCACACATAATTAGTGTACTCACAGTATATTATTTTCAATGTGCTAACAATATACTTTGTATACTAATGATATATCATGAGTGCTACTTTAGACATACTAAAGTACAACTTAGTGTACTTATCTGTACTATTTTGAGACAACATTAAGATGAACTATAATATGCTTAAGTACAACTTTTTAATTTTTATTTATGTTTTGTAAATATATTTAAAATACAATGGCATTACATGAAGATTAAATTAGAAATACATTTCCAGTATATTCTAAATGTATTAATAGTAATCTGAAAAGTGGATTTAAGTATACTTTAAATCGAACGAAAGAACATTATAAATAAGTACAGTACACAAGAGTAGTGCAGTAGAGAAAAGTGTACTTAAGTATATTTAAGTTAATCTTAATGGTGTCTAAACATAGTACAGTCAAGTACACTAAGATGTATTTTAGTATATCTTAAGTAGCAATAATGATATATCATTAGTATACTAAGTACGTTTTTAGTACTCGAAAATAACAGACTTTGAGTACAATCATTTTGTGCTTATGAAGTACACTAAGTGTGCTTAAATTTAGTATGTTAAAGTATACTTTTTTTTTCGCCTGGGATGATACAAACATGAGCTTTGGCACACTGTTAGAGCATGCCCCAAGGAAAATGTTTGCCATAGGGTCATTGCCAATTTTTCCTATGGCACCAGTGGCGGCCATTTTTAAAATGGCCACCAACGGTTGTTATTTTACACGTAGCTTAGTTTCTAGACCTCCTAGGATCTTGATTCTGGTGGCTAATCCTACATTTTTAAGGATGAGGAAGACAGTGGCACTATTTAAAACATGCTGGATACTGTACTAGAGTACATATAACTGGCGCTCAGGGAGCGAAATTATAGTAAAACCATTGAATATTAGCGGACTTTTACATATTTTCCTGAATTACAGAATTATTCCATGAGTTGTGTGTAGACTTCTTATGTTTACATGTATATATCTAGTCAAGAGCCTAACCAATATATTGGTTTTACCTGTTTGAGCCGTGTAATTGCTATTGTAACCATGTAACCCACTCTGAGTAAACGGCTCTAGGTTCCCAAAGAACTTAGTGGTATAAACTGTAACCACAAAGTAAGTACTAGGAAAGGTAAGTTTCAAGCAGAAACTTTTGCTCACATAAAGTTATATATAACACCCCAAATACATTTGCATTAACAGGAATGGACTTGCCTGATGCAGTTACCTCTGCTCTCCCATGTGACTCTAGTGACATCTGACATACTTTTCTGGTTCAGCGTATGGTGGAGTGGTGGTGCTAGAACTAGTACATTGTCCTCAAGTAGCATAGTGCATTGAGGGACCATGGCCAAACTATTCAAGGTGGTGGATCCTAATGAGCAAGAAAGATCAGAGTGCTTTGCCAATAACCTGGAACAAATGTGTTCTGTGTCAAGACACACATTCTATGCCGAAATGTTCATCTAATTTTGCTAAACCCCTACTCAACAAACTTTGTAGACATATTTGCCCGAGAGGCCAAGTACCAAACTCAGTGTCTTCTCTCTGTGTACAATAGAGTGAGATCCAAGAAAGCACAACATATCAAATCAAATCAAATCAGTTTTATTTGTATAGCCCAAAATCACAAATACATTTCTCTCAGTGGGCTTTACATTTCATACAATATAATACAATATGATACAATATGACACCCTGCCCTTACACCCTTAGCTCGGCTGAGAAAAAAGTCCCAGTAAAAAACCCTTTACCGAGATAAAAAAAAAATGGAGAAATCTCAGGGAGAGTCGACAGAGTGAGGGATCCCTCTCCCAGGACGGACATACTGCAATAGATGTCATAAGTAGAGAAAATCACGAAGGAATTTGATCATTGACCAGGTGATTACATGGTAATACTAAGTAAAGTGCAAATAGTGTGGATGCAGGAAGACTTCAGATGCTGCCAGAGGATCCACACCGTCTCGTCTCCACCAGGGAAAACTAAGGTCTCCAGCGCCGGGATTACATCCCACGTCTCCAGGTGGCGTCCTTAACCACTGCAACATCTTCCGCGTTGATGGTCCATTCTCAGATGTTACCGGAGGGGGGACCAGATCCACACCATCTCGTCACGACCAGGGAAAACTGGAAGAGGACAGACAGGCAACCAGTGAGCAAAGCAAAAATGAATTTAAAGATAGAACAAGCAGCGAGTAGAAAAAGTACTATCCTGATGGACGGTGAATCAGTGCTGATGTGAGGCAATAGCAGGCGGGGAGCATCCGTTCCTAGGACAGCTGATTCCGCACAGAACTCGTAGTCAGTCGAGTAGCATGGAGAGTGCTTGATAGACAGAGGGAGAGAACCCCCAGGGCAACGCTCAGCCAATCATGGAAGATAGAAAGAGGAGAACAAATGTCAGAGAAATGGTATCAGTTATGCAATTATTACAGGACAATTTTTCAGTGGGAGGACAACCGGTACTCAGGCCCAGACAAACCGAGACCGAGGCAGCTCCTCAGGCTGTTAATAATAACGCTATAACAATGTTAAACAATATGAACACAATTAACATTAAATTACATTGATTTACACTCTACCGTTCCCCACCGACACACAATCGGCGCCAGCCCCCCAGACCCCAGAGCCTGCCCCCCAGCACCCCGCCCCCAGAGAGCACGCCCCAGTGCGGCACTAGTCCCGAGGAGGACCGGGGCCATAGATAGAGAATAGACAGTATAGAATAGGGAAATAGCCAAATGCACCGCTGCCACGAGGAGCAACCACAGCCGAAACCCCCAGAGGGTCGGCCCGTACAGCCCACTCGGGCCCGCCGGACCGGCCATGCCCAGCCCATGAGGCAAGGCCAGAGGCGCCAAGCACAAAGGGCGCGACGCATCCGCCGCCACCATTGGCACACCCAGAGCTAGGACCGGCCGGAGGAGCACCGACGCCGGGCAGCAAAACACAGACGCCAACAGCGACGCTACAGAGCGGACCGCCAGGCAGAGATAAATGATTAAAACAGTTTAAAAACAGTTAAAAACTGTTAAAATGCAAATTGCATAGATTGCTTCTATCCGCCCCATGACAATCTATTGTCTCCCGAGGCGGTCAAAAGCAACCCGCGTCAAACGATTAAAAACATCGCAGTGCCCACCTACCAGTGCAACAATTACACAATCTGCACACGATGCCCCATTTCCACCCCACCCAACGGTCCAGTCAGGCAATAGCACGGCGCCACTGCAGACGCCTGAGCACGCACCCCGACACCACCACCACTCCGGCCACCCCCAGCCCAGAGTGCACCAATGACAGCGGCAGGCAGCGCCGCCGCCCCAGTGCCCCACCCCCAGCCCAGCCAAGCCCCGGAGGCCGCCGCGACCGCATGTCCGCAGGCAAGGCATGGTCCCACCCCCCAGCAGCGGCGCCCATGGTCAGACGCCAATTTGCCCCAGCCCGAGCGGCCAGGGCAGCCCACCGGAACAGCCCAAGACTGGCACCTACCCCAGAGCAAACTCCCCCCCAGCAGAGGCCAGAGAACCGACCCCAGACAGGGGGACCCGCCACCGACCCCGCGCCAGCAGAGAGGTGGACGAGCGCTAACCAAAGGTTAATTCAAAGAGATAAGTCTTAAGTTTAGACTTGAACACCTCGATAGACTCAGATTGTCTGATCTCTATCGGGAGTGTGTTCCATAACGAAGGAGCTCGATACGAGAAAGCCCTGCTGCCGGCAGCTTTCTTACCTCTGGGGACAGACAGGAGCTCTGCAGTCGTAGACCGTAGTGCCCGTGATGGGGCATATCGCGCAACTAGGTCAGACAAATATGAAGGTGCAAACCCATTTAATGCCTTATAGGTCAATAGCAGCACCTTAAAGTCGGATCTGACATGAACCGGAAGCCAGTGGAGCGACGCAAGAACGGGGGTGATGTGGTCGTATTTTCTAGTTCTGAGGCCTGTTTCAGGTAGCTGGTTTTACATACTCTGAGTTTAATCCTGCGCTCTGAGTTGGTCAACTCAGAGCGCAGGGTTGACGAGCAACTCTTGGTTTTCGGTTTCAGAACAGTGGATCAGCGTTGGGTAAATCAACTCTGAGCGTGTTCACTCTGGGTTGATCGCGTGCGTAAAAGCCGTCGTCAATGGTTCGCTGAAAACATGATTCACCATGGAAACAGAAGAAATAAATGCTTGATCCTCCCACTTCTCCACTTCTCAAAAAAGAAAAAAGAAATCTCCGCTCCTCCCACTAGAGTTAGAAATATTAACGAATGAGTTTATGGTATGGAGAAGAATTAACGGGGATATTGTCTCATAAATCTGATCTAATCTCCTCGGCAATTCAGAAAAAAACAGAGCAAACATTTTTTTGTCAAGAGAATAATTTTGTTTCCGTATGAGAAGCCATAGTCTATTTTAAAAAGTTATGCATATCAGCAGTAAAGTATAAAGCTGGAGCGGCACAGCATTATTGACAGTGTTTTATATTCGCTGTATAATATGTTGGCAAGCTATAGCCTAATACTGTGCAGTAAACAGACACATTAGGTGACAGTTTCCATTGAAGAGTCTGTTTGATTTATTACCAGATCCATTTTCCTCAAGTGATCACAGTTTAAATTATTATATAATTTTTATATTCATATTAGGCTATTTAACGAGGCTCGTCTGTGACTTTAGGATCGCACAAGTGAACAGTAACGATCGTGTGCAGCCGCAGCGTTACATGAATCCACCTGACATAAATCTGTTCAGTGGCACAGACGTTAAAAAGCATATGTTGGGAATTCATAAGGGGTAGATTTGGTCAAAGTCAAGAATATTATTAATTTCAAGGAAATTATAATATTAAGAAAAATTGTTAATTAATGATCAATTAAATTAGTCAAGCTAATCAAATTACTTATTAATACCTACGGAGCACCACCCTTTGAAAAAGGGAACTTTGAATCAAATCAGAAAAACAGTCTCATAATGTTAAAGGGATTTATCTTGAGAATGTCAAAGTTGGTTACAATGTACATTTAAGATAATGAAGGAGTGAATATTCGAGCATAGACCTTATTTACCAGCAATTCGTGAAATACAAGACACAAATATCACAGACACTGCTTCTTAAAATCCAAATGTAAGGGTTTATTTACTTAGGCAAGTTGATTAAAACGATACACATAAGTCAATAACCATTAACTAATCTAATTTAAGAAAGCAGACATAGCACAAGCAATAATAAGAACAGTTTAGAATCAAACCCACAGGCTATAGTACATGTGTATGTACCACTGTGTGTGTGTGGGTGTCAAAAAGAAAGGGGGGGTGGACACCGCCCAAAGCCAAAAATGGAGGACAGCTTGTGACGTTTTCGTCACGTGAAGGGGGTCACCGATGGCGACGCAATCACGTGGCGGAGGCGTCCTAACTGTGACGTGTGACGTTAAAGTCACGTGAAGGGGGTCAGCGCTCGCGACCCACTCAATTTAACTTTGGAAACCACCGAAGTCAACGCTCATATGCTTAACAATCGCGACGCAAATGTAAGAATATGTGTTGGTGTGCGGATGTACAGAGTTTGAATAAAGAGAGAGAAAGAAAGAGGAGATCAAGTAAAAGCTCGCCACAGAAAGTGCACAGTTAGTTGTTCACCTTGATTTATAGCCTACAGTCATTCAGTCTACGAGTGGTCTCGCAAAACTGATGCTGCTTCGGAGATATCAGAGGGGAACAGCTGTTCTGGCACGTAGCGACAATCACAACAATCAAAATATCTCCCGGAAAGCGGGAGGAAAAACCACAGTGAGCAGTTAGGCAATTATTATGAAAATAATGCTGTCAGAATCACATTTAGCAAGGGAAAAACGACTCGTCAGTCGGTACCTTAACCTTAAGTTAATGTATACCTAAATAGATAGCCTATCTATAGCCTACTTTATAGCCCAGACAAATGCCTACTGTGAACCATCTCCGACGGTGATGAGAAGCGATGGGTAGTTTAGGATCCTGTGGTCCACACGGCAGGTTTAGAGGAGGGTCCTGCTTGTTATGCCGGTGGAGGAGCGATCTTGCTTCTTGGGGGGAAAGACGGGGCCCGTTGCGGTCAGCTGGCTTGCTCCGGTAGTGGCGTGCGTCTTTTGCGGAGGCGGCGAGGCAGTTTACTGTCTGTTGCGTTCAGGGACGCTGGGCTTCTTCTCCGGCTGGCAGGGAGGAAGCCACGGCTGAGTTTCAGCAGCCGCGGTAGTATGAAGTTTCCTTGCTTAAACTTCCTTCGGATCCGGGAAGGTAAAGACTGCAGGCAAGCAGTCTGTGAGCTCAGTTTAAAGTTTGCAAACACCCGCTTTGTGGATGGCTCCACTGCAAAAGGCGGTGATTTTGGGGTGCTTGCTGGTTTTATTATTGCAGGGTCACATGGTTGACTGGAAGATTTCAGCCAATGGGGGTACAAAACCTTATCAGGAGTGATAAAATTAGGGCTGGGTTGCTTCGTTTTATGGCCCCTTGTTCTTGGGGGTTTTGCCTCCCAAAAACTCAAATCCAGGCTTTATTTTACCCATGTAGGCCCCAAGAGTTCCTTATCAGGCTTTGAAAAGGGGAACTAGGCCTCCTTTTTCCTCATAGGTTTCTATTGTACTTTTTAGCACTGCTGTAGGCACAACACATACAATACAAATAGGTTTATTAATCGGAATGTAGAGCATGTCACGATGTGTAAAGTGGCCGCCTATATGAACGGCTGAGAACAAGGCTACTGATCAGATAAATGATCGGTCAAACGTGAAATCATCAGGAAATGATAAAAACATCCTGATGGAGATTTCTATGGAGTGATTTTGCTTCAAACTGTACAGGGATGCGTGTGACAGTGACACTCTTTCTTCAGTCGGAGCTGCAGCGTAAAGTGAAAACAAACTCAGAGTAGGTCTAACCACCTCCCGAGCAGGTTAGACCCACGGCGTATGTTGCCGCAGTAACTGACTCTCGGTTGCGCTGAACCTGCTACCTGAAACGGAAAACCCAGAGTTTCCACTAACTCAGAGCGAACAAACTCTGGGTTGCCTCAAAACCAGCTACCTGAAACAGGCCTCTGGTCAAAAGCCTCGCCGCAGCATTTTGTACCTTTTGTAAGCTTCGAGTACTTGCCCTGGGCAACCCAGACAGTAGTACGTTACAATAATCAAGCAGAGAAGATACGAAGGTGTGTATTAATATTTCCGCATCAGCCATGGACAGACTGGATCGTATTTTTGATATGTTCCATAAGTGAAAAAACACAGTTTTGGTAATCTCTTTGACGTGTTGATCAAAGGACAGGTTGGAGTCGAACTTAACACCAAGATTTCTTGCTGTTAAGCTTTGAGAGATAACACAATTGTCGGAATTAATTGTCAGTTGCTCAAGCTGATTTCTAACGTGTGCGGGACCGATTAATAACAATTCAGTTTTTTCTGAATTTAAGAGCAGAAAGTTTTGCGACATCCAGCTTTTAACAGCGGATAGGCAGGCCTCTAAATTAGCGATTTGGGTAACATCATTAACTTTGACCGGGACATAGAGCTGAGTATCGTCCGCATAGCAATGAAAATTGACCCCGAAGCTACGAATAATTTGACCAATCGGAGAAATATACAAAGAGAAAAGCAGAGGTCCAAGAACAGACCCTTGAGGTACTCCGTATTTCACGTCAGTGAATATGGATGTACTGTTGTTGTAGGAGACGCACTGAGTTCTACCGGATAGGTATGATTTCAGCCAATCGTGGGCCGGCCCTGTAAAGCCAAACAGGTTTTCCAGCCGATCCAGGAGTATGTCATGGTCGATGGTGTCAAACGCTGCACTGAGGTCCAACAATAGAAGCACAGAGGCCGTATTGGAGTCCATCATCAACAGAGTATCATTAACTACTTTAGTGAGCGCGGTTTCAGTCGAGTGACGTGCCCTAAAGGCAGACTGAAACGGTTCAAAAAGTTGATTACTAGTCAAGTGATCCGAGAGCTGTTGCGCCACTACAACTAGTTCTAGTATTTTGGATAAAAAAGGCAAATTTGACACTGGGCGATAATTACTCAGATCATCAGGATCCAAATTGGGTTTCTTGAGAAGGGGTTTCACCACAGCAGCCTTAAAGGAAGTGGGAACAGTACCAGTCATTAATGAAAGGTTGACAACATCATGTATTGTAGGACCCAGGGTTTGCCAGAGTTCTTTGAACAATTTGGCAGGCAAGGGATCAAGAAGGCAGGTCGTTGGTTTTGAGTTTTTGACTATTTGAGTCAGTTCTTCATACGGAATGGGCTCAAAGTTATTAAGTAAACCGATATTACGCTTACACGCAGCTATCGTGCAGTTCGTTGTACCGAAGGAACTGATTTGGTTTCTAATATTGGTAATTTTACTATCAAAATAGTCAATAAAATTTTGCGCAGTGTGGATTGAGCGATTTGATGATTGCGTTTTTTTTGTAAATTTGGCAACAGTGTCAAATAAATTTTTTGGATTACTCTTATTCTTATTAATAAGAGAAGAGTAATAGGCCTTCTTTGCTACATTCAGAGCACACTTGTAGATTGAGACGCTATTTCTCCAAGGCCGGACTCTTGTTTTGATTTTCTCCATCTTTGTTCGAATCTCCTTCAGTCTTTTTTCAGAGCTCGAGTGTGGTCAGTAAACCAGGGAGAAGCCCTCATCGTTCGTCTGGTTTTTGTAGAGAGAGGTGCCACAGAATCCAGGAGGGTAGAGAGGGTTGAGTTCAGCGCAGCTGTCAGGCTATCGTCAGATTCGGTCACCGGTGCTAAGGAGGCCAGGACCGTGGGAAGTTGATCCAGTAAGGTTGTTACAGTTGACGCACCGATATGGCGCAACCTCGAAAGAAATAAGAAAATGGTCAGATACTACAGAAGTGACAGGAGAAACATTTAGGGCCATTACAGAAATCCCACGGGAGAGGACGAGGTCGAATATAACATAGACAATGTTAAGTAACCATGGCATTGCATTCACTGCACTTGTCTCCTATAATTAGGTGTGCATTGAGAATCCCCTGTAGCACCAATGTGCAGGGTAACCAACCTGGTATTCACCTGTACAGTACCAGGCTGGAATAACTAGAAATGCATGTGAAAGGGTCTGTCCACTCCTTAAAAATAGAAAACTGAGTTACATCCAAGACATGGATGCTCACAAGCAAGGTTGTGATGTTGCTCTCATGTGCATTGAGGATGTTGATGCTGCATTGCAAGAGTACCTATTTGCAGACCCATGGAGAAACGGAGCTCCACCGGAAATACGAAATTTCTTCTTCGTTTTTGTTTACTGGCGGCGATCACCCAGCATTTCTTCTTCTTTTTGTTTTACTGCCGGCGTTCACGGGTGCATGCTGACAGTCCGACAGGCCCCCACTCCGACAGCCCCTCTTTCCTCCATCCCTCCACTCCGACGTACTTCCATTCCTCCAGCCCCCCACTACGACACACTTTCGTACCGCCATTCCGACAGAATAATTTTTCCTGTAGCCTATTTCCCCAACTATGTAGATAGCCCCCTCGTTTTTTTAAGCGACTGGAAAACCGTTTTGCTGAATAAGCGCCCAGCGCAAATAACGGCAGGCGATTGTTTAGGCCTACACTATTTTACAATGACGGTTTTCTGCGCCAATTTCCCGCCAAACATGAATATTTTCAACAAAATAATATACGAAACAGGCACGGCGCCAGGATTTTTTCTCTACTGGGGCTAAGGAGGGGCTTGACCAAAACGTGGGGGTGCTAAGAAAATAGTTGAGTTTCCATAGCTACAGTTACATTAGAAGGAATTTCTTTTTTTATTCAATAAAAGCAGATATGGCACATACTATATTCGATATAAATGTAGTTTTAGATGAGTTTTGCTAAATACTTTTCAACAAATAAGTGTTATTTGGTTGGTTGATGTTGTCGCATATTCCATGATGATTATAGGCAAGGCAAGGCAAGGCAAGGCAATTTTATTTATAGAGCACATTTCAGGCACAGGGCCACTCAAGGTGCTTCACAGGGTTAAAATCAAATAAAGAATACAAAAAAAAAAAAAAAAAAATTAACAAATTTAAAACATGGATAAAAATACAACATTTAAATAAAAGAATTATTATAGACGCAAGGCACGCAACACAAAGGCTAAATGTTTATGTGTTTTGAAGGCTAATGTCCGGTTGAAATCAATCCCGCTGCACAATTTGAATTGTGTTAAAATATGCTACAGTGATTATCAAATATTCAATTCCACTGAAACGATGAAAACCCCTGTTTCATTCATTTAAAACAATGACTGTATGTAGACTGTATTTTTCCTTTTACGCATACGCTACAGTGTAGCGTATGCGTAAAAGGAAAAATCTACATGACGCTCTCTATGGACTGGTTAACAAACTACAAACAGCGAAAAGCAAGTGGAAAAGTCAAAGCCTAAGCCATGGCAAAACAAGGAAATATTATATATAAGAATTACTTAACACCAAGCAGCAGCGAGTCTGAAGTAAGTGAAGATGACTCTGACTCCGAAGAGACGGCTGAGGCCATGCCCAGAGATGCAGCAGACGGCACTTTATAATATATAAGCCCGTTTGTTTTAGGCATATGAACAACTCATTATTTTGCATAGACGTGTCAGAGGCATTTAATCACAAATCGGTTGATTAACTGTGACTTTTTGCAGCGGCAGAGCAAAGACATTGCGATCTTCCTTTAAGCACCACAGACAGCGACCACTGTAATGATCAGAATTTGCACAAAAGCCCTAATGATAACAATGAAGAGAATCTCTATTTAAATGTTGTCCATGCGACGGTGGTGTCTGATTGCGGCCGTTTCACTTTACATGTTCTGCTACCGCGCAGTAAGTTTGGCAACATGTCACTGTGTTTTTCGGGCTTTAGAAATGCCACAAGATCGTGGAAGCCGCAGCCCTTAAGGGGCAGAATATCCCCGTTTATCATTTTAGCCGTCAAACCACAGAGTTTTTATGCTGCATACTTTTCACTGCACTATCTCATTTAGTTTGAAAACAAATTTCCAAACCATTTGTCTCGCCGCAGCAGCGGTATATCGATATCCCATTGCCAAACCTAAAAAGTGTTTTCCAAATAGGCAGGGACAAAAAAACATCAAATGCTCGGACTGACAAATGCTGCTGAATTAGGCCATTTCAGCAATAAACGTCCGACACCGACAGCGTATTGCATTTTATACAACTTAAACCTTGAAGTAGGCCAATTAAGACATAGGCTTGACAGCTGATGCAACTGTTTATTAACTAGTCCAGCGGTTGACTTATTTGAACGGTCTAAAAACCTCAACAACAAATTGAGCTATAACTTATCAAATACAACACATTCAAATAGTTTAATTCGTAGGCTAACCCTTAAAAAAGGGAAATAATAAATAAAACAATAAACAAATAAATAGCCTATATTATTCAAAATATAATCCTAAAAAATAGCAGTAGGCCTACAAATTAAAAGAGCAAAGAAATTAACAAAAGAAAAAAAAGAAAATAATGCGACATAATGCGAATGCAATGGGCGGATGTATTGTCCAACGGTGGCAGAAGTTTCACATAGATATTTCATATTTGACAGGTAATTTACACAGTACACATTGATCGTTCCCCGGGTCCGATTGTTCTGGCCGGGGAACATAGGACCATTTTCCCGGATCGAGCGGGGAAAATAGGTTCCAGCGCTGCCCGACTCGCTGGCTCTCCCCGCGGGGAGAAGCTCCAGTGATGCCCGGCGCAGTCGCTCTCCAGGCCGAGCAAATCTGCGGCCGCCGCCCGCCACCCTCGCTCGCTGTGTTAATAATATGTTAGTTATTTTCATATATTTCATTCTACTGAAACCACGATCAATCAGGTTTAATTAATTTAAAACATTTTTACAAAAAAACGGTGACAAGCGAGCGGAAAAGCCCCAGCCATGGAAAACAAGGAAATAGCCTATCGCAGTTTAAGAATTCATAGCAGCAACAAGCAGCAGCCAGTCTTAAGTAATAGGCTAAATACATTCATATAGCTCTAATGATTTAATAATAAAGAGAAGCTTTATTTAGCCTGCCCTACTGTAGCCTATAACTAACACTATGTGACGGAAAAAGGTAAGACACCCGTAGCCTAATATGCAATCAAACATTCTCCGACGTTGCGGGCATTCCTCTGCTACTTTAAAAAAAAATAAGAAACACTTGAATAGAACTCTAGGAGCCGAAGTTTACACTTTTTCGTTCGAAAACAATTTCATTTGAATTATGGACTGCCTTTGAATCAAGTCTGATCGGATTTTAAGTTGATAGGAGAAAGTTTAAAGACGCTATAAATAGAGACAGACATTGTTGCCCATGTGGAAGTAGGCTATAGCCTAATTAAAGAACGGCGAAATATATATATTTTTGAAGGATACTGTGGTATGTAGCCTATGGTTGTTTGTGTATTCTTACATGTCTTTTTTGGCCTATATCTTGAGTTTATTTTTGTTATTTTTTCGGGTGGAACACTGGCTGTCCCGGAGGGAAGCGGCATGCGTTTGTGAGCTGGGAGAAAGATCCCTGCACAGAATTCAACTCATAATGTTCCGAGTCGACGTGTCAGAGAGAGGCATGAATCGGCAGAGCGATCGACTTTTACTGTGGCTTTTTGCTGGGGTGTTGAGGAGAGATTGCCAACTGCGCTGTCGCTTTACGCACCACTACTGCCACCGTCATTTTCAGATTTAAGCAAAGCCCTCATAAGCCCACAGTAAAAAGCGTTTACGAGCAATCCCTGGTAATCATTTCAGCCTTAAACCACAGTTTTTTTTCTGGGCGGCGGCTCGCGGTGCAGCGAGGACCCTCTCACATCATTCAGGTGGCCTGGCAAGAGCGGCCCCTTACCAAGTGGACCGGCCGAGACGTATCTACAAGGGTTATCATTCATATTGCATTCTACGTTAAAGTAGCAGCCTACAGTAGGCTATAACGTGAAAACCATAGTGCCTATCAAACAAAAACATGAAGTTAAGGAAATGGATGAGCCCGATATTTTCATATAGGCCTATCCTACAGTTTATGGAACTTAGCCTGGGGCGGGGACTGAATCCTGGGGGGGCTGAACCGGGGCTAACCAGATTTCTAACGGGGCTATAGCCCCGGTTAGCCCCGGTGTAGCGCCGTCACTGATACGAAATACTGTAGAGCAACGAAAATTAAATCACAAGGCGTGAAATGATGGTTCTAGGCCCAGGGAACCATCACTGAAATAACGTCGGTAGTAGGCTATGCATCCGTCTGTCTTGTCTTTGTCTTGAGACTGCTATCTATCTATCTATCTATCTATCTATCTATCTATCTATCTATCTATCTATCTAATTATTTGGTCAGAAAAACGCACGGAGACTATTTCATCCCGATGCTTGTGGGACAGTCAGTTTTTTGACAGACGCACTTCGGCATTAATATAAACCGTTTGAGCCCCTGGTTGTTTCTTAGAAAATCAAAGCGAGTCCTGTTTGGTTTTAATCAAATGCAAATAGGCTAGCCTATGAGTTGTATTTTAGGATATAAATATTTGAAGGGGGGGAAAAAAGCACAGTGTCCATTAGACCTACGTTTGCTTCTTTCATTAGTAGGCCTAGGATGAACTGAACAGCGAAACAGACGCATTTATGAAGCACCCAAAAGCTACACCTGCACCTTGAAATCAGCACCTTTAATTGAACAGCGACACAGAGGCAGAGGCGATATGACCGGCGACACAGAAGGAATCGCTTGTCGGAATGATGGGCCGTTTCTTATCGACAAAGGAAACTTAAAATGTCGGAGTCGCGACCCCTTTTTAATTAAATAAAGTGCTGCCTTTGCGACAAAGGAAACTTAAAATGTCGGAGTCGCGACCCCTTTTTAATTAAATAAAGTGCCACCTTTGCGACAACAAGAAGTCAATTGTCGGAGTGGCAGCATGTCGGAATGAACGTCCGCCCCCGGCGTTCACCTAGCGGTGAATAATAACAAGACACAGTTTCCACCGGTTATGGTGCTAGTAGACAGTAAAATAAGTCAGTTTGTTAAGGGTCCCAATTGGCCAGGACGGTGGTAAAAAGTAGATGTTGAGGTAGAAGATGAATGAAACAACGAAGCTTTGTGTACATCTTCCGAAATCCGTCTCTTTAATTCACAATTATCACAAGTAGGTCAATCACATACAAATATCAACTCTTATAAATTAAACACAGAAAGTGCCACCACATTAAAATAAACAACACATTTTAAAAAATGGGGAGTGACAGTTTCCTTTGTAGATCCTGATTGATTTATTACCAGACCCATTGTCCTCTAGTGATCACAGTTTTAATTATCATATAATTTCTATATTCATATTAGGCTATTTAACGAGGCTCGTCTGTGACTTTGTGATCACGCAAGTGAACAGTAACGATCGCGTGCAGCCGCAGAATGAGATACATGAGGCTACATACAATACAATAGGTTTATTAAAGCTGCAGTTGAGTTTTTTTTACTGTAATATTTGGCAAAACTGTCATAATAGCCATTCAGCTATATGTAGGTGAAGTGGTCTGAAAATATTTTTTTTATCACTTTGCTCCCCCTTGCCTCTGTGTGCTGCCCCCCAAAATTTCCACCGCTCATGTTAATTTTGACCAATCAGAGCGAGGTCAGATTCTCCGTTCTTATTGGCTGTGGGACCTTGGCAATGACGTTGATGCGTCAGTTGCGTGATCGTTCACGACCCTAGCAGTCTGACACTAGTTTGGTACTATGCTACTACGGCGGACAGCGAGTAGCAATGTCTTCACAAACGAACCCTCAATTTACCATTCCCAGGATACCAACAACTAACACCGCTAAGACAGCAAAAAAACAAGGAAAAAAGTTAACTGCTGAAAGGGAGACGGAGAGAGCTCGAAAAAAAGTACACCGGCCATGTCTTCTTGCCCTATCACATCAAGACCTCTCCGACCGCGACCTCGTCCCCTTCCTCTGCCCCTAGGCTGCCTGCCGCTAGCAGCAGGACGTCCGCTGGCCCAATATAGCCCTCGTCCTGTGCTCAGTGTTGCCAACTCAAAGCGATTTTGTCGCTATATTTAGTGACTTTTCAGCCCCCCTGGCGACTTTTTTTTTCAAAACAGCGACAAGCGACAAATCTAGCTTTTTTTTCTGGTGTTATTGGTGACTTTTTTCGCCAAAGCAAGTATCACCTCTTCTCAACGAGCAGCGGGAGCACTGACAGGCAGCCCGCTCCTCGCGCAGCAGCCCCTCCCAGCTGCGGTCAGAGCAGGAGAATAGATAGTAGGAGATACACACACACCTCCCCGCTCTGTTACAATTAGTTTGCTATCTTGCCTGGCTGTTACAGCTACTTTTGTTAGACCTACCAGCACACTTACAATGATTTTAAGCTAACATACATGGTATGTCTGTGATTAAAATGTATGCTCAATATGTACGTATGTAGTTATCATTACTAATGTTTAATCACCTCGGAATCGGACATGGTGATTGTCTCCTGTCAATGTAACTGAATTCATATGAACGCGCATAGCTGTCATTCGGAGGGAGGAGCTACAGCAGGTAGAGCGTTGGGAAAACAGCCGTTGGGATCCCAACTCTCAACTGCAGCTTTAATCCGAACACAGTTAGCATTAGCCTGCACTGCTGCAACAAGGCTTCAACTGACACTACGTAAAGGCTATTTACAGCTTTGTTTAAGAGGAAAAGACAAGCATTTGTTTCCAGGACTTCTAAGATAAAAGTTAAACTTTTTCCAACAACCCCAAAGCTTTAAATATATACATGGTATTTTGCCCCATCTGTAAAATGGAAGGGTGTTCATATAATTGTATGTTGACAATTACTTTATAAAGCTATTAAAGAAAGATATCATTTGTTCATTGGTCAAAGGTGTTGTCCCTCCCCGAACGACATTTCATTGGTCGAAAACCATGAACTCTCAATTTCATTGGTTTAGAAGACGATTTGTAAATTTGACAGCTATAAATGCCGGTACATTTGACAGCTTCATTCAATGATTCGTTTGACAACTGTTATACAAGTATCGAGAATGGCTTTCTGTCCTCACTGTTTTGAGCCAGGAAAGGGAGAGAGAGACGCAGACTCAGACAAGCAGCTTTTGGAAGTCAGGATATTTGTTAGACAGAGGCCTACTAGAAATAGGCCTAATTGTTTGTTAGACAGATAGGCCTACTAGAAATAGGCCTAATTGTTTGTTAGACAGATAGGCAGTACTATGGTCGCAAGCAACCTTAACATTAGTTACACAAACGTTATCATAATGTTTGAGCTATTGTTTCAGATAAAATAACTATGTATAGCATAGGTTTTCATGAAAATGCTACTTTCTTTTTCAGAAACTATTTCTTCCAGAAGGCTACAGACACCTGGTGTGTTCTTTAATAGAAAATGGGGCAACAATTAATGCAGATGTGGCAGATAAAGATGGTGTGCTTAAGTGGCTAGAGGACTTTCAAGCCTCCTCTGGGTTGAGATGGTCAAAATCGCAAACATACCCAAGCGTCAGCCAGCATTACACATACAGAGTAAGTGTCCAAATTAAATTGATAAAGGTTTCAAGACATTTATTAATTGCATGTTTATTTATTTTTATTAAGTTGGACTTAAGGTGTCAAAGGACAAACAACACATCTTGTGGCGCCAAAATGTATTTGGTCCTGAAGAGGCACACTCACAGCCAAGACCGGAAATCAAGGTAATAACATATTGAGCACTGAATGGTGTCTATCTAACTAACTCTAAAAGTGTGTACCCTTAACATAAAAGTTGTGATTACCGAGTTATTCTGATGTTGTGTTTTAGGTTTGGAGATCCCCATATTAAGGATGGTTTCCTGTTGCAGATTACATTAAAACAAAAGCACAACCACCGGCTAACATGTGCAGATGATTATAGACAGCAAGATGTCTCAGGTGAGACAATCGAGAATTGCTGTAACTACACACACAGTTTCCTGTGTTTTTGGCCTTCCCTTGGCAAATTAATGAAACCCATTTTACGCTTCAAAGGTATGGTATGTTTGCAGCCTGAAGTGTTTCCCTGAAATAAACTTTGACTTGATGTTGTTGTATTTAATTTTTTTTAAATGAGCAATCTTTTTTTGTTCAGACATCTTACACAGGTGCAGTCAGCCATGCCGAGCTGCTGGGCATTACCACTGCCCTAACTGTCCACAGACGGTTATACGGAGAGTGGACATGGAAAGGCATTTGGCCTTATGCCAACATACTCATGGTGCATCGCCTGACCTCCAGCCTGCTCAGCTTGACCTCCAGCCTGCTCAGCCTGACCACCACTTGATCACTCATACTCATTAAGCCAAACACACCCCCCCAAAAAGCCTCACAACGTCAAATGCCGTCATTGCCCCCTTATTGTATGCAGAAAAAAATTAACTCTGCACGAACAACGTAAACATGGTCTACAGAAAGATGTATCAGCAGAATCGCACCTAAAAGCTACATGTGTTGACCCAAACATGCAGTATGCAGTAAGAAAAACATTTTGCGGTTTCTCTGTCCCAATACATGTGCAACAAAAAACATGGGGCCAGCAACAGGTAACTAGGTGTGAGATGGAGGACTGCCGGCAATACCACCTGCTTGCACAGCGGAGTGGCCTCTCTCAAAGCATGTGTCATCACATCAGGTCATTAAAATACTGTGACACCACTGCAACAGAGGAACCACTGCAAGAACAGGTACTAAATGAGATGATCCATCACCATTTCTTTAGTGCAGCCAAGGTGTCAGTCTGTAAAACCAGGCAAAAAGAAGCAGAAGATGCTCAGGCCCCTTTGTGTGTGTTGGTGGAACTAGGTGGTTCTATAAACAACATTTGTTTGTCATTGTACGAACCCAGTCTACACCACTACAGTACCTTGGGCAGAGTAGTAGTCACACACAACAAAAAAAAGAACACCTGGCATTGCCCCTGTGCAAAGGCACGTACATCTTGTCCTCACAAGCACATTGCAAAGTGGTACCTTTTTCAAACGGACAAAGACATGTTCAAGACTGCAACACAAACCACAGCATCACCTGTTACCACTAGCCTTACTGCAGAGATGGAGAGAACTGTGAGGTATGTCTCCAGGAGCAAGAAAATACCCGCCACTCTCCCTGAAGAGGTTACAGCTCCAAGAGAATACCCTCGGCAGTTGTTTCCTGTTGAAACAACATGCAAGTTATGTCCAGGGAATCCCACATTGGAGGACGCAGTGCTATTCTCAAACAAGGCCAAAGTAGTCGGGATGGAAGGTGTTACACAAAGTAAGTTCACTACATCTTTACATACACACGTACAACAGATGTAATGCTATAGAGTTTGACTCTATGTCCACTAGACTTCTCAACTTACCGAAGAAAGTGCACCGAATGCAAAATGGTATACAGATACCAGGAGTGGACAGACGGCCTGCATAACTACGATGACCGCGTCATCCTGACACTACAGCTGTGTCAGTTCTTAAGGCACAATCTCCAGGTATATGTGAAACAACAGGGAGTACAAGATGGTAGATGTTGTGTAGATGCAATATGTTAAAGTGTCAGCTGCAAGAGTTTATAAGCTGAGCAGGGTGGGTGAGGTCTGTTACTGTACTTGTATCTAATGTCATAACTAATGTCATTCCAAAAATATTCCTGATATTCTTCTGTTTTTTTACTACAGAATCATGTGTCTGTCTCCAGAGTCATCAACTCCCTTGAGACTTTGTTTAAGGTGAAGTTTCCAGCCACCGACACAATTTTCCAGGGATATTGCCAATTTGAGGCACTCTGCAACACAGACTACCAGTACTCCTGTGTGAACTGCGGCTTTTACCCTCCAGTGGTAATTATGGATCTCCACAGGAAAGGAGTATTCAATTTTGAGGGTATGTCTCCCTTTAGGTTCCATCTATCAACATAACTTTTACCTGAACTAGTCTAATGTATCTTGTATTGTTTTTTTCAGTTAGTGAACTGGAAGAACCGAGTGGTGACTTTCGGTGAGAGCAGAACATAGAGGCTTTCTGGGAATCTGTTCATCTCCACATGGTCAGCCGAGGTTTTTTTGAGTGTGAGTCTTTCTAGATTTTAAAAACACAACAAGTCGGCGGTGGCATGTGTGCCACACCTCAGAATAAACATTGTTTTGATGGCAATGTATCCCATTAAGTCTCTTCACAGAACCAATTTGTTGTGAAACCAACATATGACAACTGGGCACCTTGGATTGGAGGGGAGACACGTAAAGGAGTTTGAAAAGGCCCCATTGCAGAGGTCTTCGGACAAACCACAGCTATGTGACATAACAGAGGACCGACTGGTTGATGAGCTGCTAAAACAAAAAGTACAGTAACTCATGATTCTTTTGTTTCTTCTTCTTATTTTCAATAAAATATATTTAAGTAGGTCAATTCAAATGCATTACTCTTCTGACATGCAATATGAAAAAAATTTATTATGTCTGTTTTATATGTCCACGTATGATTATGAATCAAAATAATTTTTAGGTGTCCACCATTCGAACGCTTTGCAAATCCTGCAACATTGACACAAAGGGGTCCCGCATGGACCTTGTAAACCGGCTGCGGGGGGAGATGAAGAGTAGGCAGACATACGACAAGGTTTTTCAATCCATTTGGGGTGCCACTGTTGAGTAATGTGAACATGTAAATTTTTTGGTAGGGGAAAGATGTCTTCATTATGGACCTCCACACGCCCCCAACATGGCTCCCACCCCTGGATTGTGACCCTCTCCGTAGTCTTCCTGTAAGTAGAGCATATGTATAGCTTGAATATCAGTGGCGGAGCCCCCGCAGAATCTCGGCCACCCCATTGGCCACCCCAAGCGCCATATCACAGCCGTCAATAGTTTTGGCGGCTGTGGAAAAATGCGGAACCTTTCTTACACCGCTAGTACACTGTCGGACCTTTTAGCCGCACGCACACATCATGTAACAGCTCAAGCCTGAATGCCTGTTACTACCATGGTTACTACCATGGGGTTACTACCATAGACCTATAAAGAGGTTACTACAGACCTGACGCTTAGACTGGCAAGTAAGCGAACCCTTCCATCTCTACTAGTGCGCTCCGCTCTGCCCCGCCCCCGCCTGAACTATTTCGCTTTCAGCGATTGCAGTGCAATGGTTATTCAGCATAAAGTTAAAACACTCGCTCGCCCAAGACTGATGTTAAACCGAAACACAAAGCCTTGCGCGAGCAAAGCAGTGATTCACCCAGTGAAACATGGGGTGAGACTGTGACTGTGGGTAACGGTGTCATCACCTTGCCGGTGAGAAAAGCTCTGTGGCTTAACGGCTAAAATGATAACCGGCCGCAGGGGATCTCATGTCCGCTAACGTTGTTCAGGGGAGGCTTTCGCGATCGGATTGCATTTCACGAGCATGAAAACACAGCCATGTAGGCATTGCGAACTGACGCAACAAGAGGAAATGCCTATAGAGTGAGCCGCCTGACTCCCTCCGTTAGTTTCAGTAGGCCTACAGCCGAAAAAAATACAATCACCACCTAAACATGGACATAGTTTAAATAAAGCATCTTGTTTTTATGATCATTAGGGCTTTGATGCAAATTCTGAAGTCTGAACATTTCGGTGGCAGCTGTGGTGCAGTGTTTTTCAGCAACTCACAGACACATGCTTGCCCATAGGCGTAGATTTGGGGAGGCGGGGGGAGGGGGCACAGGGGATGTCCCCCCCCCCATCCCAATAATCAGAAGCGATACATTTTTCCCCCTCAAAAAGTAAGAAAGACAACCCTATTCCCCCAAAAGAGGTAAAAATAACAGTTTAGGATGTTGAAACATTGATATATCTCCTAATTGTTAATACATATTCCCCTATGATTTCAAAATTTAAAGTGTCATAATAGTTCACACTGCTGCTGTGTCATGAGTAGTGTCCTAAAAAAAATGTTTTGAACAATACAGTAGAGTAAATATTTGAAAGCAATACAGATGCCTGAGAGCCTTACTGCTTTTTATAACATTATATTTACGTCACTGGGAGCCTGTTGTCTTTTCCTTAACAGAAATGTAGACATGTCCACCATAATAATTAAATAGGCTACAGAAGGCATAAATAAGTACATTATAATTCACCAGAATGCACAAAATGGTATGTTTGAAGTACATTTCTTTCTGGGGGAGTGCCCCCAGACCCCCACTTATGTTGAAGCAAAACCGAAGCCCTTGTGCTTGCCACCCAAAAATTATCACTGGCCCCATCCTGGCCACCCCAATGAAAATTTCCTGGCTCCGCCACTGTTGAATATGGATACGATTGAAATGCTTTACAATGAAAAAAGGCATTTCTGTTTAAGGTGGATACAAAATGATTAAAAAAATCTTGTTTAAGGTGGACTCTGCAAAGAAGATCCTGATATTTCCTCTGTGGACTCCAGGGCATTATTTGCTCTGTGTAAGTGATGGGCCATCCTTTCAAAGTTTGTCAAGCTACACTAATGATGAAAGGGATTAATAATATTTTTTTCGTTAACTTTAATCTTGGGGGGAAAAATCTTTAACTTTCATCTTATTGTCGAGACTGTGTTCCCTCAGGTTATGAATCCACGGAAAAGGCTCATACTGTTCTTGGACTCCATGTATGCCCAGAGAGAACAAGGCTTTGAGCACAAGCCTTATCAAGACATCTTGAGGTAACAATATAATGATTTATCATGGCTGTCACGTTCCCCTGACTTGCCCACGTTAACACAACTACTCTTGACAGTCATGTTCCCCTGACTTTTCAAAGCTGCATACATTAAATGCTAACAATTAAATGCTAAGTACATTCTTCTACAGAATCCCTTTAACTATTATGACTCTTTTCAATGCTCTTGCACAGAGCATATCACCAGGGCCGTGGCGGGAAGAGACAGGTCTCGACATTGAGGTAATCATAGTTAAGAATAAGAGCATATATAGGAACAACATATTGACTAAACTTATCCATATGCATGTCTTTCCTTGTAACAGGACCTACCTCAACAACATTTTGGTGTTGACTGTGGGGTTTTCATGGTCATGGTGAGTTGCTAAACCTACATTCTCAACAACACTATGCCATAAGGCACACTAGCACTGTAAAAGAGAACATGGATTATTGTATTACTTTTCTGTATTGACAATATGCTTTGCACATTGCTTTTGTTACTTATTTTCTTCTCATATGAAGAAAATTCTATAATTTCTCCTCTTAAAACTGATATTAAGGTATACCATAAAATGGGTGTTGAACCCTCACCGTTTTCATGTCTATGTCTAAGAGTTCGCACATTAAAAGTTACTGAAATTCAAGTGTGCATAGGAAGTGTCATATAACTTTCTTTTGGCATCACCATTTCACATTTCATTGTGTGACAACTTTCTCTGTAATGAGAAAGCTGTCTCATGTTATATGTCTTACATGTGTCTCTTATTACAGTATGCCTGGTATTTTGCCACATAGGCTACTTTTGACTTCAGCATCGTAATTATTAACTCATGTCATTTTTAATGAATATAAAATCAAATAATATATTATAAGGAAATTATTGCATTTTGAGTAACTGAAATCTTTCTTTAGCATGACATGTCTTTCCTGAGACGGTGGTGGTGTGTTGTCCTGGTGGAAAACCTTGAGCTGGAAGGGTATGCTGCTGTTCTAAAAACATTATATGAATGTATTTATGTATGTATTACCAAGAGGAATTTGGGGAAGGGCTTAGTAATAAATGTAATGCTCTGGGGCCTCATTTATAAAGCTTTGCGTGGGATTCACGTGGAAGCTGGCGTACGGAAGAAATGTAGGATGTACGTGCGAACAAAAATATTCGGATTTATAAAACAGTGCGCACTCACGTCCTACGCCTGTTTCCCTTTATAAATCACAATCAACTCTAAATGTGGCGCAGACTTTGCGGGCTTCACGTACCGCCCATATTTACCCATACATAGTCATCGACACGCCCAAATTAATATCATTTACTGAGTGCATGAAGGCGGTAGTGGCAATCGCCGACTGAAAGGGAAATGGAAAAATAGACTCCACACGGTGTGGATCACTGCGGTCACCCCGAAGTACCCGTTGGAGAAGTGGCGACCAGGGAAAATATAGTTTGGTGGCAGTGTGAGCGTAAAGGCGTCAGAGTGCAGCCTGTGGCAATCTCTGTGAACGCTGTGGCCAAAATAAAAAGAAGCGATCCGACATAAAAGTGGACGCAAACAAGTGCATATCCTCACACAACAGTGTTTGTGCCACGAGCGGGGGACACTGTGACCCCCCATGAGATACAGATTCGGAGAATTCATCCCGGGGCAGTGGCGGGCGGCGGAGGGTTAATAATAAACTTCACAGTCCCTTTCAAAACACAATTGCGACGTGCTTAAACTCAAAGAAAAACACATAGATAAAACGGACTAAAAGCCGTGAAAAAAATCACAGTAGCCTATGTGATGTACAGTAGGCTTATCATTAGTGTATGAAAAGGTGCACTCCTGTCTGCCTGACTGAGGCATCGAGAACAGCGTCAGTGTAAAAGTAATAGGCTGTATTCCACCTCAATATTATCAGAATTAATTCCACAACATGCATATAGGTTATTCTAACTGCAGAGCTTATTCGAACGCTATTTTGTTTTTATTTGCACTCATGTAGCCTATCTCCGTTTGTAGGCTATGTAAGATCCTAATTCGTTTTGTTTTTGTTGGTATCACTCCATGGAATAATCCGTGGAGGCATTTGTTCATTAGTTGTAAGAATGGCTTCATCCGTTTTGCAAAGGAACTCCCAATATATGATAGACCTACATGGCTTATAATAGGCCTATATCTGGATTCATTTTACACAAACACATTCGTTCTTGCACTTCGTACATGTGCCGACGGAGTCGCCGTTTCTCCTTTCTCCACTTTCTGTGTGTACGCATGGGTCAGAGTTTGCGTGGAGGACCGCACATCTCCCGTCAAGTTTGGTTTTTATAAATCCCAATATTTGCTTAGAAATTGGCGTGCGCCCTCTTCTGGGCGTACGCAACGTTTATAAATGAGGCCCCTGGTGTTTTAAATGCAGGTATGGGAGGAAGTTTGCCCATTTTACAGAGGAAGGAAAAGAAACCTTCAGAGGCAATATACCACCTGTCTTCAGGACTACATGTAAAAGGAGACTTTCAAGCAGCTCAGTGCTGAGTACTTCATGTCTCTTTATTGCTCATGCAGTATGTTTAGTTTGGTACTGTGTCATTCTGAATCCAACCTGGATCGTTTTTTCAAGTGGTAAACCTTTGCATATAAACATGATGGCGCAATAACGATGGTTGGTCTACAGATGCCATTGGACTCTGAGCTAGAGGACGACTCCAAATGGCCTGATGCTCTACATCAGTGAAGAGAAACTGCAACCTCACACATGCTCACGGCCCACCTTCCTCTCCCCCCCCCCCCACACACACACACACACACACACACACACACACACACACAATAATAATATGGGGTCATAATGTGAATGAGTTACAGAAATTGCAGACCTTAGAGGGGAAATGCGAGTGTTATTTTATGGGGAGGCTGGCAGCTGAAGAAAGTTCACCAAAAAGAAAAGAGCCAAGAATAATAGTGAGGCATGGCCCAGGCTTTGCTAGATTTAAGACGACAGACACAGGCAAGTCTTTAACATTGTTTCGATCAAGTTATCAAAGATAAAAGAGTCTGACTCAAAGACTGAGGGAAGTCATGTTATGAAGTATTCCCTGATGCCACCTCAGCTGCAAAAATATCACTGAAAGACACAAAATGCCCACAAATCACATAAAAATATAAACTCTTATAAATAAAACAAAAAAAGTTAATGTGAATTTTGTATTTGTATTTTGATGTGTTTGCACTTTTTTAAATGAGTTGTGTATTTTAATGTGTTTGCACTTTTTAAAATTTGTTATTTATTTTAATGTGGTGGCACTTTTTGTGTTTCATTTATAAGAGTTGATATTTGTATGTGATTGACCTACTTGTGATAATTGTGAATTAAAGAGACGGATTTCGGAAGATGTACACAAAGCTTCGTTGCTTCATTCATCTTCTACCTCAACATCTACTTTTTACCACCGTCCTGGCCACTTGGGACCCTTAACAAACTGACTTATTTTACTGTCTACTAGCACCATAGCCGGTGGAAACTGTGTCTTGTTATTATTCACCGCTAGGTGAACGCCGGCAGTAAAACAAAAAGAAGAAGAAACGCTGGGTGATCGCCGCCAGTAAACAAAAACGAAGAAGAAATTTCGTATTTCCGGTGGAGCTCCGTTTCCCCATGTGTCTGCAAATAGGTGCCTCTCCTGCATTGGGGAAAGCATGTGAGCATGATGCTGACAATGAAGAGGATGCTAGGAGGAGTCAGAGCCAGTTTCACTCTCAACACTAGTTTCCATGGTGTTGTATGGCACAAACATCACAGCCCAAAACAGCTCTATGTTTTATGCCTCAACCAGCCCCTCACCCTATCATGTACAACAGTTTGGTACGCCAGAGGGAGATTTCCAACACATGTTGGTCTTCCATCAGGCACAGCCAAGACACAGCCAAGACACGCACAGTTGACATGGATGTGCCATTACTGGCAGTGACAGCAGCCAAATCCCTTAACATAAAGGAGTTCTGTGTTCTGGGAAGAGTTTTTGGTATTTAGAAGCTCATGAGACGGTGAGGGCAATAGGTCCAGATCAATGTGTAGCCTGACCAGTGTTCAAAGCATTTAATGGTTGTGACATTGTCATCTTTTGGTGGCAGGAACTAGAAGACAGCATGGGATACATGGAGGAGCTTTGATGACATCAAGAGACCCTTCTGTGACTCTCTGACTCCATAGCCAACTGGATGGAGCATCTAGAGTGATTTGTCTTATTGCTGTATGACTGCACTAGCAGCCAGGAATCAGTTAATCAGGCGCACAAGCAGATGTGTTAACTATTTTATAGTTATTGAATTCCTTGAATGCCAGATATATATTTGTATGTAGTTATTAGCATATTGTCCATAGAACCTCTGCATTCCTCATTCCTGTAAAAGTAGGATTAGGTCCATTTTCTATTTTCAATTGATGTTCATGCAAATGTATATTGGGGTGTTACATAAAACTTAATGGCCCTCATTTATCAAACTTGCGTGGAAACTGGTGCAGATTCTGGCGCAAATACCTACCTACGACAGGTATCGCGTGGGATTTATCAAACAGTCGTATCTCGCCAATCTCGGCGTACACCAGGCCATTATTGATAAATGCGGCGGCTGAAAACAATCGTATCACGCCCCTATATTTTCTGAGTTTAGAGGCCTCGCCCAGAGGTTTTACGACATGGATATGCGCATTACGGCACAGAAGAGGAACTTCTCTGAAGTAGAAATTGACAAAATAACAGAGAAAAAAAAAAAAAAGAGTTTCATTTTGGAGCATTACAAAGAACGACAGAAGGCAGCAATTAGGAAGGCAATAACTCCTGTGGTCAACAGCGTTGATGTTGACAACAAACGATCTCCAGCGCTCAAATGCTATAAAACAGCATATACAATTATATGTCGCCATTTCTTTACATAGATGAAGAAAAAAGTGGTCCGACTCAAAAATCGGCACTAAAAAAAGCGTGTTGCTGTTCTGAAATGCAACCAACGTGCGGGCATAATATAAGTGGTAGAGGAGAAAAAGACGCACCAACTGTCCGATAATGGTCCCCATAAAAGAAATACATGTCTGCAGAGATTTGAATGATTAGAATGTATTGGCCCTTTTAGATAGCACTACTCAAAAGGGGTTTTTAAAAACTAAAAATAACACATTTTGCATTTTACTGTATGACAGCATGCGCTTGGTCAGCCCGGCCGTCAGCTGCACAAGCCGACCCGGCAACAATCAGCTGTGAGAGCGCCCACTGTCCTGCTGAGCTGCTCCACTAGCAGATCGGAAAAACGTGCCGGTTAACGGTGGAAATAAATCGCTCGCTTAAGCGATCAATGACACATTAAAAGAGGAACTAACATCTAAAAAGTGCGTCAAATAAATAAAATGTTAAGTTGAATGTTGTGCCGTGTATTTTTTATCATAAAGAGCAGGGTAGGCCTACTACATATTTAATACTTAGGCTAACATTTTGAATGAATGCAGCCCCCGTGCCTCAATGTCCCCCCAGCTGCTCCAAGTCGAAGATAACTGCCCTTACGCAGTCCCATGCAGCGCTCCGAAGTGGCCGGTGTGCGCACTATTGAATCAGCTCTCCTACTCAGTTGCACACCATAAACTGCACAATTTTAAGTGATTAATATCTTTATTTCGGTCTGAGCAAACACTGCATTTGTATTACCTTCTAATAATTGTCCAACAAAGTCATCGGCTACCCGGCACAGCCTGCACTGCGAGTCCATGCCGTTTACAAACTTGCGTACATGAGCTGAGAGCTGGCGTAGGATTTGAGCGTATCCTACGCTCACGTCCATATTGATAAATGCCGAGATTTGCGTGGAAATGTACGTACACCCATTTTTCTGGTCTACGCACAGTTGATAAATGAGGGCCAATGTGAGTAAAAGTTTCTGCTGGCAACTTACCTTGCCTCAGTTGCCTAGTACTGGAAAATATGTAAAATCAATATTCAATGGTTTTGCCTTAATTTTGTTCCCTGAATGCCAGGTTACTTAAGTAGTTTCCAGCATGTTTTAAATAGTCACTACTGTCTTCTTCATCCTTGAAAATGTAGGATTAGCCACCAGAACCAAGATCCTAGGTGTTCTAGAAACTAAGCTACATGTAAAATAACGACCGTCGGTGGCCATTTTAAAAATGGCCGCCGCTGGTGCCATAGGAAAAATTGGTGATGGCCCTATAGGCAAAAGGTCAATATTATCTTCCACCATCTTCTGAATTGCTGATAATTGTAAATTTAGTTTGTTGGGTTTAGTATAATTCCACTTTTATACTCAAAAACATCTATAGAGGAGACATTGTGTATTACCTCACCTTTTCCTGCCCATCTTGGACACCATCTTGAAAATTACCCCTTTCTGGTGGTCAAATGTTGGTAAACTTTTAGTATGTTATTAAGGACACCTAATACTACAAAAAACAGCTGAGAAACCTTTTGTTAGAATTTTTTTAGGGTTAGGTGTTTTTTTCATACATGCAGCCACCTATTAGCCAACCTGCTACTGCCGCCACCGCAGAAAAAGAGGAAGATAACATCCCAGCCGCCGCACTATCTCAGGTAAGAGGTTATGTAGGCCTACGCCACACTTTGCTGCTAAACTTTTTCGTTCTTTTAATGACTACTCCTTATAGCGCCGCTCACATTTGTATTATCCAGTAGTCGCGCTATATGCCCCCTCCCCCACAGGACCTTTTTATTTTTTAAAGTCGGTAATTTGTCAATAGCCTATTTTAAATGACTCTCCACTTCAGCATCGCTCATTTGTATTACTTCTGTCGTGCCAGTGGCGGAATATGACTCTCCACACTCCTGGCATACTGCTGTCTGCTTCTCAGCGGAGCCCCTGTGTATTTGAAGATGTTTTAGGTGTGATTCAACCGTAGTAGGCTATATGCATGAAGATGTTTTAGGTGTGATTCAACCGTAGTAGGCTATATGCCCGAATAAGCTGTGGAGGAATACTCTCAAAACATTCACAACAACCTATTCGGTTCAGCCTAAGTTGTACAAATGTATAGGCTACTACTGTAGGCTACTACATGGTGTCAATTATAGTTATCAGGGGAAAACAAATATGTAATAGGCACAAGTGTCATACATAATATAAGTGGAAGGTTATTGTTTTACTCCATGGGTTATTGTCATGACTCTAGGAGAAGGAAAAGCGGGCTTAACCCCATATAACTGACTGATACAACTTTTACACTTTATTTTAACCACAAAATTCAAAAATGTTCAACATGAATCACAGGAGAACCAGGGCCCAAAGAAACTACTTCTGTGGGGGACATAATTTGCTGCTCCCCCCTCTGCATGTTTATGTTTCATAACTGGCTTAAGAGGACTGATAAAACAATGTGGATGCATCCAGCTCTATTTAGTTTTAATGGGTTAGCACTCCGAACAGGTCCTAACATGTTCAACATTGATTTCTGCTGATGCACGGACAACATGCACAATTCAATAACATTCCATTGGACTGTATTTTGTCTAAAAAGTCAGAAGTTAACAACCTACATTTGCTCATTTCTGTTCCCAGCCACTCAGCGTTTCAGCCACCATGCTCTGCTGCCCTGCCACAAACATGGTAAGTATTATTTTAGATTATTATATTATGTTATAGTATGTATGATATTATTACATTTTTCCATCCCCCTCCTATGACAAATACATTTAACCAGTTCAGCTCCCATTATCATGACAGATCACTTTCATATCACAGATCAAATTTTTATAAGTAATTACTGTAATAATTTGACATTCACAGGACAAAGACAACTAACTGTTGACGGCTGCTGAAAATGTGGACAACCACAGAAAGATAGCTGCCAGTGGGAGACAATCGCACCATGGAGCCGGTTCCACACCTTACGGCCTCCACACACATCCTACCTCTACCTCGCGTCTGCGTCTGACTTTTTGTCACTGACCGTGTAATCAACCTAGAGCGAGCACACATCCAACCTCAGACGCACTGCTGATGCACGTCGGAGGCACGTCTGCAGCGACGCTCCCCTTTACCTCAGGAGGCTCGCCTATTTTTTTCTGAGAGCCGCGCGTCTCTCTCGGGTCTCTCTGCTTTAACTGATAGAGAAATACTCTGCTGCGAGTCATATTGACTTCATACCGGCAGCTTTCGCTGTAGTTTCACCATTTCCTGGTGTGTCCCTTTCAAAATAAGACTTCCAACAAGCGAAAATTAAAAAAAAGAAAAAAAAAGAAAAAGGCAATGGGGCGCACGGATTACTGTCCAGACTCAATATAAATCATATGCATCATAAATGACACAAAATAACTTAATTTTTAATGGGAATTATCTATGAAAACTCTATGTAGAAATATAGGGCTTTTAGAAGCAGCGCTGCAGCAGCAGCTGCTGCTGAGACGTTCCATGTGTGTCCGAGAAAAGTCCGAGAGACGCAGCAGTAAGGTAAGGCAACGCGCTCCAGAGGTAGACGCAGGATGTGTGTGGAGGCCGTTATACAACACAACACAGATGACACAATTCAAAGAAGGCAGGATGCCCTGTCATGCTGCTGAGGAGCTGGCTGCAGCCTCAGAAACCGGACCAGACTCATGGTTGGGCTAATGTTGCCTAGGGCAGTGGACTGTGGGGTAGCAGTCGGCCCTAACAAGGGATTTTTCTTGCCACGGACACCTCTCCATGACCGTCCCCAGGAGTTCCAATTCACTGTGGTCCAGACTCTGGAGTTCTCTGCAGAGTCTCTGCAGTTCCCCCTTCACATGGCCTTTGCTGTCACAATCAGTAAAGGTGAGATACAATCCATCTTGCATACGCACATTTTCTCATTGCAACTTTTTGATTAGTAATAATAACCTGACCATGTGTCTTCTGCAGGACAGGAGAACAAGAGAGTGGTGTGTTCCTGCCCCACAGTGTGTTGGGACACGGCCGGCTGTACACTGACTGAAGCAGAGAAAAACCAGCAACAAGTGAGAGAGTGTTTGTGGGAGACAACCAAGATGGACTGACAGACAGAATTGCTGTTTTGCATTTACATTATCTTTTAATTAATAAATAACTCCAAAACATGACAAACCTTGCAGCTCAGTAGATCCTTTACAACTCTTATGAAGTTATTCACTTTCCACTGACTAGAGGTTGAAAAAAACTCTTGTCTTACTAACTCATGAGCGTTAGCTTGGCTTGCTAACCTAAACCTGTAGCCATAGCTGCCAAGTCTCACTCTTTGGCCGTGAGACACACGCAAATCAACCAGTTCACACTCTCACCTCAAATTTCTCACGCGGAGAAATGAATCCCCAAAACAACATTTGTTTTGCGGGACTTTTATTTTCAATTTCTTATTTTGAAAAGCTGACAGACATGAATGCCGTGACTTCCTCTTTCTGAACGCGCATTAACGTTATGCTTTGATGTGCACTTGAAGCGGGAGGCGAGGCGATCATAAACTTGCCGACTTTATTTTATTTTGTTCATCTTTGTCCCTTTTTATTTTTAACTTAACTAAGTTGTATGATCCATCGATCTAGATAAGATTTATTTTGCCCGTTTATTTCCCTCTTCTCTCTCTATAGACCTATCTCTGTCGTGCTATCTCTCTCCCTCTCTTTTTTAATTTCTAACTTGGTTCAATGAATAATTACTTTGGACTAGGAGACAGCGTTTTATAATCTAGTGATCTAAGTGATCAACACACAAAAACAAAACTTTTTTTGAGCAAATCTTAGTTATAAACAGATTGTATGAATTAAACAGGCAAAGTGTTTGCAGATCTAATATTTAAAGATAGATTTTATTAAATGAATTACACGGCCCGTTGCCTGCTCTTAGAGAGACGTGGTTCACGTTCAGAGATTTGAAATAAATTAAAGTCAGGAGGGACTGAAGCTGACTCGGGGTTAGAAACTTCCAGAGGAATGGAGAGAGACCGCGGCTCACAGGGCCATGCATTAATGCAGTCAGTCTGTCTCTTTTCCGCCCCAGCAGCGGAGATGAACAGCTGATAGGTGCCACTCAAGTTTAAATTTAGTGCATGATAGGCAAAATAAATGAATAGTTGTTTCCCGAATAATAACGAGACTATTCGCGAAGTAAAAATATTCGGATCAATCTCATTATCCGTGCTCATCCGAATAAATGTCCGGATTCGGGCTCATCCCAGTGCAGCCAACACTCGAGTCGTCATTGTCCTGAGCATACATTGAAAATAAATGATTGGGGACTGTCACTAACTTTCATGAAGCCTTTGGTATGAGCGCAGAATTACAAGTTATCTTCTTTCACCGCGTAGTCCGACATGGAAGACATGCTGCTAGAGAGAGACATGCAGCAGGCTAGGAGGCCCTAAGTTCCTGTTTCAAAATAAAAGTCATCTCACGTTACGCCAGTTAGATGCTTTTAATGTGAAACTGAAGCTGTAGGAAATGGTCAGTTTCCATTAGCAATAACTTAACTGCGGACTAATAATATGATTTTTTTTTTTTTTTTCATATTGATTGTTTGTTTTTGTTTCTTGTGGTGTGTGTTTTGTGTTGTTGGGTATGAGGGTGGGATGTGGGTGGGGTGTGTTCGGGAGAAAAAGGGGAAAAAAATGTTGTACTTGATGTGCTACAATTTTGTTGTTATTAACATTTAATAAAAAAACCTTTGGAAAAAAAAAAAAAAAAAAAAAAAAAAAAAAAAAAATAATATGATTTTTAATGCACCAATAGGTATAATGATATTTTAACCCAGTGCCATGACTGGGCCGGCCCTCGCAGCCCAAAAACCAGAGCGGCCCACCGGGAATGCTCCCGGTTCTCCCGATTAGCCACTCCGGGCCTGATAGCGTGCCAAGTTAACGCTGATAAGAATTGTGTCCCCGCCGGCCGGTGAGCGCGCATGCATCAAACATATTAACCCTTCAATCTCACTCAGAAGATCTTTGGATCGTTTTGTATATTGTTTTTGGTAATTTAGTTTGAAAATTAGATTTGCAATGTAACAAATGGCTCATCCTGTTACGGTGTGGCAGACAGGCAGGCAGGAAAGCAGGACCCAAATGCAAGACGTATGAAATAAGGTGATTTATTAGCTCAAAAAAAGCAACCAAAAAACGCCAACAGGCAAAAAAGGCAAAAAGTAAAACAAAGTCCAGGAGTCCAGGAGCACATGAAACAAGGAACAGAGGGAACACACAAGACAAAGACTCACCGACACTGACAGGACAAACCATAATGCACAGACAAGGAACAAAGGAACACAAGGAGTGTGTGTGTATATATATATATATATGACATAACGAGACACAGGTGTAACACATTAGGGGAGGGAACAGCAATCAACAAGAGGGAAGCTAGACAGGACATGGGGAGGAAACAAGACAGACATACCAAAATAAAACAGGGAACCACAAAAATCAAGACAGGACAAGACGGACCATGACAGTACCCCCTAGGGCTGGGCGATATGACGATATCATATCGTGGACGATATGAAAGTGTCTACTGGGAGAGATTTGGCCATACCGTTTATACCGCAGAGAAAAAAAGTTCATGTGGCGGAAGCACACATAGAGCGGGAGGCAGCTGTCCCTCCGAGTCTCTACAGTCACACTGCAGTTACACTGCCGCACCACACGGGGGCTCTGCAGCAGAGTTCTGGGCTGCAATACAGCTTCTCTACCCTCAACAGAAGAAGCCTCATCTGTTGCTCTAGCAATCACTACAGTTAACAAACCAACTCCGTGTCACGGTGGCAGAGCAGAGTATCAACGGTCAAAAATGTCATCGGGCAAAGGAGACTTGCTTGCTGCTTCAGCGTGCTGTTGCCGTGACGCAGAGTTGGCTTGTTTTAAGCCGCAAACAACATGGATTAGCTCTCGTGAGCTAGCTGGCTAATAATGACATCTTTAGCCTACTCGGGGCTTCACCCCCGTGCTGTTATTGTTGGAGACAGCCAGCAAGGCTGGTTTTATGTAGGGCCCTATGAAATCCGTTTTATTTTTTTCCAAATTCCGTTTTATTTTTTCACAAATTCAGTTTTTTCCGTTTTAATCTCATGACTTCCGTTTTTTTTACAATTAACACTCATTTCGTCATCAGAACGAGTGTCTAATTATTGCGAACAAATAATATTCCAACAATGTAATCAGATATAAGGCTAAATTTAAAATACATCACAACATTGCACTGTTTTTTGTGCTTAAAAAAAACAAAAAACAAATTTGTTGGGTAGCCTATAGGCTACAACAGAAAATAACGTCATTCATTTTGTGCTTCAAGTGAAACATTAAATATTATTTTTACATAAATAATAAAGTTTTTAAAATTTTTCAAGAAGCTGGACTAGAGTGAATATTGGACAGGCTTTATAGGTCCATGGCTTTTACCTGTGGGACAGCGCTTCACATAACAGCTGGCTGCAACACCAACCTACAGTCTATTGTGCGACGAAGAGCTAGTTATAATTGCGTGTAGGAAACATTGTTGAGACTGGAATTTCGTACCACAGAGGCCGTTCCATAATACAACACTCCCTTTAGCAATGGCTGAATATAAGACCTCCCTGTGCTGTGTATCTGCGGGAGCGAGTGGCATTAATAACTTAAAAACAGTAAACGTTTAACACGATTACGTGCTTTTAGATGCTTTAATCATATGCCGAATTTATAAACAGACCATATTATTAACAATAAATTAAGTTATGTACATGTCAGAGTTACGTACATGGATACATTCATAAGTAAACGTTGAATAGACAGATTTGTGAAAGGGGTTTGGCGCTGTGTTACATTAGCGATCCTGCAGCCAGGCTCTACTTTTCACGGCAGTAGTTTGGTCTTTAGATGTCGCCAAACCAAAATTCCTCCCTAGTTCTGCTCTAATTTCAACCGTGTTGTTTCCCTTTGCCTTGGAAATTGAATTTCACCAAAATAATGGCGAATTCCGTGACATTCCGTGTTAAACAGTAGATTCCGTTTTAATTGCCCGATTCCGTGATTCAGTCCGTGTTTTCGTTTTCGCGGAAATCATAGGGCCCTATTTATGTAACTTTAAAACATGTCAAACTTGAAAATATTATTTGTGTTGAAGCTGGAGTTAAAGTATTACCAGACATTTGCTCATTAGTTAATTTTGACAGCTTTTTTAAATGAAGATGAGCAAATACTGCAGGAAAATTAAATTCTTTCATTATTTTGATATAGGCTACTATTAATTGGAAAATGCAGGCTATTTGGTTGATGCTGTCATTTTTATTTTGCACTGACTGACTAAAGCCAGACTGGTGTGATATTTTGCACCATTTTTTCTTTAGTATGGAAATTTAAGTTCCAAGCAAAATATGAAAATAATCTTATGTGATTAAAGTTCAGTACGGTTATTGTAATCCATTGAATTTAAAGGAAAAATACTATACCGTGATATATATCCATATCGTGATATAAAATTACCTATATCGTGATATAAGATTTGGTCCATATCGCCCAGCCCCAGGCTGGAAGCTGGAGACCGGGGGAAGAGGCTGGAAGCTGGAGACCAAGGGCTGAGGCTTGGGCTCTTGCTGGTAGCTGGGAGGCCAAATCTCGGGTGGGTATAAAAAGTTCTTTGCCCACTCTGGTAAGGACTCCCTGAGCCAAGGCTGTAGCTCCACCGCTCGACGCGCCAGCGTCAAGGCTGCCTCTTGGTGGTCGAGTGTGGGGCCTTTCTCCCAGGCTTTCTTGAGGCAAGAAATAGTGAATATTACCTCCTCAAGTTCCACCTCAAAAAAGCTGTCTGCTGGGTCCCTTTCTGGTCTGTGCATTCTGTTACGGTGTGGCAGACAGGCAGGCAGGAAAGCAGGACCCAAATGCAAGACGTATCAAATAAGGTGATTTATTAGCTCAAAAAGGCAACCAAAAAACACAAACAGGCAAAAAAAGGCAAAAAGTAAAACAGAGTCCAGGAGCACATGAAACAAGGAACAGAGGGAACACACAAGACAAAGACTCACCGACACTGACAGGACAAACCATAATGCACAGACAAGGAACACAAGGAGTATATATATATATAAGACATAACGAGACACAGGTGTAACACATTAGGGGAGGGAACAGCAATCAACAAGAGGGAAGCTAGACAGGACATGGGGAGGAAACAAGACAGACATACCAAAATAAAACAGGAAACCACAAAAACCAAGACAGGACAAGACGGACCATGACACATCCGCCAATAAAACTGCTTTTATTATTCTGTGTAATGAACTGTAGCCTTTGTATTGCACATTTATAGCACTTTTCATAACACAAATCAAGGTAGCCTAAGAGGAGGGACCAAGTAACCCAGATGTTTTATTTTAGCCTAGTAGTTTGCATTGGTGTTGAACTGCTCCCTAATTTTTTTCTTCTTTGAATAAAGCCTAATGCTGCTAGTAAAATACCACCTGCCACTCAACCCTCAATAGTAGACATGATATAGAATAATTACCTTTATTACAGTTTAACCAAATGTTTTAACAATAGGCTACAGGAGATATTTGAAAGCACTACACATGCATTGTAGGCTATTCAATTAAATTTGTGTCAGCGAAACCGTGAATGTTCTCTTTTACTTTACATAAAAATTAATGCAGAAGAGGCACACATTGCTTCATAAAAATTCACCAGAATGCAGGAAATTAAGTGTTTAATGCAAAAAAAATAAAATATATGTGATTTTTATTTTTTTCTTCTAATATTGTTTTATATTTGTCGTGCAATGGTTTCGCTCAGTTCTTGTGATTTTAATTTTAATATTTTACACAAAAATTCTGGGGGAGGGACCCCCACTTATAATATGTCCACAGACCCAATGTTTAATTAAAACCTGTCCTACGACTTTGCAATTCATGACTTTGTTTAATTTAATAAGATTTTTTATGTGTTATAACATTTTCCAATTGTCTTTTATTTCTGATTTATTATGAACAATATGTAAACTCACAGGACACTAGCAAAAATTATTGGGTGGGGAGAAGACACGGTTTTGGGTCCCTCGGCCAAAAAATCTCACTCCAAACTTTTTGTGAAACTTGGCAGCCCTGCTGTAGCTCTTTCAACAACAGTTTTGTAAAGTTGGGTGGTAAACAGCTAGAGATTAATTACATGTTTTTCAGTAACAACTGAAATGGTAAAATTACTGGTTAATGCCAATAGGCTCTCTCATTCTTTACAAAGCTTTTATCAAGTTTTAAATGGGTAACACTTTACAATAAGGTACACAAAATTGTAGTACCTACTACATAGATATGTGTTACCTACTACATAGGGTTTTTTTTTGTGCTACCTAACACAGGTTTTTTTTTGTGCTACCTAACCAGGGTTTTTTTTTTGTGTTACCTACTACATAGGTTTTTTTTGTGCTACCTAACACATAGGGTTTTTTTTGTGCTACCTATAGGGTTTTTTTTGTTACCTACTACATATGTTCTTTTGTGCTACCTAACACATAGGGTTTTTTTTGTGTTACCTACTACATACGTTTTTTTTTGTGCTACCTAACACATAGGTTTTTTTGTGTTACCTACTACATAGGGTTTTTTTTGTGCTACCTCACAAAGTTTTTTTTGTGTTACCTACTACATAGGGTTTTTTTAGTGTTACCTAACACATAGGGTTTTTTGTTGTGTTACCTACTACATACGTTTTTTTTGTTACCTACTACATATGTTTTTTTTGTGCTACCTAACACATAGGTTTTTTTTGTGCTACCTAACACAGAGTTTTTTTTGTGTTACCTACTACATAGGGTTTCTTTTTTGTGCTACCTAACAAATAGTTTTTTTTGTGTTACCTACTACATAGGGTTTTTTTTTGTGCTACCAAACACATAGGTTTTTTTTTGTGCTACCTAACACATAGGTTTTTTTTTTGTTGTGTTACCTCCTAAAAAGTTCAAAAACCCTGTAAGAGCCATTTACCATTTTCTTTGTTTGTTTCTATTGTCTTGTTATTCCTTATTCGACCGCCTGGTGGCAACACAGTGAAACCGGATGCAAGCCTACTCATCAGGCGTAGTAGGGACGCCATGTGTTGCATGCCGGAAGGCAAACAGTTTTCGACCGTGGTTACAGAGCTCAGGTTACCAGTGAATAGTTGTCTGTACAAGTCGTACCTGCAGTTTGTTTGTATATGAATAAAAGTAAACATTCAAACCCTGAGGAACGAGTGGACAGTTATAAGTTTCAACTGTTAACTATATGGCATGCGTCAGAACACCAACCGACATGCAGCCTAGTGGCTAAAGGCCAGGACACACCCGCCCGATAATCGCCGTCGTAGAGTCGGGAGGGGGCGGGGACACGAATCTGTTTGGTGTGTGCCGTGAAATCGGTCGTCGTAGATGTCGTCGGGCTTCTTTTGGGCGGCGGGCAGTCTTTCAGTTGGAGCAATTTGATTTGTGGAGGGCTAGCGAATCAGTAAAGCCCGGAAGTGAGGCAGGTAGCACAAACAGCTAACAACAGTTAGCAATCGTTTTAATGTGTTTGTTTGTTTTGTTCAGCGAGTACTCACATGCATCAACCCTTGTTGACTGCTCGACACCATGCTCAACACTCTCTGCTAAAAATGGTGCTCTTTATGGTCCATAAATATAAATACGTATTTCTATCTATGTTTATGGTCTAGAGAGCCGTCCCATCATTTCCGGCTTCCGTATTTTTTCGGGCCACAATACAGATTAGCGCCGCCTGCTGTTATGGAGACATTACGTACCGCGCAAACGCAGAGCGTACGGAAAGTCAGCAGTCGGTTTGGTGTGTTGTTTGCACTTTTTCGGCCGCGGCGGGAAGACTGGAGCTCCCTGAATCGGCAGTCTCCATTTTCGGGTAGTCGGACTGGTGTGTCCTGGCCTTAATGGAAAGCCGCTACAAACCCTTTAACACCACTGAACACACTTAAAGGAAAATGTCAACAGAAAAGTATGATTTTTAATTTTGCAACATTTAAAAAACAAGAACACAAGAAGAAAATACAATTTTATTTTAACTTAAAATAAAAACAAGGTGCAAATGTAAAGGAATTATTTAACATAACTGATCAAAAAAAAAGTTTTATTTGGCTCTCTTAATCTTTAGCAGTTCCCCCTTCTTCATTAACCCCTCCACCCTCTCCTAGAGGTTTTTATTGCAGATCTCTGCCTGGCACCTTTTTGAAAACTGCAGGAGGGTTTCCGACCCCTTCATAGTTTCCCTGATTTTGTTATAAGACGCTGCATCTGCAGCATGTAGTTCAGAAATTGAACAGTGGTCCATTATTGTCTTCCGGTTGCAGCCTATCTTCATATAGGCTGCCAATTTTGTGTTTCCACTATTCACAGCCTCAAGGACGCTTGTGTAGCGGCCCATGGCCTCCTCTGGGGTCCTGACAAAAAGAAAAATATGTATTAATATAAATAAACTGCAGTACTCCGTTTACTTTTGTAATGATGGTGATACTGCATTAGTGCAATAAAGTGACATTTAGTGCAAATACTATATAAAATATAATAATATATAGAATGCACGCTGCTCGTCACCGTTTGTGAAAAAAGAAGAAGAATTAAACCAGTCCAGGCCTGCCAATATCATGTTGATGCATCTCTAGTAAGTAGGTGCTCGAGGAACTTAGTGGGCTAGAAGGTGTGCAGGGATGAAAAAGGACCATTATGCAACTCTGAACTGTCAGGTAGACGTGGCTTCATTATAACAATCAGACTTAGTACCATTTGAACACAGCTTAAACATGTGCGTATATTTTAAAATAATAAAAATAAAAAACAGCACCATAAATATATCCATAGCCAATGAAGTAAGAGAAAAAACAAAAAATTAATAAAGAATCTTATCAAGTTAAATATCGGGCATTAAAAATACTTAAAACAGTAAAAATTTCTGTCAAACCATTGTCATCCATTCTTGGTTTCATGTGAAATTAGGAAAGCTAGCACAAACGGTTACTAGAGTTTTCTTAAGGCAAAGACACATGCTTTTGCAAACATTGTGCGGGTTGACATAAGTAAGCTGTCATTATAACGGAGAGAGTGCATGCTGCAGACACACACACACACACACACAAACACACACCTGTGGTCGCTCCTCTCCCAAACCGACTATTTCTGAAAACATGTGAAAACATGTGCTGATTGTGTTTAGCCTACATGAAAATCCAAACATTTTCTGATTTTATCGATAGCTTCCTAAATCATGTTTGACAAAAGTTAAGCTAATATCTGCTCCGCTGCCGTGGCAGAGCAGATACTAGCTAGCACTTAAAGGAATACTTCACCCATACGGAACCATAATAATAATAAATTAATGAGGTTTTTCTTCCCTCAGTCTTACCTTAGTCTTCCCTTGGCCCAGCTGTCCTGTTATCCTAACCCTTACTGTGATGTCACAAGAAGGAAACTGTAGGGTTAGACAGTGAGACCATAACACACTCTTTCTGCCTTTTCTCAGGCTAAGATGATCCGATTTAATTTTTTTTGCACATTTATACTAAATAGGATCTCCGAGTTCAATACACCTTCATATTCCAACCGGTGAAGTAGGCCTTTAACCAATTAGATTGATCCGACTGAAAGACTGACCGAAAAGAAGGCTGACGACATTAACCACGGCCGACATCACCGAACACACCAAACACTCATGCAACTCATATCCCCGCCCTCTCCAGACTCTCCGACTATGTCTGACGCCCGATTTTCGGCCCGGTGTGTCTTTGCCTTTAGACCAAGCCCCAACCTCAGCGATTTTTACCAGCATCCAATGAGGAAGTGACCACAACTGTAGTAACCAGGAAGTGCCACTGGGGCGTGGTGCCAAGACCGAGCAGTTTTTCTTTGGCTCACTTGTTAGATAGGCCGTTTTCAAAGTCTTATTAAACCTATTTACAGCCTGGGCCACAAAACCATTTTAGTCTGTATGTTTAGGTCATATCTCCATGACAAAACTGAGGGGGGTGAATTTTTTTGGACCACGCTAGTTTTTATTTTATCGGAGGTTAAAATGTATTGGCGCGCTCTTTTGAGTGACAGCTCTCCGCCCGTTGTCCCTCACTTTGCCTCGGAGGTATACGTCAGCTATCTCCCTCGGTCCGTGTATGAAATATTATTTTGAATTAAGGGCCGAGTCCAAAGTAACATAAAGGAATATACCACTAGTAATTTCGTTTTACCGTTTTCCAGCTGGAATGCAGAAACAAAAATTCCATCCGAATTTTCCTTTCTTGTTTATTGGTACAAAACGAAAAACAAATATGACAGAAGAAGGAAATGGGTGAACAGAGGGTTTTGTTAATTTGTATTAAGAGCTTAGTCCCAATTCATGAAAACAAATAAACGAGCCTCATTGGCTGTGCCACTGAGAGCTTCCTGCTGTATTTCCAGCGTAAAAGTAGCCTTTATAATAGGATCATAGCATACACTGACCCATAGCCTATGCCCTATTGAGCACAATCTGTAAAATGTATAGCCTACATGTTCGAATAAAATAATAGGCCAAATATTTTATTTTAGAACACATTCTCACTCCCAACCACTCAACATTTCTCCCCAACTCGTCCTCATTGACGAATGGTCAGTGTCCCTTTGAGTCACTTTTCGAGGCATGTGCCACCGCACAGGCAAGGACGGATTAACATGTCCACGGGCCCTGGACACAAACCAGCCATCTATCCCTACCAACACGCAATCACACACATGATAATGCAGCGCACAGAAAGGAGGGAGGGAGGGAGAGCGAGAGAGAGAGAGGACCGTTACATTGTGTATTTTCTAAGAGTTTTTATTTGAGTAATTAGTGTAGACGTGTCAGATGAATCGACGCATTTATTGTGATTTTTTATTATTCTTCTGCAGCTGCAGTTGGTGCTGAACATAAATTGCAAACTGCGCGCCTACAGGTGCACCGCAGGCTTAATATTCACCATTTGCTTAGCTCTATTGATAATGATAAAGAGAAGCTTTATTTAAACACTGTCCATGTGACGGTGGTGATTGATTCATTGTAACTTTGTTTGCTAGATAGAATCTCACAGAGGGAAGCGACTGTCTCCCCTCACATTAAGGCTACATTTTCTCTATAGGCACGCAGTCAGTCTTGCGACAGAGTGCTGTGTTCTAATTAAAACCCGACAGGAATAAGTTGGCTACAATTGCCCCGCACGGCCACCAAATAGTCGAATCTCTGGACTGAAAAGCAAAGCTGAAAAGGCAGATCTGGCGGGGGGGCGGCCACTCGTAGATTCGCTCGGTCGAGAGCGGTCGAGAGGGCGACTGCGCGCCGGGCATCACTGGAGCTTCTCCCCGCTGGGAGAGCCAGCGAGTCGGGCAGGGCTGGAGCGGCTGCCCCCAGCTACGGCGCATGAACCACCGGGGAACATAGGACCCTTTTTTGGAAAAAACGGGGAATGTTACCCGGTCACATACAAAGCGGGGAACATAGCACCCGGGCAACATAGGGATGATCCCATGTAGAGCATGTTCTCGATGTGTAAGGTGGCCGCCTATATGTACGACAAGAGGGCTGAGAACAAGGCTACTGATCAGATAAATGATCGATCAAACGTAAAATCAACAGGAAATGATAAAAAACATCCCGATGGAGATTTCTATGGAGTGATTTTGCTTTAAACTGTAGCCTACAGGGACGCGTTGTGACAGACAGTGACTCTTTCTTCAGTTGGAGCTGCAGCGTAAAGTGAAACAAACTCAGAGTAGGTCTAACCATCTATCCAGCAGGTTATAGTCACGGCATATGTTGCGGCTTTGGCGAGGTGTTCACCCCTGTTGCTATGGACACTATTGAAGCAAAACGTGACGTTAAAAAAAAATTATCAGGAAAAAATCATATTCACATGAAAAAATTAACAATGTTCCGACCTTTTATTATATGTCCAACCACGCATTTTATTTAGAGGTTGATTATAGCCTATTTAGGCTTATTATGTGCTGCTTTCTGAGTTCCTTACTTTCTTATTGCAAGCATTGATTACAATCTGAAGATAAATGTATCAGTTTTCGATCCTTTTATAAAGGTTACTTTTATGCTGGAAATACAGAAGTAGGCTCAGTGGCACAACTGAAGGAGCGCTGCAACCAATCAGGAGAAGTCCGCCCACAGACGGAAAAGCCAATGAGGCTCGTTTGTTTTACTGTCAGAATTGAATGTAGGAAATAAAAGCTCTCCGTTCTTCCGTTTCCTTTCTGTCACTTTGGACTCAGCTCTTAATACAAATTAACAAAACCCTCTGTTCACCCATTTCCTTGTTTTGTCATATTTGTTTTTCGTTTTGTGCCAATAAACAAGAAAGCATTTTTATTGGTTAGGTCCACGAGTGAAAATTGCGTCTGAGGCGATCGTCGTCTCTAGCTATGTCCCATTACAGAGACCACGCACTTGGTAGGACGCAGTCTCGCGGTCTATGAAGGCTATAGCCTATGAAGGCCGATTTTAAGGCCGGTTTTAAGGCCAACGAGCCTTGTTAAATGAGACGGTCTCCGCAGGTCTCGGTTTACGAGCATTTCCGGTTTACGTAACAAGCCGTTATCTTGCGTGACGACTCGCCGCTCCTGTGCTGCCTAGCAACCCTGATTGCTGCCAACGGAGACAACCTTGTCAACGGAGGAAAAAAGAAAAAGAAGTTGCCTACCAGACGAAAAAGAAAAAAAAGTATAAGAAAAAAAGAAAGGAAGATAAAAGTTAAGAAGATGGAGCAACACGTTGCTGTTTTGTTATTTCTTATTTTATTTTATGCCATCTCTGAAAAAAACGCAATGAATCTTGGGATATGTTGGGCCGCGAAGGATCCATCTGATGCAGCCTTCAAAACCGTGAAACGAAGGCTGCATTTCACAACCGCATATGAGGAGCCTTGCAAGGAGCCTTGCAAACGGGACAGCCTTTGCGCGCCGCTATGACGCAATCGGTCTTCAAATGCAGCCTTCGTAGGCTGCAATACCTGAATCAAGACACAGCCCATGTCTCTCTTTTTTCCCTGTCTTCACTTCACTTGTCGAGTCAAAGTGGGCAATCACCCAGTTCAAGGGCACGCGCGCGCGCGTGTGTGTGTGATCTGCCATGCGTTTCCACTACCGACAAGAGGCTTTAGCCTACTTAAAAGACGGAGATAGCCACGGTCAGAAAACAGTCTATGGGTCAGAGCCATCACGGCGATGGCCGCGCATAGCTCGTGGCATTGTGGCAGCGGGACACAGTTTAGCCCGCTGATTAATATAAATTATTATTTGGAACTTCAAAAATGAAAATGCACATTTCTTACATTATTTGTCTCCTTTCCCATTTTCGTATGTGAAGGGCGACATGGAAAATAAAAAATAAGAAATGGCAATCAATTCATGTTTTACAGGCATATTTTGAATAAAACAGTTAGTTTTTTAGTTTTTTTTAAATGAAACAAATAATTAAAAAATGAAATCAAACAGTTCTTTTCGTTTTTCGTGTTTTGATTTCCAAACGGATATGGATTGAACGGAAGGTACACGGATTTTTTCCGTCTGTGGGCGGACTGAGCCTACTTCTGTATTTCCAGCGTAAAAGTAACCTTTATAAAAGGATCGAAAACTGATACATTTATCTTCAGATTGTGATCAATGCTTGCAATAAGAAAGTAGGGAACTCAGAAAGCAGCACATAATAAGCCTAAATAGGCTATAATCAACCTCTAAAAAATCGAGTTTTAATTTTTATTTTATTTTTATTTGCTTCTTTTATTCGCTTTTAAATGTTTTATAATGTGTTTTATGTATTCTAATCTTGCCCCTGTAAAGCACTTTGAGTGGCCTTGTGTCTGAATTGTGCTATATAAATAAACTTGCCTTGCCTTGCCTTGCCTAAATAAAATGCGTGGTTGGACATATAATAAAAGGTCGGAACATTGTTAATTTTTTCATGTGAATATGATTTTTTCCTGATTATTATTATTTTTTTAAACGTCACGTTTAGCTTTAATAGCGTCCATAGCAACAGGGGTGAACACCTCGCCAAAGCCGCAACATACGCCGTGACTATAACCTGCTGGATAGATGGTTAGACCTACTCTGAGTTTGTTTCACTTTACGCTGCAACTCCAACTGAAGAAAGAGTCACTGTCTGTCACAACGCGTCCCTGTACAGTTTAAAGCAAAATCACTCCATAGAAATCTCCATCGGGATGTTTTTTATCATTTCCTGTTGATTTTACGTTTGATCGATCATTTATCTGATCAGTAGCCTTGTTCTCAGCCCTCTTGTCGTTCATATAGGCGGCCACCTTACACATCGTGAACATGCTCTACATGGGATCATCCCTATGTTGCCCGGGTGCTATGTTCCCCGCTTTGTATGTGACCGGGTAACATTCCCCGTTTTTTTCCAAAAAAGGGTCCTATGTTCCCCGGTGGTTCATGCGCCGTAGCTGGGGGCAGCCGCTCCAGCCCTGCCCGACTTGCTGGCTCTCCCAGCGGGGAGAAGCTCCAGTGATGCCCGGCGCGCAGTCGCCCTCTCGACCGCTCTCGACCGAGCGAATCTACGAGTGGCCGCCCCCCGCCAGATCTGCCTTTTCAGCTTTGCTTTTCAGTCCAGAGATTCGACTATTCGGTGGCCGTGCGGGGCAATTGTAGCCAACTTATTCCTGTCGGGTTTTAATAAGAGCACAGCACTCTGTCGCAAGACTGACTGCGTGCCTATAGAAAAAATGTAGCCTTAATGTGAGGGGAGACAGTCGCTTCCCTCTGTGAGATTCTATCTAGCAAACAAAGTTACAATGAATCAATCACCACCGTCACATGGACAGTGTTTAAATAAAGCTTCTCTTTATCATTATCAATAGAGCTAAGCAAATGGTGAATATTAAGCCTGCGGTGCACCTGTAGGCGCGCAGTTTGCAATTTATGTTCAGCACCAACTGCAGCTGCAGAAGAATAATAAAAAATCACAATAAATGTGTCGATTCATCTGACACGTCTACACTAATTACTCAAATAAAAACTCTTAGAAAATACACAATGTAACGGTCCTCTCTCTCTCTCTCTCTCTCTCGCTCTCTCTCTCTCTCTCTCCCTCCCTCCTTCCTGCGCGCTGCATTATAATGTGTGTGATTGCATGTTGGTAGGGGTCCATGGCTGGTTTGTATCCAGGGCCCGTGGACATGTTAATCCGTCCTTGCCTGTGCGGTGGCACACTTGGCACATGCCTTGCCAATGTACTGGCTATAGAGGTAGGCTATATTATTGCATGTCGAAAAGTGACTCAAAGGGACACTGACCATGCGTCAATGAGGACGAGTTGGGGAGAAGTGTTGAGTGGTTGGGAGTGAGAATCTGTTCTAAAATAAAATATTTGGCCTATTATTTTATTCGAACATGTAGGCTATACATTTTACAGATTGTGCTCAATAGGGCATAGGCTATGGGTCAGTGTATGCTATGATCCTATTATAAAGGCTACTTTTACGCTGGAAATACAGAAGCAGGAAGCTCTCAGTGGCACAGCCAATGAGGCTCGTTTATTTGTTTTCATGAATTGGGACTAAGCTCTTAATACAAATTAACAAAACCCTCCGTTCACCCATTTCCTTGTTCTGTCATATTCGTTTTTCGTTTTGTACCAATAAACAAGAAAGGAAAATTCGGATGGAATTTTTGTTTCTGCATTCCAGCTGGAAAACGGTAAAACGAAATTACGAGTGGTATATTCCTTTATGTTACTTTGGACTCGGCCCTTAATTCAAAATAATATTTCATACACGGACCTCCATCCATATTATTTACTATCTATGCTTTAGACCAGGGGTGCCCACTAGGTCGATCGCGATCGGGTAGTGTGGGTCGATCGCATGGCATTCTTAAAAAAAGAAAATATATATATATATTTTTTTTACAATGAAAGAGCGAACGAGCCGTGCGAGCATGCGCCGACGTTCGGTGGAGGGAGAGAGGACACCACTTTCTAATTTGACATACAGTATATATCAGTTTGTTAGCCAGTGAGCTAACCAAAGCTAATCCAAGTCAAGGAAGTGGAGAGGCTTCTGCACTGTGACAAATTCTACTATGTAAAATACAGCCAGAGAGAGGAAGACTGTTCAGACAAACAGACCACCACATATTCTAGTGGGGCAGAAGTGATCATTGAGAAGGATTTTTTTTGTATGACTCTATAATTCTGCCTTTAAGATAAACCTATATACATTTGTGTATATTTCTTGCACTTTCAAATTAGAATTGCTTAAGCCTTCCTAGCCTAATACATAACATCACCACCAACAAAAAATATTATAACCAAGTTTTTTTACTGTACGTTTTTAATTAAGACTTCTTCTGTTTAATAAGTAATGTCAGGACGTTAAGCTCCATTCGGCATTTTTCTGTTCATTTTGGGAATTATTGTATTGACAAAGCTCTGCTAAAGCATTGAAAAGACAAAGCTCTGCAAAAGCATCCAACATATCCCGTTCCGTGGTTCACGTTACAACCACCACTCTTACTAGCTCAAAAGTAGCCTAATTTAACCAAAATGTCTGCCGTGCCGACTCCTTGATCTCCTCAGCACTCGCCAGGGCAGTCTGACTCGTACTAGGCCTACGACCTCAGTGGTCTCGTTAATAACTGGAACGTTTATCTTTCCCTTTTTTTTAATTGTGCGTTTAGACACAGTGTTTTAAATCTTTTTAAATATAGTCAATGTTTTTAAACTGAGAGCAGCCCCCCGCCAGCGGCACCATGACTGCTCTGAGCATGAGCTGCCTGCAATTTAATAGCTTGTGGGGCTGCAGGATATATCGGATATGCCCATGCAAGATATATTGATATAACATCAAAGGGGATTCAAAATTGGACAATATCTTTATATCGCGCCTCGTCATTCTGCGCTAAAATAATCAGTTTCTGCCTTGAACGTCTGTATTTTCCTCGCATCGCATGGAGTGTGAGCCCTCCCGCTCCCCTCTCTGATTTTCTGCACGTGCGCAGTGCACAGAGTCCGTTAACAACACAACAAGTATGGAGGCAAGCAATAGTCAACGCTAGACAGCGCCGGTAGGGCCGCTGCTAAGCTTTTGGGTGCCCTAAGCTTAAATTGTCAGTGGTGCCCCCCCCCCCCCCCACGCCCCCAACAAAAAAAAACACCAACCTCTGCGACTACTTTTTGGCACATTTGCTGTAGTGATGAGTTTTTGCAAACAGCATTTACTAATAGAAAGAACAGCTTAACGTGTGAAAAAAGTTGCCTCGTATCCTACTAACTGCCTTTGCAAAGGAATTGAGTGGTGAATTCATAGACGGATTATGAGATAATGCGCCCCTGGGCACACACTCTTAAAGGGCCCCCCACTCGTAAATATCCAGTCAGGTACACTGATATTTCCATACAGATACATACAATTAATGGCAAAAACATATTAAGGAAGTCAGTGTTTGCCATAGGATTTTGGGATATTGTTGGAGGGACCCTGTTGGGGGTTCGGGGGCATGCCCCCCCGGATTTTTTTTTACCTTTTTAAAGTAAAATGCATCAATCTGGTGCACTTTGAGAGGAAATTTTAGAGGCTATATCAACTCCTGAGATGCAGAAGGAACATTATTTTTCAGATTTTTCTTAAACAGGCAGCACTCCTTACTCTGCAACTGTAAAAACAGTACAGCAGATTGGTCTGCAGATCCATGTTCTATGATGGAGGGGCCCATTTCAACAGATAAAGGGTGGATAGCTACTTTTTATGAACAATTTAGAATTCACACATAGAAAGCTTATTTGTGTATGTGTGAGGGGGCCTACAAGGCCCCTCATGGAGCCCCTTACACAGAGCTAGTAATGCTGTTGTTTTTGACTTGCCTTTGTATTTCTCCCCTACTAGTTGAGGGGCCCATGATGATTTCTATCTTGTTACATTCTGATGAGTATACTTATATTTAGGCTATTCCTTTTTGGACCCTGTTATTGACATCAGTGACAGAGCTCTTTGACTATGCAACATGAAAAGTTACTATCTGTATCTCTGGCTAAGGGCCCCTGGGCCTGTGCCTGGTATGCCTCTGCAGTAATCCACCCCTGGATAGGTTGCACAATTAAGACAAAACAACAATGGGCCTGTTCATAACTAATTTATATATTTTTTGTAATGTAATGATCATCATGAATTTTTTTTTTAAAAACCTCAATGTTGGGGGGCCCCCGGATCATATATTTTTCCTTTTTCATAAAAAAAAAATATATATATATATAAAACATTTTTTTGGGGGGCCCCCAAGGAACTTGGTGCCCTACGCACTCTGCGTACCCTGCGTATAGGGAGCGGCGGCCCTGATGAAGATGATTGCAGATGAAGACCAGGTGTAAGAAGATTGCAGATGAAGAGGTTTAACGGCTCACATTGTGTCTATTAATGTTGGCCAAATTATCAAATGTTAATAAATTATGTTTTATAATTGAAAACGCTTTAAATAAAAACTCTACATCACAGCTTTGCAATAACGGGTTTTCATAAATTTTGTTACAAAAACAGTTCATTCTCTAAACTGCAGCCTAAGATAAGTCAGGATGGTGAATCTTATGTTATGTAGCACACAAAAAAAACCTATTTAGTAGGTAACACAACAACAAAAAAAAACCCTATGTGTTAGGTAGCACAAAAAAAACCCTATGTGTTAGGTAACACAAAAAAACCCTATGTAGTAGGTAACACAAAAAAAAACCTGTGTTAGGTAGCACAAAAAAAACCCTATGTAGTAGGTAACACAAAAAAAACGTATGTAGTAGGTAACACATATCTATGTAGTAGGTACTACAATTTCGTGTACCTTATTGTAAAGTGTTACCTTGAAATGCAATATTTTGTAGGTTAATCTAGCATGTATAGTCTCGCACAGCCAGACCAAACTACAGCTAGTAGCCTAGCATTTACATAACCTTAAATCAATTGGAAAACAAATAAACTCTTGCACTTGTCTTTGATTAGCCTATGTACTAAATCACATTCAGAAATAATTATGGCCTCCAGTAATGTGGTTATTGAAGCCAAAAAACGAGTAACCCCTGACTGCAGCTTGCAGATCGAGGAGGAGCTAAATGTGGGCTGGTCAAAACGTTTCACCCTGCGCGAAGAATGTGCGATGCACATAGCCCGTGACTGTAGGTTGTGAACCAGCGGGGAGTTCTGAATGAAGTGTGGCCGACCCAGAGTCACTGTTGGCGGGTCTGGGTTGAGGCCGTTGGCCCTAAATTTTTAACCAAATAGTAGCCTATTTCTGTGTGTGAGATTGGGTGTGTGTCTCCCTTTTCTAACCTCTCCCTGTCACCTTACCCTAACCCTAACCACCGAGCTGTGATGCCTGAACATAATCGCCAATTTCAGGAAAACATAGGGCTGTGGTGGGACCAACAGGCTGTGGGAACATAGGCCTATTGATGACCCCGACCAAAACCGACAACCGAGTCACGGTTGGCGGGGCTGGGTTGAGGCGTAATGCCGGGAGCCGGAGGTTGTGAAACAGCGGGGCGTTCTGGATGAAGTGTGGCCGACCAAGGGTCACTGTTAGCGGCGCTGGGTTCAGGCACACGGACGGGGGCCGGCCTGGAAGTGGCGAATGAGCTTGGAGTTATGGATGTGGCCGAGTTAGAGTGAGTTAAAGTGGGTCTGGGGGTCCTCACAGTGTCCCCTTGAAAAACATACATTCAAACAAACATACATATAGTAGGAATATTAAACCTAGATATATAATATGTATATAGGCATGTCAAATATAATATTATCGTTATATTCAACACAACAATGTGCTGCCGGATCTGCGCCACCAGATGGCACCCCCAAGCTCGAGTGAAATGTTTTGACCAGCCCACATTTAGCTCCTCCTCGATCTGCGAGCTGCAGTCAGGGGCACTTGCAAAAAACTGGAGGTCTGCGGGCCGGCAGACGTAGGGGACACCTCTGTTCAGGTCAAGATAGTACAGGTCCCAGCCAAATTTGAAGCCATCACTGCTAAGCTATCTGTGCTACCCCCAGCTTCTAATACCAGTGAAATTAAAGCACACTGCAAACACAGTCAAACAACACCTATAGGCCCACACACAGCTACTAAATATAAAAAAAAATTATTAGTTTTTAACTCACCATTTGACTTTACTTTTTTACGAGGAAAGTATTAATCCTGTGCGCTTCATAAATACACCTGCTTATTTTACAGCCTAGACAGACACCTGAGACATGCTGCTATCAATGGTGGATTTGAAAGAACCACCACATTATACAATTTATCATGATTTAACAGCAGCAGCTATTGCCATTTACATAGGCTAATTGGGGCAACTATGGGGAAAAAATGCGCCGCAGGACGCAGTTATTTTTAAACAAAGTTTTCCGAGGAGCACTTGAATGTTGCATTTGCCGTCGCACATCTCGCCCCGACCTTCCTCATAAAGTAGCAGCACTGGAGTCACAAAACTCCGAGACCAACCCAACAAAATGGATAACGAGACAAACTTGTGATTATTAAACCAAAAACACAAGACGATGCAGGCTAAGTTCCAGATGTGCACTTCACAAAGCCAAGCCAGACTATTGCTGTGGGCTTGACCTGTCACAAGAGGTGAATGTATGAAGCGCACGGTATACAAGGATTAATATTTTCCTCGTAAAGAAGTAAAGTGAGTCAAATGGTGAGTAAAAAACTAATCAAATTTTTTTATTTAGTAGCTGTGGGCCTGTGTTGTTTTACTGTGTTTGCAGTGTGCTTTAGCCTAAATAATTTCACTGGTATTGATTTAGTCAAACTTTTACTTTACACCATCTACATAGCCTATTGTGTGTGTGTGTGTGCGTGTGTGTGTTCGTTTGTGTGTGTGTGTGTGTGTGTGTGTGTGGGCGTGCGTGCGCATACGCGTAGCCTACTGACCTCACTCTCTGTCCATGGTGCTGAAACACCGTTTCTCTACAATATGCATTGTGAACGTGAGATGAAGGCCAATAGGTTGTATTTTAGTGGTGAGTGTGAGGGGCCCTGTACACGGTGAAAACGTGACAGTTTTCCCATTTTTTTTTTTTTAAACGGTTCAGACCCAAATTATTTGAAATATTCACTCGTACACATGTTTTCAGAGGAAACGGGCCGAAATCGTTGTTGTAAGCATGCCAAGCCAATAGTCAGCGGTGACACTTAGCATATTAGATTGCTCTTCCGGTACAATTTGATGCATAAAACCTTACTGTAACCGAAAATTAATGCCATTAACGTTCATAAAGCGGTTGGTGTAAGCTTGGGGTTACAAGTAATGTAAATGACAAGCTTTCTGTCCTCTTATTTGCATTGAACTCATGAAAACAGAAGACATGCTGATAGTGAAGGGGCTTTGTGAGCGGCTACTTTCCTGTTAGGCGTACTTCAAAATAAAAGTCAACTCACGTGTGTCCAGTGAAACTCTATTAATGTTTAGTCAGTGAAATGCTTTTACTGTGAAGCAGTAGCCTTAATGCTCCTTTTGTTGAACAGTAGCCTAACTTAACCGCTGCGTGCTGATAGTGTTTTTTAATGTAGAGAGAGCCGTGTCCCTGGCATAAAGAAGTGAGACACGTTTATTTTGCTAGAAAAACAGGCAGAGCACAAATCTTTCCCCAGCCAAAGTGGCGGTGGTCTCAATAACTTACTGCGGTAATCGCTTGGACTAAATTGGCGAGTGTTAGCCTATATTTTAGCCCTGCACGACACTCTCCGCTGATCTCAGTGATGGTGCCGTGTAGACACTGTGCATGTTGTCTTCTAACTTTATAACTCGCTTGTGGGTATTTTGACAGCAAATGTTATAGACTACGCATGTGTGAGGTTGGAGCCATGACGTCGTCAGCGTTACATACAATTAAACGGGGGATCTGGGGGTCCTAGCGACTTTATAAACACCAAAATTAGTTGTTCACATCATTGTGCACTTTCACATTTTAGCCAAAGAAAGGAGGATGCCTTGCTGCTTTCATCTTTACTAACATTTAAGTAAAAATAAGACTGGAGAAAATTCAATGTGCCGCTACCATACAGTCTTTGACCGCTGACAGCCAGCGGAAAAATGAAAGGAAGTTTTCCTTCTTGTTGAGGTGATAGCTGACCATTATCGTCTCTCTTGCATGAAATGACCTACACTTGAATGATCTTGAACGCTCAAAAAAATGTATTTACATTTGAAACGGATTATGCAGATTAAGTTTTTCTAACTTGGCATCTAATTACGCTACTAAGGGTACTGACATACTTTTAATCCGCTTTTTGCTTCGTTATCCAGTGGAGATTTAAGTACCACTCAATGTAGCTGTTTGTCATAGCGACGCCACATGAAAGCAACGCCTCTTTCACATTCCCCGTTCGTCAGCTACCAAAGAGAGGAACGTCTGCACCTCATTAGCTAACCACAACATGTTTTTTTCGGTTTGCCATATTCTTGCTCCAGAGGGCACATCATCATCATTTAGGCCTATTGTATGGAGGGGCAACCTAGGGCACTCATTCATTTTTGTTCACGTGTAAAGGGAAGCCAATAAGGCACTTTCTCTCATTTTCACCACCATAGAGGGCACTTAAGCAACACTTTTTCAACCATGGGGGCACCAGACAGGCAGAAGGGCACTAGAAGGGCACCAGAAGGGCACTAGAAGGACCAGACGGCAGAAGGGCACTGGAAGGGCACTAGAAGGACCAGACAGGCAGAAGGGGACTATCAGGGCACTATAAGGGCACTAGAAGGACCAGGCGGGCAGAAGGGGACTATCAGGGTACTAGAAGGACCAGATGGGCAGAAGGGGACTATCAGGGTACTATAGGGGAAACTAAAAGGGCACCAGACGGGCAGAAGGGGACTATAAGGGCACTCATTAAGGCACGTCATTGAATTTTCTTGTTCTAGAGGGGTTAGGTTAACCCTAACCCTAACCCTAGAGGGCACATCATCATAATTTATTGTATGAAGGGGCACCCTAGAGGGCACCTAATCCTGTTTTGCACGTGAAAAGGGCAGCCAATAAGGCATTTCCTCTCGTTTTCGCCACTCTTGAGGGCACTCACCACAGCTACCAGCCAATATCCACATCCTAGCAGTGGAGCTGCAGCTCACTACTGTGTGGGATTCTGCTCCTGATACTTTAGTCTAGCAGCAAGTGCTCAAAAAAAGCTTTAGTTTTCGAGATACCCCTACCCGAGGTAAAACAAACCTCAACAATGATTTTTTTTATCTTTAGAATGTCCTGTTCATGAAATTGATTCTTGAGCACTTTTATCTTTGGGCGAAATGTGTTTTTTTGGCTATTCTTTAGAACTACCCCAGTCCCTCAAAAAGAGCCAAATTAGGCCAATCCGAATAGGGGATATGTGACAAAAAAGCCCATAACTTGGGAATGCTCACTCTTTTCTTCACCAGATTTGCTGAGGTACTAACCAGGTGTCTGTCCCACATCACCAAAAAGTTAGAATGTAATTTACCAAAACATTTATTGAAATAGAGTCCTGTATACATAGCTTTAGTTTAGGCGGAAATGGTACTTTTGTGGTGATAGGAAAAGAGGGTTCCTTTACTTTTCTCTCAAATATCACCAAAACATAAATCCCTGCCAAATATACCATTTATGTATTGTCTAGGATGCTATTTAACAATAACCAGTGGTTGTATGAAGATATCTATTACAGTTCAATTTCTAATGAGATTTTTCTAGAAGTACTCCTCCACTGAAATAGCCATATTAGGACATTCCGAATGGGGGATAGGTGGCTTAATAGCCTATAGTCCAGCAGATATGTGAATGCATTGTGCTTTTTATGATACAAACATGAGCTTTGGCACACTGATAGAGCATGCCCTAAGGAAGATTTTTGGCTATAGGGCCATCGCCAATTTTTCCTATGGCGCCCATGGCGGCCACTTTTAAAAATGGCCACCAGCAGCTCTTATAGTACCAGTAGCTTGGGTTGTAGAGCACCTAGGATCTTGATTATGGTGTCTAATCCTACATTTTCAAGGATGGACAAGGCAGTGGTGCTATTTAAAACATGCTAGAAATTACCCAAATTCATATATCTGGCATTCAGGGAACAAAATTGTGGTAAAACCTTCAAATATTAGCGGAGTTATGCATATTTTCATGAATTACAGAATCAGTTTGTTAAAGGAATTCTTTTATTAAACAACCCAAGTGTTTCAATAAAGAGAATCTGAGTCAGGCCTTCTTGAAAGCAGGTGAAGTTTTTACTTGCAACAGCAAATGCAAGGGAATCAACATGCATCACAAGTGTAGCTTACATGATTGAGACAACGAAATGAACAGTGTACAGAGATTATATGTAGTGAAGATGGTGTGTGCGAAAACACACTAGGTTTGTGTGTCCAGGTCATTGAGTTTCTTGCAAGATGAGTTTTAATTGCGCAGAGGTTCTTATCTGAGAACGGAATGTGGGAGTCTCTCTACCCCTTTCTGCAAGGACATTCACAGTACCTCTCTTGTGAGGTCAAACAAAGTTCATAGCAAGACAGTATGTAATGTGTTACCTTCATCAAAATGTTAGAATATATATAATGAAACAAAGTTTTGTTGACACAGTTCATGAGTTGTATGCTGACCTTATATTGTAAGCATATAAGGTCAATATACAACTAAAGTAAATATATTTTTGAAAGCCTGAACAATACATCAGTTTAGCCTGTTTGATAGGTTGATATTTTATCCGTGTAACCCACTCTGAGTAAGTCAACATTGCTCTAGGTACCGAAGGAGCTAAGTGATATAAACAGTTACCACAATGAAAGTACCAGGCAAGGTAAGTTGCAAGCAGTAACTTTTACTCACATAAAGTTGTAGGTAACACCCAAAACACGTATGCATATAAATCATTTTACAAAATTGGCCTAATTCTACTTGTACAAGAACGAGGAATGCAGTGCTACTATTTACAACATGCTAAACTACATACATACTGGCATTCAGGGAATTAAATAACAATAAAACCATCAACACATTTATAATTATTTCTGAAAATACTACACGGGAGGAGAACAAGATGGCTGCAGGTGGGACAGGTGTGTTCACAGCTCTCCTACTATACACTTTCTGTGTTGGTTTCATACCATCTAAAGTTGAAATGGACCTCAAACATGCTGACAACAAGCAACAACGTTCATTCTATGGAAAAATGTTGTTCAACAGTATGGATCTACTCTTCAAACAAACAAACAACAACGCCAAGCCAAACATTGGCTATGGGAAACACCTTGACAATGCCAGTGGACATGCTTGGTTTTTCGAGCTAAAAGAAACTCATCCAGACTTCCATCACGTATCTGGGATACAATATAAAGCCTAGAGAACAGGGAGCAGTCACTCTTCAGGGATGAGAGCTGTTGTTAGGACCTGGAATTCTCTCGGACTGGAGGCCGGCTGAATAAAGGGAGGTTGTTCCTTTTGATGTGTTCTTTGATTGACTTTGTCTGGTTGACCAGGCGTTCACTGACATACTGGTCCCGTCCAAGTTTCTCAACCTGGTTGACAGTGTCAATGACTGCTTCATCTGCAACGTCCCTAGTATCTAATACAAGAAGATCTACAGTGCTCTTTTCACAGAATGGATTGCCCATGTCTTCTACACTCTCCGACCACTTTATGAGGTACACCTGTTCAATTGCTTATAAAAACAAAAGACAACATGCTGAAGTTAAAACTGAGCATCAGGATGGGGAAAAGGGGGTTTAAGCGACTTTTTATATGGCATAGTTGATGGAGCAAGGCAGGATGGATCCATGCTTTCATGTTGTTTACCCCAAATTCTGACCCTACCATCTGACTTTCGCAACCAAATCAAGACTCATCAGACCAGTCAAGACTTTTCTAATCTTTTATTGTCCTGTCTTCTGCTGCTGTAGCCCATCTGCTTCAAGGTTGGTCACGTTTTGCGTTCAGAGATGGTATTCTGTATACCCTGGTTGTAACGAGTGGTTATTTGAGTTGATGTTGCCTTTCTATCATCTTGAACCAGTATGCCCATCCCCCTCTGACCTCTGACATCAACAAAGCATTTTCATCCACACAAATGTCGCTCACTGGATATATTTTTTTTTGGGCCATTCTCTGTAAGCCCTAGAGATGGTTGTACATGAAAATCCCAGTAGATCAGCAGTTTCTGAAATACCCAGACCAGCACTTTTGGCACTATCAACATTAACATGTTCAAAGTCACTTAAACCTCCTTTCTTCCCCATTCTGATGCTCTGTTTTAACTTTAATAAGTTGTCCTGTTCAGGTCCTAAATGCATTGAGTTGCTGCTATGCGATTGGCTGATAAGTTTTATGTGTTAACAAGAAAACCGCTGTACCTAATAAAGTGGCCGGTGAGTGTATAGCGCTAGTTAGTTCTTTAACTTCTCTTGCAAACACCAATTGTGCATGTTTGGTCTACTCGACATCAGGATGTGTGTCCTACAAGTGGACTGGTATCCATCTGGCATAGTGGGTGTGTTCCAAAGCAAAGAACCAAGGCACGATCTTGGTCAGGCCATCTATATAGAGTAGGAAGTTGGCCTCTCTTATTGATCGCACATGGATAATTTAATCTAGCTGCAGGACAATGGACCAGAAGTGGAACTGGGGACATGACAAAGCTCTTTCACTACACCAGTCTTCTAAGGACAGAGGATTATTACCCTCCTCCAGGTAATTTATGTACTTGGTGAAAGCCCTCTGCAGGAGAAGATATAGGCTGCTGGCTGTGACCTGATGAGCATGGCAGGGGCGTCACGTGACAGGCGGGTGATAAAGGAATCGGCTGTCCCTGTTGAAGCAACTCCAGCTTGCACAAGTGCTCCTGTCCACACGCTACCTTCCAAGATGACGCCAAGTACCTTGACTGCTGCCATCTCAATGTGGAACCCACCAAACATCACAATAAAGTTATCTTCACCATGAGCTGCTGGCCAGGTCCACTGGATTTGTTTTGCCACTGCATACAGAGGTTGATCCAGATTGATGATTGATACCTGACCAGGATTCAGAATATCCACTGCCTTCTTCACCACATTCATAGAATGGCGAATCATGGCAAACGGTTTTGGCTTGGTCATAGAAAAGGGGAAGTACACACTACATTATTTGGTGTTAACAATGTTGTTATGCTTCAGTATGATTATTGTATAACATTTACACCTAGTGAGATCCACTGTGAAGATCCCTCTCCATTCAGAGCTCCCGGTGTGATCCTTCCAGGACGAGGAACCGACTCATGAAATACTCCACATGTGGTAGGGACGTACCAGTCGCCAGGATACACACATCCATTGGACTGCTACACACATCCTTTCCAAGAACTGTCACAGGACCAGTTACAGACAGTTTAACAGAGAACCACTGACAGTGATTGATTAAACCGAAGGGATCACAAAACATACAGACAAAAATGATTATTGACAACACTTATTATTATTATTATACACTTATTATTATTATTCATCATCATCATCATCTTCAACCGCTTATCCGAAATCGGGTCGCGGGGGCAGCAGCTTGAGCAGGGAACCCCAAACTTCTCTTTCCCGGGCCACTTCAACCAGCTCTGACTGGGGGATCCCGAGGCGTTCCCAGGCCAGCGTGGAAATATAATCTCTCCACCTAGTCCTGGGTCTTCCCCGAGGCCTCCTCCCAGCTGGACGCTCCTGGAACACCTCCCTAGGGAGGCGCCCTGGGGGCATCCTTACCAGATGCCCGAACCACCTCAACTGGCTCCTTTCAACGCAAAGGAGTAGCGGCTCTGCCCCGAGTTCCTCACGAATGACTGAGCTTCTCACCCTATCTCTAAGGGAGACGCCAGCCACCCTCCTGAGAAAGCCCATTTCGGCCGCTTGTACCCGCGACCTCGTTCTTTCGGTCATTACCCAGCCTTCATGACCATAGGTGAGGGTAGGAACAAAGATCGCCCGGTAGATCGAAAGCTTTGCCTTACGACTCAGCTCTCTTTTCGTCACAACAGTGCGGTAAAGCGAGTGCAAAACCGCCCCTGCTGCTCCGATTCTACGGCCAATCTCACGCTCCATTGTTCCCTCACTCGCAAACAAGACCCCGAGGTACTTAAACTCCTTCACTTGGGGTAAGGACTCATTCCCTACCTGTAGTAGACAATCCATCGGTTTCCTGCTGAGCACCATGGCCTCCGATTTAGAGGTGCTGATCCTCATCCCAACCGCTTCACACTCGGCTGCAAACCGATCCAATGAGAGCTGAAGGTCACAGGCCGATGATGCCATCAGAACCACATCATCCGCAAACAGCAGAGATGAGATCATCAGACCACCAAACTGCAACCCCTCCCCACCACGACTACGCCTTGATATCCTGTCCATAAATATCACAAACAGGATTGGTGATAAAGCGCAGCCCTGGCGGAGGCCAACCCCCACCGGAAACGAGTCTGACTTACTACCGAGAACCCGTACACAGCTCTCGCTTTGAGCGTACAGAGATTGGATGGCCCTGAGAAGAGACACCCTCACCCCATACTCCCGCAGCACCCCCCACAGTATCTCCCGGGGAACCCGGTCATAAGCCTTCTCCAGATCTACAAAACACATGTAGACTGGATGAGCAAACTCCCAAGCTCCCTCTAGGATCCTTGCGAGAGTGAAGAGCTGGTCCGTTGTTCCACGGCCAGGACGGAATCCGCATTGTTCCTCTTCAATCTGAGGTTCGACTATCGGCCGAACCCTCCTTTCCAGCACCTTGGAGTAGACTTTGCCGGGAAGGCTGAGAAGTGTAATACCCCGGTAGTTGGAACACACGATCTGGTCCCCCTTTTTAAAAACAGGAACCACCACCCCGGTCTGCCACTCCTTCGGCACTGTACCCGACTTCCACGCAATGTTGAAGAGGCGTGTCATCCAAGACAGCCCCTCCACACCCATTGCTTTCAGCATTTCTGGACGGATCTCATCAACCCCCGGGGCTTTGCCACTGTGGAGTTGTTTGACTACCTCAGTGACTTCCACCAGGGAAATTGACAATGATCCCCCATCAGCCTCCAGCTCTGCCTCCAACATAGAGGGCGTGTTAGTCGGATTCAGGAGTTCCTCAAAGTGCTCTTTCCACCGACCGACTACCTCCTCAGTTGAGGTCAACAGCGTCCCATCCTTACTGTACACAGCTTGGATAGTTCCCCGCTTCCCCCTCCTGAGGTGCCGGACGGTCTTCCAGAAACACTTTGGTGCCGACCGAAAGTCCTTCTCCATGGTTTCTCCGAACTTCTCCCACACCCGCTGCTTTGCCTCTGACACGGCAGAAGCTGCAGCCCTTCGGGCCTGTCGGTACCTTGCAACTGCCTCAGGAGTCCCCCGAGATAACATATCCCGGAAGCACTCCTTCTTCAGTCGGACGGCTTCCCTGACCACCGAGGTCCACCACGGCGTTCGAGGGTTACCGCCCCTTGAGGCACCTAAGACCTTGAGACCACAGCTGCCTGCCGCGGCTTCAGCAATGGAAGTTTTGAACATCGACCACTCGGGTTCAATGCCCCCAACCTCCACAGGGATGCTAGAAAAGCTCTGCAGGAGGTGCGAATTAAAGATCTCTTGAACAGGGGCCTCCGCTAGACGTTCCCAGTTCACCCGCACTACCCGTTTGGGCTTACCAGGTCTGTCCAGAGTCTTCCCCCACCCTTTGACCCAACTCACAACCAGATGGTGATCAGTTGACAGCTCTGCCCCTCTCTTCACCCGAGTGTCCGAGACATGCGGCCTCAGATCAGATGATACGATCACAAAATCGATCATCGACCTTCGGCCTAGGGCGCTCTGGTACCATGTACACTTATGAGCATCCTTATGTTCGAACATGGTGTTTGTTTTAGACAAACCATGACCAGCACAGAAGTCTAACAACAAACGACCACTCGGGTTCAGATCAGGGAGGCCGTTCCTCCCTTATTATTATTATTTTCAAATAATGAACAGTATATGCATATGTGTTTTGGGTGTTACCTACAACTTTATGTGAGTAAAAGTTACTGCTTGCAACTTACCTTGCCTGGTACTTTCATTGTGGTAACTGTTTATATCACTTAGCTCCTTCGGAACCTAGAACAATATAAGGTCAGCATACAACTCATGAACTGATTCTGTAATTCATGAAAATATGCATAACTCCGCTAATATTTGGAGGTTTTACCACAATTTTGTTCCCTGAATGCCAGATATATGAAGTTGGGTAATTTCTAGCATGGTTTAAATAGCACCACTGCCTTGTCCATCCTTGAAAATGTAGGATTAGACACCATAATCAAGATCCTAGGTGCTCTACAACCCAAGCTACTGGTACTATAAGAGCTGCTGGTGGCCATTTTTAAAAGTGGCTGCCGTGGGCGCCATAGGAAAAATTGGCGTTGGCCCTATAGCCAAAAATTTTCTTTAGGGCATGCTCTAACAGTGTGCCAAAGCTCATGTTTGTATCATAAAAAGCACAATGCATTCCAGGGCTGTACGCTTATTTTTTTAGGTGGTAGCACTGGTGCTAGCAAGCAAAAAAATTCAGTAGCACAAAAATAAATTTGGTAGCACATGATCGAAAACTTGCATAACCTTAACCCTTGCATTTCGCTCTAATTACCTTTGAGCATGTTATCTTTGTCTCATTTGAGATTCTCAATTAATATGATATCCTAGTGTGTGCAGTAATAATTATGGAAAAATTAATAGGGTTGCACTGATTGCAATTTAGACAAAAGAATCTAACCTGCCAATTGCAATTTTTTGCTGATTCAGAATTATTATTATTATAATGTCCTTCTGTTAATTAAAACCAAACTTTAAAACATTAAACATAGCCTATTAAATAAATAAGTATACATATTGGTACAATTTAGGATAAATTAAATAGGTTGTTGTGAATGTGTTGGGAGTAGCTTTTCAGGGGCTTATTTAAAACTTTGTTTAAATAGACTAGGCTACTGTTGACTGCTCGCTGCAGCTGAAGGAGTTGCCTTTCAAGCTAGTAAAAAGCGTTAACTTCCTGTTCAAAATAAAAGTCAACTCACGTTTGGCTAGTAACAGGCTTTTATTGTGAAAGCACACAGGAAATGTTCTGTTTGTACACACGCTAACTTTTTTTTTTTAACCTTTATATATACAGGTAAATCCCATTGAGACCGAAGACTCCTTTGCAAGGGAGACCTGTTTTCCTTTCCCACGTTACCATTCACACACCGATAGCAGGCTAACTATCGACATTCAGACTAGGCAAGGTGGGTGAAGTGTCTTGCCCAAGGACACAACAACCATGACACAGGTGGCAGGGCGGGGATAATGTGCCGTCTCCTTCCGGTAATTACCGTTGGTGAAGTTTTTATACCTAGAATCGCTGCACGAGCACATATCCCGAGGACACACATCTTTCACCAGCCAAAGTGGAGGGTGGACTCAATAACTTACTTGCCTAAGTCTACATTTACCCCCATTTGGAGTGTTAATGTAGAGCCCTCTAAGCAGTGTTGTGCAGCGCTCCTCTGTGTTTCAAAGACAGCCTCTCCTTATTAGTAGCCTGTCGCATGAGTGCGAATGGATTTGTATTCATCATCGCACGTGATCAATTTCAGTAGCAAATGCGATCAAAACTGTCGCACTGTACAGCCCTGCATTCACATATCTGCTGGACTATAGGCTATTAAGCCACCTATCCCCCATTCGGAATGTCCTAATATGGCTATTTCAGTGGAGGAGTACTTCTAGAAAAATCTAATTAGAAATTGAACTGTAATAGATATCTTCATACAACCACTGGTTATTGTTAAATAGCATCCTAGACAATACATAAATGGTATATTTAGCAGGGATTTATGTTTTGGTGATATTTGAGAGAAAAGTAAAGGAACCCTCTTTTCCTATCACCACAAAAGTACCATTTCCGCCTAAACTAAAGCTATGTATACAGGACTCTATTTCAATAAATGTTTTGGTAAATTACATTCTAACTTTTTGGTGATGTGGGACAGACACCTGGTTAGTACCTCAGCAAATCTGGTGAAGAAAAGAGTGAGCATTCCCAAGTTATGGGCTTTTTTGTCACATATCTCCTATTCGGAATGGCCTAATTTGGCTCTTTTTGAGGGACTGGGGTAGTTCTAAAGAATAACCAAAAAAACATATTTCGCCCAAAGATAAAAGTGCTCAAGAATCAATTTCATGAACAGGACATTCTAAAGATAAAAAAAAAATCATTGTTGAGGTTTGTTCTACCTCGGGTAGGGGTACCTGAAAATCTGAGGGCCCCTCCTACTAGCTGTTTATAGATTTTGCCACTGATGCTTCTAAAATTAAATTTTTTCATTTATTTTGGTAACACTTTATTTTGATAGTCCAATGTTGACACTCAGCAAGCCATCAGTTGCATGTCAACAGTGAATGAGTTGATATTCAACAGAATTATCTCAACAGATAAGTAACATGTATTCAACTAACTGCTAGTTAACTATAAGTTGCACTATAGTAGATTTTGTGTTGCATGTCAACAGGGAGTTAGTTGATATTCAACAGAACTGTCAACAAATATGTAACGTGGATTCAACTGTCAGTTAACCACAAGAACATTTTATTTTGTTAAACGATTTTACAAAAACTGTCTGCAACAGACGATATAATTTTTACAACATGTTATTTACCAATACTCAACTTACATTCAGTAGAGTGTCAACTTCTGATACGTTGACTTTCAACTGTCCCCCCAAACACAAGGAACATATCTCATCTAATGAATGAACAGTCAACCCTCTGTTGATCATTGTTGTTCATTGTAAAATAAAGATAAGAAAATGTTAACAATCAATATGTAGGCAACCTATGTGTAGTGGACTATATGTTGATTGTCAACTAATCTATAAATGACTGTCATCAGTAGATATTCAACTTTGTAAACAGGTTTTAGGACTATCAGATTAAAGATTAACAGTTGAGTGTCAACTTCTAGTAAGTTGACTATCAACAACAGTCAACTACCAAACTTTTCCTATGTTGCTCTGTTAATAGTTTGTAGACACTAAACTGTTCTCAACAGTTTTCACTTTAATTTGATAGTCCTAAAACCGGTTTACAAATATTTAGGTGAATATCGACTGATAGTTTGTTGACAGTCATTTATAGATTAGTTGACAATCAACATATAGTCAACTACACATAGGGTGCCTATGGGGGATGACCAGCAGTAAAATTCCACAGGTCGGACTCGAACCCGCGACCACTGAAATGAAGGCCAAAGTCAATATGATACGTGCTCTATCCACTACGCCACCGGAGCGCCCCGATTGTTAAAGAGGACCTATGATACTTTTTGACTTTTATGACCTATAAACGTTGTAATAATGATTTATAGTCATGTTTAACCATACTAGCTTATCAAATAATGACGTACATGCATTTAGACGTATTCCCTGCTGACCGTTTGGGGTGGCTGTGCAGAGCACTAAACACTAGGGCAGCCGGTCGAGAAATCACGTGTTCAAATCGTTTCAGAATTTCCTGATATTCTTGTCGTCACGAAAAGCGGATGTTTCCATGTATGGTAATGCTGCAACCTGCTGCTCAGGCAAGCTCCGGCCATGCCCCCACCTTCCTGCTCTCAAATCTCCCCGCGCGCTGCTGAAAGTGTTCCGGAAGGAAGGTAACCAATCACAACGGAGTGGGGTTTGCAGGAGGGGGGGGGGGGAAGGGGCGGAGAAGCACAAAGCCGAGTGTGGAGAGAGACTGCTGTGCTCGCTCAGATGAGAGGAAGAGTTTCCCGAAAATCTACATGGTTTTTTGTGATGTGATTCGTGTCAGGTTGCTCTATGGCAGCTCTCTATTTTAACAAGAAATTAAGACCAGAAAAGTAGTATAATAGGAGATCTAGGAGACATATTCTTATCTTTATTTTACAATGTAGGATAAACATAGGGTTGACTGTTTATTCATTAGATGAGATATGTACCTTGGGAGTCGGGGGACAGTTGATAGTCAACTTCTAGAAGTTGACACTCTACAGATGGTTAGTTGAATATTTGTAAATAACATGTAAAAATTATAATGTCTGTTGCAGATAGTTTTTGTAAAATCGTTTAACAAAATAAAATGTTCCTATAGTTAACTGGCAGTTAGTTGAATGCATGTTTCTTATCTGTTTAGATAGTTCTGTTGAACTCATTCACTGTTAACATGCAACTGCATATCTACTGATAGCTTTTTGAGTGTCAACAGTGGACTATCAAAATAAAGTGTTACAGAATTTCCTGAAGGGAGAAACTACAGAAGGAAAATACAGGAAGAGATTGTCTCCCTCATCCCATTATGCATAGCATAGCTGACTACAGGAGATCCTTACACAGTGCTTCATGCAGTTGGGTTGGACTCAGACCCTGTTTCCATCTGGTTTTAAGATGTAGTTAGCAGTCCCCTCCCTCGTCCCTACGTCACCACATTAATGCAATGCGGTCTTCAAGCAGCGAGTTATCTAGCATCATCTCAGATCCATAAGTGTGATAAAACATGATAAAAACCATCAAAACAGACATTGGGAAGGATTTTTACCTGCTCCGCCATTGTAGGCGCATACACATTCACCCATCTGTCGCTCTGCACGTGCACCGGCACTGAGACGGTGCCGGTTTGTAGCGTTCTCTCTTCTGATTGGATATCAGTAGTGGGATCCCGGAAAAGTTTATTTGCCGATTACATGCAGAGCGAGTGACTGAGAGATCGACTTTATGAAACGCGCACACTATATAAGTGATCACTGTACAAATAAAGAGCGATTTCACACTTATATTAACATAAATAAATAGCTTACTTCATCTTTAAGTGATGCACATTGGCATATTTTTATATATAAAGCTCTGACTGGAAAGCTACCACTCTATCTGACAGAAATGCTGCTTATTTCAGATGGGCTTTATCAAACCCGCTCAACTGACATGATCATGTTATATGTCCCCTATGCCCGGTCTGAGCTTGGTAAAACCGCTTTTAGCTATAGTGCCCCTGACTCCTGGAACAGCCTACAACATACAATTAAAATAAATACACTCATATCTGTTAACCAATTTAAAAGTATTATTTTGAATCAACCCCTCCACACTTGTAACTGTTTTAATTAGGCTATTATTTATTTCATTCAATTGATCTGAATGTTTTAAATTGTTGTTGTCTGTGTGTGTGTGTGTGTGTGTGTGTGTGTGTGTAAACTTGTTATGTATTTTCATTGTATATTGTGTATCTGTACTCGACGTCATTGTAAAAGAGGGTCACCCCTCAATTGATCTTTCGAGGTTAAATAAAGGTTACAAACAAACAAACAAACAAGTGTTATCAGATTTACGCAATGAAAACAGAGGACAGAAAGCTTGTCATTTGCAATACTTGCAGATGCAACTACGTTCATGAGGCTTCTATAAAAGCTGCATGAACGTTGCAGCCGCCAGTGATGCATTTTCAATGTATTTCCACTCTGCAGGGGCTGGCAGTTGAGTAGGAGGTCCCTAATGTGGACAAGAGTCACATAGCAGATGTATCCTGAGGCTGTGGAAGTCCGACTTGGCCCCCCAATTTGAAACCTGGCTGAGGGAAATGGTGAGCTGTCAGGTCACCCCCATAAATTCCACGCTATATTAGGCACTTAGGGAACCAAAAGGTGTGAGGTTTGCCCCAGTTTTGTTTTTGTTTTTGCTTTGTTTTGTTTCTTGTGTACTTATAGCTTATTTTCTTAATCATTTTGTCTTAGTTATTTATTTCACTTTTTTTCTGTATTCCTTGTCTGTTTATGTGAGGAAGGGTGTTGGGTGTTGTGTATGTATTGTATGTGTTTACTTATTCTGTTTATTTTTTTGTCCATATGTAAAAAAAAACATAAAACCACTAAAATAAAAAAAATAAAAAAGAGTCACATAGCTGTTTACACTACTATTTGAATGCGGACACATCGGACACAAGCAACGTAAACCACCTCCGAATGTGGTTTATGTGATCCGATCTCAATGCGTCTTCAATGCGCCCTGAGAGTGTTTCCACCTGTAGTTAGAGCTGTGCACTTGTGTTCTGGGGCCTATTTCAGGTAGCTGGTTTTACATACTCTGGGTTTAATCCTGCGCTCTGAGTTGGTCAACTCAGAGCGCAGGGTTGACGAGCAACTCTGGGTTTTCGGTTTCAGAACAGTGGATCAGCGTTGGGTTAATCAACTCTGAGCGTGTTCACTCTGGGTGGAGCGTGTGCATAAAAGCCATCGTCAATGGATCGCTGAAAACATGATTCACCATGGAAACAGAAGAAACAAATGCTTGATCCTCTCACTTCTCCACTTCTCAAAAAAGAAAAAAAAAACTTCTCCGCTCCTCCCACTAGAGTAAGAAATATTCACTTATGAGCTTATGGAGAAGAATGAACGGGGATAGTCTCATAACTCTGATCTAATCACTTCGGCAATTCAGAAAAAAAACGGTGCAAACGTTTTTTGTCAAGAGCATCATTGCTTCCGTATGAGAAGCAAGTCTATTTTAAGAATTAAGTTACGCATATCAGCAGCAACAAAATTATAAAGCTGCCGCTGCACAGCACTGCTGACAGTGTTTTATATTCGCTGTAACCTATTATGTAGGCCTAGGCAAGCTATAATAGGCCTACTGTGCAGTAAACAGACTGTCGCTTCTTTTAAATGGGGAGTGAAAGATATTAACGTTTGACACATAAGGTGACAGTTTCCATTGCAGATCCTGATTGTTTTATTACCAGATCCCTTGTTCTCTAGTGATCACAGTTTAAATTATTATATTATTTCTATATTCATATTAGGCTATTTAACGAGGCTTGTCTGTGACTTTGGGATGACACAAGTGAACAGTAACGATCGCGTGCAGCCGCAGAATTACATTTCAACCTGACATAAATAGCCTATGTTCAGTGGCACAGGTGTTAAAAAACTACTGATAATGATACAAATAAATAACGAGATACATACAATACAATAGGTTTATTAATCTGAATGTAAAGCATGCTCACGATGTGTAAAGTGGCCGCATATGAACGAACGAGGGCTGAGAACAAGGCTACTGATCAAATGATCGATCAAACGTAAAATCATCAGGAAATGATAAAAACATCCCGATGGAGATTTCTATGGAGTGATTTTGCTTTAAACTGTACAGGGTTGCGTTGTGACAGTGACTCTTTCTTCAGTCGGAGCTGCAGCGTAAAGTGAAAACAAACTCAGGGTAGGTCTAACCACCTATCCAGCAGGTTAGACCCACGGCGTATGTTGCCGCAGTAACTGACTCTCGGTTGCGCTGAACCTGCTTCTTGAAACGGAAAACCGAGAGTTTCCACTAACTCAGAGCGAACAAACTCTGGGTTGCCTCAAAACCAGCTACCTGAAATAGGCCCCTGATCACTCAAACCACATCTTAAAACCAGGTGGAAACAGGATCTCAGTCTCTTACGTTCTCACCACTAATGCACAGCACCAGAGTTGGTTTGGTAGCGTACCGAGACTGCCAACATGGTCTCTGTGCGCTTTGGAGGTGTGTTCTCACCTGCGTAACAGAAACGCAGCAAAAGTGGAAACGCACCCAAGTTTGTTTCAATTGAACCAAACACGGCAGGTGTGGGTTAAAGGCAGCAGCAGACGGCTGCTATCAGTAAGAAAAGCTGTGATAAACACCACCTGCTCAGTACCAACAGCACACAGACAGATTAGACAAAAGCTAAACAGAAAAATCTGACTACTTACTGTACATTAGATCAATGATAATGTTCCTCTGTCACTGTTGACAGAGTAAATAAGGCCATTTTCAGCCATAACAACATAAAAGTGTCAATGTGGTTTTAACAAATGGCCAAAACGATAACACATCCATCAATGTTGCTTTACAATTTCCCATACTATTGAAGTAAAGACTTTTCCCTAAATAAAAAGATAAAAACATGCAAAAACATTTTAATTTGTAATCCAAATTACACTTATACAAGGATTCAGGATATCAGCATTTCATTTCAGAGACCAAAGTCATAAAAACATCAAGAAAAAAATACAATCTGTACATGTTTTAGTTTACAGTCAGTAGCAGTTGGAGAGTACAAGAGTACAATAAGTCAAATCATCAGTAGGATCCCTTTTTTGTATTTAATCCACCACAACTGAGTATCAAGAAGTATTTTGCTACAAAAAAAAGGGCAAATCGCTGTTTTATTTTAGCAATCAGCTGCATGTGCAACATTGTGCTGTTAACAGCTTGAGGAACATAAAGCTACTCAAAAACTTCATGACAATTTGCCCATTCAAATTTTGAAGGTACAGGTGAATTTAAATCATGAAACAGTATTGGCACATTGGTACTGTATTGGCCCAAATTACAGTGCCTTGCAAAAGTATTCATACCCCTTGAAATTTTGGACATTTAGTCGCATTATAACCACACGCGTACATTTATTTTATTGGGATTTTATGTGATAGACCAACACAAAGTGGCGCATAATTGTGAAGTGGAATGAAAATGAAATGCGGTTTTACATTTTTTTTATATATTAAAAACTGAAAAGTGTGGCGTGCAAAAGTATTCAGTCCCCTGAGTCATTGCTTTGTAGAACCACCTATCCCTGCAATTACAGCTGCAAATCTATTTGGGGTATGTCTCTACCAGCTTTTCCCATCTACAGACTGACATTTTTGCCTATTCTTCTTTAAAAAATAGCTTGAGCTTCAGATTTAGCATCAGATTGGATGGAGAGCATCTGTGAACAGCAATTTTCAAGTCTTTCCAGAGATTCTCAATTGTATTGAGGTCTGGACTTTGACTGGGCCATTCTAACACATGACTATGCTTTGATTTAAACCATTCCATAGTAGATCTGGCTGTATGTTTAGGGTAGTTGTCCCCCTGGAAGGTGAACCTCCTCCGCAGTCTCAAGTCTTTTGCAGACTCTAACAGGTTTTCTGTTCTTTATTTGGCTCCATTCATCTTCCCATCAACTCTGACCAGCTTCCCTGTCCCTGCTGAAGAACAGGACCCCCAAAGCATGATCCTGCCACCACCATGTTTCACGGTGAGGATGGTGTGTATAGGGGGATGTGCAGTGTTAGTTTCCGCCACACATTGCATTTTGCATTCAGGCCAAAAACTTCAAGTTTGGTCTCATCTGAATATGAGCATGGCTTGTGGCAAGGGGTTGGAGGAAGGTGCTCTGGTCAGATGAGACCAAAAAGGAAGTGTTTGGCCTTAACGCAAAGTGCAATGTATGGCGGAAACTAACACTGCACATCACCCTGAACACACCATCCCCATCGTGAAACATGGTGGTGGCAGCATCATGCTTTGGGGATGCTTTTCTTCAGCAGGGACAGGGAAGCTGGTCAGAGTTGATAGGAAGATGGATGGAGCCAAATACAGGGCAGAAAAACCTGTTAAGAGTCTGCAAAAGACTTGAGAGTGGGGTGGAGGTTCACCTTCCAGCAGGACAACTACCCTAAACATACAGCCAGATTTACAATGGAATGGTTTAGATCAAAGCATAGTCATGTGTTAGAATGGCCCAGTCAAGGTCCAGACCTAAATACAATTGAGAATATCTGGAAAGACTTGAAAATTGCTGTTGACAGACGCTCTCCATCCAATCTGATGCTGAATCTGAAGCTTGAGCTATTTTGCAAAGAAGAATGGGCAAAAATATCAGTCTCTAGATGGGCAAAGCTGGCGGAGACATACCCCAATAGATTTGCAGCTGTAATGGCAGCGATAGGTGGTTCTACAAAGCATGACTCAGGGGGCTGAATACTTATGCACGCCACACTTTTCAGTTTTTTATTTCTAAAAAAAATTAAAACCATATTTCACTTTCATTCCACTTCACAATGATGCACTACTTTGTGTTGGTCTATCACATGAAATCCCAATAAAATAAATGTACGTGTTTAGTTTTAATGTGTTAAAATGTGGAAAATTCCAAGGGGTATGAATACTTTTGCAAGCCAGTGTATAATTATAATATTTTTTGAGAAAGAACCAGCTCCAACAGTACGCCTGGTACCAGACATTATGGGCATTGTGAGCATGATTAAGTTCATTTTATTGTGACATGAAAACCATTCAAAATCGTTCAACGTCTTAACTGTAGAAATGGAACTTTGATGGATTAATCTGTCGATTGGCAAAGAATTACAACTGCCTAAAAAAAACATACAGTTTATGACAGATATTCCAGTGGACTTACACAGCGTTCTTGTCTCGCCGTAGCAAACTAACATGGATTTGTTGAGTGTATTTTGTTGGCTTGTAATAATAATACTAGTTCAAATAGTTCTGAATAAAAAAAGCTACAAATAAAGATAGAGAAAAGTTGCAACGTATACAATTGTCCCTCTGTATTTAACACAATTAGTGATGTAAAAATTCATGTTTCTCACCCCAGACTGTTAGAAAGATGTATTAGCAGCCTCCTGCTTTGACATCTGGCTCAAAGAGTTCTCTAATACTTTATATATGGAGAAAATTTGTTATGAGATTTCAGGGAAAGCAGAGCAAAAACAGATATGTCAGCCTTTCCAAGACTATATAACAGTACTGAAGGGACCTTCATGACACCTCGTTGACTTTTTATTTTATGCTTAACATGTGCCTATAGTTTAAACACTGTCCTATGGGCCCACTCACACTAGTGCCATTTGCCTGTTCCGTGCTCAGCACGATTCAGCACGATTCCCCCCCCCCCCCCCTCCCCACTCCCCCCGCTGGCCCGTGCTCACACTGCTTGTGGCCTGGGCACACTTGCACCTTGCCTACGTCACCGTGCGCGTTTAGGATTTGGAGCATAGTCTTGTAGGCTATATGACTGTTTGTGAATATTTTCATCCGGCCAAATTTGCATCAAATATTCCACTTCCACATTAGAGCAACGAGAATCCTTAAGCTAAGCTATTGTTTTTTTTTTAATGTAGCCTTGACGTAATAGGTCGCGGTGGACAGTCTCATATTTGTGCAGCACGCTGTTTATTATTAATATAACGGCCCGTCATCAGACCATACGTACCGGATGGTTTTATACACATCGATCGCTCCATCAAATCCAAGTCAGAACTTTTTGTATGGGCAGAGATCGTTTTTTTAAGTGTCTTTATAAAGTTTCTTGTTGGTGTAGGCTACTGTTTCCTTATCACCGGACCGCGGTGCGTTATTTTGGGTTCGTCTCCACCGCCATGCGTAAAGGCAGTTATGAAAGCTGACGGGAGGAAAAAGAAAAAAATCATCTGACGAACGTGTGTAAACACGAAAACCTTTTTGCTTTGCTTTCTGCGCTCACCTAATTAGCTCTCTCCCTCTTTTATTAGCCCACACCTAGGCCTACACACACGTTAATTCTCACACATTATAGCTACAAGTCCAAGTGGTGGGCAATTCTGGTGCCGACTAGTAAGGCAGCGGACGTTAACGGACTATGCATCCTTAATAAATTCACGTCAGGAACGCCGCCTGTGCGCTTGCTTGTGCGCGTGTCATCTCATTAGCATCTGTACTTTGGCCACGGCACACCTCTCCCAAGTGTGCCGTGGCCAAGGGGCTGTTCCGTGCTGGAATACAAGTTGGCATGGTCACACTAGCCAAACGTTCTAGACTTTAGTATGCAAATGAGCTTTGGCACGGGGCCGCGGCCCTAGTGTGAGTGGCCCCTTAGAAACCTGTAAAGTAGAGTACGCTATGTGTTCACTTTTGTGTGTGTATGTGTTCTCAATTAAAAAATAAATAAAGATGTATTAGCAAAGTAGAAACTTTGCTTATATTAGTTGCAGATTCAGACATTACAGCGGTATGGGTTTGACTACATTTCAGGTCTCCTGTTTAAAATGACCAGTTATGTTCTGTTAAATCAAACATATGCTACATACCTTACCTAAACTGGGCTCCAATTCACTTAAAGCTGGGGTGGAGGACTTGGGGAGAAAATGGCAGTTGGTATAGAGATTCAAATTCAAATACCTCAACCGCTCCACTTCTTCTCTTTGGTCCCTCCCCTATGGTCCCTCCCTGACACACTCTACACCAGTGCTTCTCTTTTCTTTTTTTTTAAGTGCTAGCAAGCGCGATGTGTGCTTGTGTATGGTCATATCTGCGTGAAAGGCCGCGATTTGCAGTAAATAAATGTCGACATGTGTCTCCAAGTGTCTCTGTAGGCTATTTAAAAAGAAATCAAGCAAGTAGACTAATAATAACATTAATGAATTATTGGTTATCACATCACAGAAGGCCTGTTAGCCTATACTAATAAAAAAACACCACCTTAACTATGTTTACAGTTTAAAAATGTTTTGAATGAAATGCAAACCTCAGTGAATCATTTGCTCTTGTTTCTCTGTCCTGAGATTCACACAGACTGAGCAGTCTTGTTTAAATGTTACAAATTGAGCTAATAAACTGAACTTTGAATTTTTTTGCTGCAGAAGTTATCTCAGCTAATTTTTGTTATCTAATTTGATAATAAGGTGATTGTATGCAGAATGCTCGTGCCAGAAACTCATACAGTGGTTTTGTACAGATAAATAAATAAATATTAGCAGGTTCTCAATAGTATTTCAATTTACGGGGGCGCAACAAAAATTCTGTCCCGTAGGGGGGGCATGACAGAAAATAATTGAGAACCACTGCTCTACACCAACAAAGTCGTACCAAAGTAAATGGACATTCCCAACAGCCAATAAGAACAGAGAATCGGAGCCTCGCTCTGATTGGTCAAAGTGTACAGCTCATGTTAACTTTGACTAATCAGAAATCCTATACCCCAGCTTTAACCCTCTCCATACATATAACATTACTCAATTCATTGTCTTCACGATTCAAATTTTGATTTATTTGTCATTTCAAAAATCTCCATCTGTTTCTGCAACCAAACTCGCAGCAAATCTTCTCAGACTTCTTTGCTTGGGGCCTCTTGTTTCCTGCCGCTTCCTTTCTATTTTCTTTTAACAGCAAAAACAAATAAATATAAATGTTATTTTATATTTTATGTGTTTTCACAACTTAGCTTCCAGCTTCACTACATCCCATATGCGAAAGCACAGCAAGGACAAAGTGCATATTGACACTGCACTACAAATAACCCCTTCTGCTTATAAAATACTCCCAGATCCAAAAACATAGTTACTTAACTTCATGTGGCACTTAATGTCCTCAACTGTCTAGGAGTGGAAGCCAGGGGAGGCAGCCTTTCTTTATAGCAATTCAATCAAAACGTTGATGTTATTTGTTGTTGCATGATAGGAGTTTGCAGAGAACCAGTGTGTGAGAGCAGGCATGAAATTTAAACTTCTGATCTCTGAGTATTAACAGACTTTATAGTGTTTAAATTAAATGGTGTAGTGTTTAAATCTTCTGACTCAAGTTTGACATTTAATTGCTTCATAATGTCACGTTACACACAAAAATGATCGGTAAAATAAATGAATAGCCTATTTTCTGACAGCATTCCACTCTCTCCTTAATTGCAGTAACAGTTTTGCTTTCAGCTCTCTGTCTGCTGTTTTGTGATTATTCAGACTGACAAACTCTTCCTCTTGAGTGAGTGAAGTAAGTGCCCACTTTTTTTTTAACTCAGCTGCTCGCAATCAGTTTGTTTGTGTAAAGTTAGCGGCACAAGATCAGTCCATTCTGTGCGGAAGCAGAGTCAAATGACGGGTCATACGCCCCCTTTCATGGGGACGCACACAGAGCCTGAAGCTGAAACCCTCGTTCAACATAAGAGGTTGATAACTGCCTTCGTAGTACCGGTCAGCTCTGAGCGAGTGTTTGGGTTATGTTGAACCAGATCAAGAAAAGAGAGCCATGCTTTGTTGAGTTTGCTTTGTAGTACACCCCTCTGGTCCGTCTTATTCAAACCATTTAATTAAATTCAAGTTCACCAATATATCAAGGTTAAAGAGGTGACCTTGAAATTCTAGGTCAGCACTTTAACAGTCAGACTTGATCATCAGTAATAACTCAAAGATCATGATGATTGACATACCTCAGCTAATGCATTAATCGATGTGTTGTTCCTGTGTTAAATCAGGAATTACTGATAGTTCATAAAGTACTACATGAATGAATTCATGATGATTCATGTACCATTAATATAAAGTGTTACCAAAAGAGGGGTAACCTCAAACCAAAATGTATATTTTTGATTATATTTGATAACATTTGACATATTGGTATAGTATAGTATAGTTGAAGTTATCGACTGATTCAGAAGTAAAAAATCAAAGTAAACCCCTAGAGCCGTAGTTCCATCTTCGATCCAGTGTGACTCTATAAATGACTCACACATACCCACACACGTAAAGAGGTGGAATCCAAACAAACACACACACACACACACGTACACACACAAACACACACGTTATCATGGCAAAGTGCTCCAGTTGCCCTTGCAAAACACCAGGAGCTTAAAAGCAACTTACAGAATAGAGACTTAACACAATCAAATGAATGTACAAAAAGGCACATTTGACCCCAGTGCTCCTGTGAGATTCAAGTGTAAATGAGTGTCTGTAGCATTGCTGTCATAGCTTTTTCACCAGCATGGTGACAGATCCCCCTCGTTAAGCACTGTTCTGCCCTGTCACATTTGATGGCAAAAGAGCTCAAGATGATATTGTCCAGTAGACTGAATACTAGCCGGTGCCAGACCAAGGAGTCAGAATAGTTCCTAATGTCATCAACGGCTGTCAATGGGGCAACAAGTGTCTTTACAAGTTGTCCTGTTTTAACACAGAAGTGCCAATCCATACCCCCGTATAACCCCATATCCGCTTTCTCCTTAACTCCACCCACCACCTGAGCCTTTGAGTAAGGGTGGGGGGGAAAGGTTCAAGTTGCTAGTCTTCCCCTTCGCCGTACATGTCGGCTAGCTTACGGAAGCGTGGCCCCCATTCCCCCAGGTAGTCATAGTCCTGGTCTCCACTACTGGAGGCAGAGTGCAGCGAGCTGAGGGAGCCGGCACTGGAGCCACTGCCCTCATAGTCGAACACCAGCAGGGAGTCATAGGGCGGGGCCGTTGGGTCATTGTCTGCTGCCTGAAGGCCCTGAAGGCAGAGAGAGAAAAAGACTCTTTAGCAAAGAACAACTGTGCGTCATTAAAATCTGTAGGCTAATAAAGACTGTGAGAGAGAGAGATAGAGAGAAAGAAAGAGGATACAACTATTGCCTGATCTACAGTATATGGGGTTAAAAATAATAAACAAACACATCTATAAAAAAAAAAAAAAAAAAAACATCAAATTACTGTTGTTTATTATGGTTAAAATATCAATGCAAAGTAATGTGGCTTGTAACCTACGATATGAAACGTTTACTTTTCACTGTATTTTTGCTGCTGGACGCGCTCAAACTGACAAACAGGTTTTCTACCCTCTAATTGGCTCAATCCATCTTCCCATCAACTCTGAACAGCTTCCCTGTCCCTGCTGAAGAAAAGCATCCCCACACCGTGAGATGGACAGTAGGCAGTAGTGGAGTAGGAGGGATTATGCAGGAATATAGAAGAGAGGAGGATTTGGGTCAGGCTGGACAGATGCTGCCTCCAAGATTCAGCAGATTACTGAGCGTGGCCTGAATTTAAAACCACCAGACCCCTACTATACACACACAGACACACAGACACAGACACACACACACACAACACAAGCACACACACACACAAGTCTTTTGGACCCACATACAGTACATAGTTATTTGAACTGCAAAAAGGTTGAATGAAAATACCATTTTAGCTAAATACTACTTATCTTTTTTATATATATTATTTATAATTGTTGAAAAGTAGGCAGTAAATCTAAGCTGTGGAAATGTTTTTGTGCCACGTCTGTTGTCTTGTCACTCTGAAACTCAATGGGAGAGAATTAGCAGAGGCAGGGCAAAAAGCATTATCATGTCATGTCTGCCTAGATTAAGTTGTCTCTCTATCAGCTAGCTATGTCTGACAGCTGTAGCTCATTATTCCTATCTCCGCTTGGCAGTTGTCTTTTGGTAGTGCTGCATGCCCGACCGACTGACTGACTGACTGACTCTCTCACACACACACACACACACACACACACACACACACACACACGCTAAAAGCCAATGGCTGCATCAATAATGAGACTGTTCATGCCCGAGATGCCTCCACATATATTGTATATCACCTGGGGCCTCATTTATAAAGGTGTGCGTAGAAACCTTCCCAAAACATTGCGTTCGCACAAAGCCAACAATGTGCTGCGCAAAAAAAAAAGCTAAGATTTATAAAACTGTGCGGCGCACAGTTGCATGCAATCTTCCCTTTATAATTACCCACCTGCGGTGAATTGTGCGCGGACGATCTCCACCCTATGTCATCCCACTTCACCTCCCAGTTTCATCCCACAATCTACCATACATGGCGAATGCTAAATAGCTCCTGAATATGATGACGCACTTAATAAGCATTTTGACTGACAAGAGGAAAAAAGGGAGGCAACCGGCCGCAAAGAAAGCGACTGGGAAGGAAGAAAGCCTGTGCCATGTGTTGCTGTAACTGCCACACAAACACAAACACACACGCGCCCGCTGATCACATATCATGATTGGCACAGTCGTTATAGTCTTTGTTAAGCTGTTTTGCCCAACTTTGTACTGTATGAAATATCACATATTAGCGAACCTGTAGGACTACATGTAGGCCTATATAAAATGTGTTGTGAGAAGTGAAATAATGCATTAGCCTATAGTCTATTCCAAAGCATTGTTTCCCTTCCGTGAGATCAACACATTTCCAATAACGTCAGATTATAGTTTAAACTTCCAGGGTTAGTTGTTATGGGAAAGAGATGCATAAAACAATTAGCTAAATTCATAACATGATTTTATCTAACGAAATATATAGTTTTAATTAATGTGTTTGGCCTTAACTTTGTACAAAACTACTTTTTACACACAGCCTAAAATATAGACTATTTTCTCTCCCGCTGGCCACTCACGGACACACCTCCTGACGTATATGATATTATTATAGAGTAGAACTATAAGATTAAATTTAAAAATATAACCAAAACATGTATAGACCTACTTGATAAGTAAATCAACCTACATCATTACTGCATGCCATAGACAACAGTAGCCTATAATCGCAACAATAGGTACGCACATATAATTGATTAAATATATTGGGTGCCATGCATTTCACAAGGATATGTGTGTTTTTCCGATGACAGAGCTTCATTTCGTGGTGTTACCATTGAGTGTCGCTGATTCCCCGAGTCAGGAAAACCTTGCGGAAGCTCTATGCATGGTCAAAAGTTGGCGTGGGAATACGCACACTTCTCCGCAAAGAATTCTTTTATAAATACCACCGGTTTGCCACCGCACATTCTGCCTGTCTACGCAAGGTTTTTGTGTGCAGCAAGCTTTATAAATGAGGCCCCTGGTCAGGGCTGTACAGTGCGACAGTTTTGATCGCATTTGCTACTGAAATTGATCACGTGCGATGATGAATACAAGTCCATTCGCACTAGTGCTAGTTGATAATGAGGAGAGGCTGTCTTTGAAACACAGAGGAGAGATGCACAACACTGCTTAGAGGGCTCTACATTAACACTCCAAATGGGGGTAAATGCAGTCTTTAGGCAACTTACTCTAGGCAAGTAAGTTATTGAGTCCACCCTTCACTTTGGCTGGTGAAAGATATGTGTCCTGGTGCAGCGATTCTACCGTAAAACTTCACCAACGGTAACAACCGGAAGGAGATTGCCGCAGTTAAGTTAGCGCGTGTGCAAACAGAACATTTCCTGTGCGCCTTCACGTTAAAAGCCTGTTACTAGTCAAACGTGAGTTTACTTTTATTTTGAAGCCGGTAAGAACAGGAAGTTAGCGCTTCACAGCCCTGCAGTGCTCTAGCTAGAAAGGCAACTCATTCAGCTGCAGAGAAAAGTCAACAGTAGTCTAAAAACAAAGTTTGAAATAAGCCACTGAAGAACAACTTCCAACACATTCACAACAACCTATTTAATTTATTCTAAATTGTACCAATATGTATACTTATTTATTTAATAGGCTATGTTTAATGTTTTAAAGTTTGGTTTTAATTAACAGAAGGACATTTTCTAAAAAAAATATTATTATTAATATAATAATTATATGTATATACAAAACATATATAGATATAGATATTATTTTTATATTTTTATGGGGGAAAATAATTCTGAATCAGCAAAAAACCCTATTCATTCTTCTACAATTATTACTGCACACACTAGGATATAATATTAATTGAGAATCTCAAAGGAAGATGACAGGCTCAAAGGTAATTACTGTGAAATGCAAGGGTTAAGGTTATACAAATTTTCGATCATACTTTGTGTGCTACCAAATAAATTTTTGTGCTACTGAATTTTTTTGCTTGCTAGCACCAGTGCTACCACCTAAAAAAATAAGCGTACAGCCCTGCCCCTGGTGTTGTGTCTGTTTTTCTGAGGCCCAGGGCTATTTTGGCCGTTTTTGCATACTTCTGATTCATCCTTACCAAACTAGATTAAATCATGCCAATGTTTGGTATCTTTTTGTTCGGTACATGCTCACCTATATAACCTCATAGGTTTTTATTTCATTTTGACATACCTAATGATCATATTGGACCACACAAAACCACACAATTAACTTAAAAACGGATTTCGAAAATGTATTATTTTTACTATTTCATTTAAGACATTTTTTGAAAGCTAAAAAAAATACAGTCTGTCACACATTATTATGCAAATTGGAATTAAGTGTCATAAACATTTAATTTTTTGTATTTTATTTAAACTCATGGATGGTATTGTGTCTCAGGGCGCTTTGGATCATTGACACCTGTGATAATCAGTTTGCTAAGTAAGCCCAATCAAAGGAAATCTACTTAACAAGGACGTTCCACATGATTAAGCAGGCCACAGGTTTCAAGTAATATGGGAAAGAAAAAGGATCTCTCTGCTGCCTAAAAGCATCAAATAGTGCAATACCTTGGATAAGGTATGAAAACATTAGATATTTCACGAAAACTTAAGTGTGATCATCGTACTGTGAAGAGATTTGTGGCTGATTCAGAGCACAGACGGGTTCGTTCGGATAAAGGTAATATGAGGAAGGTTTCTGCCAGACAAATTCATCGGAATAGGAGAGCAGCTGCTAAAATGCCATCAAAAAGCAGCAGACAGGTATTTGAAGCTTCTGGTGCCTCTGGAGTCCCGCAAACCTCAAGGTGTAGGATCCAGAAGTTTGCAGTTGTGCATAAACCTATTATTAGGCCACCCCTAAACAATGATCACAAGCTGAAACAGTTGCAGTGGGCTCAGGAATACATGAAGACTCATCTTCAAACAGTCTTGTTTACTGATGAGTGCCGTGCAACCCTGGATGGTCGGATGGTTGGAGTAGTGGATGGTTGGTGAATGGCCACAATGTCCCAACAAGGCTGTGACGGCAGACAGGAGGTGGCGGAGTCATGTTTTGGGCCGGAATCATGGGGAGAGAGCTGGTTGGCACCTTCAGGGTCCCTGACGGTGTGAAAATGACCTCGACAAAGTATGTAGAGTTTCTGACTCACCACTTTCTTCCGTGGTACAAAAAGAAGGACAGTGCCGTCCGTAGTAAAATCATCTTCATGCATGACAATTAGGGCTGTCAAGCGATTAAAAAAAATTATCTAATTAATTACAGGCTCTGTGATTAATTAATCTAAATTAATCGCATACTTATATGACACTTTTATACCTGTTTGTAAACAGCTGTATAGCCTACTACAGTTTGTTTCTCTCTCGCGCGCTCGCTCTCCGTCTCTCGTAACTTCTGTCTCCTCCCCTCAGCCAGCTTTATACATGAACTAGCGCCGAATTTTCTCAAAAAAACAAGCAGACTAAATGACGACTTTCCATCTCCCACAACAGACAGCACTGCACTGCCACCATTTCGTAGCCTACTCATAGGCAAACATATTGAGACACACACACGGGGCGGGTGGTTTATGCGAGACACCTAGCAAACAAAATTTGAGGAAGATTGAGAGATAGGCCTACTGTTTTGAACCTAGCCTATATTGTTGCACCCACTAAATCAATAATGCACAGACACTGCGGAGAATTAAGTAAGATGTCTTCCTACCTTCATGCTTATTTGCCGAAGCATCCCATAAACCGTCCATAGAGCCCTCGAGTCGGCCCCTTTCCCCTGCTTCTCTCTTTATTCTCCCTTTTACCCGCGCGCCAGCTATAGGTGCAGCTCCGCACCACTTTTGCACCGGGTCAAAGGGCATTATAGAAGTGCAATTAATTTGCGTTAATTTTTTTAATCGCGTTAATTTTTCTGTGATTAATTAATCAAAATTAACGTGTTAATTTGACAGCCCTAATGACAATGCACCATCTCATGCTGCAAATAATACCTCTGTGTCACTGGCTGCTTTGGGCATAAAAGGAGAGAAACTCATGGTGTGGCCCCCATCTTCCCCTGACCTCAACCCTAGTGAGAACCTTTGGAGCATCCTCAGGCAAAACATCTATGAGGTTGGGAGGCAGTTCACATCAAAACAGCAGCTATGGGAGGCTATTCTGGCATCCAATGCAAAGATATTCAAGCAGAAACTCTCCAAGAACTCACAAGTTCAATGGATGCAAGAATTGTGAAGGTGATAACAAAGAAGGGGTCCTATGTCAACATGTAACTTGGCCTGTTAAGATGTTTTTGATTGAAATAGCTTTTGATTTCACTAAATATGACCTCCTAATGCTGCAAATTCAACAAATGACCATTTTTAGTTGTTTACAACCTATAACATGTTTGAAACTCTGTTGTGCATAAGATTTGGAACAGCGCATTTGGAGTTTTTTATTTTTGAAAAAAATACTTTTATTATTGGGAGGTTTGTTCAATAAAATTTGAAATATACTCTAACGTTTGATGACTTGAAAATTATACTGACTGTGATTTGCATCGACTATTTAGGAAAATCTGGGAAAATCTAATTTGCCTTATAATTTGGAATGCAGTGTACATGGGATCAGGGCTGGACTGGGACCAAAAATTGGCCCTGGCATTTTGGACCCAGACCGGCCCACCATAATTGATCGACCACCCACCAGAACACATTTATCACGGTCCCTTAAAGATGACTGTTCCATTGAATTAAATTAAAATGTTGGTTTATTTTGAACAAGTGTACAGACATATAATACAATAATATTTACAAAGTTTTATAGTAGCTATAGTATTCTGTTGTAGCCTGGCTCCGCCCACCTACCTAGGCTCAGGACGGACAAAGTAATCAACCTCCTGCTCCTTGCTCTCTCTCTCCACAGACTCCTCCTCTGTGGATGGTGGCTCAACCTGTTTCATAAATGAGGAGAGACACAATTGATTGAGGTTTTAAGGATGTATCAGTTAAAGAGGTGGAAAGATGCATTACAATAGATTTATTCAGGCAAAATGCACAAATTGTTGTTTTACTAAGTAAACCAATGTGAAAAAAGTGTACAAAAGTAATGGTCTAATGTGTATTATTCTAAAGTACATGATGGTCTAGAAAGCAGGTCTAGTAAAAGAAACTCAACAGCTTGTACAAAGTAAGTAGGCTACAATTCTGTGGTGGTCGTGGTGGTCTAATTTTCTGATTGCTTCTAATAAAGAAAAGCCTAATGCCTCAAACACTGAAAGTGTTGTGAAAGGAGAAAGTGTGACAACTTTATGTTGCATATTTGAGTGAATATACTTTTCTGCATTTACTGTTAACTTTGTGATATATTAATATATTTTTAATGGTCAGGTCAAATTACAGTCTGTATTTTTAAATTGCATTTAAATTATATATAAAATAAATAAAGTACAAGTATGTTTAACCATGTCAACAATCGGTACAGAAAAGTATATTTAAGTAAAACATTATTAAATCCACTATACTGAATAAGTAGGCTACAGCAAGAAGCAAAAACTGACAGCTTCCTCACTTTAATGACATGTTGATCAGCTAGCAAAGTAATGATACTCTTTCAATACACCAACAACAGAGCTATTTAACTCCTCTTAAAAACCACAAGAGAGCTAGCAAATGTTTAGTAGGTTATTAGCTAAAATAGCCACTTTGACCTGGCTCTATAAATGGCTCTATCCATGATGTAAACGCAAGCAGCTAGCTGTTGGCAAACCACACATGCTGTGTTGGTTAAAATTCAGCAAGCTACACAAATAATTGTTCTCAACATAACTTACCACTAGTCCAGCAACTGTCTCCTTTCCGTTTCTTCTCCGTTTTTCTCGAGTTGTTTTTCTGTCTGTTAGTGACGTGACTTGATTGAGTGATTGACAGCCGAGGCCCAAGGGGCGGGACCTCGGTTCTCCGCTGCGTGTGTGATTGGTCCAGGCCCGGTCCAGAACCAATCATAATGAATGGGCCAATATTTCATTGGCCTTTCAGGTTAAGTTGACATTCTGCGCGGCCGAGAGGGAAGGGACCTCGGACCGGCCGGGCCGGCCATGGATGGGACGGGCCAGATTTTATTTTTATTTTTTATTTTAAATTGAACCTCGTCGGCCCGGGTCGGCCCAAAAGGCCGCCGGCCCACCGGGCATTTGCCCGGTATGCCAGATGGTCAGTCCAGCCATGCATGGGATGCAATTATGGTAATATAAAAGTTTGATTGAGGTGGCATCCACCTAAATACAAATGTTATGAACAAATAGTAGCTGTATACATAGACGTTTTCCCCAAATTCCTCAAAGTTCTGTCAACCATGACACTGTGTTTTGTATCTTTTGTTTCAGTAACACTTAACCTATATAACATGCCAGTTTTTATTTCACTTAGACATAATATTTAGAAAATTGAACTTTCTCAGTTTGTTGTTTTGGGTTCGTCTCCACCGCCGTGCGTAAAGGCAATGTTATATTTGATTAATGGTTAATATGCAAGATTAATTCAGTATGGTTATTTGAGTTATTTGTTTGTTTACATTTAGAAATTAACTATTTGCTTTTGACATGCTGGGGTTCCAAGTGATGGGCAATTCTGGTGACGACTAGTAAGTAGGGCTGGGCGATTAATTGAATTTCGATTTCGGTTACAATTTTGGCTTCCCTCGATCATGAAAACAAGATAATCGTAATAAAACGGTTATTGTGCGGCACGCCGGGTCATGTGTAGTGTAGTAAATGCAGCGCACCCTTCTGTCTCCACCTGCGCTCCGCCCCGCCCCCGCTCGAACACTGTGGCTTTCAGCGATTCCAGTGCAATTGTTTATTCAGCATAAAGTTAAAACGCTAGTCCAGGATGTTACACCGAAACACAAAAGCCTTGCGCGATTGAAGCAGCGTTTCACTCGGTGAAACATGGTGTGAGTGAGACTGTGATGGCGGTGGGTAACGGTGTCATTCACTGTGAGAACTTGCAGGTGAGCCGCCGCGCAGAAAAGCTCTGTGGCTTTATGGGTAAAATGATAGTCGGGGACTCCTGCACGTTAACGTTGTTGAGGGGAAAGGCTTCCGCTTTCTGATTGCATTTCTCGAGCCTGAATATATTGTGCAATGTCGACAAACTATCTGCGCGACAAGAGCAAATATACAGTAAGACGCACCCCCTCCGTTAGTTTCAGCCGACAGACGAAAAGTTACAACCAGCACCTAAGCATGGACTTCGTTTAAATAAAGCGTCTCATTTTTATGATCAGCGCTCTGATGCAAATTCTGAAGTCTGAACATTACGGTGTCAGCTGTGGTGTAGTTTTTTTTTACAGCAACTCAACGTGCACTGCAAAAAAAAAGAAGGCAATAAGTCGATCTTTTTGTAGATTCATAGCCTACCTCCTCTTTTAAGTCGAAGTACAAATCAATGAATGGTTCACAATCACATCCCTAGTAAAATATTAATTTTACTCTTAGATTCGAAGGTTTTACTGATTATTTATTTTGTGTAGCTTTTTAGTTGTAGGCTATGTTTGAGGAGCACAATTGGGAGTTTTGTTTATGTAATGTTGAAAGAATTGCATCCCTACAACAAATAATCGTCCTTAATAACCGTGATTACAATATCAATCAAAATAATCGTGATTATCATTTTTGCCATAATCCAGCAGTCCTACTAGTAAGACAGCGGACGTTTAAACGTTTAACCGTCAGGATTGCAGTCTGCACGCTTGCTTGTGCGTGTGTCGTTTGACGAAATGGAAACTTTACAATTGTTGCCTTATAGTCACCTTTAGCTTGAATTACAACCAACATTTAGAGCGCTTCTGCCTTGACGGCATGTTAACGATTCCAAGGAATTGGTTCACTAGGCACCGGTTCTGAACAAGAACCGGTTCTCGATTCCCATCCCTAACCATAGGTCATTGTGATGTTGACCTCGTCACAATTCTCGTGAGGTCATTCCTCGGTTGCTTCACTTGTCTTTCTGAAAGTTTCTTCTTTTACATCTCCCCTTTTGGTTCTGGTGTGAATTGGTGGCTTCATGCTGGTCTATAATATACTTTACAGTGCTTGTGTGTAATAGGCCTAACATTTTTTTTTGTAAGAAAAATGACTTCTAATGCTGGCTCTATTCTATGTTTTATCGAGCATAATGATGACTTTGTAGATATTTTATTCCTTTAATGGGTATTTTAATGGCCAATTCAACAGACACAACTGAAACCTCTTAAATGTGCTAAGTGTTCTAATAATTTTGGCCACCACTGTATATGAGATGTATAGATAAAGTAAAGATTATTACTATGTCTGTAGGCTACATGTTATGAAGGCTGGCTGCTGTGTGTATACTCAGTGCTTCAGTCAGTCAACAATGGCTTTATGTAGCCTACATAGTCACTCTTTGACTCTAAGGATGAACTGTCCCCCTCCTTCATGTCAAAGAACAAGCTAAATGCTTGACTCACGTTCAAAGTTATCTTCAATATTACAAAACTATTCTCAGAAGGCTATCTTCAAAACCTTCAGTATCACTTAACCTTCCACCGGGTGTCACTTTTGTTTGCTAGCTGCCTCGTCTGTGGCATAGACGGACTCTGGCTGTCACTCTGTCTCTTTTCGTCCAGCTTCGTATTACTTCGTTGCCCTGACTGAAGTTTTTATGCTGCGTCGGCTCGGACGTGATTAACACTCTAGAGCGTTTGTTGACCTCAGAGGATTAAGAAGATTACTGATCATTTTGAGTCTTCAGGTATTGCCAGCCTTTACATCTCATTTGTGAATGCTTATAAGATACTGTTGTCCTCACTTTAAATAACTACCTGAGTTATTAATTTCAGTAATAATTAGGGCTGTCAAATGAATACGAGAAAAATTAACGCGATAAAAAAAAAAACGCAGATTCATCGCACTTCTATATTGCCCTTTGACCCGGTGCAAAAGAGGTGAGACGATAGCGGAGCTGCACCTGTAGCTTGCGGACACGGCCCGCACGGGATTAAAGAGTAAAGAAAGAAGCAGGGGAAAGGGGCCGAGGGCTCTATGGATGTGTTATGGGCTGCTCCGGGCAAATAAGCATGAAGGTAGGAATACGACTTATGTTATTCTCCTGCAGTGTCTGTGCATTTTTGATTTAGTGGGTTCCTAATTAACAATGTAGGTTAAAAACAGTAGGCCTATCTCTCAATCTTCCTCCGTGTCTCACTTTTGTTTGCTAGCTGCTATCATCTCCCGCAAATGGACACCCGCCCACTCTCACTCTTCCTAGCATATGCCTGTCTTTTTTCCTCCTTTGTGTGTGTGTGCGTCATTTAGCCTGCTTGTTTTTTTGGGTTTTTTTTTCCGGCGCTAGTGGTTCCTAAATGTATTTCATGTAGAAACCTGATTGAGGGGAGGAGACAGAAGTTACGAGAGATGGGGGGAGAGAGAGAGAAACGAACGGTAGCCTATAGGCCTACAGTTGTTTATAAACAGGCATTAACGTGTCATATAAGTATGCGATTAATTTAGATTAATTAATCACAGATTTTTTTTTTAATCGCTTGACAGCTCTAGTAATAATACGTGTTTATAAAACATCTATAAACACACTCTCTACCCATTACTACATGAATAGATCAGTATATGCAATCATAATGTACATGTAAATAGTGTATTTATCATTTAGTGCCACTTTCTGAATGATCTTATGAACCATTAATAAATCATATATAACTTGCTTTTAAATAATATATACTTGATTCAGAAATAGTGAATCCATCATTTATAAAGTAGGAATAATGCTTTTTGAATGATGATGAATCAAGCATTTACTAATCCTTAACTAATGCTAAATAGTCTATAATTTAGTGAGGATGGCACTAGGGCTGGCCCAAATTATTCGAGTATTCGAATACTCGTTTGTTAAGTTAGTATTCAAAGCTCAATTCAGTATTCGAAATATATATATATATATATATATATATATATATATATATATATATATATATTTTGCACAAGTATTTTAAACTGCAATATATATGTTGTCAGCAAATACTAACATTCAGATATATATACTGTCAACAATTGTTAAGATACAAATTTAATACTCAATTAAATAAATCATCAAATTATTTGAACTTTGACCTAGTTTGCCGCTGACCTTTCAAAGCGCAACCGGTGTAATACCACCTGTAGGCTACATGACGTTGTCAGAGAGAGGCAAACTAAATGTGGCACCAAGCTCAGTAGGGAGAGAGATGGAGGAACAATAGAATATGTGTTTCCCTTAACTTTATAACACAACATTAGCGCAATCTCAGAAGGAAAAGCAATGCATGAACTGTATGTTTAGGTCATGTCTCCATGACAACACTGAGGGGGGAAAATCATTTTCTATCAGGCTAGTTTTTATTCTATTGGAGGTTAAAATGTATGAAATATTTGGGGGTGCTGCCTCTTGAGTGACAGCCAGGGGTGTTGCACCAAATTCTGGGCCCCTATACAGGAAGTATTTAGAAGATGGGCCCCCTGACAGGCGGTCTTACAATACAAACATGTAAAAGCTATGTTTGTCTAGAGTCCAAAACGTATGAGTGACTTGTCCCTCTTTGAGCCAGATAACAACACAATGTTTCTATTGATGAATGACCAAATCGTTACTTTGTACATTTAGTACTATTTTCTGGACAAATTTTGAGACACAGAATTACCAAAAAGCAGAAAGAAAAAATTTGCATGTTTAAAAAATTCAGTCAGCTTCTGGAGTTTTTTCCCTTTGTTTATATTTTTCAATGGCTCAATATAGGCCCCTGATCTTCGTAGCCCTGAACAATATTAAAAAAAAATAAAAAAATTACTGACGAATGAAAGGCCCCTGATATCAGTACAACCCCTCCCCCCCACACACACACACACACGAAAATTAGGTGCCTATCATTAGCCAGTACATTTTTTTTTAAATAAAATGTTTCGGGCCATCAAAGATCAGCGGCCCAGTTAAAAAAAAAATTAATAATTTTTTTAAAAAAATTAATAATTTTTTTTTTAAGGTTGCAGCCTCCCTCTGCCTTCACACACAGACTGAGTAGTCTTGTTTAAATGTTACAAATTGAGCTAATAAACTGAACTTCGATTTTTTTAAAGTTGCTGCAGAAGTTATCTCAGCTAATTTTATAATCTAACATCTACTTTGATAATAAGGTGATTGTATGCAGAATGCTCATGCCAGAAACTTATACAGTGGTTTTGTACAGATAAATAAATAAATATTAGCAGGTTCTCAACAGTATTTCAATTTAGGGGGGAGGGGCGCGAGAAAAATTCTGTCCCCTAGAGGAGGCATGACAGAAAATAATTGAGAACCACTGCACTAGGGCTGCAACTAACGATTATTTTGATAATCGATTAATCTGTTGATTATTTTCTCGATTAATCGATTAGTTTTTTGGTACGTAAAATGTCAGAAAATGGTGAAAAATGTTGATAAATTTTCCAAAGCCCATATTGACGTCCTCAAATGTATTGTTATGTCCAAAACACACAAATATTTCAGTTTACTGTCATAATAGGATTAAAGAAACCAGAAAATATTCACATTTGAGGAGCTGAAATCAGAGAATTTGGAAATTTTTTATTAAAAAATTACTCAAAACGATTAATCGATTATCAAAATAGTTGGCGATTATTTTAATAATCGATTAATAATCGATTCGTCGATTAATCGTTGCAGCTCTACACTGCACTAAAGGATTGCTCCGCTTTTGCAGCTGATGCAAATGAGAGAAAAAATATCACCCTATCCACAGAGCACTAGCACAGATGGAAATGCAAGGACTGCACTGAAACTGCCCTGTGGAGCAGGGCCAAAGGTGCGCCTGGCCCATTTGAATGTATTTAAATGAGGGAATATTTAAAATCCGGTGCAAAACGGCTCCATTCCTATGCAAATAAGCTTTGATGCAAATAGCACCTTATCCTCAAAGACCAGCGGCAATTGCAACAGGCCATTTTAGTGGCGGAGATGCCGCATAGAAAAAGCGTGTAAAAAATTCATGCAAGTTATACTATGGGGGAAATTTACAGGAAGTGGGTTGTATTCTTTTATAGGAAAAAACAGTAAAACGCAAAACGAGGGGAAACTGCGCCCAGCTGCCAAACTTTGTGGGCGTGTTAGCGGCAGTTTTTACTTAGTGCAAATTCCTTAGTGGATACAAAATACTAAAACTTTACAAATGAACATTTTGTGACGTGGTTTCTGTTTATACCACTCTGTTAGATAAATATGCATGGCATTCTTCATTAATAAGTATTCCACATTTTTGAATGTTCATCCTAACACTGCTCTTAACCCTGTAGTGTGATGAGGTAAACATCATACATCCTGTCTTTAACGACGCTGAAGTTGGCAGCTGATTCGCAGCAGCCGATTCGGCAGTTAAGGAAAAGTTAAGGAAGTCTTAAGGAGCGGCATGGAGCGACTGATTCTCCGTTGTTTAACCTGCTAAATCGCCGCGGTAAAACCACATTAATTAGTCTAGATTATCAAAGAGTCTAACCATTCCTTAAAAACAGTTTACAATTTATGTAACCTTTATTTAGTTTGTTAAATAAAAAGAGAGGGGAGATTTCACTGCTTTTTTTGCATCTTGACCACATTAGAACTGGTCCTGATTGAAAACCACTACACCTAGACTCTTCAAATCTGGACTAGAATATCACAGTGAGGCTATAAATTATATAAAACATAGTTTCTGATTTGTGAAACTTTTATTCTATTTGTGAAAATGCAAAGAATGCACATTTTAATGTTTTTTTTGTCATGATCCCGTTTGGGCTCCTTGGCCTTAGATGTGTTTTCCCTTTTCACCTGTTTCTGTGTGCTGAGCTAATTGCAGGGGTGGAGCCAGGTGTGCTGGAGTCAATCAACAACATTCACAGCTGCCTTCAATCCTCATCAACTGCGCTACTTATACCCGGGCCTACCTTCCAGACACTGCCAGATTGTAGCTTCTGTTCTCACACAGTCAGTTCACCCTCTCGCTCACCTGTTTTCAGCCATGCTCTGTTGCACGTTTTCCTGGGTAACCCTTGTTTCTCTGCCACAGTTCTCCCGGCCTGACTCCAGCCACCAGCTTCAGCCCTAGCTCTCCAGCACTACTCCTCGGACCCCTCCTGTCTGCCCGCTCCAGCCTGCTTCCACTCAGCCCCCTGGACTTGCCCCGTTGCTCTCTCCCTGGACCCCCATGCCAGCCAGCCTCCCTCCCCGGATCACGGTCCTAACACCCTGCTGGTTTTCTCCTGAAATAAATCTTCTTTTACTTACACTGTCTCTGCGCCTGTGTCCTCCAGACCCAACCGTAACAGTACAATCTGGCCCTAAACATGGACACAGCAGAGACGGACTCCCTCCACCAGGCATTGGCAGCGCAGGGAGTGCTCGTAGGGAAACACGAGCAGACTCTCCGAGATGTCTCCTCCACGTTAAGTGGGCTCTCCACCTGTGTTACTGCTATGGGGCAGCAACTCAACGTTGTCTCGGCACACCTCACTCCCCCAGCTCCTGCCGACCCCGGTCGTCTTCAACAGGGTCCTGCCTCGGCTCCGCCGCTTCTCCAAGCCCGTGAACCCCGTGTCCCGGCGCCGCAGCGCTATTCAGGTGATTTTGGGGCATGTAGGCCTTTTCTGATTCAGTGCACCTTAGCGTTTGAGCAACAGCCATCTACCTATGTCACAGACAGAGCCAAGATCTCCTATATAATCAGTTTACTCACGGGTAAAGCATTAACCTGGGCATCAGCAGTATGGGAGGGTCAGTCAGCTGTTTGTTTTTCTTTTGCTTTATTTTTGGCTGAGATGAAGAAGGTGTTCGATCACCCGGTGCGCGGCAGGGATGCCACCAAGCGACTCCTCACACTTCGACAGGGTACCCACAGCGTAGCTGAGTATTCAGTAGACTTCAGAGCGCTAGCGGCAGAGACGGGGTGGAATGATGAGGCGCTGCAGGGGTCATTTCTCAACGGACTAGCCGATCCAGTTAAGGATGAGTTAGCAGTTCGGGACGAATCAGCTAGCTTGGACGAGTTAGTGGCCCTAGCTATCAGACTTGATAATCGCCTTAGAGAGCGTCGTAGGGAAAGAGCCGGGCGGTCTCATGACCCGTTCTCCTCCCGTTCTCCCTCAGTTCCTATAAGACACTCCCCAGGTCGTAGCTCCAGTCAGTCCCCTGATTCCTTTGTCCTTCCCTCCTCCTCGGCAGAGGAGCCCATGCAGCTGGGCCGAGCCAAACTTTCCAATGCTGAGCGTTTTCGGAGGATAAATGAAGGGCTCTGCATCTACTGCGCTCAACCCGGTCACTTCCTGAGCTCCTGTCCCCAGCGGCCAAAAGGGGAGTGCTCCCCAGTAACGGTGGGAATACTGGTGAGCAAGATCACATCGGAACCTTTCCCCCAATCTCGCATGCAACTGCGGGCTACGCTCTCCTGGAACCAACAAACCCATTCACTGTTCGCTCTGGTGGACTCTGGAGCTGACGAGAGCTTTCTGGATGCAGACTTCGTTGCCAGAGCAGGTATTGCCACTCGACCGCTCGCTACTCCCCTCAATGCCCAGGGACTTAATGGGAGGCTGCTGGCACGGGTTACCCATCGCACAGAGCCTCTTCGCCTTGTCCTGTCAGGCAACCACCATGAGGTAATACAGTTTCACATTATCTCTTCCCCTCACACTCCCTTAGTTTTGGGTCAGCCTTGGTTAAGGTTACACAATCCCCACATCAACTGGGCGACTAGTCGTGTACTAAGTTGGAGTGATTATTGCCTCTCGTCTTGCCTGCGGTCCGCCCTTTCCCCAGCAGAGGGAGCCACTGTGCCTTTAAAGCTTGAGCCTCCTGACCTGTCTGAAGTCCCTGCCGCATATCACAGTATGGGAGAGGTATTTAGTAAGCAACGTGCTCTCTCTATGCCCCCTCACCGGCCCTATGACTGTGCTATTGATCTTCTTCCAGGTGCTCCTTTGCCATCCAGTCGTCTGTATAACCTGTCCCGGCCTGAACGGGAGACAATGGAGACATACATCAAGGAGTCCCTTGCTTCAGGTATTATCCGACCTTCGTCATCTCCTGTCGGGGCTGGGTTTTTCTTTGTGGCCAAGAAGGATCGTTCCCTGCGTCCCTGCATAGACTATAGGGGTCTTAACAATATCACTATCAAGAACAAGTATCCTCTGCCTTTAATTAACTCTGCTTTTGAATCCCTCCACGGTGCCACAGTTTTCAGCAAGCTTGATCTCCGCAATGCTTATCACCTTGTCCGCATTCGGAAGGGTGACGAATGGAAGACTGCATTTAAGACCCCCCTCGGACAATTTGAATATTTGGTAATGCCTTTTGGTCTCACTAATGCCCCCGCTGTCTTCCAAGCTTTGGTTAATGATGTGCTCCGTGACCTCTTAAATCGCACGGTGTTTGTGTACTTGGACGACATACTGATTTTCTCTCGCTCACAGGAGGAACATGTCCAACACGTGAAGCAGGTGTTACAGCGACTCCTGGAAAACAAGCTGTATGTCAAGGCAGAGAAGTGCAAGTTCCATGTGGACTCCGTGGACTTCCTGGGGTACATCATAGAGCGAGGGCAGGTGAGGGCCGACCCCGAGAAGGTACAGGCGGTGGCACAGTGGCCTCAACCCGTGACCCGGAAGCAGCTCCAGCGCTTTTTGGGCTTTGCCAACTTCTACCGATGGTTTGTCAGGGATTACAGTCGAGTAGCGGCTCCCCTCACTGGACTTACCTCCCCAGCTATCCCCTTCTCTTGGAACCCTGAGGCTGAGGCGGCGTTCGTGGAACTAAAGAGGCGGTTCACTTCAGCCCCCATTCTCATTCATCCCAACCCGGCTCTACAGTTCGTGGTCGAGGTCGACGCTTCGGACTCCGGGGTAGGGGCGGTCCTCTCTCAACGCTCCCCGGAGGACCAGAAGCTTCATCCCTGTGCCTTCTTCTCCAGACGCCTGTCTCCCGCAGAGCACAACTACGACGTCGGCAACAGGGAACTGCTAGCGGTTAAGCTAGCGCTTGAGGAGTGGAGGCACTGGTTGGAGGGGGTGGAGATCCCTTTTATTGTTTGGACTGATCACAAGAACCTGTCCTATATCCAGTCCGCCAAGCGCCTTAACTCCCGCCAAGCCCGCTGGGCATTGTTCTTTGGTCGATTTAACTTCCAGCTCACCTTTCGACCAGGGTCCAAGAATGGGAAGCCGGATGCCTTGTCCCGACAGTTTGCCGTCGACCACGGTCTCTCCAGTCCCGATACCATCATCTCCCCTGGCTGTGTGGTGGGGGCAGTCAGGTGGCAGATTGAAGCACGGATCCGAGAGGCGCTGAGGGAGGAACCGGATCCGGGAACCGGGCCGCAGGGTCGGCTGTTCGTGCCAAGTGCTGTCCGCTCCAAGGTCCTCCAGTGGGTGCATAATTCCCGTTTCTCCTGCCATCCGGGTGTTAACCGCAGCCTGTCCCTGGCCAAGCGACACTTCTGGTGGCCCACCATCGAGGCTGACACCCGTGCCTTCGTGCTCGCCTGCACTGTCTGCGCACGCAGTAAGTCCTCGCATCAACCCTCCTCAGGTTTGCTCCGTCCCCTCCCGGTGCCTGGGCGCCCCTGGAGTCACATTGGTCTCGACTTCGTCACTGGTCTCCCGCTGTCCGAAGGTAATTCTACCATACTCACCATTGTTGATAGATTTTCCAAGGCTGTCCATTTTGTGCCTCTGCCCAAGCTTCCTACAGCGTCTGAGACTGCTGATCTCCTGGTTCAGCATGTGGTCCGCCTCCACGGGATTCCTGCTGACGTGGTCTCCGATCGGGGTCCACAATTCGTGTCCCAGGTATGGAGGGCTTTCTGTCGTGAGTTAGGATCCTCTGTCAGTCTCTCCTCAGGCTACCACCCCCAGACGAACGGGCAGACGGAGCGGGCCAATCAGGACCTCGAAGCTGCGCTGCGCTGTGTTACCACTCGGAACCAGTCTTCCTGGAGCACTCACCTGCCATGGGTTGAATACGCCCACAACTCCCTGACAAGTGCAGCTACTGGTATGTCCCCATTCGAATGTTCCCTTGGATATCAACCCCCTCTGTTCCCAGCACAGGAGGGCGACATCGCGGTGCCATCTGTCCGGGCCCACCTTCGACGCTGTCGTAAGGTCTGGAGGGACGCTCGCGCTGCCCTGCTCCGTTCCACCGAGCGCAATCGGCGCATGGCAGACAGACACCGGGTTCCAGCACCACAGTTCACACCAGGTCAGAAGGTTTGGCTCTCTTCTAAAAACATCCCACTCAACACTGAGTCTAAGAAGCTGTCCCCACGTTACATTGGTCCTTTTGAAATCGAAACTGTTATCAACCCATCCGCTGTCAAATTAAAACTGCCATTATCTATGAAGATTCACCCCACATTCCACGTTTCCCAGCTTAAGCCTGTCTCCACCAGCCCTCTGTGCCCTCCAGCTACACCCCCTCCACCTCCCTGCATGATTGATGATCACCCCGCCTACACAGTCCGGCGGATCCTGGATATTCGCCGCCGTGGTCGGGGCTTTCAGTACTTGGTGGACTGGGAGGGTTATGGTCCTGAGGAGAGGAGCTGGATATCTCGCCAGCTCATCCTCGATCCCTCCCTTATTAAGGAGTTCCACCGGGACAACCCAGGGAAGCCCGGTGGCTCGCCTGGAGGCTCTCATTGAGGGGGGGGTACTGTCATGATCCCGTTTGGGCTCCTTGGCCTTAGATGTGTTTTCCCTTTTCACCTGTTTCTGTGTGCTGAGCTAATTGCAGGGGTGGAGCCAGGTGTGCTGGAGTCAATCAACAACATTCACAGCTGCCTTCAATCCTCATCAACTGCGCTACTTATACCCGGGCCTACCTTCCAGACACTGCCAGATTGTAGCTTCTGTTCTCACACAGTCAGTTCACCCTCTCGCTCACCTGTTTTCAGCCATGCTCTGTTGCACGTTTTCCTGGGTAACCCTTGTTTCTCTGCCACAGTTCTCCCGGCCTGACTCCAGCCACCAGCTTCAGCCCTAGCTCTCCAGCACTACTCCTCGGACCCCTCCTGTCTGCCCGCTCCAGCCTGCTTCCACTCAGCCCCCTGGACTTGCCCCGTTGCTCTCTCCCTGGACCCCCATGCCAGCCAGCCTCCCTCCCCGGATCACGGTCCTAACACCCTGCTGGTTTTCTCCTGAAATAAATCTTCTTTTACTTACACTGTCTCTGCGCCTGTGTCCTCCAGACCCAACCGTAACATTTTTGGGGTCCAGACCGCGTTAGAACTGGTCCTGTTGAAAACCACTGCACCTAGACTCTTCAAATCTGGACTACATTATCACAGTGAGGCTATAGATTATAGAAAACGTAGTTTCTGATTTGTGAAACTTTTACCCTATCTGTGAAAATGCAATCAAGGCACACGTCAACGCTTTTTTGGGGTCCAGACCGCATTAGAACTGGTCCTGATTGAAAACCACTACAACTAGACTCTTCAAATCTGGACTAGATTATCACAGTAAGGCTATAGAGTATGGAAAACATAGTTTCAGATTTGTGAAACATTTATTCTATTTGTGAAAATGCAATAAAGGCACATGTCAACGCTTTTTTGGGGTCCAGACCGCATTAGAACTGGTCCTGATTGAAAACCACTGCACCTAGACTCTTCAAACCTGGACTACATTATCACAGTGAGGCTATAGATTATAGAAAACATAGTTTCTGATTTGTGAAACTTTTATTCTATTTGTAAAAATGCAAAGAATGCACATTTTAATTGTTTTTTGGGGTCCAGACCGCATTAGAACTGGTCCTGTTGAAAACCACTGGACCTAGACTCTTCAAATCTGGACTAGAATATCACAGTGAGGCTATACATTATAGAAAACATAGTTTCAGATTTTTAAAATCAGAATTTTTATTTTGAGGAGCGGTGGGTCTCAAGTATCATTGATGATGAAACCCAGCTGGACAGGGTAGTAAAGTACCTGCAAGACTTCCTGGAGAGCGGCCCCCCCACTGAAGAGCCTTGTCCCCCCAGCTGCCCCCCTTACTTTTGCATTCTCAAAAATGTACTTGTAAGAACAAACCGCCACTATGTCAACAACCCACTCAAATAATTGAAACAAACAATAAATTGAACAAAAGTAAATAATTTTGAATCCAATCTTATGCCCTGCCCCTCAAATACTTAGCCACGGCCCTGCATCATATGCGCATATCGGCGATCACACAGTTTGTCACACAGCGACTCAGCGCGCTGCTGTGCCATGCAGTCCGGTGAAGAGTAACTGACCTGCTCCGAGCATCTGAAGGTGAAGTCAGTTGTGAATTTTAAACACACCAATTTAACTTAAAGTTAAATTTGTAATTAATGTAATGCAATGTAAAAGTAGATAATTCATCAATAAGAGCACATCCATTAATAGTTGGCCATAAGGGAAATCACTCGCTTGTGACTTGTAGGAGCATATTGCCCTTTTATTAATTTGTAGGCCTATTGTAGTACAGGCAAGAGCTTGATAAAAATATTTTAAAAAAACTTGCATGTTCGGATCCATACAATTTAACAGTGGGTCGCTGTTTTGAGAGAGAGAGAGAGAGAGAGAGAGAGAGAGAGAGAAAGAGTTGCCGTTCCTGAGGCATTAAGTTACTACAGTGACACTGACAGTGCTAGCTAGGAGATCGATAATTTTTGTTTGAATAGCCAAACATAGCCTACTAAAAACTCTCACATATCACAGCAAACGAGCTGCACAAATTAAACCAGGTTACATAATCATATGTTAAAGACATGAATAAATAAGTGAAGGAATAGAGGGAAAAGAAGAAATAAATGTGAGGGATGAGGAGGAGGTTTTATATTCAGACAGAGGGACAGAGGCAGGTAGTGATCAGCAGGCAGATGAAAGGTAGACAGAGGGTCTGACTGCAGTCCCAGCCTAAACTACTGCACTGCGATGTTTTTAATCGTTTGACGCGGGTTGCTTATGACCGCCTCGGAAGATAATAGATTGGCATGGGGCGGATAGAAGCAATCTATGCAATTTGCGTTTTAACTGTTTTTAACTGTTTTTAAACTGTTTTAATCATTTATCCCTGCCTGGCGGTCCGCTCTGTGGCGTCGCTGTTGGCGTCTGTGTTTCGCTGCCCGGCGTCGGTGCTCCTCCGGCCGGTCATAGCTCTGGGTGTGCCGATGGCGGCGGCGGATGCGTCGCACCCTTTGTGCTTGGCGCCTCTGGCCTTGCCTCATGGGCTGGGCATGGCCGGTCCGGCGGGCCCGAGTGGGCTGTACGGGCCGCCCCTCCGGGGGTTTCGGCTGTGGTTGCTCCTCGTGGCAGCGGTGCATTTGGCTATTTCCCTATTCTATACTCTATTCTCTATCTATGGCCCCAGTCCTCCTCGGGACTAGTGCCGCACTGGGGCGTGCTCTCTGGGGGCGGGGTGCTGGGGGGCAGGCTCTGGGTCTGGGGGCTGGCGCCGATTGTGTGTCGGTGGGGAACGGTAGAGTGTAAATCAATGTAATTTAATGTTAATTGTGTTCATATTGTTTAACATTGTTATAGCGTTATTATTAACAGCCTGAGGAGCTGCCTCGGTCTCGGTTTGTCTGGGCCTGAGTACCGGTTGTCCTCCCACTGAAAAATTGTCCTGCCGACGCTAATTGCATAACTGATACCATTTCTCTGACATTTGTTCTCTGTCTATCTTCCATGATTGGCTGAGCGTTGCCCGGGGTTCTCTCCCTCTGTCTACCAAGCACTCTCCATGCTACTCGACTGACTACGAGTTCTGTGCAGAATCAGCTGTCCTAGGAACGGATGCTCCCCGCCTGCTATTGACTGATTCACCGTCCATCAGGATAGTACTCTTTCTACTCGCTTGCTTGTTCAATCTTTAAATAAATTTTTGCTTTGCTCACTGGTTGCCTGTCTGTCCTCTTCCAGTTTTCCCTGGTCGTGACGAGACGGTGTGGATCTGGTCCCCCCTCCGGTAACATCTGAGAATGGACCATCAACGCGAAAGATGTTGCAGTGGTTAAGGACGCCACCTGGAGACGTGGGATGTAATCCCGGCGATGGAAACCTTAGTTTTCCCTGGTGGAGACGAGACGGTGTGGATCCTCTGGCAGCATCTGAAGTCTTCCTGCATCCACACTATTCGCACTTTACTTAGTATTACCATGTAATCACCTGGTCAATGATCAAATTCCTTCGTGATTTTCTCTACTTATGACATCTATTGCAGTATGTCCGTCCTGGGAAAGGGATCCCTTACTCTGTCGACTCTCCCTGAGATTTCTTAAATTTTTTTTTATTCCCGGTAAAGGGTTTTTACTGAGAGTTTTTTCTCAGCCGAGCTAAGGGTGTAAGGGCAGGGTGTCATATTGTATCATATATCATATTGTATGAAATGTAAAGCCCACTGAGACAAATGTATTTGTGATTTTGGGCTATACAAATAAAACTAATTTGATTTGATTATTGTTATTCTCCTTCCATATAAATTCCACTAGACTAGACTGATATGTCATGTCACTCAAAATAACATGTTTCAATGATTGCCTGTTTTCTGTTGTAGCAATGTGTTGTAAAGGGTAAGCTATGTAGGCTTAAGATATATGCTACAAATGTCTTATTTTATCAGAAATGATGATCAATATAATATATACAGTGTCGTGCGAAAGTTTGTGAACCCCTTGAGCCTTTTGGAATTTTATTTATTTTAACCATTATTAACACATTTTTTTCAATACCAGTATTTTTATATGAAATATCAGATGTTTGTTTATCAATTCAACATTTTTCTTTTCCAGAAATCAATTGTTAAAATAGATAAAACAAATTATTTGACGAATGTTGTATGTGCAAAAGTTTGTGAACCCTAAGCTGCATTGCTTAAATCGAGCAAGGTAAACACAATCAGGTGGGCCAAACTGATTGATGAAATAGACCAATGTAGTGAGAGATCTTTAGGGAAGAAATTGGGTGCCACTAGATAAAACAAAGATAAAACCAGGTCAGTTTAGGCTCACCAAACTGAACCCATACAGGTCAGACATGCTCAAAGGGGAAACAATCTCAGAGGATCTCAGGAATAGAGTTTTGATGTTGCACATTTGTCTGGGGACAGCTATACATTCGTATAAAAAAGTTTGAGCTCTATCGGCCCACCGTGAGGCAAAGCGCCACAAGAAAAGGGATTTTTCAGGTAAAAGCCAACCCAAACATTACATCTGGAGATTTGCAGACCATTTGCCATCACCATTCTTCACTTGGGAGAAGGTTCTGTTGGTGGTAGGCAGAGTTGCATTTTTGCCCAAACATGGCGGTTTTGGTTATGACCAAACAGATCAATTTTGGACTTATCTGTCCACAGAGTAAGACTTCAGGTATCTCCAGGTGCTCTCTGGCAAAGATGTGACAAGCAGTTTTGTTCTTTTTTGAGAGCAGAGGCTTCTTCAGCAACCCTCCCTTGAAAGCCATGTTGACTGAGTTTTCTTCTTATTGTGGAACCATGCACATCTGTCCCAAATGTTGCAAGAGAGGTCTGCAAATCACTAGATGTAATGTGTGGGTTGGCTTTTAACTAAAAAAATACTTTTCTTGTGGCGCTTGAAGATATTTTTGAAGGAAGTCCACTTCTAGGCAGATGTTCAGTCACTCGCTCTCCATTTGTAGATGATTTGCCTCACGGTGGACCGATGGAGCTCAAACTTTTTTTGAATTAATTTATAGCTGTCCCCAGACAAATGTGCAGCATCACAACTCTATTCCTGAGATCTTCTGAGATTGTTTACCCTTTTAGCATGTCTGACCTGTATGGGTTCAGTTTGGTGGGCCTAAACTGACCTGGTTTTATCCGTGTTTTATCTAGTGGCGCCCAATTTCTTCCATAAAGATCTCTCATTACATTGGTCTATTTCATCAATCAATTTGGCCCACCTGATTGTGTTTACCTTGCTCGATTTAAGCAATGCAGCTTAGGGTTCACAAACTTTTGCACATACAACATTTGTCAAATAATTTGTTTTATCTATTTTAACAATTGATTTCTGGAAAAGAAAAATATTGAATTGATAAACAAACATCTGTTATTTCATATAAAAAATACTGGTATTGAAAAAAATTAATTAATAATGGTTAACATAAATAAAATTCCAAAAGGCTCAAGGGGTTCACAAACTTTTGCACGACACTGTATGGGGATTCCCGCTACCGTCCTCCCATGCCCCCCTGCCAAGACCTCTTGCCCCCCCTTTCGCCACCCCATGTAAAATTTTCCAGATCCTCCACTGTGTGACACCCTCTCAGACAAAGTCCGCGCCATGGTGTCTTCTGACAGGATCAAATACATACTAAAGGTGATGCTGTCGGAGGTAGGTTAAAAGTATTTACAGTATTATCCCTGAATACAAATTGTTTCTATTGTTTTTAATGAACTGTTTTATTAAGTGTAGCAGAAAATACAGAGTGGTTTAAAGAGTAGCCAACCTGAATAACCCAAAAATGTCCCTGTTACAAGTTACCTATAACAAAACCGAACTACTTAAGTAAAGGTACCAAAGTATCTGATTTTAAAAGTATTTAAGTATCAACAGTAGGGGAGAATGGGGTAAGTAGGCACACTTTTTACTCTAGTGAGAATTGCTCATCACCTAAGCATCGTTCAATAGTCATTCCTACATTCAATTGAAGCTTAATGTGTTGGCTTGACATGTGAACCCCTCACTTTTTCTATCTTATTGTAATAAAAAATAAATTAATCAAAGACACCCTTACACATTGTGACAACCAACCCCATCAAGGGGTCGGTTGTCACATGCTATGGGGTTGTTCGTTACAATGTTATCTTAATGGGAATAATCTTAACAAGAAGGCAAGAAAGCAGAACTAAATTTGAAAGTTGAATTGCATTGTCAAGTTGACAAATAGGCCTACATAACTTACTGTAGCCTTGGCAGCTGGTCGAGTTTGGGATACACTGGGTTGTTATGATTTTGTTGCCCTTTTTTCATTTGCATGATAGCTAAATTTTCCTGCTCTATTCTCTCCTTCTCCGGGGTGTCAGTGAGGATACAGCTTGACAATTTATTTCGTTACTGGGTTCCTTTTCTGGCTGTAGCCTTTGGATAACATGTTACAACCAACCCCCCAAAAAATGTGACGACCGACCCCAACTTGAATTTCTTGCTAGAATCAAGGCCAACAGTCATCTGATAACTAATTAGCTTGCTAACCACAATCTAAACTATAGTTTACCCTTCACACTTTTTATGGGTAACAAGTGTTTTGTTATAAACCCATTGTGTAAAAGCCTAGAAGAAAAATACTGAGGAGCTAAATATTTTCAATTTGACATGAAAAACACAAACAGTCCTCTCACCTCAAATTCAGCAGTCTAACTCCAAGGAAGGCTATAGAGTATGGAAAACATAGTTTTCCATACTCTATAGCCCCTATGATCCCAATTCTGGATATTTACATACCAAATTTCACAGACAGCGCCTTCTGGTTCCGAGATAAAACGATTGTAACAACCAACCCGTGTGACATATTACCCGGTTCTCCCCTATTAAGTATAATCATGAAAATGTACTTTATAGTATTAATAGTAACATTACTAATCTACTATATGATAATTATTACTGAATTATTTATGTGAAAGCAGAGTTTGTAGCTGGAAACATATATATGTATAAAAACTACGTTTTATAATGTAATGTACACTCAACAAAAATATAAACGCAACACTTTTGTTTTTGCTCCCATTTTTCATGAGATGGACTTAAAGATCTAAAATTCATTCCAGATACACAATATTACCATTTCTCTCTAACATTGTTCACAAATCTGTCTAACTGTGTGATAGTGAGCACTTCTGCTTTGCTGAGATAATCCATCCCACCTCACAGGTGTGCCACATCAAGATGCTGATCTGACATCATGATTAGTGCACAGGTGTGCCTTAGACTGTCCACAATAAAAGGCCACCCTGAAATGTGCAGTTTTGTCTCACAGCAAAATGCCACAGATGCCACAAGCATTGAGGGTGCGTGCAATTGGCATGCTGACAGCAGGAATGTCAACCAGATCTGTTGCTCGTGCATTGAATGTTCATTTATCCACCATAAGCCGTCTCCAGCAACTTCGCACAGCCATTGAAGAGGAGTGGAACAACATTCCACAGGCCACAATTGACAATCTGATAAACTCTATGCGAAGAAGATGTGTTGCACTGCATGAGGCAAATGGTGGTCACACCAGATACTGACTCGTTCTGAGTCCCCAGACCCCCAATAAAGCAAAAAAATGCACATTTCAGAGTGGCCTTTTATTGTGGACAGTCTAAGGCACACCTGTGCACTAATCATGATGTCAGATCAGCATCTTGATGTGGCACACCTGTGAGGTGGGATGGATTATCTCAGCCAAGCAGAAGTGCTCATTATCACACATTTAGACAGATTTGTGAACAATGTTTGAGAGAAATGGTACAATTGTGTATCTGGAATGAATTTTAGATCTTTAAGTCCATCTCATGAAAAATGGGAGCAAAAACAAAAGTGTTGCGTTTATATTTTTGTTGAGTGTATATATACAGGTTGTTTGCTTGGTAAAAATTAAACTGCTTCAAGGTAAAGCAGCAGATTCTCAAAAGGAGAAGTTGGAACCCAGAAAACAGCTTTGTGCCATTAGCTGTGAGATTCTGACAGGATCAGACTCAAAAAGCAGGATTATTAAAAACAGAGTTTACTTTGTCAGCAGACACCACTTATAAAGGTTGCAGAGAGTGACATGCAGAGAACGACCGCGGGCTGGAATCGAACCCGGGTCCGCTGCTGGCCGAGGCCCATGGGGGGGATGCCCTACCAACTGAGCTAATGGCGCACCTTTATATTTGTTTTTAATTGGTCTTATGTTTTGGCTTTTCTGTACTTCCACATTTTACTTAATCTACAATTTAACTCCGTAGATGCTGATACAAAAGCTCTTGTTGGTTGTGTGTGTGCGGTGGACCTTGAAGTTTAGTTGTCCTTTTTATTTATAGCCTCCATCCCTTTCAGAAAACAATGCCTGTATATTGCTCCGTAAAAAGTTTTCTGGCTTTTAAGATTGTTTGGGCAGTTTTGATAGTTTTGGACTGTATGAATAGTTAATCAATAATTACACCTACAATTTTTTTTTCATATACCCTTTCTAAGTTTACGCTCTCTATCTGTACCTGGATGTTTTTCGATTATTTACAGTTTCAAAATATCATGTCGGTTTTGTTTTTGCATTCGTTTACAACATCTATAATTTCTCTCTCAAGAACAGAAGGGTATACTACGAACCAAACTCAACAGAGCCCGGCTCTCTTTTTTTGATATGGTTCAACATAACACATACCCTCACTCAGAGCTAACCGGTATCACGAAGGAAGTTATCAACCTCTTATGTTGAACGAGGGTTTCGGCTTCAGGCTCTGTGCGCGTCCCCATGAAAGGGGGCGTTTGATCCGTCATTTGACTCTGCTTCCGCACAGACTGCACTGATCATGTGCCTCTAACTTTACACAAACGGACTGATTGCGAGCAGCTGAGTAAAAAAAAAAAAGTGCGTCGCTAACTTCACTCAAGAGGAAGAGTTTGTCAGTCTGAATGATCACAGAACAGCAGAAAAACAGAGAGCTGAAAAAAACTCTTACTGCAAATAAGGAGAGAGTGGAATGTTGTCAGAAAATTGGGCTACTGAATTGATTAATTTATTTTACAGATCGTTCTCGCAGTGCGTAACGTGACATTATAAAGCAATTAAAGGTTGAACTCGGATTTAAACAATACACCGTTTAGCCTAGTTGATAATCCTACACTTAAGAATCTGATTTAAGTCTGACACTGTCCCCTAATGAATAGCATAGCCTATGTGGAAAATCACTTTAGTTTTGGGCCATATCAAAAGTAATACAATTTTGATTTTGATTTAGGCTAATAGCCCTTTATTTACATCTTATAAATACCATTAAAATAAATAGCCTAGACACAAAACCTGTAGTCTGTATTTTCCGGACAAATATGAATCTACTGTGAGAAGCTTAACCTGCGAGTCTGCAGCGATGTCCGAACTGTGACAGCTGTCACCGGTCACGTCCTAACTGTAATCGCTACTGATGAAAAGAAAGAAGCCTACAGTGAAATAATGTTGCAACCTGTGATTTTATAGAACGCTTTATCAAGAGCCAGTGTGTGTAGATCGCCAGGTAAAATCATTTGAGGTGAGAGCATAGAATGGCGCTGCATACAGTAGCCTAGGTCTAGGCTATTTTACATGTTCTGCATCAATAACTAGCCTATGCATGTGGCAAAAAGCCGCAGCGCGATGTTACAGTTCACTCTAATTTAAGCCTCATGTCACGGCTTCGTTTCGTTCATTAACTTACTGATCAATAAGTTTACTGATTTAACTAGTTTACTCAGTGAGAAGTATCGCTTAGACAATATAGTTAGGTCCGGGGGATTTCAAAAGGTGTAGTTTCCTTAAAGGGCAGCGCTCTAAGAGCCGAATTTAAGGTCAAACTCTGGAACAAAAACTGGTCTGGGTAGGTTAGCCGTGCAGCCTCTGTTACCACGGTGATCTAGCCAGGTAGAAAGAGAGCCACCTTTCGTGATACTGAAAACTCTGGCTTTAGACTCGACAGACCTCGCTCAGCACTTAAAGAGGACCTATGATGCTTTTTGACTTTTATGACCTATTAACGTTGTTATGATGATTCATAGTCATGCTTAACCATACTAAATTATCAAATAATGACTTACATGCATTTTGACATATTCCCTGCTGACCGTCTGGGGTGTCTGTGCAGAGCACTAAACACTATTCTAGCCAGTCGAGAAGTCACGTGTTCAAAGCGGTCTACCCTTTCATAATTTGTGACGTCGCATAAAACTTTGTGACGTCTCCACGCGGATGTTTCCATGTATGGTAATGCTGTCACTTCCCTGTTCGCGTCTGCCTCGCGCCCTTATAGGTCCATGCTCGCGCTTCCCGCCACTGAAAGTGTTCCGGAAGGAAGGTAACCAATCACAACGGAGTGGGGTTTGCAGGAGGGGGGGGAGGGGAGCGGAGATGGCCGAAGCACAGGCGGAGGGAGCCGAAGCACACACACTCAAGTGTTGACAGGATGTGCTGGATCGCCAAAATAAGAGAAAGAGCTTCCCGAAAATCTACATAGTTTTTTGTGATGTGATTCGTGTCAGGTTGCTCTATAGCAGTGTAAAACAAGAAATTAAGACCAGAAAAGTAGCATAATAGGTCCTCTTTAATCTCGCTTCGTAGTATACCCCTCAGGATTGAGGTACATTGAGCTGTTGTGTATCAATATAGTCCAGATTTGAAGAGTCCAGGAGTAGTGGTTTTCAATCAAGACAATCTAATGCGGTCTGACATGTGCCTTTATTGCATTTTCAAAAATAGGGTAAAAGTTTCACAAATCTGAAACTATGTTTTCCATAATGCCTCACTGTGATAATCTAGTCCAGATTTGAATTGTCTAGGTGCAGTGGTTTTCAATCAGGACCAGTTCTAATGCGGTCTGGACCCCTAAACTGTTGTGATCACAGCTGGCTGCTGTGCGTGTTCCTCCTCCTCCTCCTCCTTCTGCCACTCCCCCTGTCTGTCTCCACACCTGGTTCTCATCACCAATCAACTCACCTACATCTACTCCTGGTTTCCCTGCTGTCGTCGCCAGATCGTTATCATTCACGACTGTGGTAACTATTCACGCCTGGCTCCAGTTGATAGTAAATCGCTCTTTCTAGTTTCTCGTGTATTTTTGTGATCCTTCTTAACTTGTGTTTTCCTCTGCCTGCAGTTACCCGGATCACTACCTCCAGTCTACCTACCTGCTGCACTACCCCTGGCTTCCCCATTCACCACCTGCTCCCCACCTCGTTAAATAAACCTTTTTATCATATGCTACTACTGCCTCTGTCTGCTCTTGGGTCCGGTATCAAACCGTAACACTAAACACCATTAAAATGTGCATTCTTTGAATTTTCACAAATAGAAAAAAGGTTTCACAAATCAGAAACTATGTTTTCTATAATCTATAGCCTCGCTATGATAATCTAGTCCAGATTTGAAGAGTCTAGGTGCAGTGGTTTTCAATAAGGACCAGTTCTAATGCGGTCTGGACCCCCAAAAAACGTTGACATGTGCCTTTATTGCATTTTCACAGATAGGGTAAAAGTTTCACAAATCAGAAACTATGTTTTCTATAATCTATAGCCTCACTGTGATATTCTAGTCCAGGTTTGAAGAGTCTAGGTGTAGTGGTTTTCAATCAGGACCAGTTTTAATGTGGTCAAGATGCAAAAAAAACAGTGAAATCTCCCCTCTCTTTTTATGTAACAAACTAAATAAAGGTTACATAAATTGTAAACTGTTTTTAAAGAATGGTTAGACTCTCTTAGATAATCTAGACTAAATAATGGCTTTACCGCGGCGATTTAGGAGGTTAAACAACGGAGAATCAGTCGCTCCATGCCGCTCCTTAAGAATCCCTTAATTTTTCCTTAACTGCCGAATCGGCTGCTGCGAATCAGCTGCCAACTTCAGCGTCGTCTGTCTTTAATGCTTTATACCGGAGGATAGAAAAGAGATGAGAGAAGCAAGATATCTATCGTTGGCAAATCCAGCCAGAAAATGCAAACACTGTTGGACACAGTATTTGCTAAATATTAATAAGTATTTGCTTGTCAAACATACAGTTCCTATTTCATTCAAGTTGTCATTCATCACTTGCTGTGTGCTGAGAAGTGCATGTTTCCGACACCCATCTCTGCTGTGGTCACAATTGCTGTTTTCTTTTTTTCTTTAGGTATTTCAACCTTTTTGTTGAGAGGAGACAGTACAGAGTGGAAATATGGAGAGAGAGGGGGATGACATGCCGTAAAGGTTTAGGGTCTGACTCCACCACTGCGACCAGGACTGAAAAGAAAACTGACATTTTACACACAATGTTACCAGATTTTTAAATTGGTGAAACACACCCTTATATTCTAGACTATCCAAGATTTATTTGTTCAACAACACAAAGCCAAACAGAGCCAGTGTGCAGTCTTACTTCGTGGATGAAGTCCCCTATGTCTCCTGGGTGTGGCGCAGCAGAGCGGAGGGGGTACTGGTGGTCGTGATGGAGTGGCCTCTCATCCAGACGTCTGATCCCCACCTTCACACACTCTGCCTCTAAGGCATCTGGCTGCTGCAGCTGACTCAGATCATAGTCCTAAACACACAAGCAAAAGCACATAGAAACATGGTGGTCAGGTGGTCAGCATCAGCATGGTGTGGGCTTAGCCATTAAGAACAGGTTGGTGCCAAGACTCACTGAAACACCTGTTGGCATTAGTGAAAGGCTTATGACCCTCCGTATCCCCCTTGTCAAAAATCGTTTTGCCACACTTGTTAGCGCTTATGCACCAACCCTCCCATCTGAGAATGCGGACAAGGATAAGTTTTACCAGTCCCTTGACGAAGTTCTTGGTCGGATCCCTAAGACTGATAAGATTCTTTTGCTTGGGGATTTTAATGCTTGAGTGGGACAGAACAACAGGGTATGGGATGGAGTACTTGGCAAACATGGTATTGGTCAGATTAATGCAAATGGTGAGACTACTCACTTTGTGCTCTGAGCACAACTTAACAATAACCAACACACTTTTCCAACAAAAGAACAAATACAAAACTTCTTGGATGCACCCCCACTCAAAACACTAGCACCTGATTGACTATGTCATTGTTAGACGATGTGACATCAGTGATGTAATTATCACCTGTGCCATGACGGTGCAGACTGCTGGACAGATCATCGTATGATTGTGGCTAATGAAGCGATCTCGACTTCCAAAGTCTGATCTTCAATGAAAAGCTAGTATCTAAGTTTATTAGTTATGTCCTATTAAACCTGTATTAACTAACTTGTAACACAATGCTTTAATTACAACCTTTTTCTTCATAAAGAAATATCCCCTTCTCTCACGGTTTCTGCTGAGCGGCGAACCCGGGCTCCTGCGGTGATCGCGCGGAATTCTAACCACTAGACTACCAAAGACACTTCTAAATCGATAAAAAATGTTCTACTTAAAACCACCGTGTTCAGCGTTTTACTTCATCAAAACCTATTCATCTATATAATGAATCCTGTTTAGGTATGAAATTTAACACTTTATATTTGATTCAGATAATCATTCACCACTTTTAGGCAGAAGATATCCTTCACAAGTTATTTATTTCAGTTTTATGCAGCCTATGCTTCTTAACCCCGCTTCCTAAAAACAGAACATATATACTATTTCAAGATTTAAAACGCCTGCGTTAAATCCGGGAACGAATTAGAGCATATTCTCTCCTTACAGAGAGGTTAGTTTTATGAGGTTGTGTGCGTTTTAAATCAGTATTGTGCCGTAGTGTGGAGTCAGATTGTACTTACCTCCCCGGGGGGGAAACAATCTCTTTGTAGAAAAAACCTATACCTAAAGTCCTTCTGTTCCAACTATAAACTAATTCAAACTGAGGCTTTACAACATTTAATGGATTTTATTTACAAAATACAAGAGAGTATAGAAATATTACATAAAATGGACATGAAAGGAAAATAAAAGAGGTTTATATGCCTATAAACTCATCAAATGGAGTCTTTGTTCATTTCCCCTAATATATGTTTTTCTTGGTATTTTTCACAATTTGCCAAAGCACAAGATCAGAGTTATTGCATGCTCTCCGATTTTAAACTTGTGCCTATCCCTATCTAACATCCCACTGAGTCTGTAAAAATGGTAAGGACTTAAGGAAGATTGTTAACGACACCAGTCAGTAAATGGGAGATCTTGTCTCAACCCAATCTCCGTTAATTCCAATCACCATTCTATAAGACCCCTGGTCTAATAATTCCCCATCTAAAGTTTTAGAATTTTACCAAGTCATCTGTGTGTCAAGAGTTTTAAAGAAGTGTTTTAAAAGACTCTGCCTCTAAGTACTTCGAAGTCCAAAATCTTTCAGAGTATTTTGGACTCACAAAGTTTTTCTTCTGCCTCCATGGTTGAAGGGACAGATAGAGTGTGCTGGAACAGAGCGTGACAAACTATAGAGTATATAGTAGTGCCTGCAAAAGAAAGACCCTTGTCCTGCTCCAAACGTGCCGTTATATAGTGAACTGAGGACCAATGAGACATGAGAGAGGGAGGAGTGAAAAAGGAACAGCTGCACGGGGGACCCCGGTAGCCCCCTTCCCCCTACTCCTTCCTACTGTATGGCCATATAAGGTCCTTCCCCCTACTACTTCCTATGGCCCTATGGTCCTCCCCCCTACTATGGTCAGCTTTTAACCTGATGAGCATTCACACTCTATTCTGTTTCATTAAAAATATCCTACTTTTACCTATGACAAAAAGATAGTAAGTAAAAAGTTGCATCAAGGTCACCTCACTCAACACTAAGATACGCATGACAGTTCGCCCTCCCATGCGGCGAAAAGGAAGTAATAGGAGGCAGCTGCACCCGCCTTCAGAACGAGCATGTCAGAAATGATTTCCGTAGCTCTGTTGCTGGGAAGCAGGACATGGAGTTGCCAGTAAAGTCAGACACTTTGGAGTAGGGGTGTGAACGTTTACAAAAATGTCTAAACGTTTACACGGCTCCAATTTTTCCATGTACACGTTTAACCGTTTAATATGGGGGGGGGGGGGGGGGGGCTGCTGTTGACGTCTTTTTTTTTCTTCTTTTTTGCCGATGCTGTTGGAGTGACTGTGCGGTGACAAAGACCGGCAGACATATAGACAGAGAGAGGGGAAGAGAGACCTTTATTTAATAATTTAGTTTTTTGACTTAAAAGTGATCATAACTAGCCTAGTGATCATCTGTTTTTGGACTGACTCCCGCTTTCGGGGACGTTGGGCTCACGAGCCGAACAGCTGATCGGACCAGCTGTTTGACATGGAGATGAAAACAAAAGTGAAACTGAAGGTGGGAGCAGTTAAATAGTTAGGCTAAATGAATAAATATTGTAACCAAACACAATAATATGTTGTTTTATCTGCTTTAGTAGCCTACAGTAGCACATGTCGACCCCACTCCTGGAAATAAATTCAGTAATTTTCCAAACTAAAAAAAAAAAAAAAAAAAAAACGGTTTTCGTTTATTGATTTTTCCTAAACGGTTATGATTTACTATTCGTCTACACGTGTACACGTGCACACCCCTACTTTGGAGCAGAAGTGGACCTTCATTAGCTCTGCTCTCTATGACGCAGCAGCCCAAACAATCGGCTTTAAGAGTAAGAATCACCAAGATTGGTTTGATAAAAACTCAGACACCATTCATGACATGCTTGAGAATATGCATAGATTGCATCGTATAGCCCTCAGAAATATGTCCTGCAGTATTGCAAGAGAGCAATGCAAGACAGCGAGGCAGGAAGTTCAGAGGGATCACAAAGAACGAGTGGTGGGTAGAAAAGGCTGAAGAAATTCAGTATTATGCCATTATAAATGACATGCATAATTTTTTAAATGCTTTAAAAACAATATATGGCCCAACAATTCGCTCTATCACTCCTTTGAAGTCAGCAGACGGTCTGACACTTTTGAAAGATGTCATTCTTTTGAGGTGGGCCGATCATTTTGATTGCCTCCTTCATAAGGAGTCTGATGTGGACCTCACTGTTTTAGAAGAAATGCCTGACCGTCCCTTAATCAGCCACCAAGCTTTTTGGAGGTTCAGTCAGCTATCTGTTCCCTCAGGAACAACAAGTCTCCTGGAAATGTCAAGATCCCAGCTGACTTCAGACTTCAGACTGGATGGAAACCTCTTTAATATCAGGAGATTCCAAGCTACCACCAAACTGCTTGATGAAAGGGTCCTTGAACTGCAATATGCAGATGATTGTGCATTTGTTGCTAACTCTCCAGAAGAGCTCCAGTGTAGGGCCAGCCCCCCTTTGACTTTACCAGTCTTTACTGTTGCTGATGAACAGCTATCAGTAGTTCCGTCATTTGAATACCTGGGGAGTATGCTCTCAGATGACTGCAGCATTGATGAAGAGGTCCAGAACCGCATCAGGCAAGCGTCTGCTGCCTTTGGTAGACTGCGACACCGGGTCTTTCAAAACAAGGACTTAAACCTCCACACCAAGGTGTCTGTGCACCATGCTGTCCGTTTCAACACTCTGCTGTACAGTTGGAAGTGGGTCACTTACAGCCGCCACCTCAGGTCCCTGGAGAACTTTCACATGCGCTGTCTGCAGCGTATCCTTGGCATCACTTTCCGTGATCATATTCCTCATTCGGAAATATTTGCAAAGACCAACAGTAGAAGTATTGACGCTTTGGTCACCCAGCACCAGCTGCGATGGCTTGGACATGTGGTGAGAATGCCCCTGGACTGATTGCCCCGCAGAGTGTTGTACGGCCGGTTAAGTCATGGCCAACGCTCGAATGGGGGGGCAGAAGAAGCGCTACAAGGACCAGATGAAGACCACATTGAAGAAATGTAACTTCAGCCCTGAGGACCTGGAAGTTACTGCTGCTGACCGCACCACATGGTGGCAAGTGTGTATGGAGGGGACCCGTAGGCTGGAGGAGGACAGGACAGCCAGGAGACAGCAGAAGAGGGACAGGAGGAAAGCTCCTGTGGAGCCCACAGTGTCTACTGACACATTTACATGTCCTACTTGTCAGAGGTAATGTTGGTCTAGGATTGGGTTGTATAGCCACATTAAATCTCCTGGGGCCTATTGAATAAAACTAGGATAAGGGATTAACCTAGGATTTTTCGGTTATCCTGGCTTGCATTAGCCATGATCCGGTTGCATAAAAGCGGAGGGACATAAGTTACCCTGGAGATTTATAAACTTATTCTGTTGCCTGACTGGCTCAGTCAGCTGTCACTCCGATCTGAAGGTATTTAACAGTTATTCCATGATCTTCTGCTTAGATTTCAATAACCTGTTTTAAAGTACCATATAAAAGACTGCATTGTCATTTAGTTAAATAGTTCTTCTTTTTTATTATTTAACATGAACCATTTATAATTAACTTAATTATAATTACATTAAGATGAAATTATATAAATTATAATAATTTATGTGATAGTCTGTTCATATTGCGGGCTATATTTATACAATTGATTATCGATGGTAGATGATGTTGCAAATGTGGGTCAAATAAATTCACTTTGTACTTATAACTATATCGAGGTGCATCTAAAACAAAATTAAATATCAATGAAAGTTTATTTTTTTCTGTAATTTAATTCAAAAAGTGAAACTTAAATATGTTCTAGATTCATTACACATTAAGTGAAATTAATCTAGAATAAACATACTTTTCAGAAGGTCGACATTTCTGATTGGTTGTATGCAATATTGTAATATTTTGAGATACTGGATTTTTTATTCCATGATCAATCAATCATCCAAAAAGAAGGCCTGACTTTCACTTTGTGTAATGAAAGTTTAACTTTTTGAATGGACTTTCCATGATATTCTATTTTTTAAATGCACCTGCAGACTGCTCACTGTCAACTATTTTATCATAAAACAATGCAGGGACATCAAGATTAGTTGGCAGAGATGACATCCCCTATAAAATGAACTGCCCCCTGACAATGGCCCAATCCCAAATGACTCCCTAGGCACTCCCACTCCATGAGCGAGTGTGACTCGCTGTGGAGTCACACTCGCGGCTGTGAAGTGCCACTCGATCATTAAGGGCGAGGGTATAACAACGGTGCGGCTTTGGCAAGCCCTCGCCTTTGCCAGACGGAAACAGGAAGAAGACACTAGTTTGAAGTCTTTATTTCTCACCCTAAAATAGAATTCCACCACATTTATATTTGACCTGAAACACTCTTTACATTCATATAGGCTATGCATGTAAGAGTAAAATGTATTGAATAAAAACAAACTCACTCCCATGCTTTTTTGGCTGCATAATTTATTTGTTGTTAAACATTTTCTAACTGCATATTCTTAATTTTACCAGCTCAGTCTGTAGTGGAGAAAACGGGTGGGTGTTTGATCCGCTGTTTAATTATCCTTTTAGTTTACATGCACAGCAGCATACAAAACCAGGGAAAAGAACAATAGTCTGCTAAAGCATGTATTCCATTTGTCATGATCTGCCATTACGACCGGCGAATCGCGGCAGTTAATTAGCCTGCATAAATTATAATGCACTGCAAGGGTGGTCATAAATAAGAAAAGTCATGCACTCCAGCTGACTGACGTCACCGCCGCTATTACTACCCCTCATCGGCTGTAACAGAAACACAAATCTTACTAACAATTTAAGGAAATAATAATCACTGTCCCTTATTAACTTGTGGGCATTTTCTTCATCTGCTTCGTTTTATCTTTTTCCACGCCTTGAAAATACACTAACGGTAGACAAGTGGCATAATCAAATCAACCAGTGTAAAACAACATGTTCGTTCCGATATTGTAGGCTACCCTCCGGTTTCGTCATTTAGGGCTATGCATAAAAATAATCAATCAAATGTCTGTTTGAGGTAAGAGTAGCTACGTTTCATTTATAATTCGGGAAACAAACTCCATGGAACTCTCATTTGTAAGTTAGCTCCTCCATTCCGGACATAATTGATTGGCGGACACCTGTGTCAAACGTAGGGCTGAGCCAACGTCGATGCAGACTCGATGATCGAGGGCTTTATCACCCACTTACACTCGAGGCTCGATGGTTTGGGACGACACTCAATATGGCGGGCCCTCCCCACGAACGCGCAAACGGAGGGATAGTGGATAGGGTTAGGGTGTAGGGGGTGGATCTAGATTGGGCCTTACGGTTTAAACTAGCAAGGCATTGTGGGAAAATGGGCCGTCTTTTAAATTTTTACATCAGTAAATCTGTGTTCGATCTCTGGGTCTACTTCTGAAAGCTGTGGGCTGGCACTTAACAGAATTACTTACACCTGGCTTGACAAAGCGGCCCCTTTACATCCTGGATTGGCGTTTATGCAACTGTGGTACACTCAAAATCAGACCACTATTTCAAGAGGCAATTTTTGAAAGTTTACATGTATAACCAATGATCATTAATTTATATATTTGAGTATGTATTTATCGCTAATTATTAACGTCGAATATTTGTTGTGAGACAAAGTGTTAGTACTAGGAAACTTAAGGGCGGAACTAAAGTGTATTGCAGTCCGGAAGCCTATGGCTGCGGGGCATTTCCGGTCCCCCGTCAGACGGATTTCGGAAAATGACAACAGGGCTCCGTTGCTTCATTCCTGTGCTTTCTTCTACCTGCTTTTCAGGTTTGTATCCAGTGAAAAGCACACACATTACTATCTTCATGAATCGGAACATATTACAAACATGTTGATACACTTTGAGTAAAGTTTTATGTATGTTATGTGTAGTTATGAACTTTTTAAAATTCCTTTGTTTGTTTTCGCGCCAAACGGCAATTGTGGAAAATAGCAGTTTGCCGTCCGCGGAGAATATTATTGTGACAACACACACATCGTAGAGCATGAATAAGTTTACTTTGGCCCTGAACACCTGACATAAAGGTTTAAGAATATATTACATGTGATTAAGAGGTTTATGACGTTATGATAGGATATTTTAGAGTATAAGAAAAGTGTTTATATGATGTGTTATAGCTATAGGCCTGTCAGTTAGACAGACCTATCAACCATTGTAGTTCAGACAGTGGTTTAATGTTAATTCCCTAAGTGTTGTTTTATGTCTTAAATAGGAGAACAGTCTTTTTTAATGACAAGTGTTATTGTGGGGTAAAGCCAAAGTATATTTAGGTTTGACATTTTATTTATTATATAGGAACAAAACTGTATTAAATTGCACTATGTGAGCTAGCTTTAAAAATAACCAGCCTATAAGCTGAAAACAGGCACAACTTTAGCTTAGGTGAATTTTGACAAAAGGAGTGTGTATTTTGATATGAGTTGTAATGTGAACTAAGAGTGGAGAGAAACAAGATATGTGAGCCTCACTTTTTATTGCACTTTTTGATGTTTTATTTTTAACAAGGAACCTATTGACATTTGTACATGCACTTTAGCCAGGGAAGAGTTTATATTTATATGTGATGATTGTGAATTAAAGAGACGGATTTCGGAAAATGACAACAGGGCTCCGTTGCTTCATTCCTGTGCTTTCTTCTACCTGCTTTTCAGGCAAATCCGATCTCAAAATCCTTTTGCTACCTCTGTCCTGGCCACTTGGGACCGGTAACAAACTGTGGGGGCTCGTCCGGGATCTCTCCTCTTCACCTGCATCAGAGGGGCAGATCCAGTGATACCAGAACCGACATCGAGAAGACGAACGCAAGACGACGACGACGTGACTGTAGACCAGGAGTCAGCCTGTGGGTGTCCAGAGAGGGAGAAGAAGGATCTTCACCTTGCCAGAGAGCCGCACAACTGAACCGGGGTCCACGGGCGTGCGTCATCGGAGAAGCTACACCACATCCATACACACATACACAAACATACACAGTAGTGACATTCTATACCAACGAAGCAACGCACCATGGGAACAACACTGAAAGAGCTGGTGTGGAACATCAAACGAGGTTTGTTCAAACTCTCAAGCCATGACCTACACACTGTTGCTAGTAGCCTGTCAACAGAAGCTCATGAAGTCAGCCAATTGAAAGGCGATGAAGAAGGCTGCATAGACTATGTTATCACCTACATGGGGTCTCGGGAGTTGTTAGAGCTTGAGGATGACGGTCTGACTAAATTATTAATGTTGGAAGATTTTGTGTGTAAATTGATTAATGAAAATGTATGTGTTGAGTTGCCTGTTGATAAATGGGGTGATGCTAACACACACAAGACACATAGTCCTGAGCTACCCACCATCCATTTAGACAACATGTCACACACTAACCCTCACTCCAACAGCACAGTCACACCACAATATCCTCACTCCAACACACACATCCACGCAAACACGCAGTCAGTGGAGGAGCTTAGGAAAATGTATGACGAGCTTGGTGAGCAACTTAGAAAATGTGCAGCCACAGCCAACTCACAGACCCCTGCACCTAACCCCCAAGGTGAGTCCATGCCCCAACCACTCCCACACAGGGCATCAGGCACCCTGAGAGACCTCCCCTATTTCCAACACAGAGAGTTTAAAGTACATGGAGGCCAAATTGGAGACCAGAGCTCTGAGATGAGTTATAACAGCATCATCAAACAACTTGATGATGGAATAAGAGAGGGCTTCATGGAGGCAGAGGTTGTACGGGGAGCATTGAGAATCATCAAACCAGGCACCTTCAAAGATATGCTGGTAAATAAAGATGAAATAACTCTCTCTGAACTCAAAGGCTTCCTCAGGTCCCACCTTGGAGAAAAGGCAACAACAGAGATGTTTCAGGAGTTGATGTGTGCCCGGCAGTCTGAACAGGAGTCGCCACAGCAGTTTCTGTACCGCATGATTGGACTTAAACAAAAACTAATGTTCCAATCAAAGCAGAACAATGCAGAGATCTCCTATGAACCCAAGACAATACATGAAGCATTCCTCCACACTATCTACCAGGGCCTGGGACCAAAGCACAATGAGCTTCGACAGAGATTGAGACCCCTCATCTCCAACAGCCGTGTCACAGATGAGGAAATCCTTGGCCAGGTAATGAGAATACTTAGTGATGAAAATGAGCACCAACTCCCTCGCCAAAAGCCAACACATGCACATAATGCCAAAGTGGAAACCGGAAACTGGCAGGGTAATGACCGGCCACGAGACACAGCTGCGGTGAGTAATAACCTCCCGACCATTCAGCAGCTCAGTGCCCAAGTAGAGACCCTGACACACATGGTGGCCACTTTAATAGACCAACAGTCAACTAGCATCCAAACAGCTCACTCACCAACGCCGCCCTACCGAACATCGCCTCACCCCCTGTCACACCATCCTCCTAACTTACCTCCAGACAGACGTCCTCAACTCCTGCTGAATCGACCCTCCTTCCAGACAAGGGGAAGAACAGCCCGTTGCAAAAAATGCACTGAACAAGACTTACCGGATTGCAACCACTGCTTTGTCTGTGGAGAGTCAGGACACCGAGCAGTGGGATGTCTAGAGCGGACTACGATTCAGGGAAACGGGACCAGGCCTCTGCCGAGGGACAGCCAGAGACCCATGCACAGCCCCAGTCCCCGCTTGTAAGCCCAAACCCCAAACAGCTCCCAGCACAACCAAAACAAAACACACAACCGCCCATACTTACCTGTAACAGTAGCACAAGCTGTAAAATACCCCTAGTTGGTAAGAAAACCCTGCTTAAATGTTCACTCAGTGGATACCCAGTAACCGTGTTGTTTGATAGTGGCTCCCAGGTTAGCATAATTGATAAAACATGGGCTGATAATTACATTCCCCATCACACAGTGAGACCGCTGCGGGAACTGGTTGATGTAGATTTAAATGTCTATGGAGTAACAGGCCATGCCATCCCCTACGATGGGTGGGTTGAGCTCACGGTCAACCTCACAGGGAGTGACGGCCCTAATCTCACCATACCAGCCCCCTTCCTAGTCAGCCAGCTGCCAATGCCCCAACCGTTACTCGGAGCCAATGTAATTGAGGAGATCCTCAAGGGGCAAGATGACGCCACAGTGGCCAGTCTCCTACGCGGCGCGTTTGGGGTGGCAGATGAACAATTGGTTGCCATGGTCAATTACATCCGAGTACCCCCAAAGCCAGATTGTGACCCTGCCACAGTAAGGGTAGGCAAAGACAATATTGTCATTCCAGCTGGGAAAGCAGTTAATGTGTGCTGTCGAGTGCCATGCAACTTCAACACATCCGACCCCCTTGTCCTGTATGAGCCCACAGAGGAGAGTACAGTGTTAGGCCAGCTGAGTGTAGGGGAAGGCCTGCTATAAATCAATAACACCCAACGCCCCTATGTCAAAGTGCCCATCTCCAATCACTCAAAGCATGAAATCACCCTGCCAAAAAGAACCACTCTAGGAACCATCCAGCATGTTGCCAAGGTCCTCGAGGCTGACGCACCAGAGTTGAAACAAGTAGAGCCTGCATCAACAGAAGAAGCATCAGCGGAAGTTAATAATGTGGCCTCACCTCCTGAGCCCTGGCTACCGCCTGTCGATGTCAGTCACCTAACTAACGAACAACAACATATGGTTAAAGAAGTGCTGTATGCAGAGTCCGGGGCATTCGCTCGTGACAGTAATGACATTGGGTGTATTCCTTCTCTGAAAATGGAGATCAATGTTAAAGATGACATTCCAACAAATAGAGCCTATGCATCTATCCCCAAGCCGCTGTACAAGGAGGTGAAGGAGTATATCCAGGAGTTGTTGGTGAAGGGATGGATCATCAAGTCCCGATCTCCCTATGCAGCCCCAGTCATATGTGTGAGAAAAACAGATGGCTCATTGCGTCTGTGCATTGACTACCGGCTCCTAAATAACAAAACAGTGGCCGACCGACACCCTCTCCCCCGAATTCAGGATCTCACTGACTCTCTTGGAGGATACAGCTGGTTTTCGATCCTAGACCAGGGCAAGGCGTATCACCAAGGCTTTATTGCTGAAGGTTCAAGATATCTGACTGCATTCACCACTCCTTGGGGACTGTATGAGTGGGTCCGGATACCCTTCGGCCTATCAAATGCGCCAGCAGCCTTCCAAGTGAGCACGTATGTTTTTGTTTATCTAAAATGTTAACTGTAGGAGCCATATTAATGTATTATGTTATGTTCATGTTTAAACACTAGGGGGCTGTATTGGGTGTGGCTCAGGTAATGTGCCCAAGGAGGTGATTTAAGCCAAGGAAAAACAGGAAACAGGTGTTGTCTAATTGGGAAGAAAATAGTTTTTTGACTGTGCCCTTTGTGCTCTTGGTGCCCTTTGTTCCCTTTAGGCCTACGTGTAAAGCTATCAGCAATTTGTTTTGTTATTTTTGGTTTCTAAGTGTATTATGAGTAAAAGTATATTGCCGGTGAATTGATTTAAATGGGAAATAAACCTGCCGTGCTATAGTAAAACGTTTCTACCGTCTATTATTTACTGAGCGCACTTGGCGCACGTCGGAACGATCCATTAAACCACGTGTCAAACTCAAGGCCTGGCCCGCGACACGTTTTGATCTGGCCCGCGAATCAATTCGGCCGATTTGAATCAATTCTGAAAAAAAACAAACAAAAAAAAATTTTCTTCTTCATGGAGCCTGTGCCATATCCGCACGTCGCATACGCTCCCAACTGTTAGGAAACTTACGTGGCTTACAGCTAGGAATGTCTGCTGAAAGTTCTACAGCTCAGGATTTTAAGCCATGAATTGATGAACTTGCATCTAAGAAGAGCTGTCAGTTTTCTGAGGGCTGTAAATAGGCCAATATATGTGGCCAAATAGCATGCTAATATTGATGATTGATTATGTCAAGTGTCTAAGGCAGTGGTGTCAAACATCCGACCCGCGACTTGTAGAGCACACATTTCTGAGCATTAAAAAAAAAAGTAAGTTAAATTAAAATTAAATTAAATTGGGAAAAACGTATTCCAAAACAACAAATAACCTCTGTATTTAAAAATAAATCAAAACAGTAGAAGTTGCACTTTTATTTAATTTTATTTTGTACTGTCTGCATGTTTGCACAAAATGTGTCCCTGTACATATAGTAAACAAAATTGGACAACTGTAAGGTCAGTACCTGTTGTATTTGTGTATTCAAATAAACGGTTGTTTATTTCGTTAGTGCGTATTGGCATCTTTGAGCAAAATACCCCCAAAATTTTTGCTGCGGTGCTCCGCGCCGCACCTCCTATTCCCATGGCCAGCAGCAACCTTTACTAAGACATTTCCTGGGGGCTACAGAGATCCCTTGTGATCCGTGATAATGTAGGTTACATATGTAGGCTGAGTTTTAAGCATATAACTGAAAAACAAAGCTAAAGATTTGGATTTGACATATGTACGTTATTTTGCCATTATTTTACTGGTCCGGCCCACTTGAGATCAGAGAGGCTGTATGTGGCCCTCGAACCAAAATGAATTTGACACCCCTGCATTAAACAATCAGGTAGTGGCTTCGAATAGGGCTTGGCCGCTACATTAACAAAAAGGTTAAAAGTGGAAGTCATCATTGAAATCAATGGACAACCAAGAGAGAGAAAGTGTGTGTGTGTGTGTGTGTGTGTGTGTGTGTGTGTGTGTGTGTGTGTGTGTGTGTGTGTGTGTACCGACCTGGTCCTCCTCTCCGCCTCCCTCTTCATCATATTTCAGGATATTATCTCGGACATCATCCTCTGGGTCAATGAGAAGCTGCTTGGCCTGACGCTCCTTATCCCTCCTCTTCATCCACATTACAAACAGCAGGACTAGCACTGCAGGAAAATGACAAGGACACTATTTATAATAAGTGCTCGTTATTCTCATCAAACCAAAGTTATACATCTGCACTAGAAATTAAAAAGCCCAACACATTGAATTCACCTCATCAGTTGAAGTGTGACATCAGTGTGACCATAGATCATTCCATGGAATCAAATAATAGAAAATGGTTCTTCCTCTCGGGAGCAGGAATGTGCTTTATGGAATGCAATACTTTGCATGTTTGTTGGAAAGGTTCACAGGATCAAAGAAAAAAGTAGCAATCCTCGGGGGACACGACATGTCCCCGCTAACGTTATGAAAGCTATTATTAATCTTATCTTGGTCATGGAGTGAATATTATACAAAGGCCTACATAGAAAGTTAGTTAGTTAGTTAGTTAGTTTATTCGTCAAATGCACAACCTTCTCAGTCTGCGGAGGAAGAAGAGCCGCTGTCTTGATGCCTTAACAACAGTGTCAGTGTGGTGTGACCAGGACAGGTCCTCAGTGATGTGTACGGCAAGGAACCTGAAGCTGCTGACTCTCTCTACTGCAGCCCCATCTATGTGGATGGGGGTGTGCTCTCCTCCCTGTAGCTTCCTATAGTCCACTATGAGCTCCTTTGTTTTGGTGACGTTGAGGTGGAGGTTGTTGTCATGGCACCATGTTGACAAGGCCCTCACCTCCTCCCTGTAGGCTGTCTCGTTATTGTTGGAGATTAAAATCAATGACTGTGGCGTCGTCAGCGAACTTAATTATTTTATTTGAGCTGTGTGTGGCCATACAGTCGTGCGTAAACAGTGAGTAGAGGAGAGGACTGAGTACGCAGCCCTGCGGTGCTCCAGTACTGAGAGTCAAGGTGGAAGAGGTGTTGTTGCCTATCCTCACAGCCTGGGGTCTGCCCGTCAACAATTCCAACAATGGAAGTGCTCTGGCAATTCCATTGTTAGATATGATTTAACATGGACTGTACATTTTGGCCTTGCAATAAAAACTAGAACTGCAAGCAGTTGTGAACGGGGGCCAAGCCTCCCACGCGACTCGGGATTGGGCGTTGTCGTCCGCGGCGCCGGCCCCTCGCTTCACGGAATCCGGGGATGTAAAGTTTTTGAATGTGGGATGTTTGGTTTTGGAGTTATAGACCAAAAGGCAAAAAAATCGCAGAGAAAGATGCTCAAGTGTGTTTTTGGCGCCCCCTTTTGGAGAAATTTAAGGAAAAAGTAGAACCAACCTGAGAACCATAGGACAAACACATGTGTGAAGTTTGGTGTTAATAGGATGAATCGTTTTGGATTTAGGAGCAGTTTGGTACAAGGTAGCTAATGTGCAAATCTTTAAAGCGCTACCGTTTGGTCTTCCGATGGTCGTAGAAAAATTCTTTATACAACTTTTGCTCGTGGGAGTCGGTAGAGCATAATGCTTTTGGTTTCGTCCAAATCGGGCAAAAACTGTAGGAGGAGTGTGTTTTGGTGACTGACAGTTTTTGCGATGTAGCGAAAAAAATTCCCATACGCAAATGGGCGTGGCCTATCTCAAAAGATGCAGCTGACTTGTGGGCATCTGTGGATATAAAGTGTTTGACTGTGGGATGTACGGTGTGGAAGTTATAGCCCCAAACGCGTACTTTGCTTTTTGTGGTTTTGGCGCCCCCTATGGATGACATTCGCAAAACTACGTTAAAAAAAAGATGCAGCTCAATGTACCAAACAAGTGGATCTCAAGTTTTTGAATGTGCGATGTTTGGTTGGGGAGTTATGAGCAAAAGCAGATTGTCAGCCTCTCCATAGTAAAGACATTATTTTGAATTTCCCGCCTAAAGACTTTGAAAATGGCGAAAACAGGCAAAACAATTTAAAAACAATTTATTTTAATAAGTCCCGCCCACATAGGAATTTCTTGCCCATATTTTTTCCATAGGCTCAGGTATGCCCCATGATAGTCTCCCTTGAGTTTCAAGAAAATCCCTTTTTTTTTTTTAAGGGATTTTCGCAAATCTTTAAAGCACTTCCGTTTGGTCTTCCGATGGTCGTAGAAAAATTATTTGACCAACTTTTGCTCGTGGGAGTCAGTAGAGCATAATGCTTTTGGTTTCGTCCAAATCGGGCGAAAACTGTAGGAGGAGTATGTTTTGGTGACTGACACAGTTTTTGCGACGTAGCGAAAAATGTATATAGGGGAGAGTGGCCTAAGTTGTGCAACTTTTCACTCAAAGTGACTTTAAAGTAAGGCCTTGACAGTAAAGTCTCCAACTCAAATACGTACATATATTTCAGGGTGTTGTGCATCCCTGGCAATAAAAACTTTTGATCTGGAATAATCTGTTGAAGAAATATAGCTTTCGGAAAAAAAGTTGTCTTGTTACACAACTTGCCCCCGGTGTGGTGTAAGTTGTGCGGTTGGAGAGAATACCATGGGGTAAATTGTGCCATTGCTATACATCTCATAAACTGTAATGCAAGACAAATCCATTAGACAATCACTTATTTAAGGTGTATTTAGAGTAAATAAAGTAAATAGTTGACAAAGATTGAAGGACAATTTTCTTAAACAAGGCCTAGCAGATCTAATGGTTTTACCTGCAAATTTCACAATGACAAAGTCACCATCATCATCTTTCTGGCCATCTGAACTCTCATCAGTGGTGTCGTTAAGTGGAATTGAGATGTCACTCTCTTCCGAGCTACTGTAGACAATCACTTTCTTTTGGTGACCAGCGTATACAGCCATGCCACTGGCACAACTCTCAGAAATGTACTTTGCACTAGTTGCTCCGTGCTTGTGGAACCAACTGCCACCTGACAAATGTGATTCCCCCTACCTATTGTTATTTTACCTTCATTGTTTACCTACTGAATGCACTATGTACAGCACTTTGGACAGTGCAAACTGTCATAAATGTGCTTTTATAAATACATTTTACTTACTTACTTACTTACTTATAACTCACCTAGGCCCTTTGGCACAAATCACCCCAATCCCAGAAATTTGGATAATAAGCATGATGCAGCAATTTAGGGCTGACATCTGTATAGACTCAAAATTTAGCATACCAAAGCACTAAAACATGTGTCAAATGTTTTCAAACTTGTCTATAATTGTTCAGACACAATAATCAAAAAACCTTGATCATGGAAATTTTACTTTGAAAGGCAAAAATGTGCTTATATCTTATTCCTTGTGTCTCCCTTCTTTACAGGATGAGTCAAATGGATGGCTCTTCTTAAATATGTGGTCACATTTCCAATTTATAATAATAGTGGTTCTTACCGGCATGGTAAACTTTTGTAATGTAGCCTTCTGACTGGTCAAGTTATTCAAGCTAACTCTAATACCATTTGGAATGTCCATTCTGATGAGCAACATCTGTGAATATGTAATTGCAACTGGCAATGGCACCGTAATTCCTGTCACAGGCGTGTCCACTACGAGTAAGACTGTCCTTAATATAGATACATGGATGTCCTCTGGTCTAGGCTCTTATCACGCAGGTGAAGTTTGGAGCAGATGGGACTATAAAGAGTGAAGCTACAGCGATTTCCTGTTTCCTGGCCATCACGCCAAGCTACGGCGAAGGCGTTTGAGCCAATCGAACCAGCTTCCCATGTTGTCTTCATGGCTGTCTTTAAACCTCCCAGAGCAGCTTTGAGGTTGATTTGATTAAACTTGTAAGGCTTGTAGGTAAATAACTAACATGCAATATTAACCTCACCCAACAGGTGGCGGTCTGACTATTTCTGAATATTAGTGTGTAGTAGTAAACTCAGGCCTTGAGTTACATTAACCATAATCAACTTTGAAAAGATCAGACAGAGTTTACAATTCTCACCGGATCACCAATATTAAACAATAGAAGATTGAAAAATCATGCCTGGTCTGATGAGTCTCGATTTCAGTTGCAACATTCAGATGGCAGGTTCAGAATTTGGCGTAAACAACATGAAAGTATGGATCCTTCCTGCCGTGCACCATCAACCACGCCATGTTCAAAGTCACCTAAACCCCCTTTCTTCCCCATTCTGATGCTCGGTTTGACTTCAGTACATTGTCTTGACCACGTCTAAATGCATAAATGCATTAAATTAGCTTTTTGTTTTTATAAGCCATTGAACAGGTGTACCTAATAAAGTGGCCGGTGAGTGTAGTCTATGTATACACTTTTGGGACTTGAAAATCATCAGATGTAAGGACTAACGTGCGGGTAGTTCTCTGGGAGTCTTCTACCACGCCATAGTGTGTTTGCATGCGTGTGTATGTGCGTGTTCAGGAGGCTCACCTAATACAATGATGATACATATGAGGATGGCGATGACGGCCCCAGTGCCCAGTCCAGCAGCAATGATCCTCTCCATGTCCACACAGTCTCCATGGTGGTCACAGGGGCAGACCTTGACCCTGAGGAGGGAGGTGTTGAACATGGGCAGGTTTCCAGAATCTGTGATGGTGATGGGAAGCTCATAGATCCCACTGGCCAGGGAGCTGATCCGCAGCCGCAGCTGGGCATACTCCCCTGGAGGAATGAAATGAAAAGATAAAGGTAGATGGATGGAGAAACTGAAAGATGAAGTAATTCCTCATACAGAATTAATTCTGCTTTCTTATTATTTCCTTCTAATCAAATTATTCCTCTGTGATTTGTCCAGTAGGCTACAGCTACATTCTGCCTGATGGTTGTCACTGGAGCAGATGCTTTGAAAAAGAGTTTCAACAGTTATTCCTGATGGAGAAAAGTGTTCTGTATATTTACCCCATTGCATGTTTTCAAGATCCTAGCTAAAATAGAATCAGATATTGAAATATAACTTGGAATTGAACGTTAGTGTAATTACAGGTAAAAGGGCTATTACCAACACGTAGGGTCTCTTTCCGGTTTGACTTTGACTGGGCCATTCTAAACTTTGATTTAAACCATTTCATAGATCTGGTTGTATGTTTAGGGTAGTTTTCCTTCTAGAAGGTGAACCTCTGCCCCAGTCTCAAGTCTTTTGCAGACTCTAACAGACTCTGTATTTGGCTCCATCTATCTTCCCATCAACTCTAACTAGCTTCCCTGTACCTGCAGAGGAAAAGCATCCCCATAGCATGATGCTGCCTCCACCATGTTTCACTGTGGTGATGGTGTGTATAGGGTGGTTTGTAGTGTTAGTTTCCGCCACACATTGCATTTTGCATTCAGGCCAAAAACTTCACGTTCGGTCTCATCTGACTATGCATGGCTTTTGGCAAGTGTTGGAAGAAGGTGCTCTGTTCAGATGAGATCAAAATTGAAGTGTTTGGCCTTAATTCAAAATGCAATGTGTGGTGGAAAACTAACACTGCACATCACCCTATACACACCATCCCCACCGTAAAACATGGTGGTGGCAGCATCATGCTATGGGGATGCTTTTCTTCAGCAGGTACAGGGAAGCTGGTTAGAGTTGATGGGAAGATGGATGGAGCCAAATACAGTCAGGGCATAAAACCTGTTAGAGTCTGCAAAAGACTTGAGACTAGGTGTAGGTTCACCTTCCAGAAGGACAACTGCCCTAAACATACAGCTAGATGTACAATGGAATAAATCAAAGCATAGGCATGTGTTAGAATGGCCCAGTCAAAGTCCAGACCTAAAAGCAATTGAGAATATTGAGAAAGACTTGAAAATTGCTGTTGACAGACGCTCTCCATCCAATCTGATGCTGAATCTGTAGTTCGAGCTATTTTGCAAAGAAGAATGGGCAATAAATATCAGTCTGTAGATGTGCAAAGCTGGTAGAGAAATACTCCAATAGATTTGCAGCTGTAATGGCAGCGATAGGTGGTTCTACAAAGCATTGACTCAGGGGGCTGAATACTTTTGCACGCCACACTTTTCAGTTTTTTATTTATAATTTATTTTTCATTTTCATTCCACTTCACAATGATGCACCACTTTGTGTTGGAAAATGAAATGTATGTATGTGGTTGTAACGTGACAAAATGTAGAAAATTTCAAGGGGTATGAATACTTTTGCAAGCCACTGTACATACACTGCCAGGCCCCAAAAAAAGTCACCTCCTGGAAGGAAATAGGCAAGAGCTCTCCATCGGGCCAAAAACTACAGTATGTTTCAGTTTGCAACTAGTTATTTAACCCTAACTCTGAAGTCTGAAGTGCTCATCTAGTTAAAATGATTTACTGGATTGGACTTAACACATAATGGGGTTAATCAAACCCTCAAACCCTTTAACTCTCAGGGAACAGCAAAACAAAAATTCTATCGGTGCAACCCCTCACGGTTCTGAACCATGGATTGAGTGAATATGCCAAAAAAAAGAAGCCGGCTGTGTGTTCATGTGATCGGTGCATGTGTAATATGGAACAGTCAGTGGTGAGAAAAGCGAAGAATGTGGACTACTGTAGGCTACTAACGCAAATCATACAACACAATTGTGTAAAGTAACAATATTCCTTCATTTATATTTGGCTGCTTCACCTCAAGTCAGCCCAGGCAGGAGCTAGTTAGTTTCACTTTCGTGTCAATCAGCTTTTTGCTCAGCTGATCGGCTCAAGCCGACAGTGTCAGTTTACTGTAAAGTCAAAAAGCTAAATTATAAAATAAAGCTCTCTCTTCCTCCCTCTTTCTGTCTGCCATTATTTCTCTCTACACTGCACACTCACTATCTATGCACTAGGAAGCAGGATTAAGGGGTCTAACCACTACACCACGAGCCCCCATAGATAACTTTTTTGTTGTCCCTTAAAGCAGATACAGTATTGCAGTGACTGGTGTTTGAAGTGAATGAAGATACATATGAAAACAGAAGAGACACATGATCCCATACTGACCATTGAGGCGACTGAGAGTCCAGTTGCGGCGTACGTCCGATGGCCGACTGGCCAGCTCAAAGACGAAGGGTCCAGCATTAGGGCTCAGGTCTGGGTCCCTGGCTGTGATGTTGATGGCGTTGCGATCAGGATTCTCACACATTTCCACCTCTGAGGGGAATACATGGGGTGCATTGTCATTGATGTCTAGCAGATGCATCTGAATGGTTCCTGTTCCACTGGCAGGCGGGATACCTAAGACACATAGAATGAAAACATGTTAAATATTTGATTTCATGTTTTACTTTTCTTATTTATAATTTCAATTATATTTACATACTTTATGGATATTTATATATACATTTATATCTATAGTTAGCATCTGTAGGCTAGTTGTGGTGAAGTGAAAACTCAGTGTAATTTTGTAACGTTGTGGGCATTTCTGAAGAATATAATCTTTTTTGTTTCTCTATAAGTCTTGAAAAAAGTGTGCAAAGTTTAAAACCCACGAAGAAGCTGTTAATTAAACCAATGATAAAACCTGCCCTACAGATAGTACAAAAATGGGTCTTAGTCTCATTAAAACAATTTATTCTCTTGGATTGATTATTGTAACAGGTGTGCATTTTTTGGCCTAGTCATTATATGACACATGTCCACAATCTGTCAAAAACTCATAAGTGAGCAACACCGTTGCAGTGTGTTGCATGATCCTTGTTAATATGAACACACACAACTCAATCAACAATGTAGTTTTTGAAAAATAATGTAAGCAAGCTGCTACTATGTTTGCACATCCTTCCAGCAAAGAATGCTATTACTTACAGTGATACAGCTTTAGAAAATGTATCTAAAATTAATGCTTGTTCTCTGGCAAAGAAAAAACATATCTTAATGTATACAGTATGTACTGTAGGACTGTACAATCTGTCTACAGGAAAACGTCTTCAGAATGAAGTTAAGATAAGCAGGTACATTCATTGTGCTGCCCGCAGCTGACTAGCTAGTTAGCTATAGGCCTACAAACTCACATTAAGAGTGCACTTTTCTGTTTGGTTCCTTCAGCAAGCCAGGGCACAGAACAAACTGTGTATGTGTTTTGTTTTCTAAAGAAGAAAAACAGAAGTTCATGTGGATTGTTATTGTGAAGCTCTCTTTGGCTGCTGTCCTGCTCTCAGTGTCAGCGTTAGATAATCAGACCTCTTAACATAGTCAAGGAACAAACATCTATCTGACTTGATGCATAGATACTTCACATTTCAAGCTATGATCATCTTTTTCTTCATGACAACCTGGGCTATAAGTATATTTTAATTTTTTCCATTTAACTTTTATTTATCCTCGAGAGACCAATTGAGGGGTGACCCTCATTTTCAATGACGTCGAGTTCAAACAAATTCAAAGGAAAAACAACAATACATACACAATATTCAACGCAAATACATCAAATACACAACAACAGGTGAAGAGAAAAACAATTGAAACATTTACACAGTGGTGAAGATTAAGTGGCAGCAATTAAAATTAAATGGGTGAAAGTACAATATAGCCTAATTAAAACAGTTACAGGTAGAGTTTGGCAGATTTAAGATAGTTTGTTTAAATTGGTTAAAGGATATGAAGTTATTTAGTTTAATTTGTTGCTGTAAATTGTTCCAGGAGTCAGGGGCACTGAAGCTAAAAGCTGTCTTTCCCAGCTCAGACCGGGCTTGTGGGACATAAAGCATAAGCATGTCAGTGGAGCAGGTCTGATAAAGCCCATCTGAGATTTGCAGCATTTCTGTTAAATAACGAGGAAGCTTCCCGGTCAAGGCTTTGTAAATACAAACATGCCAATGTGCGTCACGTCTCTCTTTAAGGGAGGACCACCCAACCTTTTCATATAAAAGACAATGGTGTGTGTCATAAGCATCTCCTGTGATGAACCTTAAGGCAGAGTGAAAAACAGAGTCCAGGAGTTTAAGACATGAATGTGATGCATGCCGGTAAACCACATCACCGTAATCAAGGACAGACATGAAAACTGCCTCAATAATCCTTTTCCTACTAAATAAAGGGAAGGTGGTTTTGTTCCTATAAAAATAGCCAATTTTTTGTCGTAGTCGACAAACAAGATTTTTTATAAGAAAATTAAAAGTGAGTTTATCATCTAACCAGATGCCAAGATATTTGTACTCTGTGACTCTTTCAATTAAAAATCCATTATTTGTAAAAATATTAAAATCATTCAAATTTGTAGTTCTTGCTCTGGAGAAACACATATATTTGGTTTTGTCTGTATTTAAAACCAGCCTGAGGTCCACTAGACAGTCCTGCAGGATGTTAAAAGAGCTTTGTAGGTTCTGAATAGATTGGTGCACCGAATCGGAAATGCAATACAGTACTGTGTCGTCAGCGTATAGATGGGCGTGACAGTTTTTTAGCGATGAAACAATGTTATTTATATAAATTGTGAAAAGAACTGGACCTAAAATTGAGCCCTGTGGGACACCATTTGTAACAGTTAAAAACTCAGATTGGTATCTTCCAAGTTTAACTGACTGCTGTCTATCAGAGAGATAATCCCTAAACCAGCTACATGCAGAATGATCAAAGCCAATGTCATGCAGCCTCTGTAAAAACAAATGGTGGTCAACAGTATCAAAGGCTTTTGAAAGATTAATAAAAAGTGCTGCACAGTGCTTTTTCTTATCTAATGCTGTAACAATGTTGTCTACAACCAAAGTCACAGCAGAGACAGTACTGTGGCCTGCCCTAAAACCAGATTGGAATGGGCTCAAAATGGAAGCACTAGTTAGAAATGTTTTTAACTGATTATTAATAATTGATTCTAGAATTTTTGCCAGGCATGGGAGTTTGGAAATTGGCGTGTAGTAATTAAGATTATTTTTGTCACCACCTTTATGTAAAGGAATTACGTGAACTTTTTTCCAAATTTTAGGAACTATTCCAGAGGAGATGAAAGATTAAAAATATGGGTTATTTGTTTTGATATTATATGTGTCGAAAGCTTGATTGAAAACGGGTCCAAATTGTCCTCTCCCATGTACTTCTTGGGGTTGATGGCGAGGAGTGCATCTACAACAACACTTGTGGGAAGAAGATCAGGGCTGAAAATAGGAGTTTGAGAGACAGGCGGTACGTTACTACTGGTTGTAGAAGGTGTACATCCTCCATTCTGAAAGAGTTGACCAGCAGCTACAAAATGTTTATTAAAAGCTAAGCCAATCTCTTTTTGATCATTGAGAGTGTGACCATTTAATTTGATCTGAGTGGGAGCTAGAATTGTTTTTATTATAGTTCACAGCTTTCCAAAATAGTGCAGGGTTAGAGTAGCAGTCGGAGATTAATTCAAGGTAATATTCGGATTTGGCTTTTGCCATGGCTGTGCACTTATTCCTAAATTGTCTAAAAATAGTCCAATTGGTATTATCTCCAGAGCGTCTAGCTAGAGACCATGCTTTATTTCTTTCAGAAAATAAATCAGACAGTTCACTTGTAAACTAGGGGTTTGATCTATTTTTTATTCTATGCTTTTTAAGGTGCGCATGCTTGTTTATAAGTGAGGTGAAAGTATTGATGAAATAGTCTAAGGCTAACTCAACATCCAAAATTTCCGTAGTGAGTTGAATGTCACTATGACGGAGATCACTTAAAAAGGTTTGCTCATTAAAACCTTTAAAATTACGCTTAATTATGATTTTAGGTTGAGATCTTTTTAAATGAATACTTCTGATACAGGCCACTGGGCAGTGATCACTAATCCCAAACTCAAAAACACCAGCTGAGACTATTTTATTTATTTTATTTGATAGGATTAAATCGATTAAAGTTGATTTTGCTGGGTTTTTTAGATTGGGTCTTGTGGGCTCAGTTATTAATTGTGTAAGATTAACGTTGCTACAGATTTCTCTGAAAGGTTCAGAGGCACCAGAAAGCCAATCAACGTTAAAATCACCCATCACAATTACCTCTCTATTTACATAACTGGAGAGCATATGTGCTAGATCGTTTAAGGAGCTAGTTACAGCTGAAGGGGGCCTATACACACCAATTACAACAAAACAATCATTTGACGATAAAGATAATTCTAGCGCGATAAATTCAAAACAAATTGGAACAGAGACAGCATGTAAAAGTGTTACAGAATAAAAGGATTTAACATAGACAGCCACTCCCCCACCCCTTGCGTTTCTGTCTATTCTGAATAAATTGTATTCATTAATTGCCACAATAGAGTCATCTGTACTCTTCTTTAACCAGGATTCAGTCAGAATCAAGACATCTGGATCTGGCTGGGACACTAAAATCTTCACATGGTCTAATTTATCATGCTGCAATAAACTTCTAATATTTAGATGAAGAAAACCCAAGCCCTTTCTTGATTTGAGAATTTGTGGGGAATTTAGTTTAGAGCTAGGAAGCATGGTTTGTTTTTCAGGGTCATACAATGCAGGTTTGTGCCTGTAGAGGGAGCCAACATTCGAAGCAGCAGATGGATGGGTCATTGGAGGTGAGAAAGGACAGTCAGGTGTGATGTCCAGCGCTGGAGGAATATAATTCATGTTGAGCAGGACTCCGGGGGGGATCTTTTTTAATGGAGGTTCTTCTGATGGGGTCATGCTGTGGTAAATATCAGTCCAAATTAAATGCAATGTGCTGAATGAAGTTATTTGTTAGTTCTCTTACACCTTTGGTGTTGGGATGGAGGCCGTCAGATTTAAAGAGCTTGTGTCTGGTCCAAAAAGAGTCAAAGTTGCTGATGAAGCCCAATGTGTTTGAAGAGCAGAAGGACTTCAGCCAGTCATGAAGACTCAGGAGGCGACTGAAGCGCTCTGGGCTTTTAGACAGAGTGGGGGTGGGGCCGGAAAAAATGCAGGTTTTTCCCAAACTCTGCAGGGTGATGGACAAACACTCTAATTGATCATAGAGTGTACACGATTGTTTGTTCATAACATCATTAGTCCCAATATGAAAGATGACAGTGTGGGCTGTAGGGTGGCGGTCGATGAGGGCAGGTGATAGCTCTATGATGTCACATACCTTTCCTCCAGAAAGGCAATAGGCGAAGGCACCAGGAAGTTGGTATCTGATGATGGAATCCCCTATTATCAGAATCTCTGGTTCCTCATTCATACAGCTCCCTTTGTAGAGTGACAGCTTGGATGTGAGTGACAGCTTGGATGTGAGGGGCGGGGCATAGCTGCGAGAGTGAGCAGCACCTGTACAGCATACGTCATCGCCAGCTGCAGCGATCTCGGGGACATCATTTTGTACAGGCACTGAGGGATGAACGGGATGAACATGGAACTCACGCCTGGATGGAGCTGGTGGACGGCGGCGATCCTGGCGTTTACCCTGGGGAGTGGACTGGGAACTTGAACGCCTCTGAACCAACAAGGAGCGGGTTGGGACTGGCGACTCGGATCGGGAGAATGCAGCGCCAGCCGCAGGCTCAGCAGCCCCATCTAGCTCCTCCAGCTGAGCAAAATAATTGTGCAACAGCACGGGACCTGGCGAGTGAAGAGGGGAAATTCGTCTGCCCTTCTTGACGACAGACGACCATGAAGCGCTGGAAGGCGGAGCAGAAACCAGAGGGACAGAAACGCCGCTAGCCGACGGCTGAGAGCTACGGCCATCCGGGAAACCAAAGAGGACTGCCGCTGAAGGACATGGTGAATAAGGCTCTCAATAGACTGAAGCTCAGCCTTCAGGATAGAAAGCTCCGGATCTGCCTGGGTGAGTGGGGTCATAATTTTTTAATTTTTAATTTAAAAGAAAAGGAAACTGTTTGGCTAGCGCTATTGGGTTAGCACCGGCTAGCATGGAGCAACAGCTTTCATCACTCTGTACCCGAACGGGACGCACTCTGAGGCGGTCACGGAACGGTGGACTCACTGCTGAAAGTTCAAGTGATAAAATAATCCGCGTTAGCTGACCATTTCAAACAGGATCACTTCCAAAAGTAAACTGGAGCCTCGGAGTCGAAACTGGGCGGTTAAATCTGGTCAAAACGCCTGAAAAAATTACTTTTTTGTCATTTTTGCTAACTATTGCGTTATAACAAAAAAAAAGTTGCAGCCGTTAATTAACCGTTGAAAATAAATATGCATTCTGCAGTGATGTCAGCTAAATGTCAAAATACTTATGGGACCGGGGGGCGCCCTTAGCTCAGTTGGTAGGGCGTCCCCCCATGGGCCTCGGCCAGCGGCGGACCCGGGTTCGATTCCAGCCCGCGGTCGTTCTCTGCATGTTACTCCCCTCTCTGCCCCATTTCAACTCTGTCTCTACACTATCAATAAAGCATAAAAATGCCAAAAAAATATCTTAAAAAAAAAAAAAAATACTTATGGGACAATGAAGACCAAAAAAAAAGATATGCAAAAATGAAATTTTACAGATATTTGTTGATATGACACCCACATTAATAATAAACATGCATTTCTAAGGCCCAAAACACTTCTCCTGTGTGCTTGGAGTTAAACAATCAAAACATTAACATTATAAACACAAAAACAAACATTTGTTTTAACTAAAGTCCATAGAGGCCTTTTAACAAGCTCCAAACACATCAGAAGGGACTGCAATCGTCTAAATTAGGATTTTCCGACTTTATTCCATGTCGCTGAAGCGACTCGACAGATGACAAAAGGATTTAGAACGGGTATTAGGCTCGTTCGACCCCAGTTGCAGCTCGTCTGGAAAGTAGACTTTAGTAGCCGAGTGCGGTCGGGGGAGTGACGAAAAAGCCTGACTGAAGCCGGACAGCTCCGAGTCAGCTCGACTTGCATGTGCCGTCGGAAGTAGCGTCCTTGTTGGGTGAACGTCCACCATGGGTGATCGGGCCTTTTCTGCTGCTGACCACCTGAGGGCCCCACAGACTACAGCTGTTTTTAAACGGAACCTCAAAACGCATCTCTTTAAAAGAGCATTTAACCAAACTTTGTTTGAGGTTCCCCTTTTAATAGTTTCCTTCTCTGAAGCACTTTGAGATTCTTGAATATAAAGTGCATTATAAATAAAATGTATTATTATTATTATTATAAACATATTCGTAGAAGAGCTACACATGCTACAACTGATTAGAAGCAGAACAAAAAACAAAGAGGAGTAAACACTTCAAAAGCGGGGGATATTTTCATAACAAGAAACGAGATATATCTTTATCTTTCTTGTTATTTTACTAGAAAACCTACTTTTAAGTGATAAAAAATATTTACTAATCCAAATAAAGGAGGTTTAGTATTGCTCCCTTCACATAACGAATATGATCGGCCTAAAGACAGTTAAAGGTCTAATAAAAGATCCCTTATTATTATGGCTATGATGAACTTTATTATGATGTGTAACATGTAACATACAATTCCCAGACCATTTAGATCACTAAGGCTATGATTTAATCTTAATGGTATAAAGATATCACTTCACCACAAATTAATGTGACTCAAGTTTGTGTTCACTTAATAAATCTATACAGGAGAGTTAACCCTGCATGCTAATTATTGCTTTCCAAATTATTTCTGTCAAGGGTTCAGGGGCCTCATTTATAAAGCTTTGCGTGGGATTCACGTGGAAGCTGGCGTACGGAAGAAATGTAGGATGTATGTGCGAACAAAAATATTCTGATTTATAAAACAGTGCACACTCACGTCCTACGCCTGTTTCCCTTTATAAATCACAATCCACTCTAAATGTGGCGCAGCCTTTGCGGGCTTCACGTAACGCCCATATTTACCCATACATAGTCATTGACACGCCCAAATTAATATCATTTACTGAGTGCATGAAGGCGGTAGTGGCAATCGCCGAATGAAAGGGAAATGGAAAAATAGACTCCCACACGGTGTGGATCACTGCGGTCACGCCGAAGTACCCGTTGGAGAAGTGGCGACCAGGGAAAATTTAGTTTGGTGGCACAGTGTGAGGGTAAAGGCGTCAGAGTGCAGCCTGTGGCGATCTCTGTGAACGCTGTGGTCGAAATAAAAAGAAGCGATCCGACATAAAAGTGGACGCAAAAAAGTGCATATCCTCACACAGCAGTGTTTGTGCCACGAGCGGGGGACACTGAGACCCCCCATGAGATACAGATTCGGAGAATTCATCCTGGTGCAGTGACGGGCGGCGGAGGGTTAATAATAAACTTCACAGTCCCTTTCAAAACACAGTGACGACGTGCTTAAACACAAAGAAAAACACATAGATAAAACGGACTAAAAACCGCGAAAAATTAGCACAGTGATGTACAGTAGGCTTATGATTAGTGTGTGGAACTGTGCACTCCTGTCTGCCTGACTGAGGCATCGAGAACAGCGTCAGTGTAAAAGTAATAGGCTGTATTACACCTCAATATTATCAGAATGAATCCAATAACATGCAGATAGGTTATTCTTTAATAGCCAAACTGCAGAGCTTATTCAAACGTTTTTTTTTTTTTTTTGCACTCATATATCTCCGTTTGTAGGCTATTTAAGATCCTAATTCGTTTAGTTTTTGTTGGTATCACTCCATGGAAAAATCCGTGGAGGCATTTTTTTTATTAGTTGTAAGAATGGCTTCATCTGTTTTGCAAAGGAACTCCATATATGATAGACCTACATGGCTTATAATAGGCCTATATCTGGATTCATTTTACACAAACACATTCGTTCTCGCACTTCATACATGTGCCGACGGAGTCGCCGTTTCTCCTTTCTCCACTTTCTGTGCGTACGCATGGGTCAGAGTTTGCGTGGAGGACCGCACATCTTCCCGTCAAGTTTGGTTTTTATAAATCCCAATATTTGCTTTTGGCGAATTGGCGTGCGCCCTCTTCTGGGCGTACGCAACGTTTATAAATGAGGCCCCTGATCAGTGGAGGTTTGACTCTGATTAAATATATTTCTGCTTAAATGCATACACTGTGGAGTAGTAATCATTAACCCTAATGATTAAACATACGTTAAAATAAAAAAAGAATGGATCGTAATTTAATTTTGAGCGGTGATGTCAGACTTTTGCGTAACCAATTGGGGAAACGCATCAAAGGCTCGGGGTTTAAACTCCCAATTAGCGCTCAGCTCCGCCTGTCAGCAATACGTTTCCCATCAAACATTTCGCTCCTGCAGCCTGTGGAACTCAACTGCAGCGTCTTGCTCCTAGGTCTGTGTCCGTCTTGATCCCGTGGGACTTCAAAGTCTAATGCAGCCGAGCCGCAGCTGCAAGTCAGACAAAAAGTCTAACCATAATGCTGAGCGCACAGCAAGACACGCATCATAATTGCGCAGGTCTGAGCCAGACGGCTCCTACTCAAACGAGGCTATTATGTTCTCAGTAACGTGGTGAGGGTGGGAGGAAGACAGCTAAACACACTCTGTTTGGTCAAGAAGACCTAGGAAGTGCTTGTCTGATTGGTTGAGAAGCCCGGCAGCTTACGTATACAGGAAGTAGACTAGAAACATCACACTGCCGCAAAATATTGGATATTGGAGTTTGGATTTTTTTTTACCGGAGACTCCAAAAAGAGGCACAAGTATGGATGTAAAATCCTCTATACGGACTAGAAAGGAGACAAAAGTAGCAATAGAAACGAACTTTAAGCAGAAAAAAAGGAAAGTTGATCGTCTTCTCCTGTCAAAAGATATTCATAATCAAATCTAACTGCGCACGAGGGATCGTGCACAGTCCGGTGGTTGAGGCAAGGTAAAGCTGAAATGTAAAGGATATATATTAAGTGTAGAAATCCTTTTTAATTCCAAATCTTTTAAATATTTAAAATAATAAAATGTGTTTAGTCTTTTCAGGATACCTAGTATTAGGGAGTACAGTAACTGGACGTTACTAGTTTAACTACATTTATCAGTAGTGTTCAGGTAGGGTAACAGTTTTCAAAATCATGTAATTTTTCCAGTCATGAGCTATGGAACTTCAGGCTAAATCACTTCATTTTATTTTCATTTAAATAAATGAAGGGCTCTGAAATGTATGTTTTATAATTGCTCTATATTAAAGACCTACTTCATCGGTGGGAATATGAAGATGTATTGAACTCTGAGATCCTATGTAATATAAATGTGCAAACATTTTTGAAATCGGTTCATCCTATGAAAATTTGTCAATATTCATATTGACAAACCCGAGGACAGATGTGCGAAAGAACTGTGCTGTGTCCTTGAAAACTTTGGATTCCAACAGCATGTGGACCGGCCTACACATAACAAAGGGCACACTTTGGATCTTATCATTTCCAGGGGCATGAATATCTCAAAAGTGGGGGAGACTGATATGGGTCTCTCAGACCATTACTGTGTATTGTTTGAGAGTACAACTTCTGTGCACACAACTGATCAATCAAAAGTAATCAAAAAACGGTATATTACAGAAAATACCAGTGAAACATTTATTCAAACCTTTTCTTCAATACCCCCTCCCCCCTGTAACTCAGTTAATGAGCTTTAAGACAACTTTAACGCCAAAACTACAAGCGTTATAGATGCTATTGCACCCACTAAAATTAAGGTTGTCTCAAGTAGTCAGTCAGACTAGAAAAAAGAGAGTGCCGTAAAGCGGAACGCAGGTGGCGAAAAACAAATCTCCAGGTTCATTATGACATCTTCAAAGAGAAACTTTGCACTTTTAACTCAGAGATGAAAAGTGCAAGGCAGTCTTTCTTTTCTGACATCATCACCAAAAACAACAACAATGCACGTGCCCTGTTTGCTACTGTCGACAGATTAACAAACCCTCCTGTGCCAGTAGCATCTGAACATCGTTCCACAAGAGCCTGCTATGAATTTGCCTCCTTTTTCACAGACAAAATTCACAAAATTTGACAAGCGGTCACCGCATCAATACCAAGTTCAACATATGTGTTTTCCCTGTGCCAACTTAAAATCAATTCAGATAAAATGACAGAATTTTATCTGATCAACCACAACAACCTGGATGACATTATACAACACCTGAACTCCTCTTCCTGTTGCCTTGACATTCTGCCCACAGGCTTCTTTAAAACCATTTTTAGCTGTATGGCCTCAGATGTTCTACAAATTGTAAACATGTCCCTTCGCACCGGTGTATTCCCACAGGCCCTGAAAACAGCAGTCATTAAGCCACTCCTAAAAAAGAACAATTTAGATACATCACTCATGAACAATTATAGGCCCATATCAAACCTTCCATTTCTAAGCAAAATCATTGAAAAAGTTGTTTATCAACAGCTAAATAACTACTTAGCAATGAACAACTGCTTTGATGTCTTCCAGTCAGGTTTTCGAACAACACCACAGCACTGAGACCGCTCTGGTTAAAGTCCTCAATGACATCCACTTAAACACAGACAGTGGCAAAAGTTCTGTCTTAGTTTTACTTGATCTCAGTGCTGCTTTCGACACAGTTGACCACAACATATTACTAGATCGCCTTGCAAACTGGGTTGGACTTTCTGGAACTGTGCTAAGCTGGTTTGAATCCTACTTAAAGGATAGAGAATACTATGTGTCAATAGGCAATTTTACATCGGAGCGAACAAATATTGAATGCGGGGTTCCCCAAGGTTCCATTCTTGGGCCTCTTCTGTTTAACATCTACATGCTCCCACTGGCTCAGATTATGAATAAGAACAAATTATGTTGCCATAATTATGCAGACGACACACAAATTTACATAACCATATCACCAGGTGACTATAGTCCAATTCAAACACTAAGTAAGTGCATTGAACAAATCAATGATTATCCAATCATCAAAATGTTCTTCAATTAAACAACGACAAAACTGAAGTAATTATCTTTGGTGCCAAAGATGAACAAATAAAAGTCATTGCAGAGCATTTAATCTGTTATGCTAGAAACCACACACCAAGCCAGAAATCTTGGTGTTGTCATAGACTCAGGCTTGAATTTCAAAAAACACATTAAATCAATTAATAAGTCAGCTTATTACCACCTTAAAAACATATCAAGAATTAAAGGGCTTATGTCTCAGCAAGATTTAGAAAAACTTGTCCATGCATTTAACTTTAGTAGACTTGACTACTGTAACAGTGTCCTTGCAGGCCTTCCAAAAAAATCTATCAAGACAGCTTCAGCTAATTCAGAACGCTGCTGCTTGAGTACTCACAAGGACCAAAAAATTGGATCACATCACCTCAGTTCTGAGGTCTTTACACTGGCTTCCTGTCACTCAAATAATTGATTTCAAAATATTGATGTTGGTTTATAAAGCCCTAAATGGTCTAGGGCAAAAATATATTACTGATCTGCTGATACGTTATGAGCCGTCCAGAGCCCTTAGGTCATCTGGGACAGGTCTGCTCACAGTCCCCAGAGTTAGGACTAAACAAGGAGAAGCAGCTTTTAGTTATTATGCACCAAATCTCTGGAACAAACTCCCAGAGAACTTGAGGTCTGCTGCAATTCTCAGTTCTTTTAAATCAAGTCTGAAGACTTTTCTGTTTCCATTTTAACCTGTAATTTTAATTTTATTTAAATGTTATTCATTTGCTTTTAAATGTTTTATTCATTCGCTTTTCTGATGTGTGTTGTGTATTTTAATCTTGCCCCTGTAAAGCACTTTGAGTGGCCTTGTGTCTGAATTGTGCTATATAAATAAACTTGCCTTGCCTTGCCTAGCCTGAGAAAAGGCAGAAAGAGCGTTTTATGGTCTCACTGTCTAACCGTACATTTTACTAGTGTGACATGATCATACCAGAGGTGGGGGTAAGTCACTAATGTGCAAGTCACAAGCAAGTCTCAAGTCATAACCTTCAAGTCTCAAGCAAGTCCAAGTCACTGTGGTGAGAATCAAGCAAGTGACAAGTCAAGTCATTGCTCAGGTCAAGCAGGTCAAGTCATACAAAAACCACATTATCTAACCCAGTTTCTACATTTAAAAGACCTGCATTCCACAGTTCTCTTCTTCATACCGTCATCGACAACATCATCCTTGAACTACAATTGAATTATTCTTGGTCTGACCGAGGGGTCTTCAACTAAAATTGAAATGGGTCCAGTTGACAACGTTTTCTTACAGCAAAGGTCCGAATCTCATAATGTCTGCATCCAATAGCGACCCCTTATCTATCACATATGATCAACACCGCACATTTCCTTTTCTTTCTACCACAATTAGGCTACTTTCAATTTCCAAGTAGCTTACTTTTGACATGGAAAACAAGAAAGGCAAATAGTAACAGATAGGCCTATACTTACACAACACAGACACTTAATGCCCATAATGCATTTAAAATAAAACAGGGCAATGATCTGCGCTATGGCAAAAATATCATATCACCTTTTATTTTATGGCAGGATCACATTTTGATTTATCCCGATTCATTTGTTTTTCATACTGGGCTGTCGGTGCGGGGGCGGCGGCTGTGAGCTGTCGGAAGGAGCCGGTGAACGTGGAAGGTCGAACTGCATCATATAGGTCTAGGCTACATCATAACCGCTGTTTTGTCTCGCAGAGATGCTTTTATAAAGCCTACTGTCTGTGGAGGTAGGGCGCTCGATAAGGAAGCGTGCGTTATCAAGGAAGCGTGCGTTATCAAGGCAGCAGCGCTGCAGGAAACGCTCGTTACTTTCGTTTTCTTTTACAAGACTTCCCGGGGCCGTTACAACGTGAAAAGGGAAGGGAAGAAGGCGCTACATATTTACTGTGATTGGGTTATAAGCGTGTGGGAGGCTCATGTGAATTATTCTTGGTCTAGCCCATGGACATATAAAGAAAGGTTTAGCCGCCTCCATGACTGCTGCTCCTGTGTTGACCTGCTGACGCTGTTTGTCCGTGCAGCGCGCTGCGTGCATTGCACTGTAAAATCACCCGATCATGTTTCAAAATAAAACATAATTTCTAACGTAATCTAACTTTTAAAAATTCAAGTCATTTCGAGTCATCTGTCTCAAGTCTAAGTCAAGTCTCAAGTCATGAAGACCAAGTCAAAGTCAAGTCGAGTCTTTTATCAGTGTTAGTCAAGCAAGTCTCAAGCCCTCAAATTTGCGACTCGAGTCAAGTCATGTGACTCGAGTCCCCCATGTCTGCATCATACTAGTAAAAATGTAGGGTTAGGATTAACAGGACCGCTGGGCCAAAGGAAGACTGAGGAAAGACTGAGGGAAGAAAAACCTCATTCATTATATTATTATGGCGGTTTTATGATGATAAAACAACAGTTCCGTATGGGTGAAGTATTCCTTTAATGTTATCTCAAAATAATAAGTACTAGATTTTTTTTCATGGGAAATAGCATCAATATGTTAAGCTACTTTTTCTGAGTAGCTTGTAGCTTGCTTATTTCAATCAAAATATCTATTGCAGTAGGTTAACTGTTTCCAAATAGCTTCCAAAACACACCTTAAAACTGACTCCACAGTAAAAGCAGCACCACTGCAATGAATGGAAGTGCACTAAGGCACTGTGTATATGTGAGGAGCAGGTTGATGCAGGACTCACCATTATCAGAAGCCATGAATGTAACATTGTAGAGGTTGTTCTTGACGTAGGGAGACTCTCGGTCAAGGACGGCAATGGTAGAAATGCGACCGTTAAGCGGGTCTATCTCCAGCCAGTTGGCAGGGTCGGACATCTTGGAATACCTGAGAGAAACACCACAGAGAAGCTTCTTTATATGGCTACAGGCCAAGCAAGATATATTGAGAGTGCTGCTATAACAACATCATCTCACTCATTAATTCTCATTGAACATGATTCTACCTTTAAAAGATTTGAAAATTACATAAATATATATGTATATCTGAGTTTGGAATGGGAAACAAGCCATTAACAGGATGAAACATGATATCCCTGTGACTTGCTGATGAAATTAATTTAGCGAACAGAATTTACTCATCTGTATTGCTGTAATACAGGGCTCCAGACTAAACTTTTTTACTAGGAGCACTGGCGCCCCTAACTCAGAATTTTTAGGGGCGCAAGCAGAAAATTTAGGGGCACACATTGAATTGCGCACTTCTGTACTTACACTTACTTTTTTGAGTGCACTTTGCGCAAAACCGGAGAGTGTGCCAAAATGCAGTGCACTGTAAGTTCCTCGGTCGTGCATTCAAAACGGTCTAAAACTTGAGTGTAGAGCGATTGACACTTTCCACACTCAACGGCCGCCATCTTGCCTACGTAACGGAGAGGACGGGGCATTCTAATCAAAATAGAGGAGCTTGAAGCAACGATGGAGGCAGACGCGCTCTACAAAAGTTGAATTACACATTGTTTTTGTCTTTCTGTGACTAATGTGCCTGTTTTGGCTATCGGTAACGCAAGCAGAAAAAAATACCACCGAAGAAGAACCGTCAAAATGCAAAGTAATTTCCAGTAGGTGCGCGACGGCAGTTTGGACAGTGCACTGTAGAAATGAGAGCACTGCGTCTATAAGTAAGTGTACTGTAGGGATAATAGAGTGCACTGCAACGCATCTATTCAAATGTTTCCCAATTTTAACTATATCAGGCCTATTGATGTTGTATTGCCAGCATGTTTTGGACCACACTGACAACAGATGATACAGTTCATTGTGTTTTTGATTTTGCATCACCATCTTTCAGACATTCCTTTAGGAAAAGGATTTTTTTTGCCCATTTTTACCACAACCACTTCTACATCCGAGCCCTCTGATTGTTTTATCTCTGCTGATTCCTGTAAGGAAAATAGTTATTGGCCCAAAAAGTAACTATTAGTAGCTATATGACATTATCAACTGATTTGCATTATATGCAATTCTGAAAAAGGCTAAATTAATAGAAAATGCTGACCAGGTAGTTTATAAATTAACTAGGCCTATTTACATATTTACAAACTCACTTTACACAATTTTTTTTGTTGCCATATAATTACAAGGTTAGCTTTTTTATACTGTAGATATGCAGTGGCCTATAACAATTTTCGTGTTCACAAACGTCACCTGGCACATGGTGCTGTCTGTCTGCTGGCTGCTGCAGGTGACGGGGGGCTGCTATCAGACTGCCCATGTGACTGAGTGCTGTCAGTGGTGAGGAGGAGTACACAACAGCCGTTGCTACTCTGCTCTTGTGCGCGCGGTTAAAAAAGTTGCAAGATGTGTCTGGTCTTTAACTAGCCTCAGCGCTATGGTGGAAAAAGTCGGCAAATGTAGCGGAAAAAGTCACCAGTTGGCAACATGTTAAAGACGTGACGACAGCGGGACACTGAGATGAGATAGGTCACGTGATCCACGCTGTTGATCGTTTCAATGATCACTCGCGGACTGTCCCTTTTCTCCCTCTCTCTGTCTCTCTCTCTTAAAGCACTAATAATAATGATACATTTGTTGGCGAATTTTCCGGTCGCGCGCGTGCCCCTAGTTTTAAAAAAGTACTCGCACTGTCTCCAGAAATGGTCGCAAAATGCGAGTATTTGGTCGCAGTCTCGAGCCCTGCTGTAATAGCAGAATTCATGTTTCAAACTGGGCCAGATGGGAAATAATGTGAATAAACCAAAAGAACAATGTATAGTTTTGAAATAAGAAGAGAAGAGCTGCCAAAATGGCCACCTTTAGCCATTCATGATTAACAGATTAATAAATTCATGGATACATGTAGGAGCAGCAACTACTGAATAGAATGACAATAAAAACCAAAATGCTCTACCGGCCTTCTTTATAGTGCACAAAACACTCACTTTACAGTGTGTGTGTGTGTGTGTCCATCCGTCCACCATTGGCTGTTGCTAGGCTACAAAGACGTAAGCCCTAGATTTAGAAACAAACAGTGGGATGTAAAACAAAGAAGTGTGGACACTTGGTGTCAGTCCAGCAGGCTTTCTGGTTGTTGCTGAGTTAGCTCAGAGCTGCAGGATGTGAACATTTCTTCTGGGCAAGATGTTTTAGAAATCATTTTCAGCCATTTCATCAGTTTTCATCTCAAACTGGGACTGCAACAGTAAACAGCATGCTACCCTGACTACATGGGAAGGCAAGTGTTCAACCTTCTATGCAAATTTAACTGTGTTGGTACAAGTGGTCAAATCTCAACAAAGGAAAAGATTTAGGACAGCCATGTTTTTCACTGTGTTGGCCAGCCCTTTACCAGAATGATTGGAGACGTGACACTGCTAGAAAATAACTAGTTTGTTCAACATTATTAATAGCTGTTTGGAATGGCCACAGTTAAAGCAGCTCTGAGTAACATTTAAATATATTTTAAACAGCCTCATGTTTCCTCTGATAATCATAAATTACCTTTAACAGCAAACAAGACCATCAGTGCAAAGAAAGACGTTTTTATACAGTTTTTATTACTGCGTTTGGTCTGGTAGCACACCCAGTCCGATTTTCGGTTCGCGCGTGCATGCTATGGTCACATATCCGTATTGGTCGCAGATTTCAGTGTGGCGCAACAACGCGATTTGAGAAGCCTATCCCTCCAGGTGAGGGAAGGGGAGCGGGAGCTTTGTTTGAGACAGTTATTTGTCGTCATAATGACTGATAACGGGGCTGAATGATCGAAGAAAAAAAAGAAAATGCAATGAAGAAAAGCTAAAAGGGAGAGTGGTAGACGAGCGGGAGGGCGTTGCCAAGCAACGTATACACAATTTCACGGGAGTGAACTGCAGTGTTTACTCCTAAATGAATGAGCGGTAGCCTACTAAAACAAAGTTTACTTTGCCTCACCATCATCAGATGACCATTATTCATCTGAAAGTCATTATTTACAACAACATAAACACATTACCTCATCGTGATCCATACTAACTGCCGTCTCTCGTTCATTCGCTTTCTGTGAGGACACGGAGTCTTTCAGCTCCGTGAGAGTACTTCGGTGACTCTGCATCAACTCATTGCAATCAGGTGTGTGTAGCACTTACTGGCATTAGTTGATGCTGTGTCACTAACCACTCTCACGGAGCCGAAAAGAGTCCGGTGCTCTCACACTTTAAACACACGGACATGCACTATATTGCTTCCTGATTATTTGAATCTCGCACGCCCGGCACGAGCTAGAAAACAGCTTCACGACAGCTGGCGTCGTAAAAATACTACCGCTTCTGTCCAAAGGGGCCGCCAAGAGACCAAGTTACTCGTAGTGGCTTTAAAAGCCAGCTATCACTTATCCCATTTACACGTAGTCACTTCATGCATTTGGGCAGACAGGAAAACGTTCTGATTAAAAAAAAAGAGTTAATAATAGGGTGATATGATCATGCTGTCAATACAGATGTTTCATAAAAACATTAAAAACAAGCAGAGCTAAAACATATAATGTCATGATCCTGCCTGGGCCTCCTTGTCTCTGTTCTGTTTTTTGCCTGTTTGCCCTTTTTTCTTGTCTGGCTTATTGCAGGGTTGGAGCAGGTGTGTGGGTAGTCAGCTCAAGCACTCACAGCTGCCAGCAATCACCAATCAACCGCCTCTCATATACCCGGTCCGACCTTCCAGATACTGCCAGATTGTAGTTTCAGTTCACGCAGTCAGTAGCTCTACTTCTCATTACTTACCTGTTGCAGCTCCACTTGCATTTTTTCCCCGTACGCATTTTTGTTGTTCTCTTGCCACAGCTCTCCCGGTCTGACTCCCCACGGCTCCAACCTGCACCAGCGAGCACTTCCATCCCGGACTCTTCTACCCGCTTGCTCTGGATTCTTCTCACCCAAGCCCTGGACATTCTCCGTTGCCCTCTCCCTGGAACCCTCCCCAGGACAGTTGGATTCCCCCTACCCCGGATCCCGACCCAACCCCCAGCTGATTCTTATTCAATAAACCTTCTTAAACTAGTGCTGTCTCCGCGCCTGTGTCCTCCCTGTCCAACCGTAACATGTAACCTATTAAAACTAGTGCTGTCAAACGATTAAAATATTTAATCGCTATTAATCGCATTAATGTCATAGTTAACTCGAGATTAATCGCGATTAATCAAATTTTTATTTATTCTAGCGTGAATGTCCCTTGATTTCTTTTTGTCACATTATTTTTTCTAATTTTAATGCTCTTATCACACCCATTCTAATTATGATATTTTAGAAGAAATACACTGAATACACTGAACGGTGTAATTCAGTGTATTTATTCTAAAATCATAATTTGCAATTCAGTGCAAATAACAATATAGTCCCTCCCCCCCTCCCCCTGCACCCCTAGAACAGCATTCACAAACATAATTGGAACTTTTTTTATTTAAAAACCAAACCATAAAACAACATAGCCTATATAAAACAAATTAGTATTAAGGCTAAATTAAACTGGTTGTTGTAGGCCTAAATGTTTTGGGAGTCTTTCATCCACGGCTTATTTCAGACTGTGTGTGGAGTGGACACACTATGCCTGCGTGCCAGAGGTTGCCATGGCGCTGCTGCAGCCGAGGCTTCAGTCGCCCTTCATTGCGAAAATTAAAGTGAAAATAAATGACTGGCGGCTGCCACTAACATTCATTGAGGTTTTGGTGTGCGTGCAGGGTTATAAGTAGGACTTTTGCAAATGACAGGCTTTCTTTCTGTTCTTTTCCGCGTAGTCTCAGTCACACACGGAAGACTCTACTAGTGAAGGTCGCGCAGCTGAGCTAGGAAGTGCTAGGTTCCAGTTTCTGCTTCAAAATAAAAGTCAGAATTGACTGGACGTTTCGCCGTTTTGCCAGTTAAATGATTTTAATGTGAAATTACGCTGTAGGACATGTTCCGTTTGAATTGACAGTAACTTAAATGCGAGCTATATGTATAGTTTGTGGTGTTTCAGTTGTTCTAACATTACTAGTTGATGCAACAGCATGTGAAAAAACCACAAGGTTTCCTAGGCCATGACGAGCGTTAATCGCGCGATAAAAAAATTGACGCCGTTAAAATGGGTTTGCTTTAACGCCGTTAATAACGCGTTAAACTGACAGCACTAATTAAAACATATAAAGTGACTACTCTTTTACAAATAAGATATAATAGAAAATAAATACACAAAACAGCGGCAATACAAGGTGGAATATAGATTAGAAGAGATACACTTGCTTGGCCCTACACAGACTGACTACGGAGTTGCCAGTTTTGAAGGTCTATCGAGCACTATGACGGAGAATGTGCTCTTGCTATTATATCGCTAAATTGGAGCAATTCAATTGAAGGACACTTACAATCTGGCTCTTCAAACACAATGCTAGTTTGGCAGCATTTTATGAGTTAGCTTGTGTTTAAAATGTATCGATTTCTAATCAAACAAAGTCACGTAACAGCTGGGAAGAAACCAATGTGACAAACAGGGAAAATAAAGATTTGAAAATGTATGTAGTTAATGAGTCTACTGGCTGCTTTATATTGTATGGTCAGGGATGACAGGTTATAATAAAGCAGACATGCTATTTATGACTGGATGTAGCTTTTGATACTTGTGGTGAGAAACTAGTGCAGACAACTGGACTAGTATAACAGAACTAGCCCCCATCAGAATACAACCATTCACCCAATCAACCAACAAACCAACAACAGGCATGTAAAATCATAAGCCATGAAAAAGATGGGAAGTCCAAAACAAACCCCGGTAGGGGGGTCTGGGGGCATCCCCCCAGAAGATTTATTTGTGATTTGAACATTTAAGAGAAGCAATTTGGCGTATTTCAGGTGAAGAGAATTAAGGTCAAAGAAAACTTTGTCAGATGAATAGTAAAATGAGCAAAACAAGTTAGTCAGCCAACCTTCTTGACTTTTCCAAAACAAAGTGTGTAGGTAGCCTATTTACCAAGAAAAACGTTAAAAACAGCTTAGAAGACTTCCGGGTTACAGAGCATGGAGTAGGTGCAATCGCTTTCTAGCTCCCACTAACTATTTCAGACATAACTGATTAAACCCTATTTTCATCGATTTTTTTTGTGCTTGTATTGCCGGTAACACTGACACTGATTCGGAAAAATGCCAAGAGGAAAGAAAAACGCAAAAAGAGATTCGGCAGAGTCAGATATGTCCTCGGACAGCGTGGTTAGCATTGATGTTAATGCTAAAGGGCTAATATCTCAGCAGGACTTAGAAAAACTTGTCCATGCATTTATTTTTAGTAGACTTGACTACTGTAATAGTGTCTTTGCAGGCCTTCCTAAAAAAATCAATCAGACAGCTTCAGCTAATTCAGAACGCTGCTGCTCGAGTCCTCACTAGGACCAAAAAAGTAGATCACATTACCCCAGTTCTTAGGTCTTTACACTGGCTTCCTGTCACTCAAAGAATTGATTTTAAAATATTGATGATGGTCTACAAAGCCTTAAATGGTTTAGGGCCAAAATACATTACTGATCTGCTGATACGTTATGAGCCGCCCAGAGCCCTTAGGTCGTCTGGGACAGGTCTTTTAAAAGTCCCCAGAGCTAGGACTAAACAGGGAGAGGCGGCATTCAGCGTTTATGCGCCCAATGTCTGGAACGGACTGCCAGAGAGTCTGAGGTCCGCTGAGACTCTCAGCTCTTTTAAATCGGGTCTCAAAACGTTCTTGTTTCCCTTTTAACCTGTAATTTTTTTTTTTTTTTTATTTTTTGGTAAAATGTTTTAATTCTTTTATTTAAATGTTGTATTTTTATCCATGTTTTAAATTTGTTCCTTTTTCTTTTTTTTGTATTTGTATTCTTTATTTGATTTTAACCCTGTGAAGCACCTTGAGTGGCCCTGTGCCTGAAATGTGCTCTATAAATAAAATTGCCTTGCCTTGCTAGGTCAATGGCTTCCATTCCGGACCTGCTTGAGCAGCATAGAGCAGCCATAGCCACTGAGTTTAAGTCATCGTTCGCCAGCATGGACACTAAGCTAGACAACATACAGGCCGTGGTCTCAGGCCAGGGGAAACGTATAACCGATCTCGAGGAGAATGCAGAAACTGTTTGCGGACGCTACGTGAGGCTACGTGCTCCTCACTGCAGGAAGGCAACAAGTTGCTGAAATCTAAACTATCGGATTTGGAAGGGAGAAGTAGGAGACAGAATGTACGTATTGTGGGCTTACCAGAGTCACTTGAGGGCGCTCGCCCCACCGCCTTTTTCTCCGAGTTTCTCGTTGAGGTTTTTGGTAAACAAGCCCTCCCTTCTTGCCCGGAGCTGGACAGAGCTCACCGCACTTTGGCACCCAAACCGGGCCCGCGTGAGAGACCGCGGCCCGTCATCATCCGCTTCCACCGATACCAGACTAAAGATTTGATCATGAGAGAGGCACGTAAACAAGGCGAGCTGGAATACCACGGCCACAAGCTCCGGTTCTACGAGGATTACAGTGCAGAGGTTGTGAAGCAGCGGGCTGAATACAAGGGGGTCATGGCTGAGCTTTATCAGCGCGGTCTCCGACCCTCCCTCCTCTTCCCTGCGAAGCTTCGCATTACTTTCCAGAGCGGCGAGAGAAGGTGGTTGCGGTCCGTCTCTGAAGCATCTAACTACATATCTACATTGGGTGTGAGTCCGTAGTAAATACGATTGCCTGCTGTGAGTATACAAATGTGGACAAATGCTCTTTTCCCCAGCCAAACTCTCAGACTGATGATACTACACGCATTTTTTCTCCCTTTTTTAAAATGAGTAAATTAGCTGGGTGAACGTGACATTTTTGTTGCTTGTCATTTTGACGTATTGTTTAATTCACTCGCTTTTTTTATTTGTATCTCTATTTTAAAACGGCTAGATAAGCGTGTCTGGTTTTTTTTTGCCATTTGGACAGCTTGTCTAACTCACGCCTTTTTCTTTTGTTTTGTATTCTGCTGGGTGAGCATGGTATTTTTGTTTAGTGTGTTGTCATTTTGACAGTTTGCTAGATTGTTCGTAGTGTTACTAGGCTGTTATGGGGTGAATTGTACAAGACTTATGTGGGAACTAGCACAGGTCAGGAAGCTAAAGTTTGGAATGTTTGTTGTGAGACTAGTAAGGGTATTTTGGGGTTTGCTGTTTAGAGCAATATATGGGGTGGGTTCTGGGTGGGATGGGTTGGTGTTAACTGGGGGTTTAGCTAATAAGCCATCACCTGCTGTGTTTTCAGTTATTTATGTTTTCCTTTTTTTTTGTGTTTTTCTTTTCCTCTGTATTTTGCTAATCTTTTTCTTATAGGAGCAACTCTTTTTATTCTCACTATAACTGAGCTAGATGAAGGGCAATCTTAATTTAATTAGTTGGAATGTCAAGGGGCTAAATCACCAAGTGAAAAGGGGTAAGGTCTTAACCCACCTAAAACGACTCAGGGCAGGAATAGTTTTCCTTCAAGAAACCCACTTACATGACTCTGACCATGGGCGATTAAGTAAATGCTGGCATGGACAATTTTTTCATTCTAATTTCAGGGGTAAGGCTAGGGGCACAGCTATCCTTATTGATAGTAATATTCCTTTTGAGTCCTCAAACATTATATCAGATAAAAATGGACGTTTTATTATTGTTTCAGGCAAACTTTACAATAAGTCAGTCATCTTGGCCAACGTCTACGCGCCTAACGTCGATGATGTAGAATTCTTTAAGAGATTTTTTTCTCAACTCCCCGATTTCAATTCCCATTCTCTTATTCTTGGTGGGGATTTTAATTGTTATTTAGATCTAGTCTTAGACCGCTCTTCCCCCAAACTTGCCACTCTTAGCAGATCTGCAGGTTATATCAAATAATTTCTTGCTGATTATAGCCTCTCTGATCCATACAGGTTTTTATACCCCACAGGAAGAGAATATTCATTATTTTCACATGTCCACCACACTTACACCCAAATTGATTATTTTATTGTTGATAATTCATTGATGTCAGACCTAAAGTCATGCAGTTATGAAAGTATTGTGATTTCAGATCACGCTCCTCTGCTCCTTCAACTGGCTTTCTCTGACGTTGAGTATACAAGTGGAGACTGGATCCATTGTTGCTCATAGATGAGAGTTTTCTTTCACACATCTCTACACATATTAAAACTTTTTTGAGTATAAATAAAACACCAGATGTGTCCAATGCAACAATTTGGGAAGCCCTGAAAGCCTATTTGAGAGGTGAAATTATATCATTTGCAGCATACAAAAATAAGTGTACAAAACAGAAACAAACTGAAATTGCTGATCAGATTCTGAACATAGACAGACAATATGCTAATTCACCTTCATCTGAACTTTACAAAGAACGTTTAAAACTTCAGACAGAATTCAACCTTCTTTCCTCTCGTCGAGTTGCTGACCAGTTGCTTAGGAGCAGAAGTACTTTTTACGAGCATGGTGACAAGATTGGTAAACAACTGGCCATTCAATTGCGCGGATTTAGAGCAAAGCAACTCATCCCTGGAATACGGACAGACAGTGGGTGTACAACATCAGATCAGAAATTGATAAACGAAAAGTTCAAAACATTCTATTCAAATTTGTATAGTTCTGATTGTACAGTAGACGTAACAGTGATGGAAACCTTTTTCAGTAACCTAAACATGCCTTCCCTTTCTCAAGACCTGAGACATAGCCTTGAGGCACCTATTACTCAGAAGGAAATTATTGCAGCAATAACATCTATGCAATCAGGCAAATCTCCTGGTCCAGACGGACTTCCATCTGACTTTTTAAAGAAATTTTCAGCCGAATTGTCGCCTTTTTTATGTTCAGTATTCTCAGACTCATTTGACTCAGGTAAACTCCCGCCTTCGTTCTATCAGGCCTGTATTTCCCTGTTGTTAAAAAGGATAAAGATCCTCTAGATTGTGCATCATACCGACCAATTTCACTATTAAATACGGATGTGAAGATACTTGCTAAAATTCTCGCCCACAGATTGGAGGAGGTTCTCCCCTCTATCATATCCCCCGACCAAACTGGGTTTATAAAGGGACGCCAATTCTTTTATAATATCCGCCGGTTAATGAACATTTTATATTCCCCCAGAAATATTGAATCAGAATGCCTCGCTTCTATGGATGCTGAAAAAGCATTTGATAGAGTTGACTCAGGTAAACTCCCGCCTTCGTTCTATCAGGCCTGTATTTCACTGTTGTTAAAAAGGATAAAGATCCTCTAGATTGTGCATCATACCGACCAATTTCACTATTAAATACGGATGTGAAGATACTTGCTAAAATTCTCGCCCACAGATTGGAGGAGGTTCTCCCCTCTATCAAATCCCCCGACCAAACTGGGTTTATAAAGGGACGCCAATTCTTTTATAATATCCGCCGGTTAATGAACATTTTATATTCCCCCAGAAATATTGAATCAGAATGCCTCGCTTCTATGGATGCTGAAAAAGCATTTGATAGAGTAGAATGGAATTATTTGTTTTTTACCCTTGAAAAATTCAGTTTGGGTCCTGTTTTCACTTCTTGGGTTAAATTATTATATGCATGCCCTTCTGCCTCAGTATTAACAAACAGCCGTTACTCAAGTAGTTTTGATCTGCACTGTGGGACCCGGCAGGGTTGTCCTTTGAGCCCGCTCCTTTTTGCTATTGCAATCGAACCACTTGCAATTGCCATTCGCAGTAACAAACAGATTCAGGGGATATGGAGAGGAGGAATTGAACATAAGGTATCTTTATACGCCGATGACTTACTTTTGTTTGTCGCCAAGCCAGCCACCTCTTTACCGGAGGCACTTTGGGTATGTTTTACCAGAAATTTTAAAAACCTATTTAAATCGAACTTCCTCAAATTATTGGATCAGGCAAAGCAAATATTATTGAAGTCGTCTCCTCTGGCTTTCTCTCTTATAGGTAGAATAAATTCAACTAGAAAATCCCGCGGAGATTTTGAAAGTACGGGCAGCCCTGCGCAGGCCGCCAATCCCCGCTTCGGCGGCGCCCCGCCCGTCGGCCGGGCCAGAACTCTTCTACGAACCGCCGCCGCGGGCTTTCCGAACTCCAGTCCCGAGTTGTGGCCGTCCCCTGATGCTGTGTGTACAATTTGGTGATGATAGGTTGGAAATCCACAGAGCGAATGTGACTTCACTGTATTTCAGGTCATGTAAGTTAGGGAAGAAAGAAAATAATGGCTGACCCCTATGGTCCAAGAGGCTTTATTGTAGAGCACCATGAGCTGTACATGTGTAAGAAATGTCAAGTCAATCAGAGTCAGGGGGCGAGGGGCGTGGCCTGTCAAACATTGCATTTTTGAATGATGGTTTTCGCATTTGTGGGGGCCCCTATGGGTTAATCTCGACAAGCCTAGAGGGCCATGCTACCACATGTCTTCTGCACATATCCTGCAAGTTTCATGATGATAGGACTTATGGTCAATTAGTTATGGCTAATTTGTTATTAAGCCCTGCCCCTGCATAAACGTTTTAGTCAATGGCGGCCATGTTTTCCAAGCTATCCTACTAATATTTTTCGGAGACGTGCGTCATAGTCCCCCAGGGCTTCGTGAGACATTTGGTGTTGATAAAGTAAAACTTGACAAAGTTGTGGCTAAAACCCTGTTTTTCAGTTTATGCTAATTAGCCGAAAATATTTCCAGGTTGACTTTAATGATCCAAGAGGCTTTTTTATAGAGCACCCTAAAATACACCTGTGGGAGAAATTTCAAGTCAATCGGACTTACGGTGTGCGGGGCGTGGTCTTTCTTCAGTCGGGGCTTAATAACAGCGCCCCCTAGCGGAAATTCAAAAAACTGTCAGAGAGGCTGTATTAGGGCTGGGCGATATGGGCTAAAATCAATATCTCGATATTTTTTTCCTATATCTCGATACACGATATATATCTCGATATAATTCAAATCTCCTCTAGAGCACATCCTAAATGCTCAATTTAATTTATTTGTTGCATAACATCACACCAGTAATATGATTCAAATAGTCTCTGCAAAATGTGTCTGCACTAACGATGCATTAGGCTACATGAAACAACATCTTGTTTATATTCTTTAGTGCTTTCTATTGGAACAATTTGAAACTTGCACATGGCAAAGAGTTTGCACATTGTATTGATTTATATTCCACATCCTTCACTCCTATACAATGGATCCAGCATTATTTTATTTGGAAACAGTTTTTTCCATCTTCTGTTAATCTGTAAACTGAGAACACTAATTATGACTCATTACAACCACTTACTAATTGTTTATCACCACTAACCCCCTGAAGATAGCAGCCTCATTTTAAATGCAGAACAGGTTTTGCTCCATAATAGTAGTCTGTGTATAAAAGGCTCTGACATTTATAATGGTTACTGTCGCTGTAAGAGCAGTTGCTCCCAGTCTATAGTGTAAGTTAAGTTTCGTTTTCTGCCTGTTAGTCCGAGAGAGAGATTCATGCGAGCGTAAACAGCAGGTTGCTCATCGTCCCTCTGTTAACTGCCTTATTGTTTAATTAGCCCTCCTGCATTTTCACTAAAACACTGTTTTATTTTATAAAAAATACTCGCAAATGTAGCCTACTTTACATAGACTTTTAGTTAATAAACGGTGTGCAACCTCCCTTGGTGCTGACATGGACCTATTATAAGAGGCTGCCCGTAATAAATGTGATGCCGTGATTGTGTGACGTTGGACCAAAAACTCTCCCTGAAGTCGGAGTAATCCGCCCCCCAGCGCTCGTTCGCCTTCCTCTCATAATGACCAGGCTCTGTACAGCGGCAGCATATGCTGTCAAGCGCCCGCCTCCCCCGTTCTTTCGCATGTGTAGCCACTAGCCTTCCTCTCATAAGGACCAGGGCAGGCTGTGCTGTGTACAGCGGCCGCTAATGCTGTCATCTGCGCCCGCCTCCCCCCGTCGTTCGCATGTGTAGCCTTCTTCTCATAAGCATGGACCTACAAAAAAGGTCCATGCTATGAACGACGGCCACCATCGCCGTCTTTCGCGCCCCCCTCCACCCGCTCGTTCGGCTGTCATAAGAGCACAAGAGCCCTCGTCTTTTTTTCTCCCCCTCTCGTTGTTTTCACATGGCGATAAAAGTAAACACACACAGGGCGCACTGCAGACTATGTCACAGATGCGCGCCCAGGAGACTCTGGTTGGGAGGGGGGAGTGAATGAGTTGCCAATGCATGTGAGTCTGTGAGGCAGAGAGCCACAGGAAAGAGCGAGAGAAGCGAACAGCAGCGAGTTTGCCGGTGGCGGCGGCGGCTAAAAAAACACATTACGTGCCAGTTTGTATTCGATGGTTGCGATAGGGTCATTTTATACATCCCGGGGAGCACATCTCGCGATACATCGAATATATTCGATATATCGCCCAGCCCTAGGCTGTATTGTAGAGCACCATGAGCTGTACAAGTGTAATACAGGTCAATCAGAGTCAGGGGGCATTTGTGGCGCCCCCTATGGGTTAATCTCGATAAGCTTTGAGGGACACGCTACCACATAACTTCTGCACATACCCAGCAAGTTTGATGATGATAGGACCTATGGTTAAGGAGTTATGGCCAATTTGTTAATAAGCCCCGCCCCTGCGTAAACATTTTGGGCAATGGCGACGAAAAAAATAATAATGGCTGACCCCTATGGTCCGACAGGCTATAAAGGGGAGGAGCCTAACGCGGTAAAGGGGAGGAGCCTAATGGTGTAAAGGGGAGGAGCCTAATGCTGTAAAGGGAAGGAGTCTAACGTGGTAAAGGGGAGGAGCCTAACATGGTAAAGGGGGTGAGCCTAACGTGGTAAAGGGGAGGAGCCTAACATGGTAAATGGGAGGAGCCTAATGTGGTAAAGGTAAGGAGCCTAATGTGATCAAGGGGAGGAGCGTAACATGGTAGAGGGGAGGAGTCTAATGTGGCAAAGGGGAGGAGCCTAATGTGATAAAGGGGAGGAGCCTAACATGCTAAAGGGGAGGAGCCTAATGTCGTGAAGGGGAGGAGCCTAACATGGTAAAGGGGAGGAGTCTAACATGGTAAAGGGGAGGAGCCTAACATGGTAAATGGGAGGAGCCTAATGTGATAAAGGGGTGGAGCCTAACATGGTAAAGGGGGGAGCCTAATGTGATAAAGGGGAGGAGCGTAACATGGTAAAGGGGAGGAGCCTAATGTGGCAAAGGGGGGAGTCTAGCATGCAAAGGGGAGGAGCCTAACATGGTAAAGGGGAGGAGCCTTATGTGTTAAAGGGGAGGAGCCTGACATGGTAAGGGGGAGGAGCCTAACATGGTAAAGGGGGAGTCTAACGTGGTAAAGGGGAGGAGCCTAATGTTGTAAAGGGGAGGAGCCTAACGTGGTAAAGGGGAGGAGCTTAATGCAGTAAAGAGGATATATTGTAGAGCACCATGAGCTGTACAAGTGTAAGAAATTTCAAGTCAATCAGAGTCAGGGGGCATTTGTGGCGCCCCCTATGGGTTAATCTCGATAAGCTTCCAGGGACATGCTACCACAAGACTTCTGCACATACCCAGCAAGTTTGATGATGATAGGACCTATGGTTAAGGAGATATGGCCAATTTGTTAATAAGCCCCGCCCCTTCGTAAACTTTTTGGCGGCCATGTTTTTCAAGTTGTCCTACTGATCTTTTACGGGTATGTTTATTGTAGTCCCCCGGGGCTTCACGAGAAATTTGGTGTTGATACAGTAAAATTTCAGAAAGTTGTGGATAACACTCTGTTTTTTAGTTTATGCTAATTAGCGGGAAATATTCCCTGGCGGACTTATACGGTCCCAGAGGCTTTTTTGTAGAGCACCCTAACATACACCTGTGTGAGAAATTTCAAGTCAATCGGAGTTACGGTGTGAGGGGCGTGGCCTCTCAAACTTTCTTCAGTCGGGGCGTAATAACAGCGCCCCCTAGTGGAAATTAAAAAAACTGTATAATAGCACACTATTCGGGGTAGGGACGGACGTTCTGTGAAATTTTTGCGTTTCTAAGTGAAACGGTGTGGGAGGAGTAGCAGCTCGAAATTTGCGGCAGAAGTAAGAAGAAGAAGAAGAAGAAGAAGAAGAAGAAGAAGTATGGTGGAGAGTAATAATTACGGGCCCTCAATACTTAATTAAAATGACATTACTCCCAAAGTTCCTATATCTATTCCAATGTCTCCCCATCTTTCTCCCCAAATCCTTTTTTCAGGCCCTTGACTCTTTAATGATAAATTATATTTGGAATGGTAAACACCCTCCAATAGGGGAGAGTGGCCTAAATTGTGCATTTTGGAAGTTGTGCCACCCCATGTTTCTAGAAAACCGTGGAAGAAATTGGAAATGTGACCACATATTTAAGAGAGCCATCCATTTGACTCATCCTGTAAAGAAGGGAGACACAAGGAATAAGATATAAGCACATTTAAGCTCAAAAAACTGTGTTTTGCCTTTCAAAGTAAAATTTCCATGATCAAGGTTTTTTGATTATTGTGTCTGAACAATTATAGACAAGTTTGAAAACATTTGACACATGTTTTAGTGCTTTGGTATGCTACATTTTGAGTCTATAGAGTTAGCACGATGTCAGCCCTAAATTGCTGCATCATGCTTATTATCCAAATTTCTGGGATTGGGGTAAGTAAGTAAGTAAGTAAAATGTATTTATAAAAGCACATTTATGACAGTTTGCACTGTCCAAAGTGCTGTACATAGTGCATTCAGTAGGTAAACAATGAAGGTAAAATAACAATAACCAAAATAAAAGACGTAAAGCCCATACATCCACATAAACACAGATAGTAGTGCAGAGGTAAGATAGTTAATGGGGAGGAAACACCAGGGTGTACAGATGGGTTTTGAGCCTTGATTTAAAGGCAGAAATGTAGGGGAATCACATTTGTCAGGTGGCAGTTGGTTCCACAAGCACGGAGCAACTAGTGCAAAGTACATTTCTGAGAGTTGTGCCAGTGGCATGGCTGTATACGCTGGTCACCAAAAGAAAGTGATTGTCTACAGTAGCTCAGAAGAGAGTGACATCTCAATTCCACTTAACGACACCACTGATGAGAGTTCAGATGGCCAGAAAGATGATGATGGTGACTTTGTCATTGTGAGCTTTGCAGGTAAAACCATTAGATCTGATAGGCCTTGTTTAAGAAAATTGTCCTTCAATCTTTGTCAACTATTTACTTTATTTACTTTAAATACACCTTAAATAAGTGATTGTCTAATGGATTTGTCTTGCATTACAGTTTATGAGATATATATCAATGGCACAATTCACCCCATGGTATTCTCTCCAACCGCACAACTTACACCACACCGGGGGCAAGTTGTGCATCAAGACAACTTTTTTTCCGAAAGCTATATTTCTTTAACAGTTTATTCCAGATCCAAAGTTTTTATTGCCAGGGATGCACAACACCCTGAAATATATGTACATATTTGAGTTGGAGACTTTACTGTCAAGGCCTTACTTTAAAGTCACTTTGAGTGAAAAGTTGCACAACTTAGGCCACTCTCCCCTACTATTACTGGGCTGCTAATATCCGTTCTTTAGTGTATTGGGTGCATTTTCACCTTGACGACTCAGCCCCAGTCTGGGTAACAATGGAGTCCAGCGCTATTAGCCCATTGTCTCTATCTGCCCTCTTAAGCTTCGCACTTCCACTCTCTCCGGCTATTCCCAACAGTAATCCCGTGATTAAGCACTCCCTTCGAATCTGGACCCAATTTAGAAAGAATTTTGGAATGCAGAATTTTTCACTTTTCAGCCCAATTGCAGCTAATCATTTGTTTACTCCCTCGACGGTGGATGGTGCATTCAAGATCCGGCATAAAAAAGGCTTAAAATGCATAAGTTAATTCCCCAATTCCCTTATAAACCGCCAGCCAATCATGTCTATTTGTTTCTTTCTGTAAACCCCACATTAAAAGGCTCAATTTCTGTGTTTTTCAACCTTATTTCGAAGTTGCATAGCCTCATTAGCAGCAATAAAAACCCTGTGGGAGCAGGACCTAGGTTCTGCCTTCACAGATCACATGTGGGATTCAGTCCTGGGTCGGATACACTCTACCTCCATGTGTGCCCGACATGCTCTTGTGCAATTTAAAGTAGTACATCGTATCCACATATCTAAAACTAAATTAGCTCGTATGTTCCCCGATGTAGACCCGACCTGTGATAACTGTAAGAGCGCACCGGCATCACTCTTTCACATGTACTGGTTGTGTCCCACCTTGACTGAGTTCTGGACATCAGTTTTTCAAACAATTTCTGAAGTACTTCAGCATCAAATTGAGCCGAACCCTTTAACTGCAATTTTTGGCATTGCTCCAAATTCGGGCTTGCTCCAAATTCATTACTTGCTCGTAGGGTTATCTTACTTAAGTGGAAAGATCCTGCTCCTCCTTTCCACTCATATTGGATTAGAGACATTATGTCATGTATGAATCTGGAGAAAATTTGTTGCACTACCCAGGGATCTGAGACTAAATTTCACAAAACTTGGCGCCCCTTCTTAAATTATTTTAAAAAGCCAACGACAATAATAGAAGAGTAGCTACCCCCTCCCCTCTTTTATTTAATTAAATTTTATTTCTTTATGTTTTTTGTTTCATATTGATTATTTATTTTTATTTCTTAAAGTGTGTATTTCGTTTCTGCCATTTTTTAACATTATGTATTATTTGTAATTGGGTGTGAGGGTGGGATATGGGTGGGGTATGTTCGGGGGAAAAAAAGGGGAAGAAATTTAAAATTCCATTGTACTGCAATTGTTTTGCAACTGTGTAATGTAATAAAAAAAACCTTTGAAAGAAAAACAGCTTAGAAAAACGGTTAAAAATGCTGGCAAAACCAGCATTAAATAAGAATAACATGGAGCCTCAAATCAATCACACCAAATTCCCTTACAATAGATTAACTATTTATATTGTGGCAAACAGGATTTGACTTATCTTTGCTACACAACCATCAATCAAACACATAGGAATACACTCTGTCGCCATAGTTAATCTCGCGTTCACGCACTCGCGCACGCACACGCACACACACACACCTCAGTCGTGCGCAGGAACATAATGGTGCAAAATGGGACGATAGTGGAGGAAACAGGTGAGTGTGATATGCTTCATATCAATAAAAACCGTGAAAACAGCAATAGACAAAAGTACATTATTAACTTGAGGTGACACGTTACAGTAATCTGCAGTGACAATCCGCAAACCGCGGCCGTTAATCAGCGAGCGCATAAATCAATGCAAACGGCTGTAAAACAACGGTTGTCAAACTCCGTGAATTTATTTAAAAAGTGATTCACATAAACTAAGTAGGCACATTAACACGGTAAAAAAATAATACTGCGGCTGCGGCTACTTGAACGCTCCGATAATTCGGAGAAAAAACAATGTAAACTTCCCTGCAGACGCTCTGACTGACTGATGTCACCGCCCCTCAATGACAAATACTGTTTCTGATTGGCCAAATGACCGTTAAAGCTCATATGATAGGAGTTACCATCCGTCAATCATAGTTAGTCACTATGGTCACTCCACTTTCTTAATAGGTCCATGCGCCACACCACACACACACACACACACACACACACACACACTGTGCTGGCCATCAGACCCCCCCCCCCTCCCCCAAGATATTTTTTCAACGGATCTCCACGAATCACATAGATGGCCAATTTCGTTTCCAAAACGGCGAATTTCACCGGAAGGTGACTAGTTTGCATGCCTGCAACAAACCAACCAACCATCTTCCCACCAGGGCTTTCACACGTCATATTTAGTCAACAAATATGGCAGCACACACGATACATTTTGGTAGAGCATCAACATACCAAGAGTGTGCTGGGGGTCATAGGCCTATAGGTATTTTATGTGATATCACCTTTTCTTTGTAACAACATGTTACTTTGAAACAGATAATAAATATTAATGGGAGGATGTGAGATATTTAAGAGGCTTGTTGGTGGCACCACTAATTGTTCCTGTAGACATTCTTAGCTTACGTAGCCAAACTAAGAAGTCAAGAACTAGCTATAACAACTCTTGTACCACAGGAAGACTAGCTCGTCCCATTTTGGTGACAGCTAATGGGGATCCTTTTAACAATAAACAATTGTAGTCACAAGAAGGACTATGACTTTATGTTAATTCTGCCTTTAATATTAACACAGTGTTCCGGCTAGATAAAAATATGCTTCATATCAATAAACACAAACAATAATGTAAGTGAGTCCAAGATTTATCAATAAGCTATTTTCTTTCAGTCATACCTTGTCAATGATAATAATTTAAAGGATGAAAAGGCATACCTGTATATTCATTCATTACACGTCTAAATTATTCATATTTTAGTTGGACTTGCCACTGTATTTCACAACCAAAACTCTTCTAAAATAAAAGCCTGTATAAAGTCCTATCTTCCATGGGGCGTGTCTTACCGGACCGTTTGTCTCATGAAGCGGTCAGGGTCCTGGGCAGTAAAGGTTGTGAGCAGAGAGCCAGCAGGCAGACCCTCCTCCAGCTTGATGGTCTTGGGGTTGGGGCTGAACTCTGGACTCTCGTTGATGTCCAGGATGCGTACAGAGATGGTTGCTGTGGACTGACGGGGCAGGTGGATGCCCCGGGCCAGTGGGGCTTCATTTTCTGCTTCCACCGTCAGCATGAAGGAACGGCTCAGCTCAAAGTCTATGGGCTGAACACAGCCAGGGATGGAAGAGATAAGATAGGATAAGAAAACTTTATTGTATTTTACATTACATGCAATGGAAATTTGCCTTATGGCTTTATGACAAAAATACATAAAACATAAATATATGTTGGGCAGCAGTGATCATGTACTCTGAGAGATGGGGTTATTCTATTGTGTCTCTTTTGGATGGCCACAGCAGAAGGAACAAAGGACTTCTTGTAGCCATTTCTCCTGGTTAGTGGGACCTTCAGTCTCCTGCCTAATGAGTTGATGAGATGATGGTCATGATTCACCACATTCTGTGCATTTAAGATATTACAAGATCAAATCATACAAATGATTGAGGAGTGTATAAACTATACAGTATCTATCAGATTGCTTGAGGTCCACCAAATGCAATATTAGTTTTTATATACGACAATGCGATCACATTGGGCAAACTCACTACACCCTAGCTGTCAATCACACTTGACGTTAGGGGTGGGAATCTCTTGGCACCTGTCAAGTAATCTGAATCCCTAACTGCCCCACACCACCTGGTACAAAGCCATAATAATGCTATGTTATCAGTCTGCCTCTCAAGGCCTAGGAAAAGGCTCTGAGAATATACCAGCACTTAAGGGAATCATATAATCATGCAATGTGAAGCACAAAGTACAAAGTTCGGGAGGATCTCCGCGCAGTTCCCTGACAACGGTGAAGGTGAGGTTGCTAGGCCAAGTGACTTCCCCTCTGCCTCTCCACTTCGAAACGGACATTCATTATTCCCTGCTTCAGCTCTTATACATTGAAGGATAGAGATTAGACGATAGAGTAGGATGTTTTAGGAGAATAACCAATCAATGTAAGTAATAATTTTTTAATCTGAATTGAGCTGTATGCCTGCCTTTAATAGCAATACAAAGCATCATTTAATCTTACATTTAAGATTTAATTGTGGACATTTGATCATTTACCTTCTTAGAGGTTGTAATGTACTAGGTAAAGTGTGTTCTTACATCTACAAATGGTTCTTATAGGTTACTTCTAGCCCTTTAAACTAAACATACCCTAATGGCCTGCTGTCCTGGCCATTAAAACCCTATCCTAGCGACCATACCAAGAGCCTGGATCATTTAGAGGAGAGCTGCCGTTAACTGATGCGACTGGAGTGGTAGTAGGACCCGAGGGCTATTCGGTCCTGCTGCTGAGCCAGTGTAAGCAGGGTAGACATCAGGACGAAGGCAGTTAGAAAAAGCTAGGCGTGTCTCCTCGCCACCAGCTTAATTATTCCTAGTTATTCTTGAACGGGTAATACCCTCAGGTGATAGGAATCGGACCCTTTAAACGGAGAGCTGGCACCGGAACCTCCTGTACAGGGGTAAATACAATCTAAAACTCTGGGATCTAAACACTTGGCGCCCGAACAGGGACTTCTGGTGTGAAGTCTCGACAACGGACCCGTGAGCAGAGGCGTAGGGCAGTTAAGGATAACTGCCTGTGTGAGAGAGAAGCAGTGAGCCCGACGAGGGAGCAACACTGCAGAGTGACGAGCCAGAGAGCGGAGTCACCAACCTGCGCACTCAAAGCGACGAGCAGGAGAGAGAAGCAACCACCGTTGGACAGCAGTGAGCCCGACGAGGCAGCAACACTGCAGGGTGACGAGCCAGAGAGTGGAGTCACCAACCTGCACACTCAAAGCGACGAGCAGGAGAGAGACGCAACCGCCGTTGGACAGACAAGCTGTGCCAGGGAGCGGTGCTGAATAGCCCAACACATCTGATACTACACCCCGGTCCCGAAGCGCTAAGGGAGGCTGTAAGTGCAGATAGAGACTACAAGAGACGACAAATCGAGACGAGATGGCTGAAGCAGCGGAAGCGGCGGTGGCGGCAGCTGAGGACGGTCAGATCGGAGCTTCAGGCGTGAGCCCCCTGCTACCGACAATCGCCCATCAGGCTCCCCACCTGCTTATCCTGTATGGAGATGGATTGGATGCCTGGAGTCCGGGGGCCTTGCAGTTCCTGGAGGACCACTCCAGCCACCGGCGGATGGAAATCGAGAAAGCTGAGGTCGAGAAAATGATGCAGAATGAAGGCTATTACTACGCCGACACCCAAGACTCCGGGCGGGCCATCATGATTCTGCGGCACCCGACTGAGGTGAAGAAGAAAGCGGGCATCAAAGCCTGGATGACGTGGTGGTGTGAGGTCCTGAAAACCTGGAAGTGGGGGCCAATACATACCATCATGAGTACATCGAAGAAGTATGACCCCGTCAGAAAAATGACTGCTAACGCATTGGGGGTCTTTTCTAATCTCCAATCCACGAATACTCCAACCATAGCTGCAAGAGTGTATGCAGACACTCGACCCCTGGCTCTGGAGATGGAAGAGTATGGCAAGCGGCTCCGGCATGAAGAGGCCGGAGACAGAGTGAGCCTGGTTGGCATCAACGACAGCAACAACGAAAGTCAGGAGCAGGACGGAGACGACCCTCTTCAATCCGAGGGGGAACCAGAGCAATCCGACGATGAAGCACCGGTCCTCCTGCCCGATCCCCAGACTTCGATGGAGAGAAATGAGCAACTCATCGATACAGTATATGAAGACCTTGGGCTGGGGGAAGGTAAGATAGTGGCTGCTTTGAAGAAAGCATTCGAGACGATGAACCGGAGAAACCCAACCCCGGGGACTCGTGCCCCAATCCCTACCCCGGGGCACAGTCAAAGATCCTTGTCTCCCCGGCCAGGCCCCTCCACAGATGCGGTAATCCCGAAGAAAGCCGTAGAGAAGCGGAAAAATCTAGAGCCACCTCCAGCCCAAACCCCGGTGAAGCAGGAAGAGACGGAAGCTGATTGGATGAATCCACTGAACGATATTTCCCCTGGTGCGCTACCAATCAGGAGGCAAGGGGTAATTCTGTACTATTTGGAAGGGTTGCCCTGGGATCTCGACGGCGATGGCCTGGTGCTGTTTACCACCGACACCCTAGACATACGCTCGAGGTTCCTACGGAGAGAGATACAGCCGCGGGGGGGTGTTGAATACCAAGAAGCTGTTCAAGCCAGAAGTTTCCGAAGCAGAGGGGAAAGGCATGAGGACCGGTGGGTAGTCGGCACGCCAGCAGGGAAGCTACCCTACTTTACGGTCCTACATCTTCCAATTCGAGATTATCATGGGTCTCTGGAAAAAGACGAATATATGGAGATGACCCATCATCTCCATATATTCGTCTTTTTCCATAGAAAGAGCCCTGAAACACGCCAGCAATTACAAACTCAGACGGCTGGTTATCCCGACTGAAGGCATGATCCAGAGTGGTTTTGGGCCTGAGGACGGGAAGAAAGTCGCCAATGCGGTACTCAGGCGATACCTAGCCAACCCAGGAGTTGGACATGTCCTCAGCCAACTGGTGGTTGTCACTACGGACATGATGGACCGGCCGCCAAAAGAGAGGACAGGCCAGCCCCTGACGTATAAGCCAAGAGAGGCCCGAGAAGCACGGGTGAAAGCTTGACACGAAGCTTCCAGAGTGAAGCGAGGCCCAGGGGCATATCCGATGCTCCCAGAGGATGGACCAGAAGGGCTGGAAAGAGCTCCAGAGATACCACGAGAACCACCCGGCACAGCGAGGAGAAGGTACCGGACATCTACACTTGGTGATGGGCGAGACGCTGTCACCAAGAAACTGGACTTCCAGACAGCGATAACAACACCTGCCACAGGACCAGATTCATCAGATGAAGAGAATCCAGCCCAACGGACAGAGGCACTCTCCAAAGGCACCAAGGTTCGCGCGGCGACCCCGGCACCAAACCAAGAGACGGGTGGACGTATGGGAAATCCAACGCCTGAGGTTCTCGGTGGAGAGGGAGCTTCGCGGGGCCCCAAAACTTCAGCAGACTCGGCAGACACCAACTACTCGGCGCGAGAGGATGACGGGGACCTGAGGCAGCTGAAGGTGGCAACCAGGAGAGGTGAGAAGAAGGCGGTTGAACTCTTCGATCTCTACCATGCCTCCAGGAGACTGGCATTGGATGACGCCTGCGGCCCGATAACAACTAGAGACGGACGCCAGGCCTTCGCGCCCGAGGTAGGCCAGACGGTGTACGAGGTACCAACGGCCTGGCAGCTGAAGCCACTGGACATGGTGGACGTGACAGTCACCTGCGCGTATGGGGAGTTGGCTAACTTCCTTATGATGCCATCCTATCCGTCCCTGGCCGCATACAAGCTCCTGATCGAGAGCTTCAGACATGCACTCCTGGCAGTGACCCATGATGTCATGCTAAGACGCCTGAAGAAAGCAGCTCACAAACTCTCCCTGCTGACCCGTGTGATGAAGTCTCATCGGACGAGGAGCACCCACGTCGGGAGGGGACGGCGAGACCCAGGGAGCTACGAGCTGAACCGGCCATGAGGGACCAGCCAAGCGAAGAACCATCCAACGAGACCATCAACAAGGACCTCCGGGCTCTACTGAATGCTGTGGTCCCAATGGAGAAAGGAGAATCGAGGGAGACCTACCTTAGGGAAACATGGCCCCTGATCGAGGACTATCCTGCCTGCGAAGAGGCTAAGCGTAGGTGGATCTTTCGCGTCACCAAGATGAAGCTGAACAGCTCGGCCTCTGCCCTGAGCCATTACCAACGCATCGTGCGTGATAGCGGGGATCCTGAGGATGCCCATATCGCCAGGGCTAATGCTCAGTTCAAAGAAGCAGGTCAGCTAAGCTGTGTATGGGAGGGCCTGAAGGAGGTAATCGACCCAAAACGGTATGTCAAAGCACTACAAGCGGTGGTCAAAGGCTCCAGGGGCGATCTTGCTTTCCTTCGGCTCCCCTTGTCCGGCTACACCATGGAACAGCTGGACCTTAAGGTCCAGTGTTGGGATAATGAAAACATGGTATTTGCAAAGAAAAGAGGTAAGGAGTCCCAACAAAAAAAGCCTGCGGAGGGGAACATGGTTCGCTCCAACCCTCAGCCGGCTAGACAACGCCCACAAGAGGCTCCAGTGCGAGCCGTCACATTCTCCCCACCACCCAGAGGGGATCGTAATCAACCTCGACGCAACGGGCCCGGCCGATTCGGTGCGGACCCATGGTACCCCAATCCCAACCCGCCACTCTACAAGGACAATTCCAGATCTCCCCAAGCCCCCCAACGGAATCAGGCTAAACCCAGTGCTGGTGCGTATGTCTCAGATGAGGAATACCGTAAGATGACCCCGGAACAAAAGAGAGCCCTCCAGGACGAGCGTAAGGCCTTGTCAGGAGGGCCACGAGCTTAATGGCATCCAAGGCGCGGGTCACGCTGGAGAATGCATACTGGGTGGGGGACGACATCTACACAAAAGTGGATGGCCAACCCTATCTGGTAGACTCCGGTGCTGAGGTGTCAATGACCCGCAAAAGCTTTGCAACGAAAGGACACCTTACGGTTCAATTTGCTAATGGAACTGTTCAGAAAATGCCTTATTGTGTCTGGCGAGGCATAATATGGCTTAAAGGCCCCTATGATCTCATCACAACCAGAGACCTACGCATCCTCCACAAATGTAAGCCCATACATAAATTATTGATGAAACGATTGCACCTGCTACAATCCAGGGTAATTAGGTCTGCACACACACTGGGGGGCCCTACAGCCACCACTGAATGGCATAAGCCTGTAGCAACTATTGAAACAAAGGTGCAGGAGAGTGACTTCTCTCCTGCTGGCAAAGAACAACTACGACAGCTAATTTCCAAGGCTAGCGTGGCTGGGTTCAAGAATGACTGCGGGGATTTGGGCGTGACTTACATGCACACGATCGAGGGAGGTGTTCACCCTCCTGCCCGACAATACCCTCTCAACCCAGCGGCGATCGAGGAGATGGACCGGATCATGAAAGAACTCCTGATCCTGGGCATCATTCGAACAGAGCCAAATCCAATCACCAACAGCCCCATTCAAGCTGTAAAAAAGCCTGAAGCTGCAGGAGGAGGTTGGAGACCCGTCATCAACTTCAAGGCCCTCAACCGCCGCACAGTAGCCAACAAAGCCAGCCTGATCAACCCACAAGGTGCATTGAAGACGCTGCAAGTCAAGAAATACAAATCCTGTATTGACTTGGCCAACGGTTTCTTCTCCCTACGACTGGCACGTCAATCACAAGCCAAAACAGCGTTTACACACAAAGGCAAAAGCTACGTCCGGTGTAGACTCCCGCAAGGGTTTAAAAATAGCCCTAATGTGTTCCAAGCTGCTGCTATGAACGTATTGGACGGCCTCGGTGTAACAATTTACATCGATGACGTGTTCATAGCTGACGACACAGAAGAAGAACACCTGCATAAATTGACACAGGTGGTACAGAGACTCTCGGAGGCCGGCCTAAAGCTCAACTTGAAAAAATGCCAGTTGGGCCAATTCCAGGTTAATTACCTGGGGTTCCACGTCTCATCAGACCTAGGCCTCTCAAAAGGCTACAAGGACAAGTTAGAACTCATCCGTCCCCCAGCGTCGGAGAACGAGCTGCAGAAGATTCTGGGCCTATGTAACTACGTTAGAGACCATGTGCCCAGGTACCAAAAGTATGCAAAGCCTCTGTATGCTTGCCTGCGAAAGAGAGAAGCTGAAGAAGACCAAACATGGGTTTGGACGTCCACCGATCAACACAACCTGGAGCTGTTGAAGAAGGCGATTCGTGAAGCTGTACGGCTGGAGCCAAGGAGCCTTACGAATCGTTTGGTAGCCGAAGTCAGCTGTGATGACGAGGATACCATGGTAAAAGTCAACAACGAAGGAGGGGGTATGGTTTCCCTGTGGAGCTATACACTCTCCTCGGTTGAAAAGAAGTTTCCCCAACCTGAGAAAGAGCTAGCAGTGCTGGCTAGATACTGGCCAGCGCTGAAAGACCTGGCTCAGGGTCAAAAGATCAAAGTAATCACCCAAAGCCAAGTGCATCGTCATCTGCAGAAGAAGACGATCGAGAGCACAAAAGCTACCAACACCAGATGGGGCCGATGGGAAGATATCCTGTTGGAGCCTGATTTGGACATTGGCCCTGCACAGCCAACGTCCAAAAAAGCTACAATCCCCCCTATAGAAGAGCCCATCGAATGGACTCTTTTTACAGATGGTTCGAGAAAAGGCCACGACGATACGGCCTAACATCCTAAAACACCATGAGAAAGAAATGTTTCGACAGACGGGTAAAGCACCCGGCAGTGCTCAAGCCGGGGAAGTAACCGCCATCTTAGAAGGACTCCTAGAGCTCACCAAACAAAGGGAGCAACGTGCCAGAATAATAACTGACAGTTATTACTTTGCTTAGGCCCTGACTGAGGACCTCAGCATCTGGGAAGAGAACGGGTTCGAAGGAGCAAAGGGTAAACCTATTGCCCATACGGACCTGTGGAAGAAAATCGCCGCGCTACGGCTGACCATGGGGCTTGAGGTCATCCACCAAAAGGCCCATGGAAAAGATGGAGAGCATTGGCGGGGCAACGATGAAGTTGACCGCTATGTACAGCAGAGAAAAATCGTCTTTGTCGGTCTCGAAAAGTGGGACGAGACACCCAAAGGACGGGTGGTCCCAGCAGAATCCGTGGTGGAGGTGGTGCAGGCAGTCCATGAGTCATTGGGCCATGCCGGAACCATCCCCACACGGAAGGAGTAGGAAAAGCTGCAGATTTGGATTCCAGTAGGCCGTGTCCGTGCTGTTCTCACAAACTATGTTGAGTGTGGTCGCTACAACGCAGGCCGGAGAGGACAGAGAGTGGGCGGCCAGTCCATTAAGAGTACCATCCCTTGGGGTTCCGTCTGCATGGACGTAGCCGGGCCCTTGGGTATCACAGGGAAGAAAGGAGAAAAATATCTCCTGGTACTGGTGGACTCGATGTCAGGGTACGTGATCGTGAAAGCAGTACACAAAGCAAATGGCAGCAGTGTCGTCAGCATGCTTGATCAGGCATGCTATCACTTAGGGGTCCCTAAAGAGCTCCGCACAGACAATGGCAGTCATTTTCGTAATTCCCAGGTCGACCAGTGGTGTCAGCACAACGGAGTGATGCGAGTTTACTCGCCTCCCTACACACCTCAAGCCAATGGAATTGTCGAACGCACCATTGGTTTGGTAAAGAACTGGATCGGGAAAAATGCCAACTCCAAGGACTGGAGCACCAAGGCTTTTGAGATTGGCAAAACCCTGAATGACAGACACCGAGCAGATAGACCCTCCCCTTCTGTGCAGCTGAATCAGCGCTCGTTCACGTCCCAGGCTGTGGGGCGTGACCAAACAGATAAAAAGGGGGAGCTTGCCTTGAAAGTGCCATTCATCGTTGGACAGCGAGTGTGGATCAAGGCTCGGGATCACCCTGCGACTGCTGCTGTTAAACCCAAGTACGAAGTATCCGACACAGTTGAGAAGATCTTAGACAATAACACGGTGTTATTGACGAAGAGAGGAATCCAGGGAGTAGAGCAGCTTAAGCCCATTCCGAACTAGAAGTGAACCAGGAACCACAAAATGGCCAACAACACACAAACCCTACCACCCTACGTCAGATTGGCCACTGCCTATGGGGTGGTTGCCCTGAGAAGAACTACCACAGGCCTCTGGACAGGCAGAGGACTGCGGAAGCTGGAGTGCGCAAAACAAGGTTTCCTGTCAGAAGAGAAAGAAGTTATTGAGTGGCGTCAGGTTAAGAATTCCTGTGTGGTATGATGCAAACCATCCACACTCTCCATTCTATGGAAAGGTCCCTGCAACGAGAAGCCTATCCAAGTCGATGGGGCTAAGCAAGAGTTCCGTGGCATGCACTATAGACATGTGAAGGTTTTGGATGCATACATCTGTGGCATTTGCCGCCTGACAACTCTACCCCGGCTGGTGGTCCTCACGCACTGGGACCTCCGTGGAACCAAGATGGAGCCGGCTGACTGCTCATGCCAGTGGGACGGTTCTCAGATCCACTACTGCAATGGGTGCCTACTCCAACTGAGGCGTGGTCGGCTGATGCTCGTGGCAAGCGCGAAGGGATGGCAGGTGAGACGCTTCCTGGACCCGCTCTGCCCCTTCTCCGCACAGCCTGGAGGGGGAGAGTGCCTCAGTCTTCCTCCCGTGGCAATACTGCATCCTATGAAAAAAGATGTAGAGGAGCAGTGTGGGCACGGGTGGGCACTCCCAACGGCGCCAATTTATCCTGTCTTGAATGCGGCAGGAGCATAAGCTGGAGTTTATTGCACCGTAAATAAGCAGCAGAGCACCCAGCTGGAGGAGGCTATTCGGAAGGGCTGGCCCTATGATCCATTCTATGGGCAGGTGGCTAACCCTCCCTTTGCCACACACCAGGTTCCCCGTGTGATCAGAGTGTTCAGAGACCCCGCTTCACCCAAATACACCACCGGGATGGAAAAGCTGCCTGACGATCAGAAGGGAAGAGCCCGTCAAGGAGGATGGGAAGGCCCTTGGGAGTTAACCACTTGGGGCAATCTCATCAAGGAGGTCGTCAAGGACCAAAGAATCGAGCTGGAAGACAGCCCCGAAGTTCCAAAAGAAGAAGGAGCCAGAGGCAATAGTTTGCATTACAGTGTTACTGGCCTTGATAGTTGGGGCAATCAGGGGGCAAAGTGCAAGGTAAAAAGTGCAACGTACCTTGTTACCCCAGAAACCTGGCAACGGGACAACGTGATGCAGGTGCCAGGGACACTGGCAAGCATAGCAGACACGCCCCTAGACCCAGCCCAGACAGCAAAGGTTAAAATCACCGTCCAGATGGTTGTCGTGCCATTCAAGGGAATCTACTCGGTGGGAGCAGACATAGTGCCAGAAGAAGGCGAGCCAACCGAAGCTGATAAAGCCGAGGCCAACAAACAGCTACCGCCTGCTGAAGGACGTAAAAAACGGCGAAGCGTAAAGTGGATGAGGTGGGCACATTTATCCCTATAAAATAAATGGAGCACACTGCCAGACGACAACGATCACGAAACCGGACCGGATTATGGTTTTGCCTAAGCCTCATCGCCAAGATAACAGCAGTATTGGTGGGACTGATATCAGTCTTACTCATACTCTACCATTATGGTAGCCATCCATGGGCCCGAACCCATACCAGGGTCCAACACGCAACAACGAAGACCTTCCAGCAGAACTGCTGGATGGTGCAACAGAGTAACACCCTCCAGGTATGGGACAGAAACCAAACCCTCAACCTAACCCAGCACCAAGAAAAGGCACTGGGGAGACGGTTGGAGGAATGGCAGGCATCGCTGAATGTGACAACAGCAAATCAAACTGTTACCGTGGGGGGTAATATAGCTGAAGGTGCCAAGATAATACAAAATTTGCAGCAAATTCTGACAATTCTGCTGCAAGTTTTCCATCTGATAAAGAAAGAATCAAAAAGAGCGAGCTGTACTTGGATCCGAGCCATCCCCGAAGAACCCAAATGGTACTGCACATGGGGATGCCGGCCGATACTGGGACTGAAGCAGCAGAGCTACTGGGAGGAAGAAGCAGTCTTCCCCGCACCCATCAGAAACGACACATGCATCACAGTACTACCAAGATGGGAGTACTGGGGCCACTACACTCTGCACTGCGATCAGAGTGTTGTGAAGAGAAAAGCCAACATCAGAACGAGAGAGATCCGGCCGGGGAGCCAAGTTACACAGCCAACCAACTCTACCGAGACCCCCGTATCAACCACCGAAGACCAGCCAACAACTCCCACGCCGGGAGTTGCCGCACCTGAGCCCAACGCCAGTCTCCACCATGCAGCTGATAGACCCTGACTTTGTTCCCCAGTGTAAAGAGCGTCAAGCATATTATAAAAACATCACAGTAAACTGTGTGAAGAAACAACTAGTGCTGTTATCCCCGTGTTTTTGGAACGTGCAAGGGGAATGCAAAACCCAGAACTACGTGGTGGTTTCTGAAGCTACGCGTACCCTGTTCTCTATCGGGAAAAACAGCTATGACCCTGTTCCGCACACCCATCATGAGAACTGGCTCAACGGCACTCTGCCGTGGGTCTGGATCGTCTCACTGCAGCACTTCAGAGGGGCCTTCCACGAAGGACGGACATGGACCGGCCTAGGCCTGAAAGGGCCCTACCGCTCCAAACTATACGTTCAAAAGGCACCTCAACCGGAAGACCTCTGGAAAGCACCTAAATATGATTTCCGGAGTATAGATCGCTGTGTGGTACGTAACATCTTCGAGGCATTGAATGGTTCAGACTATGTGAACGACGGCAAATCACCCAGATGCCCGCTGAACCAAGTCCTGAGTAACGGCTGGGGAGAATGGATCTACGACTGCAGTGGGCTGCTGAGAAACCAGACGGTGAAAGGGGCTCTACAGGCATGGAAAGAAGGTCACCAAAGAAGTGTAGGACGTACGTGGTGGGGTCTGGAAGAAGATGAAGTAAAGCAATGGGTTATCCCCTGCCTCTCAAACAGCAGCAGCTACTGGGTAAAATACCAATACCTGGCTACTGTCTACGCCAAAGATCGAGAAATCTGGCCTAATGATTGGAACAATCCTATCCCATTCCTTAGCCCACGACCATGGACTATGGTATGTGACAGAGCTAACACAACCTGCACCGTGAGCCTAGCCAGACAAAATTGTCAGGAAGTCCCCGGATGGGACCAACATTGTCGGTCTCACTGCAAAGAAGAGTATGACACTCACGGCATCCAAATAGTTTGGAAGAAGATTAACGGAAATTGGAAAAGAGCTTTCCCCCGTAGCGTTGGTTGTGCTAAAGCTATCATGGGGCACGGCCTATCTAAAAGAAAGAAAGTTGTGGGGCAATTCGTGCCCTTTGTCGCTGACCCTCTCATTGCCCTAGGAGAGGGACATGCGTTCAGAAAGAGCCTGTGTGAAGGCAAGGAAATAAACGGCTTCAGCTGGATCGGGCCAAATCTGATCTACAACAACGGGACCTGTCACTCCCCAGAAGAAAATTGGATGCACTGTGGTTCAGGGAAAGAAGAACACGAGTGTAAATGGTATGAGAGGGTCGGCCTGGTAGTAACTGGCACTCTCAATACCATTCTGGAAGAAACAGCGGGAATCATCGAAGAAGGCTTCGGAATAGTCACGGGATGGTTCGGCAGCCTGTTGGTCAAACTATGGCCATATTTGTTAATGATCGTGGCCTTGCTCATTACTGGCGCCATCGCAGTGGCGTTAGTTAAAGGAGTCCAGGGTGCTACCCGCCCCTGCGGTAAGAACCAATCCCAGCAAGAAGAAGGAGGAACGCCCCTCCTCCCCAGGCGGGGGAGGAGCCATCCCCTATAAAGCCCGGGCCACGGCACACCCCAGTCATTCGTAGTTCCTGATTTCGAGACGAAGACACCAGCATTGGACCAACAAGTTTAGTATTAAAAAAGAGGAAACTCTAATTTTAAGTAATTATGGCAAACCATCGCAGATGTGACAGCCTTACTGAAAGTGAGTACTATGGAATTTGCTACTCTCTTGTCAGTCTGGCTTATCTACGTTTGCCTCGGCCATTGGTCCCCAGATCAGCCCCTACGGGCCCTAGCCCTTGTCCAAGGGTGTGCTAAGCTTATCATACTCAACGTGTGGTTCGGGATTCGAGATCTAGGAATTACCCTGTTCGTGACTCACCTGCTAGGGCGAGTTGCAATTGACACCACATGCGTTGGGATATGCCAGCAAGCAGCCATCGTAATTTGGATGGTTCTGGACACCCTGGCGATCTTTTACCCGATCGTCAGGATCACATGTGCAGCTTATGAGGCCTTGCTGACCGTCAGCATTTTAAGCTACATTTGCTATCTGACCGCCAGCCTGAGAGAAAGAGGAAGAAGGCGTTGGCTCCTCAAGCTTGGCGCCATAGTTGCATGGGGCCTAGGTTGGGGACTTCTCTCAGTGCTGTTATGGGCAAACCTGATTGGCCAAATCACTGTCATTACCTGGTTCATTACCAATGCTGCGTGTTTCCCCGCGAGACCAGGACCTCCAGGCAGTCCAGGGTTCGGCCAATTACCTCCACTCCGCTCTCCCTGGCTGTCATCATTGGCTCAAAGGCGTGCCGCCTCGAGTGTTTAAGGGCCTTGTGCTAAGGTCCTCGGATAGCTTGCTTATGCGCTAAAGTATTTAACTTTTTACTAACTCTGTGCTATTATCATAACAGGCAGATGCTAAATGTATCTGTTGTGGAAGCAACCTGAGAGAGGAGCTACACCTGTGGGATGTCACGGGGTACTTCTGGTGTTCCGGTTGCTACTCCTCCCATTACCCAATACACACCGCGAGAGGGCTCCTCTGCGTCGAGGGCACGGCCGGGATACCCTTCGTCCTATTTGCTGACTCCCTCAAAGTTGACCATGAACGCTGTGGATTACCCCCCACTCCGAGGAAAGGGCAGCAAGGTTCCAGTCTCTGTATGCACCGGAGAGATACTACGGCGTCTACTCCAAGATGTGGCAGTATCCTGACGGCTCAAGGGTCTCAACAGCCCACCTGTGTGACGGTCGCTATATTGCTGTGGGACCTCTGCTTCCAATCCTGTGTCTATCGAAGGAGGCTTCCTTCGAACCCCGGCTTATTGATGCCAGCACCCAGACCAGTGGCACCGTCTGGTACTACGAGGAATGCCTGGATGAAATCCTGAACTCCGCTCCACCCAAGGTGCCAGCTAACGATATCCTGCCGGACCTGGGTCCTGCAGCCCTCGACTACGAGCCTGCTACATCTCCACCAGATATGTCACCACTGTCACCTGTGGCCTCGCCTCCGACCCCTTTGGAGTCGTAGAATATGCTGGCTGCTGAGTTGGGCCTTCAACCCATAGGGCCTATAGCTGTTTCGGCTCCATGGGACCCAGAGATGACCCTGACATCCTCCCCGGAGCTGATACTGCTGGAGACCGTTGATCCACCACCGCCTCCGTTGAAGCCTACACTCAAGACGCCCATAGCAGAGAAAGCGCCACCTCCAAAGGAACGCGGCCGCTCCAGCCACCGCGCCTCCCGCCCAGCTACCTATCTGCAGATGGCTGACTGGTCTAAAGGAAATGGGAAAACATCTTCCTTTCATCGCCAGATGTGCACATCAACTCCGGCTAACCGTCCAGCAAAGATACGACGGCCAAATCCCCGGAGGGCAGCACCTCGCCCAACCAAAGCCCCGCAACCATCCCCTGCATCTCCCGAGGCCCCTACCCTTCTGCCCGAGATCGAGCTATACCCGTGTGAGTACGACCTCATCGAGTAGAGAACTACGGCCTACGGGGCAGAGAGTGATTGCATGGAGGGGGTGTCAAGTAATCTGAATCCCTAACTGCCCCACACCACCTGGTACAAAGCCATAATAATGCTATGTTATCAGTCTGCCTCTCAAGGCCTAGGAAAAGGCTCTGAGAATATACCAGCACTTAAGGGAATCATATAATCATGCAATGGAAGCACAAAGAGTATTATAACTATGTAACCTTATGCAAGCTAAAAGCAAGAGATTAAAAATGTAATGAATTATCATGTTGCCATGTAACGGTTGATTTAAGTATTATTGATGGAAGTATTGATTATTGTGTTGATTTAAGAAACAGTAGAGGTGTTAAAATATAGTAAAAGAGTGAATAAGAATTAAGTTGACACACACACACACACACACAGGGAAATGTCTGGACCTATCAAAGTCTACAAAATAGAGAAGGGATATGTCTGGACCTATCAAAGTCTACAAAATAGAGAAGGGATATGTCTGGACCTATCAAAGTCTACAAAATAGAGAAAGTTGATAAGGGGGATGTCTGGACCTATCAAAGCCTACAAAATAGAGACGACAAAGAGTTAGAAAAAACTGAGGGCTGCACTACCCAATGTTGTGTATAAAAGGGCATGATTTTGCGGAGAAAAGTTTGTTAAGCCTCGTCGGACCTCGCGGACGGAAGCAAGCTGGACCTCGGATCGACCACCCCAGGAGAAGCAAGCTACGGACCGAAGAAAAAGACTTAGCCTCTGGAACGAGACAGAGAAAACAGAGCGGCAACGACATCGCAAGACTTTGAGAAAACTCAACTTCCTTAAATCAGCTGAATCATCGAGGACCGACTGCAAGAGCGCTTAACCACTTCCCCAAAGCTGAAAAGGACATTTCGAGAGAACTCTTTGTTTCAACGCTCACACTGTTGACTGGTGAATCAAGACCGGACGGCTGGAAGGATCGGAAGGCTGAGTCTGGCGAGACTCCCCCTCTCCTCTCCTCTCAGGAGAACTTTCTGAGACTTTGTACAAAGTTCGGGGGATCTCCGCGCAGTTCCCTGACAACGGTGAAGGCGAGGTTGCTAGGCCAAGTGACTTCCCCTCTGCCTCTCCACTTCGAAACGGACATTCATTATTCCCTGCTTCAGCTCTTATACATTGAAGGATAGAGATTAGACGATAAAGTAGGATGTTTTAGGAGAATAACCAATCAATGTAAGTAATCATTTTTGAATCTGAATTGAGCTGTATGCCTGCCTTTAATAGCAATAAAAAGCATAATTTAATCTTACATTTAAGATTTCATTGTGGACATTTGATCATTTACCTTCTTAGAGGTTGTAATATACTAGGTAAAGTGTGTTCTTACATCTACAAATGGTTCTTATAGGTTACTTCTAGCCCTTTAAACTAAACATACCCTTATGGCCTGCTGTCCTGGCCATTAAAACCCTATCCTAGCGACCATACCAAGAGCCTGGATCATTTAGAGGAGAGCTGCCGTTAACTGATGCGACTGGAGTGGTAGTAGGACCCGAGGGCTATTCGGTCCTGCTGCTGAGCCAGTGTAAGCAGGGTAGACATCAGGATGAAGGCAGTTAGAAAAAGCTAGGCGTGTCTCCTCGCCACCAGCTTAATTATTCCTAGTTATTCTTGAACGGGTAATACCCTCAGGTGATAGGAATCGGACCCTTTAAACGGAGAGCTGGCACCGGAACCTCCTGTACAGGGGTAAATACTATCTAAAACTCCGGGATCTAAACACACCTCACGATTCGATTCCGATTCAGTGGTCAACAATTCGATTCAAAATCGATTTTCAATGCATCTCAATGCAAAACATTTTTATGTACATACCCATGTGTGAATTTCAAAAATATATTTATATGCACATCTGAGTTTGCTACTCGGAGTTTGCTAATCACTTCCTACTTTTGTGATGATCATTAAAGACAATCAACAGATGAATTGCCTTCTCTAATATTGTATTAAGAGAAAAGCTTTTCTTGTCACAAATATGACTTTCTATGAACAGTGCAATAATCAATGCAGCTTGCATTTCAACACAATATGGAAGTATGTAAAAACTAAACCGATTCAGTTTTATTTTATTTCTAATCTCGTAAATCATGTTTCTATAGGATTTCTATTCTATTATCTATTATTTTCTGTCATTTCAACACATTGTACAAAAAGTATGGCTTGGAATTCAGCTCTCATACAAAAACGTAAACAGAGATAAAGCCGGTGCAGGTCATGGGTTTACTGCTCTCAGCCCTTTTGAAGCCCCTTTGGAAACAACTTGCACATGTGTGGTGTGCATGCGCAATGGCGCAGGAAGTATTAGTATTTACAAAAAAAATAAAAAATTATAAAAAAAAAATTATAAAAAAAAAGAAAATCGATTATTAACTTTTCTGAATCGATTCAGAATCGTCAGAGAGAGAATCGATATTAATCGGAAAATCGATTTTTTTTTCCCACCCCTACTTGACGTGCGCCCTTAGAGGCCCTTAGAGACAGAGAGAGCTGATGAATGTGCACAGTGGCATTGCCTTTACATTCAGTGAGTTTATAATGGTTTGATTTTGCCACAGCAGCTTTCTGTGTCATCATGCACTAGAGCAGCACAGACGAGAGCTGATTTTACTGATCAAAGTGTTATGAATTATATTGTACACCTCATTATACTGTACACATCATTATACTGTACACCTCACCACCAGGGAACAGATAGATGCATCCACTGCTTTCTGTCTGAAATCATCTTACTGATCAGCAGATGATAAAAAAACACACAGATAGAAAGAGAGTGCTATGAATTAAAATCTTTGCCTTTGTTACTTTATCAGTTCATTCCAGTGAAGGATGTGTGTGTGCTTGTGTGTGTGTGTGTGTGTGTGTGTGTGTGTGTGTGTGTGTGTGTGTGTGTGTGTGTGTGTGTGTGAGGGACAGCCATATCCCACCTTGACCACAGTGAGCAGGCCCTCGTTGGATGTGGGGTCAGTGGGGATGGAGAAGTGTCCAGTGGGGTCTCCAGAGATGATCCGGTACACTGCACTCCAGGCGGGAGTGTGAGGCTGGTCTTTATCTGTCACAGTCAGGTTAGCCACCATCACATTCACTCTGTTCTCTTGAACCTCCCCGAAGAACTGACACACAGGGACATAGAGACAAACCTTTTGTTAACACTGCTGATTTTCAAGATTATTCTTTGCATTGTATTTTTTATATTTTTTATCAGACAGTTTGGAGAGACATAGATGAAATGGGGCAGAGAGGGGAATGACATTCAGAGAACGACCCGGGCTGGATTCTAACCCGGGGCTGCTGTGAAGTCTCATGGGTAGGGGCTCTAACCACTACACTACGAGTGCCCCCCAACACTGCTGATTTCTTAACACCATTACTGTATGTCACTGCAAAATGAAACAACAAAATACATTGGTAAAATAGTTCTGAAGATATAAAATCAAAGTGGAGATTGATTCTGACATGCACAGTGTATTCTGATTAAGATCCATACTTTTTTTTTTTTTTCATTATTGGAGAGCATCAACAACAACATCAAACAATACCACAATTGCCACCATGCAATCCAGTTTTTACCACTTTTTTCCCAAAATAGAACAATACAAAAATAAACAAAGAAAAACACTTCCATGACGGACTTCCAACGGACAGAATAAATAAAAGGTGACAATAACTGAAATAAAATAAGGTAACACTGACAATATCTTGATGCTTATCACACGCTGCTCATCAATATAATGACACTTTATAAACAGATTTATCATCATTATTCATCAAAGAGTCAACAATAGTGAGTGAATTGATATAAGTAAGTACAGTCCCATCTCTTATGAAAATGAACAGTTGAACCTCTTACAGTATATTTCACTTTTTCTAAATTAATAAAGGACAACAGATCCTCCAACCATGAAGAAGCAGAGGGTAAACCTGGGCACTTCCACAGTAAAATGCGCCTGTGAGCTATAAGGGGAGCGAAGGATATGCCATGCCTTTTAGTCGAAATAGTCCAGTTTTCAGAGCTGCCAGAGATGGCAGTAAATGGACTAGGTGCTAATGTAATACAGAGGGCTTTAGACAAAGTGTCTAAACAAGCAGACCAGGGGCCTCATTTATCAAACTGTGTGTAGGATTTGCATTAGAAGGTTGCTTTTGAAGGATTTAGGGCAATGCGTGTGCACAGAGAGATTCGGATTTATGAAAAAGTTCTCACGCACGTCCTACGCCTGTTTCCTTTTGTAAATCACAATCAATCCTAAATGTGGCGCAGTTCCCGTTGGGGAGGTTGCGACCAGACAGAATATAGTTTGGTTACAGAGTGTGTGCGTAAAGGCGTCAAGAGTGTCAGCGTGAGCCGATCTCTGTTAATGCTGCAGCCTCAGAATGTCAGACTGGTCGAAATAAAAAAGAAGCAAACCGACATAAAAGTGTACGCAAAAAAAAAGTGCATATCCTCACACAGCAGTGTTTGTGCCACGAGCAGGGGACAGGGACACTGAGACCCCCCATGAGAAACTGAGGAATTCCTCCCGGGGCAGTGACGGCGGCGGAGGGTTAATAATATACTTCACATTCCCTTTCAAAACACAGTTACAACGTGCTTAAACATAAAGAAAAACACATTGATAAAACGGACTAAAAGCCATGAAAAATTAGCACAATATGTGATGTCTCCGGTGCTTCCAATACTCTCGATCCTCCATGCATCTGGCTGGTTCTCCAGTGCTTTCTGCTCCCACATCTTGTGGGATGAAACTGAGAGGAGAAGTCCACGTATGTTGGTGTGGGACGTCCTCTTGATCGATGCCCATAGTAGGTTCCCATAGCACCAGCCTGCTGGCTGGGAGCTCGCGGTGTCTCTGGCAATGACCGGCCAGCCTCATTCTCCGATGTACAGTAGGCGTAAGATTAATGTATGAAACTGTGCACTCCTGTATGCCTAAAACTAATACACGATCTCTGCCCCGTCTCATCCCACTTCTCCTCCCAGTTTCATCCCACAATCTACCATAAATGGTCAATGCTAAATCCTCCTGAATATGCTGACGCGTATATTAAGCACGGCATTGTGACTGACAAGAGGAGAGAAGGGAGGTGACCGGCCGCAAAGAAAGCGAATCGGAGAGAGGAAAGCCTGTGACGTGCAAGTCCCACCGTATGGCATGCACACACACACACACACACACACACACACACACACACACACACACACACACACACGTGTGCTGATTACAATTTCTTGCCAGGCACAGTCACTAGCTTCTTTGTAAAGCAGTTTTGCCCATGTTTGTACTGTATGAAATATCACTTATTAGCGTACCTGTAGTACTATACAGTGCTGCTTGAAAGTTTGTGAACCCCTTGAGTATTTTGGAATTTTATTGTGTTGAACCATAATTAATTCATTTTTATCAATACCAGTATTTTTTATATGAAATAACAGATGTTTGTTTATCAATTCAACATTTTTCTTTTACGAAAGATTATTTGCCAACTGTTGCCACATCAAGATGCTGATCTGACATCATGATTAGTGCACAGGTGTGCCTTAGACTGTCCACAATAAAAGGCCACCCTGAAATGTGCAGTTTTGTCTCACAGCAAAATGCCACAGATGCCACAAGCATTGAGGGAGCGTGCAATTGGCATGCTGACAGCAGGAATGTCAACCAGATCTGTTGCTCGTGCATTGAATGTTCATTTCTCCACCATAAGCCGTCTCCAGCAACTTCGCACAGCCATTGAAGAGGAGTGGACCAACATTCCACAGGCCACAATTGACAATCTGATAAACTCTATGCGAAGAAGATGTGTTGCACTGCATGAGGCAAATGGTGGTCACACCAGATACTGACTGGTTCTGAGTCCCCAGACCCCCAATAAAGCAAAAAAATGCACATTTCAGAGTGGCCTTTTATTGTGGACAGTCTAAGGCACACCTGTGCACTAATCATGATGTCAGATCAGCATCTTGATGTGGCACACCTGTGAGGTGGGATGGATTATCTCAGCAAAGCAGAAGTGCTCACTATCACACATTTAGACAGATTTGTGAACAATGTTTGAGAGAAATGGTACAATTGTGTATCTGGAATGAATTTTAGATCTTTAAGTCCATCTCATGAAAAATGGGAGCAAAAACAAAAGTGTTGCGTTTATATTTTTGTTGAGTGTACATATCTACACTGGGTGTGAGTCCGTAGTAAATACGATTGCCTGCTGTGAGTATATAATGTGGACAAATGCTCTTTTCATATCCTCAGTCAAACTCTCAGACTGATGGTACTACATGCATTTTCTCTCCTTTTTTTCTTTTTTTTTTTTAAATGAGTAAATTAGCTGGGTGAACGTGACATTTTTGTTGCTTGTCATTTTGACGTATTGTCTAGCTCACTCGCTTTTTTTTAATTTGTATCTCTATTTTAAAACGGCTAGATAAGCGTGTCTGTTTTTTATTTTTTTTGCCATTTGGACAGATTGTCTAACTCACGCCTTGTTCTTTTTTTTTGTATTTCGAATTTGTTGGTTGAGCACGGTATGTTTGTTTAGTGTGTTGTCATTTTGACAGTTTGCTGGATGGTTCATAGTGTTACTAGCTGTTATGGGGTGAATTGTACAAGACTTATGTGGGAAGCTAGCACAGGTTAGAAAATTAAGGCTTGGAATGTTTGTTGTGAGACTAGTAAGGGTCTTTTGGGGTTTGCTGTTTAGAGCAATATATGGGGTGGGTTCTGGGTGGGTGTCAACTGGGGGTTTAGCTGATGGGTTATCACCTGCTGTGTTTTCAGTTATCTGTGTTTTCCTTTTTTTGTGTTTTTTTTTCCTCTGTATTTTGCTACTCTTTTTGTTATCGGAGCAACTCTCTTTACTCTCACTATAACTGAGCTAGATGAAGGGCAATCTTAATTTAATTAGTTGGAACGTCAAGGGGCTAAATCACCAAGTGAAAAGGGGTAAGGTCTTAACCCACCTAAAACGGCTCAGGGCTGGAATAGTTTTCCTTTAAAAAACCCACCTACATGACTCTGACCATGGGCGACTAAGTCAATGCTGGCGTGGACAATTTTTTCATTCTAACTTCAGGGCTAAGGCCAGGGGCACAGCTATCCTTATTGATAGTAATATTCCTTTTGAGTCCTCAAACATTATATCAGACAAAAATGGACGTTTTATTATTGTTTCAGGCAAACTTTACAATAAGTCCGTCATCTTGGCCAACGTCTACGCTCCTAACGTCGATGATGTAGAATTCTTTAAGAGATTTTTTTCTCAACTCCCCGATCTCAATTCCCATTCTCTTATTCTTGGTGGGGATTTTAATTGTTATCTAGATCCAGTCTTAGATCGCTCTTCCCCCAAACTTGCCACTCTTAGCAGATCTGCAGGTTATATCAAATCATTCCTTGCTGATTATAGCCTCTCTGATCCATACAGGTTTTTATACCCCACAGGAAGAGAATATTCATTCTTTTCACATGTCCACCACACTTACACCCAAATTGATTATTTTTTTGTTGATAATTCATTGATGTCAGACCTAAAGTCATGCAGTTATGAAAGTATTGTGATCTCAGATCATGCTCCTCTGCTCCTTCAACTGGCTTTCTCTGACGTTAAGTATACAAGAAGACAGTGGAGACTGGATCCATTGTTGCTCACAGATGAGAGTTTTCTTTCACACATCTCTACACATATTAAAACTTTTTTGAGTATAAATAAAACACCAGATGTGTCCAAAAATTTGGGAAGCCCTGAAAGCCTATTTGAGAGGTAAAATTATATCATTTGCAGCATACAAAAATAAGTGTACAAAACAGAAACAAACTGAAATAGCTGATCAGATTCTGAACATAGACAGACAATATGCTAATTCACCTTCATCTGAACTTTACAAAGAACGTTTAAAACTTCAGACAGAATTCAACCTTCTTTCATCTCGTCAGGTTGCTGACCAGTTGCTTAGGAGCAGAAGTACTTTTTACGAGCATGGTGACAAGATTGGCAAACTCCTGGCCAATCAACTGCGCGGATTTAGAGCGAAGCAACTCATCCCTGGAATACCGACAGACAGTGGGTGTACAACATCAGATCAGAAATTGATAAACGAAAAGTTCAAAACATTCAATTCAAATGTGTATAGTTCTGATTGTACAGTAGACACAGCGGTGATGGAAACCTTTTTCAGTAACCTACACATGCCTTCCCTTTCTCAAGACCTGAGACATAGCCTTGAGGCACCTATTACTCAGAGGGAAATTATTGCAGCAATAACATCTATGCAATCAGGCAAATCTCCTGGTCCAGACGGACTTCCATCTGACTTTTTTAAGAAATTTTCAGCCGAATTATCGCCTTTTTTATGTTCAGTATTCTCAGACTCATTTGACTCAGGTAAACTCCCGCCTTCGTTCTACCAGGCCTGTATTTCCCTGTTGTTAAAAAAGGATAAAGATCCTCTAGATTGCGCATCATACCGACCAATTTCATTATTAAATACGGATGTGAAGATACTTGCTAAAATTCTCGCCCACAGATTGGAGGATGTTCTCCCCTCTATCATATCCCCGACCAAACTGGGTTTATAAAGGGACGCTAATCATTTTATAATATCCGCCGGCTAATGAACATTTTATATTCCCCCAGAAATATTGAATCAGAATGCCTCGCTTCTATGGATGCTGAAAAAGCATTTGATAGAGTAGAATGGAATTATTTGTTTTTCACCCTTGAGAAATTCGGTTTGGGTCCTGTTTTCACTTCTTGGGTTAAATTATTATATGCATGCCCTTCTGCCTCAGTATTAACAAACAGCCATTACTCAAGTAGTTTTGATCTGCACCGTGGGACGTAATGGTAAATGGACTTGTATAGCGCTATATCTCCGTTTATCACAGACTCAAAGCGCTTTACATTGTTTTTTTGTACACATTCACCCAGTCACACACACATTCATACACCGATAGCAGCAGCTACCACGCAGGGTAGGCTTAGCACTAGGGTGCTAAGCTAACTAAGCTAACTATCGGGAGCAATTCGTGGTTCAGTGTCTTGCCCAGGGACACTTCGACATGTGGCGGGGAGACGGGGGATCGAACCTCCGACCCTGCACACCAGAGGCAAACTTCCTACCCACTTCGCCACTGCCGCCCCAACAGCACCCGGCAGGGTTGTCCTTTGAGCCCGCTCCTTTTTGTTATTGCAATCGAACCACTTGCGATTGCCATCAGAGGTAACAAACAGATTCAGGGGATATGGAGAGGAGGAATTGAACATAAGGTATCATTATACGCCGATGACTTACTTTTGTTTGTCGCCAAGCCAGCCACCTCTTTACCGGAGGCACTTTCTGTGTTGGAAGTCTTTAGTCAGTTTTCTGGCTATAAACTTAACTTGAGCAAGAGCGAACTCTTTCCGATTAATAAAGAAGCTCTTAAACTTGATTATACAGCTCTCCCACTCAAAGTGGTGACAGACCATCTGAGTTGCCTTGGGGTATGTTTTACCAGAAATTTTAAAAACCTATATAAATCGAACTTCCTCAAATTATTGGATCAGGCGAAGCAAATATTATCGAAGTGGTCTCCTCTGGCTTTCTCTCTCATAGGCAGAATAAATTCAATTAAAATGACATTACTCCCAAAGTTCCTATATCTATTCCAATGTCTCCCCATCTTTCTCCCCAAATACTTTTTTCAGGCCCTCGAGTCTTTAATGATAAATGATATTTGGAATGGTAAACACCCTCGGTTAAGGAAAGCATTTCTTCAAAGACCAAAACAAACAGGCGGAATGGCCCTCCCTAATTTCCAATACTATTACTGGGCTGCTAATATCCATTCTTTAGTGTATTGAGTGCATTTTCACCTTGACGACTCAGCCCCAGTCTGGGTAACAATGGAGTCCAGCGCTGTTAGCCCATTGTCTCTATCTGCCCTCTTAAGCTTCGCACTTCCACTCTCTTCGGCTATTCCCAACAGTAATCCCGTGATTAAGCACTCCCTTCGAATCTGGACCCAATTTAGGAAGAATTTTGGAATGCAGAATTTTTAATTTTTCAGTCCAATTGCAGCTAATCATTTATTTACTCCCTCGACGGTGGATGGTGCATTCAAGATCTGGCATAAAAAAGGCTTAAAATGCATTGGTGATTTATATATTAATGATCTATTTGCTAGTTTTTCCCAATTGACAAAACATTTTGGTATCGAAAAGACAAATTTTTTCCGATTTCTGCAAATCAGGCATTTTATGCAGAAGTTAATTCCCCAATTCCCTTATAAACCGCCAGCCAATCATGTCGATTTGTTTCTTTCTGTAAACCCCACATTAAAAGGCTCAATTTCTGTGTTTTTCAACCTTAATTCAAAGTTGCATAGCCACTCTTTAGCAGCTATAAGAACCCTGTGGGAGCAGGACCTAGGCTCTGCCTTCACAGATCACATGTGGGATTCAGTCCTGGATCGGATACACTCTACCTCCATGTGCGCCCGACATGCTCTTGTGCAATTTAAAGTAGTACATCGTATCCACATATCTAAAACTAAATTAGCTCGTATGTTCCCCGATGTAGACCCGACCTGTGATAGCTGTAAGAGCGCACCGGCATCACTCTTTCACATGTACTGGTTGTGTCCCACCTTGACTGAGTTCTGGACATCAGTTTTTCAAACAATTTCTGAAGTAATTCAGCATCAAATTGAGCCGAACCCTTTCACTGCAATTTTTGGCATTGCTCCAAATCCGGGCTTGCCTAAAGTGAAGCTGAAGGTACTGGCCTTTACTTCATTACTTGCACGTAGGGTTATCTCACTCAAGTGGAAAGATCCTGCTCCTCCTTCCCACTCACATTGGATTAGAGACATTATGGCATGTATGAATTTAGAGAAAATACGTTACACTACCCAGGGATCCGAGAATAAATTTGACAGAATTTGGCGCCCCTTCCTAAATTATTTTAAAAAACCAACAATAATTATAGAAGATTAGCTACCCCCTCCCCTCTTTTATTTGATTTAATTTTATTTCTTTATGTTTTTTTTTTTTTTCATATTGATTGTTTATTTTTGTTTCTTGTGGTGTGTGTTTCGTGTTGTTGGGTGTGAGGGTGGGATGTGGGTGGGGTATGTTCGGGAGAAAAAGGGGAAAAAATTTGTACTCGCTGTGCTACAATTCCGTTGTTACTAACATTTAATAAAAAAACCTTTGAAAGAAAAGAAAGAAAAATGTTGAATGGATAAACAAACATCTGTTATGTCATATAAAAAATACAGGTATTGATAAAAATTAATTAATAATGGTTAAAATAAAATAAAATCCAAAAGGCTCAAGGGGGTCAGATACTTTCAAGCAGCACTGTATGTAGGCCTTTATAAAATATGTTGTGAGAAGTGAAATAATGCATTATAGTCTATTCCAGAGCATTGTTTCCCTCCCGTAAGACCCACACTTTTCCAACAACACCAGAATAATTTAAACTTCCAGGGTGAAATGTTATTGAAAAGAAATGCGGTGAATTTGCTAAATTCATAACATGATTTGATTAACAAAATATAGGCCTACAGTTGAATTCATATCTGTTGGCCTTAAAGAGGACCTATGATACTTTTAGACTTTTATGACCTATAAACGTTGTTATAATGATTTATAGTCATGTTTAACCATATTAGCGTATCAAATAATTACGTACATGCATTTAGACGTATTCCCTGCTGACCGTCTGGGGTGGCTATGCAGAGCACTAAACAATAGGGCAGCCGTTCGAGAATTCCCTTGTTCAAATTTCCGGGTATCGTGTCGTCACGTTCCCGGATGTTTCCATGTAAGCTAATGCTGCTCAGGCAAGCTCCGGCCATGCCCCCACCTTCCTCTCTCAGAAATCTCCCCGCACGCTGCTGGAAATGTTCCGAAAGGAAGGTAACCAATCACAACGGAGTGGGGTTTGCAGGAGGGGGGGAGGGGCGGAGAAGCACAGAGCCAAGTGTGGAGCAGACTGCTGTGCTCGCTAGGGTGAGAGGAAGAGTGTCCCGAAAATCTACATGGTTTTTTGTGATGTGATTCGTGTCAGGTTGCTCTATAGCAGTTTTTAACAAGAAATTAAGACCAGAAAAGTAGTATAATAGGAGATCTTTAACTTTGTACAAATCTATTTTTTCCACCCCGTCTAAAATATTATTGCTCTGGCACTGGCCGTGCACACACACAAACACACCTCCCAACGTATTTAGCGATGTAAGATTAAATGAAAAATAATCAAAACATGTTTAGGCTTATACTTGATAAGTAATTGAACCTAAATAAACGGCATGCCAACCATAAAGACCAAAGTAAGTATATGAGCAACTATAAGTTAGCATAAATTCTTTTCTGAAATGTATTTGGTGTCCAGTGTTTTATAGTTCATATGTGTGTTTTTCTATTGACTGAGCTTCATTTTGTGGTGTTGCCATTGAATGTTGCTGATTCCATGAGTCTGGAAAACCTAGTGGGAGCTTTACACATGATCGAAAGTTGATGTGGGAATACGCACACTTTTCTGCATAGAATCTTTCTATAAATACCAGGGCTGTACAGTGCGACAGTTTTGATCGCATTTGCTACTGAAATTGATCACGTGCGATGATGAATACAATGCTGCTCGTACTAGTGCTAGCGTCTAATACACTTCACCAACGGTAATAACCGGAAGGACTGGAGACGGCCCGCAGTTAAGTTTGCGCGTGTGCAAACAGAACATTTCCTGTGCGCCTTCACATTAAAAGCCTGTTAGTAGCCAAACGTGAGTTGACTTTTATTTTGAAGCCGGTAAGAACAGGAAGTTAGCGTTTCACAGCCCGGCAGTGCGCTAGCTTGAAAATCAACTGCTTCAGCTGCAGAGAGCAGTCACCAGTAGTCTATTTAAACAAAGTTTGAAATAACTGATAAGCCACTGAAGAACACCTCCCAACACATTCACAACAACCTATTTAACTTATCCTAAATTGTACCAATATGTATACTTATTTATTTAATAGGCTATATGTTTTAAAGTTTGGTTTTAATTAACAGAAGGACATTTACCAAAAAAAATTATTAGTATGAATATAATAATTATATGTGTATACAAAAAATATATAGATATACATTTTATGAGGAGAAATAATTCTGAATCAGCAAAAAATTGCAATTGGCAGGTTAGATTATTTTGTCTAAATTGCAATCAGTGCACCCCTATTCATTTTTCTACAATTATTACTGCACACACTAGGATATGATATTAATTGAGAATTTCAAATGAGACCAATATGACAGGCTAAAAGGTAATTAGAGCGAAATGCATGGGTTAAGGTTATGCAAGTTTTCGATCATACTTTGTGTGCTACTGAATTTATTTTTGTGCTACTGATTTTTTTTGCTTGCTAGCACCAGTGCTACCACCTAAAAAAACAAGCGTACAGCCCTGAATACATATGTTTGCATATAGTGTTTACGCACATTTCACCCGGGTTGATGCACGGTTGTCATTATAAGTGAGGGCACTGAACACAACGTTTTGGGCACAGGTAAAACATATGAGTATGATCAGCAATAGTTCTGGAGCATCTATCACATATATTGTTTGTGCCAGGAAATAGTTTGCAGAGTCTGGCCTTTGTAAAATGTATCCAATGTAACACCTTAAACTGGATCAAAGTTAGGAGTGCACAAGAAGATACACATATAGGGGGTTTCATTTGCTTTTCGCTCCACCAAAATCTGCCACAACTAATACAGCAATTGGAGAGCTTTAGTGCAGTTTCACAGAACATTGCCTTGCCCCTGTTTGCTGTATTACAGCGGTTAGTATGTTAGTATGGTATTCTCAGTGCTTGTGTGGTAGAGTGTGGACCCACTGTGTCTGTGGTGAATTCAGGAGGATTGTCATTGACATCAGTTATCCTGATGAGAGTGGTGGCTGTGTTAGACAGGCCGTAGGTGGGGTTCCCCTCCATGTCGGTGGCCTGGATGATCAGGGTGTACTGGGTGACTTTCTGGAAACAGGAACAGAACAAAGACGGTCAACAACTGAAACCATAGACCTACATTTTTTGGAAATAAAATATGGATTAAAATAAAGATTTACATCATATTTTATATAATTGTAAATTATAGAAAGAAAATTTAAATGTTGAATACATATATCAGGTATGTTGTTTTCTACGGTGGGAACCCTTTGTTAACATGTCCTTATTGTCATCAGGATAGCTCATAACATGCTCCCCATAAGTGTCCATAGCATCCAAACTGCACACTTGTATCTCACATTCATCATACAGTTTACACAATGCAGTAATATCTGTGGTCTTTTTTACTGGAGTAAAACTCAATAGCTTGTTCATGTGCGTATACTTTCTACTATTCAGTATGGTAGATTTTTTTTAGGATGTCCCAAAATCTTGTGGTCAGATTTAGAATGCTTAAAAATACCCAGATGTCTACTACATCAATCCGCGATTTTCAGTGTTGAAATCAGCATCCTCTTTGGGCGATTCTGACTCTCAATCCAGTGAGCAGGAGAAGTGACGTCACATACACGGCCTCCACACACATCCTGTGTCTACCTCTGGAGCGCGTCGCGTTTCGTTACTGCTGTAAGTTCTTTCATGTCATTTATGATACATATGATTTATATTGAGTCTAATATTGAGTCTCGACAGTAATCCGTGCGCCCCATTGCCTTTTTTTTTGCCACATTTTCGCTTGTTGGAAGTTTTATTTTGAAAGGGTCACACCAGGAAATGGTGAAACTACAGCGAAAGCTGCCAGTATGAAGTCAATATGACTCTCAGCACAGTATTTCTCTATCAGTTAAAGCAGAGAGACCCGAGAGGTTGGATGTGTGGCCGCTCTAGGTTGATTACACGGTCGGTGAAAAAAAGTCAGACGCAGACGCGCAGTAGTTTATGGTCAGATGTAGTATGTGAATAGAAAAAAGAAAGAGTACGTGATTTAGGAACGGAGGGCTAGTGTTAACCCTTAAACAGCCCTTTAAAGGCCTGTCCTAAAGTGAGAACCGGCCGAAAAGTCACGCACACGCGCACACGCACACACACGCACACGCGCACACACGCACACACACACACCTCCCGATCTAGGCCTGCTGCCACAGTGATGATGTCACCGGTCTTGTTGTTAATGGTGAATATGTTGGTGGAGGGACTCTGGGGATTCTGGGAGAGGATCCTGTATCGCAGCATCCCATTGGCTGTTTTTGGATCATCCTTGTCCACTGCTGTCACTGTCATCACAAAGGATCCTGCAGGGAAACACACAACAAGTTAGCACAAATATGTCAGTGAAGAAAAATGGAACCCACAAGCATGTATTTAAATATTAATAATTGTTTGTGTGTGTGTGTGTGTGTGTACTTGTATAGGCATCTTTGAGTTTTAGCTTTTATCCATCAGTGAGGAAATTTTTTGAAGGTGAGGACATTTTGCCTGGTCTTCACTTCTTCAGAGGCCTGTTTGAGGGTTTTAAGGTTGAGGTTAGGTGTAACTTAGGGTTAGGCATTTTAGCTATTTTTTATTATTTTAATTTTTTAACTTTATTTGACAGTTTGAAGTAGATAGTGAAAGAGCGGGAAAGGGGAGAGAAAGGGGGATGACATTCAGTGAAGGGCCAGACGTCGGATTTGAACCTGCGACCACTGCGACAAGGACTGAGCCTATGTTGTACGCGCTCCACACACTGCATCCCTAGAGCGCCCGGGTTAGGCATTTAGTTTTGAAGGTCTGAGTCAAGGTAATGGGCTAGGGAATGCATTATGTCAATGAATGTCCCAACAAGTGTAGCTGTACGAATGCATGTGTGTGTGTGTGTGTGTGTGTGTCTGTACCAGGCTTGGATCCCTCCGGTACAGATCCATTGAAGATGGTGTGTGTAAACTCTGGTCTGTTGTCGTTCTGGTCAATGACATTAATGACGATGTCGATGGGGTTCTCCACCTGATTCCCATTCAGGTCCACAGCGTGGGCTCGCAGCTGTAAATACACACACAGACAATTACAAGGGGCTAATGTAGGCCGCTTTTCTCACAATCGCTCATTACTAAGAACTGAGAATCGGAGCCTCGCTCTGATAGGTCAAAGTATACAGCTCAGGTTAACTTTGACCAATCAGAAATCATATACCCCAGCTTTAAGCCTTTTGATGGTGGCAAATAACGCATAAAGCCCTTAAGGATGGGTAGGACCAAGAAAAAGAGCCCAAAGATGCTGGACAGTCTTTCGGGGAATGAAGGTGACATGTTGTCGAACGAACCAGGCTCGGCTGGCGCCAGTGAGTGATCCGTCAAGTTTAGTTTTTAGGGATTCAATAAATTCAATGACATCGAAAATAAATCTCATTTACAAGGGGAGGTTGTATCGGCATATCTCGGCACCAGAAGGCACTGTCTGTGAAATTTTGGCATGGAAATATCCAGAATTGGGATCAGAGGTCACCTATACACTGCGTGCACAATTATTAGGCAAGTTGTATTTTTGAGGATTAATTTTATTATTGAACAACTACAGTGCTCTCGGTCAATCCAAAATGCTAAAGAACCTAAACCTGAATGTTTACGAAAGTAGAAGTGAGGTTTTGTCTTTCTTACGAGAATATATATATGTTTTGCTATTATTAGGCAACTATTAGTATGCAGAATTATTCTGCAACTAAATAAAAAAACTAACATTTCCCCATATCACTTGTTTATTTTCATCTGTTAAAGTGAGTATAATAAAACAACTCAAAATAAAAATATCCGACATGTCAAAAAAAAAAAAAACAGTGACCAATATAGCCACCCTTCTTTTCAATAACTGTCACAAGCCTTCCATTCATGGAGTCTGTCAGTTTCTTGATCTGTTGACGATCAACTTTTTGTGCAGCAGCAACCACAGCCTCCCAGACACTGTTCCGAGAGGTGTACTGATTTCCTTCACTGTAAATATCCCGTTTAAGCAGGGCCCACAGGTTCTCAATAGGGTTTAAATCAGGTGAGGAAGGGGGTCATGTCATTCTTTTTTCATCCTTAAGGCCTTTACTGGCTAGCCATGCAATTGAGTACTTCGATGCATGTGATGGAGCATTGTCCTGCATAAAAATCATGGTCTTCTTGAAAGATGCAGACTTTTTCCTGTACCACAGCTTTAAGAAAGTATCTTCTAGAAACTTGCAGTAGGTTTGGGAGTTGATTTTGAGGCCATCTTCAACCCGAAAAGGTCCAACTAGCTCATCTTTAAAGGCAACTATTAGTATATTTACTGGTTGGCCACCCCTGAAATAGCCTATCAAAGTTTATGTCGCAATTTCTTTACATAGGTGAAGAAAAAGTGTTCGCCACGATCGCCTCTGAAATGCAACACCAACTGGAGGTGGACAGCCAGACCCCAGCCTGAAACCGACCCGACTGAAGAGCGGCTGGACTCATCAGATCTGATTCATTTTCTGCATAAGTGGTGAAGGTGAAACATACGCATCAACTGTCCGATAATGGTTAATATTAACCTTTTACGCGTGCCTTGTTTTTTTTTTCAGGAAAGGAATACACGTCTGCAGAGATGTGAATGTGTAGAATTTAATGGCCCGTTCAGATGGCACTACTCAAAGGGGGGTTTAAAAACAAAAAATAACATTTTGCGTTTTACTCAATAACAGATGCACTTTGCACAAGTGGTCAGCCGTCAAAGAGAGACTAAAATGTCAAGTGCGTCAAATAAAAAAAGTTAGGGCTGTCAAGCGATTAAAAAAAATTATCTAATTAATTACAGGCTGTGTGATTAATTAATCTAAATTAATTGCATACTTATATGACACGTTAATTCCTGTTTATAAACAACTATAGGCCTATTATGCTACCGTTCGTTTTCTCTCTCTCTCTCTCTCTCCGTCTCTCGTTCTGTCTCCTCCCCTCAGCCAGGCTTCTACATTAAATACATTTAGGAACTACTAGCGCCGAAAAAAAAACAAGCAGGCTAAATGACGCACACACACACACAAAGGAGGAAAAAAGACAGGCATATGCTAGGAAGAGTGAGAGGGTGCGGGTGTCCGTTTAGACGATCGCAACTAGCAAACAAAAGTGAGACACTGAGGAAGATTGAGAGATAGGCCTACTGTTTTGAAGCTACATTGTTAATTAGGCACCCACTAAATCAATAATGCACAGACACTGCGGAGAATAACATAAGACGTATTCCTACCTTCATGCTTATTTGCCTGGAGCAGCCCATAACACTTCCCCTGCTTCTTTCTTTACTCTTTAATCCTGTGCGGGCCGTGTCTGCAAGATACAGGTGCAGCTCCGCTATCGTCTCACCTCTTTTGCACCGGGTCAAAGGGCAATATAGAAGTGCGATTAATCTGCGTTAATTTTTTTAATCACGTTAATTTTTCTGTGGTTAATTAATCGAAATTAACGCGTTAATTTTACAGCCCTAAAAAAAAATTTAAGCTGAATGTTGTGCGTGAGTCCCCCCAGCTGCTCCAAGAGGGAGCCAACTGCCCTTAAACAGTCCCATGCAGCGCTCCAAAGTGGCCCGTGTGCGCACTATTGAATCAGCGCTCCTACTCAGTGCTACACCATAAGCTGCACATTTTTAAGTGATTAATATGTTTATCTCTGTCTGTACAAACGCTGCTTTAGTATGATCTACTAACAATTGTCAGACCTGAGGCCTGTTTCAGGTAGCTGGTTTTACATACTCTGAGTTAAATCCTGCGCTCTGAGTTGGTCAACTCAGAGCGCAGGGTTGACGAGCAACTCTGGGTTTTCGGTTTCAGAACAGTGGATCAGCGTTGGGTTAATCAACTCTGAGCGTGTTCACTCTGGGTTGATCGTGTGCGTAAAAGCCATCGTCAATGGATCGCTGATAACATGATTCACCATGGAAACAGTAGAAACAAATGATTGATCCTCCCTCTTCTCCACTTCTCAAAAAAGAAAAAAGAAATCTCCGCTCCTCCCACTAGAGTTACAAATATTAACAAATGAGTTTATGGTGTGGGGAAGAATTAACGGGGATATTGTCTCATAACTCTAATCTAATCTCCTCTGCAATTCAGAAAAAAACAGAGCAAACATTTTTTGTCAAGAGAATAATTTCGCTTCCGTATGAGAAGCCATAGTCTATTTTAAAAAGTTACGCATATCAGCAGTAAAGTATTAAGCTGGCGCCGCACAGCATTGCTGAGAGTGTTTTATATTCGCTGTATAATATGTTGGCAAGCTATAGCCTGTGCAGTAAACAGACTGTCGCTTCTTTTAAATGGGGAGTGAAAGACATTAACATCAGACACATTAGGTGACAGTTTCCATTGAAGAGCCTGATTGATTTATTACCAGATCCATTTCCCTCAAGTGATCACAGTTTAAATTATTATATAATTTTTATATTCATATTAGGCTATTTAACGAGGCTCGTCGGTAACACTTTATAATAACTATCCGTTGTAACTTGTTAATAGATCATTAGTAAACTCTTAATTAATGATTATTAATGATTTGTTAAGTGTTTGTTAGCAGTTTGTTAAGGATTTATAACAATGGTAGATAGTTAATAGCTTAATAATTGAATCAGTTCATCTGGGAGGTAATCCGAGATTAACTGATCACGTCACGTTCAAGTCCATGGCATGCGCAGTGTGTATTGAGTTTATTTAAAAATATTTGAAAATGGGGCTGCCCTCAGTTGCCCATGCACTGTGTATAGTCTATAGCCTATTTCAGCCTCGTCGGTATCTCGGATTACCTCCCAGATGAACTGATTCAATTATTAAGCTATTAACTATCTACCATAGATAGACGAGCCATAAGAATAATCAATAAAGCTGGATATTATGATCACACCAACCTCCTCTTTTCATATTCCCGTATCATAAAGTTCAATGACCTGGTTGAATATCAAGTTGCACAAATCATGTTCAAAGCTAGAAATAAACTGCTACCAGGTAACATACAAAAACTTTTCTTTGACCGAGAGGGGGGTTACAATTTGAGGCAACAGTTAAACTTTAAGACACTGGCGGTACGCACGACTTTAAAATGTCATTGCATCTCAATTGGGGGTGTGAAACTGTGGAATGGGATGAGCACGGAGCTAAAGCAATGTCCAGACATGATCCAGTTTAAAAAAAGGTTCAAAGCAATGATTTTCATAAGGTACAGGGATGAGGGTGTGAAGTAAGAGGGTAATTATAATTATATGGATATATATATATATACTGATTGTATAGATATGTATGTAGATATGGATATATTGATTGTTTATAAATATAAATATAGATATATGCATTATATAAATATATAAAATATAAAAAATGTTTAGTATATTAAGTTGTATGTAATTGGCAAATATAGTATCGCCAATAGTACAGAGAATATAGATAAGAGAAGCGAATATAATTGTTGTTTTTGTTTTTATTTTATTTTTTATTTTATTTTTATTTTATTTTTTTTATTTAATAAATATTTTGATTTTTAAAATTTTTTTTTTAAGGAAAGGGGTAGGATTAAATAAGTGTATACTTCTTCCTGCTCCTTTTCAGGCATATGTATTGTATTTCCATGCTTTTCATTTTCATTTTGTTTTGTATGTGGATGTCTGAAATAAACTAAAAATCAAATCAAATCAAATCAAATCCATTGTTATAAATCCTTAACAAACTGCTAACAAACACTTAACAAATCATTAATAATCATTAATTAAGAGTTTACTAATGATCTATTAACAAGTTACAACGGATAGTTATTATAAAGTGTTACCGGCTCGTCTGTGACTTTAGGATCGCACAAGTGAACAGTAAAGATTGCGTGCAGCCGCAGCGTTACATGAATCCACCTGACATAAATCTGTTCAGTGGCACAGACATTAAAAAGCATACAATACAAATAGGTTTATTAATCTGAATGTAGAGCATGTCACGATGTGTAAGGTGGCCGTCTATATGAATGGACCTCGGTCCGTTCATATAGGCGGCCGTCCGTTCATATAGGCTGAGAACAAGGCTACTGATCAGATGAATGATCGGTCAAACGTAAAATCATCAGGAAATGATAAAAACATCCCGATGGAGATTTCTATGGAGTGATTTTGCTTCAAACTGTACAGGGACGCGTGTGACAGTGACACTCTTTCTTCAGTCGGAGCTGCAGCGTAAAGTGAAAACAAACTCAGGGTAGGTCTAACCACCTACCGAGCAGGTTAGACCCATGGCGTATGTTGCCGCAGTAACTGACTCTTGGTTGCGCTGAACCTGCTACCTGAAACGGAAAACCCAGAGTTTCCACTAACTCAGAGCGAACAAACTCTGGGTTGTCTCAAAACCAGCTACCTGAAACAGGCCTCAGGTCAGAGGCTGCCCAGCAACACAAGTCCATGCTGTTTACAAACTTGCGTACACAAGGTGGGAGCTGGTGTGGGATTTGAGCGTACGCTCACATCCAAATTGATAAATGCAGAGGTTTGCCTGGAAATGTGCGTACACCCACTATTATGGTGACACACTGTTGATAAATGAGGCACTATGTGAAGGTGGTGTTAAACTGAAGTGTAGCGTCTAGGTTTAGCAGTTTATTAGGCTTAACTGTAGGGCCATTGCCCAGCAGTTCCACAATAGTGTTTTTTAAATTGTATTCTCCTTTAATTAGGAAAGGGGAAATGGGAAGGGTAGGGGATAGTTCATTCTTTTTTACTTTTGTGCGCATTCCTAACAACATTCTGTCGGTTTATAACGGTTTCCAGCATTTTTGCAATGTGGAGGTGTCATTAGTGGTCCTACTAACAGTTCTAATGGAAATAGCATCATCAATCTAACATCTTGGAATGTAAGAGGTTTGAATAACCCAGCTATAAGAGCCAATGTATTCTCTCATTCGCCAAGCCTTTATACCAGTGGTTCTCAAGGTGCGGCTCGCGGGCCAATGGCGGCCCGCAGAAACATATCTGGCGGCCCGCATTGAATTATGAATTAGAAAAAAAAAAGAAAAAAAAATATATATATATATATAATAATAATTCATTTTCTTTGAGGGCGCCTTTCATAGCACTCAAGGTCACCTTACAGGGCAGTGTTTAAAAAACAAAATCAACAATCATAAAAAACACAAGAACAAGATACATTGAAACAATTTACACAAGTGGGGTGAAATGGGTGGGAGACAATGAACTAGATTGAATATGTCAGTTTAAAAAGATGTGTTTTTAGACGGGACTTAAAAGTGGAGAGAGTGTCAGAGTTACGGATGTCAGATGGGAGGGTGTTCCAGAGGTGGGGGGCAGATCGGCTGAATGCCCTGGACCCCATGGTGACCAGGCGGGCGGGTGGTACAGTTAGTTGAATGGAAGAGGAGGACCGGAGAGTGCGGGTGGGTGTGTTGGTGTGCAGAAGTTCACAGATGCAGTGTTTCCTGCACGTTCACTCAGCAGCGGCGAACGTGCGCCGCCGCTATAAAAATCCTTCTCCTCCGCATTTTCTATTTTTTTTTTGTACGTAGCTCCTTTTAGAAAATGGGCAGCGCGTAACGTAAATTGCGCAACACGCGGTATTACGATTTCGACTTGAAAAGGTCTAATCTAAATGAAAAGCTAGTATCAAAAGGTTTATTAGTTATGTCCTATCAAACCCCTATTAACCAACTTGTTGTACAATGCTTTAATTGTCTATTATTCCTTCATATAGAAAACTCTCCGCTCACCACTGTTCCTACCAGAGACGCGAACCCCGGCCTCGTGGTTTAATAGTGCGGGATTTACCCTCTGGACCAACCTGAGTTTTACGTCTAAATAAAGTACAATATTCAATATATACCACCGTGTGTAAAGTGTCTATTTTATCAGAGCCACCTCTTCTTAGAATAAGGTCGACCTCCGCTAAACTATTCACTCTTTTAAATATTGCTTCTCAAAATGCTTCTCTATGTTTTAGAATATAGATTTCAATTCGCAAGTTATTGTTTGTAAGTTATACGTAACTTAGTATGTAACCCACCCTTCTGTTTAAAATATAACATTTATAATATTTTCAGACTTTAAACATCTTCGTTCAAACCTAAGAAGGTATTCTATCCTATTCTTTTATTTTTAAAGATTAGGTGTATGAGATTATGTACTTGTTGTGTTGTCCGCGTGTAGGCGATGCTAAGATGTCTTTACTTACATTGTGTCCTCCTCGGGGCGACTCTCGTGATGTATAAAAAACAACCCTACTTAGGTCCTGAATTTCACAACTTAATCTACTGTGACAGAGACTCGCGGAACGTTTTACTGGTTTTTATTCAAAATTACATGATTATTACAATATCATATAACAGAGAGACAGAAAAGATAAAAGAGAGTATATGCTTACATATTATTTAAATGTTCTAGTCCTATTTCTCATTAACCCAACCTTTACTCACCACAGATTTCACAATAAAACAATTTTTTTTTTTTTTTTTTTTTTTCAGACCTAAAATGTACGAATGGAACAGTTTTATCACACGTAATTACCACCATACATTACAGCGGCACATCATCACGTAGCCAACATCAAAGAAGAAGAATAACCTAACAGCGAGCGTGGCAGTTGTTGGCAGTAGTAGCCTACACGGTTGCAAAGTTACATTGATTCCAGCAGCGAGTGAAGCGGAAGAGCGAAGAAAGAAAGAGAGAGAGAGAGACAGAGAGAGAGAGAGAGTAAGTTGCTAAAATGTGTCGCTACATGACCTCCAGTGTTAAAAACACTCTGAGCCCTATCGTAATTTTATTTTATTTTATCTAGGCTATAAACCGTAACCTCCGTGCCGTTTTTCCTCTAGTAGACTAATGTGTGTGTGTGTGTGTGTGTGTGTGTGTGTGTGTGTGTGTGTGTTTTGTCGCTCTTTTTGGATCACTCAGCCTTTACAGGAGCTTATATCCAGTCAGGAGCTTGTAGCCTAGGTATTTTCGGGAACTGTTAGATCCGATGTTGTTCTTTATTGCCATATAAAATCCGTTTTCATCGCGTATTTTAGTTAGGGATTTATGCTAATCGCCTGTAAGCATGTGGTCATTAGCATAAATGCAAGGAAAAAGCCTATGGACTTTTTAAAAGAGCATGAATAGTTTCTATTATGTATAACTTATATTTATTTTAGAATTTTCTCATCACTTTTTGACTCCCAAGACTAAGTTTTAAGCAATAACAAGCTTAAAGAGGACCTATGATGCTTTTTGACTTTTATGACCTATAAACGTTGTTATGATGATTCATAGTCATGCTTAACCATACTAAATTATCAAATAATGACTTACATGCATTTTCGACATATTCCCTGCTGACCGTCTGGGGTGTCTGTGCAGAGCACTAAACACTATTCTAGCCAGTCGAGAAGTCACGTGTTCAAAGCGGTCTACCCTTTCATAATTTGTTACGTCGCATAAAACTTTGTGACGTCTCCACGCGGATGTTTCCATGTATGGTAATGCTGTCACTTCCTCGCGCCCTTATAGGTCCATGCTCGCGCTTCCCGCCACTGAAAGTGTTCCGGAAGGAAGGTAACCAATCACAACGGAGTGGGGTTTGCAGGAGGGGGGGAGGGGAGCGGAGATGGCCGAAGCACAGGCGGAGGGAGCCGAAGCACACACACTCAAGTGTTGACAGGATGTGCTGGATCGCCAAAATAAGAGAAAGAGCTTCCCGAAAATCTACATAGTTTTTTGTGATGTGATTCGTGTCAAGTTGCTCTATAGCAGTGTAAAACAAGAAATTAAGACCAGAAAAGTAGCATAATAGGTCCTCTTTAATCAATGTGCCTTTTTGTGTCATATCAATAAATAATTGTGAGATATTTTTTGCTTTTTTTACTGTCTAATTGATAATTTCTTACATTCAAACGACATCACTGCAGCACACATATTCTGATAGTCCAGGTTGTGACCCAAATAAATGACAGCTTGACAGCTATGCATTATAGGGGTGATGAATGCAATCTTAAGAGAATAAATCCAGACGAACCAAAACATCTCAAAAATGGCTTAGGGCTCAGAGGTTAAAAGGCTGGTACAAGCTCTTAAGGGATGCACTGTGCACAATGTATATATACATAGTGAAATAATATATATTGCATTTGCAGATGAGTCTAAAAAGCTGGGTGAAAAAAAACATATTTGTAACTTATCTTTTCAAACAGGAATTTTTCCTTGTAGCATGAAAATAGCTAAGGTTATACCATTACATAATAATGGAGATGAACACTCATTTACAAATTATAGACCAGTCTCAATTTTGCCACAATTTTCTAAAATTTTGGAAAAGCTATTTAACAATAGATTAGATGATTTCATTAATAAACATCACATTCTTTATAACAGTAAATTTGGCTTTAGAAAGAATCATTCCACGGCGCTGGCCTTGGCTGAATCGGTAGAAATTATTAGTAATGCTATAGATCACAAATTGTACTCTATAGGAATTTTTATAGACCTGAAAAAAGCTTTTGACACTATAAATCACGACATCCTTCTCAATAAGCTTGAGAATTATGGCATTAGAGGTATAGCACGGGACTGGGTTAGAAGTTATTTACTGGACAGGAAACAATATGTGAAATTAGGGGAGATCACATCAACATGCTTGGATATTGTTTGTGGGGTCCCTCAAGGGTCAATTTTAGGGCCAAAATTATTCCTGCTTTACATAAATGATATATGGAAAGTTTCAAAGGTCTTAAAGTTGATTTTATTTGCTGACGACACAAACATCTTCTATTCGGGGCATGATCTGAATAATATGGTTGAGACTGTAAACATTGAATTGACTAAGTTACATGGGTGGTTAAACCGAAATAAGTTATCATTAAAGTTAGAAAAAACTAAATTTATGTTGTTTGGTAGGAGAGCAGCAGATGTCTCTGTGAAAATCCAGGTAAATGGGATAGATATTGAAAGGGTCAAGCAACACAAAGTACTAGGGGTAATAATTGATGACAAGTTAAGTTGGAAACCACAAGTTAGCCATCTTAGGGGCAAAATAGCCAGGAGTATTTCTATACTTTGGAAATCACAATATTTTTTAAATCAAAAGGCCTTACTTGTATTATACTGGAGTTTAGTTTCCCCACATCTGCATTACTGTGCTGAGGTGTGGGGAAACACTTACAAAGGTAAATTGCACCCATTGGAGATCCTTCAAAAAAGGGCAATAAGAATAATATATCAAGCAACTTACAGGGCACACACTAATAACTTCTTTATTAAAGGTAGAATTCTCAAATTACGGGACGTAGTAAGTTACCACACCGTACAAATGATGTACAAGGCTTCAAAAAAAAGCCTTCCTGTCAGTTTACAAGCAATGTTTGAAGAAAGAGGAGTCTCGCATGATTTAAGAAGAAAAAGAAGATTCACAGAGAAAAATATACGGACCACACTTAAATCATTTTCGATTTCTGTAAAGGGTATTAAATTATGGAATGAACTTGATGAAGATATCACAGGGAGTTGCAGTTTGCGAAATTTCAAAAAAATGTATGTCTCTAAAATTATTGAAAATTATAGAGTGAAAGCAGAGCACCAATAAGCGGAGTAAAGGTGAATGGCACTATCATAACATTATTGTAAAATAGAGGTCAGCAGAATGACTTGTTTGGGTTTGAATACTTCTGCAGTTGTGTTTAGACTACCAGATAATGACTTTGAAAAGGCCACAATAAAAGGGCAAAACTAACTCTGCATTGTGCAGAAAATCAGAACGGAGCAGAACTGATCTTAAAAGCTGAAGCAAGTGGATTAATCATGGAACTACTAAATTGGTCTCTAAATGCCATTGACCGCATGTTTTCAACCAGAAAAGCAGGAGCTGGAGAGGTTAGCATGTCAGTTGTGCAAGGTCAATGAATAACGAGAATGAAAATTGACTGGGTATTGGACTGCAGCTTAACAGACAAAAAAAAAAAAAAAAAAAAAGATAAAAAAAAAATGCAAATTTGTGTTTTCTTCCTTTTTCTTTCTTTTCTTTTTTTCTTTTCTTTTTTGTGATCAGTAAATGTGTATCTGATTCTGAATCTGATGAAATTGGGGGCGGGACTCGATAAGGCTTCTTCCGTCACCCTTCGGACAACACTAATTAAGATGTATGATGTGAAAGAGATAATTGTGTATTGTGTGGAATTGTCCGAAAGTAAAGTAAATAATAAATAAAAAAATTAAAAAAAAAAAAAAAAAAAAGAAAGGCAGACGGGGACAATGGAGGAGCTGAGGTTATTAAAGCAAATTAGGGAAGCAAACTTTCAAGCTAATGAGAATTTTCTTTTGGATTTGAATGCATAATGCTAGGTGATAGTATTTGAACATTACAAATACATGTATACAAGGTAATTTGAAGGAAACAAATAAGATTTCTAGCATTTCTTACTTGTTGTTTAAGTGCTCAAGTTTATTACAGAAAATACAGGTAGACCAAGTAAGGGAGGAAAGAGAAGTGACAGAGAAGCAAGGAGAACAAGAGAGAGAGGGTGCAGTGGTAGATCCTGAGAGGTGTTTTGCCCATGATTGCAGGAGATTTAATTTTTGAACAATGTGTCTTATGTAAAAAACAGTGTGCAGTGTTTTGAAAGAAGTGTGTTGGAGAATTTCAAACACAGTGCAAAGCACTTATTGTGTTTGTAGGGTTGGTGCTTTTGTTTAGGGCATGGTTACAAAAGTCAGAGGTTGTGATGCTTTGGGCATAGCAACCACTTTTAGTATTTAAGCATTAGGCAAAAATCTGTAAATAAATTTTGCAAAATAATTTTTGAGTTGTGGCATTTTTTGTTAAAATATTAATTTCTATACAAAAATGTCAAAATCTGTAAATGAAGACACAAAAGGCAAAGTTATAACACCAATAATCCTATCTACAGTAATACACAGGACTGTGTGAATAGGATTTAAGTGCATATTCTCCTCTCAAAGTGCACCAGATTCATGGATTCCAATGTACAGGGTACAAAAAAATTTGCCCCCGGACCCACCTAGAGGGTTTGGGGACCAGAGCACCGCTGCTGAAAAAAATCCTGCGGGAAACACTGAGATGTATGGAGGGGCGAGGTTGTGGAGGACCTTGAAGGTGAGGAGCAGAATCTTAAAATCAATGCGGGTTTCGACCGGGAGCCAGTGAAGCTGCTGAATTACAGGAGTGATGTGATTAATGGAGGGGGTTCTGGTGATGATGCGGGAGGCAGAGTTCTGGACCAGTTGAAGCTTACGGATGGACTTGAGGGGGAGACGAAAGAGGAGGGAGTTACAGTAATCGATGCGGGAAGTGACCAGGGTGTGAACAAGGATGGCTGTGCTATGGGGTGTAAGGGATGGGCGGAGGCGGTTGATGTTGCGTAGATGGTAATTTGCAGACCTGGTGATGTAATTAATGTGAGCTTGGAATGATAAAGTGATGTCGAGGATGACACCCAGACTCTTAACCTGAGGGGAGGGGGAGACTGAAGTGTTATCGATAGTGATGGAAAAGCTGTCAGGTTTTGTCTTTGTAAAATTGGTGCCGATGAGGAGAACTTCTGTTTTAATACTGTTGAGTTTGAGAAAGTTGCAGGTGAGCCAGGTTTTTATTTCAGAGATGCAATCAGTAAGGGAAGTGGGCGGGAGAGTGGATGAGGGCTTGGTGGAGAGGTAGAGCTGGGTGTCATCAGCATAGCAGTGGAAATGAATGTCAAATTTCTAACTGTTACAATATATGTTGTTATGGTAGTTTCACAGTGGAAAAAGTAAGTGGATCAGTTTACCCCCTTGATTTATCTGGTCTGTCTCAGTTTACCCCACAGCTGGGGTAAAGTGAGCATGACAACTTTTTTTAAAACAATCATATTTTCACTGCCCTTTGTCTTCAAAAAAATCTGCTAATGCCCATTTCTAGGAAACATCCTGAATTAATGGGAAATGTGTAAATTTGTTTATATTCATTCCCCAATAATTAATAATAACACCCCTACAGTGGACCGTACCATGTTAAACTTGCCGACGTTCGGCTGGCCTCTGCCTCTCGTTGCAGACGGCTGGTCAGCCTCCCACAGTGCAGCAGGCAGTGTAGTGGTCCCAATGTAAATTGTTAGATAGTGAGCTTGTTAAGCCTAATACGATGCACTTTCTCACCTTCAAGGTGAATTAGATTAGGTCAAGTGTTTTAGGATGGATGCTAACATTATCTGGTTTCTAACTCTTTAGCTAACAAGCTAACGTTAGGTAGCTGCTGATAGCCATGGAACTATCTGCCTAGTTGACTGCTGATACCCCACTCTGTTTATTTCCAATGTATAGTGTCATAATAGTTAACACTGCTGCTGCATCATGAGTAGTGAGTCCTACAAAAAAACACTCCAAAAGGTGATACGTTTTCAATGTGCAGAAAGTTTTGAACAATAAAGTAGAATAAATATTTGAATGCAATACAGAATGCCTCAGTGCCTTACTGATTTATATTCCATTAGATTTGCGTCAATGGGAGCTAGTTGTCTTTTCCTTAAAGCCACTACGAGTAACATGGCACGTTGGCGTCCCCTTTGGACAAAAGCGGAAGTATTTTTACGACGCCCGCTGTCGCAAAGCTGTTTACTAGCGCGTGCCAGGCGCGTGAGTGTGAACTGAGAAGGGAGCAATACAGTGCATGTCCATGTGTTGAAAGTGTGAGGACTCTTTTCGGCTCCGTGAGAGTGGTTTTGACACTGCATGAACTAATGCCAGTCACTGCCACACGCACCTGATTGCAATGCTGATTGCTAACTACTCTCTCTCACGGAGCTGAAAGATTACGTGTCCGACTCCTCACAGAAAGCGAATGAACGAGAGACGGCAGTTAGTATGGATCACGATGAGGTAATGTGTTTGTGTTGTTGATATAAATAATGACTATTTCAGATAATGGTGATCTGATGATGGTGAAGCAAAGCAAACTTTGTGTTAGTACCAACCGCTCATTCATTTAGGAGTAAACACTGCAGTCTTGTTTCGCTCTCGTGAAATTGTATACACGTTGCTTGGCAACGCCCTCGTCCCCCCAGTAGCCTATATCACTCTCCCTTTTAGCTTTTCTTCATTGCATTTTCTTTTTTTTCTTTGATGGTTTAGCCCCGTTATCAGTCATTATGACGACAAATAACTGTGTCAAACAAGGCTCCCGCTCCCCTTCCCTCACCTGGAGGGATAGGCTTCTCAATTCACGTTGCTGCGCCACACTGAAATCTGCGACCAATACGGATATGTGACCATAGAGCTTGCACGAGCGAACCGAAAATCGGACTGGGTGTGCGACCAGACCAAAAGCAGTAATAAAAACTATTTAAAAACGTCTTTCTTTGCACTGATGGTCTCGTTTGCTGTTAAAGGTAATTTATGATTATCAGAGGAAACATGAGGCTGTTTAAAAGATATTTAAATGTTACTCGTAGCCGCTTTAACATGTCCACCATAATTAAATACAGAAGACAAAAATTACTGCAAAAAAATTAACCAGAATGCACAAAATGAAGTGTTCGAACCTCAAATTTTTATGGGGGAAAACCCCCAGACCCCCGCTTTTAATGTCCACCCCCCCCCCCCCCCCCCAAATGTTGAAATGAAACCTAGCCCTTCATTTATTAATTAAAATGTGTTAATTACACATTATTGGATGCAGACCAATACATGTAAACTGTGAAGACGCAAAGACGCTGGCCATTGAAATGATTTCAGTTTTTTACATTTTTTTCCTTTGGCATCCCTCGGTCCAATGTTGGGTTCCTAAATTGGCCCTCAGCTATCAAAAGTTTGAGAACCCCTGCTTTATACTGATATTATGTTTCTACAAGAGACACATTAAACATGTAGATGCCCTGAAATTGACCAAACTGATGCAAAGGTCTATTAAATATATATGCACCAAACTCTGATAATCCAGGCTTTTTCGTCAGTATTTTCATTCTCATTTCTGATTTATCAACAACCAGCTTGATAGCAGGTGGAGACTTTAACTGCATTTTAGATACATTTATGGACAGATCTCCCTCTCACCCAGTTAATCGTTCAGACTACACAGTGGTATTGAATAATCTGGTTGAATCGCTAAACCTTGTTGATATTTGGAGGATTCAGCATCCCACCAGAAAGAATACTTATTCTTTTCACAAGTTCATGGCACCTATACAAGAATAGACTAGACTGCATCAGCAATCCCTGTATCAAAATACCACAATGTATTAATCTCAGATCATAGTCCTGTCACCATTGGCATCGATGTTGGATGGAAAGGCCCATTACAACTGGCAATTTAATTCTAACTTACTTAATGATGAAGTATTCTAAAAAAATGGATCATGGAGTATATGTATTTCAATGACATGGGGGATGTTTCAGATTCAACTCTGTGGGAAGCTTTCAAAGTAGTACCAAGAGGATTTGTGATATAAGACTGTACAGGTAAACACACCACCACACATTCTAGTGAGGCAGAAGTGATCATTGAGATAGATTACTTTTGTGTGACTATAATTTATTTTTGAATGGAAATGGTGCATAGTCAACCTTTTACCTTCGACAAACCAAAAGCTGTTCCTGCTTCTATCAATGGTTGTGCTTGTTACTTAGAGATGCAAGACTTGCAGTTAGACTAAACAATGAGCCCACAGTATGTAAAAATGTGACAGGAGCCAGAAACGCTCAGAAATGGCTTTGTGTGGAGAGGGTTAATTAGTGTAAGAATAGGGTATCATATCGTTATCGTGAACCTATGAGGGTATTGTCACAACCCTAATAAATAAACTTGCCTAAACGTTTTGTGTGTGAAAAAGTTTAAATCAGGAGGAGCAGAAGCATTCCATAACTGAGTCAATGTTGTATGTATTTCGTTGTTTAGGAGAGTAGAGTACAATATTTGTTTCACATTTTAAGCATGATGTTTTTCTAGATGGCTAGGTAAAGTAAAGTGCATCCATATAGATAATAGCTCAGCTGATAGAGACGTTAAAATACATAGCATTGGTATAGGTAAACAGAGACATAAACACAGAGTTGTACTGAGCCATCCCTAGTTTGCTCTGCTATGGCTGTTGTCTGTGTGGACAGACTTACATGGAAGCTGGAGATGTGTTCTCTGTCCAGAGGCTTGGTCACACACAGCTGGCCTGAGACTGGGCTAATGATGAAGAGGCCGGTGGGAGGCTGGTCAGCCCCGGGGCCAGTCACACTATAACGCAGCAGTCTGTTGTTGTCCCGGTCTGAGCGGATCTGAAACACACACACACACACACGCACACACACACACACACACACACGTTTTTTTTTTTTTTTTTTTTTTTTTAACATTTTAAATTTAAAGGTGAAGTAAGCGGTTTATTTATGTTAATATAAGTGTTAAATCGCTCTTTATTCATACAGTGATCACTTACATAATGTGCGCGTTTCATAAAGCCGATCTCTCAGTCAGCTGCTCTGCATGTAATCGGCAAATAAACATTTTGGGGGATCCCGAAATTTATATCCAATCACAAGAGAGAACGCTACAAACCGACACCCGTCTCACTCATGGTCTCACTGCCGGTGCACCGTGCACGCCAGAGCGACAGATGGGTGAATGTTTATGCGCCTACAATGGCGGAGCAGGTAAAAATTCTTTCCAAAGTCTGTTTTGATGGTTTTTATCATGTTTTATCACATTTATGGATCTGAGATGATGCTAGATAACTCGCTGCTTGAAGACCGCAGTGCATTAATGTGGTGACGTAGGGACGAGCGAGGGGACTGCTAACTGCAGTAACTGACAGGAAGTTAGCTAAAAGAACCATTCCGCTTACAGCACCTTTAAACTAAGTAAACTTTAAACATCAATAATAATAAGGTACTTTTTTGCAAAAACAATTTAGAAAATGAGTGATTCCCATGACCCAACGGGTGGGCCATGGGGTCATGGGTAATGCTGCAGAGCCCATCTTCATGTGTCTAACATTAGCCGCCATCAGAGAGAAAACTGAAAATCAAATAATTGACTCAGCTACTGATGTTAGGTTGTTTTAAGAATGAATCGCTTAGTAACAAAAATGAAACACCTAATGTCAGCAATGATAATGATAAGGACCAATAATAATAATTCTTAAATATTTTATCAAGCATAAACACATTAACTTAGTATAACATAGGTTAAAAGAGGTTAAAATGTGTAAGTATATGGCCAGTAAGCTAATTAGCTTGTTCCCTTCTCTGTGTGTGTATATATATGTGTGTGTGTGTGTGTGTGTGTGTGTGTGTGTGTGTGTGTGTGTGTGTGTGTGTGTGTGTGTGTGTGTGTGTGTGTCTTACTCTGACGAGGTCCTCTGGGAACTGTCCCCGTGAGTTCTCTGGGACGTTGATAGGTGGGATGACCCAGTCTCTCTTCACTCTCCTGATGCTGCCATCGCCCCTGACAACCACGCTGCGCCATGGAAACAAGATCTCTGGGAGCCGCTGAGTCACTGTTGCATCACTGGGCTTCACCTGCAGAGACAAGTACACACACACACACACACACACACACACACACACACACACTGCCTGAGTTACAGGGCCAGCCCTGGGAAAAAGCTTGGTGACTCAGGGCATTTTTGACCTCATTCCAGTGGATTAATGCTCTCATTATAGTCCATGTGATGAATGACGACCACCTGGCAGTGTATGTTTGTCTCCTAGGCAATCATAGGTGTGCACCACTGGTCAGTGAGCTACAGGCTGATGAGGAAAAGGAACGGTGAACACAAATACATACAAGAGATCTGAGTAATCACAACAGGTTACTAGGTAAACTACACAACAACAAAAAAACAAATGTGCAAAAGAAACTTTCATTCGAGCAAACAAAATCAATTGAAATATATTTGTATTGTCAAAAATGATGTTAGGCAGCTTGAAAAATACATGGGGGGGGCAGCCCATAATGATGAGGTTGTTTAATGATTATGCTCGTCAAAAAATATTGTTACCTCTCAATAATGTCTCATGCACGTTAGGGGTGGGAAAAAAATACGATTTTCCGATTAATATCGATTCTCTCTCGGACGATTCTGAATCGATTCAGAAAAGTTAATAATCGATTTTTTTATATATATATATATATTTATTTTTTATTTTTTTGTAAATACTAAAACTTCCTGCGCCATTGCGCATGCACACCACACATGTGCGAGTTGTTTCCAAAGGGGCTTCAAAAGGGCTGAGAGCAGTAAACCCATGACCTGCACCGGCTTTATCTCTGTTTACGTTTTTGTATGAGAGCTGAATTCCAAGCCATACTTCTTGTACAATGTGTTGAAATGACATAGAAAATAATAGATAATAGAATAGAAATCCTATAGAAACATCATTTACGAGATTAGAAATAAAATAAAACTGAATCGGTTTAGTTTTTACATACTTCCATATTGTGTTGAAATGCAAGCTGCATTGATTATTGCACTGTTCATAGAAAGTCATATTTGTGACAAGAAAAGCTTTTCTCTTAATACAATATTAGAGAAGGCAATTCATCTGTTGATTGTCTTTAATGATCGTCACAAAAGTAGGAAGTGATTAGCAAACTCAGATGTGCATATAAATATATTTTTGAAATTCACACATGGGTATGTACATAAAAAATGTTTTGCATTGAGATGCATTGAAAATCGATTTTGAATCGAATCGTTGACCTCTGAACCGGAATCGAATCGAATCGTGAGGTGCCAAGAGATTCCCACCCCTAATGCACGTAGGCAAACACAGGTTCTGTCAGGTTCTGTATGTGTGAATTCATCAAGGACACCTCTCACCCCAACCATGGACTATTCATCCCCCAACGTGGCACCTGCTCTGGGGCAGGCTACCGCAGCCTCCTAGGAACAATAAATAGGACTAACAACAGCTTCTTCCCCTCAGCTGTCACATTGCTTACCAAATACAAATCTCTATCTCATACTGCCTAGTCCCTACTGCTCACTTGCAATTTCTTCATGTTTTACTGTTAATTTATTTGTTACTGTTGTTATTAATGAATTGCTGTATAAAACATAAATACTGTACATATACAGTATACACTCACCGGCCACTTTATTAGGTACACCGGTTCAATTTCTTGTTAACACATATAACTAATCAGCCAATCACATGGCAGCAACTCCATCCATTTAGGCATGTAGACCTAGACAGGACAACTTGTTGAAGTTCAAACCGAGCAACAGCATGGTGAAGGAAGGGGGTTTAAGTGACTTTGAACGTGGCATGGTTGATGGTGCCAGACGGTTTTCAGAAAAACTGCTGATCTACTGGGATTTTAACGCCCAACCATCTCTAGGGTTTACAGAGAATGGTCCGAAAAAGGAAAAAATATTAAGTGAGCGGCAGTTGTGGGGAAGAAAATGCCTTGTTGATGTCAGAGGTCAAAGGAGAATGGGCAGACTGGTTCAAGAAGAAGGCAACAGTAACTCAAATAACCACTCGTTACAACCATTCTGCAACAACACTGGGTGCATGAGTTAAACTGTTTCTCACGTCAGGGAGCTAAATACACAACACCTGATGAGTGTAGCACGGCGTGTGCAGACATGTGTTATTGGGATGTCTGGCAAAGTCGTCAACGACTTATGAACGCCTTATCAACGAGGGTTTTCCAGGGTTAAATACATTTACAGCAGAGTCAAATATACAAGACTCATTTTTTCCGATTTCTGCAAATCAGGCATTTTACGCAGAAGTTAATTCCCCAATTCCCTCACAAACCGCCAGCCAATCATGTCGATTTGTCTCTTTCGGTAAACCTCACATTAAAAGGCTCAATTTCTGTGTTTTAACAACCTTATTTCGAAGTTACATAGCCCCTCATTAGCAGCTATAAGAACCCTGTGGGAGCAGGACCTAGGTTCTGCCTTCACAGATCACATGTGGGATTTAGTCCTGGATCGGATACACTCTACTTCTATGTGCGCCCGACATGCTCTTGTGCAATTTAAAGTAGTACATCGTATCCACATTGTCTAAAACTTGTAGCTTTAAGCTTGTATGTTCCCCGATGTAGACCCGACCTGTGATAGCTGTAAGAGCGCACCGGCATCACTCTTTCACATGTACTGGTTGTGTCCCACCTTGACTGAGTTCTGGACATCAGTTTTTCAAACAATTTCTGAAGTAATTCAGCATCAAATTGAGCCGAACCCTTACACTGCAATTTTTGGCATTGCTCCAAATCCGGGCTTGCCTAAAGTGAAGTTGAAGGTAATGGCCTTCACCTCATTACTTGCTTGTAGGGCTATCTTACTCAAGTGGAAAGATCCTGCTCCTCCTTCCCACTCACATTGGATTAGAGACATTATGTCATGTATGAATTTAGAGAAAATATGTTATACTACCCAGGGATCCGAGAATAAATTTGACAGAATTTGGCGCCCCTTCCTAATTTATTTTAAAAAACCAACAACAACAATACAAGAGTAGCTACCCCCTCCCCTCTCTTATCTGATTTATTTTATTTCTTTATGGGTTTTTTTTTTTTTTTCATATCGATTGTTTATTTGTTTCTGGTAGCGTGTATTTCGTTTATGTAATAATTTTTTAACATTGTGTATTGTTGTTTTATTTATGCAGGATTGTTTGTGGTTGGGTGGGGGGGTGGGATATGGGCGGGGTGTGTTCAGGGGAAGAAAAAAGGGGAAAAAACTCAATCATTGTGCTGTATTTGCTTCGCAAATCCTTTGATGAATAAAAAAACCTTTGAAAGAAATATACAAATCATCCATTGGGGATCAATGAGGTATTTCTGATTCTGATGAAAAGAGAAAATACTGAAAAACATGTTCTGGTTCTTCACAGCAAACAACTCTCTATACTTTTTGTTTTTCATGCTGAAAACTACATGTGTGTCTACATTGAAACAGCTTTCCTCTCTGCTCCTGTGTTACCTGTTGGGCTCCTGTGCTGATGCTTTGTGGTTGTGTGTGGAGATGCACTCTGGTCTTCCACACTTGTTTGGACTGGCGGTCTCGAGCGTACACCACCACTACAGCCTTCCCTCTGCCCAGCAGGCTGAGGCGCTGCAGGGTGTACACCTTACCATCCTCCAGAACCCCGAAGTCAAGAGAAGCTCCAACATCCAACCAAACCTTTCCTCCATGGCACTCCATGAAGCTCACTGAGACAGAGAGAGACAGAGACGGACAGGGTCAGGATGAGTGGAAACAACGGTTACACTTTAAAATAAGGGTACATTAATTTAGTTAGTAAATGGTTAGAAAACGCTTGATACATTTTAACTATGCATTAACTAACAGTTAATAACTGCTTAGTTAATGCTAAATAAATATTAACAATGCATTAACTTAAAAGATCGAAAATCAAATGGAATCGCTGCTGAACTTAGGCTTCTGGCATTTTTAAATTGTGTGTGTGTATTTGTGTTTGTGTTTGTGTTTGTGTGTGTGTGTGTGTGTGTGTGTGTGTGTGTTTGTCTGGTAGTGATAGCTGGGTGCTGCTAGATAGACTCTGTCTAGGAGCAAGGCCAGATGCTGTGTGTGGACCTTAGCCATGCAGACAGACTGTTGTGGCCAGTTCTTAACTTGACTTAACTTTGCTAGGCTCACCAGAAGCTAAACACCTGATTTCATCTTTTGTGGGAATATTTTTAGACCGGCAGGACAAATCCACTTTAAAAATAAAGCAAACCTGGGAAAAAGACTTAAACATTGGAATAGCTGACGATGTCTGGGAGGGAGCGCTAAAAAGCATAAAATCCTGCTCTATAAACTCAAGGCTTCAGTTAATTCAATTTAAGGTCACACTTAGGGTGTATTCACACCTGCCGTGTTTAGTTCGGTTGAAACGAACTCAGATGCACTTCTGCCTTCGGGGCGCATCTTTCAGGCAGGTGTGAATACAGCAATCGCACTCGGGGGCGGACCAAACAAACGCTCCGAGACCCAGCTGAAGAGGTAGTCTCGGTGCGTTTCCAAACGCACTCTGCTGCAGTTCGTTTGTGGTGTGAATTTGTCCGGACTCGATCCGACCCAAATGCAGGAGGCACTGTGCCTTTTCTTTCTTTTCTTTTTTAATAAATAGCCGTCAGCTTCACATTATGGGAAAGTGTTGTTGTCGCCATTGTTAGGACGATAAGTTGTGGTTTGACCGGGAGCCCAGAACAATATATTACATTTGATCGAGAGAACAAGTAAACATGCTGAATGTGTTCAGCGATCAGATGAAGGAGAGGGGAGCGTTTCCCGCACAGTGCCAACAGGTTGCTGCGCAAGAAGTGTGTGTTTTTATTTTGCTTCCCATGTAGCCTACGGGACCGTCAATACTATCCCCGTATCAGTTTGGAGCTGAACTGCGCCGACCCAGCTGATGCACAGCTTAATCAGATGAGTGTCAGCTTGAGCCTATTCTTCTCGTGTGACGCGCGTCCAGCACCAACAATACAGTAAAGATTATGTTTCACATTGTAGGCTACAAGCCACTTAACGTGGCATTGACATAGGGCTACGTATTATAACCATATGAAACAACAATAATTTGATGTTTTTCCTCTTTATTTATAGGTTAGATGTAGGCCATTTTATTATTTTTAACCCCATATTATATCAATTATATATTTCGCAGTTTTAACTTCGTGCTTCCTGTTTCTCTCCACCCCGGAATGTCTGTCCAATGAATTAATGACCTCAGATCACATGTGGTTTTGCTTCGTAATGCTGGTTCACTTGCAAAAGGGGCAATATGAAAGTGGACCACACCAAACAAAAAAATCAAAACTCTATTTGGTCTGGACCAAAGCAAGTGAACTAGCGGACTTTCCCAGTGTGAATACACCCTTAGATTGCACTATTCTAAGGTTAAACTGCATAACTTTTTCCCAAATCTTTCACCTTTATGTAACAGGTGTAAGATTGCCACTTGCTCACCACTTTTGGGAATGTCCAAATCTTTACAACTTTTGGTGTCTTGTATTTCAATGGTATTCTAATGTCTTAAATGTTTCTTTAACTCCTGACCCGGAAACCGCTCTGTTTGGACATTCGCAGCCTTGGAAAAACTGGACCATAATGCTCGCACAATCATGGTCTATGGCATGGTAATTGCTAAAAGATGCATTCTGAAGCTGTGGAAATCGGACTTGGCCCCTCGGTTCGACACTTGGCTGGGGGAACTGCTGGGCATATTACATATTGAGAGGCTAAGATACGAGCTGTCCGGCAGCACTCATGATTTCCTCGCCGTGTGGGGCCCGGTGCTGCAGCACATCGGGGCCTGAAGTGTTTGCCCCCTCGGCGCCAGCTGCAGTGGACGTGAGAGGTTTGCCCCAGTTTTTCTTTTTTTCTTTTTGTGTGTGTATTTATGGCTTATTTTCTTACTTACTTATTTCATTTTTTTTTGTATTTCTTGTCTGTTTGTGTGAGGGAGAGGGGTGGGGGTGGGGGTTGTGTGTGTATTGTATGTGTCTACTTGTTCTGTCTTTTTTTGTCTGTATGGAAAAAAAAAACATTAAAATATAAGTAAAAAAAAAAGAAAAATAGTATAATAGGAGATCTTTAAAGTTCTGAAAAGTCCCTGCACTGATCTCCCCCAGTCACACTACACAAGTAGACATTCAAACAGACTGACATTTGTTGAGTGGCTTAAAAAGGACATAGTTAGCATTTTTTAAAGGTTACTCTAATGGTGTTGCCTGAAACGGTGCTGTCTGAAATGGTGCCGCCTACGGAGAGATCCACTTACGTGGACACGAAACGAGGGCAAACTGCGCCCAGCTGCCAAACTTTGTAGACGTGTTAAGGCCAGGACACAACGGCCCGATAATCGCCGTCGTAGAGTCGGGAGGGGGCGCGGACACGATTCTGTTTGGTGTGTGCCGTGAAATCGGTCGTCGTAGATGTCGTCGGGCTTTTTTTGAGCCGATTGAACATGTTCAACAGTTTTTTCCGATTGCATAAACACTAAGGGCCGGTTTCACAGACAGGGCCTAGATTAAGCCAGGAGTAGGCCTTAATGTGGACTAGTTAAACCGGGACGTTTAAATCACTTTCATGGATATGGCTTAAGTTTGGTTTAGTTAGTCTGAGACTATGAAGTCCAGAGGGGTATACTACGAAGTGAGATTAAGGGCTGAGCGAGGTCTGTTGAGTCTAAAGCCAGAGTTTTCAGTATCACGAAAGGTGGCTCTCTTTCTACCTGGCTAGATCACCGTGGTAACAGAGGCTGCACGGCTAACCTGCCCAGACCAGTTTTTGTTCCAGAGTTTGAGCTTAAATTCGGCTCTTAGAGCGCTGCCCTTTAAGGAAACTACACCTTTTGAAATCCCGCGGACCTGACTATATTGTCTGAGCGATAGGCTACTTCTCACTGAGTAAACTAGTTAAATCAGTAAACTTATTGATCAGTAAGTTAATGAATGAATCGAAGCCGGGACATAAGGCTTACATTAGAGTGAACTGTCACATCGCGCTGCGGCTTTTTGCCACATGCATAGTTATTGATGCAGAAAATGTAAAATAGCCTAGAGACCTACTGTATGCAGTGCAACTCTATGCTCTCACCTCAAATGATTTTACCTGGCGATCTACACACACTGGCTCTTAATGAAGCGTTCTATAAAATCACAGGTTGCAACATTATTTCACTGTAGGCTTCTTTCTTTTCATAAGTAGCGATTACAGTTACGTGACAGGTGACAGCTGTCACAGTTCGGACATCGCTGCAGACTCGCAGGTTAAGCTTCTCACAGTAGATTCATATTTGTCCGTAAAATACAGACTCCAGGTTTTGTACCTAGGTTATTTATTTTAATGGTATTTATAAGATGCAAATTAAAGGCTATTAGCCTAAATCAAAATCTAAATTGTATTAATGTATGTAATTGATGTAGCCCAAAACTAAAGTGATTTTCCACATAGGCTATGCTATTCATTAGCGGACAGTGTCAGACTTATATCAGATTCTTAAGTGTAGGATTATCAACTAAATGGTGTACTGTTTAAATCCGAGTTCAACCTTTAATTGCTTTATAATGTCACGTTACGCACTGCGAGAACGATCTGTAAAATAAATTAATCAATTCAGTAGCCCAATTTTCTGACAACATTCCACTCTCTCCTTATTTGCAGTAAGAGTTTTTTTCAGCTCTCTATTTTCTGCTGTTCTGGGATCATTCAGATTGACAAACTCTTCCTCTTGAGTGAAGCAAGTGACACTTTTTTTTACTCAGCGGCTCGCAATCAGTCCGTTTGTGTAAAGTTAGCGGCACAAGATCAGTCCAGTCTGTGCGGAAGCAGAGTCAAATGACGGGTCAAATGGCCCCTTTCATGGGGACGCGCACAGAGCCTGAAGCCGAAACCCTCATTCAACATAAGAGGTTGATAACTTCCTTCGTGATACCGGTTAGCTCTGAGCGAGGATCATTCATGCAATCATTCATGCAAAAGGGGCCCAAACCAAGTACTTAGTACATATGCATGATTATACTTTCTAGAGGGCCGACATTTCTGTATTTAAAATTCTTTTTTTATTGATTTTATGTAATATTTTAATTTTCTGAGATTTTGAATTTGGGGTTTTCATAAGCTGTAAGCCAAAATAATCACAATTATAACAAATAAAGGCTTGACGTATCTCACTTTGAATGTAATGAGTCTATATAATATATTAGTTTCACCTTTTAGGTTGAATTACTGAAATAAATGAACTTTTGAACAATATTCTAATTTTTCGAGTTTCACCTGTATAAGTAGAAAATAAAAGGTGTTCATGTTGTGTTTTTTCATTTTGTTACTCATGTGTGTCAGTATTTTAAATCACAACAAGCAAAATTGAAAACAGAATTGTTTTAGACACTCATTTTATTATGCTGAATACATCTTCAATTTAAATGCATCCATCTAATAAACTCAAGCAAAGTTGTTATTTTCAGTGCATTTTCCATATTGAAAGCAGTCTCGAAATGTAAGTTCATCAAATAAATGTTTTGGATAAGACCTATCCACAAGTACTCTCCTGGCTGGCCTCTGCAGTGGGAGTTGGTCTTCATTTACAGTAGATATTCCAAATAGTCCATGCTCTCTCACAAACACCACTAAACTGAAGTTAAACCTGCCTCTTTGGAGAATTAATTTAAGATCAAATTTAGACCTATTGTAGCTCTAGCCATCTGTTTTGCAATTGGCTTTTTTTAATCCAGAATAGCTTTAATCTAGGACTATTTTATTCCTAGATTAAATTCTGTGCAAGTAGTTTTGAATTAATCCAGCTCCGTGTTTGAAAATCTGGAACACACTTCTTGCAAAACACTACACACTGTTTTTTTTACATAAGAAACATTGTTAAAAAAGGAAATCTCCTGCAATCATTGGGAAAACACATGGGTGCTCCAAGGAACTTTCAGCTTTTGTTAAATCTAGCACCCTCTTTGGTCAAAAAGTGGTAGAGTTGTTCCTGGGTGAGCGTACCACGACAAAGGCATTAAAAAAACTATATACAAATAGCATTATTTGCACTGATGGTCTTGTTTGCTGTTACATCATTTGCTGATCCAGGATGGTACGCTGGAGAGCGACACAGCATAACGTCTCTGCTCAGGTAATGTTGGTTAAATCTGCATTCAGTCTTAGACTGACTTTTATGGACTTATCATTACGTCTTAACTTTGCCACTAAATCAAACATACACTTTCTAATTCAATTGAGATGTAGTTAGCAGAGTGTTTTTCTCATGTGTCTCGCCTGAGTTCGGCGGTTATCTGTTATAAGCAGACAGCCAGGGTGCGTGGCTGACGATAAGTGACTAATGATACAAAAGCTAGTTTATTCATGTCATGCTTGTTGTTATAGATGTGCTTGTATGATAGTGCAGACAGATAAATATGTTCCCCTTTTTGTGCGGCCGCTTTGAGCGTTTCGAGTTGAAAAACAATCAACTTTTTTTTTTTAAGATATTTTTTTGGCATTTTTATGCTTTATTGATAGTGTAGAGACAGAGTTGAAATGGGGCAGAGAGGGGAGTGACATGCAGAGAACGACCGCAGGCTGGAATCGAACCCGGGTCCGCTGCTGACCAACTGAGCTAAGGGCGCCCCCCCCCCCCAAAAAAAAATCAACTTTTCAGAAAAGCAGCAGAGACGTCATCAGCGTTTTTAATCAACGATCCAATCAGATAGTAGATCGTCAGAACTCGTCGCCTTGGCAACCAAGAACACTGTATAGGAAAAGCTTTTTAAACGAAATGAGTGACTTAAAATGACCAAAACAGAGAGTGGAAAGCCCGTTTGTGGGAGCAGATTAGCAGGACACTTGGGCGATAACGGGAAGCTCCTCATCCAAATAGAAGATGAATAGAGGAAAGCTTCTCCGTTTGATATGACTACTCATTAATGTAACAATTTCAAATAGAAAACAGTAAGCCTAAACAGTAAAACTTCAACAAGTAGCTTGAGGATGAGCTAACACTGCAGCTTGCTTCTGCTCTGTTGTTGCATTAGCAGTGGAGGCTCAGCTGTGTGTGGTTACCAACGGGGCGTCTTGATTTGCCAATCAACTACCGAGTTTCTGGTGAGCTTTCCCGTGGGAGTATAATATGTTAATGAAAACCGACCAATTTCGTCATCAGTCTGTGTTTTTTGGAACAGACCTTCAAATCCCCCCTTTTTCGAAATAAGTATCCCAGAAGAAACTGACACAGTTGTCTTTTATAAGCTTGTGTGTGCTGGTAGGGACCCCAATAACCTAAAAAGTGTGCCCAATAATGAATATGCCGGTATCCCTTCACCAGATTTAACACCCCTAAATTAATATCAGGATGTGTTCATGTAAATATAGCCCGCCAAGTTTATTTGTTCCTTGTTTAAACCTGTTCCACTATAAAGTTTATGTGTTCATCGACCCCTGCACTTCTATATGGCAAAAAAAGACCAAAAGCCGATACACACAATTCCCAAAAGGTTTTACTTTTCACCAAAAAAACCCTTCACACCATATATTACCTTAAAGGTTCTGGTTTTAAAGCATGTGACCCTTTTGACCCCTGCCTATCTCCAGATCTCCCCCTGTGTTGATCCCCTAATGACCCTTACAATTGTCACTTCTAATTTTATCCCAGGTTAAGTCCAGTTTTCAGACCTTTATCCTAGATAAGTTTTTAGAAAGGAGGAGATTAGATAATAGGTTTTTAATTATTCTGGTGGATGAATACCTCACATTTACCCCTGGCTTCAAAAGACTACCGTTAAGTCCTCACTAAGTTCATACACCTGGATGAGCTAGGCCAATAGATAAATGCAATTCCCTCCTGATTCAAGGAGTGTGTTTATGGGATGTGTATTCTTTGTTATCAGTAGTGTAGCCGTAGTGTAGGTTTGAATTGCTTACCTCAGAGGCGCCGCGATCTCTTTAAAGGAGAACCCTAATTAGGTCCTTGTTCCCAACTCTAAACTAAAAACTCAGGCCAAAGATTTATAACGTTTTCAAGAAATTTTATTTAACCAATATAAAAAGATTATACGTTCACAATATAGAAAGAAAAGATAAAATAAAATGAAAGGAAGGAAAATAAGTACCTACACTCCCATTAATGTGATTATTATATGTAGAGAAGTATAAGACTTAACTTATTTGTTTTATGTCTTTTGTTCACATTGAATTTAGTTCATGAGTTCTCCCATTTTCAATCCACAAGAGATCAGGAGTATTCTCATCTTCAGGTTTTTCAAAGTTTTACTGTCTACACAACTTCAAACGTTCTGAGTGTTGGCCGAGCTTTCAATCTTGTCATATATATTTGAATATCTTCAAATGCTATGACAAGTTTGATTTTGCGACCCAACAATCAGGAAAAGTTGGTTCAACAGTTTATTTGGTTGATCCACAAGAGATCAGGAGTAAAAGTCTGTCCACTGTCTACACAACTTCAAACGTTCTGAGTGTTGGCCGAGCTTTCAATCTTGTCATATATATTTGAATATATAATCTTCAAATGCTATGACAAGTTTGATTTTGCGACCCAACAATCAGGAAAAGTTGGTTCAACAGTTTTACAACCTCAACTCCATGCTATTTTACAACCTGGTTCATCAATTAGTTCCTATCAATAACCCAAATGGTCCCTTACCAAAATTCTCAGAATAGAAAAGGAAGAAAATGGTTCTGAGCCTCTTCCCCTTCTTGAAAAGAAAAAATAACTCCCTTGATTTTTCTAAGTATTTTACACTCAAAAAAATTCAGACTGTTTCTTTCGAGTTTTTCTTCTAAGTCTTTCGTCCATGCTAAAAGAACAAAAAAATGGAACAGTCAAGACTTCCCCAAAAACCAGCAGCCTTTCTTGCTCAAAACCCTGGCCTTAAATAGTCTGAAGACAGAGAGAGTGGGTGTGTGTATTAGGAGGAGAGAGGGTGGGGGTAAAGATGAGGGTGTGTGTGTCCAGCTCAAGGACCCACTGCCCCCCTTGTCTCTCTCACCCCTGACCTGTCCCAGGACAAGCCCAGGCATGCCTTTTCAGAGAGGCCTTATGAATTCACAATTATGTATATATTTCAGGATAAAAACTTGAATACAACACTTTCAGTGATTCTACCTTAATATTAAAGGTCACTTGTTACCTTGCCTGTCTTATTAAAAATATCATACTTTTCCCTACGAAAACAAGAAATATACATTTCACATTCTCCTAAGAACAAGATATGTACAATGAAAAGTTGCAATATTCTTGCCTATCTCAACACCAATCACCGGAAATGTTTGATTTTTCATAAAATGTCCCCTTTAAGTAAACTTAACCAGAGGATATAAAGTAAACAACACTTAATAGTTAAGATGTGGATTGATGAGGATTAATGAAGAAAATTATATAAGCTTCACATGTGCAGGCAGCTCATGTCAAGTTGTCCCTTCTAAGTTTGATGGTAAATTAACAGGAAAGTTCAGTATTTTTGAAAAACATTACCATTCCGTAACATAACAGCAAAGGACTGTAATGTAACAGACTGCCTTTTATATTAACAGTTAAATGCTGTTTTTATAAATAACAGGTTAATGCTGTTGCTGTTTTTAAAGAAAATCACTATTTTCTTCAATGAGGATAACATTAATATAGTGGCCTTTTTGTGAGAGATTGTAAGCCACTATAGGAGCGGGGTAGATGACGCGCAATCCAAAATCAAAACAAAGCAATCGCTGAATTGAAGTTCAAACAAAAGTGCTTTATTAGGCAAAGCTTCAAACAAAAGTATTCTTCTTAATTCGCTAAACTCTGAAACAAACATTTGCGATTTGCGATGTGCAATTTGTGGTCAAAAAACTGTCCCGCTTCCCCGTCTCACTCTCATCTGTTTCACATACAACCAGGTGATTTAAATCCCTTCATTAGGTGAAGGAATACAATAATAACCCTGGCCTACAGGGGGAGCCAGACAGAATATCAACTCAATTTAACCATAGCTATATCAATTATTATTTCCATTTCATTACTTCTATATTCCCATTATGGCTCCGACATACCGGCCCCTAATTGTTGACGTGGTAGCAAGACAATTAATTAAATAAGGAGCCAAAAGCAAACGATTTCATAAATTGACAAACATGCAATACATTTCATAGCCCATCATGGTCCATAGTTCATAATTCCTTGTAAACCATAGTTCATTATAATCCAATCCTTGGAAAGAAAAAGGTAATCCTTTGGGAAAAAAAGTAATCCTTGGAAAAAAGTAATCCATGGGGAATGAGGAGTTCAAAAGTCAAGGAAATGTATGGGAAATTAGAAACTCTTGGGGGGAATGTGTGCATGTGTGTGTTTCTGTTAACAGCCACGACTCCATCACATTCAATCTCCTGCTTCCAGGAGCAGGCAGAGCTTGTCAATAGGTCTCTGCAGGATGCTACTCTTGGTTTTCACTATGACGCTCCGAACGAGCCCTCCTGGCCCAGGCAGTGCCTTCACCACACGGCCCATGAGCCAAGAGCTCCTTGGTGCTGTGTCGTCGACTATGATGACCAGATCATCAGGGCAAAGGTTCCGCTTAGGACTGTGCCATTTACTTTGCTGCTGCATGATGGGGAGATACTCTCTTACCCATCTCTTCCAAAAGAGGTCAGCGAGGTACTGTGCCTGTTTCCATCTCCACCGAGAATACAGATCGTCCTTTTTAGATAGTCGTGGTGGCATAACTGGTTTGGCCTTCAGCTGAAGGAGGTGGTTTGGGGTGAGGGGTTCCAGATCGTTAGGATCACTGGATACTGTTGTTAGCGGTCTGTCGTTCATGATAGACTCAACCTCACACAAAGCAGTCTGCAGAGTCTCATCATCCAACACTTGTTCCTTTAGGACAGAATGCAGAATCTTCTTCACCGGCTTAATCAGCCTTTCCCAAACTCCACCGAAGTGGGCTCCAAATGGGGGGTTGAATGTCCATTTTACACCTTCTTTCAGCAATGCATTTTTAATCCTGTGGTGACACATTTCCTTAAGAGATTTCTGCAGCTCTTTCTGCGCTCCAACAAAGTTGGTCCCATTGTCTGTGCGTATGCTGGTGACTGGTCCTCTGCGGCATATGAACCTGCGCAGAGCATTAATGCACGAGTCTGTGTCCAAGTAATCTGCTACTTCCAAATGCACAGCCCGGCTCACCAGGCAAGTGAAGATCACTCCCCAGCGTTTCACATGTGCCCGGCCACGCTTTACATTTATTGGTCCAAAATAGTCAATCTCAACGTGTGTAAAGGGTGGGAGGTCTGGAGATACACGATCCTTCGGAAGATCGGCCATTTTCTGCTCTCCACCTGCTGCTTGCATCCGCCGGCAGAAGACACAGCTCTTGATGATCTTTCTGGCGGAGGAGTTGGCGCTGGGCAACCAATATCTTTGGTTCAGTGTGGAGAGCATATGACTTCTTCCAGAGTGCCCAACTCTCTGATGAATGTCGAGTAGGACTAGCATGGATATGTGAGAACCTTTGGGCAGGATAATCGGATTCTTCATCTCTAGCGGCATTGCCAATCTGCTTATCCGCCCTCCCACTCTCAACATGCCCTCATCCAGAGTTGGATTCAGTTTACAAATGGAGCTACTTGCTTTCACTTGCATACCTTTCTCCAAGTGAGCAAAATCCTGAGGTAGGAAGCGTCTTTGCTCGAAGCGAATGATGTATTTTTCCGCTTCTCTGATGTCTTCCACCGACAGCTCCTGTGCTCCAGTTTCCATCTTAAGATGCTTCATCTTTTCTTTCAAGGACTTGAATTTGGTTAAATCTGGGCTCCGGTCACGATGTAGAAGGAGAAGTGCCCGTATCCTTAATATCCATGCAATCCCTCATTTCAGTTTGTTCTATGATGAGTAATACTCAATCAACATGCTGGTTGGATTAGTGTCCACACTAACAATGTTTACAGAGACTTCCTTTTTGACCTCGGGATCGTCTGGAGGGATTTGTCCTAGTCTCTCTGGGATTTCAGGCCAATCAGTTTCCTCCTTCTCTAGAAACTGAGGTCCCTTCAGCCATCTTACAGACTTCAAGAATGGCTCTATGTTCAACCCACGTGAAGCGTCGTCGGCTGGGTTGTCCTTAGAGTTAACATGTCTCCATTGTTTGTCTTGGGATAGTTCACAGATCAACGAAACTCTGTTGGCAACAAAGGTATGGTATCTTCTTCTTTTGTTGTGGATATATCCCAATGCCGCTGTGCTATCCGTCCAGAGAACAGAGTCCTCGAGGTTCTGTTGTAGCTCCCTCTTCAGCATCCGATCCATTTTCACTGCAAGCGTTGCTGCAGTCAGCTCCAGCCTGGGTATCGTGATCTGTTTGAGAGGAGTCACTCTTGATTTTCCCAACACAAATACAACGTGGATCCTTCCTGATGTGTTGGTGAATCTGAGGTAGCTGACAGTGCCGTAACCTAGTTCACTTGCATCACTGAAATTATGAAGCTGTGCAGTCCTAATAGGGCCAAAATCCTCAGGTTTCATGCGCCTATCCACCTGAAATCTGCTGAGCTGCTCCAGTTCTGTGATCCATCTCTGCCATTGCTTGGAAAAGTCTTCTGAGATAATTTGGTCCCATCCAGACTTTACTTTGCAGAGTTCTTGGAGGATTTGTTTTGCTTTCAGGGTGAATGGAGAAAGGAACCCTAACCGTTCATAGATTGAGCTAACCATTGAAAGGATGCCTCTTCTGGTAAGAGCTCTAACCTTGATGGCAACCTTGATGGCGAAAGAGTCACTTTCGGTGTTCCATTCGATCCCAAGAGCCCTTTCAATGGGCAATTCCTCCTTGTCCAAGTCCAGTTCCTTAAATTGCTTGGCTTTGTGATGTTATGGAATGGATGTTTCTTCCTTTTCATCATACTCCTTTTCGCAGAAGTCGTGGTTATACTGCGTAAGGAGAAGATTCTTGAGATTGGAGACCAATATCCGTTTGGCTGTCACCACACTGGGTCCAGGTTCCACAGCAGGACAAGAAGAGAGTGGACCATTTACCACCCATCCAAACAGTGTCTTGACTGCATATGGTCCATTGCCTTTGCTATTTATTATTTCCCATGGTTCCATTGCTTTAGGAACATCGATCCCAATCGGCAGTTCGATATATGCATCAATCTCATCCAGCTGCATCCGGCTCAAGTAAGGCCATCTTTCGAGATCTTTTTTGGTGGGTATATTTTCTTTGGAGACAGGAATCTTAGCCTACGTGTAAACCTTTGGTAGATCCAGATATGTGCTACTATCCAAGTGACTTATCTCCAATCCTGATATCTCGTAGGTTCTAACAGGCTTTTCCTGACCCATGGTTCTTAGGAGAATCGTTGTTCTGCGTGCCTTTGGACTCAGCTGCCTCATTAGATTCTCGGTGCAGAATGACGCTGAGCTGCCAGGGTCAAGGAAAGCGTAGGTAGAGATGAACTTGTTTCCTTTATCAATCTTGATTTTGATGGGAACAATGGCAAGTGCAAGGTCCCTACCGGCCCCAGTTGCTTCACCTGCTGATACAAGGGCACTGTTGACTGATGTTTTTCTTTCAGCTGGGCTGGATGTTGGCTGATGTCCATTGTTTGTGTTTTCAATGTTCTCTATATGCAGTATAGTTGGGTGAGTCTTTTGACACCTGTCACATGTCAGCCGTCTCCTGCAGTTCTTGCTCATAAGACCTCTTAGCAGACATCCAAAACAATAGCCATTTATTTTCAGAAAGTCAACCTTCTCTTTGTGTGGATGGGCTTTAAACTTTGGGCAGTTGACGAGTGCATGTTTGGCTTTGCAGAAATTGCATGGAGAAGCAGGGTTAATACATTGTGGCTGTTGCTTAAAGGTCCAACTTTGTGTATTCGAAGGTGCAGTGCTGTCTTCTTCATTAGAGGGATTCACTATGGTTGCAAAGCTGCTGCCTCTGTTCTTTGGTGCCTTGAGAATTACTGCTTGGCTCTTTGTAACTATTCTCCTGCTAGGGGGGTTGTGGTCTTGTATATCCCCAAACAGTGGATCCAGGAGTATTTTTGCCTGCCTTTCCATGAATTCCACCAGGTGATGGAATCTAGCTCTGGCTTTCGTTCTCTGCAAAGTTTCATAGGCAGTCGTTCGCCATCTTTCTCGCAGCTTGTAGGGCAGTTTGGAAAGGATCGACCTTAAGTTTGATGGCATATCGAGCTCTTCCATATACTGTAAGCTTCTCATTGCGTTACAGCATCCTCTAAGGTACAGTGCATAGGCATGGAGCCCTTTCCCATCATCAGCTCTGACTGATGTCCAATTTAAAGCCTTTTCCAAATAGGCGTTGGTTATTTTAATTTCATCCCCAAAGTGCTCCTTTAATAGCCGCTTAGCTTCAACATACCCATGATGTGCGTCCATGTGGAGACAGCTGCGCACAAGGCTCCTGGGCTGGCCTAATGTGTACTGCTCCAGAAAGTAGAGCCTGTCTTGACTGCTACTTGTTTTATCTTCAATAACATGTTCAAATGCCTTCATAAAAACTTGGTATTGTAACGGGTCACCATCAAACGCTGTGATCTCCCTAGCCGGTAGCAAGGATAGCTTTTGCTGCGTGATAATAAGGTCAGCAATATTTCCTTGACCTTTAATCACCGTGCTGAGGTTATCATGTGTTTCATGGCTGTGGCTTAATTGATCCGTGACGCGTACTCTTGAAGGCTTATATTGCTTTATGGGAGTATGAGGGCTAGGTTGGCTCTGCACATTTTTACCAAGGCTGAATGTATCAACAGTGTGATGGAGGGGTGTTTTGGGTATTGCACCCATGTTCATGAACTCCACTGGTGAGACTTCAGGATCCATAAAGTCAATGGTCTTTATGTTGCTGGCTTCCATATAACCATTCATTGCATCCTATTGAGTTTCCTCATCCATATCTATTTGCAGGACTTTTATTTTAGCAGCTGATGCTGCAATTTCTGTGTCCAACTCCATTTGTTCCAATTTTGCTTTAAGCTCAGCTTCTTGACGTTTTAGAGCGTGTTTTCCCTTTAATGCTGCCGCCTGGGCCAGCAGAGCTGCCTTCTCAGCAGCTGCTCTTTTACATGCGGATGACACTGAGGATTGAGCCTTTGATCCTTTTGATTTTTGAGACACATTGGAAATGCTGTCAAGCGGATTGATTTTTGATTGAGCCATTTGCTCACTTTTCCACACTTCATCCTCTTTCTCAAAATATTGGAAATGTGTTATTCGTGGCTCATACCAGTCCACATGATCCTCCTATCCCTCCTCCTTAGATAGGAGCCTTTGCACAGAATGATGAACAGTTTTGAAATCATTGACAGCTTGATTAAATGTTTCCACTTTCCTCCACAATATCCACAAGCAATGCTTTTATTTCATTAATTTTTCTTGTGCATGATCCCAATTTCCCTCTGCGCGATGCTTTGAGGGCTTTTAACAATGCTTCTGCGTCAGCAGCAGCCTCCGCCCTCTCGGGTATGTCCGACATATTTACACACTTTATTATGAAGTTTTTATGCACGGGGCGTCACCGACGCAGTGTGCGCTGTTCCTTTAAAGCTTTTTATACAGCGCAACACAGTATCACTTTACACTGCTTGCATCCACAGATCGCCAGGTCTTTCCATTTTAACCACCGCAATCATCTTATTTATTCATCCCGACCTCACGTTGTCAGCGTAGTGCACGGGTTCATTCATGAACTTATTCATTTACTCACGACCGGTCCAAGCTGCCCGCTCCGGTGTGCCTTTCCTTCCGATGCGGTGTGTATCCTCTTCGTCCTGGCGGAGTTTTTTGACTTGCTATAGTGGCCTTTTTGTGAGAGATTGTAAGCCACTATAGGAGCGGGGTAGATAACGTGCAATCCAAAATCAAAACAAAGCAATCGCTGAATTGAAGTTCAAACAAAAGTGCTTTATTAGGCAAAGCTTCAAACAAAAGTATTCTTCTTAATTCGCTAAACTCTGAAACAAACATTTGCGATTTGCGATGTGCAATTTGCGGTCAAAAAACTGTCCCGCTTCCCCGTCTCACTCTCATCTGTTTCACATACAACCAGGTGATTTAAATCCCTTCATTAGGTGAAGGAATACAATAATAACCCTGGCCTACAGGGGGAGCCAGACAGAATATCAACTCAATTTAACCATAGCTATATCAATTATTATTTCCATTTCATTACTTCTATATTTCCATTATGGCTCCGACATTAAATTAATCAGAAATGTAGTCTAGACACTGTTAATGTGGTAAATGACTATTCTAGCTCGAAACGGCAGATTTTTAATGGAATACCTACATAAGTGTACAGAGGCGCATTCCCTTCAGAGAACAGCACAAACAGGCTCTAACCAGAAAAGAAAGAAAGGTCGGAGGCCCCGGTGCACAACTGAGCAAGAGGACAAGTACATAGGAGTCTATAGTTTGAGAAAAAGACGCCTCACAGGTAGCTGTGAGGCGGCAACTGGCAGCTTCATTAAATGGTACCCACAAAACGCCAGTCTCATCTTCCACAGTGGAGAGGCGACTCAGGGACATTGGCCTTCTAGGCAGAGTGGCAAAGAAAAAGCCATATCTGAGACTGGCCAATACAAGTAAAAAATTAAGATAGGAAAAATAACACAGACATTGGACAGAGGAAAACTGGAACAAGTGTTATGGACAGATGAATCTAAGTTTGAGGTGTTTGGATCACACAGAAAAACACGTGTGAGATGCAGAACAAGTGAAGATGCTGGAGGAGTGCCTGCAACATCTGTCAAGCACGGTGAAGGTAATATGATGGTCTGGGGCTGCTTTGGTGCTGGTAAAGTGGGATATTTGTACAAGGTAAAATTAATTTTGAATAAGGAAGGCTATCACTCCATTTTGCAACACCATGCCATACCCTGTGGACAGTGCTTGATTGGAGCCAATTGCCTCCTACAACAGGACAATGACCCAAAGCACACCTCCAAGCTATGCAAGAACTATTTAGGGAAGAAGCAGTCATTGGTATTCTGTCTGTAATGGAGTGGCCAGCGCAGTCACCAGATCTCAACCCTATTGAGCTGTTGTGGGAGCAGCTTGACCGTATGGTACGTAAGAAATGCCCATCAAGCCAATCCAACTTGTGGGAGGTGCTTCAGGAAGGGTGGGGTGAAATTTCTTCAGAATACCTTAACAAATTGACAGCTAAAATGCCAAAGGTCTGCAAGGCTGTAATTGCTGAAAAAGGAGGATTCTATGAGGAAAGTAAAGTTTGAAGGACAAAATTATCATTCAAAATAAAAAAAACATTATTTCTAACCTCATCAATGTCTTGACTATATTTTCTATTAATTTTGGTGGGAACAGGTTTATATCGATGGATCATTGTAGAAAGTCTTTTAATCAATTTCCAGGACAGCTTTTCAAAGTTTATTTTCTAACTCAATTGTTGATTTTTAACATCGTACAAATACAGACACAGAGGAATATAAATCTCCACAGGGTCATAGGGCTTGCCTGAATTATTTGAATTTTTTTTTTAATTTGTTTGTTAAGTTTGTATTAGAAGCTCAATTCAGTATTCAGAATATTCGGGTTTTATTTTTATTTTTTCTCCAATATTTTTCTTATTTGGAAAAGTAGCTTAAACTGCAAGATATTTTGTGAGCAAATCATATCTAGATATACAAGTAATAAATACAACAATTCTCAAATACAAATGAAACACAAATTTAAAATGAATTATCAAATTATTTGAACTTTGACCTAGTAGAACGCTGACCTTTCAAAGCTCAACCGGTGATATTAGCTGTAGGCTACGTGACGTTAGCAGAGGCAAACTAAAAGCGACACCAAGCAAACTAGGGATAGAGAGATGGAGGAAGAATATATTATTGGTTTCTCTTAACTTTATGACACAAAATTTGCGCGATCTCGGAAGGAAAAGCATTGCTTGGTGAAAAGCTCAAGTTAGCTTAGCTTAGTTGTTTGTGTATGTTCGCTATGCAGTGGTGCTATTGCCCATCAACGGTCCCTGGCTTGCTTCAAGGGAATACACAAAAGACTATCAATATTAGATCTTTGTATGGATTTATATGTCACCGAAAAGATGCACTTTCTGGGATGAATTGAAAAGCTCCTGTAAAGGTTACGATGACACAGACAGCTGATTTGGAACAGAATAACAGCTGTTCGCTTCCGAAGGGAAAAAGTAAGGAACTCTGACTTACCGTTCAAAAGTTATCAAAGCATCAACAAACTACGCAGCTTACTGCCTTGGGTCACAAACTCGGTTTCAAGGAGTACATTGGGATTTTTAATGTGGTTTTTGATGATGTGTTCTTTTAAAATGAGTATTCAAATACTTGCTAGGAAAAACAAGTGTACATAGCCTGTAAAATGGTATTTGGGACAGCCCTACAGGGTCATTCAAATCCAAAGTGTTTGTGAAAAACAAATGCAGATTGAATAATGATCCAGCAGGTCCCTACCAATAAACTTGACATACTGGCTGGAAATAACTGAAGGTTCATCTCATCAACTTAAAGGATTACTTCACCCATACTGAACCAGCGTTCCATCATTATAAAATGGCTATTATAATATAAGGAAAGAGGTTTTTCTTGATTCAGTCTTCCCTTGGCCCAGCTGTCCTGATCCACACCCACCCCCCACTACAAACCACTAGTTCCGCAAATTTTTATGCCCACCAATAAGGAATGAGGGGGGCGGGAGCTTGCGCCCGAGATGTAAACACAATGTCCGCCATGTTTCTTCCCCGCTTAGTAGGGGTGTAACGGTACACTAAAGTCACGGTTCGGTACGTACCTCGGTTTTAAAGTCACGGTACGGTACAGTACGGTACGGTTCATAGTTAAGGGAGAATGAACAGTTTTAGCTGTCAGTGATTAGCTGACAGTGTGTAACATACAAATAAAATGCATAGGCCTAACTAATCTAAAAAGAATACTGCTGCAATTCTCCAATAAATAAAATACTTATTAAATACTAGTGAATGTGCAGCATAAACTAAAATTGCAGTGAAAAAAAAGCCAGTGTTAATGCTCAGCAGGCTCTGTAAGCTGGTATGTAAAAAAAGGGTATGTCATCTTTAAGGGTATGTTTGACTTTAAAAAAATAAAATATTGCTGAAGCTCTCTGAAGCGCTCTTATAAATATAACTATTATCAAATAAACGTGCAACTGCAGCATTAATTAAATGACAGCTATGTATTTTCAGTGTAAAAAAGAAAATACTGTCTGTGTTTGCACCATGGTTTGCACAGCTCGATTTCTCTTCACAGTAAAGGTGATAGTAAGACCTGGATGGTGCCTTTTCAAATGCGTATGCATGTTCGACGTGTTGGCTCCCTTTATATGTCCATGGTTGGCTCCTACATAGGCGATCGCGGTGAAACAATAACCTGTGTGCAGACATTGTTCCACACGTTTATCACCGTTTTCATGATTCTACTGGAATCCGAAGTTATACCTCAAGCGGGATTTGAATGACAGGGGGGCGCCTGCAAGCTCCGGTTTCCTATTGTCTTTCACCATGCAGTTCGCTCTCTGTTCGATAGCACTGTATAACATCTTTATTTGCACTACTCATAGACTGTAAAAGAAAAGAGGGGTAGCCTATTACAACTGCTAATAGGGATGCAAACGGAACACTTGAGCGGAGAGGTGTGTATCTCCTGCTCTGACCGCAGCTGGGAGGGGCTGCTAAGCGAGGACCTGCCCGCCTGTCAGTGCTCTGGGATGGGGCAGGAGCCTCGGAAGGCAGCCGCTGCTCGTTTAGAAGTAAAGAGCGATACATGCTTTAGCAACAGAGTCTCCAAAAGTCACCAATAACACCACAAAAAGTAGCTAGATTTGTCGCTAGTCACTTTTTTGAAAAACAAGTCGCCAGAGGGGTCTGAAAAGTTGCTAAGTTAGCAACACTGCACCCTCATGCTGTGCTCACCATGGAGATAACATACTCTAAATTGCTGGCTGCAACTGCGCACGTGCGAGCGAGCCGGAGGCTAATGGCGCTTTTCCACCGCATGGTATCAGCTCGACTCGACTCGACTCAACTCGCAATTTTGGCGTTTCCACCGCAATTTCATGGTACCTAGTACCTGCTAGCGGCTGCTTTTTTAGTATCTCCTCGCTCTAGGGTCCAAGCGAGCTGAGCCAATGCTAAAAGGTGACGTCTGCAGACGGCCGGCCGCTGATTGGCCAGACGGTAGTCTCTGGCCAATCAGTGGCCGGCCGTCTGCCGGCTTCATTCTGTTGATATTCTCCCCATGATTCTCCCCGACTCTCCGGGACTTGTATTTTGTCTCGCCGCGTGCAGCCTTCTCTGGCTCTCTTTCATTTGATTTGCATCACAGACCAGATTTTTTTTCTCCATATATTCGCTAAGCTCACCCAGTTGTGTTGGTTGTTGGGGAAGTTACTTTGAACATACGAGAGGAGACATAGCAGCTAGCAGCTAGGCTAAAATAGCCTATAGTAGCCGGCTGGGACAGACATGATAGCGAGCGATTACATTACAAGCCTCGGACTGCACTGATTACCTCAATAAATTATGCAGGCTGAGACGCGGCTTGCATTTGAAAACACGTATCCTGAAACAAGCACTTAACAGTCAACTTTATCATGTCCGTGTTTACGTGCATAGGGATGTCCATGACGCATCCCTACAGCTGACTGTGTGGCAGAGTCACACATCGGGACAACAACCATCCATTTTAACGGCCCGTAGTAATATTCTTCTACTGCTTTTAGCAAACAGATACAAGGGGGGTATTTTCTTAAACATTTTTCATCCGTGTTTTTGGCGGTTGGTTCAGTTAATAGTGCAACAACTGCTCGTAATTTCTGCTTTGCTACTTGACTCCGGAGTTGGCTTTCTGCCCCTTTGTATGACGACCCCGCCCACGTCCAGGAGGTACTATTTGCGGTGGAAAACGACCCGTGCTGCTACCAAACCAAGTTGAACTGAGTCGAGTTGAGTCGAGTCGAGCTACATTTGCGGTGGAAAAGCGCCATAAATGGTCCGGGGGGAACTCCGACGACAAGTTTTAAGTTCCACACCGCAAAACAAGCCTGTACATTCGCCATATATTAACGCTATGTACTCCACATACGGACCGCGGTCCACCTCTGTAACACCAAATACGTGCCTGTACCGTCACGGTACGGTACAAATACGTGTATCGTTACACCCCTACCGTTTAGCGAGAAGCATCCGAAAAACTCCGACCAAGGAAATTTTCCATTTGAAACGCCTGAAGTGGATTTTTAATGTTTACTGCAGTGAACTGAAATTCATGTCTACCTCTATAAACCGGATTACAGCGAGGAAGGGAGCTGGTAGTCAAACAGGAGGAAGAGTAAAAGATAGCTTCACTAGCAGCTGCTTGTGGGTGAGGACGAGTAGCGAGGACGAGGAGCCCGAGCCAGTGTGAACTGTTGCTGCAAAGCTAACGTGACGTAACCTTGCAGTTCTTTTTCAGTAAGCTACTGCAGGCTAAATTAGCTTGCCTTACTAATGTTTTGCTCATTGTTTTATAGACAATGGCTGTGTTCAGAAAGCCATACTAACGTCCTACATGCTACATACTCAACTGTGTATGCGAGGTGCGTCGAAACATTCACACTGAAGTATACTCAAGCAATAAAGAATTTCTTCTTCTTCTTATAAGATTCTGGCTGTTTAGACGCTGTTTAGCGTATTGCCGCCCTCCATAGGTTAGATATAGAACTAGATTTTTACATACAGTCCTGTGTTGTGCAGAAAATGCAGAATTGTAAATAAAGAATTAAAAAAAAAAACTTCCTTGTCGTTTGAAAAGACGCGATGCATTGTGGGGCGGTTGAGTAGGAAAAGTATACAATCGATCCATACCCAAAATCTTCCCGGAAGTTAGTACTCATCCGGGAATTTCTCACATACCCAAACTCGCATACCCAACCGTCACATACTCAAATTTAAGTCAAATGAGTATGAGTAGGACGTTAGTATGGCTGTGTTCGGAAAGCCATACTAGCGTCCTACATCCTACATACTCACCATCTATATACTACATACTGTCTACTCAAAGATCGATTGTGTATGCGAGGTGTGTCGAAAACATTCACACGGAAGTATACTCAAGAAATAAAGAATTTCTCCTACTTCTTATAAGATTCCGGCCGTTTAGACGCTGTTTAGCGTATTGCCGCCCTCTACAGGTTAGATATTGAACTAGATTTTTACAGTCCTGTGTTCATCATCTGTGTTTTAGACCTTTGGTTTTATAATTATGTTTTTGAGGCAGGATCCCTCTGGCTCATCAGACAGCACTCAGCTGTCTGTCAGTTGAGCTGGATGAGCCGCGGGGTGTGGAACAGCGATCTGTTCTGATCTCTCTCCACTATCAGACTGGCATCACTCATTTCACTTAGTAACTCTAATATTGTTAGGTATGTATCTTCATCTCTTATCTATTGTGAGAGTTTATGAATGACTGCAAGTACAGTTGTCAGATTGCAGACCCCAAACAATGTTGTTGCGTAGCAACTTGCTCGAAAATATTTCATTTTCCTGGGCGGGTAGAATTGACCCAGTGCATTGTGGGGCGGTTGAGTAGGAAAAGTATACAATCGATTCATACCCAAAATCTTCCCGGAAGTTAGTACTCATCCGGGAATTTGTCGCATACCCAAACTCGCATACCCAACCGTCACATACTCAAATTGAAGTCAAAATGAGTAAGAGTAGGACGTTAGTATGGCTTTCCGAACACAGCCCATGGCTTTCCGAACACAGCCTCCATTGCCGATTCATGCCATTTCCTGCCGTGAATCCTGCAAAGAGAGAGACCCAGCACCTGACCATGCACCTGATGAGCAGCAGTGACCAGAATGACCTGAGCCAACACACTACACATTTTATTTTTATAAATAGTTGTTCATACTTTTGCAATTAAAACTTTGAATTCAAGTTAGTTTGTCTACTAACCTTGCGGCCTCGTTGGCTATTTGCAACAAAACGTTTGATGGTTCTGTGGTCACGCCCCAATATCTTAGCAATTTCAAGAGTGCTGCATCCCTTTGAAAGACTTTTTACAATTTTTGACTTTTCAGAGTCAAATGATACTGGTCCGGAGGAGTCCTTTTTAGGGGTGGACTGTGGTACAGTCCACATCTCCTGTGTGACCTTTTCAGATAACAACAACAACAACAATAAGATATACAAATAAAATGTATTACAACACAAATTCAAAGTACAGCTGTACAGCCTACGAGGTTTGAGAGACTGTTGGACCAATTCATAAACCACTACACTTCAAAGTTGCTAATCGACGACTAAATCAAATCAAATCAATTTTATTTGTATAGCCCAAATCACAAATAGATTCTGCCTCAGTGGGCTTTACATTCCATACAATACGATACAATACAATACAATGTGATACAATATGACACCCTGCCCTTATACCCTTAGCTCGGCTGAGAAAAAACTCCCAGTAAAAAACCCTTTACAACAGAAGACTGCATCCATGATGGTTGCCTGTATGCACAGCCTCTACTGTTGCCAATGCATTACGTTTTGCCCCAAAGTTTCAGTACAATACGTTCGCATAAACTCATGCTCTTGTTATGGAATATATCCTATATGTTTGCAAGATTATCTCTCTCTCCTCCTCTCCCTCTGACACTCACACAGGCCCTGGCCCTTTACAGACACACATGCACGCGCAGACGCACATAAATACTTTCGTCCTGATTGTTCTGCCAGGGAAGTTTTGCATGTAAAGTTTACAAGCTTAAAAGACTTTTCTATCAGCATACCTAAAGTTAGCAATTAGCCCAGCCAGGTACCAAGTGTGTAGCTATACCATTAGCTAACGTTGTCACTCTCCAAAATGCATGTCATCATCAATCTATCATCAGGCTAACATTATGAAAGGGGCACGCTTTATTAGCTAGTAGCCTACCAAAAGTTATTACCTGTTCATCAGTGGCTGTTGGTGCATCTGAAAAGACGGATGGCACCGCATTCGTTTTCAGTGATTTCTTGCTCTTTAGATTGCGGGGTTTCTCGAAGTTGTCCGGTCTGAAATGATCGCTACAAATACTCTGTTTGCGAACAGTTTCCGCCGGTGTGTTGATGTCCAAGCCAGCAGCAACAAGCCACATTTGAGTCCTTTCTGGTTCTCGCACTGGAAATTGGTGAAAACTTTGTGGTGTCCATCTGTAGGGTTTATTTGTACAATTCCTAAATGCACACTGACGCACCATGTTGCCTAGTCGTTCGTTTCAGGTGCTGTCCCACGCTGCTCTGTTTACTTTCTGCTGTAGTGATTCGGTTACACAGCAAAGTAAAAGTCCGCTGCTGCTGAGAAAGTAGTCCCTCAAAATGCGATAATTCATGCGATGCGAGGTTGGTTTTATTTCTAAAAGTATTCTATCAACACAGACATTTACATCGATAGTCTGGCGTTATAATTGATTAGCCTCGGGTGTGCTGTGGAGTGGGTAAGACTGTTTTAGTAGCAGGCTAGTATTTCCCCAATGCCGTGCTCTAGCCTAGCACGAGCAAACTCTGCAACTAGAAGGACTGAATTAAATGTGTTGAAAACTGTCTCCACTGATAAAGAACACCAAGGCTAACTTGGGAATCAGGCCCTATGTCCAAAATCCTGAACTACCCCTTTAAATCTCTTTTTTTGCCCATTTTGCCTGAGGAAGAGAAGCTGCCTAATAATTATGCACACCTTGATATAGAGTGTTGATCTCCTTAGGCCACACCCTCACTCATTACACAAATACACATCACCTGGTATGCTTAAATCCAATAAGCACTTGGGTTTATACAGCTTGAAGTTGGGAAATATGCATAAAAATTATGATGTGGCTAAAATCCTCACTTGCCTAATAATTGTGCACACAGTGTATAACAAACTAAAGTAGCCCAGTGGTTCTCAATTATTTGCCATGCCCTCCCTAGGGGACAGAAATTTTTTCACGCCCCCCCTAAATTGAAATACTATTGAGAACCTGCTAATATTTATTTATTTATCTGTACAAAACCACTGTATGAGTTTCTGGCACGAGCATTCTGCATACCTTATTATCAAATTAGATAACAAATTAGCTGAGATAACTTCTGCAGCAAAAAAATTCAAAGTTCAGTTTATTAGCTCAATTTGTAACATTTAAACAAGACTGCTCAGTCTGTGTGAATCTCAGGACAGAGAAACAAGAGCAAATGATTCACTGAGGTTTGCATTTCATTCAAAACATTTTTAAACTGTAAACATAGTTAAGGTGGTGTTTTTTTATTAGTATAGGCCAATAGGCCTTCTGTGATGCGATAATCAATAATTCATTAATGTTATTATTAGTCTACTTGCTTGATTTCTTTTCAAATAGCCTACAGAGACACTTGGAGACACATGTGGACATTTATTTACTGCAAATCGCGGCCTTTCGCGCGGATATGACCATACACAAGCACACATTGCGCTTGCTAGCACTTAAAAAAAAAAAAAATGGCGCGCCCCACCATTTGAGAAGCACTGCTGTAGCCCATGAAAGGGCCTTTTCCGAAAGAAGGGATATTATATATGCGACCCGGGCTCGGTCGGTGCTAAACATAGAGGGTCGTAACTCAAACACTAAACTGCATTGGGTGATAAATCCCTTACACCTCCCTGGATGCCCGTCATAGCGGGCTGGGGTTGCCAGCTTGATCTCCTGGCCTACAAAAGGGTCATGGGGTGGAACTGGAGGTGCTTGTACTTGGGTTGGGGTTGGCCCAGGTGGTTGTAAACGGGCCAGTATCTCCCGAAGCATGCAGTCATGCGAGGCCTGAATCTTCTGATTCTGATTATGTTGCTCTAAAATGGCACACAGTGTCTGGTCGTGCGAGCCTTGTACAGATATTTCCTGCCTATGGACCTCTAAACTGTCGCTGACTGACAGTCAGCAGCACTTGTGGGGTCCGCGGTGCCCTCCATTGGGCTGCTCATTCTGTAATGACTTGGGGGGCAGGGGGTTGGGGGGGATTTGGGACACAGGTGCGGACCAAGGGGTGTCTGAAAGTTATCCCCGGAGGGATAACCTCTAAATCGCAAAGCGACTATAGGGAAGGGGAGAAAACAAAAATGCACAAAGCAGTAAAGGGCCACACAGGCTACCATTTAATATAACAAACTAAAGCAACAACAAAACCACCGCTGCCAAGCAGCTGAAAGGGTACACAAGTAAAACAGTTGACTTTGCAACACTTAACACAGAGCGCACTCAGAGACAACCTCTCACTACCTCTGAAGGTGGCATCTGCACATTTTTAAAGTTCAAATTTAAAGACATTTAAGACCTTTTTAAGACCTCTAAAATGAAAAAATAATACCAATACCGCGGTAACAGAAATCGACAAACTACAATACAGTATACTCCGTAAAGGGTTGCATTAAATATGACTAACAAATATTCAATGCACTATAGCTAACAACTGCTGTCTAATTACAGAAAATAAAAACTGTTCAGCAGTCTGAATGAAGACAATGTCCCCCTGCATTTACCATCAAATAAATATAAGAGATCACTGTAAAGGCAACCTGAAAACCCATCATTACCACCTTTTCAACCAATTAGGCTATAAAACTATCGAGTAACAAGAACAGTTTAATCAATTTAGAAAATATGTGTTAGGTGCAGCATACACTATTTTAATTAGGCTAAATTAAAAATGGGATATTTTTTGGAGAAGAATAATCTGAACGTTCTTCATATTTTAATTCCTTATTCAATAAATAACAAACTTAGTCCATTAACTTAATTTTTCAGAAACCTGGCTTCACCCGCTCATTCCGGACTCAGCTGTTCAGCTAAACGGCCGCTGTACCGCCTCGACAGGAATAAAAGCTCCGGTAAGAGCAGGGGAGGGGGGCTCTGTATACATATTCATATGGACTGGTGTACTAGCAGTAGGATAATACACACACACTGCTCCCTGATCTGGAAGTAATGTCTGTACAGTGTAGACCCTTTTACATGCCCAGAGAGCTCACAACGGTGATCATCACTGCTGTGTATATACCACCTGATGCTAATGTTAGCTCAGCACTCTCTCAGCTGTATAACACCATAAACAAACAAATGCAGGCCCATCCAGAGGGAGTTTGTATTGTGGCAGGGGACTTCAACAAAGCGTGCCTTAAGACTGTGCTCCCTAACTTTGTACAGTATGTAAAGTGCTCCACCAGAGGGAAGAACACATTAGACCATGTTTATTCCAACCTGAAGAAAGCCTACAGAGCAGTACCACTCCCACACCTGGGCATGTCAGACCATCTCTCACTGCTCCTGGTCCCTGCATACACCCCACTCAGGAAAAAATCTAAACCTACAACAAAGAACATTAAAATCTGGCCTGAAGGAGCTCTCTCCCAGCTTCAAGATTGCTTTGAGCGCACTGAGTGGAGCATATTTGAACACCTTGATTTACAGGAGCACACGGACACTGTTCTATTCCACATCAAAAACTGCACTGACAGTGTTACTGTGGAGAAGCGTATCCGGATCTACCCCAACCAGAAACCATGGATGACCTCAGAAGTCCGAACACTCCTGAGAAGCCGGAACGCTGCTTTTAAGGTGACAAAGAGCAGTACAGCGTGGCTAGGGCAAAACAGCGGAGGGGCATCAAAACTGCTAAGGCGGCTCAGAAGAGAAAAGTGGAGGACCATCTCGCCAACAACAACCCGCGGCTGGTGTGGCAGGGGCTACAGAGCATCACCAACTACAAAGGCTCTAAACCCTTAGCAAACCACCACCGCTGACGCATCACTGGCTGAGGAATTGAATAACTTATTTTCCCACTTTGAGACTGAGGCTCCACACACAGCTGCACGGCCACCACAGACCTCCAGTCACAGCACACTCACACTCCAGGAACACCAGGTGAGGCAGGTGCTGAAGACAGTGAACACCAGGAAAGCAGCCGGTCCGGATGGTGTACTCGGGAAAGTGCTCTGCGCCTGTGCTGACCAGCTAGTGGGAGTCCTAACCAGGTTGTTTGACCTCTCACTGTCACAGGCTACCATCCCCCGGTGCCTGAAGTCAGCTACCATCATCCCAGCCCACCCAATAATTCCAGACTTTTTAAGACATTTAAGGCCTTGAATATTGAAACTTAAATTTAATGACTTTTAATACTTTTCAAGATCCGCGGCAACCCTGGGTGAGACAGTGAGCAGCAGAGAGCACTGGGGTCTCAGGGCATATACAGTCCCCTCCATAAGTATCGGAACAGTGAGGCCAATTCCTTTATTTTTGCTGTAGACTGGAAACATTTGGGTTTGACACCAAAAATGAATATGAGACAATAGATCAACATTTCAGCTTTCATTTCCAGGTATTCACATCTGGATCTGATACACAACTGAAAAGATAGCATTATTTGTAAAGGAACACCACATTTTTAGGTGAGCAAAAGTATTGAAACAGACTTAAAATAAATTAAAGTGAATAAGACTTAATATTTTTTTGCAAAGCCTTCGCTTGCAATAACTGCATCAAGCCTGTGACCCATTGACATCACAAAACTTTTCAATCCTCCTTTTTGATGCTTTTCCAGGCTTTCACCGCAGCCTTATTCAGTTGCTGTTTGTTTACTCTCTTCAGTCTCCCATTTAGCAGGTAAAATGCTTGCTCTATAGGGTTTAAGTCTGGAGATTGACTTGACCAGTCTAAAACCTTCCATTTCTTGACCCTGATTAACTCCTTTGTTGTTTTTGCAGTGTGTTTTGGGTCATTATCTTGCTGTATTATGAAGGATCTTCCAATCAGTTTGGTTGCATCTTTCTTTAAATTGGCAGACAAAATGTTTGTGTAAACTTCTGAGTCCATTGATGATGTAACACATCATCTTCATTGATGATGTGTTACATCATCAATGAAGATTAATAAGCCCATCCGAGAAGAAGCCATGCAAGCCCAAGCCATGACATTGCCTCCACCGTGTTTCACAGATGTGCTTGTATGCGTTGGGGTTATGAGCAGATCCTTTTTTCTCCAAACTTTAGCCTTTCCATCACTTTGGTAAAGGTTCATCTTGACAACAACACAGTAACGCAGCAAAATGAACTTAGAAGTCTACAGAAACACTCTGTCTGCCAATTTAAAGAAAGATGCAACCAAACTGATTGGAAGAACCTTCATCATGCAGCAAGGTAATGACCCAAAAAAACTGCAAAAACAACAAAGGAGTTCATCAGGGGCAAGAAATGGAAAGTTTTAGACTGGACAAGTCAATCTCCAGACTTAAACCCTATAGAGCATGCATTTTACCTGCTTAAGAGGAGGCTGAAGGGTGTAACCTCCCCAAACAAACAGCAACTGAATGAGGCTGCGGTAAAGGCCTGGAAAAGCATCACAAAAGAAGAATGCAAAAGTGTGATGTCAATGGGTCACGGGCTTGATGCAGTTATTGTAAGCGAAGAATTTGCAACAAAATATAAAGTCTTATTCACTTTAATTTACTTTACTTTTTGGGTTTAAGTGGAGCAGACCAGAAGAAATACATTGTGGTAAGAAATGCTTTTGAAAAATACTTCATTTGCAAACACAATGTAATATACGAGCGTGCTCGGTTTAACAAACGATGCCAAGAGCCGGGGGAAACGGCTGAATCTTTCATCTCTGCAATTTATAAACTAGCAGAACACTGTCAATATGGCACACTACAGGAAGAAATGATTCGGGACAGCTTAGTGGTAGGCTTGAGACACAATGGACTGTCAGAGAAGCTGCAGATGGACAGTGAACTAACACTGGCAAAAACTGTCCTAAAAATCAGACAACTTGAAGAAATAAAAAAACAGCAACCAAATGTACGTGAAACAACTAACAATGAGCAGAGAGAAGCAAACGTTGACATGGTGAAATTCAAATCAAAGTTTCACAGACAAAGTCAGACAGGAAAAGCACATACAGCAAGATTCAAAAGGAGTTTCAAAAAGGAGAGAAGAGCTGTGGCCGGTGTGGAAAAACACCTGCACATTCCCTCAATAACTGTGCTGCATGGGAGGCAGAGTGCAGAAAATGCCATAAGAAAGGCCATTATGCAGTTGTATGCAGATCAGGCAGAGTGGATGCAATTCATGAGCCAGATGTGGAAGCCGTTTTCCTGGGAGCAGTGTCGGCAGGTGAGCAGCAAACATGGAAAAAGATGCTGATGTTAAATGGGCAACAAACCACCTTTAAGCTAGACACTGGTGCGGAGGTGACAGCCATTTCACCTTCAGTCTAATCAGAAAAACAGCATGGCATACTAACAAGAGCGGCGATGCCACTATGTGGACCTAGCAACAACCCACTTAAAATGAGAGGTCAGTTTAATGGCACAATAACATTCAAAGACCGGACCACAACTCAACCTGTTTATGTAATAGACAGGTTGGCCACACCTCTGCTTGGCCTTCCAGCACTCAAAGCACTGCAGTTACTGCGACCAGTTGACTGCGTTCAGGAGCTGTCAGCAGACTTCAAGAGCCAGTACCCCAAAGTTTTTTCAGGCTTGGGACGCCTGCAAGGGGAGTACAAAATTAAGCTGAAGGAGGACGCCAAGCCTTATGCTTTGTCACTGCCACGTCGGGTACCATTACCATTGGTGGACAAAGTTAAAGAGGAACTCAAAAGAATGGAGAAAATGGGAGTAATTGCACCCATCAACGAGCCCACTGATTTGTGCGCAGGGATGGTGGTGGCACCAAAGCCCAACGAAAAAATCTGAATCTGTGTTGATCTAACCCACCTAAATGAGTACATCTTCCGTGAGAGACTCATCCTGCCTGCTGTTGATGAAACCTTGGCGAAGCTTTCAGGTGCAACAGTGTTCACAAAAACTCGATGCTACTGCAGGATTCTGGCAGATGCCCCTGCACCCAGACTCAGCTCCGCTGACCACATTCATCACACCTTTTGGAAGGTACCGTTTCCACAGATTGCCATTTGGAATCTCATCGGCACCGGAGCACTTCCAAAAGCGGCTGACACAGATGCTGGCAGGACTGGAAGGGACCGTCTGTCATGCAGATGACATTCTTGTCTTTGGGACGTCTCGTGAACAACACGACCACAGGCTGCACCAAGTGTTGAGGCGACTCCAAAAGGAGGGGTTGACACTCAACAACGACAAATGCAAGTTTGCTGTGGATCGGGTCACTTTCCTGGGTCACGTCATCAGCACACAGAGCATCGAAGCAGACCCAGGTAAAATCAAGGCAATCATAGAAATGCCCACACCTAAAGATATTGCTGATGTCAGGAGATTTTTGGGCATGGTTAACTATGTGGGGAACTTTTCACCACGTATCGCTGAACTCACACAGCCAATAAGAGACCTGCTGAAAGCAGACAATTACTGGACCTGGGGGAGCGTGCAGCAGCAGGCATTCGAGGAGCTGCGTCGAGAACTGAGCTCACCCGCGGTCCTGGCACAGTACTGCCCGAACAGAGACACAAAAGTTGCAGCAGATGCTTCCTCATTTGGCTTCGGAGGGGTTCTGTCTCAGAAGCAACCGTCTGGGGACTGGCGTCCAGTTGCCTTCATCTCACGCAGCATGACAGAGGCAGAGCGTAGATACGCCCAGATTGAAAAAGAGGCGCTGACGTTGACATGGGCGTGTGAGCGCTTTCAGTCCTATCTAGTGGGGATGGACTTTCTCATACAGACGGACCACAAACCCCTCATCTCCCTACTGAGCAGCAGAGGCCTTGATGATATGCCCCCACGCGTTCTGAGATTCAGACTGCGACTACTCCGCTTCACATACAGAATTGAACACGTGCCAGGGAAAAATCTTGTCACAGCAGACGCACTTTCCAGGGCTCCAATCCAAACCGCGCCTACAGAGGAGGAAAAGCAGCTGGAGACAGATGTCAGGTTGCACATCAAAAACATAGTGGAACACTTACCTGCATCAGAGGGGAGACTGGTTCAGATCAGAGCCACACAGGACACAGATTATGTCTGCAAAAGACTCAAAAACATGGTGCAGACAGGATGGCCAAACAGAAAGGCTCTCCCACCAGAACCTCAACAGTACTGGCAGTATTGCCAGGATCTGCTAGTAGCAGACGGACTGCTAATGAAGGGCGAAAGACTCGTCATCCCAGTTACTATGCAAGCCAAGACAAAATGCATCGCCAGAGCACAGCAGTCTGTATGGTGGCCAGGTCTGACCAAACACATAAAGCAGAAAGTGGAAAACTGTGTAATCTGTGCAAAACAAGTTCACAATGCACCAGAACCACTGCTGACGACGCCATTACCTGCTAGACCATGGCAGCGCGTTGCAGCAGATCTTTTTCAGTGGAAGAGCGCAATGTACCTTGTGGTAATTCACTACTTCTCATGCTACATTGAAGTAGCCAACCTCACCTCCACCACAGGCCATGTAAAGGAGAAGTTGAAGGCCATATTCGCACGCCATGGAGTCCCGGAGACTGTCGTCACAGACAACGGCCCCCAATTCTCAGCAACTGAGTTCACGGACTTCGCCAAAGAATATGACTTCAGCCATGTGAGCAGCTCCCGTTATCCGCAGAGCAACGGGGAAGCTGAAAGAGCTGTGCAGACGGTGAAATCTCTCCTGGGGAAGGGAGATGACCCACACAAGGCCCTCATGGCTTACAGCTACCCCATTGTCACATGGATCATCTCCAGCACAGCTGTTGATGGGTTGGCATATCAGAACACCTTTGGCCGTTAGCCAGGGCAAACTACAGCCTAAGTGGCCTGACCTCCAGGCTTTCAAAAAGAAGGATCAAGACATGAAGGAGAAACAAACCTTCTGGTTTGAATAAAAGACACTGTACAAAAGAAAGACAAGACCTCAGACCAGGACAAAGAGTCTGGGTGAAAAACACAAGCCAGTCTGGAACTGTCAGTGGCCCAGCTCCAACACCAAGATCTTACAATGTTGACCTACCCTCTGGAAGTCTACGATGAAACAAGACTCCACATCAGGGTCATTCCAGAGACTCCTACCGTGACACGATCAGGGCGGGTCATATGAAACCCAACTAGGATGTACTTGTAATCACCAGTCTTATACAGTTAGGGAGCATGGTTACACAGGGCAGAATAATCCCTGCATGGCTCCGGGGTATCAGGTAGTCCACCCTGACCCCTAGACCAGGGCTCCAGACTAACCTATTTTACTAGGAGCACTGGCGCCCCTAACTCAGAATTTTTAGGGGCGCAAGCAGAAAATTTAGGAGCAAACATAAAAAATAGACCTGCAACGCATCTATTAAAATGTTTCCCAATTTTAACTATATTAGGCCTATTGATATTGTATTGCCAGCATGTTTTGGACCACACTGACAACAGATGATACTGTTCATTGTGTTTTCGATTTTGCATCACCATGTGAAATTTTTCACATTCCTTTAGGAAAACGATTTTTTTTTGTGCCATTTTCACCACAACCACCTCTACATCCAAGCCCTCTGATTTGTCCTACTCTATCTCTGCTGACTCCAGGAAAATAGCCTAGTTATTGGCCCAAAAGTAACTAGTAGGAGCTAGGTGACATTATCAATTAATTTGCATTATAGCCTATGCTATTCTGAAAGAGGCAAAATGAACAGAAAATGCTGACCAGGTAGTTTACAAATTAACTAGGCCTATTTACATATTTACAAACTCACTTTACACACTTTTTTTGTTGCCATATTACTACAAGGTTAGCTTTTTATAGATATGCAGTGGCCTATTGAATGTGGACATATCAAACAATTTTCGTGTTCACAAACGTCCCCTGACACACGGTGCTGTCTGCTGGCTGCTGCAGGTGGCGGGGGGTTTCTATCAGACTGCCCGTGTGACTGAGTGCTGTCAGCGGTGAGGAGTAGACAGCTCCGTTGCTACTCTGCTCTTGAGCGCGCGGTTAAAAATAAATCTAACAGCCTTATCGCTATGGCGGAAAGTCGGCAGGTATAGCGGAAAAAGTCACCAGTTGGCAACATGTTAAAGACGTGACGACAGCGGGACACTGAGATGAGAGTAGGTTACGTGATCCGCGCTGTTGATCGTTTAACTGATCACTCACGGACTTCTCTCTCTCTCTCAAAGTACTAATAATAATGATACAAATGTCGGCGAATTTTCCGTTCGCGCGCGTGCCCCTAGTTTTAAAAACTACTCGCACTGTCTCCAAAAATTGTCGCAAAATGCGAGCATTTGGTCGCAGTCTAGAGCCCTGCCCTAGACAGAATGATAATAATAATAACTAGAAAATCCCGCGGAGATTTTGAAAGTACGGGTCGCCCTGCGCAGGTCGCCAATCCCCGCGTCGGCGGCGCCCCGCCCTTCGGCCGGGCCCGAAAGCTTCTGCGTACCTCCGCTGTGCGGGGCGTGGCCTCTAAAACTTTCTTCAGTCGGGGCTTCATAACAGCGCCCCCTAGCGGAAATTTAAAAAAAATTAAGAGAGGCTATATTGTAGAGCACCATGAGCTGTACATGTGTAATCAATTTCAAGTCAATCGGAGTCGGGTGACTTTTGTGGCGCCCCCTATGGGTTGATCGCGATAAGCTTCGATGGACATGCTACCACATGACTTCTGCACATACCCAGAAAGTTTCATGATGATAGGACCTACGGTTAAGGAGTTAGGGCCAACGTGTTATTAAGCCCCGCCCATTTGTGGCGCTCCCTATGGGTTGATCTCGATAAGCTTCGATGGACATGCAACCACATGACTTCTTCACACACCCAGCAAGTTTCATGATGACAGGACCTACGGTTAAGGAGTTAGGGCCAACGTGTTATTAAGCCCCGCCCATTTGTGGCGGCCCCTTTGGGTTAATCTCGATATGCTTCGATGGACATGCAACCACATGACTTCTGCACACACCCAGCAAGTTTCATGATGATAGGACCTACGGTTAAGGAGTTAGGGCCAACGTGTTATTAAGCCCCGCCCATTTGTGGCGCCCCCTTTGGGTTGATCTCGATATGCTTCGATGGACATGCAACCACATGACTTCTGCACATACCCAGCAAGTTTCATGATGATAGGACCTACAGTTAAGGAGTTAGGGCCAACGTGTTATTAAGCCCCGCCCATTTGTGGCGCCCCCTATGGGTTGTTCTCGATAAGCTTCGATGGACATGCAACCACATGACTTCTGCACATACCCAGCAAGTTTGATGATGATAGGACCTATGGTTAAGGAGTTATGGCCAATTTGTGGATAGGCCCCGCCCCTGTGGCGCCCCCTATGGGTAAATCGCGATAAGCTTTGAAGGACATGCTACCACATGACTTCTGCACATACCCAGCAAGTTTCATGATGATAGGACCTACGGTTAGGGAGTTATGGCCAATTTGTGGATAGGCCCCGCCCCTGTGGCGCCCCCTATGGGTTAATCGCGATAAGCTTCGAAGGGACATGCTACCACATGACTTCTGCACATACCCAGCAAGTTTGATGATGATAGGTCCTACGGTTAAGGAGTTATGGCCAACGTGTTATTAAGCCCAGCCCATTTGTGGCGCCCCCTATGGGTTAATCTCGATAAGCTTCCATGGACATGCTACCACATGACTTCTGCACATACCCAGCAAGTTTGATGATGATAGGACCTACGGTTAAGGAGTTATGGCCAACGTGTTATTATGCCCCGCCCCTGCGTAAACGTTTTGGTCAATGGCGGCCATGTTTTTCAAGTTGTCCTACTAATCTTTTACGGGTATGTTTATTGTAGTCCCCCGGGGCTTCACGAGAAATTTGGTGTTGATACAGTAAAATCTCCGAAAGTTGTGGATAACACGCTGTTTTTCAGTTTATGCTAATTAGCAGGAAATATTCCCAGAAGAATTTTTATGGTCCCAGAGGCTTTTTTGTAGAGCACCCTAACATACACCTGTGTGAGAAATTTCAAGTCAATCGGAGTTACGGTGTGCGGGGCGTGGCCTCTCAAAGTTCTTTCAGTCGGGACTTCATAACAGCGCCCCCTAGCGGAAATTCAAAAAACTGTATAATAGCACACCTCGCGGGGTGGGGACGCACGTTGTGTGAAATTTTTGCGTTTCTACGTGCAACGGTGTGGGAGGAGAAGCGGCTAGAAAATGTGAGGAAGAAGTCAGAAGAAGAAGTAAGAACTAGAAAATCCCGCGGAGATTTTGAAAGTACGGGTCGCCCTGCGCAGGTCGCCAATCCTCGCGTCGGCGGCGCCCCGCCCTTCGGCCGGGCCCGAAAGCTTCTGCGTACCTCCGCTGTGCGGGGCGCGGCCTCTCAAACTTTCTTCAGTCGGGGATTAATAACAGCGCCCCCTAGCGGAAATTAGAAAAAAATTCCTTGAGGCTAAATTGTAGAGCACCTTGAGCTGTACATGTGCAATCAATTTCAAGTCAATCGGAGTCGGGTGACTTTTGTGGCGCCCCCTATGGGTTGATCGCGATAAGCTTCGATGGACATGCAACCACATGACTTCTGCACATACCCAGAAAGTTTCATGATGATAGGACCTACGGTTAAGGAGTTAGGGCCAACGTGTTATTAAGCCCCGCCCATTTGTGGCGCTCCCTATGGGTTGATCTCGATAAGCTTCGATGGACATGCAACCACATGACTTCTGCACATACCCAGAAAGTTTCATGATGATTGGACCTACGGTTAAGGAGTTAGGGCCAACTTGTTATTAAGCCCCGCCCATTTGTGGCGCTCCCTATGGGTTGATCTCGATAAGCTTCGATGGACATGCAACCACATGACTTCTTCACACACCCAGCAAGTTTCATGATGATAGGACCTACGGTTAAGGAGTTAGGGCCAACGTGTTATTAAGCCCCGCCCATTTGTGGCGCCCCCTTTGGGTTAATCTCGATAAGCTTCGATGGACATGCAACCACATGACTTCTTCACACACCCAGCAAGTTTCATGATGATAGGACCTATGGTTAAGGAGTTATGGCCAATTTGTGGATAGGCCCCGCGCCTGTGGCGCCCCCTTTGGGTTAATCGCGATAAGCCCTGAGGGACATGCCACCACATGTCTTCTGCACATACCCAGCAAGTTTGATGATGATAGGACCTATGGTTAAGGAGTTACAGCCAATTTGTGGATAGGCCCCGCCCCTGTGGCGCCCCCTATGGGTAAATCGCGATAAGCTTCAAAGGCACATGCTACCACATGACTTCTGCACATACCCAGCAAGTTTGATGATGATAGGACCTATGGTTAAGGAGTTACAGCCAATTTGTGGATAGGCCCCGCCCCTGTGGCGCCCCCTATGGGTTAATCTCGATAAGCCCTGAGGGACATGCCACCACATGTCTTCTGCACATACCCAGCAAGTTTGATGATGATAGGACCTATGGTTAAGGAGTTACAGCCAATTTGTGGATAGGCCCCGCCCCTGTGGCGCCCCCTATGGGTTAATCTCGATAAGCCCTGAGGGACATGCCACCACATGTCTTCTGCACATACCCAGCAAGTTTGATGATGATAGGACCTATGGTTAAGGAGTTACAGCCAATTTGTGGATAGGCCCCGCCCCTGTGGCGCCCCCTATGGGTAAATCGCGATAAGCTTCAAAGGCACATGCTACCACATGACTTCTGCACATACCCAGCAAGTTTGATGATGATAGGACCTATGGTTAAGGAGTTATGGCCAACGTGTTATTAAGCCCCGCCCCTGTGGCGCCCCCTATGGGTTGATCGCGATAAGCTTCGATGGACATGCAACCACATGACTTCTGCACACACCCAGAAAGTTTCATGATGATAGGACCTACGGTTAAGGAGTTAGGCCCAACGTGTTATTAAGCCCCGCCCATTTGTGGCGCTCCCTATGGGTTTATCTCGATAAGCTTCGATGGACATGCAACCACATGACTTCTGTACACACCCAGCAAGTTTGATGATGATAGGACCTATGGTTAAGGAGTTAGGGCCAACGTGTTATTAAGCCCCGCCCATTTGTGGCGCCCCCTTTGGGTTGATCTCGATATGCTTCGATGGACATGCAACCACATGACTTCTGCACATACCCAGCAAGTTTCATGATGATAGGACCTACGGTTAAGGAGTTATGGCCAACGTGTTATTATGCCCCACCCCTGCGTAAACGTTTTGGTCAATGGCGGCCATGTTTTTCAAGTTGTCCTACAAATCTTTTACGGGTATGTTTATTGTAGTCCCCCGGGGCTTCACGAGAAATTTGGTGTTGATACAGTAAAATCTCCGAAAGTTGTGGATAACACGCTGTTTTTCAGTTTATGCTAATAAGCAGGAAATATTCCCAGAAGAATTTTTATGGTCCCAGAGGCTTTTTTGTAGAGCACCCTAACATACACCTGTGTGAGAAATTTCAAGTCAATCGGAGTTACGGTGTGCGGGGCGTGGCCTCTCAAAGTTCTTTCAGTCGGGACTTCATAACAGCGCCCCCTAGCGGAAATTCAAAAAACTGTATAATAGCACACCCCGCGGGGTGGGGACGCACGTTGTGTGAAATTTTTGCGTTTCTACGTGCAACGGTGTGGGAGGAGAAGCGGCTAGAAAATGTGAGGAAGAAGTCAGAAGAAGAAGTAAGAAGTAAGAATAAGTATGGTGGAGAGTAATAATTACGGGTCCCCAGTTACACTGGGGACCCGTACTTAATAAGTATGGTGGAGAGTAATAATTACGGGTCCCCAGTTACGGGTCCCCAGTGTAACTGGGGACCCGTACTTAATAATTATATGTTCTGTGTTCTTGGTTTTGGTTAAAGGATATAACACGTCACACAAGTGGGTTTGTCTCAGGTTTATAGTGTCGAAGATAAATTTATAAAGACAAATTAAAATTAAAATGTATTTAAAGTTATACTGGAGAGTATATTTATTGTTAATTAATTATTAATACTCAAATAAAACAAAATAAATACTGGTGCTTCACTAAAAGGGGGAGATGTAGTGATATGCGTAGGAACCTGTAAGGAGGTTGGGGAAGGTTTAGGGGTGAACACCTGTAACATAAACAAGCATGTAATAAAGTACCCCAGGGCTACACCGGCAACACGTGTGTCTCCGTCTATTACAGTTTTTACCTAATGCTTAAAAACTAAAAGTGGTTGCTATGCCCAAGGCATCACAACCTCTAACTTTGGTGACCAAAGCACAAGCACCAACCCTACAAACACAATAAGTGCTTTGCACTGTGTTTGAAATTCTCCAAGACACTTCTTGCAAAACACTACACACTGTTTTTCACATAAGACACATTGTTCAAAAATTACATCTCCTGCAATCACTGGGAAAACACATCTATTTAAAATACAAAACAACTAAAATTGGAAAAGCACGCAGACTCACACACATGAAAAATAAAAAAATAAAGCTAATACTAGAAAATCCCGCGGAGATTTTGAAAGTACGGGTCGCCCTGCGCAGGTCGCCAATCCCCGCGTCGGCGGCGCCCCGCCCTTCGGCCGGGCCCGAATGCTTCTGCGTACCTCCGCTGTGCGGGGCGTGGCCTCTAAAACTTTCTTCAGTCGGGGCTTCATAACAGCGCCCCCTAGCGGAAATTTAAAAAAAATTCAGAGAGGCCATATTGTAGAGCACCATGAGCTGTACATGTGTAATCAATTTCAAGTCAATCGGAGTCGGGTGACTTTTGTGGCGCCCCCTATGGGTTAATCGCGATAAGCTTCGAGGGACATGCTACCACATGACTTCTGCACATACCCAGAAAGTTTCATGATGATAGGACCTACGGTTAAGGAGTTAGGGCCAACGTGTTATTAAGCCCCGCCATTTGTGGCGCCCCCTATGGGTTAATCTCGATAAGCTTCGAAGGACATGCTACTACATGACTTCTGCACATACCCAGCAAGTTTCATGATGATAGGACCTATGGTTAAGGAGTTAGGGCCAACGTGTTATTATGCCCCGCCCATTTGTGGCGCCCCCTATGGGTTAATCGCGATAAGCTTCAAAGGACATACTACCACATGACTTCTGCACATACCCAGCAAGTTTGATGATGATAGGACCTACGGTTAAGGAGTTAGGGCCAACGTGTTATTAAGCCCCACCCATTTGTGGCGCCCCCTATAGGTTGATCTCGATGAGCTTCGATGGACATGCTACCACATGACTTCTGCACATACCCAGCAAGTTTGATGATGATAGGACCTACGGTTAAGGAGTTATGGCCAACGTGTTATTATGCCCCGCCCCTGCGTAAACGTTTTGGTCAATGGCGGCCATGTTTTTCAAGTTGTCCTACTAATCTTTTACGGGTATGTTTATTGTAGTCCCCCGGGGCTTCACGAGAAATTTGGTGTTGATACAGTCAAATTTTAGAAAGTTGTGGGTAACACGCTGTTTTTCAGTTTATGCTAATTAGCCGAAAATATTTCCAGGTTGACTTTTATGGTCCAAGAGGCTTTTTTGTAGAGCACCCTAACATACACCTGTGTGAGAAATTTCAAGTCAATCGGAGTTACGGTGAGCGGGGCGTGGCCTCTCAAAGTTCTTTCGGTCGGGACTTCATAACAGCGCCCCCTAGCGGAAATTCAAAAAACTGTATAATAGCACACTCCGCGGGGTGGGGACGCACGTTGTGTGAAATTTTTGCGTTCCTACGTGCAACGGTGTGGGAGGAGAAGCGGCTACAAATTTGAGGCAGAATAAAAAGAAGTCAGAAGAAGATAAAGTATGGTGGAGAGTAATAATTACGGGTCCCCAGTTACACTGGGGACCCGTACTTAATAATACCAATCAGTGTGAGCCTTAGCATTACAAATATACCTCAGGTGAGCTCAGCTCCTTTGTGAGACAGTAAGAGTCAGGGGAAGAGGACAAGAGAGAGCGGCAGGAGGACGATGACAAAGGAGACAACAGACGGAGACAGGGTCAATAGTGGACTATGTTACAGATCATGGCCTAACAATATAGGAGCCTGGGCAGATAGTCCAGCACAACAACACAATAGCTCCATAATTACGACATTTAGACTGCAGTGTTTCCCCTAGATTTTTTTTTAGGCCCGGTGGTAAGAGCTGATAAAGAGTATGTGCGCCGCGTGCGTACCAAATTTCTACAAGAAATTGACCAAAACAACCCCATTTGGGATGAGCCTCTTTTGACAGCCCGTTAAACATGAGGGCATAGGGTTATGCTTTCACATTCAGTACGTTTGTACATGTGGTATTTCTCACAGGATTTTTAGATCCTGCTGGGTGAGAATGGACCTTCTAGTGGGGTCTGGGGGCATGCCTATCATTTTTAAAGTTAAATGCATCAATCTGGTGCACTTTGAGAGGCAAAATCTGATTAATTCTGTGCTCTGTAAACAACTGTCATATGTAATAATTTGGAGACACAAGCTATGTAAACTATTAAAGAAAAACACATGGATTTCAATAAAAAACAATAAACACTAAGATCTAATATAGACAGGTCCTGTCTAGTAGGCCTACAAATTTTTGGAATAATCTGAATCACCTCACCTTGAAGCTAGCCTATTGAAACATTTTTTTAGGCTATTTTTTTAATGCAAATAGCCTTGTTGAAAATAAATGAATTAATATACACATCATGATTAGCCTATCAACTTGTGTGCTACATAAGGCAAATTCCCTATTCCGACCATTATATTTCATCTAGCCTATTTCTCAATTTAATGCTTTTCTGAGAATGTCAAAGGCAGTAGCAGTGTGGCACTTCTGTAAACTAACTGAAACGAGTGCATGACGTTTTTTTCAGCGCTGTCTCTGCTGTTGATACAGATTGGTTGTGTTGCCACGGCGACGTAGCGATTTTAACTTTCTAAGTTTTGCTCAGCACTTTTTCCTGTTCAACGTCCCTGTTACTGAGTCCTTAATATGTCCATATAGCAGGCGCTGGTTTTATTTTTGCCACTAGTTCAGCGTTTGCTTGCTAGTCATGCTCCTGCTCATTGGCTTCCGTGTTTAACAAGTGCGCACCGAATGTACACGCGCATTGCGCCCGCCGTGCGCAGACACACACACACACACACACACACACACACAGATCAGCTGATGGGATGATCAAACGAGTGGTTGTAAAGACAGGCGCACACGAGTGGTAGACCGACAGTGCCGCGCAGACGCTCGCAAATGATTATTACGGAATCAATGAATTTTTAATTTTGTATTTTTTTTTATTCAGTCTGCTATTGGCCTGGCGGGGGTCCCGTTGGCCTGTATAATGGTAGGGGAAACACTGGACTGGATATCAGGAATATTTTTGCTGTTGCTTCTCAAAGAATGACATTGCATGTGATGTCGATGAGGCAATGTGGCCAAATGCAAAAGCGAGGCGGTATCCATAAAAGGATTCATAATCCACCCACCCCATTCCGTACAATTTTTTTTTTATTTTACTGTAATTGTTTCAGAGTTCATAGTGACACACTGAATTGCTTGTTGAACTGCGATCCTACCTATTTGTTGTGTGTTTTTCTTTTGTTGGCCAAAACCATGAAATTGCAATATAAACTTTTTTTCAGAAGCTTTTCTATATTTTTTTTCATGTGTCTAATTGAAAATATAGTGGATCAATCTTTCCAAAAAATTCTGCAAGAGGTTGGATACGGCACGCAAGGCAATATTTCCCCCGTTGCTTGGCAAGGGAGGACATGCCTGTGACGTGGATGAGGTGATGTGGCTAGATGGCCAACAGGAGACAGGATCCATAGCCTAAATGTCTTCCAATCATTCCCCTACAACACTATGTTTTGTAGAACATTCTAGTTGTACCATTTCTTGTGTGTCTTTGTGTTTTTTTTTACTTTTGCAAAAACCTGAAATGGCAAAATAAAATAAAAAATCTGAAGCGTTTACATTTTGTTTTCATGTGTCACAAAAAAATCTGTATGAGACTTTTAAAGTAAAAAACCATCAAAAGTACTGAATACAGCTGTGTTTTGCATAAAGCACATCTGTGTTGTTGCTGCTAGGAAAGAGTAATTCAAAAGTGCATGTGTGTATTGTTTGGATGCTAAAAACAGTTTTGAAATGGGATTGTTAGGTTTTGATTCAAGAGTTTTATTTTGCCGTATAAGTTAGAAGTTTATCTCCATGTGCTGTGTCATATTCAGCCTGTGTGTTAAGTTTTGACACAGTGGGCCAAAGTCTGCAACATGTGTGTAAGCATTAGGTAAAAACTGTAAACCTCCACAGTATATAATTGATCCTGTTACAGAAACCAGTTTGAAATAACCTGACCATTCCTTGAAGCGGTAAAGATTCTCCAAGAATTGTGTTCTAGTGACAGTATTAAAGAACTGTGAGAGGGCCTCCAGCCTCTAAAGACAAGACGATGGAAACATACCAACATCCTTTTACACAACAATCACAAAAATATCAATATACATTCAGGCTTGATTGAAATATTGAAAGCATAGTAATAAGGACAGCATAGTCAGTCCTCCCAAAGGTCAGTCCTCTTAAAGCTTCATAATGGTGCAAATATCAGCATGACTTTTAAACAGCCCCCACCCAACAGCAGGGGATTATTACTGGAACTGTTCCCTCTCCAAGTGTGTGTGTGTGTGTGTGTGTGTGTGTGTGTGTGTGTGTGTGTGTGTACTCACCATTGAAGACGACCTGTCCCATTTCCAGCTCTTGGTCCATTTGGATGTTGTATTCCTTGTGAGTGAAGCCCCTTGTGCATGGAATAGACTCCTGTTTGCTTAACAACAGACCCTCAGCCTCTCCGCCCAGAACAACAACCTGAAAGAAGAAATAAAAGTGAATAGAAGTATATTCAAAACAAGCCCCAACCTCAGCGATTTTTACCGGCATCCAATAAGGAAGTGACCTACAACTGTAGTAACCAGAAAGTGCCACTGGGGGTGGCGCCAAGACGAGCAGTTTTTCTTTGACTCACTTGTTACATAGGCCGTTTTCAAAGTCTTATTAAACCTATTTACAGCCTGGGCCACAAAACCATTTTAGTCTGTATGTTTAGGTCATATCTCCATGACAACACTGAGGGGGGTGAATATTTTTGGCCCACGCTAGTTTTTATTCTTTTGGAGGTTAAAATGTATTGGCGCGATCTCTTGAGTGACAGCTCTCCGCCCGTTGTCCCTCACTTTGCCTCGGAGGTATAAGTCAGCTATCTCCCTCCCCCCGACGTGATGTCGATTCCCCTTTTCGGCAAGAGGAGTGAGGCAGAGTAAAAATCTCACAAGATGGCGACGTGCACAAACCAGGATTATTGGATGCCGTGTGAATAACTGAGGTCAGCCCGGATGCTACATCCATATTATTTACTATCTATGATTCAAAAGCAGGTGTTCTTATCCGACTTCGCTTGTCCGTTAATGTGCCGATTTGTGTGCAAAGTAGATCGGATAAAGGTGTTTACATGCATTTTACAAGTCCTACTGAAGTCTTATTCGTTTATTTACCCGATTATGAGTCTGCATGTAAACGCACTGAGTGATTTCACAGTACGCAGTGTCTAAATAAGGTTTGTTGTCTAAACATGTAACAGTCAAGCAGATAAAAAGCTGTGTGTTAAAGTATAAACAGACTGCAGTTCAGCGGCAGTTCAAACCAGGAGAGCATTATTAATCAGCATGAGAAGCAGCAACAAACTGGGTCAATTCATTTGGATGATAATGAGTGTCTAGACTGTCTGTCTGTCTGAGCCTGAGCACAACATGAACCCCCCTCCACATCCTGCCACACACACATACCATGCGCACACAGGGGCAAATATTCCTGCTTTTGTTACTGTGCGTGTGTGTGGGTGGTTCTTCTGTAATCAAAGTAATGAAGCAAAGAGGGGTGTTGTGATTTGCTTTCAATTAAGCAAAAAAATGTAATGCTTTTTCTAGTCACCCCTGTAACTCTGATTCTCTGAACACTGATTTGAATAATCATTACCCTCAGAGCATGTGAACAAAATTGTGGAATTCGGTCAACCATGTTCTCATTTGTTGGAAACCACTGAGCATTTTTCCAGTTTATTGCTAAGCCCCAACCTTTGCAAAGTTTAGGTGTTTGGAGTTTTGCCCTTTTATGGTACATTGGTGTATCACCATCCTGCAAGGATTTAGAGCAAATTTGGTGTTGAAACAATCTTAATCCAAAAAGGTGACCAGGTTCCACGTGTCTAGCCTATATTTAACTAATGGATTAATCAATTGACAGAAAAGTTGCCCGCGCCCCTTACCTTGGGACAAAATAGACACATTTCACTGGTGCCATTTTCATCAACGTGTATACGTAGATGCTACTTCTCCCGTTTTATATAATTTTAAATTAAACACTCGATCGTGATTATCGCAGTTTTTTGGACATCTTCAACCAGTCTGTTTCTATTCGATCTATTACAGTGGCGGGCCGTGCCTTTTACACCTAGGCCTTCAGAGCCATCATTTCGAAAATCAAAACGCTTAATAAATAAATAAATAACTTCACAATGACGTCTCGGCTATTAACCACCCGATTGCAGCAGTTACAGTAACCTTTAACGAGTGTAATACAATTACAGTACACTAATGACACTAAACATGTTGACTAAACCATCAAGACCATAGGCCAACTAATATTACACACTACACAGCTTGACAAGATGCTGCATCACGAAAAGACCCCATGTAGTCTAAATCATGACATAACCAAATAATCAAGAAACAAATTCAAAACAGCCACAAGTCACTAGCAACTACCGGTCAAGGCAAATGTCAAACACACACACACACACACACACACAGATTCCAGCTTAATCACAGACCCTGCGCCAGGATGAAAACTACCTGTCAGATCTTCTGTCTATCATTTTAGTTTACATTTTTAGAGCGCTGGACAGCTCAGCAGCAAAGAAAAACAAACATTATTTGCATGTTTTAATAGGTTTTAAGACGGAAAATTATGCTGGGAAGCAGCGCACTACTAGCGGGTCATACCATGGAGAATGAATAGCAGAACGGCACTGGCAGCAGACGTAGCGCGTCCTGTGGTCACCGCTCCTAGTAAACACCGGTTAGAAAACTCAGCATAGCACCACACACCGCAGCGATCGCGGTTGCAAGTAGGCTAGCAGACATATCCAGCAATACAATTAGCAATGAGCAGAGGTGGAAAGAGTACAAAAATATTCTACTCAAGTAAAAGTATGATTACTTGGATGAAATTTTACTTAAGTAAAAGTAAAAGTACTGGTCTAAAAATCTACTGAAGTAAAAGTGAAAAAGTAGCTGATTTAAAATGTACTTAAAGTACAAGTTACTAGTTACTTTTTAACAGCGGGAGGGGGCAGGGGTCTCTTCAGTGTAGGGCATAGGCTATATATAGACAAGGGGATATACATCTCAAACTAGTTTTGTTTAATTAATGCAACACTTTTACAAATTAAAGTGCACAAATTAAACAAATCATGTCACCACACATGTATGGATGTATACTGTGTCATTATACTTTAGATTAGCAAACATGGAGCAAATAGTCTGTTAATGTGGGAATTTAACCGGTCTACAGACCTAAACAGACTGCAGCTGCAGTTCTAACAATGTAATTGTGTATAATTGTTCTAAACCATGGACATTGCAAGGTTAGGCTGCTCGATTTTGACAAGAATCATAATCTTGATTATTTTGATTGACATTGTAATCACAACTAGAAAATCCCGCGGAGATTTTGAAAGTACGGGCCGCCCGTGCAAATCGGCGAAGAAAAAAAATCACGGCCGACCCCCGTGGTCCGAGAGGCTTTATCGTAGAGCAACACGAGCTGTGCATGTCTGACAAATGATGAGTCAATCTGAGTCAGGGGGAAAGGGGCGTGGCCTGTCAAACATTGCATCGGTGAATGACGGTCTTCGCATTTGTGGCGCCCCCTATGGGTTGACCTCGACAAGCCTAGAGGGCCACGCTACCACATGTCTTCTGCACGTATACTGCAAGTTTCATGATGATAGGACCTATGGTCAATGAGTTATGGCCAATTTGTAATTAAGCCCCGCCCTTGCGTAAACGTTTTAGTCAATGGCGGCCATGTTTTCCAAGCTATCCTACTAATATTTTTGGGAGACGTGCGTCATAGTCCCCCGGGGCTTCGTGTGACATTTGGTGTTGATAGAGTAAAACGTTAAAAAGTTGTGGATAAAACCCTGTTTTTCAGTTTATGCTAATTAGCCGAAAGTATTTCCAGGTTGACTCTTATGGTCCAAGAGGCTTTTTTGTAGAGCACCCTAAAATACACCGGTGTGAGAAAGTTCAAGTCAATCGGACTTACGGTGTGCGGGGCGCGGCCTCTCAAACTTTCTTCAGTCGGGGATTAATAACAGCGCCCCCTAGCGGAAATTAGAAAAAAATTCCTTGAGGCTAAATTGTAGAGCACCATGAGCTGTACATGTGCAATCAATTTCAAGTCAATCGGAGTCAGGTGACTTTTGTGGCGCCCCCTATGGGTTAATCGCGATAAGCTTCGAGGGACATGCTACCACATGACTTCTGCACATACCCAGCAAGTTTGATGATGATAGGACCTACGGTTAAGGAGTTATGGCCAATTTGTGGATAGGCCCCGCCCCTGTGGCGCCCCCTATGGGTTAATCGCGATAAGCTTCGAGGGTCATGCTACCACATGACTTCTGCACATACCCAGCAAGTTTGATGATGATAGGACCTATGGTTAAGGAGTTATGGCCAATTTGTGGATAGGCCCCGCCCCTGTGGCGCCCCCTATGGGTTAATCGCGATAAGCTTCGAGGGACATGTGTTAGAATTCTAATTTCCAATAATTAATGAAGTATATACCCCCATTCATTAATGCATTTACTCTTCTGTAACTTGTATAATCTAACTAACAATTGAGCACATAGATAGTATGTTATGTAGAAAGTCGTAAAACTCTATACGTCGTTAACAACTCCTGTTTGCTGGAAAGAACAGAGAACACAGTATTGTAGAAATTCTCTATGCAGTTCCCAAAACATTGAGGCCAAAGATGTATCCTTTTCCCCACAAAGGGCCTCTGTAGAACTCCATAACAAGTTAGCAGCAGATAGGATACATTATTCCATCAAGGACATCGGCAAGATAGCGTAGGACTTCCGCATTGGGCAGGTTCTTCAGCCAGGAGCCAGAAGATTGGATGATTTTTGATGAATGACAAGCTAAACCATCCAATAAACATGTATAACTGAACTGTTAAAATATCAACTGCAGTCCGGAAACTTCACTTCTTTTTGCTGCTCGTTGTCTACCTGACTACTGCATAAGCTGTAACCTGCTGACATCACTTTTTCATTAAACAATCCATTGTGAATTTTTATCCTCGTCTCCTCCAACATTTTTGCATCCTTTCTTCCTCTTAAGAAACGAACACGTGTATAATAATAGTTTTATTACATGCTACCACATGACTTCTGCACATACCCAGCAAGTTTCATGATGATAGGACCTATGGTTAGGGAGTTATGGCCAATTTGTGGATAGGCCCCGCCCCTGTGGCGCCCCCTATGGGTTAATCGCGATAAGCTTCGAAGGGACATGCTACCACATGACTTCTGCACATACCCAGCAAGTTTCATGATGATAAGACCTATGGTTAAGGAGTTATGGCCAACGTGTTATTAAGCCCCGCCCATTTGTGGCGCCCCCTATGGGTTAATCTCGATAAGCTTCGATGGACATGCTACCACATGACTTCTGCACATACCCAGCAAGTTTCATGATGATAGGACCTATGGTTAAGGAGTTATGGCCAACGTGTTATTAAGCCCCGCCCCTGCGTAAACTATTTGGTCAATGGCGGCCATGTTTTTCAAGTTGTCCAACTAATCTTTTACGGGTATGTTTATTGTAGTCCCCCGGGGCTTCACGAGAAATTTGGTGTCGATACAGTCAAATTTCAGAAAGTTGTGGACAACACGCTGTTTTTCGCTTTATGCTAATTAGCGGGAAATATTCCCTGAAGACTTTTTATGGTCCCAGAGGCTTTTTTGTAGAGCACCCTAACATACACCTGTGTGAGAAATTTCAAGTCAATCGGAGTTACGGTGTGCAGGGCGTGGCCTCTCAAAATTCTTTCAGTCGGGACTTCATAACAGCGCCCCCTAGCGGAAATTCAAAAAACTGTATAATAGCACACCCCGCGGGGTGGGGACGCACGTTGTGTAAAATTTGTGCATGTCTGCGTGAAACGGTGTGGGAGGAGAAGCAGCTAGAAATTTGAGGCAGAATAAGAAGAAGTCAGAAGAATAAGTATGGTGGAGAGTAATAATTACGGGTCCTCTGTAAACAGAGGACCCGTAGGACCCGTACTTAATTACGGGTCCTCTGTAAACAGAGGACCCGTGCTTAATAAGTATGGTGGAGAGTAATAATTACGGGTCCTCTGTAAACAGAGGACCCGTACTTAATTATTATAGACAATTATTAATTGATTTAAGAACTGCAACATGCACTTATTTAACATTTGAAACCATGACTTTTGACTTTAAACATATCCTAATTGAACTGAAAACAAGGAAAATGCAAATAGCCTAAGTAAAACATATTTTTAATAATTAAATAAAATAAGTGTCAAAATCAAAATAAACCGTTGCAAATGTTGTTGATAGGGCATGTCTTTTGCTAGCAGGAATGTGAGGGCATATTTTATTTGTAGCCTATCTCATGGAGCTGGCTGGATAAGCAAGTTGCATTGTAGGCTACAGTGTTCTTAATTGATGACTGTTGTGGTGGCAAGAGTCAAGGAGCTTTAAACTTCCAGTGTTTTTTATTCCTTTAATGCTTGGTCATAGACCACTTGGATTTGACTTAAAGTGAGTAAACTAATTGGTCGTGATGTTTTGAGGTGCAGCTGGGTCCTATATGCCTTTTTTTCTCTCTCTCTCATGGTCGCGCATGTCATCTGACTCGCGTGTCCGCGTGTAACATATCTTGCACACTATTTTAGTCTATTAGTTTTACCTTTCTTCTCGACCAAAGGCTGACTTTCTGCCTTCTTCTAGAAGTGTTTCAAAGCTCCCGGCAACACGAAACGTCTCCATCCTACTCTGCACTGTTAAGCTGAAAGCTAAACTAGCCTATCAGGTGAGGGAGGGGCCGATCGCACGGCTGGATGAAAGGTTTGCTGCATTTAAAAGCCTTCACGTGCGGTGCAATGATAGTTTAACTAGGATTATTTTGTTTTAATGATAAAGGGAAGCAATGTTTGTTGTTATCGTTTAGTTACATTGTGTTCTCTCCTCCTGTCGATCATTCACTGTGTTAGTTTCCGGTATTGTGCCGTAAAAATAAAAGCCCCCCGCAATATTTTTTATCTCCTTTCCTTATCTATTTTTTTACTCAGTAACGCAGGTGATATAAAATGTAGCGAAGTACAACACTTCAAAATAAAGATACTCAAAGTAAAAGTAAAAGTATAGATTTTAAAAATCACTTAAAAAATTAAAGTACACGAAAAAACTACTCAATTACAGGAACGCGAGTAAATGTAATTCGCTACTTTACACCCCTGGCAATGAGCCAACTATGGGCCTACCTTTCATAAATTGCTGCCTGATTGGAAGTGTTGCACAGATCCTCTATCCATCTGGGTCAGAGCGGCTAGCTGTGGTGTTGTTCGACCCAGCCATGTCCAGCTTTTCTTAAAAGGTCCTTTTCTCAATAAAAAACTTCCCCAGTAAGTTGGCCATTAAATCCACTCCTTCTGCTCTGTAATCCACTTTGTGGTTTGACAAAGTCTCATCTAAAGGATCTAATCAAAAATAGAAGAGATCTAACATAGCCTAGGCCTACTGCCTTCTATCCATGGACAGTAGGCTAATGTCGGCTAGCTAGCGGTAGTTCAAGTAGGCTACTTTCCCTCCGGATTGCGATTGCGACAAGGCCAGCTAGAAGGCCTAGCAGTGTAAAAGGATATGCCCAACTCGGAAAACTAGAAATCTGATTGGTTAATGAACATGTCAATCACAAGATCGTTCCCATTAGCGTCAACACAGAGGGGATTCTCTCGGAATTCTGAAGGCCTTGGCCAGATATTTTTTTACCCGGAGACAGAGCAGGGAAATAATCTGATTGGATAAGAGCTCTAATATATGGCAGCACACCGGAGGCAGCGCAGCCAAAGGAAACACAATTCAATTACGTATTTAGACTTGCGTGAACAAACTATTTAAAATAGATAGAATTAATGAAAACGTTTTATATATTAAAATTTATAAATGATATATTTAATAGAAAATATAATAATTCACTAATAATATATAATTTCGTTTTTCTGAAAGTCTTTAGGCCAGTACAGAAGGCTTTGCTGGCCCTGACGGCCCGCCACTGATCTATTATTTGAGGAAATATTATTGAGGAAGAAAAGGGCAGGTTCTTTCTGAGAAAGACCATTCAATTGTATGTTATGTAAATCATTGATTCTTGAGAACCGGGACAAAAGACTGTCTTCCATATGTAACTGCTGTTATGTTAATATATTCATTTGAACCAGGTAAAAGCATTTTTAGAGGACAATTGTTCTTGTTAGTTTGTTTTGCTGTTTTTCCCCACACACCATGTGTCAGCTCAGGTTTGCTAATAAAAGATATTCCAGTGAGAAGCAACAAAACAACGCCCAGTGTTGTTCATCCATTCATCTCTAAGTGTGCTGCTGATTTAATACAAATAATGACTGACTACTTAACATTGTTATTGATCACTTTCCAAAGCATGCTATATTTGGTCGGATTTCTTTTTCTTTTTAAAATTGCAAGACAAAAGAATGAACATTAGCCGGACAAAGCATGTACAACCCGAATTCTGAAAAAGTTTGGACGTTCTTAAAATTTGAATAAAACAGAATGTGATACTTTTCTAATCCTTTTGGACATGTATTCAATAAATAACAGAACAAATACATCATATATCTTTGTTTAAACTGATAAAAAAAAAATGTAAATAATAAACACAATTTTTTTATTTAAAAATGGCAACACGTTTAAAAAAAGTTGGGACAGGGGCTTTAAAAGATTGGTAAAGCTGTAGAATGTTAAAAATACCTGTTTGTTACATTACTCACATAAACATGTTAACTGGTAATAGGTGATGTAATGGCCATTTGTCCTCAATAAAACAGTAACCTGAAAATAAAGAAATCAAACAAAGCAACGTACCGTATTTTCCGCACTATAAGCCGCAGGTGTTATAATGTTTAATTACCATAATGTAAGAGTTTGTGCACAGGTTGCATATTTGCATAACGTACGTAAGTGTTACCATTTAGAGCAATAGTAGCTACTATGGATGGGCACGAGTGTTTTCGCTACTCGTGTGATCGCTTGCATTCCTCGAGGATCAATCGATTCCTCCATTTCACAAGTCAAACAAGGTTATCTTATCTTATTATATTATTTTTACCTTATAGACTCAAGAATACATGCAATTCCAGACACGGAAGACGCTCTGATTGAATTTACATCATATTTATTTGAGCTACCAAACATGAAAGAATGCCGGATTCCTCAACCTGAACAGCAGTCTGGTGGAGCTCGGACAGCTTCTCTTCTATGCGCTGGCAAATTAAATTTGCTGCGCCTCCGTTGAAGCTTTTTCAAAAAGACCAGAAATCTGGGCTCACGTTTCAATTGGTTCTATCTAATATGGGCGCGCCAGCAGGGACGTTGGAACTACTTTCTTAGGGGGGGTGCTGTAAATTGGCCGAGGTGCAGTGCTATCAGGCAAAGCAGTAGGCTACTGGTTAAAATTAGCAATCTATAACCGTGAAAAATAGCCTACTTATATAAAATAATTTGATTAGAATTAAGCTATTAAAACAAACTATAAAAGCAAATAACATTTAAGAATTTTCCAAAGTAGCCTTTTTAAAAAATATAATTCGTGAATTTGAAGGACATAGGTTTTGATTAAACATTGGGTTGTAACACTTTATAAGTGGGGGTCTGGGGGTACTCCCCCATAATTTTTTGAGCATTAAATGCTTAATTTCCTGCATTCTGGTGAATTTTTCCGCGATCTCCGTTAGTTTCAGTTTACAGCCGACAAAGTTACAATCACAACGACCGCATGGACAGCGTTAAAATAAAGCCTCTCATTCTTATTATCCTAAGGGCTTTGATCCAAATGATGAAATCTAAACATTACGGTGGTGCGTAAAAGGACAGTGCAGTTGGCAATCTCTCCTCAGCAGTTCAAGCCACAGTAAATGTCGATCGCACAGCCGATTCCTGCCTCTGACACGTTGACTCGCAACATAATGGGTCGAGGCTTTGCATTGGCTTTGGCGATTTCCCGTGCCTCCTTTTTCTCTCCACACAAAGCGTTCTCTCTCCCATTGCACACACGCATGCCCCGGCCGCTTCTGAGAGCACAGCCAGTGTTGGTTCCACCCGAAAAAATAAAATAAAATAAACACAACTTGGACACAGGCCCTGAAGCTGAATGACCGCTCTGGTAACGGGCATTATGACCTTACGAAGTGTTACTATGTTCACCTTTAGGCCTTCTGATGCATTTGCGCTCACCGGCCGGCGGGGACACACTTCTTATCAGCGGTAACTTGGCACGATACCGGGCGGCACGCACCTCGGAGGAGCAGGTGCGCAGGTGAACTTTGGATCCTGTCAGCGCGTCTCTCTCTCTCTCTCTCTCTCTCTCTCTCTCTCTCTCTCTCTCTCTCTCTCTCTTCCCATTTTATATTATATTTGTAATATAGCCTATACAGTATATAGCCTATATAAGCTATATATATTATTGTGTAGATATATAGGCTCTGTCAAGTTGATGTGAGGGAGCAGGAGATGGGAAAGAGAGGACATAGGCTATGAGATTGTTTACAGAGCAATCGCGGGAGCACAGGGCAAAGTGTAGGGGGGCGGAGAGGGGGTGCAGGCGGTGGTGAGGGGGGGTGCGGCCGCACCCCCCGCACCCCTACTTCCAACGTCCCTGCGCGCCAGAGCACTTTGTATGGTACTCTGGGGCGGACGTAACCGGATGACGACAGTGACGTGCATGCGATGTCGAAGCTGTGATAGTAAACATCTAAGATGGCTGCGGATATGTTGTGTGAGTTTGAGACTGCTTTGGCCTCGACCCTTTACGATTTCGAAGACGGCACTGAAATCTTTCATTAGTAAGTGGAATGTTCTGTTTTGCCAACCGACCACGGCAAACGTTTAATTTAACAGTTTAACAGCTGTTCGCTAAACGAACGGGGCTTACGTCACCTTGTGCATCGCTCTGATTGGTTGTAGTGCTATCCAACTGCGTGCAGTGGCATTTGAAATGCACGAGTAGGAGCCGCCCCTTGAGTTGGAAATTACTATTGATCGTGGCCAGACCCTCTATCGTTCAAGATACCAGGGTCTGGATTTCCGAGCTAGTCAGATTTTGTATTACAAGATAAACACAAATGGTTTGAACCATGCGATTGGAAGCACAGACTGCATACAGTGGAATTCGTTGACAGAACTTATTACATGGCACTTTGAAAATCCTATGTAAATCACGGCATTCTACAGATCTGTTATTTCCAGCAAGACAGACCTCTGTCAAGGGTATAATGACCGTTGCTAAGGACCTACGTCATAGTTTTGATGGCTAGACGTCCACAAACAGGGCTACTACTCATTCAGAAAACAATGGAATACTTTTTCGACATGACTTTGCATGTATCAGGAGAGTAGGGAACACAGGAGTCATGGTTAATATCCGACAGGAATCCAGTCAAGATAACGTGAGTACGTTTGGCCGCATATTGACAGTTAGCCTATACAGTAACTTCAGGCTGCAGCCCGTTAGTCGTTAAAGTTAACCCACCGCCACAGCTGCATCTTCCATATTGCCGCGAGTGGGGATTGAGGAAGTAACGTCGCCTGCTAACTTCCTGCTATTTCAAAATAAAAGCCAACTCACATTTGTCTAGTTAAATGCTCATGTTAAGCCATTGAAATGCTTTTAATCTGAAGTTTGCAGCCCCGAGACACAAGAAACAAAAATAACAATAATGGCGAGACAAAATAGCCTTATAACATTTCGTGTCCTCTCGTTTTTGCCAATGAACATGAATAGATATTTTAGCAGAGTTTTTGTTTTTGTAAACCACATTGTCCCGTTTTTATTAGTCAACGATAAAGCATTATATATTTGATTATAGTCTTCGTCACATGACCACCATTTACATAAAGGTTTGTTGACAACGATATTTTGTCATACATTTTCGTTGACAAAAACAACACTACAACTGAATAGCTCCAACAGGTGATATTATCATGGATGGATATAAAGGGGCATCCTGTAAAGATTCAGTCTGCACAAGCAATAACGAGGTCAGGCTCACCACTTTGTGAAGAACTGCAGAGGAAAACAGTCTAACTGTTTAAAAACAACATTCCTGCAAATAATTTAAGGATTCCACCATCTACAATATATAATATAATTAAAATATTTAGAGAATCAGAAGACATTTCTGCACATAAGGTGCAAGGTTTTGTGGCCACAGATGTGTGCTGTGTGTTTCTTCCTCCTGTGTCTGCCACTCCCCCTGTCTTTCTCTGGTCACACCAGGTCTTCACCTGCAATCAACTCCTATTCATACACTCCTGCCCTGCATTCCAATACCCATACTATCTACTATTTAGTATGGTAGAATTTTCTTTTAGGATGTCCCGATTCTTGTGGCCAGATTTAAGATGGTTAGAAAGATCCGGATGTCTACTACATACTAACAGCATCCTATTTGGCAGATTTTGACCCATAATCCAGTGCACACCTGAAGTGATGTCACATCAACGGACCCTCTATATGAAAATAAATGGGGCTATAAAAGCAAGAGGCAAGATGAAGGCGCAATGTTATGATGAAATAAATAAGTAAACGTATGTCCCAATTGTATGCCTACTGCATCCTAACTACAGTAGATTATTTTTATTTATTTTATTTATTTAACCTTTATTTATACTCGAGGTATCAATTGAGGGTTGACCCTCATTTGCAATGATGTCGAGAAATGTTTTATCATCAGATGTAGTATGTAGAATAGAAAAAAGAAAGATTTGCGATTTGGAACACAGAGCAGGATTCCCTGCAGTCAGTGGCTGTGTTCGAAAAGCCATACTAACGTCCTCCCTCCTACATACATATACTCTATACTGTCTGGTAGGTTTTGAAACAGAGCATTTCTCATTGACCCCCATGTTAAATAGGCTGTTTTCACAGCATTATTAAACCTATATAAAGCCTGGTATAAAAAACAATCTAGTCTGTATGTTAAGGTCATATCTCTATGACAACACTGAGGTGCATCACCCCAACTCCAGTCTCTGTCTGCTCTTGGATCCAGTAGTCGTTATCATAACATAAGGTCCAAAATGAACACTTCAGAAAACCATTGTCAATAACAGTTTGTCGCTACATCTACAGATGTAAGTAAGGCCTCTACTAGGGATGAGCATTTTAAGAAATTAAATTGATCGATCGGGAAAATTAACGAGCAATTATCGATTAATCGTTGTCTTTTTTTACATATTAAAAAATGCCAACAGAACATCCAAAATACAGCGTTTTTACCATAGACTGTATACAAGAGGTTTTTACTCAATTACATCTTTATTCCAAGATCTTCTAGGCAAACAACAATCCATTAAGACAAGGCAACTTTTTAAAATAAAATAATAATAAAATGCGGTGCTGGTTAAAGCCTGAGGCTATGAGCCAACAAGGAGCCAATACTACGATACCTTTAAAGTTTAAACACATATGCGCCTCCTAAGATGCTGCCAAAGACTGCATAAGGGCACGGCACGTTTCTCTGAGTGGTAAAGGATCTAACGTTACTTCATCTAATAAACAAAATGTGCAAATTAGTTCCCTGATGAAGGCGAAGTAGGAAAGCATAGACGTTAAAGGTAGCCACTAATGCTAGCGGCGCTAACGTCACACGTTAAACAGGGTCGGATGTAGGCTTCAATGCACAAGTGGTACATAATTCGGTTTGTTTAAGTGTTGTACTTATACAAGGTTTCACAATGCTTAATGAACTTAGTTATTTTTGGTTCTAAAGCTGTCCGGTCCGATGCCAAACTTCTCCTTAACTTCTTCCTGTTTACGTTTTGCCATCTACGACAGCTTGCAGGCTGCTGCTTGAGCCTGTTCTGTTGTCTCCTACTACTAGTTAAGTATCTCCCCCTGCTGGTAGGATGTTTAATTGCTGCCCATACAGTCTTTGGTGCTGCCACATAGTGAAACTCATTGCTGTGCTGCCGGACACACACTGCTGATAACAATTTCACGTGATCGACAATATTCTTAACGAGCAATGATCGATTAATAGATTAATTATGCCCATCTCTAGCCTCTACCATGCAAAATTATAGCCATATCAACCACATCCACAAATGCTGCAGACTTCTCTGGGCCAGGGCTCATCTGAGATGGACTGACGCAAAGTGGAACAGTGTGCTGTGGTCTGAGGAGTCTACATTTCAAATAGGTTTTGTAAATCATGGACGTTCTGTCCTCAAGGCTCCAGAGAAAAAGGACCATCCAGATTGTTACTAGGGCTGGCCCGAATGCCATTTTTCAGGCTTCGAATATTCGTTGGTTTTTCCGAGCGAATATTTGTTCCAGAAGAACACACCATCAAAAAAAACATAAAAAAATAAATAAAAAAAATTAAATAAAAAAAACGTTAATAATCCCTATATAGGGGAGAGTGGCCTAAATTGTGCAACTTTTCAACCAAAGTGACTTTAAAGTAAGGCCTTGACAGTAAAGTCTACAACTCAAATATGTACATATATTTCAGGGTGTTGTGCATCCCTGGCAATAAAAACTTTGGATCTGGAATAAACTGTTGAAGAAATATAGCTTTCGGTAAAAAAGTTGTCTTGTTGCACAACTTGCCCCCGGTGTGGTGTAAGTTGTGCGGTTGGAGAGAATACCATGGGGTGAATTGTGCCATTGCTATATATCTCATAAACTGTAATGCAAGAGAAATCCATTAAACTATCACTTATTTAAGGTGTATTTAAAGTAAATAAAGTACAATTTTCTTAAACAAGGCCTAGCAGATCTAATGGTTTTACCTGCAAAGCTCACAATGACAAAGTCACCATCATCATCTTTCTGGCCATCTGAACTCTCATCAGTGATGTCGTTAAGTGGAATTGAGATGTCACTCTCTTCTGAGCTACTGTAGACAATCACTTTCTTTTGGTGACCAGCGTATACAGCCTTCACTGGCACAACTCTCAGAAATGTACTTTGCACTAGTTGCTCCGTGCTTGTGGAACCAACTGCCACCTGACAAATGTGATTCCCCCTACATTTCTGCCTTTAAATCAAGGCTCAAAACCCATATGTACACCCTGGTGTTTCCTCCCCATTAACTATCTTACCTCTGCACTACTATCTGTGTTTATGTGGATGTATGGGCTTTACATCTTTTATTTTGGTTATTGTTATTTTACCTTCATTGTTTACCTACTGAATGCACTATGTACAGCACTTTGGACAGTGCAAACTGTCATAAATGTGCTTTTATAAATACATTTTACTTACTTACTTACTTATAACTCACCTAGGCCCTTTGGCACAAATCACCCCAATCCCAGAAATTTGGATAATAAGCATGATGCAGCAATTTAGGGCTGACATCGTGCTAACTATATAGACTCAAAATGTAGCATACCAAAGCACTAAAACATGTGTCAAATGTTTTCAAACTTGTCTATAATTGTTCAGACACAATAATCAAAAAACCTTGATCATGGAAATTTTACTTTGAAAGGCAAAACAGTTTTTTGAGCTTAAATGTGCTTATATCTTATTCCTTGTGTCTCCCTTCTTTACAGGATGAGTCAAATGGATGGTTTTTCTTAAATATGTGGTCACAATTCCAATTTCTTCCATGGTTTTCTAGAAACAAGGGGTGGCACAACTTCCAAAATGCACAACTTAGGCCACTCTCCCCTAATAATAATAATTAAAAAATAAGAATAAAAAAAAACGAAGCTCCGAATACTAATTGAAGCTCTGAATACTAATTTTCCGAACGAGTATTCGAATAATTTGGGCCAGCCCTAATTGTTACCAATACAAAGTTAAAAAGCCAGTGTTTGTGATGGTATGGGGGCGGGTTAGTGCCCAAGGCATGGGTAACTTGCACCTCTATGAAGGCACCATTAATGCTGAAAAGTACATACAGGTTTTGGTAGGGCTGGGCGATTAATTGAATTTCGATTTCGGTTACAATTTTGGCTTCCCTCGATCATGAAAACAAGATAATCGTAATAAAACGGTTATTGTGCGGAACGCCGGGTCATGTGTAGTAAATGCAGCGCACCCTTCTGTCTCCACCTGGGCTCCACCCCGCCCCCGCCCGAACACTGTCGCTTTCAGCGATTACAATGCAATTGTTTATTCAGCATAAAGTTAAAACGCTCGTCCAGGATGTTACACCGAAACACAAAAGCCTTGCGCGATTGAAGCAGCGTTTCACTCGGTGAAACATGGTGTGAGTGAGACACTGTGATGGCGGTGAGTAACGGTGTCATTCACTGTGAGAACTTGCCGGTGTGAGCCGCCGTGCAGAAAAGCTCTGTGGCTTTACGGGTAAAATGATAGTCGGGGATTCCTGCACATTAACATTGTTGAGGGGAAAGGCTTCCGCTTTCTGATTGCATTTCTCGAGCCTGAATATATTGTGCCATGTCGGCAAACTATCTGCGCGACAAGAGCAAATATACAGTGAGACGCAGCCCCTCCGTTAGTTTCAGTCTACAGACGAAGTACAGATCAATGAATGGTTCACAATCACATCCCTAGTAAAATGTAAATTTTACTCTTAGATTCGAAGGTTTTACTGATTATTTATTTTGTGTGGCTTTTTAGTTGTAGGCTATGTTTGAGGAGCACAATTGGGAGTTTTGTTTATGTAATGTTGAAAGAATTGGCTGAATTTTCATTTTGGTGCATCCCTACAATGAATAATCGTCTTTAATAATCGTGATTACAATATCAATCAAAATAATCGTGATTATTAGCCACATTCTGCACCTCTTAATACAGCTTGGCTTCATAAGAACAGAGTGCGGTTACTAGACTGGCCTGTCTGCAGTCCATGCCTGTCTACCATTCAAAAATAGTGGTGCATTATGAAGCACAAAATATCACAATGGAGACCCCGAAATGTTGAGCATCTGAAGTTGTATTTCAAGCAAGAATGGGAAATCATTTTGCTTTCAAAATGTCAACAAATAATGTCCTCAGTTCCCAAACGCTTACTCAGTGTTGTTGAAAGAAAGGGTGATGTAACACAGCGGTAAACATGCCTCTGTCCCAACTTTTTTGAAACGTGTTTCAATTTTAACAAAAAACCATAAAGTTATATACATATGATGTATTTGTACTGTTATGTATTGATGTATGTCGAAAAGGATGAGGAAAAGATCACATTCGTTTTATTCACATTTTACATTACGTTCAAACTTTTTCGGAATTGGGGTTGTAAAATAACAGGTTGGTCCACAGTGCAAAATGTAGTAGTTTCACAATAAAGACCTTGAAATTGTGACTAATTAATTTCTAATGGACAGCGTACATGTTACGTGACTTTCAAATCCTCCCAGCCGAAACAAAATCCAAGCTGTGACCGCCATTGCCTTTGTTTTTATTCTGATGATTTTTAAGATGTATAAGCTATTAAATAACATTGTTAGCGAGAAATGTGTGTCTTTCTTTCACAATATTCACTCAGTGAATGTGTAAGATGTAGTTTGATGGTTATATCACAAAGATTATTCTGGACATCGCCAAATGTTAAAATACAACATTTGTTTCTGGTTGATATGCTGGTTGCTATGATGCTCGTGACGCTGCCTTTAACCGGAAACAGGAAGCGTTTTGAATACTTATTATTTATTTGCTGTAAACGCTTAATGTAACTGTTAAATTGTGTTCTCTCATTTAAAAAACACATGTTTATTTTAGAGCAGGGATGACATCTACAGTCGCCTGCTGACACCTCCTGTGATAGTTATGAAAAAATGTTCTCATCTTTTTCACGAGGAAAGTCCATCAAGAGAGCAGAGCTCAGGCCTCCTCCACTGTCGGACAGGAAGTGAAGCGATACATTACAAAGTAAAATCGGATAGGCACTTCCGGTTTAAACATATGGCATGTATTTAGAGAGCTGATTACTCGATATTGCGGACTTAACAGTTAAAATAGCAGGAAAACTACAACCATTTGCCCACTTTGCTCGCTTTTTCACCTCTGTATAACCTTGTGGATTAAATTAGCCTACTTTTTATTTCATTCATTATTAGGGCCCGAGCACCGAATACAGTGCGAAGCCCTACTGAAATGCAAAGGATTTTTATTCTTCTTTTTATTAGGGCCCGAGCACCGACTGGTTTTTATTCTTCTTTATTATTATTTTTAGTCATTTCAGATTTCAGATTTCTTTATTGTCATATGCACCGTTACAGCACAATAAAATTTGCCTTTCAGTACACACCTCTCCAAGAAACATACAAGACAGTGACAATAACATGGGTGGACAGGAGATAGTGTAACTGCAGGCACTTTTCACCCCATTCCCGTCTTGCATAAGTTGAAAATGTTTTGCGTACCCATCAGACCTGCAAAGAATTGCAACTTATCGTTGGTTTCGAGACCGGGCCAAAAAAAGGGGGCTCCCAGGGGCCACAAACAGTTTTTCAGGAAATGCATGCTCAAACATTGGGCTAGAAGCCTGAAATTGTAGGACAACATGTATTTGCCCGGGGCACACCTAAATGCAATTTTATGTCCTGGGCCAAACTCAACAGGAAGTCGGCCATTTTGGAATTAGTGCCTAAAATCGCCATATTACAAAATTTCACATATCGACAAACTCGTCCTAGAGTTTTTACGCCAGGGACGTCGAACCACCTCTCAAATACTCAAGACGCTTGCCCGATGTTAAATTGCAAAAATATTTCAAAATTACAATAGTACCAGGGAGCTTTTGGGGGTCAAAGTTAACGTAAACATCATAAAAAACGAACCTCATGAAACTTTAATTCATCATAACTCAGGCTGTGTTATACCTAGCTGCACCAAATTTAAAACCCAAATGTATCCTTGAAGCCCCACCCCAAAATCAACAGGAAGTCTTGTTGATTGTTGGTTATTTACCTCCAAGTCCTACGCACTTGATCAAATCAACCTCAAAGCAGCTCAGGGAGGTCTAGAGACAACGATGACACGGGAAGCCGGTTCTGTCGGCTCCGTGGCCTTCGTAGTTTCTCGGCGTTGTCGCCACGAAACAGGAAGTCGCTGTAATTTCGCTCTGCGCCGTCCCACACGCTCCAAACTTCACCTGCCCGGTAAGAGCCCAGGCCTGAGGACGTCCTCGTATCCGTATCGAGCGCGTCAAGGCAACTTCCGCGCTTCCAGCGTCGCTGCGCCGCGCGCTCAGAAGAGGAGGAGGCCGCGGCGCATCCTCTCACGCAGTCGCGCCGAGGCCGGCCGGCCGGGACAGCGTCCAGCACGAGAGTGCGAGGGCCCGGTCATAATTAATTTTACATTGAATTACCTTTTGTTTTATCTCACCTGCACAATTTGTTACCTTTTACCTTTTACTTTATATCTTATATTTCTGTGGCCTACATGTTTTTTGCTGTTTTTATTGTGCAGATAAATTAAATCAAATCAAGAGCATGGTGGTGAATTGTAGGTGTGTTTAAATTTAGAATCATAGAATCTTCACACAAACAAAAGTTACTCTCAACATTGAGACCTTTCCAGCGATGTATTCAGTTGGTGTTCTCACGGCAAGGTTTTTGATCTTCTGATCACTTTGATGGCCCACTAAGGAAAATTAAGCTTTTTGTTTGCTCATTTGTTTTCTTGTGGAAATAGTAAACCAAAAGGTGTCACCTTCAGAGATTACAATGCAGATCGCTATGCATAATCTAAAATCCAAATAGGCCTAAATCAAATATACCTGCATGGATGGATGGATGGATGGACTTATAGATGGTTGATGTACTTGCCATTGCCATAAGAAAATTGCAGCATTGAAGCAGCGGTTGTTGTGGATTGTATTGCAGTTGGCAGGAATGACTTTCTGTAGTGGTTGAATAGCTGAAGGAGCAGTGCTGTCCATTATCTTCAGCAGCTTGTGAATGATCATTCCCTCCACAATCAACTATATGGGCCCAAAGAGGTAACAAAGATTTTCTCATGAAGTACAGTCTGCTCGGTCCCTCCATGCACAACCTCCATGTTACATTTGCAGTCTGTTGTTGAAGTAAATGCCCAGGTATCTGTAGCCCTCCACCATCTGAATCTCTTCCCCCAGGATGGGACTAGGCCGGCATCCTATTGTTTTCAGCCTAGTGCTCCATATCATCCAAAAATTCACAACCATCTCCCTCATCTTCCTCCCACACCATGCATGCCATCAAACTGTGCATGTACATCAGTGGCGGACTCAGGGGGGGTGGGGGGGCAGGGGCGACCGCCCCCCCCCCCTGTGGCTCAATGGTTGAAAAAGTGCGCTAAAGTGTCCTCAAGGGTTGTGAAAATTAGAGAAAATTCCTTACTTATTTGCTGCCCTTTTCACGTGCAAAACATGATAGGGTGCCCTCTAGGGTGCCCCTTCATACAATAAATTATGATGATGTGCCCTTTAGAACAAGAAAATTTGATGACGTGCCTTAATGAGTGTCCCTTAAAGTCCCCTTCTGCCCGTCTAGTGCCCTCCTAGTGCCCTTCTAGTACCCTGACAGTGCCCTTCTGCCGTCTGCTGCCCATCCAGTGCCTTGATAGTGCCCGTCTGGTCCTTCTAGTGCCCATCTGGTGTCTCCATGGTTGAAAAAGTGTTGCTATAACTGGGGGTTTAGTTGATGGGTTAGCACCTGCTGTGTTTTCAGTTATCTGTGTTTTCCTTTTCTTTGTGTGTTTTTTTTTTCCTCTGTATTTTGCTACTCTTTTTGTTATCGGAGCAACTCTTTTTGCTCTCACTATAACTGAGCTAGATGAAGGGCAATCTTAATTTAATTAGTTGGAATGTCAAGGGGCTTAATCACCAAGTGAAAAGGGGTAAGGTCTTAACCCACCTAAAACGGCTCAGGGCTGGAATAGTTTTTCTTCAAGAAACCCACTTACATGACTCTGACCATGGGCGACTAAGTAAATGCTGGCGTGGACAATTTTTTCATTCTAATTTCAGGGCTAAGGCCAGGGGCACAGCTATCCTTATTGATAGTAATATTCCTTTTGAGTCCTCAAACATTATATCAGACAAAAATGGACGTTTTATTATTGTTTCAGGCAAACTTTACAATAAGTCAGTCATCTTGGCCAACGTCTACGCGCCTAATGTCGACGATGTAGATTTCTTTAAGAGATTTTTTTCTCAACTCCCCGATCTCAATTCCCATTCTCTTATTCTTGGTGGGGATTTTAATTGTTATCTAGATCCAGTCTTAGATCGCTCTTCCCCCAAACCTGCCACTCTTAGCAGATCTGCAGGTTATATCAAATCATTTCTTGCTGATTATAGCCTCTCTGATCCATACAGGTTTTTATACCCCACAGGAAGAGAATATTCATTCTTTTCACATGTCCACCACACTTACACCCGAATTGATTATTTTTTTGTTGATAACTCATTGATGTCAGACCTTAAGTCATGCAGTTATGAAGGTATTGTGATCTCTGATCACGCTCCTCTGCTCCTTCAACTGGCTTTCCCTGACGTTGAGTATACAAGAAGGCAGTGGAGACTGGATCCATTGTTGCTCACAGATGAGAGTTTTCTTTCACACATCTCTACACATATTAAAACTTTTTTGAGTATAAATAAAACACCAGATGTGTCCAATGCAACAATTTGGGAAGCCCTGAAAGCCTATTTGAGAGGTGAAATTATATCATTTGCAGCATACAAAAATAAGTGTACAAAACAGAAACAAACTGAAATTGCTGATCAGATTCTGAACATAGACAGACAATATGCTAGTTCACCTTCATCTGAACTTTACAAAGAACGTTTAAAACTTCAGACAGAATTCAATCTTCTTTCCTCTCGTCAGGTTGCTGACCAGTTGCTTAGGAGCAGAGGTACTTTTTACGAGCATGGTGACAAGATTGGCAAACTCCTGGCTAATCAACTGCGCGGATTTAGAGCAAAGCAACTCATCCCTGGAATACGGACAGACAGTGGGTGTACAACATCAGATCAGAAATCGATAAACGAAAAGTTCAAAACATTCTATTCAAATTTGTATAGTTCTGATTGTACAGTAGACGCAGCGGTGATGGAAACCTTCTTCAGTAACCTAAACATGCCTTCCCTTTCTCAAGACCTGAGACATAGCCTTGAGGCACCTATTACTCAGAGGGAAATTATTGCAGCAATAACATCTATGCAATCAGGCAAATCTCCTGGTCCAGACGGACTTCCATCTGACTTTTTTAAGAAATTTTCAGCCGAATTATCGCCTTTTTTATGTTCAGTATTCTCAGACTCATTTGACTCGGGTAAACTCCCGCCTTCGTTCTACCAGGCCTGTATTTCCCTGTTGTTAAAAAAGGATAAAGATCCTCTAGATTGTGCATCATACCGACCAATTTCACTATTAAATACGGATGTGAAGATACTTGCTAAAATTCTCGCCCACAGATTGGAGGATGTTCTCCCCTCTATTATATCCCCCGACCAAACTGGGTTTATAAAGGGACGCCAATCATTTTATAATATCCGCCGGCTAATGAACATTTTATATTCCCCCAGAAATATTGAATCAGAATGCCTCGCTTCTATGGATGCTGAAAAAGCATTTGATAGAGTAGAATGGAATTATTTGTTTTTCACCCTTGAGAAATTCGGTTTGGGTCCTGTTTTCACTTCGTGGGTTAAATTACTATATGCATGCCCTTCTGCCTCAGTATTAACAAACAGCCGTTACTCAAGTAGTTTTGATCTGCACCGTGGGACCCGGCAGGGTTGTCCTTTGAGCCCGCTCCTTTTTGCTATTGCAATCGAACCACTTGCGATTGCCATCAGAGGTAACAAACAGATTCAGGGGATATGGAGAGGAGGAATTGAACATAAGGTATCATTATACGCCGATGACTTACTTTTGTTTGTTGCCAAGCCAGCCACCTCCTTACCGGAGGCACTTTCTGTGTTGGAGGTCTTTAGTCAGTTTTCTGGCTATAAACTTAACTTGAGCAAGAGCGAACTTTTTCCGATTAATAAAGAAGCTCTTAAACTTGATTATACAGCTCTCCCACTCAAAGTGGTGACAGACCATCTGAATTACCTTGGGGTATGTTTCACCAGAAATTTTAAAAACCTATTTAAATCGAACTTCCTCAAATTATTGGATCAGGCGAAGCAAATATTATCGAAGTGGTCTCCTCTGGCTTTCTCTCTCATAGGTAGAATAAATTCAATCAAAATGACATTACTCCCAAAGTTCCTATATCTATTCCAGTGTCTCCCCATCTTTCTCCCCAAATCCTTTTTTCAGGCCCTTGACTCTTTAATGATAAATTATATTTGGAATGGTAAACACCCTCGGTTAAGGAAAGAATTTCTTCAAAGACCAAAACAAACAGGCGGAATGGCCCTCCCTAATTTCCAATACTATTACTGGGCTGCTAATATCCGTTCTTTGGTGTATTGGGTGCATTTTCACCTTGACGACTCAGCCCCAGTATGGGTAACAATGGAGTCCAGCGCTGTTAGCCCATTGTCTCTATCTGCCCTCTTAAGCGCCGCACTTCCACTCTCTTCGGCTATTCCCAATAGTAATCCCGTGATTAAGCACTCCCTTCGAATCTGGACCCAATTTAGGAAGAATTTTGGAATGCAGAATTTTTCACTTTTCAGCCCAATTGCAGCTAATCATTTATTTATTCCCTTGACGGTGGATGGTGCATTCAAGATCTGGCATAAAAAAGGCTTAAAATGCATCGGTGATTTATTTATTAATGATCTATTTGCTAGTTTTTCCCAATTGACAAAACATTTTGGTATCGAAAAGACAAACTTTTTCCGATTTCTGCAAATCAGGCATTTTACGCAGAAGTTAATTCCCCAATTCCCTTATAAACCGCCAGCCAATCAGGTTGATTTGTTTCTGTCTGTAAACCCCACATTAAAAGGCTCAATTTCTGTGTTTTTCAACCTCATTTCAAAGTTGCATAGCCCCTCTTTAGCAGCTATAAGAACCCTGTGGGAGCAGGACCTAGGCTCTGCCTTCACAGATCGCATGTGGGATTCAGTCCTGGATCGGATACACTCTACCTCCATGTGCGCCCGACATGCTCTTGTGCAATTTAAAGTAGTACATCGTATCCACATATCTAAAACCAAATTAGCTCGTATGTTCCCCGATGTAGACCCGACCTGTGATAGCTGTAAGAGCGCACCGGCATCACTCTTTCACATGTACTGGTTGTGTCCCACCTTGACTGAGTTCTGGACATCAGTTTTTCAAACAATTTCTGAAGTACTTCAGCATCAAATTAAGCCGAACCCTTTCACTGCAATTTTTGGCATTGCACCAAATTCAGGCTTACCTAAAGTGAAGCTGAGAGTACTGGCCTTCACCTCACTACTTGCTCGCAGGGCTATCCTCCTCAAGTGGAAAGATCCTGCTCCTCCTTCCCACTCACATTGGATTCGAGACATTATGGCATGTATGAATTTAGAGAAAATACGTTACACAACCCAGGGATCCGAGAATACATTTGACCAAATTTGGCGCCCCTTCCTAAATTATTTTAAAAAAACAATAATAACTATAGAAGAGTAGCTAACCCCCCCCCCCCTTTTTTATGTTTTTATTTGATTTAATTTTATTTCTTTATGTGTTTTTTTTTTTTTTTTTCATATTGATTGTTTATTTCTGTTTCTTGTAGGGTATATTTTGTGTTGTTGGGTGTGAGGGTGGGATGTGGGTGGGGTATGTTCGGGGGGAAAAAAAGGGGAAAAAAAATTTTGTACTAATCGTGCTACAATTTGTTTGTTACGAACATTTAATAAAAAAACCTTTGAAGAAAAAAAAGTGTTGCTATAGTGCCCTCTATGGTGGTGAAAATGAGAGAAAGTGCCTTATTGGCTGCCCTTTACACGTGAACAAAAATTATTGAGTGCCCTAGGTTGCCCCTCCATACAATAGGCCTAAATGATGACGATGTGCCCTCTGGAGCAAGAATATGGCAAACCGAAAAGACATGTTGTGGTACTCTAATGAGGTGCAGACGTTTCTCTCTTTGGTAGCCGACGAACGGGGAATGCGAAAGAGGCGTTGCTTTCATGTGGCGTCGCTATGACAAACAGCTACATCGAGTGGTATTTAAATCTACTGGATAACAAAGCAAAAAGTGGATTAAGAGTATGTCCGTACCCATAGTGGAAAAGCGCAATTAGATGCCAAGTTAGAAAAACTTAATATTTTCAGTTTGCATAACCCATTTAAAATGTATTTAAAAAATGTGAGTGTCAAGATCAGGTCCTCATTTAAGTGTAGGTTATGTCATGCAAGAGAGACGATAATAGTCAGCCATCACCTCAACATGAAGGAAAATTTCCTTCAATATTTCCATAGCTGGCTGTCAGCGGTCAAAGACTGTATGGTAGCGGCACATAGATTTTTCTCCAGTCTAATTTACTTAAATGTTAGTAAAGATGAAAGCAGCAAGGCATCCTCCCTTCTTAGGCTAAAATGTGAAAGTGTACAATGATGTGAACAACTCATTTTAGTGTTTATAAAGTCGCTAGAATTAGGGGAAATAGTGTCTTTGAAGATACATTTTTTCAGGGGGTCATCCCCCAGACCCCCCTTTTTATTTGTGATATAACCATCAAAATACATCGTACACATTAACTGAGTGAAGATTGTGAAAGTAAGACACACATTTTTCGCTAATAAAAAAAACTTGCTTATAGGCCTACCTTATAACAGTATGACGGAAGAAAATAATAGTGGTTTTGAAACCTTGACTACTTTTTCAAAGCAGGTAGCCGCTGCCTATACGTTGAAACCGGTTATTGGAACATGCCTATTGTGTATGTGTATGGATCTTTTAAAGTTTTAAATCTTCATGCACTGTCCACTGTCACAAGAGGTTCACATTCCTGCTATTGAACGTTACGTTTCCCTAAAGAAAAAATTATGGCGACACTGAGTGGCACGTGGACACGAATATGAAGGTATATATGGAGCATAAGTCTTTAGCACGTGTAACTGCAGATTTTGAATGCGTAAACTGAAGTCACAAATGTGTAACAGTAGATTTGAAGTCGTAAATATTTGTTTAGCATGCGTAATCTAAAGTCACAAATGTGTAACAGTAAATTTGAAGTCGTAAATATTTTTTCTACCATTGTGGAAACAAAATAGGGGCTACGAGTTCACAAATCGTTACGGGTGCACAAATCCTATCCTGTGCATCGCAACTTCAAAGAGTCATGCGCTTGACACTTCTGTTACACATTTGTGACTTTGGAGTACACATGCAAAACAAATATTTACGACTTCAAATCTACTGTTACACATTTGTGACTTCAGTTTACGCATTCAACATCTGCAGTTACACGTGCTAAAGACTTATGCTCCATATATACCTTCATACACGAAGAGGAGGTATGAAGAAATGCAGCATTGACTATTGAACAGACGGGATGCTATTGAACGACGTCGTAAAGGACTACGTAAACCCGGTTAGAGGACACTTAAAACTGCCATCTTTTAAATGGAGATCAGCATATGCTGACCGCAACTAAAGAGTTCTATTCCGAATGTAGCCTATGCTGCGGGCTTTATCCAATCAGGCTGGACTGGATTACAGCCAAACAAAAGCCTTTGATTTTTTAAGAATAAAGGTCATAATAACGCTGATTTCTACTCGCACACACGCACGCACAAACACACACGATGTGAAGCTGGTGTTTCATCAGACAGGCAAGGCTACGAAGCCGTTTCGTTGAATGAGTCCGTTAGCAGGTCTGGGATCCGCAGTTGCCTTGTCTATTTTACTGCCAGTGTGTGGATGCGATTCAGGCTGCTTTATCGGTCCTTCGATCGATGGCCGCAGAAAATGACCCAATATAACCTAAATGTAGCAATTAAAAAACAGATAGGCCTACAATTTAAATTGGTTTTGTCCTCTAGTCCATGCAAAACGCCCCTCTCTCTCTCTCTCTCTCTCGCTCTCTCTCTCTCTCTAGCTTAGTGTGTTTGTTGTAGGCTGCTGTAGCCTCCACCGATCACTGATCCCTGACTGGCTGTAGGCTGCGATAGCAAATATATATTTTACCTTTAGAGCCGCCATCAGCATCCATAGCCCCAGAAGATGCATCGTGTTGTCTTATAATTCCGTGGCACAGTGCTGGACGACAGATTTATAATTCCGGTCAGCCCCTGCGGCATTAAGCAGGCTTCCTCCCTCCAGCAGCGTCTCTCTCTCTCTCTCTCTCTCTCTCTCTCTCTCTCTCTCTCTCTGTCAGTGTGTTTGCAGTGCTCGGTACAGCTGCTCTACACCACCCTCACCTCCTCAGTGGCGCCGCCCAGCGGACACGACCAACACTGAGCTCACGCACACACACACACACACACACACGCACACACACACACACACACACACTCTCTCTGTCTTTCGCTGTCTGTATGGTAGAAAAACAAATGATCAAGTTCACAATAACACAACACAACTAGTTTACTGTAGATGGATTTACTGGTCAGCGTGATAAAAAAATGCCGTTAATAATTCATGTTTATTTTAAAAAATTTAGTTAATGTACTGAACATATTAAAGTAATACAAACACAAAGTAGTAGTAGTAGTAGTAGAAAAATGTATTTCGGTCCATGACCTCAAAGACACAGTACAGACATGGTCAATAATTTTCGTTTAAAAGTAGCACTGGCAGGGGGCGCCCTTAGCTCAGTTGGTAGGGCGTTCCCCCCATGGGCCTTGGCCAGCAGCGGACCGGGGTTCGATTCCAGCCCGTGGTCGTTCTCTGCATGTCGCTCCCCTTTCTGCCCCATTTCGGCTCTGTCTCTGCGCTGTCAAAAAAGCATAAAAATGCCAAAAAAATATCTAGTAGCAATGGCCGAAAAGGGTGTAGGAAGAAGCCGTGGCTTATTATGCCTACTCTCTTTACATATTATAATGTTATAAATATATTATGTCTCACCAAAAAACAAAAGAAACAACAACAAAAGTAAATAGTAAAAAAAATTGCAGTCAGATAAACAAAGCAATTCCATCAAACAAAAGAAACGTTTCATTGATCATTGAGTATAGTTTGATTAAAGTTATACATGACATACTTTCCACACATTTCTATTCCATATTACACAGTGCATAGCACTACCACATCATATTACTCCAGACTCCCTCTAGATATCTAAATACAACACAATTAAAACTTTTAACCATGAAATATATAAACAGGATCCTCAGCAACAAATAAACAAGAAGAGGTTGAAAACCTTTTTAGTCATAGGCCTACCCCCTCTTATATTTTATACATTATTCTTGAAACAATTAGAAATACATTTGCATCCATCAGTGTCAATGATGTTTAACTCCATTGTCTGAACAAATCAAAGCTAATGGACAAAAACAAGAGGAAAGTATGGGAACAGCCCTGCTCCAGCTCAGAGCTAGCCAGTTCAATATTCTCTTTCTAAAGAGTTTTTTTAGTTTGAATAGTGTTCTTTTTTCAGCTCATCATCACAGTTGTTCAGACCAACAGCCTTTGTTGTAATAAAGTGAAGTTTTGCATTGCTGCGTAGTAACGCAGTGGCTGAACTACACCTGAAAAAAAGTTCAAAACATAAACAGCTTCCTTGCAGAAAACTAAAGCATTGAAAAAACTCTAAAATCTAGCGTGCATTGAACAGATTTTTAGGTGAGCATTTATATACGTGGAGAAAAAAATTGTTAAAGTTTGTCTCTTCTGCAACAGTACAAGGCTTACTTCTGCTACCGCGACTTCTCCCCCAAACTCCTTTTATTCAGTCAAATTATTTTATTAGGAATAAACCATCATTAGATAATAGGCTAATATTATCAGTTTAGCCTTAAAGGTGTGGATGAGGACAAATCCAGGCAGACTAACCAGTTACATCACACATACAAATTAATAAAACATCCACTCAACTATAGCAAATTTCTCCTATACCTTGTTTACTTCATAACCAAGTTGTCTTCATTGCAATGACTTGCATAACCTATTTCAAATAGAACTTTCGTTCATTCAAATCATACATATTGACATTGACACTTTATGGGCTACTTTTCTATTAGTGTTGGTTGTTTCTTCGTTTTCTTTATTTTTCTGCATTCCTGTGACCTGTCTGGATACATTTGTTTTACGGCTTTTGACCAAGTACAATGTTAGAGCACTTCTGTAGGGTGTGTGAGTATTTTTCTAACCAAAAAAAAACAGGTGCCTACTTTTATAAATGCCTTAATTCTCACTTAAAATAATGGGAATTATGACTTAAAGTGAGGAGGATGTTCTAAAATGGCTGGCAGCTCAGGTGGACACCAACAAGGAATTCTGCATCTGTGGCCGTGTCCGAACTGCCATACTAACGTCCTACTCATACTCATTTTGACTTCAATTTGAGTATGTGACGGTTGGGTATGCGAGTTTGGGTATGTGAGAAATTCCCGGATGAGTACTAACTTCCGGGAAGATTTTGGGTATGAATCGATTGTATACTTTTCCTACTCAACCGCCCCACAATGCATTGGGTCAATTCTACCCGCCCAGGAAAATGAAATATTTTCGAGCAAGTTGCTAGGCAACAACATTGTTTGGGGTTCCGCGATCTGACAGATGTACGTGCAGTCATTCATAAACTCTTACAATAGATAAGAGATGAAGATAAATACCTAACAACATTAGAGTCACTAAGTGAAATGAGTGAAGTGAGTCTGACAGTGGAGAGAGATTAGAACAAATCGCTGTTCCACACACCGCGGCTCGTCCAGCTCAACTCACAGACAGCTGAGTGCTGATGAGCCGGACAGAGAGCGTCGGAGGGATCCTCCGCCTCAAAATATAATTATTATAAAACAAGAGGTCTAAAACACAGATGATGAACACAGGACTGTAAAAATCTAGTTCAATATCTAACCTGTAGAGGGCGGTTATAAGCTTAACAGTGTCTAAACTGCCCGAATCTTATAAGGCAAGGCAAGGCAAGGCAATTTTATTTATAGAGCACATTTCAGGCACAGGGCCACTCAAGGTGCTTCACAGGGTTAAAATCAAATAAAGAATACAAATACAAAAAAAAAAAAAAAAAAAAAAAAAAAAAAAAAAATGAACAAATTTAAAACATGGATAAAAATACAACATTTAAATAAAAGAATTAAAACATTTTACCAAAAAAAAAAAAAAAAAAAAAAAAAAAAAAAAAAAAAAAAAAAAATTACAGGTTAAAAGGGAAACAAGAACGTTTTGAGACCCGATTTAAAAGAGCTGAGAGTCTCAGCGGACCTCAGACTCTCTGGCAGTCCGTTCCAGACATTGGGCGCATAAACGCTGAATGCCGCCTCTCCCTGTTTAGTCCTAGCTCTGGGGACTTTTAAAAGACCTGTCCCAGACGACCTAAGGGCTCTGGGCGGCTCATAACGTATCAGCAGATCAGTAATGTATTTTGGCCCTAAACCATTTAAGGCTTTGTAGACCATCATCGATATTTTAAAATCAATTCTTTGCGTGACAGGAAGCCAGTGTAAAGACCTAAGAACTGGGGTAATGTGATCTACTTTTTTGGTCCTAGTGAGGACTCGAGCAGCAGCGTTCTGAATTAGCTGAAGCTGTCTGATTGATTTTTTAGGAAGGCCTGCAAAGACACTATTACAGTAGTCAAGTCTACTAAAAATAAATGCATGGACAAGTTTTTCTAAGTCCTGCTGAGATATTAGCCCTTTAATTCTCGATATATTTTTAAGGTGGTAGTAGGCTGACTTAGTAATTGATTTAATGTGTTTTTTGAAATTCAAGTCGGAATCTATCACTACTCCAAGATTTCTAGCTTGGTGTGTGCTTTCTAACATAACAGATTTAAGCTGTGCGCTGACTTTTGATTGTTCATCCCTGGCACCAAAGACAATTACTTCAGTTTTGTCGCTGTTTAATTGAAGAAAGTTTTGGCACATCCAGTCATTGATTTGTTCAATGCATTTACTTAGTGCTTGAATCGGACCATAGTCTCCTGGTGATATGGTTATGTAAATTTGTGTGTCGTCTGCATAATTATGGTAACATAATTTGTTTTTGTTCATAATCTGAGCTAGCGGTAGCATGTATATGTTAAACAGAAGAGGCCCAAGAATGGAACCTTGGGGGACCCCGCATGTAATATTTGTTCGCTCGGATGTGAAATTGCCTATTGACACATAGTAGTCTCTTTCCTTTAAGTATGATAAAAGTATGATAATATTATAAGAAGAAGAAGAAATTCTTCATTGCTTGAGTATAGCCTACTTCAACTGAGAACGTTTCGACGCAGCTCGCATACACAATCGATCTTTGAGTAGAGAGTATGCAGTATATAGATGGTGAGTATGTAGGATGTAGGACGCTAGTATGGCAGTTCGGACACGGCCTGTGTGTCAAGAATGAATCTCCTGGAACGTGGACTGATGCTGTGGTAGCGTCAGAGGAACAGTTCCTCAGTCAACATCTAGCAGGTTACATTCATGGGGAGGCTGGGACTGAACACTGGTGCATTGCACATTCTGACAGGTCAGGATCCGTGCATCCTTCACAAGTCGTATTTAAACGTGAAAATAATCCGTAGAGTTCTTTAGTGTCTTCTACTTTTAAGTGGTGAAAGTGCTTCTTGATGTTGTAACACAGTTGCCTTAAAAAGTTGTATTCCATCATTTACCCAGAAATGAGTGCTGGCATAGAGGCTCGGCTGTTAGAGGGAGTTATTTGCTGTCATCCCAGAGATGCTGGGGAAATACACAGGGTGGCCTAGCACCAAAGTTTTCAGGAATGGTGCTACAATTTCAAACCTCATTCCTTAATATATAACCCATCATTTTAAACATCATTTATGTTTTACTTAACGAGGACCTATGATACTTTTCGACTTTTATGACCTATAAACATTGTTATAATGATTTATAGTCATGTTTAAACATAATAGAGTATCAAGTAATTACGTACATGCATTTCGACGTATACCCTGCTGACCGTCTGGGGTGGCTGTGCAGAGCACTAAAAACTATGGCAGCCGGTCGAGCCGAACATGTTCAAATTTCCGGGATGTGTGAGTCTCGCTGGGATCGTTTCTGTCATGTTTCCATACATGGTATGTTGAGTGAGGTGACCTTGATGCAACTTTTTACTTACTATCTTTTTGTCATAGGTAAAAGTAGGATATTTTTAATGAAACAGAATAGAGTGTGAATGCTCATCAGGTTAAAAGCTGAACATAGTAGGGGGGAGGACCATAGTAGGAAGTAGTAGGGGGAAGGACCTTATATGGCCATACAGTAGGAAGGAGTAGAGGGAGGGGGCTACCGGGTTTCCCCGTGCAGCTGTTCCTTTTTTCACTTCTCCCTCTCTTGCATGTCTCATTGGTTCTCAGTTCACTATATAACAGGACGTTTTGAGCAAAACTAGGCATTACTATATACGCCTATAGTTTGTCACGCTCTGTTCCAGCAAACTCTATCTGTCCCTTCAACCATGGAGGCAGAAGAAAAACTTAGAAAAACTTTGTGAGTCCAAAATACTCTGAAAGATTTTGGACTTCGAAGTACTTAGAGGCAAAGTCTTTTAAAAACACATCTTTGAAACTCTTGACACATAATGACTTGGTTAAATTTTATTAGAATAGGAAATCGGACAGAATGACTTGGAAGTAGCAGGATATTATAGGGATAATATATATATTGGGCGATACCTGTCTAAGTCCTTGTCATTTTTTAAGATTTCGGAGTAAAGCTTTAGACGATACTTATTAGGCATGCATGTATATGTCTGGGTATTGTTTCAAGGTTTACAACAATTTGGAAAATAGATCAAGTCAACAGATATTAGGGGAAAAATAACTCTATTGAATGAGTTAAAGGCATACAACCTCTTTTCTTTTCCTTTCTTGTCCATTTTATGTATTATACCTATACTCTCTTGTATTTTGTAAATAAAATCCCTTAAATGTTGTAAAGCCTCAGTTGTGAATTAGTTTATAACTGGAACAGAAGGACTTTAGGTATAGGTTTGTTCTTCAAAGAGATGGTTCCGTCCTCGGGGAAGTAAGTACAATTCGATTCCACACAACGGCACATTACTGATTTAAAACACACACAACCTCATACAACTAACCTCTCTGTAAGGAGAGAATATGTTGATACACCTAATCTTTAAAAATAAAAAAATAGGTTAGAAATACCTTCCCAGATTAAACTAGATGTTTATATTCTGAAAATAGTATATCTGTTCTATTTTACTAGAAGGGTGGTTTACAAAACTAAGTTACTCACAACTTATAAGCAATAACTAAAGAAGGATATCTTCCGTGAAAAAGGAGGAGGATTTTCTGAAGCAATATTTAAAAGGGTTTATACTATGCGGAAATTGGCATCATCATTAAGCATGAGGGCGTTCTGATAAAGTAAAACTCTGAACACGGTGGTATATATTGAATATTGTACTTTATTCAGACGTAAAACTCAGGTGGTCCAGAGGGTAAATCCCGTGCTTTTAACCAAAGAGGCCGGGGTTCGTGTCTCTTGCAGGAACCGTGGTGAGGGGAGAGTCTTCTTTATGAAGAAATAATAAACAATTAAAGCATTGTGCTACAAGTTGGTTAATACGGGTTTGATAGGATATAACTAATAAACTTTGGATAATAGCTTTTCATTATAGATCAGACTTTGGAAGTCGAGATCGCAATAAAATGTATAGGCTTCTGTTAGATCGCAGAGTTGTAGTTACCCCTGTACAGGAGGTTCCGGTACCAGCTCTCCGTTTAAAGGGTCCGATTCCTATCACCTGAGAGTCTTACTCGTTCAAGGATAAACTATGAATAATTAAGCTGGTGGCGAGGAGACACGCCTAGCTTTGTAACTGCCTTTGTCCTGATGTCTACCCTGCTTACACTGGCCCAGCAGTAGGACCGAATAGCCCTCGGGTCTTACTACCACACCAGTCGCATCAGTTAACGGCAGCTCTCCTCTAAATGATCCAGGCTCTTGGTATAGTTGCTAGGATAGGGTTTTAATGGCCAGGATAGCAGGCCATAAGGGTATGTTTAGTTTAAAGGGCTAGAAGTAACCTATAAGAACACACTTCACCTAGTAAATTACAACCTTAGAAAAGATAATGATCCAAGGTCCACAACGTGTTAAAAGAATATTAAATGCTTTATTGCTATTAAAGGCAGGCATACAGCTTAAATCAGATTCAAAAATGATTACCTATATTGACTGGCTACTCTCACAATGGTCCCTACTCTATCGTCTAATCTCTAACCTTCTATGCACAAAGCTGAAGCGGGGAGTGTTGGTATCCGGTTGGGTTGTGGAGAGAAAGAGGGAAAGTCACTTGGCCTAGCAACTTCTCCTTCACCGTTGTCTGGGAACTGCACGGAGATCCTCACAAACTTTGTACAAAGTCTCAGAAAGTTCTCCTAAGAGGAGAGGAGAGGGGAGCTTAGTCAGGCTCAGCCTTCCAAACCTCCTAGCCGTCCGGTCTTGATTCACTCAGTCCAACAGTGTGAGCGTTGAGTTCTCCTAATTGTCCCTTCAGCTGGTTGGAAGTGGTTAAGCGCTCTTCTTGTCGGCCCTCTGTGATTCAGCTGATGAAGGGTGTTGAGTTCTCTAAGTCTTGCGATGTCTTTGCTGCGCTGTTTCTCTATCTCGTCCAGAGACTTAAGTTCTTTTCAGAGACTTAGTCTTTTACTTCGTCCGTAGCTTGCTTCTCCGGGGTGGTCGATCCGAGGTTTGCTTGCTTCCGTCCGCGAGGTCCGACGAGGCTTAACTGCCTATTTCTCCGCAAAACCTTGCCTTATATCTCTCACAATTTTATGATGAATAACTGTTGCTAGCCTACCCCTTACCCTCTCTCTCTCTCCCCGCCTGCTTTTGCTGGGATGCAATATTTGATTACCTACTTCTCTTATGGCAACAACAACTTTCTACTTAGATTCTTATCTTGACACCTGCTTATACAGGATGTTGCCAGCTTCCTGTGCCGCATCCTGTCACTCCAACTCTTGACAGCACTTGTCTGACTATACTTCTAACATAATAACACGTCATAGTACCTCTAAATCATATTATTCATTAATACATCAATCAACCATGTCATGGTAACAATATAATTCATTACATTTTTACTTCATAGCTCTAGCTTGCATGTGGTTACATATGGTTATCATCTCTGTGTTTACATAGCATGATTATATAGTACCTTTAAGTTGCTTGGTATATTCAGAGTCTTGTCCCCGGCCTTAGAAAGAGGTCTACTGGTAAGAAAGCATTATTATGGCTTTCTTCCAGAGGTGGTCAGGAGGCTCCAAGAGGCATACTGGTACAAAGCATTATTATGGCTTTATACCAGAGGTGGTGAGGAGCAGTTAGGGATTCAGATTACTTGACACTACTTATGGCATGTTGGCTTTAATTGTTACCAAATTATATTTTAAATTATTATGTTATGCATAAGTGCTTCAGTCTTCTTATCGAGTCTGAAGATGTTTCTGTTTCCATTTTAACCTGTACTTTTTACTTTATTAAGTAGGATTTTTGAAGCATATTTTTCTTATATATTTTAAGTATATTTTTATTAAAGCATATCAATTCATTTAAACTTCATTATACTATACTGTAGGTATAATCCGTGCAGGTGTAGTTTAACAAAGTGCACTCCTAATGTATTATAAATATAATTACATCTCAGAGTATACTAATTGGTAACACTTTAGTTCAATAGTCCACTGTTGACACTCAACAAGCAATCAGTTGATACACAGTTGCATGTCAACAGTGAATGAGTTTACATATCTCAACAGATAAGTAACATGAATTCAACTAACTGTAAGTTAACTATAAGTTGCACTATTAGTAGATGATTAGTTGCTATTCAACAGAGCTTGTTCAACAGATAAAAAACAAGGATTCAACTAACTGTCTGTTAACTATAGGTTGCACTATTAGTAGATGTTTAGTTGATATTCAACAGTGAGTAAGTTGATACATATTTAGAATGCATTCAACTGTCAGTTAACTATAAGTTGCATTTTTAGTAGATGTTGTTTTGTACACGTAGCATGCATTCAACTAACTGTGAGTTAACTATTAGTTGCATTATTAGTAGATGGTTAGTTGATATTCAACAGTGAGTTAGTTGATACTCAACAAAGCTTGTCATCAAATATGTAACATGCATTCAACTAAGTGTTAGTTAACTATACGATAATTTTATTTTGTTAATTTATTTTTACAAATACAGTCTGCAACAGACATTGTACTTTTTATTACATGTTCTTTACAAATATTCAACTATCAGTTGAGTGTCAACTTCTAGTAAGCTGACTATCAACTGCTGTTATTAACCAATTCTCAACTTACGTTTCATATGGATCAACTTCCCCCCACTCACAAGGAACACATCTAATGAATGAACATTCAACCCTCTGTTGATCATATATGTTCATTGTAAAATAAAGATGAGAATGTTTTATCAATCAATAGGCACCCTGTGTAGGTGACTACCTGTTGATTGTCATACATTCAACAAAAATATATACGCAACACTTTTGTTTTTGCTCCCATTTTTCATGAGATGGACTTAAAGATCTAAAATTCATTCCAGATACACAATATTACCATTTCTCTCAAACATTGTTCACAAATCTGTCTAAATGTGTGATAGTGAGCACTTCTGCTTTGCTGAGATAATCCATCCCACCTCACAGGTGTGCCACATCAAGATGCTGATCTGACATCATGATTAGTGCACAGGTGTGCCTTAGACTGTCCACAATAAAAGGCCACTCTGAAATGTGCATTTTTTTGCTTTATTGGGGGTCTGGGGACTCAGAACCAGTCAGTATCTGGTGTGATCACCATTTGCCTCATGCAGTGCAACACATCTTCTTTGCATAGAGTTTATCAGATTGTCAATTGTGGCCTGTGGAATGTTGGTCCACTCCTCTTCAATGGCTGTGCGAAGTTGCTGGATATTAGTGGGAAGTGGTGCACGCTGTCGTATACGCCGGTCAAGCACATCCCAAACATGCTCAATGGGTGACATGTCCGGTGAGTATGCTGGCCATGCAAGAACTGGGACATTTTCAGCTTCCAAGAATTGTGTACAGATCCTTGCAACATGGGGCCGTGCATTATCTTGCTGAAACGTGAGGTGATGTTCATGAATGTATGGCACAACAATGGGCCTCAGGATCTCATCACGGTATCTCTGTGCATTCAAAATGCCATCAATAAAATGCACCTGTGTTCTTCGTCCATAACAGATGCCTGCCCATACCATAACCCCACCACCACCATGGGCCACTCGATCCACAACATTGACATCAGCAAAGCGCTCACCCACACAACGCCACACACACTGTCTGCCATCTGCCCTGAACAATGTAAACCGAGATTCATCCGTGAAGAGAACACCTCTCCAACGTGCCAGACGCCATCGAATGTGAGCATTTGCCCACTCAAGTCTGTTACGGCGACGAGCTGGAGTCAGGTCAAGACCCCGATGAGGACGACGAGCATGTAGTTGAGCTTCCCTGAGACGGTTTCTGACAGTTTGTGCAGAAATTGTTTGGTTATGCAAACCAATTGTTTCAGCAGCTGTCTCAATGGCTGGTCTCAGACGATCTTGGAGGGGAACCTGCTGGATGTGGAGGTCCTGGGCTGGTGTGGTTACACGTGGTCTGCGGTTGTGAGGCCGGTTGGATGTACTGCCATATTCTCTGAAACGCCTTTGGAGACGACTTATGGTGGAGAAATGAACATTCAATGCACGAGCAACAGATCTGGTTGACATTCCTGCTGTCAGCATGCCAATTGCACGCTCCCTCAATGCTTGTGGCATCTGTGGCATTTTGCTGTGAGACAAAACTGCACATTTCAGGGTGGCCTTTTATTGTGGACAGTCTGAGGCACACCTGTGCACTAATCATGATGTCAGATCAGCATCTTGATGTGGCACACCTGTGAGGTGGGATGGATTATCTCAGCAAAGCAGAAGTGCTCACTATCACACATTTAGACAGATTTGTGAACAATGTTTGAGAGAAATGGTAATATTGTGCATCTGGAATGAATTTTAGATCTTTAAGTCCATCTCATGAAAAATGGGAGCAAAAACAAAAGTGTTGCGTTTATATTTTTGTTGAGTGTATGACTGTCGACAAACTATCAGTCAATATTCAGCTTAGCATAAGTAGACAGGTCTTGGGACTGTCAAATTAAAGTGAAAACAGTTTAGTGTCTACACACTATTAACAGAGCAAAACAGAGAAAATAGTTGACTATCAGTTGATTCTCAACAAACTACCAGTCGATGTTCAACTATGCATTAGTAGAACGGTCTTAGGACTGTCAAATTAAAGTGAAAACAGTTTAGTGTCTGCAAACTATCAACAGAGCAAAACAGAGAAAATAGTTGACTATCAGTTGATTCGCAGCAAACTACCAGTCGATATTCAACTAAGCATTAGTAGAGAGGTCTTAGGACTGTCAAATTAAAGTGAAAACAGTTTATTGTCTGTAGACACTCTACAAACTAGTAACAGTAGAAAATAGAGACAAGTTTTGCTCAACTGATGAGTAACACTGGATGACCCCAAAGTAAAGTTAAAAAATATATAGGCAGCATATCTGAACAGGAAAGAACATTTATTTGAAGTAAATTTAACTTTTTTCAGTAGTTACACAACATGTAGGTACACAGCAAGTACCATCAATACCTCTAAAAAAGACAATAAAACTAATGCATGTATTTATTTAGGTGTCACTTAGGCAATTGTTTAACGACAGATTGTCCAAAAATTGACATTCAAAAAGCTCAGTAAAGTGTACCATAACACCCAGTACCACTAGTTATGATACTGAGCAAACATGATGATAGGTTTATCCAACTTGCTTGTAAGACAAGGAAACCACGTGTTAGTTCAGTCAGACAAATGAGACAGACACAATGATAGAGTGAGACCAAATGATCATGTTACTTGCCTAGGACAAGGAGAGTGGGTTCGGACAGGTTGTCACGCTGTCATTCACTGCACCGACTCTCGCTTCCCCTTCTCCTTGCTGGCTCTTTTATTCAGTACATGGTGCATACAGACATGGATTTGTGTGTGCGTTACAACTAATGATTGACTAATGTCTCTGAGAGCTTGTTTGTTTACCCCAGCTGGGTCATGGCAGTGTGTCCTTGACTGCTGGTAACCGGTCATTCTCGGTCGTGGCGATCCCAGTGTACAGAGCTCGAAAACGACACGTCATGTATCAGCCTATTTTGGATCATGGTTACACAATGAAAACTTTAATTCTTACACATATGTAATATATAACATCAGTTCTCATGAAACGCTTTGTTATGGTAAGAAAAAGATATATAATTTTGTTATGGACCAGAATATCTGAAGCTCCTAGTAGCTCAGGAGAAAATGGATTACTAACAGCAATGGTGAAACAAGACACACTGATTCAGCAGTTAGGTTTGACAAGTAAATGTAAAATACTTATTTTCTACTCTCTCTTCCTTGAAGTGTATGTCATTGTTGATTCTCAGTGCAACATAAAAAAACAAAAAAACACAACAGTGCCATTTTTTTCATTATGGACTCAAGATAAAACAACTTAATTATCACTCTCTTGTGACCAACCACTAGTTTAACCTGGTCCTGCCACTGTTATTTGAATGAGCACATTTGAATAATTTTTCGCTCTCTTTAGATCCAGTTGTTGGGTTTACTAGCCACTCCAGGCCTGCTGTACTCCTCTTCAATTGAAGCAGTCGGGCTGAAGAATCCAGGAATCTTGTCCTATCACCCAGTTGATGAACATAGAAAGAAATGATCTGAGAATTACCACAAAATAGTTCAAATGCATTTTGATTTCCTTTATCTAAATCATTATAGCATTGTGGTTCCACATTAAAACACATAATGCTTTATATTGCTTTAATGAAATATATTTGGTACCCTAATCAAATAAAATTCTCACTGAACCTTGTACAAATTTAAATTATTTTTTAATTAAAGAAACATGTAATCTCTATGACCATTCTACATAACACCACATGCATAGACTCAGTTTTAGCTCACTTAAGCCTGAAATAGCAATGTGCACTTTGAACGTGGAACATGCAAACATTTATTCAAATACAGTTTAGTGTCTATAAACACACTTTATTTAGACAGATACTTGTGAAGCTAGGCAGCGCAAACGTAATGCCAACGTTGATAATATAGCTAGCGCGCTTGGCGCGGCGCTAATGCTAACGTAGCTATGCTAGCGGGAGGCCGCTTCGCGAATATATATGACATTATACATACACAAAATGATATCTCACAAATACCTCAGTTAACTCACCAATTATTCCCTTTGGCTAATGGCAGCATACTTGTGACCACCACGGGTCTTCAGTGTGAGATGGATTGGTTGGTCAAGCGGTCTTTAGCACATAGCTGCTGCTTTTACTGACCAGACACACAACCTTCTCTCTAGCTGCCAGTAAAGAACGAGACCTCTCGCTTTAACAGCCCTTACCAACCAAGCTGGGGGAGTTCAAGTGCTTGAAAAAGTGGGAAATCGACGATACAGTTAGAAATTAAATATGTTTCCTAAATAAAGTCTCTCCAAACATATTTTCACCTTCCCAAAGTTTAAAATACACATTAATAGATCAATATATTTTTTTTTCATATAATTTCTGCTCACAATATTATCAATAATGTCCTACAGGTTATAGTTGTTATTTATTAGTAACCACTATACGTTCTCATTGTATTGCACACCACTCTATGTAGGCCTATTTAGGTCCTCTAATCTTGAGAGGTTTATACAGCCATTGTTGATATTAACAATTATATAAAAAAAAACATACATCTATAAATATGTATTTTAAACTTTGGAAAGGTGATAATATGTTTGGAGTCTTTATTTGAAAAAAAAAGTATTTTCGAATCTTATCGACATTACGATAACCCACTTTTTTCAAGCACTTGAACTGCCCCAGCGTGGTTAGGGCTTTTTCGAGAGAGAGGGCTCGTTTTTTACTGACCTGGGCAGCTAAAAAGATGGATGTGTGCCTGGACAGTAAAAGCACAAGCTATGTGCTAAAAGCCAGCTTGATCAACCCATCCATTTCAGACTAAAGACCCGTGGTGGTCACAAGTATGCTGCCATTAGCCAAAGGGAATAATTCGTGAGTTAACTGAGGTATTTGTGAGATATCGTTTTGTGTATGTAAGAATAATGTGATATTAGCGACGCGGCCTCCTGCTAGCATAGCCACGTTAGCATTAGCGCCGCGCCTAGCGCGCTAGCTATATTAGCAACATTAGCATGAGCCTAGTGCTGCCTAGCTTCACAACACAAATAAAGTGTGTTTATAGACACCAAATTGTGTTTGAATGAATGTTTGCATGTTCCACATTCAAAGTGCACATTGCTATTTCAGGCTGAAGTGAGCAAAAGCTGAGTCTATGCATGTAGTGTTGTGAAGAATGGTCATACCTAGGGGGCAAACTGATTTTTTTGGACATGGGCTGTTGTAAAAGGTTGTTCACCAGAAATGATATCTAGGACCTTCAAGGATCACAACCTGGGTGGACAACCTGGTCAACTACCTGCTGGAAAGCTACAGGGGGCCGAAATAGAACAGCAGAACCATGGTTTAATGCGAGGGTAAAATGGAATTTTTTTAACTTATAGTATTGCAGTTTTTCTCAAGAATGTTTGAATATATATGCAAATTTAGCATATCTCATAAATGTGCACATCTTTAAAAAACTAAAATCTAGATATTGGCTAAAGCAAGAGTTGAAATATTTATTGCATTTTGACTTTATATAAGTGTGTTTAAGTTTCTACATAACAAACTTCCTCTGTGAGAAATGGTGTGACAATTCTGGTCTGATAAATAACGTGATTTGATAGTTTTTTTCATTACTCTGACCCAGAAATCTCAACTTCTAAATCACTTACATCAACTCAACATTCCATAATCATTCTTAGCACTATTCTGTAGGTTATTGAAGATGGATTTTTTTCATATGTTGTTCATAATCTGATTTATGAGACATTTTCTTCTTCAAAACCTGCCGTAATGCATTTTTAAGACCTGTACATAGTATTTTTTGATTTATAAAATTTAAAAAGGCTGCGTAAAAAATCCTTCTTTAATAACATTCAGAATAGTGCTAAGAATGATTATGTAAAGTTTAGTTGATTTAAGTGATTTAGAAGTTGAGATTTTTGGGTCACAGTAATGAAAAAAACTATCAAATCATGTCAATCTAACCACTATCAAACCAGAATTATCACACCATTTCTCACAGAGGAAGTTTGTTATGTAGAAACTAGGGCTGTCAAAATTATCGCGTTAACGCAGAGTGACTAATTTCTGGAATTAACGCATTAATTTTTTTTATCGCAATTAACGCATGTGCAGAATGATCCGCCCCGTGCATCCCACCGGCTCTGTACTACAGTCACTCTAAGTTGTGGCTGACCCAGGATCAGTAGCTGCGCGCAGCCAAACATAAAAGCATGCTAGCCCATGCCGTGTTTTAAACTGCTAACGGTCACGTCTGTGTCGGGGGCATAGATAGTTTATAAAATCAACTGCCGCGGGTGACAGTTGATGTCGGGAGCAACAGGAGGAGAAACATTGTCCGCTCTATTCAGAGCGCGCGAGGACACAAACGTCTGCAGTTTTCAGAGGTGTGTGTGAGTAGACAACACAACGTCGGCTTCCTGGTACAAATGAACAGTCCCCTAGGACGTGTTCGCGCGTACAAAAGTACGTACGTACGCACACACGCACACACCGCGGACTGTAATCAAGTTGTATTCAAGAATGCACAACCTATAGATTCACAAAATAAATGCCATTATATAGCCTATATTTGCCCAAAGACATAGTAAAGAGACAGACCAAATGAATTATGGTGTGGTAGGTATATATTTTAGTTTGATTTAAATTTATTTTCAGTATTAAAACCATCATTTGGATTTTTAATTAATAACAATACTAATTTTAAATGTACATATCCACCTCCTGTCCTTTATCTTTCCGTTCATACAACAATATATAGAGAAAATTTGAATTTTTCAAGCATATTTCGAATGGTAAAATTAATCATGATTAATCGTGATTAAAAATTTTAATCGTTTGACAGCCCTAGTAGAAACTTAACACACTTATAAAATGTCAAAATGCAATAAAGATTTTAACTCTGGCTTTATCCAATATCAAGATTTTTGGTTTTAAAGATGTGAAAATGTGTGCATGGTTTGTGAAATATGCCAAATTTGCATATATATATTCAAAAGAAATTGAAAAAAAACTTAAATAAAAAAAATCATTGTTTTAATGCCAGTAATCAACTGGCAAAGTTTCAAGATGATATCTACAAGTTTACCCTCGCATTAAACCATGGTTCCGATTTTCTATTTCGGCCCCCTGTAGCTTTCCAGCAGGTAGTTGACCAGGTTGTCCACCCAGGTTGTGATCCTTGAAGGTCTTAGACCCCGTTTCCACTTGGCATTAACATCTGACTTTTGTAATCAGATCACATGAATAAAGCTTTAACTACAGGTGAAAACACTCTCAAGACGCATTGAGATCGGATCACAAAAACCACATTCGGAGGTGGTTTACGTCCGTTGTGACCGTTGCGTCCGCATTCATTTGGTAGTGGAAACACCAATGTGACTCTTGTCCACATTAGGGACCTCCTACTCAACTGCTGCCCCCTGCCTGAGCGGAAATACGTTAAAAGTGCATCACTGGCGTCAGTGTTTCCCCACCGTTCACACAGCAGCGGCGCGCCACCGCTGCTATATTTCCGCCGCCGCTGCTATTAAAATCCTCCTCCTCCTCATTATTCTACTTTTTTTCTTTCTTTTTTTTTGGTACGTAGCTCATTTTAGAAACGGGGCAATGCCTAACATAAACGCTGACCATGCGTCGGAGGTGAATGTAACTTACTTGGCGGAAAACAGAAACTAACGGAGGGGAGCGGCTCACTGTAGAGTCCCTTTAGTCGCGCTGTCAGTTTTCCGTCAGGGCTCTGTGTATACGGGCTCGAGACATACAAACAGATAGCGGAACATTCACTAACGAAACAGTTAGTGGCTGAGCGAAGAATGTGGACTACTGTAGGCTACTGGTGCAAATTCCACAACTCATTACTTGTGTTACAGTTTAGTACAATATGTATTCATTTAGGCTATATTTGGCTGCTCCACCAGTCCAGGCAGGACAGGATAGTTAAGTTTCAGTTTCGTTTTTCATCTCCGTGTCGGACAGCTGTTCGCTCAGCTGATGGGCTCGAGCCTCACGGAGCAGACAGCGGGAGTCAGTCTAAAGTCAGCGATGATCACTCTCACAAATCAAAAAGCTAAATTATAAAATAAAGCTATCTCTTCCTCCCTCTATCTGTCTGTATAGGGCAAGGGAGTAGGTTTGATTTGGACATTGGTGGGGTCCGTGGGATATGAAAGTGCTTCCTAAAGTTGATAGGTTTTTTTTGTATTCGCAATGATAATTGAAAAAAAAAACAATAAATCGGCTTAATTAACATGTTTATAATGCATATCTGAATATCAAAAGAGAATATGCATTCTGTAATGTTATAGGTTAAAGCAACGAATGAAAGAAAATGAGTCAACTTAGAAGAGTTTTCAACTTTACTCTGGTGCAACTGTAAACAACATCAACAACATTGTAAATAAATATTTTTGAAATAATACAACAACAGGTGTATCACTAAATGTACAGGTCAGTATAATTTCCTGCTGGGCATTTCTTCCTCCAGTGCCCATGAGCCAGCTGCAGGGTCATCAGCCAGGAATCACTAATACTAACATATACACAGATTAGTGTCCATTGTGCTCTTCCTATTTGAAAGAACTAAACACATGCCTACGTCTTTCTGTAACAGAAATGAACTGCTGATAGATTTCTTTAAGGTCAATGTTGTCCAGTGTCTCCTGATGGACATGGCACACTGCAAGATTGTTCAATGTGACTTGAGTCATGGTGGTTCTCAGCCATGTTTTAAGCCTCCTGAGAGCACTGAAACTTCTTTCAGCTTCAGCTGATGCAACTGGTATGACTAAAAGCAGCCTGATAAGGGACTCAACCTGATCAAACAGACCTCTCACTTCAACTGTCAATCCTCTCATTATTTCTGCCACTTCAACACTAGATTTGACAGTGTATTTGGACCTAAACATGGCTAGTTGGACCTTTAGTATGTCCCTGTTCAGCTCTGGGTACTGATCTACAATGTCATTCACTTCTCCAGTCAGGAGAGTTTCCTCCAGCTTTTGCAGGACATTTAGATCTGGTTGGTTGAACCTCTCCTCAAACTGAATGTGCACACTATCAAGCATTTTATAGAACTCTGTTCTATGATGCTCCTCTGCTGACTTGGGGATGTGCTGGCTTGCTTCACTCGTGAATCGTTTTGGTGGCTTTCTTTGGTGAGGAATGTGAATGGGCTCAATCCCAAGGGAGTCAACCATAGCCACTGCTTTCTCAAAAACCTCATGAAAGCTCTCCTCATTTATTTTGGCATGTACAGTAGATTTCACACACTGTATGGCACTTCTCATACCTGCAACAGTTTCAGTCCTTTTTTGAAGGGATGTGTTCAGACACTCCAGCTCCTCTATCACTTCTAATGCCAGACAAAGAACAAGTACCGTTTTCCCTTTCTCAAACCTCTCATGCAGACCATTTGCTCTCATGCCTGTGTTTGACCCACTTGATGCCATCTCCTCCAAGCTAGACAAAACACGTTCATACTGAGACAGCACCGCTCTGATAGCTTTGCCCCGCACTGTCCACCTGGTTGGACAAAGTGGTCTGAGTGATTTTAATGGTACCTCTGAACTTATGGCTTTGGAAAATATGTTCTTGAATTTTCCTGATTGCTTGTTTAATGTGCCAAGCTCATGCACCCACTGTAAGGAATCATTGATCAAGGGACTCGCTCTGCATGCAGACTGCGTAATCAGGTTAAGACAGTGTGCCCCACAATGCACATACAACGCTAACGGTTGCTGTTTCTTCAGTTCTGCTTGTGCTCCAGAATATTTGCCTGACATATTGGCAGCACCATCATATGTCTGGCCTCTTAACCCAGAAATGGGAATATTGAGACTCAAGAGGACATCCTCAGCCATTCTTGCAATCTCCACTCCAGTAGTACCAGGGACCTCATACAAACCAATGAAAACCTCCCGTGGTACCAGGTCATGGTCCACAAATCTAAAACAAATAGCCTCTTGTTCTGTTCCTGTGACATCTTGTGTGCCATCAATGATGAGTGAATACTGCAAAACTGGTAGCATCTGGATGGATTGTGCAATACTCCTGACAATACAGTTTCCTAGCATCTGCAAAACCTTGTTTTGCACTTGAGGAGAGGTATAGTCATGACAGCGAGCTAACCAAGTACTGAGACGTACATCATCCCTGGCTTTAAATTTCAGAAGTTGAAATAGATTGCCATCTTTTGTCTCATGGCCTCGCAGTGCTATGCCCTGCCTGGCAAGGTACTGTATTGATCCTACAATATTTTGTAGGCAGTACCTAGCATCCTCTTGTTGCTGTGCCCATGCACTTGAGAGCTGCAAATCTATTGGGCTTCCCCCTTGAGCACTAACTGTCATGGCATGATGGTGGGATTTGGTATTTTGATGCCGCTGAAAACTGGCAAGTGCATTCTTCCAATTATTAAATCCCTTTGACGAAAAGGCAGGGTCTACCTTTTTATATAGTGTGCTTTTCTTTATAGTGTATGTTTTCACACAGTGAAAACAGAGAACCCCTTTGATGGAGGGGCTATAGTGCAGCCATAGTGCAGCCATGGATACTGCTTGAACCAACTCTCTTGAAAATGGAGGAGCTTGTGTGGCAGCTGTTGAACTGGAATGTAATTTGGGTGAGGTTGGTTTGGTTTGTCCAGAATATCTTCTTGAATGCTGACACTCTCCCTGACCCTATCCTTGGCACTCTCCCTGCTGCTCTCTCCATTTGGATCAGTTTCCTAAGAAATCACAGTATACATTTGACCACGCTGTAGCAACTACTGCAAACACACTATTAATATAGGCCTATTGTTATTCAGGTCATAATCAGACTAATATTTGACACAATGCTGAATCTCATGACTAACATATTAATCATTATTGAACCTCACCTGTGAATTTCCAGCCTCTCTTCCATCTCCTCCAGCCTCTCCTTCTCTAGCCTCTCCTTCATCTTCTACAGCATCTCCTCCTCTGTCTCCTTCTCTATCCTCTCCTCCAGTCTCTCCTTCTCTATCCTCTCCTCCTCTATCTCCTCCAGTCTCTCCTCCTCCAGTCTCTCCTCCTCTATCTCCTACAGTCTCTCCACTGTCTGTCACCTGACAGAAGTATGTTGATGCATGACATATGAACAGATATATTAGGGTACATACATGGGTAGACAAAATGTTCACACAATTATTATGTTTTATTCCCCCAAAATATATATGTATAAAATCACATGAGCATCTGCAATGTGCTTGTTGTTACTGTAAATGAGAGGGAAACCTTGAAGGAAAATAAAAGTTATTCAATTTAATTAATGTTTATTTATCCCCAAATTTTTTTTTAAACCATTGCTCCCTTTCCACACAAATAAAACATGAAAATAATGGTAGGCCTATACCTTAAAATGCGGATCTCTTTGGCATTATAGCCTATGCTGACTAATAATCAATATCAGTATTGTTATGGCTCTAAAATATATAACCTTTTAATTAACTTACACGTTGACTTCTAAAGAAGTCTTTATGTCCAGTTTTCGTTTCTTCGACATCCTACACACACACACACGCACGCACGCACACACAGCGCGCGCACGCACAAGCATAAAACACACACAAATATAAGTGTTACTGCAAATGACATCACTGATATTAAAATCCGTCTCGCTGACGTGACCGAAGGCAGAACTTAAGGCGCGTGTCCACCTGCGTCAAGTCATATTTTGTTCTGACGCGACGCGGTGACGTATTCGCCGCTTGGGGGCGGGGGTTTGTGGGCTGGACATTATACGGAAGCAATGTCTTTCGTTGAGCCAATGAAAACGATTGCCACATATTTTGTGAAGTTTTGTGTAGTTTTGGAGGGTAAATACAGGCATTTCAAAGTAAGAAGAAGAAGAACAACAACGATATACATTTTGCAATGGACCGACGGCGAAGACTGCAGCAACTCCTGGCGACTCGAAATCGGGTAGTCAACGTAGCGATGCTTTATTTGCGGCGGAAGAGGGGCAGACGGCAGTTTTGGGTTCATCCCATCTTGACTCGCCGGCAGCAGAGTGGCGAATACCACCGTCTCGTCCAGGAGCTGCGACTTGATGCTGACCGGTTCCAGCAGTACTTCAGGCTGCCAACGGAGCTCTTCGATGAGCTTTTGTCGAAGGTGGGGCCGCAGATCGCCAAGAAGGACACCGTTTTCCGGCTGGCTATTTCTCCTGCCCAGCGCCTTGCCATTTGCCTTCGGTATGTTGCACATTGAGATGTGTTGCCGTCGATTTGTTTACCCATGTTGAGTTTGGCTCTTATGTGACTCTAAATTGTCTTAATTGGTCTATGTAATGTACGGTAATGTATTTTTATCTAAAGAGTGATATAGAACTTCCAGTAGGGTCTATCAATATGCCCTTTTTTCCTTTTCAAAAAGGGAAAGTGCCTTTTTTTTTCTTTTGCGCCTTTTTTTTCTTTTGTGCAAAGGCGCCTGTGGTGTTGCTGGTGCTGATGCTGATGCTGCCACTGCTGCTGCTGTTTCCATTGACATAATCTTCTGTTAATCAATATGTTTGTCTTACTTTTTTTTTCTCTTTTTTACTTTTTCCTTTTCAAAAAGTGAAAGCGCCTTTTTTTTTTCTTTTGCGCCTTTTTTTTTTCTTTTGCGCAAAGGCGCCTGTGGTGTTGCTGGTGCTGATGCTGGTGCTGATGCTGATGCTGCCACTGCTGCTGCCGTTTCCATTGACATAATCTTCTGTTAATCAATATGTTTGTCCTACTTTTTCTCTCTTTTCATAGGTATCTTGCTACAGGCGATTCGTTTCGCAGCATAGCTTTCAGCTACAGGGTGGGTCACTGCACTGTAGCCAGAATAGTGAAGGAGGTGGCAGGTGCAATTTGGGATGTCCTGGTGGAGGAGTTCATGCCTATGCCAGATATGCAGGAGTGGAAGGGCATTGCTGAAGGCTTCAGTTCCCGGTGGAACTTCCCCCACTGTCTTGGGTCTATTGACGGGAAGCATGTTGTCATCCAGGCCCCCAGCAACTCGGGTTCGTTGTTTTTTAACTATAAAGGGACGTTCTCTATAGTGTTGTTGGCGGTAGTGGACTCCGACTACCTTTTCAGGGTCGTTGACGTTGGTGGGTACGGCAGGACGAGTGATGGAGGATCGCTTCACAACTCCGCCTTTGGGGAGCGCCTTCGTGATGGGACCCTGGACCTCCCAGCAGATGCCATAATCCAGGGGTCGGAGCACAGAGGACCGATGCCCTTTGTGTTCGTGGGTGATGAGGCTTTCCCCCTGCGCCGAGACCTGATGCGCCCCTACCCCGGTCTGCATGCTCCTGGACCAAGGCGAGTTTTCAACTACCGCCTCAGCCGCGCCAGGTTAGTTGTGGAGAACAGCTTCGGCATACTAGCTTCTCAGTGGAGAATGTACCGGCGGGTGCTGTGCGTTAGCCCTGACACTGCAGAGCTGTGTGTCAGAGCGACATGCATCCTGCACAACTACCTGCGTGTGAGGACACTTCTGCAACCAGGGCAGCGGACCTCCTCTGCTGGTGATGCTGCTGGTGCTGGTGCTGGTGGTGGTCTGAGGGACATCCTCCGACTAGGAGCACGCAACGCCACACGGGAGGCCCTGAGACAGCGGGAGCAGTTTACCTCCTATTTCTCTGAGGAAGGAGCAGTCCCCTGGCAGGTCCGTCCATGATCGGCGTCCACCACAAAAAAAAGGTTTTTTTAAAAACCACAAACGGCTCTTTTAAGAGCCACCTCACAATGTCATTAAAAGCAAATTTCCAAAGTTGCACAAGCATTTCAACTCCCACGGTCTACATTTTGTGTTGAGCAAAACCAACATAGTGGTGTAGGTTAGGCTTAAAAGGTAACACTGTGGTTAAACACCCTGTTTACGGTAAAGCTTATATTTTGGCCCAGTGCTCATATATCTATCTTTAATCATTATCAGGGGCGCTGTACTGCGGCTGACCCTGCGCTCTCCCCCCCTCCCAAGTAACTTGAGAGGGGATATGCGAAAAGACAAATTTCAATTGACAATAAAGATAAACTTAACTTAATGTTGTTTGTCAATGACATTTGTTATTAACTTTAACATGTAAGCCTATTCATTTTAAACTTGATCAACACCCAAAATCACTATGTACATTAGGTGAGCCAATACTGGCATATTTCACATTCCTATTACAGGGCATTACATTATATTTTAGGCCGCAGATCTCCAAATGCAATTTTTCTTCTCAACTGAACAGTCACCACCTAATATTTCCCTCTGTAAATGTAAAATGTAGTTATTCTCTTCTGATAGCTGTAATCATAGTTTGAAAAGATAAGGACTAGACAAAGACAATTTATAAACACACATATTAAATAATAGAAACATTTATTGAACAGTTAACACAACCCAAACATCCAAAACAGAACACTGAACAAGCAACAACTAAACACAACAAACAATTAAACGGGCTCTCTCTCCTGCCTCTTGCCAGCCTCATAAATAAGGCGATGGATATTAAATTTTACGTCCGCCTTTGCCGACGCTGGAAGGCGGCTAAACTGAGGGAGTATTCCCAAAAAAAAAAGTTCGTCCTCATTGTTCACACTGAGGTGGGGCTGAGGTGCCGGGGGCTCGTCACACACCTCAGCAATGGCACTGTTTGAGGCATCCAGCCTTTCGAGCAACTCCTTCTCAAAAAAGGAAAGCGCCTTTTTTTTCCTTTTGCGCAAAGGCGCCTGTGGTGTTGCTGGTGCTGGTGCTGGTGTTGCTGCTGTTTCCTCCTCCATCACCGCTTCCTCCACAGGTGGTGTTGGAGCTGGAGGTGGAGTTGGAGGTGCTGGAGGTGGAGGTGTGGCAGCTGGAGGTGGTGACATGGCAGCTGGAGGTGGTGACATGGCAGCTGGAGGTGGTGACATGGCAGCTGGAGGTGGTGACATGGCAGCTGGAGGTGGTGACATGGCAGCTGGAGGTGGTGACATGGCAGCTGGAGGTGGTGACATGGCAGCTGGAGGTGGTGACATGGCAGCTGGAGGTGGTGACATGGCAGCTGGAGGTGGTGACATGGCAGCTGGAGGTGGTGACATGGCAGCTGGAGGTGGTGACATGGCAGCTGGAGGTGGTGGCATGGCAGCTGGAGGTGGTGGTGGAGGTGTGGCAGGTGCGGGTGGAGGTCTGGCAGCCAGAAGCGGAGGTGGTGCAGGTGTAGGGGTAAGCCGTGGCGTGTTGCTACTGCCCAGCCGGGCATCAACGATGGGGCCAAGGAAACTCATGATTGCCATGTACTTCCATGGCCTGCGGTTACTTGCACCTGCCCCACTCCGCTTCTCCTCCTTCTCTCTCCTCCTCGCCTTCACAAAAGTGTCCCGCAGGGACTTCCATTTGTCCTTGCAGGTTTGCTCTATAATGATTGTAAAATTAAATTTAGGTTAATTCACAAGTGTGATAGTGTAGGCTTAAGAAGGTAACTGATAACCCTATAGAGGCTTTGTAAACATTTTCCTGTATAGGAGGAAATAAATGATATTGGGGAACATTATTTATTTATCATGCATCACTAACCACTAACACAACCAGTGGTAGCTATACTGTAAATCCTAAACTGAAATCACTATGCTGCATAACCTTTGATCATTCAGCAAGAACATGTATTATCTGGACATATTATGCAATTGATATGTTATTAAAAACCTACTTAAAACGTTTGGTTGATTGCTTTTTTCTGTGCAAAGATTGGTAAGTAGTAAAACGAACAAGACAAAGGGAACGCACATTTGCATTGGAGTCCTCATTAAAAACTTGTCTCATCATATTCATTTATGCTTAAAACATTTCATCCGCACTTACCATCTCTTCCAACAATTCTTGCCACCTCCCTCCAAGCATCACTCTTGAATTGAGAATTCCTGTAGACATCCAGACTCGAATCAAAAATGACAGAAAAATTGGACACGGCAACTATTAATTTTTCTTCCATTTTTTTGACAGCGGTGACAGCGGGAAAATGTATCTCTAGATATGAAACCATAGCAACGGCAATAAACAATTTCTCGCCGCAGAGTTTCCATTGGCTGCCGCCCCACTTTTTGACGTTCTCATTTGCATAAAGTATCCAGCGAAATACTTTTTCGCCGCGCCGCTGTCGACCATTCGCCGCGACGTGCCCCATAATGCCTTGCGGTGGCGTTTCTGCCGTCTGACGTAGTTCCATAGGAAATGAATGGGCTTTGCCGTCGCGTCAGATAACTTGACGCAGGTGGACACGCGGCTTTACACTCGCAGATGCAGATATTAGCTATGCACTGAGGCGTCCTGTAGCTTTTTTATTTTTTAACAAGCAGATGGAGTGACAGCGGGGACGGCCAATCAGGTTGAATATAGGTTTGCGGGAAACCGCTACAGCCAATCAAAGCACGATAGTTGTTTAGAGGCGGGACTTCTAGCAGAGACTGATTTTTAACCCTTTGTGTACTATATGAGTCGGACATCGGCAGGTGGACTGCTCAGAAATAATAAAAGGGGAACGAAGAAGAACGGAATATCAGTCAGCTCCGGTCAGCAACCGTGATGAACTTCACAATGAAGAGGGCCAGTGTTTGTCTGCCAAGCCGAATCCAACATGGAAAAACTAAAACACTGCCAGCCAAACTACTTCTTCTTGACGGTAAGTTAAATTTTTCGGCAAACAACACGTTGGTTAATCTACTATTATATGGGCATCCCCGAGTTTATAAAATATTTTGCAAGCTGGATAATGTTGGTGTGGAATTGTAACCGTTAGCAACAACGTTATAGCATACTAAATGGCTAAACTCAGCTAGCTAGGCAGGGACACATGTCCACATTGTGAAATAAGTAACAAAATATTAGAATGCATTCATCACTGAAATAACTAATTCTCAATTCATCCACACCATTCAATTATATTCTAGTAAGAACAAAAATAAGGTTTTTAAATATAGTCTAGGTGTTGGGAAAGTTTTGTATGCGCTTCATTTAGCGGAGAATATCTCAACTGCTATAGACTAATATGACCCCAGTGAACAACGTGGGATGTGTGACAAAATCTCTATCCGGGGCGAAAGTCCTGAAATTGACCACAATAGGTGACACTAGTATCACACTAGGGAATGGGCCTTTTTTTCCTTAGTAATGAAGTGAGTTAACAATAATAATAATCTTTATTTGTAGAGCGCCCTTCATACATAAAATGCAGCTCAGAGTGCTTTACATGCACAAAATAAAGAAAATATAAAACAAAACACATTCATCACAGGCAATAAACCAAAGAGCAAAAGATAAAAATGAAATAAAAATAAATAAAAATGCAATAAAAACATTTAAAAATGCAATAAAAACATTTAAAAAATGAAATAATAAAAATGCATAAAATGCTAGAGTCAGACCTTACATTATTGAAAATGGGCAATGCATAAAACAAATATAAAAGATAAAAAACCATAAAATACGACAAAATAAATATATGGTGGAATTAATTAAAAGCAGCAGCATAAAGATGTGTTTTGAGCTGCTTCTTAAAACTAATAACAGATGTTGCTGTTCTTATATGCAGGGGCAGTTTGTTCCAGGCCCTTGGTGCATAAAAACCGAATGCTGCTTCACCATACCGTTTCCCCTTAAAGCTACTACGAGTAAGTCGGCACGTTGGCGACACCTTTGAACAAAAGCGGTAGTATTATTACGACGCCAGCTGTCGTGAAGCTGTTTTCTAGCTCGTGCGGGCGTGCAAGATTCAAATAATCAGGAAGCAATATGGTGCGTGTCCGTGTGTTGAAAGTGTGAGGGCACCGGACTCTTTTCTGCTCCGTGAGTCTATGGGTGACACAGCATCAACTAATGCCAGTAAGTGCTAAACACACCTGATTGCAATGAGTTGATGCATTGTCACCTCTCACGGAGCTGAACGAGTCCCCGTGTCCTCACACAAAGCGAATGAACGAGAGATGGCAGTTAGTTAGTATGGATCACGATGAGGTAATGTGTTTATGTTGTAAATAATGACTATTTCAGATGAATAATGGTAATCTGATGATGCTGGTGAGGCAAAGTAAACTTTGTTTTAGTAGGCTACCGCTCATTCATTTAGGAGTAAACACTGCAGTCTAGGTTCGCTGCATGAAATTGTATATACGTTGCTTGGCAACGCCCTCCCGCCCGACTATCACTCTCCCTTTTAGCTTTTCTTCATTGCATTTTCTTTTTTTTCTTTTATGGTTCAGCCCCGTTATCAGTCATTATGACGACAAACAACTGTCTCAAACAAGGCTCCCGCTCCCCTTCCCTCACCTGGAGTGATAGGCTTCTCAAATCGCGTTCCTGCGCCACACTGAAATCTGTGACCAATACGGATATGTGACCATAGAGCATGCACGCGTGAACCGAAAATCGGACTGGGTGTACGACCAGATCAAATGCAGTAATAAAAACTATATAAAAACGTCTTTCTTTGCACTGATGGTCTCGTTTGCTGTTAAAGGTAATTTATGATTATGAGAGGAAACATGAGGCTGTTAAAAAGATATTTAAAAGTTACTTGTTGCCGCTTTAATCTGTGGTATGTTAAGCAGGCCGGCACCAGAGGACCTGAGAGGTCGAGTTGGGACATTTTCAGACAAGCAGTCAGATAAATGCAATGGTGCTAAACCAGTGCTTTAAAAACAAGTAAAATAATTTTAAAATCAATCCTAAATGCTACAGGGAGCCAGTGAAGTGAAGCTAAAACTGGAGTAATGTGATTTCTCAACCTGGTTTTTGTTAAAACTCTGGCGGCTGCGTTTTGAACGTGTTGCAGTTTCTCAATATTTTTTTTGGGTAAACCAGTGAGTATTGAGTTGCAGTAGTCCAGACGAGAAAATACGAACGCATGCATCAATTTTTTTGCATCTTCCATGGACAGGTAAGGTCTGACTCTAGCAATGTTCCTCAGGTGATAAAAGGCAATCTTTACAGTATTGTTGATATGTGATTTAAAATCCAACTCTGAATCAATAATGACACCCAGACTTTTTACTGTATTTTTGTTCACCACGTAGTGTAACCTGTTGTGGTCATTTTCAGGACTTTCGTCCCGGGTAGAGATTTTGGCACACATCCCATGTTGTTCACTGGGGTCATATTAGTCTATAACAGTTGAGATATTCTTCGCTAAATGAAGTGCATACAAAACTTTCCCAGCACCTAGACTAATAGTGAGTGCATATTTAATCATGCACATTACAGCTAACCATAGGATTTTACAGGTTTAGCTATATAGCATGGATGAACAAGAGGATCAAAATGGAAACCGAAAAGATGACAATTAAAGCCTTTTTTGCTAACTATATTTACTTTTTGTCCCTTTCAAAGACACAGCGATGAAGAAGTTTCCAAACAACACTGTGCCGGAAGTGCAAGCCCTCATCTGCAGAAGAATTTGCAGACCAGGCCTACTCAAAGGAAACCACTCCATTGGAAAGATGAAGATGGGAGAATGTAATGTTTAATTTCAGTTTGTGTTTTAGTTTGTGAAAAAAGCATTTTATTATTGTGCAGGACATTTCAATGCGGAGCATGCCTCTAAGATAATCATTCTTGTTATGCTTTATACAGAGCGGCCAAGTCTCACGCTTTGGCCGTGAGACACACGCATATCAACCAGTTCACACGCTCACACGCCACACCTCCAATTTCTCACGCAGAGAAATGAATCCCCGTAATATATATATATTTTTTTTGGTACTTTTACTTTGAGTTCTTTAAGTTTACTTAAGTTCTTTAAGTCTTATTTTGAAAAGCTAAACGGACTGAGTTCCGTGACATCCTCTTTCTGCCATGCTTTCTGCACGCGCAGTTTCTTTATAGGTCCATGGGGCGACTGTGGCTCAGGTGGTTAAGCTGGTTGGCCAATGATCCTAGGGTTGGCGGTTTGATCCCAGCCCGGCCACTTGTGTCATGGTCGTTGTGTCCCTGGGCAAGACACTTCACCCACCTTGCCTCGTGTGAATGTGTATGACTGCTGTATGTTTGAGGTGGTGGTCGGAGGGGCCGATGGCGCTGAATGGCAGCCTCGCTTCTGTCAGTCTGCCCCAGGGCAGCTGTGGCTACTATGGTAGTTTACCACCACCGGTATGACTGTGTGTGAATGAATGGAACCTGGAACCCGGAACCCTGTAAGCGCTTTGAGTCACATAGAAATATAGCGCTATATAAATCCAATCCATTATTATTATTATTATTATGGCATGGACCTATAAAGAAATATCCATGGCCGTGTGCAGCCCGTAGCCGCCACTTGGCAAACCACCACGGCCACGCCCCCCTGCGTTACACTACAAAACTAATAAAAGCCCTTTGTTCAAATTATATGGAAAATTAATGACAACAAGGACGCCGGTATTAAATGAACAAAGAGGTAAGAACACCTTAATTCAAATCAGTCACTTCACTTGATATATTCAAGCTTGTTTTGCATTATGTTATTGGGCTGGTTGACACACCAACACATTTTTGTTCTAAAATGTTGTCAACATTAATTGAATGAATGTATTGAGTAACTAAGCTTAGAGGTTACTGTGGGAAAAATATGTTCTGAGAAGACATCAAGTGTCATAGATTTAATATAATAATGGTGAATTGAAATTGGATAACCCATACAATGTTACATACATATAGAATAATTACCTTTATTACAGTTTAACCAAATGTTTTAACAATAGGCTACAGGAGATATTTGAAAGCACTACACATGCATTGTAGGCTATTCAATTAAATTTGTGTCAGCAAAACCGTGAATGTTCTCTTTTACTTTACATAAAAATGAATGCAGAAAAGACACACATTGCTTCATAAAAATTCACCAGAATGCAGAAAATTAAATGTTTAATGCTCAAAATTTTCTGGGGGGGAACCCCAGACCCCCACTTACAATATGTCCACACCCAATGTTTAATTAAAACCGGTCCTACGACTTTGCAATTCATGAATTTGTTTATTTTAATAAGATTTTTGATGTTTTATCACATTTTCCAATTGTCTTTTATTTCTGATCTATTATGAACAATATGTAAACTTGCAGGACACTAGCAAAAATGATTGGGTGGGAAAGAGGACACGGTTTTGGGTCCCTCGGCCAAAAAATCTCACTCCAAACTTTTGGTGAAACTTGGCAGCCCTGCTTTATTTAATGGGATATTAATTTCTGTACATTTTGCTTCTTTAAATATGCTCTGCCATACCAGAATATTTGCATTTAATTTTGGTCAAGATATAATACTTTACTTGCTCTGTACTCTTGCCTCCACCCCTCCCTTACCCCCCACACTGCCACCATCCCTGTCCACAGTCTCGTCACTTCCCGTCCGGATTATTGCAACTCTCTCCTCCTCGGCCTACCTCACAAATCCCTCCATAAACTTCAACTGGTTCAGAATTCAGCTGCCCGCATCATAACTCGAACCCCCTCCATCCACCACATTACTCGTGTCCTCCAACAGCTCAACTGGCTCCCGGTCTAGATCCCTATCCAATTCAAAATCCTACTGAATACATATAAGGTCCCCCATATTTGTCTGATCTCCTCCAGATTCCCACTGGCTCCCATTCCCTCAGATCATCTTCCTCCATACACCTGTCTGTCCACTCTGCCCATCTCACCTCCATGGGGAGCAGAGCATTCAGCCGCTCTGCTCCCTGTCTCTGGAATTTACTACCACCCCAACTCGGAAATATTGGTTCATTCCCCCATTTCAAGTCACAACTCAAAACACATCTGTTTAAAACTGCCTATTTCATTTGATGTAAATTGCTTCTCTCTGTTGTTTTTACTTGTTTTTTATTGCTCACTACTGCTTTTTAAAAGTTTTAAATGTCTGTACGGTGTCTTTTGAGTGCAGTGAAAGGCGCCTTTAGATAAAATGTATTATTATTACTCTGGAAATATTTCTGTCTGTTATGTTAACGATCTCTACATTAAAGTCAGTAAAATGGTGTTCTCTGTGTGTGTTGGTTTTTAAATACATTTTTTACAGCGTAATATATTTAAAATGCATTATTAATGAGCTATAGTCTGTATTAAGTTGTGTTAAAGTATGTTTTACTGTATGTTTTATTGTACTTTTAGTGGCTCTTCAAGTATACTTATAATAAATTAGTAATGAACGCATATCATGAAAAAAGAGCAAATTTAAATGAAATTAAAGATCTACACAGAACACTTCAAATGTGACTGAAAGGGTATTTTAAATATAACTGAAAGTAATACACTAAATTGCAATAAAGATCACTTATTAGTTGTTCCAATTTAACACAACTAAGTACACTTTATTGTATTTCTGTTAATTTAAAGTTGAACTTTTGAATATCTAAAAGAACACTTATACTTAAAGTTGTTCCAAAATAATACACTTAGTATTAGAGCATGTAAAATGCAATAAGTATGTTTGGGAAAAGATCAACTTAAGTGTACTTCTTTTCGACCTGGGTAGTTTCCTGGATTGGGTGACACAAACCGGATTTTCCATGTATGGTCATGCTGCTACACACTCAGACATGTCCCTGTCCCGCCCTCCCCCTGCCTGTTAAAATCTGCCTGCAATCCGCTCAGTTTAATGTGAACTTGATATGCAGTTACCTAATGGACAGGTAAGCATTCATTAATGAGTATGATGCATCACTTTACTTGAAGGTACACAAACTGCTTCAGTAACGGTAAGTTATGGTTCAGTTATCATATGTCAATGAGTAAAAACTCATTAACGATCCATCCAGCGTGGGACACAAGCCACCTTTAAAGAGTGACTGAAACCAAGAATGGCAAATGTAAGGCGTACCCTGCAGCAGCCGACAAACCTTCAGCATTACAGAATATACTTTGGATGTGAAAGTATGTTGTGAATATCATTAAAACATTAGATGATAATCCTGTGTCTGGCCTCTCATTTTATTGAATGGGAAATCCAAGGGGGTAAAACAAGTTTATTATCTCATAATTACTTATCCATTACCTAATGCTTCATTAATATAGTATCTCCCAGTCTGTTTACCAGTAAATACTCTTTTTTGGAAAATTAACTACTCTTTTTTGGAAGGTTAACTACCCTTTTTAAAAGGTAAACTACTATTTTAAAAAGGTTAACTACTCTTTTTTGGAAGGGTAACTACCCTTTTTAAAAGGTAAACTGCTCTTTTTAAAAAGGTAAACTACTCTTTTTAAAAGGTTAACTATCCTTTTTAAAAGGTAAACTACTCTTTTTAAAAGGTAAACTACCCTTTTTAAACACGTAAACTACCCTTTTTAAAAACGTAAACTACCCTTTTTAAAAGGTTAACTACTCTTTTTAAAAGGGTAACTACTCTTTTTTTGTGTACCTTATTGTAAAGTGTTACCCTGGGTAGTTTTTATTTCAGTTAGTGTAATGGATTTTTTACTGATTGTCTAAGAAATCAATTGTAATATTGTAAGCACAATAAGCAATGAAAACAGTTAAAATAGCATTGAGAATTTACTCATTAGTAGAGCACCGTGTCTATATACCTCTTGTACTGTTGGCAGCAGGTTTGTCTTCGAATGGCTCCCCCCTTATTTCTGATGATCTGCATCAGTTCACTGCACTTCTCGTCAAGTTTCTGCATGAATCTTGCTTCGAGTGGAATGGTACTTACTCTCAGGAACTCCGCATTCACCTGGGGAATATAGGTGGTAAAATGTATGGGTGATGTGTTTCAAGCAAAGCATGTGATTTAGATTTAAAGAGATTGCACATTTTATTGATTATTCCACATCCTTCACCACTCCCATACAATGGATCCAGCACTATTTTGTTTGGAAACATAGCATCACTTTACATGAACAGGTTTTTCTCCATAATAGAATACCTTATTTTATAAAAAAAAAAATACAGGCACATTTACTTATCATAGACTTTTAGTTCATTATTCATAATAAACAGTGTGCACCTCCCTTGGTGCTGCCATGGACCTTTTATTAGATAATAAATGTACTGCAGTGGTTGTGTGAAGTCGGACCAAAAACTATCCGTGAAGTCGGAGTATTCGTCCGCCCCCCCGGCGCTCGTTCGCCTGTGTAGCCTACCTCTCATAAGCAAGGACCTATAAAGAAAGTCCAGGCAGTGTACGGCGGCCGCCATCGCCGTCATACGCGCCCCTCCCCCGTTCGTTCGCCTGTCATAGGAGCCGTTGTGAGTACCAGATATGTTCGGCTGCCAGATATGTTCGGGTTGCATAATGATGACGCACTTCCTGTACTACGCGAGATCCACTTCTTTCATACGAATCTATTGCAAACTGCAATCTATTATACTATTATCATTCACAATGTAAACATTACAATAAAGATACACGTAGAAAGAAAGTATGTGTAGTTTTCGGAAAAAATAGATAAGCTATCGTTCGTAATAGCAAAGGGATTGTGGAATATGTAAATATTGTCCCCCAGATCACGCGGCGTTACAAGAGATCTCACGAGAGCGTTCAATACAGCCCGAACATGAAACTTTTTTCTCTGTTTTATTTAATAAAAGGCGAATGCCAAACTTGTTGCTTAATGTTGGTTTTAATACAGTAAATACATTTTCGCTCCAGGAAAAGGTAGAGAAAACTGTTTTTTTTTAAGTTTATTTGAATATAATTTACTGGAAGTGCGTCATCATTGTGCAACCCGAGCTTATCTGGCAGCCGAGCATATCTGGTACTCACACCGTCTCGTCTTTTTTTCTCTCCCTCGTTTTCAGATAGCGGTAAAAGCTAAAGTAAACACACAAACAGCGCGCACTGCAGACTACGTCACAGATGCGCGGCCAGGAGACTCAAGATGGGAGGGGGGAATGGGTGAGTTGTCAATGCATGAGAGTCTGTGGTCTGAGAGCCACAGGGAAGTGCGAGATAAGCGAACACCAGCGAGTTTCCCGCCGCGGTGGCAAAAAGAAACACATTACATAACAGTTTGTATTCGATGGGGGCCCCCTTTCTGCTGCCCCCCCTCAAGCCGTCCGTTTAAATGGGGTTTACAAAATGCCAAATAAAAATACGTCATAAACTGTATTTCGCAACAATACTTAATTTGGAAAATAAAGGAACGCCACTAACCACTCATTACTCCAGTACTTAACTAAATAGAAAAGCAACCGACATCACTCACTGGTGTCAGGTTTCCAGGATGGACAGACGAGAACCCAATAGCATGACACAAAACAGTTTAGGTGCAGCAACAAAAGTTTTAATGTGAAGACAAACCAGGTAGTAGCGTGGCAAACAGCCCAATAGAGGCAGGCAAAAGGGAAAACCAAAATCCAAAGGAGTGAGTCGAAAACATGAACAAGCAGGCAGGTATACAGACAGGCAGGTATACAGACAGGCAGGTATAAGGACGCTGGATAGCTATGAAACACATAAGACAAACTAGACGATCTGGCAGAGAACTGAGGGAAATGACTGGGATATATACTGAGGCTGATTGACTAATGAGGAGCAGGTGAGTGTGGGGCAGACCAGGTGAATGTAATAAACTGGGAGTGCAGAGCAGGAGGGAGTGGCACAGAAAGTAAACCAGGAAAACAGACAAATGAAAACAAACTAAATACCGGCTGAAGTTGTGACAGAATCCCCCCCCCCCCCCTTAAAGGTTGACTCCCAGGCGACCTTACACTGGAACTAACAAAAAGTCAAACCCAAACAGGGTGGGTGGAGGGGAGCCAGGAGGAGGGAAATAAAAAAAAATGGACCGGGGCAAAGCATGGGGTGACCGACTGGCCAGGGACCAGGAGTGGGACAGTGCACAGGGTGACGGGCTGGCCAGGGAACAGGAGTGGGGCAAAATGAAGGGGTGTCAGGCGGGCGGCCAGAAAAAGGCCCCAGGGCACGGCCGTGAGCTTCAGGCGGACGGCCTGGTTGGCGAGGGCTCCGTCCCTTCTGGAGGCCGACGAAGGCGATAAACCCCTTCTGGAGGTCGGCGGCGACGAAGACAAAGGCTGGAGGCAGGCAGTGGCGACGACCCACAGGTAACCGGCATCGGCGAAGACGGACCTCCGCAGGAGACTGGTGAAGGCAGAACCACTCAGGCGGCTGGCCACGGCGAGGGCAGACTCTCTCTGCAGAACGGCCTAGGCGGAACCCCCAAGGACGCCAGCGGCCACCGTGACGGGGGCGGACCCCTTCCGGAGGAAGGCGAGGCAGAGGGCGGTCCCCCTCTGGCTGGAGCGAAGGGCGGTTCCCCTCTGGCAGGTACAGGGGGCAGGGCCCCTCGAGCAGGGGGCGAGACCCCTCATGCAGGAACAGGGGGCTGAGCCCCTCGAGCAGGGGGCGAGACCCCTCAGGCAGGAACAGGGGGCTGGACCCCTCGAGCAGGGGGCTGGACCCCTCGGGCGGCAACAGGGGGCTGGACCCCTCGGACAGGAACGGAGGAGGAGGCCCCTCGGACAGGAACAGAGGAGGAAGCCCCTCGGGCAGGCGAAGAAGACGAAACAGAGGAGGAGGCCCCTCGGACAGGAACGGAGGAGGAGGCCCCTCGGACAGGCGAAGAAGACAGGCCTCCCCTGGCAGGCCTGGAGGGCGGACCCCCCCATCAAGATGTGGAGACCGGACCCGCTCATGACGACGTGGAGAGGACTCAACTGAGGGTCCAGAGATCAGCTTAGGTAAACACTCCTCCTCAGCCACAGCATCCACCTCGGGCTCAGAGTGACCTACAGGTTCAACCACGGGCTCTACCAGGGGTTTGGGAATCACCTCATGGACTTCAGGGACGGGTTCAGGTTCTGGAACTACTTCAGGTACCGACTCAGGCTCTGGTTCAGGAAGGACCTCGGGTTCTGGTTCTTTCTCTGTCACAGGTTCGGGGACCGGAGTTAGCTTCAAAGCTGGAGAGTCCTGAGGAGACGGATGGCACTCCAAACTCCACACCCCCACTCTAATAGTCCGCGAGGCGGGAGGAGGCTGGTAGCTGGAATGCTGGGGCTCCTGCGGTTGGTTGGGCGCCTTCTGGAGCTGGTAGCTAGTGTGCTGGTTGCTGGGGCCCGGGACGGGCTGGAGCTTGTTGCTGGAAGCCTGGGGCTGGAGCTTGCTGCTGGAAGCAGGACACTGGAGCTTGTTGCTGGAAGCAGGACACCGGAGCTTGTCACTGGAGGCCGGTGGCTGGAGCTTGCTGCTGGAGACCGGAGACTGGAACTGGAGCCTGTTGCTGGAGGTTTGGGATGGTGTACTAATTAATTCCTCTGCCCAGTCAGGCAGCAATTTACGCAGCCAAGGTCTAGAACCAACCTCCTTGCGGGCTGACGAAAGGACCTCCGCTCTCTCCACACAGTCCACCGCACACTCATTCCTCAGGCAAGCGAGAATACACGTCACCTCCATCAACTCCAGTGCAAAATGTGTGTCTGCTGGGTTCATTCTTGGCCAGATCGTACTGTCAGGTTTCCAGGATGGACAGACGAGAACCCAATAGCATGACACAAAACATGCAACATTACAGGAAAGGGGTCACTTTAAAAATTCTTTCAGAGAATTAGCGGCAGAGTGCCAGTTGTTTAAATTGGTCTCAGTGGCCTTATTAATCCGAGCAGTTGAAAGTTCAAGATAAATTACATCCAAAAAGGTGAGGACCCAGTGTCTGACAACAAGGGAGTGAGGAGGCTTCATCGCACCGCAACCATCTTTTTGGCAACTGTCAGGCCTGCCAGTGCTATACGTATTTTAAGATTGGTGATATTGAGCTTTGAGAAATCATTTAACAAAAGGACAGGCACAGTCACTGGCATTGTTACTGATATTAAGTCAGATATTATAGATGCCACTTTAGCCCAAAATCGTGACACTGGTGGACAATCCCATATCATGTGAAGGAAAGTGCCAGGAGTTTTCATAGTACATAAAGTACAGGAGGGATCACTTATGGCCTTCATACAGTAGAGTTTGCGTGGTGTTAAATATGTCCTATGAGCATAATTAAAGTGAATTTGTTGATGGTCGGGATTACGAGAAGCCTCCTTTATGTTTACCCACACCTCTCTCCAATCAAAATCTGGGTCCAGATCTCGGTAGTCACTTCTCCATACTCTGTCTAGGGATAAATCAACATATGAGGCCTCCAAAAAAAACGTATACAGTTTGGACACCATACCCTTGTTTTTACCCAGTACCGTAAACAATTTATACATTGGATGAGTAGGCAAAGGTTGTTGCCATGGGACACCGTGTGCTTTAAGAGCTGATCTGAGCTGTAAATAAAAGAAAAACAAGGAACCGGGTAGGTCAAATGCAACACGAATATCTTGGAAGGAGCAAGGCAAGGCAAGGCAATTTTATTTATAGAGCACATTTCAGGCACAGGGCCACTCAAGGTGCTTCACAGGGTTAAAATCAAATAAAGAATACAAATACAAAAAAAGGAACAAATTTAAAACATGGATAAAATACAACATTTAAATAAAAGAATTAAAACATTTTACAAACAAAAAAAAAATGAGCGTAAGCCCATGTCATCACAAATGTCATTTAAATGGCGAATGTTACTGCCACTCCAATAAGATGGTGAGATAGGTCTCCCTCTAATTAACAGACCCTTGTTATTATATACAGGTGAATGGGTCTTCGTATTATTTCAGTGAATCGAGATATGTTCTTTGCTTGACATTTCAAGTTAATTACCCATGTAAAATAAGCCATGTGTCAAATGTATTCATATACTCACTTGTGGTATTGTTTTGATTTTTTTAACCTTTTTAAAGTGAAATTTGGAGACACTGGGTCAGATGAATTAGAAGCTATTGAAGAAAGACACATGGATTTTCCATTTTCCAATTGTTTTTAAATAAACTCAATACACACTGTGCATGGATGTGAACGTGACATGATCAGATAATTTCGAATTACCTCCCAGATGAACTGATTAAATTTTTAGGCTATGAATTATCTAGACCAAAACATGTTATGTTATATTTTTTGTATTATTTTTTGTACTATAACATTTGCATGATATGATGTTAATATCAAACACAAACTTAAAAAAAAAGAAAGAAAAAAAAAAGGGGAGGGGGCCCTAAGCGACCGCTTAGTTCGCTTATGCCTCGGACCGGCTCTGATGATGACCATATAACAGGTAGTATGGGGAATAGCCTGTTGCCTCATGTTTGGTACAATTGTATGCATGGATAATGTGAGGCAGGTGATCCTTCCAGCTTTCTCTCTCTTTCTCGCCCAAAGTTCGGAGCATTTGCAACAGAGTCCGATTGAACCTCTCTGCGGGATTACCTTGGGGATGGTAAGGGGATGTTCTTGAATGGTTCACGCCTGCGAACTGTCTGAGAGCTCTGAACAGTTCATTCTCAAACGCCCGGCCCTGATCATGGTGGAGTTTGGCTGTGTACCCGAACCGAGGGACAAAGTCATTAAAAATTCGGGAACACTTTACAATAAGGGTACATTAATTAATGGTTAGTTAATGCTTAATAAGGGTTAACTAACCATTAGTTAATTGTTAACTAATGTGTGTAGTAAGTATTTACTAATGGTGTTCATGTTAACTAAGGTATTAATTAATACATTATTTAATGTTTATAAATATCCTATATTAGCCTTAGTTAATACTAAGGCATGAACCAAAAGTTGATTAATATAATAATAAGCATTAGTTAACTGTTAACAAATGTAATTTTTGTAACATTACTTAAGCATAATTAACCATTTATTAATGCTCTTTGTGACCCTTATTGTAAAGTGGGAACAAGTTATCCATTTAGTGACACTTATTTCTCATGAATTGACGTTGTGTGTACAAAGTTCCATTCTTCTGCAAAGCGTGCAAAACTGGCGCTAGAAAATTGCGGCCCATTGTCTGTGAAGACTTCGCTTGGCACGCCATGTCTGGAGAATATGGCCTTCATAGACGTTATAACAGCCTCCGCTGTTGTAGTGTGCAGTCTACAGACCTCTGGATACAGGGAATAATAGTCTGCCACCACAATGTAGTCTTTCCCTGCAGAAACAAATAGGTCAGCGCCTACCTTTTGATATGGTCTGTCAGACACTGTGTGTCAGCGCTTACCTTTTGATATGGTCTGTCAGACACTGTGTGTCAGCGCCTACCTTTTGATATGGTCTGTCAGGCACTGTGTGTCAGCGCCTACCTTTTGATATGGTCTGTCAGGCACTGTGTGCGGCTTAAGTGGCTCAACTTTATTGCTTGCGTGATATCTCAAACATGTTTTGCAGTTTGCCACCTCGTTTGCCACATCTTGGTTGATTCGAGGCCAGTACATCATTTCACGTGCTCTTTTCTTACATTTTTCAATCCCAAAATGCCCTTTGTGTATTTTCTTGAGCATTTCCTTTCGCAGACTCCTCGGGATGACTATCTTGCTTCCTTTATAGATGACGTCTCCTACCACCGACAGTTCTGCCCTGCAGTTCCAGTATTCTGTGATTTCAGGTGAACAACCCTGCTTATCATTGGGCCACCCCTCAGTGATGAATTTACACAGGCCTTTTAGTGTTTCATCTCGGGATGTCTCTGTTCTTATGAGCTCCATTTTCGCGTCTGCTACTGGCAGTGCCTTTGTGATCATGTTCACATAAACATCATCGTCATCACTCATCTTAGTGTGCGCCGGCTCCTGTGGGTCAACTGCTGTCATTGAGTGGCTTTTGAAACAACGCGATCAGCGGCTTGTGGTCAGTCTCAACGCTTATGTTCTGTCCTGAAACAAACTGGTGAAATCTTTCACAGGCATATGTTATGCTGAGCAGTTCTTTCTCGATTTGTGCATATCGTGTCTCTGCGTCTGTCATTGAGCGCGATGCATATGCGATTGGTTGCCAGTCATCATATTTTTGTAAAAGAACAGCTCCGAGCCCACTCTGTGATGCATCTGATGAGATTTGTATGGGCTTCACTGGATCATAGAACCTCAGAACTGGTTCCAATGTGAGCTGTGTCTTTATTTCTTTCCATGACTTTTCATGTTCATGACTCCATTCCCATTCTGTCTTCTTCTCAGTCAGCTGTCTCAGAGGTGCCATGCGTTCAGAGAGATTGGGTATGAATTTTCCCATGTAGTTTATCATGCCATTAAATCTCTGTATGTCCTTCTTACATTGTGGCTTTGGCATGTTTTCTATTGCAGACACTTTCCTGGGATCTGGTCTGATGCCCTCGCTGCTCAGGATGTCCCCCACAAATGTCAGTTCTTGCACCCCAAGCTGGCATTTCTCTTTATTCAGCCTTAAGTTTGCTGTTCTTGTTGCCTTGAGAACTTGTTTTAGCCTCTCATCGTGTTCAGCTTTCGTACTTCCCCATACTATGATGTCATCCATGGATGTGTCCACTCCTTCCAGATGTTCATAGATCATGTGTATTGTCTTATGATACACCTCAGGTGCTGAAGCTATGCCAAATGGTAACCGAAGAAACTTAGATCTACCGAATGGGCTGTTGAATGTACACAGTTTTGAACTTTCGTTGTCCAGCTTCATTTGCCATAATCCGGATGATGCATCTAGCTTGCTGAAGTACTTTGCATTCGCAAACTGTGACATTATTTCTTCTCTTGTGGGAAGTTTGAAGTGTTCTCTTTTTATTGCTCTGTTCAAGTTTCTGGGATCCATGCACACTCTAGGCTTGCCATTTTTCTTTTCTACAATAATAAGCGAACTCACCCAGTCCGTTGGCTCATCAATCTTTTCGATCACGTTGAGGCTTTCCATCGACATGGATTAATAACTGGTGGCACATTTTTATCCACTCTGATTGTGTGTTCTCCAGGAAGGCATCCGAGACCCTGAAACAGGTCACTGTACTCTTCCATCAGTTCATCATAGACTGTTTCTCCTTCACTTTCCACCACAAGCACTCTCTTCACCAGGTTCAGTCTCTCACAAGCAGCTAAACCTAATATGGCCTGCACGACGAATGCGAGTGTGTGCTCTCTGTCCTTGTGTGTCACTTTCACCAAGCATTTTCCTTTCACAGGTATTGCTGCTCCTGAATATCCACGTACTTTCACTTGTGTTGCATGCACTTTAGGTCTAGGTCTGATTTTGTTGAATGTTGCCTCTGACATCACATTTGCCTGTGCTCCAGTATCTAGTTTCAATGCAATGTGTGTGTCATTTACTTTCAGTGTCATCATCCAGTCCTTTTTAACTGTGTTCTGCTCTGTCACTACATCCACATAAAACTCATCAGAGTCACTCTCATCCACTGCATGAACTTTGCTCTGTTGGTTTTTACACTGTTGTGCATAATGGTTCTTTTTGTTACAGTTGTGACATACTTTACCATATGCGGGACATCTTCTGGGAGCATGCTGCGTGCCACATCGATCACATGTCCTTCCCTGTGCGTCTCTGCGCACCGGTGTATTTACGTCGGGAGCCGTGCTCCACGTTGCAGCTTTCACTAAACAGCTCTTTTGCTTGTGTTTTCACCGTTTCTGCTGCTCTACACATTCTTAGTGCTTTTCCTAGGTCCAAATCTTGTTCCCTTAACAGCCTCTCTCTTAGACTATTATCTGGAATCCCGCACACAAGTCTGTCCTTTATCAACGAGTCAGTCAGCTCTCCGAATTCACACGTCTTGCTTCGGTTCCTCAGGTCCGTTACATATTGATCAACAGTTTCTCCCGTTTTCTGCACACACGTGAAAAACCTGTGTCACTCAAATGTCACGTCAGAGTTTAGGGATGCAGTAATGCTCAAACTTCTCAAGTATTTTATCCAATTTCATTTTGTTCGCGTCGTCTTGGAACTGAAAGTTATTATATACCTCCAGCACTTCTTCACCCACAACATGCAAGAAAACTGACGCCTTCATCTTAGCGCTCTTCTCGTCCGCACCGATCGCCGTCAGGTACAACATAAAGCGTTGTTTAAATCTCCTCCAATTCTCAGCCACATTACCTGTCAACTGAAGGTTGGGTGGTGGTTGTAATGCTTGCATCTTTGCGTTGGCGTGTCCTCTTTCTCTCCCGGAAAGTAATTATGCTAACGATGTCCTCTCCGTGGGTTATTAGCGTAGCTCTTAGCTGCTCACTGTGCTAGCATACTCCGAAGCTTTTCCAACTTTTTCCTTTTCCAAAAAACAAAAATCCTTACTCTCCAAGTCCATCTTCTGACACCATGTAATGATTAGTTGGGTTCTTCAATAAACACACTGTAGGTAGCTTGAAGAGAAGTCCTTTATGTTTACGAAGCATAGGCTACACGAGGTAACATTAACTCCCCTCTCACATTGTTAACACCGAACTGCCGTCAACGTGCAGTGCGCCAGTCTAACTGCGCATGCTCTGCGTGACAGTCTAATAACTGATGTTGATGTCATTACAGGTACCAAAGATATTTCAGTTAAGCAATGCAGGGCATTATGTTATAAGAATAATAATAATACAGAATGTGGAACCGAAATGCTATGCTATAATGATTTAGATAAAGGAAACAAAAATGCATTTGAACTGTTTACTGATTTTTAATTTTTTTTTTCCATACATCAACTGGGTGATTAGACAAGATTCTTGGATTCCAGCTGCTTCATTTGGAGACGAGCGCCACAGGCCTGGAGTGGCCAGCAAACCCAAGAATTGGATCTAAAGAGAGCAAGAGATTATAAATGAGGGTCACCCCTCAACTGATCTTTCAAATATAAATAAAGGTTAAATGAAATACATATGTGCTCATTGAAATAACAGTGATAGGGCCAGGTTAAACTAGTGTTTAGTCACAAAGACTAAGGGTGTATTCACACTGGTAAAGTCCGCTAGTTCACGTGCTTTGGTCCAGACCAAATAGAGTTTAGATTTTTTTTGTTTGGTGTGGTCCACTTTCATATTGCCCCTTTTGCAAGTGAACCAGCATTAAGAAGTAAAACCACACGTGATCTGAGGTCATTCATCCATTGGACAGACATTCTGGGGTGGAGAGAAGCAGGAAAAACGAAGTAGAAACTGTGAAATATATAACTGATACGATATGGGGTTAAAAATAATAATTGACGGTCCCATAATATGGGACCGTCAATACAGTGACAACAGCGTGAACCTGTTGTCACTGTGCGGGAGACTCTCCCCTCTCCTTCATCTGGTCGCTGAACACATCAGCATGTTTACGCGTCCTGTCTATCAAATGTAGCCTAATATATTCGCTCGGGGCTCCCGGTCAAACCACAACTAATCTTCCTAACAATGGCGACAACAACACTTTCCTATAATGTGAAGCTGACAGCGATTTATTAAAAAAGAAAAGGCACTGTGCTTCCTGCAATTGGGTCGGATCGAGTCCGGCCAAATTCACACTACAAACGAACTGTAGCAGAGTGCGTTTTGAAGCGCATCGAGACCACCTCTTCAGCTGGGTCTCGGAGCGTTTGTTTGGTCCGCCCCCGAGTGCGATTGCTGTATTCACACCTGTCTGAAAGATGCGCACCAAAGGCGGAAGTGCATCTGAGTTCGTTTCAACTGAACTAAACACGGCATGTGTGAATACACCCATAGAGTGATCATTATTTTGTTTTATCTTCAGTCGATGTGTATTTTATTTTTGTTTATGTTGCAATAATGATATACACTTTAAGGAAGAGAGTAGAAAATAAATATATTTTACATTTACCTGTTAAACCTAACTGCTGAGTCAGTGTGTCTTCTTTCACCATTGCTGTTAGTAATCCATTTCCTCCTGTTTGTTCCTTTCAGAAAAAATCATTAAACTGGATATAATTGGTTGAAGAAACTATTTTGGAGTTCTTTGACGGTATTCATGTCAAATGTGAGAGCCGTGTTTCCAAATAAAACTAAAGATTCTAAATAAAATAACATTTTCTTTCATTTTTTAAATTGTGACTGAATTGTGTTGATAACAGATTGTTGTCATGAATTGATTTCCAGTTGGGAATATTTTAGTATTTTCAGTATGTTTAATATTGTTATTATAGAGAATGTACACGGGTCACAAAGAGCATTGTTGATTGATGGATTGTATTTAGGTAATCCTTATTCAGCACTATTTTGCATTTATTAAGTGTAACAAGTGATAAATGGTTCCCACTTTACAATAAGGGTCACAAATAACATTACTAAATGGTTAATTATGCTTAAGTGACGCTTAATCAGCACTAGTATGCCTTTATTAAGTGTTAATTCATGAGAAACGGTTCTCACTTTACAATAAGGGTCACAAAGTCCATTAATAAATGGTTAATTACACTTAAGTAATGCCTATTAAGGTTAATTATACTTCAGTAATGCCTATTCAGCACTGATGTGCATTTATTAAGTGTCACTTAATGGATACATTGTTCCCACTTTACAATAAGGGTCACAAAGAGAATTAATAAATGGTTAATTATGCTTAAGTAATGTTACAAAAATGACATTTGTTAACAGTTAATTAATGCTTATTATTATATTAAACAACTTTTGGTTCATGCTTAATTCATGTATTAACTAAGGTTAAAGCTGCAGTTGAGAGTTTTTTTACTGTAATATTTGGCAAAACTGTCATAATAGCCATTCAGCTATGTGTAGGTGAAGTGGTCTGAAAATATTTTTTTATCACTTTGCTCCCCCCTGCCTCTGTGTGGTGCCCCCCAAAATTGCCACCGCTCATGTTAATTTTGACCAATCAGAGCGAGGTCAGATTCTCCGTTCTTATTGGCTGTGGGACCTTGGCAACGACGTTGATGTGTCAGTTGCGTGAGCGTTCACGACCCTAGCAGTCTGACACTAGCCTACTGTTTGGTACAAGGCTACTACGGCGGACAGCGAGTAGCAATGTCTTCACAAACGAACCCTCAATTTACCATTCCCAGGATACTAACAACTAACATCGTTAAGACAGCAAAAAAACGAGGAAAGACGAATGTTGAAAAGTTAACTGCTGAAAGGGAGACGGAGAGAGCTTGAAAAAAAGTACACCGGCCATGTCTTCTTGCCCTATCACATCAAGACCTCTCCGATCGCGACCTCGTCCCCTTGCTCTGCCCCTAGGCTGCCTGCCGCTGGCCCCATATAGGCTAGCCCTCGTCCTGTGATCAGTGTTGCCAACTCAAAGCGATTTTGTCGCTATATTTAGTGACTTTTCAGCCCCCCTGGCGACTTTTTTTTTTTCAAAACAGCGACAAGCGACAAATCTAGCTTTTTTTTCTGGTGTTATTGGTGACTTTTTTCGCCAAAGCAAGTATCATCTCTTCTCAACGAGCAGCGGGAGCACTGACACGCAGCCCGCTCCTCGCGCAGCAGCCCCGAGCTGAGAGGTGTATCTCCTGCTGACCGGGCCGTCTGTCAGTGCTCTGTGACGGGGGACGGGCCAGGAGGCTCCCGCTGCTCGTTGAGAAGCGTTAAAAGTGATATTTGCTTCGGCGAAAAAGTCACCAATTACACCAGAAAAAAAGCTAGATTTGTCGCTTGTCGATGTTTTGAAAAAAAAATCGCCAGGGGGGCTGAAAAGTAGCTAAATATAGCGACAAAATCGCTAAGTTGGCAACACTGCCCTAGCAGCCCCTCCCAGCTGCGGTCAGAACAGGAGCATAGATAGTAGGAGATACACACACACCTCTCCGCTCTGTTACAATTAGTTTGCTATCTTGCCTGGCTGTTACAGCTACTTTTGTTAGGCCTACCAGAACACTTACAATGATTTTAAGCTAACATACATGGTATGTCTGTGGTTAAAATGTATGCTCAATATGTACGTATGTAGTTATCATTACTAATGTTTAATCACCTCGGAATCGGACATGGTGTTTGTCTCCTGTCAATGTAACTGAATTCACATGAAGGGAGGGAGGAGCTACAGCAGGTAGAGCGTTGGGAAAACAGCCGTTGGGATCCCAACGGCTACAATTATCAACTGCAGCTTTAATATAGGATATTTATAAACATTAAATAATGTATTAATTAATACCTTAGTTAACATGAACACCATTAGTAAATGCTTACTACACGCATTAGTTAACAGTTAACTAATGGTTTGTTAACCCTTATTAAGCATTAACTAAGCATTAATTAATGTACCCTTATTGTAAAGTGTTACCAAAAAGGCTGTCAGCAGCTGTTTTGCCGACTTTGTTTTTGGTAGGGTATGTCTGGGCAAGCCGGGTAAAGTGGTCGACCACCACCAGGATATACTCGTATCCACCACGACTGGTTTCAGGGTGGAGAAAGTCAATACAGACTAGTTTGAGGGGTGAGCTTGATATTATACTGCCCATCGGTGCCCGGTCATGTACAGCTGGCTTCTTTTGTTTGATACAACAACACTTCCTGGTGATGTACTCCTCAATATAATTTTTCATATATGGCCAATAGAATCTCTCTCTTGCAAGGTTCAACACTCGTTCTATACCAACATGTCCCATATTGTCGTGCAGGTAGGTAAGGGCTGTCTGTCTATATGTGGCTGGCAAGACTAGCTGTTTGTGACCAAGGGTTTTCCTATACAGAAGTCTGCTCCACTCTCTTGAGAGTTTCCTTGTTGGCTTGTCCATTGCTCTGCGTCCCACTTCCGTCAGTTCAGTGTTTTTCTCCTTTAATTCCAAGATTTGCCCAATGACTGGGTCTTTTCGCTGTTCACTTGCCAGATCATGGTGGTCAATTGTTGGGAAAGGTTCTGTGTGAGTTTGCTGTTGGGATGAGATGTTGAGGGCTACCACCCATGCTACTTCTCCATGCTGGGCTGTCCTGCTGCCATCCCAGGTTGCGCACACTGCCTCCTCTGACAGTTTCTCAGAACACTGACTCATGTAGGCATTGATGTCAAGGGGACAGCGGGATAGGATGTCTGCAACAACATTCACTTGTACCTTATTTCGAAGTCAAAGTCTGCAAGCTGCCCTACCCAGCGATGTCCCACTGCATTAAGCTTAGCCGTGCTCATCATGTAGGTCAAGGGATTATTGTCGGTGTAGACAATGAAATGAGGGGCATACAATAGGTAATCCCTGAACTTTTCACACACTGCCCACTTCAAAGCCAAAAACTCGAGCTTGCCAATGTGAAGATGGTAACTTTGCTCCGCTGGTGTTGGTGTGTGGGACCCATAGCCGATCACTCTCATTTTCCGTCCTGATTTTGGTAGAGGACCGCCCCAAGGCCCTGTTGAGAGGCATCAGTGTGGAATATGAATGGCTGATTGAAATCTGGGTACCCCAGCACTGGTGGGTTTGTTAGGATGTTTATCAGGCGTTCAAGAATCTGTTGATGCTCACTGTTCCACTTCACTGGGGTGCGTGAATGTAGTTGAGGGCCCAGTGTTTTTCCCTTAGCAGGCGTTGGTTGTGGTTGACTGTTTTTTATCTGGAGCAGCTCGTATAGGGGCCTCGCTATCCGTGAGAAGTCTTGTACGTATGATCGGTAATAGCTCAGAAACCCTAACAGTCTCCTTACATCCCCTACTGTTCTCTGAGTTTTCTCCTTCAAGGCCTGCACTGCTTCCACATCTTTCGGATCCACCCTCACACCATCTGCAGACACCAGCCGACTCACATACCTGACCTCTTTGCGAAACAGTTCACACTTTTCAGGCCTTAACTTTACTCCATAGCGCTGCAGGGCTTGAAGTACACGGCGGAGTACCTCAACATGCTGTTCGAAGGACTTTGAGAAGCAGAGGACGTCGTCTAGATAAGGGATGCAGCACTCATCCCTCAGCGTGTCAAGCATCTCCTCCACGCTTCTTTGAAAAGCGGCTGGGGCATTTGACAAACCAAAGGGTATTCTGACCCATTCGTAAAAAACCCAAGGGGTTGAGAAGGCTGTCATGTGTCTGGACCCCTCTGCAATGAAGCCTTGGTGGTAGGCTTTGCCCTGATCTAGGATGGAAAACCAGCCATAGCCACCAAGTGGGTCGATTAAGTCCTGTATGCGGGGAAGAGGATGTTTGTCGGGCACTGTCTTTTTGTTGAGCAGTCGATAGTTGATACTAAGGCGCAATGATCCATCCTTTTTCCTGACACACACAATAGGTGCGGCATATGGTGAGTGTGATTTCACGATCCATCCTTTCAATATCAAATCTTGGATGTACTCCTTTACTTCCTTGTACAGTGCTTTTGGGAAGCATTAGACTTTTGAACAGGGATGTCGTCTTTAAGCCTGATTGACATCTTGAGAGAGGGGATACACCCTACGTCATCGCCGTCGTGGGCGAATGCTGCAGCCTCCTCATACAGCATTTCCTCAACCATCCGCTGCTGTTCAAGATTAAGATGACTGAGGTCAACAGGTGGACGCCAGGGCTCAGTCGGAGGGGTTTCAGGGGTGGTGACATTGTGGACTTCAGCCCTAACTGTTTTACCCTGTGATTTCTCAACCTGTTGTGTCTCTGTCATATTAATTTCAATGACTTTGGCTACGTGCTGAATGGAGCCCAACTTTTCCAACTCTGATCGTGGCCATGCTATAGTTGGGTGTCTTTTGGACCTGTACGAAGTTTACCATAGCTGTTGCTTGTTCCTCTTCAACACCCAATGCTTCTTTGAGGAGTAACCATTTCATGTGCACCAGCGGAGGATTCATGCCCATTCATCATCACTTGGAGAACATTAGCACCCACTATAGGCTGAGGGAGGGGGAGCTGGCTGACTAGAAAAGGGGTCTGTATTGAAAGGTTTGGATTGTCATTTCCGGGGAGGTTGAATGTTAGCTCCACCCATCCATCATACGGGATTGGCTGTCCATTTGCTGCATACAGAGCAAGGCTTTCATCTCTGTCAAGAAGCTTGTGCAATGGTCTTACTTGGTGATTGGGGATAAATGTCTCTCTCCAGGGCCGGTAGATCATACTCACTTGTGAGCCAGAGTCAAAAAGCACTGTTACTGCATAACCACTGATGAAACATTTGAGCATGCTTTTTCTACCAACCAGCAGTGCTGTGAGAATGGAATCTTCAGGGGTTACTGGTGTCTCTCTAGAGTAGCGGTCACAAGCTCATTTATGATTTTTGCCTTGTTTTGGGTGTTGCTGTTCTAGTGTGGAAGTTACTGAGTGGGACTGGAACTGTGGAATGGCCTCTGGTTGTCCCTCATCAAAGGCTGGTTCCCGTTTCCCTGCTGCCTGGTTCTCTTTAAACAGCCCAAAGCCCGTGTACTGGTTCACCACACACAAAACAATGGTTACACTCCTCAGCACCTTGATGTGAACAATTTGTGCAGACAGGCATTTTACCCTTCCTTGGGTGAGAGAGCTGGCCGGGGAAAGACCTAGGAGGGGCATGTGACTGCACATGAGGTTGGCCTTGTGCTTGGACGGGTAGAGTCTGTGAGTGAGTTGCGTATACCACTGCTTTTTGCTGGTCTATTAAAGCTGCAACCATGTTGGTTAGAGTCTCCACTTGAGCGCTGAGCTGCTGTATTGTCTGCTGTTGTTTTTTGTCTGACGTCTGATCACCACCATCAGCTCGAACACTATTTGTGTGTGTTGCCTTCTGTCGGGAGGCATTACCCAATCTACATTTTCAGAATTGATTATTTTCATTACCCGGCTGACTATCTCTTCATCAGAAATTTGGTTGCTTGTGATGAGTGGCCTCAGCTGCTGTCGAATGTCTGTGTGTTTGGACCCTAAGCCCTGGTAGATGGAGTGCAGGAAAACTTGCTGGATGGTCTTGGGGTCATAGTGAATGTCTGTGTGTGCCTGCTTTGACTGGAAGAGGATTTTCTGTTTGAGGCTCATGCGATAGAGGAACTGCTGGGGGGTTGGGGTTCATGTTCATTTTGCTTTGCACACATTAGATCCTGAAACAGTTTGGTGCCTGCCAGGGGCGTCAGCTCACCCAATACCATACAGGGGCACAATAGGGCACCAAAAATAAATGCGAGTGCGCGAAGCGCGCGAGCTAAAAAAATTTTGGGCAATTATTTATTTAAAAAAAGCATGGGCACAGATAATTAATGCAAGCACGCGAGTGTTCTTTGCCACTGTGGCAACTGTTTTCTCAGTCTCATATCTGGGGTGTGATCTCTCTGGCCTGTCTGTCTCCTGTTGTCCTTCCTTCTCTCTCTGCATTTCCCCTGCCTCAACCAGCTCATTCTCTTCTGCCCTCTGATTCTCCTGTCTGGTGCAACATACAAAAAATCATATGATCAATGGTTACCTCAGATAACCATTAAAAGTTCAAATCAAAGTTAATCAAATCTAAGCTGAGTCTCACCTGTCAGTGTCATCTCTCAATGCCAACTCTACCTGCGTCCCTTCAATCTGCTCCTCTCCTCCTCTGCACTCTGCTGCACTGAGTCTTGAAGCAACAAGAACATATTACAGTCTCCTGTCTGCATTTTCACTATCTAGATTTTTATATATGCATATGTAAAGTTACTTGTGTATAACCTGTTTGCAGTTATTCCTAATTAATATGAACGTAATAGTCATATCACCTCTGCTCGTGCTCATCAACATCCCTCTCTCCTTCACCTTTTCCTTCAACTCCTCCGTCACCTCCTCCGGCACTCTGCTGCTCCTCTTTGTCTGGACAGATATGTAACTGTTAGGCTTGGGCTAGTGACCAGTGGTCAACTCAACTGGGTTGTTACCTAAAAGTGGTTTGCATTGCCTTGTTACCTAGCGTACCTCTCTCATTTCTCCTTGCTGCTTTATCCCTGCTCCGAGCGAATAACTTTCTGATGTCCATCTACAAGAACAATGTTGTTTGAGTTGAATTGAGATCAAAATCATAACTAATACAGTAGGCTGTTATATCTAGTTCCGGTCACTGAGATAACAAATAATTCAATGCCAGCAAAAGATCATAAAATAACATAGCCTACTAGTACAACATACTTCTTCCATAACTCTCTACATACCTGACACACCAAAAAAACGAATAGTAAAAACAGGACATTCGTCTATATGCATGCTATGAATGATACCTATCAATTGTTTTTTTTTCTACATTATGTTTCTACTGTCTTGAAAGTAACCACCTGTATGTCATCATGCCCCCTTAATGTCTGTGCTTTTGTCTGTAGGCCTACTCGAGCAGAAAACACCAGAATGAGAATAATTTCAGAATCATTCATTTTCAACTTTGAGACCAACGTGTGCTTGAGCTGCTTAAGCCAGCCTGCTTATTTAAGCATGCACTGGGCTATTTTTAAAAGAAACAGCGTACAAAACAGCTTCCACCTCCGAGTGTTGTAGGCCTATTCTGTTATAAATTGCGCTAGTATAACATTGGTGCCATTGGTTCCAGGCAACTTGAGAAGATGTCTTATACAGTATGCCGATAGCTAGCTAACTAAGCTGACAAGACAACTTGGATACCCCATCACGGGATCATCACCCCCTGAAAACACGAACGTAAAGAATCGAGAAACACCATAAGATGGCATGTAGTGTGAACCCGACATTTGTGATCTTTCTCCGATCAACAGGTCTAGCTTAAACAGTTATCGCTACAGTTTAATATATTAGCGAACTGTCTGGCTACTATAGCATAACGACAGACGTGACCACATTAGCTAATAACACCACTTCAGAGACGCCCCTTCACCTTATTTGATGAAAGGCATACACATTTGTTAGACATTCTATGCTTCCAGAGGATAAAAATGTAACGCTTACTGTTTACTTCACTTCACGCCGGCCGGAGTGAATGGTCGCTGACGCTGTGCTGGACAGGTTCAAAAAGTCGATATCAAGGAGAATGATTCTCTCCTCAGTGTGTGCATTTCATTGCAGCGGCCGGCCAATGAGGGGGGCACCATGCATATAGGCCTATTTTAAGAAAAAAAAATGCAAGCATGCATTCTGTAGATTGCCAGATGAGCCAGACTTAAATAAAAAAAAATTAAAGGTATAAATAAATGAATTAATTAAAAAATCAGTGCCCCAGGCATACCCAGGCACCGCAGATCCACAACGGGGCACGTGCCCCGGTGAAAAGGGTCTGCCGACGCCGATGGTGCCTGCCTTTTCACACAGATGAGATCGGAGAAAGCCCTTAAGTTCACAGGTTGTAATGTCATCTTTGTTGGTGAGCATGTCCTTAGAAGCACCTGGTTTTACACACTTCAGCACCCCTCATATGACCTCTGTCTCTGTGAAGCCCTCTATGTCTCCTTCGTCTATTTGTTTGCTGATACTGTTATATGTGACATCTGAACTTTGGTCCCCAATTTGTCCCCCATTGAGTTTGAATTCCCTCCGTTGCAGGTAAGACAGGTGCTTTAGGGAGACCACTTTCTCTATCTCGACATGTATGATTGTGATGTGGGAGTTGGTGTTGTGGTGGCTCACCTTGGCTGATGGGCTTACCATGTGCTGTGCTAGCCATATCTTTGTAGTATTGAAGCTTTTTGCCGAGGTCTTCGTGCATGGCTTGTAGCTGGTCAACACTTTGAGTGGTAATGTCTGTGTCTAGATTAGCATATTGTTGTGTGTTGTGTTCTGTCGTGGTTGTACGGCCAGTAAAGTGTGAGGTGGTTGACGTGTCACCGTTAAAGTGTGAAAATGTAGTGTGGCCATCTATCATGGTTGGCATGGTTGTGAGTGGTGTGTGATTCTGTGTTACACCATTTGTAATGACAGTTGTAACAGGATTATCAATGATACTCTTAACCAGGTCATCAGTTGACTCCAAATCTTGGCTGCTGTCGCCGGCGATGTCCTTCGTTAGCTTGTAGACATCGTCGCCTGACAGTCTGTACAAGTTCTTTTTGATGCTCCAAACTAGTTATTTGACTGACGATTATAGCACGGTTCCCCTTGGAAGAATTAAGACCCTCTTCTGGCTCCGATCTCCCCTCGTGGACACCCACCAGCTGTCGTCTCGGCAGTAGTCACGTCACCTCGCCTTGGCCTCATGGTTCTTTTTTAATCACTGGATCTGCTCCCCTGGACAGTTTTGTTGGAGGCAGATCCCGGACGAGCCCCCACAATTTGGTACGGGTCCCAGGAATGGGGTGCCACGTAACAATAAAGATGTCTGTAATATACAGAGAAGGTGAGAAGCAATGAAGACACGGCTGTTGAGTTCATCATCCAAGTTGCATCTATATATATCATATATCATAACCATGGCAACGAGTGAACGCTGGCAACTTACTGCCGCTGCTCGCCAGTAACTTTTTAACTGTTTTAACTTTTTTAACTTTCAATACCTTTATTTTATTTATTTTCGGCTCTATGAACTAATCGGACAGTGCTTCACTTGGAATATGTTTTCAATCCGCTGGCATTACTACTTGTGTGGGAAAAACGATTCACTGGATGCTAGCTTACTTTAAGAATGAACAGGGACTTTATCTCATAACACCATTCGTGTGTTGGCAACCGAAGGGACGTACCAACCGTAGGAAGAGGCCGCTGCTGCTGATTGTTCGCCGCTTCTTGCCACTGTTCATATAGCCTGACACACGCCACCACACCTGCTGCCGCTCCGGTCGGGTAATCTCCGGTTGCCTGCTGACCATCATCGTTGGTCCCACCCGCATCAGCCGCCTCCTGGTCACTCCGATCGCACTGTGTTGTGTACTCAACTGGCTACTGACTGCTAGCGGGTCGCCCTCACTCAGCTACCGAGTGGTGGCTAACGATCACTGCTCCGTCGGCCACATCTGGTCACTTCCATCCTCCTCACTCTGCATGGTCTCCCCTCATTCAGACTCTTCCCCTGGTTCATCATGATCACCTATTCACCTGCACAGCTGTTTGGACTTTTCAACCACCTCATCCCATCATCCATCTCAGTCATTCAACAACTTGGACTCCTACGCCACCACACAGAGGCTCCCGCCGCGGGTTTGTTTTGACCCAGCACGGAAACTCCCTCCCATTCGTCCGGTTACCTGCAAGCTCCATCGCACCTCTGCCACGTCATCAGGACTCACCCGCTATTGGACCCGCTTCGACCTGGCTACCTCTCCTGCACTCTCCAAGCTTATAAGCTCCTCCAAACCTACTACCTGCTCCATTGACCCCCTCCCCACTCCCCTGCTCAAGTCCTGCCTCCCTGTTCTCTGCCCCTACCTCACTAAACTCTTTAACTCCTCACTGTCCCATGGAATTGTCCCCTCTGCTTATAAATCTGCTGCTGTCAACCCCACCCTCAAGAAACCTGGTCTCGACCCCGCCTCCCTCTGTAACTACCGCCCAATCTCCAACCTCCCCTCCAAAACCCGTGAACGCATAGTCGCCAAACAACTCCAATCCCATCTCCACGCCAATAACCTCGTTGAATCCCTCCAATCTGGCTTCCGCCCCCTCCACAGCACAGAAACCGCTCTCCTCAAAGTCTTCAATGACCTCCTCACCTCTGCCGACGCTGGTTCCCTCAACTTCCTCAGCCTCCTTAACCTGAGTGCAGCCTTCGATACTGTAAACCACACCATCCTGCTCACCAGACTCAGCAACCTCGGTATTGAAGGTACTGCACTCAGCTGCCTTCATTCATATCTCTCCGACAGATCTTACTTCATCTCCCTCCACAACCACACATCTGCCACAGTCACCGTCTCACAAGGTGTTCCCCAAGGTTCTGTACTCGGCCCCCTCCTATTCATCATATACCTCCTCCTCCTTGGTCAGTTACTTCGCCATTTCTCAATGGACTTCCACTGTTATGCTGATGACACCCAAATTTACCTCAGCACCAAATCCCCCCACAACCCCCCCATCTCCCACATTGAATCCTGTCTGTCTTCACTAACACTCTGGATGAAAAATAACTTCCTCAAACTCCACAGCAACAAAACTGAACTCCTCCTAATTGGCTCCAAATCCACCCTCAGCAAACTCACCCCCCCACATACACACACACTCACTATTGATGGCACCACGGTCTCCCCCTCCCCCCAGGCCCGCAGTCTTGGCGTAATTTTTGATCCCACCCTCTCCCTTGAACCCCACATCCGCCACACTGTCAAAACCTCCTTCTATCACCTCCGTAATATTGCAAAGATTAGATCCTCCCTCACACCCCACGCTGCTGAAAGACTCATCCATGCCTTCATCTCCTCCCGCCTTGACTATTGCAATTCACTCATCGCCGGCATCAGCACCACCTCCATCAACAGACTCCAACGTGTCCAGAATGCAGCTGCCCGTCTCCTCACTCACACCAACTTGTGGAACCACATCACCCCAGTCCTCAAAAAGCTCCACTGGCTCCCCATTTCATTCCGGATCGATTACAAACTCCTGGTCCTCACCTACAAAGCCCTCCTCCATCTTCCAGTCCAAACTCAAGACCCATCTCTTTTCCTCCGCCTGCCCCTAGTTCACCCACCAACCCAACTCTACATGTTCTTTTTGTTTGTTTATTGTTTCGTTTTTGTAAAGCGCTCTGAGTGAGAGAAGAGCGCTATATAAATAAAATGTATTATCATTTATTATTATTCAAATTCACAAATAAAATACAAAACATTTCTACTGAGTCTCTCTTGTTCAGTCTTAAACTGTATAAGTGCACCACATCTAATTCACATACATCCTATTCTAATTTTAATTCACATTCACCTGTATAAGTGAGTTAAGGCATCAGTAATAATATAGTGCAAATTACAGCATTTATCTAGTGTAGGGGAGAACGGGGTAATCTGAGCCACTTTTTACATTTGCTCCCCTCTAAGCGAGCTAAAATGATTTGTCACTCAAATTTACACATTTCCCATTAATTCGGGATGTTTCATAGAAATGGGCATTAGCAGAATTTTTTCAAGACAAAGGGCAGTGAAAATATGATTGTTTTAAACAAAGTTGTCATGTGGCTCACTTTACTGTAAACTGAGACAGACCAGAAAAATCAAGGGGGTCCACTCTGAAACTACCATAACAACACATATTGTAACATTTAGAAACCTGGGGCCGTATTCACAAAACATTTTAAGGCTAAGAGTAGGTCCTAACGTGCTGATTTAGGAGTAACTCTCAAAAATAAGGGGCGTTTCACTCCTAGTTTTAGGACTCCTAACTTTTTAAGATAAGTGTAATTCACAAAGCATTTTAGCGTTAAAACTAGCTCCTAAATCTATGAAAAGCTAGGACTCCTAAGTCACTAAGAGTAAATCACAGACAACCATTTGATGGTGTTTTGGAGAGATTTAATGCTAGTGAGCTTTATGAAATGTACCTTTAATAGCTGTAAGGGTTTAATGATCGTAAAGCTATATTTAGAAAGTATAGACACATTTATATTTATTATATTTATATAAAACATTATTTATTAAGTTCCTTTTCCTGCAGTTGCTTTGGGTTTACGATGCACTGAAAGTTACTGTTGGTGTCACGTTTGGGTTTAATTTCCTACTAGAGTAGGCCTATATGTGGCGCTTCGCAGCATCTCCTCCGTTCCACAGATACGCTACTGTATAGTTGCGCGTCTCGCCTTTTTCCTTCCGCATGTACTTTACGATTTCGCCGGCTGTTGTTTCTGAATTGTGAATTTCCTGGTTTGTCGCTGTCTGACTATTGCTGCATAGTCCGCCGTTACAGTGAGAGTGCATGGCTTGCAGCTATTCAACGAGGATAGTTTTTTTCAAATCATTTTAAAATTTAAAATGAATAGGCCTATGTGGCGCTATTGTAGGTTAATTGTGAACGAATGTGTGGGAAAGCCTGCAGTATCTTGGTTTCATGTTAAATCAGTGTCACTTGTCATTAATTGTAGGCTATATAAAAACTATTTACTTTAATACAGCGACACAATATGGATATCTCCCACAGTGTTTCTATCATAAATTCACTCTTAGGGACTCATTCCCTCTCATGGGCATAGAAGGTATGAACATGACGTCATCCATAGCAACAGGGTCAACCACACCCTCTATTCTTAGCTTAGAAGTCCCTCCCATTCCTTAATAAAAGTTGGTCTTAGCAGCTTTGTGAATAGGTTTTAAGAAATTACTCCTTACTAAGAACTTTTGGTGCTCCTTAGGAGTACTCTTAGCGCTAAGATAAAATGTTTTGTGAATACGGCCCCTGAAAGCTAGCCACACATTCCAGAACTAATGTCGGACTAGTAAAAGAATAATGGGGTTTGGCAAAGCAAATTTTCTTAACACTTGAAAGTAACTCTGAACAAAATCAAATACAACATATTATAATTCAAAAGGTTTTAATAAGATTCAAATGAAAGATAGAACCAGTTAGATTAGAACACAGTCTGGGGGTCAGAACACAGGACCCTTAGAGCCAGCTTGTGTCTGGGGGTCAAAGCATAGGAAAATCAGAACCAGCGAGAACAGCCTGGGACTCAGAACACAGGAGAAGACCCAACTGAATTATAGCATCAGCCTGGCATACTCTACAACTAGGCCTACTCTACATTCCAGCCCTGAAGGTTACAGGGAAAGATGAGAAGGTGCTTTTTCCGTGTGGTTGCCCCAGGTCGCCTTCCTGGTGTATTTCCTTGGCATGATGGCTTTTCCACAATGTGTATGACATTAAAATAAAACATATGTTATGTAATATTACATTAAAATATGTTCAAGACTAAACTTAACTTGTGCCTCATGGTGGGGGAGAGTGAGACAGTGGCTCACTTTCCCCCACAGCATTTGGCTCACTTTCCTCCACCACCACAATTTATTTATTTTTTTTTTCAAAGGTTTTTTTATTAAATGTTAGTAACGAAATTGTAGCACAATGAATATACATTTTTTCCCTTTTTTTTCCCGAACATACCCCACCCACATCCCACCCTCACACCCAACAACACGAAATATACACTACAAGAAACAGAAATAAACAATCAATAAGAAGAAGAAAAAACACATAAAGAAATAAAATTAAATCAAATAAAAGAGGGGGGGAGGTAGCTACTCTTCTATAGTTGTTGGTTTTTTAAAATAATTTAGGAAGGGGCGCCAAATTCTGTCAAATTTAATCTCGGATCCCTGGGTAGTATAACGTATTTTCTCTAAATTCATACATGCCATAATGTCTCAAATCCAATGTGAGTGGGAAGGAGGAGCAGGATCTTTCCACTTGAGTAGGATAGCCCTACGAGCAAGTAATAAGGTGAAGGCTAGTACCCTCAGCTTCACTTTAGGTAAGCCCGAATTTGGAGCAATGCCAAAAATTGCAGTGAAAGGGTTCGGCTTAATTTGATGCTGAAGTACTTCAGAAATTGTTTGAAAAACTGATGTCCAGAACTCAGTCAAGGTGGGACACAACCAGTACATCCACAACAACAATTTGAGAAAAAACTACCTCTCTTAGCATTTCAGGCTAATCTTTATGGGCAGAGATTTGTGTCAGTAGAACTTGAATTTGAATTGATCGACTTGAATATGAATTGATCAACCTGCATTTGAATTATTGATACTTGAATTCGAATTTATACACTTGAATATGAATTATCCATTTGAATTTGAATTAATTATACTTGAATCTGAATTTTCTCTACTTGAATCTGAATCAGTTAATATAAGTTCAAAATTCAAGTTTTCAAATTCAAGTATAAAAAATTCAAATTCAAGTAGAAAAAATTCAGATTCGAGTAGAGATGTGCACATCCGGGTTCTTTGAGGAAGAGCAATCGAGTGCAGATCTCTGATCCTAGGCTACAGCGTCCGGGCGGTGACCGTTATTTAACGTTCAGGAAATATAAAGTCATAAATTAGTTTGTTTAATCATCGTCTGTGTTTTTGACCTCTTGTTTTATAATCGAAGTATCTTTTAGAACACTAATCACGTTTCAGTAATTAAAGTTAAGTTTTTAATTCAGTTATAATATCGCCAATAGGCTATATCAATGAAAACAGACGGTCAAACAGCGTCCAAATGAGCTAAAATCCTAAATACAATAAACAGTAACATGGGAAACTTATTTTTAGGTAAGCTAATTGATTATTTCTTCATTTCTTCACAAGTTTACATGTTTAGAGGCGAAGGATTCCTCCGACGCTCTCTGTCCGGCTTATCAGACAGCACTCAGCTGTTTTTTTTTGAGCATTATGCTTAATTTCCTGCATTCTGGTGAATTTGTATTCACCAAACACCTTTCTTCAGTGCAAATGAACAGTAGACCTAGTGCGAATAAACCGAACTCTGATGTGTGACTTTATTATTGTGCCCCGCTGTGATCGCTCTCGCTGTCATCTCTCCTTGGAGGAGCAGGTGCGGAGGTGAACATTGCATCCTGTCAGCAATGACGGATTACCGCATGGGCAAAGTGGGCACATGTCCAGGGCCCTGGCCAATAGGGGGGCCCTTGATTTTTTTTTTTTTAATTATAAAAATTTGAGGGGGGTTTCCCCCCTGGGAATGGGTCGTAAAAAGTCGGGTTGTTTTATATTCGGGGTCTTATATTCGGCCGGGACAAGCGTGTGTGCGCTTGGAGAGAGAACGATGTGTCTAGAGAAAAAAAGGCACGGGAAATGGCCAAAGAGCTCCACATCCCCACTGAAATCAAAGCCTCGACTCATTATGTCACGTGTCAGAGGCACGAATCGACAAAGCGATCGACCTACAGTGGCTTTTCTGCTGTGGCAGTTGTAGTGAGGAGAGTTTGCTAACTGTGCGTTCCCTTTACGCACCAGTACCAGTGTAACGAGCGAGGCGGTTGTTTCACTTTACAGTTAGTCGGCAGTGAGATTGGGGATTGGGGTATCCAGGCTCGGGACATGCAATCAGATCGCGGAGCCTGTCCCCTCGACACCCGTTAACGTGCAGGAAACCCCTGTGATCATTTAGTTTTAAACCACAGAGTGTGTCTGTCTCACTGTGAACGACACCAACACAGCGTTTCACCGGGTGACGCGCTGCTTCGCTCAGACATTGAGTGTAGGCTCCGAGGGGGGGCAAGGGTGGGCCAAAAAGCAGGCGCAGAGATCTTACAAAGGCAAAAAAAATCTGCTCGCGCGCTTAGCGCGCGCTCGCATCGTCGGTGTCTCTGCCCCAATCTAACTGTCTAGTAGGCTCCGGCGCAAAGAGTCTCTTTCTCTTGCGCAGCACCAGAGAGACTTTATAGAATTGTATTTCGCTCTATCTCTCTCTTTCTCTCTCTAGGCCGTGTGCTGCATTATAATGTGTGTGATTGTGGATTGCACGGTGTGCTAGTGCGTGTATTTGCGTGTTGGTAGGGGTCCATGACTGGTTTGTGTCCAGGGCCCGTGGTCATGTTAATCCGTCCTTGCGTCTCTCTTTCTCTCTCTCTCTCTCCCCCCTGCACTTAGCAGACAGAGGGAACGTATAGTGACTATGTTGAAGTTATCTAGGCTACTGCTTTGTGCCATTAACCTGGATTTTTAATGATAACCTGATGCTCATTAGTGCGCACCCCTCAGCACTCTGACTCTACCGAAGTGCGCATGGGAAGGCGGGGCACAAACGTAATCTTGTCCTGGGCACGGAAAAGAAATGCGACGGGCATATACTGTAGCCTATACAGTATATAGCCTATACGCTATATATATATTATAGTGTATACATATTTATGCTCTGTCAAGTTGACATAGGCTATGAGACTGTTTACAGAGCAATCGCGGGAGCACAGGGCAAAGTGTAGGGGGGCGGAGAGGGGGTGCAGGCGGTGGTGAGGGGGGGGTGCGGCTGCACCCCTATTACTTCCAACGTCCCATTTATATTCATCTCTTATTTATTGTAGCCTAAGCGTTTATGAATGACTGCACGTACAGTTGTCAGATCGCGAACAGTTAAAATAAATTAGGCCTAGGCCTATGTGTTTCAAAGGGCATCGTTTTTAGTATTTTTTTTTAAACTCACAATGCCAGTATTCATAGGCTACTTTGTCTGAAGAACTGGGGCCTGTTTCAGGTGGTTTTGAGGCAACCCAGAGTTTGTTCGCTCTGAGTTAGTGGAAACTAACAGTTTCTGCAGCAACATACGCCGTGGGTCTACTGGATAAGTGATTTGACCTACTCTGAGTTTGTTTTCACTTTACGCTGTAGCTCCGACTGAAGAAAGAGTGTCACTGTCACAACGCGACCCTGTAGGACAGTTAAAGCAAAATCACTCCATATAAATCTCCATCGGGATGTTTGTATCATTTCCTGATGATTTTACGTTTGCTTGTCCAGCTCAACTGACAGACAGCTGACTGCTGTCTGATAAGCCGGACAGAGAGCGTCGGAGGAATCCTTCGCCTCTAAACATGTAAACTTGTGAAGAAATGAATAAATAATCAATTAGCTTACCTAAAAATAAGTTTCCCATGTTACTGTTTATTGTATTTAGAATTATAGCTCATTTGGACGCTGTTTGACCGTCTGTTTTCATTGATATAGCCTATTGGCGATATTATAACTGAATTAATAACTTAACTTTAATTACTGAAACGTGATTAGTGTTCTAAAAGACACTTCGATTATAAAACAAGAGGTCAAAAACACAGACGATGATTAAACAAACTAATTTATGACTTTATATTTCCTGAACGTTAAATAACGGTCACCGCCCGGACGCTGTAGCCTAGGATCAGAGATCTGCACTCGATTGCTCTTCCTCAAAGAACCCGGATGTGCACATCTCTACTTGAATCTGAATTTTTTCTACTTGAATTTGAATTTTTTCTACTTGAATTTGAAAACTTGAATTTTGAACTTGTATTAACTGATTCAGATTCAAGTAGAGAAAATTCAGATTCAAGTATAATTAATTCAAATTCAAATGGATAATTCATATTCAAGTGTATACATTCGAATTCAAGTATGAATAATTCAAATGCAGGTTGATCAATTCATATTCAAGTCGATCAATTCAAATTCAAGTTCTACTGACACAAATCTCTACCCATAAATCTTTAGCACATGGTTTTTATATGGTGGTAGTTCATCAACTCGTATGATAGACGTTTTTCTACGTGAATACATTTGCTTTGGCACAACAGTTGATTAAGTTGACAGCAAGAAAATTTACTTTTACATGCAAAATACCTATTTTGGTGAAAAAAACATGCTTACCACAGCACCATGAGGTCCTGTCTTTCAGGGCCATGGGGAAATGAGAGGGGCTTGAAAACATATGTCTCACATGACCACAAATGCTTTCCGTTGCCTAGATACAGGGGGTGGTGTGGTAACCCGAGGGCAATAATGCACGTACACTTGTACTCAGTTTTGTGTCTTTACTGAAACCAATGCTCACAGCATAATAGCCAAACGTACGTGAGACATCCAGGTAGAGCAAACACTATAACCAAACGGCGGGGTACACAGGTGTCGGTACAAAGGTTCCGGGGTGCAACACTAACTCAGTATATAACACTTCTCCCCCTTTAAGTAAACACTTATAATACGGTTACCCAAACAAACTGAAATTGCATGTATGTCCCCTTATAAAGTACAGAAATTATATTGCTCTAAAACTAACTTAAATTCACATTCCAACTTTAGAATTCTAACAACAGGCAATCAACAACATCCGGTAATGCACAATTTTTGTTAGTTTAACAGTTCAGTCTCTCTGGAGGCTTGTATTGCCTCTCTGACCTTTTTGGTGCAACAGGAGAGTCCACAGACTGAGTAACAGACTGTGCTGCACTGGGAGGAATTGGGGCAGCGGCAGGGGCAGGTGAGGCAGTTTGCTCAGACAGTCCATCAGGGGGCAGCAACAGTCCATCAATGCACACAGGTGCAACACAGTCCATAGAGCTACTCACACCGTCCTTGTGCGAAACACTCTGAGACCCCTTCTCCTCTGCATCAGTGCGGACACGCACGTGATCTTGGTGCCTGCGAACCTGCCTGCCATCCAACAAGTCAACCACAAAAGAAACTGGACCAGACTGGCGGTGAATAACTCCTGGCAGCCACTTTGAGCCGCTGGCAAAGTTCTTGAAATACACACAGTCCCCCTGCTGTAAAAACCGCTCTTTTGCATGTTGGTCCCGTCTCACTTTTTGGTTCTCCTGTGATCCAGGTCCAGATGAGATTTGGGCTTTCTCCCTAGCAACATCTCTGCTGGAGGCAAACCAGTGGTTGTGTGTGGAGTAATCCGATACTGGAATAAGAAACGTGCCAGTTTAGTCTCCAGCGTGTGCCTTGTCATTTTCTGCAGTCCATCTTTCAGTGTCTCAACAGCACGCTCTGCTAAACCGTTGGAAGCAGGATGGTATGGTGCAGTCAGGATATGTCGGATTCCATTTTTCTCCACAAACTCTTTGAAAACTTCACTGGTGAAAGTGGGCCCGTTGTCACTGACAACCGTGTCTGGTAGCCCGTGGGTGGCAAAGATGCTTCTGAGCGTGTCAGTGGTAACTGGGGCTGTGATATTTGACATGATGTGTCCTTCCATCCACTTTGAATGAGCGTCCATTAGCACCAGGAACATGTGGCCCATAAACGGACCAGCGAAATCCAGGTGGAGCCTGGACCACGGACGTGCCGGCCACTCCCATGGGTGGAGAGGCGCAGGTGCGGGCATCTTCTGGTTACTTTGACACTGTGAACATGCTTTTACCTTTTCTTCCAAAGCACCGTCCATCCTAGGCCACCACACAAACGACCTGGCGAGGCTCTTCATCCTCGACACCCCGGGGTGAGCTTTATGCAGCACTTCCATTATCTGAGCCCGTCCCGCAGGTGGAATAATCACCCTGGAGCCCCAGAGGATACAGCCATCCAGCACACTTAGCTCCAGCTGACGCTTGACATAGGGCTTGAGCTCCTCCTGCTCAACTGATACTGGCCAGCCCTGCAACAGCCATCTCTTTACTTGTGACAGCACCGGGTCTCTTTCAGTCCACTGTTTGATTTGCTTTGCTGTCACCGGAGAGTCAGACAGTCTGTCTAACAAAAACACAGTCTCTGGAAGTAGGTTAGTTTGGCTTGGTGACTCTGGGAGGAGAAGACGGCTGAATGCGTCTGCATTTGCATTTTCACTTCCTGCTTTATAAACAATGTGATACTGATACGCTGACAAAGTTAATGCCCAGCGATGCACTCTTGCTGACGCCATGGGTGAAATACCCTTAGTCTCACTAAACAGGCCCAGCAAGGACTTATGGTCGGTAAAAATGGTAAATGGGCGACCATACAGGTACTGGTGGAACCGTTTCACAGCAAAAATCTACAGCTAGCCCCTCTTTCTCTAGCTGAGAGTAACCCTTTTCTGCTGATGTGAGAGTGCGAGACACGTACCCAATAGGTTTTTCATCTCCGTCCTCCATACAGTGCGATAGGACCACCCCCACGCCGTAGGGCGATGCATCACAGGATAAGACAACGTCTTTGTCCGGGTCAAAGTGCACGAGTAGTGTTGCTGAGTGCAACAGTTCTTTTACCTGCTGGAAAGCTGTCTCTTGAGCTTGCTGCCAATTCCAGGAACAGTCTTTGTGCAGCAGCTGATAGAGGGGGGTGAGCACAGTGGAGAGCTCAGGCTAGAACTTCCCGTAATAGTTCACTAAGCCCAAGAATGACCTGAGCTCAGCCACATTCTTTGGAGAAGGTTTGGAACGTGGTTTTGCGTTGGGGTCCACGGTTAACTTCACTGTTGTGTCACGGAGGGTGCCAAGCTCATCCTTAAAAACGTCTGCATACTTTGATAGGATGTCTCCAACCACTCTCATGTGTATGATTTCCCCCCCAATTGAGGCGGATTTTCTTTAGGAGGTCCCTTCCAATCAGACTAGGTCCCTCCCCGTCTACCACTAACAGCTTCACTTTAGCTGACTGGCCTTCATACATCACGTCTACTTCTATAGCTCCCATTAGAGGAACGCACTCACCGGTGTATTGTCTCAGTCTGATGTTAGTCTTCCTTAAAGCAGGCGCTTTTCCAGAGCACCACAACCTGGAGTAGGTGGTTTGACTTATCACCGAAACTGAGGCACCCTTGTCCACCTCCATTGTCAGCTGTTTTCCGTTTATTTGCAGCGTTGCGCAGATCGGGTCTGCCCGGGGTTCACTCAGGTCCATATTAAACATGTTAAATGAACACTGCTCCTCCGGCCCTTCACTTTGCACATGATGCGTTTTCATTTGGGGTTTTGACTCTTCCCACTCCTTTTTCCATGGCTTTTTAGCACCTCTGCACTTCTTGGCTATGTGCCCTTTTTTCTGGCAGTTATGGCAAGCGGCATCTTTAAAACCACAGTCATTAGCAAGATGCGCTCCCCCACAGCGGTAACACTCAACTGACTTCATCGGCTCGCCTCTCCCTTCATTAAACAGACGGTTAACGGCGCCCTGTGGCACACTGGCGTTAGCTGCTTGAATGTCTTTAGAGTTGATAGCTGCCGTTTCCATTGCATGCGCAATCTCCAGCGCTTTCTTGAAAGTTAGCGTTACTTCACCTAGCAATCGGCGCTGAATGCTGTCATTGTTGATACCACAGACTAACCTGTCCCGTAGCATGTCGTCAAGCACCGGTCCAAACTCACAATATTCCGACAGTTGTCGCCACAAATGCAGCAACTGAAACTCCAGCTTTGCGTGAATGTGTGTGGAACTTGAAGTGCTGAACAATCACTGACGGCCTGGGGTTGTGATGCTCTTGCACCAGCTTCACCAACTCTTTGAATGACAATTCGCCTGGCTTCCGTGGCGTTGCTAAATTGCGTATCAACTTGTACGTCTTGGCACCGCACGCACTGAGGAGAATCGATCTTTTCCTTCCGACCTCCTTAATGTTATTCGCCAGGAAAAAGTGCTCCAGTCTCTCGACATATTCAATCCAGTCACCATCCAGCTCGACGAATTCACTGAGCGTGCCGACCGTGGTAGTAGCCATGCTGCAAGCTAAAAGTCACACGGAACTTCTTCTTCGACACTAACGTTACTCCGTCATCGATGTTTTAATCCTCATCGCCAAAAGTGTAGTAACCCGAGGGCAATAATGCACGCACACTTGTACTCAGTTTTGTGTCTTTACTGAAACCAATGCTCACAGCATAATAGCCAAACGTACGTGAGACATCCAGGTAGAGCAAACACTATAACCAAACGGCGGGGTACACAGGTGTCGGTACAAAGGTTCCGGGGTGCAACACTAACTCAGTATATAACAGGTGGCTCACATTACCCGATGCCTCAGATTCCCCCGCTCTCCCCTACTTGAATGCAACATGGAGTTTGCAATTATTCTAGATTCACACACACTTAAGGCCAGGACACACCAGTCCGACTTGTTCCGACTATGCAAAAAATGGAGTCGGCCGTTTCAGGAAGCTCCAGTCTTCCCGTCGCGGCCAAAGAACACACCGAGTCGACTGCTTATTTTCCGTACACTCTGCGCTTGCGCGGGACGTAATGTCTCCACAACAGCAGGCGGCGCTAATCTGTATTGTGGCCCGAAAAAATACGAAAGCCGGAAATGATGGGACAGCTCTCTAGAGCATAAACATAGATAGAAATACGTATTTATATTTATGGACCATAAGAGCACAATTTTTAGCAGAGAGTGTCGAGCATGGTGTCGAGCAGTCAACAAGGGTTGATGCATGTGAGTACTCTCAAAACGAAACGAACAAACACATTAAAACGATGGCTAGCTGTTGTTAGCTGTTTGTGCTACCCGCCTCACTTCCGGGCTTCACTGATTCGCTAGCCCTCCACCAATCAAATTGCTCCAAATGACAGACGGTCGGTGTTCAATCGGCGGCCGACAGGCTCAAAACAAGCCCGACGACCTCTACGTCGGCCGACGTCACGGCACACACCAAACAGATTCGTCTTTTTTTTTGACGACGGCGATTATCGGGCTGGTGTGTCCTGGCCTTTAAATGTACACAAAGTATCACTCAGAGAAAGCTAAATGTTTTCAATACACGGTAAACCCAGTTGTGACTCTGGATGTAACAGTTACACTCTTATCTTTAAACAGTATGCATTATTATAAACACCATAAATACTTCATAACTTGTAAAACTGTAGCCATGAACCTTTAACATTTACTCAAATTCCCCTTAGGCTGAAGTGTGTGCGGGAGACCACACATCAAAATAACAATGTGCAAAATACACACAATAACCCTTACAAGTACAAGTACAAGTAACCTTAAAATGATTTGGTCATTCATCGATAGAATATATTGTGCCCTTTTTTTGCACTGAGCACCTGCCCCCCAAAATGTTTGTGCACGCCACTGCTGACAACAACCCGGAGCGTAACTACTATAGTGTCAACAGTTCCACCTGGGTGCTGCTTACATTTTAAATTCCTCTCACATTGAATGTGGCGAATAAATGAATGTACTGGTAATACATTAATAATAATATCCTGAAGCCCTTAAATTCAAGAAAATGACCTTGGGCTAATTTAAATAAAATTAACAGTTTTGAGACTACCACACGATATATCGCGATTAAATATTTTAATCGTTTGACAGCACTAATGATTTCACATGGTTTTCTTGTATTAGTTTAGATTTGACTGAACATTCTGCATTCTAATGAGTAGAACTTGATACACAATAGAATGTTGTTTGTCATTGTTGTGAGGTCACAGTATTCCAGGCACTAGCTCTTGAAAAGACAGAAGACAATTGGACAAATCAGATTAATAATTTTATTTTAATTTCAACATTAAACCATTTCTGTTTGACAGTCATGGCCTCAAAATCCTTGCCAACAACAAGCACTGCTCCACGTTGGGCTTCCAGTAGACAACTGGGTGAGTAATGAAGACAAAATCCAGGCAGTCTTTCTTTATTTATTCATATTCTTTAACGTACTGGATAGTGTTTACTAATGCTTACTTTAGTCACAGACAGTAGATCATGTTGTGGATTACATTCTCAATATGCAGCAAATGAGTTGAAATCTTTTTTCTGATCTCTAAGCGTGCCACAGTGACCCCATCAACTACACAGCAGAAGACTGCCGTTCACATGGAACCAAGAAGTCATCCAAGAGAAACTCAGAGGAGAGTCTTAGAAGAGCCAGCAACAGGAGCAGGACAAGTGGAAGTGTGTCCCAGGGTTGCAGTCAGACATGCAGTAGGCCTTCATTAAGTGATGACGGTGCCAGTTGTGCCTCAGTGCACACTAGCCCACTTGGAAGCACAGGTTAGAAGAGATTGCAATGAAAGAACGTTTCATTATAGCTGCGTTGTATTAAGTACATGCTAAGCTTAAAATGCGAGAGAGCCAGCAAAACAATAAGTTTAAAGTTCATCCACAGTTAAAGGTGCAATATGTAAAGTTTGTGCATTAAAACTTCACAAAATGACAAAACCAATGTTATATACACTCACCGGCCACTTTAGGTACACCTGTACACATCAACAAGGCATTTTCGTCCACACAAATGCAGCTCACTGGATATTTTTTCTTTTCTGGGCCATTCTCTGTAAGCCCTAGAGATGGTTGTGTGTGAAAATCCCAGTAGATCAGCATTTTCTGAACTACTCAGACCAGCCCTTTTGGCACCATCAAATGTGCCATGTTCAAAGTCACTTCCAGTTTTTTTCGATTGCTAACCCACAGTGGGCACAACTGTAGCTCAATGTGCAAAACTCTAACTACAGTCTGCACTACCAACAGACACTGAAGCTGAACAGTTCACTTCACCTGCAAAATAGGCTCAGTGCAGCAAACACTTAATTGTCCTCACTGAGATAACACACACTGTCACTCAGAATATGCTCATAGTAACAAACACTAGCATCAAACCCCAATACTTAAATTACAAACTTTTAATCTTTACAGTTTGAATAATTTGAGTTATTTCACACAAATTACATAATATTTTCATTGATGAAAGGGTGAAATTCTTTCACATGAAATTGTTTATTTTATAACATACCAAGAAAACAAAAAGAAATTAAAATCAGAAGTTTGCTTCAATAGATACACATTTTGTATATTTTACTGAAAACATTTCCAAATGTAGTATTTATCTGTGTAAATATTCTATAATTGTAATAAAGAAATCTATCCTGTAATGTTGTTATTTACTGTAAGGATGCAACTCTAAGCTGTTTGTTTGCTGGAAAATTCGTATTACAGATGCAACTTTTTTGCAGATTGCGTTGCACTCTCAACCCTGCCTCTCTCAATGAGAGACCATGATTCACAACAGGGTCTATCAGTGTAGCCCTTACTGTATTTCATCAGACATTACAGCTCTGTCTTCCTCCACACATCCACACTCTCACTGCCACTCTTCTCCCTCCAACAACCTGTGTTCATTGGTCCATTTACAAAAAAATATATATTGTTGAGCTTTCCCTTTATACTGTATATGTTCACTAACAAGTCTAAAACAAGACATCTTAGTGTTTCAGTTGAAATTGCAATCTGCAGTGTTTGAGATGCACTAGGTATTCATTCTGTTTTGAATGTGTGGTTTACAGTTGTGGCAGCAGTGTGTTAGCGTTTGAAAAAAAGTGCTGGAAATCCACAGTGTTGTGCAGGTTGTGGTTAAGCCATGAGATAGGTGTGTAGAGTTTTGAAAATTGTGTTTAATCAATGAAAAACGAGCTAGAGTTTGGCCCGAATGAACCGCTGCTCTGCATACTGTTGTTATAGTTTTGCACATGTCACTCCAGTTGTGCCCACTGTGGTTTAGCAATCGAAAAAAACTGTGAAACCCCGTTCTTCCCCATTCTGATGCTCAGCTTTAACTTCAATAAGTTGTCCTGTCCAGGTCTACATGCCTAAATGCATTGAGTTGCTGCCATGTGATTGGCTGATAAGTTATATGTGTTAACAAGAAAATGAACCACTGTACCTAATTAAGTGGCCAGTAAGTGTATATTTTTGATTTATGTATACTAAAACATCACAAATGTTTCCATCAATTTTCCAACTCAGAAGAAATTATTCATTTTAATAAAGTAACGCCACAAGTTTTAACGCTCACCTCACGACGACAGATGGGACTTCTCCCCTGCTTTCTTCCCCAACTAACTTCGGTCCAAGGTTTTGGAGGGGAGACCTGTGAGGATGGCATTACAGTAGTCCAGACGGGTGGAGATGAAGCAGTGGATGAGGGTTTCAGTGACTGAGTCTGAGAGTGACATAGAGCTGTAATGTCTGATGAAATACAGTAAGGGCAACACTGATAGACCCTGTTGTGAATCATGGTCTCTCATTGAGAGAGGCAGGATTGAGAGTGCAACCCAATCTGCAAAAATCTAAAGTTGCATCTGTAATACGAATTTTCCAGCAAACAAACAGCTTAGAGTTGCATCCTTACAGTAAATGACAACATTACAGGAATTAATTTCTGTATTACAATTATAGAATATTTACACAGATAAATACTACATTTGGAAATGTTTTCAATAAAATATACAAAATGTGTATCTATTGAAGCAAACTTCTGATTTTTATTTATTTTTGTTTTCCTAAAAAAACTGGTATGTTATAAAATAAACTTTTTTTTCACCCTTTCATCAAAGAAAATATTATGTTATTTGTGTGAAATAACTCAAATTATTCAAACTGTAAAGATTAAAAGTTTGTAATTTGTGTATTGGGGTTTGATGCGAGTGTTTGTACTCTGAGCATGTTCTGAATGACAGTGTGTGTTATCTCAATGAGGCTGGTTCATAGTGTTTGCTGCACTGAACCTGTTTTGCAGGTGAAGTGAACTGTTCAGCTCCAGTGACTGTTGGTAGAGAAGAATGTAGTTAGTGTGTTGCACATTGAGCTACAGTTGTGCCCACTGTGGTTTAGCGATCGAAAAAAACTGTAATCATGATAAATCCACAGCTACCCTGTGGTTCATCTGATTAAACATTTCAATCACTAGTATTAACTCCTCACACCCAAACTAACTTTACATCTAGCTTAATCCAGTGAAGCAAACATGTTCATGATTCTGGGCTATTTTTATTTTGTTGATTGTCACACTAACTCAGGACACAACAGTGTTAGGGTGCTGGGTACTGGGCAAATAGAGAGCAGCAGCAAGAGGAAGGTCACTGATCAGGACAACATAGAGAGGCCGAGGAAGAGAAGCAGGACCAACCGTAGTCCTACTGAGGACCAGGTTCACACCTTTACTGAGGAGACATCCACACTCATCAGCAGCAGCACTACTGCATCATGGGAAGGAAGGAAAAGCAGGGAGACTCCTAGTCCCTTTGAGTGCCTAGGCCACAAGCCTACCAATGAGGCGTCCTCTAGTGACACACCTGGCACCTCCTCATCAACAAACACTATCCCCCCTGACAACAGAGGTTTGACTGAAAATGATATTCTTGAGTTTACTCATCATGAGGAGCTCTACTCACAGCATCACCACTGTTGCATTATGTCGACTACAGCCATGCAAACTCATAAGCCACTACAGTTTTTTTTTCGATTGCTTAAGCACGATTTTGAAAACAGGGCCCGATTTCTCAAAACACTACACACAATTAGCACACCAAACACCTAATTACCAAAACACCTCAGACCCTTTGCTAACTGAAACACTCTTTTCAAAACTATACACTATTTTATAAAAAACATATTTTGTCACCATATAAAACACACACACACGCTTCATATTACTTAATTCTGTCGGAACCAGTTACACACTACTGTTGCTAACCTTAAACACTTTTAGTAATTCTACTTCTCAGTGATTTGAGTAATGTATAAAAAGTAAACAGAAAGTGCAAATATACAATAAGTTCACCAAACACTTGACAAGACCAATGCTGCAGACTGAGGAAAATATAATTTATTTCACTCCATACACCCAAATCAGTCAACATGGAAAATCGCAACAAAACATGTCTGCAATAGTCTGCATAACACTGTTATCCCAGCAAACGGCAACATACATAACATACTGTATCCAGTACAGGTTACAAATTACAGAAATAATAAATAAATTAAAAAATCTGATAAAGGAAACAGAAAATACAGTATAGAAAATACTAGACATTATCTATTCGCCTAGCTGGATCTGTCCAGAGAATTTCATCCACATCCTTCCACCGCCATGCAGAGAAAAACTGGATAAGGAGAGTATGGTGGAAGGTATAGAACTGTGAACTGTGGATGGTGTTGAAACCAGTTCTGGAACAGAGCAGCATGGTGGAATGACACATTATCTCAAATAACAATGTATTGTGTCTGGTGCATTTGGTTTCCTGCAGTGACTATGTTGTGCAATCAGTCTAAAAATGTGAGTATGTGAGGTGTGTTGTAAGGGCTAATATTGGCATGATGAAGGAGGACCCCATCTCCTCTGTGGATTCCCCCTCTCACCCTCACTTTCACTGTTATTCTGACTCCTTTCATTTTGGTTACTGTAAAGGCAGGTGAACTTACCTGCTGCATTTTTATAGTGCTTGAACCTGATTGGAGTGTCTACAGTAAAGCAATCATGTGTTTGTGCATTTGGGGGCTGTGTTTACTGACTGGCTCATGTGTTTGGTAGTTTGGCTCTGAGACAGTCTGATCAACACAGCACGGGGGTCTGAGTATAAGACAATAGAAGAGGTGTAACCTGTCTGAAAGGTTGTGGAATAAGCATTTGAGGAATCTAACATTTCAGTCAGGAGACATACAAAATGCAATATTTCTCATTATGGCAAAAACCAGCTTGTTGATAAAACTTTTTTTGAAAGCAAATGAGAGAGAAAATGCATTAAATAAGACAGAAAATAACATGTAGCATCAAATCAATCACCATATTCCCTTACAACAAACTATCAATATTGTGGCAAACAGGATGTTCATTATCATTGCCACACAATGACCACCATCAAATAAACACACTCTCTAGTCACCCATAGTTTCTCTCGTGCTCACACACACACTTACTGTACACACACACACACAAACTCAGTCGTGCGCTGGAACATAACGGTGCTACATATGGTGATAGTAGAGGAAACAGTTAAGTGTGTTGTTTCGGCGCTGATCTGCTATAATTACTACATTCACTTCAGGTGTTTCGGACAAAACACCTTGCTCCATTCAAAAACCGTGAAAACTGCAATGGCCAAAAGCATATCATAAACCTGACATGACAGGCTGATAAGTCGCGGCCGTTAATCAGCGTGCATTAATCGATACAATTGGCAATATAAAACAACGGTCTACAACCTGTGTATTTATTTATGCAAGTGATTCACATAAACTAAGTAGGCACATTAACATGGTAAAATAATAATACTGAGGCTACTTGCATGCTCCGACAACTTGGAGAGAGGAAAAAAGTCAACTTCCCTGCAGATGCTCTGACTGACCGATGTCACCGCCCCTCAATGCCAAATACTGTTTCTGATTGGCCAAATGACCGTCAAAGCATATATGATTTGAGTTACCATCTGTCACAAATAGTCAGTCAGTACAGTATGGTCACACACACATTGTGCTGGCCATCACTACGTATTTTATGCCTGGGTCAAAATGGCTCCAGTCGGTATTCCATGTATATAAAATAGGTTGGTAGGATGAGGATTAAAGGGACATTATTCAGGTTTATAGAAATCCACTTCAGTTTCTTTACTGATTTAACCTTTAATTAGTGAACATTAGAAGTCTTGGTGAGTAAGTTTAGCTAATTTTAGAGAGAGGCTGTTTCCTCCAGTTTCCCGTCTTTATGCTGAGATAAGATAACCAACCAGCTGCTGACAAAATGTCAAACTATTCTTTATAGGTTCAGCCTTGAGTAAATGAAGGTTGAATGTAACTGTGATAAATTAATGTTTAGAATCATTTTAATCAAAATGTTTATATTTGTATGAATTTTTTCTGCAGCTGCCTTTGAGGCCAAATACAATGAGCAGGAACTTCTGGGTGCTGGAGGCTTTGGGACGGTCTTTGCTGGCCAACGCAGAGTTGACAATTTGCCTGTAAGATGCATACACACACACACACACACACACACACACACACACACACACACACACACACACACACACACACACACACACACACACACACACAGACATACAATTTAACCACGTTTGTGTCTGTCCTGTAGGTGGCAATAAAACATATCCCCCAGTTTGACATTAAGCGCACATCAATGGTAAGGGATTTGTTCTTTGTTTCATGCATACAAGAATGTACATTGTTAAACTCATTTGGGTAACATCTCCCTTTTTAATAGAAGGCTCATGCAGTCTAGCAGTCAGAATACGTTCTTCTTGGTCTACATGTATAAATAAAGGTATCATTGTTTGTTTTTCACTGTATGTATTAAAAGCTTCTCAATGGGGCAGTTAGCATGGTCCCAATGGAGGTAGCACTCATGCTTAGAGTCAAGCCAGGCGCAGCAGGGAGCAGTGCAGCTGTGAGCCTGCTGGACTGGTACGATCTGGACTATGAGCTGATCCTCATCCTAGAGAGACCAGTGCCCTGCTTGGACCTGATAGAGTACATGATGTCAAGAGGCTCTGCCCTGCAGGAGAACATGGCTAAAGTAAGTAGCTAACAGGAGGTGTGTTTCTGTGCGTCCACACACTATGTTACATTGTTTCTTTCTCTCCCCCACAGACAATAACTAAACAGCTTGTGGATGCTGTCATTGAGGTCCATTCCACAGGTGTGTTCCACAGGGACATTAAGCTGGACAACATTCTTATTGAGACCGGCTCCAATGTCCCACGTGTCAGGCTTATTGACTTTGGCTGTGGCACATTTTTATCGGAGAGGGAATACATCACAGAACAAGGTAAGCTGTCTTGAGAGTAGTCCTTTTCACTGAGCTAACCCAGAATACATTGTTTTTAACCTCTATATTGCTTTCTCACATTTCACTCCATCTGTGTGTGTGTATGGTAGGAACCTATGGGTACACCTCTCCTGAGTGGTTCCTGCATGGCTGCTACAGGGCAGAATCAACTACAGTGTGGCAGCTTGGTGTCGTGCTGTTTGGAATGCTGCATGGATATCTCCCCTTCAGCAACAGCACGGATATTGTCCATGAAAACCCTGATGTCAGTAACAATCTTTCTTTCAGTAAGTCTGAAACAAGCACACACAGTAGAATCAATTACAGTTTTTTTCGATCGCTAAACCACAGTGGGCACAACTGTAGCTCAATGTGCAAAACTCTAACTACAGTCTGCACTACCAACAGTCATTGGAGCTGAGCAGTTCACTTCACCTGCATAACAGGTTCAGTGCAGCAAACACTATGAACCAGCCTCATTGAGATAACACACTGTCACTCAGAACATGCTCAGAGTATAAACACTAGCATCAAACCCCATACACAAATTACAAACTTTTAATCTTTACAGTTTGAATAATTTGAGTTATTTCACACAAATTACATAATATTTTCTTTGATGGTAGGGTGAAATTCTTTCACATGAAATTGTTTATTTTATAACATACCAGTTTTTTTAGGAAAACTAAAATAAATGAAAATCAGAAGTTTGCTTCAAAAGATACACATTTTGTATATTTTATTGAAAACATTTCCAAATGTAGTATTTATCTGTGTAAATATTCTATAATTCTCTCAACCCTGCCTCTCTCAATGAGAGACCATGATTCTTCCTCCACACATCCACACTCTCACTGCCACTCTTCTCCCTCCAACAACCTGTCTTCATTGGTCCATTTCCCAAAATATATATATTTTTTAACTTTCCCTTTATACTGTATATGTTCACTAACAAGTCTAAAACAAGACATCTTAGTGTTTCAGTTGAAATTGCAATCTGCGGTGTTTGAAATGCACTAGGCATTAATTCTGTTTTGAATGTGTGGTTTACAGTTGTGGCAGCAGTGTGTTAGCATTTGAAAAAAGTGCTGGAAATCCACAGTGTTGTGCAGGCTGTGGTTAAGCCATGAGATAGGTGTGTAGAGTTTTGAAAATTGTGTTTAAGCAATGAAAAACGAGCTAGAGTTTGGTCCGAATGAACCGCTGCTCTGCATACTGTTGTTAGAGTTTTGCACATGTCGCTCCAGTTGTGATCCACTGTGGTTTAGCAATAAAAAAAAAACTGTAAACACAGGAAGTCAAATAGAGCACAGCGTTGGTATTAAAACATGAGTCCTATTTGCCTTTCCAGACTGCCAGGCTTTTCTTCAGAGCTGTCTGACCAAAAGCCCAGAGGCCAGACCCGCCCTAGAGACTCTAAAGCAGCACCCCTGGCTGATATGAAACAGTCTGGACTGACCAAGCCCCACTAAAGATGGATCATCACTGTTATAGTTCCCACAGTCTCCTACTGCATCCTCTTTGAAGCAGTAGAGGTGACACTGAGAGGGCTGGTGATGAAACTGATCTAGGTGAGTCTTCCGATTGAAAATCAAATCAGATAGACCAATATCACAAATAGCAATTTGCCTAGTTGGCTTTACAGTCTGTACAGCAATATGACACCTGCTGTACTGAGACCATCAACTTGGGTGAGTCTTACAGTTTTTTACGATTGCTAAACCACAGCGGGCACAACTGGAGTGACATGTGCAAAACTCTAACAACAGTATGCAGTGCAGCGGTTCATTCGGACCAAACTGTAGCTCGTGTTTCATTGCTTCAACACAATTTTCAAAACTCTACACACCTATCTCATGGCTGCACAGCCTGCACAACACTGTGGATTTCCAGCACTTTTTTTCAAATGCTAACACACTGCTACCACAACTGTAAACCACACATTCAAAACAGAATGAATGCCTAGTGCATCTCAAACACTGCAGATTGCAATTTCAACTGAAACACTAAGATGTCTTCTTTTAGACTTGTTAGTGAACATATATAGTATAAAGGGAAAGCTCAAAAATATATATATTTTTGGAAATGGACCCAGGAAGACAGGTTGTTGAAGGGAGAAGAGTGGCAGTGAGAGTGTGGATCTGTGGAGGAAGACCTAGAAGACATAGAGCTGTAATGTCTGATGAAATACAGTAGGGGCTACACTGAAAACCCTGTTGTGAATCATGGTCTCTCATTGAGAGAGGCAGGGTTGAGAGTGCAATCTGCAAAAAAGTTGCATCTGTAATACGAATTTTCCAGCAAACAAACAGCTTAGAGTTGCATCCTTACAGTAAATGACAACATTACAGTAATTGATTTCTGTATTGCAATTATAGAATATTTACACAAATAAATACTACATTTGGAAATGTTTTCAATAAAATATACAAAATGTGTATCTATTGAAGCAAACTTCTGATTTTCATTAAAGGCCTACTTCACCGGTTTGAATATGAAGGTGTATTGAATTCTGAGATCCTATGTAGTATAAATGTGCAAAAAAAATAAAATCGGTTTATCCTAGCCTGAGAAAAGGCAGAAAGAGTGTTTTTTTTAACCCTATATTTCTCTTTCTCGTGACATCACAGAAAGAGAAATATAGGGTTAAAAAAAACGTACTTTGTAAATATTACTGTGATGTCACAGTAAAAGACATCACAGTAATATTTACAAAGTAAGTTTTTTAATAAACGAGCGTCATTGGCTATTGCATCTGTGGGCGGCTTTCTTCTGATTGGTTGCAGTGCTCCGTCATCTATGACGCTGAGAGCGTCCGACTTCAGTATTTCCATTGTAAAAGGGACCTTTATAGTAGGCTTGTTAATGATCCGTTTGCCGGACCCATATTGAGCACAATCTGATTAAAAAATGATACATGTTTGAATAAAGTAATAGCCCACATATTGTATTTATTTATTTAAGATTACACTCAGTCTCCTCAATCACATTGTCAACGCAGGTCTACTATCCACAGTGACCCTGACAAAAACTGAACAGCAGGTGTCGCACTTCCATCACGTCCCAATATTGTCAGATTTTGATGTGGGACAATATAGCCTACCTCTAGGCTATATATAGCCCAATCTACTAATTTCGAAGAACATAATCAAGTTCAGTTACCAAGAAAAAGTAGGTTATTAATGCCTCCCTTTTTATTGAGGATAAAGGGAGTTGTGAGGAAAAAAACATATTTAGTTCATAGATGTCTTGGTTACATAACAGATGCTCTGGTGGCGTAGTAGATACGGTGCACGGCTGGAAGACTGTGCTTGTCTGACTGGTCGCTGGTTCAAACCCAGCCTTAGGTGTCACATTTTTGAACTGTAAAATGAAGGTTAAAAGATAGCTCCCAGAAATATATTTAATTTAAAAATGAATGTATAGTATTGTCGCTTAATGTTGTAGGCCATCTATTATGGGTGGACACTGGTTAGAAGTTGATGAATGGCCAACCCTCCTTCAAAAATAGTATGCTACAGGGCACTCTTGTGGCGTAGTGGTTAAGAGTGTGCACTCAAAACACATTGCCTTTTTCTTAGTGGTGGCTGGCTCAGACTCAACCAATACTCTATGGTTTTGGACAGTAAAATTAAGGTGATGAAGGGCCAACCCTTTGGCAAAGGCCTCTGAAACACTTTCAAAAGGATAATACAGCTACTCTCTTAGAATGTCACAGCTATTTTCTCTCTAGTGTTCTGCTATGTGTATAAAAACCCTCCTGTCATGTCATGAAAGTCAAGAATCCATAACATATTCAAATGTATTCAATACAAGCACATCAGTCAAGTAACAGAACATAATTTATTGATTTGAAACATAGAACAACATGGAAATAAAACCTTTAAAAATGTATAAAAAACTGAACATAATTTATTGATTTGAAACATAGAACAACATAGAACAAGGTGGAAATAAAACCTTTAAAATATATTATTTTTTAAAAACTTTAAAATATTACGTTCGGACGGTGTCCCTGAGGGCATTTACCACCTCCTCCATCCCAGTGACCTCAAAGGAGGTACTGGCGAAAGCGGGGTCCCTGCATTTGGGGCAGTTCCCCTGAGCTGCTGTCCACTGTCCCACACAGGCTCTGCAGCCAATAAGACTGCAAGACGGCAGTGGAGTCTAACGCTGACAATGCCTCTTTGTTATGTTGATCAAGCCTCTGAGCCCTTCTTTAAAAAGTTCTGGCTGATTATTAACAGCATTCCCCAACATTGTGCTCACATCTGGCCAGTGCAGAGCAAATTCTCTCTGTGCAGCTTCCTGGTCCTCTCTAGTAAAAAACGGGTTTGTCCCAAGGACTGACACCAGTGTCAGCGAACCAACCTCAGCTCCGTACCAGTCTGCAGCCACTGAAGCATCTGGCAGAAGATCTGCAGACATTTTTTTGGGGCATCCCTCTCTGGCCAGGAAACATGGGATCCCCTTCCCTAAAATAAATTGAGCAAAAGAAAATAAGTTACTATAAATATATATTACATTTTCGAAATGTGCTGACAGAATCCTGATCTTCAGGATAAGCGTAACTGAAATTAAACACTAGGTGATAGATTCAAGATCTCCTATATACTTTTTCAACCTCATTGTTTGACCAATAATTATTTTCACCCAAAAACAACACTTGTTATCTTACACAATGTTGTTATAACAGATTAGTTAAGAGGCATCAACTTTTAACACTGGTTTTATGTTAACATTTGAAGTTAGCAGTTATTTGATTTGATTTCATTAGCAATTACTACTGAAAACCATGATGGGATTGCATCACACATGCAGCTCAGTTTTTTAAAGCAAAGCCCCCCCCCCCCACATACAGACTAGAATAATCTGTATTATAGTCAAATTCATACCTCCAAGAGAAGTTGACTCTAGATCAAACCTTATTTGAGGATAGAGGGCTTATAAGATATTTTTTCCGAAAGATGAAAATCTTCAAGAGATTCAACCCGATTATAAAACTGCCGGCTCTCATGAACCAATATTGACAGATAACATTTTTTTTTATAGTCTTGTTATTTATTACAATTAGGGATGTCCGATATTGACTTTTTGCCGATATCCGATAGCCGATATTCTCCAAATTCTTAATTTCCGATTCCGATATCAACCGATATGGTATACCGATATACATATGCAGCTGTTTTTTTCCCCCAGACTAATTTTAGGTCCCATCACATTATCTCCTGTCATACATTGTCTATAAAAAAATAAGGACACTACTTCAACTTATGGAAAAGTTCCATATTTATTAACATAGTGTCAACATGTGTAGTGTAGGACAGCCTACTGAAAACTGCTCATTTCTATGAGGTACAACAAACAACACTTTTGGAATGAGGTAAAGTGCACACAAAGGAAATAAAAGTGCAAAGACATAGCCAAAATCAAAATGACTAGACCAGTTGCCAAGGCTACTGCACCCCAGTGCACTCCAAACCAGCTGGGGAAGAAGAAACAGAAGATATGTGTAGCCTAGTTGAGTAGACTATTATTGTTAGACCTATTTGTTTTGTTCTTTATGTTGTTACATACAGTGGGCTTGTCTTAATATGGATTTCCTGTTTGTTTATTCCTTGCTCATGTTGTGTTAAGATGCATAAAGTTATGTAGGCCTATTTTTCAACTTGACAAGGAAATTAAACTTTCAAATTTAGTTAAGATAACATTGTGACCAACAACCCCATAGTGTGTGACAACCGACCCCTTGATGGGATTGGTTGTCACAAAGTGTTAGAGTGTCTTTGATGGTAAATTTCTTCTTCATTACAATAAGTTAGAAAAAGTGAGGGGTACACATTTCAAGCCAACACCTTAAGCTTCAAATTTAATGTAGGAATGACTATTGAAAGATGTTTAGGTGATGAGCAATTCTCACTAGAGTAAAACGTGTGTCTACTAGCCCCGGTCTCCCCTACACTATACAGGTGATACTCATATTATTAGAATATCATGGAAAATGAATTGGAATTGAGGCAAGAATTCATGCAAAAGGGGCCCAAACCAAGTACTGAGTACATATCGATGATTATACTTTATATAGGGCCGACATTTCTGTATTTAAAATCCCTTTTTTATAAATTTTCATGTTCAGAGATTTGAATGTGGGGTTTTCATAAGCTGTAAGCCATAATAAATACAATTATAACAAATGAAGGCTTGAAATATCTCACTTTGCATGTAATGAGTCTATATAATATTTTAGTTTCACCTTGTAAGTTGAATTACTGAAATAAATTAACTTTTGCATGATATTCTAATTTTTCGAGTTTCACCATGATTCCACTAATTCACACCAGAACCAAAAGGGGAGAAAATAAACTTTCAGGCGGACAAATGAAGCAACTCTATATTCTCAGTACCAAAGTAGACCTCATGAGAACTGTGTGATAAGATCAACACCACAATGACTAATGGTGCAACCAGTGTCCTCAAGAACTGCAATGGAAACTGGGAGAAGAAGGACTAGCAACAAAGAAACCATTACTGAAAGAGTAAAATAGAGTGAAATGCCTGAAATTGGCAAGAGATCACAATAAATGGACAAAGGAAGTTTGGTTTAAAGTGTTGACTGACAAGTCCAAGTTTGAACATTTTAGCAACAGGTGAAAAGTGCATGTTGAGGGAGGGGCAGAGATATAGGGGAGAACGGGGTAATTTGTCACACGGGTTGGTTGTCACAATCGTTATATCTTGGAACCAGAAGGCGCTGTCTGTGAAATTTTGGTATGTAAATATCCAGAATTGGGATCAGAGGTCACCTACATAGTCTTCCTTGGAGTTAGACTTCTGAATTTGAGGTGAGACGACTGTTTGTGTTTTTCATGTCAAATTGAAAATATTTAGCTCCTCAGTATTTTTCTTCTAGGCTTTTACACAATGGGTTTATAACAAAACACTTGTTACCCATACAAAGTGTGAAGGGTAAACTATAGTTTAGATTGTGGTTAGCAAGCTAATTAGTTGTCAGATGGTTGTCGGCCTTGATGCTTGCAAGAAATTCAAGTTGGGGTTGGTCCTCACATTTTTTGTGGGGTTGGTTGTCACATGTTATCTCAAGGCTGCAGCCAGAAAAGGAACCCAATAACGAAATAAATTGTCAAGCTGTATCCTCACTGACACCCCAGAGAAGGAAAGAATAGAGCAGGAAAATGCAGCTAGCATGCAAAAGATAAAAGGGCAACAAAATCAAAACAACCCAGTGCATCCCAAACTAGACCAGCTGCCAAGGCTACAGTAAGTTATGTAGGCCTATTTGTCAACTTGACAATGCAATTAAACTTTCAAATGTAGTTCTACTTTCTTGCCTTCTTTTTAAGATTATTCCCATTAAGATAACATTGTGACAAACAACCCCATAGGGTTTGACAACCGACCCCTTGATGGGGTTGGTTGTCACAATGTGTAAGGGTGTCTTTGATGATTAATTTCTTCTTTATTACAATAAGATAGAACAAGTGAGGGGTACACATTTCAAGCCAACACCTTAAGCTTCAATTTAATGTAGGAATGACTTTTGAAAGATGTTTAGGTGATAAGCAATTCTCACTAGAGTAAAAAGTGTGCCTACTTACCCCGTTCTCCCCTACAAATGAGTGTCTCTTGCCAACAGTTAAACATGGAGTGGTAGTATTATGGTGTGGGGTGCCATTTCAACCTCAGGGACATGTGACTTAGGGAAAGTTGAAGGCATCATGGATAAGAATGTCTTCCACAACATTCTGGTGAGCCACAGAGTATCATCTGGGAGTCGTCATATTGGGCCCAGATTTATTTTTCAAAGGGCCAATGACCCTAAACATTCTTTAACTATATCTAGAACTATTGCCTCTACTTCCTGGGACAGAAGAAATCTGCTGGAACATTGAAAATAATGGACTGGACCCCTCAAAGTCCGGACCTCAAGCAGAATCATGCTAATGCATTTGGCTGTGTGCAGAAAGTTATTGTGGGTACTTATACTCAACAAAAATATAAACGCAACACTTTTGTTTTTGCTCCCATTTTTCATGAGATGGACTTAAAGATCTAAAATTCATTCCAGATACACAATTGTACCATTTGTCTCAAACATTGTTCACAAATCTGTCTAAATGTGTGATAGTGAGCACTTCTGCTTTGCTGAGATAATCCATCCCATCTCACAGGTGTGCCACATCAAGATGCTGATCTGACATCATGATTAGTGCACAGGTGTGCCTTAGTGTAAAACCCTTAGTTGTAGTATCCTGGGGGAATATATAGTTTTTTTTTCTTAAACCTTTATTTTTTTCCAGATAAAACATTAAGAACAGTTTCTTATTTACTATATTAATCTGGTCAATATCTGGTCATTGATTGTCAAGATATAATGAGGTCTATCTTTCAATACCGTACGTACCATCCAGACCTTCAGCTCTCCACCACCACCAGTGGCTCCATCAGACACTAAATACTACAAAAACACTATAGTCCTACTCAAGCACTGCATTTTGGTCTGACTCTGTCTATGAAGGAATCATTTTAGCTTTGGGCCACTTCAAAGTCAAACTGATTTTGATTTAACTATTTGTGATCAATACCAAATAGTCTAATGTGTGTGTTTGTGAATATGTATGAGAGAAGTGAGTCTACTGTGCAGCAGCTGTTGTAAACCTGCATCAATGTCATTATGTGACATGTTAATGTTTATTGTATTTAAGATTGTAGCTCATTTGGACGCTGTTCTGACCGTCTGTTTTCATGTAGGCTATTAGCGATATTATATCTACTTTCAGTTTCATTACTGAGTCGCCACGAAACGTGATTAGTGTTCTTAAAGATACTTAGATTATAAAACAAGGTCTAAAACACAGATGATAAACACAGGACTGTAAAAATCTAGTTCAATATTTAACCTGTGGAGGGCGGTTAGACGATAAACAGCTTCTAAACAGCCTGAATCATATCAGAAGAAGAAATTATTTATTGCCTGAGTATACTTCAACTGAAAACGTTTCGACGCACCTCGCATACACAATCGATCTTTGAGTAGACAGACAGTATGTAGTACAGTAACTCTAATGTTGTTAGGTATTTATCTTCATCTCTTCTATGAATGCCTGCACAACTGCACGTACAGTTGTCAAATCGCGGACCCCAAACAATGTTGTTGCCTAGCAACTTGCTCGAAAATATTTAATTTTCCTGTGCGGGTAGAATTGACCCAGTGCATTATGGGGCGGTTGAGTAGGAAAAGTATCCAATCGATCCATACCCAAAATCTTCCCGGAAGTTAGCACTCATCCGGGAATTTCTCGCATACTCAAATTGAAGTCAAAATGAGTATGAGTAGGACGTAATGGCTTTCCGAACACAGCCCATGTCAAAAAGAAAGCTCTCTGGTGCCAAGGGAAGACTTAAAAGGAAAAGAAGAGGAGTAAAACCGTGACAAAGACAGAGGTAGGCCTACAGTGACGTTAATGTGATGATTGAATAGTGTGCTGCATTGCTGTAGCCGTTGTTGGAGCAGTATATTAACTTGCTAGCTTACTTTTGGAAGGTGGGTAACGTTACTCCCAGCTTAAAATTCACCAGAGACATTTAGAAAGATTTGTCATAACTTGCCAACGTTTGCACTGCTTTTATTAGAAAGCTATTCATTTTCCACTATAATTAATGGTTGTCAACCTTTGGTTTGTTGTGTTAGTTTACATCAGTGTGCACAGCATCATAACTGTTAACATGGCATACCTTAGGCAAGGCAAGTTTATTTGTGAGACACTTTTCCACACAAGGTAATTCAAAGTGCTATACATGAAGCCATGAGATATCATCAGAAGGCTTGATTTTGATTAAATAAAAAGCAGGAGCAAACTTTTCAGTTTGATTTTACCTTACCTTATCTTTCCATTATTTACTGCTTCTCCTCACTCTGGTTAAATGCTAAACTGCATTTAATTTTAATGAAAAGAGTTTAATCTAAACTAATTTCCATTTTAAAGCTTCTCTTAATTTGTTCACTATTTATTATTATAAATAATGTAACAACCTGTATACTTCTCTTCTCTCTTCAGGTTTTCATTTGAAATACTTTGGGCCACCTGTCCTGCAGACATCTTCTCCACCTCAGCACAGCCCAGTGATGCAGCATGAGGAATAAAGGCTTCACCAATAGATCTAAGGCAAGAGTAATCAGGCTGTAGCAAGGTGAGGTGAGCTTGTTGAGATATGAAGATGAGGTCTTACAATCTAAATGTACACAGCTCTCTCTGTTGGAATAAAGTTAAATAGCAATACAGACCAGAGGTTTCTGTCATTTAATTTTTTAATATAGCTTTTGTGTGGAATTATATTCAATGCAATGTTATAAATTATTTAAACTATACTTATTATAGATTATAATTCAAATTGTAATGTCTGCATTATTTTGTGCAAATCGTAATATTGTATTCATATTTGATTTTATGTCACTTGTTTTGTAGTATGGTTTTTATTTTGTGGGTTATTTTCTATCTAAAATAAATTGAAATGTCAAAGACAAAGCTATCCAGTTCTGTGTGAGTGTATGAACAGTGGTTGACCTGACTGCAATGCAATGGGGGGCGCCAGCTAAAATCTTGCCTAGGGCGCCAAATTGGTCAGGGCCGGCCCAGGTTAGAGGAATAATAAGGTCCACAAGATTTCCAAAGAAGTAGATTCATAAGGCCGTCACTTTTCTGAGCCGATTTAAATCTAAGACTCTGAACAAACCCTTGTTGGAGCAGGTTTGCCATGCAGCTTAAGTTACCATGGTGATCAAGCCAGGTGAAAAGAGAGCCACTTTCTGTGAAACTGAAACCTCTGGCATACCTCGTGGAACAACACTGTGGTCTAAAGGTGTCTGGGTGTTTAAGCTTAAAATAACTTTTTTAAGAGAGACCTGGCCAGGGGGCGCTCGTGCTGTAGTGGTTAGAGCGTCCCCCCCATGAGGCTCAGTCCTCCCCGCAGCCACCTGTGGTTGTTCTCTGCATGTCATTCCCTCCAGGGTTTCCCACTAATGCATTATACTGTTGCGGCAAACGTACCCGGGCACGGTACAGTGTGAGTGCGTCCTTAATCAACGGTGTCCTGTGTGTGTGAGCTGTTTAGTACTAAAAAACAATTGCTGAAGGATTCGCGTTGGTCTAATGTGTTAGTGGAATATTTACTGCAAATTTGGCCGGATGAAAATATTCAAAATAGGGCTGTCAAATTAACGCGTTAATTTTGATTAATTAATCACAGAAAAATTAACGCAATTAGAAAAATTAACGCAGATTAATCGCACTTCTATATTGCCCTTTGACCCAGTGCAAAAGAGGTGAGATGATAGCGGAGCTGCAACTGTATCTTGCGGACACGGCCCGCAGGGAAGTAAAGAAAGAAGCAGGGGAAAGGGGCCGAGGGCAAATAAGCATGAAAGTAGGAATACGTTTTATGTTATTCTCGCAGTGTCTGTGCATTATTGATTTAGTGGGTGCCTAATTAACAATGTAGGTTCAAAACAGTAGGCCTATCTCTCAATCTTCCTCGTGTCTCACTTTTGTTTGCTACTTTGCGATCGTCTCAACGGAACACCCGCCCCCTCTCACTCTTCCTAGCATATGCCTGTCTTTTTTCCTCCTTTGTGTGTGTGTGTGTGTGTGTGTGTGCGTCATTTAGCTTGCTTGTTTTTTGTGTTTTTTTTCATTCGGCGCTAGTAGTTCCTTAATATATTTAATGTAGAAGCCTGGCTGAGGGGAGGAGACAGAAGTTAAGAGAGACGGAGAGAGAGAGAGAGAGAGAGAGAGAGACGAACGGTAGCCTATAGGCCTACAGTTGTTTATAAACAGGCATTAACGTGTCATATAAGTGTGCGATTAATTTAGATTAATTAATCACAGAGCCTGTAATTAATGAGATTATTTTTTTTAATCGCTTGACAGCCCTAATTCAAAAACAAATTGTTTAGTAGACTACGCCCCAAATCCCAAACGCGCACGGTGACGTAGGGAAGGAGCAATCGTTCCCAGGCCACGAGCAGTGTGAGCACAGGCCAGTGGGGAGGGGGGGCAATCGTACTTCAGTTCGGTACAGGGCAACTTTGCCGAGTGTGAGTGCACCCTAAGCCTCTTAATTTTGCTATTAAAGTGCACCAGATGCACCCCCTCCCCTCACTGGCTGTATTTTGCTTTGTTTTTGTTTCTTTTGCTCCATCGGGTCGTTTCTAGGCGTCAATCAATTGAGCAGTGCACATGGAGTGTTGAACCCTCAACCAATAACAGCGCGAGGGCGCTCAGGTCGCTGCCATGGTGCTGCCCAATGCAGTTGAATCATTAGACGCTCATCCAGCTCTCCTACAGCCGAGCACAGAGCCTCTCTACTTCCTTGACTGGGGTTAGCTATGGTGAGCTCAGTGGCTAACACACTGATGTGATGTATGTCTAACTGGAAAGAGTCCTCCCTCCAGCAAATCTTCCCCAAGTGACCGAGGAGCGGGTTGGATGGGTTGGACGCACACAGGGTGCACACGTGGGGCCCTACGAAGTAGCAGGGAGGAGCTTTGGAGGAGCTTAGACCTGAATATTTTGTTCCAAAACAATACCAACAAATGCTAAATATACAGTCAGAAAGAGGAGGACTGTGCAGATAAACACACCACCACATATTCTAGAGGGGCAGAAGAGATCATTGAGAGGGATTATTTATGTGGGACTCTATAATTTAAACAGAGCTGAATTCTGATAAATGAAAGTGTGCCTTACTTTATTTAAAACTGTTTGTGAAAGGTCACTTTGTATCTTTTTGTCACAGGTGCTTTTCTTTGTTGTTTTTCCAAATAAGAGGTATGACTATCTGCAGTCCATGCCACTCCCTCAGCTTTGCTTTGCTCTTGGAAGTAAGTGTTGTGTTACACAAAAGAAAACAGACCATTCGACCCGCCCACTCCCTTTTCTTCTCTTCACATGTATTTCAAGTGAACTGCTGACTGTGTGTGGAGTTTTACTAAGAAACAAGGCAAGTCTTATCCAGCTTGGATTGTCAACAAGTTTCAAGGTCATTAGGAGACAATGACATGAAATAGATGGAGAAGAAAGTGAAAAATAAAGCAAAAGTAAGACAAGACATCAAAAAACATTCAGGCAAAGATAAAAAGACAAATATGACTTTGCTTTCAATTACCTTTGCAATTTATTTAAAAAAAATCCACAGTAAATTACAAAATAGCCTGTATCCACAAAGGCTATTTGAAATAAAATCTTAAAATTTTCAGAAACCAAATAAAGTGGTAAATGAGGTTGTAATCCTGCTTCCTTTAAGCATGGACAGTAGTGACTGAGTGTGCTGTGGAGAGAGAAAGATAGGCAGACAGACAGAGGGAGGAAAATAAATCTTTATTTTATAATTTTGTTTTTTTACTTAGAGTGATCATCACTGGCTTTAGACTGACTCCCACTGTCACAAGCCGATCAGCTGGTCCAAACAGCTGTTTCATACTGAGATGAAAACAAAACTGAAACTAAACTATCCTGGCCTGACTTAAGGTGGAGCAGCCAAATATAGCCTAAATTAATAAATATTGGTACTAAACAAAAAGTTATGTGTTGTGTGATTTTCATCAGTAGCCTACAGTAAACCTAGATTCTGCGCTCCTAACACCACTGACTGTTCTGTAATACACTATCATCAAACACGTGAACACACAGCCCAGTATTTTTTTTCTTTTCTCACATATTCATCCGCGCCCCCCCCTTGTTTGAATACCACTGAATTGATGGATTCAAATCACTTTAACTATCAAGCGACTTTACAGCAGCAGACCTGTGGAATGGAGGAGATGCTGCGAAGCTTCACGTTAAATATATAATCTGACCTACAACCCCAATTCTGAAAAAATTGAGACGTTATGTAAAATGTGAATAAAACGGAATGTGATCATTTCCTAATCCTTTTGGACATGTATTCAATAAATAATAGTACAAATACATCATATGTATTTGTTTAAACTGATAAACTTTATGTTTTTTTATTGTACACAAATAAACAATTTAAAAATAGCAATATGTTTCAAAAAAGTTGGGACAGGGGCATTGAAAGATTGGGAAAGATGTAGAATGTTAAATGAAGCTGAACCTTACCTTGCATACACCTGATGGACCTTATTAGAATATTTGGTGACAACTCGAGAAGTGGGACAAAACAGGGTGCAATGTTGAAAAAATACAAACCTTATGTTTCGGCAAATTAAATTACATGTATGTATCCAACATATACTAAGCTACTGAGCTAAGCTTTGACACAACCTCCCAGCTTTTATTTTTTTTTACTGTCATTGGCCTATCACCACCGTCAGATGTCAACTCCGTCAGATTTCCTGTCTGACGTTGTTGACATATTTAACGTTTCTTAAACATAACAAATGGAATTTATCTAGAAGCCATTTGGTTTTTCTGTTGATGTTAGGTGCAGGTATGAACTACTTCAGGAAAATAAAATTATCCAAAAATTTCAAATAACTTCTTCAGAAATTGTAAGTCGGTGTTGACATATCAAGGTTGTGACACAGGACCAGGTATGCAAACTCGTCACCTTTCGGCGAAATTCGCTGCTTTGGAAACGAAATTGGCCATCTATGTGATTCGTGGAGATCCATTGAGAAAATATTTTGGGAGGGGGAGGGTCTGATGGCCAGCACTGTGTGTGTGTGTGTGTGGTGTGGCGCATGGACCTATTAAGAAAGTGGAGTGACTAACTATGATTGACGGATGTTAACTCCTATCATATGAGCTTTGACGGTCATTTGGCCAATCAGAAACAGTATTTGTCATTGAGGGGCGGTGACATCAGTCAGTCAGAGCGTCTGCAGGGAAGTTTATATTTTTTTCTCTCCGAGTCATCGGAGCGTTCAAGTAGCATTTGCATTGCTTTATGCGCGCGCTGATTAACGGCCGCGGTTGGTGCATGGTGTTCTGGCCGAACACCATGCACCATCACCATGTGATTTTAGCAGATCAGCGCCGAAACAACACACTCACCTGCGTCCTCCACTATAGTCCCATTTTGCTCCATTATGTTCCTGCGCACGACTGAAGTGTATGTGTGTGTGTGAACACAAGATTAACTGTGGTGACAGAGTGTATTCTTATGTTTTTGATTGATGGTTGTGTAGCAAAGATAAGGCAAATCCTGTTTGCCACAACATAAATAGTTAGTTTATTGTAAGGGAATTTGGTGTGATTGATTTGAGGCTCCATGTTATTTTCTGTCTTATTTAAAGCTGGTTTTGCCAGCATTTTTAGGCGTTTTTCTAAGCGGTTTTTAAAGTTTTTCTTGGTAAATACCTACACACTTTGTATTGTAAAAGTCAAGAAGGTTGGCTGACTAAGGTTGGCTGTTTTGCTAATTTTACTATTCATCTGACAAAGTTTTTTTTGTCCTTAATTCTCTTCACCAGAATACACCAAATTGCTTCTCTTAAAGGTTCAAATCACAAAGAAATTCTTCTGGGGGGGGATGCCCCAAGACAACCCTACCGGGGTTTGTTTTCTGACTTCTCACCTTTTTCATGGCTTATGAGTTTGCATGCAACAGGACTTTCAAGATTCGGAATGTAAAATCTTCTAAAACTACAACACTTATCAGAGCCTGTCTGACTCTAATGTACTCTGCAGAGGTAGAATTTGACAAGAGGTCCTTCAAAGTGACAGCTGCCCCTTATTTCGCCTGATTTTATTACATTTTACATAATGAAATGTCTGACGGTCATATATTTGACATAATAATGATCAAATTAAATTGAAATGGATAATTGTGCTCCAGACATTCTATTATTAATCCCTAATAACATCTACAATTTTAAATATTTTTAGTTTTAAACATAACAGCAGTTACATATGGAAGACGGCCTTTTGTCCCGGTTCTCAAGAATCACTGATATGTCAGTTAAACTCAAATTCTGTCCTTTAACGTCATTCCATCTAAAGTAAGAAAGCCTTTCATTTGAAGTGGAATTCAAAATCTATAAAATATCTTGGTGTGAACCAATCTGTATAGAGCAAATTATGACCAGACCCACTCAAGACATTAAAAGATAGTTCACCTTAGTACTGGATTTTAGCTCAAGAATTGAAATCACCAAGATGAATGTTCTACCTAGACTGCTGTATTTTTCAAATCTCTCCCTATTAAAATTCCCCAAGGAAAGTTTGAGATTTGTGATTAAATAATCTCCAGGTTAAAATGGAATGGTAGAAAACTACATGTAAAATATTGCACACTACAATTGACAAAGGAGAAAGGCGATATGGTATTACCTAATTTAAAAGATTATTTCCAATCATCACAGTTAGGAACAGTAATGAAGTGGTGCGATGAAGGCTAAAGTACAAAATGGAAAGATATGGAGAGGACTGTAGCAGACATCCCAGTACAATCTCTAATTGGTAACAATAAATTCATAAAGGCATCAGGACAATGTGACCTTGACTTCTGACTCTATGAGGAGGGTTTAAGGGTGCCAGAACTCTCTAACCACACAGCTCTACAGACAAACTTTTCAGACATCAGATCGGGGAGTGTGGGGTTATTTGGTAAACTGGTCCGCTGTGTGTAAGAAAGAACTAAGGATTTAATCTGCATTTTATTATTTTAATGTTGTTCTAAGAAAATCCCCAGACACTGAGTACATGCCTCACATCTGGTCTAGTGAAACCCAACATTCCCAAAGTCGGTGTTGTAGTATCATTCATCCGTCATTCAAAGGTTAAAGGCAACGCCCCGAGACAAGATACAGCGTGACGTTATTTACTGTCAACCTGTGACAGGTTCCAATGAAAAAATAAAATATGTCCTGACAGGTCTGTGATGGCAGACTGTTGCACAACACATGCATAACAACATGTTCTACACTTTCCCTGTCACTTCAACTTATCCTGAAATATGACAAGATTTTAAGATTAGAAAATGTACTTTATTGCATCAGATTTTTTGTACTTCAATAAAGTGTTTCAGTTTCATCCATATAGCGCTAACCACATTTCATTAAGACTGAAATGTACAAATGTAACTTATAAGAGAAGACTGCCTCTGCCATGTGACTCCTGGAAGAATATTTTTTTTCAGACTGAAATGAAGAAAATCTCGCCCTGAACTACTAAGTGATTCCGCCTACTACTTTCTGCTCAAATTCACATTCCCTTCAGTAACCAATCAGTAATGCTGCTGCTGAAGCTCTCCAGTATTCTGCCAACAGTGGGTTGTTTGTTAGAGGATGTAACCTGAGAACTCACGTCACAGTGCCATCCATTTCCCATCACTAAAGCTTCATGTTTCAGTCAGGTGAAACCCAGGGAGGGAGTGGCTGAGGCTGAGCAGAGGCCACAGTTACTAAGAAAAACACAACAGTTAGCCCACAGAGGACTTCCATCTAACTCTAGTTCTCTAGTCGTGACATGACTGAACGAATGATTGAGAAATACTGTCCTTTGCCGGAAAAAATACTTTACAACAGATACAATAGAATATATTCCAGATATATCGAGCTAGAGATGAAGAAAAACACAGTGCACCCAAAACAGTGACTCTTAATAATTTTTAAGTTGGTTAATCATATCTACAGTCACTTAAAGCCACTATGAGTAACTTTGTCCGTTGGCAGCCCCTTTGGACAAAAGCGGTAGTATTTTTACGTCGCCAGTTGTCGTAAAGCTGTTTTCTAGCTCGTGCCAGGCGTGCCAGTCTCGATTGATTAGGACGCAATATAGTGCATGTCCGTGTGTTGAAAGCCGTGAGGGCAGCGGACTCTTTTCCCTGCCAGTCTGTTTATGTTAAACCAGTGTAGTAAAACACACTGGTCCACTTACCCCTCGTTTCCACCGAGTAGATCGGGTCGGGTCTGAGCAGCTCAGAGCGGTACAGCTCGCTTTTTAGAATCTCAGCGGTGTTTCCACCAGTCTGTATTTAAAATCCTTTTTTTATTGATTTTATGTAATATTCTAATTTTCTGAGATTTTGAATTTGGGGTTTTCATAAGCTGTAAGCCATATAATCACAATTATAACAAAAACAGGCTTGACATATCTCACTTTGAATGTAATGAGTCTATATAATATATTAGTTTCACCTTTTAGGTTGAATTACTGAAATAAATGAACTTTTGCACAATATTCTAATTTTTCGAGTTTCACCTGTATTTACCTGAGGATAATGTCAGGGAAATCAGAAATCTTGATGCAATTTTCACAGTTTTCAGCTCAGACTCCTGGCTGACAAGGTTCAGTTGTAAAGCTTTTGGTTTAGAAGTGGTAAATGTGCTGACATTTGCTGTAGAAATTAAGCTAAACTTGGTTACATTGGTCTCCATGCGGCATTGGCCAAAAGTAAACAAAACTGACAGCAGGGCGTGTGCCATGCCCATGTTGGTAGGTATAGAGTAAATGAGCAGGGCGGTGCATGCACGCCCATGTAGATCTGACCAGTCAGAGCAGACTAGGATTTTTGCGAAGGGGGGCCGATGTCAAAACCAACCTTTTGAGATAGAGATAGTCTAGGTCCTGGGAAAGTTTTGTATGCGCTTCATTTAGCGGAAAATATCTCAACTGGTATAGACTAATATGACCCCAGTGAACAACATGGGATGTGTGCCAAAATCTCTACCCGGGACGAAAGTCCTGAAAATGACCACAACAGGTTACACTAGTATCACACTACGTGGTGAATGGGAATTGTTTTCCTTTATAGATATCCACATACGTTTCCACAAGATTAATCTTCATACTAAGAGAAATACTGTTTGTATTACATTTTGTCTAAAGAATTTAATAAAATATGCAAATTAGCCAATATCTCATTAAATATGCGTACATATAAACCCTTGAAGTTACAGATTTTCTGAGGGGATCACAATGTTCACAATGACAGTGATTATAAGGTCATAGAAGAGTAAACATACTGATTTGATATATAATGAAAATGGCTAAAAAAACAGTCAACCTATTACGTACTGTACGTACGCATATTGAATGAGATATTGCCTACAGGGTGTCCGCGGAAGTCTTAAATTCATGTATCTAAAATTAAGGCCTTAAAAAGTCTTAAATTCATTAAAAATTTGATATGCTTGTATAAAAGGCTCTGAGATTAATGGGTACTGTCGCTTTAAGAGCAGTTGCTCCCAGTCTATAGTGTATAAGTTAAGTTTCGTTTTCTGACAGTTAGTCCGAGAGTGATTGATGCGAGCGCAACCAGCAGGTGGCTCATCGTCCCTCTGTTACCTGCCTTATTGTTTAATTCTCCTGTATTGAGTTCATGAAAACGTAAGTGCCTGTTACTTTGTCTTATTGTGAGTGTTAATCAATAAGTTGTATGTGCAAGTTTGACGTTGGTTGTTAAGCTAAGTTAAGCAGCGTCGTTTGGTTGCTATGGCAGTTGGTTGTCGGCTTATCACGTGAAAGGGAGATGTCCTGCACATGCAGTGTGCCGCTTGGCCCCATGTCTGCTCTTTGGCGCGGTCATGTTATGTAGAGTCTGTTTATTTTATCTGAGTATATTTTGTGTATGACCTTTTCCTGTATAATGAATGTTTAGTTATATCAGCCTGCTATACTGTAGATGTTTAGCCAATAGTTATTTATTTATTATGTTTTGTAAACTAATGGTGTTTTATTTTACTGTTTTATAGAAAACTGCAAGACAATACAGAGGATTTAAATAAATACGGCTGAAAATAATATAGTCTAAAGAAAGCTACGTCTCCTCATCATCATTCCTTGCACTCTGATCGGTGCACCATTCCTGGATGCTATTCATACCTATTGATCTAGCCCTCCTGCATTATCACTAAAACATTTGGTCCTTCGAGCCGGATAATAGTATTCAAGATGGAGTTAGATGAAGAGATGTACCCTGCTGTGAGGCCTCGGCGACAAATACGTCGACCTGACAGACTTGGAGACTTCGAGATGGATTATGAGGGAGCCCATTATAGAGACCGATGGGTCCCACCAACTTCAACTATGGAGAGGAGGGTGCCTATTCCACGGGAGGATCCAGTCCAGATGACCCCCTTCCAGTCACACCAGACTCCCTCTGGTAGCTTTCATGGGAATGCTGCTCACCAAGAGATTCCTCAGCTAGCCCCAGAACCAGGCCCGGATTAAGAAGGAAGATTACACTAGGCATACCGCATTTTTTCGGGCCCCCTCCAAACGGATACTTCACGATTTGGTGAAAAAACTACATACATTTGAACTGCCACAAGAGTATTATGCTCATTCAAGAGTTGCACGTTTGTAAACGGGAGTAAAGAGAAACGTAACCGAGTGTGCGAGTTCACGTCTGTTCGTGAGCTCACTGCAGGAGCATTTCTGTAAGGTGCGAGCAGAGTCCAGTGTGGGAGCAATTTTAACAACTGGATGAAAAACAGTGCCGTGCAATGCTTTATTCAGCATAAAGTTAAAACGCTCGTGCAAGCCTGATCTAACACAAAAGCCTTGCGTGAGCGAAGCAGCGATTCACCTGGTGAAACCTGGCGTGGAACTCTGTGGTGGGTAACGGCGAAATTCACAGTCAGACATCGCCGGTCTGAGACGCCGCACAGAAAAACTAACCGGGGAGCAGAGCCGGCCCAAGCCTTCATAAGGCCCTAAGCCGAATTTGATTAGGGCCCCCCTCTCCAATGTTATCGTGGCCAAATGATTGACTATTGTTAAATGTCATTCACACACCCAGTTCATCCCTAGTGCCTCCAATGTCCAGCTTAGTGAAAATAGTAGCCAGCCGAGATCCTGACTCTCCTAGGGGGGTCCGGGGGTATGCCCCCCCGGGAGATTTTTTTTACCTTTTTAAAGTGAAATGCATGAATTTGGTGCACTTTGAGAGGGAAATTAAGAGGCTAAATCTGAGGAATTTTGTGTGTACAAATAATTTGGAGATACTGGCTCGAATGAAGTAGAAATAAAAGCTATCGAAGAAAGACATGGATTTTCCATAAAAATATTAATATAGAAAAAATATAATATATAAATAAAATAAAAAATATAATTCAGTGTCCTCTGGGATGGTGCTTTTTTTCTTTTATGGGACATATTTCTCTTTAATATTATGAATGTATTTAAATGCAGTGAGAGGAACGAAGCAGAAGAACTCTGTTGTCCAGCTATCTTTTTTTTCCACAGACGAGGCTGAAATAGACTACAGTATACACAGTGCATGGGCAACTGAGGGCAGCCCAATTTCCAATTTTTTTAAATAAACTCAATACCGAGTGATAAGTTAACCTCGGATGAACTGATTAAATTAATAGGCTTTTAACTATCCAGACCAAAAAATTGTATTCCTTTTTTTGGATGATAACTTACATTTGCATAATATGATGTTAATATCAAACACATACCGTACAAAAAAAAAAAAAAAAAAAAAAAAAAAATTCCTTCTCACTGGGCCCCCTTGTGGAAATGGGCCCTAGGCACGTGCCTAGAATGCCTATGCCTAGATCCGGCCCTGCCCAGAACGCCGCCAATGGAGAGATCGCGACAGTGCTTTCCTACCTAATCATGCCCCCTCATACCAGGTGATTCCGTGCCAGGATTCACGCTACCACGCAGAAATCAGAGCCATTCAAGAGGAGAATGCCAAGCTAATGCAGTCACAACAGGTCTTCCACTCCAGACTGAAGGCCCTTGATGAGGCACGGAGTGAAATCAAAGAGCTAATTGAGGCAGCCCGCTCATTGAAAGCAGATATGAGTCAAGCTGCCAGCCCTGCCTCAAAACACACCCCACAGAACCCTCAACAAGCTAACGCTGCAGTCTCGAGGAGTTACCCTGTTCATACAGAACCAGAGGAAGATTGGCCTGATCCTCCACCATGGCCTGAACCTGAAGAGGACCTGCAAAGTGCCGTCCATAACCTTAAGTTGGAAAAGCATACTAGTAGCCAACCCTACTACGCCCCTACAGAGGCTGCATATCTGCCACCACCGCCGATGCTGCAGCAACCTCAGCACCTGTACCCACCTCCTGGTACGGGGACCCCATCCTACCCCTCATGGCGACCCCCTCGACCACTCTCACACCCTACTCCAGCCTACGGAGGCTTGACGCGCCCAGCGCCTGTAGCAGCCTCGACCCCTGTAGCATCCACTGGAGCCATGCCTGGAATGCCGCCACAGAACCCTATACATCCTCCTGTTTCCGAACAAGTGTATAGAGGCCCCAAACCAACCATCCCCAAGTTCCTGCACCCTGACCCCAGTGAGTTTGCGAGGCTTCGCATAGCTCTAGAGAACCTACTTCCACCTAACGCTACAGAGCTCTTCAAGTATCAGATACTGGTGGACCATCTGAAGTTGGAAGAAGCCCAGCTCATAGCTGATGCCTACCTAAACTCACCGACCTCCTATACTCACACTATGGCGGCCCTCCACGATAAGTTTGGTCAGCCGCATCAGCTTGCTTTAAAGAAGATAGCAAGAGTCCTGGAAGCCCCTGAAGTGAAGCGTGGAGATGCTGCAGCTTTCCAGAGGTTCTCCCTCCAAATACAGTCGTTGGTGGGCCTGCTGCAGACCCTGGGACCTGAAGGGGAAGTTGAACTGAACTGTGGCTCACATGTAGCTCGACTGCTGATCACGCTCCCCCCAGAACAGCGAGCTGACTTCCGCCGACATCAGTTTAAGCAGCCTGGAGCTTCCCACACTCTGTATGAGTTGTCAGAGTGGCTCCGCTATGAGTCTTGGTGTCAAGGTTTCGACAATCAACCTACTTCCAGAAGCAATAAAGAAAGGCAGAACGTGAGGACTGATGGTCGTTCTGGGAAACAAACAGTCACAGTCCTGCATGGTGCTGGGGAGCCTTCAGGAGCTGCCTCCCAGAGTCCAGCGAAGAATACATCCAAGAGTAAAGCTTACTGTGCCTACTGCGAGAGCACGGAGCATTACCTCAGTCAGTGTAGTGAGATGGCCAAGCTCTCCAAAGACCAGCTCAAAGGGTGGATCATCGCTAATAAACGGTGCTGGCGCTGTGCACGAAACACCAAGCAGCCCAGTGCACCTTGAAGAAACCCTGTAACCTCTGTCAGGGAATACACCTGCTGGCTCTCCATGAGGTAAACGCTCGAGCAGAAAGCAGTAATGCAGCTAGGGAAGAGAGCTGCCTAACCAACTCTGCCTCTGACGCCCTCTACCTCGACCGACATGGAGCTGGGAATCGGGTCATGCTAAAGGTTGTGCCGGTGCTTGTACAGTATGGAGAGCGTACATTAGACACCTTTGCAATCCTTGACGATGGGTCAGAGAGAACCATGCTACTACCAGGAGCAGCTAGGTCGCTTGGCATGAAGGGCCTTCCAGAAGATCTTCCACTGCGCACAGTCCGTCAGGATGTCCAGGTGCTCCATGGACACACTGTGTCCTTCCGTGTCACCTCAGCTGCTAACCCTCAAACTAGCTATATCATCGATGGTGCATTCACAGCTAGTCGCCTCAGCTTGGCGCAACATAACTACCCGGTGGACCGCCTTCAAAGGAAGTTCCAACACCTATGTGGCATTCCCATACCTGCATTAAAGGGAGCCAAGCCATCACTCCTTATTGGCTCCGATCAGCCACATCTCATAACACCTGTTGAGCCAGTCAGGCTCGGCCCACCTGGTGGCCCAGCTGCAGTCCACACCAGGCTTGGGTGGACCCTCCAAGGCCCTGTTCAATGCATGGGGCGGCCAGCCCATTCTGTGCAGTGTCTGTTTACCTCATCTCCCCCACCAACGGATGAGCTATACAAGCACGTTGAAAGGCTTTGGCAAGCAGATACTGTCCCTTACCGCCCTGAGAGAGAGGTCACTCGATCAAAGCAGGATCAGCAGGCTGTAGCACTGCTTGAAGCCAAGACCGTTCGTACAGAGGTGGATGGAACCTTCAGGTATGCTACACCATTGCTACGTCATGCAAACATGCCACTGCTGCACGCACCTAAGGAGTCAGTTATGGCTATGCTGCGCAGCACTGAGAGGCATCTCCAAAGGAACCCCAAGCAAGCGGACGCCTACAAAGCTGAGATGCAGAAGCTTATTAATTCAGGTGCGGTGCGGGAAGTGACTCAGGAGACCCCCCCTAAAGAATGTTGGTACATACCCCATCACCTCGTCAGCCACAATGGAAAGAATCGCCTTGTGTTTAACTGCTCTCATCAATACCTTGGGCAGACCCTGAACCAGTACCTGCTACCTGGCCCTACCCTCGGCGCCTCTTTGTTGGGAGTCCTGTTGAGATTTCGTGAACATCCCATAGCAGTTAGTGGAGACATCAAGGGGATGTTCCATCAGGTACGCCTTCTCCCTGATGACTGCTCCCTGTTAAGGTTCCTGTGGCGTGATCTGAAGGCGGATGAACCTCCCAAAACCTTTGAGTGGCAAGTCCTGCCTTTTGGCACAACCTGCAGCCCGTGCTGTGCTACGTACGCTCTACAGCACCACGTTGTCGACCACAGCTAGCCAGACGATGACCTGAGATTCTCGGTGGAGAAGTGCTTCTACGTCGATAACTGCCTGCAAAGCGTGCGTACACCCGGTGAAGCGAAGTTGCTGGTGGATCAGCTCAGAGATCTTCTGGCTTCAGCAGGCTTTGAGCTGCGTCAATGGGCTTGCAATGATCCAAGCGTACTGAGTCACTTACCTCATGAAGCCAGGTCAGAGAGCCTGGACCTATGGCTCGCACAGGATAAATCCAACCCTTTCGAGTCAACACTTGGCCTCAGCTGGAATTGGGCAACAGACTCTTTTGGCTACAAACACCGGCCAGTGACCTACGAGACTCTAACTCTGAGGAACATATACAGAGTCGTAGCTTCTCAGTACGATCCCTTGGGTTACCTGTTACCCTTCTCCACCCGAGCAAAGCTCATCATTCGGCAGCTGTGGGACAAGCAACGTGGTTGGGATGACCCCAATCTACCTTCAGAACTCCTGCAAGCCTGGTCCACATGGGAGTCCGAGCTGGAGTCTCTACCTCGCCTTACTTTCCCACGTCCATACGTGCCTACAGTTGCTAAACTTGAGGGTGCTACTCGTGAGGGTCACATCTTTGCAGACGCATCCGAGCAAGCTTATGGAGCTGTAGCTTACCTGAGGACAGAGGATGATGAAGGTCAGATCCACCTCTCCTTCATCTTCGCTCGTTCAAGAGTGGCCCCGAAACGCCTGCATTCTATCCCACGCCTGGAACTTTGTGCAGCTCTGGTGGCGGCGCGGCTGGCTCAAGTCCTTGAGAAGGAACTTACCTTGACCCTGGATCGCATTGTATTGTGGTCAGACTCCACTACCGTTCTCACCTGGCTACACTCTCAGTCTTGCCGCTACAAGGTCTTTGTGGGAGCTAGAGTAGCCGAGATACAGGAGTTGACAGAGAGGTGCACCTGGCGTTTTGTCGACTCGGCGAATAACCCTGCGGATGATTTAACAAGAGGAAAGACCCTAGAATCCCTTATAGAGGCAAACCGATGGTCCCAGGGACCTCCTTTCCTTCTCCAGGGTCCAGACACCTGGCCAGAGACCCCCATCACAGAATCTTCCGAGGACAAAACAGAGCTCCGGAAAGTTGTCTTCTGTGGTGTAACAGTCACCTCCCCTACCAGCCTTGAGGATAAGGAGTACAACACCTGGCAGGAGCTCTTGGACGCTACTGCTCAAGAACTCCATGGGCAGACCCCTGGCAGTTCTCCGCCCAATGCTGATGAGTATCGGCGTGCAGAGATGTTGGTTCTCCGGCGAGCGCAACAACAGTCCTTTCCAGAAGACTACAAGCTTCTGGAGTCGGGGAAACCTATTTTATCGAGAAGCCGATTACTCACTCTGGCTCCTGAGATGGACAAGTCAAAGGACCTCATTCGAGTGGGTGGCCGGCTCCGACGCCTGGAAGGTCAAGAGGACTCAACATTGCACCCTGTTGTCCTGGATGCCAGGACTACACGTCTGCTCATCCGGAAGTCTGACGATGACCTGCACCATCCTGGCCCAGAGCGGGTCTTTGCCGAGTTGCGTAGGTCATTCTGGATAATCCGTGGACGGGAGGCTATTCGCAGACACCAGAGTACCTGTGCAGAATGTCAACGCTGGAGAGCACGGCCTTCCATTCCCAAAATGGCTGATCTTCCTGCTGCCCGTCTCAGACTACACAAACCAGCCTTCCACTCTACTGGTGTGGATTGTTTTGGTCCCATGTTGGTGAAGGTGGGAAGACGACATGAGAAACGCTGGGGGATCATATTTAAGTGTCTAACAACAAGGGCCGTCCACTTAGATCTCCTCAACAGTATGGACACAGATGCCTACCTGATGGCTCTGAGGCGGTTCGTCGCCAGAAGAGGAATCCCTGCGGAGTTGTGGTCCGACAATGGAACCAACTTTAAAGGAGGAGAACGGGAACTTCGAGAGGCATATGCAAGCATGGTTCCTACCTTGCAGGATCGACTCGCCCGCCAACGGATTAAGTTCCGGTTCAACCCCCCAGCAGCCCCACACTTTGGCGGAGTGTGGGAGAGAGAAGTCCGCTCTGTCAAGGCTGCACTCTACACCAGTGTGGGGGCCCAAACTCTCCCGGAAGAAGTCCTGCTCACAGTGCTCTTGGAAGTTGAAGCCATCCTCAATTCGAAGCCATTAGGCTATGTGTCTGCTGACATTGCGGATATTGACCCTGTAACACCAAACAGTCTGCTGATGGGGCGGCCTGACGGATCGCTTCCCCAAGTGGTCTACCCAGAGACCGAGATCCTGAGCCGCAAACACTGGAGGCATTCGCAGATTCTCGCAGACCAATTCTGGTCTAGATTCATCAGGGAATACCTCCCTAGCTTGCAGACCAGACAGAAGTGGCACTCTTCGCCCCCTGACCTCCTGGATAAGGCAGTCGTCATGTTGGTAGAGCCTCAGCTGCCTCGGGCCCTGTGGCCCATCGGACGAGTTACCAAGATTCACCGCAGCGACGATGGATTCATCCGGTCAGCTGATGTGAACATTAAAGGACAGGTGTACACTCGACCGGTTGCCCGGTTGGTGATGTTGCCAGCTCTCCCATCTGGGGAGGACGACCTTCATCCCCAGCCCCCTGAACCTGACTGTTAAGCCCTTTTATTTGATGCAAATGTTCCTTGCACATTTGGGGGCGGCTGTATAAAAGGCTCTGAGATTAATGGTTACTGTCGCTTTAAGAGCAGTTGCTCCCAGTCTATAGTGTATAAGTTAAGTTTCGTTTTCTGACAGTTAGTCCGAGAGTGATTGATGCGAGCGCAACCAGCAGGTGGCTCATCGTCCCTCTGTTACCTGCCTTATTGTTTAATTCTCCTGTATTGAGTTCATGAAAACGTAAGTGCCTGTTACTTCGTCTTATTGTGAGTGTTAATCAATAAGTTGTATGTGCAAGTTTGACGTTGGTTGTTAAGCTAAGTTAAGCAGCGTCGTTTGGTTGCTATGGCAGTTGGTTGTCGGCTTATCACGTGAAAGGGAGATGTCCTGCACATGCAGTGTGCCGCTTGGCCCCATGTCTGCTCTTTGGCGCGGTCATGTTATGTAGAGTCTGTTTATTTTATCTGAGTATATTTTGTGTATGACCTTTTCCTGTATAATGAATGTTTAGTTATATCAGCCTGCTATACTGTAGATGTTTAGCCAATAGTTATTTATTTATTATGCTTTGTAAACTAATGGTGTTTTATTTTACTGTTTTATAGAAAACTGCAAGACAATACAGAGGATTTAAATAAATACGGCTGAAAATAATATAGTCTAAAGAAAGCTACGTCTCCTCATCATCATTCCTTGCACTCTGATCGGTGCACCATTCCTGGATGCTATTCATACCTATTGATCTAGCCCTCCTGCATTATCACTAAAACAATGCTGGTCTGAAATCCATTACTCAAAGGTCTTAATTTTGTCGGTGCAGGACTATTCAATGTTATATATATTTTTCCGAGAAGGAGATGTAGAGAGGCTACTTTCTAACTAACTGCTCATATAAAAGTCCAACACTACGCTAGAGGCAGTACGGCCGTGTGTGGCTGTGATCCGCATATAAACGTAGCATAGAAGAAGAATGTGTGTCCCCTGCCTCCGAATTTGAAGTCGGTCGCGTGAAAGCAAGAAAGGGGAGAACGACCCAGCGAAATCATGGAGCGAAATGCATGCCCTGCTATTATAAATTCAGTGAGAGGTGGAGGGTGGACGAAAAATATCATGGCTGGCTTTATTCACCCGCCGACTACACACTGCCGCTACTCCGTAGGTGTGCAACCACCTGCCCGCTGGCAATGTAGGTAGGCTACTGACCCAAACGCAACTCACACAGAAACAAACAGATTTATTGTGTTTTCAGTAAAAAAAATATGTATCTATATTTATTAATTAATAGCTGCTCATTAGACGGTCATTCAGGTCGCGTTGCCGTGAGCTCACAGAGTGAGACGCGAGTCTCTGCTTCTCTCTCTGTCTGCCGCTTTCTTTCTCTCCACTCTGCCCTCGCTCTCTGACGGCTAGTTAAGAACTATTGCCGATCGTCCCGTCAATCGCAGACAGTAGCCTACATTTCCATCAACATTCGGTACAACCCTAATACCCGCAGTTTATTAACCTGGCTGCCTGCAACAATATGAAGAAAATAAAACATTTCGCAAATTACCGCAAGTCCCGTGGGCATCCCCCAGTTATGCAAACCTGTATACAGTATGCTATGCCTACTTTACAGTAGCCTATTTCCCGATTTTGAAAGTGCAAAAACGTTCACCTCTGGAACCAATTTTTAAATAGTTTCTGCCATAAGTTGTGAAAAATATAGTTAATGGACTAAGTTTGTTGTTTATTGAATAAGTAGGCTAATTAAAATGTGAAGGACATTCTTCCCCATAAATTACCAGATTTTTGTATTTCATTCTAATACTGCATGCTGCAGCTAACACATTTTCTTTATTGATTAAACTGTTCTTGTGACTCGATTAATCAGAAAATGTAAATCAATTGATACAGCTCTATAATAGGTTGAAAAGGTGGTAATGATGGGTTTTCAGGTTGCCTTTACAGTGATCTTATATTTATTTGATGGTAAATTCGGGGGGACATTGTCTTCATTCAGACTGCTGAACATTTTTTATTTTCTGTAATTAGACAGCAGTTGTTAGCTAAAGTGCATTGAATATTTGATATTCAAACTTAATAAAACTCTTTACAGAGCATATACTATAGTGTATTACTTCTTTGTAGATTTGCCAAGGTATTGGTGTTCATTAGAGGTCTTAAAATGTGCAGATACCCTGAGAGAGGCTACTTTCTTCCTAGCTTCTGATATAAATGAGTATCACTATGTATGTTCAATAAACAGACAAAAAGTAAACTTGAATGAGTCTCACACACACAAGTTATGCTTGGGTTGTAATACAGCTGGACCCCCAAATATCGTCTTAGGTCTTAAATGTCATTCATGGTGGTATTAAAAAGGTCTTAAAAAGTCTTAAATTTTAAATGCTGAAACCTGCAGATACCCTGGCCTAATTTGCACATTTTATTAAATGTTTTAGATAAAGTGTAATACAAAAAGTATTTCGCATAATATGAAGATTAATCTGGTAAAAAGTATGAGGATATCTATAAAGGAAAAAATAAGTCCCATTCACCACGTAGTGTGATACTAGTGTAACCTGTCATTTTCAGGACACTGGGGTCATATTAGTCTATAACAGTTGAGATATTCTCCGCTAAATGAAGCGCATACACAACTTTCCCAGGACCTCCACTAAGACCAGAAAAGGCTGGAAAAGGCGATGAAGAAATGGGCAATGGTAGAAAACTAACGGGTTATTTGAACAATAAACCATGAAAACCTTTTCTAGTAGACCTTGGAAATACACATTTAAAACCGAAATTTAGCATAATATGTCCCCTGGTCCATAAAATGCACTGCAGATACTAGGCTGCTATCTCATTCAACTGTCAGAGTAGTTTATTTATATACTATATATGGAGTGGACAAACTCCCCCCTTTATCTGTCCCCTCCCCCTCAGGGTGTGTTCTCTCTCCTTTCATAAGCCTCCTCCTCCTCTCCATCAGCTCACAGTCACTCAGGAACTCTACTCAGTGTCATTGGAACTCTATCTATTCACCTGAGACGGACACAGGGACTTTAGTCCAGTCATGATTCGGGTCTCTTCGCCCCTGTTTGTGTTGTTACTGGTTGCGGTGAGTACTTCATGTGTTTTGGTACTTCATGTGTTTTCAGTTACAGACTGAAATTATTTTTTAGAAACTGATAGTCAGTTCAGTTTCTATTGCTGAATTGTCTTAAAACTAGTGTTTATAGTTATAAATGGAAACATAAGCAGTAAAACTACATAACCGCCTTTTATACCTGGCCGAAACTGTGGGAAAAAAAACACACACAAACAAAAAATCCACTCTGTTCTAAGGCAAAACAAAGTCGAAGGCCAACAATATTCTTCAGATAGCTGTTAAGGTGTGTTTACCTAACCATGTTCAAATACCTGGCTACCATGGTTACGCGGATGTGGGCTCTGACATGCCCTTATCATAACCTGTGAGCTTGCTTACAAGAGTTCAATGAATCCAGAATGAAGCATAGCATTATGAAACGGGTAAGCATCTTAAAAACCAAAGTAGTAAATAATGTATTATAACCTTGAAAGGAAAAAAGAAAAAAACACATGCCCGGAGCATCAGTGGTAAACCTGAGTCAAATTCCTTGTTATTGTAGCCTACACATACTTTTTGATGTTGAATAGGCTACTTGACAGAAAAAGTTTTTTTGCTTGTTTGTTTAGAAAACGATCTCCAAGCACAATATGCCAATTCTATGAGTAATACCAATTCATAACTAATATATTATGTGGCCAGAGTTGAGATACCAGACCAGGTATATAGGTGTAGTATGGTTGCTCAAGGTGTTTTGATCAATTAAGCGAGATAGACTGACTTACCGACTAAGAGTGATGTTTTTTTTTGTTTTTTTTACCATACATCAATATCTAGATGTTTTCTGTTCTTCAGTGTATAAGTATTGGACTTCATTCAGATCCACACAAACTAATTTGATTGTGAAAGAAAGGACAGCAGTGTCTGTATATACTGTATGTCTTCAATGGATTAACACCCTGTGCATGTTCTTTTTGCTCAGTCAGTTTCCCATAAAAGTTATGCACCTGCCTGGTGATAGTTGACTGAATATGAGGCTTGATGTCAATCTCCTAAGGGGGTGTGGGCCATTCCTCTGAAAAGAAAACACTACACAAAGGCCTTAATGTTATCTTAATTCAAGCTGGTTCTAGCAGTTCATGCTTGCAATTCCTCTCATTCTATTGGCTGACTATCAGGTTGGGATAACACTTGTATTCTTCCACTAAGCAGCAAGAAAATGGTCTGTTTCAGCCAAAGTGAACTTTGCATAAGCAGCACTAGATGAGATCTGCTCATCTCCCTCTACTTTATTGCTGGAGGGCTAAAGATACCTGCTTGACCTAGACAACAGACTGGACTGGAAATGTAACATGGAAACTGCTTCCCTACAGGAAGGGACAGAGCAGACTCTACTGCAGGGGTGGCCAACCCGCGGCTCGCGAGCCGCATGCGGCTCTTTGCCCAGCTTCGTGCGGCTCTTCAGTTCATATCAAATTATGTGATTATAATTATAATTTATTTATTTATTTATTTTTATACTTTTTTTTTTGTGTGGGCCTATGTGTGTGCATGTTCGCAAACGTTTCATGCGGCTCTTACGTTCGTTTTACATGTTGTCTATTATTTCATTTTTTATTTTATTAATGTGTAGGCCCTATGTGTATGCCTGTTCGCAAATGTTTAATTGAGGACGCAACATAACGTTCGCAAACGTTTGGTGCGGACGCAACATAGAACTGCCCGCTCAGCTTGGAGGGAGGTTTTCCGTGAGTAAACTATTTGTGTCAAGTTCGCTCCGAAACAGAGTGGGAGAGTTCATATTTTTTGTTGAATGTTATGGCAGGCCATTCTGCCTTATATGCCAGGTGTCATTTGCGCATTTCAAGGCTTCAAATCTTCGGCGCCACTTCAGCTCTCTCCATGCTAAAAGTAAGTCCCACAAAGCAACATGCATAGTAAGAGAAAAACGCTATTTTAAATTGTTATATTTTTGTTTGTGGACTTGGTTGAACTGAGAGTTTGTGTGTGAGGCAGTGCTGTCGTCTTAGTACTGTAGGAGTCCAGTCCTGTCATTATCACAGGGGCGGCCTTAACGATGTGGGGGCCCTTTTCAAGTCCTAGTGTGGGGCCCCCTGTTTTTTTTTTTTTAATAAATAATGCTTGTGCATGCATGTGCAAGCTCCCCGCGAAAATAAAAACGCCCCCCCCCCTGCAATCTTACTGGCCACCCCAGTGCCCCCCCCCCCCCAGTTCAAATGTTATTTTTTATTTTCATTTTATTTTTTTAATTACATTTTTTTCCTGATATGTATCCTAGCTCAGAGATGATATGTATTTTTTTTTCTTTCTTAACTTTTTTTGATAGGTAGTTGCCAAGTTCATCACACAAACACTCCAATCAACTGATATGAGATCAGTTTGCAATTTTCAATTACTAAATTAATGGTAGGACTGTGGCCACTAGAACTGGTCTCTGGTCAGCAAAGGTCTTGAAAACAGCATAAGTGTGCTTGTGACATGCGTGCCACCCATGCATGTGTATAGGCACGTGTCCCAGCAGATTTTTTAAATCTGAATAAAAAAATTAAAGTTTGTAGTTAGCGAGTGTAACATGTTCTTAGCAAGGGCAGACTTTCATAAATAAAGGTTTATTTTTTTAGCAAGATATTTGGTCAAAAGCTAGTGGTCATCCGTCCCTCTGTGCAGTTGTTAGGCACCTGGCTGCTAGCAAGTTATGTTGTCTTGCTAATTTTACTATTCATCAGAGCTGAAATAAATATTGACTTTTTCCTTTATTATCTTCGCCAGAATGCACCAGAATGCTTAGATTACATGTTAAGAACACAAAAAAAAATCTTCTGGGGGGGATACCCCCAGACCCCCCTTCAGGGGTTTAGTTTTCTGACAAACATTACAATGGATACTAACATGATTTGGGCATTTGGGATTATAAATCATCTTTGAATTGGTTGTACAGCATATCACATGCTATTCATTCAGGGGTGCGATGGCCACCCCACTCTAACTCTGTGGCCTTGACCACCCCCAGTCAAAATTTCCTGGAATAGCCACTGTGTGTACCCGTGTGTACGATGTGGCTCTTTGCAGTAACACAGTAAAAAATGTGGCTCTTTGTCTCTGACTGGTTGGCCACCCCTGCTCTACTGTATGAGGAAGCTTAGATCCTTCAATGTGTGCAACAAGATATTATAATGTTTTACATAGCTGTGGTCTTAGCAGCCATCTGTTGGGGCCTGAGGCTCCCTCAGCTTCGCTGTAATAAGAAAGAGGAGACTCCCTTTTAAAGAAGTGTTCGACTAGACAACAGTCTAGCTTAAAAACAGGAACGTTTTTCCTTTACCCCTTAAACTTTTGACTTAAGATGACTGTATTTTAGGGACCTACATCGCTGTAGTATGCAGCCAGGCCAGTAGTTGGCGGTTAAACTTTGTAGTAGATTGCCCTTCAGGTGCAATTTGGCTCATGTCTATAATCTGTCTCCGCTGATCAAAGTAAACAGTAATGAGTGCTCATAAACTTATCAGGGATAACAACACAAACACAGCTCGGTGGTCCGCTAATTGGTTTATGTTGTCTTTTAATTAATGCATGGCTATTTTACTGCAAATATGCATGTGTGAAGAGAAGCTGTGATGTAATTGTTTCCACGGGGACCATCTTTGCTAGTTTACATGGCGATGCTGGAGATGCCTATTCAAAAGATTTCACGCTGGAACCTGGTTTGAAAAGTTTTAGTTTTTACTCCCCCAAATTGCAGTTGTCATGTAAACAAACGGTCGAAACGTAAAAAAAAAAGGACATTTGCAAATGATGTTAACTTTGCTGTGTAAACGGGCCCTGATTAAAGAGGCTGGATCCATCATGGTATGAGCCCCAGTTCTCTGGAGGTAAACACAGAGCAGGGAACTTAATGCTGCCCTGTCACGTGATAACCACCTCCTGCGCAGCACTTCAGTTAGAAGTAGCAGGAGTGAACGGCTCCTATTACCTAGATGTTCAACCGAAAGATGTTGGCGGTCTTTTGTTCCTTTGCAGCATCTAGAACTTTTTATCAGGACTGCTGATTTGATGCTGCTGTATTTACTGTATATTCATATTGTTATTATTTTGAGGCAATATTGCACACTGACAGGATGCCAAGCTATCTTACGCATTGTTCATTTAATTCTCTTTTATATCTTCTGTCATTTTATTTTATTATCATTTAACTATTGAAGTGGACCATTGTTTATCTTGGTATTTTTATTTTTAAAGGCCTTGGTAACCACCTTGGTAACAGAGGCTGCACGGCTAACCTGCCCAGAGCAGTTTTTGTTTCAGAGTTTGAGTTTAAATTCGGCTCTTAGAGCGCTGCCCTTTAAGGAAACTACACCTTTTGAAATCCCGTGGAGGCGCGGACCTGACTTTATTGTTTGAGCGATACTTCTCACTGAGTAAACTAGTTAAATCAGTAAACTTATTGATCAGTAAGTTAATGAACGAAACAAAGCCGTGACATAAGGCTTACATTAGAGTGAACTGTAACATCGCGCTGCGGCTTTTTGCCACATGCATAGGCTAGTTAATGATGCAGAAAATGTAAAATAGCGTATGCAGCGCCACTCTATGCTCTCACCTCAAATGATTTTACCTGGCGATCTACACACACTGGCTCTAATGAAGCGTTCTATAAAATCACAGGTTGCAACATTATTTCACTGTAGGCTTCTTTCTTTTCATAAGTAGCGATTACAGTTGGGACGTGACAGGTGACAGCTGTCACAGTTCGGACATCGCTGCAGACTCGCAGGTTAAGCTTCTCACAGTAGATTCATATTTGTCCGGAAAATACAGACTAGCCTACAGGTTTTGTATCTAGGCTATTTATTTTAATGGTATTTATAAGATGCAAATAAAGGGCTATTAGCCTAAATCAAAATTGTATTAATTTTGATGTGGCCCAAAACTAATGTGATTTTCCACATAGGCTATGCTATTCATTAGGGGACAGTGTCAGACTTGAATCAGATTCTTAAGTGTAGGATTATCAACTATGCTAAATGGTGTACTGTTTAAATCCGAGTTCAATCTTTAATTGTTTTATAATGTCACGTTACGCACTGCGAGAACGATCTGTAAAATAAATTAATCAATTCAGTAGCCCAATTTTCTGACAACATTCCACTCTCTCCTTATTTGCAGTAAGAGTTTTTTTCGGCTCTCTGTTTTCTGCTGTTCTGTGATCATGCAGACTGACAGAACTCTTCCTCTTGAGTGAAGTCAGCGAAGTCAGCTGCTCGCAATCAGTCCGTTAGTGTAAAGTTAGCGGCACAAGATCAGTCCAGTCTGTGCGGAAGCAGAGTCAAATGACGGCCAAACGCCCCCTCTCATGGCGACGCGCACAGAGCCTGAAGCTGAAACCCTCATTCAACATAAGAGGTTGATAACTTCCTTCGTGATACCGGTTAGCTCTGAGCGAGGGTATGTGTTATCAGGCCCGGATTAAGAAGGAAGATTACACTAGGCATACCGCATTTTTTCGGGCCCCCTCCAAACGGATACTTCACGATTTGGTGAAAAAACTACATACATTTGAACTGCCACAAGAGTATTATGCTCATTCAAGAGTTGCACGTTTGTAAACGGGAGTAAAGAGAAACGTAACCGAGTGTGCGAGTTCACGTCTGTTCGTGAGCTCACTGCAGGAGCATTTCTGTAAGGTGCGAGCAGAGTCCAGTGTGGGAGCAATTTTAACAACTGGATGAAAAACAGTGCCGTGCAATGCTTTATTCAGCATAAAGTTAAAACGCTCGTGCAAGCCTGATCTAACACAAAAGCCTTGCGTGAGCGAAGCAGCGATTCACCTGGTGAAACCTGGCGTGGAACTCTGTGGTGGGTAACGGCGAAATTCACAGTCAGACATCGCCGGTCTGAGACGCCGCACAGAAAAACTAACCGGGGAGCAGAGCCGGCCCAAGCCTTCATAAGGCCCTAAGCCGAATTTGATTAGGGCCCCCCTCTCCAATGTTATCGTGGCCAAATGATTGACTATTGTTAAATGTCATTCACACACCCAGTTCATCCCTAGTGCCTCCAATGTCCAGCTTAGTGAAAATAGTAGCCAGCCGAGATCCTGACTCTCCTAGGGGGGTCCGGGGGTATGCCCCCCCGGGAGATTTTTTTTACCTTTTTAAAGTGAAATGCATGAATTTGGTGCACTTTGAGAGGGAAATTAAGAGGCTAAATCTGAGGAATTTTGTGTGTACAAATAATTTGGAGATACTGGCTCGAATGAAGTAGAAATAAAAGCTATCGAAGAAAGACATGGATTTTCCATAAAAATATTAATATAGAAAAAATATAATATATAAATAAAATAAAAAATATAATTCAGTGTCCTCTGGGATGGTGCTTTTTTTCTTTTATGGGACATATTTCTCTTTAATATTATGAATGTATTTAAATGCAGTGAGAGGAACGAAGCAGAAGAACTCTGTTGTCCAGCTATCTTTTTTTTCCACAGACGAGGCTGAAATAGACTACAGTATACACAGTGCATGGGCAACTGAGGGCAGCCCAATTTCCAATTTTTTTAAATAAACTCAATACCGAGTGATAAGTTAACCTCGGATGAACTGATTAAATTAATAGGCTTTTAACTATCCAGACCAAAAAATTGTATTCCTTTTTTTGGATGATAACTTACATTTGCATAATATGATGTTAATATCAAACACATACCGTACAAAAAAAAAAAAAAAAAAAAAAAAAAAATTCCTTCTCACTGGGCCCCCTTGTGGAAATGGGCCCTAGGCACGTGCCTAGAATGCCTATGCCTAGATCCGGCCCTGTGTGTTATGTTGTTTTTTTTTAACCTTTATTCATACAGGTAAATCCCATTGAGTCCGAAGACTCTTTTGCAAGGGAGACCTGTTTTCCTTTCCCACGTTACCATTCACACACACATTCATACACCGATAGCAGGCTAACTATCGACATTCACACGAGGCAAGGTGGGTGAAGTGTCTTGCCCAAGGACACAACAACTATGACACAGGTGGCAGGGCGGGGATCGGACCTCCAACCTTTTGATCATCGGCCGACCCGCTCTACCACCTGAGACACAGTCGCCCCATGTTGAACCAGATAAAAAAAGAGAGCCGTGCTCTGTTGAGTTTGCTTTGTAGTATACTCCTCAGGTCTAAGCTCTTCCCTGCTACTTCACGAGGCCCAGAACACAGAGCAGAAGCCTCTCCACTTCCTTGACTGGGGTTAGCTTTGGTTAGCTCAGTGGCTAACACACTGACATGTACTGTATGTCTAACTGGAAAGTGGTGTCCTCTCCCTCCTCCGAGGACCGTGCAGGTAAACACCACCACACATTCTAGTGAGGCAGAAGGGAAATTGAGTCTGATTACTTTTGTGAGACTCTATAGTTTTATTTTTAACAAAATGTTGCATAGTCAACCTTTAAGTGGGGAACTGGATTGTTGTCCAGTTTCACACTTGGGCTTTAATCAATGAATCCATCCACCATCCATCCATTGTGTTGTATGCATACAAAAACAAAACATGGCAGAGTGACAAATGGATTATAGATCCAATGATATAAGAGGAAATAATGAAATGTTTTATTGCTGCCTCTCACTCATCTAGCTGTTTAACCATGTGGTGAAGGCGAACCCTGGAGACAACCTTGTAAGAAAAAGAAGGGAATGGATTGTCCCTCCTAAGACACTGGAGGAAAATGTGGACTACACTCAAGAAGTATCCGTTGCCAAGGTGAGTCATTTTGGAAAATAACCCCCCAAAAAATCACGCTGAAGTTACTGGAAGTATTGCATTCCTAATCGCATACTCTTTCTTTTCTCTATTCTACATACTACATCTGGCAATAAAAAGAATCTAGTTAGAATGCAGTACGCTACAATTGGGACATACTTTTACTTGTTTATTTCATCATAACATTGCGCCTTGATCTTGCCTCTTGCTTTTATATCCGTCGCATCCCCGTTTGTTTTCATATGGAGGCTTCGTCAATGTGACATCACTTCACGTGCACAACGGATTGTGGGTCAGAATTGCCCAAATAAGGGGGCGCCCTTAGCTCAGTTGGTAGGGCGTCCCCCCCATGGCCTCGGCCAGCAGTGGACCCGGGTTCGATTCCAGCCCGCGGTCGCTCTCTGCATGTCACTCCCCTCTCTGCCCCATTTCAACTCTGTCTCTACACTATCAATAAAAAGCATAAAATAAATTAAAAAATAATCGCCCAAATTGGATGCTGTTATCAACACTAACAATCTTGGCCATATGTAGTAGGACATCCGGGTACTTCTAACAGTCCTAAATCTGGCCACAAGAATCGGGAGATCCTAAATCTTTTTTCTACCATACTAAATAGTACAAAGGATACGATTCGGAACGCAGGGTCAGTTTAGAGTGTATTGCAGCACCAAGAACACGTTTGCCTTCGAAGGCCAAGTTAAAAAAGTTACAAACACACTACAGGACATTGTGTTGCATACATTGAATAAATAGATCTTAACATATACATAGGTCCCTCTGCACTCCATGGAGTAACATGTGCACAAAGATACAACACCTGTATGAGCTTCACCAAGCTTCAGTAGTATGTGTCACTTATAAATAATAAATAAAACTAGAAAATCCCGCGGAGATTTTGAAAGTACGGGTCGCCCTGCGCAGGTCGCCAATCCCCGCGTCGGCGGCGCCCAGCCCTTCGGCCGGGCCCGAAAGCTTCTGCGTACCTCCGGTGTGCGGGGCGTGGCCTCTAAAACTTTCTTCAGTCGGGGCTTAATAACAGCGCAAACCCACCTTCACTCACCAGAGGGGGGCAGTGAAACATGTTCAGCATCCTAACAGTGGAGGATATCTTACCACACACCAGCATGTGTGATGTACTGTCAAATTGTGTTTCTGCTGTAATTAAGTACGGGTCCCCAGTGTTAACTGGGGACCCGTAATTATTACTCTCCACCATACTTATTAAGTACGCCAGTGTAACTGGGGACCCGTAATTATTACTCTCCACCATACTTTATCTTCTTACTTTTTATTCTGCCTCAAATTTCTAGCCGCTTCTCCTCCCACACCGTTGCACGTAGAAACGCAAAAATTTCACACAACGTGCGTCCCCACCCCGCGGAGTGTGCTATTATACAGTTTTTTGAATTTCCGCTAGGGGGCGCTGTTATGAAGTCCCGACCGAAAGAACTTTGAGAGGCCACGCCCCGCTCACCGTAACTCCGATTGACTTGAAATTTCTCACACAGGTGTATGTTAGGGTGCTCTACAAAAAAGCCACTTGGACCATAAAAGTCAACCTGGAAATATTTTCGGCTAATTAGCATAAACTGAAAAACAGCGTGTTACCCACAACTTTCTAAAATTTGACTGTATCAACACCAAATTTCTCGTGAAGCCCCGGGGGACTACAATAAACATACCCGTAAAAGATTAGTAGGACAACTTGAAAAACATGGCCGCCATTGACCAAAACGTTTACGCAGGGGCGGGGCATAATAACACGTTGGCCATAACTCCTTAACCATAGGTCCTATCATCATGAAACTTGCTGGGTATGTGCAGAAGTCATGTGGTAGCATGTCCTTCCAAGCATATCGAGATTAACCCAAAGGGGGCGCCACAAATGGGCGGGGCTTAATAACACGTTGGCCCTAACTCCTTAACCGTAGGTCCTATCATCATCAAACTTGCTGGGTATGTGCAGAAGTCATGTGGTTGCATGTCCATCGAAGCTTATCGAGATTAACCCATAGGGGGCGCCACAAATGGGCGGGGCTTAATAACACGTTGGCCATAACTCCTTAACCATAGGTCCTATCATCATGAAACTTGCTGGGTATGTGCAGAAGTCATGTGGTAGCATGTCCCTTCGAAGCTTATCGCAATTAACCCATAGGGGGCGCCACAGGGGCGGGGCCTATCCACAAATTGGCCATAACTCCCTAACCGTAGGTCCTATCATCATCAAACTTGCTGGGTGTGTGCAGAAGTCATGTGGTAGCATGTCCCTCGAAGTTTATCGCGATTAACCCGTAGGGGGCGCCACAGGGGCGGGGCCTATCCACAAATTGGCCATAACTCCTTAACCATAGGTCCTATCATCATCAAACTTGCTGGGTGTGTGCAGAAGTCATGTGGTAGCATGTCCCTAGAAGCTTATCGCGATTAACCCATAGGGGGCGCCACAAAAGTCACCCGACTCCGATTGACTTGAAATTGATTACACATGTACAGCTCATGGTGCTCTACAATATAGCCTCTCGGATTTTTTTTTAAATTTCCGCTAGGGGGCGCTGTTATTAAGCCCCGACTGAAGAAAGTTTTAGAGGCCACGCCCCGCACACCGGAGGTACGCAGAAGCTTTCGGGCCCGGCCGAAGGGCTGGGCGCCGCCGACGCGGGGATTGGCGACCTGCGCAGGGCGACCCGTACTTTCAAAATCTCCGCGGGATTTTCTAGTACTGGGGACCCGTAATTATTACTCTCCACCATACTTTATCTTCTTCTTCTTCTTCTTCTGACTTCTTATTCTGCCTCAAATTTCTAGCCGCTTCTCCTCCCACACCGTTGCACGTAGGAACGCAAAAATTTCACACAACGTGCGTCCCCACCCCGCGGGGTGTGCTATTATACAGTTTTTTGAATTTCCGCTAGGGGGCGCTGTTATGAAGTCCCGACTGAAAAAACTTATCTATCATCATGAGAGGCCACGCCCCGCACACCGTAACTCCGATTGACTTGAAATTTCTCACACAGGTGTATGTTAGGGTGCTCTACAAAAAAGCCTCTTGGACCATAACAAGTCTTCTGGGAAAATTTCCCGCTAATTAGCATAAAGTGAAAAACAGCGTGTTGTCCACAACTTTCTGCAATTTCACTGTATCAACACCAAATTTCTCGTGAAGCCCCGGGGGACTACAATAAACATACCCATAAAAGATTAGTAGGACAACTTGAAAAACATGGCCGCCATTGACCAAAACGTTTACGCAGGGGCGGGGCATAATAACACGTTGGCCATAACTCCCTAACTAACCTACCGCGTAGGTTCTATCATCATCAAACTTGCTGGGTATGTGCAGAAGTCATGTGGTAGCATGTCCCATCGATGCTTATCGCGATTAACCCATAGGGTGCGCCACAAATGGGCGGGGCATAATAACACGTTGGCCCTAACTCCTTAACTGTAGGTCCTATCATCATGAAACTTGCTGGGTATGTGCAGAAGTCATATGGTAGCATGTCCATCGAAGCTTATCGAGATTAACCCAAAGGGGGCGCCACAAATGGGCGGGGCTTAATAACACGTTGGCCATAACTCCTTAACCATAGGTCCTATCATCATGAAACTTGCTGGGTATGTGCAGAAGTCATGTGGTAGTATGTCCTTAAAGCTTATCGCGATTTACCCATAGGGGGCGCCACAGGGGCGGGGCCTATCGACAAATTGGCCATAACTCCTTAACCATAGGTCCTATCATCATCAAACTTGCTGGGTGTGTGCAGAAGTCATGTGGTAGCATGTCCCTCGAAGCCATAGGGGGCGCCACAAATGGGCGGGGCATAATAACACGTTGGCCCTAACTCCTTAACCGTAGGTCCTATCATCATGAAACTTGCTGGGTGTGTGAAGAAGTCATGTGGTTGCATGTCCATCGAAGCTTATCGAGATCAACCCATAGGGAGCGCCACAAATGGGCGGGGCTTAATAACACGTTGGCCCTAACTCCTTAACCGTAGGTCCTATCATCATGAAACTTTCTGGGTATGTGCAGAAGTCATGTGGTTGCATGTCCATCAAAGCTTATCGCGATCAACCCATAGGGGGCGCCACAAAAGTCACCCGACTCCGATTGACTTGAAATTGATTACACATGTACAGCTCATGGTGCTCTACAATTTAGCCTTAAGGAATTTTTTTCTAATTTCCGCTATGGGGCGCTGTTATTAATCCCCGACTGAAGAAAGTTTGAGAGGCCGCGCCCCGCACACCGTAAGTCCGATTGACTTGAAATTTCTCACACAGGTGTATTTTAGGGTGCTCTACAAAAAAGCCTCTTGGACCATGAGAGTCAACCTGGAAATATTTTCGGCTAATTAGCATAAACTGAAAAACAGGGTTTTATCCACAACCTTTTCAAGTGTTACTCTATCAACACCAAATCTCTCACGAAGCCCCGGGGGACTATGACGCACGTCTCCGGAAAATATTAGTAGGATAGCTTGAAAAACATGGCCGCCATTGACTAAAACGTTTACGCAGGGGCGGGGCTTAATAACACGTTGGCCGTAACTCATTGACCGTAGGTCCTATCATCATGAAACTTGCAGGATACGTGCAAAAGACATGTGGTAGCGTGTCCCTCTAAGCTTGTCGAGGTTAACCCGTAGGGGGCGCCGCAAATGCGAAAAACGTCATTCGCCGATGCAATGTTTGCCAGGCCACGCCCCTTTCCCCCTGACTCCGATTGACTCGTCATTTGTCAGCCGTGCACGGCTCGTGTCGCTCTACGATAAAGCCTCCGGACCACGGGGGTCGGCCGTGATTTTTTTCTTCGCCGATTTGCACGGGCGACCCGTACTTTCAAAATCTCCGCGGGATTTTCTAGTTAAGTACGGGTCCCCAGTGTCAACTGGGGACCCGTAATTATTACTCTCCACCATACTTATTCTTCTGACTTCTTCTTCTTCTTATTCTGCCTCAAATTTCTAGCTGCTTCTCCTCCCACACCGTTGCATGTAGAAACGCAAAAATTTCACACAACGTGCGTCCCCACCCCACGGGGTGTGCTATTATACAGTTTTTTGAATTTCCGCTAGGGGGCGCTGTTATGACATCCCGACTGAAGAAAGTTTGAGAGGCCACGCCCCGCACACCGTAAGTCCGATTGACATGAAATTTCTCACACAGGTGTATGTTAGGGTGCTCTACAAAAAAGCCTCTGGGACCATAAAAAGTCTTCAGGGAATATTTCCCGCTAATTAGCATAAACTGAAAAACAGAGTGTTGTCCACAACTTTCTGCAATTTGACTGAATCAACACCAAATTTCTCGTGAAGCCCCGGGGGACTACAATAAACATACCCGTAAAAGATTAGTTGGACAACTTGAAAAACATGGCCGCCATTGACCAAAACGTTTACGCAGGGGCGGGGCATAATAACACGTTGGCCATAACTCCTTAACCGTAGGTCCTATCATCATCAAACTTGCTGGGTATGTGCAGAAGTCATGTGGTAGCATGTTCCTTCGAAGCTTATCGCGATTAACCCATAGGGGGCGCCACAAATGGGCGGGGCATAATAACACGTTGGCCCTAACTCCTTAACCATAGGTCCTATCATCATGAAACTTGCTGGGTATGTGCAGAAGTCATGTGGTAGCATGTCCATCGAAGCTTATCGCGATTAACCCATAGGGGGCGCCACAGGGGCGGGGCCTATCCACAAATTGGCCATAACTCCTTAACCGTAGGTCCTATCATCATCAAACTTGCTGGGTATGTGCAGAAGTCATGTGGTAGCATGTACCTCGAAGCTTATTGCGATCAACCCATAGGGGGCGCCACAGTGGCGGGGCCTATCCACAAATTGGCCATAACTCCTTAACCGTAGGTCCTATCATCATCAAACTTGCTGGGTGTGTGCAGAAGTCATGTGGTAGCATGTCCCTCGAAGCTTATCGCGATTAACCCATAGGGGGCGCCACAAAAGTCACCCGACTCCGATTGACTTGAAATTGATTACACATGTACAGCTCATGGTGCTCTACAATATAGCCTCTCGGATTTTTTTTTAAATTTCCGCTAGGGGGCGCTGTTATTAAGCCCCGACTGAAGAAAGTTTTAGAGGCCACGCCCCGCACACCGGAGGTACGCAGAAGCTTTCGGGCCCGGCCGAAGGGCTGGGCGCCGCCGACGCGGGGATTGGCGACCTGCGCAGGGCGGCCCGTACTTTCAAAATCTCCGCGGGATTTTCTAGTTCTTCTTCTTACTTCTTCTTACTCCTTATTCTTCCGCCAGATTTTCTAGCTGCTTCTCCTCCCACACCGTTGCACGTAGAAACGCAAAAATTCCACACAACGTGCGTCCCCACCCCACGGGGTGTGCTATTATACAGTTTTTTGAATTTCCGCTAGGGGGCGCTGTTATGAAGTCCCGACTGAAAGAACTTTGAGAGGCCACGCCCCGCACACCGTAACTCCGATTGACTTGAAATTTCTCACACAGGTGTATGTTCGGGTGCTCTACAAAAAAGCCTCTGGGGACCATAAAAATTCTTCTGGGAATATTTCCCGCTAATTAGCATAAACTGAAAAACAGCGTGTTATCCACAACTTTCTGAAATTTGACTGTATCAACACCAAATTTCTCGTGAAGCCCCGGGGGACTACAATAAACATACCCGTAAAAGATTAGTAGGACAACTTGAAAAACATGGCCGCCATTGACCAAAACGTTTACGCAGGGGCGGGGCTTAATAACACGTTGGCCATAACTCCTTAACCATAGGTCCTATCATCATGAAACTTGCTGGGTATGTGCAGAAGTCATGTGGTAGCATGTCCCTCGAAGCTTATCGCGATTAACCCATAGGGGGCGCCACAGGGGCGGGGCCTATCCACAAATTGGCCATAACTCCCTAACCGTAGGTCCTATCATCATCAAACTTGCTGGGTATGTGCAGAAGTCATTTGGTAACATTTCCCTCGAAGCTTATCGCGATTAACCCATAGGGGGCGCCACAGGGGCGGGGCCTATCCACAAATTGGCCATAACTCCTTAACCGTAGGTCCTATCATCATCAAACTTGCTGGGTATGTGCAGAAGTCATGTGGTAGCATGACCCCGGAAGCTTATCGCGATTAACCCATAGGGGGCGCCACAGGGGCGGGGCCTATCCACAAATTGGCCATAACTCCTTAACCATAGGTCCTATCATCATCAAACTTGCTGGGTATGTGCAGAAGTCATGTGGTAGCATGTACCTCGAAGCTTATTGCGATTAACCCATAGGGGGCGCCACAGGGGCGGGGCCTATCCACAAATTGGCCATAACTCCTTAACCATAGGTCCTATCATCATCAAACTTGCTGGGTAGGTGCAGAAGTCATGTGGTAGCATGTCCCTTGAAACTTATCGCGATTAACCCATAGGGGGCGCCACAAAAGTCACCTGACTCTGATTGACTTGAAATTGATTACACATGTACAGCTCATGGTGCTCTACGATAAAGCCTCTCGAACCATAGGGGTCAGCCGTGATTTTTTGGCTTCCCCGATTTACACGGGCGGCCCGTACTTTCAAAATCTCCGCGGGATTTTCTAGTTTTTTTTAATTTATTTCTTTAATCTTGTGCAATTAATTGAACACGTCTTCTGTTCTGTGTTTCAGATTCGATCAGATTATGAAAGTAGTCATTCTATTGACTACTCTCTAGAAGGCATTGGTGCAGATCAGGATCCCTTCAATGTGTTCGTTGTCGACCGCAAGACCGGACTTATTCGTGTGACCCAAAAGCTTGACAGGGAGTCTATCCATATGTACAATGTGAGTGATGTATGACAGATTTTATTCTATTCTCTTGGTCTTTTTACGCATTTTAAAACACTCAAATCACACTCATTATTGACACTAACTGTATATGTTTATAAATGTATTTACTAAGACTGATGATAAAGACATTTGTATGTTCTGTTCCAGCTGTCAGGTGTTGCTACACACACGGATGGCAGTCATGCAGAGAAAAAAATTGAAATACGAATCAAGGTTAAAGATCAGAACGACAACGCTCCAGTGTTTGGAGTCATCAAGCCCGGGGAGGTGTATGAGCTCAGTGGTGTAGGTTAGTGTTTCTGCTCTAGTGTACATCTCTGACCAATGTCTATCCTGTTATAGAAAATAATGACTGCACTATGAATTGTTTTTGTATATAAAGGATTATCTATGGTGTTACTTATTTCCTGTAAGGGATCACTATCAGCATGTGTGTGTGTGTGTGTGTGTGTGTGTGTGTGTGTGTGTGTGTGTGTGTGTGTGTGTGTGTGTGTGTGTGTGGAAAGACATTGCCCCCCAAAATGATGTAGAAATAGTAAAAATTTAGTTGCAGACCAAACATTTATTATAAACAGTATGTAAATTATGTTTTTAATTATCTGCTGTATTGGTTTCCCTTAATTGCTGTTAAACGTAATTTCATGACAAAAGTTACTTTTGCAGTTTTGAATTTTTAAAACCCAAAACAACACACAGCGGGACTCTGCGGTCCAGCGATAAGAAAACGTTTTACAAGACACTTAATAAAGACAGTAAGACACACTTAAAATAACGATCTCTGCCTATACAAAAAGTTCTGACTTGGATAAATTGATGGAGCGATCGATGTGTTTAAAACCATCCGGTAGGCTACATGTGTCTGATGACGGGCCGTTATATTAATAATAAACAGCGCGCTGCACATTAGAACAGCATGGACATTAAAGATCTCGTATCCTTCCTGAGAGGGCAAACATGATCATTGTGTTACTGGTTCCACATTGGGAGGGATAGCAGAGTGACCGCAAGCACAAAGATAAATGTAATGCCATGAAATTAGAGGTGTTATTGAAAGAGAATAAAATTAAATATATCTCAAATAAAAGCCTCTGCAAATAAAAAAGGTTGCATACAAGTACAGTCAATCGCTCCTATTACTTTTGTAAATACAGCAACTGCATAAAAGCCCCGCTTGGCTTCATTCTGTGCATCCCAATCCTGATCCTGCATGACATACCATAAAGGACTGGAGACAGTAGGCAACACCTTCGAAACTGCTGTGGGAGACGGCAGCAGAAATAGTTACAGTGCACCCAGTGCGCTGGTACGACCCGGATGAGAGGAAATGTCAGGGGTTGTTTGACTCCTTCAGCTACACATCAGTCTTTAACTCAAAGCTCCAAATTGCATTGCTGGATTGAGCAATATGTCTGGATTATTTTTTGTTTCTGTCAATTCTATCAAAATACTGTAGTAGCCGAATTCTTCCCCATGACTTGACAAAGACTCGAACAGGCTGGACTTCATCATTGTGTTTCAGAGAGGTTTATTTCAGGAGCTTCCATCAGACATACAGAGGGTTTCATAGTAGTATAGTAGCAGCAGGCTGAGGCCGCAATGGCACTCTCCTTAAAGTTACAGGACTCGTTTATATCTGTGTGTGGGGTGTATCATGTGTCTTATTTTTCTACTAATAGACAGATCGTTTCATCACAACAAGTCCCAATAACAAACCCTTACATAGACTGTTTTCGTCTCTTTACCAGTGACCCCAACCTTTAGATATACACGCTCAGCAACTCTGGTGAATACCATTCAAATCTACCACAATACATAAAACAAAAAAGGCGTTCTCTACTCTCCTCCTCACCACCTTGTCTGTATGCAATGCTGTGCCGTTAAGCACCTACTACACCTCAAATGATCAGATTTAAATCACAACAACTACAATTATTTTCAGGCTTTGTAAATCACAGTGCAGGTGCTTAATTAACCTGTTTAGATTTTCTTCTCCCATATTTTGCGCACTCAGGAAGAAACCCTCGACGTTGCATATTCATTAAGGCAAAATAACTAAATGGACCTCAGGTGTTATTTTCAACCCGGTCCTCACTGCAAACCATAAGTTAGTTAGTTAGTTTATTCGTCAAATGCACAAAATAACAGGCAAGCAGTCATAGCTGGCAATGAAATTTTTGTGTTCCAAAGTCTCCTCAATAATGCAACAATAAAAAATTTAAAAATAGTATAGAGTATATAGAGTAAAAGAGTAACAACGTATAGTGCAATAAGAACCAAATTTTAGATAAAATAGACCTAAACCTAGGATATATGTACAGTATATATATATATACACATACATACACACACATACACATATATATACATACACATACACATATACATATATATATATATACACATATATACATATACATACATACATACACATACACACATACACAAACATGTAAACATGTATGTAAAGAATACATATACACATATATATAAGTGCCTCAGACATCAGTTAAGGGACTTGCGGAGTTCAACATTCTTGTGCTGCTCGGAAAAAAGCTGTTCTTGAACCTGGTGGTTCTGGTTTTGATGCTCCGATACCGTCTGCCTGACGGTAGCAGAGTGAACAGTTCCTGGCTAGGGTGGCTGTGGTCGTTGAGAATGCGCTGTGCTTTTCTCCAACATCTTCGGGTGTAGAGGTCATGTATGGATGGCAGATCAGACCTGGTGATGTGCTGTGCGGTTTTCACGACCCTCTCCAGAGCTTTACGGTCGCGGTCGTTGCAGTTTCCATACCAGCTGGTGATACAGCCGGTCAGGATGCTCTCGATGGTGCATTGGTAAAAGTTGCAGAGTATTCTGGAGCCCATACCGAACCTTCTCAGTCTGCGGAGGAAGAAGAGCCGCTGTCTTGCTGCCTTAACAACAGTGTCAGTGTGGTGTGACCAGGACAGGTCCTCAGTGATGTGTACTCCAAGGAACCTGAAGCTGCTGACTCTCTCTACTGCAGCCCCATCTATGTGGATGGGGGTGTGCTCTCCTCCCTGCAGCTTCCTATAGTCCACTATGAGCTCCTTTGTTTTGGTGACGTTGAGGTGGAGGCTGTTGCCATGGCACCATGTTGACAAGGCCCTCACCTCCTCCCTGTAGGCTGTCTCGTTATTGTTGGAGATTAAACCAATGACTGTGGTGTCGTCAGCGAACTTAATTATTTTATTTGAGCTGTGTGTGGCCATACAGTCGTGCGTAAACAGTGAGTAGAGGAGAGGACTGAGCACGCAGCCCTGCGGTGCTCCAGTACTGAGAGTCAAGGTGGAGGAGGTGTTGTTGCCTATCCTCACAGCCTGGGGTCTGCCCATCAGGAAATCCAGAATCCAGCTGCATAGGGCTGTGTTCAGTCCCAGGTCCATGAGCTTGGTGATGAGTTTAGAGGGCACTATAGTATTGAATGCTGAGCTATAGTCAATAAAAAGCATTCTCACATAAGTGCTCCCCTGATCCAGGTGGGAGAGGGCAGTGTGGAGTGTGAGGGCGATGGCGTCGTCAGTAGACCTGTTTGGCCTGTAGGCGAACTGTAAAGGGTCCAGGGTGTCAGGCAGAGAAGAGGTGATGTGGGTTTTGACTATCCGCTCGAAGCACTTCATGATGACCGATGTAAGAGCTACAGGGCGGTAGTCATTTAAACAGAGGGCTTGAGATTTCTTGGCCACAGGAACAATGGTGGTTCTCTTGAAGCATGTCGGGACCACAGATAGTTGTAGGGATGTGTTGAAGAGGTGAGTGAATACATCCGCCAGCTGGTCTGCACACGCCTTCAGTACTCTGCCCGGGATGCCGTCTGGGCCTGGGGCCTTGTGAGGGTTTACCTTTTTAAAGGATTTGCACACCTCTGTCCTTGATATTTCCACTGGTCCATAGGCATCTCCAGGGCAGGGGAGTTATGCTCAAAGCGTGCATAAAAAGAATTCAGCTCATCTGGCAGAGTTACAGACACCTTCTCAGCAATGTTGTTTTTTCCCTTGTAATCCGTAATAGTTTTTAATCCAGACCACATGTTTCTGGTGTTTGAGCCATGGTAGTTTGCCTCCACCTTGGCTCTGTATTGTCTCTTTGCATTGTTTATTGCCTTCCTGAGCTCATACCGTCATTTCCTGTATTCGTCAATATCCCCCGATCTGTCAGCGTCATGACGTTGCTTAAGCCTTAAGACTTCCCCGTTCAGCCAAGGCTTCTGGTTAGGGTATGTTCGGATATTTACAGTTGGAACCACGTCTCCTATGCACTTCTCAATGAATGAGACCACTGACTCCGCATATTCGCTTACGTCATCACTTTCAAACACACCCCACTGTGTCATGCTGAAACAGTCACGAAGGGCAGAATCTGATTGGTCAGACCATCGATGGACGGGCCGCGTCACAGGCTTTTCCTGTTTGAGTTTCTGCCTGTAGGCAGGGAGCAGTAGAATGGAGCAGTGATCTGATTTGCCAAACGCAGATCGGGGGAGGGACTTGTATGCTTCCCGGAACAGAGTGTAAACACAGTCCAGCGTGATGTTGCCCCTCGTTGGAAAACTAACTTGCTGGTGAAATCTCGGCAGTACTTTCCTCATGTTGGCTCGGTTGAAATCGCCGGCTACTATGAAAGCAGCCTCCGGACGTGAGGTCTCGTGTCTGTCGATAATTGCATATAGTTCTTCCAGTGCTGTTGAGGTGTCGGCTTGTGGTGGAATATAAACGGCTGTTAGAATGACTTCCGTAAATTCCCGTGGTAGAAAGAAAGGTCGACAGGCTATCATAATGTGCTCTAAGTAAGTGGAACATCCCGAAGAAACAATTTTCACATCCAAGCACCACTGACTGTTTACCATGACACAAACACCGCCTCCCTTGGTTTTCCCCGAATCCACTGTTCTGTCCTGCCGGTAGATTGAGCGCCCGGCTGTTGCTACAGCGTTGTCAGGGATCGATGGGTCCAGCCAAGTTTCCGTGAATATCATGACGTTGGAGTCCCTTATGTCCCGTTTTTTTATACACGCAAACGTGTATAAAAAAAAGCGCACCCTTACAGCTTTTTACTCTGCCTGCATCCGCATAAGATATATATTTTTTTAAATGGTTTATACAGAATGTATGTATCTTAATAGAAAACTTGAATTGATATTACATAGCAGCTAGCACCTCTGGTAAACTGTTACAACACTTAGATTTTCAACCACGGGATAAACCAAGATACACCCTCCGTTCCGAATCGCATGCTTTCTACTATTTAGTAAGGTAGAAAAAATTGTTAGTTTTTCCCGATTCTTGTGGCCAGATTTAGGATGGTTAGAAAGACCTGGATGTCTGCTACATCCGGCCAAGATTTTTAGTGTTGAAAACAGCATCCTATTTGGGTGATTCTGACCCTTAATCCAGTGCGCAGCTTAAAGTGATGTTGTACCGAATTCCCCCATGGCTTGACAAAGACAGAGGCGGCAGACTGGACAGTTAATCAGTTTCAGGTTTATTTCATAAGAGATTCCATCAGGACATTTACAGAGGATTTCGTGGAGCGTTGAAGCAGCAGGCTGAGATGCCGCATGGCACTCTCTTTAAAGTTACAGGACTCGTTTATATCTGTGTGTGGGGTGTATCAGGTGTGTTAATATCTACAAATAGACAGGCTATCATCCCCACAACAAGTCAAACACATGTCCATTCATAGGTGTTTTCGTCTCTTACCAGTGACCCCTAACCTTTAAGACTATCTGCTCAGCAACCCTGGTGATTATAGTCTATTCTAATCCACCACAGTGACGTCACATCAACGGAGCCTCCATTTGATAACAAATGGTGATGCGATGGATATAAAAGCAAGAGGCAAAATCAAGGCGCAATGTTATGATGAAATAAACAAGTAAAAGTATGTCCCAATAGTATGCCTGCTGCATCCTAACTAGATTATTTTTATCGTCGGATGTAGTATGTAGAATAGAAAAAAGAAAGTGTATGCGATTCGGAACGCAGGAACAGTCTCAACATTAATGTTAAACTGTTTTGTGATCCAAGATAGTCTGTTCCTTGGCTTATGTGTGAAATGCAATGCATCCAATTGGCTGTTAGATTACATCAGACTGAAGATAGTAAGGTATACCTACATAAACTATCCTGTTTAATGATGGTTTCATTTAACACTGTTGTTTATAGGCACTCTGGTTATGAAAATAACTGCAACTGATGCAGATGAACCAGGCAATGAAAACTCTCAAATGACCTACACTATAGTAGATCAGAATCCATCCCATGACATGTTCTCCATTAGCAATAATGGGACCATCACTGTCAAAAAGCCTTCCCTGGACAGAGAGGTATGGACAACAGCAACATTGTTGTTTTTCTTTTAAATATACTTAATATGTATACTTTATAAATGAAAACCTTTTCCTTGGATAAAATCATGGTAAATGCGTGCGCTAAAAAGAGATGAGTAAATGGTCATTTATTGTCCAGACAGATAACTGAAAGGTTTACTGCATTAGCGTCATCACATTCTGTTGACAACAGGTCGGAGTCCTTCCCCTGTCTCAAATAACTTATTTTCTATTCTCGCCCTCATGACTTTAACTATTGCTAATTCTACCAACACAAAATAGTGTATCTCTAAAGACGCCACTGTCTGCCGCTGTCTAAATCCACTGTCAGTGTACCACTTGCTTACAATATTCATAAAGGCTTGTAAGGGTAATGCTGCTGTTTCCCAACTGCCAAACAAGAGCAGTCCATGATTACCTTCCCTTAATGTATCATCTAGTGGGGAGGAATGGACTCAAATAAGTAAAGAACATTTGCCGGTGTAGATATTTATAATAATGAACTAGAACATTACACTTAATATAGCCTCTGCTGCATTAAAGAGAAGTGGAGAGTTCAGTATCCCACAGGATGTTGTGTCATCTACAACATTGTATTATTTCAAGCACTGAAAATGTGTATGTCTCACATAGTTTACATAGTATAATACAGTACAGTTTTTTCTGTAGCTATGTGTATTAGATCATTTGAATTTGATAATTTGGGGAATTTGACTGAACATTCAGCATACAAGTCCTGACTCCCTGCAAGATCTATGGGTGTCCATGGACAGCCCGGATTCACATACACTGAATGAATGTGAATCTTATACAGTAATGCTGTACATGACAGTTGTTGCTCTGAATTATCCAAGATGCACCAATAAAAAAAAATGTAATCATAGTTGGTAAGTCATCGTCTTTTTATAGACTTAAAATTGTATTTATGATTTTCTAATGTTTTTTTTGTTTCTTATTTCAGGCGGCAGATCAGTACATTCTGACAGTGCAAGCTCAAGACTTAAATGGCAAACTAGGCGGACACAGTGCAACAAGCACTGTCACTATTAATGTCAGGGATGTCAATGACAACCTTCCCACTCTGGAAAGAGAGGAGGTAGTTTTCTTTCTCGCACTATCACACAACTCTCACAACATTACATGTTGAAGAAATGAACCTTGTTACTTTGATCTGATTCTGTGTTTGACTTGCAGTATGAAGGCAGCATTGAGGAGAACACACAGGGTGTGGAGGTGATGAGAATCAAAGCAGAGGACTTGGACGTAAAGAACACAGAAAACTGGGAAGCTGTGTATGACATTGTGAAAGGCAATGAAGCTGGATACTTCAGCATTAAAACTGACCCAATAACCAATGAGGGCATCCTAATGCTTGACAAGGTACTGCTGACAGCAATACAGAAGTGTTTCTGCCCTTTGAATTGAGAAGAATTGTCAGTGTTGATCTCCTAGTCTTTTGATGGAGGAATTTTGCAATATTTATCATGCTGTATACTCACACATCATCCTCTCACACATCATGAAAAGGTGTAGGTGTAAACATGACTAGACTTTTTTTAGGTTGGTTTTTGGTCCAACACTGAGAAAAAAAGGTCAGGTTTTCATTTAAAAAAAAGCGGTGATGGAGGTCTATGGAGGACCACAAGAGTCACATAATTAATAAAGCATTTTATTCATTAATAACTACTTTTACAGATAAAATAGTATTTCATACATTTATATTTATTCATATATAAACACTGATAAGTAATTCATTATTTGATATTGTAATGGGAAAAAATATATATATTAAAATAATTTACGAATGAAATATTATTCCACCAGTTAAGTCAGAACTAAAAGAGGATTTACAAAATTATCTTAAAACAATCACTAATGAATAAATAATGAATAATAATGTAATTTAAATATCAATTGAAAATGCAATTTTAAAAAGTTGACTGCACCATTTTCATTAAAAAATTAATTATAGAGTCAACTGAAAACAATTCCTCTCAATTATTCCTTCTACCTCACTAGAATGTGTGTGGTGGGTTAACCTGCACTGTTTTTTACATTTTGTATGTGTTCATTGTGTGTTCCATTTCACAGGCTGTTGATTATGAGGACGTGAAGGACCTTGACCTAGGACTATCTGTCAGAAACAAAGCTCCATTTTATGATGGATCTGGAGCAAGTTCTGGAGGTAGTATAGGTATCGGAGGGGGCAGCAGTGGAGGAGGAGGAGGGTCAGGGGGGGGAGGAGGAGGAGGTTCAGGGGGGGGAGGAGGAGGGGGAGCAAGTGGTGCCAGTGGTGCTGGAAGTTGGTCTGGAGGGTCTTCATGGCAAGGAGGGACTCAATCGAAATCCTATCCAATCAAAATCAATGTAAAGAACCAGATTGAGGGACCGGGATTTGAACCTAAAACCAAAGCTATACCCATGTCAGAAGGAGGCAACTTCAACATGAAGGATGTTATTGCCCGCTACCCTGCAACGGATAAAGACACAAGGAAAGAAGCTAAGAATGTCAGGTCAGTGGATACACAAACACACAAACATGAATGCCTCATTTCCTACACTCATAAGAAGTGACACAGCTTATTCCTGCTGCAGATATGTCAAAGGTTGGGACCCTGACAACTGGCTAACCATCGACCCAGACACTGCTGAGATCAGACTGAATAAGATGCCTGACAGAGAATCTCTATACCTGGTCAATGGAACATATGAGGCCAAAGTACTGTGCATTTCAGAAGGTACTATCTTCCACTTTGTGACTGCTCCAAAGATAACACTTTTCAATAAGGGTACATTTATTTTACTGTTAGTTAATGCTTAGTCAATACTAAACATTAACTCATCATTAGGTTACAATTAATAGATGCTTAGGAAATGCTTAATACTTCAAGGTTCAGTAAGCGGAATGGTCAGTTTAGCCAACTTCCTGTCAGTGACTGCAGTTAGCAGTCCCCTCCCTCGTCCCCACTTCACCACATTAATGACGTAGTTAATGACGATTACATGCAGAGCGAGTGACTGAGGGATCGGCTTTATGAAATGCGCACACTATATAAGTGATCACTGTATGAATAAAGAGCGATTTAACACTTATATTAACATAAATAAATCGCTTAGTTCACCTTTAATAAAAAAAATTAGTTAACTTGGCATAGTTAATGCCTAACCAAACATGAACTTACTGTTAATAACCAAGCATTAACAGTTAGTTAATACTTAATAAACATTTACTCACCGTTAATAGCATTATGTTAGCATTAATGAACAGTTACCCTTAATGTAAAGTGTTACCGCTCCAAAATGCAGATGTGTATATCAAACTAGACATGTCAACAAATGTTGTGGATATCCAGTTGTTTGCTCTCAGTATCTTGTGTACAAGATGAGAAGTGGATATAGGAAGGCAAGGCAAAATGGTGCCTCCCCTGAGGGTTAAATCATTTGCCCTATGTAAAGACTAAAGACAAGTTTTAAGATCTCAGTAACAGAAACATGTATGTAAAGTTGCATGTTAGCTACCACTAACATCTGTAAAAACATTATACTGGCTGTTGAATTAATACATACTGCACCAAGAGTCCAGCTGTCAAATTTACACAAATAAAGAAAGGATGTGAATTGCCTTATCTTGAACCTGAGGGTTATACTTCGAAGCAAACTCAACAGAGCCTGTCTCTCTTTTCCTGATCTGGTTCAAGATAACAGTAATGATTATGCCGGTATTCCCTTCACCAGATTAAACACCCCTAAATTAATATCAGGACGTTTTCATGTAAATATAGCCCGCCAAGTCTATTTGTTCCTTGAATAAACCTGTTCTACTATAAAGTTTATGTGTTCCTCGACCCTTAATACTTCTATATGGCAAAAAAAGACCAAAAGCCAAATTCACACAATTCCCAAAAGGTTTTACTTTTCACCAAAAACCTTCACACCCTTTATTACCTTAAAGGCTCTGGTTTTAAAGCATGTGACCCTTTTGACCCCTGCCTATCTCCAGATCATCCCCTGTGTTGATCCCCTAATGACCCGTACAATTGTCACTTCTATTTTCTCCTAGGTTAAGTCCAATTTCAGACCTTTTTCCTAGATAAGTTTTTAGAAAGGAGGAGATTAGATAATAGGTTTTAATTATTCTGGTGGATGAATACCTCACAATTACCCCTGGCTTCAAAAGACTACCGTTAAGTCCTCACTAAGTTCATACACCTGGATGAGCTAGGCCAATAGATAAATGCAATTCCCTCCTAGAGTTTAAGGAGTGTGTTTATGGGATGTGTATTCCTTGTTATCAGTGGTGTAGCCTTAGTGTAGGTTTGAATTGCTTACCTCAGAGGCGCCGCGATCTCTTTAAAAAAAAAAACCTAATTAGGTCCTTGTTCCCAACTCTAAACTAAAAACTCAGGCCAAGAATTTATAAAGTTTTCAAGAAATTTTATTCAACCAATATAAAAAGATTATATGTTCACAATATAGAAAGAAAAGATGAAATAAAATGAAAGGAAGGAAAATAAGTACCTACACTCCCATTAATGTGGTTAATATATGTAGTGAAGTATAAGACTTAACTTATTTGTTTTATGTATTTTGTTCACATTGAATTTAGTTCATGAGTTCTCCAATTTCAAAGCTTGTCCACTGTCTACACAACTTTAAATATCCTTGAGTAAATGGTCGAGCTTTCACCAAAGTCATATAAATTTGAATTTCTTCAAATCTTTATAACAATGGTGATTTTGCAACACAAATAGTCAGGAAAAGTTGGTTCAACAGTCTAAAACCTCAACTCGATGCCATTCCACAAACCTGGTTCATCAATTAATTCCTATTAGTAACCCAAATGTTCCCTTACCAAACTTCTCAGAAAAAAAGAAGAATTGGTTCAGAGCTTCACCCTCTTCTCTAGAACAAAAAATTAACAGCCCTCAATTTTCCTAAGTATTTTGCACTCAAAAAGATTCAGAGTGTTTCTTTCGAGTTTTTCTTCTAAGTCTTTCGTCCATGCTGATAGAACAAAAAAGTGGAACAGTCAAGACTTCCCCAAAAACCAGCCCCAGCTTATTCTTGCTCAAAACCCTGGCTTTATATAGTCTGAAGACAGAGAGAGTGGGTGTGTGTGTATTAGGAGGAGAGAGGGTGGGGGTAAAGATGAGGGTGTGTGTGTCCAGCTCAAGGACCCACTGCCCCCCTTGTCTCTCTCACCCCTGACCTGTCCCAGGATAAGCCCAGGCATGCCTTTTCAGAGAGGCCTTATGAATTCACAATTATGTATATATTTCAGGATAAAAACTTGAATACAACACTTTTAGTGATTCTACCTTAATATTAAAGGTAACTTGTTACCTTGCCTGTCTTATTAAAAATATCATACTTTTCCCTACAAAGACAAGAAATATACATTTCACATTCTCCTAAGAACAAGATATGTACAATGAAAAGTTGCAATATTCTTGCCTATCTCAACAACACAAACCCTCGCTCAGAGCTAACCTGTACTACGAAGGCAGTTATCAACCTCCTATGCTGAACGAGGGTTTCAGCTTCAGGCTCTGTGCGCGTCACACCTGTTGTCCATCAACAGTAGTTGTCTATGAAAAATAATGATCTGATCTGTTTTCCAATACAGACATGCCCGGTAAAACAGCCACAGGCACCGTTGCTATCCAGGTGGAAGATTTTAATGACCAATGTCCCACTCTGACCAGTAACAGCCAGACTATGTGTATCACGGAGGATTCTGTCATTGTGAACGCTGTTGATAAGGATCTATTCCCTAACGGACCTCCTTTTGACTTCACCATCGTCCCAGAGGGCACTTCGGGCAAGTGGCAGGTGGAGCATCTCAATGGTGAGCAGAACCCTTCTGATTATTTAAATGTTATAGTAGATAGATAGAAAAATGTACTTGATAGAAGGTTGAGATAGCTCTGTTTCTACATGAACTGGTGTCTGCCACAGATAGGCTTTTTTTGGTTGCCAAATTGAAACTTCTCAACATTCTCAAGGTTCAAGGTTCATTTATTGTCATTCAATACATGTAAGCACATGAATGGAATGTATCATTGCCGTATCAGAAACATGGATTAATGAAGGCAAAGGCATGGACTTCCAATTAAAGGGGTATAAACTGGTTTGTGTCAACAGAATGAACAAGAGAGGGGGAGGAGTGGCCCTTTTTGTGGATGAAAATATAAGGTTTGAAATCGTAAATAGCATGTGCACTGCAATTGATAACCTATTGGAATGTGTGACTATTGAAATTCTAATGAAGGATAAGTGTTTAATTATCAGCTGTGTGTACAGAACACCCGATTCAAAAATGGAAGACTTTATAGAATACGTGGGAGAACTATTTTCTAAGTCAAATCAAAAGAAGATATTTATCTGTGGGGATACAAACATTGATTTACTAAATACTACTAATTCACTGACTGAAGAATTTGTAAATACATTGCATGTTATGGGTATTCAGCCCTTAATTACAAGGCCAAGCAGGATTACAGTAAATAGTGCCACGTTAATAGACAACATATTTACGAATGTTATGGGGAATGAAATAGAAAGTAGACTCCTGATTAATGACATAAGCGACCATTTACCTGTATTTGCTATATACGATTGGAAACAAAAGTTGCAGCAGAGAACAAACAAAGATATATTTGTAAGGTTGGAAACTGATGAGAGGATAGAAGCACTGAAAAATGACTTATTGACGCAAAATTGGGACTCTGTATACAAGGGGAAGGATGTTAATGCAAGTTTCGATTTATTCCTGCAGATATTTCAAAGGCTGTATGATAAAAGTTGTCCACTTAAAAAAAGGGCCTTAAAGCAAAGACATGATAAACAGTGGCTAACTAAATCCTTGATAAATGCTTGCAAAAAGAAAAATACATTGTACAAAAGATTCATAAAAGCAAGGACACCAAAGGCGGAGTTAAAATATAAAACCTATCGTAACAAGCTAAATAGCATTCTCAGAGACTGTAACAAGAAATATTATGGTAAGTTGTTAGAAACAAATGCAAATCAACCCAAAAAATTGTGGGACATAGTAAATACAGTGTTAAGAAATGACAGCAGAATACATAATTATCCTCAGTTTGAAGTTTGAATGCATGAACACTGCGGTAAATAAACTAAATGAATTTTTTGTTAATATTGGACCTAATTTAGCAAAAGGTATCTGTGGGAAGAGTGTAGGGGAGTCTAGTGAAAACGAAGCGTCTCTTCAACACTCCTTGTTTTTGAAGCCAGTCGAGGCCAACGAGATAAGGGAGATATTGCTTGGAATGAAAACAAAGACCTCTAGAGACGCGCTAGGGTTTCACATGAAAGTAATCAAATCAGTGCAAGAAACTATTATTAAACCCCTAACACACCTTTTTAACCTATCTTTTCAAACAGGCATTTTTCCTTCTAACATGAAAGTAGCTAAGGTTATACCATTACATAAGAATGGTGATGAACATTCATTTACTAATTATAGACCAGTCTCACTTTTAACACAATTTTCTAAAATTCTGGAAAAGTTATTCAGCAATAGACTTGAATTCATTACTAAACATCAACTTCTGTATGACAGTCAATTCGGCTTTAGAAAGAATCATTCCACCGCACTGGCCTTGGCTGAATCGGTAGAAATTATTAGTAATGCTATTGATCACAAATTGTACTCTATAGGAATTTTCTTAGACCTCAAAAAAGCATTCGACACTATTAATCATGACATCCTTCTTAATAAACTGGAGAATTATGGCATTCGAGGTTTGGCACATGACTGGGTCAGAAGTTATTTACATGACAGGAAACAATTTGTGAAATTAGGGGAGATCACATCGACATGCTTAGATATTGTTTGTGGGGTCCCTCAGGGGTCAATCTTGGGGCCGAAATTATTCCTGCTTTATATAAATGACATATGTAAAGTGTCAAAAGTCTTGAGGTTAATTTTATTTGCTGACGACACAAACATCTTCTATTCGGGGAAAGATCTGAATAATATGGTTGAGATCGTAAACATTGAATTGACTAAGTTACATGAGTGGTTAAACCGAAATAAGTTATCACTAAATTTAGAAAAAAACAAATTCATGATGTTTGGCAGGAGAGCATCAGATGTCGCTGTAAAAATCAAGGTAAATGGGATTGAAATTCAAAGGGTCAAGCAACACAAAGTCCTAGGGGTAATAATTGACGATAAATTAAGCTGGAAACCACAAATTAGCCATCTCAGGGGCAAAATAGCCAGGAGTATTTCTATACTTTGGAAAGCACAACATTGTTTCAATCAAAAGGCCTTACTTGTATTATACTGGAGTTTAGTTTCCCCACATCTGCATTACTGTGCTGAAATATGGGGAAACACTTACAAAGGTACATTGCACCCGTTGGAGATTCTTCAAAAGAAAGCAATACGAATTATTTACCAAGCCAATTACAGGGCACACACAAATAACTTTTTTATTGAAGGTAGAATTCTCAAATTACGTGATGTGGTAAATTACCACACAGTACAAATTATTTACAAGGCTTCAAAAAAAGCCTTCCTAACAGTTTACAAGTAATGTTTGAAGACAGAGAAGTTTTGCATGATTTAAGAAGAAAAGATAAATTCACTGAGAAAAATATACGGACCACACTTAAATCCTTTTCGATTTCTGTAAAGGGTATTAAGCTGTGGAATGGACTTGATGAAGTTGTCACAGGGAGTTGCAGTTTGCGCAATTTCAAAGCAAATTATGTTTCAAAAATTATTGAAAATTACAGACTAATAACCTGAGCACAATGTCAATGTCACTTACATATCAATATTGTAAAGAATAATACAGGCCAGCAGTCAGACTTGTTTTTGAATACTTTTGCAGAAGTGTTTTGACTACCAGTTAAGAAATGGAACAGGCCAAATACAAGGCCACTTCACACTTTATACACTTGGCATTGTCACAGAAAAACTGAACTGTGCTGAACTGATCTTAAAAGCTGAAGCAATTACATTAAAATTGACTGTGTATTGGACTGCAGATTCTTAAAAAAAAAAAAAAAAAATGTATGGGTATGTGTATATATATATATATATATATATATGCAGATGAACTGTACTTCAGCACATCATTTCCCATGTTAGTGGGAAAAGTTAGTAGAGTTAGTACGCTGGTTGCCGTTAACTGAGAAGCCGCTGCACTGCTGCGCGCCGTCATGTTGAGTACACAACATGTAATTGCTGCATTAAGGGAACACACTACACTGTCTTCTACAACAGATACTTTAGGTTTTGCAGATAATAGGTCATAACCTTAAAACTACATCCGAGACTAGGACTACTAGAACCGTGTTATTGAACTACAACATGGAAAGGCCAGATTTAGGCTTTAGTCTTCAATCCAGAATACCATAAACCTGACAATGAAGCCTATTCATTTATTAACGTCTTGTTTGCCTGTAGACACTGCAGCTATCCTGAGGGCCCAGGGGACCATGTGGCCAGGCTTTTATGAGGTGGAATTTCTGGTGACAGACCAGCAGGGAGAGGCCTGTCCAGAACCACAGAAAGTGCAAGTCCAAGTTTGTACTTGTGAAGATGGAGTGGTGTGTGGAAACCGTGGGACCAGCAAAGGAACAGAGTTAGGACCTGCAGGCATCGGACTGCTATTGCTGGGTCTGCTACTCTTGCTGCGTGAGTATAGTCTGCTGAGGGTGTGTGATCAAAACAACATCCAGTGTTTTTTCAACAGTCCAAAAACATGCAGATTGTGTTATCTGAAAACTGAATCGGCTTCAAATCTAAAGTTCTTACCTATAACATAATATATTAATGAGTATATTAGCATCAATTAAATAAATTAATTAAAAACTCAAAAACTTGTTATCAAATCTTGGTATTGAAATTAACATGACTCTTGGAACTTTATAACAAAACAGTGTGTTTAAGAATCCCATCATCCACAGTTAGAAGCATTTCGCCAAGCTAAGTTTTAGGTTGATTTGATTTAAATGTAAACTTTCAAATGTTAAGCCACAGGGAACCAGTGTTGTGATTGGAAAATAATCAGATCATAGTCTCTAACAGTCCCAGTTTAAGCTTAACTCTGAGATCTGATTTATTTTAGATGTGCCTGTGAGTCTTTCCAGCAGGTCCAATCACCCTTACGAAGCCACTAAGTTGGACTAAAAGGTTGTTCTTGTTTTAACAGTCATTCCTTTGTTGCTGCTCTTCTGCCATTGTGGGAGTGGGGGTCTACCAGGGGGCTTTACTGAGATGCCTTTTGACACCAAGTCACACCTAATTAACTACCGCACCGAGGGACAGGGAGAGAACACGGTAACTCCAACGCGAAACACATGACCATCACTGTTGAGGACAGAAATGTTGTCATACAGACTGGTCGCTTTAGAGAATATGTCTGCTTGAACGCTGCATGAAGTGATATTTGACCCAGCAGAATAACTGTCGACTCTGTTCTAACATTATTATCATTGACCTTTTGTAGGAGGTGCCACTTCTGAGCATTCCGACACAGGTGGCAGTGGGTACAGCTAATTCAGTTTCAGGAATGGCTCCCATGCCAGGTTTCACTATTACGGATGGGATCAGTGGCCACTTTAGAGAAGAATGGGATATGAATCAAGGTGCTCGCTGGGACTTGGGGGCCAAAGAATCAGGAGTGGGTGGAGGAATATATGACGGCATGGCTCTTCCAGATCACTTCCTTAAAGAGTACTACGCTCAGGTAAATAAACTATTTCTTTAACATATTGCAGAATTTTTTTTTTTTCAAATGTCCAGAGAAAAATCAAACAGAATAAAAAAATTAAAAATTAATAGCTGGTAAAGGTAATATTATAATATAATATATAAGGGTTTTTTTTTAACTGGGAAATATCCAGTTAAAAAAAACCCTGCTTACTGTCAATTAGGGATGGCGATTTAGAATTTTTTCTTTAACCGGTTAACCACAAGAATTAACGGTTATTAACTGGTTAACCATTAAGATTTAATGTAGCCTATTTATAGTGAAATACATGAAACATTATAGCAGGGCTCCCGACCTTTTTTTGTTCCAAAGACCTGCATATTAATTTAACATGACATTCACACGGCACATTGTCTGTTGTGAGAAGAGGTCTAGTATGCGAATGTAGGAGCAGAAAGTGAAATAAGTGACTGAAAAGGGACATTCACACACACACACACACAGGCTTAGGGGATGGGTAGCCTACTGAAACCCGGTGCTAAGTAGTGCTGAGCACGGGGCAACATTTTGAAAGGCCGTAGTATTGATAAGCTCCAACGTTATCAGTACAGCATAACGGTACTTTACACTTTTGTTTATGACGGATTTTCGCTATTGGTCCTCGCACCCAAGCATGGCAGACCTCTCTGTGTCTGTGCAGGGGCACTCACTGCCTGTCTGTCACTCTCTCACACTCACTGAGACGGTGATAAATGCAGGACAGCATCCACCTCAAGAAGGCTAAATTAAGCTAGCGGGAGCCCACGCTGTTAATTAAATTATACAAACACATGGCAGGGGAGTGTTGTGACCATAAGTTGTGACTGGATATCTTTCTGGGAGCGTACCATGGACCTATTATAAAGTTGAGAGTAGCCTACACAACTCTTTTCATTCTTTACCGACAGTTGGCATTCTTACATCCGGTTTAGCGATATCAAAATAAGAGTCTGGATTTGAGAGAAATTAAGGTGATTTTTTTTTTAACCGTTTAACCTTTAGTATTAACCGGTTAAAGATCTTCTTAACGGTTAACCAGTTAACCATGGACATCCCTACTGTCAATCAAAGCAATCGATAAGTTTGGCCTGTACTCTTTTGAAACCTATTTTAAAGAATCACAAAAACCTAACAAACTCAGTCTATGTTAATGGCATACCGGTTTGAACACAGACTTAAAAAGCTTTTAAGAACAGGTCATTTTAAAATTAATTATTAATTATTATTTCAATTAAAACATGGCCTGCATAGTGAAAGCCAATTAAAGACAAAAACTGTAACCTTGGTAATGATTTCCTGTTTGTCTTTTCACAGAAAGTCATGAGTGGAAATGAGAACCTTGGACTAAAGGACGGTCTTTTGGTTTATGATTACGAGGGCCAGGGCTCCTCTGCTGGTTCAGTGGGCTGCTGTAGCCTCCTGGAGTCTGACAATGGCCTGCAGTTCCTTGATGACCTTGGGCCAAAGTTCAAGACCCTAGCTGAAGTCTGTGGAGGCAAGAAGATCACAACTGAAGTCAAACAAGTGTTCCCTCCTCTGCCCAGTGCCTCAATCAGCACTCAAAGCTCAGTATCAAGTTCAAGGATAACCAGACCTCAGCCCCCTTCACCCAAGCTGCAACCGACTGTCCAAGAAACTGGGCAGACTGTGGTCAGTGATACATCTGAGCGTTCTCAGATTGTGAAGGAAAGCACAGCCACTGTGAGGGAAGGGATAACTACAGTCGAGAAAGGGATGGCAAATCAAGGCCAGATGCTCCTGCTACAGCAGCAGCAGCCCGTCTACTATACCACCACCCCCATGATGCAGCCGATGCAGTACTTAGTCCAGCCACAGGTTCAGAACACCATGCTGGTAGCTGAGGCGCCATCCACCAACCTACAGGGCATGGTACTGGTTAACAGCGCCCACACTGGACCTGCCCAAGGCATGGTCATCCAGGGGCAGACAGTGATGTCCAGTGGACATGCCCAGGGCCCTGGCATGGTGCTGGTGGAGAGGAGTGGGGTCACAAGTGGTGGTTCCAATCTGATCCACACTGGCAACCCCTCAGGCTCTCAAGCCATGATGGTCGTAGAGGGCAAAGTCCCTTCAGGGTCAATGAGAGTGCTGAATGGGAGCCAGACCTGCTTCATGCAGGGGGGAACTCTACAATCAGGAGGGCTTTCAGGGTCTCAGAGAGTCCTGGTGGTCGGAGGGTCAGCAAGCAGTGGAGGACAGCTGCTCCAGCAGACAGAAGGTCTGTCCCAGAAGAGTGAAGTCTTTGGTGCTCAAAGAGTCCTCTACAGCAATGGAAGCACAGCAAGTGGCTCTCAGAGTAGAGTGGTGGGTTCATCTACCACTACAGTGAACACAACCCCCTCTTACCGCAAGGTGGTGGTGCAGGAGACAAGAGAAATACACTGATCAAGTTATTATCAGGACCTTTTTAGTAACGCCAATAAGACTCTGGCTGGGTCCAACTGGTGATGGGAAGCTTTTGGGACTCAATTTATGCAAGACAGCGAATGGAAAGACGCAAGGTTCTCTATACTCCCCACTTTATATTTGATATAATATAATACAATTCTCAAAAAATATTTTTTTTGCCAATCCATTCAAACCTGTCTTTGGTTACATAGGACTGCATCATGGCTAACTCAGACGGCTCCCTTTCCACATTTGTTTGAACATGTTTTACATACTTATGCTTTTTTATTTTATTTTTTACAGCACTGTGCAGTGACACAGTATGTACAGACAAAATCATGTTCATTATACAATGAGTAGGCTACATCTTCATGTTTTTTGTTGTTGTCCTTTCTCCTATTTTCCTATTTCTCACAAAGTCAAAAGCTATCTGCCTTGTTGTTTTGCAATTGCACCAACACAAAATAAATCTGAAAACCAGATTGTCTTGGAGTTCATATCAGCTGTCAAAAAACAAAGGTATCCTTGTCCCTCTCTTGTTATCTGATCTCTGTAATGTAACCAAATACTTAAAGGCCTACTTCACCGGTTTGAATATGAAGGTGTATTGAATTCTGAGATCCTATGTAGTATAAATGTTACTGTGTGTGTGTGAGAGAGAATGCTGCTGCTACAGGTTTGCAGTACAGTTTCCTACTGAATCGGTTTTCATCCTGAGCACACTGAATAGTATCACTCCACCCTTGTAGTCATCAGCACTAAGAGAGACTGATTGAAAAACAATTCCTTAACCAAACACGTCATATTAAAGAGATGAAAAGTATGTTTTTTTCTTCATGTTCAGTTGGTTATTGATTAATAGTTTTATTCATCCACGTCAACACTACTCTTTCTTTATTTTACATCACACTTTATTATGCAAAATTACATCCATCTTTTAGAAAAGTTCCAGGCAGCATCGAAAAACTCCACTGGAACAAATATTTCATAAACATATTCATGACACTATTTGTATTGTTTTAACATTTGCTGTATTCTGAGTGTTTTTGTATCAATAAAAAAATCTATCTAATAAAATTAGTGTTATCAAACGATTAAAATATTTAATCGCGATTAATCGCATCAATGTCATAGTTAACTCGCGATTAATCGCATCTATTCTAGCCTAAATGTCCCTTGATTTATTTTTGTCCAATAATTTTTTCTCATTTTAATGCTCTTATCACACCCCTTCTCTACACCTTTGTAATTCAGTGTATTTCTTCAAACATATCATAATTTGCAATTCAGTGCAAATAACCCACAATGTAGACCCCCACCCCTCATCCCTGGAACAGCATACCCAAACATAATTGGAACTTCTTTTTTTATTTAAAAACCAAACCATATTAAACAAGTTAGTATTAAGGCTAAATTAAACTGGTTGTTGTAGGCCTAAATGTTTTGGGAGTCTTTCATCCAGGGCTTATTTCAGACTGTCTGTGGAGTGGACACACTATACGCTTGTGTGCCGGACTGCCGGTGGGTGCCAGGTGGTTGCCATGGCGCTGCTGCAGCCGAGGCTTCGTAGCGAAAATTAAAGTGAAAATTAATGACTGCCGGCTGCCACTAACGCTCATGGAGGTTTTGGTGTGCGCGCAGAGTTATAAGTAAGACTTTTGCAAATGACAGGCTTTCTTTACTGTTCTTTTACCGCGAAGTCCCAGTCACAACACAGAAGACTCTACTAGTGAAGGTCGCGCAGCTGAGCTAGCAAAAGCTAGGTTTCGGTTTCTGCTTCAAAATAAAAGTCAGAATTGACTTGACGTTTAGTCGTTTTGCCAGTTAAATGATTTTAATGTGAAATTACGCTGTAGGACATGTTCCGTTTGAATTAACAGTAATTTACCTGCGAACCTTACCTGGCCACTGACAGCCAGCTACGGAAAAATTGAAGGAAGTTTCCCTTCATGTTGAGGTGATATCTGACTATTATCGTTTCTCTTGCATGAAGTGACCTACACTTGAACGGGGACTGGATCTTGAACGCTCAAAAAATGTGTATCAATTTCAAACGGATTATGCAAACTGAAAATATAAAATTTTTCTAACTCGGCAACTAATTGCGCTTTTTCACTACGGGTACGGACATACTCTTAACACCGCTTTTTGCTTTGTTGTCCAGTGGAGATTTAAGTGCCATTTGATGTAGCTGTTCGTCATAGTGACGCAATGTAGTGAGAAAGTGAGATCATAAGGCTGTAATAATCAAGCAAAGAGTATTTAATAATCAAGCAAGGAGTATCTTAATCAAACAACAGAGGCTTCATGTTCTATCCAGTAGAACATGGAGGTCCATCCGACCCAGGAAGCCCCGCGGTGACTTTCTGAGAAGAATGGCCCCGATCAGATGATAGATAGTATAATAAATGGATAGAGCAGCATGGCCGACCTCAGTTCACCGAGGAGTATCCCTTCTTTCTTGGCGTGTGCGCGCCGCCATCTTGCCAGAGATTGACTCCGCCTCACTTCCTCGTACCAAAAAAGGGCATGTAGTGACGTTGGGGGAGGGAGATTTTTATTTATTTATTTTTTAAACAATTTTATTAAACAATTATGCAATTACATTAAACAAAACAATTATGCAATACAAACTCAGAGAGCAACACAATATTTTACATACAATAAACATACACATACATACTTAATACATTAATTGTCATATTAATTATATAAATAAATACATTAAAGGATGGATGAAAAAAAACATTAATAAACATTTGTAAAAATATAAAGAATAAATCTAGCTAAAGAGGTATGAATTCATTTGACCTGTTGTCAAGGAGATTCATGAAATCTAGTTTGATACCAATCAATAAATCTAGAGCTTTTATTGACGGGGCCACCGTCAAAAAACACCCGTAGTTTTGCTGGTGGCGGAGTCTGGAAGCGAAGCCCCTTTTCCTTAAGAAGTCTTCTGATAGGGGCGTATGCCTTTCTCTTCTTTTGTGTCTCCGTTGGGTAATCCTGATCAAAATACACTTTAACTCCGTTGAACTCGGGTGAACTTCTCTTTTTTTCCAAGCGGAGCGGAGCACCTGCTCTTTTACTCTGTATTCGAGGAAATAGATGACCACTGACCGGGGGTTAGCACTCAGCGGGGGTTTGGGGCCGAGAGCCCTGTGGCAGCGTTGAATGCCAAGCTCAGTATCACGGAGGGACAGCTCGGACTGAATGAAACTTTCAATAAAGTCGTGCATGTTGTCTCCTTCGGCGCCTTCGGGGATCCCGTATATACGAATGTTATTCCTTCGTGAGCGGGCCTCTAAATCTGTCAGCTTTTCTTGCATGTTTATGGCGTGGCAGAGTGCTTCTTTAGCATTGGTGGTCCATTCCTCCATGTCGGCCACTCGCTCCTCCGCTTCCGCCATTCTGCTTCTGGTCTCTTTTAAATCTGTGGCAATTTCATTTAGCTTGCCATTGACGTCTTCTCTAAAGCTGGCTAAATCACTCTTTATTTCTCTGGCAAAGCTGTCATGAAAGCTGTGTAGATCTTCCTTCATATCCGACCGAATAGCCTTTATCTCTGCATGCACCGCACTGATGTTAGCTTGCAAGCTATCCATGGCGTCGTGTTCGTCACTGCTGCCCTCGCTGCTTTTTTCTGCTGCAGTTTTCTCTTTGTTCTCCGGTATCTGTGTTGCTTTACCTTCCGCCTTTCGATTCTTCCCCCTTGGCATTATATATTTTTATACTTTTAAGTATGGAATTATTTTAATTTGAGGGATTATTTTAGACCGGTCCGGGAGCTCTCACTTTATGCTTCCATTCGCCCTGACGTCATCCCGGAAGTCCTGCATCTATAAACATTATTGAGCGCAAACTTGTGAGCATATATTTTGTCACAAAAGTGTTCCTACGCCATAGGTTAACCCATAGATAGTAAAAGGTTTAACTGGACCGATCGTGCCCAGGTCTGACCATAGACTGTCGTTAGCAGCATTGGAGCCTTGAACAAACCTCGGGCCCGGGCAGAGTCACACCGGCTCCACAAGCATGCAGCCAACATGATTTATGATATGATTTAAACCGATATTCAACACAGTACCATGCCCATAAACTGTAAAACAGCGACCCTCACGGTCCAAACACCGCCCGAACCCTCCCGGTGCTCAAGTCATGGTAGTGGCTACTGGCTATTTATTTAGCTGGCATAAGAGAGCTAACATTGTCACTGTGACACTCGCGAAACTAACAGCTTTTAATTTGTTCTATAGGCTACAGTGTACGGTTGTAACATAACAATAATAATTGTAAATACAGTGTTACCCACCGAAAAAACTGGCAACCACATTCCTTAATCCATCGTTGGTACAGTTTACCAAAGAACAAGACGGCTTGGCCCCAAGCAGCACACGAATGGAGGAATGAACGCACTGCTGTCTACTGAGTTGGAATGCTAACCCTTACAACTAGCCTTCGAGGTTGAGTGAGGGACAGAGGCTAGCTGTCAATCAAGAGGCCGCGCCCCTAAAATTCATATATTTTAACCTCCAATAGAATAAAAACTAGCCTGCTAGAAAAAAACAGTCACAGTCTGAGTACTCTTCAAGAAACATTTGAGGAATTTAACCTTAGACATCCAGGAGTAATACAAGATGAATACAATGTTTCCTATTACATTAATAAGCATTCCAACATTCAATATCTGCCACCACACTCCACATTTTTTTTTGTAGTCCTAATCAGGCACTCTGAGAAAAAAGTAAAACTCAAATTAAAGACATAGGTGTACAAAATAAATATGGAACCAAAATAATGTGAAAGGCAAAACAATAGCATAGCAACCTTAAAATTTTAAAGTGACAGATGATCTGTGAGTCTTGCCATATGGACCAAAATGGGTGCGTTTTAATCTTAAAAAGAAAGATAATCTAGGAAAAACTCAAGGCAGGGAGCAATTGAAAGAACTTAGCCAAAAATCACAGAACATCTGACAAAACCACAATATGCCAAAAGGCCCACCATCAATGCATCAAAGAGAGTTAAAAAAAGACAGTATTGAAACTAAAATCAAGGGTTGAAAAATGGTTAAGAAATAAAACCTCACATAGGCAATTTAGAGGAAAAAAACTAAACCAAATGTTCCAACATAGTCATTCAACAATATATATTCCAACATAGTCCATGGGCATGAATAAAATGTTGAAGCATCAAAAGGTAGAAAATCAATCGGATAAGCAAAGGTTTGCACAAGTGTTCAGAGCAATTCCTTTGAAGTCAGCAAAAACATCTTGTTAACTTTCTATTACTCCTTCATCGAGAGCATTTGTACATTCTCCATAACTTGCTGGTTCCACTCCATCAGCCTCCAGAACAGAAACCGCCTGGAGACAAGAACTCTCTCCTCCATCCATGACCAGCTAACACTCCGGTTAGCCAACAGGATCATGCAGGACCCCTCACACGCTCTACACAGGGTGTCCGCGGAAGTCTTAAAAGTCTTAAAAAGTCTTAAATTCATATATCTAAAATTAAGGCCTTAAAAAGTCTTAAATTCATTAAAAATTTGATATGCTGGTCTTAAATCCATTACTCAAAGGTCTTAAATTTGTTGGGGCAGGACTATTCAATGTTATATATATTTTGTCTTCCACGACTTTCCGAGAAGGAGATGTAGAGAGGCTACTTTCTAACTAACTGCTCATATAAAAGTCCGACACTACGCTAGAGGCAGTACGGCCGTGTGTGGCTGTGATCCGCATATAAACGTAGTATAGAAGAAGAATGTGTCCCCTGCCTCCGAATTTGAAGTCGGTCGCGTGAAAGCAAGAAAGGGGAGAACTACCCAGCGAAATGCATGCCCTGCTATTATAAATTCAGTGAGAGTTGGAGGGTGGACGACAAATATCATGGCTGGCTTTATTCACGCTTTATTTAGGGTTACCACACACTGCCGCTACTCCGTAGGTGTGCAACCACCCACCCGCTGGCGATGTAGGTAGGCTACTGACCCAAACTAATTAATAGCAGCTCATTAGACGGTCATACAGGTCGCGTTGCCGTGAGCTCACAGAGTGAGACGCGAGTCTCTGCTTCTCTCTCTCTGTCGCTTTCGTTCTCTCCACTCTGCCCTCGCTCTCTGACGGCTAGTTAAGAACTATTGCCGATCGTCCCGTCAATCGCAGACAGTAGCCTACATTTCCATCAACATTCGGTACAACCCTAATACCCGCAGTTTATTAGCTGCCTGCAACAATATGAAGAAAATTAAACATTTTGCAAATTACCGCAGGTCCCGTGGGCATCCCCCAGTTATGCAAACCTGTATACAGTAGCCTATGCTATGCTTACTTTACAGTAGCCTATTTCCCGATTTTGAAAGTGCAAAAACATTCACCTGTGGAACCAATTTTTAAATAGTTTCTGCCATAAGTTGTGAAAAATAAAGTTAATGGACTAAGTTTGTTGTTTATTGAATAAGTAGGCTAATTAAAATTTGAAGGACATTCTTCCCCATAAATTACCAGATTTTTGTATTTCATTCTAATACTGCATGCTGCAGCTTACACATTTTCTTTATTGATTAAACTGTTCTTGTGACTCGATTAATCAGAAAATGTAAATCAATTGATACAGCTCTATAATAGGTTGAAAAGGTGGTAATGATGGGTTTTCACGTTGCCTTTACAGTGATCTTATATTTATTTGATGGTAAATGCGGGGGGACATTGTCTTCATTCAGACTGCTGAACATTTTTTATTTTATGTAATTAGACCAACCCGATCTCACGGTAAGGCGTGTAATACACACGCATGGACCGGCGGGTCTATTACACGCCTTGCCTGACCAGGGCGTGTGAGTTACACGCGCCGTAGTCAAGCGGTGGCCGCCGCGGTGTTCCATCAATGTTCTATCTATATTCTAACCTCTCCCTGTCCCCTTGCCCTAACCCTACCCGTCAATGTTCTATCTATATTCTAACCTCTCCCTGTCCCCTTGCCCTAACCCTAACCACCTACGCCAGGGTGTTTGTCTCTGGGGCTGCAGCTGGATACTATCCTCCGTTCATTTAGACGGGCGGGGTGCGGGGTGTAACTCACACGCCCTGGTTAGGCAAGGCGTGTAATAGACCCGCCGGTCCATGCGTGTCTATTACACGCCTCGGCGTGATACCGGGTTGAATTAGACAGCAGTTGTTAGCTAAAGTGCATTGAATATTTGATACTCAAACTTAAAGCGGCTACGAGTAACATTTAAATATCTTTTAAACAGCCTCATGTTTCCTCTCATAATCATAAATTACCTTTAACAGCAAACGAGACCATCAGTGCAAAGAAAGACGTTTTTATATAGTTTTTATTACTGCATTTGATCTGGTCGTACACCCAGTCCGATTTTCGGTTCGCTCGTGCATGCTCTATGGTCACATATCCGTATTGGTCGCAGATTTCAGTATGGCGCAGGAACGCGATTTGAGAAGCCTATCACTCCAAGTGAGGGAAGGGGATAGGGAGACCAGATCCCAATTCACCAGATGTGGGACAAAGACTACGTTTGTGCGGGACAATGCGGGACAAAGTGCCGTTTTTTTAGCAAAATAAACTCGTGTCACCACCGGTAATGCCAGAGACATGGCTTTCTATATTAAAAAAACACTATCTTTAGATCAGCGCGCAGCAGTTAAGTTAGCTACTGTTAAACAAATAGAGCATTAAGGCTGCGGCTTCACATTAAAAGCATTTCACTGGCTTCACATTAGCATTTCACTTGACAAACGTGAGTTGGCTTTTATTTTGAAGTAACAGGAAAGTAAACGCTGAAGCACTGCAGGCAGCACCTTCACAGAGCCACTGAGCCCAGCAGCCCGATACACACACACAGACAACCACACACACAGACAAACGGAGACTGCTGTCTCCTCACAGCTATCGGATGAATGCCAGATTATAAAACACGCATTTAAAAAGGGGGGCTCACTTTTAATAACAATGCGGGACAACGTCTCAATTTGCGGGACGTGTGAAAAGTAATGGAAATGCGATCTGGTCACCCTAGAAGGGGAGCTGAAACCTTGTTTGAGACAGTTAGGCTATTTGTCGTCATAATGACTGATAACGGGGCTGAACCATCAAAGAAAAAAAAGAAAATGCAATGAAGAAAAGGTAAAAGGGAGAGTGATAGGCGGGCGGGAAGGCGTTGCCAAGCAACGTATACACAATTTCACGGAGCGAACCTAGACTGCAGTGTTTACTCCTAAATGAATGAGCGGTAGCCTACTAAAACAAAATTTACTTTGCCTCACCAGCATCATCAGATGACCATTATTCATCTGAAATAGTCATTATTTACAACAACATAAACACATTACCTCATCGTGATCCATAACTAACTGCCGTCTCTCGTTCATTCGCTTTGTGTGGGGACACATACTCGTTCAGCTCCGTGAGAGGTGACAATGGATCAACTCATTGCAATCAGGTGTAGTTGATGCTGTGTCACTAACCACTCTCACCGAGCCGAAAAGAGTCCGGTGCCCTCACACTTTCAACACACGGACACGCACTATATTGCTTCCTGATTATTTGAATCTTGAGGCCCTGCACGAGCTAGAAAACAGCTTCACGACAGCTGGCGTCGTAAAAATGCTACCGCTTTTGTTCAAAGGTGTCGCCAACGTGCCGACTTACTCGTAGTGGCTTTAATAAAACTCTTTACAGAGCATATACTGTAGTGTAGTTTGTAGATTTGCCAAGGTATTGGTGTTCATTAGAGGTCTTAAAATGTGCAGATACCCTGAGAGAGGCTACTTTCTTCCTAGCTTCTGATATAAATGAGTATCACTTTATATTCAATAAACAGACAAAAAGTAAACTTGAATGAGTCTCATTGAGTGACACACAAGCTATGCTTGGGTTGTAATACAGCTGGACCCCCCAAATATCGTCTATATGTATTGTGTTTTAGGTCTTAAATTTCATTCAAGGTGGTATTAAAAAGGTCTTAAAAAGTCTTAAATTTGACATGCTGAAACTTGCAGATACCCTGCTACATCCCGCTTTTAAGTGGCTCCCCTCAGGGCACCCAGCTGCAGGACACAGGAGAAAAGCAGCCTTTTCTCCTCCTAAACCCCCTCCCCACCCGGGCAAACGGACTGGCAAAGCCCATAAACTGTTCACAACACAAGTACCTCACTTTCAATGCATCTTATGGTGGCACTCTATATCCCTGTTATATTCTACACTTTTTATACTTCAAAAAGTCAGTCAGTTCGCTATTTATAAACATACACTGTACATTTTTTATACATATTTTATATAGGGGAGAACGGGGTAATCTGAGCCACTTTTTACATTTGCTCCCCTCTAAGCGAGCTAAAATGATTTAGCACTCAAATTTACACAATTCCCATTAATTCAGGATGTTTCATAGAAATGGGCATTAGCAGAATTTTTTCAAGACAAAGGGCAGTGAAAATATGATTGTTTTAAAAAAAGTTGTCATGTGGCTCACTTTACCCCAGCTGTGGGGTAAACTGATCCACTTACTTTTTCCACTCTGAAACTACCATAACAACACATATTGTAACAGTAAGAATCCTGAAAGCTAGCCACACATTCCAACTAATGTCGGACTAGTAAAAGAATGATGGGGTTTGGTCAATTGAGCAAAGCTAATTTTCTAAACACTTGAAAGTAACTCTGAACAAAATCAAATACAACATATTATAATTCAAAAGGTTTTAATGAAATTCAAATTAAAGATAGAACCATTTAGATTAGAACACAGTCTGGGGGTCAGAACACAGGACCCTTAGCTTGTGTCTGGGGGTCAAAGCATAGGAAAATCAGAACCAGCGAGAACAGCCTGGGACTCAGAACACAGGAGAAGACCCAATTGGATTATAACATCAGCCTGTCATACTCTACAACTAGGCCTACTCTACATTCCAGCCCTGAAGGTTACAGGGAAAGATGAGAAGGTGCTCTTTCCGTGTGGTTGCCCCAGGTCATCTTCCTGGTGTATTTCCTTGTCATGATGGCTTTTCTACAATGTGTATAACATTAAAATAAAACATATGTTATGTAATATTACATTAAAATATGTTTAAAGGCCTTTGCACACCAGGCACGACGCGAATAAACGCAACGTAAAAGCGAATGTTTTGAAATGTGAATGTTGTCGCGTCTCACTTTAAGAAGCGACGTCCTAGAAAAATCGAACTCAGTTCGAAAAAATAAAAAACGCAAATCCGCGGTGCGAAATGACGGCGCTGGTGTGGAAGTTTGTATTGACTCAGTATACGTTCGTTAATTAACAGATTAATCGCACGAATAAAACGCGCCCGGTGTGCAAAGGCCTTAAGACTAAACTTAACTTGTGCCTCATGGTGGGGGAAAGTGAGACAGTGGCTCACTTTCCCCGACAGCATTTGGCTCACTTTCCCCCACCACCACAATTTGAGAAAAAACTACCTCTCTTAGCATTTCAGGCTAATCTTCAGTTATCAGCATCACATGGTTTCATATGTTGGTAGTTCATCAACACGTATGATAGAAGTTTTTCAACGTGAATACATTTGCTTTGGCACAACAGTTGATTAAGTTGACAGCAAGAAAATTTACTTTTACATGCAAAATACCTATTTTGGTGAAAAAAACATGCTTACCACAGCACCATGAGGTCCTCTCTTTCAGGGCCAAGGGGAAATGAGAGGGGCTTGAAAACATATATCTCACATGACCACAAATGTTTTCCGTTGCCTAGATACAGGGGGTGGCTCACATTACCTGATGCCTCAGATTCCCCAGTTCTCCCCTATCTCAACAAAAATATAAACGCAACACTTTTGTTTTTGCTCCCATTTTTCATGAGATGGACTTAAAGATCTAAAATTCATTCCAGATACACAATATTACCATTTCTCTCAAACATTGTTCACAAATCTGTCTAAATGTGTGATAGTGAGCACTTCTGCTTTGCTGAGATAATCCATCCCACCTCACAGGTGTGCCACATCAAGATGCTGATCTGACATCATGATTAGTGCACAGGTGTGCCTTAGACTGTCCACAATAAAAGGCCACTCTGAAATGTGCATTTTTTTGCTTTATTGGGGGTCTGGGGACTCAGAACCAGTCAGTATCTGGTGTGACCACCATTTGCCTCATGCAGTGCAACACATCTTCTTCGCATAGAGTTTATCAGATTGTCAATTGTGGCCTGTGGAATGTTGGTCCACTCCTCTTCAATGGCTTTGCGAAGTTGCTGGATATTAGTGGGAAGTGGTGCACGCTGTCGTATACGCCGGTCAAGCACATCCCAAACATGCTCAATGGGTGACATGTCCGGTGAGTATGCTGGCCATGCAATAACTGGGACATTTTCAGCTTCCAAGAATTGTGTACAGATCCTTGCAACATGGGGACGTGCATTATCTTGCTGAAACGTGAGGTGATGTTCATGGATGTATGGCACAACAATGGGCCTCAGGATCTCATCACGGTATCTCTGTGCATTCAAAATGCCATCAATAAAATGCACCTGTGTTCTTCGTCCATAACAGATGCCTGCCCATACCCCACCACCACCATGGGCCACTCGATCCATAACATTGACATTGATCAGCAAAGCGCTCACCCACACAACGCCACACACGCTGTCTGCCATCTGCCCTAAACAATGTAAACCGAGATTCATCCGTGAAGAGAACACCTCTCCAACGTGCCAGACACCATCGAATTTGAGCATTTGCCCACTCAAGTCTGTTACGGCGACGAGCTGGAGTCAGGTCAAGACCCTGATGAGGACGACGAGCATGCAGTTGAGCTTCCCTGAGACGGTTTCTGACAGTTTGTGCAGAAATTGTTTGGTTATGCAAACCAATTGTTTCAGCAGCTGTCTCAGTGGCTGGTCTCAGACGATCTTGGAGGTGAACCTGTTGGATGTGGAGGTCCTGGGCTGGTGTGGTTACACGTGGTCTGCGGTTGTGAGGCCGGTTGGATGTACTGCCATATTCTCTGAAACGCCTTTGGAGACGGCTTATGGTGGAGAAATGAACATTCAATGCACGAGCAACAGATCTGGTTGACATTCCTGCTGTCAGCATGCCAATTGCACGCTCCCTCAATGCTTGTGGCATCTGTGGCATTTTGCTGTGAGACAAAACTGCACATTTCAGGGTGGCCTTTTATTGTGGACAGTCTAAGGCACACCTGTGCACTAATCATGATGTCAGATCAGCATCTTGATGTGGCACACCTGTGAGGTGCGATGGATTATCTCAGCAAAGCAGAAGTGCTCACTATCACACATTTAGACATGTTTGAGAGAAATGGTAATATTGTGTATCTGGAATGAATTTTAGATCTTTAAGTCCATCTCATGAAAAATGGGAGCGAAAACAAAAGTGTTGCGTTTATATTTTTGTTGAGTGTATATTTTGTATATTTGTACATACCTGAGACTTGTGTATATTATCTGTAACGTAACAACACTGTATTTTTATTTTGTTTTTATGCTCACACCTAAACTTTTTTTGTATTGCTGCTGGTCTATGTGCTTTCAATTGCCCCCTGGGGACAAATAGATTTTCGTTTAACTGAATATATCCAGCAGAAGCTGCTGCTGTTCAGAACAGCAGTGTAAGTCTGGGGGGCTGCTGTAGTTGTTAATGTACGTGTGCATTCTTTGCGTTTGCTTCTGTTTTGAAATATTTCTTAAGCGATTTTCTTAGCTATGTGCAGATTCATACGTTTGTTAAAATTAATTTTGTGTTGGTGTTATAAGTTTAGCAAGTTAATTATGTTATGTTATTTCAATAAATTATCAAGTCTTTTCACAGTCTCCTCGTGTTTTTTTGCGAAAAAATCATTATCAGAAAAAGTGAGTCGACTGCTGTTATTTTTTTGCACTGTTGTTTAAAGGAAACTTCTGGGTTTTACTAGTAATGTTGTTATACAAAAGAAATGAGAGGGAATATTCTAAATGGAAAACTCTTAGTCAGGGCAGCTCTAAAATGAATGTTTTTTTTCCCGCTGCATCAGATGAGGAGTTGTATCATAGACACAAAAACAACGCAAGATTGATGGTGTGCACTAATGAGCGGGCTTGTGATGTCCTGAGGGAGTGCCATGACAACCTGGGCACTGGAGGTCATCCAGGACTATGGACAAGATAAAGGCATCCTACCACTGGGCCACAATGCGAGAGGACGTTACGAAATGGGTAAGTTTTGGGACTTTGGCCAGTGGAGAACTACGCTTGGCAGAGACATCAAGGTACAGTTCTTTAGTATTTCTTGCACTTGCATGTTTTTATTTTCCTTTAGCCCATGTCACAGTAATATTGACTATCTAACGCCTTGCCTATGTTTTACAGGGTTTCCCGTGCCAAACCACTGGCAACTACTGTGGTGTCCTCATCCTGATCGTAAATACCTTATGTAGTCTCTATTTAAGGTGTGTTGGTATCATTTGACACTTTCATAACTTCATATGTTTCCTTTTTACAGTATGCATTCTGCATATGCATGGGCGGCAGTGGCGAAGTGGGTAGGGAGTTCGCCTCTGGTGTGCAGGGTCGGAGGTTCGATCCCCCGTCTCCCCGCCACATGTCGAAGTGTCCCTGGGCAAGACACTGAACCCCGAATTGCTCCCGATAGTTAGCTTAGTTAGCTTAGCACCATCAAAATGTCTACACTTTTTTAAAGTAATCGCGGATTACATGTAATGATCGAAATAATTAACAGTAATAATACAAATAGAAGTTTATTAAATAAAACATTTATTTTATTTTATTTTTTGCACACGGCGCACGTCACTGCACCTGACGCTGCTTACAAGCACCTCTTTCATTCCGGAACTCTGTGAAAAAGGGGCCACTGATGCGCCAGCAGGCCGGAGTTGCTTGGTTCTGTGTAAATAACACCTAACCAAGCAGAGCCGGCAAATTGCTGCTCTTTCGTTCCGTCGATATGCTGCAATCTCTGTGTAAAAGGGGCTTATGATGGTGCACTTCTACACTGCCATCATTGAGTCTATCCCCACCTCGGGGGCGGACGTTCATTCCGACATGCTGCCACTCCGACAATTGACTTCTTGTTGTCGCAAAGGCGGCACTTTATTTAATTAAAAAGGGGTCGCGACTCCGACATTTTAAGTTTCCTTTGTCGCAAAGGCAGCACTTTATTTAATTAAAAAGGGGTCGCGACTCCGACATTTTAAGTTTCCTTTGTCGATAAGAAACGGCCCATCATTCCGACAAGCGATTCCTTCTGTGTCGCCGGTCATATCGCCTCTGCCTCTGTGTCGCTGTTCAATTAAAGGTGCTGATTTCAAGGTGCAGGTGTAGCTTTTGGTTGCTTCATAAATGCGTCTGTTTCGCTGTTCAGTTCATCCTAGGCCTACTAATGAAAGAAGCAAACGTAGGTCTAATGGACACTGTGCTTTTTTCCCCCCCTTCAAATATTTATATCCTAAAATACAACTCATAGGCTAGCCTATTTGCATTTGATTAAAACCAAACAGGACTCGCTTTGATTTTCTAAGAAACAACCAGGGGCTCAAACGGTTTATATTAATGCCGAAGTGCGTCTGTCAAAAAACTGACTGTCCCACAAGCATCGGGATGAAATAGTCTCCGTGCGTTTTTCTGACCAAATAATTAGATAGATAGATAGATAGATAGATAGATAGATAGATAGATAGATAGATAGATAGATAGATAGATAGATAGCAGTCTCAAGACAAAGACAAGACAGACGGATGCATAGCCTACTACCGACGTTATTTCAGTGATGGTTCCCTGGGCCTAGAACCATCATTTCACGCCTTGTGATTTAATTTTCGTTGCTCTACAGTATTTCGTATCAGTGACGGCGCTACACCGGGGCTAACCGGGGCTATAGCCCCGTTAGAAATCTGGTTAGCCCCGGTTCAGCCCCCCCAGGATTCAGTCCCCGCCCCAGGCTAAGTTCCATAAACTGTAGGATAGGCCTATATGAAAATATCGGGCTCATCCATTTCCTTAACTTCATGTTTTTGTTTGATAGGCACTATGGTTTTCACGTTATAGCTTTATATAGCCTACTGTAGGCTGCTACTTTAACGTAGTATGCAATATGAATGATAACCCTTGTAGATACGTCTCGGCCGGTCCACTTGGTAAGGGGCCGCACTTGCCAGGCCACCTGAATGATGTGAGAGGGTCCTCGCTGCACCGCGAGCCGCCGCCCAGAAAAAAACTGTGGTTTAAGGCTGAAATGATTACCAGGGATTGCTCGTAAACGCTTTTTACTGTGGGCTTATGAGGGCTTTGCTTAAATCTGAAAATGACGGTGGCAGTAGTGGTGCGTAAAGCGACAGCGCAGTTGGCAATCTCTCCTCAACACCCCAGCAAAAAGCCACAGTAAAAGTCGATCGCTCTGCCGATTCATGCCTCTCTCTGACACGTCGACTCGGAACATTATGAGTTGAATTCTGTGCAGGGATCTTTCTCCCAGCTCACAAACGCATGCCGCTTCCCTCCGGGACAGCCAGTGTTCCACCCGAAAAAATAACAAAAATAAACTCAAGATATAGGCCAAAAAAGACATGTAAGAATACACAAACAACCATAGGCTACATACCACAGTATCCTTCAAAAATATATATATTTCGCCGTTCTTTAATTAGGCTATAGCCTACTTCCACATGGGCAACAATGTCTGTCTCTATTTATAGCGTCTTTAAACTTTCTCCTATCAACTTAAAATCCGATCAGACTTGATTCAAAGGCAGTCCATAATTCAAATGAAATTGTTTTCGAACGAAAAAGTGTAAACTTCGGCTCCTAGAGTTCTATTCAAGTGTTTCTTATTTTTTTTTTAAAGTAGCAGAGGAATGCCCGCAACGTCGGAGAATGTTTGATTGCATATTAGGCTACGGGTGTCTTACCTTTTTCCGTCACATAGTGTTAGTTATAGGCTACAGTAGGGCAGGCTAAATAAAGCTTCTCTTTATTATTAAATCATTAGAGCTATATGAATGTATTTAGCCTATTACTTAAGACTGGCTGCTGCTTGTTGCTGCTATGAATTCTTAAACTGCAATAGGCTATTTCCTTGTTTTCCATGGCTGGGGCTTTTCCGCTCGCTTGTCACCGTTTTTTTGTAAAAATGTTTTAAATTAATTAAACCTGATTGATCGTGGTTTCAGTAGAATGAAATATATGAAAATAACTAACATATTATTAACACAGCGAGCGAGGGTGGCGGGCGGCGGCCGCAGATTTGCTCGGCCTGGAGGGCGACTGCGCCGGGCATCACTGGAGCTTCTCCCCGCGGGGAGAGCCAGCGAGTCGGGCAGCGCTGGAACCTATTTTCCCCGCTCGATCCGGGAAAATGGTCCTATGTTCCCCGGCCAGAACAATCGGATCCGGGGAAGTTCCCCGGGTCCGATCAATGTGTACTGTGTAAATTACCTGTCAAATATGAAATATCCATGTGAAACTTCTGCCACCGTTGGACAATACATCCGCCCATTGCATTCGCATTATGTCGCATTATTTTCTTTTTTTTCTTTTGTTAATTTCTTTGCTCTTTTAATTTGTAGGCCTACTGCTATTTTTTAGGATTATATTTTGAATAATATAGGCTATTTATTTGTTTATTGTTTTATTTATTATTTCCCTTTTTTAAGGGTTAGCCTACGAATTAAACTATTTGAATGTGTTGTATTTGATAAGTTATAGCTCAATTTGTTGTTGAGGTTTTTAGACCGTTCAAATAAGTTAACCGCTGGACTAGTTAATAAACAGTTGCATCAGCTGTCAAGCCTATGTCTTAATTGGCCTACTTCAAGGTTTAAGTTGTATAAAATGCAATACGCTGTCGGTGTCGGACGTTTATTGCTGAAATGGCCTAATTCAGCAGCATTTGTCAGTCCGAGCATTTGATGTTTTTTTGTCCCTGCCTATTTGGAAAACACTTTTTAGGTTTGGCAATGGGATATCGATATACCGCTGCTGCGGCGAGACAAATGGTTTGGAGATTTGTTTTCAAACTAAATGAGATAGTGCAGTGAAAAGTATGCAGCATACAAACTCTGTGGTTTGACGGCTAAAATGATAAACGGGGATATTCTGCCCCTTAAGGGCTGCGGCTTCCACGATCTTGTGGCATTTCTAAAGCCCGAAAAACACAGTGACATGTTGCCAAACTTACTGCGCGGTAGGAGAACATGTAAAGTGAAACGGCCGCAATCAGACACCACCGTCGCATGGACAACATTTAAATAGAGATTCTCTTCATTGTTATCATTAGGGCTTTTGTGCAAATTCTGATCATTACAGTGGTCGCTGTCTGTGGTGCTTAAAGGAAGATCGCAATGTCTTTGCTCTGCCGCTGCAAAAAGTCACAGTTAATCGACCGATTTGTGATTAAATGCCTCTGACACGTCTATGCAAAATAATGAGTTGTTCATATGCCTAAAACAAACGGGCTTATATATTATAAAGTGCCGTCTGCTGCATCTCTGGGCATGGCCTCAGCCGTCTCTTCGGAGTCAGAGTCATCTTCACTTACTTCAGACTCGCTGCTGCTTGGTGTTAAGTAATTCTTATATATAATATTTCCTTGTTTTGCCATGGCTTAGGCTTTGACTTTTCCACTTGCTTTTCGCTGTTTGTAGTTTGTTAACCAGTCCATAGAGAGCGTCATGTAGATTTTTCCTTTTACGCATACGCTACACTGTAGCGTATGCGTAAAAGGAAAAATACAGTCTACATACAGTCATTGTTTTAAATGAATGAAACAGGGGTTTTCATCGTTTCAGTGGAATTGAATATTTGATAATCACTGTAGCATATTTTAACACAATTCAAATTGTGCAGCGGGATTGATTTCAACCGGACATTAGCCTTCAAAACACATAAACATTTAGCCTTTGTGCCTTGCGTCTATAATCATCATGGAATATGCGACAACATCAACCAACCAAATAACACTTATTTGTTGAAAAGTATTTAGCAAAACTCATCTAAAACTACATTTATATCGAATATAGTATGTGCCATATCTGCTTTTATTGAATAAAAGAAGAAATTCCTTCTAATGTAACTGTAGCTATGGAAACTCAACTATTTTCTTAGCACCCCCACGTTTTGGTCAAGCCCCTCCTTAGCCCCAGTAGAGAAAAAATCCTGGCGCGGTGCCTGTTTCGTATATTATTTTGTTGAAAATATTCATGTTTGGCGGGAAATTGGCGCAGAAAACCGTCATTGTAAAAAAGTGTAGGCCTAAACAATCGCCTGCCGTTATTTGCGCTGGGCGCTTATTCAGCAAAACGGTTTTCCAGTCGCTTAAAAAAACACTGCTGCTACGGCTAAGGAAAAGAGCAGACTGCAGCGTATCATACGCTCTGCTGAGAAGGTGATTGGTGACCGGCACAGCTCCAGGACTCTGAGGCGGGCAGGCAGGATTATGGCCGACCCCTCCCATCCTGGTTACAGCCTATATGAGACTCTCCCCACTTGAACAGTTTCTTCCCCTCTTCAGTGGGGATCCTTAACAGGTCCGGAGCCCACCACCCCCACTGACTGACACTGACTCGGGCACTCATACCCATCACCAATTTGTAAATTCTTACAAATTTTAAGTATCTTTACCTTAGTTTTTATTCTATTTTTATACTATTTTTAACTTATCACTTATGTCTCTGCTTGTTTATATATTGTGTTATATTTTATATATGATAGTCACTGTTCGTTCATTGTTTATTGTCTTAATGTATGCACCTTATTCACCAAGACAAATTCCTTGTTGGCAATAAAATCCTTTCTGATTCTGATATAAATATATATATACGCATATATGATCAAAACTGCATTTCTTCAAGCATGTCACCTTATGTTCATTCTTTCTAGCCTTTGAGACCCTAAACACTGGCTCCAGCAACCCTGCGAGCAATGCTCGGGCCTCCTTGGTCCGGTATGTAAGCCTCCGTCCGTGGCTTTTGAGTGAGATAGTAACATAATAGTTAAACCTATTTATAAAAAAAAATGATTTAAGAAATTACTTTTAAAGTTCTGTCATACCCATCGATCTGGAAACATTCCAGGAAATGCACCACCATTTCCTGATGTCTGCCATGTCCAGCTAAAAGTAATGGAAGAATATATGCATTAGGTTACTAGTACTAATTGTCATTTTCAGCCAATAATCGGCGTCGGGCGCTTGGCCAACATGTGCGGCGAATGCAGAAGATGAAATTATTTATCTCTTTTCGCCGCGCCGCGATCAGCGTTGAGATTGCCCGGTGGTCTGCAAGACGAGGTGGGCGTGTAGAGTGAGGACATTGGGCTTCCAATACATTCTGCAAATATGTGTATTTTGCATCTGTTTAGCTGTTGCCTGTTGGTTGTACTTTAGCCAAGGTAGCGCCGGTTAGCATAGTGAAACTCACCCAGCTGTGTGCTGTTCCTGAGGATAATATGAACCCAAACTTGACGGCAGTGTCCGTGTGGAATTCCAATATAGTACAGCAAAGCACCGGTGTTGTCCTCCGCCAGACTTTCACTTTCAGGTAGGCTGATGTCTGCCTTTAGTTTTGCAGCTGAGCACACACTGCTGTTGTTATTGTGTTTAGTATGTTGCTGAATTTCTGTTAATGTGTGTTATTTTGCGATCGGGGTGCGTCTCCATATATTCGTTAATGATATTTGTGACATGACTGCCGCTGGTTACACAGTGTACCTACATCTGTATTTTTTGTCACAGCTTGACCATGTTATTGTTGTTGTTGCACCGTAAGTGTGACGGGTCTGATCTCGGCGTCAGGAATATATGGCCCAATATGACCAAGCGGCGAGCCTCCTACGGTAGTAGGCTACGGGCAAACCGTAGGCTACGGGCAAACCTGCAGTCACCGTCGTGACATTTCATATACGTCCCGTCTGTGTGTGTGTGTGTGTGTGTGAGAGAGAGAGAAAAAGAGAAAGAGGGAGGAACTTATTTGAAATCGGCCGTGCGTGCCTGTTTGTTGTTTATTGTTTTTGATTTAACGATATATAGGTTTCGGGAAATCTGGCTTTCAGAACTCAGTGCCTACCCACTCACTGACCTCACCGCACGTCACTGGTCAGGTGTGATGTAAACATTTAGCGCCGCGCCGGTCAGCTGCTTTACAACAACAACACTGGCCGGTGAATTGAGAGCAGAAGTGCTGGGGCTTGCACTAAGAGGGTCGTATTTTACTGTCCCCGTGTTGTGCCGGTTGAGTCCAATCGGGTCGGCCGATGATCAAAGGGTTGGAGGTTCGATCCCCGCCCTGCCACCTGTGTCATAGTTGTTGTGTCCTTGGGCAAGACACTTCACCCACCTTGCCTCGTGTGAATGTCGATAGTTAGCCTGCTATCGGTGTATGAATGTGTGTGTGAAAAAGGGAAAGGGAACAGGTCTCCCTTGAAAAAGAGTCTTCGGACTCAATGGGATATACCTGTATAAATAAAGATAGTCTTTGGGGGCAGTGCTCAGCCATTCAGACATACACATACACACACAGTGTGTGAAGTCATGTTACTGTAGACAGAAATATTGTGTGGATATACGCTCAGACTTAGGGTAATAATAGCGGCAGCGATCCGGTCGCAGCCTAGTTTAGCCTAGCCTAGCTTAGCCTAGCTTTCCTACTTCATTGTACAACTTCCCCCGGGCAGAAATAGACTAATAAACTCTGCAAAATGTGTGGTGTGGTGGTTTGGATTGAGCAGCGGACCTTGTGATCAGCTAGATTATACGCCATTCCTTTTATTTGGTGATTTTTACTGGACATCAGGCCGCCGTGGTTAACACACGTCCTTCAACTGCTAACATGGTCGCATGTTTAGAACGTAGGCTATGGCACGTCAAACGCCCCCCTGTTCCGCATCAACAAGCTGGCCGCATTTATACAGAGAGGCGGAACTCATTGTGTCGGCAATCTTTCTACCCCCCCGAGGTAGTAAAATTCCGGAACAATCTCTCGCACCTTTCTTCCCCCGTTCCGCAACGGTCGCATTTATACAGCAGGGCGGAGGGCCGAAATTCCGGCATATTCCCGGCTTTCACTGGCTGTGTAAAAGGGGCTATAGTCTTTGGCAGGTTGTAGGGGAGAACGGGGTAATTTGTCACACGGGTTGGTTGTCACAATCGTTATATCTCGGAACCAGAAGGCGCTGTCTGTGAAATGTTTATATGTAAATATCCAGAATTGGGATCAGAGGTCACCTACATCTTCTTCCTTGGAGTTAGACTGCTGAATTTGAGGTGAGACGACTGTGTTTTTCATGTCAAATTGAAAATATTTAGCTCCTCAGTATTTTTCGTCTAGGCTTTTACACAATGGGTTTATAACAAAACACTTGTTACCCATACAAAGCGTGAAGGGTAAACTATAGTTTAGATTGTGGTTAGCAAGCTAATTAGTTGTCAGATGGTTGTTGGCCTTGATGCTAGCAAGAAATTCAAGTTGGGGTTGGTCGTCAAATTTTTTGGGGGGTTGGTTGTCACATGTTATCTCAAGGCTGCAGCCAGAAAAGGAACCCAATAACGAAATAAATTGTCAAGCTGTATCCTCACTGACACCCCAGAGAAGGAAAGAATAGAGCAGGAAAAGGCAGCTAGCAAGCAAAAGAAAAAAGGGCAACAAAATCAAAACAACCCAGTGCATCCCAAACTAGACCAGCTGCCAAGGCTACAGAACGTGATGTAGGCCTATTTGTCAACTTGACAATGCAATTATACTTTCAAATTTTACTTTCTTGCCTTCTTTTTAGGATTATTCCCATTAAGATTACATTGTGACAAACAACCCCATAGTGTTTGACAACCGACACCTTGATGGGGTTGGTTGTCACAATGTGTAAGGGTGTCTTTGATGATTAATTTCTTCTTTATTACAATTCAATAGAAAAAGTGAGGGGTACACATTTCAAGCCAACACCTTAAAGCCACTACGAGTAAGATGGCACGTTGGCGTCCCCTTTGGACAAAAGCGGTAGTATTTTTACGACGCCCGCTGTCGCAAAGCTGTTTTCTAGCTCGTGCCAGGCGCGCGAGTGTGAACTGAGAAGGAAGCAATATAGTGCATGTCCGTGTGTTGAAAGTGTGAGGACTCTTTTCGGCTCCGTGAGAGTGGTTTTGACACTGCATCAACTAATGCCAGTCTGGCACACACACCTGATTGCAATGAGTTGATCCAGCAGTGTCACCTAACTACTCTCTCTCACGGAGTTGAAAGATTACATGTCCGACTCCTCACACAAAGCAAATGAACGAGAGACGGCAGTTTAGATGAGGTAATGTGTTTATGTTGTTGTAAATAATGACTATTTCAGATAATGGTTATCTGATGATGGTGAAGCAAAGCAAACTTCGTGTTAGTATCAACCGCTCATTCATTTAGGAGTAAACACTGCAGTCTAGTTTCGCTCTCGTGAAATTGTATACACGTTGCTTGGCAACGCCCTGGTCCCGCCCGTAGCCTATATCTCTCTCCCTTTTAGCTTTTCTTCATTGCATTTTTTCTTTGATGGTTCAGCCCCGTTATCAGTCATTATGACGACAAATAACTGTCTCAAACAAGGCTCCCGCTCCCCTTCCCTCACCAGGAGGGATAGGCTTCTCAATTCACGTTGTTGCGCCACACTGAAATCTGCGACCAATATGGATATGTGACCATAGAGCCTGCACGAGCGAACCGAAAATCGGACTGGGTGTGCGACTTTCATTTACTCATCTCTTCCAGCTTTGAGGAAGAGATGAGTAACTTCACCAAATGGTGTAAAGACAACTTCCTGGCTATTAATGCAAATAAAACGAAAGAAATGGTAATAGATTTTACACGTCATAAAAGAGAGATCCCTAAATGACAAAACAATTGAGAGGGTTACTAGTTATAAATACCTTGGTATTGAAATTGATGACCAACTCAAATTTGAGATATGCACTACGTCTAAGGTAAAAAAGAACTACAACAACGGATGTTTTTCCTACGTAAGCTGAACTGCTTTCAGGTGGACTGTATTATTTTGGAATTGTTTTACAAAACAGTCCTTCAGAGTGTATTGTCTTGTATTTTGGCTTAGTTTGTGTATTTGGCAACATGCGCAAAAAAGACCAAGATAAATTACAGCGTTTGGTAAAGACAGCAAGCAAAATTATTGGATGCAGTCAGACGTCAGTCACTCAGCTGTGGTCAGATCTTATTGTGAATAAAGCTGAGCAGATACTCAGTGATCCTACCCACCCCTTATATAGGAGGTTCCAACGCAGCAACCGTGGCAGTAGCAGGCTGCTGCAAAGGTCAATCAGAACCAAAAGGTTTAGCTTGTCATTTGTCCCCTCTGCTATTAGAGTTTTTAATGAAAGACACAGGTCATGAACACTGTGTTTTTCTTTTACTGTTTTTAACTTAATCTTTGTGATTGTTGTTTTTAGGCCTGCTACTGATTCACTGATGAACTGAACTATTTATTCTTAAATGTTGTTGTTGTTGTTGTTGTGTGTGTGGCGTGCCCTCTTGTATGCCTATATGTCCTAAATGTGCTGCACTTTTGACCACACAAATTTCCCAACTCTGGGATAATAAAGTATACTTTGACTTTGACTTTTGACCAGACCAAAAGCAGTAATAAAAACTATTTAAAAACATCTTTCTTTGCACTGATGGTCTCGTTTGCTGTTAAAGGTCATTTATGATTATCAGAGGAAACATGAGGCTGTTTAAAAGATATTTAAATGTTACTCGTAGCCGCTTTAAGCTTCAATTTAATATAGGAATGACTATTGAAAGATGTTTAGGTGATAAGCAATTCTCACTAGAGTAAAAAGTGTGCCTACTTACCCCGTTCTCCCCTACTTCTTCAACTGGCGCAGGAAGAACAACCTCTGCTGGCCATTTTTGGTTAGTGACCTGATGTTCAGCTCCCATTTTAGGTCCTGGCTGATGATGGTGCCCAGGAAGCGGCAAGACTCCACAGAGTCGACTGGGGAGCCACACAGGATGACAGGGGGCGGCTGGGTTTTTCCTGTAATCCACAATAATCTCCACAGTTTTTAAAGCGTTAAACTCCAGGTTGTTTTGGCTGCACCAGGTCACTAGATGGTCAATCTCCCACCTGTAGGCAGACTCATCCCCGCCAGAGATGAGCCCGATGAGCGTGGTGTCGTCCGCGAACTTCAGGAGCTTGACGGACTGGTGACTGGAGGTGCAGCTGTTTGTGTACAGGGAGAAGAGCAGAGGGGAAAGAACGCAGCCTTGGGGGGATCAGGTGCTGATGGTCTGGGATTCAGAGAAGTGCTTCCCCAACCTCACACGCTGCTTCCTGTCAATATCAATCTGTCTGTACATCGTTTATCCATGCTAAGCTTTTTTTTTATGTAATTGAACAATAAGAGTTTATTTATCCTTCAAAGGTTCAGCCTGAGAAGTCTGACCGGTGCTTCATTTTGGAGGTAATTGTTTTTACTTCACTGGTGTTGTAAATATTATTAACTCATCGACTGCTTTCTTTAGCTCTTTAAAGGACATTGATAAAGAATTAAACACTTTACATCCCATATGTTTTTGTGGTAGTGGAAACCAAATGGGCACATATGGGGATGTGTTATAATCAATTTACATATAATTTTCGATATTGAAATTGCTGTAGCCTTATGCAAAAAGCTTTAAACGCCCCATTGCGTTTGAAACTGTGTTGTTGTTGTCTATGAAATCTTGCCTGACATATATTTTACAGTTGCCAAAGTCAGTGCTGTCTGACATCCTCACTGAGGTGGTACTCCAAGAGGGAGATAAAGCATACTCAACTCTGGCTCTGGTGTGTTCCACCTTCAGGAACATAGTGTCCACTGACATGTTCAGAAGACAGGCACATTTTCTGTGGCTCAACAGTAAGTGCTTCAGTGAAGGGTGCATCAGTGTACAATATCCTAATTTAATATAATAATGTAAAGTCCTGCGGGGTCTATACATGTTTTTACTGCTCTATAAAAATAAATGTGCTCTTTCATCTTACACTTTGTTTGTCACAGGCGTCACTACATGCTGTAGCGTCTATTAGCGCTGGCGTAGGCTAACAACGCTACGCCTCCGTTTCCTGTTGCTGGCGTTCCCGTATTGAGCTCCCCCTCGAACTAGGAAACAATTCGCTCACAGTCAACCTGTGTGCTTCTGTGCAGCGCTCTCCCTCTCTCTCTCACACACACACACACACGGTGTGAGAAGTCACATTACTGTAGACAGAAATAATACTGTAGACAGAAATAAAGTGTGGCGATACTTCGGGATAATAATATTGGCGGCGGTGGTCCGGGATGCAGCCTAGCTTAGCCTAGCCTAGCTGTCCAACTTCATTATACAACTTCCCCCGGGCAGAAATACCATCATAAACTCTGGAAAATGAAGCGTGGGGGTTTGAATTGAGCACCGGACCTTATAACCAGCTAGATTAAGGTCCGCCGTTTCCTTTCTTTGGTGATTTACAGGACAACGGGCCGCCGATGATAATGTTACCAGAGATAAATGCGTGACTACGTGGCTAGTTAATTCCGGTTAAGTTATCCCGTGAGCTCGGGGGCTAAAGTGTATGGTGTCTTGACATGCTGGTTAGAAAGCAACACACTATGTGTATTCCTTTTGTCTTTAATAGTTTTGTTGTGGCGTTTGCGGGTTAGATTTAGCCATTTCTCTTACAGCCTTTGGACGTGAAGACGTTCCATCAAAGTAAGTTCTCCCCCCTGCACTATTTTGCACGGACACCGCTGCTGTTTCCCGGGGTTAGCCCCGCCCTAGATGATTGTGATTGGTTTTAAGCAATAAAAACAGGCCAGCCCAGTTTCCCCCCGAATAGACGGCTCTAAACGGAGTGCATACTACTAGACCATACTACTTGCTGTAGTTTGGTCTGGCTTTGCGAGACTATACCTGTATAGACCGCATGCAAAGGGTGTGGTTAGACTATGATTTTTTAAATTCTGTTTTAGGATATGTTGGTACAGGGAAAAGAGGCAAACTGGAAGGAATATATTCTGACAGCTACGATGGGGGGTACTGTGATAACATCTGCCGTCCAAGATCATAGGTACATTTAAGTTGTAAATATGGAGACAAATCCCTGACGAGACTAATTGTATGAAGTTGAAGGTCTCAAGATAAATACATCTGCACACCTCTGCTTCTTTCAGATGGCATTCTCCCCCCCTTCCGGTCAAGAGGAGTGGACAATCGGGCATCAGTGCACCTCTCCCCTACCCTCCCCCCACCCCCACCTTCCCGTCGAGAGGATTGGACACTGGGCATCACTGTATTTCTATAGCACAATTCTGACACAATTCAGGCGAAATACATCAAGATTAAAATACATTGAGCATAGAATACACATTAGAAAAAGTGAAGAAAAAAATTAAGAAAATACAGGTTAAATAGGACACAGAAAAGTCTTCAGACTTTATTTAAAAGAGCAGAGAGTTGCTGCAGACCTCAAGTTTTCTGGGAGTTTGTTCCAGATATGTGGTGCATAAAAACTAAAAGCTGCTCCTCCTTGTTTAGTCCTAACTCTGGGGACTGTGAGCAGATCTGTCCCAGATGACCTAAGGGCTCTGGACGGCTCATAACGTATCAGCAGATCAGAAATGTATTTAGGCCTTAAACCATTTAGTACTTTATAAACCAACATCAGTCAATTTTGAAATCAATTCCTTGAATGACAGGAAGCCAGTGTAAAGACCTCAGAACTGGGGTGATGTGATCCACTTTTTTGCTCCTAGTGAGGACTCGAGCAGCAGTGTTCTGAATTAGCTGAAGCCGACTGATTGTTTTTTTTAGGAAGGCCTGCAAGGACACTGTTACAGTAGTCAAGTCTACTAAAAATAAACGCATGGACAAGTTTTTCTAAATTCTGCTGAGACATTAGCCCTTTAAATCGTGATGTGTTTTTAAGGTGGTAGTAGGCTGACTTAGTAATTGTGGTTTTTGAAATTCAAGTCTGAGTCTATGACTACACCAAGATTTCTGTCTTGGTGTGTGGTTCCTAACATAACAGCTGTGTGCTGACTTCTAATTGTTCATCCCTTGCACCATTACTTCAGTTTTTCCGTTGTTCAATTGAAGACAATTTTGGCACATCCAGTGATTGATTTGTTCAATGCACTTCCTCAGTGCTTATATCGGTCTCCTGGCGATATGTAAATGTATTCATTACTGAGAAGTAAGTAGTTATTTAGCTGTTGATAAACAGCTTTGTCAATGATTTTGCTTAAAAATGGTAAGTTAGATATGGGCCTATAATTGTTCATGAGTGATGTATCTATATTGTTCTTTTCTTAGAAGTGACTTGATGACTGTTGTTTTTAACAAGCAAGATTTCATACATCTACAAGTAAGTCCTTTAATTGCTATGCAAATATATAGAATAAATCCAAGTCATACAAATGCTTAAAATAATACATTAAATGGTATTGGTTTTAAAATGTATTTAATCAGTCCTTCAAAAGTCTTAAACATGCCAATACATTCGGATTGGGATTTTGTCAGACATTTTTTTTTTCTCGTGTTATTTATAAATCCCCAAATAATTTAAGCAGAAGCATCTATCAGTCAAAAAGGCATCTCACATTTACACCTTAGTCAGTTAGTTAGATCAGTATGGCATTTAATGTGGTTTTTGAAATTCAAGTCTGAGTCTATGACTACACCAAGATTTCTGTCTTGGTATGTGGTTTCTAACATAACAACTGTGCACTGGCTTTTAATTGTTCATCCCTTGCACCAAAGACCATTACTTCAGTTTTTTCATTGTTCAATTTAAGACAATTTTGGCACATCCAGTGATTGAAGTAGTTATTTAGCTGTTGATAAACAGCTTTTTCAATGATTTTGCTTAAAAATGGTAAGTTAGATATGGGTTAATGACTGTTGTTTTCAGAGCCTGTGGGAATACACCTGTGCGATATCGCCACTGCAGGCCACATGAATAAAAGAAAATATAATAATATACAAATATGTCAGTGTGTGTGTGCCTGTGTGTGTATCCAAACACATACACTGCAATTCACATACACACATACAGCTCAATGTAAATCCATGAAAACATCATGTTTTGATCCCACTGTTAGAAACAGTAAACATAAATCTTTAGAATGAGATTTACGGAAGCCAGATTGGAACTCATAAAGTATATTTTGTGAAGATACGTATTTGTCAATTTGTTCAAAAATGATCTTTCCGATGATCTTTGACAGACTACTCAGAATAGAGACAGGTCTATAGTTGCCAGGGTCCAGTTTACTCCCTTTCTTATAAAGCGGATGTCAACTCCTTCAGATTTCCTGTCTGACGGTGGTGACAGGCCAATGACGGAGTTGACATTCAATGTGAAGGCATCATATGTGGGTGGTTTTCAAGTTATTATAATCATTCTACTATAATATAACTACTATAATGCCAGTCAGTGCCACACACACCTGATTGCAATGAGTTGATGCAGTGTCACCTAACTACTCTCACGGAGCTGAAAGATTCCGTGTCCTCACAGAAAGCGAGAGACGGCAGTTAGTATGGATCACGATGAAGTAATGTGTTTATGTTGTTGTAAATAATGACTATTTCAGATGAATAATGGTCATCTGATGATGGTGAAACAAAGTAAACTTTGTTTTTGTACCGCTCATTCATTTAGGAGTAAACACTGCAGTCTAGTTCACTCCCGTGAAATTGTGTACACGTTGCTTGGCAACTCCCTCCTTCCCGCCCGTCTATCACTCTCCCTTTTAGCTTTTCTTCATTGCATTTTCTTTTTTTTCCTTTGATGGTTCAGACCCGTTATCAGTCATTATGACGACAAATAACTGTTTCAAACAAGGCTCCCGCTCCCCTTCCCTCACCTGGAGGGATAGGCTTCTTAAATCGCGTTGCTGCGCCACACTGAAATCTGCGACCAGAGCTTGCATGCGCAAACCGAAAATCGGACTGGGTGTGCGACCAGACCAAATGCAGGAATAAAAACTATATCAAAACGTCTTTCTTTGCACTGATGGTCTCGTTTGCTGTTAAAGGTAATTTATGACTATCATAGGAAACATGAGGCTGTTTTAAAGATATTTAAATGTTACTCGTAGTGGCTTTAACAATTGTGAACATTCCCCTATGTCACAGGCATTTAACTGATCATTATCATGACAGATCACATTCACATCCCAGATCAAAGTTAGTTATATAGGCCTAAATAATAATAACAGAAATACTTTTTCATACACAGGACAAAGACAACCAACTGTTAACCGCTGCCGAAAATGTGGATGGCCTTGGAAGGGACTCAAGCTGCCAGTAAGAGACAATCGCACCATGGCGTTGGTTCCACACCTTAAACAACAACACATTGTGCCAGAATTCTTACTTCCTGCCATGGACACCTCTCCATGACAGGGCCCAGGAGTTCCTATTCACTGTGGTCCAGAGGCAGTTCCCCCTTCGCCTGGCCTTTGCTGTCACAATCAGTGTTCTGCCCCTGGCATTGAAAGTGTATGTTGTTCTTAACGTGAGTGGCATATGTGTCTGTACCTTTAAAGAGGACCTATGATGCTTTTTGACTTTTATGACCTATAAACGTTGTTATGATGATTCATAGTCATGCTTAACCATACTAAATTATCAAATAATGACTTACATGCATTTCGACGTATTCCCTGCTGACCGTCTGGGGTGTCTGCGCAGACCACTAAACACAGTGGAGAAGTTACGTGTTCAAAGCGGTCTAGCCTTTCATAATTTGTGACGTTGCATAAAAATTTGTGACGTCACCACGCGGATGTTTCCATGTATGGTAATGCTGTCACTTCCCTGTTCGCGTCTGCCTCGCGCCCTTATAGGTCCATGCTCGCGCTTCCCGCCACTGAAAGTGTTCCGGAAGGAAGGTAACCAATCACAACGGAGTGGGGTTTGCAGGAGGGGGGGAGGGTAGCGGAGATGGCCGAAGCACAGGCGGAGGGAGCCGAAGCACACACACTCAAGTGTTGACAGGATGTGCTGGATCGCCAAAATAAGAGAAAGAGCTTCCCGAAAATCTACTTAGTTTTTTGTGATGTGATTCGTGTCAGGTTGCTCTATAGCAGTGTAAAACAAGAAATTAAGACCAGAAATGTAGCATAATAGGTCCTCTTTAAGAGGGAATGCTCTAAGGGAGGGGCTGCTAGTTAGGTGACCGGAAGTCACGAGCACGTTATTCACATAGAGAGAGCATGCAGGAACAACAGTTTGATCAGCTCTTCTATTAGGATTTAGTTCTTCATCTTCTTGTTTGTTAAAGCAACGTCTGTAAGTATTATCTTTATTTTCCATGTGTTGGATTATAGATTTACCGTTGTATGCTTACTGTTTAGCTTTATTAATACCTGCCTTATGTTTGTACTGTCTTTACAGTTTCACGAAATTACCATTAAACTACATGAGTAATCCTCAACACGCTGTGGAGTTTTTTGGGAAACGTTTAGCTGATTGGAGAGTTAGCTTGCTTGGCTAGCGAGCCCAATACAATCAGTAAAGGTGAGATACAATCCATCTTGCATATGCACATTTTCACATTGCACTTTCTTTTGATTGGTAAGTACCTGACCCTGTCTTCTGCAGGACAAGAGGACAAGAGAGTCGGTGTGTTCCTGCCCCACAGGACACGGCCAGCTGTAAACTGCCTTCAGCAGAGGCAAACCAGCAACAAGTGTGAGAGTGTTTGTGGGAGAAAATCAAGATGGTCAGACAAAACAAAATTGTTGTACAAAACTACTTCTACAAAACATAACAAACTTTGAAGTTGTGGAGATCATTTACAACTCCCTCATTGACCCTACCAATCCACCAAACTTCCCCTCTGCCACATAAAGTGCACACCACAAGTGATGACACACCTTAACATGTGTCTAAAAACATCTGTCATAATTCCTTGCCCACTCCTAAATGGGAAGGGAATTAAGCTCTCGACCGACTAGAAGTTGAGCGTGCGCTACGCTGATATTAAATATCAGGGCGACCGTGGCTCAGTTGGTAGAGCGGGTTGGCCAATGATCCGAGGGTTGGCGGTTAGATCCCCGCCCGGCAACATGTGTCATGGTTGTTGTGTCCTTGGGCAAGACACTTCACCCACCTTGCCTCGTGTCAATGTGTATGACTGCTGTATATTTGAGGTGGTGGTTGGAGGGGCCGTTGGCGCACAATGGCAGCCACGCTTCCATCAGTCTGTCCCAGTGCAGCTGTGGCTACTATCATAGTTTACCACCACCGGTATGACTGTGTGTGAATGAATGGAAGCTGGAACCCTGTAAAGTGCTTTGAGTCCTTAGGGAATAAAGCGCTTTATAAATCCAATCCATTATTATTAAATATAGAAATAGTGTTTAGTTTTTCTAATACTGTATTAATGGAAACTCTCACAATCTTCTTTTGTCATTGATGATTCGGTAACACTTTATAATAACTATCCGTTGTAACTCGTTAATAGATCATTAGTAAACTCTTAATTAATGATTATTAATGATTTGTTAAGTGTTTGTTAGCAGTTTGTTAAGGATTTATAACAATGGTAGATAGTTAATAGCTTAATAATTGAATCAGTTCATCAGGGAGGTAATCCAAGATTAACTGATCACGTCACGTTCAAGTCCATGGCATGCACAGTGTGTATTGAGTTTATTTAAAAATATTTGAAAATGGGGCTGCCCTCAGTTGCCCATGCACTGTGTATAGTCTATAGCCTATTTCAGCCTCGTCCCAGATGAACTGATTCAATTATTAAGCTATTAACTATCTACCATTGTTATAAATCCTTAACAAACTGCTAACAAACACTTAACAAATCATTAATAATCATTAATTAAGAGTTTACTAATGATCTATTAACGAGTTACAACGGATAGTTATTATAAAGTGTTACCGATGATTCTTAAAAAAGTACAGGATGATATACAAAATGAGGCGATTTGGTGTGAGTCTGTTAGAGCAAGTCTGATTGAAAGACTGTAATGTGAATCTTGAATTAACGCTCAACCAATAATATAAGCTGTTATAAAATCACTGTTATTGATTATTGATGGTTCAAATGACTACTCTGGGTTTTTGTCACCACCGTCAGATATGTCAAATCCATAAGTTATACTTATCAACTCCGTCAGATATGTGTCAACTCCGTCAGATTTATATTACTTTGATAATATTGCATAATGATATTTCATAGTTGTTGAGGAATGGTTGGTCATATGTGAAAATCTAACCAGTCACCTAACAGAGAATGTGTTTTGAAATTTGAAACACATCTTGATTGCTGTTAATTTTCAAGAGGAAAAAGTCTGCATCTTTCAAGAAGACCATGATTTTTATGCAGGACAATGCTCCATCACATGCATCGAAGTACTCAACTGCATGGCTAGCCAGTAAAGGCCTTAAGGATAAAAAAAATAATGACATGACCCCCTTCCTCACCTGACTTAAACCCTATTGAGAACCTGTGGGCCCTGTTTAAACGGGATATTTACAGTGAAGGAAATCAGTACACCTCTCGGAACAGTGTCTGGGAGGCTGTGGTTGCTGCTGCACAAAAAGTTGATCGTTAACAAATCAAGAAACTGACAGACTCCACGAATGGAAGGCTTGTGACAGTTATTGAAAAGAAGGGTGGCTATATTGGTCACTGATTTTTTTTCTGACATGTCGGAAATTTTTATTTGTAAATTTTTAGTTGTTTTATTATACTCACTTTAACAGATGAAAATAAACAAGTGAGATGGGAAAATTTTAGTTTTTTTATTTAGTTGCAGAATAATTCTGCATACTAATAGTTGCCTAATAATAGAAAAACATATATATATATTCTCGTAAGAAAGACAAAATCTCACTTTTACTTTCGTAAACATTCAGGTTTAGGTTCTTTAACATTTTGGATTGGCCGAGAGCACTGTAGTTGTTCAATAATGAAATTAATCCTCAAAAATACAACTTGCCTAAAAATTTTGCACACAGTGTAAATGTAATTTAATTTGCCTAAACATAGGGTGTGTATTTTTCAACATTGCACCCTGTTTTGTCCCACTTTTAAAAAATCACTGTGATGCTTTCTTCTCTTCAACATTTTTCTGGAAAGGAAAGCATCAGTTTGTTGTTTTTTTTCCAGTGGGGAGCAGAGAAAAAGTAGCCTGACCCACATCTAGAACGATAGAGGGTCTGACCACGATCAATAGACATTCCCAACTGAAGGGGCGGCACCTATGCATTTAAAATACCACTGCACGCAATTGGATAGAACTACGACCAATCAGAGCAATGAACAAGGTGAAGTATTAAGCCTGGTTAATTTAGCAAACAGCAGGGTTAACTGGTAAATTAAACGTTTGCCGTGGTCGGTCGTCAAAACAGAACATTATACTTTCTTGCTAATGAAAGATTTGAGTGCCGTCTTCCAAATTGTTAAGTGTGGAAGCCGTTTCAAAACTGAAACAACGTATCTGCAGCCACCTTTGTTTTTTATCATGACAGCTTATGCTGAGCACTGTCGTCATCTGGTTACGTCCGCCCCAGAGACCAATACATAGGGCTCTGGCCCTTCCATATCAGATAGCATGATTTGATTGGCAACCCTGAATTTTCAGACATAGTTAATGAGCTTCAATGGATCGTGCCCAGACCAACAGGCGCAGCAAATTTAATTTGCCAGTGGCAAGTCTGGATTTCAAGGCTAGAGGAAAAGCTCTTTTGGTGAAGAATACTTTTGTGAAAAGTGCCAGCGGAATAAATGTATAGCAGCTTATGCAATTTGCATAAGAGCTCTTTTTGGATAATTATAGCATTGTTTGAGTTACCCCGTTTCAGTTGACTGAAGTTCACACAGTAGCTGGATCTCAATCCAGAGACCAGGTCCTTGGAAGGACGCGGTCTACGCGGTCTATGAAGGCTATAGCCAGTGATGGCCTACCAGACGAAAAGAAAAAAAAGTACAAGAAAAAAAGAAAGGAAGATAAAAGTTAAGAAGATGGAGCAACACGTTGCTGTTTTGTTATTTTTTATCTTATTTTATGCCATCTCTGAAAAAAACGCAATGAATCTTGGGATATGTTGGATATGGATATGTTTATCCATATGTTGCAGCCTTCAAAACCGTGAAACGAAGGCTGCATTTCTCGGCCGCATATGAAGGAGCCTTGCAAATCGTTGCAAATGGAACACGCCTTTGCGCGCCGCTATGACGCAATCGGTCTTCAAATGCAGCCTTTGTAGGCCGCAACCCCTGAATCGAGATCCAGCTAGTGATGTTGCCCATGTCCTTTGTGTGTGACCTTATGTACCTCAGAGTTTCATGTTGAACTACAGATAATGGGCCTCATTTATCAACCGTGCATAGAACAGAAAAGTGGGTGTACGCACATTTCCACGCAAACCTCGGCATTTATCAATATGGAAGTGAGCGTAGGATACGCTCAAATCCCACGCCAGCTCTCGCATCGTGTACGCAAGTTTGTAAACAGGATGGACTCACAGTGCAGGCTGTGCCGGGTTAGCCGATGACTTTGTTGGACAATTATTAGAAGATAATACAAATGCAGTGTTTGCTCAGACCGAAATAAAGATATTAATCTCTTAAAAATTTGCAGCTTATGGTGTGCAACTGAGTAGGAGAGCTGATTCAATAGTGCGCACACCGGCCTCTTAGGAGTGGTGCATGGGACTGCGTAAGGGCAGTTATCTCCGACTTGGAGCAGCTGGGGGAACACTGAGGCACGGGGGCTGCATTCATTCAAAATGTTAGCCTAAGTATTAAATATGTAGTAGGCCTACACTGCTCTTTATGATAAAAAATACACGGCACAACATTCAGCTTAACATTTTATTAATTTGACGCACTTTTGAGATGTTAGTTCCTCTTTTAATGTGTCATTGATCGCTTAAGCGAGCGATTTATTTCCACCATTAACCGGCACGTTTCGGCTTGTTTTTCTGATCTGCTGGTGGAGCAGGACGGTGGGCGCTCTCACAGCTGATCGTTGCCGGGTCGGCTTGTGCAGCTGACGGCCGAGCTGACCACTCGCGCCAAGCGCATGCTGTCACAGTAAAACGCAAAATGTGTTATTTTTAGTTTTTAAAACCCTTTTGAGTAGTGCTATCTAAAAGGGCCAATACATTCTAATCATTCAAATCTCTGCAGACGTGTATTTCTTTCATGGGGACCATTATCGGACAGTTGGTGCGTCTTTTCCTCCTCAACCACTTAGGCTATATTATGCCCGCACCTCTAGATGGTTGCATTTCAGAGCAGCAACACACTTTTTTAGTGGCGATTTTTGAGTCAGACCACTTTTTCTTCATCTATGTAAAGAAATGGCGACATATATGTATTATAGCATTTGAGCGATAGCCTACTGATGTTAACCTCACATGCAAAATCCTCAACTGGAGATCGTTTGTTGTCAACACCAACACTGTTGATCGCCGCAGTTATTTCCTTCCTAACTGATGCCTTCTGTCGTTCGTTGATGCCGCTTGTAATGCTCCGAAATGAAATTTTTTTTCTACTTTCGCTGTTATTCTGTCAATTTCTACTCCCAAGAAGTTCCTCTTCTTTGCCGTAATGCGCATATCCATGTCGTAAAACCTATAGGCGAGGCCTCTGAACTGAGAAAATATAGGGGCGTGATATTCAAATAACGATTGTTTTAAGCCGCCACATTTATCAATAATGGCCTGGCGTACGCCGAGATTGGCGAGATACGACTGTTTGATAAATCCCACGCGATACCTGGCGTAGGGAGGTATTTGCGCCAGAATCTGCACCAGTTTCCACGCAAGTTTGATAAATGAGGCCCAATGTGTGAACATGTCACATTCAGGTACTTTAATCACTGCACCACCCAGGTGCCATGCACATTTTATCCCACTAAATCCATGTGAGGAGTCGTGCCAAATTGCTGGAGGCACCAACAGATACTCGCTGACACAATTAAAGCATTTCAATTTTACCACCAAGCGACACATCTCACAAAGAACCATGAGTCATAAATAGACAGACACACCTGCTGGTAACACCACACCCTGCCTGTTTGTTTTGTTTGGATTAGAAATAATAGAAGGATTTCTTTTCTGCTTAGTTCCATTGAATCATCTCATTTAACAGCTTCAATCCTAATATATGGTTAAATTGCACCTTGGAAACATTACATTTTGGGGCAGTTTTAGAGATTTCAATGTCTTGAAACCTTTTCATGATGAACACTTTCACAAACGGATCAAATCAGAGAGCCTATTGACAGCAATGAGAAACTATGAAGGCATCCAGACAAACGAGACATAAGCCTGCTTAAGTATGTGGTTGATGACTCATTCGTCCACCGATTGGTCCATATGATACTGTGGTGGAAATGAATGTCCTTGCAGATAACTGAACAAATAAAGTTCATACGACAATAAGAGACTTTTGTATTTTTAATAAAGTTGAAAAAGTAAAGAGTGTAACAGAACAGAGTTTAACAATGTCAATCTATTTCAGCTGAAAGGGCCGATCTCGTACAAAAGTGTACTTTGAAAGTCTGACCAAGAAGTACAGGCACAGTAGTTTAAAGATCTCCTATTATACTACTTTTCTGGTCTTAATTTCTTGTTAAAAACTGCTATAGAGCAATCTGACACGAATCACATCACAAAAAACTATGTAGATTTTCGGGAAACTCTTCCTCTCATCTGAGTGCGCACAGCAGTCTCTGTCCACACTCGGCTTTGTGCTTTCTCAGACAAAAATATAATTTACCAAGGACACTCGAGTGTTTCATCTTAGATCAAAACTTGGAAAAATAGCAGATTACCTTTTGTATACAGCTGGATATCACATGTCGGTAACACTTAGCAATAAGGGTACATTAATTAACTCTTAGTTAATGCTTATTTAATGATATCAATGGTTAGTAAATGCTTATTAAGCATTAAGTAACTGTTAATGCTTAGTTAGTAGTGGTTAGTTAATGCTTGGTAAAGCATTAACTAATTTTGGTTAACTAATGTTTTGTTAAGCATTAACTAAGCAAAACGCTTAGTTAATGATTACTTTATGTGTATTAAGCATTAACTAAGCAGTGGCTAGTTATTGCTTAGTTGATGCTTACAAGTATTACCTCAGCATTAACTAACAGTTAATTAATGTACCCTTATTGTAAGGTGTTACCCACATGATACATTTCTTTACAGTTTTATACAGATCGAACACAATCGGCTAGATAAAAATGTATTCACATTTCTGGTCATGAAGCATAGAACACTGTGTAACACTTTGGTTTTAGGAGTCCTGCAGAAGACAGACCATATCACAAACCAGTAGGATGGAACATGATGCTCCTGCAGTACTGCTCACACACTACAAAACACAAGAATAAACATACCAGGATGTCTTTGTGCCGAGAGACCGTACGTTTGAAATCAATATCAAAATGAGCTCAATTGGAGCTCTTACAGTGTTGGGAACAACCTTCACTGTTTCTCTAGAGGTGAATAAGGCTGTGGAGGCTTGCAGGGTGTTAACATGGCATGTGAAATAACAAATCCTGAGGTTAATTACATTCACAAGGTGCGTCTTACGAAGGCCTGTAACAGCAAACTGAAATGTTGAGAAGTATGACAATAAAAAAGGCCTATTGTGTCATTAGGTTCATAGAATGGTATGACAATGGTGGTGCAGTATATAGTACCTTCAATTTCTTCTAAATAGTGCTGATGAGGAAAATACATCCAAAATATTGAGGCGTAGTAACTGAATAAAAGGAAGTGATGAAATAAAATCAAATTGGTAAAGGGAATATTTCTTCAAATGCAAATCAATTGGAGGATTGAGCAGTGGCGTGGCGTGGCGTGGGTATTTTTTTTGAGGAAGCCAAGTGAGACAACACCTTTAAACTACATGTGTATTGGAAGGTGGGGGACAGAAAAGAGTAGGCTACGTCGCAGCTTGTATTTAATGTAGGCCTAACTACAAGAGCTATTATAGCGCCTGGTCACTTTACCAGGACTTACACACGCCTGAAATCTGTCCGACACCGCTCGTTCGCTCTCTCTCTCTCTCTCTCTCTCTCTCTCTCTCACTCACTCACTCACTCACTCACTCACTCTCTCACTCACACACTTCCTTATCGTCTTATTAAATTATACATTTTATTATAAATTCACCCCCCACCCCGACCGGAATGCACAACTAGCCGCTTAATGCCCAATGCAGATTCGAATTAATTCACAATATAATTAGGGGACGTTTTATAGGCTATTTTAAGTTTCACGTTCACATGAGACACGACTCACTATCAGTTGTAGGTGCTTGACATACACACAAACTTTCTACACATCCTTTTCGTTTAAGAACTAGGCCAAATGTTCATTATAACACTATACTTAAGACAACCCAGAACAACTTCAGTGGATATACAGTAGGCCTACCAATGCAACTTAATCCAGGCAATCAAGGCACAATTAGCAATAAAATAACACTAAACATAACACACATAGCTCACTATTTGTAGAGGAAGGCCATTAGCTGAAGTTTGCCGCTACCAGCTAGCCACTCGGTGCGGACATAGTTCTCCTCACGGAAAGTGCGATAAACTTTCTTTCTCTCCACACGCATTGGCCTGCCGTCAGATTGATTTTTAATGGCTTCTCAATTGGCAGTTTGGTAAAATTATTTGTTACTAAATACTCAAAATCTCCACCCTCCATAACTGTTCTTGCTAATATGATAACAATGCAAACATGCTAATCTCCCGCTATTGTTATTGTTGTTAAATTTCAGTGACGTTGATAATGATGCTTTGATTTGATTGGTGTGAAGCCAAAGGCCGAGTGGCTTCCCTTGGCACCCTCATGACACCCTCCTGACCAATCACAGGAGGACAGTGTCAAGACAACAGCCTCACCTGATTGGTCAATCCTTCTTTCTTTTTTTCACTAAGGGATGCCAGCTTGGGCTGGCTTCCTCGGGACCTACAGTGTGCAGTGTCGTGTTTCGCCGCGTCTTCAGTATGTAACTTTAAAGGGGCGCTGTTTCGCGCATTGTGAAATGCTCAATGAGAGGAGAAAAATGGGGAAGAAATAGGAGCACAGCACCAAATAATTACCGAAACTGTTAATATAAATGTTTTTATTGGATTACAACTACAGCCTAAAAAACAGGGAAGCCTGGCTTCCCTTGGCCTCCGGGAGAAAACGCCACTGGGATTGAGTATAAATTACTTAATTTATTGATCTAGTTATCTAGTGATGGGCGGAGCATAGGGGCTCTGACAATGTTTGTTAAATAACTTAATATCATGTGCATTTAATGAAAGATATTATGCAAAAGACGGTAAAATGATGTGTAAATACAGCGTGATTAGTGCGGATGGGGTTCACACCAGAGATGATCCGCTCCAGAGTTCACTTACAAACAGCCCAGACCACCTCTTTGTGTGGGGCAGAGTCCGGTTCTTTAGTGCTCACCAGAGTCTGGGACTGCGTTCAGACCAACCCAAATGAACCACACCAAGGGCTTAAACGCTCCAGGGTTTCGTTTCAAACACTATACAAAGCTGGTGTAAACACGCCCAAGCTAGTATTAAACATCTTTCTCCTTCTCATTAGTAAAAAAATATCAAGGTCAAGGTAACCATAATGTAATTGTTATCATATACAGTTATATTTAACAAGACATGAACTATTTGAATAGGTAGACCAATTTTAACATGCCCAAATGCGGCTGTGTTGAATTGTCAAATTTGTAGCATATGGATAGTTTCTTCAGTGAATATTTTCTAGTCATATACAGGAACACTTTTAAAATATTACATGAATTATTGTTTAATCCAAATCACTGTCAAAAGTAAAGATGGAAAGAAAAATAATATTATAATGTCTTTTTAATGCTTGGGAAATAAATGTGAGTTATGTTTGACCCATGTTGTGGTCATTAAAAGGGTAGTGAAGTTTAATTAACTTCAATCAAAAAGAAAAATTAAACAAGAAAACCAATTAGATGAAATACTGGATAATAAAATGTATCTATTGCAAAGATAGGCAAAATAGAAACTCAGTCGTCACTTTTGACTCATGTTGAGCATCACATGGTTGATGACAGCATTCTTTCAGTAGGCCACTGAAAGTTAAATGTTAGAGTGTAGCAGTTGGCCATTGCTGCCACACCCTCACACACACCCTGTCCTGAGGTGTTTCGGTGGTGGAGCACTTGTCTCCTTTCATAAGCCTCCTCCTCCTCTCCATCAGCTCACAGTCACACAGGAACTCTACTCAGTGTCATTGGAACTCTATCTATTCACCTGAGACGGACACAGGGACTTTAGTCCAATCATGATTCGGGTCTCTTCGCCCCTGTTTGTGTTGTTACTGGTTGTGGTGAGTACAGAAGAAGGTCTCTTTCTCTTTTAACTGTTAACTGTTTACTACTGTAACAGAATAGCCTAAATAGTTTTTTTTAAAGCTGTCCAGGTACTTGTCAAGGCTGCTTGATAGTCTGTTCAGTTTCTAAGGGAGTGTCTTTCTGTTTTGGTCATAGTGTTGACAGTTGTGGTGGATGTATTTACTGTGACTGATCTCACTTCAGGCCCAACTAGGGCAGGCTGCTTGTTATCTTATTCAACCACCATATTGGCCTATAATCTAGGCTAATACATTTTCAGACAATTCCTATTACATTCTCTTCTCTACAAGATATCGCTCAGATGAACGATGAAGACATAGAGCTCCTGTTAGGAGTTACATTACATGCTCAGCAGTTTTTTCAGGGTGAGTCAGACTAAGTTCTTTCTCATTAAAAGATGTGAAGCCTCTCCCTTCTCTTTTTCTCATCATAGCTCTCTGTTATCCTGACATGCCTAAGCATTGGCTTCATGAGGCTCAGTTCTAGGAGTGGTAGGGTGTGTCCTCTGAAGACAAGCAGCTACATGCTGCCTCACAGGTTTTTTACATAAAGGCCTCACAGTACCTAATTATAAACATGAGTGGGAAACAACATTCATGTCAGCCTCCTAGTTGCAGCAAACTAAAATAAGTTTCTAGCAGTTTCTTATGATAGCATTAACCTGGCAGAGGAATTGATAAAATGCTTTTTCTAATTTATTATGTATGAAAAATACAAAAATGAGGCAATACGTTTACTAATAATAATATTAAATGGAGATCTAAATGGTTACCTATTTAAATAGAAGAACTACAGAAAGGGTGAAAAGACAAAACGTATATATTTTCTTTTAAAGGAAAAATACTAAATACATACTTTCACGATAGCAGAGATATCGCAACTGTAGTGAGAATTATGAGGGGCCGAGCAGTGAAGCTGAGAGGGTCATGTTGATCTTGCCAGTTGATTATTTTTCCATAGAAATCCATGTGTGAAAACTCACCAAACTATGCACAGAAATCCAGTCCTATGCCAAACTTAATCTGTCCGATTTGTATGCCAATAAATCCATAACTCAATTTTTTTCAAAAATGGCAAAACATTTTAAACCTCATATTCTCATTTTAAGGCTAAGAGTAGGTCCTAACGTGCTGATTTAGGAGTAACTCTCAAAAATAAGGGGCGTTTCACTCCTAATTTCAGGACTCCTAACTTTTTAAGATAAGTGTAATTCACAAAGCATTTTAGCGCTAAAACCTCGAGAGGACTCCTAAATCACTAAGAGTAAATTACAGACAATCTTTTGATGGTGTTTTGGAGAGATTTAATCCTAGTGAGCTTTATAAAAGGTACCTTAATAGCTGTGAGGGTTTAATGATCTTAGTAAAGCTATATTTAGAAAGTATATAGACACATTTATATTTATTACATTTATATAAAAAAATACTTCCTCTTCCTGCAGTTGCTTTGGGTTTATGATGCGCTGAAAGTTACTGTTGGTGTCACGTTTGGGTTTAATTTGTTACTAGAGTAGGCCTATATGTGGCGCTTCGCAGCATCTCCTCCGTTCCACAGGTCCACTACTGTATAGTTGCCCGTCTCGCCTTTTTCCTTCCGCATGCACTTTACGATTTCACCGGCTGTTGTTTCTAAATTGTGAATTTCCTGGTTTGTCGCTGTCTGACTATTGCTGCATAGTCCACCGTAGAGAGAAATACAGTGAGAGTGCATGGCGTGCAGCTGTTCAAATCATTGTAAAATTTAAAATGAATAGACCAATGTGGCGCTTTTGTAGGTTAATTCTGAACGAAGGTGTGGGAAACCCTGCAGTGTCTTGGTTTCATGTTAAATCAGTGGCACATTAATTGTATATAAAAACTATTTACTTTAATACAGCGACACGATATGGATATCTCCCACAGTGTTTCTATCATAAATTCAGCTCTCATTCCCTCTCTCAGCCAATCACTGTGGGCATAGAAGGTATGAATATGACATCATCCATAGCAACAGGGTCAACACCGCCCTCTACTCTTAGCTTAGGAGTCCCTCCCATTCCTTAGTAAAAGTTGGTCTTAGCTTTGTGAATAGGTTTTAAGAAATCACTCTTTTAGTGCTCCTTAGGAGTACTCTTAGCGCTAAGATAAAATGTTTTGTGAATACGGCCCCAGATGTTCATGGGAAAAAATGACTTTATATTTTAGTGTGCAAAAAAAAGCCTTTATTTTATTTTATTTGATCTGCATCTAAGCCTTTAAGATCAATGGAAAATATAGCATCTTGCCAGTTGTTTAAATTCTGCGTTTTCATGCAGTCCTGCCCATTGTCTACTCAATGTTGTGAAGCCAGTTGTGTCATAGTGATCATAATATAGCTCCGCGAAGAATGCCTGTGTTACGAGAATTGTGTGTGTGTGTGTGTGTGTGTGTGTGTGTGTGTGTGTGTGTGTGTGTGTGTGTGTGTGTGTGTGTGTGTGTGTGTGGGTGGGTGGTTGAGCGAAAAGAGCGAGCGGAGTGACAGAGAGAGTATCCTGTAGGCCTATAGCGTATGGGTGCTGCTGTGAGGAAAGGTGTAACATTATGCTTTTTTAATGAGTGTTGTGAGTAGGCTATGAAAGACACAGGCTACTTTAAAACATTTAGGCCTATTTCACGTAGGCCTATAGCCTATCAGTCTGGCGGCAGGTAGGCTTAGTAGACAGCGCCTGGTTCTGAAATAGCCAGCATGTGGGCTGTAAAAATAGATAAAAACGCCGCAGTAGACCTACTATGGCTTATAGTAGGTCTACTGCTAGAACAGGACTAGTCGGTTAAACGTGCCTCGCTGGTCGGCACCAGAAATTGTCGGTTATAATGTAGGCTATTGCCCATCACTTGGACTTGAACATTAGGCTACGTGTGTGAGAATGAACGTGTGTGTAGGCCTGTAGGTGTGGGCTAATAAAAGAGGGAGAGAGATAAAAAGGTGAGAGCACAAAGCAAAAAAGGTTTTCTTGGCCGCTAAAGGCCCGCTGTGTTTACTCTTGTTCGTCGGCCGTTTTTTTCTTTTTCTTTTCCTTTTTCCTCCCGTCAGTTACGCATGGCGATGGAGACAAACCCAAAACAACACACAGCTGGACTCGGCGCACACTTATGTTGATGTTGTAATGAACTGCCCCCAGTAACTTCATTAAATGTGAAGTTGGTATTTTATTTTCTTATGGTGTAAATTATGTGCTACGAAAATAACTATTATGATGTTGGTCTTTTATGAGTTCTTTATTATCTTAATGGGGGAGGGGAGGAGGTATTTTGTTTTAACCGAGTTAAATCTTCCTCTCTTCTCTTCTCCTCTTCTCTCTTATGTTTTACCTCTCGTTCGTATTTGTGTAGAGTCGGTAAACTCCGGCGGTGGCCTGTTGCTTTAAATCTTGCCGCCGTAAAGGATTATGGGATACCACTATAATCCCTGTAATCACATTGTTTATCTATTTAAACAATTGTATCTCATGCTGCTCTATTGGATATGCCCTCTTGTGTTACACCGTCTCTCTGACAATTAAGGGTTAATTGTGACGTGAGAACATTTGCTGTTGTATCACTCTACAGTGTGTTGCTGTGGTGAAGGCCAACTGGATTCCCCCAAGGAAGCCACTGACTGAAAATGTAGACTACACTCGAGATGAATCTGTTGCTAAGGTGAGTCACTGCTCTTTGTCTTCAGTGCTCTTGAATGCCAATCACTAACTTTGTCTTTGAATCACAGCTGACTCCGCAGCCAGAAAAAAAAGTGTTTTACCTGATGCCCATAAAGGAAAAAGTAGTTCTATGTTATCCCTCAGCAGATAGAGTTGGTACGTAATGTTATCATCACTCCTATGGCATTGACACATTGATCGATTTTTAAAACTGATTGGACGTTAAATTGGAGAAATATTTCGTAATTGTAACAGCACATTTGAGGCATAGCATTTTGTTTTCCAGTCTATTTTATATATTGGGACACACATAAAGACACCTAAGGTATGAACTATCTAAAAAATACAGAATAAAAAAAGCTATCAAGACTTTCTAAATTCCATCATTTAAAAGGACTGTTTGCATAAATAATGCTTCATTTCAAGAATTGAAGGTTTGTAAGGGGTTACACCTTGTATTAGAGATGGGTATCTTTTACATACTCGCAGACTTTTATGATTTTCAAACTGGATGCAACAGTATATCCAGGTAGAAATGAATGATGTTCTGCAATTTTGGGATAGGGTTATCTTTATATATATTGGACATAACGTGAAACAATTTAGAAAAGGATCAGACTATGGTAACAAACAATTCTTTAAAATTGGCATGAACAAGCCATGTAAGTAAGGTATGTAAGGTTTTTTATCAAAACTCTACTTTCTACACTGTATGTCGAAATTGCCTAAGATTTCAACCCTTTTTTTCAAGAGCTCCACTATCTGTTTGTTGAATGCATGTCAAGGTCTGGCTATTGAGCACACCACTCCTGTTCCAAAATATGTTAATATGTCTCTGAATTGATGAAACGCTTACATGAGAATGCATCGACCATAATAACTTTGATTTAAATGACTGCCAATCATAGCCAATGGTCAAGACATCACCCCTATGTACACAGTATGCTTAGTTTTGCATATACTGTACATCCCAAACACATGCAACTTGCTGTTCTTGTTTTGTTTCTGTTGCAAATGGTATGTATTGTTCTGTGCGCTGAAACCACTGTGACTTAGCCACTTCTTCTCTGTGTTTCAGATTCATTCAGATAATGACGATGGCAAAGGGAATATTGTCTATTCTCTAGAAGGAGTTGGTGCAACCAAGGATCCCTTCAATGTGTTCGTTGTCAACCCTAGCAGTGGACTAATTCGTGTGACCAAAGTGCTTGACAGGGAGTTCATCCATATGTACAATGTGAGTGATAAATGTTCTGTTCTATTCTCTTGGTCTTTATGCTTTTTATTTTCACATTTGATATTGATGCATTGGGCAGTGATGTGCTACACATAATACTAGGGCTGCAACTAACGATTATTTCAATAATCGATTAATCGGTTGATTATTTTTTCGATAAATTGATGAATCGGATAAAAAAAAATAAACATTTGTAAATGCTGCATCTTTATTCAAAAACTGAACATTACTTCAAATTCACAGTGCAGACTGAAGTGTCAAAACACCAGGTTATTGCTCCAACGTCCCGGAACTATTAAAAGTAATATTAAATGATAAAAAAATAATAATAAACTTAACTGGGATAACACAAAAAAAATACAATGTATGATAAACATTTATACAGTATATAAGGGATGTCTATGGTAAACCAGTCAACCGATAATATTTTTAACCGGTAAATACTAACGGTTGAAAAAATTAAATCATCTTAATTTCTCTCAGATGACAGGAGATGGTTAATTTGTATTGGTATTGATACCATTTTCAAGACTCCTTAACGATCCAAGTCTTTATTGATATCACAATTGATAATTTTCTATTATTTTGTTGAAATAGAACTTGTATTATTGCTTTAATTGCTGATATGATCATAGCTCAAGATAGGACATTAAACAGGTCATAATTCCATCTTTACTATCTATTTTATATTGCTGGGAAAACAAGTTTCGCCAAAATCTCAAATTTCTTTTTTTTTGTGTTGCATTTGAACACATCAATCATATTACTGAGCCGGCCTGAACACATCACAGTTGACATGTTTGCTACTTTTTTTAAGCTAACTAGCTCTATATCCTTCCGATTTTAACATGGATTTAAAAACTGGATTACTATTTTTAACTGACGGGACACCGTTCGGTTGTGTGATTACTGCCGCTACTTTGTTGACTATTGATGCGCCGATGCCGACTCTCCGAGCCCGTCTGCCTATGGGGCTATTATTGTAGCTAAACGTTTGCAAATGTGTATTTGTGTATTTGCGATTTGTATTTGCGTTTGCAAATGCGTATTTGTGTATTTGCGATTTGTATTTGCGTTTGCAAATGCGTATTTGTGTATTTGCGATTTGTATTTGCGTTTGCAAATGCGTATTTGTGTATTTGCGATTTGCAATTTGTATTTGCGATTTGCGATTTGTATTTGTATTTGCGATTTGCGATTTGTATTTGCGATTTCTATTTGTATTTGCAAATGCGTATTTGCGATTTGTATTTGCGATTTGCAATTTGTATTTGCGATTTGTATTTGTATTTGCGATTTGTATTTGCGATTTGTATTTGCGATTTGTGTATCTGCAAATGGTTTTGTGCATGCACACAAAGATTTGTGTGTGTACATGGTTCTGTGTGTAGACACATCTGTAAATTATATTAATTGTGGTTCTAAAAGCTCAAATAGACTAAGTCTTTTTACAAATCTCTTTTTACAAAGCCATGGAAGAACTGTAGCAAAAGTCACGTGGTGTAGCAAAAGTCACGTGTGAAAAGACAGACACGTTGATTGGTCAATGTGTTACAGTGGCAGGACTCTTATTTTGAAAATCCCTAAACCGGATGTAAACAGAGCTTTGGCTATGAACCCATGTGGGCTATGCATGGAGGTGTCGTGGAGACAGAAGGCTAACGGACACCGCAGTTGACAAAGCACTTCAACTTAAAGTAGTTTAAAAGTAAGTATTGATTAACAATTTTGCTTTTTTTTCTTTTCAAGAATCATTCGTTCCTTTGTAAATCTCAGTGATATCGGATACGTTTGCAAAAAGGAATCCCCTTGTGAATGCGTGCCGTGGAAGGACCATATTAGCTTGATGTGAAACATATCGTCACAATAATTATTTTAATAACGCGAGTGAGAGTTTCAACACCGGCAATCGCTTCATCTTCGTCAGTTTTGTCCATCCAGTTGTAAGCCTTGGGTAGCTTCTCTTTTAAATATGTGAACAACAAGACCGCACAACGAGCTCCGACACCAACACACACACACACACACACACACACACACACACACACACACACACACACACAATTACTTTTATTGTTCGCAACCACAGATTCTTGGAAGAAGGCAAGGTTTGTAGATGACAGGTTGTTATTCGCAGCCCCAAGGTACATTATCTGTATCTGTATCCGATATCACTGAGATTTACAAAGGAACGAATGATTCTTGAAAAGAAAAAAAAGGAAAATTGTTAATCAATACTTACTTTTAAACTACTTGAAGTTGAAGTGCTTTGTCAACTGCGGTGTCCGTTAGCCTTCTGTCTCCACGACACCTCCATGCATAGCCCACATGGGTTCATAGCCAAAGCTCTGTTTACATCCGGTTTAGGGATTTTCAAAATAAGAGTCCTGCCACTGTAACACATTGACCAATCAACGTGTCTGTCTTTTCACACGTGACTTTTGCTACACCACGTGACTTTTGCTACAGTTCTTCCATGGCTTTGTAAAAAGAGATTTGTAAAAAGACTTAGTCTATTTGAGCTTTTAGAACCACAATTAATATAATTTACAGATGTGTCTACACACAGAACCATGTACACACACAAATCTTTGTGTGCATGCACAAAACCATTTGCAGATACACAAATCGCAAATACAAATCGCAAATACAAATCGCAAATCGCAAATACAAATACAAATCGCAAATCGCAAATACAAATTGCAAATCGCAAATACAAATCGCAAATACGCATTTGCAAATACAAATACAAATCGCAAATACAAATCGCAAATCACAAATACAAATACAAATCGCAAATCGCAAATACAAATTGCAAATCGCAAATACACAAATACGCATTTGCAAACGCAAATACAAATCGCAAATACACAAATACGCATTTGCAAACGCAAATACAAATCGCAAATACACAAATACACATTTGCAAACGTTTAGCTACAATAATAGCCCCATAAATTCGTTGCCAACGCTTTTAGTAATCGATTTTATGGATTCGTTGTTGCAGTCCTATAATATACACAAACTGTATATGTTTATAAATGTATTTACTAAGAGTGATGATACAAACATTTGTATGTTCTGTTCCAGCTGTCAGGTGTTGCTAGATACAAGGATGGCAGTCATGCAGAGGAAAAAATTCCAATACAATTCAAGGTTAAAGATCAGAACGACAACGCTCCAGTGTTTGGAGTCATCAAGCCCGGGGAGGTGTATGAGCTCAGTGGTGTAGGTTAGTGTTTCTGCTCTAGTGTACATCTCTGACCAATGTCTATCCTGTTTGTGATGGCACAGAAACTTTGGAAACTTTAATAAATAATAAAAAAAGGACAAATAAGGCAAAACCTTTAAATTTGTATCCGCAAGCTTTTCTTTTTCTTTTTGTTACATATCTTATGCTTACATTCAGTGTTACCAAAAACATGGTATCCTTGAGCTCTAACAAACATGTTGAGTGAATTGTATTCTTCCTTAAACATTTGCAAAGCAGGTTATGGTTATTAGGATTGTTATTACCTCACCTGCAGACAATTTTGTATTTAGTTTCCTTTGTCCCATGCAGCATGTTACCAGCTACACAGTTGCAAATGTTCCATTGATTCTGAATCATGTTTGAAAATGCTGATGCCATCAGCTAGTAGATCACAACCTCTGTTCTGTGATGCCATTTTGTGATTTATCAATGCAGACTAAGGCAATGACAAAACACATTTGTCAGACCACAAGGATACACGTAATGTGTTTAGGTAAAGATACTGGCTGTAAAGAAATGTTTAAAGGAATAGTTGAACAATTTGAATTTTTATTTTTTTGCCTTACTCTCCGGCTCAAGAAAAGGCGCCAGAAACCGTTCCTGTAACTGTGTGTGCATTTTTGATATAGAAGTGGGCAAAGGTTGCAAGGGAAGCAAGTCAACCAAGTCAACAGATAAACTTTACAAAATGATTAAACAGTCCTATGTGCTTGTTGGTGCTTGTTTAATTACCACATTGCCTATTTTTATATAAAAAATTCACACAGTTACAGGAACGGTTTCTGTCACCTTTTCCTATGTGCTTGTTGGTGCTTGTTTAATTACCACATTGCCTATTTTTATATAAAAAATTCACACAGTTACAGGAACGGTTTCTGTCACCTTTTCTTGAGCCAACCGGTGAGACAAAAAGCTTAACATTTGAAATGTTGAACTATTCCTTTAACAAACAAAACTGTACAGGGCACATTTGAGTTTGACGATGTTATTTAATGCTGTTGTTTATAGGGACTTCAGTTATGAAAATAACTGCAACTGATGCTGACGAAGCAGGCAATGAAAACTCTCAAATCGTCTACACCATCGTAGATCAGAATCCACCCCTTGACATGTTCTCCATTAGCAATGATGGGACCATCACTGTCAAAAATTCTGCCCTTGACAGAGAGGTACAGTATGAGGTTCACTAACACATTCACAGGGATCTTGTCGATTCCAGAAGACTGAAAACTTTGGAAACACTTTACAATTAGGGTACATTTAACTGTTAGTTAATGCATTAACAGTTCACATTAAAGGTACTTTAAGGACATTTTTAATATTTATGAAACAGTCAAATTTTTCCTCTGATGATCATAAATTACATGTCACAGCAAACAATATCATCAGTGCAAAGGATGTTGCTTTATTTTTATGTTTTAAATTGGGAAGTACATGTTCCAAAACGACCAATTACCTCTGTATTTAACCCATTATGACTATGGCAATCTAGGATACATGTCCTTAATGCCTGAGGGTTTTCTGAAAAAATAGTATGAATTGTCAAGTCTACCAAAACCTTAATATCTAAGCCTGTGTAGCACATAGAAACATGAAATAAAATACATTTAAAAGTTAAGGTTCACAGGTTTTATTTAAACATGCTCCCTTAGCGCTTACAAACCAACACATTTTTCTAAAAATCGTCAAAATTAGATGGGGGAGAGAAAATAATAATAAATAATATAAAATATTTAAAAATAATGTGCTAAATGAGGTTATAATCCTGCTTCCTTTTAGCATGGATAGTAGTGACTGAGTGTGCAGTGGAGGGATAAAGATAGACAGATATAGGAAGGAGGAGATAGCTTTATTTTATAGCTTTCACTGGCATAATAAATCCAACTTCCCAGTACAACTGGAATGCTGACTGACTCCTGCTGTTGGGAGCCGATCAGCTGGTCCAAACGGCTGTATACCACAGAGATGAAAACGAAACTGAAACTTAACTATCGCCTGGCTGGGCTGAATTTGAGTTGGAGCAGCAAAATATAGCCTAAATTCATAAATATTGTTAATAAATAGATGCAATGTGTTGAGTGATTTTCTTTAGTAGCCTAGATTCTGCGCTCCGAACGCCACAGACTGTTCTGTAATACACTATCGCCGTCACAGCCGGCGTATTTTTTTTATTATTTTTTTATTATTATTTATTATTTTTTATTTATTATTTTTTTACGTGATTTTTGGCAAACCACACAACTTTTGGGTGGTCTTAAAAAATCAACAACACCCACCTCATGTGTATTTGATCCAATGACGGTACATTCTATGCTGCGCACTCCATGAAAATTAGAAAAAGTAACAATGCTGCGCAATGCAGCATCAGGCAGGAGATACAATGTGGCGTCGCGCAGCAGCCGTCATCAATGGGTTAAAAAGAAATCAAGCAAGTAGGCTAATATAACCATAATGAATTATAGGCTATCGCATCACAGTAGGCCTATTGTCCACAATAATCGCACAACAGCCCCCCTTCCAAAAAGGAACTTTAAAAAGTTGAATTTGCACTTTGATGTGCATACACATGTGAAGTGTATGGTCCATTATTTGTATTTATTATGTCTGCATGGTATTGCACAAAATTTGTACCTGCACATAGCAAACAAAATTGCACAACTGTAAGGTCTGTTGTATTTTTGTATTCAAATAAGCAGTTGTTTATTTCTTTACTGTGCATTGGCATCATTGAGCAAAATACCGCCCAAATTTTCACGCACAGCGCCGCGCCTCCCATGGCCCTGGGCAGTGACCACCTTGACTGAGACATTTTCTAGGGATACAAGCTCTGCAACCTTCAAAATATATGGTTGCATGCTTTTTTATTTAAATAGGCTACACACTATTCATCACCTGGTGGTCATGTTCTTGATTCATTTGCAGTTAGTTCAGGGGATTATGTTACATTACCTTTTGAGCTCTAACAAGAAAAACTTGTCTTGGATGTCAACTTCTTCTCTAAGTACAACACCATTGTTCATTGTGAATAAATCATATCATTTCTAATAAATTACAGTAAAATAGGGTGCTACCATACAGCAATGGTTATATGGTTTAGTTATATTGCACCTCTTATAATTCACACATTTTACATAGGTCCTATATCACAGCAATGTTTTGTTTAGTTTCTATTATTTGTCACATACACAATTGCACAGGGCAATGTGTAGTGAAATTCTTATGTACCAGTCCCGCTGTAATTCAACTACATACATAAAGTGCAAGATTATAATAATGATTGGGTGGTCAGTGGGTGGTGGGCTAAGTGACATTGTCAGTCTGGTTTAACAGTCTGATGGCCTGGGGAAATAAACTCCTCCTCATCCTCTCTGTGTTGGCCCCCAGCAGACGGTAGCGTCTCCCTGAAGGCAGCAGGGTAAACAGACTGTTGTTGAGGTGGCTGACATCACTATTGATCTTTATGGCTCTTTTTCTGCATGGTTTGATGTGAATATCCTGCAGATTGGGGAGGCTGGTCCTGATGGTTCTCTCAGATGAGCGGACCACCCTCCTCAGAGCCAACTGATCCTGCTTGGTGGCGCTCCCCATCCAGGTGGTGATACTCCCACTCAGGATGCTCTCTATGGTGGTTAGGGTTATGGTATAGGTTATAGGTTCTATGGTGCAGGTGTAGAAGTTCCTGAGCACACTGAGTGGGAGTTTAAAGTCTCTTAGTCGTCTGAGATAGTAGAGACGCTGACGGGCTTTCTTCACAACAGTGTTGGTGTGACAGGACCATGACAGGTCCTGTGTGATGTGAACACAGAGGTATTTAAAGCTGTCCACCCTCTCCACCAGGGCTCTGTTTATGCAGAGAGGTTGGAAGCTCCTCTGCTGTTTCCTGCTGAAGTCCACTATAAGCTCCTTGGTCTTGTCGACGTTCAGCTTGAGTTTATTCTCAATGTGTGATACAGTCTCTTTCTTCTAATTTCAGGCGGCAGATCAGTACATTCTGACAGTGCAAGCTCAAGACTTAAATGGCAATCCAGGCGGACTCAGTGCAACAAGCACTGTCACTATTAATGTCAGGGATGTCAATGACAACCTTCCCACTCTGGAAAGAGAGGAGGTAGTTTTCTTTCTCGCACTATCACACAACTCTCACAACATTACATGTTGAAGAAATGAACCTTGTTACTTTGATCTGATTCTGTGTTTGACTTGCAGTATGAAGGCAGCATTGAGGAGAACACACAGGGTGTGGAGGTGATGAGAATCAAAGCAGAGGACTTGGACGTAAAGAACACAGAAAACTGGGAAGCTGTGTATGACATTGTGAAAGGCAATGAAGCTGGATACTTCAGCATTAAAACTGACCCAATAACCAATGAGGGCATCCTAATGCTTGACAAGGTACTGCTGACAGCAATACAGAAGTGTTTCTGCCGTTTGAATTGAGAAGAATTGTCAGTGTTGGTCTCCTCGTCTTTTGATGGAGGAATTTGGTATTGAAAATGCTGCACACAAAAAGGGGGATAAAGCACATAATTAACGATGTAGGTATAGAAATCTCTCCGAAACAGAAATAGTATTTCACAAAAAGGTGTGGCTGTGGGCTAAGCAAGACTTCAAATGCTGGAACTACCTCAGCTGAGTCGTTTCAATGGAAATGTGCAGTGTTTCCCTACTTTACTAATTTATACTTATTTTCTGTGAGGTGAAACCATTCTTTTGGTCATTACCAAACATGTATAAATAGGTTAGGGTTGGAACAAACATAAAGCAGTACATAAAGAACTTTGGGCTCAGGTTTACCTTCATAACAATACAGAGTTCCGGTGTGGACACTTTGCTTCTACTGAGCACTTGACTTCCTGAGTATTTGGACAAAACTCACTCTGGTTGTACTGGACAGAATTAGAACTGCCCCAGCCTGCCGTACATACAGACAGACGGATGGACAGACAGACAGACCGACCCATGAGCCTTTAACTCATCCAACTCCCGATACAATAGGAACAGTGCTGGTTTCATGTTTGTCCACCTCCCATATCAGTTCTAACTTATTCCCCACCAGGGAATTACATTTAGATCAGTCCTGAGGTATAGGCATCAACATCACTTTTTTTATGTGTAGGAAGAGTGAGAATTACTTAGCCATGGAACATTACAGGGCTGTACGCTTATTTTTTTTAGGTGGTAGCACTGGTGCTAGCAAGCAAAAAAATTCAGTAGCACAAAAATAAATTTGGTAGCACACAAAGTATGGTCAAAAACTTGCATAACCTTAACCCTTGCATTTCGCTCTAATTACCTTTGAGCATGTTATCTTGGTCTCATTTGAGATTCTCAATTAATATTATATCCTAGTGTGTGCAGTAATAATTATGGAAGAATGAATAGGGGTGCACTGATTGCAATTTAGACAAAATAATCTAACCTGCCAATTGCAATTTTTTGCTGATTCAGAATTATTATTATAATGTCCTTCTGTTAATTAAAACCAAACTTTAAAACATTAAACATAGCCTATTAAATAAATAAGTATACATATTGGTACAATTTAGGATAAATTAAATAGGTTGTTGTGAATGTGTTGGGAGTAGCTTTTCAGTGGCTTATTTAAAACTTTGTTTAAATAGACTAGGCTACTGTTGACTGCTCGCTGCTCCTGAAGGAGTTGCCTTTCAAGTTAGAAAAAAGCGCTAACTTCCTGTTCTTACCGGCTTCAAAATAAAAGTCAACTCATGTTTGGCTAGTAACAGGCTTTTAATGTGAAGGCGCACAGGAAATGTTCTGTTTGTACACACGCTAACTTAACTGCGGTAATGTGCCGTCTCCTTCCGATTATTACCGTTGGTGATGTTTTTATACCTAGAATCGCTGCACGAGCACAGATCCCGAGGACACACATCTTTCACCAGCCAAAGTGGAGGGTGGACTCAATAACTTACTTGCCTAAGACTCATTTACCTGCATTTGGAGTGTTAATGTAGAGCACTCTAAGCAGTGTTGTGCATCTCTCCTCTGTGTTTCAAGACAGCCTCTCCTCATCATCAACCTGTCGCACGAGTGCGAATGGATTCGTATTCATCATCGCACGTGATCAATTTCAGTAGCAAATGCGATCAAAACTGTCGCACTGTACAGCCCTGCCTTTACATTACAGTTCTACACAATTACAACATCCGCATTTCAGTACTCATTTTAACCAATTTAGTAACCCTGTTTTGACAATTGTTAATACCTGTTGCTGTTATAATGATAATATTCATTCATTGTGTGTTCCATTTCACAGGCTGTTGATTATGAGGACGTGAAGGACCTTGACCTAGGACTATCTGTCAGAAACAAGGCTGCATTTTATGATGGATCTGGAGCAAGTTCTGGAGGTAGTATAGGTATCGGAGGAGGAGGGGGAGGAGGGTCAGGGGGGGGAGGAGGAGGAGGGTCAGGGGGGGGAGGAGGAGGAGGGTCAGGGGGGGGAGGAGGAGGGGGAGCAGGAACAGGAGCAGGCGGGGCAGCAGGAGGGGGAGGGGGAGCAAGTGGTGCAAGTGGGTCTTCATGGCAAGGTGGGACCAAATTGAAAACCTATCCAATCAAAGTCAATGTAAAGAACCAGATTGAGGGCCCGGGATTTGAACCTAAAACCAAAGCTATACCCATGTCAGAAGGAGGCAACTTCAACATGAAGGATGTTATTGCCCGCTACCCTGCAACGGATAAAGACACAAGGAAAGAAGCTAAGAATGTCAGGTCAGTGGATACACAAACACATAAACATGAATGCCTCATTTCCTACACTCATAAGAAGTGACACAGTTTATTCCTGCTGCAGATATGTCAAAGGTTGGGACCCTGACAACTGGCTAACCATCGACCCAGACACTGCTGAGATCAGACTGAATAAGATGCCTGACAGAGAATCTCTATACCTGGTCAATGGAACATATGAGGCCAAAGTACTGTGCATTTCAGAAGGTACTATCTTCCACTTTGTGACTGCATCAGATGTTTTATATGTACTCTTACTGCAGACTGTGTAACTGTATGTCACTACGTGTAACTGTGCAATGGTATGACACAAATGTACGCTCTGTTTCAGACCTTTACAGGATGGAGTGTGTATCCATATACCCGACAATATGGAAATGAAAGATGAAACAAAAACAAAGACAATTTTTGCTACCACCAATAGTGTTAGCTACCACTAACATCTGTACACTGTTTGTTTTATTATAAACACGGACTGCACCAATTATACCCTTTTCCCACAGATGCAAAATTGTGCCTGGTTCGGGAACCAGTTCTTTGGTTTCCCGCTGCCAGAGAGCTGGTTCCCAGCCTGAAAAACTGGTTCCGTTTACGTCAGGGACCAGGGGAGGGATTATCCTGACAAACCAGATTAACTAAAACTTCATGCCCGGCATATATAAAAACACTGCTACTACGAGCCGTAAACATAACTTAATTACCAAACGTAGAGATCAAATCGACCGGCGAACATACGCTGGATCGGTCGTGTTTGGTTAACAAAGCAAAGCGAGAGGCAACACGTGTAAAATTATCCGCAGCTGTTGTTATGCCTAAACTAGCGCTAGCTTTCGCGCTAGCCAGGATAGCAGAGACGTCAGGTGTCGTACACAGACGTTTACAGTGACGTCTGGCCGGTGTGAAACGTACCGGCCCCAGCACCAGCCGAAACTGAAACTTGGTTCTCATTGGTGGGAAAGGGGTATTAGTCATATGTCAAATTGTCATGAATAGAGAAAGGAGAGCCTTTGCTTTATCTTGAACCTGAGCATGCCATTAGTGCTAGCAGGGATAACAGTTGTTTACACCTGTTGTCCATCAACAGTAGTTGTCTATGAACTTGTCTCTGAAGAATGGTAATAGAAAAATACCAAATGCTTAATGATCTGATCTGTTTTCCAATACAGACATGCCCGGTAAAACAGCAACTGGAACCATAGCTATCCAGGTGGAAGATTTTAATGACGAATGCCCCACTCTGACCAGTAACAGCCAGACTATGTGTATCACGGAGGATTCTGTCATTGTGAACGCTGTTGATAAGGATCTATTCCCTAACGGACCTCCTTTTGACTTCACCATCGTCCCAGAGGGCACTTCGGGCAAATGGCAGGTGGAGCATCTCAATGGTGAGCAGAAATATATAAAATACAATTTTTACAACTAGGGGTTGCCATATGAAAACTCCTCATACTTCTACATGAGTTGCTTTAAGCTTAGCAAATAACAGGTTATAACCTTAAAACTGGCACTGAGCTTGTTATAAACAAGGCTGCTGGTATGCATCTTGCAGACCAGGACTACCAGAACCAATAACCTTGTTATTGAACTAGAACACAGAAAGGCCAAATGTAGGCTTCAATCTTACCCTTAACCTGACAATAAAGCCTATTCATTTATTTACATTCATTTTGATCTTGTTTGCCTGTAGACACTGCAGCTATCCTGAGGGCCCAGGAGACCATGTGGCCAGGCTTTTATGAGGTGGAATTTCTGGTGACAGACCAGCAGGGAGAGGCCTGTCCAGAACCACAGAAAGTGCAAGTCCAAGTTTGTACTTGTGAAGATGGAGTGGTGTGTGGAAACCGTGGGACCAGCAAAGGAACAGAGTTAGGACCTGCAGGCATCGGACTGCTATTGCTGGGTCTGCTACTCTTGCTGCGTGAGTATAGTCTGCTGAGGGGCCGTGTAATCAAAAAACTTAGGCCAAAGATAATTCCAGAGCAAATGCTTTAAAACAAAGACCAAAACTATCTCGTAGACTTTTTAACTAGTAACAGAATTGTAGATTTATATGTTGAGCACTAATACTTATTATAAAAATTAAGAATTCACAGGATGTTACCTAATGCATGCTAAGCCTTTTGAAGACTATTACATATCATATACAGCCCCATAAATATTTAGTAGTGCTAGGTTGGGAGTAACATTGCTTTGACAAACAAAGCTCTGCATCTTAAAATCTTAAGTGTTTTCCTAAAACATATTAGAGATCCATGATTATATAATCATCCATTAAAGTAATTAACAAAGGGGAAGTAAGTGATATTTTTTGTTCATATCTATGTTGAATCACTCTATATTCATACAGCACTCACTTAAACAGTATGCACAGTTCATAACACAGGTCTCCCAGTCATTAAGCTTTGCAGTAATTGCCAGATAACATTTTAAGTATCCCGTTCGTTTTATCCAATCAGGAGACAGTGTGCTATAAAGAGGTGGGTCTCTGTGCCCGTGAACGATGACTCGCTGCTCTCCATCGCAGCACTATCTGATGAAGACAGCTGTGTGTTCATGTGGTGGTGACATAGGGACGACGGAGGCTAATTGCAGACACTGACAGGAAATTAGCTAAAAGGACCAAATCACTTACTGAACCTTTAATTCTCAAAAACTCACAAAACTGTGTTTATGAAGGATCCCATCATCCACAGTTAGATCACGGATTGACTTAAATGTAAACTTTTGAATGTTAATGTTAAGAAACCAGTGTTGTTGGGGAGTTAGACAGTTAGGTTCGTCACTCCGAACTGTCTAATAAAGCAAAAAAATACTACCAAAAAATTATCTTAAAGAAAAGAAGAAACTTTTCTGAAGAGAACTGAATAAGAACAGTCTCCATCCCCAGTTTAAGGTTCATTCTGAGAATTGTTAACTTTTTAATTTTAGATGAATTTGGGTCTTTCCAGCAGGTCTCATCACTCTGAAGGATCCACTAAGTCAGACTTACACTTTTTTCTTGCTTAAACAGTGATTCCTCTGTTGCTGCTCTTCTGCCATTGTGGGGAGGCGGCGGATCTACCAGGGGGCTTTACTGAGATGCCTTTCAACACCAAGTCACACCTAATTAACTACCGCACCGAGGGACAGGGAGAGAACACGGTAACTTCAACATATTTACCTTTGAACCACACTGTTGAGGACAGGAATGTTGTCATACAGACAGGCCACTTTTGAGATTATGTCTGCTTGAAAAAGCAGAATAACTGTTGACACTAACCTTGGATAATTGACCATTTGTAGGAGGTGCCACTACTGAACATGCCAACTCAAGTGGACACCACTAATCAAGCACCCACCTTTGGATCAGCACCAAGGCCCTTGCTAGGTTTTTCTACGGAAAGGATGAGCAGGGATTATCTAACAGAGACAAGGAATAGTGGCCACTACTCTGGGTTTGAACCCAGAGAATCAGGAGTAGGTGGAGGAATGTATGATGGCATGGCTCTGCCAGATCACTTCCTTAGAGAGTACTACAGTCAGGTGAGGAATAATTTAAATATGTACACTTTTAAGGTTATGTTACCTATTGCAGCTTTTGTCATCTTGAATGTATTTTGATGATTTTGAAATTGTGGACAAACAAATCAAACTGGATAAGAGGTAAGGGAGAACGTGGTTGGTAAACACACTTTTTACTCTAGTGTGAATTTCTCATCACCAAAACATCTTTCAATAGTCATTCCTACATTAAATTGAAGCTTAGGGCGTTGGCTTGAAATGTGTATCCCTATAATTTTCCAACTTATTGTAATAAAGAAGAAATTAACCATCAAAGACACCCTGACATATTGTGGCAACGAACCCAATCACGGGATGGTTGTCACACACTATAGGGTTGTTTGTCACAATGTTATCTTGATGGGAAAATCTTAAAAAGAAGCCAGAACTCAATTTGAAAGTGTACTTGTATGGTCAAGTTGACAAATTGGCGTATATAACTGAATGCATCTTAACACAAAATGAGCAGGGAAGACGAACAGGAAACCCATATTAAGACCAGCCTATGTAACAACATAAAGAACAAAACAAACTGGTCTAACAATAATAGCCTACTCAACTAGGCTATACACTAAGAAATCAAGGTACAGGAATGGTCCTTAAAGGGTACAAATGCTTTGTCCCCTCAGTGGTAACTTAGCTGGGTACAACACTGTACCTTAGACATTGGTACATATTTGTACCTTCTTGTCTGTACCTCTAAAAGAACATTCCTGAACCCCTAGTGACAGTAATGTACCCATTGGAAAGATACAGTGAAAATGTGAATTCTGCAAGTTTTCTGCATTTCATAAGCAGTAATCTTTAGATCAGAATAGACTAACTTCTTTAATGTGTTGTCTGATTGGCCATGATTACAGATATAATCGTCCAAACAAAGACAGTGAGGCGATTACTGCTTTACTTCATAGGAAATGCAGCAAACTTTCCAATGGGTACATTACTGTCACTAGGGGTTCAGGAATGTGCTAAGGGTACAGACATGAAGGTACAAATACAGTATGTACCAATGTTTAAGGTACAGTGTTGTACCCTGCTAAGGTACCACTGGGGGGACAAAGCATTTGTACCCTTTTAGGTACATGGATTTCTTAGTGTGTATACACATTCACTATCTGAGTCACAGTGATGGCAAATGTAGGGTCTGCCCACTCCAACAAAGCAGAGCTTGTTTGCCCACTGGTTGCACATACAACACTTCTCCCATACCTACCCTGAATGGCTGTTGGAGAAGGTTTCCATACACACCAAACAAAAACTATCCTCTTCATTTGATGAAGACTCTTCCTGTCTCTTTATCTCCTGTTTTTTCTTCCCCAGCTGGGGTGGAGTACACTGGGGTGCAGTAGCCTTGGCATCTGGTCTAGATTGGGATGCACTGGGTCATTTAGATTTTGTGGCCTTTTTTACTTTTGCATGCTAGCTGCCTTTTCCTGAACTATTCTCTCCTTCTCTGGGGTGTCAGTGAGGATACAGCTTGACATTTTCTTTCGTTACTGGGTTCCTTTTCTGGCTGCAGCCTTTGGATAACATGTGACATCTAACCCCAAAGAGAATGTGACGACCAACCCCGACTGGAATTTCTTGCTAGCATCAAGGCTTACAACCATCTAAACAGCTATTTAGCTAGCTAACAACAATCTAAACTATAGCTTTCCCTTCACACCTTTTAAAGGTATAAAGTGTTTTGTTATAAACCCATTGTGTAAAAGCCTAGAATACTGAGATACAATACAATTTATAATTTGACATGAAAAACACAAAAAGTCCTCTCACCTAAAATTCAGCTGACTTACTCCAAAGAGGACAATGTAGGTGACCTCTGAACTCAATACTGGACATTTCCATACCAAAATTTCAGAGACAGAGCCAACTGGTGGGGAGATATAACAAATGTGACAACCAACCCGTGTGACAACTAACCCCGTTCTCTCCTATAGCTTGGAAAGCTCAACTGCAAATGTAACAACATAACAAATTGTCCTGGGTTTACACTTCAGAACCTATAGTGGTGATTTCCTGTTTGTCTTTTCACAGAAAGTCATGAGTGGAAATGAGAACCTTGGACTAAAGGACGGTCTTTTGGTTTATGATTACGAGGGCCAGGGCTCCTCTGCTGGTTCAGTGGGCTGCTGTAGCCTCCTGGAGTCTGACAATGGCCTGCAGTTCCTTGATGACCTTGGGCCAAAGTTCAAGACCCTAGCTGAAGTCTGTGGAGGCAAGAAGATCACAACTGAAGTCAAACAAGTGTTCCCTCCTCTGCCCAGTGCCTCAATCAGCACTCAAAGCTCAGTATCAAGTTCAAGGATAACCAGACCTCAGCCCCCTTCACCCAAGCTGCAACCGACTGTCCAAGAAACTGGGCAGACTGTGGTCAGTGATACATCTGAGCGTTCTCAGATTGTGAAGGAAAGCACAGCCACTGTGAGGGAAGGGATAACTACAGTCGAGAAAGGGATGGCAAATCAAGGCCAGATGCTCCTGCTACAGCAGCAGCAGCCTGTCTACTATACCACCACCCCCATGATGCAGCCGATGCAGTACTTTGTCCAGCCACAGGTTCAGAACACCATGCTGGTAGCTGAGGCACCATCCACCAACCTACAGGGCATGGTATTGGTTAACAGCGCCCACACTGGACCTGCCCAAGGCATGGTCATCCAGGGGCAGACAGTGATGTCCAGTGGACATGCCCAGGGCCCCGGCATGGTGCTGGTGGAGAGGAGTGGGGTCACAAGTGGTGGTTCCAATCTGATCCACACTGGCAACCCCTCAGGCTCTCAAGCCATGATGGTCGTGGAGGGCAAAGTCCCTTCAGGGTCAATGAGAGTGCTGAATGGGAGCCAGACCTGCTTCATGCAGGGGGGAACTCTACAATCAGGAGGGCTTTCAGGGTCTCAGAGAGTCCTGGTGGTCGGAGGGTCAGCAAGCAGTGGAGGACAGCTGCTCCAGCAGACAGAAGGTCTGTCCCAGAAGAGTGAAGTCTTTGGTGCTCAAAGAGTCCTCTACAGCAAGGGAAGCACAGCAAGTGGCTCTCAGAGTAGAGTGGTGGGTGCATCTACCACTACAGTGAACACAACCCCTGCCTATCGCAAGGTGGTGGTGCAAGACAAATTCACTGAATTGTGATGTGGGTAAAGACACTGTTTACAGTTTGAGCTTCTTCCAAGGCAGTCTCCCAAGCATGTTAATGAGAGACAGTCGGCATGTAAATGTTTGTTGGTGGAGGGTTGGTCAGCAAAAAGTCTGGGAATGGAGCCTCATGTACCTGAAAGTTCATACTACAGCTTCTACTTGATAACCACATTTATATCTAAACATTCTGCACAACCTAACCTAGGGCTTTCTTATACAAAAAATGGTCTTGGTTTTTGAGATTTTTTTATATCCACATATAGCTGCCTTAACTTTACAATGAAGTATATTTCTGTCTGATGTTTTGTTTTATGATTATCTTCTGCAATGATACAGTGTTTCTGTAACTTTGCATGTAGCATGTAAAGGATTTGATTTGATCAAGTTAATCAAACCAGTTTCACTCATTGTCCAGTGTATGTCAGGGGTGTTTCTAGTTTCAAAGACCAATACCAGAAAATTAAGTTTTTAAATGTTGAGCCGACTCTAAGGGGGCTTTCACACCGTAAAGTCCCTACAACCTCTACAGTTCGCCCGTCAGCAGCTCATTTCTCTTCTTTGTGACAGGCGATAGTCACAAAGGACTTCCTGTAATTGGTCCGAATGTCCGAACCATCCAAAACCTTTTTCACACTGGACACTGACCGAACCATCGGGGCCGAGACTACCGCTTTAGATTGGACCAAGATCCGCCTGTTTAGTCCAGACCTTGGTCCGCGGGAGGTTTCACATCTGTAATTTAGGTCAATCAAATGGGAAAGTCCGAAAGTCCGGACCAAACAAGGTATATGTGAAAGCCCCCTTAGTCCACCTCGGCCAACCAAATGTTTAGTAGTATGTCGGTTGCACTACAGTCAGATAGTTATCTTGTATTATTTCATGACATTGCCATTTGGTGTTCTGGATCTCTGCAGTAGATATTGTAAGAGTTAAACATCAGGGATACTGCTTTTTACCATTAAATCATTTCTTAACCACTTGGTTAATTGGCTTATTGATCTTTTCTTTCTCCTTGCCTCTGTTTTGTGTCTTGATCTGTTTGCCATGCATCATTTCTGTAGGGATTGCAGTGCCGATCAGTTGTTCCATCACATTGATCCGGACTGAATTGTCTGAACAACTATTGGATGGATTATTATAAAATCTCTAGACATGTATGGTCCCCAAAAAATGAACAATAAATACTGTGGTGTTCTGCCAGAATATTCCTTTTGTGTCACCATGAGTCAAACGTTTTCATTTATCTTGTTAAATATACCCAACAATAGATAAATTAGCATTATTGTTCATAAAATAATTGTAACTTTTTATCCAAGCACACAATATGTAAGCGCTTTGTAACTTTGTTTTGAAAAGTGCAAATCAAATAATTATTACTATCTCCTGTCTGTATAATCTGTCAAATACTTTGATTCATAGTAAACATTATATTTGCTGTACATCCTTTAGCTCCAAACACCACCATATAGCCTCACTGAGCAAGAAGCATGACAGAGCAAGAAGCATTTACAGCATTTTTATAGGGACCCCCATGATATCCTTTTTTCGTTTTATGAGACTTATTGTAAGGGGATATAAAAGAAATGTACCTCAATGTGTTGTTGTACTTTAATATATTTAGTAGGGCTGTCAAATTAACGCGTTAATTTCGATTAATTAATCACAGAAAAATTAACGCGATTAAAAAAATTAACGCAGATTAATCACACTTCTATAATGCCCTTTGACCCGGTGCAAAAGTGGTGCGGAGCTGCACCATGGACATATGAGCTGCACCTGTAGCGACTCGAGGGCTCTATGGACGGTTTATGCGATGCTTCGGGCAAATAAGCATGAAGGTAGGAAGACATCTTACTTTAGGGCCCACTCACACTAGTGCCATTTGCCTGTTCCGTGCTCAGCACGATTCCCCCCCCCCCCCCTCCCCACTCACCCCGCAGGCCCGTGCTCACACTGCTTGTGGCCTGGGCACACTTGCACCTTGCCTAAGTCACCGTGCGCGTTTAGGATTTGGAGCGTAGTCTACTTGTAGGCTATACGACTGTTTGTGAATATTTTCATCCGGCCAAATTTGCATCAAATATTCCACTTCCACATTAGAGCAACGACAATCGTTAAGCTAAGCTATTGTTTTTTTTAACGTAGCCTTGACGTAATAGGTCGCGGTGGACAGTCTCATATTTGTGCAGCACGCTGTTTATTATTAATATAACAGCCCGTCATCAGACCATACGTACCGGATGGTTTTATACACATCGATCGCTCCATCAAATCCAAGTCAGAACTTTTTGTATGGGCAGAGATCGTTTTTTTAAGTGTCTTTATAAAGTTTCCTGTTGGTGTAGGCTACTGTTTCCTTATCACCGTACCGCGGTGTGTTGTTTTGGGTGCGTCTCCACCGCCATGCGTAAAGGCAGTTATGAAAGCTGACGGGAGGAAAAAGAAAAAAATCATCTGACGAACGCGAGTAAACACGAAAACCTTTTTGCTTTGCTTTCTGAGCTGACCTAATTAGCTCTCTCCCTCTTTTATTAGCCCACACCTAGGCCTACACACACGTTAATTCTCACACATTATAGCCGACTAGTAAGGCAGCGGACGTTAACGGACTATGCATCCTTAATAAATTCACGTCAGGAACGCCGCCTGTGCGCTTGCTTGTGCGTGTGTCATCCCATTAGCATCTGTACTTTGGCCACGGCACAGGTGTGCCGTGGCCAAGGGGCTGTTCCGTGCTGGAATACAAGTTGGCGTGGTCACACTAGCCAAACGTTCTAGACTTTAGTATGCAAATTAGCTTTGGCACGGGGCCGCGGCCCTAGTGTGAGTGGCCCCTTATTCTCCGCAGTGTCCGTGCATTATTGATTTAGTGGGTGCAACAATGTAGGCTAGGTTCAAAACAGTAGGCCTATATCTCAATCTTATTTTGTTTGCTAGCTGTCTCGCATTTAAACGGACACCCGCCCCATGTTTGTGTGTCAATATTTTTGCCTATGAGTACGAAAATGGTGAATGAATCGGCATAGGCTATGCCGATTCATCGGTGGCAGTGCAGCGCTGTCTGTTGTGGGAGATGGAAAGTCGTAATTTAGTCTGCTTGTTTTTTTGAGAACATTTGGTGCTAGTTCATGTATAAAGCTGGCTGAGGGGAGGAGACAGAAGTTACGAGAGACGGAGAGAGAGAGAGAAACAAACTGTAGTAGGCTATACAGCTGTTTATAAACAGGTATACAAGTGTCATAAAAGTATGCGATTAATTTAGATTAATTAATCACAGAGCCTGTAATTCATTTGATGAATTTTTTTAATCGCTTGACAGCCCTAATATTTAGATGAAAAGTAGTATCAAGAAGTATTTCTTATTGGGTATATAATATCGGGTGAAATACACCCTATGTTAGTGATAGTGTTTGTCAAGTAATCTGAACCCCTAACTGCCCCACACCACCTGGTACAAAGCCATAATAATGCTATGTTATCAGTATGCCTCTCAAGGCCTAGGAAAAGGCTCGGAGAATATACCAGCACTTAAGGGAATCATATAATCATGCAATGTGAAGCACAAAGAGTATTATAACCATGTAACCTTATGCAAGCTAAAGCAAGAGATTAAAAATGTAATGAATTATCATGTTGCCATGTAATGGTTGATTGAAGTATTATTGATGGAAGTATTGATTATTGTGTTGATTTAAGAAACAGTAGAGGTGTTAGAATGTATTAAAAGAGTGTATAAGAATTGAGTTGACACACACACACACACAGGGATATGTCTGGACCTATCAGAGCCTACAAAATAGAGAAAGTTGATAAGGGATATGTCTGGACCTATCAGGGCCTACAAAATAGAGAAAAAACTGAGGGCTGTAATGCCCAATGTTGTGTATAAAAAGGCATGATTTTGCGGAGAAAAGTTTGTTAAGCCTCGTCGGACCTTGCGGACGGAAGCAAGCTGGACCTCGGATCGACCACCCCAGGAGAAGCAAGCTACGGACCGAAGAAAAAGACTTAGTCTCTGAAAAAGACTTAGCATCTGGAACGAGACAGAGAAAACAGAGCGGCAACGACATCGCAAGACTTAGAGAAAACTCAACTTCCTTAAATCAGCTGAATCATCGAGGACCGACTGCAAGAGCGCTTAACCACTTCCCCAAAGCTGAAAAGGACATTTCGAGAGAACTCTTTGTTTCAACGCTCACACTGTTGACTGGTGAATCAAGACCGGATGGCTGGACGGATCGGAAGGCTGAGTCTGGCGAGACTCCCCCTCTCCTCTCCTCTCAGGAGAACTTTCTGAGACTTTGTACAAAGTTCGGGAGGATCTCCGCGCTGTTCCCTGACAACGGTGAAGGCGAGGTTGCTAGGCCAAGTGACTTCCCCTCTGCCTCTCCACTTCGAAACGGACATCATCACGGACATCAAGATTTCATTGTGGACATTTGATCATTTACCTTCTTAGAGGTTGTAATGTACTAGGTAAAGTGTGTTCTTACATCTACAAATGGTTCTTATAGGTTACTTCTAGCCCTTTAAACTAAACATACCCTTATGGCCTGCTGTCCTGGCCATTAAAACCCTATCCTAGCGACCATACCAAGAGCCTGGATCATTTAGAGGAGAGCTGCCGTTAACTGATGCGACTGGAGTGGTAGTAGGACCCGAGGGCTATTCGGTCCTGCTGCTGGGCCAGTGTAAGCAGGGTAGACATCAGGACAAAGGCAGTTAGAAAAAGCTAGGCGTGTCTCCTAGCCACCAGCTTAATTATTCCTAGTTATTCTTGAACGGGTAATACCCTCAGGTGATAGGAATCGGACCCTTTAAACGGAGAGCTGGTACCGGAACCTCCTGTACAGAGGTAAATACAATCTAAAACTCCGGGATCTAAACATGTTACAATATGTAGCGTGCGTATTCTAGGGTTATGGACCCGGTTCTGCTTTATTCAAAATCCGAAAATCAATAGCTTTCAAGTTAATCGTGTAATTTAAAGATCGAACCACTTCAGTGTCATATCTTATCGCTGGTCCGCATCAAAGACTGTAGGCCTATATATAAAAGTGTTGTACATTGGACTGTTTTTGGGTTAAAACTAATCTTTAAACTCTAGTCCAAAAACGGCACCGTTTGCATCAACAGACATTCAAAGCAGCGAAGGTAAGCACACAACCGGACTGTGTAGTCCTGTCAGTTAAAAACAGTTATCCAGTTTTTAAAATCCATGTTAAAATTAGCAGGATAAGAGCTAGTTAGCTTAATTAAAAAGTTCATCATGACTTGTTCAAATGTACCAGAAATGTTTGTTTTTTAGTTTTTGGCAAGAAACTTGAATCATACAGTTTTGGTGTAAGACTTTCCCAGCAATATAAAATTATTACCAAAGATGGACGTCTTATCTTGAGCTCTGATCATCAAGTGAACTTGGTGATATGGACCCTCGGACGGCTGAATAATCGAGTACCATGGTCACTCAGAGGTGGATATCACCCACAGTGCATTGCAGTTCGTCTTCTTCTTCTCCTTTTATTTTCCGGTAGACTGTATGCTTTTAGGGACATCGCGGCCACCCACAGGACAAATATATAGGCTAGCCTAATATATTCTAAAACGCCTCAATTTGCCTATCCTATTTCCATAGGAACAATCCAGTGAATATAATGCAGTTTACACATTGCTGCTATAACACCGATGGCTGCCAATATATATAATAATATAATAATATATAATATAGGACTATTTAAAACAAATGTTTTTGGTTGAAACTAACAGAAATAAGAAAATACGTCGGAGCATACAATTTACATGTGTAAGTAACATGTAATTGATAATCTGAGTTACCATGTCGAAATTCAATGTTTGTTATGCTATGGGAATGGCTTTCTGCAATATAGGCTACCTTAGCAGAATGTTATAATTCTTTATTATTTGCATTCAGAACCACCTATGTAACTGACGGTCCATTGCGAGTACAAGGGCAAGTGGGTTCCATTTAAATCCCCTGCTCCTCCCCCGCCCACTCTCCCTCCGTGCTCCAAGTTCCCTCCGTGCAACGTATGCTGGTACGTCATACCAAGGGCTGAGGGTAAAAAATGAACGAGGGGAAGTGCAACTACTAATGGAATGCAGCTCAACTCTTACTAAGGAGTGGGAGGAACTCCTAAGCTAAGATAAGAGGGCGGGGTTGACCCTGTTGCTATGGATGATGTCATGTTCATACCTTCTATGCCCACAGTGATTGGTTGAGAGGGAATGAGAGCTAAGAGTGAATTTATGATATAAACACTGTGGGAGATACACACGTTGTGTCGCTTTATTAAAGAGGAAGTCAGTGATATATTTATGTTAATATACGTGTTAAATCGCTCTATATTCATACAGTGATCACTTAAATAGTTTGCACACTTCATAACACAGATCTCTCAGTTACCTGCTCTGCATGTAATCAGCAGATAAACTTTTCACAACCTGATATCCAATCAGTAGAGAGAACACTACAAACTGTGCACACACAGAGAGCTAAGGAGGGGTGAAAGTGTATGCGCCTTCGATGGCGGAGCAGGTAAAAATCCTTCCGAATGTCTCTTTTGATGGTTTTTATCAAGATTTATCTCATTACAGATCTGGGGCCGTATTCACAACATATTTTATCTTAGCGCTAAGAGTACTCCTAAGGAGCACTAAAAGTTCTTAGTAAGGAGTAATTTCTTCAAACCTATTCACAAAGCTGATAAGACCAACTTTTACTAAGGAATGGGAGGGACTCCTAAACTAAGACTAGAGGGTGTGGTTGACCCTGTTGCTATGGATGACGTCATGTTTATGCCTTCTATGCCCACAGTGATTGGAGAGGGAATAAGAGCTAAGAGTGAATTTATGATAGAAACACTGTGGGAGATATCCATATCGTGTCGCTGTATTAAAGTAAAGAGTTTTTATATACAATTAATGACAAGTGACACTGATTTAACATGAAACCAAGACACTGCAGGGTTTCCCACACATTCTTTCACAATTAACCTACAATAGCGCCACATAGGTCTATTAATTAAAATTTTTACAATGATTTGAATCGGAAAAAATATCCTCATTGAACAGCTGCACGCCATGCACTCTCACTGTATTTCTCTCAACGGCGGACTATGCAGCAATAGTCAGACAGCGACAAACCAGGAAATTCACAATTTAGAAACAACAGCCGGTGAAATCGTAAAGTGCATGCGGAAGGAAAAAGGCGAGACACGCAACTATACAGTATTGGACCTGTGGAACGGAGGAGATGCTGCGAAGCGCCACATATAGGCCTACTCTAGTAACAAATTAAACCCAAATGTGACACCAACAGTAACTTTCAGTGCATCGTAAACCCTAAGCAACTGGAGGAAAAGAAACTTAATAAATATTTTTTTATATAAATGTACTAAATATAAATGTGTCTATACTTTCTAAATATAGCTTTACTAAGATCATTAAACCCTTACAGCTATTAAGGTACCTTTTGTAAAGCTCACTAGGATTAAATCTCTCCAAAACACCATCAAAAGATTGTCTGTGATTTACTCTTAGTGACCTAGGAGTCCTCTAGATTTAGGAGCTAGTTTTAGCGCTAAAATGCTTTGTGAATTACACTTATCTTAAAAAGTTAGGAGTCCTCAAATTAGGAGTGAAACGCCCCTTATTTTTGAGAGTTACTCCTAAATCAGCACGTTAGGACCTACTCTTAGCCTTAAAATGTTTTGTGAATACAACTCCTGAGATGATACTAGATAACTCGCTGCTTGAAGACCGCAATGCATTAATGTGGTGAAGTGGGGACGAGGGAGGGGACTGCTAACTGCAGTCAGTGACAGGAAGTTAACTAACCGAACCATTTCGCTTACTCAACCTTTAAAGTAAAAATTTAAAATAATAAGTGACAATGATTTAATATGTAACAAAGTATAAACTGCAGGGTTTCCCACACATCTGTCCACAATTAGCCTACAATAGCACCACATATTCATAAAAAAAAATATATATATATATATATATGATTTGAGTCTTAAAGAGCTGCACGCCTTGTCCTCTCACTGTATTTCTCTCAATGGCGGACTATGGAGTGATAGTCAGAAAAAAACGTGAAATTCACCATTTAGAAACAACAGCCAGCGAAATCGGTGGAAGGAAAAGGCGAGACACGCGACTATAGAGTAGAGTAGAGCTTCACGTTAATATACGTGAAGCTCTATGCCCACACGTGACTAGCCTATATATATTATATATATAGGCTAGTCTCTGACCTACCTGTACAGTAACTATACAGTAGCGGAACTGTGGAATGGAGGAGATGCTGCGAAGCGCCACATATAGGCCTCTAGTAGGAAATTAAACCCAAACGTGACACCAGGGCCAGCGGTAGCCAGGGGCCAGGGTGGGCCGTGCCCACCCAAATGTGGGCTGTGCCCACCCAAAAAAAAAAAATCCACCTAAAATTTTTTATTTTTTTTATTTTTTTATTTTTAGGTGGAAGTCCAGACCCACTATCGGACGGACCTGTTCATTCGCTGTACAAGAAAATGTCAAATAAAATTCAGACAATTAATTAATACTAAAGAATATACCATTACCATGCATTGCTTCTAATTGTATTATTGGGTGGGCAGGACAGCCTGCCTCCAAGTTACCCACCCGCTTATAGTGGTCCCTGGTCAGCAGCACCGGCCCGAGGCATAAGCGAAATGAGCGGTTGCTTAGGGTCCCGACTGCCAGGGGGCCCCCCCAATTTTAATTTTTTTTAGTTTTGTTTTAGTTTGTGTGTTTGATATCAACATCATATTATGTAAATGTAAATTATCATAAAATAAAAGGAATACAATGTTTTGGTAGATAGTTAATATCTTAATAATTGAATCAGTTCATCTGGGAGGTAATCCGAGGTTAACTGATCACGTCACGTTCAAGTCCATGGCATGCACAGTGTGTGTTGAGTTTATTTAAAAATATTTAAAAATGGGGCTGCCCTCAGTTGCCCATGCACTGTGTAGGCCTATAGCCTATTTCAGTCTCGTCTGTGGAAAAAAAGATAACTGGACAACAGAGTTCTTCTGCTTCGTTCCTCTCACTGCATTTAAATTAATTCATTATATTACAGAAAAATATGTCCCGTAAAAGAAAAAGAGCTCCAAGCCCATCCCAGAGGACCCTGCATAATATTTTATTTCTAATTTATATTTCTATGGAAAATCCATGTGTCTTTCTTCAATAGCTTCTAATTCATCCGACCCAGTGTCTCCTCAGATTTAGCCTCTTAATTTTCCTTTCAAAGTGCCCCAGATTCATGCATTTCACTTTAAAAAGGTAAAAAAAAATCTCCCGGGACCCCCCAAGCAGGGTGGTGACCTCGGCTGGCTACTATTTTCACCCAGCTGGCCATCAGAGGCAATAGTGGAAAGTAGTGTGTATAGTATATAGCTCTGGACTACCACCATCCAGGTTGCCCAGTCCCAAAGCATTCTCTTCAATCAGCTCAGGCTGCCTACAATTTAAAAAAAAAAGATACATTATGTTGTATTTAATGTTTATTATGTATCATAAACATTTGGGAAAAAAATGCAAGAATCAAATCTCCCACACAGCAACACTCAAAGTTTATTTGCATATTGTGTTCTACACAATTCACAGTAAATGTGCCAAAAAGCAGACGCAGAGATTTTACAAGGGCTAAAAATGTTTGCGCGCTCTGCGCTCGCTCTGCGTGCGCTCGCATCTTCGGCCTCTCTGCCCACTGTGCCCACCTAAATTTTCTACAGGCCCACCCAAATCTAACTGTCTAGAACCGGGCCTGCGTGACACCAACAGTAACTTTCAGTGCATCGTAAACCCAAAGCAACTGCAGGAAAAGGAACTTAATAAATATTTTTTTATATAAATATAATAAATATAAATGTGTCTTTACAGGTCCATGGTATCGATGCTTGTATCGTTTAGGGCGAATCACGTGACTGATGACGTTCGAAGCCTCGTTTGTTCAAGAAGTGCTTCGGGTATTGTGAATCCACTCGCACTTTGTGGGTTAGTGTTAGGCGATTTATTGGTTTGGGAGTGATGTAGACGTGGATGTTGTATCAACTTGCTGTGACTTTATTGTGCACCCCTGCCTCTGCTGTACAATGTGAAAGAGTGTTCTCCAAAGCAGGAGAAGTTGTTTCCAAAAGGGGAAATTTTCTGAACCCCAGCACAGTGGAACAAATTTTGTTTCTCAATAAAAATTAATTATATCCTTAAGTTGCACAAGCACATTCACTGCCCCTTACCTTTTTATAACACTGCCACAGTTTGAAAATAAGTATTCCTGTCATTATGAGTAATTCAAAGTTTGACAAAAAATATTTATTGATAAGATTTATTAGATTTATATGTTTTATCAAGTTTCATACCCATAATAATACACCAAACAAAATATAAGTTGTATTTAATTTATATTAATTAATACATGAACAATAGGCTACATGAAATGCATTTATTAAGATGTATTGATTTATTCAGTCACTCATTCCCCTGGCTGCACTGTTGCAGGACAGTATTGAGTGTTTTACACATTGATAGAATTATCTGGCTATTTAACACTGTTTGACCAGCAGGGGGGGTTGTATTGTGTTCAAATCGGTTCAAATGAAGCCTCGAGAAATGAACCTTTTTGTGAACCATTTGGCTTTAAGGCTTCAAGGCTTCAAAAAGCTTCATCTGGCCATCACTAGTTGACAGTGAGCAGTCTGCAGGTGCGTCTAAAAAATTGAATATCATGGAATGTCCATTCAAAAAGTGAAACTTTCATAGATTCATTACACAAAGTGAAATATGTCAGGCCTTTTGATTGATTGATAATGGAATAAAAAATCCAGTATCTCAATATTAGAATGTTACATACAACCAATCAGAAAAAGGATTTATAATACAGAAATGTCGACCTTCTGAAAAGTATGTTTATTCTAGATTAATTTCACTTCATGTGTAATGAATTTCTAGAATATATTTAAGTTTCACTTTTTGAATTCAAGAAAAAAGGAATTTTTCATTGATATTGAATTTTGTTTTAGATGCACCTCGATATAGTTATAAGTACAAAGTGAATTTATTTGACCCACACTTGCAACGTCATCTGCCATCGATAATCAATTGTATAAATATAGGCTGCAATATTGAACATCAATTATTATAATTTATATCATTGCATCTTAATCTAATTATAATTAATGGTAATAATAATAATAATAAATGGTTCAGGTTAAATAAATAAAAAAGGACTATTTAACTAAATGACAATGCAGTCTTTTATGTGGTACCTTAAAACAGGCTAATGAAAATAAAGCAATACACAGAAGATCATGGAATAACTGTTGAACACATTGATTTCAGATCGGAGTGACAGCTGACTGAGCCAATCAGGCAACAGAATAAGTTTATCCTTTACGTTTAGCCTGGTCCCGACCAGGCTAAACGAAAAGGATAAATCTCCAGGGTAACTTATGTCCCTCCGCTTTTATGCAACCGGATCATGGCTAACGCAAGCCAGGATAACCGAAATATCCTAGGTTAATCCCTTATCCTAGTTTTATGCAATAGGCCCCGGTTCTACCTAGCTCCAAAACATGTACTTTCTGTATCAACTCAATACAATTACCGAGTCAATCTGCCACCATTGTGCCTGCTAAACTGCCTATCGGTTTGTTGTGTAGTTATGCACTCAAAACATATTGCATTGTCCCCTTGAATGCTCTCTTATTTTCAATTCATTGCACAGACGCAAACTCTAACTCAGGCAAGATGTTTAAATCACGGTGCTTGATTGTGTTGCTGTTATTGTTATCTGGTGATGTTCAGTCTAACCCTGGTCCTGATTTAAATTGTATTCAAACTGCTGCTGATTTTAGCTCAGATCTGGTTTGGGCATTATTCATTTAAATGTCCGTAGTCTTCTACCTAAAATAGACTTTGTTAGAATTTGGGCACAGACAACTAATGCTGATATAATTGTAATTTCTGGTGGCTGAACAAGTCTATTAATGATAGTGTTGTTTCTATTAATGGTTCCAATATAAGTCGTGTTGATCGTGTCAAACGTGGTGGTGGAATAATTGTGTACTCGAAATGTAATTTCCACACTAAAGTATTGGTCAAGAAGTCAATACCAAATCAGTTGGAAATTTTAGCTTTATAGGTTGAGTTGTCCAAGGGCTGTCATATTACTGTTGTTGGTTGCTATAGACCTCCTTCTGCAGCTAAGGAAACCTTGTCCTCCTTATCTAATATTCTTTCTAAATTATCTGACAATGAGATAGCCCTCTGTGGTGATCTAAACTGAGACTGGCAGTCACCAGTCTCAAATGAATTTAAAACATACTGTATCTCAATGAATTTTTCACAATTAGTTGATTCCCCCACTCGTCCAAACCTTAAGTGCCTAGAAAAATCTGCTCTAATAGATTTGTTTATAACTAATAATCCTGATAAGTATACCTCTGTAAGTGTATTTCCGCATGAGGTGAGTGACCACTGTGTTATTGCAGGGATACTAGAATTCCAAAAGTTAAACCTCGTTACATCACAAAACGTGATACTAAACACTTTAGTGAACAGGCCTACAGATTTGATCTACATTTTGTGGATTGGAACAGGATCTCCCTAATACCTGATGTTGTACTAGCCTGGTCTTATTTTGCTGAAATGCTTATGCCAATCATTGATAAACATGCCCCTTATAAAAGGTATAGAGTTAAGGGCAAGGAAAGTCCATGGTTCTCTGAAGAATTGTCAAATTTAATTTGAGAAATAAATTATTATTGGGCAAAAGCAAGAAAGTTGAACGCTGATGTTCTCTGGACTACTTTTAGATGCCTAAGGAATAAATGTACTGCCTTAGTGAAGAAGGCCAAATCTAGCTATTATCTTTCCCTTACAACTGAAAATTTGAATAACCCACGAAAATTCTGGCAGACAATCAAATCTCTATCTCCAAATAACTCCCCTAGTCTTCCAACTTCCATTGTGTCAGAGTCTGCCACTATCCATGACAAAGCTGAGATGCTCAATTGTTTTAATAAGTATTTTGTTTCTTCAGGTTTTTTTTTGATAAATTAAATACGCCCAATACTGCAATGGCTCTACTTGCTTTTGCTGAACCCCCTTTGGATAATAAATTTAACTTTAGACCCTTCACTGTTTCGGAAGTACATAAAGCCCTTATGAAATTAGATTCCAAAAAACCAACAGAGCCAGATAATATAGGTGTTTATTTTTTTAAACTTGCCACAGATTTTATTGCAGAGCCACTGACCTACATTTTTAATTTAACTCTAACTAGTAAGGAAATCCCCAAAATATGGAAAACGGCAAACGTTCTCCCCCTCTTAAAAGGTGGTGAACCGTCCAGCCTCAGTAACTACAGGCCTATTTCAAATCTGTCTCCTTTAGCCAAGATTTTAGAAAGCCTGGTTAGTGATCAGTTGAAGGATTTCTTGAGTCTTAATGACATTTTATCTTGTTTTCAATCTGGTTTTAGAAAATCACACAGTACAGTCACAGCAGCTACTAAAGTAGTAAATGATATTGTTATGGCCCTGGATAGCAAAAAACACTGTGCTTCTCTTTTTATTGATTTTTCCAAGGCCTTTGATACAGTGGACCACGAGGTATTGTTGCAAAGGTTGGCTAATATAGGACTGTCTAATTCTGCTGTTGGTTGGTTTTCTAACTATCTTTCAGATAGGACTCAATGTGTCAGGGTGATGACTGCTTCTCTGATACTTTGGCTGTCCACAAGGGGGTGCCACAAGGCTCTATATTAGGTCCCTTGTTGTTTACAATTTATATAAATGATTTGGGAAAATATGTTCAAAATGCAAATGCCCATTTTTATGCTGACAATACTATTATTTATTGTTTTGGAGAATCTGTGTTAATGGCTGTTGAACACTTGCAAGTTGCTTTTAAAGCAATGGAAGCCCAACTCCTGTCTTTAAGACTAGTACTTAAAGCTCCCATATTATACACTTTTCGGTACTATTTTACACCATATTATATGGTCTTAGTGGTCCCTAATACGTTTTTCTTTAATTGTTTGCTGAAAAAAACTTTCAGATAATTTATTGTACTATGCCAGGGCTGCCAAGTTTCACCCAAAGTTTGGAGTGAGATTTTTTGTCCGAGGGACCCAAAACCGTGTCCTCTCTCCCACCCAATCATTTTTGCTAGTGTCCTGCAAGTTTATATATTGTTCATAAATCAGAAATATAGACAATTGGAAAATGTGATAAAACATCAAAAATCTTATTAAAATAAACTAATTCATGAATGTCATGTCTACTATTGAGTATGGTATTTTACTAGCAGCATTAGGCTTTATTCAAAGAAAAAAAATTAGGGAACAGTTCAACACCAATGCAAACTACTAGGCTAAAATAAAACATCTGGGTTACTTGGTCCCTCCTCTTACGCCCTCCACACACATCCTGCGTCTACCTCTGGAGCGCGTCGCCTTACCTTACTGCTGTGTCTCTCGGACTTTTCTCGGACACACATGGAACGTCTCAGCAGCAGCTGCTGCTGCAGCGCTGCTTCTAAAAGCCCTATATTTCTACATAGAGTTTTCATAGATAATTCCCATTAAAAATGAAGTTCTTTCGTGTCATTTATGATGCATATGATTTATATTGAGTCTAATATTGAGTCTGAACAGTAACCCGTGCACCCCATTGCCTTTTTCTTTTTTATTCTTTTTTTTTAATTTTCGCTTGTTGGAAGTCTTATTTTGAAAGGGACACACCAGGAAATGGTGAAACTGCAGCGAAAGCTGCCGGTATGAAGTCAATATGACTCTCAGCAGAGTATTTCTCTATCAGTTAAAGCAGAGAGACCCGAGAGAGACGCGCGGCTCTCAGAAAAAAATAGGCGACCCTCCTGAGGTAAAGGGGAGCGTCGCTGCAGACGTGCCTCCGACGTGCATCAGCAGTGCGTCTGAGGTTGGATGTGTGCTCGCTCTAGGTTGATTACACGGTCAGTGACAAAAAGTCAGACACAGACGCGAGGTAGACGCGCAGTAGAGGTAGGATGTGTGTGGAAGCCGTTAGGCTACCTTGATTTGTGTTATGAAAAGTGCTATAAATGTGCAATACACAGGCTACAGTTCATTACACAGAAGAATAAAATAATTTTTATTGGCGGATGAGCCATTTGTTACTTTGCAAACCTAATTTTCAAACTAAATTACCAAAAAACAATATACAAAACGATCCAAAGATCTTCTGAATTTACTTGAGTGAGATTGAAGGGTTAATATGTTTGATGCACGCGCGCTCACCGGCCGGCGGGGACACAATTCTTATCAGCGGTAACTTGGCAAGCTATCAACACACACCTCGGAAGAGAAGGTGCAGGTAGGGGGCTCGCCTCCCGCTTCGAATGCACAGTGCACATCAAAGCATAACATTAATGCGTGTTCAGAAAGAGGAAGTCACGGCACTCATGTCTGTTAGCTTTTAAAAATAAGAATTTGAAAAAAAAAGTCCCGCAAAACAAATGTTATTTTGGGGATTAATTTCTCGGCGTGAGAAATTTGAGGTGTGGCGTGTGAGAGTGTGAACTGGTTGATTTGCGTGTGTCTCACGGCCAAAGAGTGAGACTTGGCAGCTATGACTATGCTGATGTTCAGCTAATCTCACAATGGCCTATTTTTTTAAAAAGAGCTGCAGCTCCCCTCGTAAATATACAATCTTTGAGCTCCCCCCGCCCCCTGTCTGAAAGCGAAGCCAGATACGCCTCGCCCTCTGTCTGTCAGGGCCGTGGACCAATAAGAAATAGGGGTGTGGGCTGCACAGTGGAAGCTTCTGGCTTTCCAGTTTTTGAGGTCAGAAACAAGGCGAATTCTGACTGGAGTATATTAGGGGGGAGGGGTGGGGGTTTCAGAAAGGGGGAGAGTGAGCAAAGGAGAGATTGTTATTTTTTTTATATTTTGGCAGTCTCTAGGCACACCGTGGACCCATGGATATGTTAGAACACATTTAAAAAGTGCATTTAGCATAATATGTGACCTTTAATGTAGATAAAACTAAAATGATGATCTTCACTAAATCCAGGGATAAAACTAACTGTTGGCCCACTTTATTTACAGCTCAAGGTACACTGATTGAGACTGTTTCCACTTATAAATACCTTGGTATCATCCTTGACGACAATTTGTCTTTTAAACCCCATATTGAGAACCTGGCAAAGAAATTAAAAGTGAGATTGGGCTTTTATTTCAGGCATAAATCCTGTTTTTCTTTTGTTTCTAAAAAAAGGCTAATTGCTGCTACTTTTATCCCATTGTTAGATTATGGTGATGTACTGTACATGAATGCCTGCTCTACTTCACTGCATATGCTTGATGCTACATATCATTGTGCTTTAAGATTCATTACCGGCTGGAAATCACTCACCCATCATTGCACCCTGTATTCTAAAGTAGGCTGGCTGTCCTTGTCAGCTCGCAGGCTTCTTCACTGGTACACCTTCATTTACAAAGCAATTACTGGACTACTCCCCTCATATCTCTGCACATACCTCACTTTTAAATCAAATCCATCAAACAGTTTACGCTCTCTGGACTTTCTTTCCACCTCTGTCCCCAGAACTCGTACTGAGTTTGGGAAGAGAGCTTTCATGTCCTCTGCTCCCTCCGCCTGGAACACTTTAAATTAAACACTCAAATTACAAGAACTCATCACTATGAATGATTTTAAAACTCGGCTCACATGTTTTTTAATGACGAATTTTGGAGTGTGTCAATGTTTCACTAAGTAGCACTTGATCATTGTCTGAAAACTGCTCTTCTTTTTCACTTACTGAAATGTATGCATTGGTCTCTGTTTTCTCATGTATGTGCTTTCTCCTTATGTTCTCATGTCTGTGCTTTCGTCTCTGTTTTCTCATGTCTGTGCTTTCTTCTTGTCTTGTATTTTATTCATTCTAGCCAGGGCCGGCCCTGACCAATTTGGCGCCCTAGGCAAGATTTTAGCTGGCGCCCCCCATTGCATTGCAGTCAGGTCCACCACTGTTCATACACTCACACAGAACTGGATAGCTTTGTCTTTGACATTTCATTTTATTTTAAATAGAAAATAACCCACAAAATAAAAAAAACATATTACAAAACAAGTGACATAACATTAAAAAATGAATACAATATTACGATTTGCACAAAAAAATGCAGACGTTAACATTTAAAATTATAATCCATTACATGTATAGTTTCAATAAATCATAACTTTGTATTGAATATAATTCCACACAAAAGCTATATTACAAAATTAAATGACAGAGACCTCTGGTCTGTACTGCTATTTAACTTGATTCCAACAGAGAGCTGTCTACATTTAGATGTTAAGACCTCATCTTCATATCTCAACAAGCTCACCTCACCTTACTACAGCCTGACTACTCTTGCCTTTGGGTCTATTGGTGAAGCCTTTATTCCTCATGCTGCATCACTGGGCTGTGCTAAGGTGGAGAAGATGTCTGCAGGACAGGTGGCTCAAAGTATTTCAAATGAAAACCTGAAGAGAAAAGAGAAGTATACATGTTGTTACATTATTTATATTAGTACATGGTGAAAAGCTTTCTGATGATATCTCATGGCTTTATGTATAGCACTTTGATTTACCTTGTGTTGAAAAGTGCCTCACAAATAAACTTGACTTGCCTCAAGTATGCAATATTAACAGTTATTATACTGTGCACTTTTAACACTGATGTAAACTAACACAATAAACCCAAGGTTGACAACCGTTAATTATAGTGGAAAAGGAATAGCTTTCTAATAACCATTACAAGCAGTGCAAACTTTGGCAAATTATGACAGGGGATGTAGGCTACATGAAAATTCTTTCTAAATGCCTCTGATGAATTTAAGCTGGGAGTAACGTTACCCATCTTCCAAAAGTAAGCTAGCAAGTTAACACACTGCTCCTACAACGGCTAAAACAATGCAGCACACTATTCATTCATCACATTAACGTCACTGTAGGCCTACCTGTCTTTGTCACGTTTTTCCTCCTCTTCTTTTCCTTCTCAGTCTTCCCTTGGCACGAGAGAGCTTTTGTCATTTTGACATGGTGTGCGCTCTTTCTTCCGGTTCCGACCGGTGAAGTTACCGTTCAGATACCTGGCTGATCGCCAGAAATCTGGAAGAGTCTATCGGAGGAGAGGGGGGCGCTTCAATTTTTTTTATAGTTTGTCTATCCTCAGTAGTTGTCATATTTTAAGCTTAACTCATATTTTGAAATTATAGTATTAACAGTATTAGTAAAACATAAATAAATAAAGTTTTAGTTGCCCATTTATTTATTTATTTATTTTTTGTAGCGGCGCCCCCTGCGGATGGATGCGCCCCTAGCATTTGCCTATACTGCCTATGCCCAGGGCCGGGCCTGATTCTAGCTGCTGCCATTTTGGCCAGGCCTTGTTCGGAAAAGACGTCATTTGACCTCCAGCAATTTTGCCTGGTTAAATAAAGGTTAAATAAAATAAAAAAATTTGTAAAGCTCACTAGCATTAAATCTCTCCAAAACACCATCAAATGATTGTCTGTGATTTACTCTTAGTGACTTAGGAGTCCTCTCGAGGACTTTCTTAGCTTTTCATAGATTTAGGAGCTAGTTTTAGTGCTAAAATGCTTTGTGAAATACACTTATCTTAAAAAGTTAGGAGTCCTAAAATTAGGAGTGAAACGCCCCTTATTTTTGAGAGTTACTCCTAAATCAGCACGTTAGGACCTACTCTTAGCCCTCTGAGCGCATTATGTTGTGGACAATCCTTCTGCCAAAACATCACGCAAAATAAATAAACTGAACTGTGAGAACTTCAAATGATTGAAGAGTTGTAAATGGTTTGAGGTTGTTAGCGTGCTCTCAAGCCTGATGGATGGTTAACACCCTGAGGCTTTACTTGAAACTTCCAGACACACCTTTATGAAACATGCGTACATGTGACAGTTGAAGGTTATGAAAGCACACATGAAGAGAAGGGAGGAGGGTCTACACGTTTGTGTAGGTATTGAAGGAGGGGGATCAAGCCGACACATAGGTGTGTCTTCAACAGAACATTATATAAGGTTCCATGTTTGGACCACTTGACTCAAGTCTTCCGTGGTATTTCACACATAGAAAGGATATAGGCTGAAGGATACTTGGGCTCCCTGAACTCATGGCTCGGCTCTCCCCTGCAGCAGTGGGCCTGGTGCTGTTAGTGCTGGCCTTGGTGAGTATTCACCCTAAAGCTACTCATACCTTGACACACCAGAACATGCTATAGCCATGAGGACTTCAAGTGGAATAGATTACAGTGCAATCATCACACGTAATTGCTGGTCGTGGCAAACAGGTTGACATGATTCATTATCTTTCAAAGTCAGATGCAGGGTTGCATGCACATGCACAGCAGAACATATTTCATTTACAGCACCCAGTGTTCATATGAATAAGATGCTGCATCATTGTATAATGAATTGACAAACAGAGATAGAGGACAGATGCTGCATTTTGTCTGTAGTCATATTTCTGTGCTGCAAATCTTTCTCTGACTGTTAACACTCAGAGATAATAAATAAAGAAGAAGATGCTTCGTTTCAAATCCCTAACCCTGGCTGCATAAATAACCTTCCCTAAAATGCAGCTGCTATATTTGAGATATATGCCTGAACAATAATGCTTTGATTGAAAGAGTTAGATGCAGTTGTAGTGTGTTTGTGTGTGTCACACATGTTCATGAGGTAATGTCATTTAGCTTGCAGAACAGACATTACCATCTCTTTTCTGTTCACATGCCAACTTTAGTTATGTTTATTCATAATTAAAGTGAGATGTGAAAAATACTTAGTTAGATTGTCGTATAATAATAAAGCCTTTTAAATGATGAAAAGTATTTCAAATGTCCAATTCTTGGTGGGCTTTTAAACGCTAAAATGTCCATTCATGCTGCAACTAGACGGAAATTCTGAGGATTTATGAGAATTTTACCTGTTTAAAAACGTACGGAGGAAGCCCACATAAAAGCAGATTTATTTGCACTAGACAGTTTTAGTTCTTCTTTTTCTTTTCCTTTTTCAGCTCAGCCTCAGCAAATAGGATTCCCTCTCCAATTCCAATAACAGTAAATAATTCAAACCTAAGTTTCAAAGAAAAAAGTCACAGACCTGAGGATTTGCTACCTTTACACATTTTAAGCAGCAGAAAAAGTGACAACATATTACCATCATATTATCAGAAATCCACAGATTTACTGGAGGATAAAACAGGTTTTTGTATGAAAACAACATACGATGCACTTCATGAATGAGTCTATTGGCTCCGTTTTTGTGTTGGTGGGAAACTGCTTCAACCAGAATCCTAACATTAAACAAATCAAACTATTTCCACTGGAAGTTGAGCTAAACATATTTTGTTTTGCACCATGTCTGACATCCTGACATAGTGTGAAAACCTTACAAAGCAACCAGTACAGCTATGAACAGAAACAATGTAACAACAGTTCAGGGCAACTGCTCATTCCAACAATGTCAGGGGAAAAATGCTCTGAATTTCTAAAAGTCATTCCGAAAGTAACAGCCTGTCTTTCTTCTTGAACAGGAAATTCCACTCTTCACTGTATACGCCAGCTGACCTTTGACCACTGCAACAGCCCCTTATGGGCTCTGTATCATAAATACACATAACACACATAATGTGTATGTAAAAACACAACTCGTAAAAACCAAAGGCATCAACTTGTCTTTGCAGGTGCAAAAAAACAACAACAAGGAGTTTGATCTTGTACTTGTGTCAGCCATACATGGAAGATATAGGCTATAAATGCATTCTATGTTTATCACAGAATAAGACACACATTATTTTTTGTAATTGTTCATTACCATACAACACACAAATACATTGATCTAAACATTTCCATGTCTGAAAAAAAATCATATGGCATTTGTCAGTCAGTGTATGTCTGTCAAAGCAGAACATACTGTACACACACACTGTAAATGAGTGGAGAGACAGAGCAGTAACAGAGTCACTATTAGAAACAACATTTACACACTTGTGACCCAATCAGAAACAACCTGCTGCTTTACAAAAGGATTACTTTACACACGCCTCTCCGGGAACCATCACCTTACCGTGGTGGAGAGGTTTGTGTGCCCCTGTGAACCTGAGAGCTGTGTTGTCCGGAGCCTAGTGCTCCTGGTAGGGTCTCCCATGGCAAAGTGGTCTCAAGTGAGGGGCCCGACTAAGGGTGTATTCACACATGCCGTGTTTAGTTCGGTTGAAACGAACTCAGATGCACTTCCGCCTTCGGTGCGCATCTTTCAGACATGTGTGAATACAGCAATCGCACTCGGGGGCGGACCAAACAAGCGGTCCGAGACCCAGCTGAAGAGGTGGTCTCGATGCGCTTCAAAACGCACTCTGCTGCAGTTCGTATGTGGTGTGAATTTGGCCGGACTCGATCCGACCCAATTGCGGGAAGCACTGCGCCTTTTCTTTATTTTCTTTTTTAATAAATCGCCATCAGCTTCACATTTTGGGAAAGTGTTGTTGTCGCCATTGTTAGGAAGATTAGTTGTGGTTTGACCGGGAGCCCCGAGCGAAAATATTACAGTTGATAATGACGCGTACACATGCTGATGTGTTCAGCGATCAGATGGAGAGGAGCGTCTCCCGTAGCCTACAGTGCCAACAGGTTCACGCTGCGCTTTGCATGAAGTGTGTTTTTATTTGTCTTCCCTACGGGACTGTCAATACTGTCCCCGTGTCAGTTTGGAGCTGAACTGCGCCGACACCCAGCCGATACAGCTTAATCAGCTGTGTGTCAGTTTGAGCCTATTCCTCGCGAGCCGCGCGTCCAGCAGCAAAAATACAGTAAAAATTATCACATCGTTGGCTATAAGCCACATAACGTGACATTGACATGGGGCTACATATTAGTATAACCATATGAAACAACAATAATTTGATGTTTTTCTTCTTTATTTATAGGGTAGATGTAGGCCTTTTTATTATTTTTAACCCCATATTATATCAATGATAAATTCGCACTTCGTTCTTCCTGCTTCTCTCCACCCCAGAATGTCTGTCCAATGAATGAATGACCTCAGATCACGTGTGGTTTTGCTTCGTAATGCTGGTTCACTTGCAAAAGGGGCAATATGAAAGTGGACCACACCAAACAAAACAAATCTAAATTCTATTTGGTCTGGACCAAAGCAAGTGAACTAACAGACTTTCCATGTGTGAATACACCCTAAGAATGGTTCACAAAGACCCCATGGAAGATCAAGCAAGAGGAAGTGTGACCCTGCCCGGAGGAAGCCCGGGGCCCCCGTCTGGAGCCAGGCCCAGAAAGGGGGCCCGCCTGCGAGCGTCTGGTGGCCGGGTCTGCCACGGGGCCCGGCCGGGCACAGCCCGAAGAAGCTACGTGGCACAAACTCCCTCTACAACTGATAGGCCCACCACTCGTCAGAGGAACCGCTGGGGTCGGGTGCGCTGCCTTATGGGTGGCAGTGAAGGGCGGGGACCACGACGGACCAGACCCGGGCGGCAGAGGCTGGCTTTGGGGACGTGGAACGTCACCTCGCTGTGGGGGAAGGAGCTGGAACTGGTGCGGGAGGTGGAGCGCTACCAATTAGATCTGGTGGGGCTGACCTCCACGCACAGTCTTGGTTCTGGAACCGTACTTCTGGATAGGGGTTGGACTCTATTTTTCTCTGGAGTTGCCCAAGGTGTGAGGCGCCGGGCCGGTGTGGGGATACTCACGAGCCCCCGGCTGGGCGCTACTACGTTGGAGTTTACCCCGGTGGACGAGAGGGTCGCCTCCCTACGCCTCCGGGTTGTGGGGGGGAAGACTCTGACTGTTGTCTGTGCGTATGCACCGAACAGCAGTTCGGAGTATCCGGCCTTCTTGGAGACCCTGAACGGAGTCCTGCATGGGGCTCCGGTAGGGGACTCCATAGTTCTGCTGGGAGACTTTAACGCGCACGTGGGCAATGATGGAGACACCTGGAGAGGCGTGATTGGGAGGAACGGCCTCCCCGATCTGAACCCGAGCGGTCGTTTGTTGTTAGACTTCTGTGCTGGTCATGGTTTGTCTATAACGAACACCATGTTCGAACATAAGGATGCTCATAAGTGTACATGGTACCAGAGCACCCTAGGCCGAAGGTCGATGATCGATTTCGTGATCGTATCATCTGATCTGAGGCCGCATGTTTTGGACACTCGGGTGAAGAGAGGGGCAGAGCTGTCAACTGATCACCATCTGGTTGTGAGTTGGGTCAAAGGGTGGGGGAAGACTCTGGACAGACCTGGTAAGCCCAAACGGGTAGTGCGGGTGAACTGGGAACGTCTGGCGGAGGCCCCTGTTCAAGAGATCTTTAATTCGCACCTCCAGCAGAGCTTTTCTAGCATCGGAAGCATAGGAGGTTGGGGGCATTGAACCCGAGTGGTCGATGTTCAAAACTTCCATTGCTGAAGCCGCGGCAGGCAGCTGTGGTCTCAAGGTCTTAGGTGCCTCAAGGGGCGGTAACCCTCGAACGCCGTGGTGGACCTCGGTGGTCAGGGAAGCCGTCCGACTGAAGAAGGAGTGCTTCCAGGATATGTTATCACGGGGGACTCCTGAGGCAGTTGCAAGGTACCGACAGGCCCGAAGGGCTGCAGCCTCTGCCGTGACAGAGGCAAAGCAGCGGGTGTGGGAGAAGTTCGGAGAAACCATGGAGAAGGACTTTCGGTCGGCACCAAAGTGTTTCTGGAAGACCGTCCGGCACCTCAGGAGGGGGAAGCGGGGAACCATCCAAGCTGTGTACAGTAAGGATGGGACGCTGTTGACCTCAACTGAGGAGGTGGTCGGTCGGTGGAAGGAGCACTTTGAGGAACTCCTGAATCCGATTAACCCGCCCTCTATGTTGGAGGCAGAGCTGGAGGCTGATGGGGGATCATCGTCAATTTCCCTGGTGGAAGTCACTGAGGTAGTCAAACAACTCCACAGTGGCAAAGCCCCGGGGGTTGATGAGATCCGTCCAGAAATGCTGAAAGCAATGGGTGTGGAGGGGCTGTCTTGGATGACACGCCTCTTCAACATTGCGTGGAAGTCGGGTACAGTGCCGAAGGAGTGGCAGACCGGGGTGGTGGTTCCTATTTTCAAAAAGGGGGACCAGAGAGTGTGTGCCAATTACCGAGGTATCACACTTCTCAGCCTCCCCGGCAAAGTCTACTCCAAGGTGCTGGAAAGGAGGGTTCGGCCGATAGTCGAACCTCAGATTGAAGAGGAACAATGCGGATTCCGTCCTGGCCGTGGAACAACGGACCAGCTCTTCACTCTCGCAAGGATCCTAGAGGGAGTTTGGGAGTTTGCTCATCCAGTCTACATGTGTTTTGTAGATCTGGAGAAGGCTTATGACCGGGTTCCCCGGGAGATACTGTGGGGGGTGCTGCGGGAGTATGGGGTGAGGGTGTCTCTTCTCAGGGCCATCCAATCTCTGTACGCTCAAAGCGAGAGCTGTGTACGGGTTCTCGGTAGTAAGTCGGACTCGTTTCCGGTGGGGGTTGGCCTCCGCCAGGGCTGCGCTTTATCACCAATCCTGTTTGTGATATTTATGGACAGGATATCAAGGCGTAGTCGTGGTGGGGAGGGGTTGCAGTTTGGTGGTCTGAAGATCTCATCTCTGCTGTTTGCGGATGATGTGGTTCTGATGGCATCATCGGCCTGTGACCTTCAGCTCTCATTGGATCGGTTTGCAGCCGAGTGTGAAGCGGTTGGGATGAGGATCAGCACCTCTAAATCTGAGGCCATGGTGCTCAGCAGGAAACCGATGGATTGTCTGCTACAGGTAGGGAATGAGTCCTTACCCCAAGTGAAGGAGTTCAAGTACCTCGGGGTCTTGTTTTCGAGTGAGGGAACAATGGAACGTGAGATTGGCCGGAGAATCGGAGCAGCAGGGGCGGTTTTGCATACGCTTTACCGCACTGTTGTGACGAAAAGAGAGCTGAGTCGTAAGGCAAAGCTTTCGATCTACCGGTCGATCTTTGTTCCTACCCTCACCTATGGTCATGAAGGCTGGGTAATGACCGAAAGAACGAGATCGCGGGTACAAGCGGCCGAAATGGGTTTTCTCAGGAGAGTGGCTGGCGTCTCCCTTAGAGATAGGGTGAGAAGCTCAGTCATTCGTGAGGAACTCGGGGCAGAGCCGCTACTCCTTTGCGTTGAAAGGAGCCAGTTGAGGTGGTTCGGGCATCTGGTAAGGATGCCCCCAGGGCGCCTCCCTAGGGAGGTGTTCCAGGAGCGTCCAGCTGGAAGGAGGCCTCGGGGAAGACCCAGGACTAGGTGGAGAGATTATATCTCCACACTGGCCTGGGAACGCCTCGGGATCCCCCAGTCAGAGCTGGTTGATGTGGCCCGGGAAAGAGAAGTTTGGGGTTCCCTGCTCAAGCTGCTGCCCCCGCGACCCGATTTCGGATAAGCGGTTGAAGATGTATGTATGTAATATGTACTTTACACATGCAGTGTCGGTCCGGAACGGTACTAGATCTGCCATGCGTTTCCACTACGACAGTAGGCTACCTTAATGGGGTTTATGACCGACGGCGATAGCCACGGTCAGAAAACAGTCTATGGGTCAGAGCCATTCACAACGCTGGCCGCACATAGCTCGTGTCATTGTGGCAGCGGGACACAGTGTATAGCCCCCTGATTAATTCAATTATTATTTGGAACTTAACAAATGAAAATTATTTTTTTTTTACATTTTCTGTTTGTCTCATTTCCCATTTGTTAAGGGAGACATACAAAATAAGAAATGGCAATCAATTCATATTTTACAGGCACAGTTTGAATAAAACAGTCCGTTTAAAAAAAATTAAATAAAAAAAATTATTTAAACATGAAATCAATCTTGTTTTTAAATTTTTCATGTTTTGATTTCAAAACAGATATGGATTGAAATGAAGATACATGGATTCAAGCACTGGCATTACATGTCACATGTATTTTCTTTTATGAAAATGTAGAGGCATGAACTGCAAATGAACAAGAAATTTAAAAGATGTTGCTTACGTTCTTAAGACATGTTTTTCTAGTAAATTGCGACATAAATATCTGAGTTTTTTCTGAGAATGTCTGACTTAAATTTGTCTTTCTCAAATAATAGCCCTGTCCCCCAGCTTTAGCCCCCACAGTGGCTCTGAAAACTATTCAATTTACATTTGAACATTTTAAACCAAAACTTTTTTATTTATTTTGTATCATTTCTAGCATTGCTATATTATTTATCCATACAGTGACTGATTATGCATAATAATGCCTACACAAGCAATGCAAGAGAGGAAAGAAAAAAGCAAAAGCACTGGGACTATGCCAGCTAAACTTCCACATTACTAGCTTCATCTACGCCCAGATCACCACACCCACGCAGTGTTAAATGAAGGAGCTAATGAAACATGTATTGCTTGATTAAACACATTATCCACTGAGTGTGCCATTTTACTGTCAAACTGCACACGCCATCAAGTGTTGGAAACAGCAGCCCCAACAATAATCAACATGTCACTATCCTAATGTTAGCAGACTTGACCCACCTCTTCAGACTGACCTCTTTCTTTCTTCCCCTCAAGACTCAACACACTCTTCAATAAGATCACACCTCAGTTTATTAAACTAAAATGTTGTATGAATTAATACACAAAGGGATTGAACTACTAAGATCCAAAACAAAGAGTGCTTTGTTGCATGAGCATTAGGTTTGTGGCTGTTCTGCGTGTGATCAACTGATTAACTGCCCAAATGAGTGGTGCAAACGGGTGCAAACATGTTAGAGGAAGTAGATTTAAATGAGTGTTTTGAGTGTTTTACTGGTTTCCGTGTTTGGGTGGAGAGCAGAGGTATCCTGGTGCTACCAGACCATCTTACTTAATTTAATTTGTGCAGAAGGTCTGAAACTGCTCTATTGACAAACATTCACTCACTTGGAGGCGGGTCTGTCTGTTAAACTTTAAAACTATTAGATCTGCCCAGTGCCAATCTGGATAGGCCAACCAATCGCATAACGTTTGAATTCAACTGAAACTGCCGCGCGACTTCAACGTCATCGTTCTCAGCCACTCGCTCTGTGCGCCGATTGGACCGGTTCGAGCAGGAATCCATGAATACACTGCAGCTACTGAAGTGAAATGAAAATTGAGTGGAAGTAGGTAGGCGGGCGGAGCCAGGCTAGAGCAGAGTGACAGCAAATGCAAAGAGAAATGTAATGATAATGGAATTAGGTGTTATTGGAAGAGGAAAACAAACACATTGTTGATCTACAGCGCACCTGAGGGGTATACTACGAAACAAACTCAACAGAGCCCGGCTCTCTTTTTTTGATCTGGTTCAACATAACACATACCCTCGCTCAGAGCTAACCGGTATCACGAAGGAAGTTATCAACCTCTTATGTTGAACGAGGGTTTCGGCTTCAGGCTCTGTGCGCGTCCCCATGAAAGGGGGCGTTCGACCCGTCATTTGACTCTGCATCCGCACAAAATGGACTGATCTTGTACCGCCAACTTTACACAAACGGACTGATTGCAAGCAGCTGAGTAAAACAAAAGTGTGTCGCCAACTTCATTCAAGAGGAAGAGTTTGTCAGTCTGAATTATTACAGCAGAAAACAGAGAGCCGAAAAAAACTCTTACTGCAAATAAGGAGAGTGGAATGCTGCCAGCATGGAAATTATTTATTTATCTTGGCGATCGTTCTCGCAGTGCGTAACGTGACATTTTAAAACAATTAAACGTTGAACTCGGATTTGAACACTATACCATTTAGCCTAATATATATATAGGCTACTTTGCTATATTTATAGCACTACGCCTATAGTCCCACTCGTAAGAATGTAATTTAAGTCTGACACTGTCCCCAAATGAATAGCCTATGGAAAATCACTGGTAACACTTTACAATAAGGTAAACCTGTAGTCTGTATTTTTCGGACAAATATGGATCTACTGTGAGAAGCTAACTTGCAAGTCTGCAGCGATGTCCGAACTGTGACAGCTGTCACGTCCCAACTGTAATCGCTACTGATGAAAAGAAAGAAGCCTACAGTGAAATAATGTTGCAAACTGTGATTTTATAGAACGCTTTATTAAGAGCCAGTGTGTGTAGATCGCCAGGTAAAACCATTTGAGGTGAGAGCATAGAGTGGCGCTGCATACAGTAGGTCTAAGCTATTTACATTTTCTGCATCAATAACTGTATGCATGAGGCAAAAAGCCCCAGCGCGATGTTACAGTTCACTCTGCTGTAAGCCTTATGTCACGGCTTCGTTTCGTTCATTAACTTACTGATCAATACGTTTCGTTATTTAACGAGTTTCCTCAGTGAGAATATATCGCTCAGACAATATAGTCAGGTCCGCGGGATTTCAAAATGTGTAGTTTCCTTAAAGGGCAGCGCTATAAGAGCCGAATTTAAGCTCAAACTCTGAAACAAAAAATGGTCTGGGTAGGTTAGCCATGCAGCCTCTGTTACCACGGTGATCTAGCCAGGTAAAAAGAGAGCCACCTTTCGTGATACTGAAAACTCTGGCTTTAGACCGCTTTAGACTCAACAGACCTCGCTCAGCCCTTAATCTCGCTTCGTAGTATACCCCTCTGGCCTTATGTGACATATTGTTAAAGGACTCGGGACAGTAAGCAAACTGTGGGAGACGCCAGCAGAATAAGTTACAGTTCACTCTTTCTTGTCAGTAGTTTTTTTTTTTTTTTACTTTTATTTTAGTGGTTTTACAATTTTTTACATACGGACAAAAAAAACAGGATAAGTAAACACATACAATACATACACAACCCCCACCCCCTGCCCCCTCCCCCCTGCCCCTCCCCCCTCCCCCCTGCCCCCTCCCTCACATAAATAGACAAGAAACACACAAAAAAAAAGTGAAATAAATAACTAAGACAAAATGATTAAGAAAATAAGCTATAAATACACAAAAAACAAAACAAAGCTAAAACAAAAACAAAACTGGAGCAAACCTCACACCTTTTAGTTCCCTATGTGCTGCAGCACTGGGCCCCATAAAGCGGGGAATTTATGGGAGTGGCCGGACAGCTCATATCTAAAGCTGGGAACACACTGCATTGGCCCCCTGTGGCGGTTGGCCGCGTGATTGCAGGAGGCTCGCCTCTTGATCATATTGGGCCATATATTCCTGACGCCGACGCCGTTTCTGAGATCAGACATAGATACACTGTTTAACCAGCGGCAGTCATGTCACAAATAGCATTAAAACAGCATGAAGACGCACCCCGATCGCAAATACACACACATTAACAGCAATTCAGCAACATACTAAACACAATAACAACAGCAGTGTGTGCTCAGCGGCCACGCCCCGCACACCGTAAGTCCGATTCACTTGAAATTTCTCACACAGGTGTATGTTAGGGTGCTCTATAAAAAAGCCTCTGGGGACCATATAAGTCCGCCTGGGAATATTTTTCGCTAATTAGCATAAACTGAAAAACAGGGTTTGAACCACAACTTTCTCAAATTTTACTTTATCAACACCAAATTTCTCACGGAGCCTCGGGGGACTATGACACACATGCCCGTACAAGATTAGTAAGACAGTTTGAAAAACATGGCCGCCATTGACTAAAACGTTTACGCAGGAGCGGGGCTTAATAACAAATTGGCCATAACTAATTCACCATAGGTCCTATCATCATGAAACTTGCAGGATATGTGCAGAAGACATGTGGTAGCATGGCCCTCTAAACTTGTCGAGATTAACCCATAGGGGGCGCCACAATTGCGAAAACCACCATTAAAAAATGCAATGTTTGACAGGCCACGCCCCTCTCCCACTGACTCTGATTGACTTGACATTTCGTACACATGTACAGCTCATGGTGTTCTACAATAAAGCCTCTTGGACCTTAGGGGTCAGCCATGATTTTTTTTCTTCCCTAATTTACATGACCTGAAATTCAGTCAAGTGACATCTACTTTGTGGATTTCCAACCTATCATCACCCAATTGTGTACACAGCATCAGGTGACCAACGTACACGTGTGTATAACGTTTTAGCGAGATAGCTCAAAAAACATGGCCGCCCTTAACGAAAACATCTTCGCTAAGAGCGGCAATTTTCCTGACCTTTAGCCACGATTACGACCTTCGATCGGCCACAACTCGGGACTGGAGTTCGGAAAGCCCGCGGCGAAGGTTCGTAGAAGCTTTCGGGCCCGGCCGACGGGCGGGGCGCCGCCGACGAGGGGATTGCCGGCCTGCGCCGGGCTGCCCGTACTTTCAAAATCTCTGCGGGATTTTCTAGTTCTAAATAAGCCTTTATTTCACCAACAAGCTCCAAAATAGCATTGTTGGATAGGCGATATACAGTATATATATATATATATATATATATACACCCTTTCTTTCAGGAAGCTACTAGTTTGCCCTAACGCTATACTAGCACCATAAAGTAGTGCAGTGTACTGTCTGATTAAATTATCCGTGTATTCTTCCAGGTGCTTAGTGCTGAGGCCAGAGAGAAGACACTGAGGAGGAGGAAGAGAGAGTGGATCCTTCCTCCTGCCAAGCTGATGGAGAACACTGACTACACAAACAGGGAATTCATTGCTAAGGTAATTAAGTACGGGCCCTCAGTTTACTGAGGGCCCGTAATTATTACTCTCCACCATACTTATTCTTCTGACTTCTTCTTCTTCTTACTTCTTATTCTTCCCCACATTTTCTAGCTGCTACTCCTCCCACACCGTTACACGCAGACATGCAAAAATTTCACACAACGTGCGCCCCAACCCCACGGGGTGTGCTATTATACAGTTTTTTGAATTTGCGCTAGGGGGCGCTGTTATGAAGTCCCGACTGAAAGAACTTTGAGAGGCCACGCCCCGCACACCGTAACTCCCATTGACTTGAAATTTCTCACACAGGTGTGTTAGGGTGCTCTACAAAAAAGCCTCTGGGACCATAAAAATCCTTCAGGGAATATTTTCCGCTAATTAGCATAAACTGAAAAACAGGGTGTTATCCACAACTTTCTGAAATGTTACTGTATCAACACCAAATTTCTCGTGAAGCCCTGGGGGACTACAATAAACATACCCGTAAAAGATTAGTAGGACAACTTGAAAAACATGGCCGCCATTGACCAAAACGTTTACGCAGGGGCGGGGCCTATCCACAAATTGGCCATAACTCCTTAACCATAGGTCCTAACATCATCAAACTTGCTGGGTATGTGCAGAAGTCATGTGGTAGCATGTCTCTAAGCTTATCGAGATTAACCCATAGGGGGCGCCATAAATGCCCCCTGACTCTGATTGACTTGAAATGTATTAAACTTGTACAGCTTATGGTGCTCTATATATAGCCTCTCGGACAGTTTTTTAAATTTCCCCTAGGGGGCGCTGTTATGAAGCCCCAACTGAAGAAAGTTTGAGAGGCCACGCCCCGCACACCGTAAATCTGATTGACTTGAAATTTCTCACACAGGTGTACATTAGGGTGCTCTACAAAAAAGCCTCTTGGACCATAAAACTTGGAAATATTTTCGGCTAATTAGCATAAACTGAAAAACAGGGTTTTATCAACAACTGTGTCAAGTTTTAATGTTTCACGAAACCCCGGGGGACTATGACGCACGTCTCCGAAAAATATTAGTAGGATAGCTTGAAAAACATGGCCGCCATTGACTAAAACGTTTACGCAGGGGCGGGGCTTAATAACACATTGGCCATAACTCATTGACCATAGGTCCTATCATCATGAAACTTGCAGGATATGTGCAGAAGACATGTGGTAGCATGTCCCTGAAAGCCTGTCTAGATTAACCCATAGGGGGCGCCACAAATGCGAAAAACATAATTCTCAAATGCAATGTTTGACAGGCCACGCCCCTTTCCCCCTGACTCTGATTGACTTGACATTTCGTACACATGTACAGCTCATGGTGTTCTACAATAAAGCCTCTTGGACCTTAGGGGTCAGCCATGATTTTTTTTCTTCCCTAATTTACATGGGCAGCCCGTACTTTCAAAATCTCCGCGGGATTTTCTAGTTTGGCTTTTGTTCTCCACCATACTTAAGCTATGTCCCATTACAGAGACCACGCACTTGGTAGGACGCAGTCTCGCGGTCTATGAAGGCTATAGCCTATGAAGGCCGATTTTAAGGCCGGTTTTAAGGCCAACGAGCCTTGTTAAATGAGACGGTCTCCGCAGGTCTCGGTTTACGAGCATTTCCGGTTTACGTAACAAGCCGTTACCTTGCGTGACGACTCGCCGCTCCTGTGCTGCCTAGCAACCCTGATTGCTGCCAACGGAGACAGCCCTGTCAATGGAGGAAAAAAGAAAAAGAAGTTGCCTACCAGACGAAAAGAAAAAAAAGTACAAGAAAAAAAGAAAGGAAGATAAAAGTTAAGAAGATGGAGCAACACGTTGCTGTTTTGTTATTTCTTATTTTATTTTATGCCATCTCTGAAAAAAACGCAATGAATCTTGGGATATGTTGGGCCGCGAAGGATCCATCTGATGCAGCCTTCAAAACCGTGAAACGAAGGCTGCATTTCACGACCGCATATGAGGAGCCTTGCAAGGAGCCTTGCAAACGGGACAGCCTTTGCGCGCCGCTATGACGCAATCGGTCTTCAAATGCAGCCTTCGTAGGCTGCAATACCTGAATCAAGACACAGCCATCTTCTTCTTACTTCTTCTTCCTTCCATTTTTCTAGCCGCTACTCCTCCCACACCGTTACACGCAGACATGCAAAAATTTCACAGAACGTGCGTCCCTACCCCACGGGGTGTGTTATTAAACAGTTTTTTGATTTTCCACAAGGGGCCGCTGTTATTAAGCCCCAACTGAAAAAAGTTTGAGAGGCCACGCCCCTCACACCGTAAGTCCGATTCACTTGAAATTTCTCACAGAGGTGTATGTTAGGGTATTCTACAAAAAAGCCTCTGGGACCATAAAATTCCGCCTGGGAATATTTTTCGTAAATTAGCATCAACTGAAAAATAGGGTTTTAACCACAACTTTCTCAAATTTAACTCTATCAACACCAAATTCCTCACGGAGCCCCGGGGGACTAAGTTTCACATGACCATAAAATATTAGTAGGATAGCTTGAAAAACATGGCCGCCATTGACCAAAATGTTTTTTATCGAAGGAAACAGCTTTTATTCAGAGGAAGCTATGGTGACAATCTAAAACTTGCGCTTACTACGGTATGTTATGGTATGCTGAGGTCATGTTTTGTGCACTTCCCTACTGTGTTTTGGAAGATTTCCACTGCATTTTTGAAGCTAAGGCTTAGGAGAAGCAATTTCAAGAGCCAAAACAATTCAACAGGATGACTAAAGATTCTTCTTTACGCAAATTTCCAGGTTTTTCAAAAACCGCAATTCATTATTTCAGCATTCAAGCCAAAAAATGTTTTACACAGTGGTCTAGGTCAAACTAGACCTCGGAAAACAAAGGGCTAATGTCTTCTGAACATTTCCATACAAAATGGTATATTTTATCTTCTTGCACATTCAAAATTGGTATTTATAGTAGTATGTAAAATCTGAGAAAATACCTCTAGACCCCAGAGGGTTAAGCTGTAATAGCACGCTAAGCATATTCAGTATTCCAATAAAGAGACCTAAACTCTAAAATACCACTAATCTTAACAATGCTTAAAACCCTTGATTTCCATGTCTGTGTCTTTTTAGATTCGTTCTGATAAAGACAAAGACAATACAAAGATGCAGTATTATCTCTCTGGACCAGGAGCCGACAAGCCACCCTTCAACCTCTTTGTGGTGGACCACCACACTGGGTTTGTACGCGTCACTGATATCCTAGACCGGGAGAAATGCGACACATACAATGTAAGTCTTTCTTTAAGTAACATCCAGGCCTAGTTCTGTACTTGTATGGACTTGTTATTATTGGAAGAGCAGGTTCAGTCCTAACATAGCTGTTTCCTTTAAAGTTTTATAAATGTCAATTCATAAAGCTAATGTCACTAAGCTTCCCTCACACATATGTGTAGATCATGAAGACAAAGTGTTGAATTAAAGTGGGCCTATGTCTCAGCCCCTTTTTTTTAGATGGCCGTTTAAGTTTGGTTCATTTCAAGGATCCATGTTAACTCCCTTTTAGAGCTATAAGTTATGAATTAATGTGATAGGCTTGTGATCAGCTCGTGTATGAGGTTTGAACAAGGTTATGGGGTCAGTGGCTATTGACTTCTACCTAGATCTGCTCAGGGCTCAAATTAATTGTATTGAAAGCTCCCTCACAAAACAGAGCCTTTTTGGCCAAATGGAACTGCATAACATTTAGCTATGAATATCAATGCCTTGATATAGTTTTATCTGACTATATGATACATTAGTTTTGTTTTCAAGATATACAACCTCCAACTATGATATAAACAACATTGATTTAGATTTCACCAAAAAAGTGGTGTCATCACTGACTTAGGGAATACACACCAACCATTACAGTAGGTTGGTCATCCCCATCTTCATTCTTTATATTAACAATGTAATCAATGGTAAAAGGTGCACACTTGATAGTTCCACTTTACTCTAATCCTCCGCTATACTAAGTTTCCTGTATGACTTCCAGCTGTCTTCTCACCTCTGTGTCTCTTTGTAGCAGTTTAATACCTTTCTTAGCAGGGTGATTCATTCATTATTTATTTTTGTGTAAATCTACTTATATTTTTTCTTATGGGCTTTTGTTTGGAAAATACATGCTAAAAATATTTTTATTTGTATGACATTACGTTTATTTGTGGAACAATGGAATACTCTGACAGAACTATTCATGGAAATATAATATTTCTAATAGACCACATATTATTCAGGGCAGTAAATATTCCACGCAGACGGCCATATGAAGAGTCCAGGTGAATTTCATTATTATAATGCTTACTTTAGATACAAATCATAAGCAAGTCATAATTGATAAACTACTAAATTAGTTTTCGGGACCAGTCAAATCAATATCTGAACACAAGGCTAACTGTATCAAAAAATTATTGTTGCTGCACAAAAATTTCAATCTAAATTTTCTATGTATTTGTTTGTAACATTGTAACCTTAACATGGTAACAACTGCAGCACCAGTTACAGACCTGGAGATGTGTTCATGTCAACCATATTTTCCTGTTCCATCTTTTCATGTTCTTCATGCAGCTAACAGGCATTGCTAGATACATCGATGGGACCACAGCCGAGAGAGACATCCCACTGATGGTCACAGTCCTGGACCAGAATGACAACGCTCCTTACTTTGAGCTGCATAGTGGCAACATCACAGAGGCAAGCCAAGAAGGTATGGCACACCTTGACATCTATTGTTTACATCCCCCTGCCACTGTGGATCCTGAACACAAAACACAAGACAAATAGTCTGTATTTGTGCTTTGGCTCTTGCTCACTGGTCTGTGTGGGCAGGGCTCTTTTGGAAAGATTGCCTCGTTTCCACTGAGTAGAGCGGGTCGGGTCGGAGCGGCTCAGAGCGGGACAGCTCGCTTTTAAGAATCTCGGTAGTGTTTCCACCGCCAACCCTACCCATACTGGTAGGTAGGGTTGGGTATCGGTTGGGTTTTTTCCTATACCGGTTACTACTCGGTACGTTTGAAACGGTTCCGGTGCTTAAACGGTACTTTAAAGCCTCAAATTGCACACACTTTGTCAAAAAATAATGCCCTTTTATAAATAGTTCCACATTTAACACAATTAACTTTAACAATATAAGTACGAGTAACTTACAAATAAACTATTTTATATCAATAAAATAAAATTCACACAATTTACATACTATCTAATACAACAATACTGTTTCAAACAATATAATAATGGAGGTTAATGTGGAGACTACCAGGTAATCTAATCTCCATCTTAAAACTTTAGCTAACTAATCATTTTGATAAGAAAGATTCGGTAACACTTTATTTGAAGGCGTATACATAACGCTGTCATAAGACTGTCATTACACTGTCATGACACCTGTCATGAACATTATGAATGGTTATGAATGGTTATGACTGTTGTCATAAAGTGTCATTCGGTAAATTATGTCACGTTTAATGCCACATTGACATTGTATGAGATGTCTTTTTTATGACAACCTGACATGAGCTAAGACAAAATAACTTGTCGATGTCTTTGTAATGACAACCTGACATAAGCTGAGACAAAATAACTTGTCCGTGTCTTTGTAATGACAACCTGACATTAATTAATGTAGACAAAATATCTTGGTTATGTCGACTTGACATTAACCAATAACATGACCTGTCATAAACATGTAATAGTAGGCTTAATAATCAAATGTAAAGAAACTATTTTGATTTATGTTGTAAGATTACATTAAACTGTCATATGTGGAAGGTTTTGATATTGACTGTCATGAGACCTTTATTATACTGTCATGAATGTTTCTGTTGGCCTGAAGTAAAGTGAAACATTTTGGACAATTCATTAACATGTCATGAAGCGTTATTACACTGTCTAATGCCTTTATAACATGCTCATGAATGATTATTTTGGCCTAATTTAAGTGAAAAAATTTGTACATTTCATTAACATGTCATTAAGTGTTATTACACTGTCTAATTTTGACATTGCCTGTCATGAAACCTTTATTATACTGTCATGAAGTATTGACTTTACCTCAAAGTGAAACAATTTGGACTTTTCAGTAAATATTATTACACTTACTTATACACACAACAGTGTTAACTGCAGTAGTATCCCCTTTATAGATGTAACATGAAGCATATCAGTATTACATGTGGAAAATACCTTAACAAAAGCAATATAAGTCAAGACAGTCTGTTTTATTTGCATTGAGCCTCTAACCAAAAAATATATACATACACTTAAAACAGAAATAATAAATAATGTAGGAATGACTATTGAAATATGTTTAGGTGATAAGCAATCCTCACTAGAGTAAAAAGTGTGCCTACTTAACCCGTTCTCCCCTACATGCTGTTCTTTTTTTTAATTTTATTAATTTTTTTTTTACGTGATGCAGGACAGGATAGGTGAAAGACATAACATTAGGTGCGGTACATGACAATTTAAGTGTTCACATTTAAGACAGAACGGACGAGACAAAAACAAGCAGAAGGTCATTGCATATATTTTTACATTGTTGTTGACAGGCTGTGTATGTGTGTAGTAGATTTTATTTGGACATGGACATGACTATGTCATTGGACGAACCAGATGCATTGTTTACAGTGTGTTGGCATAAATGCTAGTTTACAAAACCTGTCCATGTGTGTGTGTGTGTGTGTGTGTGTGTATATACATACATATAAACAACAAAATAATAATAAAAAAAAAAAAAGATAAATCAGTACTAAGAAATGATTAATCATCATAATAAGAATGTAATGATAACAATGGCATTTTCGGTTGTTTAAATAGTATTAGTTTCCATTATGGTATTTTAGACTTTTGATCCACAGTTTTGAATGTTGTCATAAGGTAATTAGATAATTGGGAGAGCGAGATAAATAAAAATAAACAAAAAAATTAAAAATTAAAATGTTTTGCAAAAACAAGCATATTAAATGATATGAGCAGTTAAGGGAGACCATGTTGAAAAATGTCTATCGTTATCCATATTGACAATACTGATAAACAAAAATGATAGAAATAAGAGTCATAATCATAGATAAATAAGAGCAGAAAAACAAAAAAAAACTAAAAGTTATCTTGTGTTGTTATTGTGTAAAGGGGGAAGGGAGAGAGAAAGGGAATGTTACTGGGTTGATATGTTTTTTGTATTGAAGATGTTATTCGTGGTCGGGCATGTGGTTAGTGAAGACAGAAGAGAAAATATCTAAATATATATGTATATATATAAATATATATAAATAAAAAAGAAAATATTAAATAATTAATAATAGTAGAAATATTACCTAAGACAAAAATAAATAAATATAGAGTAAATAGTCGACTCTCTAGCCTTCAATTCAGTCCTGCAGAAGACGAGGAGGGCGAGGAGATAGAGCACAAACAACAGTTATTTATTTTATTCAAAATTGTTATTATTACCATTATTATTTTAACTAAATTATTTTTTTTTCCTTCTTTTCTTTTACTTTTTGAACTTTCCTCTTCTATGTACATGCTGTTCTAATGTGCAGCGCGCTGTTTATTATTAATATAGCGGCCCGTCATCAGACACATGTAGCCTACCGGATGGTTTTATACATCGACCGCTCCATAAAGTCAGAGCTTTTTGTATGGTTCACGTTTCCATATCACCGGGCCGCCGTGTCCCGCTGTGTGTTTTTTTGGGTTCATCTCCACCGCCGTACATAAAAGCAGCACTAGAACAGCTGACGGGAGGAAGCGTGCAGGCGGCCGCAGCCTCATCGTCAGCCTACACGTGCCTAATACATCCGTGACAATACTGCTAGATCGCGTATCATTTGCAAAAAGAAATGCATTGCATTGGCGTTCAAAAATAGTCATAAAGAGCGATCAGTCTGTCAAAATACAAACGTGACTACAGCAGGGGCGGCACCGAAATGAGGCACCGAAACTTTTGTTCTTATTTGGTCTGGTTACTACCGTTTACGTCGGCACCGGTGCCATACTGGTACCGGGTTTCGGTGCCCAACCCTACTGGTAGGGCGGGGTTTAGGCTGTAATGCGATAGCCGCTGCCAGAATATGGGTCAAACTATCGGGCTGTGGAGGAACTGTGGTCAAGGATCCTTGCGAGAGTTGTTCCACGTCCAGGACGGAATCTTAAAAGCCAAACATTTATTTTTTTGTTTGGACCAATTAATGTGAAAATTGACAATTTCATAATCCTCAAGTAGCTTACTCTTGATAATCTTTCAAGACACAGACTAGACACACCTCTGATCAGATATTAAAGAGAGATAATAAAAACAAACTAATTTGTACTTATTCTCTCACCCAATGAGAATCAATAAGAGAATCGATAAGGAATCGGATCGATAAGCAGAATCGGAACCGGAATCGGAATCGTTAAATTCTTAACAATTCCCATCCCTATTGTTGTATCTAATTTTCATGGCGCGCGCAGCATAGAATGCACCGTCATTGGTTCAAATACGCATGAGGTGGGTTTTGTTGATTTTTTAAGACCATGTGACCACCCCAATGTTGTGTGGTTTGCAAATCACGTCAATAAAACAAATTAAAAAATTAAAAATAAATAAAATTCGCCGGCTGTGTCGGCGATAGTATATTACAGAACAGTTAGTGGCGTTCGGAGCGCAGAATCTAGGTCGACTATCGACTACTGACGAAAATCACAAAACACATTGGCCCTCATTTATCAAACTTGCGTGGAAACTGGTGCAGATTCTGGCGCAAATACCTCCCTACGCCAGGTATCGCGTGGGATTTATCAAACAGTCGTATCTCGCCAATCTCAGCGTACGCCAGGCCATTATTGATAAATGCGGCGGCTGAAAACAATCGTATCACGCCCCTATATTTTCTCAGTTTACAGGCCTCGCCCAGAGGTTTTACGACATGGATTACATTACGGCACAGAAGAGGAACTTCTCTGAAGTAGAAATTGAAAGAATAACTGCGAAAGTAGAAAAAAAAGAGTGTCATTTCGGAGCATTACAAAGAACGACAGAAGGCAGCAGTTAGGAAGGAAATAACTGCTGCGGTCAACAGCGTTGGTGTTGACAACAAACGATCTCCAGCTGAGGATTTTGCATTTGAGGTTTACATCAGTAGGCTATCGCTCAAATGCTATAAAACAGCATACACAATTATATGTCGCCATTTCTTTACATAGATGAAGAAAAAGTGGTCTGACTCAAAAGTCGCCACTAAAAAAAGTGTGTTGCTGTTCTGAAATGCAACCAACTGGAGGTGCGGGCATAATATAAGTGGTAGAGGAGAAAAAGACGCACCAACTGTCCAATAATGGTCCCCATAAAATAAATACACGTCTGCAGAGATTTTAATGATTAGAATGTATTGGCCCTTTTAGATAGCACTACTCAAAAGGGGTTTAAAAACTAAAAATAACACATTTTGCTTTTTACTGTATGACAGCATGTGCTTGGCACGAGTGGTCAGCCCGGGTGCTAGCTGCACAAGCCGACCCGGCAACGATCAGCTGTGAGAGCGCCCACCGTCCTGCTCCACCAGCAGATCGGAAAAACGTGCCGGTTAACAGTGGAAATAAATCGCTTGCTTAAGCGATCAATGACACATTAAAAGAGGAACTAACATCTAAAAAGTCCGTCAAATAAATAAAATGTTAAGCTGAATGTTGTGCCGTGTATTTTTTATCATAAAGAGCAGTGTAGGCCTACTACATATTTAATACTTAGGCTAACATTTTGAATGAATGCAGCCCCCGTGTCTCAGTGTCCCCCCAGCTGATCCAAGACGGAGATAACTGCCCTTACGCAGTCCCATGCAGCGCTCCTAAGTGGCCGGTGTGCGCACTATTGAATCACCTCTCCTACTCAGTTGCACACCATAAGCTGCACATTTTTAAGAGATTAATATCTTTATTTCGGTCTGAGCAAACACTGCATTTGTATTATCTTCTAATAATCGTCCAACAAAGTCATCGGCTACCCGGCACAGCCTGCACTGTGAGTCCATGCTGTTTACAAACTTGCGTACACGAGCTAAGAGCTGGCGTGGGATTTGAGCGTATCCTACGCTCACGTCCATATTGATAAATGCCGAGGTTTGCGTGGAAATGTGCGTACACCCACTTTTCTGGTCTATGCACGGTTAATAAATGTGGGCCATTGCATCTATTTATTAACAATATTTTGCTGATCCAACTCAAATTCAGCCCAACCAGGCGATAGCTAAGTTTCAGTTTCGTTTTCATCTCCGTGGTATACAGCTGTTTGGACCAGCTGAGTCTGCGTTCCAGTTGTGCTGGGAAGTCGGATTTATGGTGCCAGTGATAACTGAACTAAATTATAAAATAAAGCTATCTCTTCCTTCCTCTATCCGTCTATCTTTATCTCTCCACTACACACTCAGCACAACTATCCATGCTTAAAGGAAGCAGGATTATAACCTCATCTAGCACATTATTTTTAAATATTTTATATTATTTTATTTTTTTCTCCCCCATCTAATTTTGACGATTTTTAGAAAAACGTGTTGGTTGTAAGCGCTTAGGGAGCATGTTAACATAAAACCTGTGAACCTTACCTTTTAAATGTATTTTATTTCATGTTTCTATGTGCTACACAGGCTTAGATATTAAGGTTTTGGTAGACGTTGACAATTTTTCAGAAAACCCTCAGACATAAGGACATGCATCCTAGATTGCCATAGTCATCAATGGGTTAATAAAATATTAGAGAAGGTAATTCATCTGTTGATTGTCTCTAATGATCATCACAAAAGTAGGAAGTGATTAGCAAACTCTGAGTAGCAAACTCAGATATACTCAGAGTGTATATAAGGGGAGAAAGGGGGAATCTGAGGCATCGGGTAATGTGAGCCACCCCCTGTATCTAGGCAACGGAAAACATTTGTGGTCATGTGAGATACATGTTTTCAAGCCCCTCTCATTTCCCCATGGCCCTGAAAGAGAGGACCTCATGGTGCTGTGGTAAGCATGTTTTTTTCACCAAAATAGGTATTTTGCATGTAAAAGTAAATTTTCTTGCTGTCAACTTAATCAACTGTTGTGCCAAAGCAAATGTATTCACGTAGAAAAACTTCTATCATACGTGTTGATGAACTACCAACATATGAAACCATGTGATGCTGATAACTGAACATTAGCCTGAAATGCAAAGAGAGGTAGTTTTTTCTCAAATTGTGGTGGTGGAGGAAAGTGAGCCAAATGCTGTGGGGGAAACTGTCTCACTTTCCCCCACCATAAGGCACAAGTTAAGTTTAGTCTTAAACATATTTTAATGTAATATTACATGACATATGTTTTATTTTAATATCATACACATTGTAGAAAAGCCATCATGCCAAGGAAATACACCAGGAAGACGACTTGGGGCATCCACACGGAAAGAGCACCTTCTCATTTTTCCCTCTAACCTTCAGGGCTGGAATGTAGAGTAGGCCTAGTTGTAGATGTTATAATCCAGTTGGGTCTTCTCCTGTGTTCTGAGTCCCAGGCTGTTCTCGCTGGTTCTGATTTTCCTATGCTTTGACCCCCAGACACTAGCTGGCTCTAAGGGTCCTGTGTTCTGACCCCCAGACTGTGTTCTAATCTAACTGGTTCTATCTTTCATTTGAATCTTATTAAAACCTTTTGAATTATAATATGTTGTATTTGATTTTGTTCAGAGTTACTTTCAAGTGTTTAGAAAATTTGCTTTCCTTAATTGACCAAACCCCATCATTCTTTTACTAGTCCAACATTAGTTCTGGAATGTGTGGCTAGCTTTCAGGATTCTTACTGTTACAATATGTGTTGTTATGGTAGTTTCACAGTGGAAAAAGTAAGTGGATCAGTTTACCCCACAGCTGGGGTAAAGTGAGCCACATGACAACTTTTTTTAAAACAATCATATTTTCACTGCCCTTTGTCTTGAAAAAATTCTGCTAATGCCCATTTCTAGGAAACATCCTGAATTAATGGGAAATGTGTGCATTTGAGTGATAAATCCTTTTAGCTCGCTTAGAGGGGAGCAAATGTAAAAAGTGGCTCAGATTACCCCGTTCTCCCCTACGTAAAAAAAAAATTGCATCAAGATGCATTGAGAATTTTGAATCGAAGACCTCTGAATCGGAATCGAATCGTGAGGTGCCAAGAGATTCCCACCCATAGTAAATACTTTGTATTTCTATGAAAATGTTGCATAGTGTGCCTTTAACAAATCCTTCTGTATTATCCTTCAGACTAGTGCCAAGCATGATTATACAGTACAAGGTTTAGTTAGTAAGTGCTTTACAAGTTGAGAGAAGAAAAGATGGTTGTATAGGAGAAATATACAGACGCAAACAAACAAGAATAAACACCTTTATGTACATTTTGGACCTATAAGTTATACTAGTATGAAAGAAGATATGTTATGGAAGTAAAATTGCATGGACGAACAATGTTTATTTAGCACCAATTCAAATTTATTTCAGATTCCCTTATCACACAACATTGTCATTATTCTCCAATGTCATGAGTGCGGTCTGTATTTTTAGATGTAAACACAGTGTGGATGTTTGAACAGGTCCTCAGAACACTCATCCTGTTATCTTGCTGTGATCTCCTGCAGGAACCTTTGTGATGCAGATCGTAGGGAAAGATGACGACCAAGCTGGAACAATCAATTCAGAGATATCCTACAACATCATCAGTCAGGAGCCAGAAGGCACAGGCCCCATGTTTACTATAGACAAAAAGACAGGCAAACTCTTTGTCAAAGAGCCCTTGCTGGACCGAGAGGTGAGGATAAACCAACACACTCCACATGCCCTGCAGAATATAATAGATATCTTGTGCAAACTCATTATAAAAGCTTTAAAAGATCTTTACTGTCACTCTTAACTATATGACTGATTAGTTTGACAGGTGAAATGAATGACAGAATTAAGACTGAATTCATATAATCTTTCTCTCTTATTCCCCCATCATTTGAACCACTCAAAACATCTCTAGCCTATAAAAAGGTGGAGCCAACACTTCATTGAGCTATGGTTTCCTCCGGGAAAGTTTCACTGAGAAAACTTTAACTATACAAAAAGTTCTGTGAAATTGGCAGGAAAAGTGGAAATTAAGACAGTTCTTTTATTGTTATGGATGCACAATTTACCAGAGCTAGATTCTCACCCTGTAAAAAAGCTATTGTTGAACAGGCCCGGTTCTAGACAGTTAGATTAGGGTGGGCCTGTAGAAATCTTAGGTGGGCACACTGGGCAGAGAGACCAAAGATGCGAGCGCGCGCAGAGCGTGCGAGCAGAATTTTTTTGCCCTTGTAAGATCTCTGCGTCTGCTTTTTGACACATTTACTGTGAATTATGTAGAACACAATATGCAAATAAACTTTGAGTGTTGCTGTGTGGGAGATTTGATTCTTGCATGTTTTTTTTCCAAAATGTTTATGAATAACATATAATATACATTATATACAACATAATGTATATATTTTTTTAATCACAGTCATGGACGTCGATTTGGCTAAACAAGTGGGGGGGACAAACAGGCATTCTGGAGTGCATTTTCAAAAGTGGGGGGGACAATGAGGAAACATCTTTTTTTCTCTTTAGTGCAGGTAATGAACGGTTCTGAAAGACAGCATACCCGCTCACTAATGAATAAAATGTATACAAAACACTGATGTCTGACACATTTGATGAAAAAAGCATTTTCAAAAAGCAGCGGACATATGAGCCACTAGCTGCTCCCCGTAGCCCAACCAAACATGACGTAAACAAAAGGAGCTTGGGAAGGTAGTTCCGACTGAGCAATCTGATTGGTCGAAGGCATTTTGACCGTGCTCAAATCGAGCCGAAGCACGGCTGGACTGTCGCACAACAATATTACTCCGCCTCGGTCTCCATGGCAAACTAGCTAGTAGCATAGCCATGATCAGCTTCAATTACTTCTTGATAAACAACATCGTCAGTATCCATGTGCCGCGACACAAGCTGCTGTTAGTGTCCGCTACATTTACAGTCATTAGTGGGCATAGAGGATGGTAATCCCTAGTTTACACTTCACAACGGGACACTTAAAGCCACTCGCCGTTGTCTCTCTGCTGCTGATTGAAATGCATCAGTCTTCTCTGGTGTGCAAACTAGCGGAGACTTCGGAGCATGTTCACTGTTTTGTCGTTGGTATCCACTGCTGTTGTGCTATTTAAAAAAAGTTTACGGTCTAAGCCTACTAGTGCCGCTTCTACGCTTATCTGTTTAGGTTTAAACAGAGAGAAGGCGAAAAAGAGAGGCGAGAGGCTCACACCATGAGCCGACAGTTCTCAATTCACAACACGCATCCATCAATCTACATCAGGCAGACCAAAACTCAAGCACTTCACACCTCGCTACTGCACCAGCAAATCTTCAAAAATAAATGTTATGCGTTATCCATGGCCTTACCTTAATGTGGCAGTGGTCTGCAGATGCATCCCGTGGTGTAGCAGCCTACCACATCCATTTAGTATTGGCAATATAATATTATACTCATTGTCCAAGCCAGGCTGGCAGCTCTCATTCAAAAACAATCCTCAACTACGGTGTCCCAGAGGAGGTTCGGGCGCAACGAGTCACGCTATTAAAATAAACTAGCGCTAATAAAAAAATAAAGATAATTCTGCATCATGTCAAAAAGGAGTGGGCCTGATATCAGATGTTTTTTTAAAGCCAAGCAGACATGCACAGTAAGTGTCGGTATTGTATGAGCTAGATGAATAATATAATAACATCCTATAACGTTAGTTATCATGACTATGGTTTTTAGCCAGCTAGCAATTAGCCGCTGCCAGCGGCACACTGTTGGCTGGCAGTATTCCTCCCTCATTTTGTCCCCCCCACTTTTTAAGCCGGACATGGAGTGCGTCCAGCCGTATTGTTGCGCGCGCACAGAGAGAGAGAGAGAGAGAGAGAGACCTTGACGCTGTGTTTTAATACGGCTGGACGCACTCCATGTCCGGCTTAAAAAGTGGGGGGGACAAAATGAGTCTTGACGAAAAGTGGGGGGTACATGTACCCCCCATCCCCCCCGTAATCGACGTCTATGATCAAAGTATTAACTGTAGGCAGCCTGAGCTGATTGAAGAGAAAGCTTTGGGACTGGGCAACCTGGATGGTGTTAGTCCAGAGCTATATACTATACACACTATATAGATATATAGTCTTTCCACTATTGGCTCCGATGTCCAGCTTGTAGTAGTAATAGTTAGTAATAGTTACCAGCCGAGGTCACCACCCTGCTAGGGGGTCCGGGGGTATGCCCCCCCGGGAGATTTTTTTTTACCTTTTTAAAGTGAAATGCATGAATCTGGTACACTTAAAGAGGAAAATTTAGAGGCTAAATCTGAGGAATTTTGTGTGAACAAATAATTTGGAGACACTGGGTCGGATGAATTAGAAGCTATTGAAGAAAGACACATGGCTTTTCCATAGAAATATACATTTGAAATAAAATATTATGCAGGGTCCTCTGGGATTGGCTTGGTGCTCTTTTTCCTTTACGGGACATATTTTTCTGTAATATAATTCATTTAAATGCAGTGAGAGGAATGAAGCAGAAGAACTCTGTTATCCAGTTATCTTTTTTTCCACAGACGAGGCTGAAATAGGCTATAGACTATACACAGTGCATGGGCAACTGAGGGCAGCCCCATTTTCAAGTATTTTTAAATAAACTCAATACACAATTTGCATGCCATGGACGTGACGTGATCAGTTAACCTCGGATTACCTCCCAGATGAACTGATTCAATTATTAAGCTATTAACTATCTACCAAAACATTGTATTCCTTTTATTGTATGAAAATTTACATTTACAAAATATGATGTTGATATCAAACACACAAACTGAAAAAAAAAACGAAATAAAAAAAAAATTGGGCGGGCCCCCCTGGCAGTCGGGACCCTAAGCAACCACTCATTTCGCTTATGCCTCCGGCCGGCTCTGCTGACCAGTGACCACTATATGCGGGTGGGTAACTTGGAGGCAGGCTGTCCTGCCCACCCAATAATACAATTAGAAGCGATGCATGGTAATGGTATATTCTTTAGTATTAATGATTTGTCTGAATTTTATTTGACAGGTCCGTCCGATAGTGGGTCTGGACTTCCACCTAAAAAAAAAAAAAAAAAAGTTTTTTTTTTTTGATTGGGTAGACACAGCCCACATTTGGGTGGGCGCAGCCCACCCTGGCCCCTGGCTACCGCCGGCCCTGTTGTTGAACTTGACTGACACCTAATAAGTTTTTCTTGACACATTCACTCACTCATCGTCAACCTCTTAACTGGGGTCGGGTTGCGGGGGCAACAGCTCAAGCAGGGGACCCCACACTTCTCTTCCCGGGCCACATTAACCAGCTATGACTAGGGGATCCTGAGGTGCTCCTAGTGTGGAGATATACTCTCTCTCCACCTAGTCCTGGGTCTTCCTCCACCCAGCTGGACTCCTCCCTAGAGAGGCACCCAGGGGGTATTCTTACCAGATGCCCTCACCAACTCAACTGGTTCCTTTCTTTGTGTTTTTCTGAACATGTTTTGTTTTCTTCTCTGTCAGACCTGTGACTTCTACAGACTGGTAGTAAGGCTAACTGATTTTGGAGGGGCAGCAGGGGCGCTGACGGGAACAGGAACTGTGGAGGTCAAGGTCATGGACATTAATGACAACATCCCAACTCTGGAAAAATCTGATGTGAGGAGCATACACACACGCACACACACACACACACACACACACACACACACACACACACACACACACACACACACACACACACCATATTCATATATCTGGTATCTAAATAAGGAAATGAGAAGGGGATTGGGGAAGATAGGTGAAAGAGTGGTATGATGTGCAACATGATTAAACATGGACCAACCCGGATTTTTTCTTCACTTATATAAACTAGGGCTGTCAAACAATTAAACATTTTATTCAGATTAATCACAGGATTCTGTGGATAAATCACGATTAATCGCGATTAATTCTACCATTCGAAATAGGCCCGAAAAATTACCATTTTCTCTGTATATTGTCGTATGAATTGAAAGATAAGGGACAGAAGGTGAATATATACATTTAAATTGAGTTTTTTTATTAATTGAAAATACAAATGATGGTGTAAATACTGCAAATCAGTGGTTTTCAAGCTGTGGCGAGGGGTTATGGCAGGGGGGCGCGGATGAATATGTTAAAAAAAAGATTTTTTTTTTTGATTTTTTTTTTATATTAAGATCACGGCATAGCTGGACAAGAGTTCTTCTGCTTCGTTCCGCTCACTGCATTTAAATGCATTCATTATATTACAGAGAAATAGGTCTCGTTAAAGAAAAAGAGCACCAAGCCCAACCCAGAGGACCCCTCATAAATTTTTTTATTTTAAATTAATATGTTAATGGAAAATCCGTGTGTCTTTCTTCAATAGCTTCTAATTCATCTGACCCAGTGTCTCCAAATTATTTGTTCACACAAAATTCCTCATATTTAGCCTCTTAATTTTCCTCTCAAAATGCACCAGATTCATGCATTTCACTTTTAAAGGGTGAAAACAAATCTCCCGGGGGGGCATACCCCCAAACCCCTCTAGGAGGGTCTTCTTCTCCACTGGCTACTATTTTCCTCCATCAGAACATTGAAGGCTTTAGCGAAAAAACACTGGGTCTGTGAATGACATTTAACTAGTCAATAATTTGGGCAAGTCTGTCTGCCTATCTTTCTCACTCCGCTGCACACTCAGTCACTACTATCCATGCTTAGAGGAAGCAGGATTAAAACACTGGGTTAAGATGCTAAAATGTATTAAAAAATGTGTTAACATTTTTTAGAATGTTTCAAAAATATGTTTAAATTTGTAAAATAATTAAAAGATCTTTCAAAACAAGCAGGGATTTAAAAAAAAAAAAGAATTGGGGGGGGGGGGGACTCCGCTGAAATTTGTTCTCTGAGGGGGGGCTCACTCTCTCACACTTTGAAAACCCCTTCTGCAAATACATTATAATCAACTAAAACACATACTTCAATTTGGCTGTCCAAAGTTCCTATGTCTTTGAGCAAATAAAGGATAGGCTATAGAATGGCATTTATTTTGTGAATTCATGGTTTTGCATCCCTGAATACAACCTAATTGCAGTTCGCCGCGCGCGCGCGTGTCTGTGTGTGTTTGCACGCGCGACCACGTTCTATGGGACTGTTCATTTGTAACAGAAAGCCGACGTTATGTTGATGTCACGTATTTATCACACACACCTCTGAAAACTGTAGACGTTTGTTTCCTCCCGTGAACGGAGCAGAATGTTTCTCCTGTTGCTTCCGAGAGCCACTGCCGCCCGCGACACAGACGTAGCCGTTAGCAGCAGTTAGAGGTCCGTGGTTAGCAGTTTAAAACACAGACTAGCGTGCTGCTATGTTTGGCCGCACGCAGCTACTGATCCTGGGTCAGCCACAACGTTAGAGTGACTGTAGTACAGAGCGGGTGGGATGCACAGGGCGGATCATTCTGCACATGCGTTAATTGCGTTAAAAAAATTAACGCGTTAATTCCAGAAATGAATCACCCTGCGTTAACACGTTAATTTTGACAGCCTTAGTATAAACATATTAATGGTAGAGGTACATGAATTATCATGAATTTACTCATGTAGTACTTCATGAACTATCAGAAATTCACTAGGATTAATGGTATCTCTTGCATGATTTAACACAGGAACAATACATCAACTAGAAAATTCCACAGAAATGTTAAAGTGCATGCCCCCAGGCGCCGACCGCCAGCACAGCTCGAAACGCTTCGCTGAACCGGTGCCTCACTCACTGAAGACGAGTCCCACTTTTTTATTTATAAAAAAATTGAAAACTATGTTTCATTTTCATTACACTTCACAAGCATGCACCACTTTGTGTTGGTTTATCACATAAAATCCCAATAAAATAAATGTACGTTTGTGGTCTAAACGCGGCAAAATGTGGAAAAGTTCGAGGAGTATGAATACTTCTGCAAGCCACTGTAAGTACTTAAGTTCCCATTTTAATGTCAAATTAAATGCCACATTGCTCCAGTCAGAATATTTTAGTTTAGCTTTTGTCTTGCAGCTCTAAAAGCAGCTTGTTCTTTTTTAATGGATGTAATGTTTTATTATTTATCTATTTTATCCTGGTTAACTCTTTATGATAACGTGATGACAACACCAACAGATCATAACGGTTCATAAATAACCTGCATATCAGTGATTCTTGAGAAGTGGGACAAAACAGGGTGCAATGTTAAAAAAATACAAACCCTATGTTTAGGCAAATTAAATTACATGTATGTATCCAACATATACTAAGCTACTGAGCTAACTTTGACACAACCTCCCAGCTTTTATCCTTTTTATCAAAATGGGCTTTTTACCTTGCTATTCCTTATTTTGTGTCAACACCGTCAGACACCAAAAACACAAATTAATTTTCCCTCAATTTATGCTAGACCCATGAGATGTATAGTGAGCACAAATATTCACCAAGACTGACAGAGGCCACAAAAAATATTTTCAAAATGTATATGAATATAAATTTTAGTTCTTCAGTTGAACTGTGTAATAGAATTTTTACTTTGAATGAACATCAATCAAGATGTGTTTCAAATTTCAAAACACATTCTCATGTTAGGTGACTGGTTGGATTTTCACATATGACCAACCATTCCTCAACAACTATGAAATAGCATTTTGCAATATTAGCAAATTAAAATCTGATGGAGTTGACACATATCTGACGGAGTTGATAAGTATATCTTATGGATTTGACATATCTGACGGCGGTGACAAACACCCAGATGTAGTCATTTTAACCATCAATAATCAATAACAGATATTTTATAACAGCTTATATTATTGGTTGAGCGTTAATTCAAGATTCACATTCCAGTCTTTCAATCAGACTTGCTCTAACAGACTCACACCAAATCGCCTCATTTTGTATATCATCCTGTACTTTTTTAAGAATCATCAATGACAAAAGAAGATTGTGAGAGTTTCCATAAATACAGTATTAGAAAAACGATTTCTATATTTAATATAATTATAATAACTTGAAAACCACCCAAATATGATGCCTTCACATTGAATATCAACAACGACAATGACGGAGTTGACATATTTAACGTTTCTTAAACATAATAAATGGATATTATCTAGTAGCCATTTGGTTTTTCTGTTGATGTTAGGTGCTAGTATGAACTGCTTCAGGAAAATAAAATGATTGAAACATTTCAAATAACTTCTTCAGAAATTGTAAGTTGGTGTTGACATGGTTGTAACGCAGGACTTTCAAGATTTGGAATGTAAAATCTTCTAAAACTACAACACTAATCAGAGCCTGTCTGACTCTAATGTACTCTGCATAGGTAGAATTTGACAAGAGGTCCTTCATAGTGACAGCTGTTTTTGGCTGTTTTTGGCTGATTTTGGCTGATTTCATTACATTTGAATGGATTGTCTGACGGTGGTGACTAAAAGTGTCCCAGCACTTTGAAACCATATAAAACATGGATGTGTTGTAGAAAAACAGTTTTTATTGATATGAGACATTATGCAGTGTTGCTTTTGATTAAAAAAGCTCTTTTTAATCATTAAAGTACATTTTTAATAGGTTTTATTGCATATGAATGATTGAACCCTTCTCTGTGGACACTGTTTTGGATGTCGTGAGAAGATAACAAGTGCCATATATTTGACATAATAATGATAAAATTAAATGTAAGGGGATAATTGTGCTCCAGACATTCTATTCTTAATCCCTAATAACATCTACAATTTTAAATATTTTTACTTTTAAACATAACAGCAGTTAATATTGGAAGACGGCCTTTTGTCCCGCTTCTTATAGTCTGAAATTGCAAAGAAAATATGCACAGGAAGGCATAGAGCCCATGCAGACAGAGAATTGACTGTAAATCTTGATGACATTTTTTGGCACCTTCACTGTTTTTCAATAACAGACTGCATTTTTGAATCTTGTTCTGTTTTCAGTACACTGGCTCAGTGGATGAAAATGTTGCTGATGTTATTGTGATGAAAATCAAATCTCTGGACAAAGACCTTGAACACACAGACAACTGGCTCACTGTCTTCACAATCTCCAAAGGAAATGAGGATAATATATTCTCTATTGAGACAGACAAGGAAACAAATGAGGGGATCCTTAAGCTAATCAAGGTATTTAGACTTGTGTTCTGGAACTCTAAATAGTATAATATTTTTGATGAAGTACTGTACTAGTGTTGGGTACCTCCCTAACATTTATCTGCTGTTGACTTTTCTCTCCATGACATTTTATACCTTCAATCCTGGACCAAACAGCCACTGGATTTTGAAGAAATCCAGAATCTAGAGCTAGGCTTGCTCATTGAGAATGTAGCTCCTTTTGTGGAGGGTGGTGCTATAGCCATGGATGTGGGCCTTCTGGTTGGAGAGGGCGGCTCCCCAGCTGCCGGAGGAGCTGGAGCAGGGGCAGGTGCTGGAGCAGGGGCAGGTGCTGGAGCAGGGGCTGCAGCTGGGGCTGTTGCTGGAGCAGGGGCTGGAGCCGGGGCTGGTGCTGGAGCAGGGGCTGGAGTCGATGTGGATGTGGACCTGGGGCTGGATGCAGGGGGGAATGGAGGTGTAGACGTGGGCCTAGATGGAGGAGTGGATGCAGGACTTGAACCAGGTGTCAAACCAAATGCACCAGTGAATAGCTATTCAATTAAGATAGCAGTGAATAATATGCCAGAGGATCCAGCATTCATACCTGACACCAAGCATGTTCCTGTATCAGAAGATCCAAATAATGCACCTGTTGATGGTTTAATCACACAGTTTGCCGCTGTTGATCCAGACACAGGAAAACCAGCTGAAGACGTCAGGTAATTCAAGCTGCAGTTAAGAGAACTTCAAGGGTCTAAGATTAAACCTGTGAGACTGTTGGCATTGGTACAGTTCTGGTTGGGATGTCATCAGTGTTAACCAAAGTATTTTTAATAATATAACATTATAAATAATTTACATATACAGTAAACAACAATTTTGACCTGATGATGATGATCCAATAGTTTTCAAGAAATGTACAGTGGTGGCCAAAATTATTAGAACACCTGACAGGTCTGAAAATATTCCCTTTTTTTGTTGTCTCCAAAACATGATTTCCTTTCAAAATGTTCATGAAATATGCAGTTGGTTGTTCTTAGCACAACAAATATCAGTCAGTCCTACTGTTTTTATCTATGTTTAACTTTAATATTTGGTATGTCCACCTTCAGCAGCAATCACAGCAGCACATCTATCTGGCATAATGTCAATATATTTCCTGAGAACCCATGCCTTCTACAACTCAAAGCAAATGCTTTCCTTTGAATATACAATAGTTCTGTCCAGTTTATTTTCTAACTCACCCGAAATTAACTTGATGAGTTGGCAGATCCTTATGCTAAGCTTATCTTATTGTCCTCTGGCTTCAGCTGTGTAGCATTGATCTTCTCATCTAACTCTCAGCAAGAAGTTGATTGAGTGTGTCTAAGCAAATGTTGAACTTAATTGTTATTTTGTTGTCCCGTTTTATTGTGTATTTTTCACTTTTATTACTGTTTTTGTATCATCTCTTACATATTTGTTCTGCTCCAGTTACGCCAAAGCCTTTGATCCAGATAACTGGTTTACCATCGATGAAGAAACAGCTGAGATTAAACTCAACAAGGTACCAGATAGAGAATCGCTGTTCTTGGTGAACGGTACCTACATTGGCAAGATTCTGGCAATAACTAAAGGTAATTCCATTTGTACATAATCCTGTAAATTTATTGTCAACAATTAGGCTTAATTTCCTCCTGTTTAATGTGTAGGGGAACTATCTGATTTTAAAAGCAACAAGGAACTTTTAGTTGTAGTTGATTGTAGCCCCCTTTAGACCAAAGCGGGATGTTTCTACGGCACCAGTTCTGCTGTCCTAAAGATCTTTGCTAGTGCGTGCCGGCGGCATGTGCATTTTTTTAGGAAGCGAGTGAAAATGAGATGGCAGGATATATGGCTACGAGGTAATGTATTTATATGTGACTCTGTAAGATTAATAATAGTAATATGACCAAGGTGAAGCAAAATAAACTTTGATTTAGTAGTGTTCATTAACACAGGTTTTTTCCTTTTGCCTGTCGTAAATCGTCCGGTAAGTTCTCAGGAAGTCGAATGCTTTAATAAATAATGCATCAGCAACATTTATGTACATTCATGTAGCGCTTCTCTGAACATGATTCCTCACCTACATGTAGAGCAGTTCATAAACGTTGTTGCCTGAGGTTATTTAGGAAATAGAACCCAATGATCCCTCAGAGCCTGCCAAACCACTTTCTGAGTCAAGGTGTGTCAACCGTAAACTGAGATGAAGCCCCAGAACAAAATAATGTATATCCACTGCTAGTATTAACAGACCTCCTATAGGACACAATTTAAATTAAGGGTGTGTGTAGTAGCAAGCAGAAAAAAGGAATAAAGGTGGTTTTGGCTGTCATCATACTGAGCATGTCAGACTAATGCCAAGACTAATGTCCAAGTCTTATTTTGTGTAAAGCTGTGGTAGGACACAGGTGTTCACTACTGACTTGACATTTACACTAGAAAGTGGATCTGTGTTTTGGTGTAGCCTTACAGTTGGTGTGTTGTTTGACTCACTAAGCTGTTGTCATCCTCAGACATGCCGTCAAAGACAGCCACAGGAACAATAGCCATTCAAGTAACTGACTCCAATGACCACTGTCCCACCCTGACTACCACTCACAGCAGCCTGTGCTCTGATCAAAAAACTGTTTACGTGACTGGCTTTGATGAAGATGATAGTCCCAACACTGCTCCATTCACATTCACAATCATACCTGAGGGGACACAGGGGATCTGGGACATAGACATCATCAATGGTAAGAATATGTGCTCACTGGTCAGGCACTCAGGACAAAATCAGACACACTATTATTGAGCTTTTTTCCCTTTTGCATTACCAATTGTTGATAATTATCTTTATATGAAGAGCAGACTTACAGTGTATGTGGTTACATTATAAAGGGCCCATATCTTCTTAAAATTCGGATATTTTTTTCCAAGTTACAATGCATTTACATCAGAATCAGAAGTATAAGATTTGAGATTTTAGTTCCATGCAATATAAGAAAATGTTGTGCTTGTGTACATTTTATTTTAATCTATCAGACACAATAAAGTTTAAAACCTGATATATAAATAAGAAAAATAGGGACTACACATTGATAAAACAGTGCACATTTGACAGCTTTCTTTCTTTTGCTGTCTCTAGAGACGAGTGCTGCTCTCCACTCACGTGAGGTGCTGTGGCCTGGCTCATATGAAGTGCAGGTGGCAGTGTTTGATGCTCAGGGTCTGTCCTGCCCGGCCCCTCAGGTGTTCACTGTGGACGTTTGTACCTGTGTGGAAATGGGCGACTGTGGTAGAACGGGGAGACTAGTTAGTCCTTCATCTGATCTCTCTGCTCCAGCCATCGGCCTGCTTTTATTGGCAATGTGCTTACTGCTGTGTGAGTTGAGCTTTAACAAACACTCCTGTACATTATTACCACATTGGATAAACATAAGCCCAGTTTCAAACAAATTTTAAATATTTTAATTTTATTCGTTTATACTGTTGGTAGCTATTGCCCTACTCAGGAGTTACTAAAGGTATACTGCTTAATAAACCGTGCTGTGTCTCAAACATACCTCTTTGCTTTAAGCAAGGACAGATGTTCAGGGAAGTAAGTGATGTGTACATGCTAAGTGCTTCCTTAATAAATATTAGTGTTGGTTTTAATTTAATGCAGTACAGTATTATTCAGTTACATGCATAATGTTTAAGGGCAATTCTAGTTATTAGCAAATTTGTGTACTTACTGAAAATTAATTTGCATTTATGAAAGGAATAGATTAAGTGATGGTGTTGTAATGGAAATAATGATGCTATGAAGTATAGCTTTAATGACCAAAGCATTAGGTCACTACCTGATAACACTCTGACTCAACATCATTTTAACTTAAGACGGTTCTTGCCATAATGTGTAAATGTATAACATTAAATTTCTAATATTAAATGTTTATCCTTTGAGTATTATTTCAATTTGCCGTACATTCATCAGAATGTTTGCTTCTCTCCACAGTCATCCCTCTTCTCCTGATGTTCTGTCAGTGTGGAGGAGCAGGCACTATCTTCCCTGACCAATTTAGGGATCTGCCATTTGATGCCAAAGAACACCTCATATCTTATCACACTGAAGGCAAAGGCGAGGATAAGGTTGGCAGAAATCTCCTTTTTATGTGAAGAAAAGAATGCTTAAGTTGTTCTATTTTAGTTCAATAATACACAGACGATTTCCTAATATCATGTCTGTGTAGGAAGACACCATGATGCACACTTTGGAAGCTATAGGTTGGAGAAGGCCGTTTGGTCTGTCATTGGGATATCATATGGGCAAATCCCGTCACAGATCAGAAATCAAATTTAAATCCTGAGGAAGATGTTTTGAAATCTTTATGAGACCCAGGTGTACTGCAGACATCACTTGAGCAGTCTGAAACAGTGGTAGAACAAACAGGAGTTAAGCTTGATTAAATTGTGTCCAATGAATTCAATGTATTTACTGAACCTAAGGCTCAACAATCAGGATAGCAGGAAAGTCATGTTCCTTCTAAAGGATTTCGTAAGGAATATATATCTATAAGCACTATAGCACAGAATGTGTACTATCTAGATCAGATGAGACAGATTTAGTTAATAAAGAGACATCACCATTTTAATTGAGTCCAAATAAGGACAAGGCCGATGGTTCATTCAACCCTTCAATACCCATTTTATTTTTAAGATAAGTAATTGTATCTTTCAATTATCTATTTTAATATCCCTCCAAGAAATGATGGTTAAAGTCTGACTCAAATATCCCACATCTATGTAAAGTTTGTTACATCCACTTTCAATGTGGACTAATGCTTTTCTTTAAAAAAAAACAGTATGACATTTCTGCTTTAAAATGTAAAGCCTTAAACAAAAAAATACAGCTGTTGGTTGTAATGTTATCTTAGCATGGTAATGACTTTTAAGCCCACTGTGACCATTATACTTTTCAGTCCACGCCCACACCAAGTCATATTGATGCATTCTATATCACATTGAATTGCTTCTGTTATTTCTGTAGGAAGTGCCCCTCCTAAGTATTCCTATTATGTTGGGTACCAAAGAGAAAATTGAGGTGGCATCAGAACCGAACTTCAACTGCGTTCCTTCAAAAATCCCAGAAAATTATCAGACAACTACAACCTGCAATGAATTCAGACAAAATTGGATGGAAGTCGACAATACCTACATGTTCAGCAATAGCAATGCAAGTGCTACATTGAGCAGGCAAGCACTTGGTGCACAACACACGACAGACCTGTATGAGGAAATGGCACTACCTGATTATTTCCTCAATGATTACTACTCACAGGTTAGCTTTGCACATGCTTATTTTTTTCCGTCAGATCTTCCACATACAAACAAATGTTCAAAGTTTATTGATACAAGTGTCTTTGCTTTTTCTTTCCTCTGAACAGAAAGCGCTCTGTGTTGCGCCAATGAAAGACGGTCTGGTGCGGTATGATTTCGAGGGCCAGGGCTCCTCTGCTGGCTCAGTGGGCTGCTGTAGCCTCCTGGAATCTGACAATGACCTTCAGTTCCTTGATGACCTTGGGTCAAAGTTCATGACTCTGGCTGAAGTCTGTTCCCCTCCCAAACAAACACCCAAACCCTTCTTGACAAGCAAATTAGCAGGCCCTGTCAAAACCACTGTTGATATTGTTGAACCCATTGTTAAGCCCAACATTGAGCAATGTGTTGACTTAAAAACAGAGAAAGTCATGTCATCTACTAAGATCAAAACATCATCCGACCATAGCACTGCTCCGACATCAATGACACTCCCTTCTGTTACTAACATCAGTCATTCCTCTAACATGAGTTATTCTGCCACTCTCCCCTGTCAAGTTCAGACAGTGGTACTACAGCAGCAGCAGCCAGTTTATTGCACTACCAGGCCTATGCTACAGCCTGTGCACTATTTAGTTCAACCACAGCTTCAAAACACAGTTCTACTGGCAGATGGGACCCATGGAGCCAATTTTGGTGACCTGTATGTGGTCAATGAACCGCGAGGCTCTCCTTCTGGCCTAGTTATCCGGGGCATTGAAAGCCACCAAACCCCTGCCAGCCCGACCAGTCCACTCTGCTCCACCCTGTTGCTGCCTGTTAGCCCGGGTGTGTCGCAGGGCTCGGTCCCTGTGGATGGCTGGAAAATAATTGGCCCGAATCCTAATTGTAATTATATGTTAGTTACAGATAAGAGCGGTCCAGGTGAGGCAGGTGTGGCTCCAGGCTCATCTCAGGGCACTCTGCCCAGAGGTTCTATCCTGGTAAGAGAGGCTGCTCCCCCTCAGGGGGTGTTACGTCCAGCAGCCCAGGGAAGTGTGTATGAGTTTCAAACAGGACACAGTGTTGCTAAACAGGGGGGTGTTGTCGAAGTTAATAGAAATTTGGGGCAAACATGGGTTGGGAAACCAGGGCAGATGGGATTAGGGTCGGTCACTGTTTGGGGAGTTGGTGTTGGGCAGCCAAGAATGGGAATGGGACATGTAGTAGAAGAGAAGGCAGAGGTCAGAGTTTGTCCATTGGAGCAAACAGGCAGTGCAAGTGGTTTTCCAGAAGTACCTAGAATAGATTCATCAGGGGAAGACAAAACCCTTATAATTGCAAATACGGTCATTACCGCTGAAACCACTGAAACTCATTCCCCTTCAACGAAAGAGGTAATGATGGAAAATCTGTTTGAGGAAGACAGTGATCCAGCTCAGAACATGCAAGATGATACTGTTGAAAAGCAATCAGAACATGTGATCACCTACACATTTAAGCAAGGCACAACATTAGATGATGAGGATCCTAGTGAGCTGGTCCAAAGTACATTTGAAGACAATGAGAATATCCAAGAGTATCCAACAAAAGGGTCAGAAAAATATTCAATTTCAAATCTTGAGAAAGATATTGGTACATCATTACAAGGGCCAGATGTACTGCATACATCATTTGAGCAGTCTGACATAGTAGTAGAACAAACAGGAGATGAGCTGGTTGAAATTGTGACCAATCAATTCTATGAAATGACTGAAGCTAAGGCTCAACAAACAGAACAGCAGGGAAATCATGTTCCTTCTGAATGCTTTTCTATGGAAAATATTTCTATAGCCACTAACATGGCCTCCACTGAAGGTTTGCTATCTGGATCAGATGAGACACATTTAGTTTACACAGGAATAGAAAATAATGACACAACAGCATTTACTCAAGGAGAGGGAGCTGCTTCAACTCCAGACCACAACAACATTGAAGATGAAAAAGAAGTGGAAGAAGAAGGAGAACCTTTTCAACCTGGCATAGCTGAAGGTCCAAAGGATGGAAGTTCTGAAGATGAGGGGTCAGAACCTCAATCAAATGAAATCAAAGATGCTAAAAATGGAAAGGAACTGGAGGAAGTTATCAGTCCAGCAAAAACAGTTGTTTCAGACTTAGAAACAAATCTTGATAGCATCCAGGCAGAAGAAATAACTACTGTCACCAGTAATGCACATGAAGATTTTAAGGCTGAGCAGGAGCAATTGTCTGATTCTGAACTAGGACTCAACACTGTGGGTGATCAATTGTCAGCAACCCCTCCAAATGAGATTTCAACAGACTCGTTAAACGAGACTAGAGAGCTGTCCATCCCTAAAGAAGGAGCAATGGCAGAACTCCAGATGGATCATAGTGAAGGGGTTGAGACAGACTTAGGCTATGCAAAGACAGATATGAAAGGTGAGATCATTTTAGAGGAAGAAGTGTTATCGCAAAGTTTCAGCATGCCTGATGACCAAGATGAATGCACTGAACGACACCATGCTTTGAGCACAAGTCCTATAATGCCAGATATGGTCATCTCAGATGACATCATTACTGATACAGAGAAAGACGGGGATGCTATGGAGGAAATGGTTTTACCAGTACAGCGACATATAAGTTCCTCAATTGACCAAGATGAGGATAGTTCAAAAGATGATGCATCACACACAAATTGTCAAATGGAAGACGTCTTGATTTCAGATGGTAAGCAAAATGTTCTAGAGAAAAAGGAGAAAGTTGTGGAGGGAGTGGCTTTACCTATACATCAACAAGTTAGCATCGCAGATAGCCAAGATGAAGTGATTGGAAGAAAAGATGCAGGAAGTGTGATTTCCCAGGTGGAGGAAGACGGAGATGGAGAGAAAGATGAGAATATCATTGAGGAAAAGTTGTCACCTTTACAGCAAACGAGTAACATCTCAGATATTGAAGAAGACCGTGAAAAAAACCAGTCCTCAAGGAAGAGTTCTATAGTGGAGGATCAACTCATCACAGATGGCAATATAAATATTGGAGAAAAAGACGAGCATATGGCGACGGAAGTGACTCCACATCTGAGCATTTCGAATGATCAGGATATGATTGTAGGTGAAGATTCAGGAAGTGTGATTTCCCAAGTTGAAGATCAGCTCATCTCAGAAGACAACATAAGATATGGAGACAAAAAGGATAATATTGGGAAGGAAGATGATTTATCTATACAGCAAACAACCAGCATCTCAAATGAAGAGGAAGATAGTGAAGACGAATATGCTTCCCACACAACTGCTCAAATAGAGGAGGAGCTCATTTCAGATACTATAAGTGAAGGAGAGAAAGGGGACAAAGATGTGCCCCCCATACAGCTAACCTATGGATTTTCAGGTGACCAAGATGGCAAAAGACAAGACTTAACAGGGACAAGTTCTCAGCCGCAGAATCAACTCATGTGCTCAGATACCATAAATGATGGAGATAAAGAGGAGGCTATTTTGACGTCTCCTTTACAGCCAAATGCTAGTGTCCCAGAAGACCAATATGGGCAACATTTAGAAGAGGATGAAGCTACCAGGTCTTACCCAATGTTAGAAGAGAACTCTCAGTCTTCAGAGACTGAATGTTTATTTGAGGAAGATTCTTGTTTAGCAAGTCAACATGCAGAGATGGTTCAGGTGGCAACAATGTCACTGGTGACTGAAACTGAGAAAATACCTGGTATAGTTACTACACATCAAGTACGTCAAGAGATAGACTCTTCAGAGATGGGAGACATGGATACGGATTTAGTGAAGGGTGCTGACATTGAGGGTTTGAACGATGTGGTTACATTTACAGAGGAACTGAGATCATCCAGGGTGGCCACAGGACAGGTTGTTATGTCAAAGGAAGTACAAGAGGCCATAACTAGCATATTGGCATCTGAACAAGTAGCGGAGGGCAAAACAACTCGTGAGTACCAGAACATTGATGTAATTACAACTAAACAAAGTGAGGGTGAAGTTCTCACATGCAAAAACGGCCAAACAGATGTCACTTTTGAGGTTGGAGAGGGACCAGATGATACAATCCCAGGCTCAGCAGAGACAGCAGCTGCAGGTTTTGTTGCAATGAGTGAAGTAACTGAGGAGGCTGGTAGTCTTATTCAGACTGAGAGTGTGCACATGACTGGAGGAGCAGGGGTAGGCCCAGACCTCTTGGGGGAACCTGCTTCCATAGAGGTTGAGTCAAAAGCTGAAGCAGGTGGTGATCAAGTGAGTCCTATACAACTTGAGACAGTTATCAGCCAAACTCCTCGGAACAAATCCAGAAAGAGTAAACAGGGCTCCAAAAAGATGTCTCAAAGTCCAAAAAGCCCATCTGGAAAATGTAAGCAACAGTGATTGCTTTCAGATTAAGGCTGCATCAACAAGTATACAGCTTCCATCAGCTTTCAATGTGGAGGTAGTAGGCTCCAGTTGATTTGGAAACTCCTGAATGTGTTGATTCAGCTTAGTAGATGACAGTGATTAACCACATCAGCTGTATGCTTTGTGTTGGAGTGTTGAGACTGTGTGTTTATCTTTCCCAAAGCTCAGTTACACACAGCTGTTTAGCAAACACCTTGTCCCTTTCTAAATGGAGTCCTTTCCCAGAGACCAACAACAGAATGTCAGAGTATTTTTTAAATGATGGTGGGTAAATTTTTAGTTCAAAGCAAGCCACTGTGGCACATTTTACATTTACAGTAAAAGAGTAAATGCTGTTGCATTGCAACAGTTGAACCTATGATGCACATTTTGCTTTTCGTTTTGATTGCAAACATCACTGATGTAAATATAGCAAGTTCCAATCCTCTGTTTAACATTTTGGTGATGAGTAAATCATTTTAATTGCAACCACTTGCAAATAGAATTTGAAATATTTTGCATGATGTATCTTTCATTTTACTGTTTGTGTTAGGAGGCATCTCTCCTTTCTAGCTTTTACGTAAATGTAAATGTAAATGTAAATCATTACTTGACGGAATATGTTTAACTGGTGGAAAGGGAACCTTTATCTAAAATTGTCACCAGTTTACTTTGCTCCAGTCAATTGACACCATCAATACTCCACACTGAACATACATATTTCCTCATCATATAAGCTTTAAGATTAAAATGATAAAAACTATTACTGCATTGAAATGCAAAATCCAAAGTACAGAAAGTATACTGTAAATTAAATTGATAGTCTTCTTAAATAAAATTACAGTATTCAGCATTTTTCTAATTGGGTTTTGCTAAAAGTAAGTGATATTGTTTAGGAGTAATGATCTCCTGATGAGGTTTACATTAGGGGTGACTACATGGCCTAGTAGTTAATACCAGTGACATAAATGCAGTTGATCCTGAACTTTGTTGTGTCATATTGCAATAGGGAACATCAGACTTTTTGTCATTAATGGGTTATTTACATGCACTACTTTAAAAAAATAGTAGCATTTTGGATTTTGGATAGCTTTATTTATCCAAAATGTTTTCTTCATTATTAAAATAAATATAAAGTCTCTATCTACTCAGGAGGACCTATCAATTTCACCTTGTGTCACACTTCTTTGCAGCAGCGGTTTAATGAGCTCAACACATTTGATGTTTGTGTGTTTACATTGTTATCATTATTTAATCTAGTTTTAGTACATGAGTGATTGCAGCAGTATGGCAATAAGGGGTTGAATGTTTGTTGTTGCTAAGGTGAACAGTTTAGTGGTCTGATGCTAACTCTGCCATGCTTCCATCTGGGTTTGTGTTACAGCAAGCTTGTAGATGATACACTGCAGGACACACAAGGACAGTAACTATATTCAGAGGTAAAACACTGGCTTCTCTTGTCCAGACTATTAAGAAAATGTTGTAGCAAAAATAATTGATTTAAAAACATGACAGTCAAAAAGGGACAGAAGCAAATTAAAACATACAATGCGAAATGCCATAAAGCGTCAGCATAAACTAGTACAGACAACTTCGGGGAATTTTCTGTTTGTAAAATGTTATGAGTTGTAATATGTTTTTTCAAGAAAATATCAAATCTTTGATGTGGACAGATGGTTCGGTGTACACATTAAAAACATCACTGAGTTGTTGAGTTTTTTTCTAATTTTATGTATTGAATAAAAGTTAACATTTTTAAGAAGGTTCTAACGGCAAAATCTATCCATCTATCTTATCTATCTATCGATCGATCGATCTATCTATCTATCTATCTATCTATCTATCTATCTATCTATCTATCTATCTATCTATCTATCTATCTATCTATCTATCTATCTATCTATCTATCTATCTATCTTTTAATGTGTGCTCTATACTTGATGCATTTTAATCTTGCTTCTGTAAAGCAGCTTGAATGGCCTTGTGTCCGAAATGTGCTTTAGAAATAAACTTGCCTTGCCTATCTATATATTTTATCAAACTCTTAGTCTCTTTTAATTTATGAAGCACCCCAGGCATGTCAAAGGGCACACACTTCATCTTGTGATCTCCCATGGTTTCTGTGTGGATGATATGAAGCTAGCTGATTTGAGTCTGATTCGCTCCCGTCCCCTTAACTCACTCTCTGCTCCTAGTTTCCATCAAGCTTCGATCCCTTCTAACATGTCATTTGACAGCAGTAAACATTGCCTCAGTGTGGACGAGCTTGTCAGTGTTTTTAACAGCTTCAGCATAAACATTTTAGATTCTATAGCTCTGGTCAGATACAGAAAGCTTCTCTTAGAAACCTAATGTTCACCTACCAGCATAAAATCAAGCAAGTAAAAAACAATTCTTTTTCACAACTTATTGCTAAACAAGGTCACAACCCCAGAATCCTTATTGCAGTTTTTCTCAGTCGCTTTGGTGCTTTTCTCACATCACTATTAACATTTGCACAGCAGTTAGTGCATTTCTCAAAACAATTAGTGCAAACTGCAAAACCTAGTGGATAACCTGCAAAAGTACGTCACTTGCTCAAAATGGATAGTCTATTCCTCAAAAGCAAGTATTCATGTCAATGAAACTGCCAGTGTCATCAAAATGAGAAGTCTTGACACCATCGTTTATGAACAAGATAGTCAAATGGCTTTGTCATGTTTTCATTATGACAGTTTATTCTCTCAGTGTTTTCCAATGCAAAAAAAGGTCAGAACTCTGTGACACTATCTGAAAATTGTTAAAGAAATTATTTTATCAAAAAACCCAAGTGTTTTTAATAAAGAGATCACTCAGGCATTTTCAAAGCAGGTTGGTTTTTACTTGCAACAGCAAAAGCAAGGGTACTCAATCATTTGCATCACAAGTGTAGCATACATGAATTGAGACAACGAAATGAACAGTAGCACAAGGCTTTATGTATGAAAAATGTGTATGCGAACCAGTCTGTTCGTTTGTCTGGTCCTTGAGTTCCTGGCAATAGGGGGATGACTTTTAATTACATTCCCAGAACCTTTATCAAGCAAATGTTATTCTTCATACAATGTCCAAGAAAGAATGTGGGGGTCTCTTCTCTCCCCAAGGCCATTCAGTACTCCTTGTGAAAATTGAGCAAGTTGTATATTGTGAGTCAAACAAAGTTCACAGCAAAAAGCATGAATGTTTTAGTATTAAAATGTTATAATATATAAGGAAACAAAGTTTCGTTAACAAAAATGCTCAAGACAGCACTATACACTATACTTGTACAGCCATTTGAAAACTACAGTAAAGTTACACATTGCTGTAGTTAATACTTATTATCACCCCATCAAACCCCAGCACCAGCACTATCAATACGCTCTCCTCGTGAATGCGCACTATCTATGAATGTTGACCTTGGGGTCATTTTTGATAAATGTCATCATCAGAGATATCATTCGACACAGGTGACCAAAGTCACACAGTCCTGCTTTGCTCAACTGAGACAGCTGGTCGCAATCAGATCATTCCTCTCTCCTGCAGATTTAGAAAATGCTTTTATTTCATATAGACTTGACTATTACAATTGATCCCGGCATCAGCAAGAAAAACATATTACTAAAGTCAAAAAAATGCTGCCGCCAGGCTTTTGACACATATTGGATCAATAAAATCAATAGCAAAATACAACTCTAACTTAAAAAAGGTATTTCACAGTTAGACCTGGGTCACACAGTTAGAAGTGTCCACATTACGCCAGTCCATGCTGCCCTTCACTAGTTACCTGTGAGTTTTAGAATTGATTTTAAGATTTTACTGCTTGTTGTTAAATCCCTGAATGGTCTACTCACTCCATTTGAACCTGACCACTGCCTAGCAGTGCCCTACAAGTGCTTCCAAAATCCCAACTGGTCACATAAGGGGACCGAGCCTTCACCGTTCCGGCCTCACAGCTGTGGAACTTCCTGCCTGGAGATCTCAGGCCGGCAGAGTCAGTATCCTCTTTCAAGTCTCTTCTTAAAACTCACTTTTCTCGTATGGCTTTTTATTAAACGTTGGCTTAGCTGTACTATTTTACCATGTTTTTATGGTTGTATTGGAAATGATACATGTGTTTTAATTTAATTTGAATAGTTTTTTTTATTATTTGTTTAACTACTATTTGTAAAGCACTTGTAACTATATTTTTTAAAGGTGCTATATAAATAAAGTTTTTATTATCTTTTAAATAACTGCTGTAGTGTGAGTATGAATTCAGAACGTGGACAGTTGGAAACTAATGAATGAGTCATTGCTTTAGTTTGCCTTTGTCTCTTTGTTCTGACTGAATGTTGAGAACGTCTGAGACGTCTTGTTCTCATGTCATCAGCAATCTCATCAGTTATGCCCTGAAGGCAGCAAGATGTTATTCTGTTTACTGCAGTGTCAGGCTTACACCTGTATTTCATCGCCGTCAGGCAGAAACCTTGTATGTCCAAAATGGTCATTTTCAGGAAATAAAAAAACACTGTATTTTTAAAATAAACTCTGCATCGTCAAGTCACAAGCTCTTTTTAATACTTGTCATTGGTTACAACTTTTTAAAACCAAAACACATGTGAAGTGTGACAAATAGCCCTGATTTATGAAGAAAAAAGAAAAATGGAGATACTAGGTTTCCGCCGGACAGCTATGATTTGCATTAGCACAGAGGCAGTATTATTGGTATGTGCACCAAGAACATTAGTACAAAATAAATTCCCCCTCTCAGTAAATCATCACAGCAGCAGCAGTGTGGAGGTTAACAGTCAAACCTGTTGCACAGCATGTCTTTAAATCACAGAGCAGAACACACAGTCACGCACCTGGAGAATACTGCATGCACTCACAGGAATGACAGAGGGAGGCTCAACTTTCACTTGCACAAAAGCTTCAGTAATGATTTTCTTTCTTAAAAGACTCCAATTAGTCGATGTAATGTATTATCAGGTATTTTAAATTAATTCAGATTACTATCAGCTGAAAGTACTCTGTAAAAAATACACCATTTGTTTTCCAACCTTTTCGTAGCTCTAAACTGAACTATTTCCTCAGTGAAAACTAAGACAGCTCTTGTTCTCATCAGCTCTGCTGAACCTTCAACTGGGTCTTTGTCAGATCATGATCCTGTAACCATAGCGATCGAGATGTCACAGCGTCCAGACATTATTGCAGCAAGGGGAGAAGCACAGCGCCCTGTGTGGAAATAATTACCCTGTCATCCAGAAACAACAAAACAATTCATTCAAGTTTTAGTTCATTGTCTCTGCTAATTATTATCAAATGTCTGAGATCTAAAAGTTAGCAGTAGTCTTTCTCAGGGGAATGTTGCAGTGGACCCTCATGTACTAGGCCTATGCTGCACTGATGATTGGATCTTTCCTGTTAGTGGACATCTGTTTATTTGAACTCTTTAGCCTGCTACTTGAACTGCAACTGCTGCTTAACAATTTTCCAAAGGATAAATAAAGGGTCTTATGTATCTTACATTGGTATGTACTGACACTGTACACTGTATGTACTGATACTAGTGTTTTCACTCCAAGCACAGCAACTGACTCTTTTCCACTAGATACAAAGCAGCACCAATCAAACAAATTGTTAACATGAAAGAACACCACCAAAAACTATGAGGATTGTTTCTATTATTCAGCTGATTTTTTTAAAGACCATTTCAAAGACAATGATTAAAACAGTAATGCTAGCAATGCTAACCATGGCTGTTGAATTCCTATTCTGAGAGTTGAGAGCTAACATGCAGTAGTAATGTAGTGAACTAGTGACTTAGGAGATCATGTGTGTATAAAGATGTCACCATCTGAACAATTCTAACTAAATATTCAAGTACCAGGGGCTTGCACACCAATAATAAAACTAGCTTAAAAATGCAAAGATTGACATTTGTTTTCCCCCCATGGAGTCCAATAAGATATACCAATCTGCTAGACGTTACACTGCAGATGGTACTACTCCGAATAGAAATGTGCAGTTCTGTAAAGTGAATGACAGCGGTAAGACTAAACCCATTTGTCATGTTGTGGCTGCTAGATCATGTAGGCCAGTGAGCACAGTGCAGGCTATTCTCCCTTCTATGTACTCTTCTTATGTTTGCACATGGCATTTCAGCGCATGATGGGACATGTACACCCACACCTTTTTTCAAAATGATTCCTCACAAATGGGCCCCAAGTTTAAATTTCTGAGTTTATTGAAGTATTTTTAGGCTGATATTTTACCTATTCAAGGATGTAAGAGGGATATATTATCCTCTACAGCACATTTAATTGAAAGCTCGTTATTGTCAATTTTCAGTTTAAGAGTTGACATAAGGAAAACAAAGTTTATAAAAATGGACACATCAATATTAAAGGATAAAACAATGTGTTTCTAACCTTTTTCTCACATTACCTTATACAGTATAAACAGTGTGAATTGAAATGTATAGAAAGTAGTGAAGACTAAACTAGCTCCAAATATACAGTTTTTCAGTATTTGATAATGACACATATACAGTTTACAAAGATAACGCAACATTTTTGCAGCAAAGCTTTATTGTACTGTATAGGGGAGAGTGGGGTGAGTTGTGCCAGTGGGGAAGTTGTGCCACCCCTTGTTTCTAGAAAACCATAGAAGAAATTGGAAATGTGACCACATATTTAAGAAGAGCCATCAATGTGACTCATCCTGTAAAGAAGTGAGACACATGGAATAAGATATAAGCACATTTAAGCTCAAAAAACTGTTTTTGCCTTTCAAAGTAAAATTTCCATGATCAAGGTTTTTTGATTATTGTGTCTGAACAATTATAGACACGTTTGAAAACATCTGACACATGTTTTAGTGCTTTAGTATGCTACACTTTGTGTCTATATAGTTAGCATAATGTCAGCCCTAAACTGCTGCATCATGCTTATTATCCAAAATTCTGGGGTTGGGGTGATTTGTGCCAGAGGGCCTGGGGAGAGTTATAAGTAAGTAAGTAAGTAAAATGGATTTATAAAAGCACATTTATAACAGTTTGCACTGTCCTAAGTGCTGAACATAGTGAATTCAGTAGGTAAAAAATTAAGGTAAATTAACAATAACAAAAATAATAGACATAAAGCCCAGATATCCACATGCATCTGGTCACATCAGCATCCTCATCCTCCTGGACCTCTCAGCTGCCTTCGACACAGTCTCCCACACCATCCTCCTCACCCGCCTATCTGACTACCTTGGCCTCACCGGTTCAGCTCTCTCCTGGTTTCAGTCCTACCTCACGAACAGAAAACAGTTTGTCACCATCGGAGACTCCAGTTCCACCCCGGCCCCAGTCAACCATGGCGTACCTCAAGGCTCTGTGCTGGGACCCCTCCTCTTCACCATCTACATGCTCCCCCTTGGTCAGATCATCCGCCACCACGGTCTCAGCTTTCATTCATATGCTGACGACACACAACTATATCTCAGCACCAAACCATCCACCCAGCTACCCCCACAGTCACTTGTAAACTGCCTACATGCAATAAAAATTTGGATGTCATCTAACTTCCTAAAACTCAATAGCAACAAAACCGAGCTCTTGGTTGTGGCTCCCAAGGCCCTGCTCCGGAAGGTTGGAGATCTCCACCTGGACGTCGACGGCTGTTCCTTCTCCCCATCCTCGGAAGTCCGCAACCTGGGTGTCATCCTGGACCCAACACTATCATATCAGGTTCATCACCAAATCCGCCTTCTTCCACCTCAAAAACATCTCACGTCTCCGGCAATCACTCTCTGACTCTGTGGCAGAAACCCTCATCCACGCTTTCGTCACCTCCCGTTTGGACTACTGCAATGGAGTTCTGTCCGGGGTTCCCAGCAAAGCCCTGGACAGGCTCCAGTATGTGCAAAACTCGGCTGCCAGGGTTCTCACCCACACCAAGCCCTGGCAGCACATCACCCCCACCCTCATCCACCTCCACTGGCATGGTCAAGTCCCGCATCACCTACAAAATCCTCCTCCTCACCTACAAATCCCTCAACGCCCTGGCTCCTCAGTATTTATCTGACCTCCTCCACCCTTACACACAGCCCCGGAACCTTAGATCCTCAGGCACGGGTCAGCTCTCCATCCCTCACACAAGAATGCGAACTTTTGGGGACAGAGCCTTCAGTGTGACAGCCCCCACACTTTGGAACTCTCTCCCCATAGAGCTCCGCAACGCACCATCTCTGGACACCTTCAAAAGACTCCTCAAAACCCACCTCCTCACCAAGGCCTATGGCCTCTAGCTACTGTTACATTTGTTGTGTTTATTTATGTCTTTGTTAAGCGTCCTTGGGTTTCATGAAAGGCGCTATATAAATCCAAGCTATTATTATTATTATTATATAAACAAAGATATAGTGCAGAAGAGTATAGTTAATGGGGAGGAAAAACCAGGGTGTCCAGATGGGTTTTGAGCCTTGATTTAGAGGCAGAAATGGAGGGGGAATCACATATGCCAGGTGGCATTTGGTTCTACAAGGGCGGAGCAGCTAGTGCCAAGTCAATTTCTGAGAGTTGTGCCATTGGCATGGCTGTATACGCTGGTCACCAAAAGAAAGTGATTGTCTACAGTAGCTCAGAAGAGACTGACCTCTCCATTCCACTTAACGACACCACTGATGAGAATTCAGATGGCCAGAAATATGATGATGGTGACTTTGTCATTGTAAGCTTTGCAGGTAAAACCATTAGATCTACTAGGCCTTGTTTAAGAAAATTGTCCCTCAATCTTTGTAAAATATTTACTTTATTTACTTTAAATAAACCTATAATAAGTGATTGTCTAATGGATTTGTCTCACATTACAGTTTATGAGATATATATACACTCAACAAAAATATAAACGCAACACTTTTGTTTTTGCTCCCATTTTTCATGAGATGGACTTAAAGATCTAAAATTCATTCCAGATACACAATATTTCCATTTCTCTCAAACATTGTTCACAAATCTGTCTAAATGTGCGATAGTGAGCTCTTCTGCTTTGCTGAGATAATCCATCCCACCTCACAGGTGTGCCACATCAAGATGCTGATCTGACATCATGATTAGTGCACAGGTGTGCCTTAGACTGTCCACAATAAAAGGCCACTCTGAAATGTGCATTTTTTTGCTTTATTGGGGGTCTGGAGACTCAGAACCAGTCAGTATCTGGTGTGACCACCATTTGCCTCATGCAGTGCAACACATCTTCTTCACATAGAGTTTATCAGATTGTCAATTGTGGCCTGTGGAATGTTGGTCCACTCCTCTTCAATGGCTGTGCGAAGTTGCTGGATATTAGTGGGAAGTGGTGCACGCTGTCGTATACGCCGGTCAAGCACATCCCAAACATGCTCAATGGGTGACATGTCCGGTGAGTATGCTGGCCATGCAAGAACTGGGACATTTTCAGCTTCCAAGAATTGTGTACAGATCCTTGCAACATGGGGCCATGCATTATCTTGCTGAAACGTGAGGTGATGTTCATGGATGTATGGCACAACAATGGGCCTCAGGATCTCATCACGGTATCTCTGTGCATTCAAAATGCCATCAATAAAATGCACCTGTGTTCTTCATCCATAACAGATGCCTGCCCATACCATAACCCCACCACCAACATGAGCCACACGATCCACAACATTGACATCAGCAAAGCGCTCACCCACACGACGCCACACACGCTGTCTGCCATCTGCCCTGAACAATGTAAACCGAGATTCATCCGTGAAGAGAACACCTCTCCAACGTGCCAGACGCCATCGAATGTGAGCATTTGCCCACTCAAGTCTGTTACGGCGACGAGCTGGAGTCAGGTCAAGACCCCGATGAGGACGACGAGCATGCAGTTGAGCTTCCCTGAGACGGTTTCTGACAGTTTGTGCAGAAATTGTTTGGTTATGCAAACCAATTGTTTCAGCAGCTGTCTCAGTGGCTGGTCTCAGACGATCATGGAGGTGAACCTGCTGGATGGGGAGGTCCTGGGCTGGTGTGGTTACACGTGGTCTGCGGTTGTGAGGCCGGTTGGATGTACTGCCATATTCTCTGAAACGCCTTTGGAGACGGCTTATGGTGGAGAAATGAACATTCAATGCACGAGCAACATATCTGGTTGACATTCCTGCTGTCAGCATGCCAATTGCACGCTCCCTCAATGCTTGTGGCATCTGTGGCATTTTGCTGTGAGACAAAACTGCACATTTCAGGGTGGCCTTTTATTGTGGACAGTCTAAGGCACACCTGTGCACTAATCATGATGTCAGATCAGCATCTTGATGTGGCACACCTGTGAGGTGGGATGGATTATCTCAGCATAGCAGAAGTGCTCACTATCACACATTTAGACAGATTTGTGAACAATGTTTGAGAGAAATGGTAATATTGTGTATCTGGAATGATTTTTAGATCTTTAAGTCCATCTCATGAAAAATGGGAGCAAAAACAAAAGTGTTGCGTCTATGTTTTTGTTGAGTGTACATATCAATGGCACAATTTACCCCATGGTATTCTCTCCAAAGGCAAAACTTACACCACACCGGGGGCAAGTTGTGCCACAAGACAACTTTTTTTCCGAAAGCTATATTTCTTAAACAGTTTATTTCAGATCCAAAGTTATTGTTGCTAGGGATGCACAACACCCTGAAATATATGTACATATTATAGTTGTAGACTTTACTGTCAAGGCCTCACTTTAAAGTCACTTTGAGTAAAAAGTGGCACATCTCACCCCACTCTCCCCTACTAAATATTAATTTTCTATTTTTTTTTTCTGAAATAAGCAGTTCCCTAATTTCTTTGTTGCACATATTTTTTGGGAAAATAACTTTCCACCAACAGTCAAAAATGTACCAATGCATTGTATGCATACTGCTGCATTCATAAAGTATGAGACCTCTGGATACCTGTGTCCTGTAGATGACTAGTCTCTAAGTTCATTTAGTCAACTGTTACTGTACACGAGGCACATTGACATTTTTCTTTTCTCAGATCCCCTCTCAAGTTACCACTCTACAGAGGGGGTCAGAGTGCAGTGTCAGCATAGTACAGTGCCCCTAGAGCAGTTTGGGGTTAAGTGTCTTGCTCAAGAACACAAGAGATGGTGGGCACCGTAGATGTAATAGCAGCCACTACTAGTTCTACACATAATATTGGGGCGACTGTGGCTCAGGTGGTTAAGCAGGTCAGCCAATGATCCAAGGGTTGGCGGTTCGTTCCCCGCCCGGCCACCTGTGTCATGGTCGTTGTGTCCTTGGGCAAGACACTTCACCCACCTTCACCGTGCCTTGTGTGAATGTATATGATTGCTGTGTGTTTGAGGTGGTGGACGGAGGGGCCGATGGCGCGGAATGGCAGCCACGCTTCCGTCAGTCTGCCCCAGGGCAGCTGTGGCTACTATCGTAGTTTACCACCACCAGTATGACTGTGTGTAAATGAATGGAACCTGGAACCCTGGAACCCTGTAAAGTGCTTTGAGTGCCTTGAAAAGCGCTATATAAATCCAATCCATTAACACCCTCTTGTCCAGTGCCAGGGGATCCAACCAGCAACACCATGGTTACTGGACCCCTCTTTCCTCTAGGCCATCCTACCTTGTTTGTTTGGCCTGGGACTCAGTAATGTTTTATACTTGAAGAAATTGTTAAAACATTTTGTTGTTATTTTCTTGAAGTTACAATATTTAGTATAATGCATGTAAAGGCTAGATGGAACAACTCTTTAGCTGTGTGAGAGGACTGGCTCTTACATATAAACCTTATTAATCAATAACTCAGGTATTGACATGGTCCACAGAGTGGGCAGGAGGGAGAGGTGAGGGGGGGGGGGGACCGTTATGAGAGAGCTGATACTGAGTAGGTCAGATGTGAACACCAGTGGCTTGTGTCAGTGTGTCTATGCATCAGTCCACCATGCTCCATCCACTGCTCTGTCTGCTGCTAGCCTCTGCTCTGCTGCTCTGCCACACCGCACCCATCTCCACGGTCAGTGTCTGCAATCATGTTTGAATGACTTTTCTCTACCACATGATTAGAATGCAATAACTATTTCTTTCTAGGATATGTACGTTTTTATAGGAACATTGTTTTCTTAATGTAAATACTGTAGATCTCGTATTTAGTCTGAGCTAGGCTACAGTAGACCTCATTTTGCCAAAAAAATTAAAATAACAGAAGCTGATGACCCATGTCGGTGGACTATGGAGTGCAGTGTGGAGTGTGAGGTTGAGAAAATATATCAGTGATTCTTGAGAAGTGGGACAAAACAGGGTGCAATGTTGAAAAAATACAAACCCTATGTTTATGCAAATTAAATTACATGTATGTATCCAACATATACTAATTTACTGAGCTAAGCTTTGACACAACCTCCCAGCTTTTTTTTTTTTTTACCGTCATCATCACCACCGTCTGGCGGTGTTGACATATTTAACGTTTCTCAAACATAACAAATGGAATTTATCTCGTAGCCATTTGGTTTTTCTGTTGATGATAGGTGCTAGGAAAATAAAATTTTCAAAAAATTTCAAATAACTTCTTCAGAAATTGTAAGTCGGTGTTGACATATCATGGTTGTGACACAGGACTTTCAAGATTTGGAAATTAAAATATTCTAAAACTACAACAGTTATCAGAGCCTGTCTGACTCTAATGTACTCTGCAGAGATAGAATTTGACAAGAGGTCCTTCAAAGTGAAAGCTGCCCCTTATTTCGCCTGATTTTATTACATTTTACATAATGAAATGTCTGACGGTGTTGACTTGCAGTAAAGTGGTCCCACCACTTAGAATCCTTATGAAACATGAATATGTTGTAGAAAAACAGTTTTTATTTATATGAGAGATTATTTAGTGTTGCTTTTGATGTAAAAAGCTATTTTTAATCATTAAAGTACATATTTAATAGGTTTTATTGCATATGAAAGATTGAAACCTTCTCTTTTGACGTCGTGAGACGATAACAAGTGTCATATATTTGACATAATAATGATACAATTAAAGCCACTACGAGTAACATGTCACGTTGGCGTCCCCTTTGGACAAAAGCGGTAGTATTTTTACGACGCCCTCTGTCGCAAAGCTGTTTTCTAGCTCGTGCCAAGCGTGCGAGTGTGAACTGAGAAGGGCGCAATATAGTGCATGTCCGTGTGTTGAAAGTGTGAGGACTCTTTTCGGCTCCGTGAGAGTAGTTTTGACACTGCATCAACTAATGCCAGTCAGTGCTACACACACCTGATTGCAATGAGTTGATGCAGCAGCGTCACCTAACTACTCTCTCTCAAAGAGCTGGAAGATTACGTGTCCTCACAGAAAGCGAACGAACGAGAGACGGCAGTTAGTATGGATCACGATGAGGTAATGTGTTTGTGTTGTTAATGTAAATAATGACTATTTCAGATAATGGTTATCTGATGATGGTGAAGCAAAGCAAACTTTGTGTTAGTACCAACCGCTCATTCATTTAGGAGTAAACACTGCAGTCTAGTTTCGCTCTCGTGAAATTGTATACAAGTTTCTTGGCAACGCCCTCGTCCCGCCCATAGCCTATATCACTCTCCCTTTTAGCTTTTCTTCATTGCATTCTCTTTTTTTTCTTTGATGGTTCAGCCCCATTATCAGTCATTATGACGACAAATAACTGTCTCAAACAAGGCTCCCGCTTCCCTTCCCTCACCTGGAGGGATAGGCTTCTCGAAAAGCATTGCTGCTCCACACTGAAATCTGCGACCAATACGGATGTGAGACCATAGAGCCTGCACGAGCGAACCGAAAATCGGACTGGGTGTGCGACCAGACCAAAAGCAGTAATAAAAACTATATAAAAACGTCTTTCTTTGCACTGATGGTCTCGTTTGCTGTTAAAGGTAATTTATGATTATGAGAGGAAACATGAGGCTGTTTAAAAGATATTTAAATGTTACTCGTAGCCGCTTTAAATTTAAGGGGATAATTGTGCTCCAGACATTCTATTCTTAATCCCTGATAACATCTACAATTTTTAATATTTTTAGTTTTAAACATAACAGCAGTTAATATTGGAAGACGGCCTTTTGTCCCGGTTCTCAAGAATCACTGATATGTAATTTTTATCTTTCAACTATATGTGACTTCTTAATGTAAAATGCATTTAAAGGCACACTAAGCTATTGGAATACAGAACACTTTTTGTCAAAATCAGTTCATATCTACTCACCATCCGCTACCCGTCTGTTGTGTGTGCGCTGGAAAGACGTCAGGTGTGTGGCCCAAACAAAAACACATTTAATAGGAATACCTGGAATACTGGATGATAGGCTACAATGAATTGATTGTAAAGAAGTAGAAAGTCGAAACTCAGGTCACTTTTGACCCATGTTGAGCACCATGGTTAACGTATAAGTGCCCTTCTGCTGCAGTTCTTTCCCTGTTTCTGTTTAACTACATTTGAAAAACATTAATATACTGTTACTGACTAAACCATTTAAAGATAAACTTCTATGAACAAACAGAACAGGCCAATAGACCCAATCGATTTGAGGAGCAGGAATCAGTTCAGTGACCCCCGCCAGTTCACTGTGCTGCTCTACTCATCCTCCACTACATAGCAGCCTTGAAGTACTAGGAGAAGCACAGATTATGTTCCTCTCATGTTAACTCATTGAGTTGACTATAGGACAAATAAATTAAATGGAATGTTAACACCTCACTGAAATTAATTTAAATTTCTTCAAATGCTGCTTACATGTTCCAGCACAGTGTGCACCCAGTATTACAACCACTACTACTGCTACTACTACTAATAATAATAATGTTGGGACATGCCATCCACAAAAGCTTAATTAGGAAGATTCAGATTCATGAGAGGACTACTCTATATTTCTAAATGGTCTTTGATGCTTTTAAGTTGTGAAAAGTATCTTTACAAATGTGTTATTTGCTAATGCTCCAGAAAAGCTGTTTTTAAAACCCAATATAGAAACAGAAGGTTGGCTTAGCATAAACACCTTTGGAATTGGATCATGGAATTATTATTTTTTGTTTTAAGTGGCTTGCAGTCTATCAGTTTATTCAAAGATAACTTTTTTGTGTATTCAATGACAATATAGGTTAATCAAATCTAATCTAATATCAGCTGAACATACTATGGACTGACAAATCACATCATGCCATACTGTGGGGACAGCAACTACACGAAAGTTCTCATTGAAATATTATCTCATTCTTCTTCTTTTGGGGCCAAAACTATTGCAAATGTATTGCCAATTATACTGTTTTTATCTGTGTTCACATAGCCATTATTGAAGGAACGCTTCCAACTTTTGAATGGTAGTGAAAGTCACAATGTGGTGCGTTGAAGACTAAAACAACCCTGGTTCTACTGTGTGGATGTGTGAGGATAAGTGTGTGAATGAGCGAGAGAGAGGAGGAAGAATATGATCCTGACCTGTGGCCGTCCTGCAGGAGAAACATGGAGACTCAGACACCAAGTGTCCTCTGATGGTCAAAGTCCTGGATGCAGTGAAAGGGACTCCAGCTGGGGCAGTGGCATTCAAAGTGTCTCAAAAGACTGCTGACGGGGGATGGATAGATATCGCTAATGGGTATGTCAAGTATTACATAGAAGGTCAAGCACATCACATGTCTCTCCTCACGATAGGCTATGTATAATACTGTTGTGCCTACACAGAGTGTCTCATTTGAAATGTTGTAATGGGTTAATGATGATGCCATAGTGCATTCCAAGAGACAAAGTCTAACGCATGTTTACATAAGTTTCTCTGTAGAGTACACCATCCCAGACCCCTGTGGAGGTCATAAACTAATTTAAGATGGGATAGTCCATTCTAAGAGGTTGGTTAATCCAACCAGACCTCTGGGGCAGGATGAAACTCTCTTTGAAGCCACTGTAAGTTGAAACCAGGCACCCTGATGTGTTTACCTTATCACATCTCTGTGACAAAGCTTCAAAGCTTTCTTTTCCTAAGGAAGGAAGAGCATCTTATTGGCTGGTTTGAATGTAAACACTGCTTGCTGATAAGACAACTAACTTCTGATTGGATGAGGATGCATTTGGACTGTTTTAATACAGGATGCAATACTCTCATCTTTGCCATTCGCCTTCGGCTTCCAGCCGTGATAGAAGGTACGACATGCTTAAACCTGAGGCCTAGGATTAAGCAACTCCAAGTCCCAGTCTTTATACTCGCTGGACGAGTTCATGGACTGCTTGAAACATCTCCTCTGTTTTCCCGGATTCGAGAGAGTTTTCCTACAGAAAACCTCTTCACCAGAGCTGAAGCAGCCACCTCAGCCTCTCTTCAAAACAGAACGACCCCACACGCGTAAAGCGTGAGCAAAGACGCAGGATCCCTTCATCAAGACGCCTGTACTGCCCGTTCTACGGACCGGAGCCAGCCAAGTGAAGCTGCCTATCACTTATCCTCTAGGCCGTTACTACGCTGCCCTAGACACAGCGCCAGCCAAGGACAAGGACCGACGCAGAGGGAGTTCTCCGCTTCCTCCTCTCCTCCTTGCCTACGCTGCCCATCGGACCGCAGACAGCCCGCCATTGCCAAGAAGAGCTGCTGATCCCCTGCTTTCCATCCCTTGGCATGGTGTGGCACGCTGCCCTTATCAGCTGAGCTGGTTCCACACCACTGTCTTCCACAAGACGCGCTCCATCAGCGCACAAGGCCCGGCAAGCGGCCTTTTTCTCCTCCTATCTCCTCCAGCTGCCTTCAACCAATCATCGCTGGACCAAGCGATTCACGTGAGGCTATTGTCTGGGCTAAGATAGTTATTTTATGTTGTTCATTAACTTGAAGTAAACGTAAGAGCTTACGAGCTCACTATTTCCTGATTTAAAGTAATTCAGACTCACTTATGTTTTACATAAGCGTTTTTCGCTCACAGTGTTTTTCTCCCGTTAACCGGGAATGTATTGATGTGTTGTTGCTGTCACTCTTATAGCCGGTGAATTCTTTCCTCTTTATCAATTCAACTCAGTGTACGTAAATGCGCATTTGCAGTCACTGTGTGATTGGAGTTCACTACGCGCTGGAGCTGCAGTTACTGTCTTTTGTTTTCTCTCCTTCTCATTTCTAACTACGCACATCACACACGCACACACACTGACACTCGTGATTCCCCCCTCAAGTATTCTTAATGAATACATGAGTGTTGAGTTTCTGTAATTTTAAAGTTAAGATTGCGTGAAGACAAACCCAAAGTCTCCCCGTATCATCCTTTATGATTATTATGTGTTTGATTGAAGCAGTAGGTCACATACATGCTTTGCATGCTACTTCCCCTACTGATTAAAGGTAGAATATTCAACTTTCAGAAGTTGTCCACCACATTGCTTTTAGCAATTGATCTACCCGTGGCTTAAAAGCCACGTCAAGGTCTCGCGTCTGCCATCTGAATTTCTAAATTTTCAATCTAATTTCTAGAGTGACGTCTCTCTCTCTCTCTCTCTCTCTCTCTCTCTCTCTCTCTCTCTCTCTCTCTCTCTCTCTCTCTCTCTCTCTCTCTCTCTCTCTCTCTCTCTCTCTCTCTCTCTCTCTCTCTCTCTCTCTCTCTCTCTCTCTCTCTCTCTCTCTCTCTCTCTCTCTCTCTCCCGCACATAGATAGAAATACATGGCTTTATAATCTAAACTGTTCTTATTATTGCTTGTGCTATGTCTGCTTTCTTAAATTAGATTAGTTCATGGTTATTGACTTATGTGTATCGTTTTCAACTTGCCTAAGTAAATAAACCCTTACATTTTGATTTTAAGAAGCAGTGTCTGTGATATTTGTGTCTTGTATTTCACTAATGGCTGGTAAATAAGGTTGATGCTCGAATATTCACTCCTTCATTATCTTAAATGTACATTGTAACCAACTTTGACATTTTCAAGATAAATCCCTTTAACATTATGAGACTGTTTTCTGATTTGATACAAAGTTCCCTTTTACAAAGGGTGGTGCTCCGTAGGTATTAATAAGTAATTTGATTAGCTGGACTAATTTAATTGATCATTAATTGACAATTTTTCTTAATATTATAATTTCCATGAAATTAATAATATTCTTGACTTTGACCAAATCTACCCCTTATGAATTCCCAACAATACTTATAATAATAGCTACTCAAAAAAATATAAACACAACACTTTTGTTTTTGCTCCCATTTTTCATGAGATGGACTTAAAGATCTAAAATTAATTCCAGATACACAATATTACCATTTCTCTCAAACATTGTTCACAAATCTGTCTAAATGTGTGATAGTGAGCACTTCTGCTTTGCTGAGATAATCCATCCCACCTCACAGGTGTGCCACATCAAGATGCTGATCTGACATCATGATTAGTGCACAGGTGTGCCTTAGACTGTCCACAATAAAAGACCACTCTGAAATGTGCATTTTTTTTGCTTTATTGGGGGTCTGGGGACTCAGAACCAGTCAGTATCTGGTGTGACCACCATTTGCCTCATGCAGTGCAACACATCTTCTTCGCATAGAGTTTATCAGATTGTCAATTGTGGCCTGTGGAATGTTGGTCCACTCCTCTTCAATGGCTGTGCGAAGTTGCTGGATATTAGTGGGAAGTGGTGCACGCTGTCGTATACGCCGGTCAAGCACATCCCAAACATGCTCAATGGGTGACATGTCCGGTGAGTATGCTGGCCATGCAAGAACTGGGACATTTTCAGCTTCCAAGAATTGTGTACAGATCCTTGCAACATGGGGCCGTGCATTATCTTGCTGAAACGTGAGGTGATGTTCATGGATGTATGGCACAACAATGGGCCTCAGGATCTCATCACGGGATCTCTGTGCATTCAAAATGCCATCAATAAAATGCACCTGTGTTCTTCGTCCATAACAGATGCCTGCCCATACCATAACCCCACCACTACCATGGGCCACTCGATCCACAACATTGACATCAGCAAAGCGCTCACCCACACGACGCCACACACGCTGTCTGCCATCTGCCCTGAACAATGTAAACCGAGATTCATCCGTGAAGAGAACACCTCTCCAACGTGCCAGACACCATCGAATGTGAGCATTTGCCCACTCAAGTCTGTTACGGCGACGAGCTGGAGTCAGGTCAAGACCCCGATAAGGACGACGAGCATGCAGTTGAGCTTCCCTGACGGTTTCTGACAGTTTGTGCAGAAATTGTTTGATTATGCAAACCAATTGTTTCAGCAGCTGTCTCAGACGATCTTGGAGGTGAACCTGCTGGATGTGGAGGTCCTGGGCTGGTGTGGTTACACGTGGTCTGCGGTTGTGAGGCCGGTTGGATGTACTGCCATATTCTCTGAAACACCTTTGGAGACGGCTTATGGTGGAGAAATGAACATTCAATGCACGAGCAACAGATCTGGTTGACATTCCTGCTGTCAGCATGCCAATTGCACGCTCCCTCAATGCTTGTGGCATCTGTGGCATTTTGCTGTGAGACAAAACTGCACATTTCAGGGTGGCCTTTTATTGTGGACAGTCTAAGGCACACCTGTGCACTAATCATGATGTCAGATCAGCATCTTGATGTGGCACACCTGTGAGGTGGGGGATGGATTATCTCAGCAAAGCAGAAGTGCTCACTATCACACATTTAGACAGATTTGTGAACAATGTTTGAGAGAAATGGTAATATTGTGTATCTGGAATGAATTTTAGATCTTTAAGTCCATCTCATGAAAAATGGGAGCAAAAACAAAAGTGTTGCGTTTATATTTTTGTTGAGTGTAGCAAACTAAAGCAAGAACAAAACCACCGCTGCCAAGCAGCTGAACGGACACACAAGTAAAACAGTTGACTTTGTAACACTGAACACAGAGAGCACTCGGAGACAACCTCTCACTACCTCTTAAGGTGACAATGAGCAGCACAGAGCACTGGAGTCTCAGGGCATATATAACCTCCTCACACCTGGGCTCAATTAGCCAATCAGTGCCACACACCTGATTGCAGTGAGGGAATCAGTCACCATTTTCACGGAGGCGAAAGATTCCGTGCACTCACAGGGCCACCCCTCTAAGGAACGGCACCTGATGTTCCTACAGGACTCCCCACCCACCCCGGGTGGAGGCCTCCCTGGAGGGGCTAGTGGATTGGAACAGACTGGCTGGAGGCGGGAAACATGAAACAAGGGGTGAATCCTCATGGACCGGGGGAGCAAGAGGCGAACAGTGACAGGGTTTATCCTTCGAATGATCCTGAAGGGACCAACGAAACGTGGCGGCAATTGACGAGACTCTACCCGCAGTGGGAGATCCCTTATGGAGAGCCACACCCTCTGACCCACCCGATAGTTTGGGGCTGGTCGGCAATGCTGTTGCGTCGTCTTTTTTCGGGCGCAAATTTTGCAAGCTGCCACAAACTCGCTTACATCTCTCCCCATCCGGGGCCACCAGAATCTCCGTTTGAGAAAACCAATAGTGTGACGAACACCAGGGTGATTTGTGAGGTGTGCAGAGTGGCCCCACTCAAGCAATTGTGATCGCACTCGTGCCGGAACATACCGACAGCCTTGGGGCCCCCCTCCTGGGTCAGGCTCCTGCTGTTGAGCCCCCTGAACCACTGTGTCAATCTCCCCGGTCAGTGGGGCACGGATGCGGGTAAGGGGTACAATGGGCTCTGGAGAACTGTCACCACCTGAACACTGAAATGGTCGAGATAAGGCATCTAGCCTCCGATTTTTCGAACGTGGACGGCCCTTGTGTTTACTAGTGACTTCACTAAGTTCATCGTACTCTGCAGGAAACCCATTTGCAAGAAGAGACACAGAAGACGAAGGATCAGAGGGAGTCTCGACAACCCCAAGAGTCAGGCGGTCACTGGGGGCAGCACAGGTGAAGCCTACTGAACTGGGAGATTTTGAGACAGAGGCACTGGTGGCAGGAGGAGGCTCACATCCAACAGGTTGGAGTTGAACAGAGTCTGATTCCATCATGTGAGATACACAGTTTGGACCCCAGCTCAACACCCTCCCAGTCCTCCAATTGATGTGAGGGTTGTGTTCCTTGAGCCATGGGTGTCCCAGAATGAAGGGTAACTGAGGTGTATCAAGAAAAAACATAATCTCTTCCGTTTGATTGCCAATGCGAATGAAAATGGGGCAGGTGACCTTCTCAACCCTACCCCTACCCAAAGGTTGCCCATCCACTGCATTAATTGCGAATGGACAAGGAAGATCATAAATGGGTAAATTGAGCTTACGGGCCAGGGTTGAGTCCATAAACTACCTGCTGCTCCTGAATCCACAAATGCAGAGAAGGTGCGCCAGTGTCCATTCCATAATAGCTCAAAGGACAAAGGGGGGGCAACTACTGGCCACGTGAGGGGAATTATTAAGACTCTGCAAGACTTCCCCAAGGTCTGACACTCAGGCAGGGTAGGTCTTTCAGAAGGGATTTCATACTCCTCTGAGATCTGGCGGGTGTACGCCGGTTTTCTCTCTCTATTGCGCTCACAAATTCTTTTGTCAATTCTAACAGCCAATGCGATTAAATCCTCAAGTGAATCTGGAACCTCACGGGAAGCGAGCTCATCCTGAACTCTCTCAGACAAGGCATGACTAAAAGTGGTCACTAGAGCCTCCCTGCTCCAACCTGATTGCGTAGCTAAAGTCCGGAATTTAATTGAAAATTGTGCAACACTTGCAGAGCCCTGACATAACCTAACATCGTGGTTAAACACCCGCCTCATCTCCGCCATGAAGAGGGGAGCGTCAGTGCAGACTGGAGTCTGCCTATCCCACAAGGCTGTAGCCCATGAAAGGGCTTGTGATAGGCCCATAGAGAGATAGAGAGATATCTATAAATAGATAGAGATATCTCTCTATCTATCTATCTATATATCTCTCTCTCTCTCTCTCTATGGGCCTATCACGAGCCCTTCCATGGGCTACAGCCTTGTGGGTGGGTATATATATATATATATATATATGGGCCTATCACAAGCCCTTTCATGGGCTACAGCCTTGTGGGTGGATATATATATATATATATATATATATATATATATATATATATATATATATATATATAGGCCTATCACAAGCCCTTTCATGGGCTACAGCCTTGTGGGTGTGTGTGTGTGTATATATATATATATATATATATATATATATATATATATATATATATATATATATATATATATATATATATATATATATATATATATATATATATATATATCTATCTATCTATCTATCTATCTATCTATCTATCTTAACTCAAACACAAAAAAACAAAAAGCACAAGGCTGTAAAGGGCCACACAGGCTACCTTTTAATATAGCAAACTAAAGCAAGAACAAAACCACCGCTGCCAAGCAGCTGAACGGACACACAAGTAAAACAGTTGACTTTGTAACACTGAACACAGAGAGCACTCGGAGACAACCTCCCACTACCTCTTAAGGTGACAATGAGCAGCACAGAGCACTGGAGTCTCAGGGGATATATAACCTCCTCACACCTGGGCTCAATCAGCCAATCAGTGCCACACACCTGATTGCAGTGAGGGAATCATTCACCATTCTCACGGAGGCGAAAGATTCCGTTTCCTCACACCAATACGTTCTAATCATTCAAATCTCTGCAGACGTGTATTTCTTTCATGGGGAAAAAAAATTAAGCTGGTGCGTCCTTTTCTCCCCCACCACCAGGGCCGCTTTTATGCATGGGCTTACCTGGGCTGAAGCCCCAGGGCCTACGAAGATCAGGGGCCTCTAAAAAGAAATATATATATATACATATATATATATTACCTTCTCAATTTAGGCCCCTGATCTAAGAAGGTCCCGGACATTGTCATTTAAAACAATAAATGATTGACTGGCTTGTGATAGGCCCCTAATCCTCGTGGGGGGGGAGGGCGTACAGAGATCAGGGGCCCATCATGAACCAGTAAAGAAAAAGGAAGATCAAGGGACCTATCATTCACCAGTACATTTTTGTTATTTTTGTTTAAATAACATTGTTCGGGGCAATGCAGATCAAGGGCCTATATTGAGTTGAGCCATTAAAAACAAAACGAAGAATTCAAAGAGAGAAGTAGCTTTGGGATAAAGGATTGTTTAAAAAAAATTGGAATGCTGATGTGAGTCTGATAGTGGAGAGAGATCAGAACAGATCGCTGTTCCACACACCGCGGCTCGTCCAGCTCAACTCACAGACAGCTGAGTGCTGAGCCGGACAGAGAGCGTTGGTGGGATCCTCCGCCTCAAAACATAATTATAAAACAAGAGGTCTAAAACACAGATGATGAACACAGGACTGTAAAAATCTAGTTCAATATCTAACCTGTAGAGGGCGGTTATACGCTAAACAGCGTCTAAACTGCCTGAATCTTACAAGAAGAAGAAGAAATTCTTCATTGCTTGAGTATACTTCAACTGAAAACGTTTCGACGCACCTCGCATACACAATCGATCTTTGAGTAGAGAGTATGCAGTATATACAGTCATATGAAAAAGTTTGGGAACCCCTCTCAGCCGGCATTATAATTGACTCTGCTTTCACAAAAAAAATATAAAAGTGGTATGTCTTTAATTTACCAGGAACAGCTAAGTACTGGGATGTTTTCCAAACAAAGATTTTTTGAAAAGCAGTATTTGGTTGTATGAAATAAAATAAAATGTGAAAAACTGGCTGTGCAAAAATATAGGAACCCTTGTGGTTTTGTTGATTTTAATGCCTGTAACAGCATGTAAAACTGATGACTTTAAACACAAAGTTGGTTGGATTATGTTGTTAAGCCTTGAACCTCATAGAAATGTCTGTTTAATCATGAGAAAATGTATTTTAGGTGCCTAAATGCAAGTTGCCCTTCTCTTTGACTCTCTGCTGAAGTGAGACAGAATGGGATCATCAAAACAGCTCCCAAAAGATCTGAAAAACAAAGATTGTTCATTGTCATGGTTTAGGGGAAGGCTACAAGAAGCTCTCCCAAAGGTTTCAATTGTCAATTTCGACTGTAGGGAACGTTGTCAGGAAATGGAAGGACACAGGCATAGTGGCAGTTAAACCCAGGCATGGCAGACCAAGAAAAAAACATGAGCGGCATAGGTGGAGGATTGTGAGAATCAAAAGAAAAATCAAAAGTCAGCGCACAGCTTAAATCTGCTATGTTAGAAAGCACACACCAAGCTAGAAATCTTGGAGTAGTGATAGATTCCGACTTGAATTTCAAAAAACACATTAAATCAATTACTAAGTCAGCCTACTACCACCTTAAAAATATATCGAGAATTAAAGGGCTAATATCTCAGCAGGACTTAGAAAAACTTGTCCATGCATTTATTTTTAGTAGACTTGACTACTGTAATAGTGTCTTTGCAGGCCTTCCTAAAAAATCAATCAGACAGCTTCAGCTAATTCAGAACGCTGCTGCTCGAGTCCTCACAAATATTGATGATGGTCTACAAAGCCTTAAATGGTTTAGGGCCAAAATACATTACTGATCTGCTGATACGTTATGAGCCGCCAAGAGCCCTTAGGTCGTCTGGGACAGGTCTTTTAAAAGTCCCCAGAGCTAGGACTAAACAGGGAGAGGCGGCATTCAGCGTATATGCGCCCAATGTCTGGAACGGACTGCCAGAGAGTCTGAGGTCCGCTGAGACTCTCAGCTCTTTTAAATCGGGTCTCAAAACGTTCTTGTTTCCCTTTTAACCTGTAATTTAATTTTATTTTTTTTTGTAAAATGTTTTAATTCTTTTATTTAAATGTTGTATTTTTATCCATGTTTTAAATTTGTTCCTTTTTTTGTATTTGTATTCTTTATTTGATTTTAACCCTGTGAAGCACCTTGAGTGGCCCTGTGCCTGAAATGTGCTCTATAAATAAAATTGCCTTGCCTTGAGAATGGTTGCACACAACCCACAGATCACCTCCAAAGACCTGCAAGAACATCTGGCTGCAGATTGTGTACATCGTTCAACAATTCAGCGCAATTTGCACCAAAACATCTGCTTTTTATAAAGACCAAATAACTTAATTTTTGTCTCATCAGTCCAAAGCATTTTCTTCCAATATGAAGCTGGCTTGTCTAAATGAGCTTTTGCATACTCCATGCAACTGTATCTGTGGCGTGGGAGCAGAAAGGGCTTCCTTCTCATCACCCGGCCATACAGATGTTTTGGTGCAAATTGCACTGAATTGTAGAACCATATACAGATACACAATCTGCAGCCAGATGTTCTTGCAGGTCTTTGGAGGTGATCTTTGGGTTGTGTGCAACCATTCTCACAATCCGCCGCATATGCCGCTCTTGTACTTTTCTTGGTCTGCTAGACCTGGGTTTAACTGCAACTGTGCCTGTGTCCTTCCATTCCCTGACAACGTTCCTTACAGTAGAAATTGACAATTGATACCTTTGAGAAAGCTTCTTGTAGCCTTCCGCTAAACCATGACAATGAATAATCTTTGTTTTTCAGATCTTTTGGGAGCTGTTTTGATGATTGCATTCTGTCTCACTTCTGCAGAGTCAAAGAGAAGTGGAACTTGCATTTAGGCACCTAAAATACCTTTTATCATGATTAAACAGACCTTTATATGAGGTTCAAGGCTTAACAACATAATCCAACCAATTTTGTGTTTAAAGTCCTCAGTTTTACATGCTGTTACATGCATTAAAATCAGCACGACCACAAGGGTTTCCATATTTTTGCACAGCCAGTTTTTCACATTTTATTTCATTTCATAAAACTAAATACTGCTTTTCAAAAAATCTTTGTTTGGAAAACATCCCAGTACTTAGCTGTTCCTGGTAAATTAAAGACATACCACTTTTATCTTTTTTGTGTGAAAGCAGAGTGAATTATAATGCCGGCTGAGAGGGGTTCCCAAACTTTTTCATATGACTGTAGATGGTGAGTATGTAGGATGTAGGACGCTAGTATGGCGTTCCGAACACAGCCAGAAACTTGTGGTGTAGACAAACATGGCTTTAACGCATCTGTATTGTAAGACTGCCGCCCGGGAGGGCCTACGAAACCTCTCAGCTCCAGGGCCTAGTGGCAGGTAAAGGCAGCCCTGCCCACCACTTATATTATGCCCGCACCTCCAGTTGGTGTTGCATTTCAGAGCAGCAAAACACTTTTTTAGTGGCGATTTTTAAGTCAGACCACTTTTTCTTCACCTAGGCTATGTAAAGAAATTGCGACATAAAATTGTATTCGCTATTTTATATAATTTGAGTGACAACACTGATGTAAACCTATATTCACAATCCTCAGCTAGAGATCGTTTGTCAACACCAACGCTGTTGACCGCAGCAGTTATTTCCTTCCTAACTGCTGCCTTCTGTCGTTCTCTGATGCCGCTTGTAATGCTCCGAAATGAAACTTTATTTTTTTTTTCTACTTTCGCTGTTATGCTGTCAATTTCTTTTTCGGAGAAGTTCCTTTTGTTTCCCGTAATGCACATATCCATGTCGTAAAACCTCTGGCGAGGCCTCTAAACTGAGAAAATATTGGGGTGTGATATTCAAATTACGATTTTTTTCAGCCGCCGTATTTATCAATAATGGCCTGGCGTATGCTGAGATTGGCGAGATACGACTGTTTGATAAATCCCACGCGATACCTGGTTTAGGGCTATATTTGCGCCGGGATCTGCACCAGTTTCCACGCAAGTTTGATAAATGAGGCCCACTGTGCATGGACTTGAAGGTGACGTGATCCGTTAACCTTGGATTACCTCCCAGATGAACTGATTCAATTAGTACTATCTAGACAACAACTTTGTATTACTTTTTTTGTATGATAACTTACATTTGCATAATATGATGTTATATCAGACAAACACACAAACTTAACAAACATTTTATTTATTTTTTTGGGTGGGAGCCCCCCTGACGGTCGGGGGGCCTAAGCAACCGCTTATAGTACAGGCATTATATGACCTGACCTTAAAAAAATTGCAACAGAAACCATTCCAACTGTTTTTGATTCATGAATATGTAATAAATAACATACTAAAAGTCTTAAGGAATCCATGTGGTGGAAAGTTATTTTCTAAGGGTTTTCTTAATCATACCTTTATGCCAATTAAATAAATTACTGTTTTATTGTAGAGGGGATATGTGCCAAATTGTTAACCTTTTCAGAAAAGCATGAAACTTGGTACACTTAAACAGTTTGGGGCTCTGAACATTTTCATATATTTAGCCATTGCAAAATGTAATCATGGTTGCCGTGGCGACCATTTTACTTTCCACCATAGCCTAATTATTAATTTTTCATCATAACTCCTGAACAAAACATAATAACACATAACTAGTGATAGTCTACCCCTATGTTTTCATCGTCAGGGATTACAATTATACCACATACAACATCAGAAACAGTTGAGATCAATAGTTAAGGGTGAATCTAATGTGTTTACGAAAATGAAAGCCCATAATATCCGAAAACATCGCTGTGACTTTATGATTTGGGCCTATGTTGCATAAACATTGTGTAGTTTTAATTTTGTTTTCTAACAAAGACATAGGCTTAAATGTTTGTAAAATAATATAACAATATAAGAAAACACAAATATTTGTGAATGCTAAACTGGCACAAATTGATAAATGTTTTAACTGATGAACATATATTTTAATATGAAAATATTTTGGTGCACAATTCAAAGTGCAGCCAGAGCAGTACTAATGCAATGTGAAAGGGCTACATCAATGCATACCATGAGTATGCATTACCCTCTGACCCCCTCTGGGGTGTGGTAACTTGAGAGGGGAGATACATTTCAAAGTAGCCTTGTGTAATTGACTAATAACAAAAAACTCAACTTAGTATTCAGATAGACTTTTACGTTTATTTAATAGTTGTATAAAGCTTGGAGCTTCTTAAACATAGTGTGGTTTTCCTCATCGTCTCCCTCATCATCACCCCCAACCTGAGATGATTTTGCTCCCCCAGATTATTTGTAGGTACCACATGCAACAGCACTCAATGCCATGCTTCTTGCATGTGCACTTTCAGTTGTTACAGTCCATCTTGCATGTGCATCAAGAGTATCTGTGGAGCTGTTGGTAAGGCAGTTTTGATATGGACAAGCACCCCATCATCACTCTTTCGATCCCCATTTGTGAGGCGGCATGGTACGTCTGACAGATCCTTTTCTGTTGGTGACCACTGATTATGTTGATGAACTCTGCTTTATGTTGTTTGAATGGAATTTGTTTTTCTTCAAGGCAACCAGCATGTTCTCACCTATGACGGCGGCTGCTTTGGTCCTCCCACCTGCTCACCTACATTGTGCCATGTCTTTGGTCGATCTGCCCTGTTGAACATGAAAACTTCCTAGCCATACTTCCTTTTGACATTTTCGCTGTACAGTTTACTAATGTCTTCGTATGTATACGTGTCCGATCGATGCGCTGAACAAGTTCCACCATCCAGCACATATTAAATATGACCTGTCCCTTCAGGAAGGTCAGGTGTGTGGAGCGTCAAAATGGCATCTGTTAATACTGGCTTCTGTGGCTGTCGAAGGAGCAAGAAGGTCTCAAACAGAGCTGGAGGCGGACTGCACAGTTCATATCTAACCTGGATCCCAGTTCTTGTGAACCTTTTGCAGCAATTATATGTCACTTGAAAAGTAGGTGAAGATCCACCTGCACTGCTTCACAATCGATCTTCACTGAGGATCTTTGTACTGATGGTGATCACCCGACCCCTCTTCTTGAATGTGTTCTCAGCAGTAGTTTGTCCATCCACGATAACCAAAATCCTGTTTCCGATGGCCTTTGATCTAGCAACATTTGAGAATAGGTGCGAGACACTGCACAAGCTTGGATCCAAGCAGTAATTGTGTCTTTCTAAGATTTTTTCCATTACATTTGGAGAGAGAGTAGAAATGGGGCAAATAGGGGAATGACATGCAGAGAACTGAACCAGGCCGTATTCGAACCTGGGTCCTCTGTGGGGCCTGCGCCTCTAGGGGGACACTCTAACCACTGTGCCACGAGCGCCCCCTGTAATTGTGTCTTTCTTGGAGATTGTTCAGAACTGTGCGCGTTGTTAACTTCAGCACAAGCTGACATGGAGTGAAGCCATGTCAGATGTTGCAGCTATGTCATCCCCTGCACTCTTGTGAGGCCACCAATGGTTTTCATACTGTCATTACATCTCTGCATCACAATATTTTGTATCTCCTTGCAGCTGAAGGGGAGTCGCAAGAAGTGCATCACACAGAATCAGGCCATTGAGGACACCATCAATGCTAGTCAATATTGTCCTCTTCCCTGTCATAATGTGCACAACGGCATTGGCTGCATAGAAAATCTCCATCACTTCTTCTTCCCAGCACCAGCCATAACATGCCCAATGGACCCCTAAAAACTAACATCAGTGTGGAATTCCCAAAGTCACTAACATAACCTCTGGCTCAGCTTCTTTCATAAGAAAGGCCTTCCACCAGTGGTTGATTAAATGTGATGATTGGGGTGGAATTGTGGCAGTGGGCATGTTCACATAGGCACTTACATGTGGAGTAGATGCACTTGGTGTCACTATATCTCATATCGACCGATGGGGTAAACACAAAGGATGTTTACCCCGGGTGATTGCCATGCTGTGCAGCATACTAGACCATGCTGGACTTTGTGAGACAAACAGGATGGCTGTTTTCCATATGAGTTCCAGGTCTGCTGTCGGGTCATGTGGTTCTGATATCTCTCTCTAACCAATAAAGACAAAAATTACCAAAAAACAACCCTTTGCAATGGCTAAATATCTGAAAATGTTCAGGGCCCCAAACTGTTTAAGTGTACCAAGTGTCATGCTTTTCTGAAAAGGTTAACAATTTGGCACATATCCCCTCTACAATAAAATAGTACTTTAGGAAGCCGAAAATTGGCATAAAGGTATGGTTAAGAAAACCCTTAGAAAATAACTTTCCACCACATGGATTCCTTAAGACTTTTAGTATGTTATTTATTACATATTCATGAATCAAAAACAGTTGGAATGGTTTCTGTTGCAATTTTTTAAAGGTCCAGCCCTATTTTCTCATAAAATGCCTGTACTATTAGTTCGCTTATGCCTCGGGCCGGCCCTGCGTTGGTTATATTTGATTCTAATCTCTGTTTTGATGATCCAGTCAAAACATGTCTTAAGTCATATCTCCAATATTAGTCCATTTTTATCAACTGCTGATCTAAATAAAAGTTGTATATTTGTATCTTTTCTCTTTCTTGATAATTGAGATGCACGTTACTGAGTGCCAGGGCTCTCTCCACTCACTTATTACAGGCACCAATAGGCATGATCGCTCTGCTATCGCCTCCCGACAATGGCTCCCTTAGAGTTGGATTTGGTATTCATTTTTAAATTCCATTGCTTACTTTCAAACAGCATTGCTCCTTAATATATGTTATGTGTTATGTGTTATCGTCTTTTGTTAAGCATTTTGTAACATAGTAAATAAAGTGTATTATTAAGTACGGGCCCTCAAGTGTTGAGGGGCCGTAATTATTGTTCTCCGCCATACTTTTTTGTTACTTCTTCTTCATATTTCTTCCGCCTCATTTTCTAGCTCATACTCCTCCCACACCGTTACACGCAGACATGCAAAAATTTCACAGAACGTGCGTCCCTACCCCACGGGGTGTGCTGTTATACAGTTTTTTGAATTTCCGCTAGGGGGCGCTGTTATTAAGCCCCGACTGAAGAAAGTTTGAGAGGCCACGCCCCTCACACCGTAAGTCCGATTGACTGCCGCTAATTAGCATAAACTGAAAAACAGGGTTTTAACCACAACTTAGTCAAATTTTACTGTATCAACACCAAATTTCTCATGGAGCCTTGGGGGACTATGACACTGACTCTGATTGACTTTAAATTTCTTACACTTCTACAGCTCATGGTGCTCTACAATATAGCCTCTTGGACCTTAGGGGTCAGCCATGATTATTTTTTTCATCCCAAATTTGCGTGGCCTGAAATACAGTCAAGTGACATCTACTTTGTGGATTTCCAACCTATCATCACCAAACTGTGTACACAGCATCAGGGGACCAACATACACATGTGTATAAAGTTTTAGCGAGATAGCTCAAAAAACCTGCCGCCCTTAATGAAAACGTATTCGCGAGAGCGGGCATTTTTCTGCAGATTTACCACGATTGCGACCTTCAATCGGCCACAACTTGGGACTCGAGTTCGGAAAGCGCGCGGCGGCGGTTCGTAGAAGCGTTCGAGCACGGCCGACGGGTGGGGCGCCGCCGATGCGGGGCTGGCGGTCGGCGCCGGGTGGCGCGTACTTTCAAAATCTCCGCGGGATTTTCTACGTATGTAGGATTGTAAAAAATATGACATAAAAAAGAAATCAGTTTTGCCTTCAGTAAAACGATCATGGAACTTCCTACACATAACCATGCTTTTTATAGTAGGCTAATGAACCTTTAACAAGGTTATTCGCCCGACTCCTGATGTCCATTGCAATGGACATCGGACTTTGAAAAAATCCTACAAATTAATTACGTGACATATGTTCAAAATAACTTCAAATATTATCACTTGTAATAGTTAAAATTACACTGAGAGCACGTTTGTTTGGCTAGCATGAACATAAATGTAGATTTTAGATTGAAAATGGGCAGTTACTCTTCCCTCTCTGGATCGGCTCAGCCATACTTGTCTTGTCAGATGTCTGTCACTCTCTCAGAGCATGCATCATTACATGATTTTGATTGGATAATAAGGATCCAATCAGTAACCAGCAGTGCTGACATCATCCAAATACAGAGTATTTATTGGTTTAGAGAAAGAAATATGTCATGTCCATTCCAATGGACGCAGGGTCTGAAGGGGTTAAAGGTGACGTAAGCGGTTTATTTATGTTAATATAAGTGTTAAATCGCTCTTTATTCATACAGTGATCACTACATAATGTGCGCGTTTCATAAAGCCGATCTCTCGGTCAGCTGCTTTGCATGTAATTGGCAAATAAATGTATTGGTGTATCCCGAATATATCCTGATATATAGTATATACACTCCATGGTCTCACTGCCGGTGCACGCCAGAGCAACAGATGGGTGAATGTGTATGCGCCTACAATGGCGGAGCAGGTAAACATCCTTCCCAATGTCTGTTTTGATGGTTTTTATCATGTTTTATCACACTTATGGATCTGAGATGATGCTAGATAACTTGCTGCTTGAAGACCGCAGTGCATTAATTATTAAGGGATGAGCGAGGGGACTGCTAACTGCAGTAACTGACAGGAAGTTAGCTAAAAGAACCATTCCGCTTACAGCACCTTTAACAGTGCTAATCATCACATTGGTTAGGTTACTACTGTCTACAGCACCCTTACTTGGTAGGCGAGGTGATAGCACTGGTCAGAGTATTAACAGTCTATGGATCAGCTGTTGAACGGTGCTGGCCAGTCCATATGCAAATTGATATTTAATGTTTTTTCAGCTTTTTGGAGAGATGATGCATAGGGGTCATGCGGTGTCTGTGCTGCGATCAGGATCGATCAAAAGCCATTATACAGTCTGATCAAAATGCAGCGGTTGCAGAACAGAGCGTTAGCTTCTTAGCATCCTGCTAGCCCCCTTATCTGTTCAAACGAGCCCTGTGAAAAACCCGTGGTCATACGATCCCCCAATCCAACTAGTCCAAGTTGTTCACCAGCCTAGCCTGAGTTGATATAAAGTTATTTGTATTGAACTTGAACGTGACCACTTTGGTCAGCAGACCGGACATGTGACTGTATCAGTCACTAATTGGTCCATTGTTTACTGTACGTATGACGACAACACGTTGGGGCGATCACCCCCGGAACCCATAGAGATTGCATTGAGGGGCCTACAGTTTGAAAAAAAAAGCTTTTACATGAAAGTCTATGAGAGCGCTCAGGGCGATTTTCAATCAGCCCGACATCGCCCGAGAGTGACAGTACGGAACACAAAAGCTGATTGGACAATGATAGTCAGACTTAGATGCAGGTAAAAACTGTATTGAAATCATAAATGATAATTGTAAATATTATTTTCATTATATTTATTATATTTCTCATCATTGTTATTATATTATTTTAGTTTTTTGCTGTTATGGATCAAGGGGGGTGGTGCCCTATTGCCCTCTATGAGCTGTAAACTGTAATCAGCAAAATCAAACAAAAATAATTGTGAAATATTTAAGTGTGTGTCTAATGAATATAGAATATTTAGAACCTTTTGAATTAGATAACAGAAGCAATTGAACTTTTCCATGAAATTCTAATACTATGAGATGCACCTGTAATATTAGAAACATTTGATTTTTTAAGGCTGTTTTGTGCTTATTCAGACTAATGTTCAAACCATGCAGACATATTTCCCTGTCCCTTGCTGCAGAGTGACGGATGCCACTGGAGAGACCCACAATCTGATCACAGAGCAGCAGTTCCCAGCAGGAGTGTATCGGGTTGAGTTTGATACCAAAACGTACTGGAAGAATGAGGGGAGCACGCCATTTCATGAAGTAGCTGATGTAAGTGTCAACTCACTTAATAACACCGCCGTGTCATCGCAAAGTGAATGAATCCATGTTACAGTTGTTTTCTATCGCTAACCCACAGTGGGCACAACTGGAGCTCAATGTGCAAAACTCTAACTACAGTAGTCTGCACTACCAACGGTCACTGTAGCTGAACAGTTCATTTCACCTGCAAAACAGGTTCAGTGCAGCAAACACTATGAACCAGCCTCATTGAGGGGCTGTTCATACGACAACACGAAACGGTGCATACGCGAAAATATTTTCGCGGTTGCACTATATAATTTACATGAAAACAGCAAACGCAGGCATGAAACCGCAAGTTTGAGATCAACTCCCAGGGAGGATTTTTTGGAAAACACAACGGGTTTGGTTTCTTGTAAACACCGAAACCATTTTCCCTGGTAACGTTGACGTCACGGCTCCACTTCACGTATGCGTATGCGTAGTCTATAACATTTGCTGTCAAAATACCCACACGCGAGTTATAAAGTTAGAGGACAACATAACATGAAAGGTGTCTCCGTGCCACCATCACTGTGATCAGCGGAGAGTGTCGTGCAGGGCTCAAATATAACACTCGCCAATTTAGTCTAAGCGATTAGTAAGTTATTGAGACCACCCGCCACTTTGTCTGGGGAAAGATTTGTGCTCTGCCTGTTTTTCTAGCAAAATAAACGTGTGTAGCTTCTATATGCCAGGGACACGGCTCTCTCTACATTAAAAAACACTATCCATAGTTCAGCGCGCAGCGGTTAAGTTACTGTTCAACAAAAGGAGCATTAAGGCTACGGCTTCACAGTAAAAACATTTCACTGGCTAAACATTAATAGCATTTCACTGGACAAACATGAGTCGACTTTTATTTTGAAGTACGCCTAACAGGAAAGTAGCCGCTCACAAAGCCCCTTCACTATCAGCATGTCTTCTGTTTTCACGAGTTTAATGCGGTGAAATAAGAGGACAGGAAGCTTGTAATTTACATTACTTGTAACCCCAAGTTTACACCAACTGCTTTATCAACGTTAATGGCATTAATTTTCGGTTACAGTAAGGTTTTATGCATCAAATTGTACCGGAAGAGCTATCTACTAGGCTAAGTGTCACCGCTGACTATTGGCTTGGCATGCCTACGACAGCGATTTCGGCCCGTTTCCTCTGAAGACATGTGTACGAGTTAATATTTCAAATAAATTCTGTCTGAACGTTTTTTTTTTACCAAAAATGTGAAAACTGTCACGTTTTCACCGTGTAAAGTGCCCCTGAGATAACACATACTGTCACTCAGAACACACTCAGAGTATAAACACTAGCATCAAACCCCAATACACAAATTCCAAACTTGTAATCTTTCCAGTTTGAAAAATTTTAGATACTTCACACAATTTACATATTTTCTTTGAGGAAAGAGTGAAATAAGTTCATATGAAATTGTTTATTTTATAACATACCAGTTGTTTTAGGTAAAAAAAAAATAATATCAGAAGTTTGCTTCAATAGATGGATAAATATTTTTATTTTATATTTTATTGAGTACATTTCCAAATTACATATTCATCTGTGTAAATATTCTATAATTGTAATACAGAAATCAATTCCTGTAATGTTGTTATTTACTTTAAGGATGCAACTCTCACCTGTTTGTTTGCTGGAAAATTCGTATAACGGATGCAACTGTAGATCTTTGCAGATTGGGTTGCACTCTCAACCCTGCCTCTCTCAATGAGAGACCATGATTCACAACAGGGTCTATTAGTGTAGCCCTTACTGTATTTAATCAGAAATTACAGCTCTATGTCTTCCTCCAATCATTCACACTCACTGCCACTCTTCTCCCTCCACAAACCTGTCTTACTTGATCCATTTCCGGAAAAGTTTTTTTTTTTTTTTTAAGATATTTTTTTGGCATTTTTATGCTTTATTGACAGTGCAGAGAGACAGAGGTGAAATGGGGCAGAGAGGGGAGTGACATGCAGAGAACGACCGCGGGTGGGAATCGAACTCGGGTCTGCTGCTGGGCCCGGCCCGGGAGCGGGACGCCTTACCAACTGAGCTAAAGGCGCCCCCCAAAAAAAAGTATTTTTGAGATTTCCCTATTTACTGTACTTATACATGTTCACTGACAAGTCTAAAACAAGACATCTTATAGTGTTTCAGTTGAAATGGCAATTCATAGTGTTCAAAATGCACAAAGCTGAAATCCATTCTGTTTTGAACGTATGGTTTACAGATGTGACAGCAGTGTGTCAGCATTTGAACAAAGTGCTGGAAATCCACAGTGTTGTGCAGGTTGTGATATAAGCCATGAGATGAGTGTGTAGAGTTTTGAAAATTGTGTTGGCAATGAAAAACGAGCTAGAGTTTCGTCCACATGAACTGCTGCTGTGCAGACTGTAGTTAGAGTTTTGCACATGTCGCTCCAGTTGTGCCCACTGTGGTTTAGCGATCGAAAAAAACTGTAATATTAGGTGGTGCTGGCCCAGTATCTTACCAATATGCTTACTTCACCTTTAATAAGAGATTCAACTCCAGCTCTTGTATACAGACCCATCTTCTGTTGTTTGGTCTTATTTTGAAACCAGACATTAGTACTCTTCATCAGGAAAGCCACATTATTACCATCGGCATGTTGGAGCAGCTGCTTTCTATTCTTCTGTTTGTCACCAGTATGACCAAACACTTACCAGAACAACATTGTTAAGTCATCCGTTGTCATGTTTAGAGGTGGAAAGAGTACTCAAATATTTTACTCAAGTAAAAGTACAATTACTTTGATAAATATTACTTAAGTAAAAATTTGCTCATATAAAATATACTCAGAGAGTAAAAGTTAGATAGTTACTTTTTTTACAGCAGGAAGGGGTCTCAATGTAGTGTAAAGAACACAAGGGAAAATAAAAATGGCAATAGACAGTGGGAGTAGTACTTTCTAAACCACTGTTCTCTGTGTGTGTGTGTGTGTGTGTGTGTGCGTGTGCGTGCGTGTGCGTGTGTGTGCAGGTGGTGTTTGAGGCCCATGCTGAAGGTCATCGTCACTATACCTTGGCCTTGCTGCTCAGTCCATTCTCCTACACTACCACAGCCGTGGTCATCAACGCCCACCAGTGACTCACACTGTGACACACACACACACCATAGATATGTCCAGTCTGCTTGAGGGATTGGGACAGTGAGATGAATGCGGCGCAAAATCTTCTGTTTTTTTCTTCTTGTGAACAAATGTTCCTTCATCACCATGTAAACACACACACACACACACACACACACACACACACACACACACACACACACACACACACACACACACACACACACACACACACACACACACACACACACACACACACACACACAGACAGACAGACAGACAGACAGACAGATGATCTGATTTTGTCTACATTCTTTGATGATCTGTTTGAGAGAATAGCTCAGCCCTTTTTAACACAATAAAAACTAAAATACTCATGCGCTGTTGTTGCAGCCTAAAATTGTCCATAACGTAATAACAGCCAATAATGTAGTCATTTTAAGTTTTTAATGTTATAAAAGCCGATAATGTAATAACTTGCCAATAACATTTCTGAACAAATAAACTGTTCCAATGTAATAAATGACGGTATTACATTAACATTATTTTTTTTATATATATATGAGTTTCTGACATGTGATTGGCTGATAAGTTCTTTCAAAGGTTTTTTATTCATCAAAAGATTTGCGAAGCAAATACAGTACAATGATTGAATTTTTCCCCTTTTTTCTTCCCCCGAACACACCCCGCCCATATCCCACCCCCCCCCCCCCACCCAACCACAAACACCACCTGCATAAAAAAAAAAACAGCACAAAAAAAATACACGCTACAAGAAACAAATAAACAATCGATATGAAAAAAAAAAAAAAACCCATAGAGAGGGGAGGGGGTAGCTACTCTTGTATTGTTGTTGTTGGTTTTTTAAAATAAATTAGGAAGGGGCGCCAAATTCTGTCAAATTTATTCTCTGATCCCTGGGTAGTATAACGTATTTTCTCTAAATTCATACATGACATAATGTCTCTAATCCAATGTGAGTGGGAAGGAGGAGCAGGATCTTTCCATTTGAGTAAGATAGCCCTACGAGCAAGTAATGAGGTGAAGGCCAGTACCTTCAACTTCACTTTAGGCAAGCCCGGATTTGGAGCAATGCCAAAAATTGCAGCGTAACGGCCCCCACACACATCCTACCTCTACTGCGCGTCTACCTCGCGTCTGCTTCTGACTTTTTGTCACTGACCGTGTAATCAACCTAGAGCGAGCACACATCCAACCTCAGACGCACTGCTGATGCACGTCGGAGGCATGTCTGCAGCGACGCTCCACTTTACCTCAGGAGGCTCGCCTATTTTTTTTCTGAGAGCTGCGCGTCTCTCTCGGGTCTCTCTGCTTTAACTGATAGAGAAATACTCTGCTGAGAGTCATATTGACTTAATACCGGCAGCTTTCGCTGCAGTTTCACCATTTCCTGGTGTGTCCCTTTCAAAATAAGACTTCCAACAAGCGAAAATTTAAAAAAAAAAGAAAAAAAAGAAAAAGGCAATGGGGCGCACGGATTACTGTCCAGACTCAATATTAGACTCAATATAAATCATATGCATCATAAATGACAGGAAAGAACTTCATTTTAATGGGAATTATCTATGAAAACTCTATGTAGAAAGATAGGGCTTTAACGGCCTCCACACACATCCTGCGTCTACCTCTGGAGCGCGTCGCCTTACCTTACTGCTGCGTCTCTCGGACTTTTCTCGGACACACGGACATGGAACGTCTCAGCAGCAGGTGCTGCTGCAGCGCTGCTTCTAAAAGCCCTATATTTCTACATAGAGTTTTCATAGATAATTCCCATTAAAAATGAAGTTCTGTCCTGTCATTTATGATGCATATGATTTATATTGAGTCTAATATTGAGTCTGGACAGTAATCCGTGCGCCCCATTGCCTTTTTCTTTTTTTCTTTTTATTTTCGCTTGTTGGAAGTCTTATTTTGAAAGGGACACACCAGGAAATGGTGAAATTACAGCGAAAGCTGCCGGTATGAAGTCAATATGACTCAGCAGAATATTTCTCTATCAGTTAAAGCAGAGAGACCCGAGAGAGACGCGCGGCTCTCAGAAAAAAATAGGCGAGCCTCCTGAGGTAAACGGGAGCGTCGCTGCAGCCGTGCCTCCGACGTGCATCAGCAGTGCGTCTGAGGTTGGATGTGTGCTCGCTCTAGGTTGATTACACGGTCAGTGACAAAAAGTCAGACGCAGACGCGCAGTAGAGGTAGGATGTGTGTGGAGGCCGTTAGAAGCAGCGCTGCAGCAGCAGCTGCTGCTGAGACGTTCCATGTGTGTCCGAGAAAAGTCCGAGAGACGCAGCAGTAAGGTAAGGCGACGCGCTCCAGAGGTAGACACAGGATGTGTGTGGAGGCCGTAAGGGTTCGGCTCAATTTGGTGCTGAAGTCTTCAGAAATTGTTTGAAAAACTGATGTCCAGAACTCAGTCAAGGTGGGACACAACCAGTACATGTGAAAGAGTGATGCCGGTGCGCTCTTACATCTATCACAGGTCGGATCTACATCGGGGAACATACGAGCTAATTTAGTTTTAGATATGTGGATACGATGTACTACTTTAAATTGCACAAGAGCATGTCGGGCGCACATGGAAGTAGAGTGTATCCGATCCAGGACTAAATCCCACATGTGATCTGTGAAGGCAGAACCTAGGTCCTGCTCCCACAGGGTTCTTATAGCTGCTAAAGAGGGGCTATGCAACTTCGAAATAAGGTTGAAAAACACAGAAATTCAGCCTTTTAATGTGGGGTTTACCGAAAGAAACAAATCGACATGATTGGCTGGCGGTTTGTGAGGGAATTGGGGAATTAACTTCTGCGTAAAATGCCTGATTTGCAGAAATCGGAAAAAATTAGTCTTTTCGATACCAAAATGTTTTGTCAATTGAGAAAAACTAGCAAATAGATCATTAATAAATAAATCACCGATGCATTTTAAGCCTTTTTTATGCCAGATCTTGAATGCACAATCCACCGTCGAGGGAGTAAACAAATGATTAGCTGCAATTGGGCTGAAAAGTGAAAAATTCTGCATTCCAAAATTCTTCCTAAATTGGGTCCAAATTCGAAGGGAGTGCTTAATCACAGGACTACTGTTGGGAAAAGCCGAAGAGAGTGGAGGTGCGGCGCTTAAGAGGGCAGATAGAGACAATGGGCTAATAGCGCTGGACTCCATTGTTACCCAGACTGGGGCTGAGTCGTCAAGGTGAAAATGCACCCAATACACTAAAGAACGGATATTAGCAGCCCAGTAATAGTATTGGAATTTAGGGAGGGCCATTCCACCTGTTTGTTTGGGTCTTTGAAGAAAAGCTTTCCGTAACCGAGGGTGTTTACCATTCCAAATATAATTTATCATTAAAGAGTCAAGGGCCTGAAAAAAGGATTTGGGGAGAAAGATGGGGAGACATTGGAATAGATATAGGAACTTTAGGAGTAATGTCATTTTAATTGAATTTATTCTACCTATGAGAGAGAATGCCAGAGGAGACCACTTCGATAATATTTGCTTCGCCTGATCTAATAATTTGATGAAGTTCGATTTAAATAGGTTTTTAAAATTTCTGGTAAAACATACCCCAAGGTAACTCAGCTGATCTGTCACCACTTTGAGTGGGAGAGCTGTATAATCAAGATTAAGAGCTTCTTTATTAATCGGAAAGAGTTCGCTCTTACTTAAGTTAAGTTTATAGCCAGAAAACTGACTAAAGACCTCCAACACAGAAAGTGCCTCTGGTAAAGAGGTGGCTGGCTTGGCGACAAACAAAAGTAAATCATCGGCGTATAATGATACCTTATGTTCAATTCCTCCTCTCCATATCCCCTGAATCTGTTTGTTACCGCAAATGGCAATCGCAAGTGGTTCGATTGCAATAGCAAAAGAGCGGGCTCAAAGGACAACCCTGCCGGGTCCCACAGTGCAGATCAAAACTACTTGAGTAACGGCTGTTTGTTAATACTGAGGCAGAAGGGCATGCATATAATAATTTAACCCAAGAAGTAAAAACAGGACCCAAACCGAATTTTTCAAGGGTGAAAAACAAATAATTCCATTCTACTCTATCAAATGCTTTTTCAGCATCCATAGAAGCGAGGCATTCTGATTCAATATTTCTGGGGGAATATAAAATGTTCATTAGCCGGCGTATATTATAAAATGATTGGAGTCCCTTTATAAACCCAGTTTGGTCGGGGGATATGATAGAGGGGAGAACATCCTCCAATCTGTGGGCGAGAATTTTAGCAAGTATCTTCACATCTGTATTTAATAGTGAAATTGGTCGGTATGATGCACAATCTAGAGGATCTTTATCCTTTTTTAACAACAAGGAAATACAGGCCTGGTAGAACAAAGGCGGGAGAACATAAAAAAGGCGATAAATCGGCTGAAAATTTCTTAAAAAAGTCAGATGAAAGTCCGTCTGGACCAGGAGATTTGCCTGATTGCATAGATGTTATTGCTGCAAAAATGTATTTCTGAGTAATAGGTGCCTCAAGGCTATGTCTCAGGTCCTGAGAAAGGGAAGGCATGTTTAGGTTACTGAAAAAAGTTTCCATCACCGCTGCGTCTACTGTACAATCAGAACTATACAAATTTGAATAGAATGTTTTGAACTTTTCGTTTATCAATTTCTGATCTGATGTTGTACACCCACTGTCTGTCCGAATTCCAGGGATGAGTTGCTTCGCTCTAAATCCGCGCAGTTGATTGGCCAAGAGTTTGCCAATCTTGTCACCATGTTCGTAAAAAGTACTTCTGCTCCTAAGCAACTGGTCAGCAACTTGACGAGAGGAAAGAAGGTTGAATTCTGTCTGAAGTTTTAAACATTCTTTGTAAAGTTCAGATGAAGGTGAATTAGCATATTGTCTGTCTATGTTCAGAATCTGATCAGCTATTTCAGTTTGTTTCTGTTTTGTACACTTATTTTTGTATGCTGCAAATGATATAATTTCGACTCTCAAATAGGCTTTCAGAGCTTCCCAAATTGTTGCATTGGACACATCTGGTGTTTTATTTATACTCAAAAAAGTTTTAATATGTGTAGAGATGTGTGAAAGAAAACTCTCAACTGTGAGCAACAATGGATCCAGTCTCCACTGCCTTCTTGTATACTCAACGTCAGAGAAAGCCAGTTGAAGGAGCAGAGGAGCGTGATCTGAGATCACAATACTTTCATAACTACATGACTTTAGGTCTGACATCAATGAATTATCAACAAAAAAATAATCAATTCGGGTGTAAGTGTGGTGGACATGTGAAAAGAATGAATATTCTCTTCCTGTGGGGTATAAAAACCTGTATGGATCAGAGAGGCTATAATCAGCAAGAAATTATTTGATATAACCTGCAGATCTGCTAAGAGTGGCAGGTTTGGGGGAAGAGCGATCTAAGACTGGATCTAGATAACAATTAAAATCCCCACCAAGAATGGGAATTGAGATCGGGGAGTTGAGAAAAAAATCTCTCAAAGAATTCTACATCATCGACGTTAGGCGCGTAGACGTTGGCCAAGATGACTGACTTATTGTAAAGTTTGCCTGAAACAATAATAAAACGTCTATTTTTATCTGATATAATGTTTGAGGACTCAAAAGGAATATTACTATCAATAAGGATAGCTGTGCCCCTAGCCTTACCCCTGAAATTAGAATGAAAAAATTGTCCACGCCAGCATTTACTTAATCGCCCATGGTCAGAGTCATGTAAGTGGGTTTCTTGAAGGAAAACTATTCCAGCCCTGAGCAGATTGGCTGATAAGTTATATGTGCTGTTATATATACATATATATATATGTATATATATATATATATATATATATATATATATATATATATATATATATATATATATATATATATATACATATATATATGTAAATATATATATATATATATATATATATATATATACATATATATATATATATGTATATATATACATATATATATATATATATATATATATATATATATATATATATATATATGAAATACTGGTATTGATAAAAATTAATTAATAATGGTTAAACTAAATAAAATTCCAAAAGGCTCAACGGGTTCACAAACTTTCACACAGCACTGTATATATACACATATACATATATATATATATACACACGTATATATACACATATATATATATACATATATACATATATATATACATATATATATATATATACATACATATATATATATATATATATATATATATATATATATGTATATATATATATACATATATGTATATATATATTTTTATATATATATATATATGTATATATATATGTGTATATATACACTCAACAAAAATATAAACGCAACACTTTTGTTTCTGCTCCCATTTTTCATGAGATGGACTTAAAGATCTAAAATTCATTCCAGATACACAATATTACCATTTCTCTCAAACATTGTTCACAAATCTGTCTAAATGTGTGATAGTGAGCACTTCTGCTTTGCTGAGATAATCCATCCCACCTCACAGGTGTGCCACATCAAGATGCTGATCTGACATCATGATTAGTGCACAGGTGTGCCTTAGACTGTCCACAATAAAAGGCCACCCTGAAATGTGCAGTTTTGTCTCAGAGCAAAATGCCACAGATGCCACAAGCATTGACGGAGCGTGCAATTGGCATGCTGACAGCAGGAATGTCAACCAGATCTGTTGCTCGTGCATTAAATGTTCATTTCTCCACCATAAGCCGTCTCCAAAGGCGTTTCAGAGAATATGGCAGTACATCCAACCGGCCTCACAACCGCAGACCACGTGTAACCACACCAGCCCAGGACCTCCACATCCAGCAGGTTCACCTCCAAGATCGTCTGAGACCAGCCACTGAGACAGCTGCTGAAACAATTGGTTTGCATAACCAAACAATTTCTGCACAAACTGTCAGAAACCATCTCAGGGAAGCTCAACTGCATGCTCGTCGTCCTCATCGGGGTCTTGACCTGACTCCAGCTCGTCGCCGTAACAGACTTGAGTGGGCAAATGCTCACATTTGATGGCGTCTGGCACGTTGGAGAGGTGTTCTCTTCACGGATGAATCTCGGTTTACATTGTTCAGGGCAGATGGCAGACAGCGTGTGTCGTCGTGTGGGTGAGCGCTTTGCTGATGTCAATGTTTTGGATCGAGTGGCCCATGGTGGTGGTGGGGTTATGGTATGGGCAGGCATCTGTTATGGACGAAGAACACAGGTGCATTTTATTGATGGCATTTTGAATGCACAGAGATACCGTGATGAGATCCTGAGGCCCATTGTTGTGCCATACATCCATGAACATCACCTCACGTTTCAGCAAGATAATGCACGGCCCCATGTTGCAAGGATCTGTACACAATTCTTGGAAGCTGAAAATGTCCCAGTTCTTGCATGGCCAGCATACTCACCGGACATGTCACCCATTGAGCATGTTTGGGATGTGCTTGACCGGCGTAGACGACAGCGTGCACCACTTCCCACTAATATCCAGCAACTTCGCACAGCCATTGAAGAGGAGTGGACCAACATTCCACAGGCCACAATTGACAATCTGATAAACTCTATGCGAAGAAGATGTGTTGCACTGCATGAGGAAAATGGTGGTCACACCAGATACTGACTGGTTCTGAGTCCCCAGACCCCCAATAAAGCAAAAAAATGCACATTTCAGAGTGGCCTTTTATTGTGGACAGTTTAAGACACACCTGTGCACTAATCATGATGTCAGATCAGCATCTTGATGTGGCACACCTGTGAGGTGGGATGGATTATCTCAGCAAAGCAGAAGTGCTCACTATCACACATTTAGACAGATTTGTGAACAATGTTTGAGAGAAATGGTAATATTGTGTATCTGGAATGAATTTTAGATCTTTAAGTCCATCTCATGAAAAATGGGAGCAAAAACAAAAGTGTTGCGTTTATATTTTTGTTGAGTGTATATATATACATATATATATATATATATATATATATATATATATATATATGTGTGTGTGTGTGTGTGTGTGTGTGTGTGTGTGTATATATATATATATGTGTGTATATATACAGTGCTGTGTGAAAGTTTGTGAACCCGTTGAGCCTTTTGGAATTTTATTTATTTTAACCATTATTAATTCATTTTTATCAATACCAGTATTTTTTATATGAAATAACAGATGTTTGTTTATCAATTCAACATTTTTCTTTTCCAGAAATCAACTGTTAAAAACGATAAAACAAATTATTTGACAAATGTTGTATGTGCAAAAGTTTGTGAACCCTGAGCTGCATTGCTTAAATGGAGCAGGTAAACACAATCAGGTGGGCCAAATTGAGTGATGAAATGGACCAATGTAGTGAGAGATCTTTAGGGAAGAAATTGGGCGGCACTAGATAAAACAGAGATCAAACCAGGTCAGTTTAGGCTCACCAAAGTGAACCCATACAGGTCAGACATGTTAAAAGCGAAAAGAATCTCAGAGGATCTCAGGAATAGTGTTGTGATGCTGCACATTTGTCTGGGGACAGCTATAAATGTATTAAAAAAAAGTTTGAGCTCCATTAGTCCACCGTGAGGCAAATCATCTACAAATGGAGAGCTTTAAGAGTGACTGAATATCTGCCTAGAAGTAGACTTCCTTCAAAAATATCCATAAGCACCACAAAAAAAGTAATTTTTCAGTTAAAAGCCAACCCAAACATTACATCTAGTGATTTGCAGACCTCTCTTGCAGCATCTGGGACAGATATGCATGGTTCCACAATAAGAATAAGAATAAGTCAACATGGCTTTCAAGGGAGGGTTGCTGAAGAAGCCTCTGCTCTCAAAAAAAGAACAAAAGTGCTTGTCACTACTTTGCCAGAGAGCACCTGGAGATACCTGAAGTCTTTTCTGTGGACAGATTTGTCCAAATTTGAACTGTTTGGTCACAACCAAAACCGCCATGTTTGGGCAAAAACGCAACTCTGCCTACCACCAAGAGAACCTTCTCCCAAGTGAAGAACGGTGGTGGCAAATGGTCTGCAAATCTCCAGATGTAATGTTTGGGTTGGCTTTTACCTGAAAAATCCCTTTTCTTGTGGCGCTTGAGGATATTGTTGAAGGAAGTCCACTTCTAGGCAGATGTTAAGTCACTCTTAAAGCTCTCCATTTGTAGATGATTTGCCTCACGGTGGACCGATGGAGCTCAAACTTTTTTATATGAATTTATAGCTGTCCCCAGACAAATGTGCAACATCAAAACTCTATTCCTGAGATCCTCTGAGATTTTTTCCCCTTTGAGCATGTCTGACCTGTATGGGTTCAGTTTGGTGAGCCTAAACTGACCTGGTTTTATCTTTGTTTTATCTAGTGCCGCCCAATTTCTTCCCTGAAGATCTCTCATTACATTGGTCTATTTCATCACTCGATTTGGCCCACCTGATTGTGTTTACCGTGCTCGATTTAAACAATGCAGCTCAGGGTTCACAAACTTTTGCACATACAACATTTGTTAAATAATTTGTTTTATCTATTTTAACAGTTGATTTCTGGAAAAGAAAAATGTTGAATTGATAAACAAACATCTGTTATTTCATATAAAAAATACTGGCAATGTTGAGGGTGCCAGGAGGGCTGGTATGAGTATCTCAGAAACTGCTGATCTACTGGGATTTTCACTACCATCTCTAGGGTTTACAGAGAATGGTCCGAAAAAGAAAAAATATCCAGTGAGCGGCATTTGTGCGGATGTAAAATGCCTTCTTGAAGTCAGAGGTCAGTGGAGGATGGGCATACTGGTTCGAGATGATAGAAAGGCAAAAGTAACTCAAATAACCACTCGTTACAACCAGGGTATGCAGAATACCATCTCTGAACGCAAAACACGACCAACTTTGAAGCAGATGGGCTACAGCAACAGAAGACCCCACTGGGTGTCACTCCTGTCAGCTAAAAACAGGAAAATGAGGCTACAATTCTCACAGGGTCACCAATATTGGACAATAGAAGATTGAAAAATCATGCCTGGTCTGAAGAGTCTCGATTTCAGTTGCGACATTCAGATGGCAGGTTCAGAATTTGGCGTAAACAACATGAAAGTATGGATCCATCCTGCCGTGCACCATCAACTATGCCATGTTCAAAGTCACCTAAACCCCCTTTCTTCCCCATTTTGATGCTCGGTTTGACTTCAGTACATTGTCTTGACCACGTCTAAATGCATAAATGCATTAAATTGCTGCCATGTGATTGGCTGATAAGCTTTTTGTTTTTATAAGCCATTGAACAGGTGTACCTAATACAGTGGCCGGTGAGTGTATATATACGGATATACACAGTATATAATCCCATCCTTTTATCAGTGACTTCAGCTTCAAGACAACAGCGTTATCAGTTGCATATTCACTCACAGGCCACTTTATTAGGTAAACCTTGCTAGTACCGGATTAGACCTCCTTTGGTCTTCAGAACTGCCTTCATTCTTTGTGGCATGCTTCCAACAAGGTGTTGGAAACATTCCTCAGAGCTTTTTGTCCATGTTGACATGATAGCATCACACAGTTGCTGCACCAGACACTCTATTGGGTTGAGATCTGGTGCAGGCCATTGGAGTACAGTGAACTCATTGTCATGTTCAAGAAAGCAGTTTGAGATGATTTGAGCTTTGTGACATGGTTCATTATCCTGCTGGAAGTAGCTATAAGAAGATGGGTACACTGTGGTCATAAAGGGATGGACATGGTCATTGATGCATTGAGTTTCTGCCATGTGATTGGCTGATTAGTTATATGTGTCAACAAGAAAATGAACCGGTGAACCTAATAAAGTGGCTGGTGAGTGTAAATCTGTAGATCATAAACAGCAGTATAAAGCAGACTGCAGACTGACACTCACATTTATTATTAAAAACTCTCGTGAAACAACTTGGCTCTACATGTCACACAAACATCTGTACCCTATTAAATACACTGCTTTCCTTCTTTGACAAATGAACAGAGGGAGTTTCAACAGAAATTTAAGATGAAACTAAATGCTGAATATAACATACCTTTATCATTTGTATGACCAAAGATGTGTTGTGAATTTATGAGGTCATGATCATGCCTCATCACACAGGTCTTTTTCATACACTACAATTGGTTAGGTAGAATATACCTTTATTCAGCTTTTAACAGTTGTAAAGTCATATCAGAGGGTCATTACCAAAAGGAAATAGATGAGACAAACATCAGGTCTGTTTTCCAGAATATTGCAATGAAGTGTTTATTTTGTCTTTTGTTGATCAAGGGGGGAACAAACTTTACAAAGTAACAGTTCAAACCAGACTCAAACTGTTACCAAAGACTGAAGAAGTGAGACAGTGGAGCTAGCTTCACCAAGTCAATGAGGTGTGAAGGGGGATAGCCATAGCACATGCTGAGCCACTGACAGGCACATGTGCAGCATGGCTGCTACATTATCACCAGCTAGGCTCAGTGTGGAACTTATTTTTCAAAAGAACTGATGAGGAAATGAAGAGAGCTGGTGATCAGACAATAAGGACAGAGAGAGGATCAAAGAGCTGCTGTGTTAGACCATGCTGTAAAGTGGTGTGGACCGCATTCTCTTCACTTTAATTGTACATTTTGAAAAGCTCTAGGGACAAAAGTCCTAATAAAAAATGTTTACAAAATCAATCTAGCCTTTAATATAACTGACAGACAAAAGATACTAATATCTAATACACTGATTTCTGTCATTCGGCCAACATATTAAGGGGTTTAATATTGACTTTAGAAATATAATTTTGCCAAAAAACAAGTCTTAGTACAAGGACAACTTACTGGATCATTCCCGGGTCTTTCATCCACGTCACATGGTCTTTATCAGTAGATAACAGAGATAGCTTGGTTCTAATCTACAGTGCAAAAGTAATTCAACGCCGACACTCGCTTAAATGTATTTAATTATTTTGGGATAATACTGTAGTGTGTTGGTAATTTAACAGTTACAAGTGAGCACACTCTGGTGGGCAAGTGATGTAAAAGCAACTGTTTTTAAGAAATTCCAACATGTCAACATTGACCATTCATTCTTAGATTCTCATTAAAACGTCCCAGTCTGATGTTCTGGGACTGAGGACTGTTCACTCATGTTGGCTTCAAAGTTGAGACAGACAGATTGCTGCAAAAGATCATTTGATAACCAATGTAATCTCCAGAAAAGCTACTAATGCACCTTGTGGTGCAATGTTGCCAATTAATGCAAATTCTTTTTAACAGACCTAGGATTCCTGAAAAACAAGTTCTTGCTACCTTTTAGCTGCCAAATACAGCAGTAACACTATTTCTGCAATATCATTTTATCAGCTGATGGCTGTTAGAAGTCTGCAGATGGAGGGCACAAGATGTAACTGAAAGCTCTCAGTGCGTAGCTTATAGGAATGTTTTTGTTCAACATGTCCCTGTTTTTGATAGGGACTGCTTAAATGTGCTTGTTAAATAATTGTGATTTACTGTGGGAGAAATTTTGCAGTTGATAAAATAAATAACTTGTCAGTGCTCTCTGGTGGACAAATGATGTGGCAGCAACACTGTTTCCAAAAAGCTGCGAACACACCGCACTGGCCGCGCTGCGAGATTACATACAAAGTCAATGTACTAGCGCGTGGCCGCGTGTCCACCCAAGAATCGGCGTCCAGCGGCGGGCGTTTCTGCGGCGCGTGGCCGCGCCTCAGCGAAGCACGTCAATCAAAGGCGCTACCATTTGCGGCGCGGCCAACATATGCGGCAAGATGAAATTATTTATCTTTTTGGCGTGTTTGTTGTTGTTGTACTGTAAGTGTGACGGGTCTGATCTCAGAAACGGCGTTGATAATATATGGCCCAATATGATCAAGCGGCGAGCCTCCTGCGTTCACGCGGCCAACCGCCGCAGGGGGCCAGTGCGGTGTGTTCGCAGCTAAAGTCTTCAACCATAACTTTGGCATTTCTGGATGCACACTGTTCTCCATCGACCAGCATATGCAGTATGTCCATAATGATGTATCGGTATATATATTGATTCTAATTATGACTTTTTTCTTCAAAGAAAGACATTTTCAAACATGTAAAGAGGAATGCCTAGCGAACATATCAAATAAAAGACCATGTCTTGCAAGTCCACAAAAGCAGCCTGAATGATGACAAACACTGGAGCACAGGGATGAATGTGACAAACACATCACAACACAATGCTGTTAACTCAGTGCTCATCAGAGCTGTTCACAGCAGCAAAGCCTCTGTGGACCTGTTTTTGGTCGTCATGCAAATGGAAAGTGGATGTAAAGGAAATTGTATCATCCATGAATGTAATGGAAGGCTAGGCCATGCATGCTGAAGGCTACAAAAGAGTTAATTTAGCCTCATAGCTTCAGCAATTTGTGCTCGTAATTGTTGATGATGAAGGATGTGTGCTTGTAGTGGAGGACAGTAGAGTTAGGTTTGAATGAACTGATTGGTGGAATGAGAAGTGCATGTGACATGCATAACGTGCAGACGGCCCTGGTATCTCAGTGTTAGGCTCCCATGATAAACTCTGTTTGACTCAATACCATTAATGAAGGGGACACAACATTGACAATTCAGGAAAACAAAACATTTTTAATCTCTTCTCTCTTTTAAATGAAAAAATAAAGAACTCAAGGCACAAATAAATACTGCAAAATGGAATACAGTTGTCTAATAATAAACAGATCTGAAAGGTTTTGAATACTGGCTGGAGTCAACCTCAGCTCATACTGGGACCAAACAGAGCAAGGCCAATACCAACTCATTAGAAACAGACACTTCTCCAGTTAAGCACTCAGCACAGGGAACAGGGTTTGGCTTTGGCCATGCAAACTAGATACTAAGCAGATCCAAGAGAAGAATGGAATATAGCCTGATCTAAAAGTGCTACATGCTGAATGCCCTGTCATATCTTCTCCTAACACCTCTTCTGACATTTATTCACTTGAAGTTTTGTTTTGTTTGATATTCCATATACAAGTTGTCCAACGTAACTGAAACACAATGCTGAACTGCCCCTTAAACGACGTGCATCTTCTCCACTGGCCTTTTGACACAGGCCAGGAACTTCAGGCCGAGGCTGTCTTAAACCAGAACTAGAAAAAACACACTGTAAATACTAGTAAAAGCTTGGCTGCCGCAGACGGTAATATGCTTTCCTTTTCAATGGACGTAACACTGCAATGTACACAATGAACAGTACAGATGCATTACTATGGTTTGATTTGCCTTCTGGGAAAGAACAGGAGGGCGACGGAAGGCAGAGAAGCGTGGAGGCCATACACTGTGTGTGTGTGTGTGGGGGGGGGGGGGGGGGGTCATATTTGATAGGTGATGCTTATCAAACAACTTCAACCAAAACTCAAGTAGAGAAAACATGTTGAAGCCTGTCAATTAGCATGTCACCATGTTTGGACAAAGTTGAACTTCTTCATTTGCACAACAGTAACACACATAAAAGAAGAAAGGTAACATGCAGCAGGTCATGCTATTCAGAATGCCATTTCAACTAAATGGTGTTGTCACCCTACTCTGTTTTGTTACCAAGTCCCCCCTCCCCCCCAATATAGAAAAGTTTAATTGAATCGAGTCCCTCATGGAATATGAAGGTTCATATTTTCAGTATGTTTACAGACAAAATCTTATTACTGCTTCCCACATATTTGATATTTCACCACAAACAGTAATGAATACTTAAGGCATTACCGCTGCATTAAATACTGTAGCAACAGAAAGAGGGGGCACTGTATTGTATGCGCCCTAACCAGCGGAAGGCTCATCAATAGACTGAGGATGTCCACTACACTCAGGCTCACTGCTACAGTCAGATTACAGCCAGTCTAATAGAGAAAGAGGGAGGATTTTCTTCTCTTATGCCAAAATGTGGTTCTAAGATAAGACAAGGCATGGCATAAGAGAACCATCTGCTTAACCAACACTGTTCAAAGTCTAGTGTGTCCAGAAAGAAAAGGGCACGGCTCAAAGAGGTGGACTCCAGCACTACATGAGACTCTCTACTATGAGCCCCATGCTAGTGAAGCGCTCTGTGGCAACACACACTGGGTTAAATGGGTAGTTTCAGCCATGTCTGCTTTTGAGAGGGAAATAAAAACACTCTGTAAACATACACAGGCTGTGGCAAGGGTTTGGGCTGATACTGACATGTAATGCTTAACAACGAAACAAGCATTGGAAACAGAACTCTGGTCATTTCAATAGCTGGAACCTATCAATGAATCGCTCACAAAATCTTAAAGGTTTTACTAAAAGAAATGTCACAAGTTACCAAGTGTTTGCCACATTCCGAATGAGTTCCAGCATATGAAGACTAACAATTTGAATACCTTTTAAAGCGTGGAGCAAAATGATTGTAAGCACTTTGAAATGTTTAGAAGCCTGCTAGTACTGACAGGAAGCTGCACTGTGGAGCCCGCACACTGTGTAAAAAACAGACATTGGATGACACATGAGATGTCCAATGCTGTGTTGAGGCTCGTCATAATGCTTGCTCAATTCATTCATTCAATCTCTAGGTTAATCTGCATTCATTAATCATTATCAATTCATTTTATGTCCTTTAAAATTGTAATTTTGCAGATTGCGATTTGGCATCTTCAAGTGGCCCGTTTTGTCCAATTTACAGCACCAAAACCAAAGTATATTGACATTATTAGCGTAGATTCACATTTGTGAAAGTGGACTGGAAGTATTTTTTAATGAAATTTCTGCTTAAAATAATAAATTATTTATACTAATCATTTTAAAATGTTTGCAGATAGACTTGGTTAATCAAGGGCTTAATCAGATCGTGAATTTATTGACTGATCAGTTTGTTAAAAAAGAAAAAGCTAAATATGCAGCCAACATCAACTCGCTGCCACTTAAAAATGTACGTTTCATTTTTTTCGATTGTGATTTGCATTGAAAGCATCTCACAACCAGGACAACTCAGTAGCATCAATCATCTCACATGATCTTCATCAACAGAGTTCTATCCATCCATATACAACGCCATGACAACAGCCTGCCGATGAAGACTACAGGGACCTTTAGATGAGCCAGAGTAGAGGGCTCATGTTGGCCAGTGGCTTTCCTGACTGCTTGATCTGGAGATGTGGCTCACATAGAAAGCCTTACTTTGGTACAGCTCTTTGGTGATTGAAATGTTTCACAGTTTGGAGCCTTAAATCACACAGTGTATCAGGGCTTGGCAGAGATTCTGAACCAGATGAAGTATTATGACCAGAGTTCTGCTTCAACTTACAATCAAGGAAAACATGTCCAGACATACAATTCATGGTCAAAACCTGGAGATATAAAGGAGAATCCTAACAGTGAACATCTGCTCAAAAATAATCTGCCAACACTTTTTCTCTCCATTTTCTTCATAGTGCTGAAAGCTTTGAAAGAAAGGGAACTATTCACAGAGTGTGCCATTCAAGAACCACAGTAGCTTCAGCTGTGTGGAGCTGACACTAAGGTTCTCTCATTCTGGCCCTTCATATAAAACAATAAGACCAGCGCCACACACACACACGTGCACACACACACACGTACAGTACAGTAAAGAGCTTTATCACATGGTCCAGCACTAAATCATTACAATACAAATCAAAGAAAATAAAAGGACATCTGAGAAAAAAAGCCCAAAGCTCTCCTGGACACATGGTGCTGAAATGGCTGACCCTGCTCATTGTACAGTCGCTCTACTCTTCACACAGTGCACCTCAAAAGAAAAAACAAAGCACAACTAAAGGCTACATTAAAAAATATACACATCTCCAACTGATGAAATAATTTGTTTGAAAAGAAAAATAATCTGGTAAATAAAATAAATTAAGGCATGCAAAAGATAAAGTAAAATCTTGATATTTGGATCCTCTTTTTCTTTTTGAAAGCAAACATCCTATATTGTTAGAAGATCTTCCTGTTAGGAAGAAAGCACTCACTCTTGTTAAATCCTCACAACGAAGGTAGCTGCCAAAATAAAATGTTCAAATCCACTGGAATATCACTAATATGCCCGAGCGTTTAAAGGCCCATATTTACATACGTGTGTTGTTGTGTTATAGCTTTAAAAAGGCTGATATTTACATACATGGTCATGCGCAGTTCAGCAGCAGTGCAGCAAAACAAACAGCAAAAAAAAACTTGAGTGCTCCTAAAACAGCCTTAAACACAGGAAATAAATACCACATATCAAAAATAAAAAAGAATGTACATCACAAACATGAATGTAGAGCTGACTCACATCCCTCCTTTTGAAAAAGGAATACCGTGGCCTAACAAAATGATATGTATATAACAAAATGATAGTAGAAAGTGAGACAAGGCGGTCTTGTCTGTTGGCTTTGTAAGGTGACGGTGATACATGAGAAGTGAAGCAGTGCTATGCCGCACGGAGGGAGCTGTGCCTCTGCCACATTAAGGCGTATGCAGTAAACATCAGAGCGGAGATGCTGCCGCTCCCTCCAACCAAAAACAAAAACAAAAGGTCAACTTCTAGTAGTTAAGTTGGCACGGAACTAAAAAGACACGCAGCCCCACATACACGCAGACACACACACACAAAAACAAACAAACAAACACACACACACACACACACACACACACACACACACGCGTTCACTTTGAGAGACTTGCCACTGCCTCTTAATTTTTTACTTTTGGACTGCCCTACTTTTGTTCATTTTTTCTCCCTATAGATTATCTGTCAGTGTTGCGTGGTGTGGGGCCTGAGCAGTTCAGTAGTCCTCGATAGGAGCCAGCTCTGGGTCCAGGTCCACTGTGATGTTCTTGTACAGGCTGCTCAGGGACATGTGGGGGGTGTAATGGAGGTTGTTGAGGCCGTCCAAGTGTTGGCGCTCTTTGGAATACCTCAGTAGTTTATACCTGCAGACACAGTCACACACTCCTTAAAACACAGACATCCTATACACATTGTTAGAATAAAGCACAACACAGTTCATTCCTCAATAGATCCACTCCATTTCCCTCAACCTAACTCTACTCCAGGACATGAAGTTCTTTGGGATTTAACACTAATATACTTTTTTGTTATTTTTGAGGTGGTTTAACCTTTATCAAACAGTTAAAGAGTTGAGAGTGCAGAGTGGACATGGGGACCATTTACATGCAGTAAAGGGCAGCGGATCTGCTGGGTGAATGTTACTGTCTAGTTCACAGGAAAATGGAAGTTATTAAAGTAATAGACGATAATAATAGACTTAAAGGAATACTTCACCCATATGGAACCGGTGTTCTATCATTATAAAATCGCTATTATAATATAATGAATGAGGTTTTTCTTTCCTCAGTTTTCCCTTGGCCCAGCCGTCCTGTTAATCCTAACCCTACATTTTTACTAGTGTGATGTCACACAAGCAAAATGTGGGGTTAGACAGTGAGACCATAAAACACTCTTTCTGCCTTTTCTCAGGCTAGGATGAACCAATTTCAAAAATGTTTGCACATTTATACTACATAGGATCTCAGAGTTCAATACACCTTCATATTCCCACCTTTAATATAGGAATATAAAACCATAAAATTAGTATATTTGACATTTAAATGCTGCTGCAGTGTACTTGTATCTTTTGAATAGGTTCCTTTACAGTCACCAGAATGCAGGAAACAATTGCCGCTTTTCCACTGCGTGGTATCAATCAGCTCGACTCGACTCAACTTGCATTTTTGGCGTTTCCACCACAAAGATCACGGTACCTGGTCCCTGGTAGCAGCTGCTTTTTTGGTATCGCCTCGCTCTAGGTTCCAAGCGAGCTGAGCCGATGCTAAAAGGTGACATCGGCATACTGCCGGACACTGATTGGCCAGAGACTACCGGCTTCATTCTATTTAATATTCTCCCAAACTCTACGGGACTTTTCGAGTGTATTTTGTGCAGCCTTGTCTGGCTCTCATTCAATTGATTTGCATCACAGATCTGAATAAACATAATGAAATGTCCATATATTCGCTAAGCTCACCCGGTTGTGTTGGTTGTTGAGGATGTTACTTTAAACATACTGTACTGTACACAACACAAGAGGAGACATGTAGGGCAGCTAGCAGCTTTTAGCAAACGGATACAAGGGGGGTATTTCTTAAACATTTTCCATCCGTATTTTTGGCGGTTGGTTCAGTTCATAGTACTTTCTGCCCCTTTGTATGACGACCCCGTCCATGTTCAGGAGGTAGGGGAGAACGGGGTTATATGTCACACGGGTTGGTTGTCACAATCGTTATATAATCGGAACCAGAAGGCGCTGTCTGTTAAATTTTGGTAAGTAAATATCCAGAATTGGGATCAGAGGTCACCTACATAGTCTTCCTTTGAGTTAGTCTTCCTTTGAGTTAGACTGCTGAATTTGAGGTGAGAGGACTGTTTGTGTTTTTCTTGTCAAATTGAAAATATTTAGCTCCTCAGTATTTTTCTTCTAGGCTTTTACACAATGGGTTTATAACAAAACACTTGTTACCCTAAAAAAGTGTGAAGGGTAAGCTATAGTTTAGATTGTTGTTTGCAAGCTAATTAGTTATCAGATGGTTGTTGGCCTTGATGCTAGCAAGAAATCCCAGTTGGGGTTGGTCGTCACATTTTTGGGGGGGTTGGTTGTCACATAGGGCTGGGCGATATGGACCAAATCTTATATCACGATATAGGTAATTTTATATCACGATATGGATATATATCACGGTATAGTATTTTTCCTTTAAATTCAATGGATTACAATAACCGTACTGAACTTTAATCACATAAGATTATTTTCATCTTTTGCTTGGAACTTAAATTTCCATACTAAAGAAAAAATGGTGCAAAGTACCACACTAGTCTGGTTTTAGTCAGTCAGTGCAAAATAAAAATGACAGCGTCAACCAAATAGCCTGCATTTTCCAATTGATAGTAGCCTATATCAAAATAATGAAAGACTTGAATTTTCCTGCAGTATTTGCTCATCTTCATTTAAAAAAGCTGTCAAAATTAACTAAGGAGCAAATGTCTGGTAATACTTTAACTCCAGCTTCAACACAAATAATATTTTCAAGTTTGACATGTTTTAAAGTTACATAAAACCAGCCTTGCTGGCTGTCTCCAACAATAACAGCACGGGGGTGAAGCCCCGAGTAGGCTAAAGATGTCATTATTAGCCAGCTAGCTCACGAGAGCTAATCCATGTAGTTTGCGGCTTAAAACAAGCCAACTCTGCGTCACGGCAACAGCTCGCCCAGCACTATTGTCACATGTTATCCAAAGGCAGCAGCCAGAAAAGGAACCCAATAACAAAAGAAAATGTCGAGCTTTATCCTCACTGACACCCCAGAGAAGGAGAGAATAGGGCAGGAAAAGGCAGCTAGCATGCAAAAGAGAATAAGGGCTACAAAATCAAAACAACCCAGTGCATCCCAAACTAGACCAGTTGCCAAGGCTACTGCACCCCAGTGCACTCCACACCAGCTGAGGTAGAAGAAACAGCAGATGTGTGTAGCCTAGTTGAGTAGGCTATTATTGTTAGACATATTTGTTTTGTTCTTTATGTTGTAACATACAGTAGGTTGGTCTTAATATGGATTTACTGTTTGTTTATTCCTTGCTCATTTTGTGTTAAGATGCATAAAGTTATGTATGCCTATTTTTCAACTTGACAGTGAAATTAAACTTTAAAATGCAGTTCTGCTTTCTTTTTAAGATTTTTCCCATTAAGATAACATTGTGACAAACAACCCCATTATCACCCTTACACATTGTGACAACCGACCCCGTCGTGTAAGGGTGTCTTTGATGATTAATTTATTCTTTATTACAATAAGTTAGAAAAAGTGAGGGGTACAAATTTCAAGCCAACACCTTAAGCTTCAATTTAATGTAGGACTGACTATTGAAAGATGTCTAGGTGATGAGCAATTGTCACTGGAGTAAAAAGTGTGCCTACCTACCCCGGTCTCCCCTACTATTTGCAGTGGAAAACGACCCGTGTTGCTACCAAAACCAAGTTGAGCTGAGTTGAGTCGAGTAGAGCTAAATGTTCGGTGGAAAAGCGCCAAATGTCTCTGAACCTGGGAGGGGTGGGGGGGCGGTGGGGGTAGAAGTGACATAGTCCAAATGAAAGAACAGACTGTGTTGAAAATGTAAATATTTATTTTAGCATTATCAAGATAAGTTCATTCTAATTTGGATGTGTGTAAGCTCCTTGAGCCTTCTGTAGTTTGGAAAAATGTAGCCTATGCATTCACTTGTGAGTAGAGATTGGACTCTTGATCTTCTTTAGAATAGCTTATACCTAGGGGGTAAAGTGATTTTTTGGAGAAATGATATCTAGGACCTTCAAGGATCACAACCTGGGTGGACAACCTGGGCAACTACCTGCTGGAAAGCTACAGCGGGCGGGCAGAACCATGGTTTAATGCGAGGGTAAAATTTAATTTTTTTAACTTATAGATATCATCATGAAACTTTGCCAGTTGATTACTGGCATTAAAACAAAGATTTTTTTGTATTGACATTTTTTTTCTCAAAAATGTTGGAATATATATGCAAATTTAGCACATTTCACAAATTATGCACATCTTTAAAAACCAAAAATCTAGATATTGGCTAAAATCTTTGAGTTGAAATCTTTATTGCATTTTGACTTTATCAGGGGTTGACACTAAGGTTTCAAATGCACTTGCCCATAGGGCAAGTACAGGTAATGTTTTACTTTCCCGAATGTTGTGTTCACTTGCCTGAAAAAAAAACAAAAAAACTGTTAAACAATGATATATTCATTATAAGCTAATTAAATTATACATTTTAGCGAACCGTATCTCTTAAATGCAAACACTGCTTACTAGTCTCATCCTCAAAATACAACCAACAACCATTCATATAAGCCTATATCATGACATCACACAACACCAAGCGCTTGGTCCTGCTGCAGCATCGTGAAAGGACCTCTTTTTGCCATGCACCTTGCCCAGGGGCTCAGAAAACTCAGTCTAGCTCAGAGTCAAGCTGAATGTTAGCTTCCACAGAAAAATTTAACTTCTTTTATTTATTTAAAACGGTCACATTGTGCCAAAAAGTGATCGTGTCCACCAAGTCCACCATGTTAAAGCTATTGCCCAGTTACACTGTAAGTAGGGAGGGGGATCATTCATTTCTATTCATACCATTATAAAGACTCCACAATCCAAATCGATACTTTTCTATTATTTTGTTTAAAGAGAACTGGTATTATTGCTTTAATTGCTTATAAGATGAGCAGAGCTCAGGATAGGACTTTAAGCAGGTCATAATTCCATATTTAGGCCTACTATTTAGTTTATATTGCTGGGAAAACAAGTTTTTTACCCAAACTGTAGGCTATTATTCAAGCTTCCCGCAAAAAAATCAAATTTCTTATTTTCTTGATGTTACATTTGAACACATCATGATGTCATTTTATTGACCTTTGCCTAATAATCATTTTACTGAGCCGACCTGAACACATCACATTTGAACAATTTGCGATTTTTTTTAGCTAACTAGGTCTTATCCTGCTGATTTTAATATGGATTTAAAAACTATCCGATTTTTTAACTGCGGGACTTGCTACAGAGTCTCTCGTTTGTTGATCACCGCTGCTTGAATGAATGATGAGACGGTGCCGAGCCCGTCTGCAGCGGCAACGGCTCAGCAGACAAGAGTTATTTTTTTTTTGGGAGACGGAGCGGGTTGAAGGAGTTTCTTCAAGACAGTCGAAGGTAGAACACTTTTACAGTCCATGAGGCGGTCCAGTGATGGAATAATACGCTGAAGTAGGCCTAATTAGATGAAGATGACCCGACTCGATATTTAAAATTACATAATGTGACCTAGCCTACTGGACTCCATAGCGGTATCGATAAGCTCAAACGTTATTGATTTCTGGGTTTTGAATATAGCGGAACCAGGTCCGGAGCCAGCTTTCGGAACGTAGACAGCGAAACTGCGCGCACACAGGCTGTGTGTGTGTGTGTGTGTGTGTAGTGTGTGTGTGTGTGTGTGAGAGAGAGAGATAGAGTGCGAAAGAGCGACCGTGATGCTGCTGGCTGCCGCGCGCAGCTGCTCAATTGCTAATATAGCCGATCTATTTTGTGTGAGTTAGCGGGAAAAAAATATGTTTTGCAGACTGTAAAACACATGAATACATAGCCTAGACTACAGACAAACCCTCTAAAATCCACTTGCCTGTTCGGGCAACCAAAAAGCAATCTCAACTTGCCCAAACATAATTTTCAGTTTCCCCGGGCAAGCGGGCAACCGTTAGTGTCAACCACTGTTTATATAAGTGTGTTAAGTTTCTACATAACAAACTTCCTCTGTGAGAAATGGTGTGATAATTCTGGTTTGATAATGTATAAATAAACGTGATTTGATAGTTTTTCTTATTACTCTGACGCATAAATCTCAACTTCTAAATCACTTACATCAACTATACTTTCCATAGTCATTCTTAGCACTATTCTGTAGGTTATTGAAGAAGGATATTTTCATATGTTGTTCATAGTCTGATTTATGAGACATTTTCTTCTTCAAAACATGCAGTAATGCATTTTTAAGACCTGTACATAGTATTTTTTGATTAATAAAATTAATAAAGGCTGTGTAAAATATCCTTCTTTAATAACATTCAGAATAGTGCTAAGAATGATTATGGAAAGTTTAGTTGATGTAAGTGATTTAGAAGTTGAGATTTTTGGGTCAGAGTAATGAAAAAAACTACCAAATCATGTCAATCAAACCAGAATTATCACACCATTTCTCACAGAGGAAGTTTGTTATGTAGAAACTTAAACACACTTATATAAAGTCAAAATGCAATAAAGATTTCAACTCTGGCTTTATCCAATATCTAGATTTTTGGTTTTTAAAGATGTGCAAATGTGTGCATAATTTGTGAAATATGCCAAATTTGCATATATATACACTCAACAAAAATATAAACGCAACACTTTTGTTTTTGCTCCCATTTTTCATGAGATGGACTTAAAGATCTAAAATTCATTCCAGATACACAATTGTACCATTTCTCTCAAACTTTATTCACAAATCTGTCTAAATGTGTGATAGTGAGCACTTCTGCTTTGCTGAGATAATCCATCCCACCTCACAGGTGTGCCACATCAAGATGCTAATCTGACATCATGATTAGTGCACAGATGTGCCTTAGACTGTCCACAATAAAAGGCCACCCTGAAATGTGCAGTTTTGTCTCACAGCAAAATGCCACAGATGCCACAAGCATTGAGGGAGCGTGCAATTGGCATGCTGACAGCAGGAATGTCAACCAGATCTGTTGCTCGTGCATTGAATGTTCATTTCTCCACCATAAGCCGTCTCCAGCAACTTCGCACAGCCATTGAAGAGGAGTGGACCAACATTCCACAGGCCACAATTGACAATCTGATAAACTCTATGCGAAGAAGATGTGTTGCACTGCATGAGGCAAATGGTGGTCACACCAGATACTGACTGGTTCTGAGTCCCCAGACCCCCAATAAAGCAAAAAAATGCACATTTCAGGGTGGCCTTTTATTGTGGATAGTCTAAGGCACACCTGTGCACTAATCATGATGTCAGATCAGCATCTTGATGTGGCACACCTGTGAGGTGGGATGGATTATCTCAGCAAAGCAGAAGTGCTCGCTATCACACATTTAGACAGATTTGTGAACAATGTTTGAGAGAAATGGTACAATTGTGTATCTGGAATGAATTTTAGATCTTTAAGTCCATCTCATGAAAAATGGGAGCAAAAACAAAAGTGTTGCGTTTATATTTTTGTTGAGTGTATATTCAAACATTTTTGAAAAAAACTTCAATACAAAAAATCATTGTTTTAATGCCAGTAATCAACTGGCAAAGTAGTTGACCAGGTTGTCCACCCAGGTTGTGATCCTTGAAGGTCCTAGATATCATTTCTGGTGAACAACCTTTTACAACAGCCCATGTCTGTTTTCCAAAAAAAGAGGGTTTTGCCCCCTGGGTATTATAGGGCTTCCCCAAATACAATTTTACTGTTATCTCATTGGCTGAGCTTTGAAAACAAATGAGGTCAAAGTTAAAATCATTCAATAATTTATTTTGATTAAGTGTTAAATTTTTATTTTATAGGTGAGAGTGGGGTGAGATGTGCCACTTTTTACTCAAAGTGTTTTTAAAGTGAGGCATTGACAGTTATATCTCCAACTCAAATATGTACATATTTTTCAGGATGTTGTGCATCCCTGGCAATAAAAACTTTGGATCTGGAATAAACTGTTTAAGAAATATACCTTTCGGAAAAAAAGTTGTCTTGTGGCACAACTTGCCCCCGGTGTGGTGTAAGTTGTGCCATTGATATATATCTCATAAACTGTAATGCAAGACAAATCCATTAGACAATCACTTATTTAAGGTTTATTTAAAGTAAATAATAAATATTTTACAAAGATTGAGGGACAATTTTCTTAAACAAGGCCTAGCAGATCTAATGGTTTTACCTGCAAAGCTCACAATGACAAAGTCACCATCATCATATTTCTGGCCATCTGAATTCTCATCAGTGGTGTCGTTAAATGGAATGGAGATGTCAGTCTCTTCTGAGCTACTGTAGACAATCACTTTCTTTTGGTAACCAGCCAATACAGCCATGCCAATGGCACAACTCTCAGAAATTTACTTTGCACTAGTTGCTCCATGCTTGTGGAACCAACTGCCACCTGACAAATGTGATTCCCCCTCCATTGCTGCCTTTAAATCAAGGCTCAAAACCCATCTGTACACCCTGGTATTTCCTCCCCATTAACTATCTTACAGAGGCACTACTATCTTTGTTTATATGTGGATGTATGGGCTTTATGTCTTTTATTTTTGTTATTTTACCTTCATTGTTTACCTACTGAATGCACTATATACAGCACTTTGGACAGTGCAAACAGTCATAAATGTGCTTTTATAAATACATTTTACTTACTTATAACTCACCTAGGCCCTTTGGCACAAATCACCCCAACCCCAGAATTTTGGATAATTAGCATGAAGCAGCAGTTTAGGGCTGACACCGTGCTAACTGTATAGACTCAAAGTGTAGCATACTAAAGCACTAAAACATGTGTCAAATGTTTTCAAACTTGTCTATAATTGTTCAGACACAATAATCAAAAAACCTTGATCATGGAAATTTTACTTTGAAAGGCAAAACACAGTTTTTTTATAGCTTAAATGTGCTTATATCTTATTCCTTGTGTCTCCCTTCTTTACAGGATGAGTCAAATGGATGGCTCTTCTTAAGTATGTGAAGAGCCATCCATTTGGATGGCTCTTCACATATTTAAGAAACAAGGGGTAGCACAACTTTCCCACCGGCACAACTCGGGCCACTCTCCCCTAATATATGTATATACAGTCCCCAACAAAAGTATTGGAACATTGAGGCCAATTCCTTTATTTTTGCTGTAGACTGGAAACATTTGGGTTTGACTACAAAATATGAATATGAAACTTGACTTCCGGTTTGAGAGTTAGATGGACTAGACGCACTTAGTGTGAGCTCCGGTAAACTGTCTTTATATAACATTCCGCACTCATACTATCACAACAAAACGGCTCCAGTTTTTTTTTAGTTTTTGTCAAACACTCCTTTAGAGAAGTACAGCCGTCTCTCTAAATGGCTTCTAAGGGTAAAAAGCCGACTCCGAGCGAAAAAGAGAGAGGCACCTATTTGCAGACACATGGGGAAACGGAGCTCCACCGGAAATACGAAATTTCTTTTTCGTTTTTTTTACTGGTGGCGATCACCCAGCGTTTGTTCTTCTTTTTGTTTTACTGCCGGCGTTCACCTAGCGGTGACACAGACACAGTTTCCACCGGCTATGGTGCTAGTAGACAGTAAAATAAGTCAGTTTGTTAAGGGTCCCAAGTGGCCAGGACGGTGGTAAAAAGTAGATGTTGAGGTAGAAGATGAATGAAGCAACGAAGCTTTGGGTACATCTTCCGAAATCCGTCTCTTTAATTCACAATTATCACAAGTAGGTCAATCACATACAAATATCAACTCTTATAAATGAAACACAAAAAGTTGAACTTTTATCTTAGAAGTCCTGGAAACAAATGCTTGTCTTTTCCTCTTAAACGAAGCTGTAAATAGCCTTTACGTAGTGTCAGTTGGAGCCTTGTTGCAGCAGTGCAGGCTAATGCTAACTGTGTTCGGATTAATAAACCTATTGTATTGTATGTAGCCTATCTCATTCTGCGGCTGCACGTGATCGTTACTGTTCACTTGCGTGATCACAAAGTCACAGACGAGCCTCGTTAAATAGCCTAATATGAACATAGGCTATTTATGTCTGGTTGAAATGTAATTCTGCGGCTGCACACGATTGTTACTGTTCATTTGCGTGATCACAAAGTCACAGACGAGCATCGATCGTTCAATAGCCTAATATGAATATAGAAATTATATAATAATTTAAACTGTGATCACTAGAGGACAAGGGATCTGGTAATAAATCAATCAGGATCTAGAATGGAAACTGTCACCTTATGTGTCAGACGTTAATGCCTTTCACCCCACTTTTTAAAATGAGCTGTTTATTTTAATGTGGTGGCACTTTTTGTGTTTTATTTATAAGAGTTTATATTTGTATTGTTGATTGACCTAGTGTGATAATTGTGAATTAAAGAGACGGATTTCAGAAGATGTACACAAAGCTTCGTTGCTTCATTCATCTTCTACCTTAACATTTTACCACCGTCCTGGCGACTTGGGACCCTTAACAAACTGACTTATTTTACTGTCTACTAGCACCATAGAGCTGTTAAGCGGAAGTCCCTTACTTCCGGGGCATGGGGCCTATCGGCTCGAAAAATTACAACAGTAGTCAATGGAAAGAAATTTATTATTTTCTGGTCCCAGTCATGAAATGCCTTCGATTACACATATGTTTTGTATGGATTTAGATGGTATTTTTTCGTGCAAAGAATGGAACAATTTAGCGAGTAGAAACTGGATACGGCCAGGTTTTGTGCAGACCGCTTTTGTGGACTACAGCTCTTCGCTGCTCTTGACACTTATGATATACGTCACCACCACTGGCAACCGCTTATCTCAGAAACATGGCTGTGTCTTTAATGCACTTTATCGCCTTCTTTCAATGACAAGACAAAAGTCTTCAGCGTGGCGAAAACCACTACACAAGTGGACATGTGGAGAGTTTCAATTTCTCGAGTGGGGAGATTGTTGGCGTTGTCCACGCCAGCCATTAGCATTGGCATTAGCACTGTCAGTCGAGAAGTGGAGGGAATGTGTTGAAGTGACGTCACAGAGGCGACAAGACTTGTAGTTGTTCTCGTAACATTTTTTCAAAAGCCGTTAGACGAATAATCATACAACATACCGTCAAACTCTTCACATGAAAAATTATCATTTAGACCCATACAAAACATATATGTAATCCAGGGCATTTAATGACTGAGACAAGAAAATAGTAGATTACTTTCCATAGACTCCCATTCATTTTTTTTCAGCCGATAGGCCCCATGCCCCGTAATTCTGCCACTTCCGCTTAACAGCTCTATAGCCGGTGGAAACTGTGTCTTGTTATTATTCACCGTTAGGTGAACGCCGGCAGTAAAACAAAAAGAAGAAGAAACGCTGGGTGATCGCCGCCAGTAAAAAAAAAACAAAGAAGAAATTTCGTATTTCCGGTGGAGCTCCGTTTCTCCATGGGTCTGCAAATAGGTACTCTTGGAAAAAGAGGATGCTAATGCTAACGTTAGCTTGGGGGCTATAAAGCCCATGATAACCACGCTACTTGAGGAGCTCCGAAGACACTGACGCCGAGTTTAAAAATTAATTTGCTCAGCTCGACACAAAGTTAGACCAGATTACACTGACAGTGGAGGACCATGGTCAACGCCTCTCGTCCTTGGAGCTTTCTGCTGAGGACCTGAGTCAGCAACCTCGAGACCATTTGTTCCACTCTGAACAGAGCTAACAGCTAAAGTAGCCGACTTGGAGGGCCGGAGCCGACGACAAACCATACGAATTCTCGGCTTGCCTGAATCTACTGAAAGCGGACGACCAACTGAGTTTTTTTCGGATTTGCTTGCGGGAGGTTTTCGGGAGCAACATGTTGCCAGAGCCCCCAGAAGTCGATAGAGCCCATCGCTCCCTCAAAGCTAAACCGGATCCCGGCCAGAGACCGCGACCGGTCATTTTGCGCCTACATCGATACCAGATGAAGGATTTACTCATCAGAGAGGTACGACGGAGGGGTCAGCTCGAGTTTCGCGGCAAGCCTATTCGGATTGTGGAGGACTACAGCCCCGAGGTGCAGAGCCAGCGTGCATAGTACCGGGACATCATGGCAGAGCTTTACAATCTGGGACTGAGACCTGCGCTTCTACACCCAGCGCGACTCTGTGTCACGATGTCCGATGGAGCCAGAAAGTGGATAAACTCACCCCAGGAGGCGCAGAAATACATCGACAAGCCCCCCAAACCTCCATAAAGACACTGTTTAAGGACGTTTAATCCACTGGATGAGAGTTAACACTGTAGCTATAGAAGGCAGAAGTGCAGCTGCTAGTTAGCGTCTGTGTTTTGCTACACAGCTGATTGTGCAGGTGTTTGCCTATTTGATACAGGCTGTATACAATGGCGACACTCAAAGTTACGTGCATTTCAAATGATAAACTATGTCCAGATGGTGTTCATTTTGTTCTGTGGGGGTGTGTGCTGTTACCGCATACTATCTGCCCCTATATGCGTGCTGTGGCGTTCTAACGGCTCGTCTATAATGTTTAAAGCCGTACATTTAAAGCTGCAGTCATATTTTCAAATATTTGTTAATTCATGTGAGCTTTCCGTTTCATACAACTCTTCTGTTCACTGTTTAAACAGTTCAGTTATTCCAAAGTTGATATTCGTTCTCCATAGCCATATTTCTTTGGGGCCATTTGAATAAGCTGGAATGTGAGAGGTCTGAACAGCCCCATTGAACGATCTAAAGTACTTTCTCATTTGAAAAGATTGAACGCCGACATAGTATTCTTACAGGAAACATATTTACGTGATAGGGATCAAGTTAGACTTAAGAGTCCATGGGTCAGTGATGTATATCACTCAACTTTTGATTCAAAAGCTAGAGGGGTAGCTATTTTGGTTAATAAAAGGGTACATTTTACCACTTCTAAGATCATAGCTGATAAGAATGGGAGATATATGATTGTTGCAGGCCTTCTATACCAGAATCCGGTTTTATAAGTAAACATTTATGCTCCAAATTTTGACAACCCAGATTTTACAAATAGATTATTTGCCACCCTGCCTTTCCTAGACACCCATCTTTTAATTCTTGCTGGGGACCTGAATTGTGTTATGAATCCAACCCTGGACCGCTCTAATCCCCGTACTCTCAACCAATCTTCCATGTCAAAATCAATTTCTGATTTTATGGTCCAAAATGGGTGTGTAGACCCTTGGAGATTTCATAATCCACAAACTAAAGCTTATTTTTTTTCCCCCCGAAGTCCATCAATCCTATTCCCGCATTGATTATTTTTTTTATTGATGGTTCCCTGGTCTCCAAAGTGACCTCCTCCGAGTATCATTCAATTGTAATATCTGATCATGCTCCTCTTAGTCTCAATATACAACTCTCAGGCCAACCTCGTTTCTCCTCACCCTGGAGGTTTAACACTCTGCATCTGTCTGATGATGCATTCAACGCCTTTATATTGTCCTCTATTGATGACTTTATAACTATTAACAAGGATGACTGTCTCTTACTCATTATTATGGGAGTCGCTCAAAGCCTATTTGCGTGGTCAAATTATTTCTTACTCAGCTCATCGCAATAAAACCCGTAAGGCCAGGCTAAATGAACTCCTAATTAAAATCCGGGATATTGATGGACAAAATGCTATTAACCCATCCCAGAGTTTAGTGAAACAGAGATATGATCTGCAGGCAGAGTTGGACCTCCTTACAACAAGCGACGCTGAGCGACTTTTACTATGTTCTTGTGCTACTTATTATGAGCATGGTGATAAGCCGAGTAGGCTCCTGGCTCATCAATTCAAACGTCAAACTACTTCTCGATTAATTCCACAAATTAAAGATTCCTCTGGCGCGCTTGTCTCTGATCCCACTTCTATAAATGACATCTTTAGGGATTTCTATTTCTCCCTTTATGAATCAGAATCCTCATCAGACACAACAGAAATTACTTCTTTCCTCCAGAATCTTGATATCCCCAAAGTTGATCCCACTACTGCTAATGAGCTTGATGTACCTTTGAATTTGGAAGAAATTAAATCATCTATCAAAGCCATGCAAAACAATAAAACACCCGGCCCCGATGGATTCCCAGTTGAGTTTTTTAAGAAATGTATTAAAAAGCTTGCCCCTCTCCCCAACTCTAGTTTTTAATGAATCCCTAGAACGTGGTTCATTGCCCCCTACTCTCACCCAAGCATCCATATCCCTTTTTTTGAAGAAAGGAAAAGACCCTACTTCTTGCGCCTCGTACAGGCCTCTGTCACTTCTTAATGTTGATGTTAAGATTTCGGCTAAGACCTTAGCAACTCGTCTTGAAAAGTTTCGTCCTGTCATCATATCAGAAGAACAGAATGGCTTCATCAAAGGGCGCCAGTTGTTTTTCAATGTCCGAACACTTTTAAATGTAATTTTCTCTGGTCATTCCGCCACAACGCCTGAAGTTGTTATTTCGCTCGATGCTGAGAAAGCATTTGATCGGGTAGAATGGCATTATCTTTTTGAAGTTCTACAACAGTTTGGCCTAGGGAACAGGTTTATTTATTGGATTCGGCTTCAGTATATCACCCCTCAAGCCAGTGTCCACACAAATAATTCCAGATCTAAATATTTCACTCTATCACGCGGTACTAGGCAGGGCTGTCCCCTCTCTCCCCTACTATTCGCTTTGGCCATAGAACCCCTCTCAATTGCCTTAAGATCTCTCCCCCACTTTCACGGCATTCCTCGTTCTGGCATCGACTTAAAATTGTCTCTTTATGCTGATGACCTTCTTTTGTATATATCGGACCCGCTGACTACTATTCCACCAATTTTATCATTGCTGGAGAGATTTGGCTCTTTCTCAGGCTATAAAGTGAATCTACTTAAAAGTGAATGCTATCCTATAAACACCTTAGCTCAGCCCCTCAGGGTTCAAATATTTAGGGATTAATGTGACCCTAACCTTGCCTTCTCTTTATTCTGCCAATTTTGCCCCATTGGTTGCCCAGCTTGGATTGGATTTTAAGAGGTGGAACTCTCTCCCACTGTCATTGATAGGTAGGATTAACGTGGTAAAGATGAAAGTCTTGCCAAGATATATTTTTCTATTTCAGTGCACTCCTTTATTTTTGTCCAAAAAGTTTTTTAAGCCTTTGGATGGTACTATTACTTCCTTCTTGTGGGGAGGTAAGACAGCCAGGATAAGAAAGTCATTATTGCAAAAATTTACATCTGACGGCGGTCTCGCCTTGCCAAATTTTCTTCTATATTATTGGTCAGCACAAATACATAAATTAACTTACTGGCTTCAATCTCCCGATCTATTATGGTGTAAGCTTGAGACCCTGTCCTGTTTCTCCTCTACACTACCGGCTTCGCTCACATCTTCATTGCCCATTAATCCTTCTGCTTTCACAAAGAATCCGATTGTGCAAACTACTTTGAGGATTTGGTTCCAATTTAGGCGCCATTTTAAGTTTTCCTCTGCATCTACTCTGATGCCCATAGTGAACAATCACCTATTCCCCCCATCTGTTGGGAATATCTCCTACATCTTATGGCAAAATCGAGGCATTAAAGTGGAAATGAAACACATACTTTAGCACTGGCAGTACATCAATAAGGCAAATCACTTTGCCAAAAAAAAAAACATTTAAAACGTTTTTTAAATCACAGATATTACAATCTATTATCTTGATTTTAACCTAGCGAACTGACTAGGTGGCCGCCATGTTGGAATGATGTAGAAGCCTACGTCACGAGGTTGGTTGTGTCTGGTGCCGTAACCGTACACTGGCTTGTTTGAGCATGGAGGTAAACAAAGTCAACAGACCTTTTGCGCTAGTGATTAATCCGATCGCCTTAAGTGTTACTAGAGAAGGGAGACCTGAAGTGATACGAATGGAGGAAGAGGTGGAGCCGGTGATTTGGGGCTAGGAGAGGGTCCTAACATTACATGATGTTCGTCTTGACCGATGCACACAGTGACCGAGTCCTTCTGCTGTCATGACGCTAGCTTGGGCCACATGCGGTCTCTCCTGCATCACAAATGTGCGCTCATTTAGCATGCTATGCCGGGAGGTGGACGTGTTGGAGGCATGGTTAGAGCTGGCTATGCTCTCCCCTGAATAAGGACGTCCAAGCCGAAACAATGGAGCGTCCTGTCAATAGCAGGTAAGCTAAACTTGCTAAGCTAGCTGGGCTAACACTTTGGATAACAGAAACTATAAGGTAATATATCGACCAGACGATGTGATGACAACGTTACTCACGTGCAGAGAGTTCACATATAGTGTCTCTTTACTGACACGTTTATGCATTTATATCGATTTTACAACATTGAATAAGGCCTGCCTGCTAACCCCTTCGTTAGCCATTACATGCTAACGGTTGTTAGATAGCCTATCAAATACGAGCTACCGGTGTTACTCGGTGATGAGGCTCACACCGATTAACATCGATTGCCAACTGACAGCACAGAGTAGGCCTATTTTAAATTTTTTTATTGGACATGAAAACCATTTGGATAATTTTTGCTTGGGAGCGGTGGGTGCGTGTTCATTAAATAAAAAAAGTAGTTGGGCCTACTAGACTACTATTAAGTCTAAGTTATAATAAGACTACATAGAAAACATTTCCAAAATAATAAACACATTGTAAAGTGGGTTGGGGGGGGCATGTCCATAGTGGAAATTACGCCCCAAATATATCCGTAGCTTCACTCATGACGTTCGGAGCTGAAGCCCTGGTAATATGAAGTGGCGACGTAGGCACACCTCATAGTGTAGCCTACGACAAAAGTAAATGACAAACAATAAGCATTTGTTCAAAATGTAATCAGAGGATCCAAAGATCTAACATTTAAGATCAAAGTAAGCGCTCTACAGAGCCGACACATGCCTTCTCTTGAAATTTGTACCTAGACAATTTTTATGTTAATTGTTTATGTCCAGTCGGTGTTACGGTAACACTGGTGTTATCACAAGTTTATTACCGATGGGAACATTTCCACACCGCGGCATCCCTATTGTGCTAATTTATTTCTTTTCCCTCCCTCTTCTCTAGATCCTCTTGTGGATCAAGAGAAATAGCGAGATCCTCCCAGTGGCATCGGCAAGTCTGTGGCAGTTCAGAAACACATCCCTTGACTCGCTGCCAATAAGTGCGGGGACACATTTCCTGGGAAAACCCACTGGTCCGTGTTTGTTGTTATGACAGTCACTCTGCTTTAAGGTGATTTTTTAGCAGTATGTTCTACTTTTTAGTGCTATTTCTATTTACTTAACCACTTCCGCCATGGAGTCATGATGAACAAAGACCAAAGATATAAGGGAAAAAGCAGCTACTTGTTTACACATTTTAATGTACAAAGTGGGAGGGGGGACTCTGACTGCGTTGCCTAGGTGACTGTCTTAACTAGATAGCGCTGCGGTAAATAAAATTATTAATGTATAGGCCTACACATATGAACAACCAGGAAATGTGTCCACGCCCTTATTGGCAGCAAGTCAAGGGAGGCGTTTCTGAACTGCCACAGACCTGCAAATGCCACTGGGAGGATCTCGGCCCTGCTCATCAGGCTGGGTGCTGCCGCTGCCTGTTCTGGAGGGGACACTGCCCATCTCCTGCTCTCGCTCCTCAGTCTCCAGGAATGTGCTGCTGGCTTCTAGATGCATACATCTACATATACCTAACCTGTTAACACAAGTTTAGAGCAAGCCACATAACAGAACTAGTACACACGTTGATTTAAATAACATTAAAAGCTTTCATACCTAAACCATATTCAGTGTGTTTATATTGGATGCTGTGTTGATAAGGGGTAATTGTTTTTTTTAGATTTTATTTCATGTCAATACCGTTTCTGGCTGCAGTGCTGCTAAATTACTTTTATTGGTTCGGTTGGTATCATAATTTATTTCTTAATAACATATTTTCAAACTAGTGTGTATTTATTCATCTGGTTCAATTCTACTAGTTATATTATTCTGTGACATAAAAACTCTACTGGTCAGACAGCAGTGTTTTCAGTGAGAGGCTCCTTCAGATCTGCTGTTGTAAGCACCAGTACAGGAGACCTTTCCTGCCCACAGCAATAACATCTACAACTGCCCCCTTCCATGCCTGAAGAGGAGACTCCTACACTCTGAAGAAATGGATTTTGCACATGAACGATTGATTTATAATGAACGATTGATTTTTTTGATGTTTTCCAACTGAAACAATACATTTTCTATCTCTTCAAAAGTGTTAATTTAAACTTCATATTTATTCTAAACCTGGACAAATTTATCAACGGTTTTATATCTCCCCTCAATTGTTTTCATAATTGTGTATTCATTTCTAATGGATTATCAAGTGGCAGCTTTACCACTTTCCCCTGCGCCTCTAAGGGGCGTGCGTGTATTGGCCATAGTAAATAAAAGGTATTGGCGGAATTTTTTACAGTGTATTGGTGGAATGCTATTTTGTCTCGCATTGGTTCATCGGATATATTTATATTTGTATTTTTGAATTTGACATTGGTCATCGGACGCGTTTTTGGACAGCTGTACCGTGTGTAGGAATATTGAATGCACGTTAAAAGTGTATCGCGCTTTGCAAGAAGCAACACAATGACGTGAGGAAGACAGCTGAATTGGGAGATCTGTCCGTGTGAGCGTGATTGATTGCTACGGAAAAGAAGTCACGGTAAGAAATAGTTTAAGTGTAGGTTTCGATCAGCTGTGACGACGTCAAAAGGTGTCAATAGACGGCTGGTTTATTGTTTAATAACGTGTTTGTGTTAATTAAACCGTGTTTGTGCTTATGATGGTTGTGATTTTATTTGTGACGGATAAATTAGGCACTGTTGAAATAGGACTTTTGTTAGAAAGGGGAACAGGTGTTTATCAGTGCTGCTACTTGGAAAGAGATCTTGATCGGTTTTGGTATCAGCACATACAGTTGATGTCTTATGGGCTAAATGCCATCTGTCTTTCCCCTGCCTGGCTTGCGTGTTATAGGCGCTCTTCCCCTACGGCGGACTGATGCCTCTACACTGCCGATCAGTAGCGCACATTGTATTCGGTGAAGTTGAACATAGAAGGATGAACTTCAGTGTTTAGTCTCTTGGTCCGGCAATCTACAAGCTGTCCTGACTGGAAGGTTTTCTCCTCTAATCTTCCTCCAAACAGTGTTTAACCATAGGCTACATGGAGTCAGTGCCCATCGGCGGACTCTTTCTCTTCGGGGCCGTCAGCCACCGCAGTGGTAGCAGGTTACGTCTCTCCTCTTCACTGGCAGTTTGTGAAAGTGAACTTTTAGGCTACATTTTTAGCTTTATAAAATTATTTTTTACACCCAGGAGATAGCCTCGTAGTGGCTTCCCTTTGTCTTTTTTTTCCTGATGCTCTGCATCCTTCACCGTTCCTGTCCTCGGCCACCTCTCCCTCACTCCCTCTCTCATTCCCTCTCACTACCTCTCACTTAGGCTACTGTAGGCCGTCTTCCCTTTCTCTATCTCTTTCTGTGTGTCCTTCTCTCTCTTTATCTTTATCTATGACACTGTCTGTCTTTCACTATCTGCGCCTCTCGCTGTCTCCTGCCGTTCTAATGTATGGAACGTTTGGACCAACCAACCTCGCGGCGTCAGCAGCTGCGGGCTGGCAAAATGGCGCCACCCTTGTGGTGAAATGTAAAAAACAAAATGAATTTTCTTTCTCATTGTGTGTTGGTTGTTAAGCAGGGTTCGACATAACAAATGGCCCGCTGGCCCGGGGCCAGTAAAATCATATGCAGGGCAAGTTGATTGGCCAGTCACTGTTCCGCCCGGGCCAGTAACGGCCAATCACAGTTCAGTATCTTTTTGTAGACTACATCATGGTTCATTGAAATGCGCGTTGAGAGTCGTAATTAAAGCAGTGTTTATCAATATATTAAACATAATATAAAATATATTTTTTAATGAAAGGCCAGTGGACAAACGATGCGTGGGCGTTTTGACAGGCGGAGCAACAAGCGGGCGCACTCTCGCTCCGTTGGCAGAGCTGCCTACTGTCCGCCTGCGAGTCGACAAATCAATCGACTTACTTTGCCCCCCCCCCCTTTTTTCCTTCCCACAGCAGAGGTTGAGGTACAGAAAATGAAGTGATAACTGCGCTTTTCCTTTAGCTGCCGCCGTAATGTTACAGTATTTGCATCAAAGCCGTAATGGTAATACAAATGAGAGGCTTTTTTTAACCGCTGTCAATGCGTCTCCGGTTATTGTGTCGGTTGTAGACAGAAACGAACGGAGGGACTCGGCTCACTGGACAGTTCCTATAGTCGCGCAGTTTGTCTGCCGACATGGCTCTGTGTTTTCATGATCTACAATCAGATCGCGGAAGTCTTTCCCAGTGAAATCGCTAACGGGGAGAATATCCCCGGTTATTACTTTAGCCACAAACCCCGCAGTTCTTCTGCGTGGCGGCTCACTCGCTCACTCACTGGTGAGATCTCACGGTGAAACTCTGCTTTGCTCGGACGAAGGCATTGTGTGTTTCTAATGTGATTTAACATCATAGCCTTAGACGAGAGTTTAACATTATGCTGCATATTTTGCACTGCATTGTTTTTTATCAATAGTTTGAAAAAATTGTCCCACACCAGACTCTTAATGTGAAGCTGACACTTCATGTAGAAGTGACGCTCCTGCAGCGCGCTCAAGACCAGACGTGAACTCGCATACACGGTGAAATCTCCCATTAAAAAAAACGGCATAACCTTCTGATTTTCGGATTTCTATTTTTAACGTCAACTTGAGCGCAAGTGGAAAACCGGTCATTGGTTTGACACATTCACATCCCTAATGCATAGAGAAAGTAGTAAACACTACCACACAACAAAGACTGATCAGACCTTCATCTCTTTTTTTTATTTATGTTTGAACATGATTTCTGCAGGTGAAATATTCATTAAACTGCCCAAATTCAAGAATAAAAACAATCATCAAACTTCTGAACTTTAAAATACTGGCCGACTTCTTCCACATACTTTCAGTTGTAGGCTTCAAATTCAATATGTTTGCCTGGTTTTATATTATGTGTATGAGCAATATCAAATAACCAAATCTAAAGGGAAAATCTAAACTGTTACAGTATAGATATTCTCTTTAGATTTGGTTATTTTTCTAATATAGGTATTATAATTATTCACACTAAATTATGAAGAAGAAAAAAGTGCAGGGCCAGTGAAAATGTACATGGGGCCAGTAAAACTCGGATTCACTGGCCCGGCGGGCCAGTAGGAAAAAAAAGTTATGTTGAACCCTGTTAAGAGTGAAATACATTAATCAAATGACCCTCACTTTAAAGTGTTCAGAGACCTTTATAAAGATGGCACTTTTGCTACTTTTCAGACCTGTCCAAAGATTTTAATTTACCTACACCCCATTTATTTATGTACTTTAAAATTAGACATTTTGCCTCTTCTCTTTTTTCATGTTATCCCTCCCTCTCTATTAACCAACCATGGGAAGACCTTCTGACCTTAAAACCTCAGCAGAAATCACTAATATCTAAGATTTATGACAAACTCATGGCTCTGGAAAACAATTCCGCTGTCAAAAGCAAAAATGCTTGGGAGCTTGGGGTAGATTTGACAGATCAATGGTGGGATAAGGCTGTGAATAGTATACGCTCATCTTCTCCTTGTGCCAGGCTGCAGCTTATACAGTTTAAAGTGTTACATAGAGTCCACTTTAGCAAATCTAGACCATCGGAAATTTACCCAAATGTTGTGGACCAATGTGACAGATGCCACGCCTCCTCTTGTAATTTGAGTCGTATGTTTTTTTACTGTCCCACACTAAACAGATTCTGGAATTACTTTTTTATGACCATGACAAAGGTGCTAGGAGCCCAAATTAAAATAGACCCCTTTATTGCAATATTTGGAACCCCATCTCAACAACCCCATATCACAGCCTTACAATCAGAAACATTGGCCTTTACTTCCCTTCTGGCAAGACGCCATATTTTACTCATGTGGAAATCCCCTAATCCCCCATCAATTCAAATCTGTCTCCCAAGATGTTATGTTTTTTTTTTTTAATTCGAGAAAATTGAATTAACAGTGAAAGGCTGCACTAACAAATTTACAAAACAATTGTCTTCTTTTATAAATTATTTCAATTCTCTATCAACCCTGGCCCAAAACTGAACTCCCCCCCTTTTTTGTGTTTTTTTTGTGGAATTTTTCATGCCAATTTGTATGCATTTTTGTGTGAACACTTGTTTTTTGTTTGAAAAATGAAAAAACCCAATCAAAATTCAAAAATGTCTTTAACATTCTTTTTATTATTATTATTTGGACAGTATTGTTTGTATATTTATATTGTTTTTGTTGTTGTATTGTTCTTGTAAAAAAAAGAGGAAAAAAACAATAAATATATTGATTTAAAAAAAATATGAATATGAGACAATAGATTTTCAGCTTTCATTTTCAGGTATTTACACAACTGAGAAGAAAGCATTATTTGTAAAGGAACACCACATTTTTAGGTGAGCAAAAGTATTGGAACAGATAGACTTAAAATAAATTAAAGTAAATAAGTAAATAATACTTAATATTTTGTTGCAAATCCTTCGCTTGCAATAACTGCATCAAGCCTGAACAAAACGTTTGCATTCTTCTTTCGTGATGCTTTTCCAGGCTTTCACTGCCGCTTCTTTCAGTTGTTGTTTGCCCGACGAAAAAAACAGTTTTTTTGCCTTTCAAAGTAACATTTCCATGATCAAGGTTTTTTGATTATTGTGTCTGAACAATTATAGACACGTTTGAAAACATTTGACACATGTTTTAGTGCTTTAGTATGCTACACTTTGTATCTATATAGTTAGCACAATGTCAGCCCTAAACTGCTGCATCATGCTTATTATCCAAAATTCTGGGGTTGGGGTGATTTGTGCCAGAGGGCCTGGGGTGAGTTATAAGTAAGTAAGTAAGTAAAATGTATTTATAAAAGCACATTTTGCACTGTCCTAAGTGCTGAACATGAGGTAAAAAATGAAGGTAAAATAACAATAACCAAAATAAAAGACAGAAAGCCCAGACATCCACATATAAACAAAGATAGTAGTGCAGAGGTAAGATAGTTAATGGGGAGGAAAAACCAGGGTGTACAGATGGGTTTTGAGCCTTGATTTAAAGGCAGAAATGGAGGGGGAATCGCATATGCCAGGTGGCAGTTGGTTCTACAAGGGCGGAGCAGCTAGTGCAAAGTACACTTCTGAGAGTTGTGCCATTGGCATGGCTGTATACGCTGGTCACCAAAAGAAAGTGATTGTCTACAGTAGCTCAGAAGAGACTGACATCTCCATTCCACTTAACAACACCACTGATGAGAATTCAGATGGCCAGAAATATGATGATGGTGACTTTGTCATTGTGAGCTTTGCAGGTAAAACCATTTGATCTGCTAGGCCTTGTTTAAAAAAATTGTCCTTCAATCTTTGTAAAATATTTACTTTAAATAAACCTTAAATAAGTGATTGTCTAATGGATTTGTCTTGCATTACAGTTTATGAGATATATATCAATGGCACAATTTACCCCATGGTATTCTCTCTTGTGGCACAACTTACACCACACCGGGGGCAAGTTGTGCCACAAGACAACTTTCTTTCCGAAAGCTATATTTCTTAAACAGTTTATTTCAGATCCAAAGTTATTGTTGCCAGGGATGCACAACACCCTGAAATATTTGTACATATTTTACTGTCAGGGCCTCACTTTAAAGTCACTTTGAGTAAAAATCTCATCCCACTCTCCCCTATATATATATTATTATAGGAATAATTGGGGGGAGCCCTAATAGCTTATAGTAGAGCTGTGTCTTACCTTCCCAGGAACTGCACCTCCCCTCTGTGGTGGTGAGGGATGGACTTGTACCTGCCAATGTCTCTCTCAGGCCGTGTGACATTCAGACCAGCATAGTGAACCCTGAGGACAGAGCACACTGCATTACTATTCACAGCTTCAGAACAAAAGGAGCACACAGCACATTTCTATCACAAGCTTTACCTTAAAAAGGCTATTAGTTCATCTGCAGCCAACGCTTGGTGATCGCTGTTTATGTTTATACTAACTCAGAGGGAGTCCGCAGCCTGTTCCCGAAACCTCAATCCACAACGTTCTGTCAGTGGTTAGTATAGTTGCTGGCTGTGAGCCAGGCTTTAGTATGCTGCTGGCTGTGAGCCAGGCTTTAGTATGCTGCTGGCTGTGAGCCAGGCTTTAGTATGCTGCTGTCTATGAGCCAGGCTTTAGTATGCTGCTGGCTGTGAGCCAGGCTTTAGTATGCTGCTGTCTATGAGCCAGGCTTTAGTATGCTGCTGGCTGTGAGCCAGGCTTTAGTATGCTGCTGTCTATGAGCCAGGCTTTAGTATGCTGCTGGCTGTGAGCCAGGCTTTAGTATGCTGCTGTCTATGAGCCAGGCTTTAGTATGCTGCTGGCTGTGAGCCAGGCTTTAGTATGCTGCTGGCTCTGAGCCAGGCTTTAGTATGCTGCTGGCTCTGAGCCAGGCTGTTAGATGGCCGTTAGTGTGTAAACCAGACTTGTTTTCAGCATGCAACACACGACGGACAGGTAGTGGAGGGAGAGCAGATATTAGATTTTTTGACAAAAACTGTTCAGGATTACAATGGCATAGTATGCCTTTAACTGAAGCTGAATGTGTACACTGAACAGTCTGGGAACAGGAGGAACATCTACTTACAGGTTTGTGTATTAAACATTAGTTCAGTCAGCTTAATGTACAGTGGACAATAGGGCTACAGCAACATCTTAACTGCATGTTACCATGGTCACCACAGGCAGCCTGTGTAGAGATCTGCTGTTGTACTACATTCAGAAAAAAGTAAGAAATGTTACGCATCTTAACACTGGTTGTAAACTGCACAACAATATTGTATCATGATATTAACGTTCATGAAGTGAACTGGCCTAAGTCAGCTGATTTCTCCCTAATTGATCTTCTAAAGGCTGCCCCCCCCTCCGTTGATGGTCGGAAGGGAACAGCATTACTGCATTGTCAGACACATTATGGACAATGTAAAAATCAAAGATCAAAATAGATGCAGCAGAACCTGAGGTTTAGTCTCTTGTATTAAACAGATCTTTCTTTAAAACCTCCATAACACTCAACACAGTTAGGCTAGTGAAAACTGGTGAAGACTGCAGCTGCAAGCATAGAAGAGGAACATGCTTAAGTAGAGTCTTGAACGGGGATGAATGGAGAACATGTATAAGCCTTCACACAGCTCCCTCTGGAGGCTCAGCTGTGTATATCCACACATTTAAACACTAAATCAGGGGTTCTCAAACTTTTGATAGCTGAGGGCCAATTTAGGAACCCAACATTGGACCGAGGGCCGCCGAAGGAAAACAATTGAAAAAACTGAAATCATTTCAATGGCCAGCGTGTGGCCAATGTATTGTATTGGTCTGCATCCAATAATGTGTAATTAACACATTTTAATTAATAAATGAAGGGCTAGGTTTCATTTCAACATTTGGGGGGGGGACATTAATAGCGGGGGTCTGGGCGTTGTCCCCCAGAAAAATTTGAGGTTCGAACACTTCATTTTGTGCATTCTGCTTAATTTTTATGCAGTAATTTGTGTCTTCTGTATTTATTTATGGTGGACATGTTAAGGAAAAGACAACTAGCTCCCATTGACACACATCTAATGGAATATAAATCAGTAAGGCACTGAGGAATTCTGTATTGCATTCAAATAGTTATTCTACTTTATTGTTCAAAACTTTCTGCACATTGAAAACGTATCACATTTTGGAGTGTTTTTTTGTAGGACTCACTACTCATGATGCAGCAGCAGTGTTAACTATTATGACACTATACATTGGAAATAAACAGGGTGGGCTATCATCAGTCAACTAGGCAGATAGTTCCATGGCTATCAGCAGCTAGCTAACGTTAGCTTGTTAGCTAAACTTTAGGCAAAAGAGTTAGAAACAAGATAATGTTAGCAGACATCCTTAGACACTTGACCTAATCTAATTCACCTTGAAAGTGAGAAAGTGCATTGTATTGTACAAGCTTACCATCTAACAACTTAGCCTACATTGGGACCACTACACTGCTTGCTGCACTGCGGGAGGCTGACCAGCCGTCTGCAACGAGAGGCAGAGGCCAGCCGAACTTCGCAAGTTTAAGATGGTACGGTCCACTGTAGGGGTGTTATTATAAATAATTGGGGAATGAATATAAACAATTAGGAGGGATATTAAAGTGTTTCGACCCCTGTGCTGTTCTTACTGTTACGGGGGACGCATCCCCTCCGTGCGTTTCAATTAAAAATAAAAAAAATAAATAAAAAAAAAGGTGATTTTTTTTTTTTTTTTTTTTTTTTTTTTTTTTAAATAATTCATAATTCAATGCGGGCCGCCAGATATGTCAAAGTGCGGCCCGCGGGCGCCACAGTTTGAGAACCACTGCACTAAATGAAGGAAGGGGTCTGGATACTTTCTCTATCTACTGTACATTAACCGTTCAGTTGACTAACCTGTTCCACAAGTCATCGTCCTCTCCTCCCCAGCCCCAGAATGCATTGGGAAAGCCATTCACCTTGCGGAACTGTTCCACAGTGAGTCCACTCACACCCCCAAAGAACTCGCTGTATGGAAGACTGCAAACAACAACACACATCAGTCCAACAGATCTACATGATATCTGGATGCTTCAATGTAAATATGTGCTGTCAACTCTCAAGTCTATTTTGTCATTAACAGACATGTGCCATGGGACCAAACTAAAGGTGCCAACACACTGCACATCGCCGCGTTTCGAGCGCCGCCGGCGCATTTCGAGCGCCGCCGCGCGAATCGGCGGCCGGCGGTTCATGCATTTGTTTTATATCTGGGTGTCAATCTGGGCTTCTACCTTGGAATTGATAATTTTTACTACTCTCCACCATATTACGTCATTATTACCATATTTGGCATATGGAGAAAAAACAGGCTATTTCCAATAGATAGCACTGTCACTATGCCCCCCTTACTCTCCCTTTAGCTTTAACCCTGAGGAGTATGTGGGTGTGTGTGTATGTGTGTAAGGGTGTGTGTGTGTGTGTATCCATGACCTATGACATTATGAGCAAAAGGCTAGTGGTTTTCAAGTGGCACTGTTTTCATTCACTCTGAGGCCGTGTCCGAACTGCCATACTAGCGTCCTACATCCTACATACTCACCATCTATATACTGCATACTCTCTACTCAAAGATCGATTGTGTATGCGAGCTGCGTCGAAACGTTCTCAGTTGAAGTATACTCAAGCAATGAAGAATTTCTTCTTCTTCTTATAAGATTCAGGCAGTTTAGACACTGTTAAGCTTATAACCGCCCTCTACAGGTTAGATATTGAACTAGATTTTTACAGTCCTGTGTTCATCATCTGTGTTTTAGACCTCTTGTTTTATAATAATTATATTTTGAGGCGAAGGATCCCTCCGACGCTCTCTGTCCGGCTCATCAGCACTCAGCTGTCTGTGAGTTGAGCTGGACGAGCCGCGGTGTGTGGAACAGCGATCTGTTCTAATCTCTCTCCACTATCAGACTCACTTCACTCATTTCACTTAGTGACTCTAATGTTGTTAGGTATTTATCTTCATCTCTTATCTATTGTAAGAGTTTATGAATGACTGCACGTACATCTGTCAGATCGCGGAACACCAAACAATGTTGTTGCCTAGCAACTTGCTCGAAAATATTTCATTTTCCTGGGCGGGTAGAATTGACCCAGTGCATTGTGGGGCGGTTGAGTAGGAAAAGTATACAATCGATTCATACCCAAAATCTTCCCGGAAGTTAGTACTCATCCGGGAATTTCTCACATACCCAAACTCGCATACCCAACCGTCACATACTCAAATTGAAGTCAAAATGAGTATGAGTAGGACGTTAGTATGGCAGTTCGGACACGGCCCTGAATCCTCTTTGGAGAGCTGGGATGTTTCCTCTGACTTTCAGAAGTAGAGAATTAACATACTGTACACAGATATATACTCCTGCTGCCACTGGAATGGTATAGGGACCCACCTGTTACACGTTAATGGAGGTTTCAGACACAGGAAGGTTTTCATCTCCTGTAGTGTCCGTGTCAGATTCCTATTGCTCGCTATTAGAATCAGACTCCATCACTGTTTCCAAAGCTTCATGCACTTCTTGTGTAAAGGCTCCCTCCATATTCCCAGGTAAGAAATAACTAGTTCGACAAGTTGCTTTGTTTAAACTCTAGCCTCAATAGCAGCTGTGTAAACAGCTCAACGATTTGTTATGTGTCTCTGAAGGCTGCACCTTTGATGTGATTGAAGATGGGCAATGTTTTCATTTATTTGAAGCAGTGCATGCTTGTGTGTATGGACCTCAGGTAGGTGTGTGTCCTCTGCATTTATACAGTCATCTTTAGAGGGATTTTGAACTTCTACATGGAAAAACTACACATGGAACAAAGTGAATGAAAACAGTGCCACTTGAAAACCACTAGCCTTTTGCTCATAATGTCATAGGTCATGGGTACACACACACACACACACACACACACACACACACACACACACAGTCTCTCTCAAACACACAATTTTATTTAGCCAATGTCCTGTTACACTGTTCCTGGCTGGTTCACTGTTCACTTCTGGATAATAAAAAAAGAGTGGAAAATGTACATGGACTGCAGGTGAGGTTATTTTCCTAACACAGAAATTAAATTTACGATTAGTACTGATGTTGGTTTAAAAATCAAGCCTAAGAAAGTTGGAAAAATATCGACGTATAATATTTTTTATAGCTACCTTTATGAAAAGTCCATTTCACGTACCTTATCAGTGTCAGTTTATTACACTGTACACAAAATAATAATGCCTAAAAATCTGTGTTGCTGCTCAGCATTGACATGTCTCAGGCCTAATATTCAACACAAAAAAAATGTGTTTGCATGTAGTATATTGAAGATAATTTTAAAAAATCATTTTTTTTTCATCCAAAATACGATGGCATCATGACAAAAACCTGGCATTTAAAGGGTTAAAATCTTTTAAAATTCATGGATATTTTATATTAATAGTTAGTTCACATATAGGGGAAAATAATTGCCAAAAAAAAAGTTGAAAAAAATTAATGTATAATATTTTTTATAGCTACCTCAATGAAATGTCCATTTTACGGACCTTAGCAGTACGAGTGCGCCTAATATTATAACGGGCCCTAAGGGTTAATAATGCCTTGTCTTTAATAAGACAAAGGATAGGAAGCTACTTGTGTAGAGATCATACTGTAAAGCTAAAGTTTTCATTGTTTTTAAATCGTCTGACTGTTATTTGTAGCCGTTAGCTCACAATTAGCTTCGCAGTAGCATCCTGCTTTTGCCCATATTACACTAACTTTGCTTACCCATTGCAGTCTAATATAGCATTGATTTTAACAAGAAAAATGATAGATAGCTACTCATGTAGAAATCAAACTGTGAAGCTAATGTTTTAATTGTTTCTAAATCTTCTGACGGTGATATGCAGCCGTTAGCTCACAAGTAGCTTCGCAGTAGCATCCCGCTTTTGCTGCATTTTGATTGTGAACATGTCATTTCGATTAGCTTGTGGCTGTCAGTGCATTGGTATGAAGATAGTCTTTCATTAAGACAAGGAACGTTTATGTCAAACTGTTCGAAGTATGGCTGAGCTCCTGCATTACTAAACATTTTGGTTCTTATCATGAAGTAAAAACCATGGCATAGATAGCATTGACTACAGGGACCACGAGCAGAGGGCGGGTTGCTTCCTGACGGAGAGAAGCGACTACTTTTTTTTAAAGAGGCACACACCAAAATGGGCCATACTGAGATGAGCGGAAAATCAGGGTATAGAGGCTTGCTACAATAAATCAATGTTTTTTTTAACAAACATCTAAAAAAATAAGGATTGGGGACTACTAAGACCATATAAAATTGACAGAAAAAGTGCATAATATGAGACCTATAACATACATTTCATATATTCTGAAAAAATATCTCCTTTTTTTTTGGACACACTCACATGTACATGTATTTATCCAGCTTGGCAGCAAAGTGGCGGGGCATCTGACCACAGCCGTAGTAGTTTCGGTCGTTCTCTGGGATGTGGTCAACGTCATGGAAGATCAAGCAGTCCCAGTCCAAGTCCTTCATGGCTTCAAGGAATCCCACGTTGAACAGCATGGCTCTGTTGAAAGGCTGGCTCCCGCTCTACGCACGCACGTGCGCGCACACACACACACACACACACACGCACACACACAGACACAGTTAGTCAATGTGCCTGGTGCTGCTATGAGAAGGGGGAAAGAAGTCATAGCATATGGAAGCCTTTTACAACATCAGGGGCTGTGCCTTTGCTACCCAAAATACCGAGCACACTTTTTTCACATTCCGCAAAACATTTTCCTTTAACGGAAAGCTAGACTCACTGTGTGCGCGCGCGTGCACACACAAACACACACAAAGATATTACCTGTTCAATTACGTAGAAGGCAAACTGAAGATGTTGACTCTGCAGCATAGGGATAAGGTGTTGGAAGAGTATGGGGAGATGTTCATGGCGGTTTCTAAATGGAATCAGGATGGCCACCTACGCACAAAGAAAACAGTAAATACTTAAGCATATATGAACGAATTAAGGTTTAATTGGAACATGTAAAACAATTTAATAAAATAACACTACTAGACATTATAATGCATGAACCAACCTTCCAGCGAGGTTTGCAGTCCCTTGGTTTCCAATGGCCTCCGAACTCAATGTCAAAGAACTTGGAGAACTTGAGCTCTATCTCTTCCATAGGGATCTCTGTCATGTTGACTTCTATAAGGCCCTCTGTGGAGACAGGATCATTCACTCAAACATCACTTTGCCTCATTAAACAGACAGCAGCGGGTAAAAGGGAAAGCCCATTTCACTAAAAAGTAGGGCTGTCAAACGATTAAAATGTTTAATCAGATTAATCACAGGATTCTGTGGATTAATCAAGATTAATTTTACCATTCGAAATATGCCCGAAAAATTCAAATTTTCTCTGTATATTGTTGTATGAACGGATAAGATAAATGACAGAAGGTGTATATGTACATTTAAAATTAGTATGTTTATTAATTGAAAATCCAAATGATGGTTTTAATACTGAAAGTAAATTTAAATCAAACTAAAATATATAGGCCCACCTACCAAACCATAATTCAATTGGTCTGTCTATAGGCTATAGAATGGCATTTATTTGGTGAATCTATAGGTTGTGCATTCTTGAATACTGATGACTGTTCATGTGTGCCAGGAAGCCGACGTTATGTTGATGTCTGATCACACACACCTCTGAAAACTGCAGACGTTTGTGTCCTCGCGGGCTCTGAACAGAGCGGACAATGTTTCTCCTCCTGTTGCTCCCGACATCAACTGTCACCCGCGGCAGTTGATTTTATATACTATCTATGCCCCCGACACAGATGTGACCGTTAGCTGTTTAAAACCTTAAAACACGGCATGGGCTAACGTGCTGCTATGTTTGGCTGCGCGCAGCTACTCATCCTGGGTCAGCCACAACGATAGAGTGACTGTAGGACAGAGCCGGTGGGATGTACGGGGCGGATCATTCTGCACATGCGTTAAATGCGTTAAAAAAATTAACGCCGATAATTCCAGAAATTAATCACCCTGCGTTAACGCGATAATTTTGACAGCCCTACTAAAAAGATAACTAAAGAATGTCAGTTCTAAATATGGGATGTTAACAATGCATTAGGGAATGTAACGATATGAAATTTTGAGTACGATACGATATTGCGATTGATATCACGATACGATATTAAGCGCGGAATTCATTTCTACCCCCTTAAATGAAATGTTGTACCGCTGATTTAAATAAAACACAAACGAATAATTCAAATTTTCATATCTTATTATGAAGAGATTTCTGAGAGATTTAAACAATTTATCACCAAAACAAAGACACTGCTTCTCTACTATTTTTTTTTAAAGAAGCATTACACCTATAATTTTAAAATGAAATAGGAATTTTAAATCTAAACTTAATTTAGGCACTTGTCTGTAACTGTAAAAGTATGCATAAAATAAAATAATTTAACAATAGTGTGATAATTTTCCCATGTCTTATTTGCTTATCAACTCTATTTTATTCAACACTATTTTTGCAAGCCATGCTTTTACCTTAATAGGCCTACATTATGACAGGCACAATGAACTCAGTAAAATATTAAATTATGATTTTTATTTGTTATTAATTAAAACTGCAGTCTCAAAATCAATGTTTTTGCAGTGCACTCCTCTCCCTCCTCCCTTCCTCACACTTTCGCAACGTCACCTATGCTTGACAGTAGTGTCACCTAAGTTTGACCAAGTAGGGATTCCATAGTATTGCGCAACATGCCGGTGTTACGCCGAAAGCTGTGACCTGCCAGAATGTGTGATATTCTGGCAGGTCACAGCTTTCGGCGCAACACCGGTATAGCTCGTATAGCTGAGTTCCTATTAGGGATGGGCATTTTAAGAAATTCAATTGATCGATCATTGGGAAAATTAACGAGCAATTATCGAGTAATCGTTATCTTTTTTTACATATTAAAAAATGCCAACAGAACATCCAAAATACAGCGTTTTTACCATAGAATGTATACAAGAGGTTTTTACTCAATTACATCTTTATTCCAAGATCTTCTAGGCAAACAACAATCTATTAAGACAAGGCAACTTTTTAAAATAAAATAATAAAATGCGCGCTGGTTAAAGCCCGAGGCTATGAGCCAACAAGGAGCCAATGCTACGATACCTTTTAAAGTTAACACATATGCGCCTCCTAAGATGCTGCCAAAGACTGCATAAGGGCACGGCACGTTTCTCTGAGTGGTAAAGGACCTAACATCACTTCAACTAATAAACAAAATGTGCAAATTAGTTCCCTGATGAAGGCGAAGTAGGAAAGCATAGACACTAAAGTTAGCCGCTAATGCTAGCGGCGCTAACGTTAAACAGGGTCGGATGTAGGCTTCAATGTACAAGTAGTACATAATTTGGTTTGTTTAAGTGTTGTACAAGGTTTCACAATGCTTAATGAACTTAGGTTGCGTTCCGAATCGCATACTTTCTACTATATAGTATGTAGAAAAAAGATTTAGGATGTCCCGATTCTTGTGGCCAGATTTAGGATGGTTAGAATACCCGGATGGTCTACTTCATGCGGCCAAGATTGTTAGTGTTGAAAAGTGCATCCTATTTGGGCGATTCTGACCCACAATCCAGTGCGCACGTGAAGTGACGTAACATCGACGAAGCCTATAGGTCCATGTTATGAAAACAAACGGGGATGCGACGGATATAAAAGCAAGAGGCAAGATCAAGGCGCAATGTTATGATGAAATAAGAGAGAAAAGTACGTCCCAATAGTATGCCTACTGCATCCTAACTAGATTCTTTTTATCGTCAGATGTAGTATGTAGAATAGAAAAAAGAAAGAGTATGCGATTCGGAACGCAACCTTAGTTATTTTCGGTTCTAAAGCTGTCCAATGCCAAACATCGCCTTAATTTCTTCCTGTTTACGTTTTGACATCTACGGCAGCTCGCAGGCTGCTGCCCGAGCCTGTTCTGTTGTCTCCTACTACTAGTTAAGTATCTCCCCCTGCTGGTAGGAGGTTTAATTGCTGCCCATACAGTCTTTGGTGCTGCCACATAGTGAAACTCATTGCTGTGCTGCCGGACTCACACTGCGCAACACAACGGCTATATGATCGATAACAATGTTGTGGAGTGAGGTGACCTTGATGCAACTTATTACTTGTGCATATATTGTGACATTTGTATATCCTTTTGTCATAGGTAAAAGTAGGAAATGTTTAATGAAACAGAATAGAAAGGGGAGGACCATAGGGCCATAGGAAGTGAGTAGGGGGAAGGACCTTATATGGCCATACAGTAGGAAAGAGTAGAGGGAGGGGGCTACCGGGGCTCCCCCGTGCAGCTGTGTCTTTTTCACTCCTCCCTCTCACAAGTCTCATTGGTTTTTCAAGTCACTATATAACAACAAGTTTTGAGCAGGACAGGGCTTTTTGGGGCCGCTTTTTGTAGACACTACTCTGTTCCAGCTCTCTCTGTCTCCCACCATGGAGGCAGAAGAAAAACTTTGTGAGTCCAAAATACTCTGAAAGATTTTGGACTTCGAAGTACTTAGAGGCAAAGTCTTTTAAAAACACATCTTTGAACCTCTTGACACTAAGAATGACTTGATCAAGAATTTTTAGACATAGGAAAACGGAATGAGTTGCAGGAAAAAAGACAGATATCTATGTGGAACCTTTATCCAATGGGAGAGCCTTTCTTTAATAGGCAACGACAAAGGTATCTGTCTAGCCTCTTGCACGACATTAAGTTTTCGTAGCGCGTAAGATAATACTTACCGGCACTCATGCAAGTGTTGGGGTATTGTTTCACGAGCTACAACAAATTTAGAAACGAGAACCAAGTCAAAATAACTCTATTGAATGAGTTATAGGCATACAACCTCTTTTCTTTTCCTTTCTGGTCCATTTTATGTATTCTACCTATACTCTCTTGTATTTTGTAAATAAAATCCCTTAAATATTGTAAAGCCTCAGTTGTGAATTAGTTTATAACTGGAACAGAAGGACTTTAGGTATAGGGTTTTTTTTCTTCAAAGAGATGGTTTCGTCCCTGGGGAGGTAAGTACTTTGATTCCACACAACGGCACATTACTGATTTAAAACACACACAACCTCATACAATTAACCTCTCTGTAAGGAGAGAATATGTTGATACACCTAATCTTTAAAAATAAAAGAATAGGTTATAAATACCTTCCCAGATTAAACTAGATGTTTATATTCTGAAAATAGTATATCTGTTCTATTTTAGTAGAAGGGTGGTTTACAAACTAAGTTACGTACAACTTACAAACAATAACTTGCGAATTGAAATATTTATTCTAAAACATAGAGAAGTATTTTGAGAAGCAATACTAGAAAGGGTTAATAGTTTAGAGGAGGTCGGCCTCATCCTAGGATGAGGTGGCTCTGATAAAATAGACACTTTTCAACACAGTGGTATATATTGAATATTATACTTTCGATAAATGTAAAACTCAGGTGGTAAAGAGGGTAAATCTAGCGCTATTAAACAAAGAGGACGGGGTTCGCGTCTCTGGTAGGAACGGTGGTGAGCGGAGAGTTGTCTTTATGAAGGAATAATAGACAATTTAAGCATTGTGCTACAAGTTGGTTAATATGGGTTTGATAGGACATAACTAATAAACCTTTTGATACTAGCTTTTCATTTAGATTAGACCTTTTCAAGTCGAAATCGTAATATGGCGCCCAGCGAACGTGGGGCTCGAGTAAGATAGTTAGTTTCATATAACTGTGTATATATATATATACAAGGGATAGAGAAATAACTTTCTTCCGAGCTTAAAATACAAGGACCTGAAACTCCCGTGAGGGAGAGAGTCTTTTTCAACCGGCGAAAACAAGCCGAGGAAATAATTAATGTCTGCCAGAAGGAATAAAAATACGACGTGTCTCCAATTTGCGTTAAATTTCCTTTAATAAAAATATAACGCACGAACCAGCACAATTGGAGATTAAGTTTTTTGTTTTCTTCTGCTTTACTTAAATCTAGTAACTAATACACTGGACAGGAGGCTATTTGGTCTTCCTCTAAAAATTCGGCCGGCTTTCTTATGTAAAGTAGGAATCGTCTGTTTAAAATGGGGAGATTAAAACTGTTTAGGTAAGATGTTATAGACTAGGTTCAGTAAAAAAGCGCTTTCTGATTGAGATAAAACTCAAAGTAGACAGAAAGGGATTTAGTAGATAGTTCAATTGTTTCTGCGTACTAAGTTTAGGTGTTACAAGTACTTGTGGTTATTAGTTTGTAATAATCGAAGCCAGGCGGTAGGATATATTTAAAAAGATAAGTATATAATACCTCCCCTTTCTCACTGGAATCGAAAAAGGCGATGTCCAGAACAGGTGAAAGTCCAGTTAATCTGATCAAATTAGTGTACGACTCAGGGATCCAAGAAAGGAATTAAAAGGCTTGTTACCACCATATATAGTAAAGGTGTTTCACTTTTACTCACCCGTCATTTGTTTTTTAGTGGCTAGATTGTAGCTTACTTTACAATTAAGGATAGATGCGGTTTAACTCTGTTGTATAGCCTACATGAACAGAGAGAGAGAGCCTTAGGCTCCACAAGAGGAGAGAGCAACCTCTTTAAGAATTTTTTCTTACACGAAACAATAGTAGATTTTGAAGTTTCTGACTATTTTAATGGTACACATAGATTTACATGTTAAACTATTAGGACCATAACCGATGAAAACCATTGTGGTAGTAGCCTAATTTATTTTCTAAATAGGGACTTTTGAGAGGGTAATTCTTCCTTTTCTCCTTCTCCTCCATTTTGAGAGACATGCAGTTTGCACCCAGGGAAATCAAAATGGAGTCTGCACCCCGGGAGTCATTAAAAAACGGGGGGGTAGAGGTGACAGACATTTCACCAAGGTTTTCCAAATTGTCAGAAAAAAAAGCAATTCTAGATTACAGTAAGAAAGCTTTGAGAGCTCAAAATCAACTTTCGACAAATATGGGGTAAAATAGTCTTATATGAGTAAGTTATTGAGTCCATCTGTTGATAAGATGGGGAAATAGGTGCTCGCTGTGTTTTTAACACTTAAACAAACTCTTACATTTTGTAAACGGGACAAGCATGGCTCTCACTTTAAATAGTGCGCTCTATGTTACCACCGAAAAGTTAGCGACTGCGTGCAAACGGGGCATTTCCTTTGCGCCTTCACATTAAAAAGCATGATTAATAGCAAACGTAAGTAGGCTTTTATTTTGAAACAGATAAAAACAGGAATATAGTTTTTCACATGAAGCGCACTAGATAGGCTATAGCAGCATGTCTTCTGTTTTAGTGGATTTAAAAATGGTAAAAATAGACCAAGCTTTTCATTTACACTAATACTTGATGCGCTCACACTAAAAACCTCATGAACGTTAGTGGGAGTCTTTCAGGCATTTATTTTCATTAAACATTCGTAGAGAGAGGAAAATGGTTTTTCAGAGCAAAGAGAAGAGACGGCTCTGAAGCTTTAACCGCGAGTCAGTATAGAAACAGTTTGAAATTAGCGCAGTAGAACTACTCGCAAAATATTCACAAACAATCTTTGTCATTTAGCCTACAAAGGTGAAGTAATCTATTTAATATAGGTTTAAGGTTTTATGGTTTGGGTTTTTAATGAGAGAAATAGAGGTTCTAAAAATGATTGTTAAAGCAGTCAGACAGGATAGTCTATTGGTAACCGAGAAATAGGAATAAAAAGGCCTAAATAGCCTATGGCTAGAGAACTTTGATTTTCCATCCAGAGTAAGAAAATGCACACACCAGAGTGACCATCGAAATGGCCTCGATAAGTTACTCTGGTGCACAAACTTTGTAGAACTTACTGGACACATAAGATGTGGTTCATTTTAAAAGAGAAATGTGTTCTCATTTCCAAAATGCACATACAACACAAGAGTTAAGAGATTCAACACTGTGTTTGGTTGATGAGTTAAAGATACGACTGAGAATACTCCTTTGAGAAATTAAATAAAGTGGAGACACCTTACCTCATTCTTCTTTGATTCAGTGTTGAACTCTTTTTAGCTCAATATACATTACACAATGCCGTGTGGAATATTGTCTGCCCTGGGGACCGATTTATTATCTTTATTTTATTTAGATGTTTAATACATTTGTACATTTGATCTCAGAGTGTGAAGAGAAGTAAACCGTGGGTAGAAAAACCTTTGCAGGTTCCCACCGACTGTGCCTGGGAATTCACACCTTAGAGGAACTAGGGCCTACATGAAAACATATTGTAGCCCTAAAAAGAAGTGGCCAGAGTTTATGGCGTCTATCCTTCCTTCCTACACACTCTGAGCTGACTTTTGAAGACACAGCAGGTGCGTGTGGTCTTTGAGTTCAAAACGTTAACTTTTTATATTTTGCCTTTACTTTCTTAGTCTAGATCGTTCCTTCTTTTTGTTTTTATCTTTTTATTTAATCACAGTCTTCTCTATCGTAGAAGGTTTTTTATCTCAGCTATTTTTTGTTTTTCCAGATGAGCGTGAAAACTGAAATCCAAAATAATATGGCTTCAGCTTAATTTTATTTTTATTTTTTCCTTGCGTCTGAGTTTTGCTACAAGGTTTTGCCAAAAGTGAGCATTGTAACGTAACATACAGCAGCGCGACCGTTGTCTGACTCTTAATAACCATGGTACTATTAGAAAACTCTGTATCTCAAGTATAATCTTATAGGATCAAAATATGGACATTTGCTTTTGATTAGTAACAAATAGTGAAAGTGTGAGGAGTGATTTGGTGCAGTGAGCGCAACCTGTTTGACTGGTGCGCGTATGATTTGATTCGCCAGAAGGCATCACGGGACCTGCTCTGGTTGCCGCGGGTAGTTTGAAAATCACAAAATAAAATGGTAAAAAACACCGAAAATATTCCAAACTAACACAAAATAAAGACTGATTTATGTGGATACGGACATTAGATGATTGCATTTTGAAGGGGAGAAGGGTTAAAAACATGTAAATGATTCCGATCAAGGCGGAGAGACATAGTCTGTTAATGCGCATGAGAGGGGGAGACAGAGGGGAGAGTGCTGCGGCTACGGCGACAGTGGCTCATAATGAATGTATCACGTTTTAATTAGAGTGTGGATGAAAATGTTTGTTATGCCATAGCATAGTTTATATGTTAAGCAGCGGTGTTGAGGGGTATAGGTCTTAATTCAATAGATTGTTGTAGTTATAATCAGTAATTATCAGTAAAATTCACGTTTTTATTTTTATTTTTATTTATTTTGACGGCCGTTTTCACTGATCAAGTTTTTTTCCAATACTCCGAGTCTGAATAAAATGTCTCGGCTTCTAAACCACTGGCATCTACTAGACTTCCCAGTGTCATTCATTGCCCTATTTTGAAAGTTTTACATAAGCATTTGTTTATATATTGTTAGTCTGATATATGATACATTTTCTTCCTGAAAACATGCCAAAGGTGCATTTCTAAAACGTAGGCTTACATAGTATTTTTTGATTTATTAAATACAAGGAAATAGTGTCCGAAATCTGTGGTGTAAAATCGTTAAAGACTAATATGTGGTAAACATAAAATAAAGTTCTAAATCTGGCTTCATCCAACATCTGGATTCTTTGGTTTAAAAGACAGGGAAAAATCCCTAATCACTTGAGGTGATTCGCCTTAATTAAAGATGTGTGCCTTTGGGAGAATAAGTTATTATGTTTGTTTTACCTTAGTGGCTAAAAACATGAGTATGGAGTATCAGCTTTTAGTTTTTATTTCATTGCATGTCTGGAACAGATACCCAGAAACCTGAAATCTATTGCAAATCTCAGCTTTTGAAATAAAATCTGAGGGTTTGTCTAAGTGCCTTTTACCTAGATGTTTTTATTTATATTTTGAAATTTTGAATTAGATGAAGAAATAAATGATAAAAGGATTATACCAATGATATTAGTTTCACTGTTACTTTTATTTTCATCTTCATTTTTATTACTACTGAAATTGTGAGTGATTTGTTCACGTATTCTTTGCTATTATAGAAAGATTTTAGTTTTGCTACCTGATATTATGTGAGTACCCTATGAATATAGCATACGAGCATAACACCAGTTTCTATCTTTATGTTTATCTTTATTTTATTGATGGATTACTTAAGTTTGATTTGCTACTTTTCGTTTAGTTTTCGATGGTGAGACATTCTCACTCTCCTTATGACAGATGGCTGTAGTGCCTCTTCACTAAGCATTAGGCTCTCTATATTCCAATACGAATCAATAGGATTCTTTCTAAAAGTCCTAAATACAACTTTATCAGCAGCCTTAGTTAGTGAATTGCATTTTCCTCTTACATTGAGTAGTCTATTATATCACAACCATAGACTCTTAGTCTGCAGAAGAAGTTGCGAGACTTCTGGGCCTACTAGACCTCTGACACATAGGCGTGACGTGACAGCTACGTCTCCGGCTTGACACCTCCAACCTGACCATCTCCTGTTCCATCTGGGTGCAATACACCATGTCTCCTGGAGGGGATTAATCATTCCCTTGCTGAGTGCTGAGGTCCATGTCACTCCTAACAGTCAGTTGGGGTCCATCAACTATCCTGCTGTGGCGTCATCCGTGTCCTGCAGGGGGCCCTTCTGCATCTGCCTGTTTTCCTGTTCTCACAATTGGGCCAGACAAGTCTTCTATGCTGTGGGCGAGGGGCAGGTGTACTATTCTAAGATCAGAAGTTCTGGGGACTGTTGGGAAGGTGCCCTTTATGCTAAGCTTGGAGAAGATATCAAAGTGTGTAAACATGGGGACAAGGGTTGCCATCTTGCATATTGAGCAGACATTCAAATACTGACTAATCTACATACTCTGTGATTGAAGAAGGGGCTCAAAAGGCCTGAGGATACTCTTTTTAAAGTTAAGATCGTCGTGGGACTGTTTTTAAATTTTTTGGACCTTGCAAACTTATGAACTTTTGATTGTACTGTCTGATGAACTCTTTACTCTGAATGGTGTCAGGATGTCATGGTTTTCTTACTGGTGTACTCTAATGTGTTTTGCTAAATGTTTCTTCATCTGTACGGTTGTGTCATGGTTGTATTGGCCTATGTAACTGAGGGGAGTCTTTTAGTATTGTGTATACACTTTGAGGTTGCTTATATTATCTTTTGCTTTTTTATTTGAATAGGTTTTCGGTAATCCATCATTTACTTATTTTTACTTTTTGATCTGGTGTTGTGTTTAATGCTCTCTGAATTGGATTTTACTGTTATGAATGTTATAATTACTATATTATTACGTTTATGCTTTTCTTTTTTGTGATTCCTTTTTCTGGGTGCCTGTGATTTATTGTTATTTTTATAGATCTGTTTGGAAAAAAAAAAAAAAATACGAATTTTTTTTTATGATTTTTTTTATTTATTTTTTTTTATGATGAGGGTATTTGATATCTGGATGATGGTTGATTATTTACAAGTAATAAGTGACATGAGAGGGTGTGGAGTGAGGTGACCTTGATGCAACTTATTACTTGTGCATATATTGTGACATTTGTATATCCTTTTGTCATAGGTAAAAGTAGGAAATGTTTAATGAAACAGAATAGAAAGGGGAGGACCATAGGGCCATAGGAAGTGAGTAGGGGGAAGGACCTTATATGGCCATACAGTAGGAAAGAGTAGAGGGAGGGGGCTACCGGGGCTCCCCCGTGCAGCTGTGTCTTTTTCACTCCTCCCTCTCACAAGTCTCATTGGTTTTTCAAGTCACTATATAACAACAAGTTTTGAGCAGGACAGGGCTTTTTGGGGCCGCTTTTTGTAGACACTACTCTGTTCCAGCTCTCTCTGTCTCCCACCATGGAGGCAGAAGAAAAACTTTGTGAGTCCAAAATACTCTGAAAGATTTTGGACTTCGAAGTACTTAGAGGCAAAGTCTTTTAAAAACACATCTTTGAACCTCTTGACACTAAGAATGACTTGATCAAGAATTTTTAGACATAGGAAAACGGAATGAGTTGCAGGAAAAAAGACAGATATCTATGTGGAACCTTTATCCAATGGGAGAGCCTTTCTTTAATAGGCAACGACAAAGGTATCTGTCTAGCCTCTTGCACGACATTAAGTTTTCGTAGCGCGTAAGATAATACTTACCGGCACTCATGCAAGTGTTGGGGTATTGTTTCACGAGCTACAACAAATTTAGAAACGAGAACCAAGTCAAAATAACTCTATTGAATGAGTTATAGGCATACAACCTCTTTTCTTTTCCTTTCTGGTCCATTTTATGTATTCTACCTATACTCTCTTGTATTTTGTAAATAAAATCCCTTAAATATTGTAAAGCCTCAGTTGTGAATTAGTTTATAACTGGAACAGAAGGACTTTAGGTATAGGGTTTTTTTTCTTCAAAGAGATGGTTTCGTCCCTGGGGAGGTAAGTACTTTGATTCCACACAACGGCACATTACTGATTTAAAACACACACAACCTCATACAATTAACCTCTCTGTAAGGAGAGAATATGTTGATACACCTAATCTTTAAAAATAAAAGAATAGGTTATAAATACCTTCCCAGATTAAACTAGATGTTTATATTCTGAAAATAGTATATCTGTTCTATTTTAGTAGAAGGGTGGTTTACAAACTAAGTTACGTACAACTTACAAACAATAACTTGCGAATTGAAATATTTATTCTAAAACATAGAGAAGTATTTTGAGAAGCAATACTAGAAAGGGTTAATAGTTTAGAGGAGGTCGGCCTCATCCTAGGATGAGGTGGCTCTGATAAAATAGACACTTTTCAACACAGTGGTATATATTGAATATTATACTTTCGATAAATGTAAAACTCAGGTGGTAAAGAGGGTAAATCTAGCGCTATTAAACAAAGAGGACGGGGTTCGCGTCTCTGGTAGGAACGGTGGTGAGCGGAGAGTTGTCTTTATGAAGGAATAATAGACAATTTAAGCATTGTGCTACAAGTTGGTTAATATGGGTTTGATAGGACATAACTAATAAACCTTTTGATACTAGCTTTTCATTTAGATTAGACCTTTTCAAGTCGAAATCGTAATAATGTCACGTGATCGACAATATTCTTAACGAGCAATGATCGATTAATCGATTAATTATGCCCATCCCTAGTTCCTATGCTAGTTCATGTGAAGTTGTGATGAACATATAAAGGATCTTTGGACTTATTTCCTTCATCTGCCTTTCACCGAAGTTCGCCGACTTTACCTGGGATTTAACGCGCGGTCGCAGTGGATGTTTTTTTTTTTTATCTCATTTCCTCACGTTCACCTGGATTCATAATGATATAACTCACCCGCGAGCAACTTTCTCTTCAGTCTGGTAAGCTACTATGCCGATCTTTTTCTCTATCTCTCCCTTTTCTCTTTCTCTCTCTTCTTCTTTGCTGCTGCGTGACTCAATGTTGTGAAGCTGCACGTGCTGGTCTGCGTAGTGTAACGGCCCACGTGAGACGTGACTGTTCAGTTTTTAATGTTCAGATTGAACAGTGGAAGCTTATGTCTTTGACTACTCACTCATAGAAGGTAGTCTCTCAGGGCAGGGCAGGTTGTGGCCGTAGGTGAAGTTCTCAGGGAGGTATGTGGTTGGCTGGACCAGGTACTCACTGGAGTTACTGCCATCAGGAAAGTCTGCACAAACATAAACCAACATCAACAGAGCACTCTAAACAGCATCCCCTACATCAAACCTTACAAAGTTACGGCCTCCACACATCCTGCGTCTACCTCTGGAGAGCATCGCCTTCCGTTACTGCTGCCTCTCTCGCGCTTTTTTCGGCCACACATGGAACGTCTCAGCAGCTGCTGCTGCAGCGCTGCTTCTAAAAGCCCTATCTTTCTACATATAGTTTTCATAGATAATTCCCAATAAAAATTAAGTTATTTCATGTCATTAATGATGCATATGATTTATATTGAGTCTAATATTGAGTCTGGACATTAATCTGTGCGCCCCATTGCTTTTTTTTTGCCACATTTTCGCTTGTTGGAAGTTTCCTTTTGAAAGGGACACACCAGGAAATGGTGAAACTACAGCGAAAGCTGCCAGTATGAAGTCCATATGACTCAGCAGAGTATTTCTCTATCAGTTAAAGCAGAGAGACCCGAGAGACGCGCGTCCCTCAGAAAAAAATAGGCGAGCCTCCTGAGGTAAAGTGGAGCGTTGCTGCAGACGTGCCTCTGACGGGCATCGGCAGTGCGTTCGGGGTTGGATGTGTGGCCGCTCTAGGTTGATTACACGGTTGGTGAAAAAAAGTCAGACGCAGACGCGCAGTAGAGGTAAGATGTGTGTGGAGGCCGTTACACAGTACCAGTTACATTTATAATACTCACAGCTATCTTGTCAAACAGCTTTGCCGTTAGAGGCTACACATTTCATCTCATAGGGTTAGGCTGACAAGGCTCAACTATGCTCAACTATTGAAGCTGGGATAGTTTCTCTAATGAAAGAGTGCATATCTTATCTTTGTGATTTAAAAGAAATTAAGTAAACAATCAAGTACTCTTAAACAGTAGAAAATAAAAAGAATCTCTTCAAGACGAATATTTCAAATATTGCATGTTTTAAAATGTTTAAAATACTGCTAATTAAGATCAAGAGAGGGGCTTGGGAAAAATCAACAAATAGTCAGCAGATTATGTTATAGGCCCCTTTTATGCCTAGAAAGACTGAAAGCAAATCAGCCACGTTGTCAGAATCTAGTTACAGTGTGTCACTCACTAACCTGTCCCATTGAGTGTACTGTTCTTGTTGGTGTACAGTCGGATCATCTGGCCAATGGTCCTCACATTGTCCCTCAACATGATGCCCTGGGCTTGCACCATGAAGAAGTACGTGTTAGCTAGGAGAAAGACAGGGAAGAAGACAAGTAAGTTTGCATCGCACATGTATTCTCAATTGCATTTGCTTCATGTAGCGAGAGCCTTGTAATACACTATTTAACATGTAGATGTTGCTGTTTAGGAGACAACACAACTGAGTCTCAAGCTGCAGCTCTCACTCACACGGGCAGTCTGATAGCAGCCCGCAGCCCCCCCCCCCCCCCCACACACACACACACACACCTGCAGCCGGAAGCAGACAGACAGCACCGTGTCCACTGTGCAAGAGCTGCAAGGTGACGTTTGTCAATACCTAAATAGTTTTATAGGTCCACATTCAATAGGCCACTGCATATCCATAAAAAAAGCTAACTGCATAATATCTATGAAATGCAACAGAGCTTTCCTTACAGAGTCAGCTGAGGTAGAGGAAGAAAAATCAGAGGGCTCAGATGAAGAAGGGGGTTGTGGCAAATATGGGTAAAAGAAAATCCCTTTTCCTAGACGAATGTCTGAAGGATTTCACATGGCAATTAGGCGTTGCAAAATCAAAAACACAATGAACTGTATCATCTGTTGTCACTGTGTTCAAAAACATGCTGGCAATACAATATCAGTAGGCTTAATCAGAGGCGTTTCCAGGACATTTTGACTGGGGTGGCCGAAGTGGGACACAGACCCAGAGTGGGGTGACCATTGCAAAGCAAACCTGAATGAGTGGCATGTGAGATGCATTATAACTAATGTAAGGATGGTTCATAATGATATTTGCCTATATTTGCGGGGGTATAAAGGATAGAAGTCCCACACTGACTAAAATAGACTAAAGAGGCCGCTAGCAGTAAGCTAACTGACGTCCCACTGGGCCCAATAATCTCTGAACAACATATCAGAAGTGTGTGTGTGTGTGTGTGTGTGTGTGTGATAAGAGTCTTATCACAGAGCAGTCACAGGCCATGGTTGGTGAGTCAGTGAGACACATGCAGGTCAGACCAGGGTGGACACTCACCGACACACTAACCATTAAGGCCCTTTCCCACCGCCGCGCTGCAACCGCCCTCTCAACCGCCTCCTTGGAGGACTCCACCAGTGAGCCCGGCGTTTTTAAAAGCGGCTGCTGCCTCGGCGGCAATGACAGCAAGATGCTTCGGTGTTCATATCGTTAGGATAGCCCGACCAGAAGTGCACAACACTTATTTCTCTCTTAGAAACATGTATAATGGTGTTATAGTCTCTCTATATGAGCTTTTACAAAGAATAAAAGTCGAGAGAAAAAATAAAGTTCCGTCTAAAAATTAATTCCCCTAAAAAAGTGACTGCATTCGCTGGTTCCACTTGTTTGTGTTTAATGTAGAATATATTATTCAATATTTTTTAAATGCCAGACACTTTAACGTTGAACTAATACATGGTAGAGCCGTGGTGTTTAGTATACTCCGTTTGCAACGATGCCTTGTATAACCACCAAGCAGCTGGGCGGCTGCTGCCGAAAGTTTCCATAGGGGAAAACTGAGCGTTTGGACAAAATCTGGGCGAGTTCACGTGGGCGGCAAGGTTCTTCCTGGTCCAACCGCTGCGGTTGTAACCGCCTCCCCTCGGCCACAGATTTTGCCCAACCGCTCAGCTTTCCCCGTGTTGAAACCTTCAGCGGCAGCCTCCCGCCGGCAAGGCGTACATACAAGGCATCGTTGTAAAACTAAGTATCCGGACCTAAACAACACGGCTCTACCATGTATTAGTTCAATGTTAAAGGTCCCATATTATGCAAAATGCACTTTTACGATGTTTTTGAACATACATATGGGTCCACGGTGTGCATAGAGACTGCCAAAGTATCAAAAAAAAGAAAACACTCTCCATTTCTCACTCTCTCCCCCTTTCTGAAAACCTCCACCCCTCCCCCCAATATACTCCAGACAGAATTCTCCCAGGGCGCACTCACACTAGGCAAGTTTGCCTGTTCCGTGCTGCAGGAAGATTCAGCACGATTCCCTCCCTCCCCACTCCCCCCGCTGGCCCGTGGTCACACTGCTCCCAAAGGCCGTGGCCTGAGCACGATTGCTCCTTCATACATACGTCATCACGTCGTAATACGATAAACGTCATTACCAAGCGTCCTCGCCGCCATTACAACAATGGAAAACAACAACGAGATCAACACAGAGAACACAATTGGCACTTTCCTGACTTTGCTGCTCATTTGGAGCCGTTCTATTAAGATACAGCCCTCTCTCAATGCTGGTTTTTTCGATTACGCAAGGCAGAGATTCGCAGCTAATCGTGCTGCACACCGAAGAAGATTTTTACGGAGCCAGCAGCAATCGAGGGCGGCCTTCGTAGCATTACTTTCGGACTACAATTCCTGCCCAAGAAGGTAAGAACCATACTAGTTGTTAGAGCTGGGCGATATGGACCAAATCTTATATCACGATATAGGTAATTTTATATCACGATATGGATATATATCCGGTATAGTATATTTCCTTTAAATTCAATGGATTACAATAACCATACTGAACTTTAATCACATTAGATTATTTTCATCTTTTGCTTGGAATTTAAATTTCCATACAAAAGAAAAACTGGTGCAAAATACCACACCAGTCTGGCTTAAGTCAGTCAGTGCAAAATAAAAATGACAGCATATAGTAGCCTATATCAAAATAATGAAAGACTAATGTGCATATGTCTGGTAATACTTTAACTCCAGCTTCAACACAAATAATATTTTCAAGTTTGACATGTTTTAAAGTTACATAAAACCAGCTTTGCTGGCTGTCTCCAACAATAACAGCAAGGGGGTGAAGCCCCGAGTAGGCTAAAGATGTCATTATTAGCCACCTAGTTCACGAGAGCTAACCCATGTAGTTTGCGGCTTAAAACAAGCCAACTCTGCGTCACGGCAACAGCACGCTGAAACAGCAAGCAAGTTTCCTTTGCCCGATGACATTTTTGACCGTTAATACCAGCTGCTCTGCCACCGTGACACAGAGTTGGTTTGTTTACTGTAGTGATGGCGCACCGGAGCTAGACAGCTAGAGCAACAGATGAGGCTTCTTCTGTTGAGGGTAGAGAAGCTGTATTGCAGCCCAGAAATCTGCTGCAGAGCCCCCGTGTGGCGCGGCAGTGTAACTGTAGGGACTCGGAGGGACAGCTGCCTCCCGTTCTAGCTGTGCTCCCGCCACATGAACTTTTTTCTCAGCGGTATAAACGGTATGGCCAAATCGCTCCCGGTAGACACTTTCATATCGTCCACGATATGATATCGTCATATCGCCCAGCCCTACTAGATGTTAAACCAAAGATTTCCGAATCTACACCTAAACCCTCCCAGTACTTTTCAATGTGTGTATGTGAACTATTGAGCTCATTCGTACATTATGTGATGGGTTACGTGCCGTCATTGTCGATGAGGAGGCAGAACCCTTTACATGCAGCCTCACGTTTTCATTTATTTATTAGGTAGGCCTATTAATGCTCTACTTTTTTAATTTTCTAATTCGGTTTTGACCTGTCTATTTAAGATAAGAGTTCCCCAAAATACATAATATAGTTAGAACATAAGCCCTAACATGTGTAGGTAACATTGGTAAACATCACAGTGTGTATTGTTTCCCAGAGCCCGGGAAATAACTTGTGGTGATTGGCGGCAAGTTTTTCCTGTAAAATGCATCCTTATTTTCTAAATCAATTTACTTTTTTCTCATGAATTTCTGCTGTATTTTCATTATATTTTCCTTTTTTCCTCAGGACCACTTGGATTCGCGAGAGATGTGGAGTGTGGTGGGAACATATTATCACCTGCTGGACGGATTACGAAATTTCCGAATGAGAAAGACCACATTCCAGCAGTTGTGCCACATCCTCAGACCACACCTTAAAAGACTGCGAACCACATTCAGGAAACTAGTGCCCGTGGAGCAACGTGTGGGGATTTGCATCTGGAGACTGGCAACAAATGTGGACTTCAGGACCATCTCCCATTTATTTGGAATTGGCCATTCTACTGCAGTTACCATAACCAATCATGTTGCTGTGGTCATTGTTACTGAGATGATACACCTGTACATCAGAATGCCCTCTGAACATGAGTTGAAAGACATTATTCACGGTTTCCTAGACTGCTGGGGTTTCCCACAATGTGGAGGGGCTATCAATGGGACTCAAATTGGGATTTTATCCCCGCCTATCAGCCCTGCAGACTACTATAACCGCAAACATTTTTACTCTGTCATCCTGCAAGGTGTGGTAGACCATAGACTTCGGTTCTGGGATATCAATGTGGGCTGGCCCGGCAAAGTCCATGACGCTAGAGTGTTTGGTAGTTCATCATTGTATGAGAGTGGTCAGAGTGGTACCCTGTTCCCTAACATCACTGAGAGCTTACAAGGAGTGAACGTGCCTGTGGTGATGCTAGGAGATTCCGCCTATCCTCTTCTGCGATGGTTGATGAAGCCGTATCCTGAGAACCAGCAAAGTACCCCTGCCCAGCTTGCCTTCAACTACCGTCTCAGCAGGGCATGTATGACTGTGGAGAGGGCATTTGGTCGTCTGAAGGGAAGATGGCGGTGCCTTATGAAGAGATATGATTGTCGCATCGATAACATCAACACCATCATCTCAGCCTGTTACGTGCTTCACAATTTCTGTGAAGACAACAGTGAGGACTACGACGACACCAGTGTGCAAGAGGACAGTGTGGGACCTGATAGCAATAATGTCTGTGCTAATACCACATCAAACACCACAAGAGATGCTTTGTGTGCTTATTTTACAGGTCTGTAGGACTTGTTTATACTGAATGATGGCCCTTGAACTTTGTTATGCTGCTATATTGTGATATGTCTGATAATAAAGAGTTATTTCCAATAAATGTGTGGACCTTCATGGTATACAACTATGAAATTGTGCACCTTAATGTTTTACGGGTTTCTATACATGAGATTTATATATTTTTACGTTTGCTTAGTACTTAAATAAATCTAGGATAAAAGGTTGATACTGTATCCTGCTTCACAAATGTCAGGCAGTTTTACAAATAACTGACCAGAGATTGGTAAATTGAAAAACACTTTTATTTACAAATAGAAATTAAATTAAGTATAAAACTATTGAAGAATAAGCAAACAATACAAATTAAAATATAGGCAAACAGTACACATTTTAAATAAGGCACTCTTAAAAATGAAATGTGCAAGGTAGAGAATAAATGCTACACAAACCTACACCTCAAGTTGTGCTGGTGTGGTTTGTACTGATGGTGCAAAACATCATAAGGTAACAAAATTAAAAAGATAGGAAAATGCACACACAAAATAAAATATAAATGCACACACACGCACAATAAAATATAAATGCACACACACACAATAAAATATAAAAGGCAGTCTTTGAGGCATTCTATGAGGGCTTTAAATTTGCAAGCTGCAGGGCTTCAAAACTCTGCCTCATAAGTGGTGGTAGTCGGGCGGTGGTGGACTGCCCTCGTGACAGAAGGCGTCCATCGGGGTTGTATGTCGGTGAGGGTGAGGGCTTGATGGCAGCATACAGCCGGTTGAACATGTGCCTGTTCTCCTGGTGTCGTCGCTCATCCATCTCCCTCTGGGACATCCACCCACCGAACATCTCCATCTCACGACTGGTCACAGGCGGGCTGGCCGTAGAAGCGGTGCTTGAAGTTGTTGAGCTGGCAACAGAAGGGCTCCTTGCAAGGCCTGTGGTTTCCTCCACCTCGGACAGTGATGACCCTATCAAAGCAAAGGGGGGGAGGGGAATTGTCAAAGTAAATATAAACATTGTTAACAGGTACTCAAGTGACCTTCTGGGGGAGTTTAATGTCATGTTCCCCCTGGAAAAACAATTTGTTAATTTTAAATGTATGTAACATTGCTAGTTATGTTAGCTGAGCAGGCTAATGAAGCCCACAGAGAGTAGCAGTAACTACTCCGTTACAATGCTACTACCGACATGCAAAATATTATTAAAATGCAAGCAAATGCTAAATCTCGTCAGATCAGACGTTAAGCAAACCACACAGAAGACCCATTTTTAAATAAATATGCGCCATAGAAGCTAAAGTTAACATAGTCTAACATTACTCACCGTTCAATGGAGTTTCAGGTCTATTGTCCTCCATCGGGAATTCCAACCTGGTGAACACTGACAGCGACGTACCAGGGAAACTTGTCCTTTTCATCAGAAGAGGAGCCTGACCTGCGGAGTGCGTCCCGCACTCTGAGGTATTGGAACCTCAGCTTTTTAGCTTTATCCCGACACTGTACCATAGTTTGGTGGTGTCCACGATGTTCTAAATAGTCACGTATTGCACCAAACACCTCCAAATGCTTATGTGTGGTGTCCAGCTGCGACTGAATGCTGTCGTCGGCCCAAATTTCAAGTAAACACTCAACTTCACTATCGCACCAACGTAAACCCACTCGTGAACCGCTTGCCGCCATTGTTTAAAATGTTTGTTGTGGGGAAGAAGGGCATGGACCTATAAAGAAAGAAGGGTCGTGCAAGGACTACGTCATCCAGCTCACGTTGCGTATCCGTGCGCGTGTCATCTCATTAGCATCTGTACTTTGGCCACGGCACACCTCTCCCAAGTGTGCCGTGGCCAAGGGGCTGTTCCGTGCTGGAATACGGATGGCGTGGTCACACTAGCCAAACGTTCTAGACTTTAGTATGCAGATGAGCTCGGGCACGGCCCCTCAGTTTCTGACGTGAAAAACGGGAAAGCCACCTCCCCACATTAGTAACCTGAAACTTCCACCGTGCAGTAGTCTATGATAACCCCACCCCCTATTTCTTATTGGTCCACGGCCCCGAGATCCTCTGGAAAAATATTCCTTCACCGCCATGTTGTTTTCCCTGCTAAGCGACAAGATGCTTGTAGTACAGCAAAGCATGCTGAATCATGCATGAAACAACACAGAAGCCAATTGCTCATAATCCACTAATTTATCTTAACCACAGCAGTCAAATGCCTCGTTTTTAATAACACAACGGATAGGAAGCTACTTGTGCTTTTTTTCAAACGGTGAAACTAAAAGAAATTTTTTTATTGGTATTTTTGCCTGACTGGTGTGTATAGCTATTAGCTTTGGGACAAGCATCCAGCTTTAGCTCATAATAACCTATTTAACCACAGCTGTCTAGTAATGCCTCCTTTTTAACAGGACAAAGGATTGGAAGCTAATAGTGTAGAAGTCCAACTTTGAAACTAATGTTTTCACTAGTGGTGGGCCGTTATCGGCGTTAACGTGCTGCGTTAACGCGAGACTCTTATCGGCGATAAAAAAAATATCGCCGTTAATCTCTTATTCCACCTCCTGTTCGGCTCAGGGGAGATGGTTCTCTTCAGGGCCGATGGCTGTTCGCCGTCGGGGTGAACCCCCTTCCGTGTGTTCTCTGGTCGGGTAATAATAGCCGGGGGCCGTTGTTGACACTTGAGGAGCCTTTATTGCAGGAGCGAAGCTTCTCTCATACACCCACCGCTCTCTCTCTCCATCACTTGCCCACGACACACACCACCTGCGCACACGCATCTCACGGTGCGTGAGATGCCCTATTCCCAAAAAGGGCTACGCCACTCTTACAACACTATTCTCAAAGTTGGGTTGCGAATTTTAGCGCGGATGTAAGGCCCTATGATTTCCACGATAACGAAAACACGGACAGAATCACGGAATTGGGCAATAAAAACGGAATCTACTGTTTAACACGGAATGTCACGGAATTCGCCATTATTTTGGTGAAATTCAATTTCCAAGGCAAAGGGAAACAACACGGTTGAAATTAAAGCAGAACTAGGGAGGAATTTTGGTTTGGCGACATCTAAAGACAAACTACTGCCGTGAAAAGTAGAGCCTGGCTGCAGGATCGCTAATGTAACACACAGCGCCAAACACCCTTCACAAATCTGTCTATTCAATGTTTACTTATGAATGTATCCATGTACGTAACTCTGACATGTACATAACTTAATTTATTGTTTATAATATGGTCTGTTTATAAATTCGGCATATGATTAAAGCATCTAAAAGCACGTAATCATGTTAAACGTTTACTGTTTTTAAGTTATTAATGCCACTCGCTCCCGCAGATACACAGCACAGGGAGGTCTTATATTCAGCCATTGCTAAAGGGAGTGTTGTATTATGGAACGGCCGCTGTGGTACGAAATTCCAGTCTCAACAATGTTTCCTACACGCAATTATAACTCTAGCGTCTACAGCCCGTTGTTTTCATGTAGTGTAACTTGTGTAATGTGTTACATTATTCAGCTGTTGCCGTGATGTCGGCTAACGCTGATGCTAATGATAACTAGCTCTCCGTCGCACAATAGACTGTAGGTTGGTGTTGCAGCCAGCTGTTATGTGAAGCGCTGTCCCACAGGTAAAAGCCATGGACCTATAAAGCCTGTCCCATATTCACTCAGTCCAGCTTCTTGAAAAGTTTATAAGGACTTTATTATTTATGTCAAAATAATATTTAATGTTTCACTTGAAGCACAAAATTAATGGCTTTATTTTCTGTTATAGCCTATACCCAACAAATTTGTTTTTTCGTTTTTTTTTAAGCACAAAAAACAGTGCAATGTTGTGATTTTTAGCCTTATATCTCATTAAATTGTTAGAATATTATTTGTTCGCAATAATTAGACACTCGTTCTGATGACGAAATGAGTGTTAATTGTAAAAAAAACGGAAGTCATGAGATTAAAACGGAAAAAACGGAATTTGTGAAAAAATAAAACGGAATTTGGAAAAAAATAAAACGGATTTCATAGGGCCCTACAAAGCTACTGACTAAACAGTTCATCGTTACCTCTTATGGCCTACAGTTCAAAGTTCATATTTAACTGAATAAACAGTTTGTAAACACAAGTACATCTTGTTGAACATTATTTATTTTCATCACCAATTATCATAGTAGAACAGCTTCCTCAAGCAGTTTGTGATGCATGTTGGAAACAGGAGATGAGCCCCTGGTCTGATGCGCCACCTGGCTTGAGAAACACGTTCTCAAAGACTTACTTTGAGTCATTATTTAAGGAGCACACACATATTATGAATTAATTCAAATGAGCCATTTTAATCTAGATTAATCTAGATTAATTCCAAAATTCAATGAGATTAATCTAGATTAAAAAAATTAATCTATGCCCACCTCTAGTTTTCACTGATTTAAGTGTTATTTTTAGCCATTAGCCCCGAGTAGCTCCACAGTAGCCTCCATCTTTTGCTGCATTTTGATTGTGAACTAGGGATGTCCATGGTTAACTGGTTAACCATTAAGAAGATCTTTAACCGGTTAATTCTAAAGGTTAAACGGTTAAACAAAATTAAATCATCTTAATTTCTCTGAAATCCGGACTCTTATTTTGATATCGCTAAACCGGATGTAAGAATGCCAACTGTCGGTAAAGAATGAAACGAGTCGTGTAGGCTACTCTCAACTTTACAATAGGTCCATGGTACGCTCCCAGAAAGATAGCCAGTCACAAATTATGGTCATAACACTCCCCTGTCATGTGTTTGTATAATTTAATTAACAGCGTGGGCTCCCGCTAGCTTAACATAGCGCTAGCATTAGCCTTCTTGAGGTGGATGCTGTTCTGCATCTATCACCGTCTCAGTGAGTGTGAGAGAGTGACAGACAGACAGTGAGTGTCCCTGCACAGACACAGAAAGGTCTGCCATGCTTGTGTGCGAGGAGGATCAATAGAGAAAATCCGTCAGAAACAAAAGCGTTATGCAGTACTGATAACGTCGGACCTTATCAATACTACGGCCTTTCAAAATGATGTCCCGTGCTCAGCACTACCCATCCCCTAAGCCTGTGTGTGACTGTTAATGTCCCTTTTCAGTCACTTATTTCACGTTCTGCTGCTACATTCGCATACTAGACCTCTTCTCACAACAGACAAGGTGCCGTGTGAATGTCAAAATGTAGGCAATTAAATTGGCTACTGGTCCCTGAATTGTTTTTAAATTAATATGCAGGTCCTTGGAACAAAAAAAGGTCGGGAGCCCTGCTATAATGTTTCATGTATTTCACATTAAATCTTAACGGTTAACCGGTTAATAACCGTTAATTCTTGTGGTTAACCGGTTAAAGAAAAAATTCTAAATGGCCATCCCTATTGTGAACACGCCGTTTCCATTAGCTTGTGGCTGTCAGTGCATCTGAACATACTCTTTCAAGTAGACAAGGATCGGTCTTGTCAAACTGTTCAAAGTGCGGCTGAGCTCCTGCATTACTAGCACTAGACATGGTTCTTCTCACGGGTAAGTTTACGCAACAGTGGTAACAGGCACGGCAAAGACGGTGGGAAGGGCTATGGACGCTATGGACCTATGGACGCAGGGCGAGGCCAATGGCTTCGGTCCGGACAGGGGCGGGGGGAGCTCATAGATGGTATAGAGCTGTTAAGCGGAAGTTGCTTACTTCCGGGGCATGGGACCTATCGGCTCGAAAAATTACAACGGTAGTCAATGGAAAGAAATGTATTATTTTCTGGTCCCAGTCATGAAATGCCTTCGATTACACATATGTTTTGTATGGATTTAGATGGTATTTTTTCGTGCAAAGAATGGAACAATTTAGCGAGTAGAAGCTGGACACGGTCAGGTTTTGTGCAGAGCGCTTTTGTGGACTACAGCTCTTCGCTGCTCTTGACACTTATGATATACGTCACCACCACTGGCACCTGCTTAGCTCAGAAACATGGCTGTGTCTTTAATGCACTTTACCGCCTTCTTTCAATGACAAGACAAAAGTCTTCAGCGTGGCGAAAATCACAACACAAGTGGACATGTGGAGTTTCAATTTCTCGAGTGGGGAGATTGTTGGCGTTGTCCACGCCAGCCATTAGCATTAGCACTGTCAGTCGAGAAGTGGAGGGAATGTGTTGAGGTGACGTCACAGAGGCGACAAGACTTGTAGTTGTTCTCGTAACATTTTTTCAAAAGCCGTTAGACGAATAATCATACAACATACCGTCAAACTCTTCACATGAAAAATGATCATTTAGACCCATACAAAACATATATGTAATCCAAGACATTTAATGACTGGGACCAGAAAATAGTAGATTACTTTCCATAGACTCCCATTCATTTTTTTTCAGCCGATAGGTCCCATGCCCCGTAATTCCGCCACTTCCGCTTAACAGCTCTATATAAAACAAGGGGAGCTGCAGCTTGTTTTTCAAAAATAGGCCATCCTGAGATTAGCTGAAAATCAGGGTATAGAGGCATACTACAATAAATGATCTGAACGTTTTTTCAGCAAACTAAAGAAAAACGTATTAGGGACCTCTAAGACCATAGAATATTGACAGAAAAGTGTATAATATGAGACCTTTAAAGTGTCTGCCATTTTAAAAAATATTGTATATGTTCTACGTTAAACACAAACAAGTGGAACCAGCGATTTAAGCCAATTTTCTAGAGGAATTATTTTTTAGATGGAACTGTATTTTTTCTCTCGACTTTTATTCTTCATAAAAGCTCATATACTGTCCACAATAAAAGGCCACTCTGAAATGTGCATTTTTTTTGCTTTATTGGGGTTCTGGGGACTCAGAACCAGTCAGTATCTGGTGTGACCACCATTTGCCTCATGCAGTGCAACACATCTTCTTCGCATAGAGTTTATCAGATTGTCAATTGTGGCCTGTGGAATGTTGGTCCACTCCTCTTCAATGGCTGTGTGAAGTTGCTGGAGACGGCTTATGGTGGAGAAATGAACATTCAATGCACGAGCAACAGATCTGGTTGACATTCCTGCTGTCAGCAAGCCAATTGCACGCTCCCTCAATGCTTGTGGCATCTGTGGCATTTTGCTGTGAGACAAAACTGCACATTTCAGGGTGGCCTTTTATTGTGGACAGTCTAAGGCACACCTGTGCACTAATCATGATGTCAGATCAGCATCTTGATGTGGCACACCTGTGAGGTGGGATGGATTATCTCAGCAAAGCAGAAGTGCTCACTATCACACCTTTAGACAGATTTGTGAACAATGTTTGAGAGAAATGGTACAATTGTGTATCTGGAATGAATTTTAGATCTTTAAGTCCATCTCATGAAAAATGGGAGCAAAAACAAAAGTGTTGCGTTTATATTTTTGTTGAGTGTAGCAACACACATTAACTGCCTGACATTTCAAACCATGCGCAATGTACAGATGGATGAGGAACAACAACACATATTGTAAGGTGTTTGTTGAAGCGCATGCCTTTATACAAAAGCTTCACAATCACAACAGGCTCCAAACACACAGTGTACCGGACTGACCTTTAAACACTTTCACTTTCTAACTCGTCATGGCTAAAATATCAATTATTTTTTAAAAAAATCACCCCACCCAGGGTAATGTCCTCTGTCTTGTCTTGTTTAGCCTGTAAGATCTCTTATCAATAAATAAAAAGTTACAAAAATTAAATACAAAAATTTGATGTTGGACGATATTTAAAGAGCATGGGCCTATTTCAAGAAGCAGGGCTAACAAACTCTGAGTTCAACCCTCCACTCTCAGTTGACCAACTCTGGGTTATCGGTTTCAGAACAGCGGATCAGCGTTGGGTGGAGTGAGAAATATGAATGATTGAACAATATGGTACTATGGAGAAGAATGAACGGGGATAGTATCTCATAACTCTGATGTAATCACCTCTGCAATTCAGTCATTAATGAAAAAAATAAATAAATCAATCGAATAATTACGCTTTGCTATGAGAAGCGATATTTACGGAAAAAGTTACGCATATCAGCAACAAAAGTAGGAGCTGGCCTTGGACAAAATTGCTACATATAAAATGGCAAGCAATTCTTAAATCCTGTTCAGCAAACAGACTGGTGCTCCTTTTAAATGGGGAGTGAAAGACTTTAACAAATTATGCCGCTTTTCCACCGCACATGTAGCTCGACTCGACTCGACTCAACTCGGTTTGGTAGCAGCACGGGTCGTTTTCCACCGCAAATAGTACCTGCTGAACGTGGGCGGGGTCGTCGTAAGGGGCTGAAAGCCTACTCCGGAGCAAAGTAGCAAAGCAGAAATTACGAGCAGTTGTTGCACTACTAACTGAACCAACCGCCAAAAACACGGATGAAAAATGTTTAAGAAATATCCCCCTTGTATCTGTTTGCTAAAAGAAGTAGAAGAATATTGCTACGGGCCATTAAAAGGGATGGTTATTGTCCCGATGTGTGACTCTGCCACACAGTCAGCTGTAGGGATGCGTCACGTACATCCCTGCACGTAAACACGGGCATGATAAAGTTGACTGTTTAGTGCTTGTTTCAGGATACGTGTTTTCAAATGCAAGCCGTGTCTCAGCCTGAATATTTTATTGAGGTAATCAGTTCAGTCCGAGGCTTGTAATGTAATCGCTCGCTATCATGTCTGTCCCAGCTGGCTACTATTTAGCCTAGCTGCTAGCTGCCCTACATGTCTCCTCTCATATGTAAGTAACTTCCCCAACAACCAACACTGGGTGAGCTTAGCGAATATATAGAAAATAAATTCGGATCTGTGATGCAAATCAAATGAAAGAGAGCCAGAGAAGGCTGCACGCGGCGTAAATACACTCAAAAGTCCCGGAGAGTTGGGGAGAATAAACAACAGAATGAAGCCGGTAGTCTCTGGCCACTGATTGGCCAGACAATAGTCTCTGGCCAATCAGTGGCCGGCCGTCTGCCGACGTCACCTTTTAGCATCGGCTCAGCTCGCTTGGAACCTAGAGCGAGGCGATACCAAAAAAGCAGCCGCTACGTGGTACCAGGTACCATGAAATTGCGGTGGAAAAGCCAAAAATGCGAGTCGAGTCGAGCTGATACCATGCGGTGGAAAAGCGCCATTAGGCAACCATTTTCATTGAAGAGCCTGATTGATTTAAAACCAAATCCATGTTCCTCAGCAACTGATCACAGTTTAAATTATTATAGTTTATATACGTATTTAACGAGGCTCGTCTGTGACTTTGGGATCACACAAGTGAACAGTAACAATCGCATGAAGCAGCAGCGTTACATTTCCACCTGACAAAAATCTGCTCAGCGTCACAGATGTTAGAAAACTCCTGTTAATAAAAACAAAGAGGTCTAAGTGTAACACAAATAATTAATCTGAATGTAGAGCATGTTCACGTGTGTTAGGTGGCTGCCTATATGAACAATACAAGGGCCGAAAATACTGATCAGATAAATGATAGATCAAACATAAAATCATCAGGGAATGATACAAACATCCTGATGGAGATTTCTATGGAGTGATTTTGCTTCAAACTGTACAGGGACACGTTGTGACACTTCAGTCAGAGCTGCAGCGTAAAGTGACACAAACTCAGAGTCTGTTCCCTCAAACCTCCCAGCCAGCAGGTTAGACTCACTGGGTCTATTGCCGCAGTAACTGAGTCAAAGTTGCCTCAAAACCCGCTTCCTGAAATAGGCCCCAGGTCGGCTGATTTTTTTTTTGCATTTGATAAAATACAACAATTTAATCATATAACAAATGAGAAACGAAATTGAACTTAAATGAACATTCATTTAATAATCTTGACGCAGTAAATTCAAGTTCAGAACAAGAAATAAGGGAAATACACTGACTATACACACCAACTAAAACTGTGTCTTTCTCTGTAGAACACAAAGGCATCCAGTTTGGTCCGTCTGATCTCTTTATTGTTGCATTGCAGCTATCGCTCAGACCCTCATGGATCTTCTTTGATTGTTCTAAGACAGTGCTTCTCAAATGGGGCGCCGTGAGTTGTCAGGGGGGGGGTGGCGCTGGCTGCCTTGATTTCCAACTGACCAAAATATAAAAAATATATTTTTAATGGTCATTCACGCGAAGGGCCGCGATTTGCAGTAAATAAATGTCCACATGTGTCTCCAAGTGTCTCTGTAGGCTATTTAAAAAGAAATCAAGCAAGTAGACTAATAATAACATGAATGAATTATTGGTTATCGCATCACAGAAGGCCTATTGGCCTATTTAACTATGTTTACAGTTAAAACATGTTTGGAATGAAATGCAAACCTCAGTGAATCATTTGCTCTTGTTTCTCTGTCCTGAGATTCACACAGACTGAGCAGTCGTGTTTAAATGTTGCTAATGATCTGAACTTTGAATTTGTTTTGCTGCAGAAGTTCTAAGCTCATTTTTGTTATCTAATTTGATAATAAGGTGATAATATGCAGCATGCTCGTGCCAGAAACTCATACAGTGGTATTGTACAGATAAATAAATAAATATTAGCAGGTTGTCAATAGTATTTAAATTTTTTTTTGGGGGGGGGGGGGCGAAAAAATTTCGGTCCCCTAGGGGGGGCATGACAGAAAATAATTGAGAACCACTGAGGTGTCTCTCCTCACAACCATGAGCCGACCGCTAGAGCCTGCAGACACATACACACACACAACAAACATGACATACACCAGCCCAGACCAGCTATCCTTCTAGCATCTGCTGTCCTGCTAAATGTAAGCAGCCACATGAACACCACGTTGTTCCTGAGTCCTGGAGATGAGGAGGGGAGGGACAAAGACACGTGCCTTGCTCCATCACAGGTTGACTGTCCATCAGGTATCACACCAAACCAGACACAATACATTAGCGAGTTCACTTCCAATGCAACTAGATTAGTGTATGGTCAGTTTGACAAGAGTTATACTGTTTACAAGCACAGGTCTGTTGTGATTCAACCTGCCTACAAACTAGTGATGCCCACAGTTCATTCATTCACATCTCAGCTATGCAAACGCGAATAACAACCACACATCCAACACAAGATGACAACATTTAGCTTATGTTTAAATCCTCTTGAGATTGGGCTTTTTTTCTCTCTGTACCTTGGAACATGAGCGAGGTGTAGCTGGACATAATGCCTGGAGCTAGTTAGCCCCGTTAGCTAAACGCATTACCGCTAGTTTAGACAGTGATAGCAGCTAATCCACACATAATCCCATTAAGTGTTACCGTGTGAGGCGTGAAGTGTAAACATCTGTACACTGACCTATTCCAGGGGCCACATAGATGAAGTAGAGACAGGTGGTGGACATGGAAAAGAAGAATATGAAGGCCAGGAACGATCGGTTGGACATTCGCAGCAGCCGCCTCCAGTTCACCATTTTGGCTTTAGGCCCGCTTCTCTTTCGCCGATAAGAATTCCATAAAATACTGGCGAGTCCAAAGCACCGCGAATTTATGGGACAGCAGTGTCAGTGGCGTGATAATGGAGACACCTGCACCGACAAAGCCTGGAAATACAGCGCGGAGAAGGCTAAAATAGCGGTGCTAGCTGGCCTGCTTTCCCCTGCCAACAATATTTCCAGATGGAAAAAGCAGGCCTGTGTCGGTAATATCAGTCAACGGAGAGCCTCATGGAGCACCACCGGTCGGGCATATTTCAATGCGTCCTAATACAGTCCCGGAGTGCAGCAGCAATACTTAAGGATACTCGTGGTCGCCTGCCATGGTTGCCAGCGAGGGTTGTATCACTAGCACTGAAGGGGGCAGGACCGCTCCGCTGCTCCCACACACTCTACTCTCGCCCGGTGCGATGTTTCCAAAACAGTCGGTGCACTGGTCTATCAGAGCGCGCACACAGCAGTCCAGTCATACATACGCGGACACACACACGGGTTCATTTTACACACACAAACGCTGGATGATACACGAGATTTGAAGTAAGTAAAAGAGATAATAGGTCTGCCTCGTTTCATTTTCTGCTGCCACTGCAGAGACTGTTTCCGGTGGCTGTAACAACACCCCTCCCCGCGTTGCCATGGCAACCTGTGTGCGCGGTCAGAGCCGGGAGAATAGGCTTCCTCAAGTTAATAGCAGCTGTTTGCGTTCGTTGGTAGGCTATGAAAGTTTACATTTTTCTTATAACATAACATTTATTTTTTAAAGTTTGCAAAACTAAGTTGCCTACATATTAGAAGGTCTGATACAAAACATGGCATAGGCTTTTTTATTGTCAGTTCTGAAAGGCCTAGGCCTACAGTAGCCTATATAGGCATATAGACATAGGCTACATCAGAATCGAGATGGCCCACGGTGCAATAGGAACGATAAAAAAGAAAGAAAAATATAGAGTAGGCTAGAATAAGATAAACATAACTTAAACAATATTTAGGCCTACATTAGATAGGCTACATTCTAAATACTAAGTAGCCTAATGCAAAGGATTTTTTGTACAATATAAAACAGTATGTAGCCTATAAAATAGAACAGAAAGTAAAAAGTACATAAGTTGAATTGAAATGTGCAATGTGATGAAAAATATTTACAATATGTGCAATATGCAGTCAACTTCATGTACATTTTAAGGCATGTTGATGTGCAGGCTGAGTATTGAATAGATTAAGAGTTATTGGTTCAGAGTTCTTAGTCCAGAGTTCTTAGGGGCAATGGGAGGGGGTTCACAGTCCAGTGTTCGTGGGGGCAGAGGGAAGAGAAGGAACAGAGGGGAGAGAGTTAAGCTTCCTGACAGCTTGGTGGATGAAGCTGTTACCCAGTCTTGTGGAGCCGGCCCGCAGGCTGCGGTACGGTCTCCCCGATGGCAGGAGGCTGTGAGAGGGTGACTGGATGCTGGTTGCTTTGCGGGTGAAGCAGGTAGCGTAGAGGTCCAGAAGAGAGGGGAGTGGGCACCAATAATCCGTCCAGCAGCCTTCACTGTGCGCTGCAGAGTCTTGCGGTTGGCAGCAGTGCAGCTCCCATATACCACACAGTGATGCTGGACGGATTATCGGTGCCCGACTCTCTCCAGTTTGCGGAGGAAGTAGAGGCGCTGCTGGGACGTCTTGGCCAGTGATGTGGTGTTGGTTGTCCAGGAGAGATCCTCACTGATGTGAACCCACAGCAACTTGGTGCTGCTCACTCTCTCCACAGCAGCACTGTTGATGGTCAGCGGGGGTTTAGGAATGGGGACTCTCCGGAAGTCGACAACAACCTCCTTGGTCTTGTCGACGTTCAGGCAGAGGTTGTTGTCTCTGCACCACGTGGCCAGTTGGCTGACCTCTATCCTGTAGTGGGGCTCATCGTTGTTGGAGATGAGACCAACCACTGTTGTGTCGTCCGCGAACTTCACAATGTGGTTGCTGCTGAAGGATGGAGCGCAGTCGTGGGTCAGTAGCGTGAAGAGCAGGGGGCTGAGCACACAATCTTGGGGGGCCCCAGTGCTCAGGACGGTGGCCTGAGGCCTCTCTCTGAGGACGTCCAGCAGCAAGTTAAACAGGGAAGTGCTGATCCCCAGCTGATGACAGCCTATGTCATGATAACAGCTACTTAAAGCAGCTCCGAGTAACATTTAAATATCTTTTAAACAGCCTCATGTTTCCTCTGATAATCATAAATTACCTTTAACAGCAAACGAGACCATCAGTGCAAAGAAATACGTTTTTATATAGTTTTTATTACTGCGTTTGGTCTGGTCGCACACCCAGTCCGATTTTCAGTTCGCTCGTGCAGGCTCTATGGTCACATATCCGTATTGGTCGCAGATTTCAGTGTGGCGCAACAACGCGATTTGAGAAGCCTATCCCTCCTGGTGAGGGAAGGGGAGCGGGAGCTTTGTTTGAGACAGTTATTTGTCGTCATAATGACTGCTAACGGGGCTGAACCATCAAAGAAAAAAAAGAAAATGCAATGAAGAAAAGCTAAAAGGGAGAGTAGTAGACGAGCGGGAGGGCGTTGCCAAGCAACATATACACAATTTCACAGGAGTGAACTGCAGTGTTTACTCCTAAATGAATGAGCGGTAGCCTACTAAAACCAAGTTTACTTTGCCTCACCATCATCAGATGAGTCGACCATTATTCATCTGAAATAGTCATTATTTACAACAACATAAACACATTACCTCATCGTGATCCATACTAACTGCCGTCTCTCGTTCATTCGCTTTCTGTGAGGACACGGAGTCTTTCAGCTCCGTGAGAGTACTTCGGTGACACTGCATCAACTCATTGCAATCAGGTGTGTGTAGCACTGACTGGCATTAGTTTATGCTGTGTCAAACCACTCTCACGGAGCCGAAAAGAGTCCGGTGCCCTCACACTTTCAACACACGGACATGCACTATATTGCTTCCTGATTATTTCAATCTTGTACTTCCGGCACGAGCTAGAAAACAGCTTCAAGACAGCTGGCGTCAAAATACGTAAAAATACTACCGCTTCTGTCCAAAGGGGTCGCCAAGGGACCAAGTTACCCGTAGTGGCTTTAATGTCATTCCGCACAAGCGCAGAACGTGCGGCGAGTCGGTAGTCGGCTCGGTGTGTTCTTCACACTTTTTTGACCGCGTCGGGGAGAATGGAGCTGACTGAATCGGCAGAATCCATTTTCTAGCGACGGTCGGTAGTCGGCCCAGTGTGTCTTTGCCTTAAGAGCCAAGTAAAGGTGTGGCTAAGGAACCAATCAAAGGTGCAACCACCTCTAAATGTATGCTGTACCTTATCAGTTGTGTATTAATTGTGTATTCGTTTAACCTACTAATCAGGGGCGTAGGAATGAGTTTAACATTGGAGGGGACACAACCGAGCGCGCGCTGGGTGCGTGAGCAGAATTTTTTTGCCCTTGCGAGATCTCTGCGCCTGCTTTTTGGCACAGCTACTGTAATGTAATAGCCTGGCTCCGCCCGCCCGCCTACTTCCGGCCAAATTTCATTTTCCCTTCAGTAGTCAGTCTGGGGCTGGGTGGTATTAGTGGAATCTAGCTGAGGAAAATTTCCGGCCGTCCAATCAGCGAACAGAGCGAGTGGCTGAGAACGATGACGTCGAAGTCGCGCTACAGTTTCAGTTGAATGCTGCGTTCCTTTATACTCGGAAGAAGGAGATTTAGGACTTGGTAGTTCCGAGTTCCGACCTGTCTGTGTTCCAGTGCATCTGCTCGCGAAAGTATGGACGCCTAAAACCTTTCTCGTCCAAATAACTAAACGTTAGGCTCTAACAAGTTACTGTTGCCAGGTACCGGTAGATTCATAGACTACAATATGTAGTGAAGTCGGAAATTTCCGAGTTCCCTGTCCAACTGGAACGCACCGTCAAAAGCCGGCTCATCATGACACACGTGACGACCAAACGTGATGCGATTGGTTGGCTAATCCAGAGTGGCACTGGGCAGATCCAATAGTTTTAAACTTCGTCAGACACCCGCCTCCAAGTGAGTGAACGTTTGCCAATTACAGCACTTCCAGACCTTCTGTACAAATGAAATTAAGTACGATGGTCTGGTTGGACCAGGCTAGTAATGTAAGCTTTTAGACACATAAATGCTGTAGGGGGAGGGGGGTTACCATGATAGCATTTCTACCAGAAGCTTACCACATCAGTATAACAACCATCTGCCACCTTCCATGGAAAGCAAAAATATGACATTTTCAAATTTGCTTTGAAAATGATAAATAGATAAAATATACAGAATAATTTGCATAACACCTGTTGAATCCATTCACAAAGACACCTCAGAACTTGATGAAATATCACCATATCTATGAATTGAATATCCACTTATGCTGCCAGAAACACTGATATTAAGGAATTTTCCAGAGAAAAAAAAATCAAATGTAAAAAAAAAAAAACTGATATGCAATCATACTTTGAATGTTACTGTGTGGGCGATTTAATTCTTGCAAGTTTAGTTTCCAAATGTTTCATGAATAAAAAAAGTCACCCTTTTTTCTTTTCTTTTTTTAAAAATCGCACCTTGCATCGACCTGAAAACCCATATTTACAGTAGGCAGCCAGAGTATGTTGTGTATGTATTGTATGCGTTTTCTTATTAATTTTTTTTTGTCCATGTAAAAAAAAACACTAAAATAAAAGTAAAAAAAAAAAAAAAGATTGTTTCCAGCAATTATTTTCTTCATGTATGACTTGTGGCAGTTCCATGTGCAACAGGGATGTCACTCGTGTCCGTTTTACGCATGGTGCTTTAACGGAAGGATATGAGGGGGTCTGTATCTCTGGCGATGCCACAGCGATCGCAGGGACTCTCACTTGTGTCCAGGCCCGGAGTGGCTAATCGGGAGAACCGGGAGCATTCCCGGTGGGCCGCTCTGGTTTTTGGGCTGCGAGGGCCGGTCCAGTCATGGCACTGAGTTAAAATATCATTATACCTATTGGTGCATTAAAAATCATATTATTAGTCCGCAGTTAAGTTACTGCTAATGGAAACTGACCATTTCCTAGAGCTTCAGTTTCACATTAAAAGCATTTAACTGGCGTAACGTGAGATGACTTTTATTTTGAAGCAGAAAAAGGAACTTAGGGCCTCCTAGCCAGTGACGTGCCGTGGCGACGTGTGCAAAAAATTAATAAATAAATAAAATAAAAATGTTTTATTTAATAAACTTCTATTTGTATTATTACTGTTAATTATTTAGATCTTTACATGTAATCCGCGATTACTTAAAAGTGTAGACGTTTTGATGAGAAAGGTGGCAGTTAGTAAGTTACGCCAAAATAAGCAGTGCTTTTGCTGCCTATTCATTGTGGACGGCAAGCAAAAAAATATTTCCGCGCATGCGCACTTCGATCTGTATTCTTTAAAACGTACGCAAATAAACAGGATTATTTCTGCTTATTTTGACGTAAATATGGTATGCTAGAAGCCTTTACGTTACATATCATATATGGACCAATTAAAATCGAGATATTACTGGACATTTACGCAGTTTAGGCCGGCTACACTCATTCATGTTACCCCCGCGGATTTTAAAGTCAACATTGCAGCTGCCGTCCGTGCCCGCAGATATTTCAGACTGGAGGAATTTTAACAAATTGGATTATAATTTAAAAGGGAACAGAATGAATAGCAAGAGAAAAGGTTGGACGTGTACAGCAGAAACAGGGACTAACAATGATCGAGATTTTCAAACGGACAGGTAGCCTACATCAGCCTTTCTCAAACTTGGGGTCCCGACCCCAATTGGGGTCGCGAGATTATTTCTGGGGGTCGCCAAATAATTTTGGAAATATATATGCGCAAAATTAATGTAGCGTCCGACCGGACGTTAAGGACGACGAGCGGTTGGTCTTAAACAGGCATTTTATCACTCAAAACCAGTGACTGTCGGCCGTAACTACACCAAAACAATAACAAAGAACCTGTCCACTAGTCTCATGTCTGCCCTTCTTGTTCACACATAAAAAGACACAGCTCTCTCTCCAGTCCTCCCCGCTCCTCACCTCATCACAACAAACGGCCACACGCGTTCACAGACAGTCTGAAATTGCAGAACTTAAACTTGAACATTAGGCTACTTAAACATTATAACAGTCGCCTAAGAGTTGTTACATTAATACTAAATTACATAATTTCAAACAGTTGTTTTAGTTGTGTTCTGCTTCATTGAAATTCATTTCTAAAATTAATTGTATCAACGCGGCGTTTGTATGATTTTGATGTGTCCGCGTGAGATTCTGGTCAGTGAAGCACAGTCGGGGGAAAGGTGAAAAAAGGCGCGTTGTTTTAGCCACAGATGCAGAAAGTTTGCTAGCTGAAAAAATGGAGCGATGGCTTAAAAGAAAAAGTATTCCCGCACAAGACTGTCAGCAGCAGCAGCAGCAGCAGGGATCCCAAGATCAGCCACCAGAACCACCACCTGAGAAACATATGGCACTAGAGCCGACACCGGGGGCTGATAATCGTTTCAGGGTCTGTAAATATCAGCGCGACTTTTTGAAATATGGCTTTTCCTGCACAACAAAAAACAGCATTGACTACCCACAGTGTGTCATTTGCTCTGAGGTGCTTGCACAAGAGAGCTTGAAGCCAGTAAAACTTAAAAGACATTTAGAGACAAAACACCGCAGCTTAATTGATAAGCCAATTGATTTTTTCCAGCGCAAGGAGCAAGAACTAAAAATGCAAAAAACAGCGGTGAGTGAATATTCTACAGTCCCTGCTAAGGCCCTGGCAGCTTCATATGAAGTCGCGTATCTGGTGGCTCAATCGAAAAAGGCTCACACGATCGCGGAAAGTCTCATCCGTCCCGCATCTGTAGCAATGACAAGAGCAATGCATGGGGAGAAAATATCTAACGCTCTTTTAACTATTCCCCTGTCAAACGACACCCTTCGGCACCGCATTCAGGACATAGCAAATGACATTAAAGATCAACTCATTGACAGATTGAGTAAGAGTGGAAGATTTTCCCTGCAAATTGATGAGTGCACAGATGTGTCAGGAGATGCGCAGCTGCTGGCCTTTGTGAGGTACAGCTTCGAAGGGAAAATGCACGAGGATATGTTGTTTTGCTCATCAATGGAGGGAACATGCACTGGACGGGACATTTTCAACAAGCTCAACAGTAACATACAAAAAGAAGGACTGAGATGGGAGAGCTGTGTATCTGTGTGCACAGATGGAGCTGGAGCTATGCAGGGGGCAAGAAAAGGTTTGAGGGCCTGCGTGTTGGAGGTAGCCCCCCATGTGAAATTTCTGCACTGTATGATCCACAGGGAAGCGCTTGCTGGCCGGTGCCTCGAGCCAGAGCTTCGTGATGTTCTCCAAACATCAGTTAAGATGGTTAATTTCATTAAATCACGGCCACTGCAAAGCAGACTATTTGCCACACTCTGTCAGGAAATGGGATCAGACCACGAAGCACTTCTCTTTCACACAGATGTCAGGTGGCTTTCTCATGGCAAAGTTTTAACGAGGCTATTTGAACTGCGTGAGGAGGTCCGCATATTTTTATCAGGCTGTAGTTCTCCCCTTGCTGACTATCTGACTGACCCAAAGTGGGTCGCGAGCCTCGCATATATAGCCAGCATTTTTGACAAACTAAACAGCTTAAACTTGTCCCTACAAGGCCCAAACACAAATGTCCTTATTCTCTCTGATAAAGTCACGGCATTTAAGAGAAAGCTGGAGCGATGGGCTGCGCGAGTGGACGTGGGGAGTGTTGAAATGTTCCCAGAGCGGGAGGACTTTATGGATAGTTACGATATATCCATTCAAACTATGAAAGGAATGATTGCCTCTCACCTCAGAAGCCTGATTGAAAGTTTCAGTAAGTACTTCCCAAATGATGACACGCCGGAAAAGTACGACTGGATACGCCAGCCTTTCGGCGGACGGAGTGGGGTCGCGGACAGCAGTGCATGTTAAATTGGGGGTCGCGGCTCAAAAAGGTTGAGAACCACTGGCCTACATGAACGGAAGGATGCTAGCTAGCTGTGCTGTCAGTCAGACTGGATTACTATCGTCTTGCTTCTTTCTACAGCCAGAGAGTCAGATTGGTGGGTCAGAAACTTTTTTGGGGTGATCTCATGAAGCCTAAGTGAACATGTCCAAGTCATATTTTACAAAAGCAGCTTTTTATTATTAATACTTATGATATTTCCTATAACGATAGTGAATGGCACTGTAGGGTGAAATGTTTTTTAAAACAATTTTACCATTATTTTCATAATTTTTAGCAAAATATCCTGATGAATTCTCATTACCGAAATGCGTCCAGATACATTATTATATTGTTCTTTTCAATTCCCTAAAAATTACTCTTCATATAAATAAAACAAAAGTATGCGCTATTATTTAAAACATTTCAATATTAATGGTGAATATGGATAATTATGATATTTAACCCCAAAAAATATTTATTTTATGGAAAATGACTGTCCGCATTAAAGCTGCAGTTGAGAGTTTCAGCCGTTGGGATCCCAACGGCTGTTTTCCCAACGCTCTACCTGCTGTAGTTCCTCCCTCCGAACGACAGCTATGCGCGTTCATGTGAATTCAGTTCATTGACAGGAGACAAACACCATGTCCGATTCCGAGGTGATTAAACATTAGTAATGATAACTACATACGTACATATTGAGCATACATTTTAATCACAGACATACCATGTTAGCTTAAAATCATTGTAAGTGTGCTGGTAGGCCTAACAAAAGTAGCTGTAATAGCCAGGCAAGATAGCAAACTAATTGTAACAGAGCGGAGAGGTGTGTGTGTATCTCCTACTATCTATGCTCCTGCTCTGACCGCAGCTGGGAGGGGCTGCTGCGCGAGGAGCGGGCTGCCTGTCAGTGCTCCCGCTGCTCGTTGAGAAGAGGTGATACTTGCTTTGGCGAAAAAAGTCACCAATAACACCAGAAAAAAAAGCTAGATTTGTCGCTTGTCGCTGTTTTGAAAAAAAAAGTCGCCAGGGGTGCTGAAAAGTCACTAAATATAGCTACAAAATCGCTTTGAGTTGGCAACACTGAGCACAGGACGAGGGCTATATAGGGCCAGTGGACGTCCTGCTGCTAGCGGCAGGCAGCCTAGGGGCAGAGGAAGGGGACGAGGTCGCGGTCGGAGAGGTCTTGATGTGATAGGGCAAGAAGACATGGCCGGTGTACTTTTTTTTCGAGCTCTCTCCGTCTCCCTTTCAGCAGTTAACTTTTCGACATTCGTCTTTCCTCGTTTTTTTGCTGTCTTAGCGGTGTTAGTTGTTGGTATCCTGGGAATGATAAATTGAGGGTTCGTTTGTGAAGACATTGCTACTCGCTGTCCGCCGTAGTAGCCTAGTACCAAACAGTAGGCTAGTGTCAGACTGCTAGGGTCGTGAACGCTCACGCAACTGACACATCAACGTTGTTGCCAAGGTCCCACAGCCAATAAGAACGGAGAATCTGACCTCGCTCTGATTGGTCAAAATTAACATGAGCGGTGGCAATTTTGGGGGGCAGCACACAGAGGCAGGGGGGAGCAAAGTGATAAAAATATATTTTCAGACCACTTCACCTACATATAGCTGAATGGCTATTATGACAGTTTTGCCAAATATTACAGTAAAACAAACTCTCAACTGCAGCTTTAAATGTTTCTCATCACCGCAACGCAACTTCACCTGCCTATAAAACCTACACTCTAAAAAGTATATTTTTGAAAAGTTGAAGTAACGCACTGTTTTGAATAAGTCTGACTCAGTTTTCTGCTTTAGCGATGGCAATCTACTTTTGTGGATTACATCAAATTGAAATTGTACTTTACTACATTGACCTGACATTGACTTGCTTTTCTTATGCAAATGAAAGTTGCACCCTCAGTGAAGGGGATGTTTTATTCCATTACCTCACTATGCATTTTGTTTAAATAAAATATCTCTTTGTGAACTAACCGTGATTTTGTTGTTTATAACAAAACGGTTTGTGGAAGTCTTAAGCCAGATCCGTAGTTCAACTCAGGAGACAAATTACAAAAGAAATGAATCATTCCATTGAACTTGATATATTGTAACAAGTGAAGTAACAAACAGAAGCTGCTGTCTATGTTTAGCATTTTAACAAATAGGGGACAAAGTAAACTTATATAGGGTTGAAACATATCTGCCCAATGAAATATAACATCCCCTTCGCTCACGGTGCAAACAGCAACATAACAAACATTTAGTCCAGGTTCATCCCTTTTTTCATTAACAGTATAATCCTGTCAATTTTAGTGATAGTAAAATAATGTTAATTTAACAGTAATACAAAGGCAACCCTGCTGCCAGTTGATTAATGTTTTTTTACAGGGAAATTTCTAACAGTGTATGGGAAATATGTTGTTGCCCGACTGTTATACACTGAAATGCGTTACCAATTGCCTTAATTCAATTAAGTTGGTCCAACTATTTTCTTTTATGTTCTACGGAAGCAATATTTTACTTTAGGATTAAACAAGAAATTGATTCAGAAAACTCTGACATTTTAAGTTGTCGTCCCTTAATTATAAGTTGGATTAATGCAAACTTTTGATTTGAAAACAAACAAACTATTAAGTTGATCTGACTTAAAACAAGTGTGTAAGTATAACTTACATTCTTTATTTCAATAAACTTAATTCAATTGTGTGTTACCAGTTGCCCTAATTCAATTAAGTTGGTTCAACTATTTTCTATTTAGAGTGTACCCTGTCACTTTATACAGTATCTCACAAAGTGAGTACAGCCCTCACATGTCTTCAAAGATTTCATTATATCTTTTCATGGGACAACACTGAAGAAATGACACTTTGATACAATGTAAAGTAGTCAGTGTACAGCTTTTATAACAGTGTACATTTACTGTCCCCTCAAAATAACTCGACACAGCCATTAATGACTAAAGTGCTGGCAACAAAAGTGAGTACACCCCTTAGTGAAAATGTCCAAATTGGGCCCACAGTGTTAATATTTTGTGTGGCCACTATGTTTTTCCAGCACTGCCTTAACCCTCTTGGGCATGGAGTTCACCAGAGCTTCACAGGTTGCCACTGGAATCCTCTTCCACTCATTCATGACGACATCAAGGAGCTGGTGGATATTAGAGACCTTACGCTCCTCCACCTTCCGTTTGAGGATGCCTCAAACATGCTCAATAGGGTTTAGGTCTGGAGACATGCTTGGCCAGTCCATCACCTTTACCCTCGGCTTTTTTAGCAAGGCAGTGGTCGTTAAGAGGTGGGTTTGGGGTCGTTATCATGTTGCAATACTGCCCTGCGGCCCGGTTTACGAAGGGAGGGGATAGTGCTCTGCTTCAGTATGGCACAGTACATGTTGGCATTCAGTGAACTCTAGCTCCCCAGTGCTGGCAGCACTCATTCAGCCCCAGACCATGACACTCCAACCACCATGCTTGACTACACTGTGTGCACAATTATTAGGCAAGTGAGGATTTTCGCCATATCATAATTTTCATGCATATTTCCCAACTTCAAGCTGTATAAACCTAAGTGCTTATTGGATTTAAGCATACCAGGTGATGTGTATTTGTGTAATGAGTTAAGGTGTGGCCTAAGGAGATCAACACTCTCAATCAAGGTGTGCATAATTATTAGGCAGCTTCTCTTCCTCAGGCAAAATGGGCCAAAAAAGAGATTTAACGGACTCTGAAAAGTCAGACATTTTAAAAAGTCTTTCAGAGGGATGCAGCACTCTTGAAATTGCTAAGATATTGGGGTGTGACCACAGAACCATCAAACTTTTTGTTGCAAATAGCCAACAAGGTCGCAAGAAACGTATTGAGAAAAAAAGACGCAAATTAACTGCCAAAGATTTGAGAAGAATCAAACGTGACGCTACCAAGAACCCATTATCCTCCAGTTCTGCCATATTCCAGAACTGCAACCTACCCGGAGTGCTCAGAATTACAAGGTGTTCAGTGCTTAGAGACATGGCCAAGGTAAGGAAGGCTGAAACCCGACCACCACTGAACAAAACACACAAGTTGAAACGTCAAAACTGGGCCAAGAAATATCTGAGGATAGATTTTTTAAAGGTTTTATGGACTGATGAGATGAGAGTGACTCTTAATGGACCAGATGGATGGGCCCGTGGCTGGATCAGTAACGGACACAGAGCTCCACTTCGACTCAGACGCCAGCAAGGTGGAGGTGGGATACTGGTATGGGCTGGTATTATTAAAGATGAGCTAGTTGGACCTTTTCGGGTTGAAGATGGCCTCAAAATCAACTCCCAAACCTACTGCCAGTTTCTAGAAGATACTTTCTTCAAGCAGTGGTACAGGAAAAAGTCTGCATCTTTCAAGAAGACCATGATTTTTATGCAGGACAATGCTCCATCACATGCATCGAAGTACTCAATTGCATGGCTAGCCAGTAAAGGCCTTAAGGATGAAAAAATAATGACATGACCCCCTTCCTCACCTGACTTAAACCCTATTGAGAACCTGTGGGCCCTGCTTAAACGGGATATTTACAGTCAGTGCGTTTACATGCAGACTCATAATCGGATAACTAAACGAATAAGACCTCAACAGGACTTTTAAACTGCATGTAAACACCTTTATCCGATCTACTTCGGACACAAATCGGCACAATAACGGACAAGAGAAGTCGGATAAGAACACCTAGATAATTTGTTCATTGTCGGCTTTCTCTCTGCATGTATACAGGGATCGGATATCGCATATCGGACTTCTCGTTCTGTGCTTGTATGCCTGCGCGTGATAGGCTACACCATGGGTTATTGACGGAAGAGAACCGGACGTGGCTCTAAAACCACTTGTTGAAAGCATGGTTGAAAGGGCTACAGCGCCACCTAGCATAGTGGAGACAGCCATGCATCGGACATTTATCCGATTTCTGAAAGGCCATGTATACTCAGACAAGTGACACGGTCCGTTCGAGTGTCTTGTTCGATATATGTGATAATCCAATCTAGTTGTGCCATGTAACCGCACTGAGTGAAGGAAATCAGTACACCTCTCGGAACAGTGTCTGGGAGGCTGTGGTTGCTGCTGCACAAAAAGTTGATCGTCAACGGATCAAGAAACTGACTCACTTTAACAGATGAAAATAAACAACTGAGATGGGAAAATTTTAGTTTTTTTATTTAGTTGCATAATAATTCTGCATACTAATAGTTGCCTAATAAAAGCAAAACATATATATATATTCTCGTAAGAAAGACAAAACCTCACTTTTACTTTCGTAAACATTAAGGTTTAGGTTCTTTAACATTTTGGATTGACCGAGAGCACTGTAGTTGTTCAATAATAAAATTAATCCTCAAAAATACAACTTGCCTAATAATTGTGCACACAGTGTATAGGCAAGACACACTTTTCTTTGTACTCCTCACCTGGTTGCCGCCCCCTACACTTGACACCATGTAAACCGAATAAGTTTATCTTGGTCTCATCAGACCACAGGACATGGTTGCATTAATCCATGCCTGTAGTCTGCTTGTCTTCAGCAAACTGTTTGTGGGGTTTCTTTTGCATCATCTTTAGAAGAGGCTTCTTTCTGGGACGACAGCCATGCAGACCAGTATGATGCAGAGTGTGGTGTATGGTCTGAGCACTGACAGGTTGACCCCCCACCCCTTCAAGACCTGCAGCAATGCTGGCAGTATTCATAGGTCTATTTTCCAAAGCCAACCTCTGGATATGACCCTGAGCAGTGGCGCAAAAAGTGGGTATGCAGTATATGCGGCGCATAGGGGCGCCGCACTAGAGGGGGAAAATTATTTGGGGTCGGGCATTTTTCTGTATTTAACAGCGTTTGTGTAATGATATGATCAATAACAGAGGCACGTCACTGATTAGGCGCCCCCTGCTCTTTCGCCTCCTCCCCACACTCGAGCACGCGCTGGAGCACGAGAGCTTTCATTTGAATCGTGTTGTCAACTGATGACAGGGAGCTGCAGATGGATAGGCAGTAAAGAAAGCCCTTGCGGGGCGTAAAACAGGATTGAACATTGATAAGTAGAAAGATTGCGTGGATTAAAAAAAGCTTTTCAAAGTGGTTGAATGAATAATACACCGTACACGGAGTTTGCCAACCTTTGTTTTATATGGCCGATTGTATTGATTAATGCACACTGATTATCGGCCGCGACTCGCGGATTGTCACTGCAGATCAGGTTGCATGCTCTGTCTCTGCGCGATTTTAACGTGGTTTTACTTGGTTTTTATACCTTTTAAACCTGCTTCACTTCGCTATCATTGCCTTGCTGCATGGATTAATTTGGGAAATCTGCGTGGATTATTGCTCTGCTTTGCCTTGCTGGCGTTCTCCACCTGCAGCCAGCGCTCACCTGCTGCTGCTCCTCCTCCCTCCCTGCCTGCCTGTCTACCTGCTATCTGCTATCACCACCATGACTTACCTTGGGCCTACTGAAGGAGAGGATCTCTGGTCTGCAAGCTGAACTAAGGGGTAAAAACGACATCATCATGGAGCTATCCTCTGTTGCTTCCACTCAAATGAAGCACCTTGTCGCCCTAAGATCCTCTGGCTGCGGCTCCCTCTGCATGACAGGCGATGATCCTACTCTCCCGTGGTCCGGCTCCGCCAGTGTGGGATCTTCTTCTCCTGTCACTGTGCCCGGGCCTGTGTTAGCCAAACCCAACGATCAGTGGAGTCTACTTGGTGCAAGACCTAGGCTGGCGGCGACTGTCGGCAAAGGGGATGGACAGTTCCCGCTGAGCTCGACCCCTGTTAAACCGATAGATTGGTTAACAGCCCGCAAAGGTAAACATTGTGGTCGTCCGCGGACTCCCCCAGCACCGCTGCGCCTGGAGCTTGGCAACAGATTCGAAGCTATGAGCCTACAGGAGTTTCCATCAATGGCAAATGGCTCTTGCTCTCCTCCCCGGTTCCAGCCACGTCCAGTTGGCCACGGTTCACCTGTGGACAGGGATACCACTGCCCTGGCACGCGCCACCTCGTCCTCCACCTCCGCTGTTCCGACGCCCGCCGCCTCTTCCTCCGCTGTTACTTCGCTGCCCGCCGCCGCTTCCTACGCCGCCGCTGTCTCCTCTCCACCTGTGGCCGGTGTTTCCCAGACGTCTCGTCGTTCCAACACGGGAGAGAACCGACGCAGGATGCTGCAGGATGCCATCATCAGACGTTCAGAAGGATCCACCAGACGCCCGGCTCAACCTACGCAGCTTTGCCGCTCTGGACCGCGGGCATCAACACTGCAGGCTAATGATCCAGCCCGGCCTTCACATGGTTGCTCTGCAGCGCAGCAAGACCGAACAGCGGAACTCCAGTGCCTCCTCGTTGGCTCATCAATGGTCCGACAAGTTCTCCTGCCGAGGGCGGAGACCTTCTGCTATCCCGGTGCCCTGGTATCCCACATCAACTCAGTGCTTCCACACCTTATCCACAGTAATCCCGCTGCATCTATGGTCGTGACACATATCGGCTCAAATGAGCGTAAGTCAGAAAAGTCAGAAAGTCTAAAAACTGATTTTAAAACCCTAATCGACTCCGTCCTGACCGCTGGGAAACAATGTATCGTTTCTGGTCCCATGCCTTCGCCTCGATTTAGTGACGTCAAATTCAGCCGCGCACGCCAACTTCATGTTTGGCTCAAACAATATTGTCTCTCCATGGGCATTCCCTTTGTTGACAATTTTAATGTTTTCTGGAACAGACCGACTTTCTTTGCCAGCGATGGTTTGCATTTAAACAAACAAGGGAAACATCTTCTGGCCAGCAACATGCTCTTAACAATAAAATCGGTTCCTAGCGTCACTCCTCTTGCAAACTCTGTCCAGCATGATTGACTATCTCCACACCTGGTCAGTCAAGAGGTAGTTAGCTCACGTGACACAGCCTCCATGACTACTAGTCCCCATGCATCTAGCGCCCCCTCAAGGCCTGGAACATCCATTACTATAAAAACTCACCCAATCCCTGTATGTCAGTCTGTCAGATCATCATTAATCCCTCCTCATAGATCATACAGGTCACGCCACAGACCACTTGGGATTACAACTAACTTGAAAACTGTACCTATTATGTGTAATAGGTCAATTGTGTTGGACCACCCCGCTGTTGATAACCCGGACATGAGCATATCAAAGCTAAACTCACCAATCATCCTCAAATCAAGAAAGGGTTTGGGTTTTCTTCACTTAAACATAAGAAGTTTGCTTCAGCACAATAAATTAGACCATGTTAACATCTTAGTATCTCAGGCTGACCCAGATGTCTTGGTTCTGACTGAATCATGGTTGAAGAGCAGTACACATGACTCTATGGTGGCAATAAATGATTATAGTTTATTCAGAATAGACAGGACCACACGGGGTGGGGGAGTGGCTGTCTATGTTAAATCACATTATTCTGTATCATTACTACATGCTGTCTCTGTTCGAAGCTGCTTTGAATTTATTGCTTTGGAATTGTCTTTATCGTCCAATGATTGTGTTATTGTCATTGGTGTGTACAGGCCTCCTTCAGCGGTAACTAGCTCCTTGAGTGAGCTAGCACATTTAATCTCTCCATATGTAAATAGAGAGGTTTTTATGATGGGTGATTTTAATATTGACTGGCTTTCTGGTGCCTCAGAACCTTTTAAAGAAATCTGTAGCAACCTAAATCTTACACAAATAATAACTGAGCCCACAAGACCTAATCTAAAAAACCCAGCAAAATCAACTTTGATCGATTTAATATTATCAAATCAAAGCAATAAAATAGTTTCTGCTGGTGTCTTTGAGCTTGGAATCAGTCAGTGCGTTTACATACAGACTCATAATCGGATAACTAAACAAATAAGACCTCAACAGGACTTTTAAACTGCATGTAAACACCTTTATCCGATCTACTTCGGACACAAATCGGCACAATAACGGACAAGAGAAGTCGGATAAGAACACCTAGATAATTCGTTCATTGTCGGCTTTCTCTGTGCATGTATACAGGGATCGGATATCGCATATCGGACTTCTCGTTCTGTGCTTGTGTGCCTGCGCGTGATAGGCTACACCATGGGTTATTGACGGAAGGGAACCGGACGTGGCTCTAAAACCACTTGTTGAAAGCATGGTTGAAAGGGCTACAGCGCCACCTAGCATAGTGGAGACAGCCATGCATCGGACATTTATCCGATTTCTGAAAGGCCATGTATACTCAGACAAGTGACACGGTCCGTTCGAGTGTCTTGTTCGATATATGTGATAATCCAATCTAGTTGTGCCATGGAAACGCAACGAGTGATCACTGCCCGGTGGCCTGTATCAGAAGTATTCATCTTAAAAAATCTCAACCCAAAATCATTATTAAGCGTAATTTTAAAGGTTTTAACGAGCAAGCATTTTTAAATGAACTCTATCAAAGTGACATTCATCTCACAAGTGAAATATCTGATGTGGAATTGGCCTTAGAATTTTTCACCAATACTTTCTCCTCCATTTTGAACAAGCATGCACCCCTAAAAAAGCACAGAGTAAAAAATAGATCAAACCCCTGGTTCACAAATTAATTGTCCGATGTATTTGCAGAGAGAAATAAAGCATGGGCCCTAGCTAGACGCGCTGGTGAAAACTCTAAGTGGACTGCTTTCAGACAAATCAGAAATAGGTGCATATCCATGGTTAGGAGAGCTAAATCAGATTACTACCTCGAACTAATTTCCAACTGCTACTCCAACCCTGCACTATTTTGGAAGGCTGTGAATTATAACAAAAATAATTCTAGCACTGTTCCCAGTCAGTTAAAAATAAATGATCAGACCTTAAATGATCAGAAAGAAATTGGTTTAGCTTTCAATAAACACTTTATAGCTGCTGGTAAACTCTTTCACAATGGAGTATCTACGCCTTCCACCACCAGAAATAAAAATAAAAATAGCATACCACCTGTCTCTAAAACACCTCTTTTCAGCCTTGTTCAAGTTCCAACAAGTATTGTTGTAGATGCGCTTCTTGCCATCAACCCCAGGAAGTACATGGGAGAGGACAATTTGGACCCATTTTCAATAAATCTCTCTGCACTTATCATATCAAAACAAATAACCCATATTTTTAATCTTTCCATCTCCTCTGGTATTGTTCCTAAAGTCTGGAAAAAAGCTCACGTCATTCCATTACATAAAGGGGGTGACAAAAGTGATCTCAATAATTACAGGCCAATTTCCAAACTCCCATGCCTGGCAAACATTCTAGAATCAGTCATTAATACTCAGTTGAAAACCTTTTTATCCAGTGCTTCCATTTTGAGTCCATTTCAATCTGGTTTTAGGGCAGGCCACAGTACCATATCTGCTGTCACTTTGGTCTTAGACAACATTGTTACAGCTATCGATAAAAAAATGCACTGTGCAGCACTTTTTGTTGATCTGTCAAAAGCTTTTGATACTTTAGATCACCATTTGCTTTTAGAGAGGCTGCATGAAATTGGTTTTGATTATTCTACATGTAGCTGGTTTAGGGACTATCTCTCTGATAGACAGCAGTCAGTAAAACTGGGAAGCTACCAAACTGAGTTTTTAACAGTTACAAATGGTGTTCCGCAGGGCTCAATTTTGGGTCCAGTCCTATTCACAATTTACATCAATAACATTGTTTCATCACTACAAAACTGCCATGCCCATTTGTATGCGGACGACACTGTACTGTATTGCATTTCTGATTCAGTACAACAATCTGTTCAGAACCTACAGAGCTCTTTTAACTCCCTGCAGAACTGTCTAGTGGATCTCAGGCTTGTCCTTAATACAGAAAAAACAAAATATATGTGTTTTTCCAGAGCAAGAATTACACATTTTAATGATCTTATTATTTACACAAATAATGGATCTCATATTGAAAGAGTCACTGAATATAAATATCTTGGCATCTGGATAGATAAAAACTCTCTTTTACATTTCACATAAAAAATCTTGTCTGTCGTCTGCGACAAAAGATTGGATATTTTTATAGGAACAAAGCCACCTTCCCGTTGTTCAGCAGGAAAAGGATTATTGAGGCAGTTTTTATGTCTGTCCTTTATTACGGTGATGTAGTTTATCGGCATGCATCTCGTTCATGTCTTAAACTCCTAGACTCTGTGTAACACTCTGCTTTGAGATTCATTACAGGAGATGCCTATGATACACACCATTGTGTTTTATATGAAAAGGTTGGGTGGTCCTCCCTTAAGGAGAGACGTGATGCACATTGGCATATTTTTATATATAAAGCTCTGACTGGAAAGCTACCACTGTATTTGACAGAAATGCTGCTTATTTCAGATGGGCTTTATCAAACCCGCTCAACTGACATGCTCATATTATATGTTCCCTATGCCCGGTCTGAGCTTGGTAAAACCGCTTTTAGCCATAGTGCCCCTGACTCCTGGAACAGCCTCCAACATACACTCATAACTGTTAACCAATTTAAAATTATTATTTTAAATCAGCCCCTCTACACTTGTAACTGTTTTAATTAGGCTATTGTCTCTTTCATTCAATTGATCTGAATGTTTTAAATTGTGTTGTCTGTGTGTGTGTGTGTGTGTGTGTGTGTAATCTTGTTATGTATTCTCATTGTATATTGTGTATCTGTATTCTCGACGTCATTGTAAAAGAGGGTCACCCCTCAATTGATCTTTCGAGTTTAAATAAAGGAAAATGAATTAAAGTGTCACCTCAAGTTTTTGAATATTGTTGTTTTCACAGTTTTTGAATGGTAGTGTATTGATTATAGCAGGTCAGCGCCCAAACAACACACTCACCTGTTTCCCACTATTATCATATTTTGCACCGTTACAGCACAAGACTGAGTTGTGTGTGTTTGTGTGTGAGAGAGAGAGACACACACACACACACACACACACAGAGAGAGAGAGATATATACTGTATGTGTTTGATTGATGGTTGTGTAGCAATGATAATGAAAATCCTGTTTGCCACAATCTTAATAGTTTATTGTAAGGGATTTGGTGCGATAGATTTGAGGCTTTAAGTTATTAATGCCTTTCTATCTCCTTCACTTGAAAAAAAGTTTTATCAACAAGCTGCTTTTCCCATTTAACCGTTTTTCTGAGCTGTTTTTTAATGTTTTTCTTAGTGAATACCTACACACTTTGTTTGGGTAAAGTCAAGAAGGTTGGCTTGTTTCTTTGTCTTTAAAGGTCACATATTATGCTAAATGCACTTTTTAAATGTGTTCTAACATATCCATGGGTCCACGGTGTGCCTAGAGACTGCCAAAATATAAAAAAAATAACAATCTCTCCTTTTCTCACTCTTCACCTTTCTGAAACCCCCACCCCTCTCCCCCAATATACTCAAGTCAGAATTCTCCCCGTTTCTGACGTCAAAAACTGGAAAGCCAGAAGCTTCCACTGTGCAGCCCACACCCCTATTTCTTATTGGTCCACGGCCCCGAGATCCTCTGGAAAAATATTCCTTCATCCCCATGTTGTTTGCTTGTTGCTAAGCGACAAGATGCCTGTAGTACAGAAAAGCATGGTGAATGTTGCATAATCCACTAATGTATCTTAACCACAGCAGTCTATGCCTCATTTTTAATAACACAACGGATAGGAAGCTACTTGTGGGTTTTTTCAAACAGTGAAACTGAAAGAATTTTTTTTATTGGTAGTTTTGCCTGACTGGTGTATAGCTATTAGCTTTGGGAGAAGCATTCAGCTTTTGCTCATAAAAACACATTTCTATTCCCCACACCAGTCTGGAAATGCCTCGTTTTTAACAGGACAAAGGATTGGAAGTTAATAGTGTAGAAGTCAACTTTGAAGATATTTTTTTCACTGATTTTAGTGGTATTTTTAGCCAGTAGCTTCCGAGCTAGCTTCGCAGTAGCCACCATCTTTTGCAGCATTTTTATTGTGAACATGCCGTTTCCATTAGCTTGGAAACGGCAAGTCAGTGCATCTGTATGAACATAGTCTTTCATGTAGACAAGGATAGGTCATGTCAAACTGTTCAAAGTGCGTTACTAGCACTAGACTTGGTTCTTCTCATGGGTAGGCTAACTGTGCTAACAAGCCCAGCAAATACGTCATCATTGTTCACAAACAGACAGAGGGCGAGGCGTATCTGGCTTCGCTTCCGGACAGGGGGCGGGGGCAGCTCAAAGATTGTATATTTACGAGGGGAGCTGCAGCTCTTTTTAAAAAATAGGCCATTGTGAGATTAGCTGAATATCAGCATAGTACAATAAATTATCTGAAAGTTTTTTTCAGCAAACAATTAAAGAAAAACGTATTAGGGACCACTAAGATCATATAATATGGTGTATAATAGAACCGAAAAGTGTATAATATGGGAGCTTTAATTCTCTTCACCAGAGTACACCAAATTGCTTATTTTACATGTTCAAATCACAAATAAATCTGGGGGGGAAACCCCCAGACCCCTCTACAGGGGTTTGTTTTCAGACATGTCACCTTATTCATGGCTTATGAGTTTGCATGTCTGTCACTAGTGCGGCCACAAAAACCTACATGCCCAGTATGGTTTTAATTCTTGCTGACCAACCTGTTCTTCACTGTCCTTTACTTTTGGGAAAATCAGTGCAGGCAAACACGACATGGTTGAGCCCATCACCTGCTCTAATATCGTCACCCTCTTAAAATAATGGCCTAAGTCATATTTTCAAGTTGTTCAGAAAACAGAAAAAACTCAATCATATATAGAGTATATGATATTTATGAATCATTTCAAACAAAAAGGTTATGACAATAGATGACTATTGATATACAAATAAGGATGTCAGTCAATTGTGTAACATGAGAGGATAAAATGACTTAGGCCAATTTATGAACATGCCTTTGCGATTTGCGCAATTTTGAACCTGACTTGGGCCAAATTAATTCTGGGATAAGTAAGGCAAAACAGTGCATTTCTTTTTTTCCCCAACTACTGTAACATACCATGAGGAAGGGTATGCCACAAACATTTGAATATGCTAGTGGAGCACACATAGACTCATGAGACAGATGGAAGTTTGGCTGTGAATGGCACCATTAATCCACTCTACCGACGTAAGACTACAGACTCGGCACCCCACAGCTCTCATGATAATCAACAGAGACTTCAATCATGTCTCCCTCTCCAAAACTCTGACCTGCTTCACACAGTATGTGAAATGTAAAACCAGAGGAAATAAAATCCTGGACTTGCTTTATGCCAATGTGAGGGAGGCATACAGCTCCTCTCCCCTCCCTCCCCTTGTCCAGTCTGACCACAACCTGATACACCTTACACCTGTGTACAAGTCTGTAGTAAGCAAGCAGCCGGCTACCACCAGGACTGTGAAGGTGTGGTCTAGAAAGGCTGAGGAGGCCCTGCAGGACTGCTGCCAGAGAACAGACTGGGATCTGTTCCTGGAGGACCACGCAGAGGACATTGAGGGACTCTCCCATTGCATTACAGATTACATCAGGTTCTGTGAGGACAGCGTTGTACCCATCAAGAAGGTCCGCTGTTTTCCTAACAACAAACCCTGGATCAATAAGAACATTAAAAACCTACTCAACAGGAAGAAGATGGCTTTCATGGCAGGAGACAGAGAGGGGGTAAAATCAGTTCAGAAGGAACTGAGAAGGGAACTAAAGGCGGCCAAAACATGCTATAGGGAGAGGCTGGAGGGCAAGCTCAAAAGGAACAGTGCCAAGGAGGTTGGGATGGGATGAAGAAGATCACGGGACACAAACTGCCAGGTCCAGCTGTGGCGGGCTGACATGAACGTACTAATGAGCTGAACCTATTTTTCAACAGGTTTGACTCAACCCCTGCCCCAGTGAGCTCAGCAGGTCAGTCCGTGCCCTCCCTCCCCTACTTCCCCTCCCTCTCCCCCTCCCTTTTCCCCTCCTCCCCCCCTTGTTACCAGTCTTGTCATCACATCAAGCCAGGTGAGGCGGGAGCTATCAAAGCTCCAGAGGAATAAGGCAACGGGTCCGGACATCAATCCCAAGGTGCTTAAAGCGTGTGCCGGACAGCTTGCTGGAGTGTTCCAACACCTCTTCAACCTTTCCCTGAGGCTGAAGAAGGTGCCCCAGTTGTGGAAGCCCTCCTGGATTGTTCCGGTGCCTAAGATAGCTCGCCCCAGCTCTCCCAACGATTAGAGGCCAGTGGTGCTGATCTCACACATAATGAAGACCTTCGAAAGACTCACCTTAAGCCCCAGATGTGTGACTCCATGGACCCACTGCAGTTTGCGTACCAGGCCCAACTCAGCATGGCAGGCGCCATCATTTACCTGCTGCACAGGGCTTACTCACACCTGGAGAAGCTGGGAAACTCAGTTAGAGTCATGTTCTTCGACTTCTCCAGTGCGTTCAATACCATCCAGCCTACCCTGCTTGAGAAGAAGCGCTCAGCAATGCAGGTACACCCCAACATGGTTGCTTGGATTGGTGACTACCTTTCCAGCAAGCCACAGTACGTGCGGCTGCAGAGCGGCCTGTCAGATGTTGTGATGAGCACCACTGGCGCACTCCAAGGAACAGTACTTTCACCCTTCCTCTTTACCATCTACACCTCTGACTTCAGCTTCAACTCTGGAACTTGCCATCTCCAGAAATTCTCAGACGACTCCTCCATCGTGGGCTGCATCAGTGAGGACAGGGAGGACGAGTACAGAGGTGTGGTGGAGGACTTTGTCAGATGGGCAGAGGAGAACCACCTCCAACTCAACATCGGCAAGACCAAGGAGCTGGTGGTGGACTTCCGCCGGAAGAGGAAGCCCCCAACCCCTATTACCATCCAGGGGGTTGAAATAGAGACGGTGGATTCGTATAAATTCCTTGGAGTACACATCAACAATAAACTGGACTGGTCAGACAACACAGAGGCCCTCTACCGGAAGAGTCAGAGTAGACTAGGGTTGCAAAATTCCGGGAATTTTCAAAGTTGGAAACTTTCCATGGGAATTAACGGGAATTTACAAAATTTAAAGCAACCCAAATGCACTTAATTCTCCTAACTATGTTATTTCAGTCCAGGCAAATGTTCTAGACTGTAAAAAGCAGATTTTTCAACTAAGTTTCAATACATTTATTAATTTCAAATCAGATTTTTTTTAAAGTTTATTGAGACACCCAACTTGATATCATATATTGTTTTTTACTAGACCAGGTTTACAGAGGCTTAAACTGTGATTTTAAATATAGTTGGGGAAAATATATTTTAGCATAATCTTGACTAAAACAACCAGATTTTATGCAAGTACACTTGGCAAATTGCACATAGCACACATCCTACTGCAGGGGTACTGAGGCCACGCCCCCTACATGCTTTGTGCATTCCTCCATCACATGGGGGGCATTTTACTTTATTTATTGAATGGGTGGGGTCAGACAGATGAGTAATATTTAACTCAACATTCATCTTTTTTTTGTTCAGTGAAATTATTGATTGTTCATACAATTTTTAAGATTTATTTCTTACAAATAAATCTGTTCAAATGCAATGTTTTTTAATTGTATTATTTTGCATGGATGTCTGCCTATGACCAATCATAGTGTTTAAATGTTTAGATTTATGTTTGGATATGAAAAAAAATAATAATTTAAATTACCAACATTTAGTTAATTCCTATAATTTCCAATTTTGAATATTCCCAAAATTCCCGAGCGAAAGTTCCCTTTGAAAGTTTCCGGAAACTTTCCGGTAATTTACCGGAAACTTTCCACCACTTTGCAACCCTAGTGGCCACCATTACTTTCCAGCACTGCCTTAACCCTCTTGGGCATGGAGTTCACCAGAGCTTCACAGGTTGCCACTGGAATCCTCTTCCACTCATTAATGATGATGGAGCTGGTGGATATTAGAGACCTTGCACTCTTCCACCTCCTGTTTGAGGATGCCCCGCAGATGCTCAATAGGGTTTAGGTCTGAAGACATGCTTGGCCAGTCCATCACCTTTACCCTCGGCTTTTTTAGCAAGGCAGTGGTCGTTAAGAGGTGTGTTTGGGGTCGTTATCATGTTGCAATACTGCCCTGCAGTCCAGTTTACTGAGGTTGAGTGCACTTGCTCAGGGTCAGGGGCACAACTACCCACTTTCTGGGGGGTATGCAGACACTTAGCAGGCGCCTCTCCCGGATTACAGACTTCCATTTTAAGTTACATATCGTCACCCTCTTAAAATAATGGCCTCAGTCACTTTTTTGCCAAAATGATTTTCTTGCCTAAATCAGCTCCTTGTGATGCTGGCCACCTCTGGTAAAACTCTCGGCATCCTCAGTTGAACAGATCATGTGATCCCACCCCTTTAGTGTAATGTCCTATGTCAAGAGTGTGAATTAGGCCATTTTATTTAGCCTAAGTCACTAGACGGAGTGACTTAGGCAATTTTATAAGCGTTTCAAAATGGCGGTGGTTTGTAAAAAAATATATTTTATATGAAATTATAACCAAATATGGTAAACATTTACAATAAGGTTTAGGGTTAGGGGGTTAATCAGCATTAACAGTAAGTTTATGTTTAATTACCATGATTATTCACGTAATGCTTAGTTCATGCTTAATATCTTAGTTAATCAGTTAATTTAAAAGGTGTGGTAAATGATTATTCAGAATGTTTGTTGACAAATCGCTTTTTGTCAACATCAGTGAATATCTCATCCCAATCTGCTACCGGTCCATACTGTGTGAGCACTGACAAAAATCTTGTTGATACACAGCCTAGGCTAGGGAATTTTAACAAAGACGATCCGTTTAACCCATCTTCAATGCTAAGTTCATGCTTATAAAACATTAACTTAGCATTGATTAATGCTTATTAAGCATTAAATAACCATTAATTAATGCTTATTAAGCCTTAAATAACCATTAATTAATGCTTATTAAGCATTACATAACCATTAATGAATGCACCCTTATTGTGTGCATTGATAAGAAAAGATAAGATAAGATAAGATACAACTTTATTAATCCCCGTGGGAGAATTTTGTTTGTTGCAAAAATAGCCCAGCAGCAGTGGAAGGACACAGACAGATAAAATGTCCTTAGCAGCCTGTCACACACGTCAAACGACCTGAGCCTCCTGAGGAAGAAGAGTCTACTCTAGGGTTGCAAAATTCCGGGAATTTTCAAAGGTGGAAACTTTCCATGGGAATTTTGGGAATTAACGGGAATAAACGGGAATTTACTAAATTTAAAGCAACCCAAATGCACTTAATTCTCCTAACTATGTTATTTCTGTCCAGGCAAACGTTCTAGACTGTAAAAAGCAGATTTTTCAACTAAGTTTCAATATATTTATTAATTTCAAATCAGATTTTTTTTAAGTTTATTGAGACACCCAACTTGATATCATATATTGTTTTTTACTAGACCAGGTTTACAGAGGCTTAAACTGTGATTTTAAATATAGTTGGGGAAAATATATTTTAGCATAATCTTAACTAAAACAACCAGATTTTATGCAAGTACACTTGGCAAATTACTGCAGGGGTACTGAGGCCATGCCCCCTACATGCTTTGTGCATTCCTCCATCACATGGGTGGCATTTTACTTTATTTATTGAATGGGTGGGGTCAGACAGATGAGTAATATTTAACTCAACATTCACCTTTATGTTGTTCAGTAAAATTATTGATTGTTCATAACATTTTTAAGTTCTTCTTACAAATAAATCTGTTCAAATGCAATGTTTTTTAATTGTATTATTTTGCATGGATGTCTGCTTATGACCAAATTAAATGTTTAGATTTATGTTTGGATATGAAAAAAAAAAAATTTTAAATTACCAACATATAGTTAATTCCTATGATTTCCAATTTTGAATATTCCCTAAATTCCCGAGCGAAAGTTCCCGTGGAAAGTTTCCGGAAACTTTCCGGTAATATACCGGAAACTTTCCACACCTTTGCAACCCTAGCGGCAGCCAAAGCAAAAACTGCGGGAGAAACTATAGAGACAGTGCGGAACGCGTCATAATCGGAGGCCACGCCCATCGTGGGGGAAAACGATACACAGCGCTCCATTCACTTTATATTGAATGACACCCGTATTCGGCAAACAAACTTAATAAAAACGTAATACGACATGCCTTTCACAAATACACGTTACTTTCTTTAAAGCCACGACTCTTGTCTGTCTATACGAGCTGTTTTGGTGAAAAAGTATTGAGTAATTTTCAATATCGAGACAAAACTCTTAACTAATGTATGCTGAATGCTAGGCTAATGTTAGCCTTCTGCTGTAGGCTAACCATAGGCTAACCCTCACGGACGGGAAAAAACACCTCAATATTGAAAATTACTCAATAATTTTTCACAAAAACAGCTCGTATGGACAGACAAGGGTCGTGGCTTTAAAGAAAGTAAAGTTTTTTTGTTAAATGGATGTTCGATTACGTTTTAATTAAGTTTGTTTGCAGAAGACAGGTCTCCTTCAATACAAAGTGAATGGAACGGTTTTCAACGGTTTCCCCCACCATGGGTCCGACCCGGTCCGACCGGACAAAAACACCTCAATATTGAAAACTACTAAATTATTTTTCACAAAAACAGCTCATATAGACAAACAAGAGTCGTGGCTTTCAAGAAAGTAACGTTTTTTTCTTAAATGGATGTTTGAGCCTGAGAAAAGGCAGAAAGAGTGTTTTTTTAACCCTATATTTCTCTGTCTCGTGACATCACAGAAAGAGAAATATAGGGTTAAAAAAAAACTTACTTTGTAAATAATACTGTGATGTCTTTTACTGTGACATCACAGTAATATTTCCAAAGTACGTTTTTTTAACCCTATATTTCTCTAATATAGGGTTAAAAAAAACACTCTTTCTGCCTTTTCTCAGGCTAGGATGAACCGATTTAATTTTTTTTTGCACATTTATACTACATAGGATCTCAGAATTCAATACACCTTCATATTCAAACCGGTGAAGTAGGCCTTGTTTGTTTGCAGAAGACAGGTCTTCTTCAATACAAAGTGGATGGAGCGCTGTTCAATGTTTTCCCCCACGATGGGCGTGGCCTATTTCATGCACTGTCTCTATTAGTCCAGGCATTATAAAAAATCTCAAAAATTGCAACAGAAACCATTTCAACTGTTTTTGACTCATGAATATGTAAGTAATAACATACTAAAAGTCTTAAGGAATCCATGTGGTGGAAAGTTATTTTCTAAGGGTTTTCTTAACGACACCTTTTATGCCAATTTTCGGCTTCCTAAAGTACTGTTTTATGGTAGAGGGGATATGTGCAAAATTGTTAACCTTTTCAGAAAAGCTTGAAACTTGGTACACTTATACAGTTTGGGTCTCTGAACATTTTCAGATATTAAGCCATAGCAAAATCGAATCATGGTTGCCATCGCGACCATTTTACTTTCCGCCATAGCCTAATTATGCATTTTTCATCATAACTCCTGAACAAAACATAATAACACATAACTAGTGATGTCTACCCATATGTTTTCATGGTCAGGGAATACTATGATACCACATACAACATCAGAAACAGTTAAAGTCAACAGCTAAGGGAGAATCCAATGTTTTTCCGAAAAAAAAGCCTAGTATCCGTGTTACGTTAGACATTCTTGCAGCAGTCTATCGCGTAGTTACAGTCATCCAAAGTGGCTAGCTAACACCATCTAGTGGCTAATATTCACTGAGAGAAAACACAGCCGCCATCATCACTTTGGTCTGGGATTCCACTGACCGTTTATTCTGCGCATGCTCACATGACATTAGCAGTGCACGCAGGCACGCACGCTGACGTAATGACGTCCCCGAGTAGGCTATTTAACATGGCTTTGCACCATTCAGTATTATGCTCAACACTCCCACTCAAAGACATGTAGCTCTCTCTAATAGTAAAACACAAAATGTACAGAACTCCAAAATAATCATTTGGCTTATTGACAGTGTTCATAACAAAATAACACATTACATCTGTCAGTACACTTCACTCTCCAAACAAATACCTCTTGAACTTGTCAAGCTTAGCCTTCACGACTGGTTTGGTAAGGATATCAGCTACCATGTCTGCAGTAGGGCAGTATTCTATAGCTATTTTCCCTTCTGTGTGTGCAGACCTTATAAAGTGATACTTTATATCGACGTGTTTGCTTCTCTGTCGACATACTGGGTTCTTTGATAAAGCTATCGCCCCCTGGTTGTCCTCGTATACCTTTACTGGTACATGCTGGTTGCTGCTGTCTATTCCTTTAAGTAGTTGTACAAGGTACATACTCTCCTGAGTAGTGGCTGCTAGTGCCATATACTCAGCTTCGCAGGTTGACAGTGCCACTGTAGGCTGTTTCCTACTTTTCCAAGATATAGCTGGACCATTTTCAGTTAAGCTGAAGCAGTATCCAGTTGTGCTTCTCCTGTCATTTTGATCGGCTGCCCAATCAGCATCACTATATCCCTCAAGGTGTAGGTTTGCTTCACTTTTCTTGTAGTGTAGTTCCTGGTCTATAGTACCCTTTAAGTATCTGAGTAGGTGTTTTGCTGTAGCCCAATGTTGTTGTTTTGGTTCTGCTAGGTATTGTGATAATTTGCTCACCACCCAGCTCAGATCGGGTCTAGTACATGTCATGATGTATATCAAGCTACCTACTATCTCCCTGTAGCCTGTTGAGTCAATGACTTCACCCTCAGTGTCAAAGTTTAACTTCTGCTCACATGGGGTTGATCTTGGTTTGCATTCAGACATTCCGAACCTAGTCAACATCTTCTCTATGTGTCTCTTTTGAGTCATTTTGATCTCTCCTTCACTCTGTTTAAAATCGATACCCAGGAAGTGTTTAAGTGGACCCATATCCTTCATCTTAAACCTTCTCTTCAACATCTCTTTTACATCACTGAGTGAGGTGTTGTTACTTGCTGCTATGAGTAAGTCATCTACCCATACTAACAGAATCACTTTCTCGTTCTCAGATTCTCTGCTGTAGACACAATGATCAGCATCATTTTGTACAAAACCATTTTCTGTAAGGTGATCATGCAGTAACATGTTCCAGTTGCGCCCGGACTGTTTTAAACCATATAGTGACTTGTTGAGTTTACATACCAAGTGTTCTCCTGTTTTTGACTTGATTTCAAAACCTTCCGGTTGTTCCATGTATACCTCACAGTCCATCGGAGCATGGAGGTAAGCAGTCTTCACATCCATTTGATGTAGGAGGAGATCTTCTTGTACAGCCACCTGCATCAATGCTCGGACAGAGGTCATGTTGGCTGTCGGTGAAAAAGTCTCTTTATAGTCAATCCCTTCCACTTGACCATAACCCTTCGCGACATACCTGGCTTTACATGTTTCAGATCCATCTGAGCTCTCTTTTACTGCATATACCCAGCGACCTCCCACTGCTTGCTTGCCTCGTGGCAGTGGGGTCAGAGTAAAAGTCTCATTCTCTGTTAAAGAGTTCATCTCCTCTTCCATTGCGTCAGCCCACATTTTTGACTTCTTAGAGTCCATAGCCTCTCTAAGTGTTTTTGGTACACCATAAGTCACTCTGTAGAAATAATCAACATTTTCACTCTCATCATTGTTACACTCAGCTTTACACTGGTACTCCTTTAAGTGGCCTGGAGCCTTCCTTTGTCTGGTAGGATACCTGCTTTCTTCCTGTTCTTTCTGAGTATTTTCTGTCTGAGTGGGACTTGTCTCAGTAGTCTCAACACTTGTCTCTTTACACCCCTTAGGTTGTTCCTGACCCTGGTTGGCTATCTTTGGTGTTGTATCTCCATAACACTCAATGTTGTCCCCCATGTCAAAATCTGTCTGAGTCTGGCTATCTGCGTTACCTTTGGTGATAAATTTTACCAGCCTATGTTTTAGGACTTTTCCTGTCTCAGGATAGTACACGTTATATGCTGGACTATATTTATCATAGCCTACAAAGATTCCCTTAGTGCACCTAGAATCCAGCTTCTTCTTATCCTGCTTGTATGCGTAGCATTCAGAGCCAAATATTTTCATGTGAGATAGGTTAGGTGTTTTTCCTGTGAAAACACAGTAAGGTGTCTGCTCTAGTCGCTTACTGTAACACCTGTTACGGATCTGAGCTGCTGTCTGTACAGCATATGTCCATAATTGCTTTGGGAGGTTACTCTCCAATAGCATGCATCGGGACATCTCAAATAAGGTTCTCCAACCCCTCTCGGCAGTTCCGTTCTGATGAGGTGAGTAGGGTGCACTAGTCTCATGCCTTATCCCGTTACTCCTTAGTAAAGACTGGAACTCCTGCCCAGTAAACTCTGTACCGTTATCAGATCTTATGCACTTTACTTTTCCATATGGAGCCACATCTGCTATGAACTTTTCAGTAGCTTTTGTCGTGTCACTCTTTGCTTTGATAAAGTATGGAAAAATCATCCCACTGTGATCATCAGTAAATGCTATAGCATATCTGAACCCATCTTTATCTGCTGGTTCTATTGGACCGCATAGGTCTGTATGTACTAATTCCAGTACAGTTGTAGCTTTAGCGTCTGCTTGTCTATTTCTGTTTTGTGTAAATTTGCCCTGTGTGCAAGTTTCACAATTTGTATTGGACTTGTCATGTTTCCCTTTAATGACCATCCCTACTACCACCTTTTCTAATTTTGAAACATCATCAAAATTACAATGACCAAGTATCTTATGCCACGTTTGAATGTCATAACACCCGTTCACTTCATCACTGTTTTCATGTTCTACTGTGCTAAGGTAATACAGCCTACCATACACATCCATTTTAAACTTGGTACCATCTTGGTGGATCAGCCAGTCATCATTGTTCTTGAAACGGACCTCGGCTCCGTTTGCTGTCGCTGCTTTAACAGAAAAAATGTTCTGAGGAAAAGATGGGATGTAGAGTGCCTGCTTGAGCCTCGTTTTCACTTGTCGTCCCTCGCTGTCCAGCAAGTAGACTTCGGCGTCTCCCCTCATCTTCGCCATCCCGCTCACCTTGGTTCCATCGGCAAGCTCGATCGTGTGGCCTTCTGGTCTGAAGCTCTCATCAACTGTCATGAACTTGTTGGGGTCGTTGATCATGTGTGTTGTGGCGCCGCAGTCGACCATGAGACCCTTCTTGTTTCCTCTTTTTGTCGGACAGTCACTTATTTTAAAGAAACAGAACGATGTAGGCTCTGCCTCCGTTTCTCCATCAGCTTTCTTTAGATACTCACGGTCTCGTCCTCGGCCGCGCCCTCTGCCTCGCTGTGGTGTGTCCCATTTTCGTTCTTCCCTTCTGGCTTGTAATCCATCGTGACATGCCCTTGCCATGTGGCCCTTTTTACCACATGTATAACACTCGACATCAGCCAGGTTTATTTTCTTTCCTCTTCCTCTTCCACGTGCCCATGTTGCCCCGCTAGTCTTCATCACATTGTCCTCTTCTACATTTTCGTCACTCTTCCCATATTTTTCAGTGCTCTCATAACTTCTGAGTTTTGTTTTAAACTCGATGAATGTTACACTGTCATTTGTCTGGGTGATGTGCACGACGAATGGCTTGTAGGAATCAGGTAGCCCCTTAACTACCATTGCTATCTGAAGCCCATCACTAATATGCTCGTCTGCTCTTCTCAATGACGTGAATATAGTCTCTGCTCGAATAATGTAATCAGTTACCGTTTCATTGCTGGCCTTATGGAGCGAGGAAAGTTCACAGTACAAACTCACGACGCGCGGTTTGTCCTTTCCCGCGTAGTGCTCGCGAAGAATCTCCATTGCTCTTCTTCCATCACGTTTCGCGTCCCTCATTACCAATGACAAACTCTTGTTGTCTAGACATTGCACCAGCTCTGCATATGCCTCACCGTTCTTGGTCTCGTCTTCCGCGAGGGCTGCTTCGTCTTCCCCGTCTATCTGCGGGTCCTCCGTGATGACTTCTCTGAGGCCGCGCAACTCCATGTGCGCGAGGAACCTCGTTTCCCATAGCTCGTAGTTTTTCTCGTCGCCGTCGAATAAAAGTCTAAACCACCTTTGGCCTGCATGACTGGGCCCATAACCTGTTACGTTAGACATTCTTGCAGCAGTCTATCGCGTAGTTACAGTCATCCAAAGTGGCTAGCTAACACCATCTAGTGGCTAATATTCACTGAGAGAAAACACAGCCGCCATCATCACTTTGGTCTGGGATTCCACTGACCGTTTATTCTGCGCATGCTCACATGACATTAGCAGTGCACGCAGGCACGCACGCTGACGTAATGACGTCCCCGAGTAGGCTATTTAACATGGCTTTGCACCATTCAGTATTATGCTCAACAATCCGAAAACATCGCTGTGACTTTATAATTGGGGCCTATGTTGCATAAACATTGAGTATCGAGTTTTAATTTTGTTCTCTAACAAAGACTTAGGCTTAAATGTATGTTAAATACTATAACAATATAAAAAACACAAATATTGTGAATGCTAAACTGGCACAAATGAACATAAATTGTTGCACTGATAAACATACATTTTAATATGAAAGTATTTTGGTGCACAGAAGTAGGCTAATACTAATTCAAAGTGCTGCCAGAGCAGTACTAATGCAATGTGAAAGGGGTAAATCAATGCATACCATGAATATGCATTACCCTCTGACCCCCTCTGGAGTGTGGTAACTTGAGAGGGGATATGCGAAAAGACACATTTCAATGTAGCCTTTTGTAATTGACTAATAAAAAAACTCAACTTAGTATTCAGATCGACTTTTACGTTTATTTAATAGTTGTATGAAGCATTGGAGCATTGTTTTCTTAAACATAGTCTGGTTTTCCTCATCATCTCCAACCTGAAATGATTTTGCACCCCCAGATCCTTTGCAGGTACCACATGCAACAGAGCACTCAATGGCATGCCTCTTGCATGTGCACTTACGGTTGTTACAGTCCGTCTTGCATGTGCATCCGATGACCCATAAGAGTATCTGTGGAGATGTTGGTAGGACAGTTTTGATATGGACAAGCACCCCACAATCCCTATTTGTGAGACAGGAGTTTGTTTATCTATTGTTCCCTTCCACTGCTGGACCTTGTAGTACAAACGCTGACTGTGATACTTTGCTCCTGCTGATGTAGGTGGCGGACCCAGTAGCTATACTGTACATGAGAAGGTTATAGAGGCCAGCTTCGCACAAAAGGGCTTAAAACGAACTGGTAGCTAATTTCTGGAGGGGAGCTCCTTTCCTAATCAGCACAGCATTTGTTGTGTGGCAAACTCCACTGCTTTCTGTTCTATGAGCCAATCAGCATCACTTGTGGCATGGTACATTACTTTTCTGTTGGTGACCACTGAGCATGTTGATGAACTGGAATTGGAAAGGAACTTGTTTTTCTTCAAGGTAACCAGCATGTTCTCACCTATGACGTTGGCTGCTTTGTCTTTGTATGTATATCAACGTGTCCAGGCGATGCGCATAACAAGTGCTCCACCATCGAGCATACTAAATATGACCTTACCCTCCTGGAAGGTCAGGTGTGTGGAGCGCCCAAATGGCATCTGCTAATAGTGGTTTATGTGGCTGTCGAAGCAGTAAGAAGGTCTCAAACAGGGCTGGAGGGGGACTGCACAGTTCATACTTAACATGGATCCCAGTTCTTGTGAACTTTTTGCAGCAATTATGTGTCGCTTGAAAAGTAGGTGAAGATCCACCTGCACTGCTTCACAATCAATCTTCACTGAGGATCTTTGTACTGATGGTGATCACCCGACCCCTCTTCTTGAATGTGTTCTCAGCAGTAGTTTGTCCATCCATGCTAACCAAAATGGTGTTTCTGATGGCTTTTGCCCTATCAACATTCAAAGAAAGGTGGGAGACACTGCACAAGCTTGGATCCAAGCAGTAATTGTGTCTTTCTAATATTTTTTTTCTTCATTAGATTTGGAGAGACAGAGTTAAAATGGGGCAAAGAGGGGAAGACATGCAGAGAACTTAACCAGGCTGGATTTGAACCCGGGTCCTCTGCGGGATAACCACTGTGCCATGAGCACCCCCTGTAATTGTGTCTTTCTAGTTCAGAACTGTGTGCATTGTTAACTTCAGCACAAACTGGTGTTGCAGCCATGTCATACCTTGCAATCTTGTGATGCCACCACTGGTTTTCATACTGTCATTAGAACCTGCTCAAGATCCATGGACATGCCAGCCCATAGGCGATCACTCCACATGGAATCCCCCTTCAGATCTCTGGTTAATATCTGGATGGTGCTAATGGACCTTGCACATCCTCTGCACATACTGTAGATGTGAGCTGATTTTGTGTAGAGATTATGCCCTGATACTGCCATGAAAGGAAGCATTTCTGATATTGTTTCAGAGTGAAGTTCCCAATTCTCAGAAACTTGCAAAATATGTCTACCAATGGATTTTAAGGATTCAGTTTTGCATTTGAGAAGTCATCTTATTCTGGAATCACATCAGAATGGCAAGCCTTCTCTGCAGACATCGTCTATCAGCTTTGCATAGATTGCAGCAACTTCATTGACACCAGAGTTTTATAACCGATCTCCAGCAGGTATCATCTGCTGATGACATCTCTGCATCATAGTATTTTGTTTCTTGCAGCTAATGGGGAGTCACAACAAGTGCATCAGGCAGAATCAGGCAATTGAGGACTCCATCAATGCAAAGCCCATCCAAACATCTTCCCTGTCATAATGTGCACAATGGCTGCATAGAAAACCTCCATCACTTCCTCTTCCCAGCATCAACCATAACATGCCCAATGGACCCCAACAACTAATATCAGTGTGGAAGCCCCCAAGTCATTTAACCTCTAAAGAAATGCCTTCCACCAGTGGTTGATAAAATGTGATGATTGGGGTGGAATTGTGGTGCTGGGCATGTTCACATCGGAACTTACATGCGGAGTAGATGCATGTAGGGTCACTACGTCTCATATCAACCAATGGGGTAAACACAAAGGATGTTTTCCCCGGGTGATTGCCATGCTGTGCAAATTGCATCATACTAGACCATTCTGGCCTTTGTGAGACAAACAGGATGGCAGTTTTCCATATGAGTTCCAGGTCTGCTGTCGGGTCATATGGTTCTGATCTCTCTCTCTAACTAATAAAGGCAAAAATTACCCAAAAATAACTTGACATTGTTATCTTGAAAATGTTTCATAAATTTATGGCAATAAAATAAAATTAAATCAATGTTATTACTTTATAGTTAATAATTTATTTGCACATGCATTGTACCATATCTCTTGTTAAAGAGGACCTATGATGCTTTTTGACTTTTATGACCTATAAACGTTGTTATGATGATTCATAGTCATGCTTAACCATACTAAATTATCAAATAATGACTTACATGCATTTCGACGTATTCCCTGCTGACCGTCTGGAGTGTCTGCGCAGACCACTAAACACAGTGGAGAAGTTACGTGTTCAAAGCGGTCTAGCCTTTCATAATTTGTGACGTTGCATAAAAATTTGTGACGTCACCACGCGGATGTTTCCATGTATGGTAATGCTGTCACTTCCCTGTTCGCGTCTGCCTCGCGCCCTTATAGGTCCATGCTCGCGCTTCCCGCCACTGAAAGTGTTCCGGAAGGAAGGTAACCAATAACAACGGAGTGGGGTTTGCAGGGGGGGTGGGGGGGGAGGGTAGCGGAGATGGCCGAAGCACAGGCGGAGGGAGCCGAAGCACACACACTCAAGTGTTGACAGGATGTGCTGGATCGCCAAAATAAGAGAAAGAGCTTCCCGAAAATCTACATAGTTTTTTGTGATGTGATTCGTGTCAGGTTGCTCTATAGCAGTGTAAAACAAGAAATTAAGACCAGAAAAGTAGCATAATAGGTCCTCTTTAAACAAAGTTGTCGGTTGATTTGGACAGTAATGAACGATTTGTGTGGATATCAGAAAATAATGTACATACAGTTTTTTTAACATTGGATTCACCCTTAACTATTGACCTTAACTGATTCTGATGTTGTATGTGGTATCATAGTATTCCCTGACCATGAAAACATAGGGGTAGACATCACTACTTATGTGTTATTATGTTTTGTTCAGGAGTTATGATGAAAAATGCATAATTAGGCTATGGCGGAAAGTAAAATGGTCGCCATGGCAACCGTGATTCGATTTTGCTATGGCTTAATATCTGAAAGTGTTCAGAGACCCAAACTGTATAAGTGTACCAAGTTTCAAGCTTTTCTGAAAAGGTTAACAATTTTGCACATATCCCCTCTACCATAAAACAGTACTTTAGGAAGCCGAAAATTGGCATAAAGGTATGGTTAAGAAAACCCTTAGAAAATAACTTTCCACCACATGGATTCCTTAAGACTTTTATTATGTTATTACTTACATATTCATGAGTCAAAAACAGTTGAAATGGTTTCTGTTGCAATTTTTGAGCGGTCCACCCATATTTTCTCACAAAATGCCTGTACTATATGGGTCGGATCCATTTAGGATTGCGTGTGCTAATAGCTCCAGGATTTGCGGCGAAACAGCGCCCACAATCAGCTCCGTTATAGCACCGTATCCACAAAGGAATTTACCGGCGCCAATCTTAATAACACTAGGTGAATATGATTCTAATTCCACCCTAGTGATATTCCCACATTTGCATTTCATTAATGAATCACTGGCTCACTTATCTTCATCCGCTTATCCGGGCTCCAGTCGCGGGTGCAACGGATCCCTCATGGACCACAAATTTCCCTTTCCTAGGCACCATTAACCAGCTCTGACTGGGGGATCTCGAGGCGTTCTCAGCCTAGTACGGATATATATATATAATATCTCCACTTAGTCCTGGGTCTTGGTAGTGCCTGGAAAACCTCCCCTCACCAGATGCCCGAACCACCTCAACTGGCTCCTTTCTACGCAAAGGAGCAGCGGCTCTGCTCCAAGTCTCTCAGGATGACTGATCTAGTTCATTCGGTCATTAGCCAGCCTTCATGACCATAGGCGAGAGTAGGGACAAGGATAGACCAGTAGATGGAGAGCTAGGCCTTCCGACTTAGCTCTCTTTAACGGTACGGTACAGCAAGTGCAATAAGGCCCTTGCTGATCCAATTCTCTGTCCAATCTCACACTCCATTTTTCCCTCAATCGCAAACAAGACCCTGACATACTGAACTCCTTTAAGCTGGGAACACACCGCACTGGCCGCGCGGCGAGATTACATACAAAGTCAATGTACTAGCGCGTGGCCGCGCGTCCACCCAATAATCGGCGTCCAGCGGCCGGCGGCGGGGGCTTGCGCGGCGCGTGGCCGCGCCTCATGAGAGGCGCGTGAATCGGGAGCGCGGCCATTAGCGGCGCATAGAAATTGTGTCATCGAAGGAGCGTGAATCGAAGGCTTGTGCGGCGAACACGGCGCCGCAGAAAAAGATGAAAATTTTCATCTTTTTCTGCAGCGCCGCGCCTCCACAGCCAATCAGCGTTGAGATTGCCCGGTGGCGGTGGTCTGCAAGACGAGGTGGGCGTGTGGAGTGAGGACATCGGGCTTCCAATACATTCTGCAAATATGTGTATTTTGCATCTGTTTAGCTGTTGGTTGTACTTTAGCCAAGGTAGCGCCGGTTAGCATAGTGAAACTCACCCAGCTGTGTGCTGCTCCTGAGGATAATATGAACCCAAAGTTGATGGCAGTGTCCGTGTGGAATTCCATATAGTACAGCGAAGCACCGGTGTTGTCCTCCGTCAGCCGGCACACTTTCACTTTCAGGTAGGCTGATGTCTGCCTTTATTTGTGCTGCTGAGCACACACTGCTGTTGTTAATGTGTTTAGTAGGCTATGTTGCTGAATTGCTGTTAATGTGTGTGTATTTGCGATCGGGGTGCGTGTTCAGGCTGTTTTAATGATATTTGTGACAAGACTGCCGCTGGTTACACAGTGAACCTACATCTGTATTTTTTGGCACAGCTGGACCATGTTATTGTTGTTGTTGCACCGTAAGTGTGACGGGTCTGATCTCGGCGTCGGCGTCAGGAATATATGGCCCAATATGATCAAGCGGCGAGCCTCCTGCTGTCACGCGGCCAACCGCTGCCTACGATGAGGCGGCGGTTGGCCTTAAGCTGGGAACACACGGTTGGCTGCGTGAATGCAGGAGGTTCGCCGCTTGGTCATATTGGGCCATGTTCACCGCAGTCGCCGCCGCGGCCAACCGCCGCCTCATCGTAGGCAGCGGTTGGCCGCGTGACAGCAGGAGGCTCGCCGCTTGATCATATTGGGCCATATATTCCTGACGCCGACGCCGAGATCAGACCCGTCACACTTACGGTGCAACAACAACAATAACATGGTCCAGCTGTGCCAAAAAATACAGATGTAGGTACACTGTGTAACCAGCGGCAGTCTTGTCACAAATATCATTAAAACAGCCTGAACACGCACCCCGATCGCAAATACACACACATTAACAGCAATTCAGCAACATACTAAACACAATAACAACAGCAGTGTGTGCTCAGCGGCTAAAATAAAGGCAGACATGAGCCTACCTGAAAGTGAAAGTGTGCCGGCTGACGGAGGACAACACCGGTTCTTCGCTGCACTATATTGGAATTCCACACGGACACCGCCGTCAAGTTTGGGTATATTATCCTCAGGAACAGCACACAGCTTGGTGAGTTTCACTATGCTAACCGGCGCTACCTTGGCTAAAGTACAACCAACAGCTAAACAGATGCAAAATAGCCTACACATATTTACAGAATGTATTGGAAGCCCGATGTCCTCACTCCACACGCCCACCTCGTCTTGCAGACCACCGCCACCGGGCAATCTCAACGCTGATTGGCTGTGGAGGCGCGGTGCCCGGCGGCGCTGCAGAAAAAGATGAAAAATTTCATCTTTTTCTGCGGCGCCGTGCTCGCCGCACAAGCCTTCGATTCACGCTCCTTCGATGACACAATTTCTATGCGCCGCTAATGGCCGCGCTCCCGATTCACGCGCCTCTCCTGAGGCGCGGCCACGCGCCGCGCAAGCCCCCGCCGCCGGCCGCTGGACGCCGATTATTGGGTGGACGCGCGGCCACGCGCTAGTACATTGACTTTGTATGTAATCTCGCCGCGCGGCCAGTGCGGTGTGTTCCCAGCTTTAGGACTCATTCCCTATCCGGAGGAGGCAGTCCATCGGTTTCCTGCTAAATACCATGGACAAATCTCTACCGTTAGATATATTTCCACCGTTATACTGCCCGAACATAATCAGCAATACTATATTTATTACATATTAATTAGTCTTGCAGAGCCAGACCAAATAACAGCTAGTAGTATGGTCTGGATTTAAGCTATTTAGTTTCTAGTATACAGGGTAAAACTGGGCTGGCCTGTTTTTATTTCTTTAAACCAATCACAATCGTCTTTGGTGGCGCTAAGACCAGGAAGTCGTAAAGCGTCCTTCAAAATAGTGCAATTTGATGCTGACCTTTTGTAAAAGGTGACGACCCAAAACAGTTAATCACACACGCGTGTGCCGTGTGTGCAGCAACAATATGAGCTGGATACTTTCAAGCCGTATCACACACACTTTGCACTCTCTGTTGTCTACCGTTCTGAGCAAAGTATAAACAGTAGACTACAGCGGGAAAGAGGAATGGGAGGAGTTTGACAACGCTCCCGGCTCCATTTGCCGGGGCGCTGTACTAGTTGTCTATATCTGGTTAGCCAGACTACATACAGTATTAATAAATGAAATGCAAGTGTAGGTAAAGGAGTGGAAATAGAATCCGTATGAAGACATATTCCATCACTGTAACTAACATGGGGGATATGTGTGGTACTTCCAAGACAATAAGGAGACATCCCAGAGCCAATCCCTGAAACTTCTTCTGGTCGACATTTTAGTCTTGCTTGAAATTTCGGCAAAATACTAAACAAAAGACTGAATTACATTCAATGGAACTTCAATCAATTGCTTGTAATTTAAATATTGTAACTTTCAAATGTCCATCAGTTGTGTCATGTTCTAAGGACCTTTTCAATTAGGTGAAATAAAATCATTCTCATTACCGCAACATAAAATCTCATCCTCCGTAATGGACTTCTCATTACCGTTATGCATGAAATGAAACATATATTTTTATATTATTATGTTCCAGATAAATAAATGTGTTAATTTATAATTTTATGTTCCTGAAGTATGCCCCACATGTGTTTTCTGTAAACAATTATTTGAAAAATTAGGATATAAATGACTTCAGTGTATCGGTAATGAGAGTTTTTTCATTTTAAATATGGTAAAATTGTATATAAAACACTGCTTTTGATGTAGGCTACTCTGTTGTTCATTTAATGTCCTCATTTGTGTAAATGTGAAAAATTAAGCAAAATGGATTTTTTTAAATGGTCTGCTACCTTCATTCACTATATCGGTAATGAGAGTTAATCTGCATCATGCGGTTATGAAATTGGAATAAAATTGAAATAATTGTTTTCCCTTTGTAACTTTTATCAAAAACTAAAAGTCCACATTCTATTTCAGTCACTAGAGCTAAAGAATCCTTCAAAAAGAGTGGTTTTATTTTGATGTCACTTTGACAGTTCGTGAGAATCACCCATTTAATAATAACGTTGGATGAATTGATGCCGAGTGCAATCCATTCTGCATTTTATATTCAATTGAGCAGTTGTGTTTTCATTGTTACTGACGGACAAACCTAAGCTGTGCAATGTGGATAAATGGTTACATTCTGATGCTGGACAGGTCCATGGGGCATATGCTACTGGTACTTTATCTATTAAGATAAAGTTTATGGAGTGGAGTTGCCATCAGTTATGCATCAGTCCTACAGAATGGTGAGTGCTGTCTTTTATTTTGAAGCTGAATAGAAGTAGTAGTTTGAATCGGCGATGGTTTGACTCGTTCGGCCCCTACGTTTTTTTGGCCCTTGGTGTGAGGGACGGGTCCGTTAAGTCGATGGATGTGATGTTTAATCATTTAGACCAAACTACAGTAGGCTACGGGCAAACCTGCAGTCACCGTCGTGACATTTCATATACGTCCCGTCTGTGTGTGTGTGTGTGTGTGTGTGTGTGTGTGTGTGTGTGTGTGTGTGTGTGTGTGTGTGAGAGAGAGAGAAAGAGGGAGGAACTTATTTGAAATCGGCCGTGCGTGCCTGTTTGTTGTTTATTGTTTTTGATTTAACAATATAGGCCTATAGGTTTACAGAAATCTGGCTTTCAGAACTCAGTGCCTACCCACTCACTGACCTCACCGCACATCACCTCCTAGCCTGCTGCGTGTCTCTCACTAGCAGCATGTCTTCCATGTCGGACTACGCGGTGAAAGAAGATAACTTGTAATTCTGCGCTCATACCAAAGGCTTCATGAAAGTTAGTGACAGCCCCAAGTCATTTATTTTCAATGTATGCTTGGGACAATGGCGACTAGAGCGTCGGCTGCACTGGTATGAGCCCGAATCCGAACATGTAGCCTAGGATGAGCACGGATAATGAGATGATCGATCCGAATAATTTTACTTCGCGAATAGTCTCGTTATTGTTCGGGAAATAACTATTTATTTATTTTGCCTATCGTGCACTAAATTGACTTAACTTGAGTGGCACCTATCAGCTGTTCATCTCCGCTGCCGGCGGAGAAGAGACGGACAGGCTGCATTTATGCATGGACCTGTGACCCGCGGTCTCTCTCCACTCCGCTGGAAGTTTCTGACCCCGAGTTACCTTCAGTCCCTCCTCCTGACTTTAATTTGTTTCAAATCTCTGAACGTGAACCACGTTTCTCTAGTAGCAGGCAACTGGCCGTGTAATTCATTTAATAAAATCGATCTTTAAATAGGCCTATTAGATCTGCAAACACTTCGCCTGTTTAGTTCATACAATCTGTTTATAACTTGAGATTTGATCAAACAAAGTTTAGTTTTTGTGCGTTGATCAGATTAGAAAACGCTGTTTCCTATTCTAAAGTAATTATTCATTGAACCAAGTTAGAAATTAAAAAAGAGAGGGAGAGAGAGAGATAGGGCGACAGAGACAGAGATAGGCCTATAGAGAGACAGAGGGAGAGAGAGAGAGAAGAGGGAAATAAACGGGCAAAGTACATCTTATCTAGATCGATGGATCATACAACTTAGTTTAGTTAAAAATAAAAAGGGACAAAGATGAAAAAATAAAATAAAGTGGGAGAGAGAAACAGATAATAATGGATTGGATTTATATAGCGCTTTTCAAGGCACTCAAAGACGCTTTACAGGGTTCCAGGTTCCATTCATTCACACACAGTCATACTGGTGGTGGTAAACTACCATAGTAGCCACAGCTGCCCTGGGGGCTGCCATTCAGCGCCTACGCCCCCTCCGACCACCACCTCAAACATACAGCAGTCATACACATTCACAAGAGGCAAGGTGGGTGAAGTGTCTTGCCCAAGGACACAACAACCATGACACAGGTGGCAGAGCGGGGATCGAACCGCCAACCCTTGGATCATTGGCCAACCCGCTTAACCACCTGAGCCATGGTCGCCCCTAGGTGAGATGTACAGAATGAGGAAAATATATCTCATTGTTAATAATATGACAATATTAAATCAATTTGAGGCTCTGAAGGGACAATAATTGTTGGTGAAAAAATATTCAGACATAAATAAATATCCTGTTTCATATCCGAATACAGAAACATACAGATACTTGTGTTTGTTGAACAGATACAGATAATGACGTCTCTGCACACTCCTACTGCACATAGTAGCACCAGGGTAGGCACCTATAGGCTAGGCTACACAGGAGCATTTGAGTCCACACACAGTCTAAAAACACAGAATTACAAGGGTGCTGAACAGTGCACTTTTGCAGACGTACATATTAAGGTTGTTATTACATTATATTAATAATGTCGCTCGTGAACTAAAGTGGTGCGGTCTGAGGCATGAAACTCCAGGGCTGAAGATGAGTCCCACTCCGGCCATGTTTGTGTCATTAAACTAATACATCTGACTGTATTTCATATCAAAGGGACACAGCGATGACTGTATTAAATATCAAACTGATAAAAACGATCCGACTGTAGGCTGTATAGTGTATCACGTATAAAGTATTTTCATATTGACGGACATCGCATCCATTCAGTTAATGCTGATTGTCAAGTCAGTTTGATGACTAAAAAGTACTTGTTCATATAGTTTGAACACTTTGTGAATCAGAGTTAATGGTATTTTGCTAAAATATCAAATAGCCTACTTTAAATATACGTGATATACTCTATAAACAGTTGTATTGTTTTTAACAGTTTGTTATTAAATGCAGTCATCGCTGTGTCCGTTTGATATGAAATACAGTTAGATTTATTGGTTTAATGACACAAGTGAGAGCTGAAACATCACCACGGTAGAGCTAAGAAGGCTCTGAGGGCGCTCCAGACCAACCTTACCATCGTATGACGTACGAAAGAGATTCGTAGCAAAGAACGTTTCGGGAAACAGGCGAAATGTTAAGTAGGAATGACGTAGCGTTTAGAAGGCTCTAAGAAGGCTTTGGAAAACCGGCCCCTGGACGGTAACGTTCAGTAGCAGTGAACCTCTGATGTGCCAGCAGCAGCGTGAGAGGCGGACTAAGCACTAGGTTTGTTTACAGGCTTAAATTAGCGATACGATACACAGAAAGCTGTTTAAGTCGGTTTGGATAAAGTAGGAAGTGAATGAGCTTTTGCGCAGAGCATTTACTAACAGAAAAGAACAGGTTAATGTGTGAAAAAAGTCGCTGAGTAGCGTTCTAACTGCCTTTGCAAAGGAGAGACTTCCCAAACAGTCTGAGCCGGTGGCTCGATGGTGTTTTGTGCCCTCAACGCAGCCTTCTAGGCAGCAATGCGTTAAGCTGTGAACACACCGCACTGGCCGCGCAGCGAGATTACATGCAAAGTCAATGTACTAGCATGTGGCCGCGCGTCATCATCGAAGCGCGTGAATCGAAGGCATTTGCGGCGCGGCCAACATATGCGGAGAACGCAGAAGATGAAAATATTTCTCTTTTTGGCATCGCCGCGCCGCGATAGCCAATCAGCGTTGAGATTGCCCGGTGGTCTGCAAGACGAGGTGGACGTGTGGAGTAGGGTGACCAGATGTCCCGCTTTGTGCGGGACAGTCACGCATTTCCATTACTTTTCACACGTTCCGCAAATTGAGACGTTGTCCCGCATTGTTATTGACAGTGAGCCCCCCTTTTTAAATGCATGTTTTATAATCTGGCATTTATTGGATAGCTGTGTGGAGACAGAAGTCTCCGTTTGTGTGTGTGTGTGTGTGAGTGTGCGTCTCTTCGTATGTCTGTGTGTGTGTGTGTGTGTGTCTGTGTGTGTGTGTGCATGTGTCTCCGTTTGTCTGTGTCGCGCTGCTGGGCTCAGTGGGCTCTGTGAAGGTGCTGCCTGCTTCAGCGTTTACTTTCCTGTTACTTCAAAATAAAAGCCAACTCACGTTTGTCCAGTGAAATGCTAATGTGAAGCCAGTGAAATGCTTTTAATGTGAAGCCGCAGCCTTAATGCTCTATTTGTTTAACGACGCTGAAGTTGGCAGCTGATTCGCAGCAGCCGATTCGGCAGTTAAGGAAAAGTTAAGGGATTCTTAAGGAGCGGCGGAGCGACTGATTCTCCGTTGTTTAACCTCCTAAATCGCCACGGTAAAGCCACATTAATTAGTCTAGATTATCTAAGAGAGTCTAACCATTCTTTAAAAACAGTTTACAATTGATGTAACCTTTATTAAGTTTGTTTAAAAGAAAGAGAGAGGAGATTTCACTGCTTTTTTAAATCTGGACCACATTAGTACTGGTCCTGATTGAAAACCACTATCAAATCAAAATGCGCTGAGAAGCGCTGGCCCATTGCTTGTCCACCTGAATGTGGCTGAAGCTATCGGCACGGGGTACCACAGAGGTACCATTTCGCTCTGGGGCCTGAAGTGCAGCTGGCCCAACGTCTGGCCTGGGCCGACTGGAAGAGAACGGAGGGTCTGTTGACACACCTCCGACTGGGGGGACTGCACCAGCCAACCCCCGCGGCGCACCAATGTATCAGTTGACCTCACCCTGCCTAGCTCCTTAGTCATAATGCAAGTCTGCAGTGAAGCATCACTGAGGGTCTGTCATTCCGACCCGGCCAAAGGCTTGTGGCTGGCTTCGGAGCTGCAATTCCTACCCCCGGGTTAAGATGGAAACCACCCAGGGGTCTATAGTAATATAATACAGTCAGCCCAGAAACTACACTGCTGCTGGGAAAAACAGCCAGCGGCCGGCCCTGATGCCCGAGCACCTGGCCCCCAGGTTGGGGGGGGGGGGGGGGTACCGGTGAGGTTCTGAGACCCGAGGCTGCCCGGACGACGGGCGGGCAAGGCACAAAAGTTATCAGTAGGCTGCTGGGCGGGCCGCTGAGTGGGCCGCCGAGACTTGCGTAGGCCATCTATCGCTGGATGAGAACGTGGCCGAGAGTGGCTCTGGGGGGCAGCCGAGGAGTCCCTAGGCCTGCCAGGAATGGACACACTCTTGTGAAGACCCGAAAGCTGCTGGCTGGTCTGCCAAGCTTAGGCATCCCGCTCGTCTCCAGAGCAGCTGATCTAAACAGCTCCCCCGGCGTCACAGGCCCAGCGGAGGGCCCTCCTGCACGTCTCCGTCAGAGGCGACTTAGCCAGCCAAACCTGGCGGCGAGTCTGGACAAGGGTGAACATAACCTAAGTCCCTGGACATGAGGGCAAAGGCCTGTAGGGACGCATCACTATGGTCCTGCATAGCTGGCTCTACTGCAGCTTGTTGCAGCGAAGTCGAGAGTGCCAGCATTAGGTGGGAGAGGGAGTTGCCTATCCGACCCATACGCGCTGCTGCGTCGTAGGCTTTTGAAAGCAGGTCGTCTGTGACCCTGCACTGGGGCCGAGGACACCTGGCTTCCGGCAGCAAAGCCTGATAGGGAGCCAAAATGAGGGAGGCAATGGCGGGCTCAACGGGTGGCATGCGAACCAGCCCATATTGCGCTGGATCCCGCATGGCAGCCAAGGCCCGAGCACTGGGACTAGGACGGTAGAGAGCCTTGGCATCCTTCCAGCACACGTGTAGCTCCTTTAAGTACTCCTCTGAAGAAAAAGAAAGAAAGAGAACGAGGCTGTGGCAGGGCTGCACCTGAAAAAGGCGCTAGGCTGAGCCACATGGGGTTAGCCTCTATACTGAGCTCAGAGCTCTGAGCAGAGGAGCGGGAGGCCTCCTCAAAAGTTCATACAGGCCCTCTCAGTAAGCCCCTCCCGCAAATGCTCAAAGCCAAGACACGAGGGGCAGCGATCATGGCTCATCGTCAGGCTCTAGGAGATACACAGCAGTGTTACCAGGAGAGGACGCGAGGGCGCAGCCTTCACTGGAAAGCAACTGAAAAGAGATACTTTTTTATAAATTTTTTTAAACAAAAAAGTTTACCAGACAAAAAATGTGGCAATTCAGAAAACAGCCGAGCTGTCTCTATCAAAGGAAATCACAAGGGAAGCACACAGTCAGAAGCACGATCCTTCCAAAAACACGAACGATTGTCCGCACGCGGTTCTCTACTGCGTCGCGAGAAGATGAAAGGAACAGATCCTCTGTAGACACCGGGCTATATAGCCCTTCCGGTGTCACGAGGGTCACAGGTGACTTTTTTGATATAGGTACTCGAACTGCGCATGCGCTAGATGGATATATCCAGTGCTGCCTCTGGCGGTCAGTAAGGATGAAATAGATCTACATTATATACCCTCACTGTGATAATCTAGTCCAGTTTTGAAGAGTCTAAGTGCAGTGGTTTTCAATCAGGACCAGTTCTAATGCTGTCTGGACCCCTAAAAACCATTAAAATGTGCATTCTTTGCATTTTCACAAATAGAAAAAAAGTTTCACAAATCAGAAACTATGTTTTCTATAATCTATAGCCTTACTGTGATAATGGAGTCCAGATTTGAAGAGTCTAGGTGCAGTGGTTTTCAATCAGGACCAGTTCTAATGCGGTCTAGACCCCAAAAAAGCATTGACATGTGCCTTTATTTCATTTTCACAAATAGAAAAAAAAGTTTCACAAATCAAAAACTATGTTTTCTATAATCTATAGCCTCTCTGTGATATTCTAGTCCAGATTTGAAGAGTCTAGGTGTAGTGGTTTTCAATCAGGACCAGTTCTGATGTGGTCCAGATGCAAAAAAAAGCAGTGAAATCTCCCCTCTCTTTCTTTTAAACAAGCTTAATAAAGGTTACATCAATTGTAAACTGTTTTTAAAGAATGGTTAGACTCTCTTTGATAATCTACACTAATTAATGTGGCCTTACCGCGGCGATTTAGGAGGTTAAACAACGGAGAATCAGTCGCTCCGCCACTCCTTAAGAATCCCTTAACTTTTCCTTAACTGCCGAATCGGCTGCTGCGAATCAGCTGCCAACTTCAGCGTCGTATTTGTTTAACAGTAACTTAACTGCAGCGTGCTGCTAAAGATAAGTGTTTTTTAATATAGAAAGCCATGTATCTGGCATAACCGGTGGTGACATATTTATTTTGCTAAAAAAAAAACTGCACATTGTCCCGCTTTAACGTAGTCTTTGTCCCACATCTGGTGAATTGGGATCTGGTCACCCTAGTGTGGAGTTGGGCTTCCAATACATTCTGCAAATATGTGTATTTTGCATCTGTTTAGCTGTTGGTTGTACTTTAGCCAAGGTAGCGCCGGTTAGCATAGTGAAACCCACCCAGCTGTGTGCTGTTCCGGAGGATAATATGAACCCAAACTTGACGGCAGTGTCCGTATGGAATTCCAATATAGTACAGCGAAGCACCGGTGTTGTCCTCCACCAGACCGCGCACTTTCACTTTCAGGTAGGCTCATGTCTGCCTTTATTTTTGCCGCTGAGCACACACTGCTGTTGTTATTGTGTTTAGTATGTTGCTGAATTGCTGTTAATGTGTGTGTATTTGCGATCGGGGTGCGTCTTCATGCTGTTTTAATGATATTTGTGACATGACTGCCGCTGGTTACAGTGTACATCTGTATTTTTTGGCACAGCTGGACCATGTTGTTGTTGTTGTTGCACCGTAAGTGTGACGGGTCTGATCTCAGAAACGGCGTCGGCGTCAGGAATATATGGCCCAATATGATCAAGCGGCGAGCCAACTGCGTTCATGCGGCCAACCGCCACAGGGGGCCAATGCAGTGTGTTCGCAGCGTTATTCTTTTATGCCTGCAGCGAACTCAACTCTCAACTCAGCCAGATGAGGGGAGAAAAGGACCAATCATAGGAGAGGATAAGGACTGACCAATCAGAGGAGAGGAGAGGGAACAGACCAAACTGGACCGACTCATTTAAGGTTGGTGAAATGCATGTATTCTATTTCATGTCCACATGAAGCAGTATCCAGCAGTGAGGGGTTCCCACCTGCCCCAACTACACGCAAAATGCTCCATAATGTTTTCTACCCCTACTTTCTGTACTGATATCACCCTGGGCTTCATAACACCTCAGCAGTGCAACAGGATGATCGCCTCATTGCCATTCTGCAATCATTTATTCAAAAATCAGAACCCAGACCAAGTGTTGTGTGAATGAATATACTTTTCAGAAGGTTGATGTCTGTATTATAAATCCTTTTCTTGATGTTTTATGTGATATTAGAATATTTTGATATGCTGGACATTTTGTGAGCTGTAATCAGCACAAAAAAGGCCTGAAATACCATTATTTTTATTAAACATAATTTCCATATTTTTTTATTATATTAGACGCACCTGTATAATCTCCAGATTCTTCAACAACGTTGGGAATACTTGTCAGGTGCTCTGTAAAAAAGGTGGAGCCTGTGGCCATGGACAAGGCAATTCAATGTTCATTGAGTCAGTTTTAAAACAAGAGCATCAAATGAGTTGAATTGTGTATCATGTTCAGAGGTTAAATTGAAAAATAGACTTATAGGAGAACTTCGTAATGGAGCAGATAAGCTTAATGAACACTGGGTCAGACGGTACGTTTGATTTCTTGTTGTGTATGACCAACATACTTGAGAAAGTAAACAAACACTGAAATGATACAAAAAAAACCTTTTTATTTGAAAAATGCAAAAATTGTACAAAGAACGGTTGGTAGGTGGTTGCATGAATGACGAACATAGAGAGAAATTTGATTGAATTGTAGCAGTTTTTAACAGCATGTTAACATGGTTGGGTGTTATTGAGTCAAGCGCTGGTTGTTGAGTGGAGGGAGACTGTTTCTGATTCAACAGAGTCCAACACCTGGTCAGCTGTGGTCTAGGACAGCAGACTAAGATGTAAATCAGCCACACTGCGCTGGGAAGAGATGGAGCTTCAAGTGTTGAGGTGGGCCTGCTGCATGATGACTGAACAAAGACTCAACATCTGCAGGTACTCATCTGCTCCGTCTGACAGACACTTCCCCACCACCTGAGCCACACACAACACAAACACACACACTGAGGGTTAGACAATGGTACCAGTCCATGTCAATGTCATTGACTTCCACTTTATTAGATGACACTGAGAAATCCTTATACGTAGTACAGCAGTAAGCTCACATATTACTAACAATTGTGCCCTTTTTGAGAAAAGCAAATATTTCCTATCAAGCTCCTCCCCTTTACATTACAGCCCCCCCTTTCCTATCAAGCTCCTCCCCTTTACACTACATCTAGTCTCCTTTCCCACAGACTCCTCCCCTTTGCATTACAACCCCTCCTCCCTAAACTTTGAGTGTTGCTGTGTGGGAGATTTGATTCTTGCATGGTTTTTTTCTCCAAAATGTTTATGAATAACATATAATATACATTATATACAACATAATGTATCTTTTTTTTTTTTTAATCGCAGTATTAACTGTAGGCAGCCTGAGCTGATTGAAGAGAAAGCTTTGGGACTGGGCAACCTGGATGGTGGTAGTCCAGAGCTATATACTATACACATATATAGTATTTCCACTATTGGCTCCAATGTCCAGCTGGGTGAAAATAGTAGCCAGCCGAGGTCACAACTCTGCTAGGGGGTCCGGGGGTATGCCCCCCCGGGAGATTTTTTTTTTTACCTTTTTAAAGTGAAATGCATGAATCTGGTGCACTTTGAGAGGAAAATTAAGAGGCTAAATCTGAGGAATTTTGTGTGAACAAATAATTTGGAGACACTGGGTCGGATGAATTAGAAGCTATTGAAGAAAGACACATGGATTTTCCATAGAAATATAAATTTGAAATAATATAAAAATATTATGCTTTGGGATGGGCTTGGTGCTCTTTTTCTTTTACGGGACATATTTTTCTGTAATATAATGAATTCATTTAAATGCAGTGAGAGGAACGAAGCAGAAGAACTCTGTTGTCCAGTTATCTTTTTTTCCACAGACGAGGCTGAAATAGGCTATAGGCTATACACAGTGCATGGGCAACTGAGAGCAGCCCCATTTTCAAATATTTTTAAATAAACTCAATACTAACTGTGCATGCCATGGACTTGAACGTGACGTGATCAGTTAACCTCGGATTACCTCCCAGATGAACTGATTCAATTATTAAGCTATTAACTATCTACCAAAACATTGTATTCCTTTCATTGTATGATAATTTACATTTACATAATATGTTGATATCAAACACACAAACTAAAAAAAAACAAAATAATAATTGGGGGGGGCCCCCCTGACAGTCGGGACCCTAAGCTACCGCTCATTTCGCTTATGCCTCGGGCCGGCTCTGCTGACCAGTGACCACTATAAGCGGGTGGGTAACTTGGAGGCAGGCTGTCCTGCCCACCCAATAATACAATTAGAAGCAATGCATGGTAATGGTATATTCTTTAGTATTAATTAATTGTCTGAATTTTATTTGACATTTTCTTGGACAGCGAATGAACAGGTCCGTCCGATAGTGGGTCTGGACTTCCACCTTAAAAAAAAATATATATATATATATATATATATATTTTTTTTTTTTGATTGGGTGGGCACAGCCCACATTTGAGTGGGCACGGCCCACCCTGGTCCCTGGCTACCGCCGGCCCTGTCTCTAAATCATTGGGCATATCCACTTCAGTTGAAAATGACTCCTTAAATGGTTCATCACATGGTCCTTTAATTATGAGCGTTTGAACATTAAAAGATCCCATAATATGCAAAATGCACTTTTTTAACATAAACATGGGTCCACAGTGTGCCTAGAGACTGCCAAAGTATCAAAAAAGAAAAACTCTCTCTTTTTCTCACCCTCCCCCTTTCTGAAAACCTCCCCAATATACAGTATAGTACTCTGTTTAGACTTTCTCGCTATGTCGTCTTATTTAATAACCAAGAACTTCCACCGTACAATAGTCTATGATAAGGCCACCCCTATTTCTTATTGGTCCACGGCCCCCAGATCCTCTCTTTGCAGTATGAGTCAAATGGATGGCTCTCTAAAAATATGTGGTCACATTTCCAATTTCTTCTATGGTTTTCTACAGTGCGTTCCACATTATTATGCAAACGATATTTTTCTCAGATTTTCCTAAATAGACGATGCAAATGACAGTCAGTATAATTTTCAAGTCATCAACCGTTAAAGTATGATTCAAATTTTATTGAACAAACCTCCAAATGATAACGGTATTTTTTTTTAAAATAAAAAACTCAAAATGCACCGTTCCAAATTATTATGCACAACAGTTTCAAAACATTTTATAGGTTGTAAAGAACTAAAAATGGTCATTTGTTGAATTTGCAGGATGTGGAGGTCATATTTAGTGAAATCAAAAGCTATTTCAATCAAAAACATCTTAACATCTTTTACATGTCATCAAAGGACCCCCTCTTTGATATTACCTTCACAATTCTTGCATCCATTGAACTTGTGAGTTTTTGGAGAGTTTCTGCTTGAATATCTTTGCAGGATGCCAGACTAGCCTCCCATAGCTGCTGTTTTGATGTGAACTGCCTCCCAACCTCATAGATGTTTTGCCTGAGGATACTCCAAAGGTCATAAATAGGGTTGAGGTCAGGGGAAGATGGGGACCACACCATGAGTTTCTCTCCTTTTATACCCATAGCAGCCAATGACACAGAGGTATTCTTTGCAGCATGAGATGGTGCATTGTCATGCATGAAGATGATTTTACTACGGAAGGCAATGTCCTTCTTTTTGTACCACGGAAGAAAGTGGTTATGTATTTCTGAGCCCAGTGCAACCGTTTCTGCTTGTGAGCATTGTTTAGGGGTGGCCGAATAATAGGTTTATGCACAACTGCAAACCTCTGGAGGATCCTACACCTTGAGGTTCGCTGGACTCCAGAGATACCAGCGGCTTCAAATACCTGTCTGCTGCTCTGTAACGTCATTTTAGCAACTGCTCTCCTAATCCAATGAATTTGTCTGGCAGAAATCTTCCTCATTATGCCTTTATCTGCACCAACCCATCTGTGCTCTGAATCAGCCACAAATCTCTTCACAGTACGATGAACACGCTTCAGTTTCTGTGAAATATCTAATGTTTTCATACCTTATCCAAGGTATTGACGCTTTTCGGCAGCAGAGAGATCCTTTTTCTTTCCCATATTGCTTGAAACATGTGGCCTGCTTAATAATGTGGAACGTCCTTCTTAAGTAGTTTTTCCTTTGATTGGGCTCACATGGCAAACTAATTATCACAGGTGTATGAGATTGATTTAAATTATCCAAGGCGTCCTGAGACACAATATCATACATGAGTTTAATTGAAAAACAAAAAATGTAAAGTTTATGACACTTCAATCCAATTTGCATAATAATTTGGAACACGGTGTAGAAACAAGGGGTGTCACTACTTCCACGCTGGCACAACTCACCCCACTCTCCCTTATAAAGAATGTGATGACGCTGAAACCCTTGGTCTGGTTTAATTAATATGTAAACAGAAATGGATTTGAACATGTTTATAGTGTGGTATGGTTAATATGTAAAAAGGGATTCATATCTAAAGTATTCAACGTAATTGACTCATTGTTTATCAATCAATAGTTCTTAAACATTTGTTTGACTAATAACTGAACACACACTCTGCGCCACCTTACCACCACAAGTAAATTCTCAACCTGTGGGAAATACTGTGAACCATCATTCAGACTGGCTTGATATCATATTTTATAAAGGTGTAAAAATCCCTGTTTGCCACTCAACAATTAGAAAGGAAATGAAGAAGGAAAAACAAAGTCAGTGTCCTCCAGGACCATCCCGATCACTTACCGCCATCTTCTCTGTGATGGCTGACTTCTGCTTGTCGCTCAGCTCCTGCTCTATGATGGCTTCATGGAGCTGACTCAGGATCTGTGTGGCTGCATAGCCTTCATCCACCATGTTCTGACAACATATGACAAATGAGATGTACAGCCCGCACAATACACTTTCACTGCAAGTCAATCACAGATAAATATGTCATTGTTTAAATGTCTTATTTAATTTGGCATGATTGTATGTTTAAATGCGTTGGCCTGAACATTTCAGCCTGATATATTTCATTTGAGAACTACTCACAAGAAAAAAAAATGTATGTCACACTAAACACAGGGCTGCAAATATAGGGGCACAGAGGGGCGAACACAACACCTACCCTGACTGCAACCTCCATTTTCTCAAATGTTCCTTTGAAGCAGACCTGGAGCAAGCTGTCAATCATCTTGGGTGGTAACACCTATAACGCAACAAAGGGACATGACTCATTCAAGAATCAAGATGTTTTGTTTGTCATATGCACATTAATAATTACAGCAGCAGACAATGAAATTCTGAAGTCCCAGGCTCTTCTTAACAATGCAATAAAGAAGAAGAAAAAGTGAAAAACCCACCAGTAGGTATCCTGGAAATCCAGACCTGCCGCTGGCAAATTAAATTTGCTCAGCATGTTGGTCTGAGCACGATCCATTGAATCTCATTACATGTGTGAGTTACGTTTCAATTGGTTCAATCTGATTTGGACGGAGAGCCCTATGTATGGTGCTCTGGGGCGGACGTAACCGGATGACGACAGTGCTGTGTATGTGCCGTCGAAGCCGTGATAGTACACAACAAAGATGGATAAGTAGTTTGAGACGGCTTTGGCCTCGACACTTAACGATTTGGAAGATGGCACTCGAATCTCTCATTAGCAACAAAGAGGAATTTTTTGTTTTGCCGACCGACCACAGCAAAAGTTTGATTTACCAGTTAACCCTGCTGTTCGCTAAACGAACGGGGCTGAATACAGCATCTTGTTCATTGCTCTGATTGGTTGTAGTGCTATCCAATTTCGTGCAGTGTTATTTGAAATGCAGGCGTAGGTGCCGCCCCTTGAGTTGGGAATGTCTTTTGATCGTGGCCAGACCCTTTATCGTTCTAGATGTGGGTCTGGATTTCCAGGCTAACCATTAGGTGCTAATAATAACTGAAGTGAAACAGGATACTGGAAGGTAGAACATCATCCACTGTCCTGCATGACACAAAGCTGTGTTCTCACCCCGGCTATCTCCACGATGGCGCGCTCTGTGATCTCCTTGTCCACGTTGAGGCGTGCAGCACTCTGGAGGAAGGTGATGGCTTTCCTCAGGTCTCCCTCAGACACCTTCACCAACGCTGCTATGCTCTACATGACAGGGAAACAGGCATCACACACTGGACCAGCTTATACCAGACCTAAGGGCTAGAATGCCCTAGGGAAAAATGTTTTTCTTTTTGTCAATTCCAATTTCTGACATTGAAGCGTTCCAGCTTGCACAATGTTAAACCATTGATGAGATTTCAGAAAACAGAGTCACAGGGGGCCAGGGCTCTAGACTGCGACCAAACGCTTGCATTTTGCGACCATTTTTTGAGGCAGTGCGAGTACTTACGTTAACCATTCTCCTGCTGCTGTCTGCATGTTAAACTAGTAAGACGTCGCTGATGAATGTGTGTCCAATATCCCACTTGAAAGTTTGAAAATAATTTCACCGTGGTAATTAACGTTGCTTATACGTAAATAACATTATGAAATGGATGCAAGTGGAGCTCTGGGTCCCTGGCTGTGCTGTCTGTGAGCCTGGAGAGTCTACCGGCTATGGTATAGATCTATAATGTTGACTTTTAAAATAAATATTTTCTAATAAAAAGAATGTCTTTCATTTTGAGACTGTGGCGGCACCAATTAAACTGTGGAGGGCCACCACAGCACAATGCATTAGTGGGAAACCCTGAAGTTGCTACGTCGACGTGGCAAAACAACCAATCTGTATGAACACCTGAGACAGCACAGAGGAAAGCAGAGAGCAGAGTGATGGCCCAGGCTGGTTTCAGGGAGTTTACAGAAGTGCCACACTGCTACTGTCTTTGACCTTTAGAGCAGTGGTTCTCAACCTTTTTTGAGCAAACGCCTAACCTTACCGAGATACTCTAGCGCCCCCCCCACCCCAAAAAAAAAAAAAAAAAAAAAAAAAAAAACACACACACACACAACCCGCTTTCGCTTTGATTGACGTTCCGGGCGAACAGAGAGTTGATGGTGGGCCGTCTTGAATGTTGATCACTCAGAGACTTAAAGTAGGATGGATCTTTAGCTGATTTTTCGGGATGTTTTTTCACTAAATGTTCCTGTAGTCGCGAGGGTTTCATGGCCTCATTAGAGAACACCTGATCGCAGAGCAGGCACATTGGTAAAGTGGTGTTCATCGGTGACGGGATAAATCCATAACTAATGTAATTGGCATTGTACTGCCGGCACTTTTTCTTGCTATCCGCCATGTTTGTTTATGTTATGTTATTAAAGTTGAATATGTTACAATGAATTGTGTACATTTTCATTGGTTGTTGAACTGTTATCCCGCGAACTAGCGCTCATGACGTAGCTGTGCTTTGCTGCTGTCATAGGGCTGCTGTACAGAGCTTCAGTGAGCCTCTCGCGGTGCACAGCGTTTAGTATATCGTACCTCTCCAACATATGAGGGTTGTGTCTTTAACATGGTTCTGCTTGTGTGTTAGTTAACTCCATGCTTTGGCTGATTACTCTGTGTTTTCTCCACCTCAGAGACAATAGTTAGTTTAAGTTTGAATCTCGCTGCGCTAGCATTAGCAATATCAGTAAACGTCATTATACTAGTCTGTGATTGGCTGATTCCTCTGCCACTAAGGCTTTGATTGGCTGGTTGTTCTGACTCAAAGACCTCTGATTGGCTGTCTGCAGAGCCTTCTCTTTTCTAAGGCTGTGACAGTCAGCAGACCGCAGAACATACATCTGGCCGGCAATCAGGCCATGCCCCCTTTTGGGGGAAAACAAACCGAACGTGCCATTGACTATAATGCAAAATTGCGGTCCAAAACAGCACAAAAAGAAAACGATCAGAGGTAAATAAGTTAAAATTTGACCGACCGACACAATGTCAAAATCCTTTACAACAACTCTGCTGGCTGGATAACGTTAAAGACACTTATAAATGATTCATTTGGTCAACCTAAAACCATGTCTTTTTAGTCTCTCAGCATCAAGATGGCGCAATGATCCGACCCATTGGCCAGAGATATCATGCCTTGATATATATCTTCACCTCACTGAGTCTCTATGTAAGCTGATTACACGTGAAATAATTGTTATTTTAAGTTTTGTTGTCTGTAATAATGCTTACTATGTTAATATTATAGCGCTATGCCTTGACTAGACTGTACCAACGGTCCTAACGGCTCATTACGATAGCAAACTCCCACTGAAATGCAGAGCACGGGGGAAGCCGGGAGCTTCCTGCTGTCATACAGCCCTTATTTAGGGGAATTTTTGGGGGCATGGCGAAGGAATAAAACCATGATGTTCGTTTTTTACCATGTAAACCACACAACAGCTCAGGACATTGCAGATTTTAGCTATAACGGCTTATTTTGAATGATCGCGCTGTCTATGTCTATGGAGTAGCCGTATTGTTTTCCCCCCAAAGGGTGCGTGGTCACGAGAGTTCCGTCCAGATGACGTATTGCCGACCTGATGTATTGGAGAGAATAGTTAAAAAGAGGTCGAGGGGTTAGAAACATGAAAAGTTAAAATAGGCTGTTTATTTCAGGTAACCTATTTTTGCAGTCAAAAGATTTATAAAATTTTTAAGAAAGTTTAAAATATATTTATTAAAAAAAAAAAAAAAAAAAAAAAAAGCTCTCGTGTCCCAGCCTGGTCCCAGCGCCCCCCTAGGTTGTACGAACGCCGGCGGTACCGCCCCCGTTGAGAAACCCTGCTTAAGAGGAATGCATTTTTTCTTTTTTAAATCTACGTTTCCAAACAGGTAAGTTATTTTGAACAATTGGCTAGTGTAGATACAAACTTTGATTTTAATATATCTTCAATGCAAAACTATAAATAATCTCAGTATTTTCCCAGAAAGCAATCAAGTACTCTAGACCCAAATTAGCATTTATTTATTTGACCACATTTGCAATATTGTCCACTATAATCTCAATTGCACAATTCCCAAATGGTGCAGCACTATTGCCACCACGCCAAACTACTTTTGCAATTGTTTATAGAAACACTCCCACGTTAAATGTTATGATAAAGCTTCACTAACTGGACGTATCTATACATCTTAAATAGAACTATAAGGCTGAAATAAATATTTTCTTGTCTTGCTTTGCACCATATGAGCAGAGCTACGAAAGGCAACTTAAACATTTCTCTCAGCTACACATTCTAAGCAAACTGTCCTATTCTCTGTGTGTTACCTCTGGTGTGTACTTGAGCTCCTCCTTCTCACAGATGTCCAGCAGGCGCTCTTCTTGGATCTGATTGGCTAGAGGTTTGAAGCGAAACTTGGAACATCTGGAGGTGAGAGGCTCGATGATCCTGTAGAAAGACACAGAGAGCAGGGTCAATGTATGTGTGTGCTACTCATGTTGTGGGGACATGTTTCTGTTTGCACACTGATATTGTGGGGATGTACCTTCCTTTTGGGGACACAATTGAAGTCCCCATGATGTAAATAATGACATTTAAGGATGAAGCCTTGATTTAAAGTAAGGGTAGACTTAGGTTAAGGGTTAGGTTAGGGAAGTAGGGGTTATGGATAGGGCAAGTCTCCAGGAAATGAATGGAACTCTTTGTAATGTCCTCGGAGGTGATGAGAAGACGATGGTGTTTGTGTGTGCTGGTGGCTGTGGTGGAGCTGACCTGCTGATGTAGTTACAGATGAGGCAGAAGCGTGTGGTGCGAGACTCCTTCTCCATGGTTCTCCTGAGAGCAGCCTGAGCAGGGCCCGTCATGGAGTCTGCCTCGTCCAGGATGATGATCTTAAAGGGGGGACATGGCTTTCCACTAAATAAATAAAGACAGACAGACCGACAGACAGACAGACAGACAGAGTTAGCACTGCTTTGGAATGTACTGACAGAGTAATAGTAGTAGATACATCTGAAACTATTCATCCCAACTATATCTAGCACTGATCTTTTTCTCAGGACGATCCGATTCCATTATCTGGTTTGTGGATATGGGCGGATACCGATACTGTCTGATATCATACTCATTATATATTTCTTTGTTGGTGGTGATATTATTGGTGATATATTGTGTAAGGTTAGGAAGGTTTAAGCAACACAGGAATTCTAATATAAAAGAGCAACAAATATACACAATGCATATAGGTTTATCTTTAACAGCTTTGAACTGTTATGTTTGAATGCAGAACATCAGAACTCAACCTTTGAATTGCTCGATTCTTTTTAACGTTTGATTTATCACATAGCTATGGTACAAAATAAAAATATTTTTTTCATAGGGAAAATTATTTAAGATTTTTTTTCTCTAAAAACAGACTGTGGAATTTGAATGGGAGTTGTCAGTCCGATATCCAATACATAGATTTTTAGTTTCTAAACCTACAATAACTGCAAATGAGATGTGTTTTATGCAAACAAATCATGTAAAGAACTTGAACAGCACAAAAGACATTGACTGATTATTTTTACAACAACAATTCTTTAAAACATTTTTCTGTAAGACCTTTTTTAGGCCTACAACAATATGTTTAAAAAGTTTTTTAATTTTATTTTATTCAAAATCTAAAATTTTGGCTTAGGACAGGCTGTTTTGAGCACTTTTTCAGTAGCCTAGTTTCAAGCTTCCACTGCCTCCTGGTATGTGAAGTGACTCCTCTGGCCCATTTATTGAGATCTACACTCAACAAAAATATAAACGCAACACTTTTGTTTTTGCTCCCATTTTTCATGAGATGGACTTAAAGATCTAAAATTCATTCCAGATACACAATATTACAAAACTTATTGTTGAGCCCTGAACACACAGTGATAATGTGAGACATTTCTGTATATCCCTTTTAAGATATGTTCTGGTTCTTCCCATATGCATGAAGACCAATAAAGAAGTGAAAAGAAATTGATTCAGATTCATATCTTCATTTAAGCAAGCACCAGGGCACATTTAGTTCAGATTATAAATTATTTTTTTCTTAATTTCCATGAATACTGCAATAGCATTGGATGATAATGATAATTTAAGTATATTTTTCTACATATTAAGAAAATAATTCTTAAATATTTTCTTGTATCCAGACAAATGCACTTGTTTTAAGTGTAGCTGTACTGATTTTAAGATATTTTGACTAAAATATAGCCTTATTTAAAGATTATGGCACTAGCATATTCTGAATTTAAGCACATTTTCCTTAATATTGAGAAAATAATACTTAAATATTGTCTTTGTATCTAGACAAATGTACTTGTTTTTAGTGTAGCTGTACTGATTTTAAGATATGTTGCCTAAAATATAGCCTTATTTAAAGATTATGACACTAGCATATTCTGAATTTAAGCACATATTCCTAAATTTTGCAGTGTGATACTGATACTGGATAGGATCAGTCCCATCCCTATTCCCAGATTCCCAACACAAGGAGTGTTTCATCAACTGAAGGTTGACATGGTTGTGACAAAGCAGTGCTAGTTCAGATGGAGGTGTGTGTGTGGACTCACTCTTGCCGGGTCCCAGCCACAGTGAGCTGGGCGAAGTTCTTGACCTTCTGCCTGACCACCTGGATGCCTCGCTCATCAGAGGCGTTGAGCTCCAGCACGCGCTGTTTGTAGAGCTGTGGACTGTGGAGGAGGACAGGGGGAAACAACACAACATACTGTAGGAAAGATAGAAATAGAACTATTTGAACTCTCTCTTTACATGCCAGAATATGTTATTCCTGTGCATAACTTGGTGCATGGTGAACATGTCACTCACCCATAGAGTTCTCTGGCAGCTGCTAAAATGGTGGACGTCTTCCCTGTGCCAGGAGGGCCATAGAAGAGCAGGTTTGGAAGCTGGAATCACAAGACACAAAGTGACAAAGAGCCAAAAGTCCTGCCTGGTTGTGTGTGACTGAGCTGAGCAGTACAATATACCAGAGGTGGAGGTAAGTCACTAATGTGCAAGTCACAAGCAAGTCTCAAGTCATAACCTTCAAGTCTCAAGCAAGTCCAAGTCACTGTGGTGAGAATCAAGCAAGTGACAAGTCAAGTCATTGCTCAGGTCAAGCAAGTCACAAGTCAAGTCATACAAAAATCATATGATCTAACCCAGTTTCTACATTTAAAAGACCTGCATTTCACAGTTCTCTTCTTCATACTGTCATCGACAACATCATCCTTGAACTACAATTGAATTATTCTTGGTCTGACCGAGGGGTCTTCAACTAAAATTGAAATGGGTCCAGTTGACAACATTTTCTTACAGCAAAGGTCCGAATCTCATAATGTCTGCATCCAATAGCGACCCCTTATATATCACATATGATCAACACTGCACATTTCCTTTTCTTTCTACCACATTTAGGCTACTTTCAATTTCCAAGTAGCTTACTTTTAACATGGAAAACAAGAACGGCAAATAGTAACAGATAGCCTACTTACACAAAACAGACACTTAATGCCCATAATGCATTTAAAATAAAACAGGGCAAGGATCTGCGCTATGGCAAAAATATCATATCACCTTTTATTTTATGGCAGGATCACATTTTTATTTATCCCGATTAATTTATTTTTCATACTGGGGGGCGAACTGTCATAACAGGCAGTTTGCTGTGCTGTCGGTGCGGGGGCGGCGGCTGTGAGCTGTCGGAAGGAGCCGGTGAACGTGGAAGGTCGAACTGTATCATATAGGCCTAGGCCTACTTCATAACGGCTGTTTTGTCTCACAGAGATGCTTTTATAAAGCCTACAGTCCGTGGAGGTAGGGCGCTCGATAAGGAAGCGTGCGTTATCAAGGCAGCAGCGCTGCAGGAAACGCTCGTTACTTTTGTTTTCTTTTACAAGACTTCCCGGGGCCGTTACAACGTGAAAAGGGAAGGGAAGAAGGCGCTACATATTTACTGTGATTGGGTTATAAGCGTGTGGAAGGCTCACGTGAATTATTTTTGGTCTAGCCCATGGACATATAAAGAAAGGTCTAGCCGCCTCCATGACTGCTGCTCCTGTGTTGACCTGCTGACGCTGTTTGCCCGCGCAGCGCGCTGCGTGCATTGCACTGTAAAATCACCTTTTGTTTCATGTTTCAAAATAAAACATAATTTCTAACGTAATCTAACTTTTAAAAATTCAAGTAATTTCGAGTCATCTGTCTCAAGTCTAAGTCAACTCTCAAGTCATGAAGACCAAGTCAAAGTCAAGTCGAGTCTTTTGTCAGTGTTAGTCAAGCAAGTCTCAAGTCCTCAAATTTGCGACTCAAGTCTGACTTGAGTCAAGTCATGTGACTCGAGTCCCCCATGTCTGCAATATACCAGTGTTTCCCCCAGCGCTTAATGGCTAAGGCGGCTGCCTTAGCAACGCCAGCCCCCGCCTTGACTACCAACCGACCCCAAAAAAATAAAATAAAATAATAATAATAATATTATATATATATATATATAGATATCTATCTATCTATCTATCTATCTATCTATCTATCTATATATATATATATATATATATATATATATATATATATATATATATATCTATATATATATATACACTCAACAAAAATATAAACGCAACACTTTTGTTTTTGCTCCCATTTTTCATGAGATGGACTTAAAGATCTAAAATTCATTCCAGATACACAATTGTACCATTTCTCTCAAACATTGTTCACAAATCTGTCTAAATGTGTGATAGTGAGCACTTCTGCTTTGCTGAGATAATCCATCCCACCTCACACGTGTGCCACATCAAGATGCTGATCTGACATCATGATTAGTGCACAGGTGTGCCTTAGACTGTCCACAATAAAAGGCCACCCTGAAATGTGCAGTTTTGTCTCACAGCAAAATGCCACAGATGCCACAAGCATTGAGGGAGCGTGCAATTGGCATGCTGACAGCAGGAATGTCAACCAGATCTGTTGCTCGTGCATTGAATGTTCATTTCTCCACCATAAGCCGTCTCCAGCAACTTCGCACAGCCATTGAAGAGGAGTGGACCAACATTCCACAGGCCACAATTGACAATCTGACAAACTCTATGCAAAGAAGATGTGTTGCACTGTATGAGGCAAATGGTGTTCACACCAGATACTGACTGGTTCTGAGTCCCCAGACCCCCAATAAAGCAAAAAAATGCACATTTCAGAGTGGCCTTTTATTGTGGACAGTCTAAGGCACACCTGTGCACTAATCATGATGTCAGATCAGCATCTTGATGTGGCACACCTGTGATGTGGGATGGATTATCTCAGCAAAGCAGAAGTGCTCACTATCACACATTTAGACAGATTTGTGAACAATGTTTGAGAGAAATGGTAATATTGTGTATCTGGAATGAATTTTAGATCTTTAAGTCATGAAAAATGGGAGCAAAAACAAAAGTGTTGCGTTTATATTTTTGTTGAGTGTATATATATATCTCCAAGCGTTTCTCTATCAGCTGCTCTGTGTCTGCGGCTTTGCGCGCGCGACCGTACCGCGTGCAACTACGGCATGCACGCGGGAGAGTTAAACGAGCAGAAGCAAACCGACATTTAATTGGTGGCGATAATAAACACAGTGCAGTTCTATGGGGATATTTAGCTGAACAGAAAGAAGTGCTGTGCAAAGCTAGAACAGTTTAGACTCCACATCACCGTGGCAACACAACCTATCTATCAGCTCAGACAGCGCAGAGAAAAGTTTGAAGAATGCATGAGAGTGATGGCCCAGGCACCTTTCAGTAAGTTTACAGAAGTGCCACACTGTTACTTTCTTTGACCTTTGGAGAAATGTATTTTGTCATTTTAAAAGGAAAACACATTGTATTTATTATTTAAACTATTGAGTTATTTTTCAAACAGCATGCTAGTGTAGGCCAAGAAGATTTATCTTCAGAATTTTCAATGCTGCTTTATTTTTATGTTTTAAATTGGGAAATACATGTTCCAAAACGACCAATAACCTCTGTATTTAAAAAGAAATCAAGCAAGTAGGCTCAAAATAACCATTAATGAATTATAGGCTATTGCATCACAGTAGGCCTATTGTCTACAATACACTGCGTTCCAAATTATTATGCAAATGATATTTTTCTCCGATTTTCCTAAATAGTCGATGCAAATGACTGTATAATTTTCAAGTCATCAACCGTTAGAGTATGTTATTGAACAAACCTCCCAATGATATCAGTATTTTTTTTAAAAATAAAAAACTCAAAATGCACTGTTGCAAATTATTATGCACAACAGAGTTTCAAAACATTTTATAGGTTGTAAAGAAATAAAAACGGTCATTTGTTGAATTTGCAGAATGTGGAGGTCATATTTAGTGAAATCAAAAGCTATTTCAATCAAAAACATCTTAACAGGCCAAGTTACATGTCATCATCATAGGACCCCCTCTTTGATATTATCTTCACAATTCTTGCATCCATTGAAGTTGTGAGTTTTTGGAGAGTTTCTGCTTGAATATCTTTGCAGGATGCCAGACTAGCCTCCCATAACTGCTGTTTTGATGTGAAATGCCTCCCAACCTCATAGATCTTTTGCCTGAGGATGCTCCAAAGGTTCTCAATAGGGTTGAGGTCAGGGGAAGATGAGGCCACACCATGAGTTTCTCTCCTTTTATGCCCATAGCAGCCAATGACACAGAGGTATTCTTTGCAGCATGAGATGGTGCATTGTAATTCATGAAGATGATTTTACTACGGAAGGCACGGTTCTTCTTTTGTACCACGGAAGAAAGTGGTCAGTCAGAAACTCTACATACTTTGCCGAGGTCATTTTCACACCATCAGGGACCCTAAAGGGGCCTACCAGCTCTCTCCCCATGATTCCGTCCCAAAACATGACTCCAACCACCTCCTTGCTGACGTCGCAGCCTTGTTGGGACATTGTGGCCATTCACCAACAATCCACTTCTCCATCCATCTGGACCATCCAGGGCTGCACAGCACTCATCAGTAAACAAGACTGTTTGAAAATTAGTCTTCATGTATTTCTGAGCCCAGTGCAACCGTTTCTGCTTGTGAGCATTGTCTAGGGGTGGCCGAATAATAGGTTTATGCACAGCTGCAAACCTCTGGAGGATCCTCCACCTTGAGGTTTGCGGGACTCCAAAGGCACCAGCGGCTTCAAATACCTGTCTGCTGCTTTGTAATGGCATTTTAGCAGCTGCTCTCCTAATCCAATGAATCTGTCTGGCAGAAATCTTCCTCATTATGCCTTTATCTGCACGAACCCATCTGTCCTCTGAATCAGCCACAAAACTCTTCACAGTACAATGATCACGCTTCAGTTTCTTTGAAATATCTATTGTTTTCATACCTTATCCAAGGTATTGCACTATTTGATGCTTTTCGGCAGCAGAGAGATCCTTTTTCTTTCCCATATTGCTTGAAACATGTGGCCTGCTTAATAATGTGGAACGTCCTTCTTAAGTAGATTTCCTTTGATTGGGCTCACATGGCAAACTAATTATCACAGGTGTATGAGATTGATTTCAATGATCCAAAGCGCCCTGAGACACAATATCATACATGAGTTTAATTGAAAAACAAAACATTAAATGTTTATGACAATATAAGTTCAATATAATTTGCATAATAATTTGGAACACGGTGTAATCGCACAACAGCCCCCCATCCATAAAGGAACTTTAAAAAGTTGAATTAGCACTTTGATGTGCATACACATGTAGTATTGCACCAAAACAGTAGAGTCTTTAATTTTGCTTTGTACTGTCTGCATGTTTGCACATAATTTGTACCTGCACATACCAAACAAAATTGCACAACTGTAAGGTCAGTGTCTGTTGTATTTTTGCATTCAAATTAACAGTTATTTATTTCTTTACTGCGCATTGGCATCTTTGAGCAAAATACCCCCAACATTTTCCTCCCATGACCCGGGGCAGTGACCACCTTGACTAAGACATTTTCAGGGGGAAACACTGTATACTGATGCTTTATTGGTCTGGTCATGGCCCTTGTTCACAGTAACAGACATCTACACAGAATGGCAAACACTGCCTTCATTCACCACACAGGCAGAAGCAGCCTTGGTGTTCTCCTGGCCACAGACGGTGTCAGTACTTACATCTGCTCCTTCCAGAGACTTCTTCAGCACGGCTACCACCTCCTCCTGATAGGCCACATCATCTACACACTTTGGCCTGCTGGGGATCAACATACACACACACATGGATTTAGCATTGGGTTGCTTACTTGTTCATGAGATTCATCTTGAGCACAGATTTGTATAAACTTAGGGGCCACTTCATCAGGTTCACTGAATTGAATTAAATTGCTCTTTATTCATACAGTGATCACTAACATAATGTGCACGTTTCATAAAGCCTATCTCTCAGTCAGCTGCTTTGCATGTAATCGGCAAATAAACTTATTGTAGTATCCCAAAATTTTATCCAATCAGAAGAAAGAACGCTACAAACCGACACTCGTCTCACTCATATATAGTATATACACTCCATGGTCTCGCTGCCGGTGCACGCCAGAGCAAGAGATGGGTGAATGTGTATGTGCCTACAATGGCGGAGCAGGTAAAAATCCTTCCCAATGTCTGTTTTGATGGTTTTTAATCATGTTTTATCACACTTATGGATCTGAGATGATGTTATGCCTCGTTTCCACCGAGTAGAGCGGGTCGGAGCGGTTCGGTCCGGGTAGTTTGGCTTTTCATGTGTCAAAAGTTGGGTAGGGTACGGTTTAAGCGCACCTAACCGCTCTGAGCCGCTCCCAATTCTCAGTACTCCTCCGTAGGGGTACTGGCCGCCTGAAAGCGGTCCGAAAATGCGGAGCGACACACCCCCGTCATTTGATTGGTCGAAAGAATCGTCACTTCCGCGCGACAGGGGGATTTAAAACAAACAAACAGTACCTGCGATTCATTTCTGGACAACAGCGAAAGCTTAATTTCTTGTAAAAATGGCGCGCAGAATTTTGTCCTGGACAAACGCTGAGACGGAGACTTTCCTCTGTATCCTTGGGGAGGAAGAGATACAGAGGGAGCTGGATGGAGCGGTGAGGAATGAAAGGGTCTTCCAGCTGGTGTCGGAAAAGATGGTGGCTGCTGGTCACCAGAAGACCACTGAGCAGTGTCGAACAAAATCTAAGAAGCTTCGGGCCGAGTACCGAAAGGTTAAAGACCACAACAATCGAAGTGGCGTCAGCAGGAAGACGTGGAGGTGGTACGACACGATGGACGCCATCTACGGTCACCGACCGGGAAGCCGAGGAAGAGAGGGGGGGATCGACACGGCCACCTCTCTGCTGGAGTCCTTGTTGGAGCCTAACGGTAAGATTTGCCAGGATTGTAGCTATTGTGAGCGTTTTGCTATACTGTTAAGTAACTTAAATAATTGATAAATAAGCATATTAAGAGACTGGGATGTGCTGCGTTGGGTTGCTGGCCGGTTAGCTAGCCGGTTAGCTAGCAACCCTTTGTTTGGAAGCTAACGTTAAGTAGCACGCTTCTAGTTTTACTGGTCACCAATTCAGTGATTCAAATATTTCTTTAAAGTCAATGTTGGTCCGTAAACTATTGTTTAATTGTCGTGACTAAAACGTAATTTGTGTAACTTTCAGGCGAGGCCTGTTGCTCACAGGACCAGTCGACCCTGTTCGATTCCGAACCCATGGCGACTCCGGAGTGTGCAACCCCAACACGATGCCCCCCCCCCTTCACGGACATCAACGCCAGCACCAGTGGAGCCTGCTGCCCCAAGCAGTAGGAACACCACTCCACGGCCTTTTATCTTTGGTAAGTCCTAAAAATCACCTGACAACACAGCATTGTTGCTTCTAAATTACGTTCTTTCACTGCTGGATATGATGAAAGTAGAGCTACATTTAACCACACCTTTTAAATTCTGCATTATGTGTACCTGCATATGAGTTATTGAGAAGTTGATTAAAAACAATGTGTCTAACATCTGATATTCCTCTCTCTTTTGCATTACAGACAAAAGGAGAAGGGGCAATGAGGTTGCTGAGGCAATAAGGGAGCTCAAGGCATCCGATGAGAGGGCGCTGGAGAGGTCAGAGGAGCGGCAGGACGTGCGCCACCAGGTAGATCGGGAGGATGCCCGGATTGCTAGACAGGAAGCGACGGAGGTGGCAAGGGTACAAATGGAGAACCTTGCCGCTTTCAACACCGCCTTCCTCCAGACATTTAGTGCGATGGTACAGGTGATGGGTGGACGTCGTGACCCTGTGCCGTGATCCAGCCAAAGCTCACGCTAAATTTGTATTTTATAAATACAAGTTGTTTGTTTTTGTAAACTATTCAGTCTTTTGTAAAGACCACTTTGTTGCACATTGTTTTAAATTTGTTTTTGCTTGCTGTTATTTGCACTATTTACATTTGTTTTTGCTTGCCGTTATTTGAACTATTTGCATTTGTTTTTGCTTGTTTTGCATTTTAAACTATTCACCAGTCTTTTGTAAAGACCACTTTGTTGCTTTGCACTTTGTTTTTACATTTTACCTGAAAGGTGTCTATGTAAATAAAGCACATTTTCTCTACTATAACAGGACTTTGTTTCTATACATTTCCCATACATATTTGATTGTCACAATGAAGTTCAGTTAAACTTTAACCCCATGGAGAAATTGTGATGGGCATATCATAGTTTTTTTTCACAAGAGGGGTTTAAGTTTGTTTTCAATTGCCGTAGTGCCAACATTCATTGCACTTTATTTCATCAGCTGAATGGGGAGGTGTACTCACCCACTCTTTGAGAGATTAGACTTTACATTTACTGTTTTTGTATGTATTACAGCCCTGGAAATTCAGGAGTTGTTTGTAACATTTAATTTTTTATTGGGTAAGAAATCTTCATCAACAGGTTTTGCCAAATGCTTAAATGTTGCAAAATTGTCTCAGTGTCTCTTGAAACCAAACCTAACTATCCCTTTTCAAAACAGTTTTTAGCATCAAGATGATACACACATGCACTATTTGAATTACTCTTTCAAAGCAGCAACAGCACACAGGTGTGCTTTATGCAAATCAGAGATGTTTTTAGAACTTTGTAATTTTAAAATCAGACTTTTTGAAATATTGATAAACTAAAGCTCATCTAGACACATGACAACAAATGAACATTTTTATTTAAAACAACTCAGATCATTTAAACTTAAAAGGTGTGTTTATCATTGAAATGTTGCCCATGTTTTGCACCAGTGAGCTTGTTTCGTAAACATGCACATGAATTGCACATAATTATGCATGTTAATGATGCACACTGTTAGGATTTTTGCACCTTTGGTTTCAGTTGTGCCCACTGTTTAATCGAAAAAAATCTAAGCTGGTTCACCTGATTAATACCCAACTGAGAGGAAATGTAGTGGTATAACACTACCTACTTGTTACTCTTGTGATTAATAAGTAATAAGTTAATAAGTAGGTAGTCACCTTCAAATCTATTTTTCAAAGCATCTCACTCAATTGTGATATACATTGTTATACAGCATCAACTCATCGCAAATTGTTACAAAATATGAAGAGGCAGAGTTAAAGCAGAAAGGTTTTAGTTGTGTTCAAAACAATAAAGAAATAAAAGATACATGTGCAAAAACAACTTCAACCTACTTATGGCCACAGAAAATCAAATGTTCACATAGCGCATTAAACCCTCTCGGACATCCCTGCCCTCCTCTTCTGCACCCTGTGCAAGTGGCGCCTGTGGCTCTGCTGCCACAGCTGCTTCTACCGGTATGTCCCATTCAGTTTGATAGTTCTCTGCATGACTTTCACAGAGATTGTGGAGGGCACAACAAGTCACCACCATTGCCTTTGGCCGCGTTTCCCAGATGCGATCGTTCTTTGGGGCCAAAGAAGGGTCGAAAGAAGGGTTCGCCAAAGAAAGAAGGGTTCGCCAAAGAAGGAGCGTTAAGATACGGGTGTTTCCCAGATGGCTTCTTAAGTCCCTTCTTTGGAGAGCCGTAAGATGAAGCGAAAGAAGCATCGAAAGAAGTACTTTGGTGGGAGCTGTCCACCGCGGTCGTGCTGAAACTGAATAAATCGATGCCAGGCGAATCGATCACCCACCTCTTTATCAGCGCATAAGTCACACACAGCGCCCCGTGGTCTCCCCCACACAGGTGGAATTAGGCTACGCATGTAGGCTAACGTGTGTGTGGGTGCGGGTGTGTGTGGCAACAAGTGTATCAAAGTAGTAATCAAGCCCATTAGCGCATATATACCCCGTGGATATAGGCACACACATGTGATGTGAGAATGGAAGAAAGCGGCAGCAAAATAAACAAGCGGGCACCGTCGTTTACCGCGGAGGAGTTGGGCGTCTTAGTGGACGAGGTCTGGCAGCACCGGGCAGTTTTATTCGGGGGAACAAGGGGCAAAAAGAACATCACGGTGAAGAACCGTGTTAGGCAGGCCATAGCCGAAAATATGTCCCCCTCCAGCCCATGTGGCCTGCGTGACAGGCGTGCTGTGAGGAAGAAGTGGCAGGAGTTCCAGAACCAAACAAAAAGGAAGAGTGAGAAGGTTTCACTAATCAATCTCCCTTCGTTGCAGGTGATGCAGACGCAGTAAAGACAGCGCGGAGTAACCCCTCCCCCATATGGTTTCAATAAACTATTTTGGTTTCTTTTCAACCATGTATTGTGTGGATCATTTTGCATTGAAATGAGGGTGTCAAACCTAGCAACAAAAAGTCCCAGGCAATTTGTAATGTATCTAAGCGTAGGTTAATGACGTGTGCGTATTGTGCAACAGCAACAGCATTCCAGTGCCAGACTTTCAGGTAAAGCACCGGACAGTGCAGCAATAATCATAGTGTGCAGGACGTTACATGTAGCCTACATCTGCTGGTTCTGTTTATTTATTCCAGCCTTCAGGCCTGAGAGTTGATATGGGTGATGTGTGGTGGTTGTGGGTTTATGGTTTAGTGCTTGGTGACTGGTGGTGAAGAGGTAGGGGCTGCGGGTTGTTGGACCGGGCTGAAGGCAAAATTGCAGCGGGTTGCTCTGGATGTGTGGAGACACCAGAGAGATCAGCCGTTGGATCTCCGCACGGGGCAGCCGGTACTTTGCCTGGACGGCCCGGTCTGATAGCACGTCCAGTGGGGAGAAGTGCCGACGCACGTATGCATTTATGTAAACCGTCTGGCTTCGCGCACGGCGAGGCTGTTGGTTCGCAGCGAGAAGGTGTTGTATTGCAGCCATGGTTTCTCACACGCGCGGACTTTGGCAACGCCTTTAGCAGGTGGAGCCGCTCTGAATGAGGTTCAGCTGAGTTCAATTAAATCTGTTTCTTTGATATCTGTGAAATGCTGTTGTTGAAGGGTTGTTGATGATTTTTTTGTATGTGTAGTAGTACTATAAACTCACATGTGTGTGGAAAACGTAAACGTCTGATTCATTAAAACATTTTTTTTCTCTACTATTAGTCTATGTTTCTTGCGCCAGTGGTCCGATTGAGCATTGTTTTATTATTTCGAAAAGTGGAGGAAATAAATTTCCCTGACGCGGCATGATCACTGACGATTTGGTCGCTAAGAAAGGTTGAAAGAGTGGGTCAGCTCCGTCTTTCAGTTCCATCTTAGTGAAAGTACTACTTTCGCTAAGAAGGAATCTGGGAAACGCATTCTTCTTTCACAGCGTTCTTAAGTGCGCTCCAAAGAAGAACTCTGCCCAAAGAGGCTCTTTGGGATTCTGGGAAACGCGGCCTTTGTCAGTTCGATGGTGCTGTCATTCCTTTTCATAAGGCAACGCCACCTCCCCTTAAGTCTTCCAAAGGCGTTCTCTACCACCACACGTGCCCTGCAGACTTTCTTGTTGTACAGCTGTTGTTCTGTAGTAAGCCGGCCATTGTCAGGGAATGGTTTGAGGAGCCAGTTCTGTAAAGGATAGGCAGAGTCTCCCAGAATGTAATGACCAGCATTCACCCCTGCAATGTTCCTGGTGCAGGCTGGAAAAAGTCTTCCATGCTCAACTAATTCCCAAAGTGTGGAGGATCTCAAAACGCGAGCGTCATGATAACTCCCAGCCATTCCTACATACGCGCTCCAAAACAGTCCTTTCCCATCCACAACTCCTTGAAGGATGATGGAATGCCAGCCTTTTCGGTTGAAATAGTCACAGTGGTACTCCTGTGGGGCTATAATAGGTATGTGACACCCATCAATGGAACCAACACACTGTGGAAGGCCCCACCTCTGCTCAATGTAGGCTGCCATGTCTTTGAGTTTCTCCTGGTCAGGAAAACATATCTGGTCTGGAGCCAACACCTTGCAGGCAGCATCACAGAAGTCTTGCACACATCGACAAACTGTTGTTGCGCTCACACCGAAAAGATGACCTATGCTCCTGTATTCGTTGTTGGTGGCCAGCTTCCACAGAGCGATGGCAACTCTTTTTTTCAGGGAAACACACCGTCGATAGTTTGTGTCCTGCTTCTGTAGCGCTGGACGCATCATGTCGCAAAGGTACAGGAATGTTCCTTCTGACATCCTGAAGTTGTGCACCCACTGTGTGTGTGTGAATCCTGGAACGATCACATTCCACCATTCGCTGGCTCTGCTGAAAGCCCAAACTGTTGGCCTGCGGCGTCGTCTGTGCAACAGCTGAATTATCTGAAAGACAAACATAAACAGAATTTAATACACAAATTGATTGATGGTGTTGCAAAGGTGGAATAAAATTATAAGTACATATAAAAAAGTGGGGAGAGCAATTCTGGAGAATGTATGTTGACAAATTCAAATTGAGGCAGTTGTGCTCTACTTTTCTATCCATGTTACTTTATAATTGTACTCCACAACAATTCAGTTGGCCATACTCTACTCTTAACTTCTTTATTCATCGGATTACGGAAGTTACTTCGACAAATACGATTTTTCTACACGAAAAATATGAAGAGTTTATAAAATATGGTATCACGTCTGTTTTAAGTGTAACGTTTGAAATGCGGGTTAGGCTTTTGTACAGACTTTAATGGCTGACCAACACGACGATATGTTTGCTAACAATAGCACGTTTGATGAAGTACATTGTTACATGCGACAATAACAGTAACTTTTTCTTACCAGTAAACGCCGTCGCCTTTGTCTGGCCCTTAAGCAGTCCATCTCGGCTGCATTCTGAAGGACCATCTTCGAAATTCTCTTGTTTGTTTCGTCTTCCCTTGTTATTGCAGCCTTCAATCCTTCAGCAATCAAAGCCTGTGCTCTCATGTTGATGAACAGCCACATCGAAAGAAAAAACATCGCGAACTGCTGGACGTCCTCCATTGTAGCTCTTTGTTAAAATGTGGCGCGATCTTAGCTTTCATTCATTTAAATAACAGGCTACACTGTGTCGCGTTGTTATGATGTCGCGGTGTTTACGTAGCTTCCATCCGGTTTAAACCCCGCCCTACCAGTAAGGGTAGGATCTGCGGTGGAAACAACACCTCATCTCGCGTAGGCGGCCTGTCCCGCTCTGAGCCGCTCCGATCCGACCCGCTCTACTCGGTGGAAATGAGGCATTAGCTAACTCGCTGCTTGAAGACATTGCATCAATGTGGTGACGTAGGGACGAGCGAGGGGACTGCCAACTGCAGTAACTGACAGGAAGTTAGCTAAAAGAACCATTCCGCTTACAGCTCCTTTAAGGTATGTCTTCTATCTAGGGCTGTCAATCTTTTGAAATCCCCCAATTGGATTCCAATGGGGTCACGATTCCGTTCAAAAAGATTCCAGATCCAAAATCGATTCTGGATTCAGTTCAAAAGAGGATTTCAGGAACTGCTCCAGTCCACTGTGTGCTAAGAAGCGTTGTGGCAAATGATGTCATGAAAGCAAATTAAAGTCCATGTCTTATTTATCTTCATTTAAGGGTGTATTCACACATGCCGTGTTTAGTTCGGTTGAAACGAACTCAGATGCACTTCCGCCTTCGGTGCGCATCATTCAGACAGGTGTGAATACAGCAATCGCACTACGGGGCGGACCAAACAAGCGCTCCGAGACCCAGCTGAAGGGGAGGTCTCGATGCGCTTCCAAAGGCACTCTGCTGCAGTTCGTTTGTGGTGTGAATTTGTCCGGACTCGATCCGACCAAAATGCAGGAAGCACTGCGCCTTTTCTTTTTTAATAAATTGCCGTCAGCTTCACATTATGGGAAAGTGTTGTTGTCGCCATTGTTAGGACGATAAGTTGTGGTTTGACCGGGAGCCCAGAACAATATATTACATTTGATTGTGAGGACGCATAAACATGCTGAATGTGTTCAGCGATCAGATGAAGGAGAGGGGACCGTCTCACGCACAGTGCCAACAGGTTCACGCTGCGCAAGAAGTGTGTGTTTTTCTTTTGCTTCCCATGTACAGGACCGTCAATACTATCCCCGTGTCAGGGCTACATATTATAACCATATGAAACAACAATAATTTGATGTTTTCCTTCTTTATTTATAGGCTAGGTGAGGCCTTTTTAATATTTGTAACCCCATATTATATAAATGATATATTTCGCAGTTTTTACTTTGTGCTTCCTGCTTCTCTCCACCCCAGAATGTCTGTCAAATCAATGAATGACCTCAGATCACGTGTGGTTTTGCTTCGTAATGCTGGTTCACTTGCAAAAGGGGCAATATGAAAGTGGACCACACCAAAAAAAAAAAATCTAAACTGCATTTGGTCTGGACCAAAGCAAGTGAACTAACGGACTTTCCCAGTGTGAATACACCCTTAGTCTATTTTAATGTGAAGCTTGCAATGCATCGGATTTAAAGGCAAGTCAAAGTTACCAGCAACATACATATATTTATTAAATAAATACACACACACACACATATATATATACACATATATATATATATATATACACACCCACACACAATATATACAGTATCTCACAAAAGTGAGTACACCCCTCACATTTCTTCACATTTTTCTTTATATCTTTCCATGGGACAACACTGAATAAATGACACTTTGATACAATGTAAAGTAGTCAGTGTACAGCTTGTATAACAGTGTAAATTTACTGTCCCCTCAAAATAACTCGACACACAGCCATTAATGTCTAAACTGCTGGCAACAAAAGTGAGTACACCCCTTAGAAAAAATTTACAAATTGGGCCCAAAGTGTAAATATTTTGTGTGGCCACCATTATTTTCCAGCACTGCCTTAACCCTCTTGGGCATGTAGTTCACTAGAGCTTCACAGGTTGCAACTGGAACCCTCTTCCACCCATTTATGACAGCATCACAGAGCTGGTGGATATTAAAGACCTTGCGTTCCTCCACCTTCCATTTGAGGATGCCCCAAAGATGCTCAATAGGGTTTAGGTCTGGAGACATGCTTGGCCAGTCCATAACCTTTACCCTCAGCTTTTTTAGCATGCCACTGGTCGTCTTGGAGGTGTGTTTGGGGTCGTTATCATGTTGCAATACCACCCTGCGGCCCAGTTTACGAAGGTTGAGTGCACATGGTCAGCGTCGTACACAGAGGTTGGCTTTGGAAAATAGACGTATGAGTGCTGCCAGCATTGCTGAAGGGCTTGAAGGGGTGGGGGGTCAACCTGTCAGTGCTCAGACCATACGCCGCACTCTGCATCATACTGGTCTGCATGGCTGTCATCCCAGAAGGAAGCCTCTTCTAAAGATGATGCACAAGAAACCCCACAAACAGTTTGCTGAAGACAAACAGACTACGGACATGGATTACTGCAACCATGTCCTGTGGTCTGATGAGACCAAAATACATTTATTTGGTTCAGATGGTGTTAAGAGTGTGGAGCGGCAACCAGGTGAGGAGTACAAAGACAAGTGTGTCTTGCCTAGAGTCAAGCATGGTGGTTGGAGTGTCATGGTCTGGGGCTGCATGAGTGCTGCCAGCACTGGGGATCTACAGTTCATTGAATTCTAACATGTACTGTGACATACTGAAGCAGAGCATGATCCCCTCCCTTCATATACTGGGCCGCAGGGCAGTACTGCAACATGATAACGACCCCAAACACCCCTCCGAACGACCACTGGCTTGTTAAAGAAGCTGAGGGTAAAGGTTATGGACTGGCCAAGCATGTCTCCAGTCTTAAACCCTATTGAGCATATTTGGGGCATCCTAAAACGGGAGATGGAGGAGCGCAAGGACTCTAATATCCACCAGCTCCTTGATGTCGTCATGAATGGGTAGAAGAGGGTTCCAGTTGCAACCTGTGAAGCTCTAGTGAACTCCATGCCCAAGAGGGTTAAGGCAGTGCTAGAAAATAATGATGGCAAAACAAAATATTGACACTTTGGGCCCAATTTGGACATTTTTTCTTAGGGGTGTACTCACTTTTGTTGCCAGCAGTTTAGACATTAATGGCTGTGTGTCGACTTATTTTGAGGGGACAGTAAATTTACACTGTTATACAAGCTGTACACTGACTACTTGACATTGTATCAAAGTGTCATTTATTCAGTGTTGTCGCATGGAAAGATATAATGAAATATTTGAAGAAATGTTAGGGGTGTACTCACTTTTGTGAGATACTGTATATATATATATATATATATATATATATAAATAAACATATATATACACATACACATATATATATATATATGTGTGTGTATGTGTGTGTGTATATATATACACACACACACATATATACACATATATATATACATACATACATACATACATATATATATATATATATATATATATACACACACACACACACACACACACATATATACACATATATACATATATATTAGTGGTGGGCCGTTATCGGCGTTAACGTGCTGCGCTAACGCAAGACTCTTATCGGCGATAAAAAAAATATCGCCGTTAATCTCTTATTCCACCTCCTGTTCGGCTCAGGGGAGATGGTTCTCTTCAGGGCCGATGGCTGTTCGCCGTCGGGGTGAACCCCCTTCCGTGTGTTCTCTGGTCGGGTAATAATAGCCGGGGGCCGTTGTTGACACTTGAGGAGCCTTTATTGCAGGAGCGAAGCTTCTCTCACACACCCACCGCTCTCTCTCTCCATCACTTGCCCACGACACACACCACCTGCGCACACGCATCTCACGGTGCGTGAGATGCCCTATTCCCAAAAAGGGCTACGCCACTCTTACAACACTGTTCTCAAAGTTGGGTTGCGAATTTTAGCGCGGATGTATACGTGGCCGAATTGCACTGTAGTGCACGAGTCTGAACGAGTCTGACTTCGCACCTGTCTCGGCTGTTCTTCGTTCTGCCGTGGGTACAGAAGGCGAGGTAGCTCGACTCGCTTCCAAACAATTCCAAGCACTCGAGATTTCAAAAAATTATTGCATTTATTTTACAGCTCAAAAAGGAACAAAACTTTCTTCTAAATAAAGGAAAATATACTGGCAAACGAATAAATCTTTGAAGGCAACGAGTGAACTAAAATAAGCGGTCGAAAGACTTTTTTGACCCACCGCCTCTTTCCCTTGACAATTAGCTTTTCATCAAAACACTACACACACCTGGCCTAAGTACCTGAGTGGTGCGTAAAGCCCGCCCACAGACCTCTACAGGTAATCATAAAACAATGTTAATGTATAATTTATTACCATTGGGGCATAGATGCAAATACTGTAACATTACGGCGGCAGCTAAAGGAAAAGCGCAGTTTTCACTTCAGTTTCTGCACCTCAACCTCTGCTGTGGGAAGAAAAAAAGGGGGCAAAGTAAGTCGATTGATTTGTCGACTCGCAGGCGGACGGTAGGCAGCTCTGCCAACAAAGCGAGACTGCGCCTGCTTGTTGCTCCGCCTGTCAAAACGCCCACGCATCGTTTGTCCACTGGCCTTTCATAATTTTATATTATGTTTATTATATTGATAAACACTGCTTTCATTACGACTCTCAACGTGCATTTCAATGAACCATGATGTAGTCTACAACAATACTGATCTGTGATTGGCCGTTACTGGCCCGTGCAGGCCAGTGACTGGGCAATCAACTTGCCCTGCATATGATTTTACTGGCCCCGGGCCAGCGGGCCATTGGTTATGTCGAACCCTGTTGGTGTCAGGGGGAACTGTCAAGTGTGAATTAATCCAATGTATTACAACACACCTGCTGCTGCTGTTGTTAATAGGCTATAACTTTAATGCTATGCATGTAGGCTACCTCCGGGGCAGCAATGCATCTCAGTCAACATGATTGCTTGAATTAAAGAAGAAGAAGAAAAAAAAAATGCCATTTTGCCGATTTTTCTGAGATGTGCTATAATCGGCCGATTAAATTGGCCGGCCGATATATAGTAGGGGCTCTAGTTGGTGCCACTTGTGGTGGTGCCACTTGTCTCATGGACTTGTGTACATTTAAATATGACATTTTAATCAAGTTTGGGTTTTTGTGGACAAAACGTTCCCATTTTGAATTGTTCCCAAGCTTGAGAAGTGATGTTTGCCACCCAGCGTGTGGCCCTCCTGTTCCCAGTGGCAGTGTGTTGGCTTGATTAACAGACATACTCTATATTAAACCTTAGATGGTGACTTACTATTTCTCCACCCAGGGCACAGCCTTGGGCTTCTTGTCCGTGGTGCTGCCTGCTGGTGCCTTGTCTTTGTGAGGCCTGGTAGTCTGGAGCGCAGCTCCTTTCAGAAAGGCCTGCATCTTCCACCTGAGGGTAGGCAAAGCAGCACACACACTAATGGCGCTTTTCCACCGCACATGTAGCGCGACTCGACTCAACTCGACTCGACTCAACTTGGTTTGGTAGCAGCACGGGTCGTTTTCCACCGCAAATAGTACCTGCTGAACGTGGGCGGGGTCGTCGTAAGGGGCTGAAAGCCTACTCCGGAGCAAAGTAGCAAAGCAGAAATTACGAGCAGTTGTTGCACTATTAACTGAACCAACCGCCAAAAACACGGATGAAAAATGTTTAAGAAATACCCCCCTTGTATCTGTTTGCTAAAAGAAGTAGAAGAATATTGCTACGGGCCATTAAAAGGGATGGTTGTTGTCCCGATGTGTGACTCTGCCACACAGTCAGCTGTAGGGATGCGTCACGTACATCCCTATGCACGTAAACACGGGCATGATAAAGTTGACTGTTTAGTGCTTGTTTCAGGATAGTGTTTTCAAATGCAAGCCGTGTCTCAGCCTGAATATTTTATTGAGGTAATCAGTTCAGTCCGAGGCTTGTAATGTAATCGCTCGCTATCATGTCTGTCCCAGCTGGCTACTATTTAGCCTAGCTGCTAGCTGCCCTATGTCTCCTCTCGTATGTAAGTAACTTCCCCAACAACCAACAGTGGGTGAGCTTAGCGAATATATGGAAAATAAATTCGGATCTGTGATGCAAATCAAATGAAAGAGTGCCAGAGAAGGCTGCACGCAGCGTAAATACACTCAAAAGTCCCGGAGAATGAAGCCGGTAGTCTCTGGCCACTGATTGGCCAGACAATAGTCTCTGGCCAATCAGTGGCCGGCCGTCTGCCGACGTCACCTTTTAGCATCGGCTCAGCTCGCTTGGAACCTAGAGCGAGGCGATACCAAAAAAGCAGCCGCTACCAGGTACCAGGTACCATGAAATTGCGGTGGAAACGCCAAAAATGCGAGTTGAGTCGAGTCGAGTTGAGCTGATACCATGCGGTGGAAAAGCGCCATTACACACCACAGACCAGGGCTGGGCAATTCATCCAAAACCAATGGAAACCCACATTCAGACTCTGTAATCAATTTAAACTTGCATATGTCGATTTTTTTTATTAGGGAACTGTCCAAGCCTAAGTTTTTACTCTTAATCAGCAGTTATTTGATAGTGATAGTGTCAGACAACATAGGTTTTATTGTAAGGCATGGTATTAGTTGGCGATATAGCCCCTTTCACACATAGTTCCCAGCAAATTACTGGTATTACTAGGGCCCTATGAAATCTGTTTTATTTTTTTCCAAATTCCGTTTTATTTTTTTCAAAAATTCAATTTTTTCCTTTTTAATCTCATGATTTCCGTTTTTTACAATTAACACTCATTTCATCATTAGAACGAGTGTCTAATTAATGCGAACATATAATATTCAAACTATTTAATCAGATATAAGAATACATCACAATATTGCACTGTTTATAGTGCTTAAAAAAATGAAAAAACAGATTTGTTGGGTAGGCTATAACAGAAAATAAAGCCATTAATTTTGTGTTTCAAGTGAAACATTAAATAATTATTTTTACATAAATAATAAAGTCCTTATAAACTTTTCAAGAAGCTGGACTAGAGTGAATATTGGACAGGTGGGACAGCCCTTCACCCAACAGCGGGCTGCAACACCAACCTACAGTCTATTGTGCGACGGAGTGCTAGTTATCATTAGCATCAGCCGACATCACGGCAACAGCTGAATAATGTAACACAGTGGTTCTCAATTATATTCTGTCATGCCCCCCCCTAGGGGACAGAAATTTTTTCGCGCCCCCCCCCTAAATTGAAATACTGTTGAGAACCTGCTAATATTTATTAATTTATCTGTACAAAACCACTGTATGAGTTTCTGGCACGAATATTCTGCATACAATCACCTTATTATCAAATTAGATGTTAGATTATAAAATTAGCTGAGATAACTTCTGCAGCAACTTAAAACAACTTCGAGGCTCAGTTTATTAGCTCAATTTGTAACATTTAAACAAGACTGCTCAGTCTGTGTGAATCTCAGGACAGAGAAACAAGAGCAAATGATTCACTGAGGTTTGCATTTCATTCAAAACATGTTTAAACTGTCAACATAATAAAGGTGGTGTTTTTTTATAATTATAGGCCAATATGCCTTCTGTGATGCGATAACCTATAATTCATTAATGTTATTATTAGTGTACTTGCTTGATTTCTTTTTAAACAGCCTACAGAGACACTTGGAGACACATGTGGACGATTATTTACTGCAAATCACGGCCTTTCGCGCGGTTATGACCATACACAAGCACACATCACGCTTGCTAGCCCAAAAAAAAAAAAAAAAAAAAAAAAAAAACGTTTTTTTGTCAGTTGAAATTCAGGCGCGTCCGAAGGGAAGCAGGAGAAGCCAAAGGCTTATCGGGTCCCGCCCCCACTGCCATAAGATTCAGATACACAGATACTACAGTTAGAATTTTTTTTTTAAAGAAGAATCATTCTAAAACACAGATAATTTTAGGTCTCTAATTTCCTCTCTGCCTGTGACAATGCAGATATGGCCTTGTCCATTTCTTCTCTAGTAGCCTAAACACATCTGCAAAAGTATTCAAAACAGTCAGTGTGTCTGCTGACCTCGGCTACAGTCCCAAAACATGCAGTGTATTTACAAATTCTTCAGTCAGAAAGTCTTCCATTTTTGAATCGGGTGTTCTGAACACACAGCTGATAATTAACAATAGCAGAGCAGATTGTATTTACGATTTCAAACCTTATATTTTGACACAAACCAGTTTGAATCCCTTTAGTTCAAAGTCCATGCTATTTCCTTCTTTAATCCAAAAAGTCCATGCTTTTGCCTTCTTTAATCCTCGTCCCTCCGGAATTGATCCAAATCCTCCTCCGTTTTGATTTGCACAATTTTGGCTTCTTCGGGTGTAGCTCCATTCATTTTGATGAAGATTCTTCCATCTCTCGTCCAAGTTTGTTGGACCTGTCCACATTTTTTTAACCCTCTCGCTTGATAGGCCAAATAAGCCTTTCTCTTGGTTAAATTTTCACTCATTCCAATTTGTTCACCTTTAAGCTTCTTGCCTTGACTGAGCAGGTTTATCTTATGCTTTCTACTCACAAATTTCAGAATGACCAGTCTAGGTTGACGAGATAGGCTACTGTCTCATTTAGACAAGGAGCAGCGATGCACAACAGGGCTCTACATTAACACTCGCCAAATGCGGGAAATATCATAGATAGTAGGCCTATATAAAAGTAAAAACTCTTAGGCGAGTAAGTTATTACGCCTCTTTGAAATAAATTGCGAGAATGAATGTAGAGGCCACAAACTAGGTGCGCATATGTGTAGAAGAAGATAATTTCGCTTCATTTTGAATAGCCTCCATTTATTTGTTAATGAAAATTCAAGTTTTTGATTCTAAATTTTACAAAGGAAATGTTTATTTACACGTCTTTATTGTGTGGAGAAAAAACCCTGTACCGTATTGGTCCGAGTATAAGACGAACCCCCCGTTTTTCAAAACTCAACAAAATACATTTTATTTATTTAAATAATGTACGAAAATAAAAACGCATTGAAAAAAAAACACTTTTCTTCATTGCAAATAAACAGTAGGATAGTGCAAATAGACCGAACTCTGATGTGTTCACTACAGACTATTCTTCACACGCAAATTCCTCTGCCCCGCTGTGATCGCTCTCGCTGTCATCTCTCCTATACTCTGGTTCGGTGCATAGCGGGTCATCCTCGCTGCTGTCCTCGGCATCTGAGACGCAGCATTTATTTAATGCTCATAGTTAATCACGAAAGCTATCAACGCCGTGGTTTAAGGCCGAAATGATAACCGGGGCACGTTAACGTTGTCGAGGGGAAGCCCTCCGAGATCTCCGTTGGTTTTAGTTTACAGCTCACAAAGTGACAATCACCACCATCACATGGACAGCGTTTAAATAAAGTGTCGCATTCTTAAAATCATTAGGGCTTTGATGCAAATGAGGAAATCTGAACATTACAGCAGCAGTGCTGGTGCGTAAAAGGACAGCACAGTTGGCAATCTCTCCTCAGCACAACTGCAGCAGCTAAAAAGCCAGTCGATCGCTCTGCCGATTCCTGCCTCTGACACGTTGACTGGCAACATAATGATTTGAGGCTTTGAATCGGCTTTGTCGATGTCCCGTGCCTCTTTTTTCTCTCCACACAAAGCGTTCTCTCTCCAAGCGCACAAACGCCCCGGCCGCTTCTGAGAGCACAGCCAGTGTTCCACCCGATTAAAAAAAGAAAATAAACACAACTTGGAAAACACGACCCGACTTTTTACGACCTATTTCCGAGAAAATAAAACCCTCTTATACTCGGACCAATATGGATTGTGTAATGATCAGACCGCCATTACATTTTTCATCTCGCGCACCCCCACGGATGCGCGCACCACACTTTGGGAATCCCTGGCCTAGATAAAATAACGATAGGGCTCAGAGGGTTTTTAACACTGGAGGTCATGTAGCGACCTCTCTCTCTCTCTCTCTCTCTCTCTGCAACCGGTGTAGGCTACTACTGCCAACAACTGCCACACTCGCTGTTAGGTTATTCTTCTTCTTAGATGTTGGCTACGTGATGATGTGTTGCGTAATTTACGTTACGCGCTGCCCATTTTCTAAAAGGATCGAGCTACGTACAAAAAAAAATTGAAAATGCGGAGAAGGATTTTTATAGCGGCGGCGCCGCTGCTGATTGAACGTGCGGGAAACACTGAACTACACTAGCCGAAAATTGACTACAACAAGCACTCGTTTGATCCATGCATTCTTTTCATATTGATTTTAATCAGGTTGTCGCCAACAGAGTGAGAATCACTCCCATATATCCCAATTCACATGTGGAATAAAAAGAGGCTACACTAATGTTGATGTTGTAATGAACTGCCCCCAGTAACTTCATTAAATGTGAAGTTGGCATTTTATTTTCTTATGGTGTAAATTATGTGCTACGAAAATAACTATTATGATGTTGGTCTTTTATGAGTTCTTTATTATCTTTATAGGGGAGGGGGTATTTTGTTTTAGCCGAGTTAAATCTTCCTCTCTTCTCTTCTCCTCTCCTCTCTTCTGTTTTACCTCTCGTTCGTATTCGCGTAGAGTCGGTAAACTCCGGCGGTGGCCTGTTGCTTTAAATCTTCCCGCCGTAAAGGATTATGGGATACCACTATCTCCTTTCCTTTCGCATAGGTTGGTCCGGAGTAACCTATGCTAAAGGAGGGTTAAAGGATGAATCGAGGCTCCTTTCCTATGCCTTTCCTAAGCATTTTGAGAATTCGGATCACCTATCTGCCGAGTACTTCCGGGTCATCTTGATAGGAAAGGAAATTTCCTATGCAAAAAAGACTATTCGGATAGGCCCCAGGTCTGCTGCAGTAGGTGGAACAGATAACCGAGTGACATCTGCGAAAGGAGATAGTTGTATCCCATAATCCTTTACGGCGGCAAGATTTAAAGCAACAGGCCACCGGAGTTTACCGACTTACGCGCCCCACACACATCCTGCGTCTACCTCTGGAGCGCGTCGCCTTACCTTACTGCTGCGTCTCTCGGACTTTTCTCGGACACACATGGAACGTCTCAACTGCTGCTACTACTGCTGCTGCAGCGCTGCTTCAAAATCACTGTCTTTCTCTGTTGTTTCCCTTTGATTATTCTCGTTCACATTGTAACCGAGGGTGTATAGTGTGTCCTACTTTGTCATTGTAGAAATAAAGATACGGGAACTCCATTCACTGAACTGCACTTTATTCTAGCGCTCACAACATCGAACTTTTAGTCAGACACATTTACACGGCTGACACTTACGTTTATTTGCGTATACGACTGAGGGATGTTTTATTTTGAAAGAAACACACCGGGAAATTGTGTAACTAGAGTGAATGCTGCTGGTATGACTGTCAACAGAGTATTTCTCTATCAGTTAAAGCACAGAGACCCGAGAGAGATGCGCGGCTCTCAGAAAAAAATAGGCGAGACTCCTGAGGTAAAGGGGAGTGTCGCTGCAGACATGCCTCCGACGTGCATCAGCAGTGCGTCTGAGGTTGGATGTGTGTCCGCTCTACGTTGAATACATGGTCAGTGACAAAAAGTCAGACGCAGACGCGAGGTAGACGCGCAGTAGAGGTAGGATGTGTGTGGGGCGCGTTACACGAATACGAACGAGAGGTAAAACAGAAGAGAGGAGAGGAAGATTTAACTCGGCTAAAACAAAATACCCCCCCTCCCCCACAAAGATAATAAAGAACTCATAAAAGACCAACATCATAATAGTTATTTTCGTAGCACATAATTTTCACCATAAGAAAATAAAATACCAACTTCACATTTAATGAAGTTACTGGGGGCAGTTCATTTCAACATCAACATAAGTGTAGCCTCTTTTTATTCCACACGTAAATTGGGATATATGCGAGTGATTCTCACTCTGTTGGCGACAACCTGATTAAAATCAATATGAAAAGAATGCATGGATCAAACGAGTGCTTGTTGTAGTCAATTTTCGGACTACAACACGCAAGTGACTCACGTCAGCACTACTCGCCGTCGCGCAATGACGTCGGTTAGGAAAAGTGGAGTCGAATTCATTTGAAACAGTGCTGTCTTTTCCTATGTTCAATAGGAAACACCTTTCATATCTCCTTAACCCCGATGACGTTTAGGGGTTAAGGTATAGGAAAGGAGGCTTATAGGTTAGGAGATTGGACTATTCGGATTGGCCCATAATGATTGCTTTGTCCTAATAAGTGAACAGCCATGTTCAACAATGAAAAACAAATTAACCATAAATAAAGCATTTTTGTGGTTAAGCCTGTCATTAAAATAATCACATATTACAATCATTTCCACAATATATCATAGCTGTATTGAATGAATTATACTCAGCGTACCATAGTCATTAACACGCTAACCACATTTAGTTGGCTAAGTTAGCCAGTGCTTACTGTTAGCTGCGGTGGTAGCCAGTTGTTAGCTGCAGATTGTGCGCCGCGCTACTTTCTATTCCCACCACTCCAGACGTAACTCTCACCTATGTATCCCACAGTTATTACGTTCAGAAAGCAAACACTGTTCCAACAGCTTGTAGTGAGCGCTTGTCTCTGATTGTTGACATGCAGCAGTGTTTTCCCGGGGTTCCCGCTCTGTGGGACAACGTCACTTCCGCCGACAACTGCGTCGTAGCTTCCTTTCTTTATAGGTCCAAGATGCTGCGGATGCTGTGAGTTTATTTATTGGTCCATGGTGAGTTGGCCCGCCCTTCCTTTTCTTTTATTTTCCTCCTCCTCCCTGCTCGCCTTTCTTCTTTTCATCTGTTTGTATACCCTCATCTCGCTGTAATCTGCTTTTCTTTGATTTTGCATCTTAATATTCACCTTATTTTGGAACGCCCGTTTTTTATATAACAATTCTTCCGCATTTGGCAACGAACTTCCGGTCAGTTACTTTCGGTTAGCTATTTTCAACTGTTGACAGTGGCTGAATTTAAAAAAATGAACCAAATTACATGGGAGGAGATGCAAGGAGAGGTACGGCATCCAAATGGAGCTACATTGCCGCATCCTAACTTTATTCAAAACTGGACAGATGACATGAGAAGGTGGCCTGCGATTACGTACGGAGATATTTTCGGTCTGGGTACTATAGTATAATTCCTTTTTTCATTGATATCAAAATTGAAAAAACGGAAAACTTCTGTTGGTTTCAAACCAATAACGGACTGAATTGTTTTTTTTGTCTGAATCGAAAAACAAACAGAACTGCCCAAAGTGCTCCGTTTTTCGTTTTTGCCGATACCTTTGAGCCATTTTCGATTTGAATTGAAGAAGGAAATGACTGCCAGCTGATTCCTTTTTTGATTTTGTGCTCAAAACGAAAAACGAAGTCACGTGGTGTCAAACCGGAAGGAGGTCCTGTGTCATGGCCGCTGTCAAATTGTGTCCTTCAAAATAAAACTATGCCGCTAGCTGATCAAATAAAATATAACTAAATATAAATATATATACAAATATTTTCATATAGATAGGCTTCTGTTATAAAGTCATATGTTAAATGTCAAATGTTATTTTGTTGGCTATAGCCTATTCATTTTAATTGTAAAAGAAAAAAAATTAGAGAGGAGAGGACACTTTTTTATTATTATTATAGGCCTAGCCTTCATCTTACCTTTTTGCATATAGGCTATTTGTTGACCCTGACACACAGAAAAGTTTTCAATTGAACACACACACACAAACACAATTATGCCTAAACATTTATTTTCGATACAATAGGCTACTTGAACAAACTGGTAGAAGCAAAGCTCTGGTAATAAGCAATTATTAGGTCACTGCATATGAGGTCACTTAGGACAGCCAAGTCCGACCAAACCCAGCACAGTATGAATCTTGAGGTATGGCTTTCAGCCTGAAGTACAGGGAAATTTTCTCACCATCTCTGGTCAGATAAACTTCATGCCGTTTCATAGTTCATATAAGATCTAGCCAGTTCCGTGATAGCCATATTACTATTTTTGTTTATGCCATCTGAGCCCAATTTGAACATCTACACACACACGTCGCTGTGCCAATATGTTATTAGGCTGACAAACCTATGCTTATAGCCTAAAGAGAATTAAAATAGCCTACTGTATTTCTATTGTCATTTTTCATGCAGTTGAAAGTCCTTTGTGTATAGTATAGTGATGATAAGAGTTGAAAAGGCTATTCCGTTATTAATTCCCCTTCTAGTTCACCACTTAAACAGGTAACGTCAAGAATGAACGGGACAAGAGGTTGATGGCTCCAAAAACATTTCATCTAATAATCCCATGTCAAAGGACAACAATACAATTACCTAGATAATCATCTCGTTTCTGAGTATTCAGCATGTATCCACAAATAGGCTATTGCTTTTAAATCATACACTTGTTGGTCTAGTAAGGTACTAAATCCAACCAACTTGGTTGGATTTATCAATTTGAATTTGTGAATAAATACAGACTAGCAAAAAAGAGACATTATGGGCCGATTTCACAGACATGGATTAAGCCTAGTTCTGGACTAAATTGTACTTTCAATGGACAATCTCCATTCAAAACTCCATTTAGTCCAGGGCTAGGCTTAATCCATGTCTGTGAAACCAGCCCTACAACTTGGAAGTTTTGTTCTTTCACATTTCTTATGTGATATTATCAGTACCTGTATACCTCTACAATTCTAATTAGATTATCGGGTTTGATTGTGGATTTTGTGTGCCTATTCCCAGGCAGTTCTGCTAAAGAGCTTACCTTATGTGATGTGTCCAGAAGAACCGCGTATTTACAAAGCTTCATATTCATCATTTCAATGATAAATTAATATCAACCAAAGTTAATGCAGTTTGGAATGTCTATATTTTTAACACATATTGCATAAATAATTAGGTCTTTGTGCTTCAAAAGCAAGACTAATACATGTAATTTCAATACAAACATTTAATGTATTCTTATATTTATGAATGACAATTATCACATCAACACACGATCAGTTGAAATGCAAAGTAAGAGCTTTACCCCACCAAGAAATCAGAAATTTGGGGCTTTTTAAAATATTTTTTTTGGATTGTGCTATAATTTACTGTATATATGGTCAAAATGGAAAATACAAATTAACAAATTCAAAACTAGAATGCACTCACAATAGCATACCTCCAAGTATAGCTGTGTAATCCCTTAGATATTGTATTAAGAGAAAACGTTCAATTTTGTACCTGGCTCTAGATTAAAAATACCCACAATCCTCAGGTGTTTGCCAGAACAAGACTTTATAAAACAAAACTAGTAACTTATCCTTGTGTGGCCCAATTTTCGTCAAAATCTATCTGAGCTTTTTGATGTCTCAAATAAACATGACATAGTATGTCACCTCTTTGACTGTAATCAATATGATTACAGTGGCTTGCGAAAGTATTCATACCCCTTGAGATGTTCTACATGTTGTCACGTTACGATCACACGTACATTTATTTTATTGGGATTGCATGTGATGGACCAACACACAGTGGCGCATAATTGGGAAGTGGAATGAAAATAAAACACGTTTTTCAATTTTTTTTATGAATACAAATCTACACAAACGGACTGATTGTGAGCAGCTGAGTAAAACAAAAGTGTGTCGCCAACTTCATTCAAGAGGAAGAGTTTGTCAGTCTGAATTATTACAGCAGAAAACAGAGAGCCGAAAAAAACTCTTACTGCAAATAAGGAGAGTGGAATGCTGCCAGCATGGAAATGATTTATTTATCTTGCCGATCGTTCTCGCAGTGTAACGTGACATTATAAAACAATGAAACGTTGAACTCGGATTTAAACACTATACTATTTAGCCTAATATATATATAGGCTACTTTGCTATATTTATAGCACTATGACTATAGTCCCACACTTAAAACGGCAACGAGTAACTTTTAAATATCTTTTAAACAGCCTCATGTTTCCTCTCATAATCATAAATTACCTTTAACAGCAAACGAGACCATCAGTGCAAAGAAAGACGTTTTTATATAGTTTTTATTACTGCATTTGATCTGGTCGTACACCCAGTCCGATTTTCGGTTCACGCGTGCATGCTCTATGGTCACATATCCGTATTGGTCGCAGATTTCAGTGTGGCGCAGGAACGCGATTTGAGAAGCCTATGGCTCCAGGTGAGGGAAGGGGATAGGGAGACCAGATCCCAATTCACCAGATGTGGGACAAAGACTACGTTTGTGCGGGACAATGCAGGACAAAGTGCCGTTTTTTTTAGCAAAATAAACTCGTGTCACCACCGGTAATGCCAGAGACACGGCTTTCTATATTAAAAAACACTATCTTCAGATCAGCGCGCAGCAGTTAAGTTAGCTACTGTTAAACAAATAGAGCATTAAGGCTGCGGCTTCACATTAAAAGCATTTCACTGGCTTCACATTAGCATTTCACTTGACAAACGTGAGTTGGCTTTTATTTTGAAGTAACAGAAAGGTAAACGCTGAAGCAGGCAGCACCTTCACAGAGCCCAATGAGCCCAGCAGCCCCCGACAGCGCGATACACACACAGAGACAAACGGAGAGACGCACACTCACACAGACAAACGGAGACTGCTGTCTCCACACAGCTATCGGATAAATGCCAGATTATAAAACACGCATTTAAAAAGGGGGGCTCACTTTCAATAACAATGCGGGACGTCTCAATTTGTGAAAAGTAATGGAAATGCGATCTGGTCACCCTAGAAGGGGAGCGGGAGCCTTGTTTGAGACAGTTATTTGTCGTCATAATGACTGATAACGGGGCTGAACCATCAAAGAAAAAAAAGAAAATGCAATGAAGAAAAGCTAAAAGGGAGAGTGATAGGCGGGCGGGAGGGCGTTGCCAAGCAACGTGTATACAATTTCACGGAGTGAACCTAGACTGCAGTGTTTACTCCTAAATGAATGAGCGGTAGCCTACTAAAACAAAGTTTACTTTGCCTCACCAGCATCATCAGATGACCATTATTCATCTGAAATAGTAATTATTTACAACAACATAAATACATTTACTCATCGTGATCCATACTAACTAACTGCCATCTCTCGTTCATTCGCTTTGTGTTAGGAGACGGACTCGTTCAGCTCCGTGAGAGGTGACAATGCATCATCAACTCATTGCAATAAGGTTTGTTTAGCACGTCTTACTGGCATTAGTTGATGCTGTGTCACTAACCACTCTCACCGAGCCGAAAAGAGTCCGGTGCCCTCACACTTTCAACACACGGACATGCACCATATTGCTTCCTGATTATTTGAATCTTGCACGCCATGCACGAGCTAGAAAACAGCTTCACGACAGCTGGCGTCGTAAAAATACTACCGCTTTTGTTCAAAGGTGTCGCCAACGTGCCGACTTACTCGTTGTACCTTTAAGAATGTAATTTAAGTCTGACACTGTCCCCAAATGAATAGCCTATGGAAAATCAATTTAGTTTTGGGCCACATCATAATGAATACAATTTTGATTTAAACTATTAGCCTTTTATTTGAATCTTACAAATACCAATAGGCCTACATTAAACAACCTTTTCGGACAAATATGAATCTACTGTGAGAAGCTTAACGCGAGTCTGCAGCGATGTCCGAACTGTGACAGCTGTCACCTGTCAGGTCCCAACTGTAATCGCTACTGATGAAAAGAAAGAAGCCCACAGTGAAATAATGTTGCAACCTGTGATTTTATAGAACACTTTATTAAGAGCCAGTGTGTGTAGATCGCCAGGTAAAATCATTTGAGGTGAGAGCATAGAGTGGCGCTGCATACAGTAGGTCTAGGCTATTTAACATTTTCTGCATCAATAACTATGTGGTAAAAAGCCGCAGCGCGATGTTACAGTTCACTCTGCTGTAAGCCTTATGTCACGGCTTCGTTTCGTTCATTAACTTACTGATCAATAAGTTTACTGATTTAACGAGTTTCCTCAGTGAGAAGTATCGCTCAGACAATATAGTCAGGTCCGCGGGATTTCAAAATGTGTAGTTTCCTTAAAGGGCAGCGCTCTAAGAGCCGAATTTAAGATGAAACTCTGAAACAAAAACTGGTCTGGGCAGGTTAGCCGTGCAGCCTCTGTTACCACGGTGATCTAGCCAGGTACAAAGAGAGCCACCTTTCGTGATACTGAAAACTCGTTAATGAACAAAACGAAGCCGTGACATAAGACTTACATTAGAGTGAACTGTAACATCGCGCTGCGGCTTTTTGCCACATAGTTGCTTGTTTGCCACTCTATGCTCTCACCTCAAATGATTTTACCTGGCGATCTACACACACTGGCTCTTAATAAAGCGTTCTATAAAATCAAAGGTTGCAACGTTATTTCACTGTAGGCTTCTTTCTTTTCATCAGTAGCGATTACAGTTGGGACGTGACAGGTGACAGCTGTCATAGTTCGGACATCGCTGCAGACTCGCATGTTAAGCTTTTCACAGTAGATTCATATTTTTCCGGAAAATACAGACTACAGGTTTTGTATCTAGGCTATTTATTTTAATGGTATTTATAAGATGCAAATATTAATTTTGATAGGCTATACTATTCATTAGGGGACAGTATCAGACTTAAATCAGATTCTTAAGTGTAGGATTATCAACCAGGCTAAATGGTGTACTGTTTAAATCCGAGTTCAACCTTTAATTGCTTTATAATGTCACGTTACTCATTGCGAGAACGATCTGTAAAATAAATTAATCAATTCAGTAGCCCAATTTTCTGACAACATTCCACTCTCTCCTTATTTGCAGTAAGAGTTTTTTTTCGGCTCTCTGTTTGCTGCTGTTCTGTGATCATTCAGACTGACAAACTCTTCCTCTTGAGTGAAGTCAGCGACTTTACTCAGCTGCTTGCAATCAGTCCGTTTGTGTAAAGTTAGCGGCACAAGATCAGTCCAGTCTGTGCGGAAGCAGAGTCAAATGACAGGTCTAGCTTCCGCTCATCTGCCTTCATAGTTGAAGTGCTGTGGAAAAGCAGATGGTATAGGTCAGAAGTTGAACAAATGAGTCATCCCAGAAGTACAAACAACATGCAAACATTTGTATAACCTACTGTGAAAACATTTGTATAACTTACTGTGTGTCGAAACATAAACACAGTTCACATTAATGATCGCTCTCTTGTTAGCGTATATAGGCCCGTCATATGCTGTATATACAACCTCGGCGCTAATGGCCTATATGAAACACTCTTATACATCTCAAAACACATGCTCTCAATAACAATACACCTTATAAAACACAATAATCATATACACTTGCACTAGACCTGGGACTCTTAGCACAATACTCAGTATCTCTTCAACAGTTACTAGTCTAAATACCCATGCTAGGCACTTACATGTTCAATACAATACATGTTCACTTTACAATTACAGGGCTCACGGGTAAGTATTAGCATTTAACCTCAGCTATATGAAAATGCTGTCTCTTAAATTAAGTGTATAATTACTTCTTTAAACACAAGTAAAGATAAGCATAATGCATCAACTCAAATGACATAGAGCATCAAAATAACATTAGCACCATATTACTCCAAACTCAATAACTGTATAACCCGGTCTTATTACTCATTTTATTCACTGTATATCATTGCTGCTTTACTGTTGTTAAACCTTTATGAATTATACCTAAGCACTGCCTTAACCAAATATAACTCTTCTTTAACCCATAGTCAGCACCAGACCTATATTATTCTCACAATACTCTCAAAGAAACTAAAGCAAAAGCATTTAATTAAACATGGGCTCTAGTACAATTCTCAAAACACCTCTACTGCTCCTAACTGTCGTGACGGGGAGGGATGCGTCAATGGCTATGGGCATTAGCATGCTATCAGGGATTAGCTCGGCTATTCATCAATACAAACGGCTTATTCCGTCTCCCGACACATTTAACCGGTTCATCACGCTTCAGAACAGTCAGTCATCCCTCCCATGCCCCAAACATACATAGATAGGAATAGTTATTACACTCGTCTTGGCCCCACACAGGACGTGCCTAGCTTAATAATTAGCCGTGTCATTGCTATCGGCGCCCGCGATCGTAAATAATGGCGAATACACATACATCACACGGGGTCAAATTCAATGTTTACTAATGCCACAAGTACAAGTCTAAGCTCTAATACACTAGTCAGGGTATCATATCTAACCAGCTTACCTGTGGATGGAAACATTAAGGGTGTATTCACACATGGAAAGTCTGTTAGTTCACTTGCTTTGGTCCAGACCAAATAGAATTTAGATTTGTTTTGTTTGGTGTGGTCCACTTTCATATTGCCCCTTTTGCAAGTGAACCAGCATTACGAAGCAAAACCACACGTGATCTGAGGTCATTCATTCATTGGACAGACATTCTGGGGTGGAGAGAAGCAGGAAGAACGAAGTGCGAATTTATCATTGATATAATATGGGGTTAAAAATAATAAAAAGGCCTACATCTACCCTATAAATAAAGAAGAAAAACATCAAATTATTGTTGTTTCATATGGTTATACTAATATGTAGCCCCATGTCAATGTCACGTTATGTGGCTTATAGCCAACGATGTGATAATTTTTACTGTATTTTTGCTGCTGGACGCGCGGCTCGCGAGGAATAGGCTCAAACTGACACACAGCTGATTAAGCTGTATCGGCTGGGTGTCGGCGCAGTTCAGCTCCAAACTGACACGGGGACAGTATTGACAGTCCCGTAGGGAAGACAAATAAAAACACACTTCATGCAAAGCGCAGCGTGAACCTGTTGGCACTGTAGGCTACGGGAGACGCTCCTCTCCATCTGATCGCTGAACACATCAGCATGTGTACGCGTCATTATCAACTGTAATATTTTCGCTCGGGGCTCCCGGTCAAACCACAACTAATCTTCCTAACAATGGCGACAACAACACTTTCCCAAAATGTGAAGCTGATGGCGATTTATTAAAAAAGAAAATAAAGAAAAGGCGCAGTGCTTCCCGCAATTGGGTCGGATCGAGTCCGGCCAAATTCACACCACATACGAACTGCAGCAGAGTGCGTTTTGAAGCGCATCGAGACCACCTCTTCAGCTGGGTCTCGGACCGCTTGTTTGGTCCGCCCCCGAGTGCGATTGCTGTATTCACACATGTCTGAAAGATGCGCACCGAAGGCGGAAGTGCATCTGAGTTCGTTTCAACCGAACTAAACACGGCATGTGTGAATACACCCTAACACAGTGCATATTAATGATCGCTCTCTTGTTGGCATTCATAGACATATATACGTAGATGACGTGTTCTGGCTTCTGTGATGCGACAACGCGGTCGCCATCTTGCCTCAGTACTCTGGATCCAACGGACTATCTGGACTAGCTGACAAAGTGTGTGATATACCACCTGGCAAAAAAACAACAATGCCAGAGTACTGCTCTGCCTTTGGATGTTCCAATGAACGAAACAACTCAACAAAAGAAAGGGGGATCACATTTCACCTGTGAGTAAAAAAATATATAGGCTATATTTATTTATTTTTCTGAATGTTTTTTATTTAATGTCTCTTGATGAAACGGACGTAACGGTCGGTAACTGACGAACGAAGCTATCAAATATAACACGTTAACGTATTTTCAAAACGGTGTTTTAGTGTAAAGTAGGCTATGTTATTTCTTAATTGTCTATGAAATAAGTCACTATCATCAACTTTAACTGAACAAATGATTAGGGTAACTAAGGATTGCCTATACTTTTCAGTACAGTGTCGATTGTGTTTGTGAAAACAAGATCAGCTGTTTCCCAAGTGCTAACATTGTAACTAGCGTATAAGCATACTGCCCGGTCAAAAAGAAAAAGTCACACACTCAAAACTTATTTTTTGTTCATCTTTAGCTTTTGATTAAGGCACATATTCACCGTAACACATTTTGATAAGCTTTATTGGTTGCTTAGAACCATTGGCATAAGAAACTGAAGCAACCGCCAGATCCTACATTAGGCTACGCTGCCACACAGGCTTGTACAGTAGGAACTAGGCATGATTTTGATTGACCAAATGTATAACTGAGCATTATTCAGATGGATTTTTTTGTTGTTGTAGTTTTCCAAAAGATGTATTACGGAGGAAGGACTGGGTTACAGCGGTCAGAAGGTTAGGTTTTAGCCCGACTGATAGGTCGGTGGTCTGCAGCTGCCACTTCAGAGATGCCGACTTTGACAGGACGGGACAGACAGTTCGGCTGAGGGAAGGCGTAACCCCCTCCATTTTTTCACTGCCTGGACATCTCTACAAAGTAGGCTAAATGGCATGACAACTTGTCATATTATCTTTATCTTTTGCTAATCCACTTCCCACTGAAAATAACAATAACACAGAGTATTCGAAAGGGTTAATTAACCTTTAGTGTAAAACAATTTTAAAGACTTAGCTTCTGAAAGGACAAACATTTCAAAAACAGCACAAATCACATATATACCAGGTGTAGTGTTGCATCGATCCTGATTTCAATAATAATGTAACTATTTTTCATTTCGACCAGGTGCCCAGTGCGCCAAGATTGAGCCGGACATCGCAGTCCAAAGAAAGATCGCGTTCACCTATCAGGCCTGTCAACCAGCAGTCAACCACAGTAAGTTAAACAATTGTTTTAATCCCTTTTGCAGGATGCTGGGCTTATATTACAGTGACATACAGAATGAAGATAATACATTTAAGTTATTAATACATTTAATACTTCTCAGGATCATCAGTATGCTTTTGACAGTATAAAAGGAATGCAAAAGTTAGGTGAAGCCCAGGAGAGGCTGAAAGACATGCAGCGCAAAATCAGGAATGGCAGGGACAGAGAAAGGAGGCAGAGAAAAACTGTCAGTTCACTGTTAGAGGATTTAAAAAGCAGACAAATGCTAACTGATGAACTGCAGCAAAGGCTTGACTGCTACTCTGGTTTGTTGAACTGCTCATCCCCTTCCCTTTAACATATGTTTGTGTTTAATACTTCTTTGTGGTTTAAAGAATAACTAAACCCTCAAATACATTTTTCATTCAATATACATTATGTACAGCTCTGGAAAAAATTAAGAGACCACTTCAAGTATTCAGAGTCCCTCGTTTTGCTATTTATATGCATATGTTTGATTAGAAGTAACATTTTGGTTTTATAATCTAAACTACTGGCAACATTTCTACCAAAATTCCAATACATTTTCTGTCATAAAAAGCATTTCCATTAGGTAATGTAGAGATGAACATTTTAAAGTAAAATCCAGACTGGTCTCTTATTTTTTTCCGGAGCTATATATTGTATGGAACATTGATTTGAGGGTTTAGTTATTCTTTGAACATATATTTATTTAGTGCCATATGATTTCTACATTTGGAAATAAATTGCCTCTCTAAATATTTCAGATCTCCCAGTTGAACTGTTCAAGCAGCAGCACGCTTTCACTCCCGCTCAAAGGGAATTTTTCTTTAACCCTTCATTTGCATGGACCGAAAGCCTACACATACCTTAGGGACAAAATGAAGATTCCTCTGCCACATCCTCACACTCTCCAAAAGTAAATATTACCTTTTCTACAGCTTAACTCTCTCCACTCTCTCCCTTTCCCTCCCTTCCCTTCCCTCCCTTCCCTCCCATCCTTCCCCTCTGCCCCCAGGAACTCTGGACTTTGATCCCCCCTGCCCCCAGCCCATCCCCCGATGTCCGCAACCTGGGTGTCATATTGGACTCAACCATCTCATTCAACTCTCACATTAAATCCATCACCAAATCCGCCTTCTTCCATCTGAAAAATATCTCCAGACTCTGGCCCTCACTCCCACACCCCCTGGCAGGGACCATACTCCTCGCCTTCATCAGCTCATGCCTCGATTACTGCAATGGACTCTTGTTCAGTGTCCCTAATAATGTCCTGAACAGACTCCAGTACGTGCTGAACTCTTGCCTTTGACAACAGAGCCTTCACCGTCGCAGCCCCCACCCTCTGGAACTCTCCCCCTGCCAAATTCTGTAACACTGACTCTGTGGACACTTTCAAAAACCTTCTTAAGTGCCATATTTTTACTCAGGCTTTCCTTTGGCCTCTGTTAACTTTGTCACTACTTTTCATCCCCCTTAACTTTTGTAAAGCGTCCTTAGGTTTCTTGAAAGGCACTATATAAAATGTTATTATTATTATTATTATTATTATTATTGGTACTCTGAACCCCCCCCCCCCCCCAAGAACTCAGGACTTGTATTCACCTCCCCCCCCCCCGCCCCCATCAGGGAGTATTTCTTAGTTTACTGTTTTTCTTTGCACATATATAAATAATGTTCTTCTTTATATTGCACATTTTCAAATGATTACTTTATATACTGCTATACACTATTAAGAATGTATTTAATGTGCATATTACTTTTATTACAATTTTTTTTATCCTTTTGTACTTATTATACCAAAGAAACGTAATTTTGATTCCTCTGTTTGTCTGGCACATATTGCAGAAATTGACAATAAAGTTTACTTGACTACTTGACTTGCTTATCCATTGTTTTACCTGAAACAGGTGGTTGCAGACTGTGGATGGGAAACCTGGTCTCAACACAGCATTATTAGACATGCTAATGAGGAAGAGAAACGTAGATCCTGACAGCTTCTCTAGAGTATGTTTGATGATTGATGGTATGGCGATCAGGCGGCAAATTCAGTACGATGCGCATCAACAAAAGATGACAGGTTTTGTGGACCTAGGAGATGGTGCAGAAGAGTCTAATGTGGCAAGTGAGGCCCTGGTGTTCATGGCTGTAGGACTCCAAGGCCACTGGAAAACACCGATAGCCTACTACTTCATAAAACATCTCACACCAGACACACAAATGGTCCTGCTGGAGCATGCCTTGGTGGCGCTTCATGAAAGAGGCATCAAAGTTGTGTGTATAACAATGGATGGGCATTTTTCAAACATCTCGATGTGTACAAAGCTTGGATGTCAGATGAAGCTGAATCCATTGGAGCCACTAAAAACCTTTTTCGCCCATCCATCTTCGGGCGAAAAGGTGTTTGTGTTGATGGACCCATGCCACATGTTGAAATTGGCCAGGAACATGTTGGAGGCATACGGGTCCATCAACAGTCCAGTTGGAGCAGTGAAATGGAGCCACATTGCAGATCTTAACAAAGTCCAGGAGAAGGAGGGTCTGCATGCTGCCAACAGGATCACAAGCAAGCACATCAACTTCAGCAACCAGAAGATGAAGGTGAAGGCTTACATTTTTCAAGCACTGTGCCTGATTTCAGGCTTAGAAAAGTTTTGAATCATTCTAATGTTTAATTCAATAATATATATAATAATAATACCTTGATCTTACAAAGTTCCTCCTCACAGGCTCACACATATTTTCTTACTTTAACCCTTGAAGGTGTCTCTGGCAGCCCAGACTCTAAGCCGGTCTGTGGCAAAGGCCCTCCAAATGCTGCAGCAAACTGGTTATCCCCAGTTCAAGGACTGCACCCCAACAGTTGGATTTATTGAGGTAATCCTTGAAAGTTCATCCTACTACATCTTTTCAGTTTTAAATATAATGTTTAAAGAAACATGGCTGTTGATGTCAAGAATGTAATTCAATCAGCAAGACTAACAATAAAGAATATTTGTGTTTTAGGTGATTGACAGATTGTTCGATGTGATGAACAGCAGAAACCCTCGTGCCAAAGGCTCTAAGGCTCCGCTTGGTTTCTTAAACTGGGAAGAAACACTAGAGTTTCTGAACCAAGCCCGGATTTATTTGACCCAGTTATCAATGACTGATGGCACGCCGGTTCATCGTTCGAAGAGGTTCCTTTATTTTTGTAATAATTGTATTTATTGTTCACGTTTGGTAAATATTAGTCCGTTATTATCGTTATATGGCAAATATTTTTAGCAACACTTGGTGACTCCACCTTTAATAATTAGAATTAAAAATTCATTAGTGCATCATGATGTTCATATTTGAGTTGTCAAGTTTTCAGAAGTCAAGTAAAAAGATACCTTCATATTAGAGATAACTTTGGGTAATGCACTTTCTTCGTCCTATTTCTTTACTCCATCTCCATTTAGATTTGGATTTAGGCTACATTTAGAGTTGAAGGTGTTGAACATATTTGAATACTGACATGTTTTCTCTAATTCAAAAGGTATCTATCTGTGACTGGCTTTCTAGTCAACATTAATACATTCACTCTAATGATCCCAGAGCTACTTCAGTCGCAACGGTATGTGTGCACATACCGTTTTAGCCAGGATCATTTGGAGCTCTTATTTAATTCAATAAGGGCGTCAGGTATGTAACTTAATTTAAAATGCACAACTATATTATCTCAGTATATAATACAAAGAAACACATAACTAAGTTGTTTCCTTATCTTCTTCAAATTTAAGGTGGATGGAACAACAACCCAAGTGTGGTTCACTTCCAAGGAATTTTCCGCCGGCTCATGGTCCGCTGCGGCGTTTCACCGGGAAACACAGGCAATGTCAGAGCACAGGACGACACTGTGTCCCTGTCGGCTGTGGACATGTCCTCTGTGGTGCCAGCTGTGGACTCTGACAGTGCACCATCTTTGTTTGATACTGTCGCTAGTGTTGTTCTTGACCATAGCTACCTGCCTACCAACTTTGGGCGCCTCACAGAAAATGCTTTAACATACATAGCAGGTTTTGTTGTGAGGCAGTTATTAAAACAACTTACATGTGGTGTATGCTCAAACAGCTTGGTGTGCAAGGCTGTACCAGCTTCACATAGTGACAGCTACCACCTGCTCACCTTAAAAAATAATGGAGGTCTCATGATTCCATCGACAGGCACCTTAAAGGTAGTCCGTGCAGCAGAGCACTGCATTAGACGCTCCACAAATATTTCAGTTGCAGCACATCAGTGCAAGGTCTCTGTGATAAACAATTTTGTCAGGGCCAATATAGGGAGTGAAGATGTGTTTCTGCTCAAGGGGCATATTGTAGAAACACAAGATGGTATTGACAACCACCACTACAGCCTGATGTCACTGATTGTCAACAGTTTTTTTAAACTAAGGCAACACCATGTTGCAAAACTGCACACATTACAACTGCAGAGTGCAAGCCTTAGAAAAAAGTTGTGCAAAGTAGTTTTGCTGCAAGGCTATTAAACCTGATAAGTGAAACTGAAGGCCAGCAGAAACAGTTGCATAATGTGTTTATTATATAATTGTAATTCTTGTTTTTGTTTCATTTTGAAGTGGACGTTGTGCTCCATTTATATTTATATTAATTTGTAATACATGTAGTACCCCATTTCCGCCACATGGTGGCGTTGACCTATTGGTGCCTTCTGGCGACTTAAAAGCACAAACAAGTTGTTCACATCATCATCATCAACTTTTGCCTTTTTTAGTTGTTCCAAAGAATCTGCCTTATCATCTTGCCATCTAATCTAAATGATAACTGCCCATTATTTTTGTTTATCGTCTCTCTTGCGTGACATTTCATAATAACAATAGCCTAGTAGCCTAAATATATAGGCTACTGTATGTCCTTTGCTGTGCGCTGGGGAGAAACAGACACGCTGGCAACTTTTCTGGTATCAAATTGGTGATTGCGTGATGATTTGGATGCAGCAGTTTATTTGAATGACATGCTGTCGGGCGGACGCCGCCCTGCGGAGCTGCTTGACTCTCGGCCGAGTGCGAGGCAAAAATAAATACATAAAAGGATTCGGCACATCACAAGGCCACTTAATAGGCTGGCCTGATGTGAAACTTCTCTATAATATAGGCTACTTACTCAGGCTCGCCAACATAAAACAGACGCGCACATAGCCGCGTGAACATATTCTCAACAGGGGGTGCTGAAAAAAAAGCTCAGCCTGTACTTGACTCGCAACTCGCTACATTGATTATACAAACTTCACCAATGTAATAGTGGTACATGCAGCTGTGAACTCATTGCCACATGTTTCACCGGGTAATGCGCTGCTTCGCTCGGACAGAGGCTTTTAGTTTTCTTAAAGTGATTTAACATCCCGGTCTAGACGAGTGCTTCAACGTTGTGCCTTACTTCGAATAACCTGAATGGTTGATGTGTGTGGGGGGCTGCCCCCAGCACCCCTACTTCTCGCGGTAGGCCTACTGGTCACCAGCATAGGCCGGGGTGAGACAGCTGTGCCACGAGGAATGCTACATTCAGGTGCTCCTCAAAAATCCAGAATTTGATATTCATTAACTTTTAAGATGTAGACTAACCCTAAGAATAAGAATAGCAGTAGACTACAAGGAAGATTTCATTGTTAGGAGCGTTTAAAGAAAATATTTACAGCTGTTTATTGCAATACAGTATAAGGGACTAGAATCCTGGGGGGGCTGAACCGGGGCTATAACCAGATTTCTTTCCGGTTAGCCCCGGTGTAGCGCTGTCACTGGTTTGTTTACTTTGTTTACCAAGGTTAAGAATTTAGCATATGGCCTACTTTCAGGAGCCACAATGTCCTTTTATTTTATGTATTTACATTTCCAATTTCCAATTCATTTCATTTTTTATTGTCCGTTTTACCACGATTTGAGATTAAGTATATTCAAGAAAGTCGATGTAAAAGAAGTTCATTACATGTGTGATACTGATATGTTAGCTTGGCTGTTCCAATACAGAACTTTTTTAATTGCTGACTTTATTGAAAAGGCGTGGGCAAGGAGGAATCTCTTTATGTTTAGTGTTTTTTTATTTGTTTTTGTTTTGTTTCATGTTTGTACTACACACTTTGTGTAGGCTAGTTACGTGTCTTGTAATCCTGTGTGGGATGGGCCACGTGTGTGGCATGACACGAAAATAAAAATATAATTCATTCATTCATTCATTCCATGTGTGTATTAATATGTATTGTTGTGAGTTGTGTAATGCTTAGATAGGATGTAAACAGACAGAGTGAAACACATGTTAACTTAAATACAGTAGGCTAGTTAATAAACTTTTGATAGCATAAACAAGTTGAATGAGTCACTCTTTCATTGATGGCGGTCAGCCCCATTGTAAGTCCATTTTAAACAATGTATCATCAAGGCTAATTAATTATTATTGTAGGTGTTTAACTAATTTCATGTAAACTATCAACCAGAAACAACATTCATACAAATAGCCTGTTTACTTGTCGATTAAGTAGTTTGAGATGAAACTCTGACTTTTTTTAATTTAACCAAGTGTCCTGTATCATAAATATAAGTCTGCCCTTCATAACAAAGCAAACGGATTGAAAATCGGTTGCAAATTCAGCGAGTTATGAAGATTTAGGGTCCATACAGACGTATGTCTCCATAGACTTAATGCCGCGTAGAATGCACGGCTCGCCTGAGGCAAGATGGCGGCCGCGACGACGCATCATTCCAACGTACAGCAGCGGGGAACACGTCATCTATGTATATTATATCTATGGTTGGCATTGGCTTGGCTCGTTGGCTTGGCTCGTCCATGGGCTCGTCATGAACCGACTACCTCGCGGGCCGGGCGCGATCCAGCCAAGTGTAATGCCTAGAGCGCCCTCTGCTGGTGAAGACGAAGGCTCCAGCCAAGGCTCCGGATCAGCTCCGCTGCACTGCAAACTGTGACCCATCAGAATGTGTGACCCTAGAGGGCGCTGTTCTCTTATTTATTAACTGATTTCAATAGATCAAATGTTTCAACCATAGATACGTTTATATAGGCCTATAAGGTTTCATCCTGGTCTCACAGTGAAGTGTTTTCCAAAAAGGTGGCCCACAGCTCAAATAATAATAGTTTCACAAAAACAGCCCTGCAATCATGTGATTATCAAGTATTTTTCTTAGCCTACAATTTAAATTAATGTGCTGTGGGTCAACGTAGTTAGAACACATTTCACTGTAAGACTGGGTTGATTATTCACCTTAAAAAAATAACAATCCTACCAACCAGACTCAAGCTGTCTAGTAGGCCTAGACCATCATATTCTGTACCATGAATACCACACTGTCACTGAGGACAATTCACAACCCACTGTTCTTTCTGCTCATTCTTGTTACCAGAGCTTTGCTTCTACCAGTAGGCCTGTATGTGTTCAATAATTGTATTGTATGGAAATGTTAACACAAATGAAGATATTAGGCCTATTTGTGTGTGTGTTCAATGAAACAATTTTCCGTCTGTTTGGGTCAACAAATATAGTTAAAGAGAGGTGAGCAGCATCAATAAAAAAAATCCTCTCATGACTGTTTATCTGTTTGATTCCTAAGTCTTTTTTTTCTTTTACATTACACAATGGGTTAGCAATTGGTTATACTGCATCATATAGCCAACAATAAATAACTATTTGAAAACAGCCTATCTATATATTAAACTGTAAATAAAGCTCTGTGTTCTTCATTATTTAAAAAAAAAAAAAAAAAAAACGTTTTCCACACATCAGATAGCAATACTCTTATTTTGAAGGACACAATTTGACGGCGGCCATGACACAGGACCTCCTTCCTGTTTGACACCATGTGACTTCGTTTTTCGTTTTGAGCACAAAATCAAAAAAGGAATCAGCTGGCAGTCATTTCCTTCTTCAATTCAAATCGAAAATGGCTCAAAGGTATCGGCAAAAACGAAAAACGGAGCACTTTGGGCAGTTCTGTTCGTTTTTCGATTCAGACAAAAAAAACAATTCAGTCCGTTATTGGTTTGAAACCAACAGAAGTTTTCCGTTTTTTCAATTTTGATATCAATGAAAAAAGGAATTATACTATAGTACCCAGACCATTTTCAACTACTTCGTGCTCTCGCTCGGGGTAGACGGCACGGCGATGAAAAGTTATAAGAGCACAGAGGCGTATCAGTACCTGCACAGCGGTAAGGTCGGCCGTGTACTGATTTACGAAGAGGGCGATTTTTTTATTTTTAAAGCCACAGTTAACCCGAGTCAAACGAGCTGTCCGGGCCACTCGGCATGGGTCCTGGTCACAGCCCAGGGAACAGTGGAGACGACCGGCTGTTCCTGCATAGCAGGATTAGGACGGTCCTGTAGTCATGCTGCAGCAATATTGTGGAAGGTAAGCATGACTACTGCTCGCAATGTTGATATGCACAATTTCAATTTCCTTAAGTAATCCCTGGAGTTTATCTGTTCTTCGTATTTGTTTTTAAACTTCATACATTAGCTAGCATGTTATGCTATGCAGAAGACGTGTTTATTGTAGTAAAAAGTGTGTAGGGTAAGGTACATGCACAGCAATATTCCGATGACATTCCCATGTAAATAAGTTTTTGCTCAATTTTATCAGAATAAGCCATAATCGCTGACATTCAGAATACATTCAGAGGACCTGTATGAGTAAAGAGAGAAAAGGCATGTCTGACTGGCTGCATTTAGCATGTCATGATTAGGCTGTAGGCTACTGTGTCTATCTGGGAATAATAACAGTTTTTTGTTTTGTTTTTTTGACAAACACAGCTTCTGATGACCACTTGTAAGTCAATATTGTCTAATCTATTATGGTTCAATGGAGCAAGGTAAGTGAATCCAGTACAGGTAAGTCTACATTTTAACAATCTAAATCATCTGCAATCTGGGTGAGTACACATGATTCTGTATAATGTTTGGAAACGTTTATTTATACATTGTTGTGCAAAATTGAAAAATTACAGTTCCTGTTGATGTATACCTGGAGACTATGTAACAGGTGAGTTAACTTGATTCTCTCCCAATGGAGGGAACAACATGGGTTGTCAATATTCAGGGTATGCAGTGTGTGATTGATTCATTACATCACATTCATTGGGCATGTACATTTTATTTGGTGTAACAAATGTATTTGTCCCACACTGAATGCATGAAGGCGGCAAACCCTACAAAGTTCAGTCTAATCAGGTTGCTTGCTTGAACAAAGGTAAGGTAATGATTGCGATGGCTTTTGAAGACACTTAAAGACATGCCGAGGTATCAATATCAATATTATTTGTTGTTATTAATTTGTTAAATGATTGTTAAGCCATTTCTTATGCTTGAAATCTAAAGTCTGTGTTTTTTCTCAGGTTGAAAATGCAGTATCCAGTGGCCTCACAGGAACTTCCTGCACTGATGAACAGCGCCTTTGGAACAGTGGGACCCAGAGGAACCTCGCCCCAAAGCTGTTGGCTGACATCCGTTTTGCCCATCACAAAGCTACGGATGCTTTCCAGACACCTGATGTGAGAGCGAGCCATCTACCTTTACCTCCCACCCCTGTTTTTCAGACCCAGGACGACATGAGAAAAGGCCTACATCACTTGAAGCTGCCTGTGTCAAGCCTCCTTTACAAGTGCTTAAACGCTACCCCACAGCACCACAGTGCTACAGCACCGCAGTCACAGGAGAGTGCTGCCCATGTCAACCATGACGGCACAAACATTTGCCCAAAATGCCAGAATTTTTACGAATCCTTTGTGGCCATTACTCCGGAAAAATGTAAAATTTTGGAGCGGGCCACACTTCAGCAGTGGCATGATTCGCGGAAAATAAGAATTACGGCCAGCTCTGCAAAGAAGGTCCCCGTCAGAGCCAACCCTCAAAATTTTTTGAAGGAGCACCTGTACCCCCGTTTCCATGGGAATACAGCAACAGAGCATGGTGTTTGCGGTGAGGCTTTGGCTGTGCAGTGGCTAGAGGGCTGTGGGAATCCAGTCACGCGCAGAGGCACGGTTCTGTGTGTGGCAGAGCCCTGGCTCTCAGCGAGCCCTGATGGGGTTTCGAGCACAGGTGAGCTCCTTGAAATAAAGTGCCCTTTGCTGAGAAACAGCTCTATGGAGGACCTTATGGGAAGCCAGAGGTTTGATGTGAAGATGGTTGAAGGAAAGCCACAGCTACAGCCAAATGGGCCACGTGGCTTCTACACACAGGTGCAGCTGTGTATGTTCTGCACAGGGCTGAGAGCATGCAAGCTGCTTCTCTGGTCGTCATCACAGCAGGTGATGTTGGATGTGCTGTTCGACGAGGAGTTCTGTGCCAGGACAGTGGCAAGACTGAAGCTGTTTTATTTTAAGTTCATGCTACCTCATTTGTGTGAAGAATTTGATGCGGGTCGCCTTCTTCTTTCCAAGCGTTACATTGAGTTATGTTAATATATATCCATAACATCTTGAAATAAATATTAATTAATAAATGAACAAGAGACTCAATGTATATATTCTGTATGAGCAAAATATGTGAATTACTGTGTTATATGTCAGTGTGGGCACAGGGTGGCGCTGTGTTCATACCTGTCAACAGGTGTATAAGAAAAAATATATTTTTTGCTGGTGTTTTACCCAGAAGTTAATAATCAAAGGTTTTTTCATTGTGAGCAAAAAAGCATGAATACAATTACATTATGTAAAAACTATAAAACACAATGTGGTAACCCGAGGGCATTAATGCACACACACTTGGAACTCAGTTTAGTGTCTTTACTGAACACATGCTCACGGCATAACAGCCACTAATTCATTCTATAACACACAATATACAGATATAACAATATATAATACACTTTGGTAACTGATAGCCATGCATATAACAAAAATACAACACTGAGGAGACCACTGCATTAAGGGCTATTCTTCTGGGTCATTAATGATGTCACCACGTAGGTTGCATAGGGCTGCACACACTCTCAGGATCTTGTCAAATTTAGGGGCCAGATTAATCGGGACTGTTTGGGAACAAATTCTATAATTCTTTAGTCTACGTATCACACGTTCAACGTGGACACGCACATTCGCGATCCGTCTGGTGGTGGTGGTGTCCTCTTCTGACAGTTGGTTCCCTTTCCTGGTGAACGCTGGCAGGGTGAGCTTCACTTTTCTTTCATAGAGGAGGTCTTGGATCACAAATCCCCTGTCAGCCATAACCTCATCACCTGGGCGTAGGCCGTCCAGAAAACCCGAATCTGCTGTGATGAATTTATCACTGCATCTTCCTCCATAAGCCGGCGAAATTAACATGACAAGCCCACATGGTGCAATTGCCACCATGTATTTGATTGTGTTCTGGCCGTAGTAATGACTGTATGACTCCCCCCCCTTGAGTCCAGGTTGTGTGGCTTCTGAAGGGGGGTCTCGGAGCAGTCAATTATACAGGTTACCTTAGGGTAATGTTCCTTAAAGGAATGGGGCATCGTTGCCTGTATTGTCTCCCTAGGCAGCCATGGTATGTAGCATCTCATTTGTTCTTCCATGAAGTCCAACCAACGGGAGGTGACTATACTGACCACAGACTGGGAGATGCCGAACCTTTCCGCTAGGTCACCCTGCAGGAGATTAAGCCGGAGCTTCATCAGAGTCATTAAGAGTTGATCTCTGGGGGATAGCTTAAAGGTGTTAACAAAATCCTTTGTTAAATGCTCCGCTAATGCATTAAATGCATCTAACTTCAGTCCTGTATATAGCAGGCAGAGGTTGTCATTTCTGAGCAACTGAAGATTGACCTCAGATGGAGCACACTGTGTTGCCTGGTCGCTTTGAAGAGGTAGGTGAGGTGCTGCAGGGCCTGCATAGCTGTGGTCTGACAGACTGGGATCATTCCACTGTGTTGACGCATCCAAGGTGCCAGGACAGACATGCAGATCATTTACATCTATATCCTCTAATGCATCACTGGTTGATGTTCCTGTGAAGAAAAAAGATAGTGAGTTACACGATTTTCACATTTGAAAATAGTAGCTGGGCTACCTAATGTAAGAAAATATACAATAGGCCTAATATAAAATAAAATGCAATAATAGTAACTATATTCAAGACAGTGTGTGTGAGAGGGGGTTGTAGCCGATTCAGTGGTCTGTACACTGACCATGGTCTCTACCACCAGGGGGTGCTGGAGGTACTGGTACGGACCACTCAGCTTGTGGCACGGACCACTCAGCGACCACATACAACTGGTCATGACCACTAAGGACCAGTGGTCCTTGCCACTAGGGGCGCTAAACTAGTGGCACGGACCACACAGTGACTTGTCTCACTTTCTCTTCATCTCTGTGTACATGGCTGTAATAGCAATGCTTTTAAACATAGAGATCCTTTGACTCTGCATTATTTTCATTATTGTTGCACTATCTGATTTGTTTATAGCATAACTGAGGAAGTAGTTAAAAAAAAAAAAAATCAGATATTTTATTGTAATTAGCTTATGCTGTACTCTGACGCTTGGGCACACACACGCACACACACGCACGCACACACACACACACACACAGACAGACAGACAGACAGACTCGCTCACTGACGGCACGGACACACGCTACTCTAGCACGGACCACTCAGCGACCACATACAACTGGTCATGACCACTAAGGACCAGTGGTCCTTGCCACTAGGGGCAAGGCAAGGCAGGCAAGGCAAGGCAAGGCAAGTTTATTTATATAGCACAATTCAGACACAAGGCCACTCAAAGTGCTTTACAGGGGCAAGATTAGAATACATAAAACACATTATAAAACATTTAAAAGCAAATAAAAGAAGCAAATAAAATGAAAATTGCAGGTTAAAATGTAAACAAAAAACTCGATTTAAAAGCTGAGAGTTGCAGCAGACCTCAAGTTCTCTGGGAGTTTGTTCCAGATTTTTGGTGCATAATAACTAAAAGCTGCTTCTCCTTGTTTAGTCCTAACTCTAGGGACTGTAAGTAGACCTGTTCCAGACGACCTAAGGGCTCTGGACGGTTCATAACGTATCAGCATATCAGTAATGTATTTTGGCCCTAAACCATTTAGTGCTTTATAAACCAACATCAGTATTTTGAAATCAATTCTTTGAGTGACTGGAAGCCAGTGTAAAGACCTCAGAACTGGGGTAATGTGATCTACTTTTTTGGTCCTAGTGAGGACTCGAGCAGCAGCGTTCTGAATTAGCTGAATCTGTCTGATAGATTTTTTGGGAAGGCCAGCAAGGACACTGTTACAGTAGTCAAGTCTACTAAAGATAAATGCATGGACAAGTTTTTCTAAATCTTGCTGAGACATAAGCCCTTTAATTCTTGATATGTTTTTTAGGTGGTAGTAGGCTGATTTATTAATTGATTTTATGTGTTTCTTGAAATTCAAGTCGGAGTCTACAACAACACCAAGATTTCTGGCTTGGGGTGTGGTTTCTAACATAACGGATGTAAGCTGTGCGCTGACTTTTAATTGTTCATCTTTGGCACCAAAGACAATTACTTCAGTTTTATCGTTGTTTAATTGAAGGAAATTTTGGCACATCCAATCATTGATTTGTTCAATGCACTTACTCAGTGCCTGTATCGGACTGTAGTCTCCTGGTGATATGGTTATGTAAATTTGTGTGTCATCTGCATAATTATGGTAGCATAATTTGTTCTTATTCATAATCTGAGCTAGTGGGAGCATGTAGATGTTAAATAGAAGAGGGCCAAGAATGGAACCTTGGGGGACCCCACATTCAATATTTGTCCGCTCAGATGTGAAATTGCCTATTGACACATAGTAGTCTCTATCCTTTAAGTAGGATTCAAACCAGCTTAGTACAGTTCCAGAAAGTCCAACCCAGTTTGCTAGTCGATCTAGTAATATGCTGTGGTCAACTGTGTCAAAAGCGGCACTGAGATCCAGTAAAACTAAGACAGAACTTTTGCCACTGTCTGTGTTTAAATGGATGTCATTGAGGACCTTAACCAGAGCAGTCTCAGTGCTGTGGTGTTGTCGAAATCCTGACTGGAAGACATCAAAGCAGTTATTCATTGCTAAGTAGTTATTTAGCTGTTGATAAATAGCTAAATAAATAAGACATCTTTTTGCATTGTAGAGATTCTTTAAATAGAATAGCAACAGTCCGTCTGCATGGTCCCTTGCACTTTCTTGCCACAAAAGTGGGGAATAATAATATACAACAGAGTGAGTGCAGCCCATGTGCAAGACACCACCTAGATGGAGACAATTGATGATCACTGACGTTACTGATACAGTATCAACTATTCTATGATGCAAAACATTGATATTCAATAATATTTAACTCTATACCTGTATAATTGGAAAGTACAACAATCCTATAGACTAAATAAAGATGAATATCCTTGTGGGACAAACTTGCTCATTTAAAATAAATAATGTGTTCAAATAAGTGCTTGATTGTATTCTTACCCCCCGTTCTCTGCAGCTTGACATACATTTTAGGATAGACATCCTTGTAAAGAAGCATTTCCTCAAGTCTGTTTATTAAGTCTGTCTCTGAGCCCTCTGTTGAAGCACCCAGATCTGAGCAAGCTTTTATGAGCTCACTCCTGCTAGCCTGTTGAAGAAAGAAGAGAGAAATAAAAAAAAAATAAAAGAAAAATAAATCACAAATGCTAGAATTTCCAAGGTAAATATGAACGCTTTCAGTAGCAGGAAAAAAGTAAATAGATGCGTTAACAGGGAAACTTCACTGTATTAATGACTACTTGAAATAAAATAACTCCACCTTTTTCGATTCCATCACACGAAGAAGTTCTTCTTCATCCAAGCATGGACCTTTACGGGGTTTAGGTTCAGCAGATGGCCTGTTGACAAGACCTTTTAGAACCTCAGTCTTCGGAATCACATCTCCAATTCTCGATGCAGGGCCAATCCATGGCATAAAATGGGAATGGGACAACTCCTCCGAGTATGGGTTGTGGGTTTTCAACTCTAGAACAGAGGCAAATAAATGTTTTGTTTGTTGTCAGTTTACATTTAAACAATCATTTCACAGGCCTTAATTCACAACGTTGTACAATAACAAACCTTCGCAGATTCCACTTGCTATAATTTCTTTCTCAAGGCGGTCCCATTTTGCCTTGATGTTGATGGATAGATCCTCATCCTTTACGTCGTTGGTATTAGGTCTCTTCATCAGACTCACTAGTGGTAAAATAGTCAATAGTAGGGCCGTCAGAGGGATGGAGAAAACATGGTGTAAGGTGGGAGGAAAATTTTAGTAAATGTGTCCTGTAGTTAAGTAGAAAAATTGTTATAGTATTGAGTGTTTCACACAGCGCAATTTACTAGAAACAAATCTTCCATAGTTGAAAATTATTTGAACAGAAAAACTAAATTGCGCTGTTAAAAAACCCAAAATGAAACTAGTTTGTAACCCTTTACTAAAAAATAAAATCAATATTTTTTAAACCCACTACAAGTCTAATTCTCTTTTTCAAACCACAAAAACAAATTTCATCAAATGTATATTAAGTATTCACATACCAGGCACGTCAAAAGACAACTTCCAGTTAGCATCCGATATTGCTATTGGAGGGTTGTGGCCACATCTAGCAGAAGAAGTCATACGTGTAAGCTGTCAATGCAGAATAGTGGAAAAAAGCCCTCCGTATGGTGTTGTGGTGGATAGTGATGTTGAGCTGATGTTCCATAGCACTGATGAACCGTCCAATCTTAGTGTGGCTCTTTTAAGGACACAAATAAGTTCTTATATTATTCACAGAACATTACATCTTTGTGTCTTGTCATAAAAAGTCAGAAAGTTGATATTACCTTAAGTAAATTGGTCATGAATGAACATAACTGAAGTGTAAGAAACACTCTGTTGTTGTAATTGTGAAATCCTGTCAAGTAATTCTGACATCTGACAGGTGATCTGCAGACGGTACAAGTTTTGATGTAGATATGGATATCTAAATGGAAAGAAAAGCACGTATTTAAAAAAGTATATATCTTAAATTGTTAGGGTAGTGGCAGGCAGACAAGTAGGACCCAAATGCAGACTTTTAAAGTTTTAAAATACTCAGATGGTCACAGTATAGCATAAGACATAGCCTGGCCAACATCCACAAATGTATACTGGACAGATATACAATATTATACTTTGGTCAAGCTACTTTTGTTATTTTCCTCGTGACATCGTAGTAATCCAAATAATGTGTAATAGAAAAAGAAAATAGAACAAAATATATTTAAAACAACAATTTAAGCAGGCAAACCATTGTGAACTGCAAGTATCCCATATATTGTTCCCTTTTTGGTTACAAGTTTCTCCTCCGATAGATCAGGTGGCGTAGGACCTGGGCAGTAGGGACACTTGGTTTCCTCTGGAGTGAACCTTTCAGGGACAATTGGTGCAGTGTTCTTTAGCTCCTCTGGGAGTGTGGGAGGAATTCTTTTTGTACGCCACATGTACTCGACCATCTTTTGGATTTGGACTGAACTGATATGTTCTTGCCTTTTGCGCCCCTTGGATGGCTCCATGTCTTCCCCGTACAAATCGTCATCCGTGTCACTGCTGCTGCAACCCATATCTTTCTCACTCTCTTGTAATAGATGCCGTCTTTCCTGATAGGTCCAGCACATTGACAAAAGGATGTGAATACAACTCCTTTTGTTTGTACATCTGCAGCGACAAGTCCATTTTCCGGTTCTGGTGTCCAATGTGACTCTTGTCCTGCCAAAAGTACACCAGCCGTCTATTTTTCCTGTGTATACTGAGAAATTTACTCTTTGACCAGAATAGCCGTGTTCATCATAAAATACTGGAAATACACCAACAGTTCCCTCTTGTTTGGCCTTGTCATTCAACCTTGTGCATTCGTCTCTGGCTGATCCAGAAATCAAACCTTTGTCGAACATCTCCCAAATGGAAGGAGTCTTAAGCAGTGGAGGTGGTTCATGGGGCTTGAAGTGTTTCACCCTTTCAAGGTGGAAACATTCCCTGCCTGTAGCCATGGTCATAAATTCTCTGCAGCCCGCTGCTTCACAATCTATGACCTGATTGCTAAAGGACTTGCAGATATGTACAATTGAACGTGGTCCTGATTTGTCCTTTGCAGTAATAAAAATTCCTTTTGCGTTGTCCACCATGAAGAATCTGAGAATTCTGAGAATTTAGCATGTTTTTCTTGTTCGTGCTTTCTTAAAGTAGCCGATGTGGAAAAGCACACTTTACATGAGGGACACGGAAAGGATTTTTTCTTCTGTTTAACAGAATCCGCAGCTTTCTCCTTTGTACTTATTTCTGGAGAAAAGGGGGACAAATAAATTACAGTATACTGTATATGGTGCATAATTTTTTTCATAATATGTCATGTTATGGCTATAGGCTTGTAAAAATATCCAAAGTGTGAACACTTTGTAAAGCACATCTAATATTCAGTTAAATATTTGTCTGAACCAAAAATATTCCAAACCTCACCATTTTCTCTTTGCAATGCAAATACATACGTTTAGCGCTTAAATCAACTGCATGGATTATAAAGTTTCCCTTTCAGGAACACTTAAATATTATCTAATGTTAAAACATACCTTCAAGGAATTTGTTTTCCTGCAGAGTCAACCCTGTCCATTGAGAAAAAGAATAAACATACATTATCTGCAAAACACTTCAGTAGTTTAACTAGACATTTTTTTAAGAGTAAACAGGGGACCTAAACAGAGGAGACACATAAAGCAATGCCATTGACTACGTTTACATGCACAGCAATACTGTTATGTAGTGATGGGTCAGGCAACACCGATGCGTCGGCACATGTGTCGAGCTCATAGAGCGAAGCCCCGTGTCGGTGCGCGTATCGCTTTAAGAAAGTCACTTGACCGATACAGCAGCAGTATCGCCTGTCGATGCGGCTCGCCGGGCGCGCCAAACTGTGTTTAAAAGGAAGCGCATCTGTAAACGGGATGCTTCTCTGCCAAAACAATCACTCATCATTTCAAACAAAAATCTTATCTGCAAGCCATAATGCAGTGATTTTCAACCTTTTTTGAGCCGCGGCACATTTTTTACATTTACAAAATCCTGGGGCACACCACCAACCAAAATAACACTCTAACACAGTACATATACATATACCGTATTGGTCCGAATATAAGACGACCCTGATTATAAGACCCCGTTTTTCAAAACTCATATTTGGAAAAAAGATTTGAAGACCAGATCTTGTTTTTAAAAGGAAATTAATTTTATTTATTAAAATAATATACGAAAATAAAAATGCATTGAATAAAACACTTTCCTTCTTTGCAAATGAACAGTAGTGCAAATAGACCGAACCGATGTGTTTACCACAGACTTTATTCCTCTGCCCCGCTGTGATCGCTCACAGTCATCTCTCTGTCATCTCTCTATGCTCTGGTTCGGTCGTGGCATAGTGGGTCATCCTCGCTGCTGTCCTCGGCATCTGAGACGCAACATTTATTTAATGCTCAGTTAATCACATAACCTAGTGCTGAAACGAAAGCTATCAACGCCGTGGTTTAAGGCTGAAATGATAACCGGGGCACGTTACAGATCTCCGTTAGTTTCAGTTTAAAGCCGATAAAGTTACAATCACAACGACCTCATGGACAGCGTTTAAATAAAGCCTCTTATTCTTATTATCATTAGGGCTTTGATGCAAATGATAAAATCTAAACATTACGGCGGCTTTGGTGTACGTAAAAGGAAAGCGCAGTTGGCAATCTCTCCTTAGCACTGCAACTGCTGTGGCTAAAAAGCCACAGTAAAGGTCGATCGCACAGCCGATTCCTACTCGACACGTTGACTCGCAACATAATGATTTGAGGCTTTGCATTGGCTTTGGCGATTTCCCGTGCCTCTTGTTTTCTCCCCACAAAGCGTTCTCTCTCCCATTGCACACACACATGCCCCAGCCGCTTCCGAGAGCACAGACAGTGTTGGTTCCAACCGTTAAAAAATAAAATAAACAACTTGGACACAGGCCCTGAAGCTATGTAAAGCGCTTTGACTGCGAGAGATGCGCCGTATATATTAAATATATTATTATTATTATTATTATTATTATTATTATTAAGTACGGGTGCTCGGACCCGTAATTATTACTCTCCACCATACTTATTCTTACTTCTTCTGACTTCCTCCTCACATTTTCTAGCTGCTTCTCCTCCCACACCGTTTCACGCAGACATGCAAAAATTTCACACAACGTGCGTCCCAACCCCGCGGGGTGTGCTATTATACAGTTTTTTGAATTTCCGCTAGGGGGCGCTGTTATGAAGTCCCGACTGAAAGAACTTTGAGAGGCCACGCCCCGCACACCGTAACTCCAATTGACTTGAAATTTCTCACACAGGTGTATGTTAGGGTGCTCTACAAAAAAGCCTCTGGGACCATAAAAATTCTTCTGGGAATATTTCCCGCTAATTAGCATAAACTGAAAAACAGCGTGTTATCCACAACTTTCTGAAATTTGACTGTATCAACACCAATAAACATAAACATAAACATACCCGTAAAAGATTAGTAGGACAACTTGAAAAACATGGCCGCCATTGACCAAATAGTTTACGCAGGGGCGGGGCTTAATAACACGTTGGCCATAACTCCTTAACCATAGGTCCTATCATCATCAAACTTGCTGGGTATGTGGAGAAGTCATGTGGTAGCATGTCCCTCGAAGCTTATCGCGATTAACCCATAGGGGGCGCCACAGGGGCGGGGCCTATCCACAAATTGGCCATAACTCCTTAACCATAGGTCCTATCATCATCAAACTTGCTGGGTATGTGCAGAAGTCATGTGGTAGCATGTCCCTCGAAGCTTATCGCGATTAACCCATAGGGGGCGCCACAGGGGCGGGGCCTATCCACAAATTGGCCATAACTCCTTAACCATAGGTCCTATCATCATCAAACTTGCTGGGTATGTGCAGAAGTCATGTGGTAGCATGTCCCTTTACCACATTAGGCTCCTCCCCTTTACCACATTAGGCTCCTCCCCTTTACCACATTAGGCTCCTCCCCTTTACCAAATTAGGCTCCTCCCCTTTACCACATTAGGCTCCTCCCCTTTACCACATTAGGCTCCTCCCCTTTACCAAATTAGGCTCCTCCCCTTTACCAAATTAGGCTCCTCCCCTTCACCACATTAAGCTCCTCCCCTTTACCAAATTAAGCTCCCCCCTTTACCAAATTAGGCTCCTCCCCTTTACCAAATTAAGCTCCTCCTCTTTACCAAATTAGGCTCCCCCCTTTACCAAATTAAGCTCCTCCCCTTTACCAAATTAGGCTCCTCCCCTTCACCACATTAAGCTCCTCCCCTTTACCAAATTAGGCTCCTCCCCTTTGCCACATTAGGCTCCTCCCCTTTACCAAATTAGGCTCCTCCCCTTTATCAAATTGGGCCCCTCCCCTTTACCACATTAAGCTCCTCCCCTTTACCACATTAGGCTCCTCCTCTTTGCCACATTAGGCTCCTCCCCTTTACCACATTAAGCTCCTCCCCTTTGCCAAAGTAGGCTCCTCCCCTTTACCAAATTAGGCCCATCCCCTTTACCACATTAGGCCCATCCCCTTTACCGCGTTAGGCTCCTCCCCTTTACCTTTATAGCCTCTCGGACCATAGGGGTCAGCCATGATTATTTTTTTCGCCGCCATTGCCCAAAACGTTTACGCAGGGGCGGGGCTTATTAACAAGTTGGCCTGGGTATGTGCAGAAGTCATGTGGTAGCATGTCCCTCAAAGCTTATCGAGATTAACCCATAGGGGGCGCCACAAATGCTGTTATTGAGCCCCGACTGAAGAAAGCTTGAGAGGCCACGCCCCGCACACCGTAAGTCCGATTGACTTGAAATTTCTCCCACAGGTGTATTTTAGGGTGCTCTACAAAAAATCTTGGATCATTAAAGTCAACCTGGAAATATTTTCGCTAATTAGCATAAACTGAAAAACAGGGTTTTATCCACAACTTTGTCAAGTTTTACTTTATCAACACCAAATGTCTCACGAAGCCCCGGGGGACTATGACGCACGTCTCCGAAAAATATTAGTAGGATAGCTTGGAAAACATGGCCGCCATTGACTAAAACGTTTATGCAGGGGCAGGGCTTAATAACAAATTGGCCATAACTAATTGATCATAGGTCCTATCATCATGAAACTTGCAGGATATGTGCAGAAGACATGTGGTAGCATGGCCCTCTAAGCTTGTCGAGATTAACCCATAGGGGCCCCCACAAATGCGAAAACCATCATTCAAAAATGCAATGTTTGACAGGCCACGCCCCTCGCCCCCCCTTCTATCTTCCCTAACTTACATGACCTGAAATACAGTGAAGTCACATTCACTCTGTGGATTTCCAACCTATCATCACCAAATTGTATACACAGCATCAGGGGACGGCCACAACTCGGGACTGGAGTTCGGAAAGCCAGCGGCGGCGGTTCGTAGAAGGGTTCTGGCCCGGCCGACGGGCTGGGGCGCCGCCGAAGCGGGGATTGGCGGCCTGCGCAGGGCTGCCCGTACTTTCAAAATCTCCGTGGGATTTTCTAGTTATTATTATTATTATTATTATTATTATTATTAAGCTGAATGGTCGCTCTGGTAACGGGCAGTCCATTACTGGACGACGAATACTAGACCCCGAATATAAGACGACCTGACTTTTTACGACCTATTTCCAGGGGAAAAAAACCCTGTCTTATAATCGGATACGGTAGAAGAGTAGCCTATTACATTATCTGCCACTTTATTACAGCACAGACACCTGACAATGGTTAATTAGCTGATATTAGATCATTTCCCACGGCACACCTGACGATCTCTCAAGGCACACTAGTGTCCCGCGGCACACTGGTTGAAAATCACTGCCATAATGGAGCCAGAGAGAAAAAGAAAAGTTTCTGCCGTGTGGGACCATTTTGAGCTTATATCCGCAAATAAGGTGTTTGATTTTATTTCCTTGTAATCTCATCTGGTTCTTCCCAGTTCCCACTTGATCTATCAGAACTCAACACCCCAACGTTCACTACAATATCAAAGATATTCAAACTTTGATTAAGATATGAAATATTACAATATAAAATACAATAAGTTAAATCATATTATTGTAAAGCAGGTCTTAAATCAGTATGTCAGTTGAGTCTGTCATTGGGTTGCCGGTAATGATTTTTAGGATCCAGCAGGTGTCAGTATTGAGCAGCACAGTGACACAGTACCGACACAGTATCAATACAGTTTGGTAATGTGTCGCAACGCTTCACGAGGCCTCTTCTACCCATCACTACTGTTATGGTGAGGCAGACAGGCAGGCAAGCAGGACCCAAATGCAGAATGTAAAAAGTAAAGGGTAGTTTATTCAGGCTCAAAAAATGACAAAAACTCCCAAGGCAAAAAAAAACACAGAGAGCGCAGTACACAAGAAACATGGGACGAGACTCACCAACAACGACAGGACAAACCATAATGCACAGACAAGGAACAAAGGAACACAAGGAGTATATATGCAAGACATAATGAGACACAGGTGTAACACATTAGGGGAGGGAGCAGTAATCACACAGGAGGGAAACTTGACAGGACATGGGGAGGAACAAGACAGAACTACCAAAATAAAACAGGAAACCACCAAAACAAGACAGGACAAAGACAGACCATGACAAATACTCCGTTATTAACCCGGTTAAGTTCATATTCAAAATATGACATCACCATGTAAACAGCAGTTCTTGCTCACCTTAATCAGAATAAGCTCATATTCAGAATAAGCCCTATATAGGTTAAGATCTCAAGCACAATATTGTGGCATGTATACACCTCAATCAGAATAAATATTTGAATTGCTGTTTTTGCTGCAGTTTGCAGCCCATGCCCTGGTTTATGGCTGTTAAACTATAGTGTGTAAACTAGCAACACGGCCCCTTGAAAGAAGAGGTGTAATTTTTGGGAATATGAAACAATGCCAGACACAAGTTCATTTTCCATGGGTGGGACAGGAATTATAACCGGAAAAAAATACACTGACATGTAAATGGAAATATCCCGAAGCTGCTGCACATGTAAACACCTTATTTGATTATTGTCTTAACCGGAATATGGACTTTACCATGGCTTTTCAGGTGATTTTCGAAACTATGTTTCCTCTGAATTGTTGATTTGCACTTGGGACAGTGCCAGTGACTTCTCCCTGCCGGTTTGACTTGACAGTGACATGGTATGCAAAAATGATCTATGGAAAAAACAAATTAAGAATTGTAAATTAAAAAACATGGCCAAGAATAAGAACTTAACTTCATAACGACGGGGTATTAGGGCAACTTAAAAGAAAAAGAAAAAAAAAAGATATTCTGCGGGGAAAACTCGGATGATTGTGTTTTTTTGTTGTCTATGGCCACATGTGCTCATTTTAGAAGGCTTAAATTATACTTTGACATTTGATACATTGTTTTGATTTTATTAGAGCTATTCCAAGTGATAATACTGTCTGTTTGGTTAGGACAGTATAAACTAGATATTTAGAAATATAGGCTACAGCGTCCCCTGTGGCCCAGCCACGTAATGCCCAATAATGATCTAGCAAACTCTTACATAGATCCGATTCTCTCAAGTATCTGCTCTGCATGTAGCCTAATCGGCAAATAAACTTTTCGGGGATCCCGAAATTAACATTCAATCACAAGAGAGAACGATTCAAAAGAAAAACTGTCTCACTCATGGTCTCACTGCCGGTGCACGCCAGAGCGACACATGAGTGAATGTTTATGCGTCTACAATAGCGGAGCAGGTACAAATCCTTCCCAATGTCTGTTTTGATGGTTTGTATCATGTTTTCTCACACTTATGGATCCTTAAAAGTGCTGTAAGCGGAATGGTTATTTTAGCTAACTTCCTGTCAGTTAGCCTACTGCAGTAAGCAGTACCCTCGCGCGTCCCTACGTCACCACATTGATGCACTGCGGTCTTCAAGCAGCGAGTTATCTAGCATCATCTCAGATCCATAGGGGTGATAAAACATGATAAAAACCATCAAAACAGACATTGGGAAGGATTTTTACCTGCTCCGCCATTGTCGGCGCATAAACATTCACCCATCTGTTGCTCTGGCGTGCACCGGCAGTGAGACCATGAGTGAGACGGGTGTCGGTTTGGAGCGTTCTCTCTTGTGATTGGTTAAAAATCTTGGAATCTTTCAATGAGTTTATATGCTGACTAGCATACATGCAATGCAGCTGACTGAGAGGTCGGCTTTTTGAAACGCGCACATTTGTAAGTGATCACTGTATGAATAAAGAGCGATTTAACACTTAGCCTATATTAACATATTAAATAATAAACCGCTTACTTCACCTTTAACACATTGTAATTATAAGTCACCTTACTACAACTACAACATAATTAAAATAAATGTCCTGACGTCAAAGAAACTGTGAAATAAACTGGGTCTATTGAGCAGAAAATAACACTAAGTATTTTTTTTCTCCACAGTGACCCTAATACGTCGTCGTACTTCACAGTATTTGCCGACATTTGCTTGCATTTTGATAGAATGCTCAGTTGTACTTACCATCGTTGTCCTCCCTGAAGCACAGGGAATACTTGAGGTGCACTGTATTCAGATGGTGTTTGGTTGCCACTGTCTGTGGTTGACAGTACTGGCAAGCACTGTCCTCTTTTTTATAAAACTCCTCCAAGGTGGAGAAAGCCGTATTGACCTCTAAATAGTACAATACATTATTATTATTTTGATACTAACACAACCTTAAATACAAAACCGAATAGCTCAAACCGTAAAAAATATTGACAATGAGTAACGCATACAATAGGCTACGTGCTATAGGCTTTACATACCTGCGGCAGCCATAATTGCCATCCGTTTGTCCACTTTCAGCTATAAAAGCAAAATCATCTGGCCTATCATTTTGATAAGCATAAAATTGTTCTTATTTTGAAAGCTTAACTTTTCAGTCAAAAATGTATATGCAAATATTTTTGGGGGATCAATTACTTTGCTAAATCGTCGAGCTTTTGTTTTTGGGCAATGAAACTTCTTCATTGACCCAAGCCTAAACGTTGGTCGTTAAACTCGGTACTGCGCATGCGCAAACGCAACTGTATGATGTAAATTTCAATAGCGGGAATATTTTTCTAATTAGGCCTATGTACCAATATATGATGACTGTGTGCTGTGTGTGTGTGTGTGTGTGCGTGTGTGTGTGTGTGTGTGTGTGTGTGTGTGTGTTTGAGTATACGTCAGTAGGCCTAAACTACCTATAAGCAGGTAGGATTTTGCTTAATTCCGGAGACAAAAGTTTAAAAAATAGGCTACAATAAATATGCAGATCAGGCTACATGTTCAATATAGGTCTATTATTTATTTTGATGCAGTCTTTTATTTGATTGCTTTAATATAATACAGTAAATTACAGTGTAATATGCTTAAGTTACTTTGGAGCAACAGCTTCAGACAAGCCAATGACCTGTCTGGTCCGTACAGCTTGGAGCACATGACCAGTTGTATGTGGTCTTGGAGCCTCAAATCTATCGCACCAAATTCCCTTACAATAAATATTAAGATTGTGGCAAACGGATTTTGATTATTATTGCTACACAACCATCAATCAAACATAGAAATACACGCTCTATTCACCCATAGTTTATCTCGTGCTCACGCTCACACAGACGCTCTCTCACACACACACACACACATACACACACACACACACACAACTCAGTAGTGCGCTGGAACATAACGGTGCAAAATATGATGATAGTGGAGAAAGCAGTTGAGTGTGTGGTTTCGGCGCTGATCTGCTATAATATCGACCTTCACTTAAGGTGTGTCGGTCAGAACACACCATTCAACAAAAAAAAACATTTTTGAGGTGACACGTTAAAAACTGCAGTTATGCGCGATAAATCAATACAATCGGTCAAATAAAATAACGGTTGGCAAACTCCGTGTATTTATTTATTCAACCACTTTGAAACGTTTTTTTCATCCCTCCGCAATCATTCTACTTCTATGCGCCGCATATAGCATACCCACTTTTTGCGCCACTGTGTGTGTGTGTGTGTGTGTGTGTGTGTGTGTGTGTGTGTGTGTGTGTGTCCTAGCGACAGAGTAGCCTACAGCATAAGCTAATACAATAAAATATCTGACTTTTTATTTAGTTATTTAAACTTCTTCCTTATGCTATAAACAAATCAGAGAGTGCTACAATAATGAAATAAATGCAGAGTCAAAGGATCTCTATGTTTAAAAGCATTGCTATTACAGCCATGTACAGAGATGAAGAGCAAGTGAGACAAGTGTCACTGTGTGGTCCGTGCCACTAGTTTAGCGCCCCTAGTGGCAAGGACCACTGGTCCTTAGTGGTCATGACCAGTTGTATGTGGTCGCTGAGTGGTCCGTGCTACCTGCTTGAGCGCCCCTAGTGGTAATGACCAGTGGTATGTGGTCTCTGACTGGTCCGTGCTAGAGTAGCGTGTGTCCGTGCCGTCAGTGAGTGAGTGAGTCTGTCTGTCTGTCTGTCTGTCTGTCTGTCTGTCTGTGTGTGTGTGTGTGTGCCCAAGCGTCAGAGTACAGCATAAGCTAATACAATAAAATATCTGATTTTTTTTTAACTACTTCCTCAGTTATGCTATAAACAAATCAGATAGTGCAACAATAATGAAAATAATGCAGAGTCAAAGGATCTCTATGTTTAAAAGCATTGCTATAGAGCTGTTAAGCGGAAGTGCTTTACTTCCGGGATATGGGACCTCTCGGCTCGAAAAATTACAACGGTAGTCAATGGAAAGAAATGTATTATTTTCTGGTCCCAGTCATGAAATGCCTTCGATTACACATATGTTTTGTATGGATTTAGATGGTATTTTTTCGTGCAAAGAATGGAACAATTTAGCGAGTAGAAGCTGGATACGGTCAGGTTTTGTGCAGAGCGCTTTTGTGGACTACAGCTCTTCGCTGCTCTTGACACTTGTGATATACGTCACCACCACTCACACCTGCTTAGTTCAGAAACATGGCTGTGTCTTTAATGCACTTTACCGCCTTCTTTCAATGACATGACAAAAGTCTTCAGCGTGGCGAAAACCACAACACAAGTGGACATGTGGAGAGTTTCAATTTCTCGAGTGGGGAGATTGTTGGCGTTGTCCACGCCAGCCATTAGCATTAGCACTGTCCGTCGAGAAGTGGAGGGAATGTGTTGAGGTGACGTCACAGAGGCGACAAAACTTGTAGTTGTTCTCGTAACATTTTTTCAAAAGCCGTTAGACGAATAATCATACAACATACCGTCAAACTCTTCACATTAAAAATGATCATTTAGACCCATACAAAACATATATGTAATCCAAGGCATTTAATGACTGGGACCAGAAAATAGTAGATTACTTTCCATAGACTCCCATTCATTTTTTTTCAGCCGAGAGGTCCCATGCCCCGTAATTCCGCCACTTCCGCTTAACAGCTCTATTACAGCCATGTACACAGAGATGAAGAGAAAGTGAGACAAGTGAGCGTCACTGTGTGGTCCGTGCCACTAGTTTAGCGCCCCTAGTGGCAAGGACCGCTGGTCCTTAGTGGTCATGACCAGTTGTACGTGGTCGCTGAGTGGTCCGTACCAGTACCTCCAGCACCCCCTGGTGGTAGAGACCATGGTCAGTGTACAGACCACTGAATCGGCTACAACCCCTGCTGGTGCGTGTGTTACAGTTACAGCAATTATTTAGATATGCACAAGTTGTTGGAATGAGGAATAGGCCATTTTAAATAGATATAATAAAACCTTGGGGGGAGGAGGGGGCATCGCAGGCAGAATAGAGAAATACAAGCTGGCTTGTTCATTTGGCATAATGCGTCATGTTGTGCATTTATCGTTTTTCATGTAGGCTATGGGGAAGTTTAGGCTGTAACATCATCCAATGTTTTTTTTTTATGTGTTTATGGCAATGCGTTGCTGATAGCCTAATTGTGTGTGTGTGTGTGTGTGTGTGTGTGTGTGTTAAGCTACACTGTATATGTTTTTTTGAGCTGTATGTCGGAGCTTTGAACCTCCTGTGGTTGCTGGCGATGAAAGTGTGTGTGTGTGTGTGTGTGTGTGTGTGTGTGTGTGTGTGTGTGTGTGTGTGTGTGTGTGTGTGTGTATGTAGGCTACATTGGAGCTGTGTGTCGGATCTTGTTGTGCGGTGTGTTCACATAAACAAAATAATTATCGATGGCTAATTCATACAGGTAACGTTAAGTTAACATCTTACCTGACGCTCTGACAAGCACCCGACGCTTCTCCTTGGCTTCAGTTTCGTATCCCAGCCACTTTTCTGGAATTGGGTGCGTAGCTGTTGGCTTCCCATACACGAAGTGATACGAACAGACGTAAGGTTTTTTGGGGGGCTTTTTTAAATTTAGGGCTTTTAGCCCGGAGCGCCGGTCCTCTTCACTAGTTGGCGGTGGAAATAAATTAAATGGTGCCCCACAACACTCCGATCTCATTTTCTTGTGTTCAAAGCAGTCCGATTCAAGAGCAAGTCGCCTCTTTACCCAATTGTTGTGGCATCCACGGACTGAACAATTTAAGCTAGACATATTTGTTTCTTTTTTTATCAACCGGCATCAACGGCTACAAGTAGCAAACAGTTAACGACTACAGTATCAATACAGAGGAAGATCCAAAATAAAACGAACCGGAAGTTCAATGACAGGATCAACAACAATGGCGTCTTCCATGGTTACGTTCCAAAATAAGGTGAATAGCCTAGGCTATCTATTTTCTTCTTCCATGTTTTGGCATTGTTATTTATTGGGACTAAGCCTACAAAACAAAACAAAACACAGAAACCTAGTCAGTCATCTTATATGAGCACATACAGTAACAATAGACTGATTAATAATCTCCATGACACAGTGCTTTGTGTGGCAGCTGCTATAAGCCTTTTACTGTCTGGCACAGTGGAAAGTGAGGCTGAGTGCAGATGTCTAATGCTGGTCTCCAAGGCACTCTCCCTGTCCCAGGAGGTGCTAGGACGATGCATTGTTGTCTGCTAGAAAGGAAACGTGGAGCGGCATCTGTTAGCAGTGAGTGAGTGGGGTATCTAAGTATTTTTGGCATACTACAATTGACATGCATGTATTGGGACATCCTAAATCTTTTTCTGTCATACTAAATAGTAGGGAAATGGGAATTGGAACGCAGGGTTATTAAGGTTCCACCATAGGGTTCCACTGGCTCAAATCCACAGAGCTCCAGGCTCCAGGGTTTGTCTCATGGACCTATTACCCCCTCTCCCTTCCCCTCCCCCTCCCCCTCCCCCTCTCCCTCTCCGCCCTGCAGCCAGGTACAGCAGCCCTGGGAGGCGTTTCCTTCTTTGTGACTCAGCTTGTCTTCATCAAAGCAAACAGAGCATCACCACTGCCTGAACACTGGACTCACTCCTGTTACATTATGAATCCCATCCTTCCTAAGGGACATCCTATATCTTTTTTTTTCTGTGAGGATGATTGTGTTTTTGCCTTCTTTTTTTGGATGTATTTGTCTGGACAATGAAGAGGACTGAAGAACTGTTTGGATGTATGGCACATTTTTTGTTGTCTCTTGTTTTTCTGACTTAGGAATGTACTTTCAAACTCTAGCTCTCTTCGTTAATGATATGCTGGCTATTTTTTCGGACTAACACAGCAGTTGAGTGACTGACTGTGTATTGCGTGGTTGGACATATTAACTGGCTCACTGACTTGGTTTTTTGCATTCTTTGCTCTTGTTTGACTTATTTCAGAGTGACAAGCTGATTCTTTGACATGATCGGGCTGACTATATGTCTGAGTGGCCTCAGCATTGTTCTCCACACGGCATTGGGGTTATATGCTGTGACCATGTGGAGGAGATGCTCCAACTAAATGGAAAATAAATCAATGAAAATAACTAGAAAGGATTGGATTAGCAAACAATAACAGGAGAGATAGCCGGGGTAGAGAGGCAGTGTTTTTCATTAGGATTATTAGTTTTCATGTAATATGTAGCTTTTCTTTAGATGAATTGAAACATCTCTAGTAATTATTTCTTATTTGTAATTAGCATTAGCATTTCTGAATGCTAACTTAAATGTGTTCCCTGTAATAATTCAAGTCTATTATTTCATATTTGATTTATTTAATGTTTTATTATGTACATGTTGTTCACGTTGTTCTCTTTGGTTATTATTTGTAATATCTGTAACGCTTTGGCAACACTATGTACCACAATAGTAATGCCAATAAAGCTTTTTTGAATTGAATTTAGAGAGAGACAGAGAGGGGCGGAGTAGATATATATATAGAGAGAGGGGGGAGTAGGGAGAGAGAGAGAGAGGGGGGAGTAGAGAGCGAGAGAGAGAGGGGGGAGTAGAGAGCGAGAGAAAGAGAGAGGGGGAGTAGGGAGAGAGAGGGGAGTAGAACGAGAGGGAGAGAGAGTGAGAGTAGATAGAGAGAGAGTGGGTGTGACCCACCCCCTGAGATGCTGTGCTGGCTGAGAGAAGAAGAGATGTCGGTGCAGGAGCTGCTACAGAGGGTGCAGTGTGTCATTACTGATGTCGGTGAGTCGCTCCATCGTTTCTACATCTTCCTAGTGTTCACATTACAATCTGTGGATGGTTGGAGCCTAAAGAGTGTCTCCTTTCTGAGTATAGCCTGCTGTTGCTAGTCTAAGTGGATGGTTGAAGATGTGTGTGTTCTAAGGTCGTTATCTCCTCCCTGGAAATGCTATGTGTATGTGTGTATGTGTGTATGTGTGTGTGTGTGTGTGTGTGTGTGTGTGTGTGTGTGTGTGTGTGTGTGGAACGTGCAGAGAATAGGAGTGGATGAGAGAGCTTTCCTGCAGGGGAGATGCTGTGCACATGTGGTGTGTGTTCACTGTTGGTGTTTCTGCTGTTATCAGCGTATTCATACACACATTAGGCTGTGTGTTGTTTCACTGTGAGTATAGTCTGAATAAGATTAGCATGTGATGATGTTAGCTTCCTCTGAGTAAATATTTATTTAGGCCAGGATTGGCTTTTCCCTTGTTTTTTTGGAAGGATTTTCAAATAATGTAAACATTTATGCAGGTGAATTTTCATTTTTCATTTCATGTTTATGTGATAGGGACCGATGCTAGACACTCAGACAACACATCTCCTATACGTATATAGCAGCACAGCATTTATAGCTAATAATGCTTATTTCCATTGCCACAATGCTTATTTCATGTACACAATTTAGTTAGATCAATATATGTAGAATAATACACCACTATCCACCTCTTGGGTTTCCCATCTTTCTTCTTTGGGAATTTAAAGCATAAGCACTTTGTTGAACTGTTGAATTGTAAAAGGTGTTTTGTAAAAATCCAAATCTTGCTCATCCATCCATCCATCCCTTTTTCCTCCCCTCCATCTGGGTTGTTTCCTTGCGTTGTTGGAGAAGTGGGCCAGTGTGCCAGGCTAGAGATCATAGGACACACAGCAGCATCCATCATCACTGCACTTACAACATCGCTTAGAGGAGTGTGTGTGGGGGGAGGGTGGAGCTTGTTACTACGGAAACTGAGCATAGCTTCTGCCAAGCAAGGAGGCCTGATATTGCTATTTTGGGAGACAGGCTGGCTCACATGTTATGCCGCACTAAAGGTGTTAATTAAACTACGTAGTCAGTCTTTCTGTGGGGATTTCTCACTTATTATTGTTGCCGAAACCTATTGTCTACTATTTTCATATTCTAATAGGGATGGGTACCCAATGTATAACCGGGAATTACGTTTACATTGAGACCACATACCAATGCAAACACACATGCATGCACGCACGCACACACACACACACACACACACACACACACGAACGCACGCACGCCCCACACACACACACACACACTCACACACACACGCATGCATGCACACAACTTAAACAACTCTACTACTATGATATTTGCACACAGCAAAGCATCAAATGTCTATCTAGGGATTCAACAATGATTATCACCTGTCTTGATGGACACACTAAATACAGGTGCATCTCATATTATTAGAATATATCATGGAAAAGCACATTTATTTATGTAATTTAATAAAAAAAGTGAAAGTTCCATATATTTTAGATTCATTAGACATAAAGTGATATATTTCAGGCATTTTTTTTGTTTAATTTAGCAGATTACAACTACAGCTCAAAGATCCAGCATCTCAAAATAATAGAATATTCCATAAGGCTAGCTAAAAAAAGGATAAAGATCGACCATTCTAAAAGTATTTTCATTCATCAACTCAATACTTATTAATTAAATATTATTTTACATGAATTATTGCATTATGTGTCCGTGTGGAATTCCAATATAGTACAGCGAAGCACCGGTGTTGTCCTCCGTCAGCCGGCACACTTTCACTTTCAGGTAGGCTCATGTCTGCCTTTATTTTTGCCCCTGAGCACACAATGCTGTTGTTATTGTGTTTAGTATGTTGCTGAATTGCTGTTAATGTGTGTGTATTTTCGATCGGGGTGCATCTTCATGCTGTTTTGATGATATTTGTGACATGACTGCCGCTGGTTACACAGTGTACCTACATCTGTATTTTTTGGCACAGCTGGACCATGTTGTTGTTGTTGTTGCACCGTAAGTGTGACGGGTCTGATCTCAGAAACGGCGTCGGCGTCAGGAACATATGGCCCAATATGATCAAGCGGCGAGCAACTTGCGTTCATGCGGCCAACCGCCGCAGGGGGGCGAGTGCAGTGTGTTCCCAGCTTTATGAAGCCCAGGTTGCTTTGATAACAGCCTTCAGCTCGTCTGGTGTGTCTCATCTGTCTCTTGGCAATATACTCCATAGAGTATCTATGGAGTTCAGGTCAGGACAGTTGTCTGGCCAATCAAGTACAGTAATTCCATGGTCAGCCAACCAGTTACTTGTAGTTTTGGCACTGTGGGTAGGTGCCAAGTCTAGCTGGAAAAGTAATTCAACATCTCCATAAAGCTCGTCAGCAGACAGAAGCATGAAATGCTCTAAAATCTCCTGGTAGACGGCTGCGATGACTTTAAACTGGATAAAACTCTATCCCTAGTAAACCACTGCGGTGACTTTAGACTTGATAACACAGTGGACCAACACCAGCAGATGACATGGCACCCCAAACCACCACTGACTGTTGAAACTTGACACTGGACTTCAAGCAACTTGTTGTGTCTCTCCACTCCAGACTCTGGGACCTTGATTTACAAATGAAAAGCAACATTTAATTTGGATCAGTCAGTGCGATTACATGGGACAACTAGATTGCATTAGGACATATACCGAACATGCCACTCAAATGGGCCGCGTCACTTGTCTGAGTATACATGGCCTTTCAAAGATTTGATAATTGGCTGGAGCATAGCTGACTTCGCTATGCTAGGTGGCGCTGTAGCTCTTTCAACAAGTGGTTATAGAGTCAGGTCGGGTTCCTTTCCAGCAACAACACTACTATTTATTATGTCGTCTCCTTCCACTTCCTTGTGTAATCCGCGGCAGGGATTCTTCAAGTAAGGGCAGAACCAGAACTCCGATATGCGATCCTGTATACATGCACCGCAGTCAGACCATCCTTCCGTTTGTCAAACCCCAACTGGACCCCCTTCAGTTGGCATACAGGGAAAAAGGGGCACAGAGGACTGCTGCATCTTCTCCTCCAGCACCTAGACTCCTCAGGCATTCTCGCCAGGATCCTCTTCGTGGACTTCAGCTCCGCCTTCAGCACCATCCAAAGACACCTGCTCATCCAATATGAGACCCCCCGACTTTTCAAAATCTCATTCTGTAGCTGTGTCTCATTTAAGGGGCCGCAGCCTGCGAAAGCTGCATTTGAAGACCGATTGCATCATAGCGGCGCGTCAAGGCTTGTCCCATTTCAAAGGCTCCTTCATATGCGGCCGAGAAATGCAGCCTTCGTTTCACGGTTTTGAAGGGTCCAACAGATGTATCCTTCGCGGCCAGCATATCCCAAGATTCATTGCGTTTTTTTCAGAGATGGCATAAAATAAAATAAAAAATAACAAAACAGCAACGTGTTGCTCTATTTTCTTAACTTTTATCTTCTTTTCTTTTTTTCTTGTCTTTTCTTTTCTTTTTCTTGTCCTTCTTTCTTGTACTTTTTTTTCTTTTCTTCTTTTTCTTTTTTCCTCCGTTGACAAGGCTGTTTCCGTTGGCAGCAATCAGGGTTTCTATGCAGCACAGGAGCGGCGAGTCGTCACGCAAGGTAACGGCTTGTTACGCAAACCGGAATGCTCGTATACGGAGACCGTCTCATTTAAAGAGGACCTATGATGCTTTTTGACTTTTATGACCTATAAACGTTGTTATGATGATTCATAGTCATGCTTAACCATACTAAATTATCAAATAATGACTTACATGCATTTCGACATATTCCCTGCTGACCGTCTGGGGTGTCTGTGCAGAGCACTAAACACTATTCTAGCCAGTCGAGAAGTCACGTGTTCAAAGCGGTCTACCCTTTCATAATTTGTGACGTCGCATAAAACTTTGTGACGTCTCCACGCGGATGTTTCCATGTATGGTAATGCTGTCACTTCCCTGTTCGCGTCTGCCTCGCGTCTGCCTCGCGCCCTTATAGGTCCATGCTCGCGCTTCCCGCCACTGAAAGTGTTCCGGAAGGAAGGTAACCAATCACAACGGAGTGGGGTTTGCAGGAGGGGGGGAGGGGAGCGGAGATGGCCGAAGCACAGGCGGAGGGAGCCGAAGCACACACACTCAAGTGTTGACAGGATGTGCTGGATCGCCAAAATAAGAGAAAGAGCTTCCCGAAAATCTACATAGTTTTTTGTGATGTGATTCGTGTCAGGTTGCTCTATAGCAGTGTAAAACAAGAAATTAAGACCAGAAAAGTAGCATAATAGGTCCTCTTTAACAACGCTCGTTTGGCCTTCGGTTCGGCCTTCACGGGCTATGGCCTTCATAGACCGTGTCCTTAGAAGGATGCAGCCCCTTAAGACACAGCTTGTGACTGAAAACTCAGAGAACTAATGACTAATTGTCTTCAGGTGTGAGTTAATTGTCTTTAGATGTGAGAGGGTTTCAGTCTTCAGTCTTTTCAAAGTCTTTTAAAAGTCCTCTAGTGTAAGCCCAGCATGAACCGTAATTTACAAAATTAAACAAAAAAAATGCCTGAAAAATTTCACTTTATATCTAATGGATGTATAATATATGGAACTTTCACTTTTTGACATACATTACAGAAAAGAAACAAGCCTTTCCTTGATATTCTAATAATATGAGATGCACCTATACATGTGAGTATAGGGTTAGAACTTTCATTTAAACGCCTATTGCTCAAGTTGTTAAGAAACTGAATGTTTCTATTGGGACTCTACAGATCCAGAAAGTGTTTCTCCCTTTCTGTTTGAAAGAAATGATTGCCACAACTTATTTTACCAACGTTCAATTATGCAAACGTTATTTATGTAGATAACCGCCAACTCTACTCCCTCGCAATACACATTCTCCAGATTAGTAATATAATGTTCTTTCTCTCGCTCAATTGGCTTCTCCTAAGGCCAGGACACACCGGCCCGATAATCGCCGTCGGAGAGTCTGGAGGGGGCGGGGACACAAATCTGTTTGGTGTGTGCCGTGACGTTGGTCGTTGTAGATGTCGTCGGGCTTCTTTTGATCGGCGGCGGGCAGTCTTTCAGTTGGAGCAATTTGATTGGTGGAGGGCTAGCGAATCAGTGAAGCCCGGAAGTGAGGCGGGTAGCACAAATGGCTAACAACAGTATCGCATCGCTAGCCATTGTTTTAATGTGTTTGTTTGTTTGTTTCGTTCAGCGAGTACTCACATGCATCAACCCTTCTTGACTGCTCGACAGTCTCTGCTAAAAATGGTGCTCTTTATGGTCCAGAGATATAATACGTATTTATATCTATGTTTATGGACTAGACATAAACTAGACATGTGTAGTAGATGGGCAGTTCGATCGCCGCTCTGCCACCTGTGTCATGGTTGTTGTGTCCTTGGGCAAGACACTTCACCCACCTTGCCTGGTGTGAATGTGTATGACTGCTGTATGTTTGAGGTGGTGATCGGAGGGGCCGTAGGTGCTGAATGGCAGCCACACTTCCGTCAGTCTGCCCCAGGGCAGCTGTGGCTACTATCGTAGTTTACCTGGAACCTGGAACCCTGTAAAGCGCTTTGAGTGCCTTGAAAAGCGCTATATATATCAAATCCATCATCATCATCATCATCATCATCATCATCATAGACAGCTGTCCCATCATTTCCGGCTTCCGTATTTTTTTGGGCCACAATACAGATTAGCGCCGCCTGCTGTTATGGAGACATTACGTCCCGCGCAAGTGCAGAGCGTACGGAAAGTCAGTAACCGGCTCTGTGTGTTCTTGACACTTTTTTGGCCACAATGGGCAGACTGGAGCTGCCTGAAACGGCAGACTCCATTTTCAGGTGGTCGGACCGGTGTGTACTGGCCTTTACATCAAGACAACATTAATATTGGCTGTCCTTTACAGTTAAATGTATTCAATTCAATGAACTATTTACTGTAGAGCAGTGGATAGTACTATTCTCTTCCACTCACTGTAAGAAGACACACTTCACAATTCTTTGTTGTGTCCCTGCAGCCTCCATTGTATAGCTAGAAAGCTTTGTGTTTAAAGTTCCATCTGATTGGAATCATGTGCCAGTCAACATTGGAGTTGTATCGTCTTCATAGCTGTTACATCTTACTATAGGAACAGCTTTATGTGAATGGGGGAATGAGACGAACTATGTAAAGCGCTTATAAGTCCATTTATTACTTTCCCATGTATTTGTTAGGCTCTCATTATGCACAAGTGTGTGTGTGTGTGTGTGTGTGTGTGTTTATGTGTTTGTGTGATTGTGTGTGTGTTCATGTATTATGCATGAGGGGAAGGCAGGCCTTATGGTAAATTACACCTCCTGGTGCTGCTGTGATGTCACCATTTCACTCAGTCACTTTATCACGTTGTCCCGAGGCAATGATAAAGAGGGGACGTTTGTGTATAGGTGTGGATGTGTGGAGGTTTTAAATGAGAACAGTAGATTTTCTGTTTACTAAGTTTATAGTTGACAGCAATACCTGAAATTTGAAAATGTCTTAAAGTAATACTGATGAAGCCATAGCAAGGGTTTTAGAAAGGCTGAGACAATAAGGCCCTGTTCTCACGGTGGAAACGTGACAGTTTTCCCGTTTTTGGTTTAAAAAAAAAACCCGTTCAGACACAATTTATCTGACATCTTCACTCGTACACATGTTTTCTGAGGAAACGGGACGAAATCGCTGTAGTAAGCATGCCAGGCCAGCAGTTGGCGGTACAAGGTAGTAGTAGATGGCTTTTCCGGTACAATTTGATGCATAAAACCTTACTGTAACCGAAAATTAATGCCACTAACGTTCATAAAGCGGTTGGTGTAAGCTTGGGGTTACAAGTATTGTAAATGACAAGCTTTCTGTCCTCTTATTTCACCGCATTGAACTCGTGAAAACATAAGACATGCTGGTAGTGAAGGGGCTTTGTGAGCGGCTACTTTCCTGTTAGGCGTACTTCAAAATAAAAGTCAACTCACGTTTGTCCGGTAAAATGCTGTTAATGTTTAGCCAGTGAAATGCTTTTACTGTGAAGCCGTAGCCTTAATGCTCCTTCTGTTGAACAGTAACTTAACCGCTGCGCGCTGAACTATGGATAGTGTTTTTTAATGTAGAGAGAGCCGTGTCCCTGTCATATAGAAGCTACACAAGTTTATTTTGCTAGAAAAAGCGGCAGAGCACAAATCTTTCCCCAGACAAAGTGCATGGTATCAATAACTTACTAATAGACTACAGACTAAATTGGCGAGTGTTATAGGACTCTCCGCTGATCACAGTGATTGTGCCGCGGAGACACCGTGCATGTTATGTTGTCTTCTAACTTTATAACTCGCGTGTAGGTATTTTGACAGCAAATTTTATAGACTACGCATACGTGAAGTGGAGCCGTGACAACAGCGTTATCAGGGAAAATGGTTTCGGTGTTTACAAGAAACCAAAACCGTCGTGTTTTCCAAAAAATCCTCCCTGGGAGGTGATCTCAAAAACTTGCGGTTTCATGCTTGCGTTTGCAGGGCTGTACAGTGCGACAGTTTTGATCGCATTTGCTACTGAAATTGATAACGTGCGATGATGAATACAAATCCATTCGCGCTCGTGCGACAGCTTGCTAATGAGGAGAGGCTGTCTTTGAAACACAGAGGAGCGCTGCACTACACTGCTTAGAGGGCTCTACATTAAAGCGGCAACGAGTAACTTTTAAATATCTTTTAAACAGCCTCATGTTTCCTCTCATAATCATAAATTACCTTTAACAGCAAACGAGACCATCAGTGCAAAGAAAGACGTTTTTATATAGTTTTCATTACTGCATTTGATCTGGTCGTACACCCAGTCCGATTTTCGGTTCACGCGTGCATGCTCTATGGTCACATATCCGTATTGGTCACAGATTTCAGTGTGGCGCAGGAACGCGATTTGAGAAGCCTATCCCTCCTGGTGAGGGAAGGGGAGCGGGAGCCTTGTTTGAGACAGTTGTTTGTCGTCATAATGACTGATAACGGGGCTGAACCATAAAAAAAAAAAAAGAAAATGCAATGAAGAAAAGCTAAAAGGGAGAGTGATAGTCGGGCGGGAGGGCGTTGCCAAGCAACGTATATACAATTTCACGCAGCGAACCTAGACTGCAGTGTTTACTCCTAAATGAATGAGCGGTAGCCTACTAAAACAAAGTTTACTTTGCCTCACCAGCATCATCAGATGACCATTATTCATCTGAAATAGTCATTATTTACAACATAAACACATTACCTCATCGTGATCCATACTAACTAACTGCCATCTCTCGTTCATTCGCTTTGTGTGAGGACACAGGGACTCGTTCAGCTCCGTGAGAGGTGACAATGCATCAACTCATTGCAATCAGGTGTGTTTAGCACTTACTGGCATTAGTTGATGCTGTGTCACCCATAGACTTACGGAGCCGAAAAGAGTCCGGTGCCCTCACACTTTCAACACACGGACACGCACCATATTGCTTCCTGATTATTTGAATCTTGCACGCCCGCACGAGCTAGAAAACACCTTCACGACAGCTGGCGTCGTAATAATACTACCGCTTTTGTTCAAAGGTGTCGCCAACGTGCCGACTTACTCGTAGTAGCTTTAACACTGCGGGTAAATGAGTCTTAGGCAAGTAAGTTATTGAGTCCACCCTCCACTTTGGCTGGTGAAAGATATGTGTCCTCGGGATCTGTGCTCGTGCAGCGATTCTAGGTATAAAAACTTCACCAACGACAATTACCGGAAGGAGACGGCACATTACCGCAGTTAAGTTAGCGCGTGTACAAACAGAACATTTCCTGTGCGCCTTCACATTAAAAGCCTGTTACTAGCCAAACGTGAGTTGACTTTTATTTTGAAGCCGGTAAGAACAGGAAGTTAGCACTTTTTTCTAGCTTGAAAGGCAACTCATTCAGCTGCAGCGAGCAGTCAACAGTAGCCTAGTCTATTTAAACAAAGTTTTAAATATGCCACTGAAAAGCTACTCCCAACACATTCACAACAACCTATTTAATTTATCCTAAATTGTACCAATATGTATACTTATTTATTTAATAGGCTATGTTTAATGTTTTAAAGTTTGGTTTTAATTAACAGAAGGACATAATAATAATAATAATAATAATAATAATAATAATAATAATAATAATAATAATAATAATAATAATAATAATAATAATAATTCTGAATCAGCAAAAAATTGCAATTGGCAGGTTAGATTCTTTTTTCTAAATTGCAATCAGTGCACCCCTATTAATTTTTCCATAATTATTACTGCACACACTAGGATATAATATTAATTGAGAATCTCAAATGAGACCAAGATGACATTTATTTGGTGATTTTTACTGGACATCAGGCCGCCGTGGTTAATGTTAAACACACGTCCTTCAACTGCTAACATGGTCGCATGTTTAGAACGTGGCTATGGAACGTCAAACGCCCACCTGTTCCGCAACAACAAGCTGCCGTATTTATACAGAGGCGGAACTGATTGTGTCGGCAATCTTACTACCCCCCGAGGTAGTACAATTCCCGGAACAATCTCTCGCACCTTTCTTCCCCCGTTCCGATAACAGTACATCGGGGCGGAGGGCCAAAATTCCGGCATATTCCCGGCTTTACTGGCTGTAGAAAAGGGGCTACTGTGTGAAAAGAGAAATACAAAGAGAGGAGTCAGCACATAAGCTACTAGGATTCTGCAACAATGCTAATGTGCAAGTTCCCAGTAGATTGCTGGTTATGTCTATGATTTTTGAAAAGATATAGTTCATCATTGCTCTCCATAACAACATTATCATAGTATATTTACAACTCTAATCAGCAGAATATTTTTTTTCATCTATCTTTCCAAAACCTTTTAAATAATTTTCAGATTGATACAAAATTGATATCAGGTTGAGTTGGTTTAGCTTTAGGGATGAAAAAACAAAGTTGTGCCCAGTTACTTCCATCTAGTAGAGGTACTGGAACTAGTGGAGAAAATAATTGACCTGCTTTTTGCAAGGTCAAAAATGACTTCACCCTTACACTTAACTTAGAACTTCAACCTATTTAGAACATATTTCTCAATGCACAAGAGGAAAAAGCAAACCAAACAAACAACAACAAAACCCAAACCAATAAACACACACACACACGCACACACACACCCCACACACACACACACACACACACACACACACACACACACACACACACACACACACAGCGCTTTATGGATGGCTCCTCTTGTCCCACTGAGACGTGCTGTCAGGATGATTAGTGGGCTGACCTGCAGCTCATACAGACAGTCATATTCTTGTTCCATGTAGAGCTCCTTGAACCCAGTCAGTGTATGACACAGCCTGCTGCTGTGTTCCAGGAGCTCATGAGGGACCTTCACAGTGACAAGGGTCAGACTGTATGGAGACATGATGCTGAATGTTGCTCTGGCAACCAGAGACAGTAGAGAGAAGGACAATATGTCTGAGTGTGCAGGGGATGCCTGTTCCACTGTACGTACACACATAAATCATGTTACATGTAATGTTGGATTCATGGAGGCAGACACTATAGGCACTATAGACTGTCACACATCTGCCTTTTCGTTAGGTTAGCATTATGTAGAGGGAAAACGTTTTCTTCTCTGTAACAATAAAACACTGACTTCTTCTACAGCGTCATCTCCCCTAAACTCTTTAAAATGACAGTGCTGATCACCATTTCCATAAGGTAACAGACTAACTATGAATACATACAACCCCACTTCAAAAAATACTGAACTATCCCTTTAATCTGACATAGTCACATATATACAGTATACAGTATCTCATCATGACCCATCTGTGGTCTCTCTTAATCTACATATTCATTCCCTTCCTAAACAAATGCACATGCTGTCAGCCTTGGGCAATGATGTGGTAAGAATTGCTTTCACCCAAAGGTGCTACTTTAAACAAATTAAAAAATCATATGACATAATAATTAACTGTAATAATCCTTTGACCTGTTTAAGGAGCACCTATCATGGCAGTCTGTGTGGAGTAACATTGAGCCCCGGCAGCTTTAGGCCCTGTTCTCACGGCAATATGAAACGGTGCAAACGCGGAAAAATTCACGCGGTTGCACTATATCATTTACATGAAAACAGCAAACGCAGGCATGAAACCGCAAGTTTTTGAGATCACCTCCCAGGGAGGATTTTTTGGAAAACACAACGGTTTTGGTTTCTTGTAAACACCGAAACCATTTCCCCTGATAACGCTGTCGTCACGGCTCCACTTCACGTATGCGTAGTCTATAACATTTGCTGTCAAAATACCCACACGCGAGTTATAAAGTTAGAAGACAACATAACATGCACGGTGTCTCCGCGGCACCATCACTGTGATCAGCGGAGAGTGTCGTGCAGGGCTCAAATATAACACTCGCCAATTTAGTCTATAGTCTATTAGTAAGTTATTGATACCATGCACCCGCCACTTTGTTTGGGGAAAGATTTGTGCTCTGCCAGTTTTTCTAGCAAAATAAACGTGTGCAGTGTTGCCAACTCTTCAGTGTGTAGCTTCTATGCCAGGCACACGACTCTCTCTACATTAAAAAACCCTATCCATAGTTCGCAGCGCTTAAGTTACTGTTCAACAAAAGGAGCATAGAGCTGTTAAGCGGAAGTGGCGGAATTACGGGGCATGGGACCTCTCGGCTGAAAAAAAATGAATGGGAGTCTATGGAAAGTAATCTACTATTTTCTGGTCCCAGTCATTAAATGCTTTGGATTACATATATGTTTTGTATGGGTCTAAATGATAATTTTTCATGTGAAGAGTTTGACGGTATGTTGTATTATTATTCGTCTAACGGCTTTTGAAAAAATGTTACGAGAACAACTACAAGTCTTGTCGCCTCTGTGACGTCACCTCAACACATTCCCTCCACTTCTCGACTGACAGTGCTAATGCCAACAATCTCCCCACTCGAGAAATTGAAACTCTCCACATGTCCACTTGTGTAGTGGTTTTCGCCACGCTGAAGTTTTGTCTTGTCATTGAAAGAAGGCGGTAAAGTGCATTAAAGACACAGCCATGTTTCTGAGCTAAGCGGGTGCAAGTGGTGGTGACGTATATCATAAGTGTCAAGAGCAGCGAAGAGCTGTAGTCCACAAAAGCGCTCTGCACATAACCTGCCCGTATCCAGCTTCTACTCGCTAAATTGTTCCATTCTTTGCACGAAAAAATACCATCTAAATCCATACAAAACATATGTGTAATCGAAGGCATTTAATGACTGGGACCAGAAAATAATACATTTCTTTCCATTGACTACCGTTGTAATTTTTCGAGCCGAGAGGTCCCATGTCCCGGAAGTAAGCCACATCCGCTTAACAGCTCTATTAAGGCTACGGTTTCACAGTAAAAGCATGTCACTGGCTTAACATTAATAGCATTTCACTGGACAAACGTGAGTTGACTTTTATTTTGAAGTACGCCTAACAGGAAAGTAGCTGCTCACAAAGCCCCTTCACTATCAGCAAGTCTTCTGTTTTCACGAGTTCAATGCGGTGAAATAAGAGGACAGAAAGCTTGTCATTTACAATACTTGTAACCCCAAGCTTACACCAACCGCTTTATGAACGTTAGTGGCATTAATTTTCGGTTACAGTAAGGTTTTATGCATCAAATTGTACCGGAAAAGCTATCTACTACTACCTTGTACCGCCAACTGCTGGCCTGGCATGCTTACTCCAGCGATTTCGTCCCGTTTCCTCAGAAAACATGTGTACGAGTGAAGATGTCAGATAAATTGTGTCTGAACGGGTTTTTTTTTTAAACCAAAAACGGGAAAACTGTCACGTTTCCACTGTGAGAACAGGGCCTTAGAGGACTTCAGTCATCTCTTGGTAATGGGGCTAGGAGGATTAGCATGACAGACACAACTGACTGGGTGTGAATGGAGTCAAGATACATGACTGCAGAGTACTTTGTGTTCCACACAAGAGCATCTTCCCCATGTGTGAGAAGGATGCAGAGAGAGGGGGGCATGCAAAGGAAGGGCTTGGATCAAACATGGACATGTCTGGGTAATGGCTACAATATGTTGGCTTCAGAGGCTTTAAGAACTCAACATATGTTTGACAGATGTGTGGAAGCTGTTGTTGACAGAGAGTAGACCAGAGTGGTATACTATGAAGCCAGCTGAGCAAGGTCTGTTGAGTCTAAAGCCAGAGTTTTCAGTATCACTAAAGGTGGCTCTCTTTGAGTTTGAGCAATACATTCTCACTGAGGAAACTTGTTCAGTAAACTTATTGATCCATACGTTAATGAACATTTACATTCAAATGAATAGGCCCTACTTCTGTTGATCTATGTCCGCTATATATTTAAAAACGTTCTTCAACGTTTACTAGTCCACAGGGGCTTAAATATGCAGCTAAACATCTTGGGCGCTTATGTTACTTAAAAGACAAAAAGTGAGTTGTTCTATAAAAGTGTGGCTCGTCCCTGTTGAACACTTTATCACTGTAGTCCATGATATACATCTGCTCTTACCATTAGCTAATAAGCTAGCGTAGCACTGGGTCAGATGTGTGTGTTTCGATCTCAGTCGTCAGAAAAGAGAGATCCCTTTCCCCTGAAATAAAGCACAGTACGTTGCGATGCTCTACCGTTTGTTTCATTGTGACCTTAATGCAACATTTGGATCTGGTCACAGTGTTAGATGAAAGGTCATTGGGGTCAGACAAACAACAGTGTATCCATCTGCCCAGCTCTACAGTGAAGCCAATCTGACTACAGCCAGACACTGTATGGCTGGCCTCACGTCCAGACACAATGCTTCTAAAGCTGCCAACGTCACTGTGAGGAAGGACCTCAGGAAGCCCTTCAACAACGCTTTCAGCAGGCCACAGAACACATATGAAAAGTAAAGGCTCAAGGATTAAGAAAACAACATGCAACATGTTACAGTTTGTGAAATGTATTTCTCCAAAATGTTAAACTAATTATTTCACAATATAATTAACAAACATAACATACACTATTTTATTTACCAGTTGTAGTTATTTAGTAGTATTTATCTAGACAGTGCATCATCATGAACTGATGAGATGATATTGGGCTGTTGATGGCTGAGAAACAACGAGGGGGCCCTTTACACGGTGAAAATGTGACAGTTTTCCCGTTTTTAGTTTCAAAAGTTAACCCGTTCAGACGCAATTGATTTGAGAACTTCACTCGTACACAAGTTTTCAGAGAAAACGGGCCAAAATCGCTGTAGTAGGCATGCCAAGCCAATAGTCAGCGGTGACACTTAGCCTAGTAGATAGCTCTTCCAGTACAATTGTGATGCATAAAACCTTACTGTAACAGACAATTAATGCCACTAACATTCATAAAGTGGGTGGTGTAAGCTTGGGGTTACAAGTATTGTAAATGACAAGCTTTCTGTCCTCTTATTTCACCGCATTGAACTTGTGAAAACAGAAGATATGCTGATAGTGAAGGGGCTTTGTGAGCAACTACCTTCCTGTTCGGTGTACTTCAAAATAAAAGTCAACTCATGCTTGTCCAGTGAAATTCTATTAATGTGAAGCCAGTGAAATGCTTTTACTGTTAATGCTTAATGCTCTGTTTGTTTGAACAGTAACTTAACCGCTGCACGCTGATCTATAGTGTTTTTTAAGGTAGAGAGAGCCGTGTCCCTGGCATTACAGGTGGTGACACAAGTTTATTTTGCTAGAAAAACCGGCAGAGCACAAATCTTTCCCCAGACAAAGTGTCGGGTGGTCTCAATAATTTACTAATCTCTTAGACTAAATTGGCGAGTGTTATATTTGAGCCCTGCACGTCACTCTCCGCTGATCACAGTGATGGAGCCGTGGAGACACCGTGCATGTTGTCTTCTAACTTTATAACTTGCTTGTGGGTATTTTGACAGCAAATGTTATAGACTACGCATGTGTGAAGTGGAGCCGTGACGTCAGCGTTACCAGGGAAAATGGTTTCGCAGTTTACAAGAAACCAAAACCGTTGTGTTTTCCAAAGTTTCCTCCCTGGGAGTTGATCTCAAAACTTTGCGGTTTCATGCCTGCGTTTGCTGTTTTCATGTAAATGATATAGTGCATCTGCGAAAATACTTTTGCAGATGCACCGTTTCGTGTTTCAGTATAAACAGCTCCTAGTTCTCACTATTCACAACTACTGTACTCTGCATTGCTGCCTTGTGAAAGCTGCCTGGGGTTGGAGGTATTACCCATACCCACCGTCCCCCCCCCCCCCCCCCCCATAGCCCTTGACCTTTGTTGTCATGACGTCAAAGCTGTATTCTCTCCACTTCCTCTTCCTGACTGGTGGGCCAGCATATCCTTTGGAAAGCGTTTGTCTTTCTTTTTGTCACTTGGACCGGGGCCAGTCCACCAACTGTGCTCACAACAACACTGTGGAGCAGCTAGCCTTGATCCACTTTGATTCACAGTCCAGACTCATGTTCTCTTTGCACTTGATTCTTCTAAGCGGGTCAATCCTGAACAGATCAGGTGAGCAGGTGATGTTGAGCAAAAGAGTGTGAGCAGACTCGAGACATTGTAATAATTATCTACAGATTCAGCCTATGCAGAGGTGGAGAGAATAGCTGCACTTGTCAAGCGGAATACATTCCTGAATCTTAAATAGTAAAGGAGCTCATTTTCACCAATCAAGCAAGATGATAAGAAAAGTTAAGATAGCACTTTATCAAAAGGGAGATTGCTGGTCCCCAGCTGCAGTATAAAGAGTAGGCAACAAATATAAACAAAATACACAATAAAGATCATAAGGGTGCAAACATAATGTACACAGTGCCAGGAATAGAACATATTCATATTAATACTAATAATAACTTAAATTATACAACACCTTTAAAAGCAATGGTTTACAAAGTGCTTTGACAGGATACAGAAGCAAATCCAAATCAAATACACACATACATCAAGTCAATACACATATCCATATACTGTTTACACATCATTCTTTAAAAACAAGGGAAGATGGATAAACCAAATGAGATCAAAAGGTGCTAGGGTAAGGGTAAGACAATGAGAAAGACGGCATCACGTAAAAGCAGATCTATCAAAATGAAGTGATTTAAAAGAAGTGACTGAAGTAAGTGTCATATATGTACACATCAATTGGAGAACATACAATGTCAGAATACAGTATATCAGCTGAACAGTGATATGAGGATCACAAATCAGGATTAAATCTGAAGTACAGCTAACGTAATGTGCACTTGAAATTACAACGTTTGACGATGTCGCTTCATGCTCTTAGAACTAAGGTTACTAGTAAGTCAATTAATTTGACCTTTAATTTATTAATAGAACGTGCAGTGCCAAGCTGTATGTGTGAGCTGTTTAGTATGTATGTATGATCTTCAGTAGGATAGCTGGGTCTTATGCTACACTTCAGCGTGCTCAAGCTATTTCATTGATTTGATGTATTGGGATCCCAGTTATCTGAAGGCATAGCTGTTGCTGTGCCCTCATAGCCACAGCTAGTCTTCCACTCAACACCCGTGTATTTTTACATTGCATTGTGTTATTACGGCCCGGGTATGATTGCTCCATCATACATACGTCATCACGTCGTAATACGATACATACGTCATCACCATGCGTACTCGCTGCCGGAATTAGTAGAACAACAATGGAGAACAAGAGTAGTCGCGGATTGCCCCAAACACCTCCGAATTTTTGTGGATCTTATCCAGGTGCGACCATGGCTGCGACGGCCCAAATTTCTAGCAATCTCTCCACTTCGCGATCGCACCGGAACCCACTCGTGATCCTCTTGCCGCCATTGTTTACACTTATTGTGGGGAAGAAGGGTTGCGCATGGAATACGTCATCCAGCTCACGTTGCGTATCCGTGCGTGTGCGTGTGTCATCTCATTAGCATCTGTGCCGTTCTCTCTGGCACACCTCTCCCAAGTGTGCCGTGGCCAAGGGGGTGTTCCGTGCTGGAATACGGATGGCGTGTTCACACTAGCCAAACATTCTAGACTTTATTATGCAAATGAGATCGGGCATGGAACAGCGGCCCTAGTGTGAGTGCGCCCTTAGGGTGCCCCAGTTGCTCCGTATCGTGCCTTAGCACGATCGCCCCCCTCTCCAACCCCCCGCTGACCTGTACTCACACTGCTCCTAAAGATCTGGGCCTGGGCACCATTGCTTCTTGCCAATACGTCACCACATTTTTTATGTTGGGGAACAGTCTCTAACGTCTATAAAGTGACATCAGGATCGCCGTCTATGTGCGTGCTTGTGTGCGTGTTTGCTCATTAGCATCTGTATTGTGGCCTGTGTACACCTCTCCCAAGTGTGCCGTGGCCGAGGAAGTGTTCAGTGCTTGAGTACGGATGGCGCACTCACACTGGTCAAACGTACTAGACTTTAGGGGGCAAACGTACTGCACGGTAACTGCAGTACAGTTAACTAATGCTATACGGCGCTAACTTGTTTTATCGGCTAAAGCACAGCCGCACATATTCACTGAATTAACCAGGAAGTCCATTCTCCTGGTTTACTCTCCCCACGTCTTCTATTCCCGAGCGGCTTCATACAGCACCGGCTCGGCTGCCTGCAATACATTTTCCTCCTCGGTGTCTCTCATCAGCCTCTGTGTACAGTACACTGTTCTACGACCGTGCCAATGTATGTGACGTCGGGTCAAGCCCAACGCTGATTGGCCAACGCGGCTAATCGTCATGCGTAGGAGCGTAAAAAGTTACATTTTTTTAACTCCGTCCGTAGCTGCGTAGGCGCGTATATACGCGGCTCATACGCAGCTAATGCGGCTAAAATGTTGCTTTAGCGCGAGTGACGCATCTACGCGCCATGTACGCGCGTAAACCAATGGTTCCCAATGGGAAAATAGCCGATTTTATACGCGTCTGTACGCGTGTAACATGTGTAGTGTGTTCACACCTTTAGGCTAGCGTGATGCTATGTTTGGCTGCACGCAGCTGCTGATCCAGGATCAGCCAAAAGGGCAAAGTGACTGTAGTGCAGAGTGGGTGGGATGCATGGGGCGAGTCATGTTCTGCGCATGAAATAGCATGAAAGCCCAATGTTACTATGTTTCCTCACGTGAGAGACCTTGGGAAAGTTGCATTTAAATAAGATATATTTGTTACATTTTCATTTGCAGGCTGTTATGTGCTACTGAATCAACCAGATGGCAAAGCAGTAATGTTAAATGCAAAGGGGCAGAACAGAAATGCTTATTTTAAAAAAGGTTATTTTAGACTATACCTCGATGCATTGGTATCCCACATTGTCCCACACAAACCTAGTCTTTGTCTCACATCTGGTTAATGTGGATCTGGTCACCCTAGCCGTCTGTGAACACACACAGTCTTAACACTGTGGGGACCGGCCACTCTTCTGCTGCTTCCACTGCCAGCGCTGCCTTTAAGGATAAAGGGACACATTCAAAAATACAAAAGAACAAGTAAAAAAGGATGAAAAGTCCAAAGTGTGGTTAGATAAAGAGGCCGGGGAAAAGCGGCCATTGGAGGTGATATGTCATGTAAAAGGTCAGGAACCCAGTTGTGTGAAGGTGGGAGTAAACAGGGAAGGATGCAGAGGGGAGGGGGGAAGTCCCCGTGTCTGATGACAGTATTGTTGAAGATATTTATGTAAACTGTGGTAAAGACTGAGCCCCCCCCCCCCCACACACACACACATTTCGCACTCTCTCTCACTCTCTTTCACTATATGGACTAAAGAGGAGGGCTTGTCCTTCAGTGTTGAGGGAGAGCTGCCCCTGAAGTCTGGATCATAGTGTGAGCGGACCTGTGTGTGTGTTAGTGTGTATGTGTCTGTCTGTGGACTGGACGCAGGTCTAGGCGCCTGGCTAGGAGCCTTCTGTCTGTGTGGATTGTTTCAGAGCAGCAGCAGCATGGGATCAGTAATGTGTAAGAAATGAATCGACTATTTTCGCAATGTTCCAAGTGTGTGTGTGTGTGTGTGTGTGAGTGAATGACATTCATACTCCGTGACTAGAGGTCTTATAAAGTGTCAGGTCGAGGCATTAGTCCTGCCTGTTTGTTTGGTGCCACTTGTGCATTGTGAGGATCCATTAGAAGTGGAGGAGCTGAAAGTGTCTTTGTCTTTATTAATGAGAGATTGTGTGGCATTCAAGGACAAGGTCTGATAACTGACACACAGTGAAATGATGTGTTTTGTTCTTATAGATTTGTGTATTTTGTGGTTGATGTGCAGTATAAGCATTACAGCTGTGTTGGCAGGTTGAATCCTTTGTGTAGCAGTGTTTTAAATCCTGTTTTAATGTAACTGTTTGACACATTACTTTATCTGATTTTGGATTTGTTTGGTCGTTGAGCTTGTTATCTTCTTTTGACAAAAACTGTTTCTTGGTGAAAGATGTTGGTGCTTTCATATGGCATTTCAAATAATAGAAATATCAGAAACAAAACATATTAACCATGAGAGACGCAAACAATGTCATTTGAAATAAATCTAGTTTTTATCACAAAAATAGTGATATGATGAATTGATATGATTGAGTGCAGTTAAATGGAATGCTGTCTTTGGGTTGTGGTTGACATGGCAGTGGGTGGTCCGCTGTGAAGTATTCACTCAAGAATCAACTATTAGTGCTGAGATGTCATGACTTTCACAAACAAAGTTATATTTGCTGTGTTATGTTCATCTGAAATGATAAGAAGAAAGACATGTAAAGCCACAGTACTGTGGTCTTTGATGGCATGGGAGCAAAGCTGCAGGAGACAGTCACCGTCACACAACCAACACATTCTACACGCACTGTATACACACTGTATACACACTGTGGAATATAAGAAAGTCACTGTCAAACATCCAATGAATAACTGAGCCATAATTTGACATTTTCTTCAAATCATGTTGCTGTACTTAATATAGGGGAGAACGGGGGAATGTGAGACATCGGGTAATGTGAGACACCCCCTGTATCTAGGAAAGGGAACACATTTTTGGTCACGTGAGATATATGTTTTCAAGCCTCTCTCATTTCCCCTTGGCCATGAAAGAGTGGACCTCATGGTGATGTTGTAAGCATACTTTTTTCACAAAAATGCATTTTTTGCATGCAAAAGTACATTTTCTTGCTGTCAACTTAATCGATTGTTGTGTCAAATCAAATTGATTCAGGTAGAAACACTTCTATCATACATGTTGATGAACTGCCAACATATGAAACCATGTGATGATGATAACTGAAGATTAGCCTGAATTTCTGAGAGAGGTAGTTTTTTCTGAAATTGTGGCAGTAAAGTGAGACAAATGCTGTGGGGTAAAGTGAGACAGTGTCTGTGCCCTCTTTTAATGAATCCATTATATTTAAGGTATCAAGGAGACTAGTTTGAATAAGACAAAAGACAATGTGGGCTGGAGGTGGGGGTTGATGGTTGAAGGGGTGTCAGCAAGGGCATGGTTTGCACAAATGTATGTGGGGGACAGGAGAGTGACCTTTAACATCAATAGACTCTAAGTAATATGTCTTTATTCAATGAATGATCCCAATAAAGCAAATGCAGACACATATTAATCAAAGACTCAAAAGATGAAAAATGACAGCTGGGTCTAGTCCTGTGTTCTGAGTCCCAGGCTGTTCTAGCTGGTTCTGATTGTCCTTTGCTCTGACCCCCAGACACTAGCTGGCTCTAAGGGTCCTGTGTTCTGACCCCAGACTGTGTTTTAATATAACTGGTTCTATCTGTCATTTGAATGTTAATTATTGAATATGAATTGTATGTTGTATTTGTTCACAGTTGGGGCGCTCTGGTGGTGTAGTGGATAGAGCGCGTACCATATAGGCTCCGGCCTTTGTTGCAGTGGTTGCGGCTTCAAATCCGACCCGTGGACCTATACTGCAGGTCATCCCCCTTCTCTCTCTGTCTCCCCATTTCAACTCTGTCCAATCAAATAAAGCTTAAAAATACCTTTAAAAAATAAAAAAGTATTTGTTCAGAGTTACTTTCAAGTGTTTAGAAAATTGTTTTGCTTAATTGACCAAACCCCATGATTCTGTTACTAGTCCGACATTCGTTTTGGAATATTTGGTTTTCAAGCTAGCTGTCAGGATTCTAACTGTTACAATTTGTGTTGTTATGGTAGTTTCAGAGTGGAAAAAGTAAGTGGATCAGTTTACCCCGTTGATTTCTCTGGTCTGTCTCAATTTACCCCACATCTGGGGTAAAGTGAGACACAAGACAACTTTTTTTAAAACAATCATATTTTCACTGCCCTTTGTCTTGAATAAATTCTGCTAATGCCCATTTCTAGGAAACATCCGTAATTAATGGGAAATGTGTAAATTTGAGTGATAAATCATTTTAGTTCGCTTAGAGGGGAGCATTTGTAAAAAGTGTCTCACATTACCCCGTTCTCCCCTACTTATTATTTAATTAGCGAAAATTCATTTGTATTCTGATTTGTTACCGATTCCTGGCAGCACAGAGCATAGCCTGACAGGTTATCCAAATGATTATCCCTAACTTTAAATTGACTTTGATTTGGAGGGACTCCCACTGTCATCTGGTGGTAAGGCTGGACAGGGTTGTGGTGCAGTTGGATACAGTGTGGGGTCACTACTCTTATCCCCTTCATTACAAACACAGGGCTCGCCTCATTAACTAAGGGTGCACTCACACTAGGCAAAGTTGCCCTGTACCGTACCCAAGCACGATTGCCCCCCCCTCTCCACTTCAGGAGAGGGGGGGGGCGTCTATGTGCGTGCTTGTGTGCGTGTTTGCTCCATAGATAGTATATAATATGGATGTATCATCCGTGCTGACCTCAGTTATTCACACGGCATCCAGTAATCCTGGTTTATGCGCGTCGCCATCTTGTGAGATTTTTACTCCGCCTCACGTCGGGGGGAGGGAGATACGCCCATCTAGCTGACGTACACCTCCGAGGCAAAGTGAGGGAAAACAGGCGGAGAGCTGTCACTCAAGAGATCGCACCAATACATCTTAACCTCCAAAAGAATAAAAACTAGCCTGCTAGAAAAAAATTCACCCCCCTCAGTGTTGTCATGGAGATATGAGCTAAACATACAGACTAGAATGGTTTTGTGGACCAGGCTGTAAATAGGTTTAATACGACTTTGAAAACGGCCTGTCTAACAAGTGAGTCAAAGAAAAATTGCTCAGCCTTGGTACCACCCCCAGTGGCCACCGGAAGGTACTACAATTTTGGTCACTTCCTTATTGGATAGTGGTAAAAATCGCTGAGGTTGGGGCTTGGATGCATTAGCATCTGTACTTTGGCCTGAGTACACGTCTCCCAAGTACGCATGGCCTAGTGTGAGTGCGCCCTAAGAGCTTTCCCCACAGGAATCTACTGTGACCTGGGACCTGCACAGCTTCAAATACTACACTGTAAACAATTGCTGTAAATTTACAGCAGGATTTCAACAGCATTAACCTGTTATTTATAAAAACAGCATTTAACTGTTAATATAAAAGGCAGTCTGTTAAATTACAGTCCTTTGCTGTTATTTTACGGAACGGTCATGTTTTTAAAAAATTCTGAACTTTCCTGTTAATTTACCATCAAACTTAGAAGGGACAACTTGACATGAGCTGCCTGCACATGTGAAGCTTATACAATTTTCTTAATTAATCCTCATCCATCCACATCTTAACTATTAAGTGTTATTTACGTTATATCCTCTGGTTAAGTTTTCTTAAAGTTGAGTTAAATTGACTTGGAAATGGGAAGTGTAGTTAACTTAATTAAACCAAGTTAGTCTTACTTAACTGAAGAGTGGTGTTTACTCAGTAGAATGAAGGAAACGGATTGCCTTAGATCAATCAAGTAAGCACAACAAAGTGAATTATAGAGACGCCCCCTTTCCCACAATGACTTGCACTGGACTAAACGTTTGTTATGTTGCTATTTGCACCCTCATTGAAGGGGATGTTTTATTCCATTACTTCACTATGCATTTTGTTTGAACAGAAGCTGCTCTCTATGTTTAGCATTATAACAAATAGGGGACATAGTAAACTTATATATGGAATGAAACACATCTGCCCAATGAAATATAACATCCCCTTCACTCACGGTGCAAACAGCAACATAACAAACATTTAGTCCAGGTTAATTTCTCATGTATTTATCAAATTTTTACCACTAATCCTTTTTTTTCATTAACAGTATAATACTGTCCATTTTAGTGACAGTGAAATAATGTTAATTTAACAGTATTATAATGACAACCCTGCTGCCAGTTGATTAATGTTTTTTTTACAGGGAAATTTCACGACGGGTGTCGGTTTGTATCGTTCTCTCTTGTGATCGGATAAAAATTTCGGGATCCTCCAATAAGTATATCAGCCGATTACATGCAGCTGACTGAGAGATTGGCTTTATGAAACCCGCACATTATATAAGTGATCACTGTATGAATAAATAGCAATTTAACACTTATATTAACATAAATAAACTGCTTACTTCACCTTTAATACATGCCAAAGGTCTGACTGTTACAATGTTCAGTTAAATACCACCTTTACAACAACAAAGTTGCATTGAATTGAAAATGGACTGACTTTTGGCATGTTGTACGTTTTTTTTTTTTATTAAGGCAAGACACTGCAGGCAAAAACATTGTTTTTTTCAAGTACTGGTAAATTTTTAGATTTTTGTCCATATATCTTCCATAACATGTCTTCGGTTCAGTCCAGCTTTTCCTCCCAGATGAGATGGTTGATGGAGGCAGTCTTGTTTGTAAGTGCCCTAATACTAAAAACAGCCATGACAGTTCAAAAAAATGTCATGGCTGGCTCTTTCTAAAGAGTAAAAACATTATAACACTCTTTGGCCTCGCTTCTCTATTGGAGATGACATTCTTAATGTTGGCTATATTGCCATAGAATGTAGAGATATTGCCTGGTGGACGGCTGTGTGTAAAGCTGTGAACACACCGCACTGGCCGCGCGGCGAGATTACACACAAAGTCAATGTACTAGCGCGAAGAATCGGCGGCGGGCATTTCCGTGGCGCGTGAATCAAAAATTGATGAAAATATTTAGCCAATCAGCATTGAGATTGCCCGGTGGTCTGCAAGCTGAGGTGGGCGTGTGGAGTGAGGACATTGTGCTTCTAATACATTCTGCAAATATGTGTATTCTGCATCTGTTTAGCTGTTGGTTGTACTTTAGCCAAGGTAGCGCCGGTTAGCATAGTGAAACTCACCCAGCTGTGTGCTGTTCCTGAGGATAATATGAACCCAAACTTGACGGCAGTGTCCGTGTGGAATTCCAATATAGTACAGCGAAGCACCGGTGTTGTCCTCCGTCAGCCGGCACACTTTCACTTTCAGGTAGGCTGATGTCTGCCTTTATTTTTGCCGCTGAGCACACACTGCTGTTGTTATTGTGTTTAGTATGTTACTGAATTGTTGTTAATGTGTGTGTATTTGCGATCGGGGTGCGTCTTCATGCTGTTTTAATGCTATTTGTGACATGACTGCCGCTGGTTACACAGTGTACCTACATCTGTATTTTTTGTCACAGCTGGACCATGTTGTTGTTGTTGCACCGTAAGTGTGACGGGTCTGATCTCGGCGTCGGCGTCAGGAATATATTATGGCCCAATATGATCAAGCGGCGAGCCGCTTGCGTTCACGTGGCCAACCACCGCTGGGGGCCAGTGCGGTGTGTTCCCAGCTTTATACTGCTCCTTATAGGGAATGTGTCTGGTAAGGTGTGGGGTGAGGCCTCTAGCAGGAAGCAGTGTTCTGATGTGCACAGATCAACAAAGTCCCTGAAGAAGACTCTTGAGAGGGGGTGTGTTGTGTAAATAGCAGAGGTGGGACCAAGTAATTGTTTAGCAAGTCACAAGTAAGTCTCGAGTCAAGTCTCAAGTCAAGTCCCAAGTCCTGCAGTTTGAGCTTCGAGTCATTTCGAGTCAATAACTCAAAAAGGTTAATTTAGTCTATCTTGATAAATTAACTTGTATGTTCACATCAACATACAAGTTAAGTCATTTTGAGTCCTTTTAACCAAAAAGTTTAAATATATTTACCCACATCATGTACGCTTTTAAAATCTATATTTATTTATTAAAACAAGTGCAATTGAAATTGTGGAAAAAAAAATTGTACGGACATTGCACTTCCCAATTGCCGGTGTTGAAACTCTCACTCGCGTTATTAAAATAATTATTGTGACGATGTTTCACATCAAGCTAATGGTCCTTCCACGGCACGCATTCACGAGGGAATTCCTTTTTGCAAACGTATCCGATATCACTGAGATTTACATAGGAACGAATGTTTCTTGAAAAGAAAAAAAAGGAAAATTGTTAATCAATACTTACTTTTAAACTACTTGAAGTTGAAGTGCTTTGTCAACTGCAGTGTCCATTAGCACTCTTCGCCTTCTGTCTCCACGACACCTCCATGCATAGCCCACATGGGTTCATAGCCAAAGCTCTGTTTACATCCGGTTTAGGGATTTTCAAAATAAGAGTCCTGCCACTGTAACACATTGACCAATCAACGTGTCTGTCTTTTCACACGTGACTTTTGCTACACCACGTGACTTTTGCTACAGTTCTTCCATGGCTTTGCAAAAAGAGATTTGTAAAAAGACTTAGTCTATTTGAGCTTTTAGAACCACAATTAATATAATTTACAGATGTGTCTACACACAGAACCGTGTACACACACAAATCTTTGTGTGCATGCACAAAACCATTTGAAGACACACAAATCTGTGCACACACGCACAAAACCATTTGCAGATACACAAATCTGTGCACACACACACACAAAACCATTTTCAGATACACAAATCTATGCACACACACACAAAACCATTTTCAGACACACAACTCTATGCACACACGCACAAAACCATTTACACACGAATCTGATTACAGACACACAAAACTGTATACGCACACAGATCTAAATACGCATTTGCAAACATTTTGATACAATAATAGCCCCATATGCATTCCAGCCGTATGTGCTGTATGCACAGTGGATGGGTTGTCACTTTAAGAAAGATCCCAGCAACGTGACAGAGTGGACAGAGGTGAGCTGATAATGTCCTGTAATAGGCTTTACTTCCTACTGTTGAGATTAAGACGCAGACAGACAGAGTGAGAGGCAGGCACCTTGCTAGATAAGGACACATGCAAGGAAAGCTACGGGCGCATTGCTGAATGGACAAGGAACTGTGCTAAGTGTGTGTGTGTGTGTGTGTGTGTGTGTGTGTGTGTGTGTGTGTGTGTGTAACAGACAGTTGAAGGGGGAAGATTTGGGGGAAACATGGATTATTCTATTGTCTGTGCTGCAGAGCCAGTGGGCAGCAAGCTGGATGGGTGAATACAGTAGCTAGGAAGACACAAATACACACACACACACACACACACACACACACACACACAGGTGAGCTTATAGATGGAGTTGTTCCCCTGAGATGGATGCTCAAGGCAGGCTGCGGCGACACCACTCCCTCCCGTCTTGCTGTCCACACTGTGGTCAATATGGAAGAGCCGATTCCACTGTACGAATCTCCACCGCCGAGATGGAGTCTTACCACCACCTCCTGTGGGTGTGTCAGGCCACTGGCTCAGCCATTCTCAAAAGTATGTCCAGCATTTCGTGCCTATACCTTCAACATTTGTGTAGTATTTTTTAGTAACTATTGTTTTTTACAACCTTTGTTGCGTCACACATATCCATGTGTTATTGTTCAAAAGAAAGCTTGGACATTGGTTGAGAGAGATTGCCATGGTTATGTCTTAATCTAAAGGTGATAAGGCAGCAGGCAGCTATGTTTAGCAGCAAAGCACTGACAAACATAATCGGACGCTGTGCATTAATTGCGGATAAGGAGATGGTTACACTCTGATGCTGGACATATGCTACTGGTACTTTATCTATTAAGATAAAGTTTATGGAGATGCCTTCAGTTATGCTCTAGGCCAGGGCTATTCAATAGGCGGCCCAATATTTACTGGCCCCCGCCTTGACTACCCACCGACCTCAAAAAAAAATAAAAATTTGCAAAAGCACACATCGCACTAAAAAAAAAATTATTATTTTTTTTTAGTGCGATGTGTGCTTTTGCATGGTCATAAGTGCGCCAAAGGCCGCGATCTGCAGTAAATAAATGTGCACATGTGTCTCCAAGCGTTTCTCTATCAGCTGCTCTGTGTATGCAGCTTTGCGCGCGCGATTGTACCGCAGTGTAAGTGTATGGTCCATTATTTGTATTTAGTGTGTCTGCATAATATTGCACCAGTAGAACTTTGCATGTTTGCACAAAATTTGTACCTTCACATAGCAAACAAAATTGCACAACTGTAAAGTCAGTGTCTGTAGTTTTTTTGTATTCAAATAAGCAGTTGTTTATTTCTGTACTGTGCATTGGCATCTTTGAGCAAAATACAGGCAAAATTTTCGCCACGCCTCCCATGACCCTAGTAAACCTAGGCCTACCTGTATTTTCATAAGCTGTTGCACTCTTAGTAAACCTAGGCCTACCTGTATTTTCATAAGCTGTTGCACTTAGAGTACATTTATTTCTATGTATTTTAATAAGCTGTTGAAGAGTTAACCTATTGTGTTTTCCTGAACTGATAAGATTGTTAAACACTAAAACCACAGGCAGCCTATGTTAATCAAATAGGGATTTTTTTTGATACGCTGGTGAACTCTATTTGATAAAATAAAGACAATATATGCACTCCTATGTCGTTGTAGTGTTTTACAGTATATGTAGCTATTGATGCGATGCTCATCAATTTTAGGAATTTTAGGAATCATTTTGGATCATTTCCACCAACCGGCCTCCATTCAAAACTAATTGAATAGCCCTGCTCTAGGCCTACCGAACAGTGAGTGCTGTCTTTTATTTTGAAGCTGAACAGAAGTAGTAGTGTGAATCGGTGAAGGTTTGACTCCTTCCCCTACGTCTCAGCCCTTGATGTGAGGGACTCAGCTGTTGAGTCTGTTTAGTTGACGGATGTGATGTTTTATCATTTGGGCCAATCTACAGTATGGGCAAACACACACACACACATATATATATACACACACAATTATATAGTGGGTGTGTCCCCATACTGCCCCACTTATAAAAATACTGAACATCCCTTTAATATTCTGTGTAACAATCATTATAAAGCCCTGTCATACAAACGCATACTGTAAAGTGCTGTCCGACCTTCACATTACCTTCACTATTTGCAGACGTTCGGGTTATCAAGCAACTTAAAACAGTGAGCCGTGTTGAGCTACATTTGGATGATAAACAGAGTTGGCATAAGCTGTACTGTTTGGTCTGTGTTCCCAACCCATGTGGTTTCAGACTATGACCCTGTGTCCAGACAAGGCATGCTTAGATCAATGCTATCAACAGAAACTACAATCACGTGAGCACACGGGCAGATCAGTGTGCACATTCTGACACCACAGACGTATAATGGCCTTTGTTGAGAGTTAACCCTTGTATTTGTTGTGAAGACATTGCCAGGTGCATGCAAGTAGCGTATTATCAGTAGGGTATGTTTCATGAGCTGATAATGATATTCATTGGAATAGTGTGTGAGTGTGTGTGTGTGTGTGTGTGTGAGAGAGAGAGAGCCCTGTTATCAGTGGACCCTGTCATAAGACATCCTTTGATTGTCTTCTTGCGCTGACGCCTTCTTCCTGAGAATCAATAGGAAACCCCCTCCCCCAAAAACAACACAAGAACTCTGCACTGTGTGTGTGTGTGTGTGTGTGTGTTTGTTTTCTTTAATTTTGTTCATTAATACCACATCATTTTCATAACTTTGGTTATGTCTTTTAATGTCGCCCAAAAAATATTTGGAACAAACCCAAGAGCACAATTTATTAACTAACATTAACTAATTTAAATATCTGAGCCTCTAACCTCAGTCAGACTATGTAGTGATCATCCTCTCACTTCTGTTTTCATCAGGCTAAACACTTTGTGATGTCAGCAGACACAAAACTGACTGCTCAACAGAGATTAGCCACGAGGCTATTATCTAATGCCGACCTCACACCAAACCACTTCTCACGCAATTTGACAGTCGCAGACGAAGTCACGATGTCAGAATGAAATCACAGTTTGGTGTAAAGGTGCGAACACACTACACGCGTTACACGCGTACAGACGTGTATAAAATCGACTATTTTTCCATAGGGAACCATTGGTTTACGCGCGTAGATGCGTCACTCGCGCTAAAGCAACATTTTAGCCGCGTCAGCTGCGTATGAGCCGCGTATATAAGCACCTACGCGCCTACGCAGCTACGCGCGGAGTTCAAAAAATTTAACTTTTTACGCTTCTACGCGTGACGATTAGCCGCATTGGCCAATCAGCGTTGGGCTTGACCCGACGTCACATACATTGGCACGGTTGGAGAACAGTGTACTGTACACAGAGGCTGATGAGACACCGAGGAGGCAAATGTATTGCAGGCAGCCGAGCCGGTGCTGTATGAAGCCGCTCGGGAATAGAAGACGTGGGGAGAGTAAACCAGGAGAATGGACTTCCTGGTTAATTCAGTGAATATATGCGGCTGTGCTTTAGCCAATAAAACAAGTTAGTGCCGTATAGCATTAGTTAACTCACCCGGTTGTGTGCGGGGCGGCTAGCGCCTCATATTATGAACCCAAACATGACGGCTATGTCCGTGGGACTTTCACAACAAGTACAGCGAAGCACCGGTGTTGATCTACGCCAGCCACGGTCCCCTGTCACAGCCTGGTAGGGTAATGTTGGCTACTTGGCTTTATGTTGTGCCGCCGTGCACCGATGCTGCTGTAACTGTGTTTGTTATGTAGCTGCCGTGAATATGCAATGCTGTTTTAATGCTAGGCTATTTGTGCTGTTCAGTTTGTCTTTTGGCACAGTTGTTGGCTGTGTTGTTGTTGTTTTTGTGCGGACATGCACGCTGTTGTGTCGGGTCTGATCAGCCATGGTTGATTAGGGGAAATACAATATCGGGAGGGAGACTACGCGCGTAGAACCATTTTTGACACAAAATGATCAAGCAACATTTTAGCTGCGTTACACAGGTAAATCTTACGCGGGTAACGCGTGTAGTGTGTTCGTACCTTAAGGTGGTCATCTGACCTGATTTCAGTCAGTCTTTTTCCTGTCTTGACGTTCGGACAATATCAAAGTTAGGTTGCGTTCTGAATCGCATACTTTCTACTATATAGTATGTAGAAAGAAGATTTAGGATGTCCCGATTCTTGTGGCCAGATTTAGGATGGTTAGAAGTACCCGGATGTCCTACTTCATGCGGCCAAGATTGTTAGTGTTGAAAACTGCATCCTATTTGGGCGATTCTGACCCACAATCCAGTGCGCACGTGAAGTGACGTCACATCGACGAAGTCTCCATATGAAAACAAACGGGGATGAGACAGATATAAAAGCAAGAGGCAAGATCAAGGCGCAATGTTATGATGAAATAAGAGAGTAAAGTATGTCCCAGTAGTATGCCTACTGCATCCTTACTAGATTATTTTTATCGTCGGATGTAGTATGTAGAATAGAAAAAAGAAAGAGTATGCGATTCGGAACGCAACCTCAGTCTTTAGGGTTGGCTCATGCAAATAGGGAAGTTAAATGACATGGACACTGTCAACAACCAATGGGAGCGCTCTCTCCAGCACTACATTGCGTGCATTTCCCCCCTCTGCGCGTGATTTGCGCTTTTTCTCTCATTTGCACCTTTAAAAAAAATTATCTTTTTGAGTATTTGTTTTCACTCAGTTTCCACAGTTTTCAGTATTCAAATCTTCGTCTGATAAGTGTCAAACTGACATCATCTTTAAACACAAAATGCTTTACTGTTGATGAACAGTGCCAAACACATGTTCAGTGTATCACATGTTCACTATTATTTCAAATAGAAAAACCTCATTAGCCCATGTTTCCAGATGACTCAACAACAAAGCATGTGTTGGCAGACATTTCCCTGGTGAGCAGCATAGCAATAGAAATGCTAATCAATGCATGAACGCAAATCTAAAATAGCAGTAAAAAGAAAAGATCCTTATCTTTATAAAATGTAATGATTAAGGCTATTTGGCATTCAAAGTTATATCCTTTTCAACGCTACATTAGCTCACTCTATTTATTCATCTTTTTATTTTATGTATTGTGCCAGCTTGCATTGGAAATGCTCCCGTCTGCTTTAATATTCCTTTTGTGTTACCATTTTGAGTAATTCCATGTGCACAAAATGAAATGGAAGTAATGCAATATAAAACTCTACGTATACTGTATTGAATATATACAGTACACATGGTTAGGTGCATTTTGCATGGCTGATCCATTCCTGGCAATCTTCTGCAGATATGTCACACAGTCAGCATTCATTCTGTGGAATAGAGACTCTAAAAAAAACTGTAAAATGCACGAATGATTCAAATTGAATTGACAAACTTAGACATTGTTATGCTCTGATAAACTTACTGCACCATATATCAACGTGATACCAATCTTTTCATTGTGCATGCTATTTGAGATCTTGCTCAAATATGTCATTGATATGAATAGATATTACTGATCTTGACAGTGTGGGTAGAACTGTAGAAAGAAGAACCTCCAATGTCACACCCTCATAACATGTGTATTTATTAGACATATTGTACATTTGATCATGCCGTATTGTGTTTTAAAGGACTTCTCAAGAGGAAAGTCCTTAGATTTATAAAGTAAATGTTCTGCAGTATGTTGGCTATTGTCTTTGCTTAATATGTAGTTAGAGATGTATTTTGTGTATATTGTTGTGTGTTTTTACAGTGTGCATAACAGTTAAGTTTTCCTGGAGCCACTTTGTAAAGCAGTCCCACATTGTTTTATGTAAAACTGACATACAGACAACACAGTGTATTTGTGTGTGTGTGTGCGTGCGTGCGTGTGTGTGTGTGTGTGTGTGTGTGCGTGTGTGTGTGTGTGTGTTTTCTGCTGTTGTCCCAGAGCAGGTCATGAGATGCTCAGTGTGTATGGGTCACATGTTGCCTACCAGCAGACAGTGGTAGAATAGGAAAAAGGCCTTTTAGAGTTCTGATGATTTTCAATCAGTATGTATAATTAAATAAAGATAAATTATTAATATTAACTTCATCCTCAGCTGTAGTTGGAAGATACCGGGTCAAAGGAAGCACTGCCAAAGTCTATTTTGGTCTTCTACTGCACACACCCTCCAACCACTAAACATGTTAGCTCAGTCAAACAAACTGTGACCTAATGCTATTATTACTATTGGTATAACAAGTATACCAAAATAATTACAACTATACAATAGTGACAATTCCAGTAAGATAGTTGGTTATCTATTTGTGAACATTTACATGCACATGTATGATGAATACAGAGAGAAGATACAGTGTTATTATGAGTGGAATATAGGATATGGACATACTGTTGTGTCTAATGATACATGAGGACATAAATGATCAACACATGTTGGTTTGTTTGGTCAAGACTCTAAAGACTGATTAATTATAATCAAATACGGGAGATGACTGAACCAGGTTAGAATATAAGTAGGCAATAGATTCAAACAACACAAATATATGATGAAGATCTACTGCTGATGGAAGGAGAGGCAAGAGAGACTGTGGTTCTCTGCTGTACATGGTTGTGTGTGTGTGTGTGCTTGTGAAATTAATAAGGATAGTGAAAGGTAAAGCAAAGTGCCACACTTTCTTAACAATGCCAATAGAGCGTAAAGCGCAGAATGATCATCAGCCCTGTAAATCACACACTAGATAGAGTGTAATTTGCTCTGTTATGTAAGCTCTAACACACACACACACACACACACACACACACACACACACACACACACACACACACACACACACACACACGTCTAGATATGATCCTTCCAAATTACTTTTGGGCATAAAGGCGACTTGGTTAGGTTGAGGGAAATATGATGGTTTAGGTTTCAATCATGGGTTTCAATACTTTGTTTAGGTGATGATACATTCATTGCCATGGTTACAGTCATTTCTGGGAATGATTGTGGTTAAGCTGAAAGCACAACAAAACCTCGGATTGTTTTTGGTTGGTTGTACTTGAAAAGTTAATATTTCTAATATTAGTGCAGGTCCATAAGCAGAGGAGACTTCTGGACGGGAATGTGATTTTACTATGGGACATAATGGAAACATCTTTGAAAGTTAGAAAAGGAAAGCATGTGGAAGGCCTGCGCTGCTTGCAATAATAACACAAGATAACAGCAGTCACAGACAGTGGGAGAGCAGGCCCACCAAATGAGCTTTAAAATGTTTGAAGGAGTTTGAGAGAAGGGATGTGATTGACTTCCCATTCTATAAATGTTGTATGTTAATATTCCTGTTTTCAAAGTGCATGGTGAAATAATAGAAGCAGCATACTACAGTGCACAGTGTAACATGTATACATTTCCCTCCAAATGTACTTTACAAAGCAAATATAGCATTGTTCTCAGACGACATGGTTGTGACAAACACAGACAAAGAATCAACCTGTGGGACACAGTTAGAATCACATGAAGATGTGTCAGAATGGGACACTTTCTGAGATGAATTCCATCTTAACCACAAGTCAGGCTCTTTCATTTCCTTTGCTCTGGTCTTGACTTGTATACAGTAGAAGAGAATAGTCAACTCAAGATACTTGCCTGTGATTATGACGTGTTTTTGCTCTTATAGGAAGTTGTTCTAAAAACATGTGACAGCTCTCTAAGCATTGTATTGAAAACAATGTGTGTGTGTGTGTGTGGGGGGGGTCATTGGTTTCTATGTGCACATATGCATTGTGGGTGTGTTACCATACAATTCTATCACTGTGTACTGTTCATTCAAATGCTATGAGAACAGCAACAGCAGAACAATTGAAATAGCACTGATGGGAGGTGGAACGCACATGTGTTTCCTTCACTATTTTTGTGAACAAAAGGTTCACATACACACACACCTGATGGTGAGCGGAGCTCACAACACTTATCATGTAAAGGACCCTTGAGGCACTTTTTTTTTAAATAAATGTTTTTATTATTACAAATTTATGATATAATATATGAATAAACATTTTTGAATATTACTTAAATATTCATACCAAAGAGCTGCCATACCTTCCTTCATTACTATGAACACACACAAACACACACACACACACAAACACACACACACACACACACACACACCATCCTCCTGCTGGAATCAATCAGTTTCACTACGGTGGCAATATTAAAGATCTCCTATTATACTACTTTTCTGGTCTTAATTTCTTGTTAAAAACTGCTATAGAGCAACCTGACACGAATCACAAAAAACTATGTAGATTTTCGGGAAACGCTTCCTCTCATCTGGGCAATTCAGCATGCTCTGTCAACACTGCGCTTCGGTCATCTCCACCCCCCCCCCCCCCCCTTTGCAATGTCTTAACATTGCAAAGGGATGCTTCACGTAAGTTGCAAAATAATAGAATTTGCCCTCATTGTGTTGAGACAGAAATCTCATAATCTCTGCAAATCAAAGTGAAAGGGTCTGCATGGCCAGATACTGCTAGAGATTGTTTGTAGTTCAACTGAATCAGATTTCATATTCTGATCATATTTTGGTACTATATAGTACAGTATTTCCCCATGAAATGTTTTGAAGTTGATACATAAAGTATATAAGGTATTTGTGTAAATACAATGCTCAGCATGTTGTTACATTTTCCACTAGTTATAACATTATGGGTTTTATTACTTAAAAAAATAAAAAGACATTTGGAGTGGTTGTTACATTTGGGGCTCTTAAAAGGCTGAACGTTCCATGACAGTCAGTATGGGCTCCTTCAGACATCCTGCTGCTTCTGTACTTATGATGCCAACTTAGCTACAATGCTAGTGTTGCTAGTAGTAGATTGTTTCAGAAACACAAATGTACAGTGGCCCTGAGAGCTCACAGCACTGCAACCTAAGGCTGTGTTCGGAAAGCCATACTAGCGTCCTACATCCTACATACTCACCATCTATATACTGCATACTGTCTACTCAAAGATTGATTGTGTATGCGAGGTGCGTCGAAACGTTTTCAGTTGAAGTATACTCAAGCAATGAAGAATTTCTTCTTCTTCTTACAAGATTCAGGCAGTTTAGACGCTGTTTAGCGTATATCCGCCCTCTACAGGTTAGATATTGAACTAGATTTTTACAGTCCTGTGTTCATCATCTGTGTTTTAGACCTCTTGTTTTATAATTATGTTTTGAGGCGGAGGATCCCTGTCCGAATCTGTACAGCACTCAGCTGTCTGTCAGTTGAGCTGGATGAGCCACGGTGTGTGGAACTGCGATCTGTTCTGATCGCTCTCCACTATCAGACTCACATCACTCATTTCACTTAGTAACTCTAATGTTGTTAGGTATCTATCTTCATCTCTTATCTATTGTAAGAGTTTATAGCCCCTTTTACACAGCCAGCGAAAGCCGGGAATATGCCGGCCTTTCGGCCCTCCACCCTGCTGTTTAAATGCGACAGTTGCGGAACGAAGGAAGAAAGGTGCGAGAGATTGTTCCGGGAATTTTACTACCTCGGGGGGTAGTAAGATTCCCGACACAATCAGTTCCGCCTCTGTTTAAATGCTCCAGCTTGTTGTTGCGGAACAGGGGGGCGTTTGACGTTCCATAGCCTACGTTCTAAACATGCGACCATGTTAGCAGTTTGTTTAACATTAACCATGGCGGCCTGATGTCCCGTAAAAATCACCAAATAAAAGGAACGCTGTATAATCTATCTGATCATGAGGTCCGTTGCTCAATCCAAACCCCCGCGCTTCATTTTGCAGAGTGTATGAGTCTATTTCTGCCCAGGAGAAGTTGTACAATGGGAAAGCTAGGCTAGGCTAAGTAAGGGATAAAGTATAGCGAACGGGTATAGCGAACGGGTCAAGCTGAACAAGAGCCCTCCGCTACGCGTCGGGCTCCTGCTTCAGCTTGTCGGTCTTTATTTCTAGCAAGTGACCCGTTCGCTATACATTATCCCGCTTATTAGGCTACATGGCTACTACAAAAAATAAAGCAATTCATTGAAGCAACATGTTGTTTTAACAGCCAACAGCCGCTACACGGTCGGAACTCACTCAGTAGCAACGGTTACTATGTCAAGCTGCGGCCAGTAGTACGCCAGTAAATAGGAACGACCAAGGATACGAGCTAGTAACGGGGAATAGTCTGCTCGCCACGTCTGCTTCAGCTGACTGAAGGCTCCGGCTCAGCTGTTAGCCACAGAGCTACTGTTTTGCTAACACAACTCAAGACGTGAAGAGGTGAAGCGGATTGATTTTGTCAGTTTGGTTAACAGTCCCATAGATGTTGGACTCAGCGCGTAGCGAGATCAACTGGCACATCGTGGGGACAGTAAAATACGGCCCTCTTACTGCAAGCTCCAGCACTTCTGCTCTCAATTCACCTGCCAGTGTTGTTGTAAAGCAGCTGACCGGCGCGGCGCTAAATGTTTACGTCACACCTTACTCTGTTTACAAGCACCTCTTTCATTCCGGAACGCTGTGTAAAAGGAGCTACTGATGCGCCAGCAGGCCGGCGTTGCTTGGTTCTGTGTAAGCAAGCAAAGCCGGCATTTTGGAGTGATGTTGTTCCCTCAATATGCCACAATCTCTGTGTAAAAGGGGCTTATGAATGACTGCACGTACAGTTGTCAGATCGCGGACCCCAAACAATGTCGTTGCCTAGCAACTTGCTGGAAAATATTTCATTTTCCTGGGCGGGTAGAATTGACCCAGTGCATTGTGGGGCGGTTGAGTAGGAAAAGTATCCAATCGATCCATACCCAAAATTTTCCCGGAAGTTAGTACTCATCCGGGAATTTCTCACATACCCAAACTCGCATAACCAACCGTCACATACTCAAATTGAAGTCAAAATGAGTATGAGTAGGACGTTAGTATGGCTTTCCGAACACAGCCTAAGAAAACACATGCAAAAAGACAAAACACAAGCAAATTGAGAAAACATCTTCATCAATTTGACAACACATGCACAGCATTTAGAAAACACGCTGAAAAGTTCACAACACATTAGGAAAAAGCGATGCAAATAGTCCACAACACAACGGAAGTGTTTCCAGGGGACACTTAAAAGTGATGCACATGTTATGACACGCTTATTGTTGACGCGGATTTTGACTCACAACGCTATTAAGGTTCTCTTTCCGTCTACACTACACTATCCCTGCGTTCCAATTCCAATACTCCCCTACTATTTAGTATGCCAAAAAAAAGATTTAGGATGTCCCAATACATGCACGTCAATTGTAGTATGCTGAAAATACAATGCCCCCACTAACTCCAATAGCATTTTGGAGTATTCGTCTTTATACTTGACATTTCTCAACATAATGAAAAAAAAACTTCCTTATCTGATTTTTTTCTCTCCTGTGGCCCTTAAACTCTTCTGCACTTTAGTATGTATTTTCTTGGTGTGTTTTGGATTTATTTTAACATTGTGATGGCATGATTCAGATATTAGCCTATTGTAGTGATCTGCTGTTAAACTATTGTTACTATTGCTTGCAAAACCCACTTTTTAAGTGTCCTCTGGAAACACTCCCGTTGTGTTGTGGACTATTTGCATCACTTTTTTCTAATGTGTTGTGTTGTGAACTTCTAATGTTCTTATTGTTATCAGGGGCGTTTCTTGGTTTCTAAAACATCCGGGGCTTTGCCCAGAGGGAAAAGGCCAAGGCACGCCAATTTTTTTTGCACGCTTAAAACATTAACGGTATAAGGTATTACCATCTGCCTCCCCCCCCCCCCCATATCTCACTGACCTCCTCTCCCCCTATCAACCCCCCCGGGCCCTCAGATCCTCCTCAGCCAGTCTCCTCTCCACCCACACACACATCAAAACTCTGCAGCCTTGGCGACAGAGCTTTCTCTAGGGCAGCACCCAGGCTCTGGAACAGCCTCCCCCAACATATCCGTGTCCCTCACCATCTTCCAGTCCCACCTCAAGACCCATCTCTTCTCCTCCGACTACCCCTAGTTCACCCACCCACCCAACTGTACATGTTCTTTTTGTTTGTTTATTGTTGTTTTGTAAAGCCCTCTGAGTGAGAGAAAAGCGCTATATAAATAAAATGTATAATAATAATAATAATAATAATTATTATTATTATTATTATTATTATTATTATTAATAATAATAATAATAATAATAATAATAATAATAATAATAATAATAATAATAATAATAATAAATAGAGTAAGCCTATTTAATAGGGGAGCTCTTTTATAACAATATAATCTCTCAAGGTGAGCGGGAGCGTATTATGATTTTATGATCCCACGCACCACCGCAGTGGGCATCTCCTCAGAGAAACTAGTTAGCTAGTTTTACTAACGTTAGCTAGCTAGCTAGCATTCTAACGGCAGACAAAGTTCATGATATACATTTACATTACATTATACTGTATATATTTACACTATATTTACATTTACAGTCATTTGAATTAGGGATATATAAGAAAGATATAGTGAAACTAGTGCTTGTGCAAACTACTAGCCTGTTGTAAACACTGAGACTGACTGCTGAAGTGTACTGACTCATCTGTAGCTTTATTGTCCTGCTGTAAAAGAGAGGCGTTCAAGGACCGTCGGAAAGTTGAAAAAATAAATAATAATATTCGGGGCTAATTAAACAATATCCAGGCTTTAGCCCCGAATAAAACAGCTTAGTGACACCACTGATTGTCATTCATGTTATGTGTGTGCATGCATCAATGTACAGTTTATTTGCATACTTAGATGCACCTTAGTCCAGTCCCATGTTGACAAAATTATTAAAAAACATGAATAATAACCCTTTAAAACAGATTTGTGATAATTTGTGATAAATAGCAAGTTAAATATTTGAATGGATTGACAGCACTTATATACAGTATATACCATGGATAGTATAGCAAATAGATGTAGCATCTGGGCTGACCTCCTAAAAAGGGCATTGATGTTACGTTGGGGGGAGGGAGATACGCCCATCTAGCTGACGTATACCTCCGAAGGCGAAGTGAGGGCCAGCGGGCGTCTAGCTGTCACTCAAGAGGCCCCGCCCCTAATTAGTGTTGTCATGGAGATATGACCTAAACATACAGACTAGAATGGTTTTTTGGACTTGGTCGTTAATAGGTTTTATAATGCTGTCAAAACGGCATATTTAACATGGGAGTCAATGAGAAATTGCTCTGTTTTGGTACCACCTCTTAGTGGCCACTCGGTGAACTGAATTATGTTGTCACTTCCGCAATGGATGCTGGTAGAACTCGCTGTGGTAGGGGCTTGGTATATACAAAGTACAGATATTATGAATGCAGTCTATTTGCTGTTTTGTTTATTTAAAAAAAACACTTAAGAGGATTTTGTGTTGTGTTTCTTCTCAAAGAACCCTAGAGTAGACACACTTCAGTCCATCCTCTGCTCTATGAAGCTGTTCTTCAACATGCTGAGGACATTAGGCAGTCCAACATGGAGCTCATTACAAACAGTGCAGACGCATAGACACAACAGCACACATATAGTCACACACGAACATAAAACCCAGCCGGCAAAAATCAAACACACATGACTGGATTCATGCATACACACTCATTCACTCACTCACTCAGCTCCATTTAGTTCTCTCTCTCTTTTCGCACGCACACAGACTCACTAACTCACACACACACACACACACACACACACACACAAACACACACACTCACACACACACACACACACACACACACACACACACACACACACACACACACACACACACACACACAATAACGCTCACACACATACACAGAGGCTGTCTGCCCTGTCTGACTTGTGATTGGCTGTGTAGCTGCTAAGAGCTGATTCAGTATAGGCTACAGCTGGAGCTAGGAAAAAGTGACCACAGACCCATGTTACTTCAGCACACACACACACACACACACACACACACACACACACACACACACACACACACACACACACACACACACAGAGGGGAGAGCAGACAGGAGAAAAGTGAAGTTTAGTGTTAGGAGTCGTCCTGAGTTTGAGCATGAGGATTGTGCTGGTGGCTGAAGCAGCGTGTTTTGCTGCTGGATGTTGGCTCACACACTCTGGATACTATGAGATCACTCTCATTTCAAGGGATTACGCATTTTTCTTTTTCTGGATGGATTTACTTTACTTTGGTCTGTGAATGTGTTCAAACCAGGACGGCGTTAAGATGAAGAATGTCAGGCATGTTCTAGGTAATGTGTCATACACACACTGGCAAAACATACAGTACTTTGCTCTCACTTTGTCACTTCACACCTCTCCTCATCTGTTTATTAGTGTCTATTTGTGTCACATACCATGAGCAGTGTAATGTACACACACACACACACACACACACAAACCTTGTTTTCATGAGCTTTGTTGTTGTTTTCACCAGCAGAATGTTTTGGAGAAACACACACACAGACTCAGACACACATGCCTGGTCTCATCTTTTTTCCATTTCAGCTGTCCTTTCCGTTACATTCTGCTTGTAAGAAAATCTGGCTGACAAAGTATTTCCTTTAGACTTTAATGGCCAGTGAAGGAACTTTAGTTGAGTCCCCACGCTGTTTTATGAGGTTATAACTGAGGGAGCTAGTAATCTCCTCCTGTGTTACAATAGCTCTTTCTGTGATGGTTTCTGTTAAAGGTATACTGCGTATGATAACAGAACAAGACATAGAGTCATAGTATAAATCCCTCTTAGTCATTACTTATACCCACATTGTTTGGTCATGGGGATTTCTGCGTCGGCGTCCACTTCCCAGTGTTTTAACCTCCACCAATAAAAGCCCTGAATAGCACGACACACCAGACACGTTGAACATACTTTATATATGCTACAGATATATATCAGTGCTAGCCAGCTAGCTAACAAGAGCTTACCCTCTTTAAGCCACAGTGGACTCACACCAAAATCCTCAAATACCTGGCCTTAGGTCACTACCATGGCACTGCGGCCAAGCACCCACACGCCCTGCGTTCTGAAATACACCCGAGGGTAGCAGATAAACACACAGACACATATTCTAGTGGGGCAGAAGTCATCATTGAGAGGGACTATTGTTTGTGACTATTTGCTATGGGCAGAGATTTGTGTCAGTAGAACTTGAATTTGAATTGATCGACTTGAATATGAATTGATCAACCTGCATTTGAATTATTGATACTTGAATTCGAATGTATACACTTGAATATGAATTATCCATTTGAATTTGAATTAATTATACTTGAATCTGAATTTTCTCTACTTGAATCTGAATCAGTTAATACAAGTTCAAAATTCAAGTTTTCAAATTCAAGTAGAAAAAATTCAAATTCAAGTAGAAAAACTCTGATTCAAGTAGAGATGTGCACATCCGGGTTCTTTGAGGAAGAGCAATCGAGTGCAGATCTCTGATCCTAGGCTACAGCGTCCGGGCGGTGACCGTTATTTAACGTTCAGGAAATATAAAGTCATAAATTAGTTTGTTTAATCATCGTCTGTGTTTTTGACCTCTTGTTTTATAATCGAAGTATCTTTTAGAACACTAATCACGTTTCAGTAATTAAAGTTAAGTTATTAATTCAGTTATAATATCGCCAATAGGCTATATCAATGAAAACAGACGGTCAAACAGCGTCCAAATGAGCTAAAATCCTAAATACAATAAACAGTAACATGGCAAACTTATTTTTAGGTAAGCTAATTGATTATTTATTCATTTCTTCACACGTTTACATGTTTAGAGGCGAAGGATTCCTCCGACGCTCTCTGTCCGGCTTATCAGACAGCAGTCAGCTGTCTGTCAGTTGAGCTGGACAAGCAAACGTAAAATCATCAGGAAATGATAAAAACATCCCGATGGAGTGATTTTGCTTTAACTGTCCTACAGGGTCGCGTTGTGACAGTGACACTCTTTCTTCAGTCGGAGCTACAGCGTAAAGTGAAAACAAACTCAGAGTAGGTCAAATCACCTATCCAGTAGACCCACGGCGTATGTTGCTGCAGAAACTGTATTTCCACTAACTCAGAGCGAACAAACTCTGGGTTGCCTCAAAACCACCTGAAACAGGCCCCAGTTCTTCAGACAAAGTAGCCTATGAATACTGGCATTGTGAGTTAAAAAAAAAAATACTAAAAACGATGCCCTTTGAAACACATAGGCCTAGGCCTGATTTATTTTAACTGTTCGCGATTTGACAACTGTACGTGCAGTCATTCATAAACGCTTAGGCTACAATAAATAAGAGATGAATATAAATGGGACGTTGGCAGGGGCGGATCTAGAAAAATATTCATGGGGTGGCAAGAGGGTGGCAGGAGATTTTAAGGGGTGGCAACCTGTGGCGGATGTATACAGTATGCCGATTTAATTAAAGCCATATAAATAAATATTTACTTGGGAAAGCCCCCACATTTAGATATGTTGACTAAATAACATAATACTTAATGTATTGTAGCACGAGTGAAGCCTTACATTTAAACATAAAAGGTGTCAGACAAAATGTTAAAGATTATTATTACTGGGGGCGTCTTTAGCTCAGTTGGTAAGGCGTCCCCCTCCCGGGCTGGGCCCAGCAGCAGACCCGGGTTCGATTCCCACCCGCGGTCGTTCTCTGCATGTCACTCCCCTCTCTGCCCCATTTCAGCTCTGTCTCTCTGCACTATCAATAAAGCATAAAAATGCCCAAAAAAAAAAAAGATTATTATTACTGAATAATTACTGCATTACCTGCCTCACAACAAACACCTGCACTAATACACCAGCATGGGGCTCAAAATCTATGCAAATAGGGCTGCAATAAGTACTTAGTTAACAGTGAGTCTTTGGTATTTGTCTGTGTTAATATGAGATACTCCCATCAGATGTCAATCATCAGTCTAACTTGAGTTTAAATATCAAGTTATTCAAATACTCTAGTAATTTACATACAATACAGATAAAATCATTCATATAAATATTGTGTGGCATTTTCCTATGTTTGGTCACAAACAGTGACCTGTTAAACACACTGTAAATGGGAAGAGGTTCAGTAATGTCCAACACAGAAATAGGCCTACTGGTTATTATGAGCAATTGATAAGCACAACCTAAGACTTTCATTCCTTCAAAGGTTTTTTTATTAAATGTTCGTAACAAACAAATTGTAGCACGATTATTACAAAAAAAATTTTTCCCCCCGAACATACCCCACCCACATCCCACCCTCACACCCAACAACACAAAATATACCCTACAAGAAACAGAAATAAACAATCAATATAAAAAAAAAAAAAAAAAAAAAAAACACATAAAGAAATAAAATTAAATCAAATAAAAAAATAAAAAAGGGGGGGGGGGGGGGTTAGCTACTCTTCTATAGTTATTATTGTTTTTTTTAAATAATTTAGGAAGGGGCGCCAAATTCGGTCAAATTTATTCTCGGATCCCTGGGTTGTGTAACGTATTTTCTCTAAATTCATACATGCCATAATGTCTCGAATCCAATGTGAGTGGGAAGGAGGAGCAGGATCTTTCCACTTGAGGAGGATAGCCCTGCGAGCAAGTAGTGAGGTGAAGGCCAGTACTCTCAGCTTCACTTTAGGTAAGCCTGAATTTGGTGCAATGCCAAAAATTGCAGTGAAAGGGTTCGGCTTAATTTGATGCTGAAGTACTTCAGAAATTGTTTGAAAAACTGATGTCCAGAACTCAGTCAAGGTGGGACACAACCAGTACATGTGAAAGAGTGATGCCGGTGCGCTCTTACAGCTATCACAGGTCGGGTCTACATCGGGGAACATACGAGCTAATTTGGTTTTAGATATGTGGATACGATGTACTACTTTAAATTGCACAAGAGCATGTCGGGCGCACATGGAGGTAGAGTGTATCCGATCCAGGACTGAATCCCACATGCGATCTGTGAATGCAGAGCCTAGGTCCTGCTCCCACAGGGTTCTTATAGCTGCTAAAGAGGGGCTATGCAACTTTGAAATAAGGTTGAAAAACACAGAAATTGAGCCTTTTAATGTGGGGTTTACAGACAGAAACAAATCAACCTGATTGGCTGGCGGTTTATAAGGGAATTGGGGAATTAACTTCTGCGTAAAATGCCTGATTTGCAGAAATCGGAAAAAGTTTGTCTTTTCGATACCAAAATGTTTTGTCAATTGGGAAAAACTAGCAAATAGATCATTAATAAATAAATCACCGATGCATTTTAAGCCTTTTTTATGCCAGATCTTGAATGCACCATCCACCGTCTAAGACTTTAATTTAAAATAGTGTGATAAGAATTAGGAAGTATCGTTATACAAAGGCCTATAGATACAATTAAACAAAATAATTGATGAATTTCAAGGGTGTAGGTTATGATTAAACCTTGGTTTAGGATACTTTTTAAATGGGGGGTCTGGGGGTGTCCCCCCAGAAATTTTTGAGCATTCATCACTTCATTTCCTGCATTCTGGTGAATTTGTTTGCATCAAGTTTATGTAAAGTAATTGACAACATTTAGGTTCCCAGTGACAACAATAGAATAAAATAAAATGCAGTAATATCATGCATTCTGTATTGCTTTCAAATATTGATTCTCCTCTATTGTTAAAAAAAATGGTTTAGATAGTAAAACAATAAGAAGTGATTATTCACGTCTATCATTGAGAATGTAGTGGCTGGTGGTATTTTACTATAGCCTGCAATCTTCAAATATTCAAAAATAACAAAGTGCAAAATGAGGTTTTAATCCTCATGTACTTCCTTTAAGCTACTAGTGACTAAGTGTGCAGTGGACAAAGGGAGGAAGAGATTGCTTTATTTTATAATTTAGCTTTTTGATTTGAGAGTGATCCTCGTTGACTTTAGACTGACTACCGCTGTCTGCTCCGTGAGGCTCGAGCCCTTCAGCTGAGCGAACAGCTGTCCAACACGGCGATGAAAAACGAAATTTAACTATCCTGTCCTGCCTGGGCTGACTTAAGGTGGAGCAACCAAATATAAATGAATAAATATTGTACTAAACTGTAACACAAGTAATGAGTTGGAATTTGGATCAGTAGCATACAGTAGCCTAGTGCACAATCGTCGCTCATGTGAACGTTATTGTAGTTTTTCCGAAGCATTCACGAGTTCCTAACGTTATTAACCTCTAGGGCTAGGCATTGTCACAACACAGCAGCATAATAACTTTATAGGAAAACTACCACTACATTAGCCCTGCTCTTTTCTCATTATTGTCATTTCTTCATAGACAGACAGTTGATCAGTAATACCTGGAGAGTGTAGTCTCTCCTGTGCTGCTTGCTTCGTTTGGATCCGTCTCTCGCACGCCTTTCTTGTATTCAAAATCAGTGCCGTTGGGAGCGGTTAGGAGTCTCGGGAGTGGGTCGCGGGGGATCGGGGTGGGGCAATATTACCTGGCTGCATTCACTTGCAGTCGGACTTTTGAAACTCGCGCTCGTAAATGTCTCTTAACAGCCAGAAATAAATGTTTAATTGGGCGCTGCCAACTGGGGTGGCAGCTGGGGTGGCAAGGCTTTTTTTTAGGGTGGCAGTTGCCACCCCATGCCACCCCGGTAGATCCGCCCCTGGACGTTGGAAGTAATAGGGGTGCGGCCGCACCCCCCCCCCCCCCCTCCGCCTCCCTCCACTTTGCCCTGTGCTCCCGCGATTACTCTGTAAACAGTCTCATAGCCTATGTCCTCTTTCCCATCTCCTGCGCCCTCACATCAACAGAGCATAAATATGTACACTATAATATATATATATATAGCGTATAGTCTATATAAGCTACTGTATAGGCTACAGTATATGCCCGTTGCATTTCTTCTCCGTGCCCAGGACAAGATTACGTTTGTGCCCCGCCTTCCCATGCGCACTTCGGTAGAGTCAGAGTGCTGAGGGGTGCGCACTAATGAGCATCAGGTTATCATTAAAAATCCAGGTTAATGGCACAAAGCAGTAGCCTAGATAACTTCAACATAGTCACTATACGTTCCCTCTGTCTGCTAAGTGCAGGGGGGAGAGAGAGAGAGAGAAAGAGAGACGCAAGGACGGATTAACATGACCACGGGCCCTGGACACAAACCAGTCATGGACCCCTACCAACACGCAAATACACGCACTAGCACACAGCCACAATCACACACATTATAATGCAGCGCACAGCCTAGAGCGAGAAAGAGAGAGATAGAGCGAAATACAATTCTATAAAGTCTCTCTGGTGCTGCGCAAGAGAAAGAGACTCTTTGCGCCGGAGCCTACTAGACAGTTAGATTGGGGCAGAGACACCGACGATGCGACGATTTTTTTTGCCTTTGTAAGATCTCTGCGCCTGCTTTTTGGCCCACCCTTGCCCCCCCTCGGAGCCTACACTCAATGTCTGAGCGAAGCAGCGCGTCACCCGGTGAAACGCTGTGTTGGTGTCGTTCACAGTGAGACAGACACACTCTGTGGTTTAAAACTAAATGATCACAGGGGATTCCTGCACGTTAACGGGTGTCGAGGGGACAGGCTCCGCGATCTGATTGCATGTCCTGAGCCTGGATACCCCAATCTCACTGCCGACTAACTGTAAAGTGAAACAACCGCCTCGCTCGTTACACTGGTACTGGTGCGTAAAGGGAACGCACAGTTGGCAAACTCTCTTCACTACAACTGCCACAGCAGAAAAGCCACTGTAGGTCGATCGCTTTGTCGATTCGTGCCTCTGACACGTTGACTGGCAACATAATGAGTCGAGGCTTTGATTTCAGTGGGGATGTGGAGCTCTTTGGCCATTTCCCGTGCCTTTTTTTCTCTAGACACATCGTTCTCTCTCCAAGCGCACACACGCTTGTCCCGGCCGAATATAAGACCCCGAATATAAAACAACCCGACTTTTTACGACCCATTCCCAGGGGGGAAACCCCCGTCAAATTTTTTTAATTAAAAAAAAAAATCAAGGGCCCCCTTATTGGCCAGGGCCCTGGACATGTGCCCACTTTGCCCATGCGGTAATCCGTCATTGCTGACAGGATGCAATGTTCAGCTGCGCACCTGCTCCTCCAAGGAGAGATGACAGCGAGAGCGATCACAGCGGGGCACAATAATAAAGTCACACATCAGAGTTCGGTTTATTCGCACTAGGTCTACTGTTCATTTGCACTGAAGAAAGGTGTTTGGTGAATACAAATTCACCAGAATGCAGGAAATTAAGCATAATGCTCAAAAAAAAACAGCTGAGTGCTGTCTGATAAGCCGGACAGAGAGCGTCGGAGGAATCCTTCGCCTCTAAACATGTAAACGTGTGAAGAAATGAAGAAATAATCAATTAGCTTACCTAAAAATAAGTTTGCCATGTTACTGTTTATTGTATTTAGGATTTTAGCTCATTTGGACGCTGTTTGACCGTCTGTTTTCATTGATAAAGCCTATTGGCGATATTATAACTGAATTAATAACTTAACTTTAATTACTGAAACGTGATTAGTGTTCTAAAAGATACTTCGATTATAAAACAAGAGGTCAAAAACACAGACGATGATTAAACAAACTAATTTATGACTTTATATTTCCTGAACGTTAAATAACGGTCACCGCCCGGACGCTGTAGCGTAGGATCAGAGATCTGCACTCGATTGCTCTTCCTCAAAGAACCCGGATGTGCACATCTCTACTCGAATCTGAATTTTCTCTACTTGAATCTGAATTTTTTCTACTTGAATTTGAAAACTTGAATTTTGAACTTGTATTAACTGATTCAGATTCAAGTAGAGAAAATTCAGATTCAAGTATAATTAATTCAAATTCAAATGGATAATTCATATTCAAGTGTATACATTCGAATTCAAGTGTCAATAATTCAAATGCAGGTTGATCAATTCATATTCAAGTCGATCAATTCAAATTCAAGTTCTACTGACACAAATCTCTGCCCATAATTTGCACTATAGCTTCAAATTGAAAGGATTTTCAATGTGTATTTTAAAGCATATTAAGGAGAAATTGAAATGGCGGTGGGACATGCAGCTCATATTTTTGAATGTGTTTCAGTTTTACAATGTAAAGGAGCACTTGTGCTGGCTCATGTCTCAGAGGCTGGAATGTGTGTGTTGGGGGGAGGGGGGGGACTACAACAGTGTTGTAGGCGCTAGCTGTTCAGCTAAAACAGTGTTAGTGCAAATGACAAGCTCCATGCTCGCAGTGCAGCCTAATGAGACTGGAGGAAAATAACAGAGAGAAGTGCAGTTCCTATTGAGTGCTGTGGCATAGCAGACACACACACGGTCAGACACTCCAACTGAAAAAGACTTTGCACAAAAACACAAGCAAATGCAGAAAACATCTGCATCAATTTGACAATGGCCAAGTTGATGCCTGTTACCACACTGCACAGAGAGAACACACTGCCACATACATACATTCTGCTAGTTGTACAAACAAGATAAAATGAGCTACACAATGGCTGATTCCAGAGGAAACTAAAAATATATGAAGTTGATGAACACGCCTGGCCAGATTAGCAGGGTAACGGCCCCCACACACATCCTACCTCTACTGCGCGTCTACCTCGACTTTTTGTCACTGACCGTGTAATCAACCTAGAGCGAGCACACATCTAACCTCAGACGCACTGCTGATGCACGTCGGAGGCACGTCTGCAGCGACGCTCCCCTTTACCTCAGGAGGCTCGCCTATTTTTTTCTGAGAGCCGCGGGTCTCTCTCGCGTCTCTGTGCTTTAACTGATAGAGAAATACTCTGTTGACAGTCATACCAGCAGCATTCACTCTAGTTACACGATTTCCTGGTGTGTTTCTTTCAAAATAAAACATCCTTCAGTCGTATACGCAAATAATCCCTTTATTTCACGATTTAATTGTGCAATCGGCTGTTGGCGCAACTGGTCTATCTATTTCCTCTTGAGTGCTTTTATTATGAAGGGGCAGAACGTAAGTGTCAGCCGTGTAAATGTGTCTGACTAAAAGTTCGATGTTGTGAGCGCTAGAATAAAGTGCAGTTCAGTGAATGGAGTTCCCGTATCTTTATTTCTACAATGACAAAGTAGGACACACTATACACCCTCGGTTACAATGTGAACTATCACGCTTTGTGGTTTATGAAGTTATTTAAGTAACACCATCATTGGTGTTGCAGAATAGGCACATGAGTATTGCAGCAAGTATTTGACTTGATGATATAAAGGACAGCTAACGATTGACTACAATGTAAGCTGGGGTTTGTTGTTCCTTTGGGAAGTGATACAAACTGAAAACTCGTAAGAGAATCAGCAACAAGGCAATAATTATATTCATTTGGAGGATTTTTGTCATCGCTAATTCTTAATTAATGAAAAGTCAATTTAACACAATCGCTGACATTACATGTTTCCATTTTACACATCATTTCTCCTGCATTCTTTTTACACTAACGTCCTTGTATATCAGGATCACAATTAATTTAATCATTTCATTTAGACTCTGCCATGAATCATGCTGTGTTTTTGATTCATTCCTGAATGTTAAGCGTCTGTGAATGCCAGCAGCCACAGAGACAGCGTGTGGTAACCAGTGATGCCAGTAACGCATTACCTAGTAGCCTAACGTGTTGCTGGCATCGGACCACTTAACCAGTAATCACATTAAAGTGACTCATCAAAGTCACTCTGCGTTACTATTTGTGTCATTTTCCTTTGTAAAACATTTTACATAACTGCACAAATGGCTGCGATTGCGATTTTATGTAAATTAATGTGCATGTGTCTCTTAACGCTCCAACCGCCCCTTTTGTCGTTTTGGTAGCGTCCCTCGTCTCCTCTGACATGCATTGTGTGTGTGTGTGTGTGTGTGTGTGTGTGCGTGGGTGTACAGCAGCATTACGGCCGAGCCTAAGCTGAACTGTGGCGGAAAACAAATGCAGGTTCTGCCCTATGGGGATATTTAGGATTCATGTAATCCTTTGAAATGTAGAACAAAAGCATAAAGGTGACAACTAAGGTGTGTATGGTGTGTGTGTGTGTGTGTGTGTGTGTGCGCGGGTGTGTGTGTTTTGTAGATAGAGTGTGTTACAGAACAAAATCACTTGAGTGAGTGACTGGCTAATGTTTTCCACTTTTGCTCCACACACCATTGCAGTATGAACTCTCTGTTGACTGCACAGCATGACATCTCTTCTCTTCTCCATACTAGCTCTAGGCTTCCCTCCATCAGGGCTCTAGACTTACTGTTCCACTAGTCTGGCTCTATCCACCTCTAGCATAGCGCTCCCGCTAGATAACAGTGTCACACTCCTCCCCTTCCTCTTCCCAGCTGTAGTCTACCGTATATGCTCCGCTCAGAACGGGAGACAGAAAGTGCGTATGTGTGTTTGATACGGTTTGATATTATCCAGCTCTTATTGTTGCTGCACACACACTGTGCATTAACGGTGTCGGTCGCCATCTTTTATAACATGTTCATGGTCGGCACCAAATTGAACATTTTTGAAAGGACGCGTTGCGGCTTCCTCGGCGTCGCACCGCCCATTTCACCATGGTCTTTTTACCATTATTAATCTGACAGTCACATATACAGTGCATTGGCTCATAGCAATCTGCGGTCTGTCTTCATGGAATATTCACTCGCTTCCCAAACAAATGTATGCGCTGTAGCAACCCTGTCTCATCAAAATTACGTTCCCAGAGAACTATTCGGCATTCTCAATTACGTTTGGCTGACAAGCGTATTTTGTCCGTGATTACGTTTTAATGAACATATCGCAAATACGTTTTTTTCTCAAACAAATTTTTGTAATTTATTTACCTCTCGGATTATGTTTGGTTGAAACCTATGCCAGATGCGTTAAATGTCAACATATAGAACATTATTTTTACTAAAGCATACGTATTTACCTCTCGTGGAACGTTTGATTGTATGTTAATGGTCCTACGTTTTATATCAACACAGGCTATTTCAGTCACAAAGAGGATAAATCAGCTGCTGACTGGGAACTGTAAGGGTGGGGGTTGGTGACGGGAGACGGGTGATTTATTTAAATTTTTATATACAACTGTCAAAGCGGGAGGTGTGTGTTGTCTGGGCGGCTGCCTGAACTACACAGCGCTGCAGGAAATAAATCTGTTCTCATCCATTCAAACTGGTGACGTCAGATGCACGGCCATCTTCAAACAAGCCTATAGCGGCAGCCCTTTGGAGCTTTTAATGGCTGCCACAAATTCCTTTTTCATTGGGAATTAGGATCTGAAAAGAGCATAGATCGTTGTGTGATGATGTTTTCGTAAGATTTTTAGCGAGACCTATGTACTCTATTTTCATAATCTTGACATGGCAAATTCCTAAAATCGGTCTGAAGTCTGATAAATCTCACGAAATGTTCGGTACGCAAATACCTGCTAAGCTAAGTGTTGACCAACGGGGCAAAATCAAAGATAGCACACACACACACACACACACACACACACACACACACACACACACACACACACACACACACAGCTGACAAGAGTACGGTGGCGCTGAGCGTTCACCAAATAAAAAAAGTTTCACAGCTAATGTAGCCGTTAGCACACTCAGGATCTCGTAATTTCGAGAAAAGATCTCATAATTCCGAGATAAGGATCACCCTCTCATTCATCAATAACGTGGCTGCTGGCTGCAGGACGGCAACGATGACGCTATCCGACGCTATCGTCTTTTATTCCTGCCCTAAAAGCACACTTTACTCTATTTTTACACACAATCCATGACCAGGATATCAAGTAGGCCTATGAGAATAATGGCCTAAATGTTGATTTAGCAATATTGTGGTTGCGGTTCCGGTGTCATGCCAAACTTATAGTGTGTGTCTGTGTGTGTTTGTGTGCAGACGAGGAAAACCTAGCCATAGGCAAACGTAGGCAATTGCCTTGGTTTCTGGACTACAATGGGCCCCATAATCAATACAATTATTTTAAATATGTTTTTACTGTTCATTCATTAATCAGCGATCGCATCGGGAACTGAGGGACACACTTTCTGCTTTACTCCCGTGATCAGCTGCTGAGGTCCGACTGGGCTTTTCTCCTGAACAGTCCCAGTGACTACATGTCTGAGCAAAGTTGACATGGCTATACTCATTGTCATGCCCTCTTTGTAGAAAGTTCTTATGTGTTTGTATGAGTCAAGGATCACACCGAGTTTAAACGACTGCATTTCATCAAAGCATTCAATAAAACTGCGCTCCGATACAGTAACAAACAGGAGGTAAAAGTGAACTAGCCCACCGGGCATTATGATTGGATAAGGCAACACAGTACGGTGGCTCCGGTGGCTCATAATGAACAAACTGCATAATCATTTAACCCAGGCTCCTCATTAAGAAACATCAATATTTCCCAATGCTTCAATCCAAGCAGGAAATAAAAGACGATAGCGTCGGATAGCGTCATTGTTGCCTTCCTGCAGCCAGCAGCCACGTTATTGATGAATGAGAGGGTGATCCTTATCTCGTAATTACGAGAACGGCTACATTAGCTGTGAAACTTTTTTTTATTTGGTGAATGCTCAGCGCCACCGTACAAGAGTACTCACTCCGATCTTTTTTCTGAGTTTTTTCTTCCCAGAGCAAAATTTTGTTGACACAAATACCTCACATAAATGAGTGCATAACCATGTGTTTTGACAACTTTTTTAACGAGAAATACATCAGCATATCATTATATTCCGTCATTGGAAGTATCTGATCTCTATTTGGTTAGTTCTTAGGATGGTTTGCCGACGTATTTACCCCTGTTGCTATGTAATCCTACATTACCCATCATCCTTTAGGGCTGGGTTGACCCGGTCGACTCCTATCAGACTGTCTGCCTTTGGCGGGGCAAACTGCCTCCGTAACATTAAGTGACATCTACTTATGAGTGTGCTTCCTGCTCTTGCCCCCTGCCTCTTCAGTCCTCCCTCACTTACTAAAAACAGATTCTTTGTGTGGAGCTCTGAAGTGGTCATACATTATCTCTGTCCTCACCATGGTCCTCATCATGGACATATAAAGAAATGGACACCGGATTGAAACATGGCGCCCATTCATTCCTATGAAAGCTGCTCATTGGCGCAGGGAAGCCACAAGGAAGTGACGTTCTGCTTCATTGGGTGCCTAACACGCCCCTAAAGCATGAAACGCAGGGTACGTTTCACTGACGTTACTCATTCTCTAGCAGTACTTTGATGCTGCAACAATACAGAACATCCTCCATACTGAAGTGCCTGGCACTGGTGACAGAACACTGCTGTTCCATATACAACTGGACATCTAGATAACATTCCCCGGATCCACTGTTCCATCAAATAGCATGCTGATTTCAACACTAAAAATCTCGTCCGTATGTAGGCATCCGGGTACTTTCAAGCATACTAAATCTGACCACAAGATTTGGGAAATCCTAAATCTTTTTTTCTACCATACTAAATAGCAGAAGCTATGGGGAATGGAATGCAGGCTCTGTGTGCGTGCGTGCAGCAGGTCTCGAAGATGTCCAGGATGGATTTCACCGTAGCCATTGTGTTGTGAATGGCAGGATGTAGTGCGACTTGGGCTCTTAATTTTTTTTGTCTTGACAATAAGGAAATTATCTAAAGTGAGGGACCCGGGAATGTTCCTGCAAAAAAAATGCTACTTGCCTATTTTTCAGACTTCAATGTTCTCTGTCTGGTATTGATTTCCACCTGGACCATTAACAGCTTGTTTTTTTGACCCAGTTTTGAAGGTACAGGTTTGCATGAATAACATTTTATGATTGTTTTAATTAATGATAAAACGATGAATGATGCATGTATGTATCGTCAGTGATTGCAAAATTCTACCCAACCATTTCTGTGTGGAACAGATTATAATGGGAGCTACAGTATATTTTTTAATATCCTTGGTATGTCAGCAGACCCAGATACTATGAACAGAGGTGCATTGATATTGCTTGTGCTCAAGGCCAGGCTCACTAGCAGCCATTGTGCTCTGCTCTCTCCTGCTGTCTGTGCCCGCCCACACCATCACACTAAGTTGCTGAGCATCTTCTAGATCAAACAAGTACAGTCAGTATTATAAAGCATGTCTTTCTTCTCAGTCACAGAGAATGGGTTGTTCAGCGTTCACTGGCTGTGAACCCAGAGCAGAGCAAGGTCCAATGCATAGATATACGCACGCATGCGCGCACACACGCACGCACACACACTTAAAACCATGATGATGTCCAAAATATATTTTCAACATGAGGTAGTAAACAGCTGTTAAATCATCCAACTCTTAAAGCTTAGCAATTTTGAAAGATACCAATATTAAAGGAATAGTTCAACATTTTTAATTGTTATCATTTTGTCACTCTCTGGCTCAAGAAAAGGCGATAGAAACCGTTCGTGTAACTGTGCGTGTATGTTTGATAGAGAAATGGATGTAGGTCGCTAATCCAGGTTAGTTTAGCTCAATCACTGGTAGTCAAGGCAGGTTAAAAGATGAACTTTACAACATAATTGAAGAGCTTGTTGGGTCTTGTTTATTTACCACGTTATGTTGGGCTCTATATTTGTACACATTATGTCATTTAAAAAATAATTATAGTGGAAGGAAACCAGGAAGTGCCTGTGACGGTCACGTAGGCATTTGATTCTAAAATGACATAAAGTGTTAAAATATAGAACGCAACATAATGTGGTAAATAAACTAGACCCAACAAGCACACCGGAACGTTTAGTAATGTTGTAAAGTTCATCTTTTAACCTGCTCCCCTAGACTACCAGTGTTTGTGTTAAGCTAACCTGGATGAGAGACCTTTGCCCATTTCTATATCACAAATGCACAAAGTTACAGGAACGGTTTTCTGTCCTCTTTTCTTCAACCGGAGACTGAGGCTAAAACCCAACAATGTAAAATGTTGAACTATTCCTTAAGTAAAGGAAGTACTGAAATAGTTTAAAGTTGTGATATCCAAAGGCAGTGATGATGTACCCTTAACCAAGTGAAATGAAAGTCCAGCAGAGAAATCAAGGAAAGTAGAAGCAGCAGAACACAGTAAACTATTTCAGCGTGTCCCGCTCATACATGGCACACACACTGCTGTGTGAAGATGTGCACTTTTTGGCGTTCACTTTAATGTCGGATCGCTACTTTTTATTTCGGCCACAGCGTTCACAGAGATCGCCACACACTCTGACGCCTTTATGCTCACACTCACACTTTATGCTCACACTGTGTCACCAAACTACATGTTCCCTGGTCGCCAACTCACCATTGGAACTTTGGCATGGCCGCAGTGTTCCACACCGTGTGGAAGCTATTTTTCCATTTCCCTTTCAGTCGGCGTTCGTCACGATCGCCTTCATGTAAATGGTGTTTATTTGGGGCGTTTCAATGACTATGTATGGGTAAATTTGAGCATGCCGTTAAGTGAGCCCGCAAAGGCTGCGGCACATTTAGGATTGATTGTGATCGTGATAAATGAAGCCCCTGGGCCCTCATTTATAAACGCTTCTGCACACCAAAACCTTCCGTCAACCCAGATGAAGCGTGTCCAAGCACTTTTAAGCACTGCAAACGTTGGTATTTATAGAAAGATTCTATGGAGAAGTGTGTGTATTCCCACAGCAACTTTTGATCATGCTCAGAGCTCCCACTAGGGTTTTCCAGACTCGGGGAATCAGTGACACTCAATGGCAACACCACGAAACAAAGCTGTCTTTTGAAAAACACACACATGAAACACTCTGCACTTAATATATGTAATCAGTTATGTATAAAATTACCTATAGTTGCAATTAAAGGCTACTCTATAATAATATCCTATACGTCTGGAGGTGTTTACATGTGTGGCCAGCAGGAGAGCAAACATATTTTAGACGTTGTGTTAAATGTAGTTTTGTACTACTGTAAGAAAGTCATTATTGCAAAAATTCACATCTGACGGCGGTCTCGCCTTACCAAATTTTCTTCTGTATTATTGGTCAGCACAAGTACATAAATTAACTTACTGGCGCCACTTCAATCTCCTGAACTATTAAGCTGCGAACACACCGCACTGGCCCCCTGCGGCGGTTGGCCGCGTGAACGCAAGTTGCTCGCCGCTTGATCATATTGGGCCATATATTCCTGACACCGTTTCTGAGGTCAGACCCGTCACACTTACGGTGCAACAACAACAACATGGTCCAGCTGTGCCAAAAAATACAGATGTAGGTACACTGTGTAACCAGCGGCAGTCATGTCACAAATATCATTAAAACAGCATGAAGAGGCACCCCGATCGCAAATACACACACATTAACAGCAATTCAGCAACATACTAAACACAATAACAACAGCAGTGTGTGCTCAGCTGCAAAAATAAAGGCAGACATGAGCCTACCTGAAAGTGAAAGTGTGCCGGCTGACGGAGGACTACACCGGTGCTTCGCTGTACTATATTGGAATTCCACATGGACACTGCCGTCAAGTTTGGGTTCATATTATCCTCCGGGACAGCACACAGCTGGGTGAGTTTCACTATGCCAACTGGCGCTACCTTGGCTAAAGTACAACCAACAGCTAAACAGATGCAAGATACACATATTTGCAGAATGTATTGGAAGCCAAATGTCCTCACTCCACATGCCCACCTCGGCTCATCTACTATTTTTGGCTATCGCAGCGCGGCGACGCCAAAAAGATAAATATATTCATCTTCTGCGTTCACCGCATTTGTTGGCCGTGCCGCAAATGGTAGTGCCTTGGATTCACGCGCTTCGATGAGGCGCGGCCACGCGCCGCGGAATCGTCTGCCGCTGGACGCTGATTCTTGAGTGGACGCACGGCCACGCGCTAGTACATTGACTTTGTATGCAATCTCGCCGCACGGCCAGTGCAGTGTGTTCGCAGCTTTAATGTGTAATCTTGAGACCCAGTCGTGTTTCTCCTCTACACTCGTGGCTTTACTCACATCTTCATTGCCCATTAACCCTTCTAGTTTCACAAGGAATCCTATTGTGCTATCTACTATGAGGATTTGGTTCCAATTTAGACACCATTTTAAGTTTTCCTCTGCATCCACTCTGATGCCCATAGTGAACAATCACCTATTCCCTTCCCTCCATCTGTTGCGAATATCTCTTACATGTTATGGCAAATAGAGGCATTAAAGCTTTCAGAGATCTTTATAAAGATGGCACTTTTGCTACTTTTTCAGACTTGTCTAAAGATTTTAATATTATACTTCAAAATGAGGCATTGTGCCTGGGAAGACCTTCTGACCTCCAAACCGCAGCAGAAATCACCAATATCTAAGATTTATGACAAACTCATGGCTCTGGAAAATAAAGTTTCTGTCAAAACTAAAAATGCTTGAGCGTGAGCTTGGGGTAGATTTGACAGATCAATGGTGGGATAAGGCGGTACATAGTATACGCTCATCTTCTCCTTGTGCCAGGCTGCATCTTATACAGTTTAAAGTGTTACATGGAGTCCATTTCAGCAAATCTAGACTATCTGAAATGTATCCAAATGTTTTGGACCAGTGTGACAAATGCCACGCTTCCTCACGTAATTTGAATCATATGTTTTTATATTGGCCCAGACTACACAAATTCTGGAATGACTTTTTTGAGATTTTGATGGGAGTTCTTGGGGCCCGAATAAGGACAGACCCCTTAATTGCGATATTTGGAACCCCATTGGAATTGCTCCATGTCGGTTCTTTACAATGGGAGTTGCTAGCCTTCACTTTGCTTCTGGCAAGACGTCGGATTTTGCTCATGTGGAAGTCTCCCAAATCCCCATCCATATCGGTTTCAAATTAGAAAAAAATTGCTTATCAGTGAAAGGCTACTCCACCAAATTTACAAAATGTTTTAATTATTTTATAACTTACTTTAAAGCTGGGCTATATGATTTTGGGAGAAAATGGCAGTTGGGATAGAGATTCGAATCCAAATACCTCAATCGCTCCACTTGTTCTCTTTGGTCCCTCCCCTATGGTCCCTCCCTGACACGCTCTACACCAGGGGTGATTTGGTTCAAGGGCCACATACAGCCTCTCTGATCTCAAGTGGGCCGGACCAGTAAAATAATGTCAAAATAACTTATATATGTCAACTCCAAATCTTTAGTTTTGTTTTTCAGTAATATGCTTTATCACTCAGCCTACATTTGTAACCTACATTATCACGGATCACAAGGGATCTCTGTACCGCCCAGGAAATGTCTTGGTATGGTTGCTGCTGGCTAAGGGAATAGGAGGTTTGGTGCGCCGCAGCAAAATGTTTGGGTTTTTTTTGCTTAAAGATGCCAATACGCACTAATGAAATAAACAACTGTTTATTTGAATACAAAAATACAACAGACACTGACCTTACAGTTGTGCAATTTTGTTTGCTATGTGCAGGGACACATTTTGTGCAAACATGCAGACAGTACAAAATACAATTAAATAAAAGTGCAACTTTTACTGTTTTGATTTATTTTTAAATAAAGAGGTTAGTGGTTGTTTTGGAATACGTTTTTCCCAATTTAAAACATATAAAGCAGCATTGAAAATTAGGAAATAAATCTTGTAGGCTTACACTAGCATGCTTTTTTTTGGTTTTTACTTTGCCATAAAGCACTGGAGGAAACATTAATAGCTGTGAAGCAAGATTGCCATTTACCATTTCCTACGTTGCTAAAATGTCCTGTTTTAAATTTTGGCTGCCCTCTGGCGGCTGGAGTGAGCATTTTGGTCATTTCTTTAAATCATAACTCCTCACAGGAATGGGCTTGAGACCTAGGTTGCGTTCCGAATCGCATACTTTCTACTATATAGTATGTAGAAAAAAGATTTAGGATGTCCCGATTCTTGTGGCCAGATTTAGGATGGTTAGAAGTACCCGGATGTCCTACTTCATGCGGCCAAGATTGTTAGTGTTGAAAACTGCATCCTATTTGGGCGATTCTGACCCACAATCCAGTGCGCACGTGAAGTGACGTAACATCGACGAAGCCTCCATATGAAAACAAACGGGGATGCGACGGATATAAAAGCAAGAGGCAAGATCAAGGCGCTATGTTATGATGAAATAAGAGAGAAAAGTATGTCCCAATAGTATGCCTACTGCATCCTAACTAGATTCTTTTTATCGTCGGATGTAGTATGTAGAATAGAAAAAAGAAAGAGTATGCGATTCGGAACGCAACCCTACTTTTTTTCTGGTCGTACCAAAGTGAATGGACAGTCCCAACAGCCAATAAGAACAGAGAATCTGAGCCCGTCTGATTAGTCAAAGTGTACAGCTCATGTTAACTTTAACAACAATCAGAAATCATATACCCCAGGTTTAACTCATTACCAACCCTGCCAGAGGACTAACCCCCCATACCCCCCTTGTTTTCTTGTTTTATTCTCTCTCTTTACTTTCTTTTAACTATTTATTTTGTGTTACAACTTTGATATTAATATAATCTATGCTTGTTTTCTTTGTTGGAATTTGCATTGTGTACACATGCCATTTTTGCGTGAAAGCTTGTTATCATGTTTTGTATGGTGTATTTCCATATCATTTTAACTCTGAGACAACTGTTCCTTGTGGGTGTTTTTGTTGTGCTTAAAAAAAGTTTTATACAAAGCTAAGGCCAACACATATGAATTAAACTTTGTATTCTGTTGGTTAAAATCATATTATGAATTTAGCAAATTATTACATGCATTTCTTTTCGATAACATTTCACCCTCGAAGTTTAAACTATTCAGGCGTTGTTGGAAATGTGTTGATCTCACGGGAGGGAAACAATGTTTTGGAATAGAATTATGCATTATTTTACTTCTCACAACATATTTTATATAAGCCTACAGGTAGGCTAATATGTGATATTTCAAACAGTACAAACATGGGCTGTGCCAATCATGATATTGTGTGTATATGTGTGTGTGTTTGTGCCAGTTACAGCGTCAAGGCATGGGCTTTCTAACCTTCCTAGTCACTTTCTTTGCGGCCGGTCCCCTCCGGTTTCTCCTCTTGTCAGTCACAATGCCGTGCTTAATATACGCGTCACCATATTCAGGAGCTATTGACCATTTATGGTAGATTGTGGGATGAACCTGGGAGGTGAAGTGGGAGGACATGGGGTAGAGATACTGTGCGCACAATTCACTGCAGGTTGGTATTTATAAAGGGAAGACTGCGTACAAGTGAGCGCCGCATGGTTTTATAAATCTCAAAATGTATTTGCCCACGTACATTCTGAGTTTGGTGAGTAAGCAATGTTTTAGGATGGAATCGCTGACAGTGATTTAGAGACTATTGACATGGTGTCTATGGTAGAGTATCAATGGTGGCCAGATGTTACATGTACACCCTGTATTCCTTGAGATTTGCTGGGCTGATGATGATAAACCCATTATTTTTCAATGAACTATGACCTTCCCTCTGACATTGTCCTCAGTGTTGGGAATTCATAAGGGGTAGATTTGGTCAAAGTCAAGAATATTATTAATTTCAAGGAAATTATAATATTAAGAAAAAATGTTAAATAATGATCAATTAAATGAGTCCAGCTAATCAAATGACTTATTAATACCTACGGAGCACCACTCTTTGAAAAAGGGAACTCTGTACCAAATCAGAAAAACAGTCTCATAATGTTAAAGGGATTTACCTTTTAAAATGTCAAAGTTGGTTACAAAGTACATTTAAGATAATGAAGGAGTGAATATTCGAGCATCAACCTTATTTACCAGCCATTAGTGAAATACAAGACACAAATATCACAGACACTGCTTCTTAAAATCAAAATGTAAGGGTTTATTTACTTAGGCAAGTTGATTAAAACGATACACATAAGTCAATAACCATTAACTAATCTAATTTAAGAAAGCAGACATAGCACAAGCAATAACAACAACACTTTAGACTATAAAACCCATGTATTTCTATCTATGTGCGGGTGTGTGCACATGTGTGTAGTGTGTGTGTGTGTGTGTGACAAAGAAACGTCACTTTAGAATTTAGATGGTGGACGCGAGAGTTTGACGTCACGCGAGAGTTTGAGGTGGCTTTTACACCACGGGTAGATCAATTGCTAAGAGCAATGTGGTGGACAACTTCTGAAAGTTGAATATTCTACCTTTAATCAGTAGGGGAAGTAGCATGCAAAGCATGTATGTAACCTACTGCTTCAATCAAACACATAAGAATTATAAAGGATGATGCTGGGAGACTTTGGGGTTGTCTTCACGCGATCTTAACTTTAAAATTACAGAAACTCAACACTCATGTATTCATTAAGAATACTTGAGGGGAAAATCACGAGTGTTGGATGGAGCGCGTCTTGTGTAAGACAGTGGTGTGGAAGCAGCTCAGCTGATAAGGGCAGCGGGCGTCCCTCACCTGACATTGCACTGGGAACACTTCAGCAGAGCTTCCACTCCATACAGGCTGGCTTTTCTGCCCTCGGACTGGCCATAAACCCCATGAAAACCAAGTTCATGTGGTTTGGTCGTAAGCCACCCCTCCAAGATGGTACCATTCTGACTGCTACAGGCCAAAAACTTGAACTAGTGTCCTCCTACAAATACCTGGGAGTCTGGATTGACAGCATCCTCTCCTTCACTGAACATCTGTCCTTTCTGCAGTCGAAAGTAAAAGCCAGACTCAGCTTCCTTTATCGCAACCGCTCCTCATTCACTGCCTCTGTCAAACGCTCCCTGGTTCAGCTTATTGTCCTTCCACTGTTCCATTACAGCGATGTCATCTACAGGTCCGCCCGTAAAGGAGCACTTGAGCGGCTTAACGTCCTCTATCTCTCGGCCATTCGTTTTGCAACTAATGCCCCGTACAGGACCCATCACTGTGACCTCTACACCTTGGTAAACTGGCCACCCCTGGACATCAGGCGCAACATCCACTGGCTGATGTTGATTTTTAAAACTCTTCTAGGTCTCAGTCCTCCCTATCTAACTCAGCTTCTTCACCTGCGCCCCCACCCTACACACAACACCCGTTCTGCCCCCCTCATTCTGTTAAATGCTCCTAGGGCATACTCCTCCCTGGGCCGTTCCTCCTTCCAGTTGGAACCAACTTCAAAAATCCCTACAGTCACAATCCTTTACCTCTGTTTGTCTCTTCAAACAGGCCCTAACAAAATGTATAAAGCACACCTGTAGCTGCTTCAGTCTAAGCTCACCGTGATCTAGTACTTTTATCTATTGCTATGCTGTATGTTACTGCTGTTTGTCTAATTTTTGTTGCTATGTTGAATATGTTATTGTTGTCTATGTGTGATTTTACTGGCTATAGTTCAGTGTTGTCTTGTTCTCTCCCTCTCCCCTTTCCCCCCAGGAGGTCATTCACCTCCTACCAGGCCATTGCTTAAATAAGACATTGTTTCTTAGCAATTTTTGCCTGTTTAAATAAAGGTTGATGATGATCAAGGGAAGCAAAGCAGGGGGTCAGCGGCTCTTCTTGGTAAGAGCGGGCTGTCTGCGGTCCGATGGGCAGCGTAGGCAAGGAGGAGAGAAGAAAGCGGAGAACTCCCTCTGCGTCGGGCCTTGCTCTCTGCTGGCGCTGCGTCTAGGGCAGCGTAGTAACGGCCCAGATGATAAGTGATAGGCGGCTTCACTTCTCGGCAGGTCCGCTGGCTGGCTCTGGTCCGTGGAACGGGCAGTGCAGGCGTCTTGATGAAGGGATCCTGCGTCTTTGCTCACGCCTTGCGCGTGTGGGGGAAGTTCTGTTTTGAGGAGAGGTTGAGGTGGCTGCTTCAGCTCTGGTGAAGAGGTTTCCTGTTGGAAAACTCTCTCGAATCCGGGAAAACAGAGGAGATGTTTCAGCAGTCCATGAACTCGTCCAGCGAGAATAAAGACTGGGACTTGGGGTTGCTTTTTCCTTAGCCTCAGGTTTAAGCATTTCGTACCTTCTGTCACGGCTGGAAGCCAAAGGCGAATGGCAAAGATGAGAGTATTGCATCCTGTATTAAAACAGTCCAAATGCATTCTCATCCAATCAGAAGTTAGTTGTCTTATCAGCAAGCAGTGTTTACATTCAAACCAGCCAATAAGATGCTTTTCCTTCCTTAGGAAAAGAAATCTTTGAAGCTTGTGTCTCAGAGTTGAGATAAGGTAAACATAGCAGGGTGCCTGGGCCCTGCAATGTCTGGTTTCAACTTTATAGTAGTAGTTTTAAACAGAGTTACATCCTATGTAACTTACAGAGACTTAGTCCCCAAAGGTCTGGTTGGATTAACCAACCTTTTTAAAGGGACTATCCCATCAGAGAAACTTATGTAAACATGCGATAGACTTTAGTCCCTTGGAATGCACTATGGCATCAGCATTAACCCATTACAACATTTCAAATGACACACTCTGTGTAGGCCCAACATCAGGACAAATGTAAAATGATTAGCCCTACTACATGGAGGCTGTAAGAGTAACACATGTGTGTTCAGTCCATCCAACCCTTTTTGTGTGCTGTGGTGTGACAGCTATGTGAAACAGCTATGTTAAAGTTCAGCAGTTTTCTTTCATATTGAGTCTGCAACAATGTGATGCACTGAGTTGGATGGAATCTTAAACAGATGAGATGAATGAGAATTGTGTTGCGGTGGACCGTGGGTATATACTACATGTGTTGATCTTTGACTGATCACAGATCAGATCGATCAGGTTACAGTTGGGTTAAGGCCAGGACACACCAGCCCGATAATCGCCGTCGTCAAAAAAAATGGAGTCGGCCGTTTCAGGAAGCTCCAGCTTCCCGTCGCTGCTAAAGAACACACCGAGACGACTGTTTATTTTCCGTACGCTCGCGGGACGTAATGTCTCCACAACAGCAGGCGGCGCTAATCTGTATTGTGGCCCGAAAAAATACGAAAGCCGGAAATGATTGGACATCTCTCTAGAGCATAAACATAGATAGAAATACGTATTTATATTTATGGACCATAAGAGCACAATTTTTAGCAGAGTGTCGAGCATGGTGTCGAGCAGTCAACAAGGGTTGATGCATGTGAGTACTCTCAAAACGAAACGAACAAACACATTAAAACGATGGCTAGCTGTTGTTAGCTGTTTGTGCTACCCGCCTCACTTCCGGGCTTCACTGATTCGCTAGCCCTCCACCAATCAAATTGCTCCAAATGAAAGACGGTCGGCCGCCGATTGAACATGTTCAATCGGCGGCCGACAGGCTCAAAACAAGCCCGACGACCTCTACGTCGGCCGACGTCACGGCACACACCAAACAGATTCGTCTTTTTTTTTGACGACGGCGATTATCGGGCTGGTGTGTCCTGGCCTTTAGATAACTGACCTCGTGATCTTTTCTTGTTGAAATTCTACCTGTCACCGAGCTAGCTAGCTTCAATTGATTAATCAATGTGTCCCTGACTTTAATATTTCTATTTCTAATCTGAATCAAACCATATAGACTTTGAGATTCAACATGGGGAGGATATCTGTCACTGTGGGCATGTTTGTTAGCCTCCCGTCATGATGAATGCTTCCTCTTGCTTGTATCTAAGCAGTGTGTGTGTGTGTGTGTGTGTGTGTGTCTTCAGATGAGATCATGCAGCAGGAGATCAGGCCCCTGCTGGCTGTAGACATCATAGAGCAGCTCCATCGCCAGTTTGCCTTACTCTCAGGTATGTACCAACACTCCACTGTCACACACACAACCTGTGAGCGGGGCTGGGAAACATTCACATTACATCTCCATCATAAAATCAAGTTATTTTAAATTTTTTAACAAGTGGTAGTTCTCACATATCACTTTCCTGTATTGAAAGAATAATGCTAATATTAATATATATATAATAATAATAATAATAATAATAATAATAATATATATATTAATAATTCTGTGGTTCTGCTATGAATGTCGTGAACAGGGTTAGGGTTAATATTCTTCAACAGGTTTAAAAACACAAACACCAGACACACACACACACACAAATGCACATGCACACAGATAGTTGCGTAAATGAATCTGGCCAAATAATTCTTTTTTAACATCCTCTTACAGTATTTTGGGTTCTATTTCCACTGGAACTGGAGGTTTCACTTTGAATCCCTCCGATTGGTCAACACATTCCTAGGAGTTTCCAAGCTTGTGTTATGTTTCTTTTTTCAAGTTATGATAACCAGTGTCCCTGGGTAGACAATTCAGTTGATCTTTTGTTACATGTTAATATGTGTCAGAATCCATCTTTTTTTACCTGTAAAATGTTAAATTGCAGTTTTTATGACTCACCTCTCAAACTCTGTGTGGAGATATATATGTTACTAATTAAAATGGGATTAATGGTGGCAAGGTAAATCTGGCCAATCATATAAGACCATTTTGGCATTGCCTAATTTATCAATTTCACCCTCCTTACCCTCCCCAACATACAAGGCCTAACCCAGCTACATATCTCTCTAAATCAACACATTGGGGTATGTTTGCTAAGCCATCTCCTCACCCTAACCCTAACCCTACCCTAAACCTTACCATAACAGGTGGATTCCAAATAACTATCACACATACGTATAATAACATTTCCTACCGAAATCCCAACCAATAGATGGATTTGAATGATAAACTGAAGAATTGTTTCACCATCAGACAACAAAATGGAATAAAGGGATCTTAACACTCCAACACTGTAGGAAATGAGGCATTTATGTGGTGCATTGACCTCAGATTGGCCTAATGAATGGTTAACAGTTGACCTGCTTGAGGGTAGGCCTATACTGTGTACCATATCTGTTAACCCAAATACCTCAGCTGCTGTCACTCCCATGATAAAGTCTCTGATGCTTCGCAACCCAGTCGCCAGAGAAAAACATTGTCAGTGAACTCTTCTCCAAGCGAGGGATACGTAGACATTTGAAAAATGTCTGGCCGAAAAATGTCACATATCAACGTGCATTTGTTTCTATTGGACATTGAGCCTGTGTCACGTGACACAAGACGAGCCTATACCGGCAGCCCTTTCAGCTTTCAATAGCCGCCACAAATGCCTTTTTTAGTGGGAATTAGGAGCTAAAAAAGAGCATACTGTAGATCGTTGTGTGACGATGTTTTTAAAGATTTCTAGCAAGAATTATGTACATTATTTTCATAATCTTGATACAGTGAATTCATATGAGCCTGTTATTTGTCATGAAGATTTCGGGATTGGTGACACAAAGACGCCACATCCTAATGTTTTGACCACCAAGGCACAGGTGACAGAGCGCTCACTTACTCTCTACCAGATTTGCACATCTAGATAGAGAAGGATATTTTTCCTCTTTGCAAAATAGCTCAAGCTCAGACAGATTGGATGGAGAGTGTCTGTGAACAGAAATATTCAGATTGAGAATATCTGGAAATATTGAAAATTGCTGTTCACAAGTTATTTGCTCATGTTGCCCATTTAAGAAGAATGGGCAACAATGTCAGTCTGTACACGTACAAAGCTGGTAGAGAAATACCCCAAAAGACGTGCAGCTGTAATTGCAGTCCAGGTGGTTCTAAAAAGTATTGACTCAAGGGCGCTGAATACTTTTACAGGCCACACTTTTAGAAGAAAATAAAACCATGTATCATTTTCATTCTACTTCACAATTATGCTCCACTTTGTGTTGGTCTATCACATAAAATCCAAATAAAATACATTCACATGTGTGGTTGTAACGTGACAAATGTGGAAAAGTTTGAGGTGTATGAATACTTTTTCAAGCCACTGTAAAAGTTCTAATTGTTAGGGTGAAAATGTATTTTAACCATATTTGACAGCGCCGAGTACCCTCACATGATAGATAGCTGTGGAGCTTTCCCTAACAGTCTGTCCCATGTCTTCAGCACTTTTTGTTGCAGAATTAAAAAGCCAAAAGGTCAAATGTCAGTTTTTCAAAGCAGGAGCCATGATAATCTTCTAACTTAGGCCTACATACGTGAAGAGCTTTCCAGCAATGTATTCGGTTTATATGTCAACAAAGTAATAATTTTCTCATGTCATGGATATGTAGCCTACAGTCTCAAGCCTATTTTCAGATAACACTTTATGAAGGCCCCATGAAGCTTTCTTTTTTTACCAAAATGAGCCATGTTTAAAGATTATAATACATAGGCCTAATGCAATCCACAGTCTAAAATCCATATGAATTGAATATATATATGAATGGATGGATGGATTTATATATAAATAAATAGCATACTTTATTTATCCCCAAAGGTAAATTTCAGTGTCCCAGCAGCAGTAATAATGAAGACGTTAGATTTGCAGTAGTCTGTTGTCCAGGTGAATGTCAAGGTGTTTGTAGCCCTCCATCACCTTAACCTCTTCTCCCAGAATGGAGATTCAGCTTAGTCCTCCTGGTCCTCCAAAAATCCATATCCATCTCCCAACCTTGGTAACATTTAAGAGGAGGGTGTAGCTCCTACTCCACACTGTCCCGTGAATTGCCTACAGAACTCACACAACCTGCATCTGCTGAATCATCTGAATATTTCATTAAAATAGGCCCATCTGAAAGTGATAATTGCAGGGATTAATTGAGTGATGCAAAATTCTGGTTTGATAACCTGATCAACAAAAGAGGCTAGAGTCGTGGGACCAACTGTTATAGAGAGATCTTAACCTTATCATGTAAATAAATCAGGGCGCTGTCAAGGATTCCTCTCCCAATGCCACATCTCAGGTCCAGTGTGATACAGGCAGAATGTCGCTCCCAGTATGAAAAGAACAAGGATAAATCTCTTGTCCAATCTATCATGCCAAGTGTGTGGTGGACAAACCGCCGTCAAGAACTCTTAACATTAAGACTGGGGACAATATACAGAGTCAACTGCATATGCAGAAAATTATAAACACCGCCTACACCACACCGCAAAGACTCACTAGCTCTTCATCTCATAATATGTGCTGTACTGTTCATAAAACTGCCCTTAATTCAACTTTTTAAAGGCAGACTGTGCAACATTTTAATGAACAAATAAATGAGTCACACAAAAATAATCCCTTTCAATGATCACTTCTGCCCCACTATACTATGTGGTGGAGTGTTTACCTGCACAGCAAACACCTGGGGCCTGTTGCATACAAGTGGAATAAAGACATCCAGGATGATTGATAAAGCCAGCCTTGACAAAGTCTAGCCTGGGCACTTTGGGTTAGTCAGTTGCATAAACGCCAATCCAGGATGTAAAGGGACTGCTTTGTCAAGCCAGGTGTAAGTCATTCTGTTAAGTGCCAGCCCACAGTTTTTAGAAGTAGACCCAAAGATCGAACACAGATTTACTGATGGAAAAATGGAAAAGACGGCCCATTGTCCCACAATGCCTTGCTAGTTTAAACCGTAAGTGAGGGGGCAGTTCATTTCATACAGGAGATGTATTCTCTGCCAACTGTTCTTGATGTCCCTACATTGTTTTATGATAAAATAGTTGACAGTGAGCAGTCTGCAGATGCGTCTAAAAAATTGAATATCATGGAAAGTCCATTCAAAAAGTGAAACTTTCATAGATTCATTACACAAAGTGAAATATGTCAGGCCTTTTTTGGATGATTGATTGATCATGGAATAAAAAATCCAGTATCTCAAAATCTTAGAATGTTACATACAACCAATCAGAAAAAGGATTTATAATACAGAAATGTCGACCTTCTGAAAAGTATGTTTATTCTAGATTAATTTCACTTCATGTGTAATGAATCTAGAATATATTTAAGTTTCACTTTATGAATTCAATTACAGAAAAAAGGAATTTTTCATTGATATTGAATTTTGTTTTAGATACACCTCGATATAGTTATAAGTACAAATTGAATTTATTTGACCCACACTTGCAACGTCATCTGCCATCGATAATCAATTGTATAAATATAGCCTGCAATATTGAACATCAATTATTATAATTTATATCATTGCATCTTAATCTAATTATAATTAAGTTAATTATAAATGGTTCAGGTTAAATAAATAAAAAAGAAGGACTATTTAACTAAATGACAATGCAGTCTTTTATGTGGTACCTTAAAACAGGCTAATGAAAATAAAGCAATACACAGAAGATCATGGAATAACTGTTGAACACCTTGATTTCAGATCGGAGTGACAGCTGACTGAGCCAATCAGGCAACAGAATAAGTTTATCCTTTACGTTTAGCCTGGTCGGGACCAGGCTAAACGTAAAGGATAAATCTCCAGGGTAATTTATGTCCCTCCGCTTTTATGCAACCGGATCATGGCTAACGCAAGCCAGGATAACCGAAATATCCTAGGTTAATCCCTTATCCTAGTTTTATGCAATAGGCCCCTGATTTCCCTCTTCTGCTAAAACAAATAAAAGCATTGGCACATTGTATCATATGCATGTTCTTCCAGTCACTCAAAATTACACTGTATCCAATGTGTTCATACCAAGTCTTTCCTTTAGGGCGGCAGTAGCTCAGTCTGTGGGACTTGGACTAGAGACCAGAGGGTTGCTGGTTCAAGTCCAGCCCGTACCAATATTGGAGTGAGGACTGGTAGCTGGAGAGGTACCAGTCCACCTCCTGGGCACTGCAGAGGTGCCCTTCAGCAAGGCACATATCCCCTAAACTGCTCAGAGTGCTGTCTCTGTGAGACTGGCTGCCCACTCTGAATCTCTCCATTCATTGCATGTGTAAAGGTCCTGTTTGCATGTGTATTTCAGGCCACAGAGTGTTAACTGAGGATTATGTCTTCTTCTACATGTGATATACTGTATGTGAGGGACGGACCTGCTTTCTTTAGCCAGTTCATTGACTGTCCGCACTCCACACGCCCACCTCGTCTTGCAGACCACCGGGCAATCTCAACGCTGATTGGCTATCGCGGCGGGGCGACGCTAAAAAGATAAATATTTTCATCTTTTGCGTTCGCCGCATATGTTGGCCGCGCCGCAAGTGGTAGCACCTTCGATTCTCGCGCTTCGATGAAGCGCGGCCACGCGCCGTGGAAACGCCCGCCGCCGATTCTTGGGTGGACGCACGTCCACGTGCTAGTATATTGACTTTGTATGTAATCTCGCCGCGCAGCCAGTGCGGTGTGTTCGCAGCTTTAGGCGGAGCCATTTGTGTCTTCCTGGCTCCCATCACATCTATCTATCTATCTATCTATCTATCTATCTATCTATCCATCCATCCATCCATCCATCCATCCATCCATCCATCTATCCATTCATCTATCTATCTATCTATCTATCTATCTATCTATCTATCTATCTATCTATCTATCTATCTATCTATCTATCTATCTATCTATCTATCTATCTATCTATCTATCTATCTATCTATATGAATTTTAAATGTGAAATTATGTTTTGAACCTGAAACTTTGATATTTTTAGTTGCTCTTTTGGCCAGAACTCCCTCTCAATATAAATGTTTTTTTAATTCTCAATGGGAATATTCCTGGTTAAATGATGGTTAATACAAATCAAATCAAATGTTGAGTGTGGTGTTGTCTGTGTTGTAGGAGGGCGAGGGAAAGATGGCGCCCCCATCATCACCTTCCCAGAATGCTCAGGCTTCAGTGAAGTGCCAGAAGAAGACTTCCTCAATGTGGTTACCTACCTGACCAGCATCCCCAGGTAGATTCACATTGAAAACGTTGGGTGGTCATCTCTTAAAGAGAGACTTGAAGCACATTGGCACATTTTTATTTACAAAGCCTTGACGGGGACGCTTCCTCGTTATTTAACAGAAATGCTGCAAATTTCAGATGGGCTTTATCAGACCCGCTCCACTGACATGCTTATGCTTTATGTTTCACAAGCCCGGTCTGAGCTGGGAAAGACAGCTTTAAGCTTCAGTGCCCCTGACTCCTGGAACAACTTACAGCAACAAATTAAAATGAATACCATGATATCCTTTAACCAATTTAAACATACTATCTTAAATCTACCAAACTGTAACTGTTTTAATTAGGCTATATTGTACTTTAACCAATTACATTTTATTTCCAGCCACTCTACACCTCTGTCTAAAATGTTTCTCTTTAGCAGATTGTTGTGTATTTGATGTACACTCAACAAAAATATAAACGCAACACTTTTGTTTTTGCTCCCATTTTTCATGAGATGGACTTAAAGATCTAAAATTCATTCCAGATACACAATTGTACCATTTCTCTCAAACATTGTTCACAAATCTGTCTAAATGTGTGATAGTGAGCACTTCTGCTTTGCTGAGATAATCCATCCCACCTCACAGGTGTGCCACATCAAGATGCTGATCTGACATCATGATTAGTGCACAGGTGTGCCTTAGACTGTCCACAATAAAAGGCCACCCTGAAATGTGCAGTTTTGTCTCACAGCAAAATGCCACAGATGCCACAAGCATTGAGGGAGCGTGCAATTGGCATGCTGACAGCAGGAATGTCAACCAGATCTGTTGCTCGTGCATTAAATGTTCATTTCTCCACCATAAGCCGTCTCCAGCAACTTCGCACAGCCATTGAAGAGGAGTGGACCAACATTCCACAGGCCACAATTGACAATCTGATAAACTCTATGCGAAGAAGATGTGTTGCACTGCATGAGGCAAATGGTGGTCACACCAGATACTGACTGGTTCTGAGTCCCCAGACCCCCAACAAAGCAAAAAAATGCACATTTCAGAGTGGCCTTTTATTGTGGACAGTCTAAGGCACACCTGTGCACTAATCATGATGTCAGATCAGCATCTTGATGTGGCACACCTGTGAGGTGGGATGGATTAGCTCAGCAAAGCAGAAGTGCTCACTATCACACATTTAGACAGATTTGTGAACAATGTTTGAGAGAAATGGTACAATTGTGTATCTGGAATGAATTTTAGATCTTTAAGTCCATCTCATGAAAAATGGGAGCAAAAACAAAAGCGTTGCGTTTATATTTTTGTTGAGTATATTACATTGTATATTGTGTATTGTTGTTTTTGTTTCTCAACATCATTGTAAATGAGGGTCATCCATCAATGAAATCTTGAGTATAAATAAAGGTTAAATAAAGATAATAATAATAAAATAAAAATACCAACAACAACTATTAAAAAAAACATTGCTATGCAAAAGAATAAACCATCAATCCTATGTTAAAGTGTCATTATTAGACAGTTAGCCATCAGAATTATATTGTGTGTATGTGTATGTGTGTATGTGTATGTGTGTGTGTATGTGTGTGTGTGTGTGTGTGTGTGTGTGTGTGTGTGTGTGTGTGTGTGTGTGTGTGTGTGTGTGTGTGTGTGTGTGTGTGTGTGTGTGTGTTGAGGAGCATTAGTTGATTAGTCTGTTCCTCTGTCCTGTGTGCAGCCTGGACGCTGCCAGCATTGGCTTCGTCATCATCATGGACCGGAGGAAGGACAAGTGGAGCTCAGTGAAGGCCTCTCTGTCCAGGATCGCTGTGAGTCTGAAACACATCCATACATTCCACCATACAGGTCACTATGTATTAACACTGCATACAGGAGGGCAAATAAACAGCCTTTCAACTTCAACCAAAGACATCCAACAACAGAGCTCATTTACAGAAGAAATGTGTATTTAAAGCTGGGGTGGGTAATTTTTTCACTGCAAAATTTGCCAAAAATGTTATATTAGCCATTCAGCTATATGCAGGTGAAGTGGTCTGAGAATATCTACTCATCACTTTGCCTCCCCTGCCTCTGTGCGTCGCCCCCAAAAATTGCCACCGCTACACTTTGACCAATCAGAGCGAGGCTCCGATTCTCCGTTCTTATTGGCTGTTGGGACTGTCCATTCACTTTGGCAGCGACGTTGTTGCGTCAGTTGCGTGAGCGTTCACGACCCTAGCAGTCTGACAGTTTGCCAACAAACAGCAATGTCTACAATCAACGGCCCCTAAATGTCCTATTTCCTGTTTAACAACAACTGCTTACACCACCAAGACAGCAAGGATACGAGGAAAGACCGGGAAATACACTAGTTGAAAAGAAATGAACGTGCATAACTGTCGTCGGAGGGAGGAGCTACAGCAGGTAGAGCGTGTCAGGGAGGGACCAGAGAGAACACACGTGGAGCGGTTGGGGTATTTGGATTCGAATCTCTATCCCTACTGCTATTTTCTCCCAAATTATATACCCCAGCTTTAATCCTGCATTTAGACGTGCAAATACAGTATTCGCTTATCTGTTAGATATCCTCAGATATAAAAGTAGAGATAGATAAGGCCTTTATCACTGAAATCTATAATATGATTTCACTTTGTGCAACTCCATGTGATTTTTCAGAATACACGCAGCTACCGTTTTATCCTGCTTTAACACTACAAATGTAAGGTACATCAAGCTATATATGTGAAAAAAGTAATACATTCAATAACCTTTGGTATTCTATTCTCTGTTATTTGTATTTGACAAGTATTTGTAGAGTGGGTCCCATCTATTGCATAGGTACCGAACTAAGTCAAATCACTGATTATTAAAGCATAAATACTATTGGTCTGGTACTACTGGTACCATAGTCTGGTAACATATGTCTGTGTCCACTAGATGGCAGTATATGGAACATTGAAAATCCTCTGAATCAGGGGTTAAAGAAAACAAACAAAAAACAAGAAGATATTTTTCAGTGGCAGACTGTTTTCATTCATATTCTCTAGCTCAGTGATCCCTCCACTGGGAGCCTGAAACCAAACCTTCAGAGGCTAAACGTGTGGAAGTTGTGTAGACTGTGTATGTTTCTGTGAACGACATGCTTCTTGAACGTTCCTTTAAAGAGGACCTATTATACTACTTTTCTGGTCTTAATTTCTTGTTTTACACTGCTATAGAGCAACCTGACACGAATCACATCACAAAAAACTATGTAGATTTTCGGGAAGCTCTTTCTCTTATTTTGGCGATCCAGCACATCCTGTCAACACTTGAGTGTGTGTGCTTCGGCAATCTCCGCTCCCTCCGCCTGTGATCGGCCATCTCCGCTCCCCTCCCCCCCCTCCTGCAAACCCCACTCCGTTGTGATTGGTTACCTTCCTTCCGGAACACTTTCAGTGGCGGGAAGCGCGAGCATGGACCTATAAGGGCGCGAGGCAGACGCGAACAGGGAAGTGACAGCATTACCATACATGGAAACATCCGCGTGGTGACTTCACAAAGTTACATGCGACGTCACACAGTTACGGAAGGGTAGACCGCTTTGAACACGTGACTTCTCGACTGGCTAGAATAGTGTTTAGTGCTCTGCACAGACACCCCAGACGGTCAGCAGGGAATACGTCGAAATGCATGTAAGTCATTATTTGATAATTTAGTATGGTTAAGCATGACTATGAATCATCATAACAACATAGGTCATAAAAGTGAAAAAGCATCATAGGTCCGCTTTAAGCTGGGAACACACCACACTGGCCGCGCGGCGAGATTACATACAAAGTCAATGTACTAGCGCGTGGCCGCGCGTCCACCCAATAATCGGCGTCCAGCGGCCGGCGGCACGTGGCCGCGCCTCTCCTGAGGATCGGGAGCGCGGCCATTTGCGGCGTGTAGAAATTGCGCCATCGAAGGAGCGTGAATCGAAGGCTTGTGCGGCGAACACGGCGCCGCAGAAAAAGATGAAAATTTTCATCTTTTTCTGCGGCGCCGCCGGGCACCGCGCCTCCACAGCCAATCAGCGTTGAGATTGCAGACCCGGTGGTCTGCAAGACGAGGTGGGCGTGTGGAGTGAGGACATTGGGCTTCCAATACATTCTGCAAATATGTGTATTTTGCATCTGTTTAGCTGTTGGTTGTACTTTAGCCAAGGTAGTGCCGGTTAGCATAGTGAAACTCACCCAGCTGTGTGCTGTTCCTGAGGATAATATGAACCCAAAGTTGACGGCAGTGGTGTGGAATTCCAATATAGTACAGCGAAGCACCGGTACTGTCCTCCGTCAGCCGGCACACTTTCACTTTCAGGTAGGCTGATGTCTGCCTTTATTTTTGCAGCTGAGCACACACTACTGTTGTTATTGTGTTTAGTATGTTGCTGAATTACTATTAATATGTGTGTATTTGCGATCGGGGTGCGTCTTCATGCTGTTTTGATGATATTTGTGACATGACTGCCGGTGTACACAGTGTACCTACATCTGTATTTTTTGGCACAGCTGGACCATGTTGTTGTTGTTGTTGCACCGTAAGTGTGACGGGTCTGATCTCGGCGTCGGCGTCAGGAATATATGGCCCAATATGATCAAGCGGCGAGCCTCTTGCGGTCACACGGCCAACCGCCGCCTTCGATGTGGCGGCCAGTGGCCGCGGCGGCGGCTGCGGTTAATATTGCCCAATATGACCAAGCGGCGAGCCTCCTGCGTTCACGCGGCCAACCGCCGCAGGCGGCCAATGCGGTGTGTTCCCGGCTTTAGTCTCCAGTATACTATATGTGCGCTTCAAAAAAATTTAATGTTAATAGACAGCCTAGGCTCTGTAAATGGGCGTGCTGCTAGCTATGGTTGGCCCCTTTGTTGACATACCCTTAGTGTACTTAACATTTTAAGACCCTGGGCAGATTTTCTTTTTAACACACAGTACGTACAGTTAAGTGAATCGTAATAAAGATAATATCGTAATACTGAGAAAATCTGGGAATAAATTCCTTACCACTAGCTTTCTTCAACAATGTGTTTGTAAAGGTGTCTATTAACACATCTTAAAAAGTTGAAATTGAACTCTTCCAAAACACCAATTTTTCACAACACTACACACAATCTCTAACCATTACACCACAAAAAGGGATTTTGACAACAAGGGTTCTCCAGAATCACTGACTCTTTCACCTTTAATGGTTTGACAGCGGCAAGTTGACCCATATATAAGCATATGCATTAGCACATCAGTAAAAGAAAATTTCTGAATGATTGATGTCATTAAATGAATGGGTGCTTTGGAGGTGTATTGTAAATGAACACGTTGTTTTGTGCAGGGGGCGTTTCCAGGCAACCTGCAGCTGGTGTTGGTGCTGAGGCCATCCAGGTGGTTCCAGAAGGCCATAGCAGACATCGGCATCCGGCTGCACAAGGATGAATATAAAATGAAGGTACCGGTAAGCATGCTTCAGTGTCAACCATGCAAACTCTATCAGATACACATCACTTGGACATCTATTTTTTTTGTATTTTTGGGAAAGAAAATTTGGTTTATTTAAGAGATGTAAGGTGTGTTACTTATGACATTTTTCTTTATAATCAAATCTTAATCAAACATTCAGATGAAGATACAGAAGTTGCACCAACACTCAAAACTCATGCTCAGTCCAGTACAGTACAGCTGTAAATATATCAAATAAATCATCTTTATCAGGTATACTCAGCATGAGACCAAGGATGTCCACCTGGTTCAACACTGATTATAACCCCAGGCAATCCCTACCATTTGGACATCAACATGTATATCAGTGATTCTTGAGAACCGGGACAAAAGGCCGTCTTCCATATGTAACTGCTGTTATGTTTAAAACTAAAAATATTTAAAATTGTAGATGTTATTAGGGATTAAGAATAGAATGTCTGGAGCACAATTATCCCCTTAAATTTAATTGTATCATTATTATGTCAAATATATGACACTTGTTATGTTCTCACGACGTCCAAAACATTGTGTCCTCAGAGAAGCTTTCAATCTTTCATATGCAATAAAACCTATTAAAAATGTACTTTAATGATTTAAAAGAGATTTATTTCATCAAAAGCAACACTAAATAATCTCTCATATCAGTAGAAACAGTTTTTCTACAACACATTCATGTTTTATAAGGATTCTAAGTGGTGGGACCACTTTAGGTCAATACCGTCAGACATTTAATTAAAATGTAATAAAATCAGGCAAAATAAGGGGCAGCTGTCACTTTGAAGGACCTCTTATCAAATTCTACCTCTGCAGAGTACATTAGAGTCAGACATGCTCTGATAAGTGTTGTAGTTTTAGAATATTTTACATTCCGAATCTTGAAAGTCCTGTGTCACAACCATGATATGTCAACACCGACTTACAATTTCTGAAGAAGTTATTTGAAATTTTTTTATCATTTTATTTTCCTGAAGTAGTTCTTACTAGCACCTAACATCAACAGAAAAACCAAATGGCTACTAGATAAATACCATTTGTTATGTTTAAGAAACGTTAAATATGTCAACACCGTCAGTGTCACAACTTCAGCCAGTATTAAGTTTGTTTTCAGATGTCTGTTTTCCAGGGGCCTATTGCATAAAACTAGGATAAGGGATTAACCTAGGATATTTCGGGTATCCTGGCTTGCGTTAGCCATGATCCGGTTGCATAAAAGCGGAGGGACATAAATTACCCTGGAGATTTATCCTTTACGTTTAGCCTGGTCGGGACCAGGCTAAACGTAAAGGATAAACTTATTCTGTTGCCTGATTGGCTCAGTCAGCTGTCACTCCGATCTGAAATCAAGGCGTTTAACAGTTATTCCATGATCTTCTGTGTATTGCTTTATTTTCATTAGCCTGTTTTAAGGTACCACATAAAAGACTGCATTGTCATTTAGTTAAATAGTCCTTCTTTTTTATTTATTTAACCTGAACCATTTATAATTAACTTAATTATAATTAGATTAAGATGCAATGATATAAATTATAATAATTGGTGTTCAATATTGCAGGCTATATTTATACAATTGATTATCGATGGCAGATGACGTTGCAAGTGTGGGTCAAATAAATTCAATTTGTACTTATAACTATATCGAGGTGCATCTAAAACAAAATTCAATATCAATGAAAAATTCCTTTTTTCTGTCTGTAATTGAATTCAAAAAGTGAAACTTAAATATATTCTAGAAATTCATTACACATGAAGTGAAATTAATCTAGAATAAACATACTTTTCAGAAGGTCGACATTTCTGTATTATAAATCCTTTTTCTGATTGGTTGTATGTAACATTCTAAGATTTTGAGATACTGGATTTTTTATTCCATGATCAATCAATCATCCAAAAAAAAGGCCTGACATATTTCACTTTGTGTAATGAATCTATGAAAGTTTCACTTTTTGAATGGACTTTCCATGATATTCAATTTTTTAGACGCACCTGCAGACTGCTCACTGTCAACTATTTTATCATAAAACAATGCAGGGACATCAAGAACAGTTGGCAGAGAATACATCTCCTGTATGAAATGAACTGCCCCCTGACTTACGGTTTAAACTAGCAAGGCATTGTGGGAAAATGGGCCATCTTTTCCATTTTTCCATCAGTAAATCTGTGTTCGATCTTTGTGTCTACTTCTGAAAGCTGTGGGCTGGCACTTAACAGAATGACTTACACCTGGCTTGACAAAGCAGTCCCTTTACATCCTGGATTGGCGTTTATGCAACTGACTAACCCAAAGTGCCCAGGCTAGACTTTGTCAAGGCTGGCTTTATCAATCATCCTGGATGTCTTTATTCCACTTTTATGCAATAGGCCCCTGGTTTCCTTTCTAACTCTCATGTCATTTCAGACCCGGCCACTCCCTCCTGCTCTGCACTCCCTGTTAATTACATTCACCTGGTCTGCCCCACACTCACCTGCTCCTCATCAGTTAATCAGCCCCAGTATATATCTTTGTTCAGTTCCCTCAGTCAGTTGCCAGATTGTCTGATGTCCTAGTGTGTTCACCCAGCTTTCCAGCATTCGGATTTCATCCTGTGTTCCGATCCTGCTTGCCTGTTCGTGTTTCGACCTGTCTTTGGACTTTGCCTTTTGCCTGCCCCAACTGGACTTGTTTGCCACGCTGTCTTACTACCTGGTTTGTCATCCACTTCATTAAAATCTATTTTTGAATCTGAACTGTTTCCTGTGTCCTGCAATTGGGTTCTTGTCTGTCTTTCCCTGAAACCTTGACAGTACAATCTGGCCAAAAATGAACCCAGCAGACACACACTTTGCACTGGAGTTGAGGGAGGTGACGTATATTCTCACCTGCCTGAAAAATGACTTTAAGTATGCGGTGGACTGTGTGGAGAGAGCGGAGGTCCTTTCGTCAGCCCGCAAGGAGGTTGGTTCTAGACCTTGGCTGCGTAAATTGCTGCCTGACTGGGTAGAGGAATTTATTAGCACACCATCCCAAACCTCCAGCAACAAGCTCCAGTTCCAGTCTCCGGCCTCCAGCAGCAAGCTCCAGCCACTGGCCTCCAGCAACAAGCTCCGGTGTCCTGCTTCCAGCAACAAGCTCCAGTCACCGGCCCCCAGCAACAAGCTCCGGTGTCCTGCTTCCAGCAACAAGCTCCAGCCTCCAGCAGCAAGTTCCAGTCTCCGTCTTCCAGCAGCAAGTTCCAGTCACCGGCCTCCAGCAGCAAACTCCAGCCACCAGCTTCCAGCAGCAAGCTCCAGCCCCCGGCTTCCAGCAGCAAGCTGCAACCCCAGGCTTCCAGCAGCAAGCTCCAGCCCCAGGCTTCCAGCAACTAGCTTCAGGTCCCGGACCCCAGCAACCAGCACGCTAACCACCAGCCCCAGCACGCTAGCTACCAGCTCCAGAAGGCATCCAACCAACCGCAGGAGCCCCAGCATGCTAGTTACCTGCCCCGGAAGGTGCCCCAGCAAACTCAAGCACCCCAGCATGCTAGCTACCAGCCCCAGCATGTTAGCTACCAGCCCTAGCATGTTAGCTACCAGCCCCAGCATGCTAGCTACCAGCTCCAGAAGGCGCCCAACCAACCACAAGAGCCCCAGCATTCCAGCTACCAGCCTCCTCCTGCCTCGCGGACTATTAGAGTGGGGGTGTGGAGATTGGAGTGCCATCCGTCTCCTCAGAACTCTCCAGCTTCGGAGCTCACTCTGGTCCCCGAACCTGTGACAGAGAAAGAACCAGAACCAACTCCAGAACCCGAGGTCCTTCCTGAACCAGAGCCTGAGTCGGTACCTGAAGTAGTTCCAGAACCTGAACCCGTCCCTGAAGTCCATGAGGTGATTCCCAAGCCCCTGGTAGAGCCCGTGGTTGAACCTGTAGGTCACTCTGAGCCTGAGGTGGATGCTGTGGCTGAGGAGGGGTGTTTACCTGAGCTGATCTCTGGACCCTCAGTTGAGTCCTCTCCACGTCGTCATGAGAGGGTCCGGTCTCCACATCTTGATGGGGGAGTCCGCCCTCCAGGCCTGCCAGGGGAGGCCTGTCTTCTTCGCCTTCCCGAGGGGCCTCCTCCTCTGTTTCGTCTTCTTCGCCTACCCGAGGGGCTTCCTCCTCCGTTCCTGTCCGAGGGGCCTCCTCCTCTGTTCTTGTCCGAGGGGCCTCCTCCTCTGTTCCTGTCCGAGGGGTCTCCTCCTCCGTTCCTGCCTGAGGGGTCTCACCCCCTGTTTGAGGGGTCTCACCCCCTGTCCGAGGGGTCTCCTCCTCTGTTCCTGTCCGAGGGGTCTCCTCCTCCGTTCCTGCCTGAGGGGTCTCACCCCCTGCTTGAGGGGTCCAGCCCCCTGTCCCTGCCTGAGGGGTCTTGCCCCCTGTCCCTGCCTGAGGGGTCTTGCCCCCTGTCCCTGCCTGAGGGGTCTTGCCCCTCTCTCCTGCCAGAGGGGGACCGCCCTTCGCTCCTGCCTGAGGGGGACCGCCCTTCGCTCCTGCCAGAGGGGGACCGCCCTTCGCTCCTGCCTGAGTGGGACCGCCCTCTGCCTCACCTTCCTCCGGAAGGGGTCCGCTCCCGTCATGGTGGCCGCTGGCGTCCTTGGGGGTTCCGCCTAGGCCGTTCTGCCCTCGCCGTGGCCGGCCGCCTTAGTGGTTCTGCCTTCACCGGTCTCCTGCGGGGGTCCGTTCTCGTCGATGCCGGCTACCTGTGGGCCTTCACCGATGCCGGCCTCCAGAAGGGTGCCTTCGTCTTCGCTGGCCTCCAGAAGGGTTCCCTCATCTTCATCTTCGCAGCCACCGGCCTCCTGCAGGGGTTCGTCTTCGCCGAAGCCGGCTACCTGTGGGTCGTCACCGCTGCCTGCCTCCAGCAGGGTGCCTTTGTCTTTGTCGCCGCCGACCTCCAGAAGGGGTTTATCGTCGCCACCGACCTCCAGAAGGGGTTTATCGCCTTCGCTGGCCTCCAGAAGGGTTCCATCGTCTTCATCTTCGCCGCCACCGGCCTCCTGCAGGGGTTCGTCTTCACCGATGCCGGCTACCTGTGGGTCGTCGCCGCTGCCTGCCTCCAGCAGGATGCCTTTGCCTTCGTCGCCGCCGACCTCCAGAAGGGGTTTATCGTCGCCGCCGACCTCCAGAAGGGGTTTATCGCCTTCGCCGGCCTCTAGAAGGGATCCATCGTCCTCGCCGAGGCCGGCCTCCAGAAAGGGTTCCTCACCTGCATCTTCGTCGCTGCAGGCTTCCAGAGGGACGGAGCCCTCACCAACCAGGGCGTCCGCCTGAAGCTCCCTGCCGTGCCCCTGCTTGCCCCCCAGGCCGTCCGCCTGAAGCTCACGGCCGTGCCCTGGGGCCTTTTTCTGGCCGCCCGCCTGACACCCCTCCATTCTGCCCCACACCTGTTCCCAGGCCAGCCCGTCACCCCGTGCACTGCCCCACTCCTGGTCCCTGGCCAGCCGGTCACCCCATGCTCTGCCCCGGTCCATTTTTTTTCTTTCCCTGAAACCTTGACAGTCAGACAGGAAATCTGACTGAGTTGACATCTGACAGTGGTGATAGGCCAATGATGGTAAAAAAAAAACTAAAGCTGGGAGGCTGTGTCAAAGCTTAGCTCAGTAGCTATATGTTGGATACATACATGAATTTAATTTGCCGAAACATAGGGTTTGTATTTTTTCAACATTGCTCCCTGTTTTGTCCCACTTCTCAAGAATCACTGATACATCAAATGTGGGAGACTGTGGCTCAGGGGTTAGAGCGGGTCGGCCAACAATCGAAGGGTTGGCGGTTCGATCCCCGCCCTGCAACTTGTGTCATGGTTGTTGTGTCCTTGGGCAAGACACTTCCAAGTTACCCATGCCATGGGCACTAACCCACCTACCTTGCCTCGTTTCAATGTGTATGACTGCTGTATGTTTGAGGTGGTGGTCTGAGGGGCCGTAGGCGCTTCAGTCAGTCTGCCCCAGGGCAGCAGTGGCTACTATTGTAGTTTACCACCACCGGTATGACTGTGTGTGAATGAACTTGGGACCCTGTGAAGCGCTTTGAGTGCCTAGAAAGCGCCATATAAATCCAATTTAAGAGTTTACAAAAATTATCAACCAAAAAGGATGTTCAGAGTAGAGAGACATCAGTGTATATAAGACAAGGTATATAATCATAATCGCTACACCAGAGACGGAAAATAATTTGACTAAACCAAATCCACCATCTGGACCAGGATCACGTGATAGAATGTAAAGTTTTTATAGGCAACTATAGTTTTCAGATTGTGCAGGCCACACCTGATAGTGTAGCCAGGTATACAAAAAGAGCTCGTACTGCCACAAAAATTGTCACAGTATTTATTCTGTTCATTGTTCAGTTAGACTATGTGTAGAAAAAAAGTTAAAGAGCTAAAAAAAAGTTTCCAACGTCTTAACTTCCAATTCTGCATGTAAACTGTGCCGTTTGCACCACTTGTGTTTTTGCACCTTCTTTCACACCTTCACGCCCCATTAAAACAGAAAGAGAACTTTAAGTACAACCCCAATTGTGAAAAAGTTGGGTCGTTATGTAAAATCTATCAATAAAGCAAGAAACATCTGTCTGTCTGTGTGTCTGTTTGTCTGTGGCTCGCATATCTCTCTGACTTCTTGTCAGATCGGCCTGAGGTTCCGTAAGTGGCTTGCGCACAGCACGAATCCTTGATTTTGAAGTTTTTTGGACCAAATATGTAGAAGTTTTCATATTTATATCATGCTGGCGGCAAATTCGTGGTCAAACTGAAGGCCACAGTGAGCACGGAGCATGATGTAATCCCTGACTAAACCCCGCCTCCCTCTGATTTAATTGGCTTCTGCTGAAACTAACACCTATATGAGCTACAGACTATAGCTGTGTCTCAATTCAGGGGTCGCATCCTTCGAAGGCTGCATTTGAAGGCCGATTGCGTCATAGCGGCATGTCAAGGCTTGTCCCATTTGGAAGGCTCCTTCATATGCAGCTTTTGTTTCACGGATCTGAAGGGTCCAACGGATGGATCCTTCACGGCCCAACGTATCCCAAGATTCATTGCGTTTTTTTCAGAGATGGCATGAAAACTCCTCAAATAAATAAATAACAAAACAGCAACAGTTGCTCCATTTTCTTAACTTTTATCTTCCTTTCTTTTTTTCTTGTCTTTTCTTTTCTTTTTCTTGTCCTTCTTTATTCTTGTACTTTTTTTTCTTTTCGTCTGGTAGGCAACTTCTTTTTCTTTTTTCCTTCGTTGACAAGGCTGTCTCCGTTGGCAGCAATCAGGGTTTCTAGGCAGCACAGAAGCGGCGAGTCGTCACGCAAGGTAACGGCTTGCAAACCGTAAATGCTCTACGGAGACCTGCGGAGACCTTCTCATTTAACAACGCTCGTTCGGCCTTCGGTTCGGGCCTTCATGGTCTATGCGCATCCTTAAAAGGATGCGACCCCTGCATTGAGACACAGCTACCGTAAAATGCAAAATGCCCTTCATTTTGATTGCAAAAATAAATGCTGCTGCCTTCAAGCTGCAATTACCAATAAATAAAATGTTCACCTGCTTTGCCAATAAAGAATTGAGGATTATATGGTGCAAAAAAATATTAAAGAAAGACCAAAAGTGACATTGACGAGCGAAGCAACAGCCATTTCAACGTCTGTGTGACTACATCTGTTTCTGTGTCCCACTTTCATTACATTTAAAGCTAATATTTGCTTCCTACGGGCACTGCATTAGTACGAATAAAACAGAATGTGATCATTTCCAAATCCATTTCAAACATGTATTCAACATAAGACAATATAGATATATTTGTTTAAACTGATACATTTTAATGTTTTTTGTAAATTTACTCTACAAAAAGTTTAACTTTGGTGCCTGCAACACATTTCAAAAAAGATGGGACAGGCATACTTACTATTGTATATCACCCTTCTTTTAACAACAATGAGTAAGCGTTTGGGAACTGAGGACATTAATTGTTGAAAGCGAAATTATTTCCCATTCTTGCTTGAAATACAACTTCAGATACTCAACATTCCGGGGTCTCCATTGTGATGTTTTGTGCTTCATAATGCACCACTTTTTTAAATGGGAGACAGGAATGGACTGCAGACAGGCCAGTCTAGTACCCACACTCTGTTCCTATGAAGCCAAGCTGTATTAAGACGTGTAGAATGTGGCGGTATTGTCTTATGATAAATATGAAGGGCCGTCCCTGAAATAGACGTTGTCTGGATGGCAGCACGTTGCTCCATGATCTGTATGTACTTTTCAGCATTAATGGTGCCTTCATAGATGTGCAAGTTACCCATGCTATGGGCACTAACCCACCCCCATACCATCACACACACTGGCTTTTAACTTTGTATTGGTAACAATCTGGATGGTCCTTTTCCTCTGGAGCCTTGAGGACAGAACGTCCATGATTTACAAAACCTTTTTGAAATGTAGACTCATCAGACCACAGCACACTGTTCCACTTTGCTTCAGTCCATCTCAGATGAGGCCAGGCCCAGAGAACTCTGCAGCATTTGGAGATGTGGTTGATATGGCTATAATTTTGCATGGTAGTCTTATCTTGCATTTGTGGATGCAGTGATGAACTGTATTAACCGACAATGGTTTTCTGAAGTGTTCCATGGCCCATGTAATAATGGATTGGATTTATATAGTGCTTTTCAAGACACCCAAAGTTCCAGGTTCCACTCGTTCACACAGTCATACCGGTGGTGGTAAACTACGATAGTAGCCACAGCTGCCCTGGGGCAAACTGACGGAAGCGAGGCTGCCATTCCGCGCCATCGGCCCCTCCGACTACCACCTCAAACATACAGCAATCATACACATTCACAAGAGGCAAGGTGGGTGAAGTGTCTTGCCCAGGGACACAACAACCATGACACAGGTGGCCGGGCGGGGATCGAACCACCAACCCTAAGATCATTGGCCAACCCGCTTAACCACCTGAGCCACAGTCGCCCCAAGTCACATGTAGTGATATCCTTTATGAAATTATGTAATTTTTTAATGTGGTGCCACCTGAGGTCATGGGCATCACATTTTAATCTTGGACCTCTCCCCTTACGTGTAGAGCTGACTCCAGATTCTCTAAATATTTTAATTATATTATGGATTGTAGATGGTGGAATCCTTAAATTATTTGCAGGAAGGTTGTTTTTAAACAGTTGGACTGTTTTCCTCTGCAGTTCTTCACAAAGTGGTGAGCCTGACCCCGTTATTGCTTGTGAAGACTGAATCTTTACAGGATGCCCCTTTATATCCATTCATGATATTATCATCTGTTACCAGTTAATGTTTATGTGAGTAATGTTCCAAACATCCATTACTATAAAAACTCACCCAATCCCTGTATGTCAGTCTGTCAGATCATCATTAATCCCTCCTCATAGATCATACAGGTCACGCCACAGACCACTTGGGATTATAAGTAACTTGAAAACTGTACCTATTATGTGTAATAGGTCAATTGTGTTGGACCATCCCGCTGTTGATAACCCGGACATGAGCATATCAGAGCTAAACTCACCAAACATCCTCAAATCAAGAAAGGGTTTGGGTTTTCTTCACTTAAACATAAGAAGTTTGCTTCAGCACAATAAATTAGACCATGTTAACATCTTAGTATCTCAGGCTGACCCGGATGTCTTGGTTCTGACTGAATCATGGTTGAAGAGCAGTGACACATGACTCTATGGTGGCAATAAATGATTATAGTTTATTCAGAATAGACAGGATCACACGGGGTGGGGGAGTGGCTGTCTATGTTAAATCACATTATTCTGTATCATTACTACATGCTGTCTCTGTTCGAAGATGCTTTGAATTTATTGCTTTGGAATTGTCTTTATCGTCCAATGATTGTGTTATTGTAATTGGTGTGTACAGGCCCCCTTCAGCGGTAACTAGCTCCTTGAGTGAGCTAGCACATTTAATCGCTCCATATGTAAATAGAGAGGTCATTATGATGGGTGATTTTAACATTGACTGGCTTTCTGGTGCCTCTGAACCTTTTAAAGAAATCTGTAGCAACCTAAATCTTACACAAATAATAACTGAGCCCACAGGACCCAATCTAAAAAACCCAGCAAAATCAACTTTGATCGATTTAATATTATCAAATCAAAGCAATAAAATAGTTTCTGCTGGTGACTTTGAGCTTGGAATCAGTGATCACTGCCCGGTGGCCTGTATCAGAAGTATTCATCTTAAAAAATCTCAACCCAAAATCATTATTAAGCGTAATGTTAAAGGTTTGAACGAGCAAGCATTTTTAAATGAACTCTATCAAAGTGACATTCATCTCACAAGTGAAATATCTGATGTGGAATTGGCCTTAGAATTTTTCACCAATACTTTCTCCTCCATTTTGAACAAGCATGCACCCCTAAAAAAGCACAGAGTAAAAAATAGATCAAACCCCTGGTTCACAAATGAATTGTCCGATGTATTTGCAGAGAGAAATAAAGCATGGTCCCTAGCTAGACGCGCTGGTGAAAACTCTAAGTGGACTGCTTTCAGACAAATCAGAAATAGGTGCATATCCATGGTTAGGAAAGCTAAATCAGATTACTACCTCAAACTAATTTCCAACTGCTACTCCAACCCTGCACTATTTTGGAAGGCTGTGAATTATAACAAAAATAATTCTAGCACTGTTCCCAGTCAGTTAAAAATAAATGATCAGACTTTAAATGATCAGAAAGAAATTGGTTTAGCTTTCAATGAACACTTTATAGCTGCTGGTAAACTCTTTCACAATGGAGTATCTACGCCTTCCACCACCAGAAATAAAAATAGCATACCACCTGTCTCTAAAACTCCTCTTTTCAGCCTTGTTCAAGTTCCAACAAGTATTGTTGTAGATGCACTTCTTGCCATCAACCCCAGGAAGTACATGGGAGAGGACAATTTGGACCCATTTTCAATAAATCTCTCTGCACTTATCATATCAAAACAAATAACCCATATTTTTAATCTTTCCATCTCCTCTGGTATTGTTCCTAAAGTCTGGAAAAAAGCTCATGTCATTCCATTACATAAAGGGGGTGACAAAAGTGATCTCAATAATTACAACCCATTTTCCAAACTCCCATGCCTGGCAAAAATTCTAGAATCAGTCATTAATACTCAGTTGAAAACCATTTTATCCAGTGCTTCCATTTTGAGTCCATTTCAATCTGGTTTTAGGGCAGGCCACAGTACCGTATCTGCTGTCACTTTGGTCTTAGACAACATTGTTACAGCTATCGATAAAAAAATGCACTATCTAGCACTTTTTGTTGATCTGTCAAAAGCTTTTGATACTTTAGATCACCATTTGCTTTTAGAGAGGCTGCATGAAATTGGTTTTGATTATTCTACATGTAGCTGGTTTAGGGACTATCTCTCTGATAGACAGCAGTCAGTAAAACTGGGAAGCTACCAAACAGTTACAAATGGAGTTTTTAACAGTTACAAATGGTGTTCCGCAGGGCTCAATTTTAGAAAAAACTCTCTTTTACATTTCACATAAAAAATCTTGTCTGTCGTCTTCGACAAAAGATTTGATATTTTTATAGGAATAAAGCCACCTTCCCGTTGTTCAGTAGGAAAAGGATTATTGAGGCAGTTTTTATGTCTGTCCTTGATTACGGTGATGTGGTTTATCGGCATACATCTCGTTCATGCCTTAAACTCCTAGACTCTGTATTTCACTCTGCTTTGAGATTCATTACAGGAGATGCTTATGATACACACCATTGTGTTTTATATGAAAAGGTTGGGTGGTCCTCCCTTAAGGAGAGACGTGATGCACATTGGCATATTTTTATATATAAAGCTCTGACTGGAATGCTACCACTCTATTTGACAGAAATGCTGCTTATTTCAGATGGGCTTTATCAAACCCGCTCAACTGACATGCTCATGTTATATGTTCCCTATGCCCGGTCTGAACTTGGTAAAACCGCTTTTAGCCATAGTGCCCCTGACTCCTGGAACAGCCTACAACATACAATTAAAATAAATACACTCATAACTGTTAACCAATTTAAAATCATTATTTTGAATCAGCCCCTCTACACTTGTAACTGTTTTAATTAGGCTATTGTCTCTTTCATTCAATTGATCTGAATGTTTTAAATTTTTGTTGTCTGTGTGTGTGTGTGTGTGTGTGTGTGTGTGTGTGTGTGTAAACTTGTTATGTATTCTCATTGTATATTGTGTATCTGTACAAACTCGACGTCATTGTAAAAGAGGGTCACCCCTCAATTGATCTTTCGAGGTTAAATAAAGGAAAATGAAATGAAAATGAAAAGATAGTTTTTAACATTCTACAGCTTTCCCAATCTTTTAAAGCCCCTGTCCCAACTTTTTTTTAAATGTGTTTGTAACGGGTTGCTGGTGGCAGGCAGACAGGTAGGACCCAATTGCAAACAGAAACTGTCCAACATTTAACTTCCAGGATATATCCCTCAATACAAATACAACAGATTCACAAACCACAAACAAACACAGCCCCCTTAATTATAGGACACAATTCAATCCAATGTGTTGAATGTGTTTTCAGATTGTGATGCTGAACTCTGTGTCAGACCTGCATGGATATGTGGACAGAGAGCAGCTGACCCGGGAGCTGGGAGGAAACCTGGAGTACTGTCACAGTCAGTGGATCCACCACCGCACTGTTAGTAAATGCTCATCTAAATACACTAGTTCTTAACACTAGGGATTTAGCCCTTTCCAAAAGTGAAAGAAATGTAGATTCATCACACATTGATGGACATACAAAGTAGGAATTGTAGATTTGTGCAGAGTTCTAGTCATGTTTGATCCTTCTCTCTCTCTCTCTCTCTCTCTCTCTCTCTAGGCCATAGAGAACTTTGCCATGACAGTGAAAAGCACAGCCCAGATGTTACAGAAGTTTGGAACCGACCTGGCAGAGACAGAGCTGCCCAATGACGTCCAGTGCACCAAAGACCTGCTCACAGCACATACTAACAAACATGACAGCCTTAAGGTCATTACATATACACTTCATACACCAGTGCACATGCAAAGCACAGTGCATGCATGACAACAATGTCCACACTGGTTGAATGGTTCTTAGATTCAAATATGTGCCACCATATGGATTTCATACGTCACTGTGGAAGGTTTCCTCGTAAGCAGTCAAATCTAACTGATAAATATTGAGGGTAACATTAATGCCTTATCACAGCAGAAAAGTGGTACAGCAAGATCAATTTGCATATCCTGGTGAAATTGATGATGGAAGAAGCCTTAGAAGCTACATTTTTCTGATTGCATAGGGGTCAGGCATTGGCTACTGTTGATTGTAAATATGTTCATGTTACTTCTCGTTGATTGGAACATATGATTGGATCATGCAGCTATAACACTTTCCTCATAATCTGGACTCTCTCTCTCTCTCTCTCTTACCTCAAAGGTCAGCACAGACAAGAGGGTGTCCCTTTGATGGAGTAAATGTGTTACTCTGATCAAAGTTTAATTCTGCTCTAAAGCACATCACACATGTACCTTAACTCTGCCAGTAAATCCACAGGTCACAGCATACATACTGTACATTTATTTTGGTCTAACATTTTTTTGTTATGAATGCTGGTCCTGCCATGCCGGGAGCATAAGGACTGTATGTCTTTCTGTAGGTCACACTGCAGCCATTTAGAAGCCCCTCAGCAATACCCGCCATGGCTCACCATGGTTACCAGTTTGCCATTCTTGCATTATAGCCGGTGTAAAGGCAATGGGCTGCTAGATGTCTTTATCCAGATATTAGATACATACCATGTTCCAGATACAAGTGTAAATGGGTCATGTCACAGGTTGCAAAATTCCAGGAATTTTCAAAGTTGGAAACTTTCCATGGGAATTAACAGGAATTTATGGGAATTTGGGGAATTAACGAGAATAAACGGAAATTTACTCAATATAAAGCAACCCAAATGCACTAAGTCATTCTAACTGTTATTTCAGTCCAGGCAAACGTTCTAGACAGTAAAAAGCAGATTTTTCAAATAAGTATTAAAATATTTATGAACATTTAATTTCAAATCTGATTTTTTTAAAGTTTATTGAGACACCCAACTTGATATCATATATTGATTTTCACTAGACCAGGTTTACAGAGGCTTAAACAGTGATTTTAAATATAGTTGGGGACAATATATTTTAGCATAATCTTGACTTAAAACAACCAGATTTCAAGTAAGCTTGGCAGGTTGCACATAGCACACTGCTTACTGCAGGGGTACTGAGGCCACGCCCCCTACATGCACTGTGCATTCCTCCATCACATGGGGGGCATTTTACTTAATTTACTGAATGGGTGGGGTGAGAGAGATAAGTAATATTTTACTCAACATTCATCTTTTTGTTTTCAGTGAAATTATTGATTGTTCATAAAATAATCAAAGCTTGATAAAGTTCTTCTTACAAATAAATCTGTTCAAATGTGATGTTTTTTTAAATGGATTAGTTTGCATGGATGTCTGCCTATGACAAAACATAGTGTTTATATGTTTAGATACGAAAAAAATAATTTAAATGAACGCCATTTAGTTAATTCCTATAATTCCCAATTTTGAATATTCCCAAAATTCCAGAGCGAAAATTCCCGTGGAAAGTTTCCGGAAATTTACCGGAAACTTTCCACCCCTTTTCAACCCTATGTCACACAAACATTGGCCATCTGTTGTACAAATGATATTTCCAATGTTTCTATGTCTGTGAACAGGATGAACTGAAGCTAGCTCTGAAGCAGGGCACCACCCTGTTGGCTTGTGTCAACGAGCAGGCAGCCAAGTCTGACAGTCACAAACTCAACCCAGACCAGACGGAGAACCAGACCACTGTGGAAAGGTGAGCATCACTAAACAGTTTCTCTCATACATGCGTTCAGACGCAATTGTTTTGAAAACTTTACTCGTGCACATGGGTTCAGAAAAATGGGCAAGCAAGTAGTTTGCGGTGACAATCCGTTTACAGTAACTGAAAACAAATGCCATTAACGTTCTTGAAGCCATTAGTGTGAACTTAGGGTTACAAGTATTGCAAATGACAAGCTTTCTCTCCTCTTTTTTCACCACATAGAAATCGCAAAAAAAGAAGACATGCTGCTAGCTAGGCTGCTGGGCTGTGTCAGCGCAACCTTCCTGTTCCTTTCAGCTTCAAAATAAAAGTCAACTCACGTTTGTCCAGTGAAATCCTATTAATGTTTAGCCAGTGAAATGCTTTTAATGTGAAGCCGCAGCCTTAATGCTCTGTTTGTTTTAACAGTATCTTAACTGCTACGCGCTGATCTATAGAGTGTTTTTTAATGTAGAAAGCCGTGTACCTGACGTTACCGGTGGTGACCAGCCGCGGCTGACCCATAGAGGGCGCTAGGGCACCGCCCCCCTCCTCCCCCCCAAATAATAAAATAAAATAAAAAGATCGTTTTTTTTTGTGTGTGTTAATTTGAGGCAACTAAACTATTTAATTTTACTTAAGAATGCACACTGAATTTATATTCTGGCACTGTATTTACATTTCATGGTGAAATTCAAGCTCTAAACTGACTAATTTGACTTCTACGGTCGCCAGTTCACGGCGCCCAAACCCGTCGTTCACTCAGAGTGGCCATATCAATTTCTGATGCCATTCAGTTTTAACGAAGCGTTTGGGGCGCTGGCATTGGAGCCCAGTAACTGGTTACCTGGCAACAATAACAACAACGTTCGGATCTAACTAACGGTTGCTCGCAGAGTCGCGTGCAGTGTTAACGATTTTGTCGCTATATTTAGCAACTTTTCAGCCCCCCTGGCGACTTTTTTTTCAAAACAGCGACAAGCGAAAAATCTAGCTTTTTTTCTGGTGTTATTGGTGACTTTTTCGCCAAAGCAAGTATCACTTTTAACCAGTGTTGGGAACGTTACTTTAAAAAAGTAATTAGTTATAGTTACTCACTAGGCTACTTGTTCCAAAAAGTAACTGAGTTAGTAACTGAATTACTTTATAATAGAAGTAACTCGTTACCAGGAAAAGTAACTATTTTCGTTAGCCTACTGTAAAAAAAAAAGTTGCTATAGGCCTATGTCCAAAAAAGTAGATTTTTCTGAGCAGTTTTCACAAGTCAGTTGAAATGACTAGAACAGACGGGTAGGCCTACTTGTAGGCTACATAACCTTCAATATGTATTGCACATCAACAGACAGCAAGAGGTTTATCCTGCACCAAGTATTTTTTTTTATCCTGCACTTCCAGTAGCCTAGTATTTTGTTCTCAACAAAAAGTAGTAGAGGAAACTGCTGAATGTACCGTGCTGATCTGCTATCACTGGATTCACTTCAGGGGTGTCGGCTAAAACACCACTTAAGACCAAAAACGTCAGACTATGAAGCATGAGACGATGAGAGGAGAAGTAAGGATTTATCCTATGTTTATTTCCTTCTTTAACATGCACAGCAGCATACAGATCCCAGGAAAAGAACAATAGCAATATTCGGCTCGTGATGACACGCTAAACAGCTGTTGCAACCGGCGAAACGGCGTTACCTAACGCCGTTATTTTAAACGGCGTTATTCCCAACACTGCTTTTAACTCTTCTCAACAAGCAGAGGGAGCCTCCGTGGCCCCTGCCCCGTCACAGAGCACTGACAGGCGGCAGGGTCCTCACGCAGCAGTCCCTCCCAGCTGCGGTCAGAGCAGGAGATGCACACCTCTCCGCTCGTGTTCCGTTAGCATCCTTATCATGGACATATAAAGAAAGATCCCTAGCAGTTGTAGTAGCAGCTTTCCGCCCCTCTTTTATAGTCTATGAGTAGTGCAATTCAAAATGTTATGCAGTGCTTATTAAACTTTGAGCATGTATGATTATTACTGCTAGACTTAACATTATCACGTTGGTTGTTTATGCGATTGTCACGTTCATAACACTAGAACCTCACCTATTCATTCATTCACCTATTCCGTTGTGTTGGCTAGTTGTGTTGCAGCTGTCAATATGGACGAATTACCCCCTAATTCAGTTCAATCGCTTATAGAAACCCCATTTGAGAGGAGAACGTACGCAGAACGTTTACATCATGCCCTATAGTTCATGCCTTTAGTGTGCATATTGTAAATAATTCTCTGCAAGCCTATGTTGGCATTATGCCTTTAGTGTGCATATTGTATATAGTTCTCTGCAAACCTATGGTGGTGTGACGCACAAGACATATGGTCACTTGCTGATGATTTATTTCAACTTTTATTATCTCTTAATCAGTCTTTGAAGGCTTGTACTTCTGGGTGTTATACCGATTAACGCCACAGGGTGGCTTTCTCACAAACACACATCAGACAGAGAGAGAGAGAGAGAGAACCAGAATGCTTCATTTATATGTGAAAATCACAAAAAAAGTATTCTGGGGGAGTATTCCCCCAGACCTCCCTACAGGGGTTTGGTTTATAAACTTTCAGCCCCACCTAAAAGAAAATTCACCAGCCGCCACTGGTGGTGACACGAGTTTATTTCGCTAGGAAAGCCAGCAGAGCCCACATCTTTCACCAGCCAAAGTGGCGGGCGGTCTCAATAACTTACTACTCACTTAGACTAAAGGTGTAGTCATACTGGGAAAGTCAGCTAGTTCACTTGCTTTGGTCCAGACCAAATAGAGTTTAGATTTTTTTTGTTGGTGCGGTCCACTTTCATATTGCCCCTTTTGCAAGTGAACCAGCATTAAGAAGTAAACCCACATGTGATCTGAGGTCATTCATTCATTGGACAGACATTCTGGGGTGGAGAGAAGCAGGAAGCACGAAGTGAAAACTGCGAAATATATAACTGATACGATTTGGGGTTAAAAATAATAAATAAATAAATAGGCCTACATCTAGCCTATAAATAAATAAATAAAACATAAAATTATTGTTGTTTCATATGGTTATAATATGTAGGCATGTCTCAATGTGTGGCTTGTAGCCTATGATGTGAAACATAATATTTACTGTATTTTTGCTGCTGGACGCGCAGCTCGCGAGGAATAGGCTCAAGCTGACACACAGCTGATTTAGCTGTGTGTCAGCTGGGTGTGAGTTCGGCGCGGCTCAGCTCCAAACTGACACAGGGATAGTATTGACGGTCCTGTACATGGGATGCAAAATAAAAACACGCACTTCATACAAAGCGCAGCGTGAACCTGTTGTCACTGTGCGGGAGACGCTCCCCTCTCCTTCATCTGATCGCTGAACACATCAGCATGTTTACACGTCCTGTCTATCAAATGTAATATATTCGCTCGGGGCTCCCGGTCAAACCACAACTAATCTTTCCAACAACGGCGACAACAACACTTTCCCATAATGTGAAGCTGACGGCGATTTATTAAAAAAGAAAAGGCACAATGCTTCCTGCAATTGGGTCGGATCGAATTCGGCCAAATTCACACCACAAACGAACTGCAGAAGAGTGCGTTTTGAAGCGCATCGAGACCACCTCTTCAGCTGGGTCTCGGAGCGTTTGTTTGGTCCACCCCCGAGTGCGATTGCTGTATTCACACCTGTCTGAAAGATGCGCACCGAAGGCAGAAGTGCACCTGAGTTCGTTTCAATCGAACTAAACACGGCATGTGTGAATACACCTTAAATGTACCCGCTTTTGGCGAGTGTTATATTTGAGCCCTGCACAATATTCTCCGCTGTTCACAGTGACGGTGCAGGGGAGACACCGTGCATTTTGTCTTCTAACTGGCTTGTGGCTACAGCCGTGATGTCATCGTTATCACAGGGAATGACATGACATGGTGACGCTGGAGTTGCGTTTTCAAAAGATTCCACTCTGGAACCTGGTTTTAAAAGTTTACCTTTTCAAGACTGCAAATGCTGTTATCATGTAAATGATTGGCTGCAAATATAAAAATACCTTTGCATTTGTGCCGTTATTGTTACCGTGTAAAGCACCTCTGAGTTCCTGTTGTGTGTTCCAGGCTCCTGGCCCAGTTGAATGAGACAGAGAACGCCTTTGAACAGTTCTGGTGTAAACACCATCTGAAGCTGGAGCAGTGCCTGCAGCTACGCCACTTTGAGCAGGATTTCAGAGAGGTAAATCTGCAGAAATATCTGTCTGCCTGTCTGTCTGTCTGCCCCTGGCCTTTAACCTTTGGATCTTGGAAGAACTGATCTCCTCTTTGGGTCCTTTTTATTTGAACAGTTTTGAGTGAAACAATCAAAACCGTGACTTCTTCTTTCACTTATACAGTATTTTTTTGTCACACTGAGCCAAACTAAAATAACAGACAAGATTTGTTCCGATTGGATAATTTGTGATGATCCGCGGTGACATTGTTTGATTTAAGACTACAGTCCCGGACAAAAGTCTTGTCACTTATCCATTTTGTAGAAACAACAACTTCTAACCTGACTTTTAATTAATCCATTGGTTTTAGAAATGGCTCATATAAAAGCTAAAACCCTCCCAAATTATGTTTAATAAATTAAAATAAATTTGCTTCACTACAGAAATATTGATCATTTAATGAACACAGAAAGGTCAGATGTTGGCAGAACAAAAGTGTTGTCGCCTACAGAGAGTAATGTGAAAATGTAGCAAATAATTTACTTCAAATACAAAAATATGTTGCATAACATCAGTGAATTAAGTAGTGGTGCTGTGAGATCCATATTTAATATCTTGTATGACTTCCATGAGCTTGAAGGACTGCATCCATGCGGTTTGACAATGATTCATACAATCTATTGATGAAGTCATCAGGAATAGCAAAGAAAGCAGTCTTACATGCCTCCCAGAGCTCATCAAGATTCTTTGGTTTGGTCTTCCATGCTTCCTCTTTCATTCTACCCCAGACATGCTCAATGATGTTCATGTCTGGTGACTGGACTGGCCAGTCCTGGAGCACCTTGATCTTCTTCGCCTTGAGGAACTTTGATGTAAAGATGGAAGTATGCGATGGAGCACCACCGTGATGCAACATTTGACCCCTTTTATGGTTGGGAATGTAAGAGGTAGCTAATTCTTCTTGATATTTCAGGCTATTAATATTGCCTTCCACCCTGCAAATCTCTCACACACCCCGATACTGGATGTAACCCCAGACCAAGATTTTTCCGCCACCAAACTTAACTGTTTTCTGGGTGAATCTCGGATCCATGCAGGCTCAAGTAGGTCCCATGCAATATTTGCGGTGGATGTGATGGAATTCAACCGAAGATTCATCTGAGAAATCCACCTTCTGCCACTTTTCAGCATCCATCCTTTTTAGCAGGCTGTGGGCCTTAGAAAATGCCACACGTCTTTTTTAATTGCCTTTTGTTTAGTGCTGGTTTCTGGGCACTGATTCGACCAGGAAGATGAATCTTCGTTTGAATTACATCACATGGTTGCTCCATCGCATACTTCCATCTCTTCATCAAGGCGAAGAAGATCAAGGTGCTGCAAGACTGGCCAGCCCAGTCACCAGACATGAACATCATTGAGCATGTCTGGGGTAGAATGAAAGAGGAAGCATGGAAGACCAAACCAAAGAATCTTGATGAACTCTGGGAGGCATGTAAGACTGCTTTCTTTGCTATTCCTGATGACTTCATCAATAGATTTTATGAATCATTGTCAAACCGCATGGATGCAGTCCTTCAAGCTCATGGAAGTCATACAAGATATTAAATATGGATCTCACAGCACCACTACTTAATTCACTGATGTTATGCAACATATTTTTGTATTTGAAGTAAATCATTAGTTAAATTTTCACATTACTCTCTGTAGGCGACAACACTTTTGTTCTGCCAACATCTGTGTTCATTAAATGATCAATATTTCTTCAGTGAAGCAAATTTATTTTAATTTATTAAACATCATTTGGGAGGGTTTTAGCTTTCATATGAGCCATTTCTAAAACCAATGGATTAATTAAAAGTCAGGTTATAAGCTGTTGTTTCTACAAATGTGACAAGACTTTTGTCCAGGACTGTATATAACTAAAGATGAGTTTGGATATGATACAAGAAAAGTACTAATATTCCAGTGTGCGCAACATTATGCTTCACTCTCTTATTTTCTGTCGCTCCCTGACTCCGCCCTCTCTTTGGATCTCCAGGTCAAAGTGTCTCTAGACAGTGTGATTGACAGTCTAACCGGCCTATCAGATATTGGGGATTGTGTGACCAGAGTGGAACTCCTACTAAAGGAACTGAAAACCCTGGAGGAGAATGCTCAGGTTGGTGTCAATCAATACACACACACGCACACGCACACGCACACACACACACACACACACACACACACACACACATCTGCAAATTGGTAAACCGAAAAATGTACAACAATACCTTTATGTGTATCAAATCAGGCACCACCTGCTTTTCCTATGAAGGATATTTATTTATTTCAGTAATACATCATAAAAATATATCATTTCAGATGTCGATAGAGATGTCAGAAACACTTTGAGACAGTAGTTCCAATATTGTAAACAGTGTAAAGGGAAAGTGCTACCAGTCCCAAACCAATGCATTGTCTTGTTATCATTGCTGTAGCTTAACTCACCCCCATTTGAACATACTGTTTCCCTAATTTAGTTTTCCTGTTTCCAGTTACAGCCAAGGATAGTAGAAATCAACCCAATAGTATCAACACAGAGCAACATGGCTCCTTAAAGCGGCTACGAGTAACATTTAAATATCTTTTAAACAGCCTCATGTTTCCTCTCATAATCATAAATTACCTTTAACAGCAAACGAGACCATTAGTGCAAAGAAATACATTTTTATATAGTTTTTATTACTGCATTTGATCTGGTCGCACACCCAGTCCGATTTTCGGTTCACGCGTGCATGCTCTATGGTCACATATCCGTATTGGTCGCAGATTTCAGTGTGGCGCAGGAACGCGATTTGAGAAGCCTATCCCTCCAGGTGAGGGAAGGGAAGCGGGAGCCTTGTTTGAGACAGTTATTTGTCGTCATAATGACTGATAACTGGGCTGAACCATCAAAGAAAAAAAAGAAAATGCAATGAAGAAAAGCTAAAAGGGGGGCGGGAGGGTGTTGCCAAGCAACGTATACACAATTTCACGGGAGCGAACCTAGACTGCAGTGTTTACTCCTAAATGAATGAGCGGTAGCCTACTAAAACAAAGTTTACTTTGCCTCACCAGCATCATCAGATGACCATTATTCATCGGAAATAGTCATTATTTACAACAACATAAACACATTACCTCATCGTGATCCATACTAACTGCTACTAACTCATTCGCTTTCTGTGAGGACACGGAATCTTTCAGCTCCGTGAGAGGTGACACTGCATCAACTCATTGCAATCAGGTGTGTGTAGCACTGACTGGCATTAGTTGATGCTGTGTCACTAACCACTCTCACGGAGCCGAAAAGAGTCCGGTGCCCTCACACTTTCAACACACGGACATGCACTATATTGCTTCCTGATCATTTGAATCTCGCACGCCTGGCACCAGCTAGAAAACAGCTTCACAACAGCTGGCGTCGTAAAAATACTACCGCTTTTGTCCAAAGGGGACGCCAACGTGCCATTTTACTCGTAGTGGCTTTAAAAATCCAGGTGGGATTTTCGGCTTGCTGAGGGTGAAGAGCTATTTACTGAGAGCAGCAGAGAACTCAGATTCACAGCATTAAAAATCTCTGAAAATCTCTGGAGATGTCCAAAAAAGGAAAAACCACTGATAAGGGAATGGAAGAAGACAAAGTTTTTGCGGAAGAAATGAAAAAACAGTTGGCAGACTTGAAGAAAGGAATGTTGGCAGATTATGATGATTTATAGTCATGCTTAACCATACTAAATTATCAAATAATGACTTACATGCATTTCGACGTATTCCCTGCTGACCGTCTGGGGTGTCTGTGCAGAGCACTAGACACTATTCTAGCCAGTCGAGAAGTCACGTGTTCAAAGCGGTTTGAGGCTTTGTAACTTCGTGACGTCGCATGTAACTTGGTGTCGTCACCACGCGGATGTTTCCATGTATAGTAATGCTGTCACTTCCCTGTTCGCGTCTGCCTCGCGCCCTTATAGGTCCATGCTCGCGCTTCCCGCCACTGAAAGTGTTCCGGAACGAAGGTAACCAATCACAACGGAGTGGGGTTTGCAAGCGGGAGGGGGGGGGGGGGGGGGGGTAGCGGAGATGGCCGAAGCACACACACTCAAGTGTTGACAGGACGTGCTGGATCGCCAAAATAAGAGAAAGAGCTTCCCGAAAATCTACATAGTTTTTTGTGATGTGATTCGTGTCAGGTTGCTCTATAGCAGTGTAAAACAAGAAATTAAGACCAGAAAAGTAGTATAATAGGTCCTCTTTAAAGGTGAACAAATTGGAATGAGTGAAAATTTAACCAAGAGAAAGGCATATTTGGCCTATCAAGCGAGAGGGTTAAAAAAATGTGGACAGGTCCAACAAACTTGGACGAGAGATGGAAGAATCTTCATCAAAATGAATGGAGCTACACCCGAAGAAGCCAAAATTGTGCAAATCAAAACGGAGGAGGATTTGGATCAATTCCGGAGGGACGAGGATTAAAGGGGGCAAAAGCATGGACTTTTTGGATTAAAGAAGGAAATAGCATGGACTTTGAACTAAAGGGATTTAAACTGGTTTGTGTCAAAATATAAGGTTTGAAATCGTAAATATAATGTGCTCTGCTATTGATAACCTTTTTTTTTATACTTTATTGTAGGATCATATAGTATTTATGATGAGTTATTTTTACATTTACATCATCCTACAAACATTTTTTATTTTTTTTTATAAATGTAAACAATATAAATAAATGAATAAGTAAACAAATAAACAAAAACAACAAAATATAGTAATGATAATATGCATATATATATATATATATATACATATACATACATACATACATACACATATATACACATACATACATACACATATATACACATATATATACACATATATACATATACACACACACTTACACACATACATACATACACATACACATGCAGACATACACACATATGTACACCTACATCCGCACAAAAAAAAAAAAAAAAAACGAACACAGAAAGTATATATATACACGAGTTAAAACTCTTCCAGCTCTTCACGACTATCTTCAGAATATTAATAATACTAGTTTAATTACAATCCATATATGTTAACCATTTATTCCATCGTATCGAACACTCAGTTTCTAGGTTTCTAATTTTATAGGTAATTATTTCCATTTTTAAAATATTATTTACGTTTGACTTCCAGTTTTTAAAAGATGGTGGACTAGGTTTTAGCCAGTTCCTTGTTATCTGTTTCATTGCTGCTATCCTAAGTATCCTAAATAAGTATTTGTCTCTTTCTGATATGAGTTCAGCTGGTGTTACACCTAAAATTAAACATTTTGGTTCAGGTACCTGGTTAATTTGGAAAATTTTCATAATGGAATTTGCAATCAGTTGCCAGAAGGTCTTTAGTGATGGGCAAAAATAAAAAACATGTGAATGGTCTGCATTATTTTCCCCACAATTTCTCCAACAATCTGGTGAATTTAATGTCCTGCTATTGATAACCTAATGGAATGTGTGACTATTGAAATTCAAATGAAAGATAAATGTTAATTATCAGCTGTGTGTTCAGAACACCCGATTCAAAAATGGAAGACTTTCTCTGACTGAAGAATTTGTAAATACACTGTATGTTTTGGGACTGTAGCCTTGGTCAGCAGACACACTGACTGTTTTGAATACTTTTGCAGATGTGTTTAGGCTACTAGAGAAGAAATGGACAAGGCCATATCTGCATTGTCACAGGCAGAGAGGAAAATAGAGACTTAAAATGATCTGTGTTTTAGAATGATTCTTCTTAAAAAAAAGAAAAAAAAAAATTCTAACTGTAGTAGCTGTGAATCTGAATCTTATGGCAGTGGGGGCGGGACCCGCTAAGCCTTTGGCTTCTCCTGCTTCCCTTCGGACGATAACACAAAGTAAAATGTATGAATATGCAATGAGAAAATTATGTATTATGTGTAATTGTCCGGAAGAATAATAATAAAAAAAATTTAAAAAAAAAATGTACAGAGATGCCATTTAGATGGATTTAAATATCTCCTCTTTGTCTTTGAACTGGAACATTTTCTCTGTATAGTTTCATTTAATGTATTTAAGAATCATTACCATATACTATGGTATGGAGCATACAAACATACAAATCTATCTATAAAGCAAGAAACGTCTGTCTGTCTGTGTGTCTGTGTGTGTTCCAGTGGCTCGCATATCTCTCGGATTGTTAGTCAGATCGGCCTGAGCTTCCGGATATGGCTTGCGCACGGCACAAAGGTGTGCATCATTGATTGATTGTGAGGTTTTTTGGACCAAATATGAATATGTAGAAGTTGTCATATTTATATCATATACTGGCGGTGAATACATGCGCGCACTGAAAGCCACAGTAACCGACGGGCATGAAGTAGTCTCCGGCTAAACCCCGCCTCCCTCTGATTTGATTGGCCGCTGCGACCAAAGCATGAATTTACGAACGGGACACACACAGCAGACCCACACAGCCTGTGTTACGTCCTCATTCAATGCACCCAACTTTCCAAACAAAATGTTCTTAAACCTTTCCTCAGACATCACCAACTCCTCAAACCTGTCCGCTTTAGTGTTAAAGATCGCACGTTACGCTATTTTCACTGTTATAGAGTTAATGTATAGTTAAACACTTCCGCGACAGTGATGCTAATTTCAGTTAGCGTGTCAATAGCGGTTTTCATTTAAACTAGCACGGTCTCGGATAGCTCTGCTACCGGTGAATGTAAACATGATCGCTTACACAGAATGTTTTAAATTCGTTAGAACCTAAACGAGCTAAAGACTATGTAAGATGTAAAAATGCCCTTCATTTTGTTTGCAAAGATAAATGCTGCAGCTTTCAAGCTGCAATTACCAATAAAAAACATTTTCACCTGCTTTGCCCATAAAGAATAGAGGATTATATGGCGCAACAAATATTAAAGATCTCCTATTGTACTACTTTTCTGGTCTTAATTTCTTGTTAAAAACTGCTATAGAGCAACCTGACACGAATCACATCACAAAAAACCATGTAGATTTTCGGGACACTCTTCCTCTCACCCTTGCGAGCACAGCAGTCTGCTCCACATACTGCTTTGAGCTTCTCCGCCCCTCCCCCCCCCTCCTGCAAACCCCACTCCGTTGTGATTGGTTACCTTCCTTCCGGAACATTTACAGCAGCGCGCGGGTAGATTTCTGAGAGAGGAAGGTGGGGGCATGGCCGGAGCTTGCCTGAGCAGCATTACCATACATGGAAACATCCGGGAACGTGACGACACGATACCCGGAAATTTGAACAAGTGAATTCTCGACCGGCTGCCCTAGTGTTTAGTGCTCTGTATAGCCACCCCAGACGGTAAGCAGGGAATACGTCTAAATGCATGTACGTAATTATTTGATACGCTAGTATGGTTAAACATGACTATAAATCATTATAACAACGTTTATAGGTCATAAAAGTCAAAAAGTACCATAGGTCCTCTTTAAAGAGAGAACATAAGTCACATTAACGAGCAATGTGACAGCCATTTCTATGACTGTGTGATACTGTGTAGGCTACATCTATTTGTGTGTCCCACTTTGATAGACAGGTTACATTTAAGCATGCATAAGCTAGGCTACTGCTTCCTACGGGCACTGCACTAGTAATAATAAAACAAAACAATGGTGTAAGGCATGGACAAAATACAAATATTACTAAATATATAATATCAAAATCCAAACTAATCTAAACATATGTGCAGTTCACATAATACTTTGGCAGATACTTTTCTCCTATAGTTCATAACATTCACATTTTTAGATTCAAACAGGACAAAACCATTGGCAACACATAGGTTACATATATCCTTATACATTGTGAACCTGAATTCTCTTTTCTTGTGCCTCCAGCCCTCACTAGAAAAGGCTCAGCTGCACGCTCTGCATGGCGAGCAGCTGATCCAGAGTCAGCACTACGCTGTGGACTCTATCAGGCCCAAATGTGTGGAGCTCCGGAGGCTCTGTGATGACTTCAGCAACCAGGCCCAGAAGAAGACGGATGTCCTGTCCAAATCCCTACAGATACACACGGGAATCCATAAGGTTAGAGAGAGAGTCAAGCTGTCTGCACATCCACAAACATGTCAAATCCCTTGGGCTGGGATCATACATGGGTCATTGTGTGTGTGACCCGGGTTAGAATATGCCCGGGTCGTTCTCTGCATGTCATTTCCAGCTCTGACCCATTTCATCTCTGTCTCTCCACACTGTTTAATAAAGCAAAATGGCAAAAAATAATCTCTTTAAATGTGTTTGAATGTGTCCAGGTGAACGAGTGGTGTGAATCTGGCATCTACCTGCTGGCCTCGCAGGCTGTGGACAGGTGTCAGTCACAGGAAGGGGCGGAGTCAGCGCTGAGCGACATCCAGAGCTTCCTAGAGTCGGTGGAGAAGAACCAACTGACTGACCTGAGGAACCTCCACAACCAGTATGAGCTGCTGCTTTCAGAGGACATCAAGGTATGGAATATACTGATGCATATATAAAGCACTGAATGGTTTAGGGCCAAAATACATTTGTGATCTGCTGATACACAGGTTAGGCCTAAAGAAGGAGAAGCAGCTTTTAGTTTTTATGCGCCGCATATATCTGGAACAAACTCCCAGAAAACTTGAGGTCTGCTGCAACTCTCATCAACGTTTTAATAATTGTTTTTATTGTCTTTTAAATGCAATTAACATATTTTCTGTATGTATATGCAATTTCTATTGTCTGATCTTGATGTTTTTTATGCCCCTGTAAATCACTTTGAATTGCCTTGCCTTGCCTATGGTGCACACAGGCTAGCATCAGCTTAGCGACTGAGTATCAGTATGAGGAAGAGGTCTCATGGTGAGCTCTCTGCCTGCAGGCCAATGTCCTGAGGGCCCTGCAGAGGCTGGAGGATGTGCAGCAGATGTTTGAGAAGCGTCAGGTCAGTCTGAAGAGGCTGTCAGCTAAACAGAGCCGGCCGGTTCAGCCCGTGGCCCCCCGCCCAGAGTCCTCTCCCAAACGACCCTCAATCAAGACCCCCCCCAGGACTACAGCGGGCCAGCAGCGTGAGTGGCATGCTGTTATGTAATAAATATCCAGTGTATCTATACTCAACAAAAATATAAACGCAACACTTTTGTTTTTGCTCCCATTTTTCATGAGATGGACTTAAAGATCTAAAATTCATTCCAGATACACAATAATACCATTTCTCTCAAACATTGTTCACAAATCTGTCTAAATGTGTGATAGTGAGCACTTCTGCTTTGCTGAGATAATCCATCCCACCTCACAGGTGTGCCACATCAAGATGCTGATCTGACATCATGATTAGTGCACAGGTGTGCCTTAGACTGTCCACAATAAAAGGCCACCCTGAAATGTGCAGTTTTGTCTCACAGCAAAATGCCACAAGCATTGAGGGAGCGTGCAATTGTCCTGCTGACAGCAGGAATGTCAACCAGATCTGTTGCTCGTGCATTGAATGTTCATTTCTCCACCATAAGCCGTCTCCAAAGGCGTTTCAGAACTTCGCACAGCCATTGAAGAGGAGTGGACCAACATTCCACAGGCCACAATTGACAATCTGATAAACTCTATGCGAAGAAGATGTGTTGCACTGCATGAGGCAAATGGTGGTCACACCAGATACTGACTGGTTCTGAGTCCCCAGACCCACAATAAAGCAAACAAATGCACATTTCAGAGTGGCCTTTTATTGTGGACAGTCTAAGGCACACCTGTGCACTAATCATGATGTCAGATCAGCATCTTGATGTGGCACACCTGTGAGGTGGGATGGATTATCTCAGCAAAGCAGAAGTGCTCACTATCACACATTTAGACAGATTTGTGAACAATGTTTGAGAGAAATGGCAATATTGTGTATCTGGAATGAATTTTAGATCTTTAAGTCCATCTCATGAAAAATGGGAGCAAAAACAAAAGTGTTGCGTTTATATTGTTGTTGAGTGTAGTTATGCAGCAGAGGATAAGCCTGGTGTAACAGACACACAATGCCTTCTCACTTTAGCTCTGGCTCGTAGAGCTTCTGATAACTCCAACAGTGGCAGGATTCAGCCAGCTGAAGCCGATGCCAACAAGAAGAAGAACATACGCAAGGCCAAAGGAGGCATCAAGGTAGACCATCACACTGTCACTTCTCACTGCAACATCAAACCTTTTCAACAAGTCACTCTAAGGATTCTTTAAACTTCTCTTCAACTGAAAACAGCTAATAGCAGTTTAATGCCAACACACCAGGGCATTGGCCACAATGATTGACATAGATCCCACTGCTCCAGGGGCGCTGCACTATAGATGATACTGCCCTCTGACCCCCTCCCAAGTGTGGTAACTTGAGAGGGGATATGCGAAAGCAATTTCAATGTGCCTCGTTTAAATTGACTAATACACATAACTTCACTTAGATGCCAATCCTGATCATTTGATACATTTGACACATTGGTTTTCCTCTTGGTATTCCAGCCCCCTTCACTAGCTCTTGGATTATTAGGCCTCACAGAGGTTGAGAGGGGGTTGGTGTCACTTAAGAAATGGGTGGCAGTGGGTACTTTACAATAAGGTTCACAAAATTGTAGGTAGTTACTGAGTAAATGTCATTCTACAGATTCGGTGCCCTTTATAATCTTTCAATGTCCCAAGCATGTCTGCTAATACAACTTTACAGAACATGTATTTAAGAAAATTTCAACCAGATTTTTTTAAAGTTCTGCATGTTTTTTAATGTGCTGTAGGAAATAAAAAATTTAAATACTAATTTATTTCAACATTTACATGTTTTCTCTCTTTGATTATTGGGAATTCCGCCTGTCCCCATTCATCACAATGAAAAGAATAATATCCATTTTGAGTACTCAATGTTAAATAACACTGCACTTTTTGGTTTAATTGAATTAAAATGGGTAACTTTAAAGAATAACACATTTAATACAAAGAATAATTTTGAATTTTTTAGTAATTTAAGCGTTTATCCCTGTCCCTGCGTTTCATTCAACACCGTCACGCAACGACTCTCCCCCTATCATAAAATAATGGTACGACCCTTTTGACATTCTTCATGAGCAAGTGACATCAGCAAAGTCTTTTGAACATCATGGTGAAGCAAGTGGTAGGCTTCTCATTGACTTTCTATGAATATTTGATGATTGTACAAATGGGCTTCGTCAAGCTTAGGGTTTCAACACTGTTAGGAGGAAAACTCATAGTAAACCAGGTGTGTCAAAAAATAAAGTTTGAAACTGGAAAAGTGCACAAATATCTAAATTGTATAATGCTATGTGGTGCACTACTAGCTGTTAACATGAACACATTAACAAAAGATTAGCATAACACTTTCAACCCCATCACATTCAGCCCCGTCACACTTCTTACTGTAACAGGGTTGAATGCCTGGTACATCTTTGTCATATGTTAGGTACTTTTTCTTATTAAATATGACATTAAAGACCTACTTAGAATAGAATAAACTTAGAATATGAAGGTGTATTGAACTCTGAGATCCTATGTAGTATAAATATGCAAAAACTTTAGAAATCGGTTCATCCTTTCCTGAGAAAAGTCAGACAGAGTGTTTATGGTCTCACAATCTGACCCTGTTTGTCAAATGTAGGGTTAGGATTAACAGGATAGCTGGGCCAAGGGAAGGCAAAGGGAAGAAAAACCTCATTCATTACATTATAATAGCGATTTTATAATGATAGAACACCGGTTCCGTATGGGTGAAGTACTCCTATAAGGGGAATGATTGTTGTTACTGGTTTTCCAGCATAAACTAACTTAAAAGCACTGATCTTGTTCTTTACCCATTTGAGGACATCTTGGAGCGCATTGCTCCTCCTACATCTGTGACTTCATGTCACATGGTGATAGATAAAGATGTGTGGGCTAGACTCAGTCAGCAACAATTGTAGACACAAAAAAGCAGCTGTTAGCAATGCTGTCTTATCACTTTGATGAATGTAGTATAGTGTGTCTTAAAATTAGTATGTAATGTAAAATTGACCAAATAAGAGAATTATAGAATGCAATGAATTCACAAAAATGTGGGTTTTATACAAAGAATTTAAAAAAGTGACATCCTCATTCAACCCTGTTACATGATTTTCAACCCCGTTGTTCAGCATTCAACCCTGTTATGTTATGCATTTCTTTGCATTTTTGTATTAATATATAAACAATATATAACATCAACATGTGTTTAATTGTGTGTGTTGTAATTGGAAAAACAAGGAGATAATTATATTTTTTAATTACATGACATTACTGCATATGAACAGTGAAAATGCCGAGTGGGAAGACAAATATTTTCATCATAACCGGTCTTGGATGGTGCTTGAGTTTTTTTTTTTTTTTAAATTGAATAACATTATTATTTACAAGGGACATCTAAACTGAGAGATCATGTCAGAATATTATCAGAAACCCATTCTAAATATTAGCACCTGAATAACAAAATGACCGTGACGGGGTTGAATTAAAGTGTGACATGTTCCAGGAAATTTTGTGTGTGTGGTGTGGAGCGGAGCATGGACATGGAGTGACCATAGTGACTAACTATGATTGACGGATGTTAACTCCTATCATATGAGCTTTGACGGTCATTTGGCCAATCAGAAACAGTGTTTGTCATTGAGGGGCGGTGACATCAGTCAGTCAGAGCGTCTGCAGGGAAGTTTAATTTTTTTTCTCTCCGAGTCATCGGAGCGTTCAAGTAGCCGCAGCCGCAGTACTATTATTTTACCGTGTTAATGTGCCTAGGCTACTAGTGTTGCCACCCGTCTCGTTTTTCCCAGAATTGTTCTCTTTTTTCACCAGCTGTCCCGGGAAAAAATAAATCTCTCCCGGGACCCAATTTGCTCCGTTTCTTTGGGGGGAAATGCCAAAACCTCATTTGATTTCCTTCGTTCAGTAGTTATGGCCGTTTCACACGGGCCGAGGCGTTTGTTGCGCCAACTAATGCATTCTCAATGGAGAGGCGAGCAGGGCCGGGCAGAGAGAAAGCGCAGCGTTCCTTCGTCAGGCGGCACGACAAGCGGGCAGGGGCGGTCTCAACGATCTCGGGGCCCGTTTCAAGACCCAGTGTGGGGCCCCCCACTTTTTTTTATGTGCATGCTCCCCGCGAAAAAAAAAAAAAAAAAAGATTGTGGAAACCATTTGGTTCATAGACGGATTATGAGATAATGGGCCCATGGGCCCAGACTCTTAAAGGACCCTGTTATTGACATGAGTGACTGAGCTCTTTGACAATGCAACATGTAAAGTTACTATCAGTATTTCTGGCTTGCATGCAATTTTCTTCTCAAAGTGCACCAGATTGATAGCCTGGAAATCCAGACCCTGATATCTTGAACGATAGAGGGTCTGGCCACGATCAATAGTAATTTCCAACTCAAGGGGCGGCTCCTACTCGTGCATTTCAAACTGCACGCAGTTGGATAGCACTACAACCAATCAGAGCGATGCACAAGGTAAGCCCCGTTCGTTTAGCAAACAGCTGTTAAACTGTTAAATTAAACGTTCCACTTACTTGCTAATGAAAGATTTGAGTGCCGTCTTCCAAATCGTAAAGGGTCGAGGCCAAAGCAGTCTCAAACTCACACAACATATCCGCAGCCATCTTTGATGTTTACTATCATGGCTTCGACGTCGCATGCACGTCACTGTCGTCATCCGGTTACGTCCTCCCCAGAGTACTATACAAAGGGCTCTGGGCCGCCCATATTAGATAGAACCAATTGAAACGTGAGCCCAGATTTCAACAAATTTAATTTGCCAGCGCCTAGTGGCAGGTCTGGGAATGCCAGGCTACCAGATTGATGAATTTTACTTTAAAAGGTTGCATTTTTTTCTTCTGGGGAAGCATTCCCCCGGACACCCCTACAAGGTCCAGGGTTCCCACCTCAGTCTCCTTATATATCGTACTGTAAAAAGCACTGTGTTTATGGTTATTAAAGGTCATTACACTGGTCAGTCTGAACTGGTAGCCTAATAATGGCCGAGCCCTCCGCCCCAAACATCAAGTGTCCCTTTTTTTCCTAAATCCAAGGTGGCAACCCATAGTGCCTACTCGGTTTATGTGAATCACTTTTTAAATAAATTCACAGAGTTTGCCAACCATTGTTTTACAGCCATTTGCATTGCTTTATGCACGCGCTGATTAACGGCCGCGGTTGGCGGATTGTCACTGCAGATTAACAATGTGCTTTTGTCTATTGCTGTTTTCACAGTGGGAGGTAGAAATTGTCATATCTAACAGCATCCAACAAAGATGTCACATTGTTTGCGGGGGGGGGGGGTGATATCAGTAGAGCAATTAGGGTAAAAAACATTATGAAGCATTTTGCTTGTAGTTGGGGCAGGTGGGAACCCCTCACTGCTGGATACTGCTTCATGTGGACATGAAATAGAAGACACTCATTTCACCAACCTTAAAGCCGGGAACACACCGCATTGGCGGCCTGCGGCGGTTGGCCGCGTGAACGCAGGAGGCTCGCCGCTTGGTCATATTGGGCAATATTAACCGCAGCCGCCGCCGCGGCCACTGGCCGCCACATCGAAGGCGGCGGTTGGCCGTGTGACCGCAAGAGGCTCGCCGCTTGATCATATTGGGCCATATATTCCTGACGCCGACGCCGAGATCAGACCCGTCACACTTACGGTGCAACAACAACAACAACATGGTCCAGCTGTGCCAAAAAATAGAGATGTAGGTACACTGTGTACACCGGCAGTCATGTCACAAATATCATCAAAACAGCATGAAGACGCACCCCGATCGAAAATACACACATATTAATAGTAATTCAGCAACATACTAAACACAATAACAACAGTAGTGTGTGCTCAGCTGCAAAAATAAAAGCAGACATCAGCCTACCTGAAAGTGAAAGTGTGCCGGCTGACGGAGGAAAGTACCGGTGCTTCGCTGTACTATATTGGAATTCCACACCACTGCCGTCAACTTTGGGTTCATATTATCCTCAGGAACAGCACACAGCTGGGTGAGTTTCACTATGCTAACCGGCACTACCTTGGCTAAAGTACAACCAACAGCTAAACAGATGCAAAATACACATATTTGCAGAATGTATTGGAAGCCCAATGTCCTCACTCCACACGCCCACCTCGTCTTGCAGACCACCGGGTCTGCAATCTCAACGCTGATTGGCTGTGGAGGCGCGGTGCCCGGCGGCGCCGCAGAAAAAGATGAAAATTTTCATCTTTTTCTGCGGCGCCGTGTTCGCCGCACAAGCCTTCGATTCACGCTCCTTCGATGACGCAATTTCTACACGCCGCAAATGGCCGCGCTCCCGATACACGCGCCTCTCCTGAGGCGCGGCCACGCGCCGCACAAGCACCCGCCTCCGGCCGCTGGACGCCGATTATTGGGTGGAGGCGCGGCCACGCGCTAGTACATTGACTTTGTATGTAATCTCGCCGCGCGGCCAGTGCGGTGTGTTCCCAGCTTAAATGAGTCGGTCCAGTTGCTCATTCACAGACTTTTAATAATATGCACCACACAAATCAAACTATTTTTCAAAGTTTGCAGTGACAAATTAGATAAATTGTTTGTTGTCATGTTTTGCATTTCTGCATACAATGATTGCATTTGCGGTTTCCATGTGTTTGTGGTAAATCAGCCCCACTTTATTTTCTCTCAGTGTCTATGTTTGTGTGGGTTGCTGGGGCTGGTGCAGCAGCAGCCTCTGGTTACGCTGCCTCACAGTAACACAACAACATGCAGGAGATTGATTCCTCTCTTGGACAAAAAAAGCAGAAAACATCCCTCCTCCTGTTGCTCCTGACAGGAACTGAATCGGCCCAGTTGTGCATGCGTGGATTTTTGGTGGTGATCGCAGTACAAATGCTCCACTCAAATCAAACTTTTTTTTGAAAATGAGAAAAATGGCTCTGTCAGTCTCTGGCCAGGTATGTACTGAAGGGCAATATAACATTTCAGTGTGATAGGTCAAGTCATTGAGGAGAAAAAGGAACACTGACAGACATACTTACAGACACACAGACTTCCATAGATTTATAAAGTGAGATAGTAACTAGTTATTGAGTAACTACTATATAGTTATTGATAACTTCCTGAGTGACTGGGATTCAATCACTAATGATTAGTTACTGATACACAAACTGGTAGTTACTGTTTCAGTGAAATATTAGGCAATGGTGGTTACTAAGGAGACAATGAGTAACGACAATATAGTAATCAAGTAACTTCTCTATAGTAGTTAGTGAATAACTATATAGTCATTACTTATTCATTTTTCATTCGTTGCTCAGTAACTACCTGCAATTTTGTGAGCCTTATTGTAAACCGTTACCGACTGCCACCCATTTCTTAAGTGACACCAACCCCCTCACAACCTCTGAGAGGCCTAATAATCCAAGAGGTAGTGAAGGGGGCTGGAATACCAAGAGGAAAACCAGTGTGTTTTTTGAAAACGTAAAGAGTCAGAAATTATCCTATTACACAATGTAAGATCAGCAGTCAGTGGCTATTGGAATATATGACCAGAGGATTTAAAACAACTGAAGCAACTATACATACAGAACATACAGACTCAATAGTTGTCAGCAGCTTACAGCATTGCTAAGATAAACCAGCAGACAGAATGTTGGGCCAAGCTCTGGCATTTTAGAAATTCAAACAGAACATATAAAGTGAATAGGCTAGTATAAAAAATAAAAAAATCATTTAATAAAACATGTGGTTCATCCAGTGTTGGGCAGTAGCATTGCCACAGTGAACTTACTAGGTGACCTTCTTAGTAGCTTGGTGTTTCTTAAGCTCCTCTAGCACAGTAGAGCTGTCTGCTGCAGTCTGAAGTCAAACTGCTGCCACTGCCATACAAGGAGGTGTATGTGTAACAGACACACAAGCTGTGTTAACTTGATATTACTGATGGCATCATCGCTCTGTGACCTTCAGCTCTCACTGGATCGCTTCACAGCGGCTAGGTTGAGGATACGTACCTTTTAAATGTGAGGCCAGGAAAACTCAGCAGGAAACTGATGGATTGTCTACCCCTGGTAGGGAATGAGTCCTTCCCCAAGTGAAGGAGTTCAAGTACCTCAAAGTCTTGTTGGTGAGGGAGGGAATGACTGAAAAAACGAGAGTGGGGGTACAAGCGGACAAAATGGGTTTTCTCAGGAGGGTGGCTTAAGGGTGTATTCACACATGCCGTGTTTAGTTCGGTTGAAACGAACTCAGATGCACTTCCGCCTTCGGTGCGCATCTTTCAGACATGTGTGAATACAGCAATCGCACTCGGGGGCGGACCAAACAAGCGGTCCGAGACCCAGCTGAAGAGGTGGTCTCGATGCGCTTCAAAACGCACTCTGCTGCAGTTCGTATGTGGTGTGAATTTGGCCGGACTCGATCCGACCCAATTGCGGGAAGCACTGCGCCTTTTCTTTATTTTCTTTTTTAATAAATCGCCATCAGCTTCACATTTTGGGAAAGTGTTGTTGTCGCCATTGTTAGGAAGATTAGTTGTGGTTTGACCGGGAGCCCCGAGCGAAAATATTACAGTTGATAATGACGCGTACACATGCTGATGTGTTCAGCGATCAGATGGAGAGGAGCGTCTCCCGTAGCCTACAGTGCCAACAGGTTCACGCTGCGCTTTGCATGAAGTGTGTTTTTATTTGTCTTCCCTACGGGACTGTCAATACTGTCCCCGTGTCAGTTTGGAGCTGAACTGCGCCGACACCCAGCCGATACAGCTTAATCAGCTGTGTGTCAGTTTGAGCCTATTCCTCGCGAGCCGCGCGTCCAGCAGCAAAAATACAGTAAAAATTATCACATCGTTGGCTATAAGCCACATAACGTGACATTGACATGGGGCTACATATTAGTATAACCATATGAAACAACAATAATTTGATGTTTTTCTTCTTTATTTATAGGGTAGATGTAGGCCTTTTTATTATTTTTAACCCCATATTATATCAATGATAAATTCGCACTTCGTTCTTCCTGCTTCTCTCCACCCCAGAATGTCTGTCCAATGAATGAATGACCTCAGATCACGTGTGGTTTTGCTTCGTAATGCTGGTTCACTTGCAAAAGGGGCAATATGAAAGTGGACCACACCAAACAAAACAAATCTAAATTCTATTTGGTCTGGACCAAAGCAAGTGAACTAACAGACTTTCCATGTGTGAATACACCCTAAGTCTCCCTTAGAGATAGAGTAAGAACCTCAGTTATTTGTGAGGAACTCTGGGCAGACCCGCTACTCCTTTGCCTAGAAAGGAGCCAGTTGAGGTGGTTAGTTCATCTGGTAAGGATGCCCCTTGGGTGCCTCTCTAGGGAGGAGTTCCATGCACATCCAGCAGGGGGGAAGAACACCCAGGACTAGGTGGAGAGATTATATCTCCACACTGGCCTGGGAACGCCTCAGGATCACCCAGTCAGAGCTGGTCAATGTGGCCCGGGAAAGAGAAGTTTGGGGTGCCTGCTGCCCCCCCCCTTCAAAAGTATAAGCAAACAGTTATGTGTTCAAGTGCTTCCTGTAAAAAAATCCACTTGTATAACTGTCAGATAGATTAGGTTAGCACAAAATGGGTCACATCCACAAAGGTTTGCGCCGCTAATGCAGCCGCTAAACCAGTGCAAATGAGAGAAAAAATAGCGTTCTCTCCACAGAACACTAGCACAGATGGAAATGCACAGACTGCACTGAAACTGCCATGTGGAGCAGACAGGGCCAAAGCCGCGCCTGGCCCATTTGAATGTATTTAAATGAGGGAATATTTAAAATCCAGTGCAAAACTGCTCCATTCCTATGCAAATAAGCCTTGATGCAAATAGCACCTTATCCTCAAAGACCAGCGCTAATCGCAACAGACAGTTTTAGTGGTGCAGATACCGCGTATGAAAAGTGTGTAAAAAAGTCGGGCAATCTTTCTATACTTCCCTTCTCTCTTTCTCCTTCTCTCTTCAACACTTGTGAGCTTGACATTATATTGAATTGATGTTGAGTCATGTTATGGGGGAAATCTACAGGAAGTGGGTTGTTTACTTATATAGGAAAAAAACAGTTATGATGGAGATCAGGTTTATTTAATAAGGGATGCGTTATTAAAATAGAATGTCACCGTATAAACCTGTGATCTGTGTAACAGCCGACCTGTGTGGATGTGAAGCAGAGTATAGAACATTCATCACCATCAAATCCTGTCTGATCGTCTTGGCCCCGTTACTGCCTGCTGTGTGTCTCCTCCGTACCGGACAACAGTATCTTCATAGTGTAATTAATACCACAGAGCATCAAGTTAATGACGTGGATCCACGACCTCTTCTCCTGCAGCTCCACGTGGATAAAATACTCAAAAAGTTGCATCACTTGCTGCAGCACAGAAGTGGGATGAGAATGTCCTTGTTGAGGTCGTTTTTTAAGTTAAAGTAAGCAGTCTTTTTCTCTTTTCTTCCAAGAGAAGTTTTTTTTTTTTTTTTCTCAGAGTGTCTCCTTGTGCCACCCAGCCCTCCTGGGTCCAGGACAACTGTACAGGTGTTTCCCCTTGACGGCGGGCCTGCCCGCTCACTCATGTAAACGCTAAACGAGGGCAAACTGCGCCCAGCTGACAAACTTTGTGTCAGGTTTCAGGATAATGACAGACAAGAACCCACTTGCAAGACACAGGAGACAGTTCAGATTCAAAAACAGATTTAATGAAGTGGATGTAGAACCAGGTAGCCAAATGGCGTAGCTAACAATACCAGTGGGAGTAGGCAGGGGAAAGTCCAAAATCCAAAAGGTGGGTCAACACACGAACAGGCAAGCTTGATCAGGATGCAGGAAAAAATACAGAACGCTGGAAAGCTGAGTGAAGACGGTCACTGGATCTCAATGCAGGAGTTGCAGCCTACGAAGGCTGCATTTGAAGACCGATTGCATCATAGCGGGATGCAAAGGCTTGTTCCATTTGCAACGATTTGCAAGGCTCCTTCATATGCGGCCGAGAAATGCAGCCTTCGTTTCACGGTTTTGAAGGCTGCAACAGATGGATCCTTCGCGGCCCAACATATCCCAAGATTCATTGCGTTTTTTTCAGAGATGGCATAAAATTAAAAAATAACAAAACAGCAACGTGTTGCTCCATCTTCTTAACTTTTATCTTCCTTTCTTTTTTCTTGTACTTTTTTTTCTTTTCGTCTGGTAGGCAACTTCTTTTTCTTTTTTCCTCCGTTGACAAGGCTGTCTCTGTTCAGGGTTGCTAGGCAGCACAGGAGCGGCGAGTCGTCACGCAAGGTAACGGCTTGTTACGCAAACGGGAAATGCTCGTAAACGGAGACCTGCGGAGACCGTCTCGTTTAACAACGCTCGTTCGGCCTTCGAATCGGCCTTCACAGGCTATAGCCTTCATAGACTGCATAGACCTTGGAAGGACGCGGTCTCTGTAGTGGGATACAGCTACTAAAACAATCTGGCAACTGACTGTTCTTCTTCTTCTTTGATTTTAGGCAGACTTGACGCAGCTATGGCGTATTGCTGCCCCCCACTGTTTGTTATTTTACTCAAAATCCTTGTATATATTCCAGTGTTGTGGAGATAGTCCAACAAGTCCTTTGTTTTATCCCATGGCTCCAGATTCAGAAGGTTGTGCATATTGAAAACTAATTCCCCAGCTGATCCAAGTTTTCGGAAAAGACTCCTCCTTTGTCTGGAATAGAGCTTACACTGAAGGAGTACATGCTTCACAGGCTGTATCTCGATTCAGGGGTTGCGGTCTACGAAGGCTGCATTTGAAGACCGATTGCGTCATAGCGGCGCGCAAAGGTTGTTCCATTTGCAAGGCTCCTTGCAAGGCTCCTCATATGCAGCCGTGAAATGCAGCCTTCGTTTCACGGTTTTGAAGGCTGCGTCAGATGTATCCTTCGCAGCCCAACATATCCCATGATTCATTGCGTTTTTTTCAGAGATGGCATACAATAAAATAAAAAACAACAAAACAGCAACGTGTTGCTCCATCTTCTTAACTTTTATCTTCCTTTCTTTTTTTCTTCTACTTTTTTTTCTTTTCGTCTGGTAGGCAACTTCTTTCTCTTTTTTCCTCTGTTGACAAGGCTGTTTCCGTTGGCAGCTATCAGGGTTGCTAGGCAGCACAGGAGCGGCGAGTCCTCACGCAAGGTAACGGCTTGTTACGCAAACCGGAAATGCTCGTAAACGGAGACCTGCGGAGACCGTCCCGTTTAACAACGCTCGTTCGGTCCTGGTTCGGCCTTCGAATCGGCCTTCAGAGGCTATAGCCTTCATAGACCGCGTCCTAGCAAGGAGGCGGTCTCTGTAATGGGATACAGCCACAGTCTCTCTGTCTCCACACTCACACTTGCCATCTGGGTGTTTGCCAATCAGAGCCAGCCCACTTCTCAGCCCACAGTGACCAAGCCTCAGGGGCACTTTACACTGAAAACGTGACAGTTTTCCAGTTTTTGGTTTAAAAAAAAAACCCCGTTCAGACACAATTTATCTGACATCTTCACCCGTACACATGTTTTCAGAGGAAACGGGCCGAAATCGCTGTAGTAGCAGTGTAGCAGCCATGCCAAGCCAATAGTCAGCGGTGACAGCCTAGTAGATAGCTCTTCCGGTCTTGGTGTAAGCTTGGGGTTACAAGTAATGTAAAAGACAAGCTTTCTGTCCTCCTATTTCACCGCATTGAACTCGTAAAAACAGAAGACTTGCTGATAGTGAAGGGGCTTCGTGAGCGGATACCTTCCTGTTAGGCGTACTTCAAAATAAAAGTCAACTCACGTTTGTCCAGTGAAATGCTATTAATGTTTAGCCACTGAAATGCTTTTACTGTGAAGCCGTAGCCTTAATGCTCCTTTTGTTGAACAGTAACTTAACCGCTGCGCGCTGAACTATGGATAGTGTTTTTTAATGTAGAGAGAGCCGTGTCCCTGCCCTGGCATAGAAGCTACACACGTTTATTTGGCTAGAAAAACCGGCAGAGCACAAATCTTTCCCCAGACAAAGTGGCCAGTGGTCTCAATAACTTACTAATCGCTTAGACTAAATTGGCGAGTGTTAGGCTATATTTTAGCCCTGCACGACACTCTCCGCTGATCACAGTGATGGTGCCGTGGAGACACCGTGCATGTTATGTTGTCTTCTAACTTTATAACTCGCTTGTGTTGTGGGTATTTTGACAGCAAATGTTATAGACTACGCATGTGTGAGGGTGGAGCCGTGACGTCAGCGTTATCAGGGGAAATGGTTTCGGTGTTTACAGGAAACCAAAACCGTTAACTTTTCCAAAAAATCCTCCCTGGGAGGTGATCTCAAAAACTTGCGGTTTCATGCCTGCGTTTGCTGTTTTCCTCTAAATGATATAGTGCAACCGCGGGAATTTTTCCGCGTTTGCACCGTTTTGTGTTGTCGTGTAAAGTGCCCCTCAGTCTTGAGATAACTACTGTGTCTTTTCTAATACACATAAAAGTGCCCCTACCTCTGTTTACATTTTCCTGCACTGCAAAGTACACCCTTCCCTTCTTTTCCATCTCCCAAGCTTTTTGCCACCTTTCTTTTAGAGCCCTGTTTATTTTTTCCATGTACTCCGGTATCCCATGTTGTAAATGAATGTGTACTGTTTCCTCCTTCACCGCCTTCTTTGCCTCCTCATCCGCCTCCTCATTCCCTTTCACACCCACATGTGCCGGCACCCAGAGAAACCCCACCTCTCTCCCTGCCTTGTAACTTCTAAACAAAGACTGTTGTATTTTCACACTTAAGTCTGGTCTGGACTTAGATTTTCCTTCTTTTATTGAATTTAAAGATGCAGCTGAATCACTACATATTATAGAATGCCCCTGTTCATTATCCTCCACACATTGTAACACCCATAGAATTGCCAACATCTCTGCAGTGAATACTGACATGTGATTTGAGATTCTATACCCTTTTTTGTACCCGATTTCAGGAATGCTAATACCCACTGCTACCTTACCTCCTCTGAGCCATCAGTATAAATGAGAAGATTGTCTCCCCATACCTGGTGCTGCCAGACTTCTATCTCTTTTACTACACCCTCTGACATCCTTGATTTGCTTACACTCAAAAACTTTAGGTCAACACTGGGATCTGGGATCAGCCATGACGGAGCAAGTGAGCGACACACTGGAGGACAGACACTAACATCCCCAATACCAATTTCCTGTGCCAAAGATTTAAGATGTTCTGCAAAGTTAGTTTTAGCTGCTCGTATTCCCATAAACTCCCAATGCTCACTCAATAGGTCTTTTGTAGGAATCATTTCACTTTGTCCTTTGAGCTTCATTAGATATTTTAAGCCGAGTTTATGCCTTCTTAGTACATGGGGCATCTCCCCCATTTCTATTAGTAAAGCTGCTATTGGAGTTGAGCATGCTCCACAGCACACTCTTAAGGCTTTAGCTTGGACTATGTCTAGTTTATTTAGCACTGAACAAGCTGCTGATCCATAGACCATACATCCATAATCAATTGCTGATCTTATCATAGCTCTATATATCATAATCATTGACTCTCTCTCAGCTCCCCAGTCAGAACCAGCCACACACCTGAGGACATTAATTATTTTCCCACATTTCAAAGCAACCATCTCAATATGCTTTTTCCCTGTCATTCTTTCATCCAACCACATTCCTAAAAACTTGAAATACTTGACTTTCTCAAGATTGCCGTTGTACAATTCTATTGTCTGAGATTGAATCTTTTTCTTATTTCCAAAGACCATATACTTTGTTTTATCAGTTATCTTAAAACCCTAGTCATTAGCCCACTCGGTTCCTTTCTTTAAAGCACTTTGGATTTGATCAAACAGGAAGGGGAGGTTCCTCCCTCGCTTCCAGATAGCCCCATCGTCTGCTGTATAGTGAAAACCCAAATACTTTTCCCACTGCTAAACATGCCATTCACTAATATATTAAAAAGAACCGGATTAATCACACTTCCTTGAGGGGTTCCATTCTCCACCTCAAACTCATCTGATAGGTCATTCCCAATCCTCACTTGAATTGACCTGTAACATATACAATGTTTGATCCAATTAAACATTCTCCCTTGGCAACTGACTGAGGGAACTGAACTATATACTGGGGCTGATTAACTGAGTGGTGAGTGTGGGGCAGACCAGGTGAATGTAATTAACGGCTAGTGCAGAGCAGGAGGTAGTGGCAGGGTCTGGAATGACATGAGTTTTAGAACCAGGAAACAGACATATGAAAAAACTAAGGTTGCGTTCCGAATCGCATGCTTTCTACTACTAGTGCTGTCAAACGATTAAAATATTTAATCGCGATTAATCGCATTAATGTCATAGTTAAATCGCGATTAATCGCATTTTTATTTATTCTAGTCTGAATGTCCCTTGACTTCTTTTTGTCCCATTATTTTTTCTAATTTTAATGCTCTTATCACACCCATTCTAATTATGATATTTAAGAAGAAATACACTGAATTACAATGTTGTCTACACCATTGTAATTCAGTGTATTTCTTCTAAAATATCATAATTTGCAATTCAGTGTAAATAACAATATAGACCCCCCCCTCTGCACAGCATTCACAAACATATTGGAACTTCTTTTTTTATTTAAAAACCAAACCATAAAACAACATAGGGTGTATTAAACAAATTAGTATTAAGGTTACATTAAACTGGTTGTTGTAGGCCTAAATGTTTTGGGAGTCTTTCATCCACGGCTTATTTCAGACTGTGGGTGAATCTCAATACAGGGGTTGCGGTCTACGAAGGCTGCATTTGAAGACCGATTGCGTCATAGCGGCGCGCAAAGGTTGTTCCATTTGCAAGGCTCTTTGCAAGGCTCCTCATATGCGGCCGAGAAATGCAGCCTTCGTTACACGGTTTTGAAGGCTGCAACAGATGGATCCTTCGCAGCCCAACATATCCCAAGATTCATTGCGATTTTTTCAGAGATAGCATAAAATAAAATAAAAAATAACAAAACAGCAACGTGTTGCTCCATCTTCTTAACTTTTATCTTCCTTTCTTTTTTCTTGTACTTTTTTTTCTTTTCGTCTGGTAGGCAACTTCTTTTTCTTTTTTCCTCCGTTGACAAGGCTGTCAAGGCCGTTGGCAGCAATCAGGGTTGCTAGGCAGCACAGGAGCGGCGAGTCGTCACGCTAGGTAACGGCTTGTTACGCAAACCGGAAATGCTCGTAAACGGAGACCTGTGGAGACCGTCTCGTTTAACAACGCTCGTTCGGCCTTCGAATCGGCCTTCAGAGGCTATAGCCTTCATAGACCGCATAGACGGACGCGGTCTGTGGATCGGGATCCAGCTTCAGAGTCACACACGGAAGACTGGTGAAGGTCGCGGTGAAGGTCGCGCTGCTGAGCTAGGAAGTGCTTGGTTCCGGTTTCTGCTTCAAAATAAAAGTCAGAATTGACCTGACGTTTCGCCGTTTTGCCAGTTAAATGAGTTTAATGTGAAATTACGCTGTAGGACATGTTCCGTTTGAATTGACAGTCACTTAAATGCGAGCCATATGTATAGTTTGTGGTGTTTCAGTTGTTCTAACATTACTAGTTGATTCAACAGCTTGTGAAAAAACCACAAGGTTTCCTAGGCCATGACGAGCGTTAATCGCGCGATAAAAAAATTGACGCCGTTAAAATGGGTTTGCGTTAACGCCGTTAATATCGCGTTAAACTGACAGCACTATCTACTACATATAGTATGTAGAAAAAAGATTTAGGATGTCCCGATTCTTGTGGCCAGATTTAGGATGGTTAGAAGTACCCGGATGTCCTACTTCATGCGGTCAAGATTGTTACTGTTGAAAACTGCATCCTATTTGGGCGATTCTGACCCACAATCCAGTGCGCACGTGAAGTGACGTCACATCGACGAAGCCTCCATATGAAAACAAACAGGGATGCGAAGGATATAAAAGCAAGAGGCAAGATTAAGGCGCAATGTTATGATGAAATAAGAGAGTAAAGTATGTCCCAATAGTATGCATACTGCATCCTAACTAGATTATTTTTATTGTCGGATGTAGTATGTAGAATAGAAAAAAGAAAGAGTATGCGATTCGGAACGCAATACATCTTGGCTGAAGTTGTGACACTTTGTGGGCGTGTTAGCGCCGGTATATACTTATGCCGCAATCCATTCTTAGTGGATGTGGCCCTATGACTATTAGAAATGTGCTACTTCACTCACATTGCTATACATAAGCCGCGTTTCCACCAAAACTATCAGGAACTTACAGTTCCTGGAACTCCTCAGCCACAAACCTTTAGTTCCTGGGCCGCGTGGCTGTGTGTGTTTCCACCGGGGTCTGAAGTCTCGGGGAGGTTATGCATATCAGGCAGATGATGTATGGAGAAGCAACAGTAAAAGTATTTGCACTGCACGTCATTTTATAACAGGCTACATTCAATAAATGTTGAGTTTAGAATCAGTGAATCAGAATCAACAGATGATTTCTCTATTTTAGCAGAGACACACAATCGTCTGTTGAAAAAAGAAAAGGGGAGAGACTGGTGAGATGAATAGTGGGGCTGGCTAGGTGCGCTGTGTGGCTGCTCTGGTCTGCTAACACGGGCACCGGACAGATTATTCTCTGTATAATCTAGAGGAGAACAGCAGCCATCTGACAGTGAAAAAAGAGGAAATATAAAAGGCGAGATTACTGAGCTAAAGTCAGTGTTGCCAACTTAGCGATTTTATCGCTATATTTAGCAACTTTTCAGGCCCCTCCAGTGACTTTTTTTTCAAAAAAGGAACCAGCGATAAATCTAGCTGCTTTTTCTGGTTTTCTTGGTGACTTTTCGCTAAAACAAGTATCAAGGAGCAGCGGCCCCTCCCCCGTCACAGAGCACTGACAGGCGGCCCGGTCCTCACGCAGCAGTCCCTCCCAGCTGCAGTCAGACTAGGAGATGCGCAGCTCTCTGCTCTAGTGTACCGTTAGCATCCCTATTAGCAGTTGTAGTAGCAGCTTTCCGCCCCTCTTTTACAGTCTATGAGAAGTGCAATTCAAAATTGTATGCATTGCCTTTTGAAACTTTGAGCATGTATGGTTACTGCTTAACTTAACATTTAACATCCTTTTTCTATGCGATTGTCACATTCATAACACTAGAACCTCACATATTAAAATTGTACTGTATAAAAAACCTTATCTCCAAATATGCAAATTCGGTGATGACGTCATCTGGCGACTTCTAGTGACTTTTAGGACAGCCAATAGCTACTTTCCTTACTGAGGAGTTGGCAACACTGGCGGAATTGTTGCATCGCTGCCGAGCGCGCTGTGTGGCTGCTCCATAGACTGTATACAAACGGCTGCTATAATCTTAACACGTTCGCTGAGAAAAAAAGAGAAAAAGGCAAACACAAGCGCAGCAGATGCATGATGTGTTGCCCGGGCGATAGTACGGGGAAAGGCTTCCGCTTTCTGATAGCATTTCTCGAGTCTGAATATATAGTGCCATGTCGGCAAACTATCTGCGCGACAAGAGCAAATTTACAGTGAGACGCACCCCCTCCGTTAGTTTCAGTCTACAGACGAAAAGTTACAACCAGCACCGAAGCATGGTTTAAATAAAGCCTCTAATTTTTATGATCAGCGCTCTGATGCAAATTCTGAAGTCTGAACATTACGGTGTCAGCTGTGGTGTATTTTTTTTTTACAGCAACTCAACGTGCACTGCAAAAAAAAGAAGGCAATAAGTCGATTTATCTGTAGATTCACAGCCTACCTCCTCTTATAAGTCGAAATACAAATCAATGAGTTGTTTACAATCACATCCCTATAATATAAATTTTACTCTTAGATTCGAAGGTTTTACTGATTATTTATTTTGTGTGGTTTTTTAGTTGTAGGCTATGTTTGAGGAGCACAATTGGGAGTTTTGTTTAAGTAATGTTGAAAGAATTGGCTGAATTTTCATTTTGGTGCATCCCTACAATGAATAATCGTCTTTAATAATCGTGATTACAATATCAATCAAAATAATCGTGATTATCATTTTTGCCATAATCGAGCAGCCCTACTGGATACCTATCATTTCCACAATTAGCAGCCAGACAGTTCTACTTAAATGCCTGGTAACGCTATGGACGCACTACCAGCACAAATTCAGATTTGCCAGAGTCTTTGCTCTGTCTTTCACTTCTTTCACATATTATCCAGCAATCATATTACTTCTGCAGCTGCTCTACTGTTGGTCCAGTAAAATCATTTCCAGGGACTGATAACCTGAGAAGGAGACATTAAGACGATGTTAATGATATAACCGTGTTATCTACTTACCTGTCCTATCAATCAAAAGCTCCATGTTCTCGATGTTTAAATGTTGGTTTGTCTGATGCACTGTGCCCAAGACAAATTTCCCCACGGGGACAATAAGGTTGAACCTTGACCTTGTGTGTGTGTGTGTGTGTGTGTGTGTGTGTGTGTGTGTGTGTGTGTGTGACACAGATTGAGGTGATGCACGAGGAAAGCCAAGGAGGCTCCACCCATGTGGTAGTGACCAATGAGACAGAGGAGAGTCTGTCTAACAGACGCAGGTAAGGACACACCTCAGTGCTCGTAGGAACATGATTACTTGTCTAAGCTACTTTTAGACTGATGACACTTCTGACTAAGCTACACAGCAAAAACTGGAGTGTTGAAATTTTGGGGTTAAACATTTCCGAGTTGATTTCAACTCCCCAAGTGTTACTTTAAAATTTTTTGTGTTGATTAGTGTTCAGTGTTTGGGTTATTTCTCAGAGTTAATCATGTCAGAGTTAAATCAACTCAGATCAACTCTGCATAGATTTAATTAAGCTCCTCCCCTGCATTTCACCACTTCATTTGGAGACAAGAATACAAGTCAGCGCCATTCTTCTCCTCATGCAATTGACAGGGTAAGTACAATAAGATTACATTTACTGAAACAATTATAAATTGTTGCTATGAACTGCAGTCTTTACTGTGAAACATTTATAGAGAATACTATCTTTGCAGTGCCATGTTTAGGAGTCTGTGGTATACAGTAGTTTACGCTGTTAACTAGCTAACCCTCTTAACTAAAACCAACTCAAACATTATCAATGAAGTTTGAACAACACTTTTCAGTTAAACCATGTGATTCTTTGTCCTCAGCCTACGACCAAGACATGTCCTCCTTGTTGCTGATACATCTCCTTCCCCAACACCAGGTCTGAAGTCTCCAACATTTAGTGCATCTGATGCAGTCTTTTCATAAGGTAATTATATCATTAAGGTGATTCTGATAATGTGTCTTTTCACCTTCTTAGCAACACGTAGTTATCTCTGTGGCTGCACATTATTCTTATGTCTGATGTTCAGTTTGCTTATCTCAACCCTAGTGCTGCTGCAGTTTGGAGGAGCAGGGTCGGCAGTCATAACTCCCTGCTGTTGGGTGTCAGAAGAAGAGCAAGATTGACAGCTTCTACATCACCATGGATATGCATCTCATCCCATGCTAGGCAAACCGCTCCCTTGGGGCATTTGATGAACTTTTCAAAGCACATTTTGTGTTTAATTTGTCCTATGATGCTGATTTACTAAATGTTTAGACATTTCTGTAGACAATAGTGTATAACATCGATGTGGGGAACTGAAGGAGTCAGCCACAGTCAGAGACTTGAGAGCCAGACTGCTCATACAATGTTGCAGATAGAAGTTTGTACATTATACCATCATTCATAATGTTTAAGTATACGTGTTTGAATTACTGCTTTCATGAAACAGAAAAAATAAATATATTTCTTTGGAAAATTGCTTTGTTTATTGGAATCATCGATGGTATTTAATAATATATTAAAATATATTTCCTATATATATATATATATATATATATATATATATATATATATATATATATATATATATATATATATATATATATATAAATATAAATATAAATATTAGATTTGAATATTAAAATGTTTCAGTGTAATAGCTTGACACTTTAGAGAGCAAAAATAACACTACTAAATAGTAAAAAAAAACAAAGTAACTACAGACAGTGTTGCTTGTTTAATCCCTCAGTGTTACTTTAACTCTGTTTTGCGAGTTAAAAAAGGAACTCTGGTTCAGTGTTAAATATTTAACTATTTTGAAAGTGTTAATTTAACTCTTAAATTTAACTCTAAATCTGGACCTACATTATATAAACCCTGAAAAAGTGTTGAAATTGACTATGTGGGAGTAAATACAACACTCTACTTTTTGCTGTGTATATCTATACTTTATACTGATAACACTTCTGATGTCATGGCGTTGGACATGTCATTTGACTCTTCCTCCACATACAATGGATTGATCTTGTGCCGCTAACTTTACACAGACAGACTGATTGCGATCAGCTGACAAAAAAAAGTGTGTCGCTGACTTCACTCAAGAGGAAGAGTTTGTCAGTCTGAATTATCACAGAACAGCAGAAAACAGAGTTAAAAGAAAAACTGTTACTACAAATAAGGAGAGAGTGGAAATGACTGAATTGATTCATTAATTTTACCGATCGTTCTCTCAGTGCGTAACGTGACATTATAATGCAGTTAAACATTAAACTGCAGATTTAAACACTTCACCATTTAATAGATTTTCTCTGACTGTAAAAAGCCTAATTTGCTATATAGGTCCTTCTCATATAATTAGCATATTGTGATAAAGTTCAATATTTTCTGTAATGAACATTAGACTTTCATATATTTTAGATTCATTACACACAACTGAAGTAGTTCAAGCCTTTTATTGTTTTAATATTGATGATTTTGGCAAAAAAGTAAAGAAAAACCAAAAATCCCTATCTCAAAAAATTAGCATATTTCATCCGACCAATAAAAGAAAAGTGTTTTTAATACAAAAAAGTCAACCTTCAAATAATTATGTTCAGTTATGCACTCAATACTTGGTCGGGAATCCTTTCGCAGAAATGACTGCTTCAATGCGGCGTGGCATGGAGGCAATCAGCCTGTGGCACTGCTGAGGTGTTATGGAGGCCCAGGATGCTTCGATAGCGGCCTTAAGCTCATCCACAGTGTTGGGTCTGGTGTCTCTCAACTTCCTCTTCACAATATCCCACAGATTCTCTATGGGGTTCAGGTCAGGAGAGTTGGCAGGCCAATTGAGCACAGTAATACCATGGTCAGTAAACCATTTACCAGTGGTTTTGGCACTGTGAGCAGGTGCCAGGTCTTGTTGAAAAATGAAATCTTCATCTCCATAAAGCTTTTCAGCAGATGGAAGCATGAAGTGCTCCAAAATCTCCTGATAGCTAGCTGCATTGACCCTGCCTTTGATAAAACACAGTGGACCAACACCAGCAGCTGACATGGCACCCCAGACCATCACTGATTGTGGGTACTTGACACTGGACTTCAGGCATTTTGGCATTTCCTTCTCCCCAGTCTTCCTCCAGACCCCTGGCACCTTGATTTCCGAATGACATGCAAAATTTGCTTTCATCCGAAAAAAGTACTTTGGACCACTGAGCAACAGTCCAGTGCTGCTTCTCTGTAGCCCAGGTCAGGCGCTTCTGCCGCTGTTTCTGGTTCAAAAGTGGCTTGACCTGGGGAATGCGGCACCTGTAGCCCATTTCCTGCACACGCCTGCGCACGGTGGCTCTGGATGTTTCTACTCCAGACTCAGTCCACTGCTTCCGCAGGTACCCCAAGGTCTGGAATCGGCCCTTCTCCACAATCCTCCTCAGGGTCCGGTCACCTCTTCTGGTTGTGCAGCGTTTTCTGCCACACTTTTTCCTTCCCACAGACTTCCCACTGAGGTGCCTTGATACAGCACTCTGGGAACAGCCTATTTGCTCAGAAATTTCTTTCTGTGTCTTACCCTCTTGCTTGAGGGTGTCAATGATGGCCTTCTGAACAGCAGTCAGGTCGGCAGTCTTACCCATGATTGCGGTTTTGAGTAATGAACCAGGCTGGGAGTTTTTAAAAGCCTCAGGAATCTTTTGCAGGTGTTTAGAGTTAATTAGTTGATTCAGATGATTAGGTTAAGAGCTCGTTTAGAGTACCTTTTCATGATATGCTAATTTTTTGAGATAGGAATTTGGGGTTTTCATGAGCTGTATGCCAAAATCATCAGTATTAAAACAACAAAAGACCTGAAATATTTCAGTTGGTGTGCAATGAATCTAAAATATATGAAAGTTCAATTATTATCATTACATTATGGAAAATAATCAACTTTATCCCAATATGCTAATTATATGAGAAGGACCTGTATTTATAGCCTACACTATTTCATTTCAGTCTCACACTGTCCCCTAATGAACGGTTGCCTAGGAAATCCATTTAGTTTTGAGCCACATCAAGATTAAGTTACTTTTGATTTATTAGCCTATTTGCAGCTAATAAATACCAACAAATTGAATAGCCTAAATGCAGTCCATTTTCGGACAAAGGTGAATCTACTTTGCAGAAGCTTTAGTGAACCTGTGAGTCTGCAGCGATGTCCTCATGTGACAGCTGTCATGTCCCAAACTGTTTGAATATTATTTCATCGTCCTCATCTTCCCCTGATGTTCCAGTGATATTTGGATGTGATGTAGGCTACTGTACCCATAAAGAGAAACTGAAGGATTGTGGGCTATTTCATATCGTAAAACGTCCAAAAAAATAAAAGCCCACAGTGAAATAATGTTGCAACCTGTGTTTTTATAGAACGCTTCATTAACAGCCAGTGTGTGTAGATCAGAGCCGGCCCAAGCCTTCAGGGGGCCCTAAGCGAAATATGATTAGGGGGCCCCTCTCCAATGTTAGCGCTGCTGAAACTATAGATCTTTGTTAAATATCATTCACACATCCAGTGTTTTCCGCTAGTGCTTTTTTTTTTTTAGTTTTTAGTTTTATTTGTGCAGATAAACAAGATTAAAATGGCAAGAAGATGCGCATAAACATACATAAATGCACGGGTGGGACAAAAGAAACCCCGAAGGGCTTATAAGGGATGCCCACCTGACATTAAAATACAATAAGGTAAAGAAAAAAAGTAAAAGACAAACAGAAAAATAAAATTAAAGAGCAAAAACAACTACAAAGTCATGTTACAAAAATGAAAATACATTTAAGTACATATAGTAAAAAAGCAAAGTAAAGATGTAACTAACAAGCAAAAAGACAATATAACATACATTCAGTTTCACAAAGTATCGTAAGCTTCCACTATCGTGCTTCCATTGTGGAGCTGTGCGAAAATATTAGACAGCCGAGATTCAGACCCTCCTAGGGGTGTCCGGGGTTATGCCCCCCCGTGAGATTTTTTTTAACATTTTTAAAGTGAAATGCATGAATCTGGTGCACTTTGAGAGGAAAATTAAGAAGCTAAATCTGAGAAATTTTGTGTGAACAAATAATTTGGAGACACTGGGTCAGATGAATTAGAAGCTATTGAAGAAGGACACATGGATTTTCCATAAAAATATTAATATAAAATAAAATATTATGGAGGGTCCGCTGGGTTGGGCTTGGAGCTTTTTTTTTCTTTTACAAGACATATTTCTCTATAATATAATGAATGCATTTAAATGCAGTGAGAGGAACGAAGCAGAAGAACTCCGTTGTCCAGCTACTGTATCTTTTTTTCACAGACGAGGCTGAAATAGGCTATAGACTATACACAGTGCATGGGCAACTGAGGGCAGCCCCATTTCCAATCGTTTTTTAAATAAACTCAATACACACTGTGCATGGATGTGAAAGTGACATGATCAGATAATTTCGGATTACCTCCCAGATTAACTGATTACATTTTTATGCTATTAATTATCTAAACCAAAACATTTTATTCTTTTTCTTGTATGATAACTCACATTTGCATAATATGTTGTTAATATCAAACACAAAAACTAAAAAAAAAAAATTGTTTTTATTTATTTTTTGATGGGGGCCCCCCTGGCGGTCGGGGGCCCTAAGCGACCGCTTAGTTTGCTTATGCCTCGGGCCGGCTCTGGTGTAGATCGCCAGGTAAAATCATTTGAAGTGAGCGCATAGAGAGGCGCTGTATACAGTAGGCCTTTAGGCTATTTGACATTTTCTGCATCAATAACTGTATCACATGTGGCAAAAAGCTGCGGCGTGATCTTACAGTTCACTCTGCTGTAAGCCTTATGTCACAGCTTTGTTCAGTTCATTAACTTACTGAATTAAATAATAACAATCGTGTTTGCTGTTTTTAACGTGATCAGGCATGACATTTAGCCTACGTGATATATTGATTATATTTACTTAAGATTAAGGCCAGGACACACCAGTCCGACTACCCGAAAATGGAGTTTGACGATTCAGGCAGCTCCAGTCTTCCCGTCGCGGCCAAAAAAGTGCAAAGAACACACCAAGCCGACTGCTGACTTTCAGTACGCTCTGCGCTTGCGCGGGACGTAATGTCTCCAGCAGGCGGCGCTAATCTGTAGTGTGGCCCGAAAAAATACGGAAGCCGGAAATGATGGGACGGCTCTCTAGACCATAAACATAGATAGAAATACATATTAATATTTATGGACCATAAAGAGCACAATTTTTAGCAGAGGGTGTCGAGCATGGTGTCGAGCAGTCAACAAGGGTTGATGCATGTGAGTACTCGCTGAACGAAACAAACAAACACATTAAAACAATGGCTAATTGTTGTTAGCTGTTTGTGCTACCCGCCTCATTTCCGGGCTTCACTGATTCGCTAGCCCTCCACAAATCAAATTGCTCCAACTGAAAGACTGCCCGACGACATCTTTGACGACCGATTTCACGGCACACACCAAACAGATTCGTGTCCCCGCCCCCTCAGGACTCTACGACGGCGATTATCGGGCCGGTGTGTCCGGGCCTTTAGAGTCCACCCAGTCCATTTTTCCTGATTAAATATAACTATTTATTTGATTGAATTGACTTTTAATCCCCGGTAGCACAATTGGAAATAATATTAATCTCAAAGGGAATCTAGTTGTAGTCTTGCAATATGAGATCCCCTGTCTTTGCCAATATCTCATTCTGTGACTAAATAACTAATGATGTATTGTCTTCAGGTGTGAGTTGATTGTATTTAGATGTGAGAGGGTGTCAGTCTTCAGTCTTTTCAAAGTCTGTTAAGAGTCCTGTAGTGTGTGGTAGGCATTAGACTCTCCACACAGAGCTAATATTTAGTAGTATGTACAGTACTACTTCAGTATGAAGCTGGCTCCACCAATCTTTTCTCTCACTCTTTAGCGTAAACAAAGTGAAGTCTGATCCCACTGTCTGAAAAACAAGTGTTTGCATTTGTTTGCTTAACAGAACAGCTTTCATCTTTATTACATGACAGACACAACACATATCATGGTAGGAAAGAGAGAAATATAACACATACGAGAAAGACAAAGTTTTTGTACGTTACAAATAATTTGTCAGCAGTCGATGGGCCATCACAGGACCATTCATGTAAAAGCAGCCATACAGGAGTATGTGTTGTGGTAATATGGAAGACAAAGCAGCATCACTCTCACCGCTGTGCAGTACAAATTACCCAGAAGTCCTCTGGAGTGGCTGGGCAGCGTAGGGTCTGTGGCGGCCTGCCACAGCGAGCGCACATCCTTGGCATGGCCGTGCGATGTGATCATGCGTACGTAGATGCAGGGGTGGTATGGAGCTTTGGCTCCCCCTGCAAAGTAATACTGCTCCTGGGGGGAGACACCCATGGCCTTGGCACACATCCCCATGAAAACATCGTCGATGTAGATGGAGGAGTTCAGCACCAGAGTGGCCTGATATATCTTAGCGGCCACGTCCCCTGATAACACATAGCCAGCTCCAGCAGTGTAGTCTGGGTAGGAGGGCCAGGGGTACAGCTCGTAGGGGACATGGTATTTGCTTGTTTTACGGCGAACCGGGGGGCCTCCTCTGTGTACATGCCCCACCCACAGGTTTTTGGCCCCCGACTCTACGCTCAGTAGCTGCAGGTACCGAACCAGATTGGGCGTGTGGACAAAGATGTCGTCATCAGCTGACATGAGGAAGCGTGCTTGGGGGCAATACTCCTGGCCCCAGTGGAACTGCAGAATGAGCTTGCTGGTCAGGTTGTGGAAGGTGTCCATGAAGTCTTGCTGGATCAGGTCTCCGTAGACCCTGTCCTCCTGCAGCAGTCTGCTCTGGAGCCCGGCTCTCTGCCCCACGTCTGGATGCACCCCGAGGACAAACACTACCCTCACACTCTCCTGCAGCGAGGACCAGACAAAGCTCTGGTTGCCCCACGTGTCCCTGATGGCCTGCCGCTGCTCATGGTTCCCTGGAGAGGATTTGACAAACAGGAGCAGGAGCACGTTGTCCAGGCTCTTGCCATCCCCTCCCCTACACTTCTCTGGGTGGTTGATGAGGTAGGGATAGTGGACTGACCCTCCTCTGTCTGTGTGCTGACTGGAGGAGGAGTTGAAGTCATACCTGTTGACCAGGTAGCGGTAGGAGTAGGAGCGGATGTGGCTGACCACGTGGTGGTCCAGCTCCTCCCAGCTCACCATCACCACACACAGGATCAGGCCCATGCTCAGTAGCTGCATGCACTGACACTTGTGGATACGACGAAAGTTCATGAACATTGTGAGCGACCAGAGCTTATTTCTACTGATCCCAGGAACACTGGCTTCTACTCTTCTGGAGCTGCGTCTTCCCTTGTCTGCTTTATTTGTATTTTTTTATAGTGGAGTTATCATACAGTATACAGTAGAGTTTGTTATTTCATCTCTGACCCTTTCTCAAGCTTGGCTTGTCTTGTCTTGTCTTGTCTCACACCAATCCTCTTTTCTCAGCTAACTGCTTTGTCTGTGATGTTGTCATGTCCAGTAGGACTTAGTAAGGCTGCTCGGTAGTTTGGGCCAGCTCAGTCCTTCCTGTGGCTCACAAACTTTAACATGATCTTTTTTACTCTCGAGAACTTCTCCTTAGTTCCACCCTGTCCTCCACTTCCTTTAGTTACTGTGACGTCAGCATGGCACCTGAGACAGAGAGAAACAACCACCATCAGAGTTATATAGACAATATGTTGAAATTTTTGGACTGTCCGTACTGTGTGTGTGTGTGTGTGTGTGTGTGTGTGTGTGTGTGTTGAAAAAAAATCCAGTGTTAATACACAGCCTAGGCTCTGTAAACTGGCATGTAAACAAAGGGCCAACCCTAGTGATTTTGACAAGCGTTCTCCAGAATCCCTGACTGCAAGTCATCAAATTATTCACCAACGTTCTATATAGTCATTTTGTCATTTATCACACAAATATTCCAGACAGTCAGGTTCGGTTCCAGTCTCTCTAATATTATGATTTACATTGTTCTCTGGTTTTAGATCACTGTAATATAAACAGTGACTTGCTGGTCAGAAAAAAATTAAACGTTTGCAGATATCACCCTGGGGTCTGGGAATAAGCTCTGGAAATATGTTCTTACATATTATAGACTAAACAATGTGTTCGGTCCATTAATTTAAAATATTTTAGATAGCATGCATGCACAACACGCGCACGCGTGCACACAGGGCCGGATCTAGGCATAGGCATTCTAGGCACGTGCCTAGGGCCCATTTCCACAAGGGGGCCCAGTGAGAAGGAAAACTTTTTTATTTATTTTTTTTAATTTTTTCTAGTACGGTATGTGTTTGATATCAACATCATATTATGCAAATGTAAATTATCATACAAAAAAAGGAATACAATTTTTTGGTCTGGATAGTTAATAGCCTATTAATTTAATCAGTTCATCCGAGGTTAATTTATCTCGGTATTGAGTTTATTTAAAAAAATTGGAAATTGGGCTGCCCTCAGTTGCCCATGCGCTGTGTATACTGTAGTCTATAGCCTATTTCAGCCTCATCTGTGGAAAAAAAAGATAGCTGGACAACAGAGTTCTTCTGCTTCGTTCCTCTCACTGCATTTAAATGCATTCATAATATTAAAGAGAAATATGTCCCGTAAAAGAAAAAAAAGCACCATCCCAGAGGATTTTTTTATTTTATTTATATATTATATTTTTTCTATATTAATATTTTTATGGAAAATCCATGTCTTTCTTCGATAGCTTTTATTTCTACTTCATTCGAGCCAGTATCTCCAAATTATTTGTTCACACAAAATTCCTCAGATTTAGCCTTAATTTCCCTCTCAAAGTGCACCAAATTCATGCATTTCACTTTAAAAAGGTAAAAAAAATCTCCCGGGGGGGCATACCCCCGGACCCCTCTGGGAGAGTCAGGATCTCAGCTGGCTACTATTTTCACTAAGCTGGACATTGGAGGCACTAGGGATGAACTGGGTGTGTGAATGACATTTAACAATAGTCAATCATTTGGCCACGATAACATTGGAGAGGGGGGGGCCTAATCAAATTCGGCTTAGGGCCGGCTCTGCACCCCGGTTATTATTTTAGTCGTCAAACCAGAGTTTTTCTGTGCGGCGTCTCAGACCGGCGATGTCCCACAGAGTTCCACGCCAGGTTTCACCAGGTGAATCACTGCTTCGCTCACGCAAGGCTTTTGTGTTAGATCAGGCTTGCACGAGCGTTTTAACTTTATACTGAATAAAGCATTGCACGGCACTGTTTTTCATCCAGTTGTTAAAATTGCTCCCACACTGGACTCTGCTCGCACTTTTCAGAAATGCTGCTGCAGTGAGCTCACGAACAGACGTGAACTCGCACACTCGGTTACGTTTCTCTTTACTCCCGTTTACAAACGCGCAACTCTTAAATGAATGAGCATAATACTCTTGTGGCAGTTCAAATGTACGTAGTTTTTTCACCAAATCGTGAAGTATCCGTTTGGAGGGGGCCCGAAAAAATGTGGTATGCCTAGTGTAATCTTTCTTCTTAATCCGGGCCTGCGTGCATGCACACACACACACAAACACACACACACACACGCAAAGCTCTAAGGTAAAAACAAACAAAAAACTAAATAAAGATAATAAGACACCGATGAGCTGCCACATCATCGTCTCTTCAAACAACACAGACAGTTTTAAACTGAAATTCTTGGTAACACTTTATAATAACTATCCGTTGTAATTCGTTAATAGATCATTAGTAAACTCTTAATTAATGATTATTAATGATTTGTTAAGTGTTTGTTAGCAGTTTGTTAAGGATTTATAACAATGGTAGATAGTTAATAGCTTAATAATTGAATCAGTTCATCTGGGAGGTAATCCGAGATACCGACGAGGCTGAAATAGGCTATAGACTATACACAGTGCATGGGCAACTGAGGGCAGCCCCATTTTCAAATATTTTTAAATAAACTCAATACTGTGCATGCCATGGACTTGAGCGTGACGTGATCAGTTAATCTCGGATTACCTCCCAGATGAACTGATTCAATTATTAAGCTATTAACTATCTACCATTGTTATAAATCCTTAACAAACTGCTAACAAACACTTAACAAATCATTAATAATCATTAATTAAGAGTTTACTAATGATCTATTAACGAGTTACAACGGATAGTTATTATAAAGTGTTACCAAATTCTTTATTGCAATCACAAACAAACTGTAGAACATTTTAATTACATTTTTTTTCTATTAACATTATTCTGGAAGTCCTAACATTCTAGTTCTATCATATTATTACAACAATACACTTTGACAGAGGACTTATGGCACACGTGTGAGTTTAACCCATTGATGACGGCTGCTGCGCAACGCCACATTGTATCTCCCGCCGGTTACTGCATTGTGCAACTCTGACTCTCCTGCCGGCTGCTGCATGGCGGAGCATTTTTGTTTTGTTGTCATTTTCATGGCGCGTGCAGCATAGAATGATCTGTCATTGGTTCAAATACGCATGAGGCGGGTCTTGTTGAATTTTTAAAACCACGTGACCTTCCAAATGCTGCCTGGTTGGCCGAAAATCACGTTAATCAAACCGACATACACATGCGTTTCTTGTTGACATTTTTTGAAAATGAAAAGATGGCTGAGTCAGTGGAAGAGTTTGACAGCGAGGGCAGCGACATAGAGTTGGAAGAGGAGTTTGAGAGGGAGGAAGAGGTTTGTGGTGTAGTACCGGATGATCCTTTGGATCGAGAACAGGAGTGGCATGTTAAAAAAAACAAAAAACCTTACCTTTTAAAAGTATTTTATTTCATGTTTCTATGTGCTACAGAGACTTAGATATTAAGGTTTTGGTTTCAGAAAACCCTCAGGAGATAAGCATTTGTATCCTAGATTGCCATAGGGTTTAAGAGGTGTTTTTCACAGGTGCCCTAGTCATTAATGGGTTAAAGTGATCGTATTTTACTTGATCTTATTTCTAATATTGAAGATATTCATTATCTCTGTATGCCTTACACGTAGGAGTAATAAGGAGATTAGTTTGTGTACTGTGTGTGTGTGTGTGTGCGTGCGTGTGTGTGCCTGCCGGCGCACACACCTTAATGTGACTTATCAACAATGACAGGTTGAAAGTTTCCTTGAAGTTAAAGGTCCTATCAGTTTCCTCATAGCAACGGTGCAAGCTGATAGGAGTAAACTGTTAACTACCAGGACCTACTAAACCTGCTTTTGCTGATAAGTCACACTTTTGCATACACACACCCACACACACACACACACACACACACACACACACACACACACACACACACACACACACACACACACACACACACACACACACACACACACACACAAAAAGTGCTCTTTGACTAATGGTTTGAAGTTTAAGTTACCTAAATTTTACTTTTTTGATGGATGTATGTAATTCTCTGTCCACAAACTGACAAAAATATGATGGCTTTATATGGTAACTCAGAATGATAGCAACTAGTGTACAACTAGCCAAATCCTAACCAAATACAATGCTAAGGGGTCAAACTCTGTGCAGATAATTCAATTCAGTGATGAGCTCAGCAAATTGCTTTATCCACGCTGTCACACTCATGTGACCATTCGTCACTGGCAGCCTGTTTGCTCTCTGTGTAATAACATGCTGCACACCATGCTGTCTTCTCCTTAACCTTTACGCTCCTTAGAACCCAGTTTCGTCTCATCTGGAAAGTAGACTTTAGTAGCCGAGTGCAGACAGGGTAGAGATCAAAAAGTCTGACTGAAGCCGGACAGCTCCGAGTCTGCTCGACTTGCATGTGCCGTCGGAAGTAGTGTCTTTGTTGCGGATGCAGTTTATTTTCTAGCATTATTTTGAAGGCCTATTAGAAACATATTGGTAGAGGGGCTACACATAGGCCTACTACAACCGATTAGAAACAGAACACAACAAAACCAAGAGGAGGAAACACTTCAAAAAAGCGAAGGCCGTTAAGCAAAACAACAAGAAACAAGATATATCCCTAAAAATCTGTATCTTTCTTACATGTATTAGACCAGCCTACAAGTGTCCTTTACGATCCAAATAAAGGAGGAAGTAATTCTCCCTTAGCAACATGAATATGTTACACTATAGTAGTCTATTTTTACAAATAAATATGCGCTCAGCTCCGCCTCTCAGCAAGACGTTTCCCATCAAACATTTTGCTCCCGCAGCCCGTGGGGAGAAACTGCAGCGACTTGCTCCAGTGTCTGTGTCCGTCTTGATCCCGCAGGACTTCAAAGTCTGATGCAGCCGAGCCGCAGCTGCAAGTCAGACAAAAAGTCTAACCATAATACTGTGCGCTCAGCAAGACATGTGTCTGAATATGACTAGTATATTTTATATCATCAAACAATGGTATGTCAATAGTGCATTCTATGTATTAGTATTTGTCTTGTGTTGATTCTGTGATCACATGGGAATTGAAACAGGGACTGGTATAATCTAATGACATGCTGTAGGCTACAGTTTATTTATAACTCACATCATTAACAGTGTCTTGGCCAGCTGTGAGTGAAGGGTTAATCTACTACTGTGCTCTGCAAATTTACTCTGCTGTAGTTAATTCATTTTCTGTGTTCTCCATACTGCCTAGTGTAACTGGTGCAGCCTAATGTAACTGCAGCACATAGTATTTACATATTAACTCTATACATAAACACGTTACTCTTAACTTTACTTCTTTTTGCTATTCTAGTGCACTGCACTTCAGTGTCTCAGTATACTTCTAATGCAATGAAAACCAATCTCTTTGATGCTGCTCTGATTAATATGTTTGAAGAAATGCCACTTTGTATACTTGTCAACTTTGAAAAAGTTGAGAATGCACCAGGTCTTTTCAAAAAGAGAAGAGAAAGGTGTATACTGAGAGGGAGTCTTTTACTAGTCGTTGAGATTAAAGACAGACATCTGGTTGACAGTATTGAAACAGGACTATCATCATTGCATTGATTTAAACAGCGGCCAAACTATCTGTTCACAAGTCTGGCTTTGATTCTGCAGAGGACACTGTGGATGTAAGTGCTGACCAAGCACAAAGAACTAGAATGGAGTTAAGCCCAACAGAGAAGCTGCTGATGTATATGTAATGCTGCAACACAATAGGCTGAACACATATTTCTACGGCAGCATATTTTGAGTGAACAATGGAGTGCTCTGATAACACGTGGCCAAGCATTCACATCTATAGGTCGTATGACTTAACATACCATGAGAAGATCCTCCGTCTGGGCTGTCTCGTGCATGAGGACACTTCCAATAGGAATCAATACATGTTCCTACATACTTTATATGCATACGTTATGTATATTTAACTACTCTACATTCTCAATGGTAGACAACAGTAGTAGTATTCAAAAACACTGTTGACTCTGTTTGGAAGGTCCATTCTTGTTGTAAAAGGTGAGGTAAGCAATTCTGAAGAAAGTTGGTGTGAAAAAAATCACCTTTTGTCAAATCTGTGAATATCTCCTTACAATCTGCTTCCTGCTTGTACTGTGAGTGTGCATGAACAAATGTGGTGTTCATACACAGCCTAGGTTCTGAAAACGGGCATGTTGCTTACCATGCTGGGCCCCCTTTGTTTACATTCCCTTTGTATACATACCAGTTTACAGAGCCTAGGCTGTGAATCAAAAAAATTCAACCATAAACTGAGCTCACCTGAGGTCTATTTGTAGTGCTAAGGCTCAGACTGATTGGTATTCAATTAGTTATTAATATATATTTTTTTTTTCTTCAAGAAGTGTGTTGGAGAATGTCAAACACAGTGCAAAGCATATATTGTGTTTGTAGGGTTGGTGTTTATGTTTGGGGCATGGTCATCAAAGTTAGAGGTTGTGATGCTGTGGTCATAGCAGTCACTTTTAGTGTTTACACCATTCAGCAAAAACTGTATCTGTTCCAACATGTGCAGTCTACTGTAAATCACAGCAAACAGGAGCTCATCTCTGACCCTTCTATAGCTAACTGCACAAAAGCCTTTTGAGTTTAGAAATGTGATTGGCAGTGTGTTATGTGTCAACACTAGGAGAGAGAATTCAGGAGTGTGCAAGATATAGAGAATTGTGTCTAGTGTAGTGAAAAAATTGTCTTTTGGAATGAGAATATGAGTCTAAGGCAGGAAATGTGTTTGGAGTTCAGCAGAATTGGTTTAGCAGTTGGTAAATTAGTTTCAGGTTGTGCACATTGTGTCTGATGTTCCTAATGGACTATGCTTGGCTAGCATACAAAGTTAAGTTTCTCTCATAATATTTGTTGTGACTGTTGCATTTGATTAAATTACTTTTTGTACAGTTTGAATGTTCCATCATTCCATTACATTTTACAAATACATTTTAATGAAATGAGTGGTCATGAAGAGTAGGGTGATGCTGTACAATAATGAATTGGTTGACAGTTAAGGTTTAGTCAAGTGACTAGCTGCAGTCTAGACTATGATTTCATATTTAGTTGTCCATGCCAGAACAATAGACACAATTAAAGTGGATCAGAATAGATTTTGAGACTCTTTGACCAGAGCTGCAAGTGCTTTATTAGAGGGAGAACATAATCTGAGTTACACAGACACACACACAGACATCAAATGCTCAGCTGGAGATATTTGACAACAAGCTGTTCTGTTTGCTTGAAAAACCAGATTATCACACAGAGCTTGTGTTTTTCTTACAATACAGCAGACAATGCAGACAAGGTCACCTCACTAACACAAACTGTTGATCAAGTCTCTAAACCTCAGGAAGAAGCAACCAATGTGCTAGAAGGCATACGTCTACTCACTGTATGTTGTACGTTCTAAAGCCCCGCTTCGCTTTCAGTGCAAATGTGCAGTGTTGAATGTATGCCAATGTGCAGGTTCATCATACAGTCTGTTCACTATGGTGACTGTCGGACATAGAGATTAGAAATGTCCATGGTGCAACCCTTTCTAATCACTAAAGCTCCTCACCTGAATCCCATGGAAACCAGAGGGTTGTTTCATGGAGGAGGTACAGAAAATTGAGATTTGGAGATGGAAATAGCATATAAATTCAATTATAATTCTGGTATACTTCAACACTAGTTATTTTCTGTAGTGTTGGCCATGATTGAATCAGTTGCCATAACATTGTGCTTACAAAATCATTTCTGTGTTGTGGCGATACATTGACATTGCTAAAATAAAGTATAATGAGCCAGGAAACTAGCAGTTTACCAAACTGATCTAAAATACTTTATGTGTGATATCAAAACTTTATAATAATAATTCTACATGGAACGTATGTGGGTGCAAAGTAAAGACTATGTGGGTGCACAATCCATGTCCAGGCCAATAGGCCTCATTTTAACAATTGACTTTGGTGAGTCAAATTCTATCAAAAGGTGATCAGAATGATAGCAGAAATAAGACCGAGTTTATGTAAACTGATTAATCCATTTCGGATTATTTTCACTCGTGGCTTTTCACGTTAGAATAATTAAAGTCAGGCTTGTGCTGATGAGGGGTACTGCCTAGCAGGTTCAAAGCAGTACAGCATTCATGACACAGCATAAGCCTGTCAGTTCATGTTGTTAGCATACATGAGGGAAACATGCCATTTTATGAAAACATTCGCAAAACAACTCTTCACTTGTGAAATATCTTGTAAAGGGCACGGTACAAGTGATTGCAGTATCTTCTGTTATCTCAACAGTAATGGTAGCTACCTGCTATGGTTGTATACGGTATTAATGAAGACAACTAAATAGGAAGCAAAGCTTTATTAATCCTGCTTCAGTTTGTTCAGCTATTCATAGGTTGTTGTCATATCTCGTCAGAGAGGGAAAAATGGAAACAAATATGATGACATGGATGGAATGGATGCAACTGCACATGGTCTCACAGCAAAAAGAACTGTTGACTCAGCATATGTATGTTTGACATGACAAACATTAAAGGGATAGTTCAGTATTTTCAAAGTGGGGTTGTATGAGATTCTTATACATAGTTAGTGTGTTACGTTGCGTCATGGCGATCAGTGCATTTTTTTATACACATATACAAATTACTTACCTAACCTAAAACATAAATTGTATACTAAACTAAGATTTAAGCGTATTCAAGAGACACAAGAAAACCAAAATGTACAGCTGTCTGGAGGCAAAAAATATGTGGAAAAAATCTCAGTTTAGTGTAAAACTGAAGGGATTTTTATTGTTCAGGTAGACATTGATATATGTGGAGAAAAAACCTTGTTCCCTTGGACCTGTCTGCAGCAATACAATGCTGACTTCTGCTACAGTAACATCTCCACTAAACTCGTAACTGCGCTAATCACCATCTAGCTCCATAGGGTAACACACTAAGTAGCTTACCTCATACAACCCCACTTCAAGAATACTGAACTATCCCTTTAAATCTAACGCTCCTAGCGGCCTGAAACTACGGTGGCGCTGAGCATTCACCAAATAAAAAAAAGTTTCACAGCTAATGTAGCCGTTAGCACACTCAGGATCTCATAATTACGAGAAAGGGATCTCGTTATTACGAGATAAGGATCGCTCGCCCCTCTCATTCATCAATAACGATGGCTGGCTGGCTGCAGGCTTTTCTCCTGAACAGTCCCAGTGACTGCATGTCTGAGCAAAGTTGACATGGCTATACTCATTGTTATGCCCTGCTTGTAGAAAGTTCTTATGTGTTTGTATGAGTCAAGGATCACACAGAGTTTAAACGGCTGCATTTAATCCAAGCATTCAATAAAACTGCGCTCCGATACAGTAACAAACAGGAGGTAAAAGTGAACTAGCCCACCGGGCATTCTGATTGGATAAGGCAACACAGTACGGTGGCTCCGGTGGCTCATAATGAACAAACTGCATAATCATTTAACCCAATGATCTACACTCCTCATTAAGAAACATCAATAATTCCCAATGCTTCAATCCAAGCAGGAAATAAAAGACGATAGCGTCATTGTTGCCGTCCTGCAGCCAGCAGCCACGTTATTGATGAATGAGAGGGTGATGCTTATCTTAACTTTTTTTTATTTGGTGAATGCTCAGCGCCACCGTATGAAACTGTATTGATGTTGGTCCACAAAAAATAATGGAGGCTCACCTCCACTGTCAGGCTGGAAGTTTGAAGTTTGTCTACACTGCACCAGTTGGTTGAAGGTAGCCTACACCGTTCAGATGGGTCAGTGAAAGGCATTAAGTCATTCCAAAACTCTGATTTGTATTTTACAACAGCCGATGTATTGAAAGCCTGGTAAAAACAACCGGGCCGTGAGAAATTACATTGGGAGCGCTTCCATGGCCATTTGGCCGCAGTGCTTCTTAAACAGTCTGTTAGTACAGTTAATCCCACGGCAAGCCATAATGTCACGTAGCCTATGGTAACATCACCACAAGCAGTCTGTTGAGTTAACATGCTAACTAGCCTCTGAGCCCAGCTGAGAGCAGCGGCTAACTGTCACTCAAACCTAACCTTCCCCCTAATTATTCATAAATGTAAACCTCTTATAAAATAAAAAAGAGCATGGTTAAATTATTCACCCCCCTCACAGTTATCGTGGGGAAAAAACTTTATTATACAGTTTGAAAAAGCTTTTGAAACCAGGCTGTAAATTCTTCTGTTGTGAAAATTTGAACACTTCCAGGGTTTCAACCTGAGCCCCGGAGGTTGCCGCTTGAAAAATATTGAGTAATCAGAACTATCAAAAAAAAAACAGGAAGTGCCTATACTTGATTTTATTTTATAATTTCCTCTTCACATAATTTATTGCTTTACTTCCTGCCAGTCAGTGGAGATCTAAACGGAAGAGCCTGACAGTGGAGGTCTGCAGCCAGCCTGTCGAGGCTTTCTGGCATATGCACCCATGAGCAGCTTTCATAGGATGGAATAAGGAACATGAATCCAGTGTCCAGACACCACTAGCACCTGCTGTCTCCTATTCAAGTGTGAAGTCCAACCCAGTTACATAAGACTCTAACTTCGACTTAGTCTGACACATACAGTAATGATGGAAAGTAGAAGACTGGCCTCCTAGTCAACTTGTACTATTTTACAACTGAATGTAATTCCTAATTCATTCACGAGTAAATATCTTAACATTGATTCCTTTCAGTGTGGCTAAATGTCCTATCTTCAAACATGCTGTATCCTAGCACTTAGTGTAGTAGCACAAAGCATGCTGTACTCCAAGATGAGCATATGAAAGAAAGTTGGCTTCCTCTCAGTACTATCTCTAACAGCCAGCTATTATTACCCTCTGATTCCACTCATCTGAGCTGTTGTGTTAACCTATATTAGAAGCTTTTATGATGACACACACACCCACACTAACACCCAGAAACACGGAAACGAATCCTACAATAAGATCAAATATGCTCAAATGAACAAGATAATCCTAATGTTTCAGAGTGTAAAGTGAACACATTTTCATTGTGGTTTGCAGGTCTATCTATGGCAGATGATTAACAACTCATGACTTTTCTGCTGTGACACTTTGTTGTAAATGTTTGTGAGTGTGCATAGCCTATCCCATTAGCTCTTTGTTCCTCTTGATGCCTCTCTCAAACACTCCTGTAAACTGTGGAGCTGGCTTAATAAACCTCCCAACACAGAGCCACTTATTATAATGGCTTTGACTTCTGTGACAAAATGCTTGTCTGACTTTATCATCTTGACACATCCAGTGTGTTGTCCACTCTCTGTCTGTTTGTCTACTGCAAGCTGACACCTTTAGCCTTCAACACTGGGATGTACTATACACTACATTTAGAGCATTAAACACACGCACGCACACACGCACGCACGCACGCACGCACGCACGCACGCACGCACGCACGCACACACACTTACTGTGCTGTTTCCAGTCCATGTGTTAGGTGAAGTACAGAAAAAGTCTTCTCTGCTCCTGTGCGCTCATTGTATCAGTCGGCCTGCAACACACTTCTACACACACTTCTCCTTTGCTTCCACCGTCCCTGCTCCTAACAGTTAGACCTTTCCCCCTGTCAGTGTTGGTAGTAATCCCCTGGAGCAGCTGAGCTTCCCATGTGTGTCCTGACCACACAGTGTGTGAGAGAGAGAGAGAGAGAGAGAGAGACACACACACTGTGGGTGGATACATACGGTAAAGGGGGAGGGGACACCTTTACACCCCGCCTCCCTCTATCTGTCTTAACCTTTCAGATAGTGTCATGTGTGTGTGCCAGCACATAGGGGGAGTTGAAGTTTGAATTGCTCCCTGACATATGCAGTAAACACACATAAACAACTGGATTTATTGCCTTCCAGGAAATGCAGTTTTAAATATGAGCCCCCAAGTTAAGTTAGTTAAGTGGCCACCAAACTGAAAGCAGCCGTCAAGCCTTAAGGAGCCGACAGTGGCACAGTGTGACTACCCTGCACAGAGATCTGCTTTCCTTGAGAATCGTTATCTAGCTAGTTTTTACATTTGTTATAGATTATTTTTAACTGCATTTTAGATATCAAGACATGGATGGCAGCAAATTTCCTAGAGTTCAACCAGGACAAAACAGAGGTTTTACTCATTGGTCCTGAAGGCCAGAAAGAGAAACTTTTACCAAAGTTAAAGGATTTTATCTATCACAATCTGTAAAAAAATCTGGGTGTGATTTTTGACTCTAAGCTCAGTTTTATTCCACACATCAAAAACATAACAAAGATAGGTTTTTACCATCTTAAGAATATAGCCAGAGTCCGCCCGTTTCTCTCTCAGGCCAGCACGGAGGTGATTTTATCTCCTGTTGCTTAGACTACTGTAATGCCCTGCTCTCTGGCCTTCCCAAAAAGAGCATTTCGATTTGACAATTATTACAAAACTCAGCCGCACGAGTGCTGACAAGGACCAGAGGGCAGGAGCACATTACACCGGTTTTAAGGTCACTGCATTGGCTCCCCGTGCGTTTCAGGATTGATTTTAAGGTTATTTTACTAGTTTTTAAGTGTCTTAACGGTCTTGGGCCTTCTTACCTATCTGACCTGCTTTTACTCTATCAGCCCCCGCGGACCCTGAGGTCCTCCGGTACTGGCCTTTTGACCATACCACAGATTAGTTCTATAAAGCACAGGGAGGCGGCTTTCAGTTTCTATGGGCCCCGACTGTGGAACAGCCTGCTGGAGAACCTCAGGGTCGCGGAGACTGTTGAGGTTTTTAAAAAGAGGCTCAAGACACATCTTTTTAACCAGGCTTTTAATTGATTGATTGATTGATTTATTTGTTTATTTATTTTTAAAGTCTTATTAATTCCTTTTATGCTCTGCTTTTCAGAGCACTTGTATCTTTATTCTTTTTTACTGTTTTAATCTTTAGTTTTAAGCCTCTATGTTTTTATGTTTTAGTCCCTCATGTTTTTAGCCTCTCTGCTTTTTGCTTTATTTCACTGTTTTAAACTGTCAGTTTTTAATCTCCAGTGTTTCCTCATGGGGGTCTGCCAGACTGGGAGTTGTCTCTGGTCTGGCCATTGGGGGTGCTGTCCTGTGGGCGGTTTCGGCCCGGGTAGCTAGAGGGCTCCGCACCCTGGTGTGGGGCCTCTTGTCTGCCCGGGTTGGGGTGGTCCCTGTGGTGGCGCTCCCTGCGGCCTTGGACCGGGATCGCTCCCAGTGTGGTTGGCCCCCCCAAAGGTAGCTTCCTCCATGCCGCAGGTCTCAGTGCCCAGCCATGTCTCTTAAGTGACAGCTAGTGTATGTGTGAGTGTGAGAGTTTGTGTGTCTGCGTGTGTATGTGTGAGTGTGAGAGTTTGTGTGTGTGTCTGTGTGTGAGTGTGAGAGTTTGTGTGTGTATGTGAGTGTGTGTGTGTATGAGTGTGTATGCATTTGTGTGTGTGTCTCTGTGCATGTCATGGGCGGTGTGAGGGTTGGGTTCTTTTCATTTTCTTCTCTTGATTTTATTTGCTGTTTTTCTATTTCTCTGCTGTTGTTTTTAATCTCTGTAACGCACTTTGAGCTACTTTTCTATGAAAAGCGCGATATAAATAAAAATTGATTGATTGATTGATTGATTGATTGATAAATCCCAAAACAAACCTGGGCCTTCCTCCATGTTCAATGATGTGAAAGGCACAGACTCAATTGTTACTACATTCAGATAGTATTGTGGGATGCTCCAAAAGATAGAAATAAAGAAATAACACAAGTCAACATGCGACTAGAACCTCCATTTGCAAACTATCTGAAGAAGATGACATATCTGACCAGATACCACTACTCTTTGGTACTTTGGCATTTTCCCTTCATGTTTCAACTGGTCCAAAAACAGTACTGAAGTTCAATGCCCTGTAGTGGAGATCTGTATCACCATTTTTACAAAAAGTAGTGAAATGTTAGTGATTCATGTGCCTATTGGTTTTATTGGAACTATTTCTGTTGGCAATATATAGCATGTCCTGTGTCTCATTAGTAGTAACGTACGTCATGTGCATTAAACCTAATTATGGCCTTACATTGATAGGATAAGTGAGTAATGACATGTATATTGTTCTAAGATAGTAGCCATATACAACCAGATAATGAATAGACAAGATTGTCCCTGTACTTGTTCACATTCTTGCTTCTAACAAAGTTAGAGAGAAGCCCTTACGCTACAGCCTGGGTCCTGTGTGGAGAGACACCTGGACAGTGTTCGCGTACATTTTTCCATTTCCTGTTTGTGTCAGTGATACAGCAGAGAGAAGCATGTGATGGACCTGTTGTAAGCTTTATTGACCTATAACTCATAGCATACATCAAAACGTATCTGCCGACTTCTGATTGCTTATAAATTGCACACATAGTACAAACTTGTGTGCTCATATGAAATGAATGATAACTGCCCGCACATGTTTGATTTAAAAGCATCTCATCATCATATTTCCCAGTGGATGTAGCTTGGACAAAGCTAATGGACCTACATTATATTTCTGACTAGTGTTTCCAAAGTCAATACCTCATTTTCAAACACAGCCATAATTTTTGTAGGACCTCAATAGGTTATATAAAGGTGTTACTTTGTAGGGCGGATTGATCACGAGCAGTGGAAACAGAATAGAGAGCCGTGGTGAGGTCATCATTGAAGAGTCAAAATAAAGTGTGTATTGTGTTTGTTCTTTTAAGTTGTGTGGTTTAAAAGAAGTGGGTAAAGATGTTATTGTGTTGCAATGTTGAACATGTAGGATCCACTGTGTTTGTATACGGTAGCTGTTGGTATTATATTGAAAGTATAATTACATATTGTGTATTGGAAGTATATAATTGTTATATTACATTGTATATACTATATTATAATATACCCATATTAAAAGATAAATAATAAGAGTCATGCCACTGCCATGGCTAAAAGATGTTCATGCCTCTGGGTGGAAGGATTCAAACAGCAGTCATCTGGCAAACTCATAAATGTTGGACATGATTGTACAGTTGATGACTCACTGTTAAGAAGTCCCTCTGAACACACAGATAATGCTTTAATTACTGGCACAGAGGAAGCTCCATAAAAAATATGGGTGTGAATGAGTGAGTGTGTTTCAAGCTTATTTTTGTTTGCCTACTGTTATGGTAACATGGACTGATGATATGATGGGGAAGCTTTTTTTCCCCACAGTAAAGTCCAAGTGGTCCTTCTGTAATTGTCCACATGGTAACACTTTACAATACGGGCACATTAATTAACTGTCAATTAATGCTTAGTTAATGCTATTAACAGTTAGTTAAAGGTGCTGTAAGCTGAATGGTTCTTTTAGCTAACTTCCTGTCAGTTACTGCAGTTAGCAGTCCCCTCGCTTGTCCCTACGTCACCACATTAATGCACTGCGGTCTTCAAGCAGCGAGTTATCTAGCATCATCTCAGATCCATAAGTGTGATAAAACATGATAAAAACCATCAAAACAGACATTGGGAAGGATTTTTACCTGCTCCGCCATTGTAGGCGCATAAACATTCACACGTCTGTGGCTCTGCGGGTGCACCGGCAGTGAGACGGGTGCTGGTTTGTAGCGTTCTCTCTTCTGATTGGATACCAGTTTCGGGATCCCCGAAAAATGTAATTTTGCCGATTACATGCAGAGTGGGTGGCTGAGAGATCAGAGGTATGAAACGCGCACACTATGTAAGGGATCACTGTATGAATATAGAGCGATTTAACACATATATTAACATAAATATATCGCTTACTTCACCTTTAATACGTAGTTAATGTGTAGTTAATGCTTATTCAGCATTTGCTAACTGTTAATGCTCAGTTATTAATGGTGAGTTTATGCTTGGTTAAACATTAAATAAACATAAGAGTTAGTAAATGCTTACTTAATGCTTATTAGGCATTAACTAAGCATTTACTAACGGTTCATTAATGTACCCTTATTGTAAAGTGTTACTTTGCACTTTTGTAAGTTACAAGACAAATCCAAATTTTGCAAAGAGCCCCATGACAGAATGGATGAATAAATGAGTGTGAGTGTTTGTTTCATTAAGATATGCTATGTATTACAAATCACACAATCAATGATTTCCCTGTTTTCCTGCAGACACATCATGACTGAGCTGATTGAAACAGAAAGGCTATATGTGGAAGAACTGCAAAGCATCATGGAGGTATAATATCCTTTGATTTGACATTGCCTCGTGCCTTACATGCAAACTAATTAACATGAATTAACATGCTACTTTTAATTGTCCTATTTGAGGATCGCTCCAGTTATTAACCACATGGTGTTATTTTCACAGTTTTGGCTACTGACACTGGACATTGAATTGTGTCTTACTATTTCCATAGACAATGGTTTGGCTAAACAGGCTAAATAGTTGTCTTGTTTCAAACCTGTCTTATCTTATGACTGTAATGTGTCTTGCCCTGTCGGACCCTAACATGGCAACCCAAGTGAGACCCAAACCAGAATGAATATATTCCTTTAATTTACATAGACATTATACCTACCGGTTCAATATCATATTTAACTTGTCTGAATATGGTTTGAATTGATGATGGAAAAAATGCAGACCTATATGTTATGTTTACTGCAGTACAAAAACGTACAGAAGGTTTTTTTTTCTCAGATGAGGAAGATTTTTTCCCAACCCATAAAGCAGGATTTAATCCTTCAGTATCAGAAAAACAAAACTACTTTAATACTATTGATACATGTGATGTTCATTAGACAGCAACACATTAGACAGAGGTAGATAAACAAAAAACATTTACCCAAGTACTGCATTTGCATTTTAGAGTAATTTAAAAATATATATATATAATTTAACTGTGCTTCCTTTGCATAGTAAACCCACTTGTACATCAAAGTCTACAAAGCCACCCGTTAGATAATGTTTGTGAAGGGTTCCTTCTCTGTGATTGGAGCTGCATCGGTCACAGTGAGGTGCTTCATAAAATCTTTTTGTTAGATTTTATTTGTTAGACTTTTTGTTGTTTTTGTAAGTCCATGATTATCCTCTTTAGAATGTGTTATGTTCATTATTAATGATCAGACATACAGCATTACTTTGGAGCTATTAGTCAAACATGGACTTTAATTTTCCCTCCATAGATAGACACCTTAAGAAAGATAGAAGATAATGCCTCCTCCATGATTTCTGACTCTTATGTAACTCTTCATGTTGGATTCTATCATTAGAATCAGGATCAGCTTTATTAGCCAAGTATGTGCAAATGTACCAGGAATTTGACTTTAACCCAACGTTTAAGTTGCTCTCAATGTGCTTAAACACAGCAATTTGCTATTGTTATTGCTTGAATTTACTAGAACTGTTTCAAGGACAGGGTCATAATGCACAGTTAGTGTCCAGTCATAAATACATATTATCGCACTATGATAACGCATTGATAAATATCTGGATTGATTGCCTCATAAATCCATCCTTCAGTTTCTTGTCAGCGTATGACGTCATTGGGTTGAACATGTCCACTCAGTTTTCTGATGGAACATATACACATGAGAGGCTTGACTCCAGCAGGAATGCATTGCGCTGAGTGATCGTACTGTATTCTCATCACATATATGGATAAGGTTTTTACACTACAGGTGGGCAGAGGTTGAGGAATCTCAGTTTTTCTAGTGGAAATGTTTAGCTGCAAAGTGTTGCTGACTTGCTCAGCAGTTTCTCTGGTTAACTTTGCCTCGGTCACTCCACTCCCCCCCCCCTCTCTCTCCTCAGGGTTACTTTGCAGAGCTGGATAACTCAGAAGTGAGACACCTCATCCCCCTGGCCCTGGAGAACAAAAGGGATGTGCTGTTTGGCAACCTCCCCCAGATAAATGACTTTCACAACAGGTAGGTGGTGGGTGGGGAGCATGTTGTACATTGACCAGCCATATACTGTGTCTGATAGCAGTAACACACACGGCTATAGTGGAACAAGCCCTGGAAAAACCTTGATCGTTAAAGAGGACCTATTATGCTACTTTTCTGGTCTTAATTTCTTGTTTTACACTGCTATAGAGCAACCTGACACGAATCACATCACAAAAAACTATGTAGATTTTCGGGAAGCTCTTTCTCTTATTTTGGCGATCCAGCACATCCTGTCAACACTTGAGTGTGTGTGCTTCGGCTCCCTCCGCCTGTGCTTCGGCCATCTCCGCTCCCCTCTCCCCCCTCCTGCAAACCCCACTCCGTTGTGATTGGTTACCTTCCTTCCGGAACACTTTCAGTGGCGGGAAGCGCGAGCATGGACCTATAAGGGCGCGAGGCAGACGCGAACAGGGAAGTGACAGCATTACCATACATGGAAACATCCGCGTGGAGACGTCACAAAGTTTTATGCGACGTCACAAATGATGAAAGGGTAGACCGCTTTGAACACGTGACTTCTCGACTGGCTAGAATAGTGTTTAGTGCTCTGCACAGACACCCCAGACGGTCAGCAGGGAATATGTCGAAATGCATGTAAGTCATTATTTGATAATTTAGTATGGTTAAGCATGACTATGAATCATCATAACAACGTTTATAGGTCATAAAAGTCAAAAAGCATCATAGGTCCTCTTTAAAGACCTACTTCACCGGTGTAAATATGAAGGTGTATTGAAGTCTGAGATCCAATGTAGTATAAATATGCAAACATTTTAGAAATCGGTTCATCCTAGCCTGAGAAAAGGCAGAAAGACAGTTTTATAGTCTCACTGTCTAACCCTACATTTTACTAGTGTGACATCACACTAGTAAAAATATTGGGTTAGGATTAACAGGACAGCTGGGCCAAGGGAAGACTGAGGAAAGACTTAGGGAAGAAAAACCTCATTCATTATATTATAATAGCGATTTTATAATAATAGAACGCCGGTTCCGTATGGTTGAAGTATTCCTTTAAAGACATACCTCATGTCCTATTCAAAGCACAGTCGATGAAAGGCTTTCCATTCCCTGACATGTTAATCCACACAACGTGAAAGTGCTTTTCCTTGACATATTGTTGTCTCATGTATTTTGTGCATACTTTTTACCCAGCTGTGAATTGGGAGCAGGGATGGATGACTCTTTTGGTCTACTCCATCAGACGTGATGGGTTGGAGCCTCTGAGACACATTGCTTGTTGAAAAGGTCACACAAGGTTCATTTAAAGGAAGGGAGGACATCCTTCTTTTTTCAATTAGTTTTTTCAGACTTCTGATCCTCATCAGAGCTGACGAGATAGTTAATCAAAGCAACCGTCAACAAACCAAGCAGAGAAGAGACATCACAGGCGTTCCTGGCAGATTACACTCCCCAAAGGCCTGAGCCAAAGAGTTGTTTCTTCTTTCTCTTCTTTATCTCCATCCTCTCTCTCTCTCTCTCTGTCTCTCCCTCCCTCACTCTCTCGCTCTACCTCTCTCCCTCCCTCCCTCACTCTCTCTCTGTCTCTCTCCCTCCCTCCCTCGCTCTCTCTCTCTCTCTCTCTCTCTCTCTCTCTTTTCTAAATTTCCATTCCTCCTTCTTGCTTCCTGTTATGTCTTGCGTCTTCTCTCTTCTCTCTCATCTCTTAACTGGTAAAACATCTGGAACCATTAGACTGCCTGGGATTTGTTCCATTATTTTTGTTTACCAAGGGGATATGACCAGCCACTGTAAAGGAGTATTTCAGCTATTTAGTATTGAACTTCCACACAGTTAATATATTGGGTCAAGCTTCAGAAACACTGGCTCCTATACTCTTTGCATAATTTCTGTTTCAAAAATGCATCTTGTCACTGGGTGTTTGGGGTTTCCACAGATCAAAGCAGACATGCCTGGGTGGATGAAGTGTGTTCAGCCTGCACACAGAGCCAGCAGTGCCTCTACAGACGACCTCATTTGGCTCACAGCTTTGCTTTCCAGCCTTGTGCCCGCTACATCCAACTCCTCTTACTTGGCCTGCTCATTCACATACACATACACAGTCTTACCAAGGCACTGTTAGATAGTGTGATCTGAGAAGGACCCAATTAAACATCAATGATGTGGGTGTTCTGTTGCCTTGGAATCTGAGCTGCCCTCTGAAGCCATGCAGGGCCAAAGCCAGCGTCAGCAGTGTTACAGGCTGCTCTCTGTCCCTGATAACATCCATGTGTTAGTCATGGAGAAAGACTTTAGAGATGCACACTATCTTCAGCACCTGGCACCAGTGACAGTGGCATTCTAAAGCACAGCCGTATCTATTTTCTTTTGATCCTTTGGTTTGGGTACCAAGCCGTCCCAAAGGCTCCCTAAAGGGTGGAGCTACACACTGCAGTCTGTTGATTGGTCGGCAGAATCACCATTTCTGTGCGAGAAATAAACCATTGTGTGTACCTATTCCCCTGGGCAAGGGTGAAGACTCTTGTGTTAAGAAAAAAATATCTGGACGCAGTTCTTTGTTTATTGTGTTGTGTTTTTCCTCTTCATTGAATCAATCAGTGGGCTACATTGTGTCCTGCTGCTATGATGTCACCATAGTGACATAGCTGCTATGATGTCACCATAGTTACTCAGCTGCTATGATGTCACTATAGTATCACTATACGTAGCAGCTGCAGCCAGCGCATCAACAGCTCTGACCCATAGACTGTTTATACTATTAACGTCTGGCATAAACCCCGCCTACCAGGTTACGGTGCTGTCGGCACACAAGTCAGATCAAGGGTTTCCATTCTGTACAAAAGCGTACAGTACCAAACCAAACTCTGCTACTCAGTGGAAACGAGGCATGGGACAGCTTTGGGCATGTTCTGGCTGGAGATCTTCTATTGCGGCACACTCTCCCACCTTGTCCATCCTTTGTGCTGCTGTATGCCCACCATCTTGTTTATTCATCTCAACACCAGCCCACTACCCGACCCTGTCTTCGTGGCCTTGGTCTGTGTCGTAATGCAGTGAACTCATTCTCATTCCCTGGTGCCTCTGTAATAGATGTGAACTGTGACACATGGGATTGTAGTACCAAGGCAATGTGGACTGACCTGAAGCATTAGCTACTATGGGCCTCATTTATCAACCGTGCATAGAACAGAAAAGTGAGTGTATGCATATTTCCACGCAAACCTCTGCATTTATCAATTTGGACGTGAGCGTAGGGTTCGCTCAAATCCCACGCCAGCTCTCACATCGTGTACGCAAGTTTGTAAACAGCATGGACTTGCAGAGCCGGCTGTGCCATGTAGCCGATGACTTTGTTGGACAATTGTTAGTAGATAATACTAATGCAGTGTTTGCTCAGACCGAGATAAACATATTAATCACTTAAAAATGTACAACATGGAGACTTCCGGTTGGCTACAGAACAAGATGGCAGGCTGAGCACTTTGCTCCCGCGAGTCAGCGTATTATTAACTAGGGATGCACCGATCCACTATTTTTAGTTCCGATCCGATTCCGATATCTGGGTTTTGGATATCGGCCGATACCGATACTGTCCGATACGATATCATAATTATTATACAATTCTTTGTTTGTGGTGACTTTATGTGTAAGGCTAGGAAGGCTTAAGCAATTCTTATTTAAAAGAGCAAGAAATACACAAATGCATTCGGGCCGGGCCGAATAATTCGAATATCCAAAAACTTGTTTAAGTTTGTATTCGAAGCTCAATTCAGTATTCCAAATATATATATTTTATATATATATTTTATGTTGTTTTTTTTGCACAAGTAGCTTAAACTGCAATATATGTTGTCAGCAAATATTACTACTCAGATATACACGTTATATATACAACAATTGTTAAAATATAAATGTAATGCTCATTTAAAATAAATTATCAAATTATTTGAACTTTGACCTAGTTGGCCACCGTCCTTTCAAAGAGCAATCGGTGATACACTAGCTGTTGGCTACATAACATTGTCAGAGCGAGGCAAAGTAAAAGCGGCACCAAGCGCAGTAGGAATACAGAGAGGGAGGAAGAATATCAGCATATGTGTTTCCCTTAACTTTATACCACAACATTAGCGTGATCTCGGAAGGGAAAGCAGTGCTTGGCGAAATGCTAACGTTAGCTTAGCTTAGCTGTTTGTTTACATTCCCTATGCAGCGCTGCTATTGCCAAACAACAGTGACTGCCTGGCATCATAGGAATACGCGGTCAATAATGGATATAATATGGACACAGAAGACTAACAATATTGGATCTTTTGTTTGGATTTATAAATCACCGAAAACGCATGTTCCAGGATGGATTAATAAACTCGTTTAAGCTACGATGGCACAGCTGATTTGGAACGGAACAACAGCTCTGTTCACTTCCACGGGAAAAAGTAAGAAACTCAGACTTTGGTGTGTTTTTTTAGAACGAGTATTCAAATCATATCTCCCTCCACCGAACGTCGGCATCTGCTCGCGCGGGGCTTTCGCTCTTTCATAGTTTATAAAAAAAATAAATAAAAAAAAATTAAAAAAATTAATTAATTTTTTTTATCGGATTTTATATCGGAGCTGTCAGTCCGATATCCGATCCGTAGATTTCGCCCATATCGGAGCCGATACCGATACTGGATCGGATCGGCCCCATCCCTATTATGTGAACTTAATTAAAATATAACGAAGTGGTTTCTTTTAAGATTATGATGGGGGGAAAAAAAGGCAGCGGTAGAGGGGCGCAAGATACAGCGGATAATGTCTCCCACCGAGCAGAACAAGCCGAGGACGATATGCGGGGAGATGAGGGCCAACATTGCGGCGACTCAACACCGGGAGCGGTGCGCACAGGGCTTGAAGCTATAAGTAAGCAGATCAGCGAACTCAAGTCTGAACTAAAGGAAGACTTAAAAACGTTCAAAGACGAAATTAAACGTGACATGAGAGAAGAACTCATCGAGTTCAAGCAAGATGTTAACCGGAAGCAGCTAGCTACAAACATGCTAGCAATGCAGGAGCACAACGAGAAAATCAACGACGACGACACCGAAACGTGGATCGCGGAGGCTAACGCAGCCCTTCAACAAACCATACAGGATCAGCAGAAGCTAGAAGACAAGCTGAACAACATAGAGTCGAGGGCAAGACGAAACAACCGGAGGATCCACGGTGTGCCGGAGGACGCAGAACAAGGCTCGGTGATGGAGTTTGTCGAAAAAATGCTCCGGTCCGAACTCAAGCTGAACGACGTAGTGGATTTACAAATACAACACACACACAGAGCCCTGGCGCCCAAACCGGGCCCAAACTCGCCTCCGAGGTCTATTATAATCAATTTCCAGCAATACAGCAGCAAGGAGATGGTTATTCAAAAAGCATGGCGACAGAAAATCACAATGGAAGAGAAACCGCTGTATTTCGACCATGACTATACAGCTACTGTTCTACAACAGCGCAAGGCGTTCACCAATATCAAAAAGGCTCTCAAAGAAAAGGGCATCTGTTTCCAGACGCCCTTCACTCGGATGCGCATTCACTGGGAGAGCGGTGTGCAGGTGTACGGCAGTGCCTGGGAGGCAGCGCAGGAGCTCCGGCAGCGGGGATACAGCGTGGAGGTGCCAGAGAGACCACCCGGTAGGAGTCACCTGTTGGAGCTTCTCCAGCGGGCTACACCGTGGCAGCGAGTGGGATCAAACGCAGATGTAGGCACTGCCAGACGCGCTAAAGAGCGCCTACGGAAATTTCAGCATAGACACCAGGAAGAACAGTAATGTTCAAAAACTGATGGAAAACAAGCGACCCTTAACATAAAGATAAGTATTGTATTCACACGCTGGCTGGTGGGGCAGCGAAAGTTCGGCTCTACCAACGGACTCACACGTAAGTTCAAGAGACAGTTTGTAGCGGACTAATTGGGGAGGGGGCCCTTTCCTTGTGAGAGGTTTATTTCCCCTCAGCTAAAAACTGGAGAATGCTCTCCAGACTTTGGAAGTCCTTTCACTTTACTGTTATAATGCTTGTTCTAAGCCGTTCAGGGCTTGTTATTGTGTTCCAGTTATCATTGGTTTCTAAGTTAAGCCTGTGGAAACATAATGTTGTAAGATTGACTCAGTTTAGTTGTGATGCAGTCTGATGAGGTAAAGCTTACGTCCTTAAATGTGAACGGTTTGGGAAACCCGATTAAAAGGTCTAAGGTAATGGCAAAATTGAAAAAAGAGAAGGCAGATATCATTTTTATGCAAGAAACTCATCTTTCCTGACCAGAGCATGAGAAATTGAAACGATTTGGTTTTAAAAATACTGTCTATAATTCATTTGTGCAAAGTCATAGAAGAGGGATTGCTATTCTTGTCGCCAATAAGTTCAAATTTGAATCTTTTAAAGAAATGAAATAAAAGGAGGGCAGATATCTCATTGTTAAGGGTAGGATTGAACAGGATATAGTAACCTTGGTAAATGTATATGCACCACCTGATACTAACAAACTGTTTTTCAAATCATTAATGGATGTGATTGCACTGGAAGCTGAGGGTGTCTGTATATGTGGTGTAGATTTTAATGTAGTATTAAATCAACATTTAGACACAACTAGTTTAAAGCGGCAACGAGTAACTTTTAAATATCTTTTAAACAGCCTCATGTTTCCTCTCATAATCATAAATTACCTTTAACAGCAAACGAGACCATCAGTGCAAAGAAAGACGTTTTTATATAGTTTTTATTACTGCATTTGATCTGGTCGTACACCCAGTCCGATTTTCGGTTCACGCGTGCATGCTCTATGGTCACATATCCGTATTGGTCACAGATTTCAGTGTGGGAACGCGATTTGAGAAGCCTATCACTCCAGGTGAGGGAAGGGGAGCGGGAGCCTTGTTTGAGACAGTTATTTGTCGTCATAATGACTGATAACGGGGCTGAACCATAAAAGAAAAAAAAGAAAATGCAATGAAGAAAAGCTAAAAGGGAGAGTGATAGTTGGGCGGGAGGGCGTTGCCAAGCAACGTATATACAATTTCACGCAGCGAACCTAGACTGCAGTGTTTACTCCTAAATGAATGAGCGGTAGCCTACTAAAACAAAGTTTACTTTGCCTCACCAGCATCATCAGATGACCATTATTCATCTGAAATAGTCATTATTTACAACATAAACACATTACCTCATCGTGATCCATACTAACTAACTGCCATCTCTCGTTCATTCGCTTTGTGTGAGGACACGGGGACTCGTTCAGCTCCGTGAGAGGTGACAATGCATCAACTCATTGCAATCAGGTGTGTTTAGCACTTACTGGCATTAGTTGATGCTGTGTCACCCATAGACTCACGGAGCCGAAAAGAGTCCGGTGTCCTCACACTTTCAACACACGGACACGCACCATATTGCTTCCTGATTATTTGAATCTTGCACGCCCGCACGAGCTAGAAAACAGCTTCACGACAGTTGGCGTCGTAATAATACTACCGCTTTTGTTCAAAGGTGTCGCCAACGTGCCGACTTACTCGTAGTAGCTTTAACGAGAAATAGAAACAAATTATCAAAATTGATTAACACAGCCTGGAATGATATCGGGTTTTGTGATGTCTGGAGACATGTTAATCCTTTTGACACAAACTACACTCACTACTCAGCTCCACATTGTACTTACTCCAGGATAGATTATGTTTTTTATGCCAAAAACTCACTGTTATTATTTATGTATATTATATGTTATATAATGTTAGGTTTATCCAACTTGCTTGTAAGACAAGGAAACCACGTGCTAGTTCAGTCAGACAAATGAGACAGACACAATGATAGCGTGAGACCAAAGGATCATGTTACTTGCCTTACGACAAGGAGAGAGGTATGGCGCAACTGGTGTTACGTCGCCAATCCGGAACCAACTCTGTCAATTCTACTCCTTGCCGGCTCTTTTATTCAGTACATGGTGCATACAGACATGGATTTGTGTGTGCGTTACAACTAATGATTGACTAATGTCTCTGAGAGCTTGTTTGTTTATCCCAGCTGGGGCATGGCAGTATGTTCTGACCAGGTCACTTCTGGCCATGGCGATCCCAGCACACATAGTTTTAAACGACACGTCATGTATCAGCTTATTTTGGATCATGGTTACATAATGAAAAACATTAACCCCTTACATTTCCCACTTTTTTCCATTATTAACCATATTACAACATTTTAGCAGTTTTCAGGGGCATTGGTTATCTTGCGTCTTTATTCATTTCAGTGATTGTCCCATTCTCTAGGGGGCGGGTCTTCATGAGATCACACAGTCTGTCTGTTGGTTCGTGTGTGAATCAGCCGATATTGGTATGTTAATGCAGACGTAATAATCAATTTCCTTTTGTGGCGTTGGCTAGTACTGAGGCATATTTGTACCAGGCATTTGTGTCCGAAACATGTTGTGGTTCTTTGAACCTTGTAGGTACCGTTGCGGCATGTCCGTTTGCAAAGGGCTTCCGTTGTTTTCTTCACCTTCACACTAATCAGGGATACGAACTACAGTAGAGCCACCAGAGATGTCCTCCAGTTGAGCTGGTGTAACGTAGCTTCGATGGGCTGTGTATGTTCGCTCTTGTCAGGAATGTTCCACGTCTTCCTGTAGTGGGTGACTTGGATATTGTAGTTCTTTTGACTTGGCTGTAGTTGGAAGTTTGTCAGTAGGGCAGGGCCTTCCCAATGTGTGCAGCTCCAACTTTGCACTTTGCCCCCTGGCAACAGCTCGTCCAATGCAGCTTCCTAGGACATAGGAAAATCTTGGCAGTTTATTTGCTCTCTGGTTCTGCATTGTCACATGTTTCGACGTCCTCAATCAGATATACATACTCTACACCAAAGCTTTTTGAAATTGTGTACAGTTGTATGCCCGTATGGAATATATTTGTTACCATAGAGACATGTTCCCTACTTTTGAGTCATTGTTTCGACCCATGACTCATCCTAATCACTATTTTTTTTTTTTTTTAATTATATAATTCTTTATCTTCTCCAAGTATGGCTCGTTCTTCTATCCATTTCCGTTTGGTTTTCTGTCTGCATATGCACAAACAATTGCTTCACAGATGCTTCTCTGATCACAAGGGGAGGGTTTTAAAATAAAATCTTTTTTATTTTTATTTATTTATTAAACAGTTTGGAGAGACAAAGTTGAAATGGGGTAAACACTTTGCTCTTTGAAGACCAATTTCACACATAAAATAAAATAAAAACCTACTAATCATAATGTCTTTGGTTTATAATTATAATTTTATCTTGTCAATTTAAAATATTCAATATACTTCCTATAAGTAATAAGCATACTAGATAAGTATCTCGGCAGAACCTCCACAATTCACTACTGTTCATGCTTAAGACGTTATTATCTTAATACTCCTTTATCTGGTTTATATACCTTCAAGCCATCAATGTTATTTAGTTTCAAGTCTATTCAATTACTATTTAATTATTTTATTTAACCATGTCTTTCGACTTATTCATACTTTCATGCTGTTTGAGCATTCACACGTATTCTCAGCAGGAAATGCATTTTCTAGTTCACATTGTTTTTTTTGCTGCTTTTTGTCAACCATTTTGTCAGTGGGGACACTGTTTCTCATTTTATTTGCCTATTGGCTGTTTCAACAAATCTTAATTCGGTCGGGGGCCACATTCTTGGGTTTCTCTGATTATAACTGATGTGTCAGCTCCACTGTCACATAGGAATTTGGTTATTACTTCATTGACTGAGAGGGTGCAGTATTGTTTTACTGTAGGTCCAATATTTGATCGTCTATCTCCTCCCCCCAATCAACATTGCTTTTGAGGGTTCTCGCTTTTCCTGTATTGTCTTTTTGACTTTCTGGGCTCGTGCTGTGGCTTGCCATATTGGCTTGCTCTCTCTTCATCTATCCACAACATTCTCTTATTCATCTCTTTGGCCACCACCTTTCTCTTTACTGTTCACGATGGGGGCCTGGATCAAATTTGAGGTCGGAAATGATCACAGGTATAACCATCCAGCCATCATCCTGATCATCAGTTTCATTATCATCTTCCGAATCAGTGGAAGTGCTATATGAAACGGAGTTGTCTGTTTGCAATTCTAGATCGGTTTTATATTTAGCTCTAAAATCTGCAAGACGTTTAGCAATGTAGTCAGATAGTTGATCATCTGTATAAGGGGGGGTTACTTTGACTGGCAGTGACCTGTTAATTTCTTCTCTCTGACCGTTCGTTATCTGATTCTCTGGACCTGCCAGCAGAACAGAAGACGAGGAGCTTGGGTTTTGGGTATCAATGTAAAGAGACACAGGAAGAGGTGGAGGAGACTTTTGTTCACCAGTCTCCTCTTCCTTGCCTATGTCTATCCTATCATTATCCATTTTACGAGTATTTTAATTTTTAAAATACAAAATCAACAAATCTATGTGTTCTTACAAAACTAGGCGTTTTTCAGAACAATTCACCACTTTGCGTACTTCAACTGGCCACAGATGTTATGTTTATACCGTTAGGTTTTTGGCTGCTTCCACTGGTGACATTTATTTCTCAACACTCATTCTTCTCAACATTCATTCTTCCGGCATTCATTCACAGATCTGAATTCGTCAATTTCTTAGGTTGTACACACCAGTGCTGGGAAGGTGTTTAATTAAAGTGTAACGTTCCCTGTACCCTGGTAGCCACACACCTGTAACCTCCTTCAAAGGTGGAGCGACCTGTAACCTCCTTAAAGGTGGAGCGACCTGTAACCTCCTTCCTCTTTAGGGCGGCTTTCATTTATTTCACAGATCTGAATTTGTATCTCACCGTATATCGGTGTGTCTGGCTTGGTCTGGATCCCGTCAATCGTCGCCCAACGAGAGGGGGGGGTGAGGACTGCTAAAACACCGGCTGGAGATGAATTCGGCCCCAGTTTTTCCTCAGAGTCACTGGACTCTGGCCGTCGACAGACTTCGGTGCGTCCTCTCCTTCCTCTCCTTGGTCGGCGATCTATTGGGCTCCGGCTCGTAAGGACCAGATGTTAGGTTTATCCAACTTGCTTGTAAGACAAGGAAACCACGTGCTAGTTCAGTCAGACAAATGAGACAGACACAATGATAGCGTGAGACCAAAGGATCATGTTACTTGCCTTACGACAAGGAGAGAGGTATGGCGCAACTGGTGTTACGTCGCCAATCCGGAACCAACTCTGTCAATTCTACTCCTTGCCGGCTCTTTTATTCAGTACATGGTGCATACAGACATGGATTTGTGTGTGCGTTACAACTAATGATTGACTAATGTCTCTGAGAGCTTGTTTGTTTATCCCAGCTGGGGCATGGCAGTATGTTCTGACCAGGTCACTTCTGGCCATGGCGATCCCAGCACACATAGTTTTAAACGACACGTCATGTATCAGCTTATTTTGGATCATGGTTACATAATGAAAAACATTAACCCCTTACAGATGACCATTATTCATCTGAAATAGTCATTATTTACAACATAAACACATTACCTCATCGTGATCCATACTAACTAACTGCCATCTCTCGTTCATTCGCTTTGTGTGAGGACACGGGGACTCGTTCAGCTCCGTGAGAGGTGACAATGCATCAACTCATTGCAATCAGGTGTGTTTAGCACTTACTGGCATTAGTTGATGCTGTGTCACCCATAGACTCACGGAGCCGAAAAGAGTCCGGTGTCCTCACACTTTCAACACACGGACACGCACCATATTGCTTCCTGATTATTTGAATCTTGCACGCCCGCACGAGCTAGAAAACAGCTTCACGACAGTTGGCGTCGTAATAATACTACCGCTTTTGTTCAAAGGTGTCGCCAACGTGCCGACTTACTCGTAGTAGCTTTAATGAGAAATAGAAACAAATTATCAAAATTGATTAACACAGCCTGGAATGATATCGGGTTTTGTGATGTCTGGAGACATGTTAATCCTTTTGACACAAACTACACTCACTACTCAGCTCCACATTGTACTTACTCCAGGATAGATTATGTTTTTTATGCCAAAAACTCACTGTTATAAGGTGAAAGAATGTAGAATTGGGGTAGCTGATGTCTCTGACCACAGTGCTCTGTACTTGACTGTTCAAATAGAACAGGGTTTCTCAACGGGGGCGGTACCGCCCCCTGGGGGGCGTTTGTACAACCTAGGGGGGGGCGCTGGGACACGAGAGCTTTTTTTTTTTTTTTTTTTTATAAATATATTTTAAACTTTCTTAAAAATCTTATAAATCTTCTGACTGCAAAAATAGATTACCTGAAATAAACAGCCTATTTTAACTTTTCATGTTTCTAACCCCTCGACCTCTTTTTAACTATTCTCTCCAATGTTCTGCGGTCTGCTGACTGTCACAGCCTTAGAAAAGAGAAGGCTCTGCAGACAGCCAATCAGAGGTCTTTGAGTCAGAACAACCAGCCAATCAAAGCCTTAGCGGCAGAGGAATCAGCCAATCACAGACTAGTATAATGACGTTTACTGATATTGCTAATGCTAATGCTAGCGCAGCGAGATTCAAACTTAAACTAACTATTGTCTCTGAGGTGGAGAAAACACAGAGTAACCAGCCAAAGCATGGAGTTAACTAACACACAAGCAGAACCATGTTAAAGACACAACCCTCATATGTTGGAGAGGGACGATATACTAAACGCTGTGCACCGCGAGAGGCTCACTGAAGCGCTGTACAGCAGCCCTATGACAGCAGCAAAGCACAGCTACGTCATGAGCGCTAGTTCGCGGGATAACAGTTCAACAACCAATGAAAATGTACACAATTCATTGTAACATATTCAACTTTAATAACATAACATAAACAAACATGGCGGATAGCAAGAAAAAGTGCCGGCAGTACAATGCCAATTACATTAGTTATGGATTTATCCCGTCACCGATGAACACCACTTTACCAATGTGCCTGCTCTGCGATCAGGTGTTCTCTAATGAGGCCATGAAACCCTCGCGACTACAGGAACATTTAGTGAAAAAACATCCCGAAAAATCAGCTAAAGATCCATCCTACTTTAAGTCTCTGAGGGATCAACATTCAAGACGGCCCACCATCAACTCTCTGTTCGCCCGGAACGTCAATCAAAGCGAAAGCGGGTTGGTGGCGTCCTACAACATCGCTTTATTAATTGCTAAGTCTGGCTTACCGTTCACTATGGGTGAGTCTTTGGTAATTCCGGCAATAAAAGAAGCAATATCGACAGTCATGGAGCGGGATGCTGCGCCAGTCATCAAAGCCATCCCGCTCAGTAACGATACTGTTGCCCGGCGCATACGGGAGATGTCGCTCGACACTGAGCAGCAGCTGTGTGCCACCCTGCGTGCGTGTCCCTTCAGCATCCAGTTAGATGAGACAACAACTGCCGACAACAAAGCCCTCTTAATGGGCTATGTTCGGTACATGTCTGGGGGGATCTCAAGGAGGACTTCTTGTTTGGGCAGTATCTCACCACCGACACACGCAGACAGAGCATCTTCACCGCCCTGGCCGCCGAGTTCCTGCAAGAGAGGGCCATCCCGATGGAGAACATCATCGCCTGTGCCACGGACGGAGCGCCGGCTATGGTCGGCAGGTACCGCGGCTTTGCGACACTGCTGAAGAAACAGGTGCCACATGTGCTTACCGTGCACTGTGTACTGCACCGTCACAACTTGGTGGCAAAGCACATATCCGACTCGCTCCATCAGTCCCTTAATGTAGCGGTCAAAGCGATAAACAAAATAAAATCCCATGCGCTTAATGACCGGCTCTTCAGGCAACTTTGTGGAGAGAACGACGAGTCTTTTCAGTGTTTTTTTTTTTTTTTTGGGGGGGGGGGCGCTAGAGTATCTCGGTAAGGTTAGGGGGGCGTTTGCTCAAAAAAGGTTGAGAACCACTGAAGTAGAAGGAAGGAAGAGGAAGACGGGTTGGAGGTTAAATGTAGGTATGTTAAATAACAAAGCAGCTGTTCTCACTTTTCTTAGTTTGTATGTATTGTCTGGTGGTGTTGTTTGTTTGTTTGATTATTGTTACAAAAAAAACAAAATAAAAAGAATTATACAAAAAAAAAAATAACAAAGCAGCTGTAGAACAGATAAAATTGGAAATTAAAGATTACCTGAAGAGAAATGACAATGGAGAGGTGGGTCCATCTATACTGTGGGACTCATTGAAGGCATGGGAATTTGATTGCTTTAACAGCATTAAATAAATAAAAAGAAAATCATGGAATATAATAACCTGGTATTAGATTTATCAAATGTGGAGCAACAACATAAAAAAACAGAGACCCAGAACTGCTGGTGCATATACAACAATTAAGGAAACAGATGAATGATCTATTAGAACAAGAAGTTGAGAAGACGGCCCGATTCTATAAGCAGACATATTATGAATCAGGTCCTAAAGCAACCAAATTACTTGCCCGACGCATGCGTAAACAACAAGTGGATAGTTCCATTCATAAGGTGCGGGACCCAGAAACAAATCATTTGAAATATCAGCCACAGGAAATAGAGGCCATTTTTCTAAATTAAACAACTGTATACAGAGACCTCTGATACCAAGGTGGAAGCCATGCAAATGTTTCTTAATGAACTGGATTTGCCTTGTATTGGCAAAGTAAAAAATGATTTCATTGTAGCAGATTTTACACTAGAAGAAATAAATAATGCAATTGGCAACTTAAAATCAAGTGAAACTCCAGGCAGTGATGGCTTCCCTGCGGAGTGGTATAAAACCTTTAAAGAAGAACTAGCTCCACTCCTGCTAAAAACATTTAATTGGATTAAAAGAGAATGTAAACTTCCACCATCATGGAATGAGGCAGTCATTACAGTACTCCCAAAGGAGGGTAAACATTTGATAGATAGAATAGAAAGGGAAAATAAAAAGGCAGTAGTACTAAGTCTCGACGCCGAAAAGGCTTTTGATCGGGTCAATTGGCAATTCCTGTATCAAACTTTAGATAGATTTGGCTTCATTAAGCAATATGTAGATTTAATAAGAACACTTTAACAACAACCAACAGCAAAAATTAAAATTAATGGGTCATTATCTCCATCATTTATATTACAAAGAGGAACTAGACAAGGTTGTTGTCTCAGCCCCACATTATTTGCTTTTTATATTGAACCCCTGGCCCAGACAATCCGTCAACATGAACAAATACAAGGCATCACAATTGGACATAGAGATCATTTAATTAGTTTATTTGCGGACGATATTTTGGTCCATTTAGTGGACCCTGAGAACTCCTTCCCCATATTGATAGACATCCTTGAAGAATTTAATTATTATGCTGGTTACAAACTAAATATTACAAAGACACAACTTCTGTCATTTAATTACAAGCCTTCAGAGGAAATAAAACATAGGCATGATTTAAGATGGGATATGGAAGAAATAAAATATTTAGGGGTAATCATTACAAAAAATTTGAACAGATTATACGAAGCAAACTATAATTTGATTAATCAGAATATTAAAAAGGATATTGAACGATGGTCCACCTATCCATTGGATTTTGGCAGTAAGATAAATGTAAATAAGATGAACATGTTGCCTAGATTGCTATACCTGTTTCAAGCTTTGCCAGTAGGGGTTCCTAAACACCAGTTCTCAACCTGGGATAAACTTATTTCTAGGTTTATTTGGGATGGAAAGAAGCCTTGAATAAGATACACAACACTGCAGTTGGCCAAGCATAAAGGAGGAATGGCACTCCCAAATCTCAAAGATTACTTTTATGCAGCTCAGTTCCGTCCCCTTTTTCTGTGGTGTAATGATAACTATTTTGCTAGATGGAAGGAAATTGAGACATATGTTGAGGGTTATCAGATCCAGTCGGTTTTAGGAGAAAAATAAATCCCCCTATTAGTCAAAAAGATTCAATAACCTCTGGCTCACTGGAGTTTTGATTTGATTTTGTCAGGCAATTTAACCCTCTGAGGTCTAATTCATGCGCCGGTATCAATATCTTCCTGAAGATATGGCTGAAAAATTAAATTAAAACATCATCTCAAACTAGAGGTCCTCCTGTTTCCAGGGAATGTTCTTGTGATACTGTCAGTCCCTTAGAGGCTTAGAAAACACTGTGAGAAGCAAGACCCAGAAGCTCCCCAGCTACCACTTAGCTTGTAAATAGTGCATAGAGTATATACGTAGTGTGAAAATAGTTTGTTATTATTGTTTTTATATTTACTTAATGGTTTGTTTGAAAAATGTTTTGTGATGCTTCCTCTTTTATTAGTGTACATCCCATGAATCATCATATGTGGTTCAAAGTCTTCATTCAGTCTAATTTCCTAATGTTTTTTGAAAGTAGAGACAACATTTCTACCAAAAAGCGTCAGGACAAAATTTTATATTAGTCATGTTTTGTGCACTCCCCTACTGTGTTTTGGAAAATTTCCACTGCATTTTTGAAGCTAAGGCTTAGGAGAAGCAATTTCAAGAGCCAAAACAACTCAACAGGATGACTAAAGGTTCTTCTTTCACAGAAATTTCCAGGTTTTTCAAAAATAGCAATACATTTTTCAGCATTTAAGCCAATTATTTATATACACAATGGTCTAGGACAGTTGTTCTCAACCTTTTTTGAGCAAACGCCCCCCTAACCTTACCGAGATACTCTAGCGCCCTCCCCCCCAAAAAAAAAAAAAAACACTGAAAAGACTCGTCGTTCTCTCCACAAAGTTGCCTGAAGAGCCGGTCATTAAGCGCAGGGGTGCAGGGGTGTCAAACACTGATTGATTGGCCCGTGGCACATTTTAAAAATATAATGTAATATGGCGCTTTTAATTTTTAAATTATTTAAATGCACTCATTATATTACAGAGAAATATGTCCCATAAAAGAAAATGAGCAACAAGCCCATCCCAGAGGAACTGTTAAGGTTACGATGCTGGACCCAAGAGCAGACAGAGACGAAGTAGGATTTATATAAAAAGGTTTATTTTATATATGGTGCGGGGAAGCAGGTGGTGGGTGAGGGAGCCAGGGGGAGACCAAAGCCGGGAAGCTGGAGAGAGTGATCCGGATACTGCAGGCAGAGGAAAAACAAAAGTTAGGTTGTGGTCAACAGCTACAGGCAACGAGAAACAAGAGACGAGTAAGCGAGAGCAAGGGAACAGTAAACTGGAGCCAGGTACGTAATAGTTACCACGGTAGCGCATAGGACGATCTGGCGCCAACAGCAAGGAATCCACGGGTTATGAAGGGGAGTTGATTGGAGGTGAAGACCAGGTGAGCGTGATTGCAGATGAGGACCAGGTGCGAAGTGAGACAGACAGGGGGAGTGGCAGATACAGACGAGGAAAACCCAGCGGGCTGCTGTGACCACAACAGTACCCTCCACTCAATGGACGCCTCCAGGCGGCCTAAGCTTCTCTGGATGAGCCAGATGGAAATCCCGGATGAGGGAGGGGTCGAGAATGAGACCCCGCGAAACCCAGCTCCTTTCCTCAGGACCGTAACCCTCCCAATCCACGAGGTACTGATGCCCTCTGCCCCGACGCCGAATGTCCAGCAACCGCCGGACGGTGTATGCTGGGTGTTTGTCAATCACCCGGGGAGGAGGGGGGGCAACGGCCGAGGGAGAGAGAGGGCTGGTGGAGACTGGCTTTAGACGAGAGACATGGAAGGTTGGGTGGACGTGCATGGCTGGGGGCAGCTTGAGTGTGACCGCAGAGGGGTTGATGACAGAGACAATAGGGAAGGGCCCCACAAAACGAGGGGTTAACTTCTTAGAGCCAGTCTGTAAGGGAAGGTCCTTGGAGGACAACCACACCTGCTGACCCACCCGATAGGCAGGAGCGGGAGCCCGGTGGCGATCAGCCGTGCGCCGGTTCTGCTCAGCGGAGCGCAGCAGAGCGGTGCGCGCGCCCTTCCACACCCTGCGGCAGCGGCGGAGATGGTGCTGTACTTTTTTTTTTTTTTTTTACCTTTATTTATACAGGTAAATCCCATTGAGGCCGAAGACTCTTTTGCAAGGGAGACCTGTTTTCCTTTCCCACGTTACCATTCACACACCGATAGCAGGCTAGCTATCGACATTCACACGAGGCACATGGGTGAAGTGTCTTGCCCAAGGACACAACAACTATGACACAGGTGGCAGGGCGGGGATCGAACCTCCAACCCTTTGATCATCAGCCGACCCGCTCTCCCAACTGAGCCACAGTCGCCCCTGAGGGAACGGAGATGTCGTCCTCCTGAGCCGGAAACAAGGGCGGTTGGTACCCCAGGGAACATTCAAACGGGGACATGCCAGTGGCTGCACAGGACATGGAGTTGTGGGCATACTCGATCCAAGAGAGATGGTCGCTCCAGGCAGAGGGGTTGCGAGCAGCCACACAACGCAGCGCGGTTCCAAGGTCCTGATTCGCTCTCTCCGCCTGCCCATTAGTCTGCGGCTGGTACCCTGATGACAGGCTGACAGAGGCCCCCAGCGCACGGCAGAAGGCTTTCCACACCTGGGAGATGAATTGGGGGCCGCGGTCGGAGACGAGGTCCGCGGGAATCCCGTGGAGGCGGAACACATGCTGCACGAGCAGCTGGGCAGTCTCGGTGGCAGAGGGGAGCTTTGGGAGGGCAATGAAATGAACAGCCTTAGAGAACCTATCCACAACTGTGAGGATGACTGTATGGCCATTAGAGGGGGGAAGACCAGTGACGAAATCCAGGCCAATGTGAGACCAGGGCCGACCAGGAACAGGAAGCGGGCGAAGCAGGCCAGCAGGGGGTTGATGGGAGGACTTGGCCCGAGCACAAACCGTGCAGGCCAGCACGAAAGCCCGGGTGTCAGCGTCCATCGCTGGCCACCAAAAGTACCTCTTCAGGAGTGACAGGGTGCGACCCACGCCAGGGTGACAGGCAAAACGCGATGTGTGACCCCACACCAGAACCTGGGAGCGCACCGAACTGGGGACAAAGAGGCGGTTAGGAGGGCCGTTGCCCGGGTCTGGTTCAGTGATTTGGGCCTCCCGGATGAGGGACTCTATCTCCCAGGTAACAGCAGCCACCCTGAGACAGGAAGGAGAGAGGATGGTGTCAGGGGGGCCCGGTGTGTCCACAGTGCCAAACTGGCGGGAGAGGGCGTCTGGTTTGACGTTACGGGAACCGGGCCGGTAGGTGAGGGAGAAATTGAAACGCCCAAAAAGCAGGGACCACCGGGCTTGGCGGGAATTCAATCGCTTGGCTGTCTGGATGTAAGACAAATTCTTGTGGTCAGTCCATACCACGAACGGCTGTTCTGACCCCTCAAGCCAGTGCCGCCATTCCTCCAACGCCAGTTTCACAGCCAGCAGCTCTCTGTTACCCACATCATAATTCCGCTCAGCAGGAACCAGCCGGCGAGAGAAAAAAGCGCAGGGGTGAATCTTCCCATCAGAGGCCGAGCGCTGGGACAGGACCGCCCCCACCCCAGTGTCAGATGCATCAACCTCCACAATGAACTGCCTGGAGGGATCCGGTTGGATGAGAATGGGGGCAGACGAAAAAAGCTCCTTAAGCCTAGAGAAGGCAGCCTCCGCTTCAGGCGTCCAGGCAAAAGGGCGGGCAGGGGAGGTGAGATGAGTGAGAGGGGCTGCCACCCTGCTGTAGTCACGGATGAACCTCCGGTAAAAATTGGCAAACCCCAGAAACTGCTGCAGTTTCTTGCGGGAATCGGGGATGGGCCAGTCAGTCACTGCAATGACCTTCTCGGGGCAGGTCCTCACTTGCCCGCTCTCAATGATGAACCCCAGGAAGGATACAGAGGTGACACTGAACTCACACTTCTCGGCCTTCACATATAGCTTGTTCTCCAACAGCCGTTGAAGAACTTGCCGGACATGCTGGACGTGTTCCTTCTGATTGCGGGAAAAAATCAGGATGTCGTCTAAATAGACAAAAACTGAGCGGTTGAGAAAGTCCCGGAGGACGTCGTTAACCAGGTTCTGGAACACAGCAGGGGCATTAGTTAGGCCGAAAGGCATGACGAGATACTCAAAATGGCCGAGGGGGGTGTTAAAGGCCGTCTTCCACTCATCGCCTTAACGGATGCGCACCAGATGATAGGCATTACGTAGGTCCAATTTGGAGAAGACTGTGGCGCCCTGCAGTGGCTCGAATGCGGAACTGATGAGGGGCAACGCATACTTGTTCTTCACAGTAATGTTATTAAGACCCCTGAAATCAATGCATGGGCAAAGTGACTTGTCCTTTTTGGCCACAAAAAAGAAACGTGCACCAACAGGAGAAGAGGAGGGTCTCATGAGGCCAGCCGAAAGAGAATCCTTAATGTACTTCTCCATGGCCTCCCTCTCAGGACGGGACAAGTTATAAAGGCGACTACTGGGCAAAGGGGCGCCGGGGAGGAGATCAATGGCACAGTCATAGGGGCGATGAGGAGGCAGGGTGAGCGCACGACACTTACTAAATACCTCTCCCAGGTCATGATAAATTTGGGGAACCAAGGAGAGGTCGGGAGGTTCCTTGGGCAAGGGAACATCTCCCACTGCCGGAGACAGGGCAGACTGTAAGCAGGTGGAATGACAAAACGTGCTCCAACTCACCACCTTGCCAGAAGACCAGTCAAATTGGGGATTGTGAAGCTTGAGCCAGGGGTACCCCAGCACCAGGGGAGTGAGGGGAGACAGGATGACATAAAACTGAAGTATCTCGTGGTGATTACCAGAAACAATTAACTCAAGGGGCTTAGTACGGTGGGTAATAAGGGCCAGGTGACGGCCGTCTAAGGCGTTAGCATTTAAGGGAGAGGGTAATTGTTCCAATTTAATGCCAACCTGAGACGCGAAGCCCGCATCAATGAAGTTCTCATCCGCTCCCGAATCCACCAGGGCTGACACAGGAAAGGAATGCCCGAGGGACAGGAGAGTGGCATCCAGCAGTGAGCGAGAACAGTGAGAATCGGGGACGGAGGGGGCGTGGCTCAGCAGGGCCCCGAGCCTCACTGCCGAGCCCTGTCTTTTGGCAGTGACGGACAGGTGGAGATGAGATGCCCGGGCAGCGCACAGTACAGACACACTCCGGTCTTAATCCGATGAAGCCGCTCTGCCTGGGTGAGACGTGTGCGACCCAGCTGCATGGGCTCCTCTTCAGTGACAGCACGCGTCACGGGGGCAGAGAGGGCAGTCTTAGGGAAGAGTGGGGAACAGGAAGCAGCGAAAACCAGAGGCACGGAGCTGCCCGCCTTCTCCCTACGCCGCTCGCGTAGGTGATTATCCAGCCGGATAGAGAGGGAAATTATTTCATCGAGAGTGTCAGCTTCCTCCCTAGTAGCCAGCTCATCCTTGATTGTCTCACTGAGACCGGAAAGAAAAAGCCCACGTAGTGACTTGTCGTTCCAGCCTGACCTGGCTACATAGGTCCTGAACTCAACGGAGAACTCAGCTACACTGCGGGAGCCCTGACGTAAAGAAATAAGCCGCTTGGCGGCGTCCCCTCCCTCTACTGGATGGTCAAACACTTTCCTCATCTCTGCTACAAAAAGGTCAAAATTGTCATTAGCTGGGGAATCACTGTCCCATAACGCTGAAGCCCACGCTAGTGCATTACCCTTAAGTGACCCCATAATGTAAGCGATCTTAGCCTTTTCAGTGGGGTAGGTGAGGGGCTGCTGACTGAAAACTAGGAAACACTGAATCATAAAGTCTCTGCATGACCCATGTCCCCAGCATAGCGCTCTGGCGCAGGAATAAATGGCTCACGAGCTCGTGGCAGGTGTAACGGGGAAGTGAGAGCAGGCGGGGGTGCCGCTGGTAGTGGAGGCGCTGTGGTGGGAGGTACCAGTAAGTCCAATTGGTCACCCATCTGTGTGACTCGGGTAGCGAGATTCTTAAAAGCCTCCATAGCGTCCCGGAGAGCTTGGCTGTGCTCCGCCACCTGAGTGCCTTGGGCGGCGAGAGCTCCGCGAATGTTTCCGATGTCCGCTGGGTCCATCTTGGCCAGATCGTTCAGTTAAGGTTACGATGCTGGACCCAAGAGCAGACAGAGACGAAGTAGGATTTATATAAAAAGGTTTATTTTATATATGGTGCGGGGAAGCAGGTGGTGGGTGAGGGAGCCAGGGGGAGACCAAAGCCGGGAAGCTGGAGAGAGTGATCCGGATACTGCAGGCAGAGGAAAAACAAAAGTTAGGTTGTGGTCAACAGCTACAGGCAACGAGAAACAAGAGACGAGTAAGCGAGAGCGAGGGAACAGTAAACTGGAGCCAGGTACGTAATAGTTACCACGGTAGCGCATAGGACGATCTGGCGCCAACAGCAAGGAATCCACGGGTTATGAAGGGGAGTTGATTGGAGGTGAAGACCAGGTGAGCGTGATTGCAGATGAGGACCAGGTGCGAAGTGAGACAGACAGGGGGAGTGGCAGATACAGACAAAGAAAACACAGCGGGCTGCTGTGACCACAACAGGAACCTGCATAATATTTTATTTTAAATTAATATTATTATGGAAAATCTATGTGTCCTTCTCCAATAGCTTCTAATTCATCTGACACAGTGTCTCCATTTTTTTCATACAAAATTCTTCAGATTTAGCCTCTTAATTTCCCTCTCAAAGTGCACCAGATTCATGCATTTCACTTTAAAAAATCTCCCGGAGGGGCATACCCCCGGACCCCTCTAGGAGGGTCAGGACCTCGGCTGGATACTATTTTCTCCCTGCTGGACATTGGACGCAAAGGCAGAAAACACTGGGTGTATCATTGGCATATAAACAAGAGGGGAAATGTGTCTGTTTAATGTGCAAGGAAAGTGTTGCCCTGAAGAAGGATTACAATTTACGAAGACACTATGCAACTAAACATCAGAGCAGCTGCATGTCTTGATAAATGTGTTATTTTTGCAAAGTGGCCCGGCCCTTCGTAGATTTATCTGTATGTGGCCCTCAGTGAAAAAAGTTTGGAGACCCCTGGACTAAAGGAAAAGACAACATTTATTTCAGTTCAGATGAGTACTAAATGAGCAAAACAAGTTAGTCCGCCATAAAAAGTGTGTGGTTATTTACCAAGACAAATGGTAATAAACTACTCAGAAAATTGTGAAATTGCAAAAACCAGCTTGTTGATAAAAACATTTTTAGAAAACGATTGAGGGAAAACAGGCATCAATAATAACATGGAGCCTCAACTTAATCACACCAAAGTCCCTTACAATAAACTATTAAGATTGTGGCAAAAAGGATTTTCATTATCATAGCCACACAATGACCATCATTCAAACACCAGGGTTCTCAACTTTTGGAAATTGTTTAGAGTGAGACAGAAGCGGATTTCCCATGCGACAACATTTTTTAATCTTATTGTGTGTTTATTTATTAATTTAAAGCATAATAATGGTTTTTAACACAAGTTCAGTTCAGTGTATTTTTTTTTTAGTTAAAATATAGCCTATTGTAGTAATTTTATGATGAAAGTATAACTGGATTAATACCAAATGCCAGATGGGTGTAGGCCTAGGGTAGTTGTTCGGGGTAGTTATTTCAGTAAAACTCTTAGTTCAGTTCAGCAAATATGGATACTGGATATTACTGATGCTCGCTGTTGTAGCTTCGAGTGGCAGATTTTGAGGCCTTCAGGATAGGGGTTTTCTGGCTCCCACTTGAAGCACTGTGGCTCCACACTAAACATTTTGACCATCATAATGGACGACAATGTTCCTTCTAGGGCTAGTCTTTTTCTGGTGCTGGTCTTGTTGAGACCAACCATGGAGAAGACTATTTTGGCGTCCGCATTTGAATGTGGGAGCACTAAAACCAACTTGGCCCCTCAACTAGTAGGTGAAAAATAGAAAAGCAAGTGCAAAACAAAAGCATTATTAGCTATGTCTTATGGGCTTCATAAGGGGCCTCTAAGGCCCCCACACACATACAGGAATAAGCTTTCTATGTGTAAATTATATACTGTTCATAAAAAGTAGCTTTCCACCCTGTATCTGTTGAAATGGGCCCCTCCATCATATAACAATGAGTCTGCAGACCAATCTTCTGAAATGTTTTTACAGCTGCAGAGTAAAGAGTGCTTAAGATTTGATTTAAATCTAAATGTTCCTCTGAAAGTGCATCAGATTGATGCATTTTACTTTAAAACTGTACCAATTTTCTTCCAGGGGGACATGCCCCCGGACCTCCCAACAAGGTACAGGATATCTCCCACATTATCCCAAAATCCTGTCGGAAACACTGACTCCCTTAATATGTTTATGCCAGTAAATGTATGTATCTTTGTGGAAAAGTCAATGTAACTGACTGGATAGGGAGGGGGGGGGGGGGGCTTTAAGAGGCTGGGCCTATTATCTCATAATCCATCTATGAACCAACTAGTTTCCACAATCTTTTTTTATTTTTGCGGTGAGCATGCACAAGCATTATTCATAGAAAAAAATAAATGTGGGGGGCCCCACACAGGGTTTTGAAACGGGCCCCGAGATCGTTAAGACCGCCCCTGCACGCTTGTCGTGCCGCCTGACGAAACGCTGCGCCTTCTCTCTGCCCGCTCGCCTCTCCATTGAGAATGCATTAGTGGGCGCAACAAACGCCTCGGCCCGTGTGAAACGGCCTTAACTACTGAACGAAGGAAATCAAATGAGTTTTTCCCTAAAAAACGAATGAGTTTTTCCCAAAAAACGGGACACATTGTGTCCCGGAAGAGATGTTTCTTTCCCCGGGACAGCTGGTGAAAAAAGAGAACAATTTCGGGAAAAACGGGACGGGTTGCAACACTAGGCGATGGTGGTGACGGCCAGGATTTATCGAAGCTATATATACAAAAAAAAAATGTTTGGCAGAGTTATAATTTGCGTGAGAAATGCAAGGTGTGGCGTGGAGCGTGTGAATTGCCGGAAATGCGTGTGTCTCACTCTCATTGCGTGAGGGTTGAGAACCCTGAAACACATAGAAATAGCTAACACTACTCTACAGTTACACGTAGTTTCTCTCGTGTACACAGACACAGATACACACGATAATGTGCAGTGACTGTCCGCGAGTCGCGGCTGTTAATTAACATGCATATCAATGCAAACGGCCGAATAAAACAACAAAGCAAACTGCGTATTTATTTATAAAATTGATTCACATAAAGTAGCCTAAGTAGGCACATTAATACGTTAAAATACTAATACAGCGGCTTCTTGCACGCTCCGATAATATGGAGAGGAAAGAGAGTCAACTTCCCTGCAGAGGCTCTGACTGACTGATGTCACCGCCCCTCAAAGGCAAATACAGGTTCTGATTGGCCAAATGACCGTCAACGCACATATGATAGGAGTTTCCATCTGTCACTCATAGTCTTTTTTTTTTTTTTTTTTTTTTTTTTTATTAGAAATTTTATTTACAAAAACAAACGATCTGTTCAATCACAAGAGCGCCCGAGGCAAACATCAAAACATAGTGCATTACAGATTAAATTCATTACAAATAGCTTTGGTTTTCACAGCTTTGCAGTTGTTGCAATACTTAAGCGTGTCCAGGTAGGCATTAAAGTAAGTAATGAAGACAATAAAACTAGTTTCTGATTTCCAAATTTGGTGGTATGTATATAGAATTTAGCTAATAATAACATAAGATTAATAACAAACAATTTTTTAACAGAAAATATATTTTCAAAAATACCAAATAAAATGAAATCAATTTTGAGTTTGAGTCATATATCTAACTTTCTGTTCAAAAAGAGGTTAATTTCATGCCACAGAGTTTGACTAAAGGAACATTCCCAAAAAAGATGTGTTGTTTCATCTGTGACGTGACAAAATGAGCAGAGAGGATCAACATCTAACATATATCTTACAATAACAGAATTAACAGGGTAACATCTGTGCAATAGTTTCAAAGACACCTCTCGCACCTTATTTGAGACAAAAAATTTCCTGGGTAATAACCATGTTTTTTCCCATTCTATATGTAAATACTGATTATTCCAATAAAATACAGAGGCAGGTTTACTAATTGTGCTTTTTTGTATTAATTCCCTTATACATCTATTGTTTGTTTTTACACTCAAAAAAGGATCTGAGTTTCCTATATAAAGCTCTGGCAGAAAGGTTTGCTGGACAGTATCTCTGATTGACGATGAAAGTAGAATTTTAACACCTGAAGGAATTGCATCAAAAACAATAGCAAATTCCCGAGGAAGCACAGGAATGTTATATTCTGATAAAAATTCATTATATGTAAACAAATGACCCTCCTTATTAAATAGTTGACTGACAAGTAGAATTCCATTATCAACCCAATTCTTCAAAAATAACGACTTTCGTTTAAAACAAATATCTTGGTTGTTCCAAATATAATATTTTTGAGGGGAAAAGTTATGTTTATACACTAGGCACCAGCTTAAAAGTAGCTGTTTATGGAAATCAGAAAGTTTTATGGGAAGCTTTTCGATTTTAAAATTACATCTTAACAGAAAATTAAATCCTCCTAAGGCTTCAAATATATATGTTGAAATTAAATTCCATAATGAGGTTGGATTAGCTAAATATCTTTTTAACCATTTAATTTTAAAAGTGGAATGAAGAGTATGAAAATCTAAAACATTGAATCCACCATTGCTTAGTTTGTTAATCATAACATTTTTTCGAATGAGATGTGATTTTCTTTTCCATATGAAATCAAACAAAGTTTTATCAATTTTTGTACATAAATCTTTGGAAACATCAAGAGCTGAGCTAGTATAAACCAGTCTAGAAAGGCCCTCAGCTTTGGAGAGCAAGACTCGACCAGTTATCGTTAAGTCTCTTTGGAGCCATGAATTGAATCTTTGCTACAGTGAAGAGATGAGTGGATTAAAATTTTCATTCATTCTTGAGTTTTGTTCTTTAACAATTATAACACCAAGGTACTTAACTTTATACTTCACAGGGATACCTGAAACTTCTAAGTCATTGCAAGGCTTGATGGGAAGCAACTCACATTTGGATAAATTAAGTTTGAGACCAGAGGCTGCTGAAAACTTGTCAAATAAATTTACTGCATTAACAATCTGAGACCTGTCCTGTAGAAATAAAGTCGTATCATCTGCTAGTTGGCACAAAGAGATTACCCTTCCAGCTATTGAGATGCCTTTCAAGCTACTATTCTGAATAAATATGGCTAATATTTGCATGGGAATCAGGAATAAATATGGTGAAACAGGACAGCCTTGGCGAATCCCTCGTTCTATTCTAAATCTCTTTGTGGTTCCATAGGGCAATTTAATTGAACTATTCCCAAAAGCATATAATGTACGTATTGATTTTTTAAAATGTTCTCCAAATCCAAACATATCAAGGGCTTTAAATATGAATTCATGTTCTATAGAGTCAAAGGCCTTTTGAAAATCAAGAAAAAGAATGAAACTATCATCTAGCACTAAGTCTGAATAGTCTAATATATCAAGGACGAGTCTTATATTATCTATTATGTGTCTACCAGACATAAAGCCATTTTGGGATTCACCAATAATGCAGTTTAGAAAATTTTTTAATTTATTAGCTATACATATTGCAATAATTTTATAATCATTATTTAACAATGAGATGGGACGCCAATTATCCAACTTTAAGATATCTTTCTGGGGTTTTGGGATTAAAGTAATTAGGCCTTGGCATAATGAAGAGGGAAGTTCTTCTTTGTTGATACTCTCATTAAAGACATTAAGCAAAAAAGGGGAAAGCTCTTCAGAAAATATTTTATAGAATTCAGAAGTCAATCCATCAGTTCCTGGTGATTTATTTACTTTAAGTTTCTTAATAGCATCCTTAATTTCTACAATAGTAATTGGAGAATCACAGATCGCTTGATTAGCAACTCCAATTGTTTTAACATCCCCAAGGGAGTTAAAGAATTCACCCATCTCAGCTGGTAACAACTTTGATTCATATAGAGTTTTATAATAATTTTCACAAATGTTAGAAATGTCTGTGGAATTATCAACATCTGTGCCATTAAAAGAGAGTCTTGTAATTCCATTTTTGTTTTGCCTTTGTTTCTCTAGTTTAAAGAAATAACTGAGTTCTGTTCCCCCTCTTCTAGCCACTTTGCCCTTGAGCGAATAAAGGCTCCTTTTGCTGTGCTGATATATAACTGATCTAATTTAATTTGCAATGTTTGTAACTGTGCTTTTTGACTATCAGACATATTTTCAGGTAAGATAGAAGATAGTGAGATCAAATTTGATATCAAAGTATTTTCTTCCCTTATCTTGTTTTTTTTAACATTTGCACCTGTTTCCATTAGGATTTTCCTTAATTCAAATTTTAATAACTCCCAGTATTTCCCATAAGCCCTCTCATTTTCTGCCAGTCTAAGAAACTCAGTTATCTTATTTTTGATAATTAAATTTAGAGGTTCACTGAATAAGAGTGTATTATTGAGCTTCCAGTATGCAGGGGTTCTTTTATTTACTCTATCTGATGACATATTTAACGTCAAAACAATGGCTTTATGGTCCGTAAGGGGTGTGGGAATAATCTCAACTCTACAGAGCGAGTAGGGTAAGGATTCAGAAATTAACCAAAGGTCTATCTTTGATTGTAAAGAGCCAGATCTATTTTTCCAGGTAAATTCTTTAGAGTTGGGATTGTTAACTCTCCATACATCAATTAAGCCCCTCTCATTCATAAGATCAGTTATAATAGAGTTTGTTTTATGTCTGCTTGGCCATCTGTCAACATTATCATTAACAGTAGTATTGAAGTCTCCACCTAAAATAATTTTCATATCAGGGAATCTTTGCAATAGGGCATCTAAATTCGAGTTTAGCTTTTCAAACAACTCCTTGTTTTCCTTGGTGTTATTATAGCCATAAACATTACCTATTAAAAAGGTCTGGTTATAAAGATAAAGAACCATAAGTACATAATGTCCATGTGGATCACTTTGTGTAAGGATCATTTTTCCATTGAACTTGTGTTTAAGGATTAGTGTTCCTGCTGATCGCTGGCTTTCATGTGACATCCACAAGTCTTCTCCCCATTGGGATTTCCAAAATTTATTGTCCTCAACAACAGAATGAGTTTCTTGGATTAGACAAAAGTCTGCATTAAAAAATGTTGCATATAAAAATAAAGCCTTTCGTTTTGTAATGTCTCTCAAGCCTCGAGCGTTAACTGAAAAAAATGATTAAACAGAACAACTGTCACTCGCTTTAACCTTAAAACTGGTTATATGCAGACAGCAGAACTCATCCTCCTTTAACTTGAACGTGAGCATCAGATCAGTCAGTGAATTTCCTTGTTATCCACAAAGGCTCTCCCTCTGACAAAAAAGGCAATCTTCTTCTCTTGACGGGCTTGCTGGATTATTGGCCACAGCCGGCTCCTTTTTTCACGATCCTCTGCAGTAAAATCTTCCTTGAAGCGGAGATTTTTCTGCTTCAGATATTCAGAATTTTTGGCCATCTTCCAAATCACGTCACGAAAGTGCCTCATAGAGAACTGTATTATGACATCGCGGTCTTGTGCTTTGGCTGGGTTTTTTCTTCCAAGCCTGTGTACCGAATCGATCACTTCCAGAAACTTCTCATTATACCCCGGGGCGACATTTTGACAAATGTCGATAACTTTCATTCTCACCTCCTCCCCATCTACTTCAGGCAGACTGCGCAGGCGGAGATTCCATCTTTTCTTGTAGCGCGCCAAATCAAGCACTTTGTTTTCCAGCGACTGGATTTTTTGTTCGGCTTTGCTAACTCGATCAACAGTGTGTTGCATTGTACCTTTTATTTCTTGCATGTCAGCAGAGAGAAAGTTGATGGAAGACTTGAGCTCCTCGATAGACTTTCCAATCGAAGAGCCTTGCTTCTCGATAGCTAGCTTTAGCACAGCTACTATGTTGTCTGCCGTTTCTTTTTCCATTTTCCCTTTTTTTGAGAGAGGTGTTTTCGTAGGAGTAATGGGTGGGTCACCTTCAGTTTTGCGTTTGGTAGAGGAGATGTATGGCATTACTGCAATTCCTCGTGGAAAAGAACTGATGCGTTTTCTTTAAAAAAAGTTGGAGGAGAGTTCCGTTTGAACAACTTACTCCGTCGCGTCGCCATCTTGAGCCACTCCTGTCACTCATAGTCAGTCACTACACATCAGGTCGGCAATACGTCATCTGGACTGAACTCTCGTGACCACGCCCCCTTTGGGGGGAAAACAATACGGCTACTCCATAGACATAGACAGCGCGATCATTCAAAATAAGCCGTTATAGCTAAAATCTGCAATGTCCTGAGCTGTTGTGTGGTTTACATGGTAAAAAACAAACATCATGGTTTTATTCCTTCGCCATGCCCCCAAAAATTCCCCTAAATAAGGTCTGTATGACAGCAGGAAGCTCCCGGCTTTCCCCCGTGCTCTGCTATCGTAATGAGCCGTTAGAACAGTTGGTACAGTCTAGTCAAGGCATAGCACTATAGCCTACTATTAACATAGTAAGCATTATTACAGACAACAAAACTTAAAATAACAATTATTTCACGTGTAATCAGCTTACATAGAGACTCAGTGAGGTGAAGATATATATCAGGGCATGATATCTCTGGCCAATGGGTCGGATCATTGCGCCATCTTGATGCTGAGAGACTAAAAAGACATGGTTTTAGGTTGACCAAATGAATCATTTATAAGTGTCTTTAACGTTATCCAGCCAGCAGAGTTGTTGTAAAGGATTTTGACATTGTGTCGGTCGGTCAAATTTTAACTTATTTACCTCTGATCGTTTTCTTTTTGTGCTGTTTTGGACCGCAATTTTGCATTATAGTCAATGGCACGTTCGGTTTGTTTTCCCCCCAAAGGGGGCGTGGCCTGATTGCCGACCTGGGGCCTATTGCATAAAAGTGGAATAAAGACATCCAGGATGATTGATAAAGCCAGCCTTGACAAAGTCTAGCCTGGGCACTTTGGATTAGTCAGTTGCATAAACGCCAATCCAGGATGTAAAGGGACTGCTTTGTCAAGCCAGGTGTAAGTCATTCTGTTAAGTGCCAGCCCACAGCTTTCAGAAGTAGACACAAAGATCGAACACAGATTTACTGATGGAAAAATGGAAAAGACGGACCATTTTCCCACAATGCCTTGCTAGTTTAAACCGTAAGTGAGGGGGCAGTTCATTTCATACAGAAGATGTATTCTCTGCCAATTGTTTTTGATGTCCCTGCATTGTTTTATGATAAAATAGTTGACAGTGAGCAGTCTGCAGGTGAGTCTAAAAAATTGAATATCATGGAAAGTCCATTCAAAAAGTGAAACTTTCATAGATTCATTACACAAAGTGAAATATGTCAGGCCTTCTTTTGGATGATTGATTGATCATGGAATAAAAAAATCCAGTATCTCAAAATATTAGGATGTTACTACAACCAATCAGAAAAAGGATTTATAATACAGAAATGTCGACCTTCTGAAAAGTATGTTTATTCTAGATTAATTTCACTTCATGTGTAATGAATTTCTAGAATATATTTAAGTTTCACTTTTTGAATTCAATTACAGAAAAAAGGAATTTTTCATTGATATTGAATTTTGTTTTAGATACACCTCGATATAGTTATAAGTACAAAGTGAATTTATTTGACCCACACTTGCAACGTCATCTGCCATCGATAATCAATTGTATAAATATAGCCTGCAATATGAACAGACTATCACATAAATTATTATAATTTATATCATTGCATCTTAATCTAATTATAAATGGTTCAGGTTAAATAAATTAAAAAAATAACTATATAACTAAATGACAATGCAGTCTTTTATGTGGTACCTTAAAACAGGCTAATGAAAATAAAGCAATACACCGAAGATCATGGAATAACTGTTAAACGCCTTGATTTCAGATCGGAGTGACAGCTGACTGAGCCAATCAGGCAACAGAATAAGTTTATCCTTTACGTTTAGCCTGGTCGGGACCAGGCTAAACGTAAAGGATAAACTTATTCTGAATATATATATATATATATATATATATATATATATATATATATATATATATATATATATATATATATATATATATATATATATATATATATATATATATATATATATATATATATATATATATATATATATATATATATATATAAATAATATATATAAATCTCCATGGTAACTTGTGTCCCTCCGCTTTTATGCAACCGGATCATGGCTAACGCAAGCCAGGATAACCGAAATATCCTAGGTTAATCCCTTATCCTAGTTTTATGCAATAGGCCCCTGATGTATGGTCACTCCGCAGTCCGCAGTCCGCGCGCGCGCACGCGCACGCACACACACACACACACACACCAGCCTCTCTTCAGTCTTTGCCTAATACGTGCATGCATAGTTAAAGGAACCGTATGGTGATGGTGGTGACGGTCAGGATTTATCGAAGCTATATATAAAAAAAAAAAAGTTTGGCAGAGTTATAATTTGCGTGAGAAATGCAAGGTGTGGCGTGGAGCGTGTGAATTGCCTGAAATGTGTGTGTCTCACTCTCATTGCGTGAGCGTTGAGAACCCTGGGGGCGTGATATTCAAATTACGATTGTTTTTTCAGCCGCCGTATTTATCAATGATAATGATATGAGATTGGCGAGATACGACTGTTTGATAAATCCCACGCGATACCTGGCGTAGGGTGATATTTGGATCTGCACCCGTTTCCACGCACGTTTGATAAATGAGGCCCATTGTGTTCTTATTGTGTTTGCAGAACCTTTCTGAAGGAGCTGGAGAACTGTGCAGAGAAACCAGAGCTGGTGGGAACCTGCTTTCTGAAAAGGGTGAGGAGATTAGAAAACAGTGGTAGAGAGTAATGGATTTAAATTATACTCTTAAAAATGCAAATACAAGCACAAGCATTTAAAAATGCATTTATTTATTGCAGACACAGGTCCATATAATACAGCATACAGTATACATAGTACAAAAGAGAGCTACAAAAAATACATCGATACATAAAAATGGCATATTAGCCTATATCAGGGGTTTTCAAAGTGTGAGCCCCCCCCTCAGAGAACAAATTTCAGCGGAGCCCCCGCCCCCCAAAAAAAATTCTAATCCCTGTTTTGAAAGATCTTTTAATTATTTTACAAATTTAAACATATTTTTGAAACATTCTAAACATTGTTGTGCATTTTTAAACACATTTTTAAATACATTTGAACATCTTAACCCAGTGTTTTAATCCTGCTTCCTCTAAGCATGGATAGTAGTGACTGAGTGTGCAGCGGAGTGAGAAAGATAGGCACATAGACTTGCCCAAATGATTGACTAGTGAAATGTCATTCACACACCCAGTGTTTTTTCGCTAGTGTCTCCAATGTTCTGCTGGAGGAAAATAGTAGCCAGTGGAGAACCAGACCCTCCTAGGAGGGTCCGGGGGTATGGCCCCCCGGGAGATTTTTTTTCACCTTTTTAAAGTGAAATGCATGAATCTGGGGCACTTTGAGAGGAACATTAAGAGGCTAAATATGAGGAATTTTGTGTGAACAAATCATTTGGAGACACTGGGTCTGATGAATTAGAAGCTATTGAAGAAAGACACATGGATTTTCCATAAAAATAATAATTTAAAATAAAAAAATGTATGCAAGATACAAACAAGACCTATTTCTCTGTAATATAATGAATGCATTTAAATGCAGTGAGAAGAACGAAGCAGAATAACTCTTGTCCAGCTATGCCGAGATCTTAATATAAAAAACACAAACTCAATTTTTTTTTTCTCCACATATTCATCCGCGCCCCCCTGCCATAACCCCGCGCCCCCCCAGTTTGAAAACCACTTGCCTATATGATATACATTGCACCATTGCCATCTTAACCTAGAAGTGTATCTATAGCAGTTTTTCAGATGGCTGACTAGGGCTTCAATTATCTGGTTCTCTGACTTGTCCTGGCGACACATACAACTAAACATCAGTTGTCTTAAGAGTGCCTCACAGGTTGGCACTAATAAACAGCTGTAGCCTATAGGCCTTTCTCTCTCTCTCTCTCATAACTTCTGTGTCCTCCCCTCAGCCAGCAGAATTTTCTACTTAGAACCACAAAAAGACAAGCAGGCTAAATGACGACTGTCTAGCACAGGGGTGTCAAACTCATATTCACAAAAGGCCACTCTATGACAAGATAATCACACTAAGGGCCAGACATGTCGTTAACTGACATGCCTTCTTTTTAATGCAAAAATAAAACAACATGGCTAGGTTATAGGTGGGGGGTGCTCCCCCAGACATTTGTCAGCGTCAAACACTTAATTTCCTGCATTCTGGTGGATTTTTATCCATCGATCTGTGCCTTTTCTGCATCAGTTTATGTTGGAAATTTCTTTATTTTTGTTAAGGAAAAGACAACATTCAGGTTCCTGGTGAAACAATTATAAGGAATATAATGCAGTGAGGCTCTCAGGCATTCTGGATTGAGCCACAATATTTATTCACCTGGATTTTTTAAAACTTTCTGCACATTCAAAACATATCAAGTTTTGTTTTAGTTTTTTTAGGATTCATTACCCAGCACCAGTGTTAACTATGTATGACACTTTACATTGGTAATGAAATGCCAAGCCACCATTGGAAACGAAAGGGGTGGGCTATCAGCAGCTAGCTAACGTTAGCTAGCTAGCTATATTGTAACTTAAAGGCCTACTTCACCGGTTTGAATATGAAGGTGTATTGAATTCTGAGATCCTATGTAGTATAAATGTGCGAAAAAAATTGAAACTTACTTTGTAAATATTACTGTGATGTCTTTTACTGTGACATCACAGTAATATTTACAAAGTACGTTTTTTTAACCCTATGTTTCTCTTTCTGTGTCACGAGAAAGAGAAATATAGGGTTAAAAAAACACTTTCTGCCTTTTCTCAGGCTAGGATAAACCGATTTTTATTTTTTTTGCACATTTATACTAAATAGGATCTCAGAATTCAATACACCTTCATATTTATTTATTTATTTATTTATTTATTTATTTATTTATTTATTTATTTATTTATTAATTATTCTTTCGGACAATTCCACACAATACACAATTATCTCTTTCACATCATACTAGCTATATATGATATATGACTATATTCAAACCGGTGAAGTTCATTCTTAGACACTTGACACAATCAATTATCAATATTAGCATGCTAGTTAGCCACATAGATTGGCCTATTTACAGCCCTCAGAAAACTGTCATCTTTTCTTAGATTAGGGCTGGCCCGAATAATTGAAGGCCCTCTCTTCACTTGGAAATGCCTTTGTGTTGTCAGAAAGAAGAGCTCCAGGTGTATGAAAGGTACTGTCAGAATAAACCTCGCTCTGAAGTCCTCTGGAGACAGTGTGGAGACAGTCTCTTCTTTCAGGTAACCTGCATGCACGCACGTGCGCACACACACACACACACACACACACACACACATTCCTTATTTCAGGCCACATAGTAGCATATAACTTTCTCAATTTGTGACCCGAGTCAAATTTGGTCAAATAATACTTTTTTTCTTGAGGGGTTTGTATGAAGGTCATTAAAGCACTGATGTTGCTGTTTATGATGTTCAGCTTCAAAAAAGATCATTATTTCCTCTACACTAGGACAGCATTGTCCAACCAGACTCTTCCATTCTAATCTGCTGAATACAGCACCTAGTTAAAGTAAGGCAGAATGTTTCGGCCCTGATGGAAAATAATTTGGCTTTGTGGCAACAGGAATGTCAAAAGAAACTGGACCACAAACTCTCTCTGGATGCATACCTGCTGAAGCCTGTCCAGAGGATCACCAAGTACCAACTAATGCTCAAGGTAACCACACACACACACACACACACACACACACACACACACACACACACACACACACACACACACACACACACACACTCACTCTAACATGAGCCTATAGTCTCAATGTGGCTTTGAATAAATCCTAGTACTTTGTTAAAGTGATTGTATCATATCCTTACATTGAATGTGCCTACTGTGAATTCTGCTGAGTATGGGAAACTGACACAGGTGACTGACCTGAGCGAAGTGCCAACCTGGCATAAAAGTACAAAGTCAAGATAGAGCTAGTTGAGTAACAACTGAAAGTTGTAGGCTATAGTTAACAAAGAACAATGCTGGTAAATTACATATGTCAGCACAATTAAGGTACACATACTTTAATCATTAGACAGAAGGTGCACCCTGATAAAAGTTAATAATCAGGAAAAGTGTAAATGGAAATAGATTCTATTGATACATTTAACTCATTCTTAACTTATTTTCTTCTGTTCAATAGAATAACATATGAATGCAAATAATCCTTTAAGGTTATGCTGAGCTGTGATTGCTGTGTGACGGTCCACTCTTAAATTACATAAAAATTTTTCCTTTAACTTAAGCGACTTACAATAAATGCAGAGGTAAATTAAGAGGCTAAATCTGAGGAATTTTGTGTGAACAAATAATTTGGAGACACTGGGTCAGATGAATTAGACGCTATTGAAGAAAGACACATGGATTTTCCATAAAAATGTTAATTTAAAATAAAATATTATGCAGGGTCCTCTGGGTTGGGCTTGGTGCTCTTTTTCTTTTATGGGACATATTTCTCTGTAATATAATGAGAGGAACGAAGCAGAAGAACTCTGTTGTCCAGCTATCTTTTTGTCCACAGACGAGGCTGAAATAGGTTATACAGTGCATGGGCATCTGAGCCCCATTTCCAAATGTTTTTAAATAAACTCAATACACACTGTGCATGGACGTGAACATGACGTGATCAGTTCAACTTGGATTACATGATGTTAATATCAAACACACAAACTAAAAAAATAATACAAATGTAACCCCTTCCTGGCGCTGGAAGTGTAATATGATTAAATAAGGTTACTATATAAATGTTCTAATCAACAGGATCCTGAGTACTTAGCAGTTGAATGATGAATTTGGCAAAATCTCCCGTTACCAGTAGACAATATTATTCACAGGCATATGTAACAAATAAATGATTTAGAAATAATAGCGCAGTGCCTCCACTGTGGAATTACTTAACTCACACTCTATGAGCTATAATGGTATTTCCCCAGAAAAATATATAAAAGTAAATGTTCAGGACAATAAAGTAGAATGTTTAACAAATCAGACTTAATTTACTAATGCTGTTTTCTTGTTCTTTGATTGTATTCTAATATTTCCTTTAATTAGTTCTCTTTTCAATATGCACAACTTAACTGTTCATGCACCGTCTCAAACTCAATTAGTACCAATGCACTAATAAAAACCTTTAAAGAAAATAATAACTGGAAATAAATGTACAGGCAAGAGCCCTTTAAACCTTTTCACATTAAAGGTAAATAGTAAACATAAATTGTATGCAGTTGCCCTTTAAACATGAAATATAGGCAACGTTAACACCCTTGAAAAATGACACCTCACATTGAAAGAAGTGCAATCTTGTTAACCAGTTCAACCTTTTTAAATGTTCTCTAAATATACCAAGCGCTTGGGTTTGAATTAGTTGGGGCCCATAAGTTGGTGCACATATGATGAATAATTCCTTTATTTTGCGGCGACACTCTCTGTGTCGGAAACTACTCACATATCCACCAGCTCGGCCGAAATCAACGAGCTGGGATGACGTCGAAACAATGGCGGTCAAGAAGAAAAGCTGGCAGAGTCAGCGCCACTACGGCGGTGAAACGATGGCAGGCGAAATGAAACAGAAAACCCCTCTCGGCAACTGGTCCGACGGTGAAACGATGGCAAGCAAGATGAAACGGCTCAGCTCACGGTGAAAGGATAGCAGGCGAGATGAACACGGATAGTCCTCCGGTGGGCAATGCAGGTCCGGTGGTGGAATTCCTCCTCACGAGGCAGCTAACAGCGTCCATCCAATACGGCACTTAAGTGAAGTCTTTATCTCCCGGTGGAGCACTTTACTTTACTAAGTCAACACTACACATTATACACAAAGTTTATCCGTAACTGATATTTGTGCCCAATACTTAGTATTGCATCAACAAATAATCAATCTCCTCATTTAACTAAGTTCTCAGTCCTGTTCGTCCGCTTGCTGAAAGTCTCTCTCCCGAATGCGCACGTTACCTTCTTCTTCTTCTTCTTTTCGGTTATTGGCGGGTTGCAACCATAACTTTTTTGGTGCATACCGCCACCAACTGTACCGGAGTGTAACAACCGCATTTGTGTCATATAAAATAAATAATCAGATAGCTAGATACTTGAATAGTAGGAACCAATAATAAAATAAAAAATAAAATGAAATAAAAAAGGGGGGGGGGGTGGTTGGCTATACACACACTAAATTCTTTTAAATAATCCTGTGTCCTTTAAATATTCGATCACTGCTTTCTGTGCAAGTGTTACACCATCCCCTGCTGTTCCCAGTATGCCACCCAGACTCCACACTCTTCCTGCTTTCTGCACCCTACCAGCCAACCTCATTCTCTCCCCCAAGTACCTCTCACACTCCATCAACACATGCTTCACATTTTCTATTTTACCACATTCACATCGATCCGTACCACTTTTCCCAATTAAAGATAGAGTTTTATTAAGACCTGTATGCCCTATTCTCATTCTCGTGAGTATTGTTTCCTCCCTTCTATTTTTCCTTATAACACCATGCGCATTCACATTTTTTTGTACATTATAATAACTTCTTCCAGTGATTTCACTATCCCACATGTCTTGCCACTTTTTAGTTACTTCTTTTTTTAATATTGCTTTAACTTCTGCTTTCCCAAAAGGCATATCTATAATATTATCCAGTTTTGTTGCTGTTTTGGCATTTTTATCTGCTCCCTCATTCCCTTTGATTCCTACATGGGCCGGAACCCAGCAAAATTTAACATATATTCCTGTTCTGTGTAATCTATATAAGCTTTGTTGAATTTCTAAAAGAAGGTCTTGTCTGCTAGAGTTCCAACTCTGAATACTTTGCAGGGCTGCCAATGAGTCTACGCATAAAACTACTCTATCTGGTCGAACTTCCTCCACCCACTGTAAGCCAATAATGATTGCCATCATTTCTGCTGAATAAACTGACATTTGATCTGGCAATCTTTTACCAATATTGATGTGCATTGATGGAATATATACACCTATACCTACTTTGTCATTTTCATCTCTGGAGCCATCTGTATAAATATCTAGGTAACTGTAGTGGTTGTTTCTTATATACTTAGTTGCCTTATACGCTTTCTCACCCTCTTCCCATTCTTTTTTCATTTCTAATAAATTTAAATCAATCTCTGTTACAGGGAAGAACCAAATTGGAACATTACTTATCGGATTAGTAGTCACTCTTATATTACTTACTCTATATTCTTCTGCTTTATCTTTAGCTATCCATCCAAATCCATTACTTTGAAATTTTCCATATTCCCAACATTCCTGAATTACAGTTTTGGCAGGGTTTTCACTTCCACATCCCTGCAGCCGACTCCAGTATTCAAGCAACATTTTCTCCCTTCTGAGTTCTATCGGGATTTCTCCTAGTTCTACCTGTATAGCTTTAACAGGTGATGACCTCATTACCCCAGCACAAATCCTCAATGCTTTGTTTATTACTCTATCTATTTTATTTAAGTGCATTTTTGCTGCTGCTCCATACACCATGCATCCATAGTCTATTGTTGATCTCATTAAAGCCCTATATATATACATTAATGAATGTTTGTCCGCTCCCCATTCTTTTCCAGCTATTGCCCTCATTAGATTAATAATTTTCTTGCACTTTAGTTCTATATTTTCCACCTGCGCTCTCCATGTGCCCTTTTGGTCCAGCCAAATCCCAAGATATTTGAATTTTTCAACTTTTTCCATGCATTCCCCGTATAGTTTGATATTATGCGCATCTATCCTTTTTTTATTGGTTATTATTATAAAACATGATTTGCTTAAGGAAAGCTTAAAACCCCAGTTGTATGACCAATATTCTACCTTTCTAACTGCTTGCTTAATTGTATTCATCACTGTTGTAGTGTCCCTTCCCCTTGTCCAAATTGCCCTATCATCTGCGTACAAAGCCGACACAACTCTTCTGCCCACATTCATAAATATATCATTGATCATGATGTTAAATAAAACTGGACTAATAGCGCTCCCTTGTGGAATTCCATTTTCAATTATCAGTTCATCAGATACTTCCGATCCCACTTTAAGGCGAGACACCCCAGGTGAATAGGGATTTTTTTTAACTTATAGATATCATCATGAAACTTTGCCAGTTGATTACTGACACTAACACAATTATTTTTTGTATTACATGTTTTTCTTTAATATTTTATTAAATATGCAAATATGGCAATATTTAACCAATTATGCGTAAATTTGGGTCATTTTTCGAGAAAAATTTTGAGATGTTGGATAAAGCCAGAGTTAAAATCTCTATTTTATTTTAACCACATATTAGTTTCTAAAGTTTTTACACAACAGATTTTGGATACAGCCTTTTTTCATTTAATAAATCAAAAAAGACTATGTAAATGTCTAGGAAATGCATTTTCGGCATGTTTTTAGGAGGAAAATGTATCATAAATCAGACAATTAACAATATATTAACAAATCCTTGTGTAAAAACCTTTAAAATAGTGCTATGAATGATCATAGAAAGTTTGGTTGATGTCAGTGGTCTAGAAGTTGAGATATCTTTCGCAGAGTATTAGAAAAAGCTCATTTTGAGAAAACGGCCGTTAAAGATAAAAACGTGAATTCTGCTGATAATCACTGATTATAGCTAGAGTAATTTATTGAATTAGGCCCTGCACCCCTCAATGCCATATAGGCCTACCACTGTTTAACATATATAAACCATAGCATAGTAACATTTACATCCACATGCTAATTTAAACGTGGTTAATTCATTATTAGCCACTGTCTGTCAACCTGCTCCTGTCGGCACAGACGCTCTCTCTCCCCACCATCTCCCCTCTGATCGTCTGACAGTCTGTGTCTCTCCGACGTGATCGGCGTGATTTACATGTCTTTAACACTTCTCCCCTTCAAATGGCGATCATGTAATGCCCGTAGCCAATTGATTAAGTATTTTTTTTGTCTTGGTTTGGCATATTTTCGACGTTTTTCCCATTTTATTTTGTGATTTTCGAGCTAACCCGGGGCTAGTATCACGTGATGCCTTTTAGCGAATCACATCGTCAGAAATGTGCATTAGCCAATGAGGTCGCTTTCCTAGCATTGAATCCCTCCTCACACTTTCACGATTGGTTACTGACACAAAGGAAATGACCATATTTGGATCAGATAACGTTGTGCTTGAGATTCAGAGCTTTCCAACAGTACCATGGTTATTATGATTCATACAGCGGTCGCGGTGCTGTATGTTACGTTAGAATGCTCACTTTTGACGAATTTAGGAGCAAAATACAGACGCAAGCAGTCAAAGTTTAGTAAAATAAACACCTAAAACGTATATTTTGGACCTTTTATCCATACTAGTATGAAAGAAGACATGTTATGGAAGCTAAATAGACAAAAATCTCAAAATTGACCAGTGCTTAAAAAACGATGTTTTTGCCTGCCGTGTCTCGCCTTAACTTTAAATCTTCGCTCAGATAGAAAATCTAGGACCCAGTTATACAATCTTCCTCTCATCCCCATCTTGTTCAGTTTAATTAATAGACCCTCCCTCCACATAGAATCGTAAGCTTTTTCAATATCAAAAAATACTATGGTCATTAACTCCTTAATTTTAAACGTTTTCTCCATCTCATTACTGACTTTAACTACAGCATCCATAGTTGATCGCCCCTTTCTAAATCCATTTTGATACGAAGCAAAAAGTCCTCTATGTTCGATAAAATAACTGAGTCTCCTAACTAAAATCTTCTCCATCCATTTACAGAGGTGGGAAGTTAGGGCAATAGGTCTATAATTACCAGCATTTCTTGCATCCTTTCCAGGTTTATTGAATTGCAATATTAATGCACTTTTCCAACTTCTTGGCATCGTCCCTACTTCTTATTAAATAAATGCTAAATTAATTTAAGTACTTTTTCTGGCAATTTTTTGAACATCATATAGCTTAGTTGGTCCTCTCCAGTAGCAGCATTCCCAGCTCCATCTAATACTATAACCAATTCATTCATGGTAATCTCAGCATCCATTGCACTTTCCTCCCTATCTTTCTTTAAATACACATCTTTATTTTCCTTTAAGATTTCATTTTTCCTTTGTTTGTGTTTATCATCTAAGTGATCACCACTATGCACACTAGCAAATGCCTTTCCTAACAAATCTGCTTTTTCTTTATCTGTAATTGCCAGTATTTCACCTTCCTCCAACACAGATATTTTAGTAAATATTTTTTTACCACTCATTTTTTTCAACATTTTCCAAACATCTCCTATTTTAGCTTCCCTCCCTATAGTAGAACAGTAGCCCCTCCAAACGCTCCTTTTACTGTTTTTGATCACTTTACGTGCTATAGCCTTTTTCCTCTGATAATTTATTATATTCACTTGATTTAGATTATTACGTAATGTTCTCAGTGCACTATTTCGTTCTTTAATTGCTTCTGTGCATTCGTCATTCCACCATGGAACCCTTTTTCGCTTTCCCCCTACCAACTTAACTGGTATGCTACTTTCTGCTGCATTAATTATTACACTTTTGATAGCAGTTGTATTTTCCTCAATGTTTCCCTCCATTGATACTGACTCTGCCTCTTTGCAACATATTTCTTTAAACTTTTTCCAATCAGCTTTTTCAAACCACCATTTTTTGTGACTTGGTCTTTTTTGTAGATCTAGCTCCATATCTAATGTACATATAATTGGGAAATGATCACTTCCAATACTTGTGCTACTATTAATACTCCATTCAGCAGATGTTACAATATTATTAGATACCAGCGTAAGGTCTAAACAGGACATTGTGTTAGTCTGAATATCAATCCTTGTACCATTCCCATTGTTTAGGCAGACTAGCTGTCTTACATCCATTAATTCTTCTACTGCTTCTCCATTCCTACCAGTCTGTTTACTTCCCCAAAGGTTATTGTGAGCATTAAAATCACCACACCAAATTTCTCTTCTATTCCCTTCTTTCTTTATTATACAATCTAATATTTCTGGACAAAGTGCTCTGCAAGGATTGTAAAAGTTAACTACTACCATGCTGCCATCTGTTTTACATACTTCAATCACAACACATTCCACTTCTATCACAGTTGGTATTCTTCTAAATGCTATCCCTTCCCTTACAAATGTTGCACACCCGCCACCCTGACTTTCAATCCTGTCATACCTTACTGCCTCATACCCAGGTAAAATGAAATCAAGGTGAGGTCGAAGCCAGGTTTCTTGAATACAAACAACATCAGGTTTAACTTCTGCTTCTTCTATAAACCTCTTAAATTCTTGTCCGTTTGCAATCAAACTTCTTGCGTTCCACTGCAAGAGAAGAAATACCATCATTATATCAAGAATCATGCTGAGATCCTACCCCTCCATCATTATTTCCCCTTAACATAACATGTATATCCTCAGCTTTAAGTTCTTCGATGCCCAAAAACTCCTCTGCAGCTTCAACCACTATCTTAATTCTGTCGCTTTTCTTTTCCTGTCGCACTGCCACATTAACGACTTTGCAAATGAAGGCTACAAAGCTCTTTTTATTGACCAACATGGTATCTTCCTGTACTATACATTTATGGGTGCACGTCTTCTCAGGGGGGTCTGACTTTTCTGGTTGGGGTTTCCTTATTCTTATCCTTTGGGGCAATGACATCCTTTCAATCTGATTAGGGTTCTCACTGATGTTATGAACTGACTCATTTGTTTGTTTTTGCATACTGTCACTTCCATTAACAGTTTTAAGGGCCTCAGCGTATGATACTTTACTTGTGATCTTTATTCTCTGAATTTCTTTGGCTTGCCTCTGAACCAAACATCCACCAAAAGCTGCACTATGTTCCCCTCCACAGTTACAGCACTTTATCTTGGCATCTTTATCACACTTCCCGTATTCGTGCTCCCCTCCACATTTAGCACATCTCTGCCTCCATTTGCAATTTTGTACTGTGTGCCCCATTCTCTGGCATTTAAAACATCTCAACGGTTGGGGTATAAACTCCCTTACTTTATACTGCAGCCAACCAATATGAATCTCCGATGGCATTGAGTTGTCAAAGGTAAGCAGCACTGAGAAGCTGTCTTGCTTTATACCACTTTTATTTATTTGCAACCTTTTGGCTTCGGTTACTCCCCCACCCTTTATCTCTTTCTTAATTTCATCCATTGTCATCTCTAATGGTACATTCGTAATTACCCCACGCAATCTTGCTGCCATTCCTGGCACATGGGCCTTAATGCTTCCACCATCAAGGTGAGACATGTTAAGGATCTTTTCCTGTTGTTTTTTATTTTCTGCTGAAATAAGAATTCTTCTGTTATTTAATATTTTAGCAAATTGAATTTTCCCAATTTCTTTTTCAATTGCTTTTGTAACCTGCACTGGGTGGAAATGTCCCTTATCATTACTTAGCGTGATAATCACTTGCCATTTCTCCTTTGCCTCCTCACCACTGCTCCCATTGATTACAGTTTTTTTCTTTTTCATAGATTGTCTTAGGTTGCTCTCTCCTTCACTGCCTCCTTCAGACCACGATTTTTTCTTGACATTTTTGTTTGTGTTGTCTCCATATCACTATCCGTCCACCCCTCATAATCTGACATACCTGCAGTTTATTGCGCTTACTCACGGTACAGTTTGGTTGCAACCCGCCTCTCCACGTATCCGATCCTCTGATCGAGCAGCTGAGGATGCGCAGAATTGTGCGGGGATACCGTTCCCGGACCTATACAGGCCGTCGGGCAATATCCCCACAACAACTCCCCGCAACACCCGAGCTGAACAACCCCAATCAACAGTCCACCAGTTCAGCAACTCTCCTTTACCCACTGCTCTGAATTCAACCACTTTAACCCAACAAACAAATTTGAACGCACCGCCACTCTTTCCTGGGAGAAACTGTAGAGACACGTCACCCCTCACCAAGCTTCCTCTGCCGTCCGTCTCAAGCCTCCCCGCACATGTTACCGTTCTCACTTCCTCATTAAACTTGTACTCCACAATAAGATGAGCTGTGATTCGCTAAGAACTCTTCATACAGGAATCTTATTGGCTTATCGGTACTCAGCTTAAAACACATTGAAAATAATTTACATGTTACAAAAAAACAATGGATTATGGAAAATGCAGTTTCCATTCAGTTTACCCACTTATAAAATAAACACATTATTTATTGAGCAATAATTACCCATATATTAAATAAATCACCTTGTATTTATTTAACTGTATTTTAGGAGGTCCCTACACAAAAAAAACCCTAAGTTCGCTTATGCCTCGGGCCCGGCTCTGAGTGTGAGCGCACTGCAGGCGCTTCATTTCTGCAATGTGCGCTCATTAAAATGTCAGCTTCACTTAAGAGTCCTGTGTGGGTCAACAGTGCATTGCAAAATATGCAGCATAAAGTTATAACATTCGTCTACGACCGTGATGTTAAATCACCTTCACACAAAGCCTCCGCCCGAGCAAAGCAGCGAGTCGATCGCTGTGACGGTGAAAATCACCGGGAGACCTCGCCACTGTGAGCGAGTGAGACGCCGCTCAGAAAAAACTCTGTGGTTTGATGGATGAAATTACAGTCTAAATACACAGAGCCCAACTGACAGCGCGACTAAATAAAGGGACTGTACAGTGAGCTGCGTCCCTCCGTTAGTTTCTGTTTTCAGCCGAGTAGGCTAAGTTACATTCACCTCTGAAGCATTGACAGCGTTTAATCAAATCCTCTAATTTTTTTTTTATTATCAAAAAGGCTTTGATTGAGACTTTTAGTCAATTCTAAAGTCTGAACACACACCGCGGCAGCAGTGATGCTTTACGGTGCCCGATCTTAACGCTGATTGGACAATACTCAAGACGTCTACCAAAGATGTTTTATTGCCAAGATCTGGGAAGTGCTGGCTGACTTCTCTGGCAGCTGCCGCTAATCCCCCCCCCCCCCCTCCCAAAAACAAAAACTCTTCGGATCTATAGGATTCACGTGGGTCATATATTTTGATTCAAAACGGCGAAAAGCGACGAGTTTGCAGGTATGAGTACGTAAAGAGTGCTGCCTGTTTAAGAAAAATAAAGTTCCTTCTGCAGCTCAAGATTTGACTTAAAGCTAAGTCATCCTCTCAACGTACACTAGATTGATGCATTTGACTTTAAAACGGTACAAATTTTCTTCCAGGGGAGCATTCCCCTGGACCCCCCAACAAGGACCAGGGTCCCTCACACAGTATCCCAAAATCCTGTGGGAAACACTGACTTCCTTAATATGTTCATGCCAGTAATTGTATGTATCTGTGCGGAAAAGTCAGTGTACCTGACTGGATAGGGAGGAGTGGGGGGCCTTTAAGAGTCTGGGCCCGTTATCTCATAATCCTCTATGAACCAACTGGTTTCCACAATCTTTTTTTATTTTCGCGGGGAGCATGCGCAAGCATTATTTATAAAAATAAATAAATACAAAGAAAATGTGGGGGGCCCCACAAAGGGTCTTGAAACGGGCCCCGAGATTGTTAAGACCGCCCCTGCTCGCTTGTCGTGCCGCCTGTCGACGGAACGCTGCGCCTTCTCTCTGCCCGCTCGCCTCTCCATTGAGAATGCATTAGTGGGCGCAACAAACGCCTCGGCCCGTGTGAAACGGCCTTAACTACTGAACGAAGGAAATCAAATGAGGTTTTGGCCTTTTCCCCAAAAAACGGGACAAATTGTTGGTGAAAAAAGAGAACAATTCTGGGAAAAACGGGACGTGTGGCAACACTAGTCTTGGGGTTACCAGTGTCATCCTGAACCTGGACAGCTTTCACCATGTGACAGAGAGTTGTAAACATGTATTGTCCTCATGTTAGAGTGTAGAGCAGGGCTATTCAATTAGTTTTGAATGGAGGCCGGTTGGTGGAAATGATCCAAATGAGGGGCCAGAAAAAAATGCCTAAAATTGATGAGCATCACATCAATAGCTACATATACTGTAAAACACTACAACGACATAGGAGTGCATATATTGTCTTTATTTTATCAAAAAGAGTTCACCAGCTTATCAAAAAAATCCCTATTTGATTAACATAGGCATAGGTTTAAGTGTTTAACAATCTTATAAGTTCAGGAAAACACAATAGGTTAACTTCAACAGCTTATCAAAATACATAGAAATAAATGTACTCTAAGTGCAACAGTTTATCAAAATACAGGTAGGCCTAGGTTTACTAGGAGTGCAACAGCTTATCAAAAAACATAGAAATAAATGTAGGCTACTCTAAGTGCAACACCTTACAGTGTTTCCCCCAAAAAATATGGTTGTCAAGTCACTCTCCAGGGTCATTGGAGGCGCTGCGCAAACATTTTGGCTGTATTTTGCTCAAAGATGCCAATGCACAGTACAGAAATAAACAACTGCTTATTTGAATACAAAAAAACTACAGACACTGACTTTACAGTTGTGCAATTTTGTTTGCTATGTGAAGGTACAAATTTTGTCCAAACATGCAAAGTTCTACTGGTGCAATATTATGCAGACACACTAAATACAAATAATGGACCATACACTTACACTGCGGTACAATCGCGCACGCAAAGCTGCATACACAGAGCAGCTGATAGAGAAACGCTTGGAGACACATGTGCACATTTATTTACTGCAGAGCGCGGCCTTTGGCGCAGTTATGACCATGCAAAAGCACACATCGCACGTGCTGGTACATTAATTGTGCACCACTAAAAAAACATAAAAAAAAAAAGGTTTTTTTTTTTGGTTTTTTTTGGGGGTCGGTCGGTAGTCAAGGCAGGGGCCAGTAAATATTCCGGGTCCGGCCCGCGGGCCGCCTATTGAATAGCCCTGGTGTAGAGGTTACAGATCCAATCAGTGATCAGTCTGTAGAATACAGGCTGTGCTTAAACATACAGGATAAGTATCAATCATGTGGAACCCCCTCTAACCTCCCAGGACATCTTATAGAAATAGAAGTTTGGTGAAGGTTCTGCAGGTCCCCGCTCACTGCTTGCCATTTGTGTCCAACTTCAAATTGGACATAGTTTGTCTAATAAACTGAAAGTGTAGAAGGTGCTTAAGCAAAATCTCTATGTATTGTTATCAGTTGTGTTTCAATACAGAGAATATAGTCTGTTTTTTATGAATAGGCAGGCCAAAGTTACCACAACTAATTTAACACAAATCTTGACATTTTTAAGTATTAAATAGTTTGACTTCAAAGTATGCCGGCACTTTAGAGACATTCTAGTCAAAAAAAGGCATATGAGGACCATGTTGGTAACGTTTTGATGTCGACTCATTACACAAGCTGTTGCTTGGACATCGTAAACCTTAGAAAGCTCAGCAGCCTAGTGTGTTAATGTTCAATTCTGCCTGACACTCTTTAATTGTTCATCTATTCTTTTACATGATCAGTGGTGGAGTCTCTTGACTTGACCTCTCCACTCTCTTGTTGAACTCCATTGTCATAGATTAGACCTTGGACTTTTAGATGTTATTCAGTCATTCTAACCCGTGCTCTTCTTCATGTCTTCCAGGAGATGTTAAAATGCAGTAAGGGTGAGGGGACGGCTGAGCTGGAAGAGGCTTTAGCCACTATGTTGGACATCATCAAGTCCGTCAACGACTCCATGCACCAGATAGCCATCACTGGCTTTGAGGTCAGAATGTACACCTTGTGACTTTGCTGAACTGAAGGGGCCAGCTCTTGTTTCAACCTGGTTAAATTAATTAATTTTACCTCTATGTACGTTATACCAAAGCTTAAAGATCTCCTATTATACTACTTTTCTGGTCTTAATGTCTCATTAATGATTCCTATGGAGCAACCTGACACGAATCACAGCACAAAAAAACATGTAGATTTTCGGGAAACTCTTCCTCTCATCTGAGCGCGCACACAGCAGTCTCTGTCCACACTCGGCTTTGTGCTTCTCCGAAAAAAAAGTACAAGAAAAAAAGAAAGGAAGATAAAAGTTAAGAAGATGGAGCAACACGTTGCTGTTTTGTTATTTTTTATTTTATTGTATGCCATCTCTGAAAAAAATGCAATGAATCATGGGATATGTTGGGCTGCGAAGGATCCATCTGATGCAGCCTTCAAAACCGTGAAACGAAGGCTGCATTTCACAGCTGCATATGAGGAGCCTTGCAAGGAGCCTTGCAAATGGAACAACCTTTGCGCGCCGCTATGACGCAATCGGTCTTCAAATACAGCCAGACCGCAACCCCTGAATCGAGATACAGCCTACGTGAGTCGTGACTGCGAACACAGTGTTTACCCGGAGGCTCCGGGCCGGAGCTAAGCTAAGAGAACAGTTTGACATGACCTGACATGATTAAAACCAGTGAAAACAGTAGCTTCAAAGTTTGATTTCTACAGGAATATCTTCCCATCCTTTGTTATGTTAAAAACGAATCATTTTCAGACTGCTGTGGGGAGTATAAACAGCGTGTTATGAGCAAAACTTGGTGCTACAACAGAAGCTACATGGGCGCTAACGCTAAAAATAAGACTCTAGAAGATAAAATAAACTATAAGTACCACACAAATCAGTGAACAAAATATCTTCAAAATTGACTTCCACACTATTAAGTTACAATCCTTTGTCCTGTTAAAAACGAGGCATTTCCAGACTTGTGTGGGTAAAAGAATTATGTTTTTATGACCAAAATCTCAGTGCTTGTCTCGAAGCTAGCCCGTGAGCTACCAGCTAAAAATACCACACAAATCAGTGAAAAAAATATCTTCAAAATTGACTTCCACACTATTAAGTTACAATCCTTTGTCCTGTTAAAAACGAGGCATTTCCAGACTGGTGTGGGTAATAGAATTATGTTTTTATGAGCAAAAGCTGAATGCTTGTCCCAAAGCTAAATAGCTATACACCAGTCAGGCAAAAATACCAATAAAAACATTTCTTTCAGTTTCACTGTTTGCGAAAACCCACAAGTAGCTTCCTATCCGTTGTGTTATTAAAAACGAGGCATAGACTGCTGTGGTTAAGATAAATTAGTGGAGTATGAGCAAAAGCATTCTGTGTTGGTGTATGTAACATTCAGGCTGTAGGCTATGGGCATCAACATGGCTGTCGCTCGGAAAATTTTCAAGAGGATCTCATGGGATCTCGGGCACGGGATCTCGGGGCCGTGGACCAATAAGAAATGGGGGGGTGGGGTTATCATAGACCACTGCACGGTGGAAATTGCTGGTTACTAATGTGGGGGGGAAGCATCGGAAGCATGGACATATAAAGAAAATATGGGGATGTGGCTGTGCCGACTATTACGTAATAGTCGGCGAGAATTCTGACTGGAGTATATTGGGGGGCAGGGGTGGGGGTTTCAGAAAGGGGGACAGTGAGAAAAGGAGAGATTGTTATTTTTTTTTATATATATTTTGGCAGTCTCTAGGCACACCGTGGCCCCATGGATATGTTAGAACACATTTAAAAAGTGCATTTAGCATAATATGTGACCTTTAAACAGGTATAGTTTAATTGAAGGGTTTGTCTTTAAAAAGAAATGTCTGTTCACCACAGAGGGTTTGGTTAGTAAAGTGTCTCAACATTTTGGAGTGTAAGCTGAGGAGTGTCTGACAGGGCTATAGAATGCCCTTGGTAGACTTTGATCTGATTAGTTGTAATTGATTCTTAGATGCGTGTGGAAGGGAGGGAGCCGTGTTGCAGTATGCCTGTGTTTATGGACGCCCTCCCATGGTGTAGTGCAGGGGTCTCCAACCTTTTTTCTGAGAAAAAACTGAGAGCTACTTTGAAAAAATTAAAGTGGCCAAGAGCTACTTGTATCAAATCGCTTATATTTATTTACATAGCACACATCAAATGAATTAAGCTTCTGTTTGTACACGTGTGAAATTGCAATACCCAATGCTTTTTTTTTTAACCTTTTATTTTGGTGATTTTTTGCAATTTTCTTTACATACAAACATAAAACAAACAAAAACAAAAGACAGAATAAATCAACACACACAATTAGAGCTGCAACTATTAGTGTTTTGGTCCGCAAAATGTCAGAAAACGGTCAAAAATGCCGATCAGCCTTTCCAAGCCCATGTTGACGTCCTCAAATGTATTGCAATGTCCGTGTGTGTTGGACACACACGGACGTCTCAGTTCACTGTCATAACAGGGCCAAAGAAACCAGAAAAAGATCACATTTGAGAAGTTGAAATCAGAGAACCTGGACATTTTCTACCGAAAAAAAATCTCAAAATTATTAATCGTTTATCAAAATGGTTGGCGGTCATTTCAACAATCAATCAATAATCGGTTTAATTGATTGCAACTAAAATAATCGTTATTTGCAGTCTTACATACATTACATACACCCCCTCCCCCCTCCCTCACATAAACAAAAGTGAAATAAATAAATAAGATAAAATTAAGAAAAGTAAGAAAATAAGCTGTAAATAAACAGAAAACGAAACAAAGCTAAACAAAGACAAAACTGGGGCAAACCTCACACAGCTATTTTCTTAAGCGCTGGAGCACTGGGCCCCATATAGTGGAGAATCTGTGGGGGTGTTCGGACATCTCGTACCTCAATTTCTCTAGGTGCAAAATGCCCACCATTTCCTTCAGCCAATCCTCGAACCGAGGGGCCAGGTCGGATTTCCAAAGTTTTAATATGCATCTTTTGGCGATTACCATACCATGAATTAGGATTATACGTGCTTCATGGTCCAATCTTTCCAGGGCTGTGGAATGGCAAAACAGGGCGGTTTCTGGGTCAGGAGCCAAGGGTACATCCAGAACATCAGAATACCATTTAAATAAAAGACACCAAAAATTGTAGAGATTTGGAGATTCCCAAAAATGGTGCGCAAGTGTACCCTCTGCAATCTTACACGTATTACATAAAGGTGAAAGACTTGGGAAAAAGCCATGCAGTTTAACCTTAGAGTAGTGCAATCTAAGTGTGACCTTGAATTGAATTAACTGAAGCCTCGAGTTTATAGAGCAGGATTTTATGCTTTTTAACGCTCCCTCCCAGACATCGTCAGTTATTCCAATGTTTAAGTCTTTTTCCCAGGCTTGCTTTATTTTTAAAGTGGATTTGTCCTGCCGATCTAAAAATATTCCCACAAAAGATGAAATCAGGTGTTATGAGGAAATCAAGCAGAGTGATACATTTGTAATAGCAAAAGGTTTATTTTCAATCAATAGCAAGAAACTCCGCGGAGTGGTCACTAGTTCCAACACATGTAGTATGTTGCAAGGAGTCACCCCGTTCTCTTAAAGTCATGACATATTTAAGGACATCGTAGGAGACAGGTAGACAGGTTCAAATATACATACTTAAGGAAGCTGGGTGGGGGAAGACGACTAAATTGTATTATAAGAGGAGGGGGAGATACTTAAGGAAGCTGGGGAGACAGACAGGCGTCTAATGGCGCTTTTCCACAGCACATGTAGCTCGACTAGACTCAACTCGACTCGACTCAACTTGGTTTGGTAGCAGCACGGGTCGTTTTCCACCGCAAATAGTACCTGCTGAACGTGGGCGGGGTCGTCGTAAGGGGCTGAAAGCCTACTCCGGAGCAAAGTAGCAAAGCAGAAATTACGAGCAGTTGTTGCACTATTAACTGAACCAACCGTCAAAAACACGAATGAAAAATGTTTAAGAAATACCCCCCTTGTATCTGTTTGCTAAAAGAAGTAGAAGAATATTGCTACGGGCCATTAAAAGGGATGGTTGTTGTCCCGATGTGTGACTCTGCCACACAGTCAGCTGTAGGGATGCGTCACGTACATCCCTATGCACGTAAACACGGCATGATAAAGTTGACTGTTTAGTGCTTGTTTCAGGATACGTGTTTTCAAATGCAAGCCGTGTCTCAGCCTGAATATTTTATTGAGGTAATCAGTTCAGTTCGAGGCTTGTAATGTAATCGCTCGCTATCATGTCTGTCCCAGCTGGCTACTATTTAGCCTAGCTGCTAACTGCCCTACATGTCTCCTCTCGTATGTTAAAAGTAACTTCCCCAACAACCAACACTGGGTGAGCTTAGCATGGATAAAATGGATGGATAAGTATGGATAAAAATTCGGATCTGTGATGCAAATCAAATGAAAGAAAGCCAGAGTAGGCTGCACGCGGCGTAAATACATTCAAAAGTTGGGGAGAATAAACAACAGAATGAAGCCGGTAGTCTCTGGCCAATCAGAAGCGTCGGCAGACGGCCGGCCACTGATTGGCCAGACAATAGTATCTGGCCAATCAGTGGCCGGCCGTCTGCCGACGTCACCTTTTAGCATTGGCTCAGCTCGCTTGGAACCTAGAGCGAGGCGATACCAAAAAAGCAGCCGCTACCAGGTACCAGGTACCATGAAATTGCGGTGGAAACGCCAAAAATGAGTTGAGTCGAGTCGAGCTGATACCATGCGGTGGAAAAGCGCCATAACAGTGAGTGACAGGCTGTTCTGCAGACAGTTCTAATATACATGCATTGTTATTGTAAAACATGGGAGGGGTCAGGTTGGTGTGGCCCGTCTGAGTGTTTTGTTGGATATGCATTTGAGCAATCTTCATTTCAGTTTACAATTAACCAACATGCAATATATTTCATTACACTTATAAGTCTATACAAGATAATAACAATGTTTCCTATTGCATTAATAAGTATTCCAACATTTGAGTCCAGAGATATATCATGTGCAAAATCTGACACTACACAGGTTTTTAGCTTCTGGTGAGCCTAGCAAAGTTTTAGACAATGGATCCTCTGCGGGCAGGGACTAAGTGGGGGCATGTATAGTCGTGTTCTGTAGTTCACAAGCCTTCCTAATTTGGTTCCAAATTCTCTGACCATTGGATAGGATAAAGTGGTCTCCTCTAAAGGAGGCAGGTGGTCTGGGAGAAGAGAAAAGGAGGGCAGTAAGAGAAGTTTTTGGGGCCAGACTTTTTTCAATGGCCAGCCAGGGAGGGAGTTCAGTTCTAACATCTTTTTCATATGTAAATTGCCAATACACCATGACTCTAGCATTGGCAGCCCAATAATAATGTAAAAAACACGGTAACCCCAGTCCACCATGCTCCATGGGTTTCTGAAGATGGGCTTTTGAGATCCTATGTGCTTTATATCCCCAAATGAAAGGCATTATAATGGAATCAATTGACTTAAAGTAAGATTTAGGAATGTAAATTGGCACATTCTGAAATAGATACAGAAATCTCGACAGGGAAACCATCTTTACTGCGTTTACACGGCCAATAACGGAGATCGGTAGTGTTCTCCATTTCTCTATGTTCTCCTTATGTTTGTTCAATCTTTCTGTAAAATTTAACTTAAAAAGTGTCTTTGGGTTTTTAGATAATTTAATGCCCAGATACTTTATACTGACCAGATTTGTTTTAAACTGCGTATTGGCTAGGAATGTTGAGTCAAGATCTGCTGTTAAAGACAAGAGTTCACTTTTTTGCCAATGTATGGTGTAGCCCGAGACGTCGCCAAAGGAATTAATTAGTTGGAGTAGGTGAGGGATGGAATTCTCAGGGTCGGCTACAAAAAGGGCGATGTCATCTGCGTACAGAGAAATCTTATGGTCCATCCCACCTAGTGATATTGGCTTTATAAGTGCGTGCCCTCTTATGCTAATAGCTAGGGGCTCGATGGCCAACGCAAAGAGGAGCGGCGAGAGGGGGCAACCCTGACGCGTGCCCCTCTGAAGGGCAAAGGGTGTGGATCTTTCCTGGTTTGTTAGAATGGAGGCGGTGGGATGGGCATATATTAAGCACACCCATGAAATGAAAGGGGCCCCCAGACCGAACTCCTCCAGCACCTTGAGCAAGTACCCCCACTCAACCTGGTCGAAAGCCTTTTCCGCATCCAGACACAAAACAGCTTGTTTGGAAGCGCTGTCGAATTTATTATACATAATATTTAGGACTCTCCTAACATTAAAAAATGAAAACCTGTTGGGGATAAACCCGGTCTGATCTGTGTGAATAATGGATTCTATACATTTATTTAGTCGAATTGCCAGAATTTTTGTTTGAATTTTTAAATCCAAGTTAAGCATAGAAATTGGTCGATATGAGGACGGGTTAGTTTCATCCCTGTCTTGTTTTAACAAGAGAGACATTTTTGCGTTATACAGTGTTGGTGGGAGTCTGTTCGCTTCGGTTGAGTGGGAGAACATTCTATGCAGGATCGGGGTTACTTGGTCAGCAAATTTCTTATAAAATTCAACTACGAAGCCATCTGGCCCAGGGCTCTTGCCGTTATGCAGTGATTTGATAGCGTCTGTGATTTCTGCAGGGGACAGTTCAGAGTTTAAGGCCTCGCGGGAGGCGCTGTCTAGTTTTGGTATGTCTAGTTTTTTTAACCATGCGTCGATATCACCCTTAGCTTTGGATTTATAAAGCTCCTGATAGTACTCCTTAAAGCGTTTATTTATCTGTTTCGGGTCAGTTAAAGCCACACCTTTGCTGGTTTTTATTGTATGTATGGATCTGCTGGCTTGTTGCCCTCTGAGCTGGCGGGCCAGCAAAGTATGTGGTTTATCCCCTAATTCAAAATAATGTTGCTTAAGTCTGAGAAGCTGATCACTCACTTGACTCGTTAAAATAGTGTTATACTCGTATTTAAGACTAAGAATATTTTGCAGAGTTTGGGGGTTATTTGTGTTTCTGTACAATGTCTCCAGCGAGGTGAGCTCCAAGTCAATATCATTTAAACGTCTTACTCTACATTTCTTTAAAGACCCTTCATATGAAATGATATAACCTCTCATGACCACTTTAAAAGTTTCCCACAAGGTGGACTCAGAGACATCCGAGGTATCGTTGGTCTCTAAATATTCAGTGATTTTTCCCGACATGTATTTACAAAAATTTCTGTCGTTGAGCAGTGAAGGGCGTAGCCGCCAATTAGCTCGCTGTTTGGATCTCCCGAAGTCAAGAATAATGGCCGCTGGGGCATGATCCGAGATCAGGATGTTGTGATATTTGGTATCTATTAAATTGGGTATGAGTTTTGAGTGTAATAGAAAATAATCAATACGAGAATACGAATTGTGCATTTTGGAAAAGTACAGAGTAGTCTCTGTCTGTGGGGTGCTGTATTCTCCAGATGTCAACTAAATTAGTAGTTGAAATCAGGTTTTTTAGAACTGAAGATGAGATAGAGGGGTAGCTTGTTTTCTTTGATGACCTGTCCATATGCCAATCACATTGTGGTCCCCTGCAGCAATTACATTTGTGCCCGTAAGATCAGAGTGGCCTTTTATTGTGGACAGTCTAAGGCACACCTGTGCACTAATCATGATGTCAGATCAGCATCTTGATGTGGCACACCTGTGAGGTGGGATGGATTATCTCAGCAAAGCAGAAGTGCTCACTATCACACATTTAGACAGATTTGTGAACAATGTTTGAGAGAAATGGTACAATTGTGTATCTGGAATGAATTTTAGATCTTTAAGTCCATCTCATGAAAAATGGGAGCAAAAACAAAAGTGTTGCGTTTATATTTTTGTTGAGTGTATATATATATATATACATATAAATACAGAAATAGACTAGTAGTAGCTCATGGCATATTGAAATAGTGGATGTGAGTGTGTTTGTGTGGGTGTTTGTTGGGAGGGAAAAGTACTGAGGCTAACTTCTGTGGGTGGTTGTACAGGTAGAGTTTGGCAGAGTAATTGAGAATAAAATCAGAAATTAAAGTAAATAACTGGATGGTGCGTCTCTTCCTCCCCTGCTTCGCTTCCTCTCCCTATGAAGTCACTCCCCTATCTTTTATTTTATTTTTTATTAAATTAAAACTTTAATTCTTAATGAGGCAGAAGGGGCTCATCTTCCAGTCGCCTCTGGACCCTAGGGAAGGCTGATGGATTTAATTTATATAGCGCTTCTCTTGCACTCGAAGCGCTTTTACAGGGCTCCAGCTATCATTCATTCACACACAGTCATAATGGAGGTGGTGAGCCATTCAGCGCCTGTGGCCCCTCCGACCACCACCTCAGACATACCGCAGTCGTGCACATTCACACCAGGCAAGGTGGGTGAAGTGTCTTGCCCAAGGACACAACAACCATGACACAGGTGGCAGTGCGGGGATCGAACCGCCAACCCTCTGATCATTGGCCGACCCGCTCCGCCACCTGAGCCTCGGTCACCCCGATCTAGTTGCCCCGGGTTTGCCTCCTGACAATCTTTCACCCTTTAAGAATAAAATCAAGAACCTTTCGGATCTTTCCAGGTCTTTTCAATAGGGTGCAGATGTATTAATATAATATACTTATACACCGTATATTAAACACCACAGTTAATGCCCCGGAGGCATCGCTTCGCCTTGGATGCCGTGACACATGCATACATGTATCCATGATCAGTTAAAGCCTCAAAGTGTTATATGCCTTAAGAATCCTGTCCTTGTTCGGGAAGGAAATCTTGTAAGGCTTCACAAGTGTATATAGTCTACTGACAGCAGTGTGTGTCTGGAAATATTGTTTGAAATGCAATTAATCATTTAAAAATTCAAACATCTTTATTTTAAGATACTTTTGTTATTGAGTCACATTTTAGGTCAGCCCTGAAACACTACAGCTTGTGAAAATAAACAATATTAACGGTTTTAATAGATTGTGCAATTCTTGTCCTTTTCTTGCTGTTAAAATAGACTCATCCATAGTGAATTATGGTGACTATGGCAAGAGAGAGTATAAGGTAAAAATAAGGACAATATTTGTTCTTTGCTTGTTCTATACTTTATTGATTAGTTATATTTTCTGTTAATAGTTTACTATGTATTTTTTGTAGTTGTTATTTTTAAATTGTTCTGTTGAATAAAAAGACTGTTGTTGGGGCTCCTGTGATTGGTGTAACTTAATGTGCGTCACACCTGTAGCTTTTAATTATGTCTAATTGAGGTATATTTTTAGGCCTTAAATGTGGTCACATTACATCTGTTAAGGTCATACCTTGGGGTCACAGTGACCCCTTCATAGTTCCCCATATCTTATTTTGACTCTTACTTAATTCATAGGCAGCTGGGCCTGCAACCCTCACAGACAGATGGGTACAGGAGTTCTCTTAAGCACACGTCACACTTAATGGTTTTACAGACATAGTTACTGGCTTTAATTTGTCTGTGTAGATCTCAGTGCGGACCCTTGGGAGACAGCCTTGCTGGTAGCCTATATTTTAACACTTACAGGACAATCATATTGACCTCATAAGGAAACTGTTACAGGACAGCTTTAGCAATCAACATAGTGGGTAGGGATGTCCATGGTTAACCGTTTACAGTTAAGAAGAGCTTTAACCGGTTATTACTAAAGGTTCAAAATTAAATCATCTCTTAATCCCTGTATGCTACTGCTCCATGCAGGACTCTTATTTTGATATTGCTAAACCGGATGTAACAATGCCAACTGCCAGCAAAGAATTAAACTAGACTTGCAAAGCCAGACCAAACTACAGCAAGTAGTATCGGCTACGTTTAACATTGTAATAGGTACCCTGCAAGAAAGATAACCACAACACTCCCGTGCCATGTGTTTGTATAATTTAATTAACAGCGTGGGCTCCCGCTAGCTTAACATAGCGCTAGCATTAACCTGCTTGAGGTGGAAGCGGAAATCTGCGAGTGAATGTGTGAGAGTGACAGACAGTAGTGAGAGCCCCGAGCGCCGTCCCCCTCAATGTGGCCTTAGATTCCTACGTTTTTATCAGTTTTTCGGCTCGGTCTAGTGTTCGCTGGGAAGTTTGTACGGTGTCCTCTAATCTTGAAATCCTTTGTTCGGCTTCGTCCATGCGCCGCTGCTGTTTCTCGAGTACTTGATTTGTTTGTGTCAGCGCTTCTTTCATTGTTGAAACTTGCCTTGTCACATTCTCCAGGCGATTGTCAATGCCATCCAGTCGGCCCAATATTACATGGCGTTGTGATTTGAGCGGTCATTATCTCAACAAGAGAGGGGATCACCTCTTTTTCCATATTTGCCACACTTTGTGCTTGTTCCTCTGTGTCTTGTCTGGTTTGTACGTTTTTTCTGTTTGCCATCCTTTTTTCACCCTCTATCTTTTTAAGCAGGAGTATTGTATGCTTAACTCAAAAGTTCAATAGAAATGTAGGTGGTAATCCAATTCAGTGGAGGTAAAAACTCACTTTAAGCACTGAGGAAATGCGGAGCTCTCAGCTCAAGCTGCCATCTTGTCTCGGTCCTCAATACCCAATGCTTATCATAAATAATTTCCCATCAAAGGTCCAAGAAAACATTACTTAACACTTTTTGTGGGCCACATATACATCACTGACAATTGACATCAATGTCTATATTAGACTTCTTATTGTGATGCAACAGTGTTTCCCCCAGGAAATGTCAGGTGGTCACTGCCCAGATGTGGAGGTGAAAATACCCCCCCCAAAAAAATGTGGGGGTATTTTGCTCAAAGATGCCAATACGCACTACAGAAATAAACAACTGCTTATTTGAATAAAACAGACAACTGACCTTACAGTTGTAACTTTTTAAAGTTCCCTTTTGGATGGGGGGCTGTGGTGCGATTATTGTGGACAATTAGGCCTACTGTGATGCGAAAGCCTATAATTCATTAATGGTTATATTAGCCTACTTGCTTGATTTCTGTTTAAATACAGAGGTTATTGGTCATTTTGGAACATGTATTTCCCAATTTAAAACATAAAAATAAAGCCGCACTGAAAATTCAGAAAAACACTAGAATGCTGTTTTACAAATTACTCAATAGTTGAAATAATAAATACAATGTGTTTTCCCCTTAAAATGATGAAATACATTTCTCCAAAGGTCAAAGACAGTAACAGTTTTGCACTTCTGTAAACTTACTGAAAGGTGCCTGGGCCATCACTCTCATGCATTCTTCAAACTTTTCTCTGCGCTGTCTGAGCTGATAGGTTGTGTTGCCATGGTGATGTGGAGTCTAAACTGTTCTAGCTTTGCACAGCACTTCTTTCTGTTCAGCTAAATAGCCCCATAGAACCGCGCTGCGTTTTCGCCACCAGTTTATTGACGACTTGCTTCTGCTGTTTACTCTCCCGCGTGAGCACACACACACACACACACACACACACACACACACACACACACACACACACACACACACACACACACACACACACACACACACACACACACATACACACACACACACACACACCAGCTAATAGAGAAACCCTTTGAGACACGTGAACATTTATTTGCCGCAAATTGCAGCCCTCCGCGCAGTTTTGACCATGGGAAAAGGTGCATTTACAGTCGTCAGATTTTTAACTTAAAAAACTAAAAATAAATTACAGCACAGTCAGTCCAGGCGCAGTGGCGGACGCAGGGGGGGTGACCGCCCCCCCTCGTGGCTCAATGGTTGAAAAAGCTTGAATAAGGAAATGCCTTATTGGCTGCCCTTTTCGTGTACAAAACATTATTGGGTGCCCTCTAGGTGCCCCTTCATACAATAAATGATGATGATGTGCCCTCTAGAACAAGAAAATTCGATGGCGTGCCTTAATGAGTGCCCTTATAGTCTCCTTCTTCTAGTGCCCTTCTAGTGCCCTGACAGTGCCCTTCTGCCCATCTGGTGCCCTTCTGCCCGGCTGGTACCCTTCTGGTGCCCTTCTTCCCATCTGGTCCTTCTAGTGCCCTTCTGCCCGTCTGGTGCCCCATGGTTGAAAAAGTGTTGCTAAAGTGCCCTCTATGGTGGTGAAAATGAGAGAAAGTGCCTTATTGGCTGCCCTTTACACGTGAACAAAAATGATTGAGTGCCCTAGGTTGCCTCTCCATACAATAGGCCTAAATGATGATGATGTGCCCTCTGGAGCAAGAATATGGCAAACATGTTGTGGTTAGCTAATGAGGTGCAGCCGACGAACGGGGAATGCGAAAGAGGCGTTGCTTTGATGTGGCGTCGCTATGACAAACAGCTTCATCGAGCGGTACTTACATTTTGCTTCGTTATCCAGTGGGTATGTCAGTACCCATAGTGGAAAAGCGCAATTAGATGCCAAGGTAGAAAAACTTAATATTTTCAGTTTGCATAATCCGTTTAAAATGTATATACATTTTTTGAGCGTTCAAGGTGCGGTCCTCATTCAAGTGTAGGTTATGTCATGCAAGAGAGACGATAATAGTCAGCTATCACCTCAACATGAAGGAAAACAGCTACAACTTTTTCCGTAGCTGGCTGTCAGCGGTCAAAGACTGTATGGTAGCGGCACATTGAATTTTCTGCAGTCTAATTTTTACTTAAATGTTAGTAAAAATGAAAGCAGCAAGGCATCCTCCTTTCTTTGGCTAAGATGTGAAAGGGCACAATGATGTGAACAACTAATTTTGGTGTTTATAAAGTCGCTAGAATAAGGGGAAACAGTGTCTTTGAAGCTATTTTTTTATGGGGGGGACCCCCAGAACCCCCTTTTAATTGTATGAGCCCAAAATTGTTTTTTTAAGTGCTACATGGAGATGTAACAAGTGTCCCGAACGGGACATTCACGGCAGCGCTTGCTAAGGTAAGGGGATAGGGCCTTCCAGGCAGCGCTGCCTTTCAGGCTCCGTTAGGGGAACAAAATACCATTGAGTTTGAAAAGCCACTGTGTGCGCTGGTGGGGCCCGTGTTGTCCAGAATGTGCCCTTTTTATTTTTTCGCCCCTGCCCTTCAAACAGTCTGAGTCCGCCACTGTCCAGGGGAGCTACTGAAAACCTGCCAGTAGCTCGCGATCGACGTGTTGGAGACCCCTGGTGTAGTGGGTAGAGTGCATACCATATACGTTAAGTCCTAGTCACAGCAGCCCCGGGCAGTTCTCCACATGTCATCCCCCTCTCTCTCTCCCTCATCTCCACACCTCAAACTTATCCTTTAAAAAATGTATTTAATTTATAATATTTATAATAATAATAATAATTTTTATTTGAGGGTGCCTTTCATAGCACCCAAGGTAATCTTACAGGGCAGAGTTAAAAACAAAATCAACAATAAAAACAACAAGATCAAGACACATTTAAACAATTTACACAAGTGGGGTGAAATGGGAAATAGTCAATGATTAGATGGAATATTAGAGCAGGTGATCGGCTCAACCATGACATGTCTGCCTGCACTGATTCTCCCAAACGTAAAGGACACAGTGAATAACAGGTTGGTCATCAGAAATAAAACTATATACTGGGCATTTAGGTTTTTGTGGCCTCACTAGTGTCAGGCATGCATACTCATAAGACATGCAAAAGGTGTGATTTTGTGATTTGAACATGTAAAATAAGCAATTTGGTGTACTCTGGTGAAGAGAATTAAAGAAAAATAAAAGTTTTATTTCAGTTCAAATGAATAGTAAAATGAGCCAAACAAGTTAGTCAGCCAACCTTCTTGACTTTATCCATACAACGTGTGAAGGTATTTACTAAGAAAAACGTTAAAAAAACTGCTCAGAAAAACGGTTAAATTGGAAAAACCAGCTTGTTGATAAAACTATTTTTTCAAGTGAATGAGAGAGAAAAGGCAATAAATAAGACAAAAAAACTTAGAGCCACCAATCTATCGCACCAAATTCCCTTACAATAAACTATTATATACTCTCTCTCTCTCTCTCTCTCTCTCTCTCTCTCTCTCTCTCTCTCTCTCTCTCTCTCTCTCTCTCCTGTAATACTGTAACTTACACACTATTCAAACCGATCCTAAATTGTAAAGCTGGGAACACACCGCACTGGCCGTGCGGCGAGATTACATACAAAGTCAATGTACTAGCGCGTGGCCGCGCGTCCACCCAATAATCGGCGTCCAGCGGCCGGCGGTGGGTGCTTGCGCGGCGCGTGGCCGCGCCTCAGGAGAGGCGCGTGGATCGGGAGCACGGCCATTTGCGGCGTGTAGAAATTGCGCCATCGAAGGAGCGTGAATCGAAGGCTTGTGCGGCGAACACGGCGCCGCAGAAAAAGATGAAAATTTTCATCTTTTTCTGCGGCGCCGCCGGGCACCGCGCCTCCACAGCCAATCAGCGTTGAGATTGCAGACCCGGTGGTCTGCAAGACGAGGTGGGCGTGTGGAGTGAGGACATTGGGCTTCCAATACATTCTGCAAATATGTGTATTTTGCATCTGTTTAGCTGTTGGTTGTACTTTAGCCAAGGTAGTGCCGGTTAGCATAGTGAAACTCACCCAGCTGTGTGCTGTTCCTGAGGATAATATGAACCCAAAGTTGACGGCAGTGGTGTGGAATTCCAATATAGTACAGCGAAGCACCGGTACTGTCCTCCGTCAGCCGGCACACTTTCACTTTCAGGTAGGCTGATGTCTGCCTTTATTTTTGCAGCTGAGCTCACACTGCTGTTGTTATTGTGTTTTGTATGTTGCTGAATTACTATTAATATGTGTGTATTTTCGATCGGGGTGCGTCTTCATGCTGTTTTGATGATATTTGTGACATGACTGCCGCTAGTTACACAGTGAACCTACATCTGTATTTTTTGGAACAGCTGGACCATGTTGTTGTTGTTGTTGCACCGTAAGTGTGACGGGTCTGATCTTGGCGTCGGCGTCAGGAATATATGGCCCAATATGATCAAGCGGCGAGCCTCTTGCGGTCACACGGCCAACCGCCGCCTTCGATGTGGCGGCCAGTGGCAGCGGCGGCGGCTGCGGTTAATATTGCCCAATATGACCAAGCGGCGAGCCTCCTGCGTTCACGCGGCCAACCGCCGCAGGCGGCCAATGCGGTGTGTTCCCGGCTTAATGCTTTGGGGGATGCTGAATTACTAAGAAAACTAAACTGTGTGTGAGTGTGTTTGTGAGTGAGTGAGTGTGAGACAGAGAGAGAGAGAGGGAGTAAGGTCTCCTTACAGAGGCAATGTGCCAGACTCACAATTTCAGTTGATTAAAATGTATAAATAACTAAACATGAAAAGTTGAGGTTAAGTTTGTCTTAGTTTCTGTTTCCAATTCACTGAACAAGATGATGGATTCGCTTGGATGAATGATAAAGAGATATGTTAAGGTCCTGATAAGACAGTAGATAAGATTCCCAGGTAAGCCCAACTAGAACAATAGGTTTTTCTTTGGAGCTATGAGTGTAACGACAAAAAGGAAATGTTTTCTGCGGGTGAGCTGCAGGGCTTATGTACATGTATAGTGTTTGAAGTATGTTGTGCAATGCTAAGTATTATGTACAAGGCTAAGGAAGGGGGGGAAATTCCCTTACAATAAACTATATAATAGTTTATTGTAAGGGAATTTGGTGACAAACTTAACCTCAGTCTTTTCATGTTTAGTTATTTATACATTTTAATCAACTGAAATTGTGAGTCAAAATATGATAATAGTGGGAAACAGGTGAGTGTGTTGTTTTGGCGCTGACCTGCTATAGGCTAATCACTACACTACCATTCAAAAACTGTGAAAACAGATATAGTCAAAAACTTGAGATGACACACGAAGATCTGCAGTGACAATCCGCGAGTCGCTGCCAATAATCAGTGTGCATTAATCAATACAATCGGCCATATAAAACACGCAATCTTTCTCCTTATCAATCTTCCCGTTTTCGGTTGTGTGCCCCCGAGAGCTTTCTTTTCTGCCTCTCCATCTGTAGGTCCCTGTCATCAGATGACAACACGATTCAAATGAAAGCTCTCGCGCTCCAGCACGTGCTCGAGGGGGCGCGCACTGGCAATAGTATCCAGCTGCAGCCCCGGAGACAAACACCCTGGCGTGACAACAACACCAAGGCGTGACGGAAGTAACTGTGGTGTGACGGACGTTACCTGTAGATTTTATTTTTGCAACGCCATAAACTTCTAAGTTGTAAACAACATCAAATAATAACAAGACCACAGACCGATACTAAGTTTGTGTTATTTATATTGTTTTGGCGATTCGGTTCAGGCATCACAGCTGTGTGGTTAGGGTTAGGGCAAGGGGACAGGGAGAGGTTAGAATATAGATAGAACAATGGAGAGGCACCTATTTGCAGACACATGGGGAAACGGAGCTCCACCGGAAATACGAAATTTCTTCTTGTTTTTTTTTTACTGGCGGTGATCACCCAGCGTTTCTTCTTCTTTTTGTTTTACTGCCGGCGTTCACCTAGCGGTGAATAATAACAAGACAGTTTCCACCGGTTATGGTGCTAGTAGACAGTAAAAGACAGTAAAATTCATGGTTTTCGACCAATGAAATGACGTTCGGGGAGGGACAACGCCTTTGACCAATGAACAAATTATATCTTTCTTAATAGCTTTATAAAGTAGCGTAATTGTCAACATACAATTATATGAACACCCTTCCATTTTACAGATGGGGCAAAATACAATGTATATATTTAAAGCTTCGGGGTTGTTGGAAAAAGTTGAACTTTTATCTTAGAAGTTCTGGAAACAAATGCTTGTCTTTTCCTCTTAAACGAAGCTGTAAATAGCCTTTACGTAGTGTCAGTTGGAGCCTTGTTGCAGCAGTGCAGGCTAATGCTAACTGTGTTCGGATTAATAAATCTAATGTATTGTATGTAGCCTCAGTATCGCATTCTCATTCTGTGGCTGCACGCGATCGTTACTGTTCACTTGCGTGATCACAAAGTCACAGACGAGCCTCGTTAAATAGCCTAATATGAATATAGAAATTATTTAATAATTAAAACTGTGATCACTAGAGGACAATGGGTCTGGTAAAATCAATCAGGATCTACAAAGGAAACTGTCACTCCCCATTTTTTAAAACGTGTTGTTTATTTTAATGTGGTGGCACTTTTTGTGTTTTATTTAGCCTATAAGAGTTTATATTTGTATGTGATTGACCTACTTGTGATAATTGTGAATTAAAGAGATGGATTTCGGAAGATGTACACAAAGCTTTGTTGCTTCATTCATCTTCTACCTCAACATCTACTTTTTACCACCGTCCTGGCCACTTGGGACCCTTAACAAACTGACTTATTTTACTGTCTACTAGCACCATAACCGGTGGAAACTGTGTCTTGTTATTATTCACCGCTAGGTGAACGCCGGCAGTAAAACAAAAAGAAGAAGAAACGCTGGGTGATCGCCGCGAGTAAAAATAAACGAAGAAGAAATTTCGTATTTCCAGTGGAGCTCCGTTTCTACATGGGTCTGCAAATAGGTACTCTTGGAACATTCACGGAACACCGCGGCGGCCATCTTGAGTACGTCACGTCGAACAATAAAAAAGACCGCAGACCGATAGGCTACTAAGTTTGTGTTATTTATATTGTTTTGAGGATTAGGTTCAGGCATCATAGCTGGGTGGTTAGGGTTAGGGCAAATTAGTGACGTAGCAGACATGTCATGGAAGCTAAATAGTGAAAAATCACGTCCGTCACACCACAGTTACTTCCGTCACACCTGGGTGTTGTTATCATACCAGGGTGTTTGTCTCCGGGGCTGCAGCTGGACTCTACTCCGCACTGGAGCGCCTATAGTGTGGGGGGGGGGCGAAGGAGCGGGGGGCACCTTATCACTGACGTGCTTCTGTTATTGATCATATCATTTACACAAACGCTGTTAAATACAGAAAAATGCTGACTCAAAATAATTTTCCCCCGATCGCTTTGGCGCCAATAGTATGCCTACTGCATCCTAACTAGATTCTTCTTATCGTCGGATGTAGTATGTAGAATAGAAAAAAGAAAGAGTATGCGATTCGGAACGCAACCTATTTATCTTTTTGGCTAAAAAAAAAAAAAAAAAACTTTTTGGCTTCGCCACGCCGCGATAGCCAATCAGCTTTGAGATTGCCCGGTGGTCTGCAAGACGAGGTGGGCGTGTGGAGTGAGGACATTGTGCTTCCAATACATTCTGCAAATATGTGTGTTTTGCATCTGTTTAGCTGTTGGTTGTACTTTAGCCAAGGTAGCGCCGGTTAGCATAGTGAAACTCACCCAGCTGTGTGCTGTTCCTGAGGATAATATGAACCCAAACTTGACGGCATTGTCCGTATGGAATTCCATTATAGTACAGCGAAGCACCGGTGTTGTCCTCCGTCAGCCGTCACACTTTCACTTTCAGGTAGGCTGATGTCTGCCTTTATTTTTGCCGCTGAGCACACACTGCTGTTGTTATTGTGTTTAGTATGTTGCTGAATTGTTGTTAATATGTGTGTATTTGCGATCGGGGTGCGTCTTCATGATGTGTTAATGCTATTTGTGACATGACTGCCGCTGGTTACACAGTGTACCTACATCTGTATTTTTTGGCACAGCTGGACCATGTTGTTGTTGTTGTTGCTCCGTAAGTGTGACGGGTCTGATCTCAGAAACGGCGTCGGCGTCAGGAATATATGGCCCAATATGATCAAGCGGCGAGCAATTTGCGTTCACGCGGCCAACCGCCGCAGGGGGCCAGTGCGGTGTGTTCGCAGCTTTACGAAGCAAAACCACAAGTGGGACTTGTGCGCCTGTTTGGTCCGCCCCGAGTGCGATTGCTGTATTCACACCTGCCTGAAAGATGAGCACCGAAGGCGGAAATGCACCGGAGTTCACTTCAACCAAACTAAACACCCTTAGGGTGTATTCACACTTGGAAAGTCCGCTAGTTCACTTGCTTTGGTCCAGACCAAATAGAGGTTTGATTTTTTTTGTTTGGTGTGGTCCACTTTCATATTGCCCCTTTTGCAAGTGAACCAGCATTACGAAGCAAAACCACACGTGATCTGAGGTCATTCATTCATTGGACAGACATTCAGGGGTGGAGAGAAACAGGAAGCACGAAGTTAAAACTGCGAAATATACAGTATCTCACAAAAGTGAGTACACCCCTCACATTTCTTCACATTTTTCTTTATATCTTTCCATGGGACAACACTGAATAAATGACACTTTAATACAATGTAAAGTAGTCAGTGTACAGCTTGTATAACAGTGTAAATTTACTGTCCCCTCAAAATAACTCGACACACAGCCATTAATGTCTAAACTGCTGGCAACAAAAGTGAGTACACCCCTTAGAAAAAATTTAAAAATTGGGCCCAAAGTGTAAATATTTTGTGTGGCCACCATTATTTTCCAGCACTGCCTTAACCCTCTTGGGCATGTAGTTCACTAGAGCTTCACAGGTTGCAACTGGAACCCTCTTCCACCCATTTATGACAGCATCACAGAGCTGGTGGATATTAAAGACCTTGCGTTCCTCCACCTTCCATTTGAGGATGCCCCAAAGATGCTCAATAGGGTTTAGGTCTGGAGACATGCTTGGCCAGTCCATAACCTTTACCCTCAGCTTTTTTAGCATGCCACTGGTCGTCTTGGAGGTGTGTTTGGGGTCGTTATCATGTTGCAATACCACCCTGCGGCCCAGTTTACGAAGGTTGAGTGCACATGGTCAGCGTCGTACACAGAGGTTGGCTTTGGAAAATAGACGTATGAGTGCTGCCAGCATTGCTGAAGGGCTTGAAGGGGTGGGGGGTCAACCTGTCAGTGCTCAGACCATACGCCGCACTCTGCATCATACTGGTCTGCATGGCTGTCATCCCAGAAGGAAGCCTCTTCTAAAGATGATGCACAAGAAACCCCACAAACAGTTTGCTGAAGACAAACAGACTACGGACATGGATTACTGCAACCATGTCCTGTGGTCTGATGAGACCAAAATACATTTATTTGGTTCAGATGGTGTTAAGAGTGTGGAGCGGCAACCAGGTGAGGAGTACAAAGACAAGTGTGTCTTGCCTAGAGTCAAGCATGGTGGTTGGAGTGTCATGGTCTGGGGCTGCATGAGTGCTGCCAGCACTGGGGATCTACAGTTCATTGAATTCTAACATGTACTGTGACATACTGAAGCAGAGCATGATCCCCTCCCTTCATATACTGGGCCGCAGGGCAGTACTGCAACATGATAACGACCCCAAACACCCCTCCGAACGACCACTGGCTTGTTAAAGAAGCTGAGGGTAAAGGTTATGGACTGGCCAAGCATGTCTCCAGTCTTAAACCCTATTGAGCATATTTGGGGCATCCTAAAACGGGAGATGGAGGAGCGCAAGGACTCTAATATCCACCAGCTCCTTGATGTCGTCATGAATGGGTAGAAGAGGGTTCCAGTTGCAACCTGTGAAGCTCTAGTGAACTCCATGCCCAAGAGGGTTAAGGCAGTGCTAGAAAATAATGATGGCAAAACAAAATATTGACACTTTGGGCCCAATTTGGACATTTTTTCTTAGGGGTGTACTCACTTTTGTTGCCAGCAGTTTAGACATTAATGGCTGTGTGTCGACTTATTTTGAGGGGACAGTAAATTTACACTGTTATACAAGCTGTACACTGACTACTTGACATTGTATCAAAGTGTCATTTATTCAGTGTTGTCGCATGGAAAGATATAATGAAATATTTGAAGAAATGTTAGGGGTGTACTCACTTTTGTGAGATACTGTATATCATTGATATAATATGGGGTTAAAAATAATAAAAGGGCCTACATCTAACCTATAAATAAAGAGGAAAAACATCAAATTATTGTTGTTTCATATGGTGATAATATGTAGCCCTATGTCAATGCCACGTTATGTGGCTTGTAGCCTACGATATGAAACATAATTTTTACTGTATTTTTGGTGCTGGACGCGCCTCACGCGAGAAGAATAGGCTCAAGCTGACACTCAGCTGATTAAGCTGTGTATCAGCTGGGTCGGCGCAGTTCAGCTCCAAACTGACACGGGGATAGTAGCCTATTGACGGTCCTGTAGGCCTATATGGGAAGCAAAATAAAAACACACACTTCATGCAAAGCGCAGTGTGAACCTGTTGGCACTGTGCGGGAGACGCTCCCCTCTCCTTCATCTGATCGCTGAACACATTCAGCATTTTTAGGCGTCCTCTCGATCAAATGTACTATATTGTTCTGGGCTCCCGGTCAAACCACAACTTATCGTCCTAACAATGGCGACAACAGCACTTTCCCATAATGTGAAGCTGACGGCTATTTAATAAAAAAGAAAGGAAAGAAAAGGCACAGTGCCTCCTGCATTTGGGTCGGATCGAGTCCGGACAAATTCACACCACAAACGAACTGCAGCAGAGTGTGTTTGGAAACGCACCGAGACTACCTCTTCAGCTGGGTCTCGGAGCGTTTGTTTGGTCCGCCCCCGAGTGCGATTGCTGTATTCACACCTGCCTGAAAGATGCGCACCGAAGGCAGAAGTGCATCTGAGTTCGTTTCAACCGAACTAAACACGGCATGTGTGAATACACCCTTAGTGTGCAGTAACAGAACTGAAGACAGATCTTACACACATAATGGCTGCATCTGCACTCTGCTGTGACTGTAATGTAGGTGTTGCTTTAAAAGTCTGACTGTCTGTGTGTTCACAGGGAAACCTGAGTGAGCTTGGGAAGCTGCTGATGCAGGGATCCTTTAATGTGTGGACTGAGCACAAGAAAGGCCACAGCAAGGTACACGCCCACACTAACAGTAGAAGAGGTCTCAATGGAGACTTAAGGATGCCATGCTTCACATTATAACATCAGTCAAATATAACACAGTTAAAGAACTGCACCAGTTTTTTTTAAACTACAAAGCACTGTATGTGTTCTTTTCAGTTTTATTACGATGCTTTATGTGATAATGCAAAGAGATACATAGTGGATGTACTGAATTGAACCTCCTATACAGGAACAATATACACGTACAATGTCACCCTGCTGACTACATTACCTCTGTACAGTAGGTCTCCAGGGATATTCAGGTTCTTTAATAATGGAGGGAGGGGCAGCACAATAAAACATTAACAATATTAATAAACACAAAATGATTAGTTCCTTTTACTAATTGCAATACTCTTTTAACTCTTTGCCTGTTATAGGCTCTCTTTTTACAAGTGCATAGTACTGTAAACACATGAACTAAAAGCCCTCCCTGCAGGCCTGGGTTGTTTGTGAGATTAGAGGCCTAAAACTGTCACGGCTTCTTCACTTATTTACACAAGCAGAAAATGAAAAAGGCACATGCCAGTTTATCAGTATGAATCCATCCAGGTAATATTCAAGAGGGAGGGCTGGATGTAGTGGACGACAGGCTGAGTGGAGAGTTTTTCTGCTCCTCTCAAACATGTCACCACTTAAAGATGATCTAGAATTAGTTTGTTTAAAGTAACCAATTGTTTAAAATGCAAATATAAGCATATGAAAGCTAATAGTTATCATTCTAATTCTGGTGGTTACTCGTGATAACTGAGTGTTGGTCAGCCACTCAGTTATGGACGTTATTACTCTTGTACACTATGCAATGTCTATTCAAAAGGGGATAATTTGCTTCTGTATTTCTCATATGCCTGTGATGTAGCAGTTGTGCTAAGCCCCACATCTCTACATGATAATCAACTTGGACTGGTTGACAGTTTTGGAACATTACAATCATTACAGAAAAACAAAAATGTGCATATTTACTTGACATACTGGCTCAGGTACATATCAAAACAAACAATGCATTTGCATGATTTTAAACCTTTGACCTTATAAACTGTCAATATTATGGCTCTCATATTTAAATCTTTTATCCATCCATATTTATATTTGAACAATTTATACATTTTGAACTTACTTTTTATCCCACTATTACACTATTCACATCCCGACGTCTAAATTATTTCTTGCCAGGACTACAAATGAAAAAACTAAAGTTTAGGAAAATGGTTGTCCACCACATTTATATCAAGGCAAGTAAAGGGAATCTAGCAATCTAATTCAAATATGGGTGAATGTAATATACGACTGCCCATCTGCTCCACATGTCTAGGCCTTTGTTGATACATACCAAAGCGTTGACACTGTTATTGGATGGATGAATATAGATACACAGATCAATTGACTGACTGGTTTCAGGTGAAGGACCTGGCCAGGTTTAAGCCCATGCAGAGGCACCTGTTCCTGTATGACAAGATGCTGCTGTTCTGTAAGAAACGAGAGGAGACCGCAGACGGACATGAGAAGAGCCCATCATACAGCTTCAAACACTCGCTCAAGGTCAGATACAGTGTGTGTGTGTGTGTGTGTGTGTGTGTGTGTGTGTGTGTGTGTGTGTGTGTGTGTGTGTATGTGTGTTTCTTTGTGTAAGCAAGGTGTGGGCTTTTTACAGCTTCACAAATTTTGTTAAGTTTGTTTGACTCCTCAGTGTATGACAAAGTGATAACGACATCACTGGATGTGTGATTCTACTGTGTGTGTGTGTGTGTGTGTGTGTGTGTGTGTGTGTGTGTGTGTGTGTGTGTGTGTGTGTGTGTGTGTGTGTGTGTGCAGATGAGTGCTGTGGGGATCACAGAGAACGTCAAAGGAGACAGCAAGAAGTTTGAGGTGTGGTACAACGGCAGAGAGGAGGTTTACATCATCCAGGTATGTTCATACCAAGACTTTTCCTAAACCGCCGTAGGTTCAAAACCCTCCAGTTTACATTTGAACTCATGAACAGTGGTGGGGAGTCACTCATTTGATTACCCAATACCTCCTGGTTAAGTCACATGTTGGGGTTCTTGTACTAAGTATATCAGTTCTATTCTACTCCAGTACTATTTCAGAGGAAACATTTTTACTTTCTTTCCTCTTCATTTGTTGTAAAATATAGTTTATGTTTTACTGTAGAACAAATACTTCTTTTAAATTGAATATTTGAGCTTTATTTTTACGAAAGTGCTGTTATACTTCCAAGACTTGCAATGGATTCTTTTTACACTATTGTATTGACACATTTACCTCAGGAAGGAATCTGAGTAGTTCCTCCACCATTGCTTTTACAGTAAAGACAATATTTCCTGCTTTCCAAATCACATATTCTTTCTTTTTTCTATTTACATACTACATCTGACCATACATAGAATCTAATTAGGATGCACTAGGTAACTGTAAACAATTGCTGTAAATTTACAGCAGAATTTCAACAGCATTAACCTGTTATTTATAAAAAACAGCATTTAACTGTTAATATTAGGGGTGTAACAATACACGTATTTGTACCGTACCGTGACGGTACAGGCACGTATTTGGTGTTACAGAGGTGGACCGCGGTCCGTATGTGGAGTACATAATGTTATTATATGGCGAATGTACAGGCTTGTTTTGCGGTGTGGAACTTAAAACTTGTCGTCGGAGTTCCCCCCGGACTATTTAGCCTCCGGCTCGGCTCGCACGTGCGCAGTAGCAGCCAGCGATTGAGAGTCTGTTATCTCCATGGTGAGCATGAGGCAGTGTTAGCAACATAGCCGCTATTTTCAGTGACTTTTCAGACCCCTCTTGCGACTCTTTTTAAAAAAAAAGCCACCAGCGACCAATCTAGCTACTTTTTCTGGTGTTATTGGTGACTTTTGGAGACCCTGTCGCTAAAGCATGTATCGCTCTTAACACTTCTAAACGAGCAGCGGGTGCTCAACGGCCACTCCCCCCGTCCCAGAGCACTGACAGGCGGCCGAGTCCTCACGCAGCAGTCCCTCCCAGCTGCAGTCAGAGCAAGAGATACACACCTCTCCGCTCTAGTGTTCCGTTTGCATCACTATTAGCAGTTGTAGTAGCAGCGTTCCCCTCTCTTTTACAGTCTATGAGTAGTGCAAATCAAAATGTTATACAGTGCTTTCGAACAGAGAGTGAACTGCATGGCGAAAGACAACAGGAAACCGGAGCTCGCAGGCGCCCCCCTGTCATTCAAATCCCGTTTGAGTGATAACTTCGGATTCCAGGTGAATTATGAAAACAGTGATAGACGTGTGGAACAATGTCGGCATACAGGTTATTGTTTCACCGCGATCGCTTATGTAGGAGGCAACACGTTGAACATGCATACAAATTTGAAAAGGCACCATCCAGGTGTTTGGCTACTATCACCATTACTGTGAAGAAAAACGAGCAGGGCAACACCCAGACATTATTTTCTTTTTTATACTGAATATAAACAAGCTGTCATTTAATTAATGCTGCAGTAGCACTTTTATTTGATAATTGTTATATTTTTAAGAGCACTTTAGAGTTTAAGAGCTGCAGCAATATTTTCTTTTTTTAAAGTCAGAAAGACCCTTAAAGTTGACATACCCTTTTGCCGCTGAGCACACACTGCTGTTGTTATTGTGTTTAGTATGTTGCTGAATTGTTGTTAATGTGTGTGTATTTGCGATCGGGGTGCGTCTTCATGCTGTTTTAATGCTATTTGTGACATGACTGCCGCTGGTTACACAGTGTACCTACATCTGTATTTTTTGGCACAGCTTGACCATGTTGTTGTTGTTGTTGCTCCGTGAGAGTGACGGGTCTGATCTCAGAAACGGCGTCGGCGTCAGGAATATATGGCCCTATATGATCAAGCGGCGAGCCTCCTGTGTTCATATGGCCAACCGCCGCAGGGGTCCAGTGCGGTGTGTTCGCAGCTTTAGTGTGAAAAGACTTTTGTTTTATATGTTGCTTGATGTTGGTGTGGGTGTGGATGTATGTGCGTAATGTATGTGTGTACATGTGTGCATGGGTTGTGTGTGTGTATATTCTTCCCCAGGCACCTTCCATGGATGTGAAAAATCTGTGGGTGTCAGAGATTCGTAAAGTTCTTACAGGCCAGCTGGAGGCATGCAGAGGTACACACACATGAAAACACACACATGAAAATACACACACACACACACGCACGCATACACACACACACACACACCTATGAACTTGAGAATATCTACTTGGTTTTGTTTTGTAGTTCTTTCATGAGTAGTTCTACGTGTCTATATGAACCTATTCATCTGTTAGCCTATGTCAGACCATGCATTACACGTGTAACAACATTCACACATGGTTTGTATTTGTAATAACACATTCAACTAGTTGTTGTTGCTGCTTTATTACTGTGGTGCACTTTTTTTCAAGTCTTCCTATACCATACAATCTGATCCATCTATCACACATCTTTGAGTGGTGTCTGGCCACAGTCTGGAGAGAGACCTGTCATTGTCTCGTAGTGAGGGCCAAGTCAGGGAAGTGTCCTCTTTCTAAAGGCCTGAGAGGCCTTAGATCAGAGTTATGAGACAATATCCATGTTGATTCTTCTCCATACCATAAGCTCATTTGTTAATATTTCTAACTCTAGTGGGAGGAGCGGAGAGGTTTTATTTTCTTTTCTTTTTTGAGAAGTGGAGAAGTGGGAGGATCAAGCATTTGTTTCTCCTATTTCCATGGTGAATCATGTTATCAGCGATCCATTGACGATGGCTTTTACGCACGCGCCCAACCCAGAGTGAACACGCTCAGAGTTGATTGACCCAACGCTGATCCACTGTTCTGAAACTGAAAACCCAGAGTTGCTCATCCTCAGAGCGCAGGGTTAAACTCAGAGTATATAAAACCAGCTACCTGAAACAGGCCCCTGACCTTTAGGAATAAAACATGGCTACTACAACCATGATAAAACAGTAGAATATTTGCAGCATGTAATGCTTAATGCTGAGTCTGGTTGATTGGTTGTGTTGGAACAGGAAGCGACACAGAGTTTGGTATTTGACTATGCAATGGTCTGGGTCTATGCCCAGATGCCTGTTGCACAAAAGTGGATTGAGACATATAATAATTGAGATATATAATATATTGATTTTGACCATTTTAGATCAGGTTGACAGAGGCAGAGAGAAGAGAATCATAGGTGAGCAAAAGGTCCATGGAAACATTAAGACCAAAGTGTGAGGGAGTGAGTGGAGAGGGGCTGAGCAGGTGAGTGGTGACCATAGATAGTATAGTAGTATACAGTCCCCTCCATAAGTATCGGAACAGTGAGGCCAATTCCTTTATTTTTGCTGTAGACTGGAAACATTTGGGTTTGACACCAAAAGATGAATATGAGACAATAGATCAACATTTCAGCTTTCATTTCCAGGTATTCACATCTGGATCTGATACACAACTGAGAAGATAGCATTATTTGTAAAGGAACACCACATTTTTAGGTGAGCAAAAGTATTGGAACAGATAGACTTAAAATAAATTAAAGTGAATAAGACTTAAAGGCCTACTTCACCGGTTTGAATATGAAGGTGTATTGAATTCTGAGATCCTATGTAGTATAAATGTGCAAAAAAAATTAAAATCGGTTCATCCTAGTCTGAGAAAAGGCAGAAAGAGTGTTTTTTTTAACCCTATATTTCTCTTTCTCGTGACATCACAGAAAGAGAAATATAGGGTTAAAAAAAACTTACTTTGTAAATATTACTGTGATGTCTTTTACTGTGACATCACAGTAATATTTACAAAGTACGTTTTTTTTAACCCTATATTTCTCTTTCTGTGATGTCACGATATCATATTCAAACCGGTGAAGTAGGCCTTTAATATTTTGTTGCAAAGCCTTCACTTGCCAGGGTTTAAGTCTGGAGATTGACTTGACCAGTCTAAAACCTTCCATTTCTTGCCCCTGATTAACTCCTTTGTTGTTTTTGCAGTGTGCTTTGGGTCATTATCTTGCTGCATTATGAAGGATCTTCCAATCAGTTTGGTTGCATATTTCTTTAAATTGGCAGACAAAATGTTTGTGTAAACTTCTGAGTTCATTTAGCTGTTGCCATCATGTGTTACATCATCAATGAAGATTAATGACCCTACCCGAGAAGAAGCCATGCAAGCCCAAGCCATGACATTGCCTCCACCGTGTTTCACAGATGAGCTTGTATGCTTGGGGTCATGAGCAGATCCTTTCTTTCTCCAAACGTTTGCCTTTCCATCACTTTGGTAAAGGTTCATCTTGACAACAACAGCAAAAATAAATTAATTGGCCTCACTGTTCCGATACTTATGGAGGGGACTGTATGTATAGTATATAGTGGTGACTGTAGGGAGAGGGGTTATTACCTATGGTTACTTCAGGAGCTAGTGTCTGGATGAGGGAGTGAGGACATCTGCTGGACACGAGGAGAATAGCGAGTAGCAGCTTTCACTGGAAATGTTTACATAGCAGGTCTCGTGTAATCTATACATTGGGTCTTTTATCATATAACCAGAGGTGGGCAGAGTAGCCAAAAAATTTACTCAAGTAAAAGTAAGTTACTTTAAGAAAATAATTACTCAAGTAAGAGTAAAAAAGTATGCAGTGAAAAGACTACTCAAGTACTCAAGAGTACAAGTAGGCTTACTGAATTACTCCGGATTTATTTTTGAAATATACAGAGTAACACAAACGGTACAAAATAGACACGAACAAAATGTTCAAACAGCAATGTTCAAATAAAGATATTTTAAATAACATCCTTTAAAATTAAACAATAAATAAGGTTTTTAAAAATAAAATGAATAACCCTTGAACAAAAACAATAATACATTAATTATTTGCCAAATTAAATAGCCTACATCACCCTTCAAATACAATTATAATAAATTAGGTTTATCCAAAATTATATTAATTAAAACCAATATACTTATAACATTGTTTTGCACATACACAAGTTTAAACTAATTCCTACAATATGTCACAGGCCCTGAGAAAATTATCTAGGTTGTGTTGTGTCAAAAATATAAAACACACTAAATTAAACTTCGTTACACATCAAAACCTGCTGGCACACTCACTTAACGTATGAAACTACAGAGAGGCTGAAAAAAAGAGACCACTCTCAGACTGTCACACAGCCAGACTGGGGGCCAGTGAGTAAACTACAGGGAGAACAGGACATGTGTCAAAGAAGAACAGTGTCTCTGTAGGCCTAATTGCGAGTGTGTGGGAGTCTGTGTCTATGTGATTGTGAGTGTGTGATTGTTATTTTGTGAGTTTGTGTAATTGAGAGCTTGTGAGTTTGTATGTGAGGCCAGGGGTGTGGTTATTGCTCCTTGGAATCAGCGGTTTCTTCCATTTTCTCGACTCACCGAGATAGTCTGTAAAATGTGCATGGAGCCTACATGGCACGGCCACGGACACAACATCGGTGCGGAACCGGTGTGAGGACCCCGAGCCGATCTGGCAACCGAGCACATCTGGTACTCACACCGGAGCTGTTAAAAAAGTCCGCAGACATTGTTGAGCCCTATGACAACATGACAACACTTGTCATGTGACTCAAGTGGCTGCATTTGATTGGCAAGCTTTTGTAATGTGGTTTTTATTGGTTAAAATGGTCACGTGATAGAGATGTTGGCTGAAGACGTCCCCGGGGAGAGAAATCATGAGAGAAATGGCTCTCGCATGTAATAAAAAAATATATAAAACAATAAAGTAACGACCGTCACGTAGCCAAATGGAACGGCGTAAAAGTACCGTTCTTTCTTCAAATATTTACTCAAGTAAAAGTAAAAGTATGTTGCAATAAAACTACTCCTAAAATTACAATTTATTCAAAAAGTTACTCAAGTATTTGTAACGGAGTAAATGTAGCGCGTTACTACCCACCTCTGCATATAACATAATATATATTATTTTGGGGCATTTTTGCTTCATTAAATAGTTTTGGAGAGACAAAGATGAAATGGGTCAAAGAGGGCAATGACATGCAGAGAACGACCCGTGAAGAGTACTGAGCCTTATGGGGGGAGGCTCTAACCACTACACCACGAGTGCCCCCACATACATTGGGTCTTTTAACAATGCCTGTGATCATTCCCTAGTCTTAACCAAGTATTTGTTTGCATTTTAAACTTTACCAAATATGCTGGAGAAAGAGTAAATGTAATGTCTCTCTGTTGTGTTCACAGAAGCCAGCCAGCTCAACACCTTCGGACCCCCCCTGAGGTGAGCCCCCCCCCCTTCCCACAGCCTCCACTCACACTCCACAAAACAGTCAAACCAGGATGCTTCAGCCTTTTCATTGGCTGACACCATGTCCTTCTGCTCCAATAGGAATGTGCGTAAGATGGCGCTGAGACAGTCTGATTCATCCAGTCCAGAGTCGGGCTTCAGGAGGAGTAACCCCAGCCCTAATATGAGGCAGCAGAGAGGTGAGGGGCGGCCACTTGTTACCTACAACACAGTGATACAAAAGTACACTCTATCAGATCTATTTTCTATCCATCAACTCTGGGGTAAGTCAAATAAACTGAGTCTGGGAATGAAGCGTGAAGCTGCAGATTGCAGCCATTGCTGAGCAGTGTAAATAAGAAATGAACGGCCAGTTGAGACAGCACATGTGCACACAAACACGCACACGTGCACGCACGCACACACTTAACACAGTTTCCTCCTGGCCTGGATTTTGTACTTCTGCACACACACAAACACACACCAGCTCAATCCACTTATCAGCCATTGTACACGCAGTCAGGCCAACAGCATGCTGGGATGCAGTACACCACACACACACACACACACACACACACACACACACACACACACCGTCAACAGCAAATCAAAGGGGGATAAGATCACGGGTACGATTTCACGCTTGTGAGAAAGCACTCTGTTACCTTCCAAGTGGGTGAGAATATCAGCGAATGTTGCCTAGAATACCAGAGCTGTGTGTGTGTGTGTGTGTTGTATGTATTAAATCAATATGTAAGGAGGAAATTCAGTTTTTAACCAGGCTATGGAATATGTTGTTACAGAGAATAGAGCTATACACTAAAGCTGCGTTTCCACCGAGGAACTAGTTCCCGGATCTAGGAACCTTTGCAGGAACTCACTGTCTCCAGCGCAGGAACTAGGGTCTAAACTGTAGTTTCTGGAACCTTTCTTACCCCAGAAAAAGATCCTGCTCTGGGGGGGAGGACTTTGCAAAGTTCAGGAACCTTTGGGGCGGGGCTACAATGCTGAACATGTCTGGTCCAGTTGTCTGCTCGCAGCTTTTCACCCACGATATTCAAATCTCTGCTTATCAAGCATCTCATTTCCTGGTTTGAATTTAATTCATTTGCGATCGTTTGAGATGTTACAAAAAGTGAACAGCAACAGCACAACATGAGCGTCCTCCGTACTATCACCCGGGCAACACATCATGTATCTGCTGCGCTCTGTTTGCCTTTTTTCTCGCCGAATGTGTTAAGATTACCTCGCCAGCGCCACTATTCATCTCACCAGTCTCTCCCCTTTTTATTTTTTTCACCGGACGATTGCGTGTCTCTGCTAAAATAAATAGAGAAATAATCTGTTGATTCTGATTCCGTCTAAACTGAACATTTATTAAATGTAACCTGTTATAAAATGACGTGCAGTGCAGGGATCAGCAAGTGCTGCTCTGAGCAGCTCAGTGTCTCTCGCTCGCACTTGACTTCATTTTTTCCGTTTTGTGTTGTACACAAAAAAGGGCCCTTGTTAACCAATCGTGTTCAGTTGAACTGCTAGAGGAATGGAACACTCACGCCCATACCTGTCTACATTCATAAATGGTTTCAGAATAGATGCAGATATGTTCTGTAAGAGGTCTAAAGTATAACAGAAGCCTTCCAAAAAGAAGAAAACACTTAAGGTGTGTATTGCTGTGTAGCGGTTGGGATTATATTTTGTTCAATGGAAGCTCAAAGTACCTGTAAGTACCCTGGTACGTAAAGTGGCTCTCCTTTCTTCATCCAGTTTTCTTCGCTCTACCACTGCTCTCAAAAACAGCTTTGTACTTATCCACACACACACACACACTCTCACATCCACACACTCTAACTCTCTCTCTCACACAGACACACACGCACACGCGCACACGCACACGCACACACACACACACACACACACTCCTTTTATAATCCCCACTGCTAGTATAAAGGTAAAGGTTAAGGACCGTTGACAGGAGCTGTTGTTTCCAGTCTCACCTCTCAAATGGTCGTGTGGCTGGCTATAAAACCAACGGTCCCATCCCATAGCTATATCCTTACATCCATTCACACCTTCCTCTCTCTCTCTCTCTCTCTCTCTCTCTCTCTCTCTTTCTCTCTCTGTATCTCTATCTCTAGCCCCTTTTACACAGCCAGTGAAAGCCGGGAATATGCCGGCCTTTCGGCCCTCCACCCTGCTGTATAAATGCGACAGTTGCGGAACGAGGGAAGAAAGGTGCGAGTGATCGTTCCGGGAATTTTACTACCTCGGGGGGTAGTAAGATTCCCGACACTATCAGTTCCGCCTCTCTGTTTAAATGCTCCAGCTTGTTGTTGCGGAACAGGGGGGCGTTTGACGTTCCATAGCCTACGTTCTAAACATGCGACCATGTTAGCAGTTGAAGGACGTGTGTTTAACATTAATCACGGCGGCCTGATGTCCCATAAAAATCACCAAATAAAAGGAACGGCGTATAATCTATCTGATCATGAGGTCCGTTGCTCAATCCAAACCCCCACGCTTCATTTTGCAGAGTGTATGAGTCTATTTCTGCCCAGGAGAAGTTGTACAATGGGAAAGCTAGGCTAGGCTAAGTAAGGGATAAAGTAGGCTATAGCGAACGGGTCACTTGCTAGAAATAAAGACCGACAAGCTGAAGCAGGAGCACGACGCGCAGCGGAGGGCTCTTGTTCAGCTTGACCTAGTAACGGGGGAATAGTCTGCTCGCCCCGCTAGACTGTCTGCTTCAGCTGACTGAAGGCTCCGGCTCAGCTGTTAGCCACAGAGCTACTGTTTTGCTAACACAACTCAGGACGTGAAGAGGTGAAGCGGATTGATTTTGTCAGTTTGGTTAACAGTCCCAGTGATGTTGGACTCAGCGCGTAGCGAGATCAACCGGCACATCGTGGGGACAGTAAAATACGGCCCTCTTACAGCAAGCTCCAGCACTTCTGCTCTCAATTCACCAGCCAGTGTTGTTGTTGAATAAGCAGCTGACCGGCGCGGCGCTAAATGTTTACGTCACACCTGACGCTGCTTACGCTGTTGTGTCACACATGACACTCCCCCCACTCCCCTCGTTCCGGAATGTGGAGCTCTGTGCTTTCACTCCGGAACGCTGTGTAAAAGGGACACAACACGCTGCCTTTGCTTGGTTCTGTGTAAATAACACTTAACCAAGGAGAGCCGGCAAATTGCCGCTCTTTCGTTTCGTCAATATGCCGCAATCTCTGTGTAAAAGGGGCTTCTATCTCTCTTTCACCTCTGTTTACCCCTTAATCATAGCACTGCTTAGCTTTATGCTCCACACACACACACACACACACACACACACACACACACACACACACACACACACACACACACACACACACACACACACACACAGTGGCTATTTGCCTCCAATTGCAGTGTTTAGAATATGAATTCAAGTTTTAAATTAAATTGAGTTATCAATATAATGCAAAGTGATGTATTTATCTTCTTATATGATCTCAAAGCAGATTTATGAACATGAATTCACCATTAAAATGACAAGCTAGGGGTAATGTTGTCATCCAAAAATCTAAAAATACAGGTCTGTGTGTTCATATTTGATTCAGGTATGATTCTGAGAAGGAGTGTGAGTGTGTGACACATATTGTCTGAGTTTGGAGGTGTTGCAGTAATTGGCCCCATAAGCTGTGTATCACAGACTGCTGCTACAACTGTCTAACCAGCGGATGACTGCAATCAATAACGTTGTGTTGTTAACCTCCTTCACCTCCTTTCCTGTCTCATAACCTGCTGCATATGTGATATTACAACTTCTATTCAGCAGATTAATAACTGACAGAGTGGACGTTTTTTTTGCTTTCATTTATAGGGGAGAACGGGGTAATGTGAGACACTTTTTACATTTGCTCCCCTCTAAGGGAGCTAAAATGATTTATCAGTCAAATTGACACATTTCCCATTAATTCAGGATGTTTCCTAGAAAAGAGCATTAGCAGAATTTATTCATGACGAATGGCAGTGAAAATATGATTGTTTAAAAAAAGTTGTCTTGTGTCCCAGCTGTGGGGTAAACTGAGACAGACCAGAGAAATCAAGGGGGTAAACTGATCCACTTACTTGTTCCACTCTGAAACTACCATAACAACACATGTTGTAACAGTTAGAATCCTGACAGCTAGCTTGAAAACCAAATATTCCAAAACTAATGTTGGACTAGTGACACAATCATGGAGTTTGGTCAATTAAGAAAAGAAAATTCTAAACACTTGAAAGTAACTCTGATCAAATACACCATATAATTCATATTCAATAATTAACATTCAAATGACAGATAGAACCAGTTAGAACAGCCTGGGACTCGGAACACAGGACTAGACCCAGCTGTCATTTTCCATCTTTTGAGTCTTTGATTAATGTTTTTCTGCATTTGCTTTATTGGGATCATTCATTGAATAAAGACATATTACTTAGAGTCTATTGATGTTAGAGGTCACTCTCCTGTCCCCCACATACATACGTGCCAAACCATGCCCTTGCTGACACCCCTTCAACCATTCAACCCCCACCTCCAGCCCACATTGTATTTTGTCTTATTCAAACTAGTCTCCTTGCTACCTCAAATATAATGTATTCATTAAAAGAGGGTACAGACACTGTCTCACTTTACCCCACAGCATTTGTCTCACTTTACGCCACTGCCACAATTTGAGAAAAAACTAATTCTCGTAGCAATTCAGGCTAATCTTTAGCTAGCATCATCACATGGTTTCATATGTTGGTAGTTCATCAAAATGTATGATAGAAGTTTTTCTACCTGAATCAATTTGCTTTGGCACAACAATAGATTAAGTTGACAGCAAGACAATTTACTTTTACATGCAAAAAGAAATCTTTGTGAAAAAAAACATGCTTACAAGATCACCATGAGGTCCTCTCTTTTATGGCCACGGGGAAATGAGAGGGGCTTGAAAACATCTCACATGACCAAAAATGTGTTCCATTGCCTAGATACAGGGGGTGTCTCACATAACCCGATGGCTCACACTCCCCCGTTCTCCCCTATATATATTTATTGATTGTAAAAACACCATTTCTTTGCAACATTTGAATTTATGAATGTGAAATTGTTTTGGCTTGACATAAAAGATATTGTGATAACTTTGCGTACCATATGGAATAAGGTTCTTGATTTATCTCTGATGCATTGGGCAGTTTGGCATATTTTCTGAAAGTAATTATTGGTAAAACAAACATACCAAACTAGAAATCTTTTGATGTCGGTACTGAAACTCAGATATCACATATGTCACATTTTCAAACCCCCCCCCCCTCATAAGGCGTACCATTCACTTTCTTCTCACCCTGCTCGACTAACCCCTGCTCCCTCTTGCTTTCCACCTCAGTGGATGCTTCGGTCGGCCAGTCGGCTGCTAACGCTAGGAAACGTTTCACCTTGCAGGGCCTTTCCAACAGGAGGTCTCTCCAAGCAGGTAACTGCATGATCCACAGCTGAGATAGGCCAGCTGCATCACCACCATCATCCCTCTTCTCTCATTCTGTCACTGCTATCGTCATCACAACCACATCATCACATCCTCCATTAAATGAGTTTGTGTCACTGCGCTCAGACAATGGAAGGAGAACTAGAACGTCTAATAGAGGGGACTATGTAGTACAGCACAGATCCACTGAGTTTGGCATGTCTGTATTTTCAGTTAGAGCCACCAAGTCTTGGAACTTAGTACCAAGCGAGATAAGAGAGTGGAACACCTTTGCTGGTTTTAAATGTAAGATGAAGTCATGGCTGAAATCAACCCAAGCATGTACCCATCATGCATAGATTGTTTTCTTAATGTTGTGATGTCCTGTTTTCTTGGTGTCTTACTGTTGTGATGTTGTTGTTGTTGTTGTGGTGTCCTAAATGTTGTGATTTTATTGTTCGTATTGTGTTGTTGTGTTTTACTGTTGTGAAATTGTGTGTTATTGTTTTTATACTTCAGTGTGAGGTTTCCCGTCTTGACAGAGATGTAATACTCTGTTTCCTGCCCAGGGACTGCAGATGAAAATTAGCTTATAGCTAAATCTGGTACTGCTTATGTGCTGTACATTGTCCCTGTTCAATAAACAAAAAAATAAATAAACATAGGCCAAGATTTATGTTCTATCTCTCTCGGTCTCCACACAGTCACACACACTCAGTGCGTTTACATGCAGACTCATAATCGGGTTAATAAACCAATAAGACTTCAACAGGACTTGTAAAATGCATGTAAACACCTTTATCCGATCTACTTCGCACACAAATCGGCACATTAACGGACAAGCGAAGTCTTATAAGAACACCTAGATAACTCGTTCATAGTCGGCATTCTTCCTGCATGTATACAGGAGCGCATATCACACATCGGAGTTTGTGTTCTGCGCTTGCTAGAGAATCCCTGTCTGGGATTTCACAAAGAAGGAGGCGACCTGATAAATAGTAGTGTCGTTGCCGGAAGGGAACCGGACCTGGCTCTATAACCACTTGTTGAAAGGGCTACAGCGCCACCTAGCATAGTGGAGACAGCCATGCTCCAGCCATTTATCGAATCTTTGAAAGGCCATGTATACTCAGACAAGTGACGCGGTCCGTTCAAGTGGCAAGTTCGGTATATTTCTTAATCCAATCTGCACTCAACAAAAATATAAACGCAACACTTTTGTTTTTGCTCCCATTTTTCATGAGATGGACTTAAAGATCTAAAATTCATTCCAGATACACAATATTACCATTTCTCTCAAACATTGTTCACAAATCTGTCTAAATGTGTGATAGTGAGCACTTCTGCTTTGCTGAGATAATCCATCCCACCTCACAGGTGTGCCACATCAAGATGCTGATCTGACATCATGATTAGTGAACAGGTGTGCCTTAGACTGTCCACAATAAAAGGCCACCCTGAAATGTGCAGTTTTGTCTCACAGCAAAATGCCACAGATGCCACAAGCATTGAGGGAGCGTGCAATTGGCATGCTGACAGCAGGAATGTCAACCAGATCTGTTGCTCGTGCATTGAATGTTAATTTCTCCACCATAAGCCGTCTCCAAAGGCGTTTCAGAGAATATGGCAGTACATCCAACCGGCCTCACAACCGCAGACCACGTGTAACCACACCAGCCCAGGACCTCCACATCCAGGAGGTTCACCTCCAAGATCGTCTGAGACCAGCCACTGAGACAGCTGCTGAAACAATTGGTTTGCATAACCAAACAATTTCTGCACAAACTGTCAGAAACCGTCTCAGGGAAGCTCAACTGCATGCTCGTCGTCCTCATCGGGGTCTTGACCTGACTCCAGCTTGTCGTCGTAACAGACTTGAGTGGGCAAATGCTCACATTCGATGGCGTCTGGCACGTTGGAGAGGTGTTCTCTTCACGGATGAATCTCGGTTTACATTGTTCAGGGCAGATGGCAGACAGCGTGTGTGGCGTTGTGTGGGTGAGCGCTTTGCTGATGTCAATGTTGTGGATCGAGTGGCCCATGGTGGTGGTGGGGTTATGGTATGGGCAGGCATCTGTTATGGACGAAGAACACAGGTGCATTTTATTGATGGCATTTTGAATGCACAGAGATACCGTGATGAGATCCTGAGGCCCATTGTTGTGCCATACATCCATGAACATCACCTCACGTTTCAGCAAGATAATGCACGGCCCCATGTTGCAAGGATCTGTACACAATTCTTGGAAGCTGAAAATTTCCCAGTTCTTGCATGGCCAGCATACTCACCGGACATGTCACCCATTGAGTATGTTTGGGATGTGCTTGACCGGCGTATACGACAGCGTGCACCACTTCCCACTAATATCCAGCAACTTCGCACAGCCATTGAAGAGGAGTGGACCAACATTCCACAGGCAACAATTGACAATCTGATAAACTCTATGCGAAGAAGATGTGTTGCACTGCATGAGGCAAATGGTGGTCACACCAGATACTGACTGGTTCTGAGTGGCCTTTTATTGTGGACAGTCTAAGGCACACCTGTGCACTAATCATGATGTCAGATCAGCATCTTGATGTGGCACACCTGTGAGGTGGGATGGATTATTTCAGCAAAGCAGAAGTGCTCACTCACACATTTAGACAGATTTGTGAACAATGTTTGAGAGACATGGTAATATTGTGTATCTGGAATGAATTTTAGATCTTTAAGTCCATCTCATGAAAAATGGGAGCAAAAACAAAAGTGTTGCGTTTATATTTTTGTTGAGTGTAGTTGTCCCAAGGAAACGCACTGACTTTGTCTCCTTTTTAGCCCACATACGCTCTTTACATCCCTGTCTCAGTGTGTGTCTCCTTGTCCTAGCCACCACAACTCCCTCTGCTTTACTGTATGTGTGTGTGTGTGTGTGTGTGTGTGTGTGTGTGTGTGTGTGTGTGTGTGTGTGTGTGTGTGTGTGTGTGTGTGTGTGTCATTATCATGAGCCTCTGCCTGCAACACAACAAGTCAACTGGGCTGTGTGAAGGAGAGGGATAGGGTTGGGAAGTCAGACAGACAGCAGGAGGCGGACAGACAGGCGGACAGACAGACAGACAGACAGGCAGGCAGACAGACAGGCAGACATAGTGAGAAAGAAAGCGACACCACAGCCAGGCTAAACTGTGTGGCGCAGTACTGTGTTACATGTCACCTTCTAATATTCCATCCCTCTTGAGATTTTGAATCGTAATAAAATTTTTCGGGGGAAGAGGAGCATTGATTCCAGATTGTGTTTTCCATGTGGCATCAGCTGAGCCAGTCTCCAGAGAACACACACACACACACACACACACACACACACACACACACACACACACACACACACACACACACACACACACACACACACACACACACTCTTAATGAGAGCGATCAGTGGAGGGTCAACTCATAAGGAGACTAGTCAGCCAGAGATGGAACATGATGCAGTGGTCTGAAGGAAGGAAGGGAGGGGGGTTTCATGTAGTAGAAGTCTGCTTTATGGAACTACCAATACAAAGATCCTCATCCCTCACGAAAATGACTTGATTTTTTTCAGATTTCTTTCTTTAGAAGGGACAGCGCACATTGATAAACATGCAAGTTCAACATGTAAATGTGCCAGATTTAGCCATGCTAAATTGTCACCTGTAATCCCTGGCAGGTAGATAGTTTAAAAGAAACATTAAAAAAAGAAAAATACAAAAATACAACACATAAGCACAAAAACAAAATGACACAAGCACAGAAAAGTAAAATGACACAATCATTTTTCCAGCACATAACAGGTTGGTAATGTGTGAAAAATATGAAGCAAGTAGCATACCGACACAGATAAAAGTGCATGAACATATAGCACGATTAAAACACATAAGCATTTAATGAAAGACAAAAAGCACAGACAAGGAGCATACAAGTGGCATGAATGCAGACAAAAACAGATAAGCACAGACAAGGAGCATAAACTCAGACACAAACACAATTAGTAAACACAAGCCCCTTTTACACAGCCAGTGAAAGCTGGGAATATGCCGGCCTTTCGGCCCTCCGCCCTGCTGTTTAAATGCGACCGTTGCGGAACGAGGGAAGAAAGGTGCGAGTGATTGTTCCGGGAATTTTACTACCTCGGGGGGTAGTAAGATTCCCGACACAATCAGTTCCGCCTCTCTGTTTAAATGCTCCAGCTTGTTGTTGCGGAACAGGGGGGCGTTTGACGTTCCATAGCCTACGTTCTAAACATGCGACCATGTTAGCAGTTGAAGGACGTGTGTTTAACATCAATCACGGCGGCCTGATGTCCCGTAAAAATCACCAAATAAAAGGAACGGCGTATAATCTATCTGATCATAAGGTCCGTTTCATTTTGCAGAGTGTATGAGTCTATTTCTGCCCAGTAGAAGTTGTACAATGGAAAAGCTAGAGGTGAAGCGGATTGATTTTGTCAGTTTGGTTAACAGTCCCAGTGATGTTGGACTCAGCGCGTAGCGAGATCAACTGGCACATCGTGGGGACAGTAAAATACGGCCCTCTTACTGCAAGCTCCAGCACTCATCTGCTCTCAATTCACCGGCCAGTGTTGTTGTTGTAAAGCAGCTGACCGGCGCGGCGCTAAATGTTTACGTCACACCTGACGCTGTTTACAAGCACCTCTTTCATTCCGGAACGCTGTGTAAAAGGAGCTACTGATGCGCCAGCAGGCCGGCGTTGCTTGGTTCTGTGCAAATAACACAGAAGCAAGCAAAGCCGGCATATTGGAGTGATGTTGTTCCGTCAATATGCCGCAATCTCTGTGTAAAAGGGGCTACAAAGACAAACACACTATCCCAGATTATTATGGACGCATATTTGTTTAGTCAGTAACCAGTTTTTTATAGATTTTGAGAAGGATTTGAGTGATGTAATGTTCCTTAGTTCTGTGGGTATGGTATTCCAAGTATGTGCTGCTCGATAGGAAAAGGCTGACTGCCCAAAAGAGCTTTTTCTATTTGGTATTTTACAATCCCCTCTTGTGGATGCTCTTGAATTGAATAGCTCAGAAAGTACGATAGCCGTGTACACACTTGCAGTCATTGGATTCATGCACACTCTCTAAACACTGGCCTGAGCCATGAATGCACTGTATGAAAAATGGATGAGTCATGTCCTCTAAACATTAAAGGAAAAGTTCAACGTTTTGAATTTCTAGCTTTTTGCCTCACTCTCCGGCTCACAGCCTTTGTACTAGCAGTGAGCAGGATGCGTCGTTCTACCTGTACATTTACAACATGTTTAATCCCGGTCATTCCTATTGAAGTTACTAGGTGCGCATGACATTTGATGACACACTGTTGTTTGAAACAAGTGAAAGCTGTTCTACAGTTGTGTTGCAGTGGTGTTGGCGTCAGGTCTAATAAGACATGCTGTTATGTCACATTCATTCAATGACTTGTGGCTGACAGCTTTATGTGACGTTTCCTACTCTGTCCTAACTTTGATCATTTAATGTGACTCCTCTTTTAAACTGTGCACAGAAAGTCAAATCTGAAACACATTCTCTGAACAAATCACTTATTGTAGTTTATGGTAGAATTGTCAGCCAATGAGAATGACTCTAGCACGTGTTAATGAAGAGGTATGCACTGATCCACAATAGTAGACATGACAATAGGACTAGTTTAGCTGTTAGTTTTATTTGAAACACGGGCAGGCAGACTTGATGATCTTGTAGCAGAGGTGAAATTGGGGTTGATAACTTGGGTGTATACCGTATGAAATTCAAAGTTTTTATTTGAATTTTATTTTGGTTTTCATCTTTTTCATACATTTCCCATTTACATTGTTGTTTTTCCATGGATTATGCTTTCAATAGCAATGGACAATATTTGATAAGTGCTCGGACAAGTTTAATATTATTAATTTGGGGAGAGTTAATGCAGAGTTCAGAACACTCAACCTATTAAACACCTTGTTCTTTCTTTTCCTTTGCATTGTATGGAATGCGTCCATGGTGCTCTGCTTGATATGGTGTCCCGTCCTCTCCCTGTCTGTCCCTATGGCTGTCTAGAGCCAGCAGCTAAAGAGACAGACGCCCCCCGCCGCTTCTCTCTCTCCTCCTCCTCCTCCTCCTCTTCCTCCTTCGCCAGCAGACGCACTAAAGGTATAACCCCACTGATATCCTGCCTCCAGCTTTGGCTATGTCCACATCTCCTTGCTGTAGCACACTGTCTTTCTCTATTCTGTTCACATCCACTACTCTTACTCAGTCCCTCCCTCACAAACACACACACACACACACACACACACACACACACACACACACACACACACACACACACACACACACACACACACACACACACACACACACACACTAAACTAATGAATGAGGACATATAGTGGACACAGAGATAGAAGCTAAACAGTTAGAAGCCTAATGGTCCCACTGTGTTGTCTGATGATCAGTGTTGCAGTGTTGAATCAAATATAGGGGAAATAATAAATACATAAAGTTTATCATAACGCAACAAAAAGCCAATACAAACAAACAGAGCTCCAAGTCTAATTGAAAAACTACATAAGTTCTATTGCATCATTCAAGTCTGTTGAAAATAAAAACGGTAACACTTTACAATAAGGGTACATTAATTAATGGTTAGTTAATGCTTAATAAGAGTTAACTAACCATTTACTAATGGTGTTCATGTTAACTAAGGTATTAATTAATACATTATTTAATGTTTATAAATATCCTATATTAACCTTAGTTAATACATTAATTAAGCATGAACCAAAAGTTGATTAATAAAATAATAAGCAATAATTAACTGTTACAAATGTCATTTTTGTAACATTACTTAAGCATAATTAACCATTTATTAATGCTCTTTGTGACCCTTATTTTAAAGTGGGAACAATTTATCAATTAAGTGACACTTAATAAATGCACACCAGTGCTGAATAGGCATTACTGAAGTACAATTAACCTTAATAGGCATTACTTAAGTGTAATTAACCATTTATTAATGGACTTTGTGACCCTTATTGTAAAGTGGGAACCATTTATCACTTGTTACACTTAATAACTGCAAAATAGTGCTGAATAAGGATTACCTAAATACAATCCATCAATCAACATTGCTCTTTGTGACCAGTGTACATTCTCTATAATAACAATATTACACATACTGAAAATACTAAAATATTCCCAACTGGAAATCAATTCATGACAACAATCTGTTATCAACACAATTCAGTCACAATTTAAAAAAGAAAGAAAATGTTATTTTATTTAGAATCTTTAGTTTTATTTGGAAACACGGCTCTCACATTTGACATGAATACCGTCAAAGAACTCCAAAAATGTTTCGTCAACAAATTATATCCAGTTTAATGATTTTCTCTGAAAGGAACAAACAGGAGGAAATGGATTACTAACAGCAATGGTGAAACAAGACACACTGACTCAGCAGTTAGGTTTAACAGGTAAATGTAAAATATATGTATTTTCTACTCTCTTCCTTGAAATGTATATCATTGTTGCAACATAAACAAAAATAAAATTCACGTAACAGTTCCATTTTTAATCATGGACTGAAGATAAAACAAAATAATTATCACTCTACTGTGACTAAACACTAGTTTAACCTGGCCGTATCACTGTTATTTCAATGAGCACATATGTATTTCATTTAACCTTTATTTATACTTGAAAGATCAGTTGAGGGGTGACCCTCATTTATAATCTCTCGCTCTCTTTAGCAGCTGGAATCCAAAAATCGTGTCTAATCACCCAGTTGATGTGTGGAAAAAAAGAAAATAATCAGTAAACAGTTCAAATGCATTTTTGTTTCCTTTATCTAAATCATTATAGCATAGCATTACGGTTCCACATTCTGTATTATTAAATAACATAATGCCCTGCATTGCTTAACTGAAATATCTTTGGTACCTTAATCAAATAAAATTCTCACTGAACTTTTAACAAGTTGACACTATTTTTTCATAAAAAAAAAACATGTAGCTTAAGCCCATTTTAGCCTGGAATAGCAACATGCACTTTGAATATAGAAAATGCTAACATGTATTCACATATGGTTTGGTGTCTATAAACACACACTTTATTTAGCCACCGCTACAATTACTGCTAAAAGTTACCTGTGAAGCTAGCCAGCGCAAGCCTCATGCTAACGCTGCTCATATAGTTAGCAAGCTAGCTGTGACGCTAATGCTAACGTTGTAATGCTAGCGGGAGGCTGCGTCGCTAATATATTTCACATTATTAATTTCTTAAAAACACCACTATATCATCTCACGAAAACCTTGGTTAATTCACCAATAATTTTGTTGGGCTAATGGCAGCATACATTTAACCACCACGGGTCTTTTGTGAGAATAATGGGTCGGTCAAGCTGGCAAGTAGGCATACTCTTAGCACATAGCTGCTGGTCCAGACACATGTCCGTCTTTCTTGCTGGCTGATCGCTGGGCGAGTGCAAGTGCTTGAAAAACGTGGGTAATCATAATGTCAATAAGGTTTGAAAATAAATATTTTTCTAAAGTAAAGTCTCCAAACATATTTTCACCTTCCCAAAGTTGAAAATACATTGCATACATGTTCCCTCTACAGCCATTGCTGATTATCAAAAGCCTTTTATTGATCATATTAATCACCTATGGATCTCGTTTTTTACTGGATCCTGGCCACTGGGAGGATAGAAAGACGGATGTGTGCCTGGTCAGTAAAAGCAGCAGCTAAGTAACCAGCTTGATCGACCCATTATTCTCACTCAAAAGACCTGTGGTGGTTACAATTATGCTGCCATTAGCCAAACAAAATTATTGGTGAGTTAACTAAGGTGTTAGTGCAGGGGTGTCCAAACTATGGCCCGCGGGCCATCTGCGCTCCGCGCCCCGCTGTTTATTGGCCCGGGCGGATTTCAAAGATATAATGTAATATTTTAGCATTATTCCATATTCAAAGGGCATGTTGCTATTTCATGCTAAAATGAGCTAAAGCGGAGCATGTGTTGTGTAGAATGGTCATAGAGATTCCATGTTTTTTGAATGAAAAAATAGTGTCAACTTGTTAAAAGTTCAGTGAGAATTTTATTTGATTAAGGTACCAAAGATATTTCAGTTAAGCAATGCAGGGCATTATGTTGTAATAATAATAATACAGAATGTGGAACCGTAATGCTATGCTATAATGATTTAGATAAAGGAAACAAAAATGCATTTGAACTGTTTACTGATTATTTAAAAAAAAATTCCATACATCAACTGGGTGATTAGACAAGATTCTTGGATTCCAGCTGCTTCATTTGGAGACGAGCACCGCAGGCCTGGAGTGGCCAGCAAACCCAAGAATTTGATCTAATGAGAGTGAGAGATTATAAATGAGGGTCACCCCTCAACTGATCGTTCAAGTATAAATAAAGGTTAAATTAAATACATATGTGCTCATTGAAATAACAGTGATAGGGCCAGGTTAAACTAGTGTATAGTCACAATAGAGTGATCATTATTTTGTTTTATCTTCAGTCCATGATTAAAAATGGAACTGTTATGTTCTTAGTGTATTTTATTTTTGTTTATGTTTCAAGGAAGAGAGTAGAAAATACATATATTTTACATTTACCTGTTAAACCTAACTGCTGAGTCAGTGTGTCTTGTTTCACCATTGCTGTTAGTAATCCATTCCTCCTGTTTGTTCCTTTCAGAGAAAATCATTAAACTGGATATAATTTGTTGAAGAAACTATTTTGGAGTTCTTTGACAGTATTCTTGTCAAATGTGAGAGCCGTGTTTCCAAATAAAACTAAAGATTCTAAATAAATTATGCTTAAGTGATGCTCAATCAGCACTAGTATGCCTTTATTAAGTGTTAATTCATGAGAAATTATTCCCACTTTACAATAAGGGTCACAAAGTCCATTATTAAATGGTTAATTACACTTAAGTAATGCCTATTAAGGTTAATTATACTTCAGTAATGCCTATTCAGCACTGATGTGCATTTATTAAGTGTCACTTAATGGATAAATTGTTCCCACTTTACAATAAGGGTCACAAAGAGCATTAATAAATGGTTAATTATGCTTAAGTAATGTTACACAAATGATATTTGTTAACAGTTAATTAATGCTTATTATTATATTAATCAACTTTTGGTTCATGCTTAATACATGTATTAACTAAGGTTAATAGGATATTTATAAACATTAAATAATGTATTAATTAATACCTTAATTAACATAAACACCATTAGTAAATGCTTACTACACACATTAGTTAACAGTTAACTAATGGTTAGTTAACCCTTTTAAAGCATTAACTAACCATTATTTAGTTACTTATTGTAATGTGTTACCAAAAGCTATACAAAAGAGAGAAATGAGTATTGTATATGCTACGGTATCATGACAACATCTTCTAGGTTCTCTGACAACTTGTTGAAGTTCAAACCAAGCATCATTAGAATAGGTTAGACAGAGGATCCCAACAGTTTGAAACAGTCCAGGTTCTAAGCTTATTAGAAATAAATAACAAAGGTCAATGTTAAAATGATAACACAGACTGTCTGTAAGCAAACATGACTTTAGTTAGTTACAACAGTTAGTACCTTAACTGTGTGTGGCTGGACACACTTTTCAATGTAGAATCATTGAACAAATTTGGGGTGGACTGACTTTGGATCTTACCTCTACATAAGAAGGGGTTGGACATTTAGACTGAGCTGTTTTACAACTTGCCAGATGGTTAATGATGTGTCTTGCCCCATCAGACTTTCCTAGTCACCCTTCGATGGGTGCAATGGCCACATATCTGATGTATAACACATGGATACAAAAAAAGAGAAAAAAAGCAAAAAGTTCAAATGAACTGGAATTCATTTCTAAGCCCCTATTCTTGCATGCCCTGTCCTCTGCAAATACTGCAAGTTTTACATTTCTCACAGTTGAATAAGCTGTCAAATAATCTGTAACAGATAACCTAGTTTTAATACAAGTTATATTTAAACAGAGTTTAGAGTAAGATGAACTCCCAATCCAATAGGAAGTTATAGGATAAACTCAATATACAGTGCATGATAGGCCTGGCCTCCAAAATATACACACTTTATTTACTTCAGAAAGAAGTCACTCATTCAACCAGTAAGAGAATGAAGAACCTCTTTCTCCCATTTTTCCCTTTTCACTTTTCTAAAGTAAGATTTTGAACTGATTTCAGTCAGAAACCTGAGTACTTATTGTAACAAACGTGTATAAAACGGATTAAAAAAAAAAACTTTAAGCAGTAGGCAAAATGGTTCTACTTGCTAAATTCCGGCCAGTGACTGCAGTTAGCAGTCCCCTCATTTGTCCCTACGTCACCACATTAATGCACTGTGGTCTTCAAGCAGCGAGTTATCTAGCGTCATCTCAGATCTGTAGTAAGATAAAACATGATAAAAACAATCAAAACAGACATTGGGAAGGATTTGTACCTGTTACGCCATTGTAGGCGCATAAACATTCACCCATCTGGCGCTCTCTGTGCGTACACGGGCACATTTGTACCATTCTCTCTTCTAATTGGATATCAGGTTGTGGGATACCAGAAAAGTTTATCTGATGATTAGATGCAGAGCGTGTGACTGAGAGATCTGTGTTATGAAGCATGCAACATAATTGATCACTGTATGAATATAGAGCGATTTAACACATATTAACATGAATATACCGCTTACTTCCTCTTTAAACACATGGAGCTAAATGTTACATATTTCATGTCTAAAAGTAGGTTTAAGTGTCTGCCTACTTGTTGTAATGTTGCTATCTAATGAAGCTTGTGGTTCTACCCCCTGGCCAGGTCCCCTCTCTGCTAGCATAAAGAGCAAAAGACATGAGATCAAATCTGATCCCACTCCGTTTGGTTATGAAGGTACATGTGCATTCACACGTGTCATGTATGTAATGTGAAGGCATCCAGCACAACTTTATTTTTGTTCTTTTTTTATTTGTGGATGATGTGTTGTATGCCTGTACTGTGTGTGTGTGTGTGTGTGTGTGTGTGTGTGTGTGTGTGTGTGTGTGCGTGCATGTGTGTGTGCTTGTTCATTTTACACATGTCCGTTCTTGCCTGCAGTGTGTACTTGACCTGTGTTGCGATATTGTGACATTTCAAAATGCATGATCATCATGAGTGTTGTTGTGCAAGTGTGTGGTTGGTTGGTTGATTTGTTTGCTCCGTTGACCACTATACTGGGTTGATTAGTGCATGAGCAGAGCACAGTTGCATCGCTGCCTTGATTGGACAGGCCTGGCCTTGGTTGTTGTATTGTTTTTCAGATGTTGCTTTGTGCTTGTTGTTGAGTGGTAAGTTAACCCTGATGGACAGGAAAAAGCTCTAAAGCATTTGGGCTTCTCTCTAGACACACTGCGTGGTGCTATGGCTGCAGTCAGGAAACGTCAGAGCATGACTAGCAGCACTGCTACTACTACTGCCTCCACCACTGTGCCTAGGTCCACCTCCCAGCCAGGTAACAGCTAAGACTGTGCTCCTACACTCATCTGTGCACTGTTAGAAATTTCCGTGTAAAAAAACTAGGGCTGTCAAAATTAACACATTAACGCAGGGTGATTAATTTCTGTAATTTATTTTTTTAACGCAATTAACGCATGTGAAGAATGATCCGCCCCGTACATCCCACCGGCTCTGCACTACAGTCACTCTAGCGTTGTGGCTGACCCAGGATGAGTAGCTGCGCGCAGCCAAACATAGCAGAATGTTAGCCCGTGCCGTGTTTTAAAGTTTTAAACTGCTAACGGCCACGTCTGTGTCACGGGCATAGATAGTATGTAATAATAATAATAATAATTGATAGGTTTTATTTAGCGCTTTATTGCCTAGGCACTCAAAGACGCTTTACAGGGCTCCTGGTTCAATTCGTTCACACACAGTCATACCGGTGGTGGTAAACTACGAGAGTAGCCACAGCTGCCCTTGGGCAGACTGACGGAAATCAACTGCCGCGGGTGGCAGTTCATGTTGAAGCAACAGGAGGAGAAACATTGTCCGCTCTGTTCAGAGCCCGCGAGGACACAAACGTCTGCAGTTTCAGAGGTGTGTGTGATCAGACATCAACATAACGTCGGCTTCCTGGCATACATGAACAGTCCTCTAGGACGTGGTCGCGCATACAAACGCACGCACGCACGCACACACACACACACACACACACCGCGGACTGTAATCAAGTTGTATTCAAGAATGCACAACCTATAGATTCACCAAATAAATGCCATTCTATAGCCTATCCTATATTTGCCCAAAGACATAGTAAAGAGACAGACCAATTGAATTATGGTTTGGTAGGTATATATTTTAGTTTGATTAAATGTATTTTCAGTATTAAAACCATCATTTGGATTTTCAATTAATAAACATACTAATTTTAAATGTACATATCCACCTTGTGTCATTTATCTTTCCGTTCATGCAACAATATAGGCTACAGAGAAAATTCAAATTTTTCGGGCATATTTCGAATGGTAAAATCGTGATTAATCCACAGAATCCTGTGATTAATCTGATTAAAAGTTTTAGGGTTGCGCTCTTAGCTCAGTTGGTAGGGCGTACCCCCCATGGACCTCGGCCAGCAGCGGACCCGGGTTCGATTCCAGCCCGCGGCCGTTCTCTGCATTTCACTCCCCTCTCTGCCCCATTTCAACTCTGTCCCTACACTATCAATAAAGCATAAAAATGCCAACAAATATATCTTTAAAAATTTTAATCATTTGCCAACCCTAAAAAAACATTTATCAATTGGCAGCATGGTTGCCATTATATATGGTTGTCACTAAAATTGACAGGATTATACTGTTAATGAAAAAAGGGATGAACCTGGACTAAATGTTTGTTATGTTGCTGTTTGCACCGTGAGTGAAGGGGATATATTTCATTGGTCAGATGTGTTTCACTCCATACAGTGGAGGAAATAAGTATGTTATCCCTCACCGATTTTGTAAGTGTGCCCACTTACAATGAAATGAGCGGTCTATAATTTTAATGCTAGGTTTATTTTAACAGTGATAGACAGAATATCAAAAAGAAAATCACATAAAAAAAAGATAGAAATTATTTTGCATTTCATTGAGTGAATTAAGTATTTGATCCCCTACCAACCATAAAGAATTCTGCCTCCCACAGATTAATCCTCGTGCTTTAAAAAAGTATTCCTAATCTCAATTTGTTTCCTGTATAAAACACACCTGTCTCAACTTGTTATCTGTATAAAAGACACCTGTCCATAGAGTCAATAAATCAAACTCCAACATCTCCATCATGGGCAAGACCAAAGCGCTGTCTAAGGACATCAGGGACAAGGTTGTAGACCTGCAAGGCCGGAATAGACTACAAGACCATTGGCGAGAAGCTGGGTGAGAAGGAGACAACTGTTGGTGCCATTATTCGAAAATGAAAGAAACACAAAATGACCATCAATCTCCCTCGGTCTGGGGCTCCATGCAAGATCTCACCTTGTGGGGTATCAATGATCATGAGAAAGGCGAAGGATCAGCCCACTTCAACACGGAAGGAGCTTGTTTATGATCCCAAGGCAGCTGGGACCACAGTCACCAAGAAAACCATTGGTAATACACTATGCCGTAATGGATTGAAATCCTCTAGTGCCCGTAAGGTCCCCCTGCTCAAGAAGGGACACATACAGAACCGTCTGAAGTTTGCCAATGAACACCTGAACGACTCAGATAATGCTTGGGAGAAGGTGATGTGGTCAAATTAGAACAAAATCAAGTTCTTTGGTATCATAGTGACTCGCCATGCTTGGAGGAAGAGGAATTCTGACCATGACCCCAAGAACACCATCCCCACAGTCAAGCAGGGAGGTTGAAGCATAAAGCTGGGAACACACCGCACTGGCCCCCTGCGGCGGTTGGCCGCGTGAACGCAGGAGGCTCGCCGCTTGGTCATATTGGGCCATATTCACCACAGCCACCGCCGCCACATCGAAGGCGGCGGTTGACCGCGTGAACGCAAGAGGCTCGCCGCTTGATCATAATGGGCTATATATTCCTGGACGCCGATTCTTGGATGGACGCGCGACCATGCGCTAGTACATTGAATTTGTATGTAATCTCGCCGCGCGGCCAGTGCGGTGTGTTCCCAGCTTTATGCTTTGGGGGTGTTTCTCTTCTAAGGGGACAGGTGGACTTCACTGCATCGAGGGAACTATGGATGGGGCCATGTACCATGAAATACTGGGTGACAACCTCTTTCTCTCAGCCAGGTCCGTAAAAATGGGTCATGGATGGGTCTTCCAGCACGTCAATGACCCTAAAAATACAGCAAAGGCAACAAAGGAGTGGCTCAAGAAGAAGCACATTAAGGTCATGGAGTGGCCTAGCCAGTCTCCGGACCTAAATCCAATAGATCTGTGGAGGGAACTGAAGCTCAAGCGACATCCTCGAAACCTTAAAGATTAGGAGAGGATCTGTAAAGAGGAGTGGTCCAAATATCCTCCTGAGGGGTTTCTCCACCAAGTACTAAGCAATGTTTTGATAGGAGATCAAATACTTATTTCACTCAATGAAATGCAAAATAATTTATATCTTTTTTTTTTAATGTGATTTTCTGGATTTTCTTTTTGATATTCTGTCTATCACTGTTAAAATAAACCTAGCATTAAAATTATAGACCGCTCATTTCATTGTAAGTGGGCAAACTTACAAAATCAGTGAGGGATCAAATACTTTTTTCCTCCACTGTATATAAGTTTACTATGTCCACTATTTGTTCAAATGCTAAACATAGAGAGCGGCTTTCATTTGTTACTTCAAGACATGTGTTACAATATATCAAGTTCAATGGAATGATTCATTTCTATTGTTAATTGTCTCCTGAGTTGAACTAGGGATCTGGCTTAAGATTTCCACAAACCTTATTGTTATAACCCAAAAAAACAACAGTTAGTTCACACAGAAAGGTTTTATTGAAATAAAATGTATAGTGAAGTAGCCTAATGGAATGAAACATCCCCTTCACTGAGGGTGCAAATAGCAACATAACAAACGTTTAGTCCAGTGCAAGTCATTGTGGGAAAGGGGGCGTATCTACAATACACTTTGTTGTGCTTACTTGATTTATCTAAGGCAATCCGTTTCTTTCATTCTACTGAGTAAACACCACTCTTCAGTTAAGTAAGACTAACTTGGTTTAATTAAGTTAACTTTCCATTATCAAGTAGATATAACTCAACTTTAAGTAAACTTAACCAGAGGATATAAAGTAAACAACACTTATTGATGAAGAAAATGAAGAAAATTGTATAAGCTTCACATGTGCAGGCAGCTCATGTCAAGTTGTCCCTTCTAAGTTTGATGGTAAATTTAACAGACTGCCTTTTATATTAACAGTTAAATGCTGTTTTTATAAATAACAGGTTAATGCTATTGAAATCATGCTGTACATTTACAGCAATTGTTTAAAGTGTGTGCTTCTCTTCTTGGTGGAACTGATTTGATTAAATTAAGTTTATTTGTGCATCATTATTCGCTGTTGGACAGTTTCTTTCTTTCTTCATAGTTTATGATTGAGTCACCTTCTCTCTGCAGTGTGTTCAGATTGGTTCTGTTGTGTAAGGGTGTATTCACACATGGAAAGTCCATTAGTTCACTTGCTTTGGTCCAGACCAAATAGAATTTAGATTTTTTTTTTTTTGGTGTGGTCCACTTTCATATTGCCCCTTTTGCAAGTGAACCAGCATTACGAAGCAAAACCACACGTGATCTGAGGTCATTCATTCATTGGACAGACATTCTGGGGTGGAGAGAAGCAGGAAGAACGAAGGAAATACTGCAAATTTATCATTGATATAATATGGGGTTAAACATAATAAAAAGGCCTACATCTAGCCTATAAATAAAGAAGAAAAACATCAAATTATTGTTGTTTCATATGGTTATAAATAATATGTAGCCCTATGTCAAAGCCACATTCTGTGGCTTGTAGCCTACGATGTGAAACATAATTTTTACTGTACTTTTGCTGCTGGACGCGCGGCTCGAGAGAAGAATAAGCTCAAACTGACACACAGCTGATTAAGCTGTGTATCAGCTTGGTGTCAGTTCGCCGCAGTTCAGCTCCAAACTGACACGGGGACAGTATTGACGGTCCCGTTGGGAAGAACAATAAAAACACACTTCATGCAAAGCGCAGCGTGAACCTGTTGGCACTGTAGGCTACGGGAGACGCTCCTCTCCATCTGATCGCTGAACACATCAGCATGTGTACGCGTCATTATCAACTGTAATATTTTCGCTCGGGGCTCCCGGTTAAACCACAACTAATCTTCCTAACAATGGCGACAACAACACTTTCCCATAATGTGAATCTGATGGCGATTTATTAAAAAAGAAAAGGCGCAGTGCTTCCTGCAATTGGGTCGGATCGAGTCCGGCCAAATTCACACCACAAACGAACTGCAGCAGTGTGCGTTTTGAAGCGCATCGAGACCACCTCTTCAGCTGGGTCTCGGAGCGTTTGTTTGGTCCGCCCCCCAGTGCGACTGCTGTATTCACACATGTCTTTAAGATGCGCACCGAAGGCGGAAGTGCACCTGAGTTCGTTTCAACCGAACTAAACACGGCATGTGTGAATACACCCTAAGACTCATACACGTCTGCCTGCTGAGAGCAGCCCCATATCACCAGCCTCACTCTATACTCACTCACTGGCCTTTTAAGAGATCTGAGTTTACTTTCACTCCGGGTTGTGTGTCTGAATTTGCTTGTCATATGATGAGTTTATTTCTACTGCTTATGTGAGAGTAAGAGCAAAGTAAATATGCAGTCGTGCATGACAAAAATGGCAACACATGTCTTGTGATGAGAATTACAACACATGCTTTGTACTACTTTACTCAGACCCACCTTTATATCATGTGGTTTCAAGGTGGCTAGATAAATGCTGATCATGTTTAAGGCTGATATAGAAGTTTCTTTATTTTGGAATGAATTCTACCTTCAGAGTTCGGAACTGAACTGTGAAGTTGTGCAGCTCTACAACGGATGTGCTATAGGAAAGAGGGGCTGACCAGTAACCATGACGTCACTGTCTGCTATTATATCTATGGTGCCCACCACATTTACCATTGTGTCCTTGAGCAAGACACTTAACCCTGAACTGCTCCAGGGGCGCTGTACTACTACCCTCTGGAGTGTGGGAACTTGAGAGGGGATATTAAGAAAAGACAAATTCTAATGTAGCCATTGACTAATAAAGTAACTTAAGTCAGTCATGTATTTAAGATGAGTAGTATGAGAAATCTTTCTACATGCTCTCACACTCACTCTGGCAACAGTCTGTATTATCCCCTAAGCCACTTATCAAGCTTTCACCATGATGTTTAACAAATTACTTGCTGCCATCCCCTGCCAAACAGTAATATGTCTGTGCTGGCTAACGATGTGTATTGATCCCCAGGCTGGGCCCAGCGCCGGCTGCCTTCCATGGACACAGAGAACTGTGAGACCATCCACTCCAGTGCAGAGGAATCCTCCAACTCTTCAGAGGAGGAAGGCAACAATAAAGATGTAAGTACTGACTCAAGATTTCAGATCGCTTGATGCACCGAAAATGAAGACACTTTTAACCCACTCATTTTGAGCATTATAATATAATAATAATAAACTTTATTCATAGAGCACCTTTCAAACACAGTTACAAAGTGATTCACAAAGCAATTAAAAGCACAAGTGGAACACAGTTAATGTACACACAAGAATAAAAGAAAGACATAAAAGTACTGACACACATTTATAAAGTGCAACATACCCCAATCGATTGTTGGCCGGCTTAGATGAGCTTATGTCCCGCTGTGATGATCCTGGAATCCCGGTGGCTGTCGCTCGTTCCGGTGCAACTTCAAACAGGCAGCAAACGGAAAACAGCTCGCCTCCTTTCCACAGCGAACTCCGTTAAATCCCAATGAAGCAACGGGTCCGTGTTGTTTTCTTCATTAAACAGTGATCCAATGAAGCAGTTTTTCGACCTAATTGTAGCGGCCAAGCCCTATTCGAGGCCACTACCTGGTTGTTTAATGGATCGTTCCGACGTGCGCTCAGTAAATAATAAACGGTAGAAAAGTTTTACTATAGCACGGCAGGTTTATTTTCCATTTAAATCCATTCACCGGCAATATACTTTTTCTCATAATATTCTTAGAAACCAAAAATAACAAAACGAATTGCTGATAGCTATACACGTAAAGAACAAAGGGCACATGGGCACAGTAGAAAAACTGTTTTCTTCCCAATTAGACAACACCTGTTTCCTGTTTTTCCTTGGCTTAGATCACCTCCTTGGGCTGACCCATATTACCTCAGCCACACCCAATACAGCCCCCTAGTGTTTGAACATGAACATAACTAGGGATGGGAATTGATAAGAATTTAGCGATTCCGATTCCGGTTCCGATTCTGCTTATCGATCCGATTCCTTTTCGATTCTCTTATCGATTCTCATTGGGTGAGAGAATATGTACAAATTAGTTTGTTTGTATTAACTCTCTTTAATATCTGATCAGAAGTGTCTAGTGTATGCATTGAAAGATTATCAAGCTACTTTAGGATTAGGAAATTGTCAATTTTCACATTAATTGGTCCAGACAATTTTTTTTTTTTTGGTTTTTAAGCCCAAATGCCCTTATGTGCCCTACAAACTAAAAACACATACTTAAAACAGTCAAGGAAGAGCTTGTGCCTTTTGGAATATTAACAGTGCTCATTGGCACTTAAAACAAAATTCAACTGACAGAAAAAACACAAATAAGTCTTTTGAAAAGATAATACCAACTCTTTTTATGCAGAACAATTATCATGTTTGCCCTCTCAGGAAGGATACGAGATCTTTAATGTATGTTAAGTGTTATTATATGATTGCGCCCTTACTCTGAAAGGCCAACGTGATGATGTCACTATGTTAACGCCTCAGGTCAAACTGTCACGACTGCACAGTAGACAGTCCTGTAGGCTATTCAAGAAGAGAATAAATACGCCATAAAGGCTTTAAGAGAATGTATCACTTTGCTTATTCTTCACCACGCCAACGACAAGGAGTCACCGCTCCATCTCAGCTTTACAATGTACGCTGTTATGTTCACCGCGCTGTTTATTAGGCTAAATATACCTTCATCAGACACGTAGCGGATGGTTTTATACACATCGATCGCTCAAGTAATCCAAGGCAGAGCTTTTTGAATCGGGCAGAGAGCGTTATTTTAAGTGTGTCTTACTGTCTTTATAAAGCGTATTGTTAAAGTTTCCTTACCGGACCGCCGAGTCCCGCTGTGTGTTGTTTTGCGTTCGTCCCCACTGCCGTGCTTCAAGGCAGCATTTAACAGCTGTTGAACTAGAGTAAAAATCGGGCCTTTGGAAGCGAATAAGAAATCCTTTTTTTCTGTTTGTATGCTGCTCTCGCCTTTTTATGTATCTCCCTCTTTCACTTGCCCACACCTAGGCTTACACACACATTAATTCATATAGCCTACATTGTATGTTCAAATCCAAGTGATGGGCAATTCTGGTGTCGAGTAAGGCAGCGGACGTTTAAACGTTCAACCGTCAGGTTCGCAGTCTGCGCGCTTGCTTGTGCACGAGTCATTTGATGAAATGGAAACTTTACCGTATTGTTGCCTTTTCATGTGTAATACAACCACACTTTAGAGCGCTTCTGCCTCGACGTCATGTTTGCTGCGTTCTGAACCAAAACAAAGCAGCACGTGTCTGAAGTCATGACGCATTTGCTACGAGCGGAACCGATAAGCGGCATCGTTAAGCAGGCATGTTAACGATTCCAAGGAATTGGTTGACTCGGAACCGGGTCTGAACAAGAACCGGTTCTCGATTCCCATCCCTAAACATAACATAATACATTAAATGGCTCCTGCAGCCCGATAGTTTGACCCTAAAGCTGAGAAGACGCCGCGCGGCGAGATTACATACAAAGTCAATGTAGTAGAGCGTGGCCGTGCGTCGACCCAAGAATCGGCGTCTAGCGGCGGGAGCTTACGCGCCCGCGCCTCATCGAAGCGCGTGAATCGAAGGCGCTACCATTTGCGGCGCAGCCAACATATGCGGCGAACACAGAAGATGAAAATATTTATCTTTTTGGCATCTCCGCCCCGCGATAGCCAATCAGTGTTGAGATTGCCCTGTGGTCTGCAAGACGAGGTGGACGTGTGGAGTGAGTGAGGACATTGGGCTTCCAATACATTCTGCAAATACACTCAACAAAAATATAAACGCAACACTTTTGTTTTTGCTCCCATTTTTCATGAGATGGACTTAAAGATCTAAAATTCATTCCAGATACACAATATTACCATTTCTCTCAAACATTGTTCACAAATCTGTCTAAATGTGTGATAGTGAGCACTTCTGCTTTGCTGAGATAATCCAACCCACCTCACAGGTGTGCCACATCAAGATGCTGATCTGACATCATGATTAGTGCACAGGTGTGCCTTGTCCACAATTAAAGGCCACTCTGAAATGTGCATTTGTTTGCTTTATTGGGGGTCTGGGGACTCAGAACCAGTCAGTATCTGGTGTGACCACCATTTGCATCATGCAGTGCAACACATCTTCTTCGCATAGAGTTTATCAGATTGTGAATTGCGGCCTGTGGAATGTTGGTCCACTCCTCTTCAATGGCTGTGCGAAGTTGCTGGATATTAGTGGGAAGTGGTGCACGCTGTCGTATACGCCGGTCAAGCACATCCCAAACATGCTCAATGGGTGACATGTCCGGTGAGTATGCTGGCCATGCAAGAACTGGGACATTTTCAGCTTCCAAGAATTGTGTACAGATCCTTGCACCATGGGGCCGTGCATTATCTTGCTGAAACGTGAGGTGATGTTCATGGATGTATGGCACAACAATGGGCCTCAGGATCTCATCACGGTATCTCTGTGCATTCAAAATGCCATCAATAAAATGCACCTGTGTTCTTCGTCCATAAAAGATGCCTGCCCATACCATAACCCCACCACCACCATGGGCCACTCGATCCACAACATTGACATCAGCAAAGCGCTCACCCACACAACGCCACACACGCTGTCTGCCATCTGCCCTGAACAATGTAAACCGAGATTCATCCGTGAAGAGAACACCTCTCCAATGTGCCAGACGCCATCGAATGTGAGCATTTGCCCACTCAAGTCTGTTACGGGGACGAGCTGGAGTCAGGTCAAGACCCCGATGAGGACGACGAGCATGCAGTTGAGCTTCTCTGAGACGGTTTCTGACAGTTTGTGCAGAAATGGTTTGGTTATGCAAACCAATTGTTTCAGCAGCTGTCTAAGTGGCTGGTCTCAGACGATCTTGGAGGTGAACCTGCTGGATGTGGAGGTCCTGGGCTGGTGTGGTTACACGTGGTCTGCGGTTGTGAGGCCGGTTGGATGTACTGCCATATTCTCTGAAACGCCTTTGGAGACGGCTTATGCTGGAGAAATGAACATTTAATGCACGAGCAACAGATCTGGTTGACATTCCTGCTGTCAGCATGCCAATTGCACGCTCCCTCAATGCTTGTGGCATCTGTGGCATTTTGCTGTGAGACAAAACTGCACATTTCAGGGTGGCCTTTTATTGTGGACAGTCTAAGGCACACCTGTGCACTAATCATGATGTCAGATCAGCATCTTGATGTGGCACACCTGTGAGGTGGGATGGATTATCTCAGCAAAGCAGAAGTGCTCACTATCACACATTTAGACAGATTTGTGAACAATGTTTGAGAGACATGGTAATATTGTGTATCTGGAATGAATTTTAGATCTTTAAGTCCATCTCATGAAAAATGGGAGCAAAAACAAAAGTGTTGCGTTTATATTTTTGTTGAGTGTATGTGTATTTTGCATCTGTTTAGCTGTTGGTTGTACTTTAGCCAAGGTAGCGCCGGTTAGCATAGTGAAACTCACCCAGCTGTGTGCTGTTCCGGAGGATAATATAAACCCAAAATGACGGCAGTGTCCGTGTGGAATTCCAATATAGTACAGCGAAGCACCGGTGTTGTCCTCCAGCAGACCCGGCACACTTTCACTTTCAGGTAGGCTGATGTCTGCCTTTATTTTTGCCGCTGAGCACACACTGCTGGTGTTAATGTGTTTAGTCTGTTGCTGAATTGCTGTTAATGTGTGTGTATTTGAGATCGGGGTGCATCTTCATGCTGTTTTAATGCTATTTGTGACATGACTGCCGCTGGTTACACAGTGTACCTACATCTGTATTTTTTGGCACAGCTGGACCATGTTATAGTTGTTGTTGCACCGTAAGTGTGATGGATCTGATCTCGGCGTCAGGAATATATGGCCCAATATGATCAAGCGGCGAGCCTCTTGCGTTCACGCGGCCAACCGCCGCAGAGGGCCAGTGCGGTGTGTTCCCAGCTTTATCCTGGCGGCGGCTATCGCAGTCCAGCCTAAACCCCGCCCTACCAGTAAGGGTAGGGTAGGCGGTGGAAACACCACGAGATTCTTAAAAGCAAGCTGTCCCGCTCTGAGCCGCTCCGACTCGAGCCGCTCTACTCGGTGGAAACGAGGCATAACGGTTTGGGCGTGGTCCAACATGAAGAGGTATTGGGCATTGGGCCAGCATCCTACTAAGGCTCTGGGTGCGGCTCAGAGTAAATAACGTGGCAAGAAATATATAAAAATCTGACTGGGTTTTTTGAACACAGGTTTTCAGAAAGGTTGAGGTGGAGAAAAAGAGAGAGGGTTGTTTCTTATACTTTGGGAGTCTCTAGTGACACCAGTGACCCACATTAGCAGACATGGGGGACTCGAGTCGCAAATTTGAGGACTTGAAACTTGCTTGACTAACACTGATAAAAGACTCGACTTGACTTTGACTTGACTTAGACTTGAGACAGGTGACTTGAATTTTTCAAAGTTAGATTACGTTAGAAATTATGTTTTATTTTGAAACATGATCGGGTGATTAAACAGTGCAATGCACGCAGTGCGCTGCGAGGACAAACAGCGTCAGCAGGTCAAGAATGAAGTAGGCCTAGGCCTATATGATGCAGTTCGACCTTCCAAGTTCACCGGCTCCTTCCGACAGCTCACAGCCGCCGCCCCCGCACCGACAGTTCACAGCAAACTGCCCATTATGACAGTTCGCCCCCAGTATGAAAAACAAATGAATCGGTATAAATCAAAATGTGATTCTGCCATAAAAAAAAGGTGATATGATATTTTTGCAATAGCGCAGATCATTGCCCTGTTTTATTTTAAATGCATTATGGGCATTAAGTGTCTGTTTTGTGTAAGTATAGGCCTATCTGTTACTATTTGCCTTTCTTGTTTTCCATGTTAAAAGTAAACTACTTGGAAATTGAAAGTAGCCTAAATGTGGTAGAAAAAAAAGGAAATGTGTGGTGTTGATCATATGTGATATATAAGGGGTCGCTATTGGATGCAGACATTATGAGATTCGGACCTTTGCTGTTAGAAAATGTTGTCAACTGGACCCATTTCAATTTTAGTTGAATTCCCCTCGGTTAGACCAAGAATAATTCAATTGTAGTTCAAGGATGATGTTGTCGATGACAGTATGAAGAAGAGAACTGTGGAATGCAGGTCTTTTAAATGTAGAAACTGGGTTAGATCATATGATTTTTGTACACAGTGACTTGGACTTGCTTGAGACTTGAAGGTTATGACTTGAGACTTGCTTGTGACTTGCACATTAGTGACTTACCCCCACCTCTGCACATTAGTAGGGGAGAGTGGCCTAAGTTGTGCCACTTTTTACTCAAAGTGACTTTAAAGTGAGGCCTTGACAGTAAAGTCTCCAACTCAAATATATACATATATTTCAGGGTGTTGTGCATCCTTGGCAATAAAAATGTTGGATCTGGAATAAACAGTTGAAGAAATATAGCTTTATAGAAAAAAAGTTGTCTTGTGGCACAACTTGCCCCCGGTGTGGTGTAAGTTGTGCCATTGGAGAAAATACCATGGGGTAAATTGTGCCATTGATATATATCTCATAAACTGTAATGCAAGACAAATCAAATAGACTTATTTAAGGTTTATTTAAAGTAAATAAAGTAAATATTTTACAAAGATTGAAAGTCAATTTTCTTAAACCAGGCCTAGCAGATCTATGTGGTTTTGCCTGCAAAGCTAACAATGACAAAGTCACCATCATCATCTTTCTGGACATCTGAACTCTTGTCAGTGGTGTTGTTAAGTGGAATTGAGATGCCAGTCTCTTCTGAGCTACTGTAGACAATCACTTTCTTTTGGTGACCAGCGTATACAGCCATGCCAATGGCACAACTCTCAGAAATGTACTTTGCACTAGCTGCTCCGCCCTTGTAGAACCAACTGCCACCTGGCATATGCGATTCCCTCTCCATTTCTGCCTTTAAATCATGGCTCAAAACCCATCTGTACACCCTGGTTTTTCCTCCCCATTAACTATCTTACCTCTGCACTACTATCTTTGTTCATTTGTGGATGTCTGGGCTTTATGTCTTTTATTTTGGTTATTGTTATTTTACCTTAATTTTTTACCTACTGAATGCACTATGTAAAGCACTTTGGACAGTGCAAACTGTTATAAATGTGCTTTTATAAATACATTTTACATACTTACTTACTTATAACTCACCTAGGCCCTCTGGCACAAATCACCCCATCCCCAGAATTTTGGATAATAAGCATGATGCAGCAGTTTAGGGCTGACATCGTGCTAACTATATAGACACAAAGTGTAGCATACTGAAGCACTAAAACATGTGTCAAATGTTTTCAAACGTGTCTATAATTGTTCAGACACAGTAATCAAAAAACCTTGATCATGGAAATTTTACTTTGAAAGGCAAAAAACCGTTTTTTTTAGCTTAAATGTGCTTATATCTTATTCCTTGTTTCTCCCTTCTTTACAGGATGAGTTTAATGGATGGCTCTTCTTATATATGTGGTCACATTTCCAATTTCTTCTATGGTTTTCTAGAAACAAGGGGTGGCACAACTTGCCCACCGGCACAACTTAGGCCACTCTCCCCTATTGTACAACAATGTAAAAGTGCTTTTTGCATAAAAGCTGAGCATTTACATTCCTCTCTTTAATATTGCAGGGTGAAGGCGGGCGTTTCCAGGTGCAGCTGACCTATGAGTCTGTTGGAGGGCCAGACCTCTCTGTGGAGCCAGGGGATCTGCTCCACTGTGTGGAGGAAGCAGAGGATGGACACTGGTGAGTTCCAGCTGGCTTCATGTGGTATAACTGTGGGCTGCTCCCTGGACACTCACTGTTTACAGATTTCCATCACTTAACACTACATTTGAAATGTACTAGTGTGATGTCACACTAGTAAAATGTAGGGTTAGACAGTGAGACCATAAAACACTCTTTCTGCCTTTTCTCAGATGAAGTGATTTAAAAAATGTTTGCACATTTATACTACAGTTCAATACACCTTTAATAGATAGACAGTCTTATTAACATTCATTTATTTATAAGAATATTTATTGATTGCTTAATAACATTAATAAAAGTCCTAAGAGTTTCTTATAGTTGTTAATAAAAGCATCACAAACCCATTCAATGAGTCTTACCAAAACTCACAAAAACTCTTCACACTTGCAGATGGGATCACACACGCGGTTTATCTTTTGCACAGAAATGATTCTGTCGACCAATAAACGGAGTGCAGTGTGTAGCTCTATCCTCTTGGGGCCCTGTGGGATGGCTTGGTACCCCTCATCTGAACACCCTGAACAGTATAAACAGACAGAGAAAATGGATGGAAGGACCTTCCAATGTAATGCAGTGCAATACAACAAGCCCATACAGCTCAGCCTCATATATTCAGTTGAATCCATCCTCCTTGACATAGTATCAAAAAAGAATCAAACATTAAAGTGGCTATGAGTAACTTTGCCAGTTGGCAGCCCCTTTGGACAAAAACTGCAGTATTTCTACAACGGCAGCTGTCGTAAAGCTGTTTTCTAGCGTGTGCCGGTCATGCGAGTGTCAAATGCCAGTCAGTGCCACACACACCTGATTGCAATGAGTTGATGCAGTGTCACTGTCTCACGGAGCTGAAAGATTCGGTGTCCTCACAGAAAGCGAATGAACGAGACGGCAGTTAGTATGGATCACGATGAGGTAATGTGTTTATGTTGTTGTAAATAATGACTATTTCAGATAATCTGATGATGATGAAGCAAGGTAAACTTTTTTTTAGTACCGCTTAAAGCGCGTGAGCAGAATTTTTTCTCTGCGTCTGCTTTTTGGCACATTTACTGTGAATTGTGTAGAACACAATATGCAAATAAACTTTGAGTGTTGCTGTGTGGGAGATTTGATTCTTGCATGTTTTTTTTCCAAAATGTTTATGAATAACATAAAATATGCATTATATAGAACATAATGTATCTTTTTTTTTAATCCCATTATTAACTGTAGGCAGCCTGAGCTGATTGAAGAGAAAGCTTTGGTACTGTCCAACCTGGATGGTGGTAGTCCAGAGCTATATAGGCTACTATATACACTATATAGATATATAGGCCTAGTGTGTGTATATATAGGCCTATATAAAATAAATGATTGTGATGTAAGTGTTTGATTGGCTAATTTAATTTGATGCCTCTTTAGGCCTATTTCCTATTACTCAATGCATTGTGTGTGTGTGTGTGTGTGTGTGTGTGTGTGTGTGCGCCCTATATGATTTGACCGGAAAGGGAAATATTTTCGAGCAAGTTGCTAGGCAACGGCATTGTTTGGGGTCCGCGATCTGACAACTTTACGTGCAGTCATTCATAAACACCATGATAAACACTTACAACAGATAAGATATGAAGATAAATGCCGTACAACATTAGAGTTATTATATGAAATAAGTGATGGCGAGTCTGATAGCGGGGACACAGAACTGATCGCTGTGTTCTACACACCGGCTCATCTGACAGCTGAGGGCTGTCAGATGAGCCGGGCAGAGAGCGTCGCAGGGAACGAAAAAAGGAATTAATAATCAATTAGAGCTTACCTAAAAATAAGTGTGCTATGTTGGCGATATTATATCTACTTCAGTTTCATTGCGAGTCGCCACGGTTTAAGAGGCCAGCTATGGTGGGCGAGTAGAATTTTTAGCATTCGAGAATGTATGTCATCACCTCCTATAGCCGTAGTCAGAGCGGGTCAGAGCCATATTCCGTCCGTTTACAATGGTGGTACTGGGTTCTTGAAATTGTGAGTAGCCTACACCAACTGCAGCAGTAGCGTTGCAAGGTGAGATTGGAAGCCATTGGAATATTTCCCCGACACTGGAGCCCTCCCTTAAATGTTGCTGTTTAAAGCCCCTTGTCAGTGACTGCTCTTGAGAAACAAGCCCAAAGTCGCTTATAAAAAGCGGACCTGGCAACGCTGACCACTGACCAGTGACCACTATAAGCGGGTGGGTGGAGGCAGGCTGCCAATTAAGCAATGCATGGTGATGGTATAGTATTTAATAATTGGCTGAATTTTATTTGACATTTTCTTGGACAGCAAATGAACATTTCCGTCTGATAGTTGGTCTGGTCTTCATAAAAAAAAAAATCTTCAATTTTGATTGGGTGGGCACGGCGCACATTTGGGTGGGCACGGCCCACCCTGGCCCCTGGCTACCGCCGGCCCCGGTCTCAAACAAGGCTCCCGCTCCCCTTCCCTCACCTGGAGGGATAGCCTTCTCAAATCGCGTTGCTGCGCTACAATGAAATCTGCGACCAATACGAATATGTGACCATAGAGCAGGGGTGTCCAAACTACGGCCCACGGGCGATTTAAAAAATATAATGTAATATGGCCCTTTTAGTTTTTAAATTATTTAAATGCATTCATTATATTACAAAGAAATATGTCCCATAAAAGAAACAGAGCACCAAGCCCATCCCAGAGGACCCTGCATAATATTTTATTATAAATTATTAATATTATTATGGAAAATCCATGTGTCCTTCTTCAATAGCTTCTAATTCATCTGACACAGTGTTTCCAAATAATTTTTTCACACAAAATTCTTCAGATTGAGGCTCTTAATTTTCCTCTCAAAGTGCACCAGATTCATGTACAGTATCTCACAAAAGTGAGTACACCCCTAACATTTCTTCAAATATTTCATTATATCTTTCCATGCGACAACACTGAATAAATGACACTTTGATACAATGTCAAGTAGTCAGTGTACAGCTTGTATAACAGTGTAAATTTACTGTCCCCTCAAAATAACTCGACACACAGCCATTAATGTCTAAACTGCTGGCAACAAAAGTGAGTACACCCCTAAGAAAAAATGTCCAAATTGGGCCCAAAGTGTCAATATTTTGTTTTGCCATCATTATTTTCTAGCACTGCCTTAACCCTCTTGGGCATGTAGTTCACTAGAGCTTCACAGGTTGCAACTGGAACCCTCTTCTACCCATTCATGACGACATCAAGGAGCTGGTGGATATTAGAGTCCTTGCGCTCCTCCATCTCCCGTTTTAGGATGCCCCAAAGATGCTCAATAGGGTTTAAGACTGGAGACATGCTTGGCCAGTCCATAACCTTTACCCTCAGCTTCTTTAACAAGCCAGTGGTCGTTCGGAGGGGTGTTTGGGGTCGTTATCATGTTGCAGTACTGCCCTGCGGCCCAGTTTATGAAGGGAGGGGATCATGCTCTGCTTCAGTATGTCACAGTACATGTTAGAATTCAATGAACTGTAGATCCCCAGTGCTGGCAGCACTCATGCAGCCCCAGACCATGACACTCCAACCACCATGCTTGACTCTAGGCAAGACACACTTGTCTTTGTACTCCTCACCTGGTTGCCGCTCCACACTCTTAACACCATCTGAACCAAATAAATGTATTTTGGTCTCATCAGACCACAGGACATGGTTGCAGTAATCCATGTCCGTAGTCTGTTTGTCTTCAGCAAACTTTTTGTGGGGTTTCTTGTGCATCATCTTTAGAATAGGCTTCCTTCTGGGATGACAACCATGCAGACCAGTATGATGCAGAGTGCGGCGTATGGTCTGAGCACTGACAGGTTGACCCCCCACCCCTTCAAGCCCTTCAGCAATGCTGGCAGCACTCATACGTCTATTTTCCAAAGCCAACCTCTGTGTACGACGCTGACCATGTGCACTCAACCTTCGTAAACTGGGCCGCAGGGTGGTATTGCAACATGATAACGACCCCAAACACACCTCCAAGACGACCAGTGGCTTGCTAAAAAAGCTGAGGGTAAAGGTTATGGCCTGGCCAAGCATGTCTCCAGACCTAAACCCTATTGAGCATCTTTGGGGCATCCTCAAATGGAAGGTGGAGGAACGCAAGGTCTTTAATATCCACCAGCTCTGTGATGCTGTCATAAATGGGTGGAAGAGGGTTCCAGTTGCAACCTGTGAAGCTCTAGTGAACTACATGCCCAAGAAGGTTAAGGCAGTGCTGGAAAATAATGGTGGCCACACAAAATATTTACACTTTGGGCCCAATTTGTAAATTTTTTCTAAGGGGTGTACTCACTTTTGTTGCCAGCAGTTTAGACATTAATGGTTGTGTGTCGAGTTATTTTGAGGGGACAGTAAATTTTCACTGTTATACAAGCTGTACACTGACTACTTTACATTGTATTAAAGTGTCATTTATTCAGTGTTGTCCCATGGAAAGATATAAAGAAAAATGTGAAGAAATGTGAGGGGTGTACTCACTTTTGTGAGATACTGTATTTCGCTTTAAAAAGTTAAAAAAATACCCATGGACCCCCCTAGGAGGGTTGGGAACTCGGCTGGCTACTGTTTTCACTCAGCTGGACATTGTAGGCAATAGCAAAAAACACTGGGTGTCTGAAGGCAATTAACAATAGTCAATGATTTGGGCACGGTAACATTGGAGAGGGGGCCCCTAATCAAATTCTGCTCTGGGGCCTGTTGCATAAAACTAAGATAAGGGATTAACCTAGGATATTTCGGTTATCCTGGCTTGCGTTAGCCATGATCCGGTTGCATAAAAGCGGAGGGACATAAGTTACCATGGAGGTCTATCCTTTACATCAGGGGATGTCATCTCTGCCAACTAATCTTGATGTCCCTGCATTGTTTTATGATAAAATAGTTGACAGTGAGCAGTCTGCAGGTGCATTTAAAAAATAGATATCATGGAAAGTCCATTCAAAAAGTGAAACTTTCATTACACAAAGTGAAATATGTCAGGCCTTCTTTTTGGATGATTGATTGATCATGGAATAAAAAATCCAGTATCTCAAAATATTAGAATATTGCATACAACCAATCAGAAATGTCGACCTTCTGAAAAGTATGTTTATTCTAGATTAATTTCACTTAATGTGTAATGAATCTAGAACATATTTAAGTTTCACTTTTTGAATTAAATTACAGAAAAAAGGGAACTTTCATTGATATTTAATTTTGTTTTAGATGCACCTCGATATAGTTATAAGTACAAAGTGAATTTATTTGACCCACATTTGCAACGTCATCTACCATCGATAATCAATTGTATAAATATAGCCTGCAGTATTAACAGACTATCACATAAATTATTATAATTCATATCATTTCATCTTAATGTAATTAAAATTAAGTTAATTATAAATGGTTCTGGTTAAATAATAAAAAAGAAGAACTATTTAACTAAATGACAATGCAGTCTTTTATATGGTACTTTAAAACAGGTTATTGAAACTCAAGCATTACACAGAAGATCATGGAATAACTGTTAAACACCTTGATTTCAGATCGGAGTGACAGCTGACTGAGCCAGTCAGGCAACAGAATAAGTTTATCCTTTACGTTTAGCCTGGTCCCGACCAGGCTAAACGTAAAGGATAAATCTCCAGGGTAACTTATGTCCCTCCGCTTTTATGCAACCGGATCATGGCTAACGCAAGCCAGGATAACCAAAAAATCCTAGGTTAATCCCTTATCCTAGTTTTATGCAATAGGCCCCCGGTCGTGACCAGGCTAAATGTAAAGGATAAACGATAGTTACGTATGTAACTACGGTTCTATGAGTTCCGGATGACCGCCAGAGGCGGTGCTTACAGCACTGGATGTTCCATCGCGCGCATGCGCAGGTCGAGATCTTTATATCAACAAAGTCACCTGTGACACCTGGGTGACCCCGGGAATGTCTATATATTCCGGAAGTTACCAGAGGTTCTGTTCCAACTGGATCTTCTCGCGGTGTCTGAGAAGTCTGAGTGACAGAGAACTCTGGCGGTCAGTAGGAACGAAATAGAACGATAGTTACGTATGTCACTACGGTTCTATGAGTTCCGGATGACCGCCAGAGGCGGTGCTTACAGCACTGGATGACTTATACCAAAAACGTTACGAAGAGTACTCATCAATTAAGGGCTTGCAGCCATCAACAAGACAGCTGTCATCCCACCGGATGAGGTGCATCAACATTTACTCTGTAGAGCCGCGCAACGTACATGATGAAGACCATGTAGCCGTGGCGCAAATGTCCTGCCGTGAAATCCGCTTCAAGGCAGCCCATGATGGAGCCATACTCCTGGTAGAGTGGCACTCAACGGCCAAGGCATGGGGAGCCCCTGTGCTCTATATGCATTCAAGACCACATCCACAAGTCAGTGGGAGTGTCTCTGTTTGGACAGGGCAGCCCCCTTCCTGCAGCTCCCATAGCAGACAAAGAGGTATTTGTCTTACGCAAGCTGGTTGTTGCCACAACCTATGCCCTAAGCGCCCACACCGGGCACAGTGGGTCTGACATTCTTTCTGCACCCCCTGGTGAGCCCAGGGGATTGAAAGCAGCCAACTCGATCGATTGGTTTACATGGTGGGGAGACAATCGTTTGGATAGGAAGGATGGATTTGGCGAGAGCACCACTCCTGACCCTTCTGCATGCCAGAGCAAGCACGCCTGGCTCACTGACGAGGCATGGAGTTCACCGACCGATTGCAGTTGCAATGGCAAGGAGGAATGCCGTCTTCATAGACAGCCGCGTCAGGTCTGCCTGACTCAGCGGCCCAAATGGGGGTAGACCTAAGGCCCTCAGGACTACTTGCAAGTCCCATGATGGTGCCCTCGGGGGTCATGGTGGCTGAATGAAGCCTCTGGCCTCCCTTCAGAAACTGCCTGACTAGGTAGTGGGACCCTACCGTCTGGTTATCCACCCCTGCATGTGCGGCCGATATCGCAGCCACATAGACACACAGGGTGGAAGCAGCTCTCCTGCTGCCCAACACAGACTGCAGAAAGTGTAGTATCACTATCACTGAGCAAGTCCATGGGACTTCGCCATGTGCCATGCACCACTGTGAAAACAACTTCCACCTCTTTGCATAGCGCCATGTAGTGGAGAGTGCCCCTGAAGTTAAAAAGGTATGGACCTCTGACTGGTCGCAATACGTCAACAGTGGGTCCTGGCTACCAGGAGCCCCACGCACAGCTGCAGGCAAGGTCCTGTCTCCCTGGAAGGCACCAAGGCTCTCCTTGAGGAGTTTAGTAACGCTGGGATCCATGGCCTTCCTGACCAATGTGGAGCCACCAAACGTAGGCTGTAACTGCAATGCTGGACCCCGTCCAGTGTTGCCAGTAACAAAAGAATTGGAGGAAATGCATAAAGCAGGCTGACTGGCCAAGCATTAGCCAGAGCCTCCTGCCTTAGGGGACTGGTCCTCTCCATCTAGGAGAACCCAGGGGGACAGTGGGTCATCTCTTCGGAAGCAAAGAGATATGCCACTGCCCTGCCATACTTGTCCCAATCATGCCCACCACCTCCGGATGGAGTCTCCACTCCCCGGGGGTGGCCCTTTTCTATCGCTGTGTTCCGGACACCTGGAACTTGGACAGCTTAGATAATGATAATTAGATAATGCTGAGGTCAGCATACTTATCAGTCGAAGGAAGAGGCTGTACTCCAGCAGCCTCCAATGCATGAAGTGCTGTAGTAGCTGCTACATAATTGGGCTTTTGGTAACAGGGTTCCTGCTGTTTGGTGTTGGCGGGTTCCTGTTCTACCGCAAAGTTAAAAAGGTGTTGGCAGCACATCAGGCCATTGACAAGCTGCCCGTCTTTCAGGGCTTGTGCCAGGCTGTTAACGTACAGACTCAAGTATTAAGCGAAGTGAACCGCAAGCTGGAGGTGCTTTACGGACTTAATCGAAAAGTGGATGCGATCTGGGTGAGCGTTAACAAGTCCGTAGGCACGGAAAATGGCCACTGGATTTTGTAATATTTCGGATTTACCTAACCAGTGACTTTAAGACAGGCTCCACATTCCAGCGCCTAGTCTCTTCTAAACAAATTCATTATCTCGATTCGGCTCCCCAGAACCGTCCTTGGAGGTGTTATCTCTTCTCTCGCCGGGATGTTTATGCAGAAAGACGCTCTACCCCCACTCCTGACCCAATCTCCTGTGAACTCTATCTCTGGCTGGCCTCGAGGTTGTCTCCTGGATTCACTATACCATCTGGCGCCTGAAGACTCCCGTTATGGCTGGACAGATTTAGATAAACGGAACACACATACACACACACGTAGACACATAGCACACACGACCCCTAACCACATAAGCCTTCTTCTCTCCTTACCCCCTCTCCCTCCCTCGTTGCAGAATGGATGCCGTGGGCGGGGCGCCTGCCGGCTGCGTACGCCCCCTGGTGCCTGGGCTGTGACACCTACCATCCCATAAACCCCTAACCCGTACCTCTGTGCTTATCAACGTGTTCTATTTGTCTGTGGCGTTATCATGTGTTTATTTTGCCAAGGTGGTTTTTGTACTAATCACACACTTTGCACCCATAAGGAGCAGAGTGTGAGAGTAGCATTTTTTTAACCTGTCTTTCCCTGATGTTCTCTTTATCCTTTCCTACTTTAAGGGGCGCAGCGCACGCTAGACGACTCTTCAGTGTATCCCCCCTGTCTCCCATGTTTGGTTACTGTCACTCTATGTCTCTTGGCGGGGTAGAACTGTAAACAGATTATCGTTGTTCTGAAACATGTACAATGACAAAATAAATCATCTTGAATCTTGAACGGTAGCTACGCGCTACGGAGAAAGGCAGGCTCGCATGGCCGCCGAGTCGAGCACCAGCTGAGCTGTAATGGTGGCAGGGATGCTGCCACACACTGTTTAATATACGCAGAGCCAGGGACGGCCCAAACGGAAGAACCCTGAACTGGTACACCTTGTCCAGAAATGCAAAGGGGAGGACCACCTGTGACATTGGGCAGTAGGGACTATGACACAACCCAGTCCGCCTGAGCGATAGACTGGAGGACCCCTGGAACACGCAGCATGGGGAAAGGAAGAATCGTGAGGCACTGATTCCGCCGTCTTAGTCCAGAACGGGGCGACCCCGCCCCACCTCCTGGTACCTGAACTTCGGTTGAGTAGAACCTACTGAGCATCGAGTAACACCCCCAAGGACTCTGGGGAAGGGCGGAGACTGGACGCCGACCTCCTGGCGCCTGAAATGCAGCTGTAGCGCAGTGTTACGGCGCTGTACAGAATGTGCTGAGAAGCACTGGCCCCTTGATTGTCCACCTGAACGTGGTTGAAGCTATTGGCACGGGGTACCACAGAGATTCCCGGCCTGGAATCAGGTAGAGGTGCATGTCGCAGCGTGCAACTACTGTCTAGCCTAGTCAACCTGAACACTTCGCACCGGGCCTGAAGAGCAGCTGGCCGAACGTCTGGCCTGGGATCACTGGAAGAGAACAGAGGGTCAGTCGACACACCTCCGACTGGGACGACTGCGCCAGCCAACCCTGGCGGCGCGCCACGTCACAGTTGACATCAACCTGCCTAGCTCCCTAAGTCATAATGCAAAGTCTGCAGTGAAGCATCACTGAGGGTCCATGCTGAGTGACCAGCACCTGACCCCTGTATGGTTTGCGACCGAGCCAGGACTGTGTGAGAAAGCAAATTCCCAGATGGCCCACACAGGCAGCAATGTCGTAACTCCTAGTAAGGAGGTCACCTGAAATCCGGCACTGGGGCCGAGGGCAGCGCACATCGGCTCTCAGAGCCTCGTCTGGGGAGACAACCAGGGATGCTATAGCAGGCTCAATCGGAGCTAACCAGTCCAAGCCCTAACTATCAGCATTGTGCATGGCTGCCAGAGCTCTGCTGTCACTAGTGTGATGGGAGAGAGCCCTTAAATCTGGCCAGCATCTACGGAGCTCTGCGGAATAAGGCTCAGAGGGAGGCACACAGAAACGGAGGATTAAGGGCCTGCAGAAAAGAAGGCATTCGTGGGTGCAGATGAAACCAGAGCTTCATCTAACCCCATACTTGGCGAGTCACGGACGGACACTGACCCTCTAGCCGAGCTGCCCACCTCTAAGAGGTTACAGGACGCAGCTGTGGACAGCATGTCATCCCCTGTAGTAGGAAGGATGCCCAGCCGCAAGGTTACTCACTGCCACTGGTACCATGAGCTGGTTGGAGGCTAGTTGAAGAGCCTCTACCTAGCAACCTAAGTGCCTGAGACATGAAACTACAGTTCATGCATGGGTTATCTGACAGCGCTTCCCTCAGGTGCTCAACCCTGAGACCTGCAGGGCACTTGTCATGGCCATTCCCCACTGTATGGAGGTCATGAAGACGTAAGCTGCCCACTGTCGAGCCAACTAAATATGCATCTGACTAAGGTATGCAACCGGGCTTCAGGCGAGAGCAACCGACCCACGGCGCGACACCGCCAGAATAATACAGCGGCGTTGCAAAACTATAGCGCCCACTGGCGAGCAAATTACAGTAGCCTGCACAGACACGACAACCGTGTGACAACTAAAATAACACAGTGAAGGCGACTCTTGGAAACCCAAGACACTCCCTGGCGAGCAACCAATGTATGCAACCGGGCTTTAGGCGAGAGCAACCGAGCCTCGGTGCGACACCCATGGACATATAAGAAGGGAGACACCGCTAGAATAATACAGTGGCGGCGTAAAACTACGCAAGTTACAGTAAAACATGCTAGAATTTAGCCAAAAGTCGAGCCAGCTAAAATATGCATCCGACTAAGGCATGCAACCGGGCCTCAGGCGAGAGCAACCGAGCCACGGTGCGACACCGCTAGAATACTACATTGGCAGTGTAACCATGCCGCCCACTGGCGAGCAAGTTACAGTAGGCTAGGCAATCGAGCTCTAGGCGAGAGCACACCCAAGCAACAACGCGACCTGTCAAGCCAATTAAAATATGTAATCCGAATAAGGTATGCAACCGGGCTTCAAGCGAGAGCAACCGAACCACGGTGTGACACCGCTAGAATAATACAGTGGCGGTGTAAAACTATGCCGCCCACTGGCGAGCAAGTTACAGTAGGCTAGGCAATCGAGCTTTACAAGAGCGCACCCACGACCCCCTAAATAACACAGTTCAATTGAATTCAGTTTACTTAAGAAGGGGACATTGCAAATCAATAAACCACATGATCATACATGGGTTAAAAAATGCTAGAATTAGCCAAAATGCTATTCTCTATCTGTAGTCCCCTGGCAGTGTCAGCGGCTCTTGGTAACCCCAGCCGCCCACTGGAGAGCAAATCAAGGAAGGCTATAGGCAATTCAGCCTTAGGCGAGAGCACACCCAAGCAATAATGCGTCTTAATAAAACACGGTGACGGCAACGACGTTCACTGGCGAGCAAATTAAGTAGCCTATGCAGTCAGGCTAAGGCGTGAGCTACCGTGCAACGGTGCGACACGGCTATAAAAATTCAGCGGTGTGAACTAAGCTGCTAACTGGCGACACACTACAGCAGCCTACACACGCGCAACAGTGTGACACGGCTAAAATAACACGGTGAAGGCGATTTAGGAAACTAATTCGCCCACCGGTGCAGCATACAGTGTAGGCTATACACATAGTGTGTGGCACGGCTCATCCACTGGCAATCAATAAAGTAAGCTATGCAACGCAAGGCTTAGGTGAAAGCCCACGACTGGTGGGACACAGCTCAATACAACAGTGAAAGCGACTTCTGACCCGAAGCCGCCCACTTGACGAGCAAATTAGTAGCCTATGCAACCGCCCTAGGCGAACTCAGCACCCGAGCCACAGTGCGACAATGCTACAGAATACTGTGGCGGCGGCTTGGACCCCAAGCCACTCGCTGTCGATTACATCAAAGTAAGCAACCGGTCTAGGCAAACTTAGCACCCGATCAACAGTGCAACAATGCTAGAAAGACAATACATTCGAGCATACAATTAGCAACCGGGCTTAGCGAAAAACACACAAGCAACGGTGCGAACGAAAGAATAACACGGCGACTGTGAACCCAGCCGCCGCCTGATCTAATCAAAGCAAGGTGGAAAGGTGATATTAGCTTCCGCGGTAGCCGGGCTACGCGTAGCCTTCACACTTTACTCACCCCTTACCGGCCGCAGCAAAGTCAAACGAATTGCAAGTCGCAGCCCTTGGTGGTCGAAGTCAAATCGAAGCACCAACCCTTAGGTACGAGCTACTTGCGACAAGCTAATGGTATATTATCACACAACAATGTGTGCGACCTGCTAGTCCGCGAGAAGATAGAAGGAACAGAACCTCTGGTGACTTCCGGAATATATAGACATTCACGGGGTCACCCAGGTGACTTTGTTGGTATAAAGATCTCGACCTGCGCATGCGCGCGATGGAACATCCAGTGCTGTAAGCACCACCTCTGGCGGTCAGTAGGAACGAAATAGAACTTATTCTGTTGCCTGATTGGCTCAGTTAGCTGTCACTCCGATCTGAAATCAAGGTGTTTAACAGTTATTCCATGATCTTCTGTGTACTGCTTTATTTTCATTAGCCTGTTTTAAAGTCCCACATAAAAGACTACATTGTCATTTAGTTAAATAGTTCTTCTTTTTTATTTATTTAACCTGAACCATTTATAATTAACTTAATTATAATTAGATTAAGATGAAATGATATATATTATAATAATTGATGTGATAGTCTGTTCATATTGCAGGCTATATTTATGCAATTGATTATCTATGGCAGATGACGTTGCATATGTGGGTCAAATAAATTCACTTTGTACTTATAACTATCTCGAGGGGCATCTAAAACAAAATTCAATATCAATGAAAATGTCCTTTTTTATGTAATTTAATCATAGATAGTAAATAATATGGATGTAGCATTCGGGCTGACCTCAGTTATTCACACGGCATCCAATAATCCTGGTTTGTGCGCGTCGCCATTTTGGGAGGGAGATAGTTGACGTATACCTCCGAGGCAAAGTGAGGGACAACGGGTGGAGAGCTGTCACTCAAGAGATCGCGCCAATACATGTTAACCTCCGATAAAATAAAAACTAGCGTGGTCCGAAAAAATTCACCCCCCTCAGTGTTGTCATGGAGATATGACCTAAACATACAGACTAAAATGGTTTTGTGGACCAGGCTGTAAATAGGTTTAATAAGACTTTGTAAACAGCCTGTGAGTCAATGAGAGATGGCTTTGCTTCCACCCCCCTAGTGGCACTTCCGGTTACTACAGTTGTGGTCACTTCCTTATTGGATGCTGGTAAAAATTGCTGAGGTTGGGGCTTGAATTTAATTCAAAAAGTGAAAATTAAATATATTCTAGATTCATTACACATGAAGTGAAATTAATCTAGAATAAACAAAAGGTCGACATTTCTGTATAATAAATCCTTTTTTTGATTGGTTGTATGTAATATTCAAATATTTTGAGATGCTGGATTTTTTATTCCATGATCAATCAATCATCCAAAAAAAGGCCTGACATATTTCACTTTGTGTAATGAATCTATGAAAGTTTCACTTTTTGATTGGACTTTCCATGATATTCAATTTTTTAGATGCACCTTCAGACTGCTCACTGTCAACTATTTTATCATAAAACAATGCAGGGACATCAAGATCATTTGGCAGAGAATACATCTTCTCTATGAAATGAACTGCCCCCTAATGAATATGCCGGTATTCCCTTCACCAGATTAAACACCCCTTGAATTAATATCGGGACGTTTTCGTGTATATATAGCCCGCCAAGTCTATTTGTTCCTTGAATAAACCTGTTCCACTATAAAGTAGACTGTGTTCATTGACACTCACCCCTCTACATGACTAGAAAGACCAACGCCGATTCACACAGTTCCCAAAAGGTTTTACTTTTCACCAAAAACCTTCACACCTTTTATTACCTTAAAGGCTCTGGTTTAAAGCATTTGACCCTTTGACTCCTGCCTATCTCCAGATCTCCCCCAGTGTTGTCCCCTAATGACACATATAATTACACTTCTAATTTATCCTAGGTTAAGTCCAGATTTCAGACCTTTTTGCGAGATAATTTTTAGAATAAGGAGGAGATTGGATAATAGGTTTTAATTATTCTGGTGGATGAATACCTTACATTACCCCTGACTTCAAAAGACTACCCGCTAGTCCTCACTAACTTCATACACCTGGATGAACTAGGCCAGTAGATAAATGCAATTCCCTCCTATTTCAAGGAGTGTGTTATGGGATGGTATATTCTCTTATCAGTGGTGTTGCCGTAGTGTAGGTTTGAATTGCTTACCTCAGGAGCGCCTCGATCTCTTTAAAGAAAAACCCTAATTAGGTCCTTGTTCCCAACTCTAAACTAAAAATCAGGCACAGGATTTATAAAGTTTTCAAGAAATTTTATTCAACCAATATAAAAAGATTATACGTTTACTATATAGAAAGAAAAGATAAAATAAAATGAAAGGAAAATAAGTACCTACACTCCCATTAATGTGGTTAATATATGTAGAGAAGTATAAGACTTAACTTATTTGTTTTATGTCATTTTTTCACATTGAATTTAGTTAATGAGTTTTCTCGTTCTCAAATTTCAAAGTTTGTCCACTGTTTACACAACTTTAAATATTCTCTGAGTTGATGGCCGAGCTTTCACCAAAGTCATATAAATTTGAATTTCTTCAAACTCTTATAACAATGGTGATTTTGAGACACAAAGAGTCAGGAAAAGTTGGTCACAACAGCTCAAAACATACAACTCGATGCCATTCCGCAACCTGGTTCATCAATTACTTCCTATTAGTAACCCAAATGTTTCCTTACCAATCTTCTCAGAAAAAAGAAGAATTGGTTCAGAGCTTCACCCTCTTCTCTAGAACAAAAAATTAACAGCCCTCAATTTTTCTAAGTATTTTGCACTCAAAAAGATTCAGAGTGTTTCTTTCGAGTTTTTCTTCTAAGTCTTTCGTCCATGCTGAAAGAACAAAAAAGTGGAACAGTCAAAACTTCCCCCAAAAAACAGCAGACCTTCTTGCTCAAAACCCTGGCTTTATATAGTCTGCAGACAGAGAGAGTGGGTGTGTGTATTAGGGGGGAGAGGGTGGGAGGAAAGATGAGGGTGTGTGTGTCCAGCTCAAGGACCCACTGCCCCCCTTGTTTCTCTCACCCCTGACCTGTCCCAGGACAAGCCCAGGCATGCCTTTTCAGAGAGGCCTTAAGGCCAGGACACACCAGTCCGACTACCCGAATATGGAGACTGCCGATTCAGGGAGCTCCAGTCTTCCCGTCGCGGCCGAAAAAGTGCAAAGAACACACCAAACCGACTGCTGACTTTCCGTACGCTCTGCGCTTGCGCGGGACGTAATGTCTCCATAACAGCAGGCGGCGCTAATCTGTATTGTGGCCCGAAAAAATACGGAAGCCGGAAATGATGGGACGGCTCTCTAGACCATAAACATAGATATTAATACGTATTTATATTTATGGACCATAACAGAGCACCATTTTTAGCAGAGTGTCAAGCAGTCAACAAGGGTTGATGCATGTGAGTACTCACTGAACGAAACAAACAAACACATTAAAACGATGGCTAACTGTTGTTAGCTGTTTGTGCTAGCCGCCTCACTTCCGGGCTTCACTGATTCGCTAGCCCTCCACAAATCAAATTGCTCCAACTGAAAGACTGCCCGCCGCCACGACGATCGATTTCACGGCACACACCAAACAGATTCGTGTCCCCGCCCCCTCCCGACTCTACGACGGCGATTATCGGGCCCGTGTGTCCTGGCCTTTAGGAATTCACAATTATGTATATATTTCAGGATAGAAACTTGAATACAACACTTTTAGTGATTCTACCTGAATATTAAAGGTCACTTGTAACCTTGCCTGTCTTATTCAAAATATCATACTTTTCCATACGAAAACAAGAAATATACATTTCCCATTCACCTAAGAACAAGATATGTGCAATGAAAAGTTGCAATATTCTTGCCTATCTCAACACCCTGACTTACGGTTTAAACTAGCAAGGCATTGTGGGAAAATGGGCCGTCTTTTCCATTTTTCCATCAGTAAATCTGTGTTCGATCTCTGGGTCTACTTCTGAAAGCTGTGAGCTGGTACTTAACACAATTACTTACACCTGGCTTGACAAAGCAGCCCCTTTTCATCCTGGATTTGCGTTTATGCAACTGACTAATCCAAAGTGCCTAGGCTTGACTTTGTCAAGGCTGGCTTTATCAATCATCCTGGATATCTTTATTCCACTTTTATGCAATAGGCCCCTGGGCCCCTTGGAGGCTTCGGCGGGCTCTGAGGGAAAGTGCGTCTGTTTAATTTGCAAGGAAAGTGTTGCCGTGAAGAAGGATTACAATTTACGAAGATACTATGAAACTAAACATCAGAGCAGCTACATGTCCTGATAAATGTGTTATTTTTGCCAAGTGGCCCGGCCCTTCGTAGAATTTTCTGTATGTGGCCCTCAGTGAAAAAAGTTTGGACACCCCTGCCATAGAGCCTGCATGCGCAAACCGAAAGACTGGGTGTGCGACCAGACCAAATGCAGTAATAAAAACTAGGTCTGTCAAAATTAACGCGTTAATGCAGGGTGATTAATTTCTGGAATTAACGCGTTAATTTTTTTAACGCATATAGTGCAGAATGATCAGCCCCGTGCATCCCACCGGCTCTGCACTACAGTCACTCTTAACGTTGTGGCTGACCCAGGATCAGTAGCTGCGCGCAACACGTTAGCCCATGCCGTGTTTTAGACTGCTAACGGCCACGTCTGTGTCCCGGGCATAGATAATATATAAAATCAACTGCCGCTGGTGGCAGTTGATGTCGAAGCAACAGGAGGAGAAACATTGTCCGCTCTGTTCAGAGCCCGCGAGGACACAAACGTCTGCAGTTTTCAGAGGTGCATGTGATTAGACATAAACATTACGTCGGCTTCCTGGCAAGAATGAACAGTCCCCTAGGACGTGGTCGCGTGCACACACGCGCGCACACACACACACACACGGACTGTAATCAAGTTGTATTCAAGAATATATTTTAGTTTGATTTAAATGTATTCTCAGTATTAAAACCATCATTTGGATTGTCAATTAATAAAAATACTAATTTTAAATGTACATATCCACCATCTGTCATTTATCTTTCCGTTCATACAACAATATGCAGGGAAAATTCGAATTTTTCAGGCATATTTCGAATGGTAAAATTTAGGGCTGTCAAACGATTACAATTTTTAATCAGATAATCACAGGATTCTGTGGATTAATCACGATTAATTTTACCATTCGAAATATGCCCGAAAAATTCGAATATTCTCTGTAGCCTATATTCTTGCAAAGGCAAAATATCGTAACTTCAATTTAAAAAAAAATAGTTTTTGTCATTTTTGGAACACTGGCCATCAGTTTTATCATGTGAACAAATATCTTGAGTCAATTTAGTTGTTTCCTTATCAAAATAAGATGCTGTTTTTGCCATAACTTCCAAAAGCAGAGGGAAAGCCAAGGCAGAAGACCATAACATCAGTTGCGGTCCTTTGGCTTTGTTTCCGCGTCGCTATGGAACTTTCGGATCGGTTCGGATTAAGTTACTGCTGAGTTACGACGCTCTGCCTTTGTTTTACTAAGCTCCAAAGTGAAGTTACTGTTTACCGCGCTGGAGTTACGTTGATTTTGTCTGTGTATTGCATGTAACTGAAGCACTTCTGTCACACACATTAACTTCAATAAAGTAAGTAATAAGCTGCCTGCCAATGACAGTCCACTGACAGAAAACAACGCGATCGAGTTGGCGATGCCTCACGAGTCACGACACACCTCCCCGGCTCGGAGAAAACACAGCCTGTAGGCTATACGATAAACCAACCCAGGCCAGCTGTTACTTAGATCGCTGCTTACCTTTTTTTGCAGCAGCACACACACGTAAAGAAAATCATTCTGCACATCGGGTCAAATGATGTTGTAAAGCACGAGTCTGAAATGTTGAAACAGGACATTAAGAATCTCCTGAACACGGTCAGCTCACTGAATGCTGAGGTGTATATCAGTGGTCCTCTGCCACCAATCAGAAGAGGACTTGAGAGATTCACTAGACTGTTAGCACTGAACATGTGGCTTTCAATAGCGTGCCCTGACCACTCATGCATTTTATTGACAATTTTAACATTTTCTGGAACCGCAGGCAGCTTTTTAAGACAGATGGACTTTGTCTAAATAAGGCTGGAGTCGAACTATTCACATCCAACGTGATTTACGTCCTACGTCACCCATCTGTTCGTGCCAAGGACAAGGCCCAGGAGGAGAAGATAACACAGCGTAGCAGCAGCGCCGAAGGACAGCTGCCGGCCCCAGATGACAGCTCAGACCATGAGAGATACCAGGGCAGAGAGGAGGGGGCCCCACCCATAACAAGCCCACCTCTTGCTCATTCAATCTCGCCTACAACCACCCTTTCTCCATCCTCTCCTGATCTGGGATTCAAGGAAATCATATGTACCCCCAGCAGTCAACGTCCCCCTCAACTCGCCAATCTAAGCCACAGCGCCCGGCTCTTCACCCCTCCACGCAAACCCCCTCCGATCCCACCGCAACGTCATCATCATCAGGCTTGGGAGACTGATGTTGTCAGCACTTGTTGATATGTGCCGGGCAGCGGCTACACAGTTATCACCTTCGACCCACAGGATAAGCCGGGGCCCTGTTTTTCAAGGTTTATTTCAAGAAACGGGAAACCGTTATCAAATCTGATAAGCATTCCTCTTCAGCCACAATCTGCTGAAATAAATCGGGCTGACAATGCTTCGAACACACTAAATTTAGCTTTATTAAACATCAGATCCTTGGCAGGTAAAACATTTTTTATTAATGATCTTATTACTAGGCACAATTTTAATTTTATGTTTTTAACTGAAACTTGGTTAGACCAAGATAACAGCTCAGCTGTACTGATAGAGTCCGCCCCCCCAAACTACATTTAAGTGAGTGAATCCAGAGTGCATAAAAAAGGAGTGGGGGTTGCTATTTTGTTTAAAGAATCTCTACAATGGAAAAAGATGTCTAATGGAAATTTTGATTCATTTGAGTATGTGGCTCTCCAGTTAAATTCAGCCTCTAGAGCTATTTTCATCAATATCTACCGGCCACCACAATACAATACAAGCTTTTTAGATGACCTTTCTGAGCTGCTGTCTGTAATCTGTATTGAGTTTCACTGTGTGTTAATTGTTGGAGACTTAAATATTCATATCGACAAACCCGAGGACAGATGTGCGAAAGAACTGTGCTGTGTCCTTGACAACTTTGGACTAAATCAGCATGTTGACAAACCAACTCATAACAAAGGGCACACTCTGGACCTTATCATTTCCAGAGGAATGGACATTTCAGACGTAACAGTGGCAGATATAGGTCCCCTCTCAGACCATTCCTGTTTATTTTTTGAGAGTAAAATGTCTGTGCACACAACTGATCAATCAAAAGTAATCAAAAAACGGTATATTACAGAAAATACCAGTGAAACATTTATTCAAGCATTTTCTTTAATACCCCTGTAACTCAGTTAATGAGCTTTTAGACAACTTTAATGGCTAAATTACAAGTGTTATAGATGCTATTGCGCCCACTAAGATGAAGGTTGTCTCTGGTAAGAAAAGATCTCCCTGGAGAAATGCCCCGCAGGTCAGAATAGAAAAAAGAGAGTGCCGTAAAGCGGAACGCAGGTGGCGAAAAACAAATCTCCAGGTTCATTATGACATCTTCAAAGAGAAACTTTGCACTTTTAACTCAGAGATGAAAAGTGCAAGGCAGTCTTTCTTTTCTGACATCATCACCAAAAACAACAACAATGCACGTGCCCTGTTTGCTACTGTCGACAGATTAACAAACCCTCCTGTGTCAGTAGCGTCTGAACATCTCTCCACGAGGGCCTGCAATGAATTTGCCTCCTTCTTTACTGAGAAAATTCACAAAATTAGACAAGCTGTCACTGCATCAATACAAAGTTCAACATGTGTCATCGCTATGCCCACTTAAAATCAATCCAAATGCAATGACACAATTTTATCTGATAAACCACAAAAACCTGGAGGACATTATACAACACCTGAACTCCTCCTCCTGTTGCCTTGACATTCTTCCCACAGGCTTCTTTAAAACAGTTTTTAGCTGTATGGCCTCAGATGTTCTACAAATTGTCAACATGTCCCTTCGGACAGGTGTATTCCTACAGACCCTGAAAACAGCAGTCATCAAGCCACTCCTAAAAAAGAACAATCTAGATACATCGCTCATGAACAATTATAGGCCCATGTCTAACCTACCATTTTTAAGCAAAATCATTGAAAAAGCTGTTTATCAACAGCTAAATAACTACTTAGCAATGAACAACTGCTTTGATGTTTTCCAGTCAGGATTTCGACAACACCACAGCACTGAGACTGCTCTGGTTAAGGTCCTCAATGACATCCACTTAAACACAGACAGTGGCAAAAGTTCTGTTTTAGTTTTACTGGATCTCAGTGCCGCTTTTGACACAGTTGACCACAGCATATTACTAGATCGACTAGCAAACTGCGTTGGACTCTCTGGAACTGTACTAAACTGGTTTGAATCCTACTTAAAGGACAGAGACTACTATGTGTCAATAGGCAATTTCACATCTGAGCGGACACATATTGAATGCGGGGTCCCCCAAGGTTCCATTCTTGGGCCTCTTCTGTTTAACATCTACATGCTCCCACTAGCTCAGATTATGAATAAGAACAAATTATGCTACCATAATTATGCAGACGACACACAAATTTACATAACCATATCACCAGGAGACTACAGTCCGATACAAGCACTGAGTAAATGCATTGAACAAATCAATGAATGGATGTGCCAAAATTTCCTTCAATTAAACAACGACAAAACCGAAGTAATTGTCTTTGGTGCCAAAGATGAACAATTAAAATTCAGCGCACAGCTTACATCTGTTATGCTAGAAACCACACACCAAGCCAGAAATCTTGGTGTTGTCATAGACTCCGACTTGAATTTCAAGAAACACATTAAATCAATTAATAAGTCAGCATACTACCACCTTAAAAACATATCAAGAATTAAAGGACTTGTCCATGCATTTATCTTTAGTAGACTTGACTACTGTAACAGTGTCCTTGCAGGCCTTCCAAAAAAATCTATCTGACAGCTTCAGCTAATTCAGAACGCTGCTGCTCGAGTCCTCACTAGGACCAAAAAAGTGGATCACATTACCCCAGTTCTGAGGTCTTTACACTGGCTTCTTGTCACTCAAAGAATTGATTTCAAAATACTGATGTTGGTTTATAAAGCACTAAATGGTTTAGCGCCAAAATACATTACTGATCTGCTGATACGTTATAAACCGTCCAGAGCCCTTAGGTCGTATGGGACAGGTTTACTTACAGTCCCAAGAGTTAGGACTAAACGAGGAGAAGCAGCTTTTAGTTTTTATGCACCAAATATCTGGAACAAACTCCCAGAAAACTTGAGGTCTGCTGCAACCCTCAGTTCTTTTAAATCGAATCTGAAGACTTTTCTGTTTCCATTTTAACCTGTACTTTTTATTTTATTTAAATGTTTTACTTCTTTTCATTCGCTTTTAAATGTCTTCTAATGTGTTTTATGTATTTTAATCTTGCCCCTGTAAAGCACTTTGAGTGGCCTTGTGTTTGAATTGTGCTATATAAATAAACTTGCCTTGCCTTGCCTTGAAATCTGGTCAAAATCCATGGCAAAAAAATATCCACTGAGGAGACAAATCCATTTTCTAAATCCATAAAGAGTTAGGCCTATCAGTATAAGCCTATTCGCTGACTTTTATATTTTCCGGTGCGGTGCCATTTAAAGTGATCAGCTGCCATAAAGTGATGTCGGTCTCACTGCACTTTTGCTGAATACCACTTTTAAACATCTATGTAGTCTAAAAGTACGTTTTCATACAAGAACGCAAATTTGCGCGTGCTATCTCTGGATTTCCAGGGTATGAAGTGGGGCCTAACCACATAATATTAAGAGTAGGCTATTATAAAGAATAGTTGAGGGAAGAATTAAGTCCCTGATATCCGGACTCTCTCTCTCTCTCTCTCTCTCTCTCGCTAATAAAAATATACATAGCCTACATGTAATTTTTATTTTATTTAAACGTTATTCAATTCGCTTTTAAATGTTTTATTCATTCGCTTTTCTAATGTGTATTGTGTATTTTAATCTTGCCCCTGTAAAGCACTTTGAATGGTCTTGTGTCTGAATTGTGCTATATAAATAAACTTGCCTTGCCTTGCATACATTTTCTATTCCATCAAAAATGCTGTGTTTTTTCACGACTATAGAAAACTTGCACATAATGTAGCCTAATCAAACACAACCATCTTCCTATAAGCTTATCAGAAAATTATAAATGGCATATAAGAGAATACATTTTACTGACATCCAACCTTTCAAATGTAAGAAATATAGGTGGAAGGTTACTTTAAAGTGTTACTTTATCTCAAATAAGTAGCCTACAACCATATTTTTTTTTCAAATTTTCCAAAAATGAAAAATGTTGTCCTTAAAAGTCTATTTTTTATTATTTTTTAAATATTCAATTTGTGTAGTATTATGCCTAACACGACAAAACTCACTTAACTATTATTGCTATCACAGGAAATGTTGATATAGAGTGATACAAATCCAAATTATCAATAGAATAGAAGTTAAGGTCTGCCTTTGTATGACCCATTATTGTTTTGCAGATAATAGAAAGGCAGAGTACAGTAACTTCCGAATAAGGGTAAGTTGAAATCTTAGATTTTTGGGGGATAAATAACTTCCTTTTCATACAATAACATGCCAAATTTTCAATAATCTACCTACAACTGATTTTGCAGGACAACAAAATAACTTTGAACTCACTTTTCTCAGTTCTATACTCTGGTGAGTTAAGGTCTTTTGCCTTTGTAGGGCAGTATTGTTGTATGAACGGAAAGATAAATGACAGAAGGTGGATATGTACATTTAAAATTAGTATGTTTATTAATTGAAAATCCAAATGATGTTTTTAATGCTGAAAATACATTTAAATCAAACTGAAATATATACCTATCACACCATAATTCAATTGGTCTGTCTCTTTACTATGTATTTGGGCAAATATAGGATAGGCTATAGAATGGCATTTATTTGGTGAATCTATAGGTTGTGCATTCTTGAATACAACTTGATTACAGTCCGCGGTGTGTGTGTGTGTGTGCGTGCGTTTGTATGCGCGACCACGTCCTATGGGACTGTTCATGTGTGCCAGGAAGCCGATGTTATGTTGATGTCTGATCACACACACCTCTGAAAACTGCAGACGTTTGTGTCCTTGCGGGCTCTCCTCCTGTTGCTTCGACATGAACTGCCACCCGCGGCAGTTGATTTTATATACTATCTATGCCCGTGACACAGACGTGGCCGTTAGCGCTTTAAAACTTTAAAACATGGCACGGGCTAACGTGCTGCTATGTTTGGCTGCGCGCAGCTACTGATCCTGGGTCAGCCACAACACTAGAGTGACTATAGTGCAGAGCCGGTGGGATGCACGGGGCGGATCATCTGCACGTGCGTTCATTGCGTTAAAAAATATTAACACGTTAATTCCAGAAATTAATCACCCTGCGTTAACGCGTTAATTTTGACAGCCCTAGTAAAATTAAACGTGATTAATCCACAGAATCCTGAGATTAATCTGATTAAAAATTGTAATCGTTTGACAGCCCTAATAAAAACTTATTTATTTGCACTGATGGTCTCATTTGCTGTTAAAGGTAATTTATGATTATCAGAGGAAACATGAGGCTGTTTTAAATATATTTAAAAGTTACTCGTTGTGGCTTTAAGCATGAAAATGGCAGCATTTGATGCAAAGCTGTTATGTTGGATTCAGTTAGAATCTAACTGTTAGATTGTATCTATTGATGATATTTTGTAGTTTTTCACAAGTGACTCGAACCATGTCTATATCCTGCTTCTAAGTATCCTGCTTCTAAGTCTATCTGGAGTTTGGGACATATGAATCAACCAAGCCAAAGAAATGTTCATTACAGCAGCTGCTCTCTTCTCTCGCTACGAGGATTAAAGGCTCAGTGTGGAATGAAAATGTCATTCACTGTAACATTACTGTGATGAAGCAGTGAGAGATACAACAACACAACGTGTGACTAATGGCCTATTGGCATATCAGAGGAGGCGGCTGCAAACACAATGGCTTCAGATGAATAATACATCTCTGTTCCATTCACCACAACACCACCATCTCTCCTTTTTGGCTTGCCTGAAAAACAGAGGCTTCTGCCTTTATGGAGAAACAGCCTCTGGAATTCATAGCAGAAAGAGTGTTTTGGTCTCTTGCAAGTCCTCTGCCTTTGAAAGTGACTCACACTGTTAGATAAAAAGCTTGTTTTGCTTTGAATATGCTCATTTTCCGTCAGGTCATGCATATTTCAGCCCTTCAAATGCTCTCTTATTGTCTGCTTCTATGACTTTTGCCGATTAAAGTCTTCATGCATCAACACTTAAAATTGGCTTCACTTTTTTCTTTTTTTTCTTCTAGGATCAAAGTTAATTTGCAACTTTATAGAACTGGTGTGCTGCTTTGCATGGCGTGTATACAATAGGCCTACACCCTTAAATAATTTTTTGTAAGCTTGTAAGTGTGTGTGTGTGTGTGTGCATGCATGCGTGTTGTCCTGGGGCGTATTTCAGGAAGCAGAGTTAACAAACTCTGAGTTCAATCCTCCACTCTGAGTTGAGCAACTCTGGGTTATCGGTTTCAGAACAGTGGATCAGCGCTGGGTCAGTCAACTCTGAGTCTGTTCACTCTGAGTTGAGCGCGTGCTTAAAGCCATCGCTGATAACATGATTCACCATGGAAACAGGAGAAACAAATGCTTGATCCTCCCACTTCTCCCACTGGAGTGAGAAATATTAATAAATGAACAATAGGCTTATGGTACGGAGAAGAATTAACGGGGATATTATCTCTGAAATCTGATCTAATCACCTCTGCAATTCATAAAAAAACAGGGCGAACATTTTTTGTCAAAAGAATCTTGTGCTTCCATATGAGAAGCAATAGTCTATTTTAAAAAGTTACACATATCAGCAGCAGCAAAAAATAAACAAAATTGCTTACAGCGTGGGTATATTCGCTGTCTAATATTTAAGCAAGCAGTTCTTAAATCCTGTGCAGTAAACAGACTGTCGCTCCTTTTAAATGGGGAGTGAAATACTTTAACGTCAGACAAATTAAGCAACCATTTTCATTGAAGAGCCTGATTGATTTAAAACCAAATCCATGTTCCTCAGCAACTGATCACAGTTTAAATTATTATAATTTCTGTACGTATTTAACGAGGCTCGTCTGTGACTTTGGGATCACACAAGTGAACAGTAACAATCGCATGAAGCAGCAGCGTTACATTTCCACCTGACAGAAATCTGCTCAGCTGATCAGATAAATGATAGATCAAACATAAAATCATCAGGAAATGATAAAAACATTCTGAGATTTCTATGGAGTGATTTTGCTTCAAACTGTACAGGGACACGTTGTGACACTTCAGTCAGAGCTGCAGCGTAAAGTGACACAAACTCAGAGTCTGTTCCCTCAAACCTCCCAGCCAGCACACCGGCCCGGTAATCGGCCATCGGAGAGTCTGGAGGGGGCGGGGACACGAATCTGTTTGGTGACGTCGGCCGTTGTAGAAGTCGTCGGGCTTCTTTTCAGCCGATTGAACATGTTCAATCGGCATCGGGCAGTCTTTCAGTTGGAGCAATTTGATTGGTGGAGGGCTAGCGAATCAGAGAAGCCCGGAAGTGAGGCGGGTAGCACAAACAGCTGACAACAGTATCGCATCGCTAGCCATTGTTTTAATGTGTTTGTTTGTTTCGTTCAGCAAGTACTCACATGCATCAACCCTTCTTGACTGCTCGACACCATGCTCGACACTCTCTGCTAAAAATGGTGCTCTTTATGGTCCATAGATATAATACGTATTTATATCTATGTTTATGGTCTAGAGAGCTGTCCCATCATTTCCGGCTTCCGTGTTTTTTTGGGCCACAATACAGATTAGCGCCGCCTGCTGTTATGGAGACATTACGTCCCGCGCAGGAGCGTACGGAAAGTCAGTAGTCGGCTCGGCGTGTTCTTGGCACTTTTTTGGCCGCAACGGGCAAACTGGAGCTGCCTGAATCGGCAGACTCCATTTTCGAGCGACAGTCTGTAATCGGACCGGTGTGTCCTGGGGCCTATTTCAGGTAGCTGGTTTTGAGGCAACCCAGAGTTTGTTCGCTCTGAGTTAGTGGAAACTCTGGGTTTTCCGTTTCAGGTAGCAGGTTCAGCGCAACCGAGAGTCAGTTACTGCGGCAACATACGCCGTGGGTCTAACCTGCTGGATAGGTGGTTAGACCTACCCTGAGTTTGTTTTCACTTTACGCTGCAGCTCCGACTGAAGAAAGACTGTCACTGTCACACGCGTCCCTGTACAGTTTGAAGCAAAATCACTCCATAGAAATCTCCATCGGGATGTTGTTATCATTTCCTGATGATTTTACGTTTGACCGATCATTTATCTGATCAGTAGCCTTGTTCTCAGCCGCCTATAAGTCTGTTCATATAGGCGGCCACCTTACACATCGTGACATGCTCTACATTCAGATTAATAAACCTATTTGTATTGTATGCTTTTTAACATCTGTGCCACTGAACAGATTTATGTCAGGTGGATTCATGTAACGCTGCGGCTGCACGCGATTGTTACTGTTCACTTGTGCGATCCTAAAGTTACAGACGAACCACGTTAAATAGCCTAATATGAATATAAAAATCATATAATAATTTAAACTGTGATCACTTGAGGAAAATGGATCTGGTAATAAATCAATCAGGCTCTTCAATGGAAACTGTCACCTTATGTGTCAGACGTTAATGTCTTTCACTCCCCATTTACAGTTTTTCACAATTGTTTAAACAAATTTTTTGGAACATCAGACACAGTGTGCACAATCTGAAACTAATTTACCAACTGCTTAACCAATTCTGCTAAACTCCAAACACATTTCCTGCCATAGACTCATATTCTCATTCTCATTTTTCACAACACTACACACAATTCTCTATATCTTGCACACTCTTCCTGAATTCTCTCTCTTGGTATTCACACAGAACACACTGCCAATCAAATTTCTAAACTCAAAAGGCTTTTGTGCAGTTAGCTATAGAAGGGTCAGAGATGAGCTCCTGTTTGCTGTGTAGACTGCACATTTAGGTACAAATACAGTTTTTGCCGAATACTGTAAACACTAAAAGTGACTGCTATGACCACAACCTCTAACTTTTGTAACTATGCCCTAAAACCAAAGCACCAACCCTACAAACACGATGCTTTGCACTGTGTTTGAAATTCTCCAACACACTTCTTGACAAAAAATTAAACTAATTGAATACCAATCAGTCTAAACCTTAGCATTACAAATAGACCCCAGGTGAGCTCAGCTCCTTTCTGAAACAGTAAGAGTCAAGGGAAGAGGAGGAGAGAGAGTGACAGGAGTACGAGGACAAATAAGGCAACAGACGGAGACACATACAACAGGAACACACACAATAGTGGACTATGTTAGATCATGGCCTATCAATGAGGGAGCCTGGACATTGGCTGTGTCTTGATTCAGGGGTTGCAGCCTTGGTAGGACGCAGTCTCGCGGTCTATGAAGGCTATAGCCTATGAAGGCCGATTTTAAGGCCGGTTTTGAGGCCAACGAGCCTTGTTAAACGGGACGGTCTCCGCAGGTCTCCGTTTACGAGCATTTCCGGTTTACGTAACAAGCCGTTACCTTGCGTGACGACTCGCCGCTCCTGTGCTGCCTAGCAACCCTGATTGCTGCCAACGGAGACAGCCCTGTCAATGGAGGAAAAAAGAAAAAGAAGTTGCCTACCAGACGAAAAGAAAAAAAAGTACAAGAAAAAAAGAAAGGAATATAAAAGTTAAGAAGATGGAGCAACACGTTGCTGTTTTGTTAATTTTTATTTTATTGTATGCCGTCTCTGAAAAAAACGCAATGAATCATGGGATATGTTGGGCCACGAAGGATACATCTGATGCAGCCTTCAAAACTGCTTCAAAACCGTGAAACGAAGGCTGCATTTCACGACCGCATATGAGGAGCCTTGCGAGGAGCCTTGCAAATGGGACAGCCTTTGCGCGCCGCTATGACGCAATCGGTCTTCAAATGCAGCCTACGAGGCCGGTTCCAAGACCGCAACCCCTGAATCAAGACACAGCCAGAGAGTGCAGCCCAGCCTGAGTCGCTCCATAATTAGGAGATTTAGACTGGAAACAGGTGATCATTTCCCTGTTGCTTCTCAAAGCAGGGGCGGATTTGGGGCCCCCAAAATGCCCTCTTTATATTTTGCCCCATATCTATTGTTTTTATAAAAAGTCTCTTCACAATAGTATCATCGGGATGTCTAATTACTCGCGTTTTGACGGCCTTTCTGCCAACCGTGCACCCCCCTTCAGTCTGCACTACATGGACTATTCCATTACACATTACGCTCATGACGCTGCACGTTCACGCGTAAATCCAAAAAAGTAAATAGCGGGAGAAGAGAGAGACGAGATAAACCTAACCTACCTATACCAAAATGAAGCGAACATACGAGAGCAGGTCACAAAACAAACAGAAGAAGGACCAAAGTCAGGACTTAATATCAAAGCTGCCGAAGCTATTAAGCTTTTTTACAGCACCCAGCGCGGTGGCAGCGGGACCTTAGACGGAAGAACAGCTGTCTACATCATTAACCGGTAAAGTTCCAGCTCCTACTGTCAATCCAACAGGTGGCTCTGGCTCAGCCAGCAGCTATGCTAATGACGTGAATGTGTGTCAACAAACTGATGGAGATAATTAATGGTGCAACGGATCACGGTTGATCCGTGGTCCATTCGGACCAACCCTCACAGTTTGGGACCCACGTGAACCGCGGATTGGATGCATATATGCTAAAAAAAAAAAAAAGACGCCTGTGTTTTCACGTGATCGGCGATCGTGTATTACTGAACAGTTTGTGGCGATCGGGGCCAGCCTCTAGGTCTACTGTAGGCTACTGACAAAAATCACACAACACATTGCCTGTATTTTTGTAACAATATTTAGGCCTATTAGTTTAGGCTATATTTGGCTGCTCCACTTTAAGTCAGCCCAGCCAGGCGATAGTTAAGTTTCAATTTCGTTTTCACCTCCGTGTGTAACAGCTGTTCAGAACAACAGCTGATAGGCTTGCGACAGCAGGAGTCAATCTAAAGCCATCAATGATCAATTTAAGTAAAAAAGCAAAATAAAGCTATCTCTTCCTCCCTCTATCTGTGTATATTTCTCTCTCCCCTGCACACTTAGTCACTACTATCCATGCTTAAAGAAGGCAGGGTTATAACCTATTTTTTTTTTTATATTTGAAGATTTTATTTCAAATAGGCCTAGACACTGTGGACACAGGCTATTTTGTAATTCACTGTGTATTTAAAAAATAAAACAACACATTTAATTGAAAGCAAAGTCATATTGGTCTCTAGAATTTTATCCAGGTTAGTGGCAATCATCAACTTCCTGTCAGAGAGAAAGCTTCCTCTGCGTGGCCCCTCTGACACACTTAATGAACTAGGACTAGGCAATGGACATGTCATGGGTCAGGTTCAGTTAATGGCTCAGTTTGACCCTGTGATGTGGGATCCTCTTAGACCAATCCAAGCTAAGAAAGCCTCTGACACGAACCTGAGTAGTCTCATCCAAAATGAAAAAAAGCTAGTGACTTTTGTTCATCCCTTGTATGGAGTATCTCAGTGTGCGCGATATAAGGTACATTAGATGCAAGGGCCCCCAAATGACTGTTCGCCTGTAAAAATCCATAAAAGGATTCATAATCCAACCACCCAATTCCTTACAACGCTGTTTTTTTTACCATTGTTCCCTAATTTTACTGTAATTGTTTCTTAGTTTATGATGACACACTGAATTGCTTGAACTACAGTCCTACCTATTCATTGTGTTTGTTTGAAATGGCAAAATAAACTATTCTGCAACATGTGTGTTAGCATTTGGCAAAAACCGTAAAGTATTTGTTGTTACTCTTAGGTGAAAGTGTATGAACATGCAAAGGCATAATTCTACTGATAAAGCATTCATATAGTGGTTTGCATTTATACTACAGTGTTTTCCATTCTGCACACCAGTGTTCAATGAGTGCTAGAAATGTCTAGTCATATGATGTGTGTGTTTGTCATTTGAAAAGAAAACACCATTTAGTGAAGAGTTAACACTGTTTTGAGCGTAAAGTGTGCTTTTGCAAGAGAAGTGAAGGATTTTGCATTTTGTGTTTGAGTTTTGAGATTTGTGTTTAGGGTTTTGAAAAAGTGAGGTAGTCTATCAGGAAATGTGTTTAAGCAATTGTGAAAAACTGTAAAAGAAGCGACAGTCTGTTTACTGCACAGTGGGCTATTAGGCTATAGCTTCCCAACATATTATACAGCGAATATAAAACACTGTCAGAAATGCTGTGCCGCGCCAGCTTTATTACTTTACTGCTGATATGCGTAACTTTTTAAAATAGACTATGGCTTCTCATACGGAAGCGAAATGATTGCTCTGTTTTTTTTCTGAATTGCTGAGGAGATTAGATCAGAGTTATGTGACAATATCCCCGTTAATTCTTCTCCATAGGCTACCATAAACTCATTCGTTAATATTTCTAACTCCAGTGGGAGTAGCGGAGAAGTTTTTTTTTTTTTTTTTGAGAAGTGGAGAAGTGGGAGGATCACGCATTTGTTTCTTCTGTTTCCATGGTGAATCATGTTATCAGCGATCCATTGACGATGGCTTTTATGCACACGCTCCACCCAGAGTGAACACGCTCAGAGTTGACTGACCCAACGCTGATCCACTGTTCTGTAACCGAAAACCCAGAGTTACTCATCAACCCATTAAACTCAGAGTATGTAAAACCAGCTACCTGAAATAGGCCCCTAGCCTTTAGACTCAATGGGTCTGTTGCCGCAGTAACTGACTCTGAGTTGCGCTGAACCTGCTACCTGAAACCCAAAACCCAGAGTTTCCACTAACTCAGAGCGAACAAACTCTGGGTTGCCTCAAAACCAGCTACCCGAAACAGGCCTCTGGACTGATCACAACTAATAAGCAATAATCTGCCAGTGATGTATTTATTTGCCCCATTGATACTTTTCAGATGGCATTATAACTGTTGTAGATGATGCTGTGAACATTTAACTGTTTTCACACTGCTCAAAGACTATATGAATTATAATGCTTTTCTTCAGTTAAAGCTATAGTGCGTAACTTTTTCATATAAATGAATGTTGGTTACATTCAAGCCATCGCCAAACAAGTTGACACAAAGTTGATAGCCTATCAGATCCACAAAACTCTGTTTTAGTTTACAAAAGTGTCACCCCCCGACACTGGTGCAGGAGATCAGAAAAATCCCAAGAAGAGCCCAAGAAATGTTTCAGTTGTTGATTCTACTGCTAAGAAAAAATCTGAACGTACAGTAGAAGGTATAAAATCCATGTGCCATCACTGGAGGCTTTACCTCATGTAGATGCACCGACAGTGGTGTTTTTTTAATTACTCAGAATTCCTTAATAGGGACGACAGCAGAAGTTACGCTCTATAGCTTTAATTATGCAACATTATGGTTGTTGGTATTGATGCATGTAATTAAATAATTCTAATTAATAAGTAAACCATGTAGCACCTGTGAGATAAAGTGTTGTTACTGCATATTCCTTTTCCTCCTGTGAGCAAGTGAAGACCTTCCCCCCTGCATTGTTTCTCATTTTCTAGGTTAGTCAAGAACCTTAGAACAGAGGAGACAGGGCTTCTCCCATCCAGGGTTCTGCAGACAGCATCTGATGGAGGAGGTCACTCATTCAGTAACACCACTACTTCTGACTAACCACTGCAGCGTGGCTACAACTCTCTTTCACTCCCTCTCCAGCCACTCCTCCCTTCCTCCCTAACTCCCTCCCTTCCTCCCTCTGTCACATGGCTGTGTGCTCAGCAGGGATAGGCTGGGCTGTTTGATATCATCGTGATTCAAGAATCAAGATGTTTTATTTGTCATATGCACAGTGACAATTACAGCAGCAGTCATTGGCAATGACATTCTTAAGTCCACGGCACCTCTCAACAATGCAATTGAAGACGAAAAAGTGAAAAGAGCAACACCTGAGACACAAATAAACACAATAGTGTAAGGACATAATAACAGATAAAAAGTGTAGAGATAAGGTGAATCATAGAAATATAAAGTAAGTTTAGAATGCAAAATGGTAGACGAAATACAATACTGTGGATACATGAATAAATACATATAGTAATAACTGTTGTGAAAGGGGATACTGCACATGTAATAGAATTATGTTAAATATTATTTAAAAAAATATGTATACTCAAGATGTACATATGTACTGTATATGATGCCTCTGGGAGAGGGAGGGACTGCTGGATGGGGCTGAGGTTGGATGAAAAGGGCGTTGGCATGTTGACTGATTGCGGCACATTCCTTCTACACTGCCTCCACCACTTCTTCTTCGTCTCTGTCTCTCACTCTTATAAACTGTATGCTGGGAGTGGACGTTTGGAGAAAAATATATATTTTGAGGCCAATATTTATTATTTCACTAGCATTAGATTGAAAAGACAAATCATGGCTGGTGGAGTTAGTTGTTATCTACTTGTCATAGTAGTGATAGCAATAGTAGAACTATTAGTGCAGTGAACACTGCTAGAACCTAAATCTATTGAACATGTGGGAAAGTACCACAAATGAGTTTTTCTTCCAGGATAGCCACTCCTGGGGCCTCATTTATAAAGGTGTGCGCAGAAACCCTCCCAAAACATTGCGTTCGCACAAAGCTAAGAATGTGCTGCGCAAAAAAAAAGTTGAGATTTATAAAACTGTGCAGCGCACTGTTGCACGCAATCTTCCCTCTATAATTACCCACCTGCGGTGAATTGTGCGCAGACGATCTCCGCCCCGTGTCATCCCACTTCACCTCCCAGTTTCATCCCACAATCTTCCATACATAATAATATTTTTGGCCTTAACTTTGTACAAAACTACTTTTTACATACAGCCTAAAATATAGACTATTTGCTCTCCCGCTGGCCACTCACGGACACACCTCCCGACGTACTGTATATGATATTATTATAAAGTATAACTAAGATTAATTTTAAAAATATAACCAAAACATGTATAGACCTACTTGATAAGTAAATCAACCTACATCATTACTGCATGCCAAAGACAACATATTCGCAACAATAGGTACGCACATATAATTGATTAAATATATTGGGTGCCATGCATTTCACAAGGATGTGTGTTTTTCCGATGACAGAGCTTTATTTCGTGGTGTTGCCATTGAGTGTCGCTGATTCCCCGAATCAGGAAAATCTCTACGCATGGTCAAAAGTTGGCGTAGCACACTTCTCCGCAAATAATAATATATATATATGTATATACATGTATATATACATGTATATATATATACATGTATATATATATATATATATATATATATATATGTATATATATATGTATATATATATATATATATATATATATATATATATATATATATATATATATATATATATATATATATATATATATATATATATATATATATATATATATCGCTCTCTCTGTTATCTCACTTCACTCCCTTCTGTCCTCCAACCATCTTTCCTCCATCTCCTCCTTTTCATGCAGACTTGAAGGCTGCTTCTTGAAGCCTGTGCCGCGGCCTGGCTTGTTTAGTTCCCGCGCTATGTCTGTCCTCTTCAGAACAACTAGCCCTCCATCCTCCTCACTCGCCCTCCCTTTGTCCTCCTTCCTGACTTATATTTCCCATACTTGAGAAGGACAGAGCTCCACGCTCTAGCAGTTGACCTTCAGTGTTTTGGTTAAGTGGAGTCCCCTTTACACAAAGCACTCTCCACCTGTCTGTGTTGATTGCCAATGTCTTCCGTCTCTGTAATTTTTTATGCACTCTACTGGCTGATATGGTTGCAGATATTGAACGCCTCACTATTATGTCTCCTTGTTTTACACACCTATTAAGACTGCATTGTTTGGTGCGCTATGTTTTATTGGCACTGCAGTGCTGGCTGTGCTCCCCTCTTCTTAAACACTGTGTTTGAATGCCACAGTTTGTCCATATTTTGCCCATGCTTGTCTCATATATAATATAATAAGATGGCAGATTTTTTAAAGATATTTAAAGGGGAATCTGACTGTAATCTTTCTTGTTTCCCCTTCAGATATCTTCAGTGACCTGTGCACAGCAGCTCTCTCTGACTTTGAGGAGAATGAAGCCAGTACATGGGGATATGTGTCTCAGGACAGCAGATAAACATGTTGGACTGCAAATATTAACCACAAACATGGTTGATAGCCCTAACAGTATTTTTTCCTACACTGGACTTTAAATAGCAATGACAAATAATTTTTTCTACCTGTAATTCAGCAAGTCGTCTGCTGAGAACTAAAAACTGCACGGATGTAGACACTGAACTTTACATCTTAAACTTGGATTGATTTAAATGACGGACTGTAGAACATGCAAGCTGCAAGGCGTGGGGCTTGATACATGGACATTGTGATCCTGTTTCTGAATTGGACGAACTTTGAGGAAAAAAGGGATGAATTCCATGTGCTGGTTCTGAGCAGGCCTCGGTAATGTGCCCTGTTTGCTGCTTTGCTGCGCTCAAATCAAAACTCTTTGACACCAGGTTCTGAGGACCCATCAGCTGCTTCAACTTTTCAGGTTTAAAATACACACACACACACACACACACACACTGTTGCTGCAGTCAGAAAAACACACACGTTGTCTTGCTTGCATTTCTTTGTCACACTAGAGCGACCTCATAATATCATTCCATTCATCATCTCTATAATCTCAACGTTCTCACACTGACGAATGATCTGTATAAATCCCTCTCAGAGCTGGAGAGATGTCTCCTTTTCACTTGAAAATGTATAACCCAGTCACTTTTCTCTGTCCACTGAGGAAAACAGTACTTATTTTACAAATGGTTAAATCTGTCTGGGGAAGAATCTTGTATTATACCCTCACAGGTGTTATAAGAATATTTCTATTGTTTTGGACAGAAATTATACATATTATTGTTTATCAATGAACACTCACAAACTGTCATTTTGGGCATGACTACTTATTTCTGCTACATGCATTGATTCAAGCATCACTATATTCAAACATAAAACCAATATAGCTGATGGAGTAACTATGGAAATTTGAGACTGTTTGTCTAGTAAACAGTGTCATATAAAAACATCAGACAGATATGGAGTAACGTTGGAATTCATTTTGAGTTTGGATTAACAGACCTTCTAAATGTGTTTTGGTCTTTACTGACATGTATGAAATACAACTAGATTCATTTCCTCCGTGATGCTGATCCAGTACGTTCAAAAGATTGTACTTTCCCGTGGATTTCGGAGAGACCATATGACAGTTTGCTAGGTTAGCTTACATGCTATGTCCTATCATTCGGTTAATGTCGATTGTAAAGTCAGTTTACATGATTAAAAAATACTTATTCAGGTAGTTTGAACAATTTGTGAGTAATGTTATTCTGCTTAAATATGAATTATGTTTTATATACAAGATCATTTTGTCAGTTTGATATGAAACAGTCAGATGTAGTAGTTTAAGGACACAAGTGAGAGTGCCTGCCATATCTGCGGCATGACTACACATTCCCTTCGTTTGACACTAGAAGCACCATCCGTATATCGACAGATATACGGACACGAGTCACATTCGTATGCGGAAAGGAGGCATTACGAATCTGTTAAGCTGCTTCCAGAAACAAGGTTGATGAGTGGTAGGATGTCCCAGACTGTCAAACCAAAGCTAATCCATGCCTTTAAGATCCAGTGAGTTGAGCAACATACAATTATTTGTGGATGTGTTACCATGAGCGAACTCCAGTCACAATGGGCCTCATTTATCAAACTTGCGTGGAAACTGGTGCAGATTCTGGCGCAAATACCTCCCTACGCCAGGTATCGCGTGGGATTTATCAAACAGTCGTATCTTGCCAATCTCGGCGTACGCTAGGCCATTATTGATAAATGCGGCGGCTGAAAACAATCGTTATTTGAATATCACGCCCCTATATTTTCTCAGTTTAGAGGCTTTGCCCAGAGGTTTTACGACATGGATATGCACATTACGGCAAAGCAGAGGAACTTCTCGGGAGTAGAAATTGACAGAATAACAGCGAAAGTAGAAAAAAAGAGTTTAATTTTGGAGCATTACAAGCGGCATCAAAGAACGGTCAACAGCGTTGGTGTTGACAACACACCATCTCCAGCTGAGGATTTTGCATTGTAGGTTTACATCAGTGTTATCGCTCAAATGCTATAAAACTGCATATACAATTATATGTCGCCATTTTTTTACATAGATGAAGAAAAAGTGGTCTGACTCAAAAATGCAACCAACTGGAGGTGCGGGTATAATATAAGTGGTAGAGGAGAAAAAGACGCACCAACTGTCCGATAATGGTCCCCATAAAAAATAAATACACGTCTGCAGAGATTTGAATGAGCAGAATGTATTGGCCCTTTTAGATAGCACTACTCAAAAGGGTTTTAAAAACTAAAAATAAAACATTTTGCGTTTTACTGTGACAGCTTGCGCTTGGCACGAGTGGTCAGCTCGGCCGTCAGCTGCACAAGCCGACCCGGCAACGATCAGCTGTGAGAGCGCCCACTGTCCCGCTCCACCAGCAGATCAGAAAAACAAGCCGAAACGTGCCGGTTAATGGTGGAAATAAATCGCTCGCTTAAGCGATCAATGACACATTAAAAGAGGAACTAACATCTCAAAAGTGCGTCAAATAAATAAAATGTTAAGCTGAATGTTGTGCCGTGTATTTGTTATCATAAAGAGCAGCGTACTACTAGCATAGCCTACATATTTAATACTTAGGCTAACATTTTAAATGAATGCAGCCCCCGTGCCTCAGTGTCCCCCCAGCTGCCCCAAGTCAGAGATAACTGCCCTTACGCAGTCCCATGCAGCGCTCCTAAGTGGCCGGTGTGCGCACTATTGAATCAGCACACCATGCTGCACATTTTTAAGTGATTAATATCTTTATTTCGGTCTGAGCAAACACTGCATTTGTATTATCTTCTACAATTGTTCTAATTGTCCAACAAAGTCATCGGCTAACCCGGCACAGCCTGCACTGCGAGTCCATGCTGTTTACAAACTTGTGTACACGAGCCGAGAGCTGGCGTGGGATTTGAGTGTATCCTACGCTCACGTCCATATTGATAAATGCCGAGGTTTGCGTGGAAATGTGCGTACACCCACTTTTCTGGTCTACGCACGGTTGATAAATGAGGCCCATTGCATGTAGTCACCTCACTCATTGGTCATACACTACAATGTTTGTCTTGTGCAGCTTTAATTTTTTCCCCTCAAAAAGGTTAAAGTTATGTCAGCAATTAGAAAAATCATATTCTAAAACATTCCCTTCATAAGATAGTGAAAAGAATACCAGCAGACAATGCTTGTGAGAAATAAATGAGTTTTGCGCTTCCCAGTCATTGTTCTTCCATGCACAGTGAAGAGCAGGCAGGAAGAAGCCAAATGGCTCTTTTGATGGAAATGATGAATGAGTGCAGCACACCTCTCTCCTTTAGACGAATGGGATGACAGTGTAAAGCTAAATAAATTTATCTCTGTCACATGGTATGCTACTTGAACTCATCTCTACATAATGGCATTTTCACTTGCAAGCTTTTGGAGATAATAGATCACTTAGTTCTGTTGAATGCTGGCTGCTACAGTATGTATAGACAGGACATATTCAAGCATTGTGTCTTTCTCTGCATGTAAACACTTCATGTATTATAATTCGGATAAGACACTGTCCATGCAATCAGACAGCCAGATATGGGTTTGCAAAGATGTTTAAGAATGTGTAGACCTATGTATGTAAGTATGTATATTTGTATTTTATATGCTCCATTGTATGTAGACTCATTTACAATGGATAATATTCAGAATATTGTATTAATTCATGCACACGGACCTCCTCCACCTGTTTTTTACATAAATGGATTAATTATTGGATGGATTGACATATATTCTGACACTGTAACTGGGCTCTATAACAGAAGGCTAAACTATGTCTACGTCATACACATTTATTTTACTCTGATTGTAAAGAAATACACTCCTCCTGAACTTGCTGTACATTTTGTTTATCTCATGTTAAATTAAAAATATTGTATCTTTGTAAAGGAAATATTTATATTCAACTGCATCCTGCTGCAATTTAATTACCAGTGAATTATGTTATGGAAAGTATCAAGGCTGTATATTGTACAATCTGTCATTGTAATGTATATTGATTCATTGTGATAAAATGCATTTACAATATAAATTGTGTCAGCCTGTTTCTTTTTTTATTTCAAACTTTGTCTATTTTTCCAAACTGAAATATGTATGCATGACTCAGATTTGATACACAGATGTGCTTAATTTCAAAATAGTTAGTGTGTTAAGCCCCTATCTCACTGGGCTGCGACTGTTTGCGACGAGTCGGAGACTGCAGTCGCGTGGGAGTCTCTAAACAGTCTTGAAACGTTCGCGGCGGTCTCAATTTCCTCGCATGAGTCGCAGAGCCTCGCAGTCCTGTCGCTTGAATTTTGAACATGTTAAAAAAAACGTGAGACAAATGTTCTCTCAAAATAGTCTTAGTGTCGTTGCAGGTGTCTCGAACGTGTCGCAAACCCTTCTCAATTTACTTTCCGCGAGTCAGAAAGTGCGAGAAATGTGAGACAACTTAGCGGGGGTTTGGGGAAATATGAAACTAAATTACGACTGATTTGAGACAGAAATGAGACTAACATTCTGTTTGGGCGACGCTCGCAAGACATATAAGCGAGCTCCCTGCAAGTTTTGGCTGGGACATTTGCAAACGTGTCGTAAGTACCAACCCAGTGAGACTGCAAGTAAAAATTGCCGCTAATTCGCATATTTTTCTCGCAATTTTGTGTCTCCAACTTGTCGCTAACAGTCGCAGCCCAGTGAGATATAGGGGCTTTAACTCATTAAAATTACTGCACTGATCACCAGCTCCATAAGGTAACACACTAACTATGAATAAGTACCTCATACAACCCCACCTCAAAATACTGAACTATCCCTTTTAATACAACACAAAAGAACAACAGCCTAACAGCCATAGCACTTTTTATAGTTATATAAGAAATGGGCTAACCAGAATTCAGTGCATAAACAATAGCCAACGTAATTTTTTATTTGCATGGTTTATATTTTTCAAGTCATATTTCTGTACGTATTTGTACAATAATGGATTAAATTTGCAATTCAAATTATTTTAAAATGTTAGGCGTATTTGGAAGGCAACTTGCGACCCCCACTTTGGGAACCACTCCTAGACCCCTTGTAATTCAGTGTATTTTTCTAGAATATCATCATTTCCAATTCAGTGCAAAATCATTGTTGCTTTACAATGTTTTCCCCCTTTAGTAGAGGTCCTGGGTAAGATTTGTATGCACTTAATTTAGCAGAGAATATCTCAACTGTTATAGACTAATATGACCCCATTGAACAACGTGGGATGTGTGCCAAAATCTCTACCTGGGACGAAAGTCCTGAAAATGACCACAACAGGTGACACTATTATCACAATACATTTCTTCACTTTATAGATATCCCCATACATTTCTACCAGTTTAATCTTAATATTAAGAGAATTTTTGTTTGTCTTAAAAATAAAATAAAATATGCAAATTAGGCAATATCTCATTAAATGTGCGTAGGGGAGAGCGGGGTAATCTGAGCCACTTTTTACATTTGCTCCCCTCTAAGCGAGCTAAAATGATTTATCACATGTTTCCTAGAAATGGGCATTAGCAGATTTTTTTCAAGACAAAGGGCAGTGAAAATATGATTGTTTTAAGAAAAGTTGTCATGTGGCTCACTTTACCCCAGCTGTGGGGTAAACTGAGACAGACCAGAAAAATCAAGGGGGTAAAGTGAACCACTTACTTTTTCCACTCTGAAACACATATTGTAACAGTTAGAATCCTGAAAGCTAGCCACACATTCCAGAACTAATGTCGGACTAGTAAAAGAATGATGGGGTTTGGTCAATTAAGCAAAGCTAATTTTCTAAACACTTGAAAGTAACTCTGAACAAAATCAAATACAGCATATAATATAATATATAATTCAAAAGGTTTTAATAAGATTCAAATGAAAGATAGAACCAGTTAGATTAGAACACAGTCTAGGGGTCAGAACACAGGACCCTTAGAGCCAGCCTGGGGGTCAAAGCATAGGAAAATCAGAACCAGCGAGAACAGCCTGGGACTCAGAACACAGGAGAAGAATCCCAACTGGATTATAACATCAGCCTGTCATACTCTACAACTAGGCCTACTCTACATTCCAGCCCTGAAGGTTACTGTGAAAGATGAGAAGGTGCTCTTTCTGTGTGGTTGCCCCAGGTCGTCTTCCTGGTGTATTTCCTTGGCATGATGGCTTTTCTACAATGTGTATGACATTAAAATAAAACACATGTTATGTAATATTACATTGAAATATGTTTAAGACTAAACTTAACTTGTGCCTCATGGTGGGGGAAAGTGAGACAGTGCCTCACTTTCCCCCACAGCATTTGGCTCACTTTCCCCCACCACCACAATTTGAGAAAAAACTACCTCTTTTAGCATTTCAGGCTAATCTTTAGCTAATATCATCACATGGTTTTTACATGTTGGTAGTTCTTCAACACGTATGATAGAAGTGTTTCTACGTGAATACATTTGCTTTGGCACAACAGTTGATTAAGTTGACAGCAAGAACATTTACTTTTACATGCAAAATACCTATTTTGGTGAAAAAAAACATGCTTACCACAGCAACATGAGGTCCTCTCTTTCAGGGCCATGGGGAAATGAGAGGGGCTTGAAAACATATATCTCGCATGACTACAAATGTTTTCCGTTGCCTAGATAAAGGGGGTGGCTCACATTACCCGATGCCTCAGATTCCCCCTTTCTCCTCTCCATATAAACCCTTGAAGATACAGATTTTCTGAGGGGATCTCAATGTTCACAATGATCATGATTATAAGGTCATAGAAGAGTGTAAGCATTCTGATTTGATATAAAGAAAATGGCTTAAAAAACAGTCAACCTATTACATACAACTAGCAACATAAAGGAATTGATAATTGATTCCTACCTGTTCTAAATATTGCTGTCATCAAGTCATCACCTCCAATTTTTTTTCTTCCAACAAAAGTTTAACAAACTCCATGCCCAAGAGGGTTACGGCAGTGCTGGAAAATAATGGGGGCCACACAAAATATTTACACTTTGGGCCCAACTTGGAAAAAATTTCAGGGTGTACTCACTTTTGTTCTTTAGACATTATTGGCTGTGTGTCTGTTATTTTGAGGGGACAGTAAATTTACACTGGTATACAAGTTGTACACTGACTACTTAACATTGTATCAAAGTGTCATTTATTCAGTGTTGTCCCATGGAAAGCTATAATGAAATATTTGAAGAAATGTTAGGGGTGTACTCACTTTTGTGAGATACTGTATCTGCTTACAGGCTCGGCACTGGGCTATATGTCTTGTATTTGTTTTTTGGTTGTTTGGTTATAAATGTGCCTTGATATATTCCCGGGAGCAGGTTGTTTACTTGAGATATGTTCTGGTTAAATTTTCAAAGGGAAACGTTATTATGTTTGACATTCCTATTTGTATATCGGAGGGGGGGCAGCTAAGCTTTTAGTTAGCTAGTGTTTTTTTAGCGTAACATTTAGCTGGCCTCTGGGCTGAATAGGCTAGATGGCTGGAGTAACCCCCGTTTACAGTATGTTAGGGTATTTTCCCTCGCTTTGTTTGGGAAAGTGGGGAGGGTGGGAGGGCATGTTTGAGGGTTGGCAGTGGCGGATTCAGAACCTAATTTGTGGGTGGGCCAAGGAATATTCTAGCCTGGTGCTACCAGACCATCGTACTTCATTTCATTTGTACAGAAGGTCTGGCAGTGCTGTAATTGGCAAACGTTCACTCATGGAGGCGGGTGTCTGTTAAAGTTTAAAACTATTGGATCTGCCCAGTGCCACTCTGGATTAGCCAACTAATCGCATAACGTTTGGTCGTCACGTGTGTCATGAGCCGGCTTCTGGCAACTGAAACTGAAGCGCGACTTCGACGTCATCGTTCTCAGCCACTCGCTCTGTTCGCTGATTGGACCGGCTGTCGAATCTCCGGCAAAACTGGGAAATGGGCTGTACACCCAGACTGACTACAGAAGGGAAAATAAAATTTGGCCGGAAGTAGGCGGGCGGGCGGAGCCAGGCTAGGAATATTCTGGATGGGCCTTGTTTTTTTCAAAGATTAAACAAACACGTATACATAGCCATATATATAAATAAATAACTCAAGAAGTGGAGAGAACGTGCAGATCGGTACTACATTTTAATATGCCTTTTATGCATGTCAGAATATCACATAATAAAAACACAAATCCAACACTGCGTAGCTCACGTTATAGTGACTACAACCCGAACATCATATGAATCAAACGAATCGAATGAATTAATATTCAGAAAAAAACTTTCAGAAACAGCAATAATGCCACGGCGGGCCAGAATACAAAAACCCTGTCTAACCGGAGCTTCTACACAAGGCGGAGTCTTATAGCTATATAAAATTATGAAGAGGAGAGAACTTGCAAATCTGTAGTATTTTAATATGCCTTATACTCATGTCATATCACATAGGCCTACCAGCCTGTCGGACTCGGATCAGATGTAGGATAATAACAAAATAAAAACACAAGTCCAGAAACAACGGCAGCTAAGACTTTTTCAAACTGTGAATCATGCCAAAATCATATGGAATTCTGAATGTAAACCTAAAGGAATACTGGGAGGACATATAAATATCAGAAGCATACTACCTAAAATAGACCAGATCCGGAATGCACTTAATGACTCTAATTTGGACTTTTTGTGTATTTCTGAGAGCTGGTTAAATCCTAATGTTCCTACTGACCTAGTTGACATATCAGGATACACATGCTATAGGAGAGATAGGGCCAAGGGAAGGGGAGGGGGTGTTTTAATTTATATTAGGGAATATCTTAAATGTGTAGAGCTTGAACTGAACCTGAATTTAGAGTGCCTGGGATTGACTGTAATGCTCTCCCCTAAAATGAAATTTAACATTGTTGTGCTTTATAATCCCCCATCTCATGATGCAAATGTCTACAATGAACTGAAGAATCTTCTCTCTGTTGTCGATAACTGTCATGAATGTATGTTGTTTGGGAATTTTAACATTAAGTGGTTGGATAAAAGTGGTAAATCAAAATTAAAATCAACAATGGAGAGATTTAAATACAAACAGCTGATCAGTAGACCTACTCGAATCACTAGGAAAAGTGAAACCCTCATAGATATGATTTTTACAAACAGGCCAGAGCGGGTAACAAAAACATATAATCTAATAACTGGCCTTTCAGATCATAATATGACACTGATGGTACGAAAGCTAACAAAAAAACACCTAGTACACCACAACAAAACAGAAAATCTAATTCTAACAACTGCAATTCCCAAGTCAAAAGTTGGTGACTTTGAACATGACTTGAGTGAAATTAATTGGGAAAAGGTAACTAAAGAGCCAGATCTAAACCACTGTGCCAACAACTTTGTCTCAACCCTTTGTGATCTAATTGATAAATACACACAAACCTGGAAAAGCAGACCCAATAAATTATCTCTTCCATGGGTCAACAGTGATATCCTTCAGATCATTAAAAAGCGAGATCTTGCTCTTAAAAGGTCTTTTATAACAAAAAACAATACTGACCACCTTATCTTCACAGGCCTGAGGAACAAAGTAGTGTCTGAATTACGAAAGGCCAAGACCAATTACTTCTCTAAACTCATTGAAGAGGCCAATGGTAATAGTTCAAAACTGTGGCAACATATAAACAAACTAACCAACTCCAGCAAGCATAAGCACCCCAAAATAACCGGTCTGAAAGTAGGTGATACTTTTATCCATAGCAATGAGTCCATTGCAAATGTTTTTAATAGCTTTTTTATTGAGTCTGTACAAGAGCTGGCAAGTCATTTTAAAGCTATAGAGTCATCTACTGAAGAACTTGGCAATGCTCAGTCTGACTCCTTTTATATTAAATTGGTATCTCATGATAAAGTTAAAAAGGTGATCACAAACATGAGTAACTCCAAGTCAAAAGATATTCATAATCTTCATGCTACATTAACCCTCTGAGCCCTGAGGGCATTTTCTCGATTTAACATACTTTTATAAATTACCATTTTAGAGGGCAAGTAGATAACATAATACCCAGGTGATTCATATCAAAATGTTCAGAACACTCTCAGCTCTCATTGAGGACGGTTCAATTTTGCCCTAGTTCAATGTAAAAAAAAATATTTTGACATAAATGTTGAAATTTGAAGTCCGATTTTTGAAAAATTTCGAAATTTGTGTGAAATAATACCTTTATTCATCTGATGGAATAATTTTGGCTCTTGAAATTGCTTCTCCAAAACATTAGCTTCGAAAATGTACTGGTATTTTTCCATAAAAAGGTTGGGCAGAGCAAAAAACATGACTAAAATGATCTTTTTGTCCGAACGTTTTTTGGGTTGAGATCTAAGGGCATTTTCTCGATTTTACATTATTTTATAAATTACCATTTTAGAGGGCAAGTAGATAACATAATACCCAGGTGATTCATATCAAAATGTTCAAAACACTCTCAGCTCTCAGTGAGGAAGGTTCAATTTTGCCCTAGTGCAATGTAAAAAAAAAAATATTTTGACATAAATGTTGAAATTTGAAGTCCGATTTTTGAAAAATTTCAAAATTTGTGTGAAATAATACCTTTATTCATCTGATCGAATAATTTTGGCTCTTGAAATTGCTTCTCCAAAACATTAGCTTCGAAAATGTACAGGAATTTTTCCATAAAAAGGTTGGGAACAGGAAAAAAACATGACTAAAATTATCTTTTTGTCCAACCGTTTTTTGGGTTGAGATCTAAGGGCATTTTCTCGATTTTACATTATTTTATAAATTACCATTTTAGAGGGCAAGTAGATAACATAATACCCAGGTGATTCATATCAAAATGTTCAGAACACTCCCAGCTCTCTATTAGGGAGTTTCACTTTTGTCCTAGACCAATGTGAAAACCTTTTTTTTTAAACAAATGCTGCAATTTGAAGTCCGATTTTTGAAAAATGTGGAAACTTATGTGTAATAATACCTTTATTCCCCAGGACAAATAGTTTTGGCTCTTGAAATTGCTTCTCCAAACATTAGCTTCTAAAGTACACTGGAATTTTTCCAAAAAAAAGGTTGAGAAGTACAAAAAACATGACAAATTATTTTTTGTCCCAACGTTTTATGGGGTTAGGTCTAAGGGTATTTCCTCAATTATGCATACTTTGAAAAATTACCATTTTAGAGGGCAAGTAGATGACATAATACCCAGGTGATTTCATATCAAAATGTTCAGAACACTATCAGCTCTTATACAGTAAGACACCCTCTGCCCTTAGCTCCACTGAGAAAAAAGTCCCTTTAACGGGAAAAATATTGAGAAATGTCATGGAGAGTGATAGATGATGTCCGTCCTTCTCCCAGGACGGACATCATGCAATAGATGTCACTTGTACAAACAATACCAAACAAATCATGAAGGAATACAATAATTGACATATGTTAACATGCTAATACTAGAATAAAATATGAATAGTGTAGGAGGACTTCAGATGCTGCCAGAGGAAGGACCTGATCCACACCGTCTCGTCTCCACCAGGGAAAACTGGAAGAGAACAGACAGACAACAAATGAAAAGTGAACATTGAGAGTGAACAGGCATGAAAACAAAAATAGTACTATCCTGCTGAGCGAAAGCATTATCCCCATTTCCAAAGCATTAGCTTCTATAATGCACTGTCATTTTCCCAAAAAAAGTTGGAAAGTGCAAAAAACATGACTAAAATCAAATTTGCCAAAATACAAATAGTCTTTTACTCTACTTTGACCACATATGAGGAATTAAGCTAAATGAGACTGAATAGTGACTTGATACCACATATAAAAAGGTCCATGGGATGTGTAATGAAAGGGACGCATCACAATAAATAATGTTTTACAAACAAACAATTAAGTATATATAAAAACTATTTATTTACGTATTTACTTTCCTAAATATAAAAACTTATTTATTTATTTTACAAAATATAACATTTACTTTCCTAAATATAAAAACGTATTTATTTACTTTACTAAATATAAAAACGTATGTATTTACTTTACTAAATATAAAAACTTATTTATTTACTTTACTAAATATAAAACGTATGTACTTAGTAGGTTTGGCCTTCATGTATTGAGTCATCCCGGTTTTAACCTTTGAGGCAACCATCCTTTCATCCACAGCCAGGTTTTTGTGTGGATGAAAATAGGTCTTTGCTGCGGTTTTGATCAAATTGAGGAGAGGTTTGACCCTGAAGAGTTTGTCGAATTGTGGCGTTCCCTTCTTCCTATCATTGTTTACATCTTCATCTGGATCACTTGTGTGTAAGTTCCAGGAGATGACACCAAATCTGTCCCTACTCATGACTGTTGCAGCAAATGGACAGGTTAAACTGTGGTTCTGCCTCCAGTAATCAGCAATGTGGTGCAATCTAACAAGGGCCATGTAAAAGAGGAGTCCAATGTACTTGTAAAACTCCTCAACTGTCAAATCAGTCCATTTAAACTTTTTACCCATGGCAATTTTTTTGGCAGCCTGTTTGTTGGTGTTGCTACAGAGTGTGTGTACAGTGTTGGCAGTGAAAAACAATTTGAAGAGCTCAATTGGTGTGTAGAAGTGTGTGCCTAGCTGTGGGCCAGGGGTGCGTGCAGGTTGAAACCTGGAGACAGGAGGAGCGGTGTCCTGGTCTTCCTCCGTCTTCCAAGCCCGCTGCTGCGAGGGGGTGCTGGTGGAGTTGGGACACGGGACCTCTTTGCGGGTGGTTCTCCTCTTCTCCTGGACCTGCCACAGATTCACAGAAATCAGTCCCATTATCTCATAACAAAAATATTCAAACTTCACAACTTGTATTTGCAAACAACAGTGTAATAAAAGTCGATGCAAAAACATTTCCATTCTCTACTATTTGTAAATTGTAAAGGGAAATACTTTTACACAGAATAAACACCTATTACCATTATTTTCAAACAAAAGTAGTGCTATCAATAGAGAAATCAGTCCCTGTAATGTCAAGGATGCAAAATTCAAGCTAGCTTACATTTAAACGCAATTTCTAAAATAAATGATCTTACCCGGCTTCAAATGGCTGGGATGCAGGTTCAACAGGGGGTGGGAGGGTCAAGGTGCCTTGCAGGTCAGAATCCTCTCTGTATGAAAAAAAGAGGACATCAACGTTTCATTCTCCATTCATCAGACAGACATTTATTGCTTTATAGATAGATGAATGAAACTGTAAACACCCAAACACAGAGTTCATCTAAGAAGTGTAACCTAAAAACGGGAAAACAGTCTTACTTTCCCTTCCAACCCAACAGCAGCAAGCAACCCTTGTAGTAATTGTAATAATAATAAAAACGCGCAAAACACTCAAACTTGACAACTTACGTTTGAAAGAAACGGAGTAATAAAAGACTATTGAAAAACATATCTATTCTCTACCGTTTGAAAACTGTACATAAGGAAAACAATTGTACACAGAATAAACAACTATTACTTGTTTTCAAACAACAGAAGGCTGACGACTAGAGTATTCAGCTCTGTCACGTCAGTTCCAAAAAAAAATTCTGTCGGACGCAACATTCAAGCTAGCTTACATGTTCACACATAGCTTCCATTACAAAACAGACGTTTTGTCAAATAAATGCTCTTACCCGTCTTCAAATGGATCCATGTCATCTTCATATTCCTCTTCGTCAAAGCCCTCAATGTCGGAATTGGCGTCTTCTTCATCACTGCTCCACTGAATCTCGTCGAGGGCCGCAGCTGTCGAAAGAATCCGGGCCATGGTGAAGTCGAGAAGTCGAAAAAGGAGTCCTTTGTTTAGTAATTGTAAATATATTCAACAAGTAATGGGGAGGTCCTTAGTGATTACACTAAGTTGATTGGATGGTTTTTCACAAAATCTGAGAGCTAGCAGCTCTACCAATCACGCAAGGGAAAGGGCCGATGACGTTTTCGCAAAATGTTGATTGACAAGCGGCTCAGCCAGTAGCGCAAGGGAAAGGATTGATACATTTTCGCGCCTCTCAGCAACATATCTCTGGCTGTGAGTCACGTATACTATCGCGAGAATATGTCCCGGAAAGGGCAGAATCCCAGCTTTCCGGAGATATTTAAACCACATTGCTGCGATTTAATAATGTTAAATAATTTATTAAAACATAACGAAATCACCGACAGAACGCAATAGAACGCAGTACTGTGGGCTCCGAGTTGGAAGGGTTAATCAAGAAACATCAGAGCTATCTGTTGGAGCCAATCACTTACTGAGTTAACCTGTCTATACAAACCAAATATTCACAGAAAGCTGGAAAACTGCAATAATTACCCATGTTTATAAATCAGGAGACATAGCAAGTAATTATAGGCCTATTGCTATCCTCCCTGTTGTCTCAAAGGTTCTGGAGAAAATTATAGCTGAGCAACTAATGGAAAATTTAGAGTCTAACCAGCTGCTTCATCTACAGCAGTTTGGGTTTAGACAGAAATACTCAACTGAAACAGCTAATTGTTATTTGCTTGAAAACATAAAAGCTTCAATGGATAAAGGAAATGTTGTTGGGGCAGTGTTCCTAGACCTAAAAAAGGCCTTTGACACAGTAAACCACAGTACTCTAATGAACAAGTTAAAACAGTTCAAAATGTCATCAGAAGCTCTGCAGTGGTTTACATCATACCTGGAGGGGAGAGAGCAATGTGTCAGGGTCAACGGGGTCAGGTCCTATCTGCGTGCCAGCAGCATGGGAGTACCACAAGGGTCTGTCCTTGGTCCACTGTTGTTTTCTATGTATATCAATGACCTACCAAACTGCTGTCCGGGGTCCAACTGTCAAATGTATGCTGATGACACCAGTGGCGGAGCCAGGAAATTTTCATTGGGGTGGCCAGGATGGGACCAGTGATAATTTTTGGGTGGCAAGCACAAGGGCTTCGGTTTCGCTTCAACATAAGTGGTGGTCTGGGGGTTCTCCCCCAGAAAAAAATGTGCTTCAAACATACCATTTTGTGCATTCTGGTGAATATTAATGTACTTATTTATTCCTTCTGTATTTAATTATTTATGGTGGACATGTCTAAATTTCTGTTAAGGAAAAGACAACAGGCTCCCAGTGACGTAAATATAATGTTAGGCTATAAAAAGCAGTAAGGCTCTCAGGCATTCTGTATTGCTTTCAAATATTTACTGTATTGTTAAAATTATGATACTTTACATTTTAAAATCATAGGGGAATATTTATAAACAATTAGGAGATATATCAATGTTTCAACATCCTGAACTGTTATTTTTCCTCTTTTGGGGAGAATAGGGTTGTCTTCCTTACTTTTTGAGGGGGAAAAATGTATATCTTCTGATTATTGGGGGGGGGGGGACATCCCCTGTGCCCCCACCCCATCTCCCCAAATCTACGCCTATGGGCAAGCATGTGTCTGTGAGTTGCTGAAAAAAACGGCACCACAGCTGCCACCGAAATGTTCAGACTTCAGAATTTGCATCAAAGCCCTAATGATCATAAAAACAAGATGCTTTATTTAAACTATGTCCATGTTTAGGTGGTGATTGTATTTTTTTCGGCTGTACTGAAACTAACGGAGGGAAGCGGCTCACTGACTGTATATCCTCTTGTTGCGCTGTCAGTTCGCAATGCCGACATGGCTGTGTTTTCATGCTCGTGAAATGCAATCCGATCGCGGATCGCAGAAGCCTCCCATGAACAACGTTAGCGGACATGATATCCCCGGCGGCCGGTTATCATTTTAGCCGTTAAGCCACAGAGCTTTTCTCACCGGCAAGGTGATGACACCGTTACCCACAGTCACAGTCTCACTCCATGTTTCACCAGGTGAATCACTGCCTCGCTCGCGCAAGGCTTTTGTGTTTCGGTTTAACATCGCCTTGGGCGAGCGAGTGTTTTAACTTTATGCTGAATAACCATTGCACTGCAATCGCTGAAAGCGAAATAGTTCAGGCGGGGGCGGTGCGGGGCAGAGCGCAGCGCACTAGTAGAGATGGAAGGGTTTGCTTAAGGCCAGGACACACCGGCCAGATAATCGCCGTCGTAGTGTCGGTAGGGGGGCGGGACACGAATCTGTTTGGTGTGTGCCGTGACGTCGGCCGACGTAGAGGTCGTCGGGCTTGTTTTGCGCCGATTGAACATGTTCAATCGGCGGCCAACCGTCTTTCATTTGGAGCAATTTGATTGGTGGAGGGCTAGCGAATCAGTGAAGCCCGGAAGTAAGGCGGGTAGCACAAACAGCTAACAACAGCTAGCCATCGTTTTAACCCTTTAACTCCCCCACCAAGAAAAAAGCAATGAAAAAATTATTTTTTGGCATTTTGTTTCCCGTTGGGTAAATAATAAACACAATCAGATATTTTTTTTTGCTTGGACCCCATAGTTTTTTAAATATTAACCTCTACCAAACGGTTGAGATGGCGATTCATGGTTAAAGTACCAAAATTCCTAAAAATACCAAAAACAGTAGAAAAGTAAAATATAACGCCAAGGTATAATGAAATAAACAACAAAATATGTTTTGTGGGCATTGGATCAAGTTTTTTTCTTGTAGTATGCCACAAAAAATTGCTGTTTTTTATTTCAACAGACGAAAATGTTGAATCGAGACAGAAAACTTTACATTTCCAACTTTCATCGTGACCTCATCTGTGTTGAGGTGTAGCAGCCCAATATACTCAACTTGAATTCACTTTTGATTGTATGCTAGCTGTCTTGTCGTCAAAATACTGCAGTATAGCGACTGCCATAGTGCCACGGCCACTCCGATTCTCTAGGCAGTCTCATGTTCCATTGCCCGCTCACTGGCAAACAAGGCCCAGAGGTTCTTGAATTCCTGACTTATTCTAATACTTAAAAAAAACATTGCATAACACAGGAAAAAATTGCATCAATGACTTATGTCTAACCAACATTAGTCATTTGGTTGAAATCGGATTATGTTTGATAGTTATGATTTCCACATATTTAGTTAAGATTTCCACATATTAATTTAAGATATTTACCAAATTCAATCGGAAAACATCCTGTTTGTTATATTCTTGGACAATATATCAAGGCGTAGTCATGGTGGGGAGGGGTTGCAGTTCAGTGGGCTGAGGATCTCATCTCTGCTGTTTGCAGATGATGTGGTAATGATGGCATCATCGGTCTTTGACCTTCAGCTCTCACTGGATCGGTTCGCAGCCGTTGGCATGAGGATCAGCACCTCTAAATCTGAGGCCATGGTGCTCAGTAGGAACCTGATGGATCAACTCCAGATATGGAATGAGTCCTTACCCCATAGTGAAGGAGTTCAAGTAGCCTACTTTTGGGTCTTGTTTGCGAGTGAGGGAACAATGAGAGTGAGATGGCCAGAGAATCGGAGCAGCAGGGGCGGTTTTGCACTCGCTTTACCGCAACGTTGTGACGAAAAGAAAGCTGAGTCAGAAGGCAAAGCTCTTGATCTACCAATCGATCTTCATTCCTACTCTCACCTATGGTCATAAAGGCTGGGTAATGACCGAAAGAACGAGATACGAGTGCCCAAAATGGGTTTCTTCAGGAGTGTGGCTGGTTGCTCCCTTAGAGATAGGGGGAAAAGCTCAGTCACCCTGAGAGATTTGGAGTAGAGATGCTGCTCCTTTTGCAAAGAAAGTACTAGTTGAGATGGTTGGGGCATCTGGTAAGGATGCCCCCTGGGCGCCTCCCTAGGGAGATGTTCCAGGCACGACCAAGACCCAGGACTAGATTGCGAGATTACATCTCTAAGCTTGCCTCTGAACACCTCAGGATCCCCCAGTTAGAACTGGTTAATGTGGCTAAGGAAAGGGAAATTTGAGGTCCGATGGAGCCGTTGGCCCACCGACCCAACCCTGGATAAGTGGATGGGCAACGTATAAATGGCTGAATTTTGAAAAAATCTCAGAAAGTGACAAAAACGACGTAAATAAGAAATAATTTTAGCATATTTATGATGAAATAGCATTACATGTTTCATATTTACAGCAATGAAAGATCAGAAGTATTGATTTGTATTGCACATATTAAATTATAATGGCATTAGATGCACTTTGCTACATTAACCATAAAGTGCTAAATCAACCGTTTGGTTGAGGTAGTTTTCAAAAAATTATTACACGTTTATTTAAGTCTTTTTTGTGGTATCAATTTACATAATTCTGTTCATTAGGGCGTTGGACAATATGACTTATTGAAAAAATATACTTACCTTTAAAAATTTCACCCAAAAACTGTCAACATGTTTGGTGTGATTTTCCTGTTTACGATTTTCAGGTTTTAGGGGACCTAAGAGGCATACCATTTCAAGACACAGTGACATCTAGTGTTTTTTTTTAGGATAACATACGTTAGCCGAATGGTAGAGATGGCCCAATCAGGTTTAGTTAAATTGAGCACCCCCCTCAATAAAATATAGTGACTCAAAATGTGCTCTACCAAACGGTTGAGCAGGGAGTTAAAGGGTTAATGTGTTTGTTCGTTTCGTTTTGCGAGTACTCACATGCATCAACCCTTGTTGACTGCTCGACACCATGCTCGACACTCTCTGCTAAAAATTGTGCTTTTATGGTCCATAAATATAAATACGTATTTCTATCTATGTTTATGCTCTAGAGAGCTGTCCCATCATTTCCGGCTTTCGTATTTTTTCGGGCCACGATACAGATTAGCGCCGCCTGCTGTTGTGGAGACATTACGTCCCGCGCAAGCGCAGAGCGTACGGAAAAATAAGCAGTCATCTCGGTGTGTTTTGTGGCCGCGACGGGAAGACTGGAGCTTCCTGAAATGGCGACTCCAGTTTTTGGGTAGTCGGAACGTGTCGGACTGGTGTGTCCTGGCCTTTACTTGCCAGTCGAAGCGACAGGTCTGTAGTAACCATGGTAGTAACAGGCATTCAGGCTTGACCTGTTAAATTCAAATACAGGATGTGTGCGTGCGGCTAAAAGGTCTGACAGTGTACTAGCGGTGTAAGAAAGGTTCCGCATTTTTCCACAGCCATCAAAACTATTGACGGCTGTGATGTGGCGCTTGGGGTGGCCAATGGGGTGGCCGAGATTCTGCGGGGGGTGGCCGTGGCCACCCCCGGCCCCCCCCCCTGGCACTGGATGACACTGTTATCCATGTGTCCAGTAAAACACCCAGACTTGTCATGTCAAACGGCCAAATTAATTATGCACGCTATGATTTTTTTCTCATTTGTCATACTGTATCACATCATGGTCACAAACTTCTTCTACCACATTAAAACCTATCTTTTCAATATACAAACAGACAATAAAAGTCATGGACCGGAAACCCATGAGATGGCATCACTGTGGCATTCTAAAAAAAACACAACCTTCTCACCTTTGATAACTTTATTAATTTGAGTAATCTTAAATTGTTTTTCAAGTGTGTAAATAACCATGTGTCACCACTGTTGTCTGAATTGGCCATCAGACGTCAGAGCTCTCGTCGGGCAAATACACGAGCCTCCATCAATGGTGATTGTCTTGTTCCAATGCACAAGACATCTCTCGGTCAGTCTGTTTTCTCTGCAAAGGGGGCAAAACTGTGGAACCTCTTGCCCACTAGTCTAAAACTAGAGACTAATAGCAACACTTTTAACAGGGAACTTAAAGAGGACCTATGATGCTTTTTGACTTTTATGACCTATAAACGTTGTTATGATGATTCATAGTCATGCTTAACCATACTAAATTATCAAATAATGACTTACATGCATTTCGACGTATTCCCTGCTGACCGTCTGGGGTGTCTGTGCCGAGCACTAAACACTATTCTAGCCAGTCGAGAAGTCACGTGTTCAAAGCGGTCTACCCTTTCATAATTCGTGACGTCGTATAAAACTTCGTGACTTCACCACGCGGATGTTTCCATGTATGGTAATGCTGTCACTTCCCTGTTCGCGTCTGCCTCGCGTCTGCCTCGCGCCCTTATAGGTCCATGCTCGCGCTTCCTGCCACTGAATGTGTTCCGGAAGGAAGGTAACCAATCACAACGGAGTGGGGTTTGCAGGAGGGGGGGGGAGGGTAGCGGAGATGGCCGATGCACAGGCGGAGGGAGCGGAGATTGCCGAAGCACACACACTCAAGTGTTGACAGGACATGCTGGATCACCAAAATAAGAGAAAGAGCTTCCCGAAAATCTACATAGTTTTTTGTGATGTGATTCGTGTCAGGTTGCTCTATAGCAGTGTAAAACAAGAAATTAAGACCAGAAAAGTAGTATAATAGGTCGTCTTTAAACAACGGCTCAAATCAAATCAACAGTGCTCACACAAATAATTTACAACTGGTTTATTGTTTGATCATGCTGCCTTTGTTTTACTCTACATAGCCTATATATTTGACTCATTATATTGCTGCTCTGTACTCTATTGTATTCTGCATTTTTACTCTTTTAATTATCAGTTTTTTTATCATTATTTGATCTTGTTTCTGTTTTGTTTAGTTTATTTTGTTGTTTTTAAAAAGCCTCCTGTGGACATGTGTTACTAGCATTTATGCTAACACACTGTAAACAATGCATCTGGTTCGTCCAATGACATTGTCATGTCCACGTCCAAATAAAATAAAATCTATCTATCTAAATCCAACACTGCATAGCTCACGTTATATAGTGACTACAACCCGAACATGAATATGGATCAAACGAATCAATCGAATTAATCCGAACTGTCAATGAGTTCTCTTTCAAAAGACAAAAGTGTCAAGTTGTTGAGGCGTCCAGTCAGCATGGATGATCTCAAGCGCGTTTGGATCCTGTTTGTTGCGGAGAAAAGTCTCTCAACGCTGCAGGACGTGGACGGCAGTGTTATCATGGTCCTTAAAACACTGTTCATGTTTGGGAAAATGTCAGCAGGGCAGCTGTCCAGTACTTCCATTAATGTAGGAAAGTTTTCCCGATCCATTTTCCGTGTGATGTGTTCAATGAACACAGCATGTTCAGTATCTGCGATCTCAATGCCATACAGTGCACATGGACCATTTAGAATGTTTTTTTTCGACAAAAGTGGCAGATCCAGGTGCGAAAGAGGCCGCTGCTCTCATTAATCCATACGTGTCGTCCATAAAGCGGCAGTTTAACTCGGTGATCTGCCTGTCAAGAATACAGTTCCACAGCGCCCTTAAATCATCATTGCTCTTGACAGTCGACGTTTTTCCCAGCGTTGTGGTGACAACAGACTCGTGAAACTTTGAAGGCAGCTTGCGTTCATGAGAAGCAAGCACGTCCCAGTTAGTTATCTCATGCTTTTCCATCAGTTCTTCTGTCAGTTTGAGCACGTCACCAAAGTCACCCTTCGAGTCCTCGCGGAAAGTTGCATATGTAGCTTTCAGTGTTTCAATCAGTGAAATGCAGTCTGTCACACAAAGTGTTGAGCTCTGCAGGCCCTTGGTGGCAAAATCGCTGTTTTCAAAGTTTGCAAAAAGTCACAAGCATGAAAACAAACTTTTTCGTTTGCATCTGCTGCAGGAGCTGCTCTGCTTCTATTTTCGTTTGTCCACTGGTTTCGGAAAAGCCGGCCAGAGCCTCCAGTAATGAGCTGCTTAGCCATTGCTAATTGAGGGTGCTATCTGATGGTGCACGAAACCGTCATCCGCTGTCTGCGTCGACCATGATGTTGCGCAAAGACGTCACTGGACAGAACTAATGAGTAGGCTACGAGAGGGCTTTCTGAATATTATTATTTTTTGGTAGCTACTGTAAATATTTTAAATTATAAATGTTTTCAAGAAAAAAACATATAGCCTATTGTATGAGAAAAGAACATCAAACATTTTTTTTTTTTTCATGAATCTGATTGGGTGGGCCCACTGTCAATCTGGATAGGCCTATACCAACCAGGCCCACCCGTGGATCCGCCCCTGGTTGTTGGGGAGAACGGGGTAATCTGAGCCACTTTTTACATTTGCGCCCCTCTAAGCGAGCTAAAATGATTTATCACTCAAATATACACATTTCCCATTAATTCAGGATGTTTCCTAGAAATGGGCATTAGCAGACTTTTTTCAAGACAAAGGGCAGTGAAAATATGATTGTTTTAAAAACAGTTGTCATGTGGCTCACTTTACCCCAGCTGTGGGGTAAACTGAGACAGACCAGAAAAATCAAGGGGGTAAAGTGAACCAGCTAGGGGTTAACTGATCCACTTACTTTTTCCACTCAGAAACTACCATGCGGCAGGGGGTAGCTCACATTACCCGATGCCTCAGATTCCCCCGTTCTCCCCTATGTGTTTTTTTATTAGTGGTCTAACTATTTTTTTTTGTTTGGGGCAAACTACTATGTCCCTGCGTGTGTATTGTGGCGTATTAACTTTGTATGATACTTGGGGGTGATGATACAAGCACGGGGGTTACCATGGTGAGCTGGAACGTGCGAGGCATGGGCCATCCAACTAAACGGGCTAAGGTTTTTTCACATCTTAAATCTCTATCTGCCGACTTTGTGTTCCTCCAAGAAACTCACATTAGACCAGGGTTTCTCAACGGGGGCGGTACCGCCCCCTGGGGGGCGTTCGTACAACCTAGGGGGGCGCTGGGACCGGGGGCGGACGTTCATTCCGACATGCTGCCACTCCGACAATTGACTTCTTGTTGTCGCAAAGGCGGCACTTTATTTAATTAAAAAGGGGTCGCGACTCCGACATTTTAAGTTTCCTTTGTCGCAAAGGCGGCACTTTATTTAATTAAAAAGGGGTCGCGACTCCGACATTTTAAGTTTCCTTTGTCGATAAGAAACGGCCCATCATTCCGACAAGCGATTCCTTCTGTGTCGCCGGTCATATCGCCTCTGCCTCTGTGTCGCTGTTCAATTAAAGGTGCTGATTTCAAGGTGCAGGTGTAGCTTTTGGGTGCTTCATAAATGCGTCTGTTTCGCTGTTCAGTTCATCCTAGGCCTACTAATGAAAGAAGCAAACGTAGGTCTAATGGACACTGTGCTTTTTTCCCCCCCTTCAAATATTTATATCCTGGTTAAGATGGCGTCGTAGAGGAAGCACGTTGTTCCAGGAGGCTCCGGTGATACTTTTCAGTTATCCGATTACTTTACACATTTGCGTTGCATAATTGTAATTTTTGGCGGTGGGAGTAACTCTGTAATGAGTTTGGACAACTATTTCTTTAAAAAAAACGACGACATGACCAGATCCAGGCCGAAAAAGAAGCTCACGGAGCAGAGCGGGGAAGCCAACGCCGTGGAAATGGCCGAGGGTGAAGATGCTAGCTGCAGCAGCACTGACACAGATATTTTCCAAGCAATGGATAAACTATCAGAAAACATCACCAAAGTCATCGACGCTAAAATAAACACGGTGCTTGCGGCTATAAAAGACCAAACAACCCAAATTCAGGTTCTGGGAACCCGAGTCGGCGAGGCGGAAGATAGAATTGCTGGCATAGAAACCACAACGGAGTCGTTGCAGGCCAAAGTCACAAGTCTGGAAAAACAAGTGAGCGGCATGTTGGAGCACATTGATGACTTGGATAATCGTGGGCGCAGATGTAATATTCGGGTTGTGGGACTGGCTGAAGGTACGGAGGGAGCTGATCCTGTGCGTTACATGGAAAAGTGGATACCTTACTATCTTAAACTGAAATCCAAAGGAGGACGGGTTGTAATGTATGGTGGTAATTACGTGTGATAAAACTGTTCCATTCGTACATTTTGGGTCTAAGAAAAAAAAAAAAAACATTTGTTTTATTGTGTAATCTGTAGTGAGTAAAAGTTGGGTTCCGGTTTTATTGTGACAAACCAACGGAAATGTTGTTGTTTTTTTTTACTTACGAGAGTGACCGGGTGTTTTTACTAGAATTACTAGAATGAGTATTTTTGTATACGCCTACCATGACGAGGTAGGCTCCTCCTAGGAGGTTTCTCAGGAAAGGGACGCCTCTTGTCTTAAAAAGGGTGAGCAGAGAGGAAGTCGGGGTGTGTGTTTTTCACAACACCGTGATAGACGGACGGATATGCAACAAGCACAAGCTTTAATCCTCTCTCTCCTTCTATCCACACGTAAAATGACTTGATCAAGAATTTTTATAAATAGGAAAACGGAATGAGTTGCAGGAAAATAGACAGATACTTATGTGGAACCTTTATCCAACGGGAAAAGCCTTTCTTTAATAGGCGCGACAAAGGTATCTGTCTAACCTCTTGCACGACACGAAGTTTTCGTAGCGCTTAAGATAATACTTACCGGCACTCATGCAAGTGTTGGGGTATTGTTTCACGAGCTACAACAAATTTAGAACGGGATCAAGTAATCAAATACAATGAGAAATAGTACAAGAATATTTAAATAATATGTAAACATATACTTTCTTTTGTCTTTTCTGTCTCTCTGTTATATGATTTTGTGATAATCATGTAATTTTGAATAAAAACCAGTAAAACGTTCCGCGAGTCTCTGTCACAGTAGATTAAGTTGTGAAATTCCGGACCTAAGTAGGGTTGTTTTTTATACATCACGAGATTCGCCCCGAGGAGGACACAAAGTAAGTAAAGACATCTTAGCATCGCCCACACGCTGACAACACAACAAGTACATAATCTCATACACCTAATCTTTAAAAATAAAAGAATAGGATAGAAGTCCTTCTTAGGTTTGAACGAAGATGTTTAAAGTCGGAAAATATTATAAATGTTATATTTTAAACAGAAGGGTGGGTTACATACTAAGTTACGTATAACTTACAAACAATAACTTGCGAATTGAAATCTTTATTTTAAAACATAGAGAAGCATTTTGAGAAGCAATATTTAAAAGAGTGAATAGTTTAGCGGAGGTCGACCTTATTCTAAGAAGAGGTGGCTCTGATAAAATAGACACTTTACACACGGTGGTATATATTGAATATTGTACTTTATTTAGAAGTGAAACTCAGGTGGTAAAGAGGGTAAATCCAGCGCTATTAAACAAAGAGGACGGGGTTCGCGTCTCTTGTAGGTACTGTGGTGAGCGGAGAGTCGTCTTTATGAAGGAATAATAGACAATTTAAGCATTGTGCTACAAGTTGGTTAATATGGGTTTGATAGGACATAACTAATAAACCTTTTGATACTAGCTTTTCATTTAGATTAGACCTTTTCAAGTCGAAATCGTAATAGGGTTAAACTGGACCGCGCGCACCGCTCCCTGGCGCCCAAGCCCGGCTCCAACCAACGACCAAGACCCATAATTCTAAAGTTCCACAACTTCAGCGACAAGCAACAAGTCATGAATGCAGCCCGCCGTCTCGGAGTGGACCCGGACCAGCCCGCGCGCACTGGACCACGCATCTCTTTCTTCAACGACTACTCGGCAGCAGTGGTCAGGAAGCGCAAGGCATTTGATTCCGTGAAAGAGCGACTGAAGAAGATGGGTATCGTCTACGCATTGATCTACCCCGCCACTCTGAAGTGGACGGTCAACGGGACGGAGAAGAGGTTTGACACACCGGAGGCTGCTGCGGCGTTTGTGGACTCTCTCGGTTAAAATGACAGGCTCTTCATCATTCTGAAGGAAAAGTGTTCTCTTTTTCCGTCCTACGCTCTGATTATTGGACTGATATAACAGTATGTAAGTACTCATGTGGCCGTGTTATCGATATTTTTATTTTATTTCTTTATAACGCACAATGTGGACTAAAGTTATATCACTGTGAGGAGTGGGACTTGCGTTTATTCTATGGTTAGGCGCGAGATTGCGCAAGGTGGAGCTGTTGGCTTTTGGCTGAGAGCAAAAGAAGGATCGTTATTCCCTTTATGTTTAGTAGGGATTTCCCCCTTTCTTTATGGGGTTTGTTCTGTATGTGTTGTGTTTTTGTATTTGTTTTACCGTTTCTATGCAGCTCAGTCTTTTTTATTTTTCAGTTTTTTAAAGGGAGTGTGCCAAGGTATTACAATAGGAATTTGAAGTAATGTCAAATAAGCTACGGGTTTGCACATGGAATATACGAGGGATTCATAACCCCATAAAACGTAGAAAAGTACTTACCTTCTTAAAAAGGGAAAATATAGATATTGCACTGGTGCAAGAAACCCACCTTGATGACACAGAGCATTTAAAATTACAACAGGGTATGTTTGGACAAGTATATTTTTCGTCTTTTACAACCAGAAGCAGGGGTGTTGCTATACTTATTAGACGTACTTTGCCCTTTAAAATGGTGAAATGCCTTAAAGATAAAAATGGTCGTTATGTTATAGTTAAAGGTAGTTTACAAGGACAAGATATTTTAATAATGAATGTTTATTATCCACCTGCTCATCCATTAGACTTTATCACTAAAGTGTTTGTGGACCTTGCAGAAATGAGAGCTGATACAGTAATTGTGGGTGGTGATTTTAATTGTATGTTAAATCCACTCATAGATAGGTTTCCTCATAGTGCTAAGGCTCCTTCTCCCCAAGCAAAAGCCCTCACTGCAATTTGTAACGATCTTGGATTTGATGATGTTTGGAGAAGTCTCCACCTGCTAACAAAGAATATACCTTCTTTTCTGCACCTCATGGTTGTCAGACCAGAATTGACAATTTTTTTCTGCCAAGAGCTCAATTGCAGTTAGTTTTAACCTGTCACATAGGTAATATTGTTATATCTGATCATGCAAGTATGGTTATGGATATAAAACTTCCAGTTTCGTCATATCAGTCTCGACAATGGCGACTTAACACTGTTATTCTTAAAGATAATACTTTTACATCCTACTTTTCCACTGAATTTAAAGCTTTTCTTTCTATTAATTCACAATCAACAGATAATCCCTCACTTTTATGGGAGACCTGCAAAGCATATGCAAGAGGTCTGATCATATCATTTTCTGCCACTAAGAGGCGCCAAAACTTAGAGAAGCAAAGATCTCTAGAGGCTAAATTATCAGTTAAAGAAAAAGCTTATATTAGTTCGCCAACTCCTATTTTGTGGAAAGAAATATCTGCTCTCAGATCAGCTATAAATTGTCACCTTACTAAAGAGGCAGAAAAAAACATTAGATATACAAAGCAGAGGTTTTATGAGCACGGTGACAAACCAGGGAAGTGTCTTGCATACCTAGCTAAAAAAAGAGTAGAATCCCAGTCTATAGCAGCAATTATGAAGGACGATGGCATTAGAGTGCATGACAATAAATTGATAAATGACTGCTTTAAGGAATACTATACAAATTTATACGCCTCAGAACAGACGAATGATGCACCTCTACTGATGGAAGGCTTTTTTACACAGATCGATCTCCCAACAATATCAGAAGAACAAAAATGTTTCCTAGATGGTCCAATCACTAGAGAGGAAGTATTGAATGCTATTAAAAACCTCCAGAGTGGGAAATCACCAGGGCCCGACGGGTTCGGTTCCGAATATTATAAAGAGTTTAAAGACCTGCTTATAGGACCACTACTTCAAATGTTTAATGATTCGTTTTCAACTACAGAGTTACCACAAACTCTTAAGGAGGCTAACATATCACTTTTATTGAAAAAAGGGAAGTGTTCTGAATCCTGTTCCTCCTATAGACCCATAGCCCTCTTGAATGTAGATCGAAAGTTGCTTTCTAAAATACTAGCCACTCGTCTAGAGGACATTTTGCCCACCCTAATTAAAGAAGACCAAACTGGTTTTATAAAAGGCAGGAATTCAACTGATAATATTAGACGTCTTTTCAATGTTATCCAGGCCTTTGAACAAAAATCCATGGCCGGTCTTGTGCTTTCTCTGGACGCGGAGAAAGCGTTTGACCGAGTTGAATGGTCATTTTTATTTTACACATTAGAAAAATTTGGACTTGGTAGTAATTTTATAAAATGGGTTAGAATTCTATACAGTGACCCTCAAACTGCAGTTTTAACTAATGGGTTAAGATCAAAATGCTTTCCTACACATAGAGGTACAAGACAGGGTTGTCCCTTGTCTCCTCTCCTGTTTGCTATGGCCATAGAGCCACTAGCTGTGGCCATTAGAATGGAGCCCTCTATATGTGGCTTACAGGTTGGGGAAATATGTCATAAAATAACTCTGTATGCTGATGACGTCCTTGTGTTTTTATGTCACCCTGAGACCTCAGTCCCGGCCCTCCTTAAGATGATTAACGTATTTAGTAAATTTTCTGGATATAAGATTAACTTAAACAAATCAGAGGCTATGCCCTTGGGTAGTCTTAAAACGATACCTAATACTATACCACCCTTTCCTTTCAAATGGTCGCCCTCCGGTTTTGTCTATTTAGGTATTTTTATCACCCCATCATTTAGTCAGATGTACAAATCCAACTTTGTCCCATTATTTGGGAAAATAAGACAAGATCTAGAACGTTGGAACTCACTCCCTGTTTCTTGGTTAGGAAGAATAGCTCTGATTAAAATGAATGTGTTACCCAGATTACTTTATCCCGTTCAAATGATTCCTATACTGTTTTCGAATAGGGCCTTAAAAGATTTGAATAGCTGGCTCAGTTCATTTATTTGGAGTAAACGCAGACCTAGATTAAAAATGGCAGTTTTGCAGCTGCCAAGTTCCATGGGTGGCCTTGATTTGCCAAACGTTAAAATATATCAGCTTAGTGCTCATTTGAGGTTTATATCCGAGTGGTTAAAAAATTCGACATCTTCTATTTGGCTAGACATTGAATCATCTTTGTCAAAATGTAAATTACAAGATTTGTTATTCTTTAAGAATTTTAAGAACATAAGAGATAACTGTACCAATCCAATAACAATAAATGCTCTGAAGGCTTGGCGATCAGCCCGTCGTCTAGAAGGGAGGCTCAAATTGACTTCCATGTTTACTCCAATAAATAATAATCTTGATTTTTCACCGGGAATGATGGACTCATTCTTTCGGCAATGGCATGACAAAGGCATAACCAAACTCGGAGACTTGTTTTCAGATAAGGGTTTAATGTCATTTGATCAATTGATAAAGAAATACCAACTTCCAAAACAAGATTTTTTCCGTTTCTTACAAATAAGGCATTATATTACTAAGAGTACAACCCTTATTGAACACCCTGAGAGTTCTGCTGTTGAGAAAGTGCTGTTTCAACCTCCAGGGAAGGTGTCTGTTAGTCTGCTTTATGGTGTAATAGCTGGTACCTCTACTACTGACACACAGAGGATCAAGGGTGTGTGGGAGAAGGAATTATCTGTTAATATTAATGACGAGACATGGGTGGATATTTGGAGTTTTGCTAAAAAGATTTCCATTTGTACTCGGGCAAAAGCAATCCAGTTAAAAATAATACATAGGATTCATATATCTCCTAATCGCAGGCATTCTTTCAACCCAGCACTTTCTCCTCTGTGTCTTAAATGTAAAATAGAAATAGGTAACCTAACTCATTGTCTATGGTCATGTCATAAATTACGGAAATATTGGTCTGACATTTTAAGTGAAATTGAAAAAATATTTGGTATGGAATTAGAAATGGATCCATTGTGTTTGCTATTAGGTCTACCAAGTAGAAGTATACCCTCTAAATCTGGCAAAAGATTATACAACATTCTAATTTTTGCTGCTAGAAAAAATATATTGTTACAGTGGATTCATGATAAGAGCCCCTCTGTTAATGGCTGGTGGAAGATTTTACTGGAGTTGATTCCTTTAGAATATCTCACAAATATTATACATCACAAAGTGGACCAGTTCTACAAAATCTGGCAGCCCTATTTGAACTATCTTGGACCGGACTATTCTTTGATTATTGCACAAGGAGTCTCCTAAACTTGAACTTGTGAACGGTGACTTTTGATCGGCCTGAAATGTGAACTGTTTCCTGTGGCCTCAACCTAATCTTTGTTGACTTGAGCTGTACTTTGTATTTGTTTTTGTTTGTTTGTAAGTATTGTTTGTATATGTGTGGTGCTTCTTTGTATTGTTTGTGTTGAAAATAAGAAAAGCCAATAAATATATTGTAAAAAAAAAATATATATATTTATATCCTAAAATACAACTCATAGGCTAGCCTATTTGCATTTGATTAAAACCAAACAGGACTCGCTTTGATTTTCTAAGAAACAACCAGGGGCTCAAACGGTTTATATTAATGCCGAAGTGCGTCTGTCAAAAAACTCCCACAACTCCCACAAGCATCGGGATGAAATAGTCTCCGTGCGTTTTTCTGACCAAATAATTAGATAGATAGATAGATAGATAGATAGATAGATAGATAGATAGATAGATAGATAGCAGTCTCAAGACAAAGACAAGACAGACGGATGCATAGCCTACTACCGACGTTATTTCAGTGATGGTTCCCTGGGCCTAGAACCATCATTTCACGCCTTGTGATTTAATTTTCGTTGCTCTACAGTATTTCGTATATTATTTTGTTGAAAATATTCATGTTTGGCGGGAAATTGGCGCAGAAAACCGTCATTGTAAAATAGTGTAGGCCTAAACAATCGCCTGCCGTTATTTGCGCTGGGCGCTTATTCAGCAAAACGGTTTTCCAGTCGCTTAAAAAAAACGAGGCGGCTATCTACATAGTTGGGGAAATAGGCTACAGGAAAAATTATTGGTAACACTTTATAATAACTATCTGTTGTAACTCGTTAATATATCATTAGTAAACTCTTAATTAATGATTTATTAATGATTTGTTAAGTGTTTGTTAGCAGTTTGTTAAGGATTTATAACAATGCCTTACATACAGTTAATAGACCATTAATAAACGTTTAGTTAATTGGTTATAAATGACTTGTTAAATGACAGTTAACCGTTTGTTAAGGATTTATAACTGTGCTTTATAGATAGCCGATAGATAATTTTCAAGCTTGTAGTGAATTACTTACTAATGACTTATTAAGTATCAGTTATATGTGTTATCGGGACGTTATTCTAAAGTTGCAACTATTCCTCATTTATTAATTGTTTGTAAATGAGGAATAGTTGCAACTTTAGAATAACGTCCCAATAACATATATAAACTATTAACTAATACTTAAAGGCCTACTTCACCGGTGGGAATATGAAGGTGTATTGAATTCTGAGATCCTATGTAGTATAAATGTGCAGAAAAAATTGAAATTGGTTCATCCTAGCCTGAGAAAAGGCAGAAATTGTGTTTTTTTAACCCTATATTTCTGTTTCTCGTGACATCACAGAAAGAGAAATATATGGTTAAAAAAAAACGTACTTTGTAAATATTACTGTGATGTCACAGTAAAAGACATCACAGTAATATTTACAAAGTAAGTTTTTTGGTTAAAGTTGCAACTATTCCTCATTTAATAATTGTTTGTAAATGAGGAATAGTTGCAACTTTAGAATAACGTCCCAATAACATATATAAACTATTAACTAATACTTAAAGGCATACTTCACCGGTGGGACTATGAAGGTGTATTGAATTCTGAGATCCTATGTAGTATAAATGTGCAAAAAAATTGAAATTTGTTCATCCTAGCCTGAGAAAAGGCAGAAAGAGTGTTTTTTAACCCTATATTTCTTTCTCGTGACTAAATCATATCTCTGTATGTAATATAAACTGGTTAAAAAAAACTTACTTTGTAAATATTACTGTGATGTCACAGTAAAAGACATCACAGTAATATTTACAAAGTAAGTTTTTTTTTAACCCTATATTTCTCTTTCTGTGATGTCATGAGAAAGAGAAATATAGGGTTAAAAAAAACACTCTTTCCGCCTTTTCTCAGGCTATGATGAACCGATTTTAAAAAAATTGCACATTTATACTACATAGGATCTCAGAATTCAATACACCTTCATATTCCCACCGGTGAAGTAGGCCTTTAACTAATATATTAACTCACACTTTACAGATCAGTTGTTAATAGATTGTTAACCTTCTACTAACCAGTGAAACTTTGTAAAACTGCACATGGGTGAAACAAGTTCAAGGTACAGAAATTTGACATGATATTTAAAATATCAAATATCAAAAAAAGTTTTTTACCAAAGAAACACCACAGATGAAATGTTGAACATTGTGTTTAATCTATAGAAACACACATACTGAGCCATCACATGGCATAACAGTAGTATACAAAAGTATACAACAACATACAAACCCATGAGGTTTGGGAACTTTTTGTGGTAAACACTGGATAAACAGAATTTCAGAGGGACATTTAATGTCCATACATCACGGCAATGTCATGGATTATCCGTCCTAATGGCCCTTTGCGATGCTATAAAGCACAGTTATAAATCCTTAACAAATGGTTAACTGTCATTTAACAAGTCATTTATAACCAATTAACTAAAAGTTTATTAATGGTCTATTAACTGTCTGTAAGGCATTGTTATAAATCCTTAACAAACTGCTAACAAACACTTAACAAATCATTAATAAATCATTAATTAAGAGTTTACTAATGATCTATTAACGAGTTACAACGGATAGTTATTATAAAGTGTTACCCGATACGGTTGCGCGGCGCATACGGGAGATGTCGCTCGACACTGAGCAGCAGCTGTGTGCCACCCTGCGTGCGTGTCCCTTCAGCATCCAGTTAGATGAGACAACAACTGCCGACAACAATGCCCTCTTAATGGGCTATGTTCGGTACATGTCTGGGGGGGATCTCAAGGATTACAACCAATGCTGATAGTGTTTTTTCTTTTTATGCAACCAGCCACCTGACAGTGGGTTAAATCTGCCTATCATAGAACAGGCTCATATTGGGAATTTTTTTAATAATTCTTAAACCAAAACAGCACAGAAAATATGTTTTATTGTTGATAGAGGATGTAGCCAAAACATATTCTTAATTGTGTGTGTGTGTGTGTGTGTGTGTGTGTGTGTTTGTGTTTGTGTTTTTTTTTTTTTTTGGGGGGGGGGGGCGCTAGAGTATCTCGGTAAGGTTAGGGGGGCGTTTGCTCAAAAAAGGTTGAGAACCACTGCATTAGACCATCAGAGCAGATCCGGCTGCGCTGCAGATGGGCAGACCAGATATTTCAATCCACTTTTTCAAGCAAAGCCAGCGGTGTGGCAGTTATTATAAAGAAAAACATAGATTTCAAACATATCTCTACAGTAAATGACCCGAATGGTCGTTTCCTTATAGTAACTGGGTGCCTTTGCTCTGTTCATGTAACACTTCTTAACATTTATGGCCCAAATATTGATGACGCTGCCTTTTTCCGTAAAACCTTTGATATGTTACCTGACCTTTCGGGCACAAATGTGATTGCTGCAGGGGACCACAATGTAATCCTTGATTGGCACGTAGACAGGTCATCAAATAAAGCAAGCTACCCTTCTAACTCATCTACAGTTCTGAAAAACTTGATTTCAACTACTAATTTAGTTGACATCTGGAGAATACAGCACCCCACAGATAGAGACTACTCCTTTTTTTCCAAAATGCACAATTCGTATTCTCGTATTGAATATTTTTTTTTAGACTCAAGACTCATACCCAATGTAATAGATACCAAATATCACAACATCCTGATCTCGGATCATGCCCCAGTGGCCATTATTCTTGACTTCGGGAGATTTAAACAACAAGCTAATTGGCGGCTACACCCTTCACTGCTCAACGACAGAAATGTTTGTAAATACATGTCAGGAAAAATCACTGAATATTTAGAGACCAACGATACCTCGGATGTCTCTGACTCCACCTTCTGGGAAACTTTTAAAGTGGTCATGAGAGGTTATATCATTTCATATGAAGGGTCTTTAAAGAAATCTAGAGTAAGACGTTTAAAGGATATTGACTTGGAGCTCACCTCGCTGGAGACATTGTACAGAAACACAAATAACCCCCAAACTCTGCAAACTATTCTTAGTCTTAAATACGAGTATAACACTATTTTAACGAGTCAAGTGAGTGATCAGCTTCTCAGACTTAAGCAACATTATTTTGAATTAGGGGATAAACCACATACTTTGCTGGCCTGCCAGCTCAGAGGGCAACAAGCCAGCAGATCCATACATACAATAAAATCCAGCAGAGGTGTGGCATTAACTGACCCGAAACAGATAAATAAATGCTTTAAAGGCCTACTTCACCGGTTTGAATATGAAGGTGTATTGAATTCTGAGATCCTATGTAGTATAAATGTGGGAAAAAAATTGAAATCGGTTCATCCTAGCCTGAGAAAAGGCAGAAAGAGGTTTTTTAACCCTATATTTCTCTTTCTCGTGACATCACAGAAGGAGAAATATAGGGTTAAAAAAAACGTACTTTGTAAATATTACTGTGATGTCACAGTAAAAGACATCACAGTAATATTTACAAAGTAAGTTTTTTTTAACCCTATATTTCTCGTGATGTCACGAGAAAGAGAAATATAGGGTTAAAAAAACACTCTTTCTGCCTTTTCTCAGGCTAGGATGAACCGATTTCAATTTTTTTCCCACATTTATACTACATAGGATCTCAGAATTCAATACACCTTCATATTCAAACCGGTGAAGTAGGCCTTTAAGGAGTATTATCAGGAGCTTTTTAAATCCAAAGCTAAGAGTGATATCGACGCATGGTTAAAACAGCTAGACATACCAAAACTAGACAGCGCCTCCCGCGAGGCCTTAAACTCTGAACTGTCCCCTGCAGAAATCACAGACGCTATCAAATCACTGCATAACGGCAAGAGCCCTGGGCCAGATAGCTTCGTAGTTGAATTTTACAAGAAGTTTGCTGACCAAGTAACCCCGATCTTGCATAGAATGTTCTCCCACTCCACCGAAGCGAACAGACTCCCACCAACACTGTATAACGCAAAAATGTCTCTCTTGTTAAAACAAGACAGGGATGAAACTAACTTGGACTTCAACATTTTCACAAAAATTTTGGCAAATAAATTTATAGAATCCATTATTCACACAGATCAGACCGGGTTTATCCCCAATAGGTTTTAATTTTTTAATGTTAGGAGAGTCCTAAATATTATGTATAACAAATTCGACAGCTCTTCCAAACAAGCTGTTTTGTGTTTGGACGCGGAAAAGGCTTTCGACCAGGTTCGACCCAGAGTGGGGGTATTTGCTCAAGGTGCTGGAGGAGTTCAGTCTAGGGGCCCCTTTCATTTCAAGGGTGCGCTTAATATATGCCCATCCCACCGCCTCCATTCTAACAAACCAGGAAAGATCCACACCCTTTGCCCTTCAGAGGGGCAAGCGCCAGGGTTGACCCCTCTCGCCGCTCCTCTTTGCGTTGGCCATCGAGCCCCTGGCTATTAGCATAAAAGGGCACACACTTATAAAGCCAATATCACAAGGTGGGATGGACCATAAGATTTCTGTGTACGCAGATGACATCGCCCTTTTTGTAGCCGACCCCGATAATTCCATCCTCCACCTACTCCAGCTAATTAATTCTTTTGGCGACGTCTCGGGCTACACCATAAATTGGCAAAAAAGTGAACTCTTGTCTTTAACAGCAGATCTGGACTCAACATTCCTAGCCAATACACAGTTTAAAACAACTCTGGTCAGTATAAAGTACCTGGGCATTAAATTATCTAAGACAAAAAAGACACTTTTTAAGTTAAATTTTACGGAAGGATTGAACAAACTAAAGGAGAACATAGAGAAATGGAGAACACTACCGATCTCCCTTATTGGCCGTGTGAACGCAGTAAAGATGGTTTCCCTGCCGAGATTTCTGTATCTACTTCAAAATGTGCCAATTTATATTCCTAAATCTTACTTTAAGTCAATTGATTCCATTATAATGCCTTTCATTTGGGGATATAAAGCACATAGGATCTCAAAAGCCCATCTTCAGCAATCCAAGGAGCATGGCGGACTGGGGTTACCATGTTTTTTACATTATTACTGGGCTGCCAATGCTAGAGTCATGGTGTATTGGCAATTTACATATGAAAAAGATGTTAGAACTGAACTGCCCCCCTAGTTGGCCATTGAAAAAAGCCTGGCCCCAAAAACTTCTCTTACTGCCCTCCTTTTCTCTTCTCCCAGACCACCTGCCTCCTTTAGAGGAGACCATTGTATCCTATCCAATTGTCAGAGAATTTGGAACCAAATTAGGAAGGCCTGTGAACTTCCGAGCACAACCATACACGCCCCAATCTGGCATAACCATGCCTTCCCCCCATCGTTCACAGATTCAGCATTCAGAGATTGGAGCCGGAAGGGAATAGTAACAGTAGAGGACCTTTATATAAATGGTCACTTTGCTTTATTTGATCAGCTAGTATCAAAGTTTTCACTGTTGAAAGCTCAATTCTTCAGGTATCTACAGGTGAGGAATTATTTCAAACAGAATATACCATTCCCTGAGTCCCGGCCCGCAGATGATCCATTGTCCAAAACTTTGCTAGGCTCACCAGAAGCTAAAAACCTGATTTCGTCTTTTGTGGGAATATTTTTAGACTGGCAGGACAAATCCACTTTAAAAATAAAGCAAGCCTGGGAAAAAGACTTAAACATTGGAATAGCTAACGATGTCTGGGAGGGAGCGCTAAAAAGCATAAAATCCTGCTCTATAAACTCGAGGCTTCAGTTAATTAAATTTAAGGTCACACTTAGATTGCACTATTCTAAGGTTAAATTGCACAACTTTTTCCCAAATCTTTCACCTTTATGTAACAGGTGTTGCAGAGGGTACACTTGCTCACCACTTTTGGGAATGTCCAAATCTTTACAACTTTTGGTGTCTTGTATTTCAATGGTGTTCTAATGTCTTAAATGTTTCTTTCACTCCTGATCCGGAAACCGTTCTGTTTGGACACTCCGCAGCCTTGGACTAACTGGACCATAATGCTCGCACAATCATGGTAAATGGCATGGTAATTGCTAAAAGATGTATTTTAACCCTTGTGCCCTCCTCGCCCATTTTTGTAATTTTTTTTTTTTTTGGTGATCATTTTTGCTGTGGTAAAGCTTTTGGTATGATTTTTTGCAGGAACTATTCTTTTGAGTCAAATTTTTGAAATCCAATATCCTTTACTCTTAGATGTCTTTTATACTCTGTCAGTAAATGTACTACCCTCTCACTACCTTTGAGCCTAAAATGTCCACGCTTACAAAAAGTGCTATTAAATCATCATACATCAATATTTTTTTCTACTTTTTTTTGCATACATCTCTTAAACAACTTCTTACCGCCTCAAAACTACCAAACATTCAATCATTTTCAGAATTTTAACCCATTAAATGCCAGTTTAAGTATTTGAATTATTTCAATATTTTTTACAAAAAAAACACAAAAAGTTAATTATTTTCCATAATACAAATAGTAGGGGGATGTGGCATTAGTGGTGATTGGAGTCTTGGATATGTCAAAGATTAGCAACAAAATTGATTTGATTGCATTAGTATTTGTTATGTAGTGCCAGATGTAACATTAAGCACCCTCCCACCACCAAAAATGTACACACACATAATCTGCAATAAAATCCTCATACATCAATATTTTTTTCTGATTTTTCTTTGCTTGAATCCCTTAATCAACTTCAGCCCTGATCAAAATGATCAAATATTTGATCATTTTCAGGATTTTAACTCTTTAAATGCCAGTTTAATTATTAGAAGTATTTATTATTGATAAAAAAAACACACAAAAAATTAATTATTTTCCATTCAGTAAATAGTTGGGGGATGTGGCCCTAGTGGTGATTAGAGTATGGGATATGTCAAAGATTAGCAAGAAAATATATTTGATTGCATTTGTATTTTTTATGTAGTGCCAGATACTCCCTCTGGACACCTTTGTGGCAGAGAGTGCCCCATCCACTTCCATTCAAACCACCCTTTTTAATCTTGTTGCATTTCTACTATAAAACCATGCATTTTGTAATGTTAGCATTTCATGTAGAAGACAAGTAGTGATATTTGAAATTTTTACTGTATTCCACCAGATTCTACTACTCTTACATTTTAGGTCAATACATGAAATTCTTGTATTTTTGCCAGTTATATTATGGAGCAGTGTAACTACCAGGGGGCTCTAATAGTGTGTGTGTGTGTGTGTGTGTGTGTCATGTCAAGATTCACTGGAAAGGCATTATCTTTTGTAAAATGTATGGTTGAAATAATTATGCTTTAGGTTTGTCAGAGCTGCAAATGATCTGACACCATTTCAATATCTAGTAGATAATGTATCATTTGTATTGTGATCACTCATTCATAATAAGTTTTACTGTTAAAACATGAATTGTGTTGCTTACTGTCACTGTTTGCTACCTGTAGTAAAGGATTACTTGAAACTGAAATTTTCATAGTCAGGATGTTGGACTAAATTTCTGACCGCATAGACGAATACATTTTAATTTCACCCTTTATCCTGACTTTGTGGAGGAAGACAAGTGCTCCAGACATTCTCCCCTGCTAGCATGCTTGCTGTTTGCTCTGACTGTGTTGGCTTTCTCTGAGACAGAAACAGCTCGATGTGCTAAGGAGGAAGTATCTCTGTCCCAAATCTGACTGCGTGAATGTGGTATTTTGGACCGAGAGTCCTTTGGCAAAGCCTGAAGTTTGTCCAGACGGTTGCAGTGTTGCTGAGCAGGTGGTCTGGTATGGGCTGTGAATCTGCTTGTAGAGTAATGCCAATTAGCCATGATCCTGTAGTGTATTTTGTTATGACACATGTTAAGGTTACTATAGTGTATTATGTTACTATACATTTTATATTAAGGTATACTGATGAATCAGGAAGACAAGACATTAGAGTTAGTCTCAAATGCAGAATGCAAAGTCAGGAATTTTAGCTGCTTGAGTGAAGAAACTCTCAAGGCTGATATGTAGATCATTCAAATGGCATACAAAGGAAGGCCTCAGATGGTCCGTGGTAGGGGCAATTCAAGACAGTTTGGTGAAGGCCTAGGGGCTATTTGGGACACTTTAGTGTAGGTCTAACAGCTATTTTATTGACCCTGGCCAAAAGGCATTGTCTTAAAAGTTACTGAATCAGACTTCTTGGCCAACGGGACATATCGCCTCCAGGTGATGATTAAACTCAGATGTCCTCTAGGGGCCAGAGGACAACCTCTGACTCAGTAGGGTGGAGCTAGTTAGGGTACACCAATTAGGTGTTAGGAGGAGCAGGGCGTACTGTCCTAAAGAACCAATCAGATCACTTAGATTGACAGGTTAAAACCAGCCACAATGCTGGAAAAGTTAGGTCTTTTAGGATACAGGAACTTTTCATAGCTTTTGGTTTTATGCATGTACCTCTATTAGTTTTTTGGCTACAAACACTTTAACTTTTTATTGGCTTCGTTTTGACTGCAGGATGAGTTTTGTTGTAAATAAAAGAATTGTCCCTGAAGACCTCCTCATCTGCCTCAAACTGCGTCTTCTTTCATCAACCCACTACCAACGCCGTTTTTCTGAGTAAAGGCCGGAAAATATACTGCAATCCAGATGGGAGCGAGAGACGAGAGGTGCGGCCTTTTACACGGGACAAAATTAGTTGGTTTTCCTCCCTGAGATTGTCATGACTTTGTGGAGGAAGACATGTGCTCCAGACATTCTCCCCTGCTAGCATGCTTGCTGTTTGCTCTGACTGTGTTTGCTTTCTCTGAGACAGACACAGCTCGCCAAGTGGCTTTTCGCCGAGTTGTCTGTCTTTTTTTGGCAGAGTCATTCATGATGGGTTAAAGCAAACATAGGGGACAAAGACCGAGTACTGCATGCCCTGCTCATTTTTCAGCAGTCTTTTTCACTTTTACACAACTTTGATACCAGATGAAGGCGGGTTAATGCTAAAGCACCTAACTCTGGCATTATGCCGTGTAGGCACCGCCAGCCAGGAGATTGTGTCTGGGATTGGGGCCCTTTGTCTGACAGTTCCAATGCATAGTTACCTGGTAGAGGAGATACCATGATCAAGAAGGTGGTTCACCCAGGTAAAATAGCCTTTTCTCTAGTCAAGCGGTGTATGAGACACAGAGAAGTGCTCACGGAGCAAACAGGCAACCTAAGCCGGCCATGGCTTCATCAACTGCTCCTGCAGCTGCCATGTCCGTGCAACAGCATCGAAGGAATGCGGTGAGATTCAACCTGCTAGAAGACCTCGAAATGGATCGGCTTCAGTTCAGCAGACATATTCTCCAAAAAGAGCTTCAGTTTTCTACCAACGAACTGGATTACATTTTTGCCTTCCCTGGCAAGAAAATGTTTGAAGTTGTGTTTACGACATTACAGAACGTTGACCTTTGTCTGCAAAGATTCGAGGAGAAGAGGAGATCAGCACCAAGCTTCAAGAAGATCACAATGACCCCACTGGCAGAAAGAGATATCAGGACTGTCAACGTGATGATCCTATCTGAAAAAGTAAGAAACCAAGACGTGTGGACCTGGTTATCAATGTTTTGCGATGTCACCCATGGAATGGAGGTTACAGATATTGATGGGGTGAAAACAGGAACCAGACGCTTCCAGGTGCGTTTACGGCGGGTTGAAGGAACAATCCAACACATTCCCAACACCATCCAGCTGGGTGCCTTCCGGGGCTCTGCTTTCTACCCTGGGCAGCCCAAACAGTGCAGGAAGTGTGGAAGCCTTGTCCATCTTGCAGCATCCTGCACCAGCAATAACTGCAAAAGGTGCAAAGGATTAGACCACAATACTGACCAGTGCACAACTCCATTGAAATGTAGTCTATGTTCTTCAACCAGCCATAGATTCAAAGACTGTCCCAAAGCCTACTCCAACCGAGTGAAGCTCACAACTGCCTCAACACACTTTTACATGAACCATGCCTCTACAGATGATCCTCCCTTACACCAGATTCCTCCTGCCCCCCAAGGACCGGAGGCAGCTGCCCCAGGGTCCCAGAAACTGGACCAAGTTTCAACGCACGATTCAATCGTCGAAGGGCCGACATCGGACTGGACTGCTGATCCCGCACCTCCTGATGAAGAGTCCACTGACACCAATGCCTCACGTAACCCAGCTACCGACCAAGATCCTGCTCAACAAACGGCATCCACCCCCAAACCTGAGCGAAGCAACCAGCGCAGGAAGTCGCCGGTGACTCTTCAGGAAGCAGGTGACATGATGGAAGCACTGCTGGCTAACATCCCTGACATAACAACAGATCCTGAAATGCCTGCAGAGAGGGGCAACCTGCTGTTGGAAGCACTGGAAATTCCTCCTTCATTCCCATTATTTGAAAGCCCACCCGAAGACCAATCAGCTCATCCCAAGAAACGACTTCTGGATTCATCTTCATCAGGTGAACCATCTCTCCTGAAGATGCCCACCCTTCCCGGTGACAAATGGTCAGCTGCCCTTGACAAAACCACCCCCTTCCTCGAAGTGGACCAGGTGGAGGCTTTCACTTCTGTCACGCACATCAAAGAAATCCACAATCCTGAGGTTGTGGTTCAACCCAAAAGGCCTAAAAAGGTAAGGAAAGACCAATCATAGCCTTGGCTCCTCTACCAACCTGATGGCCTGCCTTTCTGTCTCATCCCTCAATACTAGAGGCCTAAATGACCCTGTGAAGTGCCTGTCCGCTTTCACCTTTTTAAATAGTGAAAAACATGACATTTTTCTACTTCAAGAATGTAATTTACCATACAGAGACGATTACAAGACTTATGAACAAAGATGGACTTCTGGTCAATCTGTGTGGTCAGGGGACAACAACAACAGAGCCTCAGGAGTTGTGGTATTATTTAAGGGTAAAGATTTCTGCATACAACGAGTCAAAAGAGTAATCGATGGAAGACTGCTTTGCATTGATGTTGAATGGCACCAACTACAATTAAGAATAATTAATGTTTACTGTCCACCTGATCTAAACGAACGCTTAGAGGTTCTTAAAGCAATACAGCCACTGCTAGTGTGTGGATGTGATGTGATCTTGGGGGGTGACTTCAATTGTCTCATAGATAAAAAGGACAGAATGACCCCTGCTACGGTCAGGCTGGACTCAAGCTCAGAAACATTGAATAACCTAATAGAGGATTTTAAACTAAATGACACTTTTCGCAATAAGAACCCTAACACACCAGGCTATACATGGTCAAATGGCACAATTTTTTCACGCATTGATTTTCTGTTTACCACAAAAGACATTTTGGTTTCTGATGCTGCTGTTACCCCAGTATTTTTTAGCGATCATTCAAAAATTGATTGTACCATTAGATGCTATGTCAATGCTAAAACAAGCCCAAACCCCTGGAAATTAAATGTGTCATTACTGAAAGACCCGAAAATGGTAGAAAGACTAAGAGACAAATTAAAGAAATGGGTATCCTTACAGTTTTCATTCCAGTCAGTAGGGGAGTGGTGGGAAGAATTAAAATCTCGTACTAAAAACCTTTTCATAAAAGAAGGTAAAAGATCTGCAATGAAAAAGCGTTTTAAATACAAAAAACAACAGGCAAAGTTGCAACGACTATATACAATGGCCCATTCAGGGTTTAATGTGGCAGAAGATATTGTGAAGCTAAAAAAGCAGATGATAGCTGTTACTGCAGAGGACACAAAAGGCCTCATCATGCGTACCAGAACTAAACATATTGAAAACAATGAAAAATGTTCAAGATACTTCTTTAGAAAATTAGCCAGACCAAGGAACAATATGTTATCAATTCTGAATGAGGATGGGAAAGAACAAACAGAAACCACAGACATCCTAGCCAGAATACATACCTTTTATACCGATTTGTATAAAAAAGAAGCAATTAACAAGCCTGCATTAGAAAACCTGTTGAGTTTCTTAAAACCAAATCTTGGTATTACCTCTGAATTGGAAAGTGAATTAACTGTAAATGAATTGACCAAAGCCGTACAGAGCATGCATGACAATAAAGCTCCAGGAGCTGATGGGTTGCCCAAAGAATTCTACACTACCTTTTGGGATGAATTAAAAGAGCCACTCTTACAGATGTTCAATGAAAGTTTGCATAATAATAACCTCCCACCATCCTTAAGAACAGGTATCATCAAACTTCTTTTCAAAAAAGGGGACAAAAAAGATATTAAGAACTGGAGGCCACTTACCTTGCTCGGTGTAGACAGAAAGATTCTTGCTAAAGCTCTTTTCTTCCGCCTCCAACAAGTGTCAGGACATATTGTGGGGGTTGAACAGACATGTGCAATACCTGGAAGATGCATGAGTGAGAGTCTTGCACTGGCCAGGGATTCCTACCTGTATGCATGTGACCGCAAACTGCCATTATGTATATCTGGATTAGACTTAGAAAAAGCATTTGATAAGGTCAGCCATACTTACCTCATGAAAGTCCTTGTTAAACTTGGGTTTGGTCGTAAACTTAGAGCTTGGATTGATCTATTGTATAATGACTGCATTAGCAAGGTGGTCATCAATGGTCACTCCACCGAAACCCTCAAAGTTAAATCAGGAGTCAGACAGGGATGTCCATTGTCAGTAATATTGTTTATATTTGCTATGGAGCCTCTGGCTTGCGCTATAAGAGAAGACAATTCTATTCATGGCCTCCGAGTGCCTGGTAGTGTGGGACAGGAAGCCAAGCTATCCGTGTATATGGATGATTTATCTATTTTTTGCACAGACAATGAGTCAGTTTTTAAAGTGTTATATTGGTGTGACCAATTCTCTGCCGCGTCTAGTGCCAAACTAAATAGGTCAAAAAGTGAAATATTATATCTTAATTGGCCTGAACCTAAACTAAATCATGGCCTAGTCCAAAAAGAAGAAAGAATCAAGATTTTAGGACTGGAGATTGGGGAGAATATGGAGATTACTAATTGGGAGAAAAAACTACCCAAGATTAGAGGTAAATTGCTACAATGGGAAAAAAGAAATCTGACCTTTACGGGTAAAGTACTGGTGATCAACTCAGACATTGTTGCTTCTCTTACTTACCTGGCTGCAACACTTCCAGCCCCAAAGTATATCATGACAGCCATAAGAAGAAGCCTTTTCCAGTTTATCTGGGGAGCACAGCAAGAGAGAACTAAAAGAGAAATAATGTACAGGCCACTACAAAAAGGGGGAAAAAATGTCCCCGAGCTGGCAAGTAAAATGGAAGCTCTATTTTTGACTCCCATATTGAATGCAGTACTTAATGAAAGAAAGAGGAGCCTATGGCGTAATTTTGCTATGTTCTGGGTTGGTCACCAAGTGCTAAGAACAGTGGGGCTAAGACCTTCTTTAAAGACACCTCATGCTGAGGAAAGGCCAGTGTTGTATGAAAGGGTAATAACTTTTGTTAAATCTGGAAACTTGAAAAACGTTGGGCAAGTGAACAGAATTTTTATAGAAAAGTGTTTAAGTCCTGATAGATACAAACTGGTGACTGTTGGTACGCTAGTGGAAGACAACTGCCTCAAAGTTTGGAAAAATGTTAACTCTCCCTTTTTATTGAATGAATACAAAGATCTAGCTTGGCAAATAGTACATAAATGTCTACCAACGAGAGAGTTTTTAAAGAGAAGAGGGTCTTCTAGGAATGCAAAATGTCCAAATATAGGTTGTAATATGGACGAAAATGTATCGCATTTATTCTGGTCATGTAAAGTGTCTAGGAAGATTTGGGGCTTATTAAAGCCATGGCTAAATGATCTATATAGAATCCCCACAGAGTCAGATATTTTATATGGTGATGTAAAAAATAATGATTGTAAAAAAGGGGAAAGATGGTGGGCCGTGATCAATTGTGTCAAAGAAGCAATATGGAGAAGTAGAAACCTGATGGTTTTTAAGAATTTTTCAATGTCAGCCGAATCGGTTGTTAACTTAAGTATAACTTTGTTACGTGACTATGTTTTAAGAGATAAGAAAAAATATGAAATTATTGAATGTAATGAACTCTGGAAGTTAGGGAACTCTGAAATATGTAAAAAAGTAATAGAAACAGCCTGGCTGTAACAACTTGATGATGTTATGTTGTAATGTATCTAATTGTATGTAATTGTTGAAATTATTAATGTAACCCTTTAAAGGGGTAAACTTGAAGATGTTTACCTTGAAACAATGTTGTAAAATGTATTTATTTGCCAGACTTCAATAAACGCCTAAAAATTGAAAAAAATTGGTTCACCCAGGGAGAGGCTCAGCCATTGCACTCAGGCAGTGCTGACCCCTGCGAATTCCCCAAATGTGTGAATCTCGACTGCATAATTTGTGGTAGTGGGGGACTGCGTTCGCGCTCTCCCCTGACAATTTTGTTGAATGAAAATATACTGTGGTTCGATGTGCTAAGGAGGAAGTATCTTTTTCCCAAATCTGACTGCGTGAATGTGGTAGTTTGGACCAAGAGTCCTTTGGCAAATCCTGAAGTTTGTCCAGACGGTCGCAGTGTTGCTGATCAGGTGGTCTGGTATGAGCTGTGAATCTGCGTGTAGAGTAATGCCAATTAGCCATGATCCAGATGGGAGTGACAGACAAGTGGGTGCGGCCTTTTACACGGGACAAAATGAGTTGGTTTTCCTCCCCGAGATTGTCCTGACTTTGTGGAGGAAGACATGTGCTCCAGACATTCTCCCCTGCTAGCATGCTTGCTGTTTGCTCTGACTGTGTTTGCTTTCTCTGAGACAGACACAGCTCGCCATATGGCTTTTGGCAGAGTTGTCTGTCTTTTTTTGGCAGAGTAATTCATGTTGGGTTAAAGCAAACATAGGGGACAAAGACTGAGTACTGCATGCCCTGCTCATTTTTCAGCAGTCTTTTTCACTTTTACACAACTTTGATACCAGATAAAGGCGGGTCAATGCTAAAGGCACCTAACTCTGGCATTATGCCGTGTAGGCACCGCCAGCCAGGAGGCTGTGTCTGGGATTGGGGCCCTTTGTCTGACAGTTCCAATGCATACTTACCTGGTAGATGGCGTGATCAAGAAGGTGGTTCACCCAGGTAAAAACAGCCTTTTCTCTAGTCAAGCGGTGTATGAGACACAGAGAAGTGCTCACGGAGCAAACAGGCAACCTAAGCTGGCCATGGCTTCATCAACTGCTCCTGCAGCTGCCATGTCCGTGCAACAGCATCGAAGGAATGCGGTGAGATTCAACCTGCTAGAAGACCTCGAAATAGATCGGCTTCAGTTCAGCAGACATATTCTCCAAAAAGAGCTTCAGTTTTCTACCAACGAACTGGATTACATTTTTGCCTTCCCTGGCAAGAAAATGTTTGAAGTTGTGTTTACAACACTACAGAACTTTGACCTTTGTCTGCAAAGATTCTAGGAGAAGAGGAGATCAGCACCAAGCTTCAAGAAGATCACAATGACCCCACTGGCAGAAAGAGATATCAAGACTGTCAATGTGATGATCCTTTCTGAAAAAGTAAGAAACCAAGATGTGTGGACCTGGTTATCGATGTTTTGTGATGTCACCCATGGAATGGAGGTAACAGATATTGATGGGGTGAAAACAGGAACCAGACGCTTCCAGGTGCGTTTACGGCGGGTTGAAGGAACAATCCAACACATTCCCAACACCATCCAGCTGGGTGCCTTCCGGGGCTCTGCTTTCTACCCTGGGCAGCCCAAACAGTGCAGGAAGTGTGGAAGCCTTGTCCATCTTGCAGCCTCCTGCACCAGCAACAACTGCAAAAGGTGCAAAGGATCAGACCACAATACTGACCAGTGCACAACTCCACTGAAATGTAGTCTATGCTCTTCAACCAGCCATAGATTCAAAGACTGTCCCAAAGCCTACTCCAACCGAGTGAAGTTCACAACTACCTCAACGCACCCTTACATGAACCATGGCTCTACAGATGATCCTCCCTTACACCAGGTTCCTCCTGCCCCCCAAGGACCGGAGGCAGTTGCCCCAGAGTCCCAGAAACTGGACCAAGTTTCAACGCACGATCCAATCGTCGAAGGGCCGACATCGGACTGGACTGCTGATCCCGTACCTCCTGATGAAGAGTCCACTGACATCAATGCCTCACGTAACCCAGCTACCGACCAAGATCCTGCTCAACAAACGGCATCCACCCCCAAACCTGAGCGAAGCAACCAGCGCAGGAAGTCGCCGGTGACTCTTCAGGAAGCAGGTGACATGATGGAAGCACTGCTGGCTAACATCCCTGACATAACAACAGATCCTGAAATGCCTGCAGAGAGGGGCAACCTGCTGTTGGAAGCACTGGACATTCCTCCTTCATTCCCATTGTTTGAAAGCCCACCCGAAGACCAATCAGCTCATCCCAAGAAACAACTTCTGGATTCATCTTCATCAGGTGAACCATCTCTCCTGAAGATGCACACCCTTCCCGGTGACAAATGGTCGGCTGCCCTTGACAAAACCACCCCCTTCCTCGAAGTGGACCAGGTGGAGGCCTTCACTTCTGTCACGCACATCAAAGATATCCACAATCCTGAGGTTGTGGTTCAACCCAAAAGGCCTAAAAAGGTAAGGAAAGACCAATCATAGCTTTGTCTCCTCTACCAACCTGATGGCCTGCCTTTCTGTCTCATCCCTCAATACTAGAGGCCTAAATGACCCTGTGAAGTGCCTGTCCGCTTTCACCTTTTTAAATAGTGAAAACAGATATTTTTCTACTCCAAGAATGTAATTTACCATACAGAGACGATTACAAGACTTATGAACAAAGATGGAGTTCTGGCCAATCTGTGTGGTCAGGGGACAACAACAACAGAGCCTCAGGAGTTGTGGTATTATTCAAGGGTAAAGATTTCTGTATACAACGAGTCAAAAGAGTAATCGATGGAAGACTGCTTTGCATTGATGTTGAATGGCACCAACTACAATTAAGAATAATTAATGGTTACTGTCCACCTGATCTAAACGAACGCTAAAGCCGGGAACACACCGCATTGGCCGCGTGAACGCAGGAGGCTCGCCGCTTGGTCATATTGGGCCATATATTCCTGACGCCGACGCCGAGATCAGACCCGTCACACTTACAACAACAACAACAACAACATGGTCCAGCTGTGCCAAAAAATACAGATGTAGGTACACTGTGTACACCGGCAGTCATGTCACAAATATCATCAAAACAGCATGAAGACGCACCCCGATCGAAAATACACACATTAATAGTAATTCAGCAACATACTAAACACAATAAAAACAGTAGTGTGTGCTCAGCTGCAAAAATAAAGGCAGACATCAGCCTACCTGAAAGTGAAAGTGTGCCGGCTGACGGAGGACAGTACCGGTGCTTCGCTGTACTATATTGGAATTCCACACCACTGCCGTCAACTTTGGGTTCATATTATCCTCAGGAACAGCACACAGCTGGGTGAGTTTCACTATGCTAACCGGCACTACCTTGGCTAAAGTACAACCAACAGCTAAACAGATGCAAAATACACATATTTGCAGAATGTATTGGAAGCCCAATGTCCTCACTCCACACGCCCACCTCGTCTTGCAGACCACCGGGTCTGCAATCTCAACGCTGATTGGCTGTGGAGGCGCGGTGCCCGGCGGCGCCGCAGAAGAAGATGGAAAATGTTCATCTTTTTCTGCGGCGCCGTGTTCGCCGCACAAGCCTTCGATTCACGCTCCTTCGATGGCGCAATTTCTACACGCCGCAAATGGCCGCGCTCCCGATCCACGCGCCTCTCCTGAGGCGCGGCCGCGCAAGCACCCGCCGCCGGCCGCTGGACGCCGATTATTGGGTGGACGCGCGGCCACGCGCTAGTACATTGACTTTGTATGTAATCTCGCCGCGCGGCCAGTGCGGTGTGTTCCCAGCTTTAGAGGTTCTTAAAGCAATACAGCCACTGCTAGTGTGTGGATGTGATGTGATCTTGGGGGGGACTTCAATTGTCTCATAGATAAAAAGGACAGAATGACCTCTGCTACAGTCAGGCTGGACTCAAGCTCAGAAACATTGAATAACCTCATACAGGATTTTAAACTAAATGACACTTTTCGCAATAAGAACCCTAACACACCAGGCTATACATGGTCAAATGGCACAATTTTTTCACGTATTGATTTTCTGTTTACCACAAAAGACATTTTGGTTTCTGATGCTGCCGTTACCCCAGTATTTTTTAGCGATCATTCAAAAATTGACTGTACCATTAGATGCTATGTCAATGCTAAAACAAGCCCAAACCCCTGGAAATTAAATGTGTCATTACTCAAAGACCCGAAACTGGTAGAAAGACTAAGAGACAAATTAAAAAAATGGGTATCCTTACAGTTTTCATTCCAGTCAGTAGGAGAGTGGTGGGAAGACTTAAAATGTCGTACTAAAAACTTTTTCATAAAAGAAGGTAAAAGATCTGCAATGAAAAAGCGTTTTAAATACAAAAAACAACAGGCAAAGTTACAACGACTATATACAATGGCCCATTCAGGGTTTAATGTGGCAGAAGATATTGTAAAGCTAAAAAAGCAGATGATAGCTGTTACTGCAGAGGACACAAAAGGCCTCATCATGCGTACCAGAACTAAACATATTGAAAACAATGAAAAATGTTCAAGATACTTCTTTAGAAAATTAGCCAGACCAAGGAACAATATGTTATCAATTCTGAATGAGGATGGAAAAGAACAAACAGAAACCACAGACATCCTAGCCAGAATACATACCTTTTATACCGATTTGTATAAAAAAGAAGCAATTAACAAGCCTGCATTAGAAAACCTGTTGAGTTTCTTAAAACCAAATCTTGGTATCACCTCTGAACTGGAAAGTGAATTAACTGTAAATGAATTGACCAAAGCCGTACAGAGCATGCATGACAATAAAGCTCCAGGAGCTGATGGGTTGCCCAAAGAATTCTACACTACCTTTTGGGACGAATTAAAAGAGCCACTTCTACAGATGTTCAAGGAAAGTTTGCATAATAATAACCTCCCACCATCCTTAAGAACAGGTATCATCAAACTTCTTTTCAAAAAAGGGGACAAAAAAGATTTTAAGAACTGGAGGCCACTTACCTTGCTCGGTGTAGACAGAAAGATTCTTGCTAAAGCTCTTTTCTTCCGCCTTCAACAAGTGTCGGGGCATATTGTGGGGGTAGAGCAGACGTGCAATACCTGGAAGATGCATGAGTGAGAGTCTTGCACTGGCCAGGGATTCCTACCTGTATGCATGTGACCGCAAACTGCCATTATGTATATCTGGATTAGACTTAGAAAAAGCATTTGACAAGGTCAGCCATACTTACCTCATGAAAGTCCTTGTTAAACTTGGCTTTGGTCGTAAACTTAGAGCTTGGATTGATCTATTGTATAATGACTGCATTAGCAAGGTGGTCATCAATATCACTCCACCGAAACCCTCAAAGTTAAATCAGGAGTCAGACAGGGATGTCCATTGTCAGCAATGTTGTTTATATTTGCTATGGAGCCTCTGGCTTGTGCTATAAGAGAAGACAATTCTATTCATGGCCTCCGAATCCCTGGTAGTGGGGGACAGGAAGCCAAGCTATCCGTATATATGGATGATTTATCTATTTTTTGCACAGACAATGAGTCAGTTTTTAAAGTGTTATATTGGTGTGACCAATTCTCTGCCGCCTCTAGTGCCAAACTAAATAGGTCAAAAAGTGAAATATTATATCTTAATTGGCCTGAATCTAAACTAAATCATGGCCTAGTCCAAAAAGAAGAAAGAATCAAGATTTTAGGACTGGAGATTGGGGAGAATATGGAGATTACTAATTAGGAGAAAAAACTACCCAAGATTAGAGGTAAATTGCTACAATGGGAAAAAAGAAATCAGACCTTTACGGGTAAAGTACTGGTGATCAACTCAGACATTGTTGCTTCTCTTACTTACCTGGCTGCAACACTTCCAGCCCCAAAGTATATCATGACAGCCATAAGAAGAAGCCTTTTCCAGTTTATCTGGGGAGCACAGCAAGAGAGAACTAAAAGAGAAATAATGTACAGGCCACTACAAAAAGGGGTAAAAATGTCCCCGAGCTGGCAAGTAAAATGGAAGCTCTATTTTTGACTCCCATATTGAATGCAGTACTTAATGAAAGAAAGAGGAGCCTATTGCGTAATTTTGCTATGTTCTGGGTTGGTCACCAAGTGCTAAGAACAGTGGGGCTAAGACCTTCTTTAAAGACACCTCATGCTGAGGAAAGGCCAGTGTTGTATGAAAGGGTAATAACTTTTGTTAAATCTGGAAACTTGAAAAATGTTGGTCAAGTGAACAGAATTTTTATAGAAAAGTGTTTAAGTCCTGAAAGATACAAACTGGTGACTGTTGGTACGCTAGTGGAAGACAACTGCCTCAAAGTTTGGAAAAATGTTAACTCTCCCTTTTTATTGAATCAATACAAAGATCTAGCTTGGCAAATAGTACATAAATGTCTACCAACAAGAGAGTTTTTAAAGAGAAGAGGGTCTTCTAGGAATGCAAAATGTCCAAAAATAGGTTGTAATATGGACGAAAATGTATCGCATTTATTCTGGTCATGTAAATTGTCTAGGAAGATTTGGGGTTTATTAAAGCCATGGCTAAATGATCTATATAGAGTCCCCACAGAGGCCGATATTTTATATGGTGATGTAAAAAAATAATGATTGTAAAAAAGGGGAAAGATGGTGGGCCGTGATCAATTGTGTCAAAGAAGCAATATGGAGAAGTAGAAACCTGATGGTTTTTAAGAATTTTTCAATGTCAGCCAAATCGGTTGTTAGCTTAAGTATAACTTTGTTACGTGACTATGTTTTAAGAGATAAGAAAAAATATGAAATTATTGAATGTAATGAACTCTGGAAGTTAGGGAACTCTGAAATAAGTAAAAAAGTAATAGAAACCGCCTGGCTGTAACAACTTGTTGAAGTTATGTTGTAATGTATCTAATTGTATGTAATTGTTGAAATTATTAATGTAACCCTTTGAAGGGGTAAACTTGAAAATGTTTGCCTTGAAACAATGTTGTAAAATGTATTTATTTGCCAGACTTCAATAAACGCCTAAAAAAAAAAAAAAAAAAAAGGTTCACCCAGGGCGAGGCTCAGCCATTGCATTCAGGCAGTGCTGACCCCTGCGAATTCCCCAAATGTGGGAATCTTGACTGCGTAATTTGTGGTAGTGGGGGACTGCGTTCGCGCTCTCCCCTGATAATTGTGTTGAATGAAAATATACTGTGATTCGATGTGCTTAGGAGGAAGTATCTTTGTCCCAAATCTGACTGTGTGAATGTGGTAGTTTGGACCGAGAGTCCTTTGGCAAATCCTGAAGTTTGTCCAGACGGTCGCAGTGTTGCTGAGCAGGTGGTCTGGTATGAGCTGTGAATCTGCGTGTAGAGTAATGCCAATCAGCCATGATCCAGATGGGAGCGAGAGACAAGTGGGTGCGGCCTTTTACACCGGACAAAATTAGTTGGTTTTCTTCCCCGAGATTGTCCTGACTTTGTGGAGGAAGACGTGCTCCAGACATTCTCCCCTGCTGGCATGCTTGCTGTTTGCTCTGACTGTGTTTGCTTTCTCTAAGACAGACACAGCTTGCCAAGTGGCTTTTGGCAGAGTTGTCTGTCTTTTTTTGGCAGAGTCATTCATGCTGGGTTAAAGCAAACATAGGGGACAAAGACCGAGTACTGCATGCCCTGCTCATTTTTCAGCAGTCTTTTTCACTTTTACACAACTTTGATACCAGATGAAGGCGGGTCAATGCTAAAGGCACCTAACTCTGGCATTATGCCGTGTAGGCACCGCCAGCCAGGAGGCTGTGTCTGGGATTGGGGCCCTTTGTCTGACAGTTCCAATGCATACTTACCTGGTAGGGGAGATACCATGATCAAGAAGGTGGTTCACCCAGGGCGCAAACTGCCATTATGTATATCTGGATTAGACTTAGAAAAAGCATTTGACAAGGTCAGCCATACTTACCTCATGAAAGTCCTTGTTAAACTTGGGTTTGGTCGTAAACTTAGAGCTTGGATTGATCTATTGTATAATGACTGCATTAGCAAGGTGGTCATCAATGGTCACTCCACCGAAACCCTCAAAGTTAAATCAGGAGTCAGACAGGGATGTCCATTGTCAGTAATGTTGTTTATATTTGCTATGGAGCCTCTGGCTTGCGCTATAAGAGAAGACAATTCTATTCATGGCCTCCGAGTGCCTGGTAGTGGGGGACAGGAAGCCAAGCTATCAGTGTATATGGATGATTTATCTATTTTTTGCACAGACAATGAGTCAGTTTTTAAAGTGTTATATTGGTGTGACCAATTCTCTGCCGCGTCTAGTGCCAAACTAAATAGGTCAAAAAGTGAAATATTATATCTTAATTGGCCTGAACCTAAACTAAATCATGGCCTAGTCCAAAAAGAAGAAAGAATCAAGATTTTAGGACTGGAGATTGGGGAGAATATGGAGATTACTAATTGGGAGAAAAAACTACCCAAGATTAGAGGTAAATTGCTACAATGGGAAAAAAGAAATCTGACCTTTACGGGTAAAGTACTGGTGATCAACTCAGACATTGTTGCTTCTCTTACTTACCTGGCTGCAACACTTCCAGCCCCAAAGTATATCATGACAGCCATAAGAAGAAGCCTTTTCCAGTTTATCTGGGGAGCACAGCAAGAGAGAACTAAAAGAGAAATAATGTACAGGCCACTACAAAAAGGGGGAAAAAATGTCCCCGAGCTGGCAAGTAAAATGGAAGCTCTATTTTTGACTCCCATATTGAATGCAGTACTTAATGAAAGAAAGAGGAGCCTATGGCGTAATTTTGCTATGTTCTGGGTTGGTCACCAAGTGTTAAGAACAGTGGGGCTAAGACCTTCTTTAAAGACACCTCATGCTGAGGAAAGGCCAGTGTTGTATGAAAGGGTAATAACTTTTGTTAAATCTGGAAACTTGAAAAACGTTGGGCAAGTGAACAGAATTTTTATAGAAAAGTGTTTAAGTCCTGATAGATACAAACTGGTGACTGTTGGTACGCTAGTGGAAGACAACTGCCTCAAAGTTTGGAAAAATGTTAACTCTCCCTTTTTATTGAATGAATACAAAGATCTAGCTTGGCAAATAGTACATAAATGTCTACCAACGAGAGAGTTTTTAAAGAGAAGAGGGTCTTCTAGGAATGCAAAATGTCCAAATATAGGTTGTAATATGGACGAAAATGTATCGCATTTATTCTGGTCATGTAAATTGTCTAGGAAGATTTGGGGCTTATTAAAGCCATGGCTAAATGATCTATATAGAATCCCCACAGAGTCAGATATTTTATATGGTGATGTAAAAAATAAGGATTGTAAAAAAGGGGAAAGATGGTGGGCCGTGATCAATTGTGTCAAAGAAGCAATATGGAGAAGTAGAAACCTGATGGTTTTTAAGAATTTTTCAATGTCAGCCGAATCGGTTGTTAACTTAAGTATAACTTTGTTACGTGACTATGTTTTAAGAGATAAGAAAAAATATGAAATTATTGAATGTAATGAACTCTGGAAGTTAGGGAACTCTGAAATATGTAAAAAAGTAATAGAAACAGCCTGGCTGTAACAACTTGATGATGTTATGTTGTAATGTATCTAATTGTATGTAATTGTTGAAATTATTAATGTAACCCTTTAAAGGGGTGAACTTGGGGGTGTTTGCCTTGAAACAGTGTTGTAAAATGTATTTATTTGCCAGACTTCAATAAACGCCTAAAAATTGAAAATTGAAAATTGGTTCACTCAGCGCGAACGCAGTCCCCCACTACCACAAATTATGCAGTCGAGATTCCCACATTTGGGGAATTCGCAGGGGTCAGCACAGCCTGAGTGCAATGGCTGAGCCTCGCCCTGGGTGAACCACCTTCTTGATCATGGTATCTCCCCTACCAGGTAAGTATGCATTGGAACTGTCAGACAAAGGGCCCCAATCCCAGACACAGCCTCCTGGCTGGCGGTGCCTACACGGCATAATGCCAGAGTTAGGTGCCTTTAGCATTGACCCGCCTTCATCTGGTATCAAAGTTGTGTAAAAGTGAAAAAGACTGCTGAAAAATGAGCAGGGCATGCAGTACTCGGTCTTTATCCCCTATGTTTGCTTTAACCCAGCATGAATTACTCTGCCAAAAAAAGACAGACAGCTCTGCCAAAAGCCATTTGGCAAGCTGTGTCTGTCTCAGAGAAAGCAAACACAGTCAGAGCAAACAGCAAGCATGCTAGCAGGGGAGAATGTCTGGAGCACATGTCTTCCTCCACAAAGTCAGGACAATCTCGGGGAGGAAAACCAACTCATTTTGTCTCGCTCCCATCTGGATCATGGCTAATTGGCATTACTCTACATGCAGATTCAAAGCCCATATCAGACCACCTGCTCAGCAAGACTGTGACCGTCTGGACAAACTTCAGGCTTTGCCAAAGGACTCTCGGTCCAAACTACCACATTCACGCAGTCAGATTTGCGACAAAGATACTTCCTCCTTAAGACATCGAACCACAGTATATTTTCATTCAACACAATTATCAGGGGAGAGCGCGAACGCAGTCCCCCACTACCACAAATTACACAGTCGAGATTCCCACATTTGGGGAATTCGCAGGGGTCAGCACAGCCTGAGGGCAATGGCTGAGCCTCGCCCTGAGTGAACCAATTTTTCAATTTTCAATTTTTAGGCGTTTATTGAAGTCTGGCAAATAAATACATTTTACAACATTGTTTCAAGGTAAACATCTTCAAGTTTACCCCTTTAAAGGGTTACATTAATAATTTCAACAATTACATACAATTAGATACATTACAACATAACATCATCAAGTTGTTACAGCCAGGCTGTTTCTATTACTTTTTTACATATTTCAGAGTTCCCTAACTTCCAGAGTTCATTACATTCAATAATTTCATATTTTTTCTTATCTCTTAAAACATAGTCACGTAACAAAGTTATACTTAAGTTAACAACCGATTCGGCTGACATTGAAAAATTCTTAAAAACCATCAGGTTTCTACTTCTCCATATTGCTTCTTTGACACAATTGATCACGGCCCACCATCTTTCCCCTTTTTTACAATCATTATTTTTTACATCACCATATAAAATATCTGACTCTGTGGGGATTCTATATAGATCATTTAGCCATGGCTTTAATAAGCCCCAAATCTTCCTAGACACTTTACATGACCAGAATAAATGCGATACATTTTCGTCCATATTACAACCTATATTTGGACATTTTGCATTCCTAGAAGACCCTCTTCTCTTTAAAAACTCTCTCGTTGGTAGACATTTATGTACTATTTGCCAAGCTAGATCTTTGTATTCATTCAATAAAAAGGGAGAGTTAACATTTTTCCAAACTTTGAGGCAGTTGTCTTCCACTAGCGTACCAACAGTCACCAGTTTGTATCTATCAGGACTTAAACACTTTTCTATAAAAATTCTGTTCACTTGCCCAACGTTTTTCAAGTTTCCAGATTTAACAAAAGTTATTACCCTTTCATACAACACTGGCCTTTCCTCAGCATGAGGTGTCTTTAAAGAAGGTCTTAGCCCCACTGTTCTTAGCACTTGGTGACCAACCCAGAACATAGCAAAATTACGCCATAGGCTCCTCTTTCTTTCATTAAGTACTGCATTCAATATGGGAGTCAAAAATAGAGCTTCCATTTTACTTGCCAGCTCGGGGACATTTTTTCCCCCTTTTTGTAGTGGCCTGTACATTATTTCTCTTTTAGTTCTCTCTTGCTGTGCTCCCCAGATAAACTGGAAAAGGCTTCTTCTTATGGCTGTCATGATATACTTTGGGGCTGGAAGTGTTGCAGCCAGGTAAGTAAGAGAAGCAACAATGTCTGAGTTGATCACCAGTACTTTACCCGTAAAGGTCAGATTTCTTTTTTCCCATTGTAGCAATTTACCTCTAATCTTGGGTAGTTTTTTCTCCCAATTAGTAATCTCCATATTCTCCCCAATCTCCAGTCCTAAAATCTTGATTCTTTCTTCTTTTTGGACTAGGCCATGATTTAGTTTAGGTTCAGGCCAATTAAGATATAATATTTCACTTTTTGACCTATTTAGTTTGGCACTAGACGCGGCAGAGAATTGGTCACACCAATATAACACTTTAAAAACTGACTCATTGTCTGTGCAAAAAATAGATAAATCATCCATATACACGGATAGCTTGGCTTCCTGTCCCCCACTACCAGGCACTCGGAGGCCATGAATAGAATTGTCTTCTCTTATAGCGCAAGCCAGAGGCTCCATAGCAAATATAAACAACATTACTGACAATGGACATCCCTGTCTGACTCCTGATTTAACTTTGAGGGTTTCGGTGGAGTGACCATTGATGACCACCTTGCTAATGCAGTCATTATACAATAGATCAATCCAAGCTCTAAGTTTACGACCAAACCCAAGTTTAACAAGGACTTTCATGAGGTAAGTATGGCTGACCTTGTCAAATGCTTTTTCTAAGTCTAATCCAGATATACATAATGGCAGTTTGCGGTCACATGCATACAGGTAGGAATCCCTGGCCAGTGCAAGACTCTCACTCATGCATCTTCCAGGTATTGCACATGTCTGTTCAACCCCCACAATATGTCCTGACACTTGTTGGAGGCGGAAGAAAAGAGCTTTAGCAAGAATCTTTCTGTCTACACCGAGCAAGGTAAGTGGCCTCCAGTTCTTAATATCTTTTTTGTCCCCTTTTTTGAAAAGAAGTTTGATGATACCTGTTCTTAAGGATGGTGGGAGGTTATTATTATGCAAACTTTCATTGAACATCTGTAAGAGTGGCTCTTTTAATTCATCCCAAAAGGTAGTGTAGAATTCTTTGGGCAACCCATCAGCTCCTGGAGCTTTATTGTCATGCATGCTCTGTACGGCTTTGGTCAATTCATTTACAGTTAATTCACTTTCCAGTTCAGAGGTAATACCAAGATTTGGTTTTAAGAAACTCAACAGGTTTTCTAATGCCGGCTTGTAAATTGCTTCTTTTTTATACAAATCGGTATAAAAGGTATGTATTCTGGCTAGGATGTCTGTGGTTTCTGTTTGTTCTTTCCCATCCTCATTCAGAATTGATAACATATTGTTCCTTGGTCTGGCTAATTTTCTAAAGAAGTATCTTGAACATTTTTCATTGTTTTCAATATGTTTAGTTCTGGTACGCATGATGAGGCCTTTTGTGTCCTCTGCAGTAACAGCTATCATCTGCTTTTTTAGCTTCACAATATCTTCTGCCACATTAAACCCTGAATGGGCCATTGTATATAGTCGTTGCAACTTTGCCTGTTGTTTTTTGTATTTAAAACGCTTTTTCATTGCAGATCTTTTACCTTCTTTTATGAAAAGGTTTTTAGTACGACATTTTAATTCTTCCCACCACTCCCCTACTGACTGGAATGAAAACTGTAAGGATACCCATTTCTTTAATTTGTCTCTTAGTCTTTCTACCATTTTCGGGTCTTTCAGTAATGACACATTTAATTTCCAGGGGTTTGGGCTTGTTTTAGCATTGACATAGCATCTAATGGTACAATCAATTTTTGAATGATCGCTAAAAAATACTGGGGTAACAGCAGCATCAGAAACCAAAATGTCTTTTGTGGTAAACAGAAAATCAATGCGTGAAAAAATTGTGCCATTTGACCATGTATAGCCTGGTGTGTTAGGGTTCTTATTGCGAAAAGTGTCATTTAGTTTAAAATCCTCTATTAGGTTATTCAATGTTTCTGAGCTTGAGTCCAGCCTGACCGTAGCAGGGGTCATTCTGTCCTTTTTATCTATGAGACAATTGAAGTCACCCCCCAAGATCACATCACATCCACACACTAGCAGTGGCTGTATTGCTTTAAGAACCTCTAAGCGTTCGTTTAGATCAGGTGGACAGTAAACATTAATTATTCTTAATTGTAGTTGGTGCCATTCAACATCAATGCAAAGCAGTCTTCCATCGATTACTCTTTTGACTCGTTGTATGCAGAAATCTTTACCCTTAAATAATACCACAACTCCTGAGGCTCTGTTGTTGTTGTCCCCTGACCACACAGATTGACCAGAAGTCCATCTTTGTTCATAAGTCTTGTAATCGTCTCTGTATGGTAAATTACATTCTTGAAGTAGAAAAATGTCATGTTTTTCACTTTTTAAAAAGGTGAAAGCGGACAGGCACTTCACAGGGTCATTTAGGCCTCTAGTATTGAGGGATGAGACAGAAAGGCAGGCCATCAGGTTGGTAGAGGAGCCAAGGCTATGATTGGTCTTTCCTTACCTTTTTAGGCCTTTTGGGTTGAACCACAACCTCAGGATTGTGGATTTCTTTGATGTGCGTGACAGAAGTGAAAGCCTCCACCTGGTCCACTTCGAGGAAGGGGGTGGTTTTGTCAAGGGCAGCTGACCATTTGTCACCGGGAAGGGTGGGCATCTTCAGGAGAGATGGTTCACCTGATGAAGATGAATCCAGAAGTCGTTTCTTGGGATGAGCTGATTGGTCTTCGGGTGGGCTTTCAAATAATGGGAATGAAGGAGGAATTTCCAGTGCTTCCAACAGCAGGTTGCCCCTCTCTGCAGGCATTTCAGGATCTGTTGTTATGTCAGGGATGTTAGCCAGCAGTGCTTCCATCATTTCACCTGCTTCCTGAAGAGTCACCGGCGACTTCCTGCCCTGGTTGCTTCGCTCAGGTTTGGGGGTGGATGCCGTTTGTTGAGCAGGATCTTGGTCGGTAGCTAGGTTACGTGAGGCATTGGTGTCAGTGGACTCTTCATCAGGAGGTGCGGGATCAGCAGTCCAGTCCGATGTCGGCCCTTCGACGATTGAATCGTGCGTTGAAACTTGGTCCAGTTTCTGGGACCCTGGGGCAGCTGCCTCCGGTCCTTGGGGGGCAGGAGGAATCTGGTGTAAGGGAGGATCATCTGTAGAGGCATGGTTCATGTAAAAGTGTGTTGAGGCAGTTGTGAGCTTCACTCGGTTGGAGTAGGCTTTGGGACAGTCTTTGAATCTATGGCTGGTTGAAGAACATAGACTACATTTCAATGGAGTTGTGCACTGGTCAGTATTGTGGTCTAATCCTTTGCACCTTTTGCAGTTATTGCTGGTGCAGGATGCTGCAAGATGGACAAGGCTTCCACACTTCCTGCACTGTTTGGGCTGCCCAGGGTAGAAAGCAGAGCCCCGGAAGGCACCCAGCTGGATGGTGTTGGGAATGTGTTGGATTGTTCCTTCAACCCGCCGTAAACGCACCTGGAAGCGTCTGGTTCCTGTTTTCACCCCATCAATATCTGTTACCTCCATTCCATGGGTGACATCGCAAAACATTGATAACCAGGTCCACACGTCTTGGTTTCTTACTTTTTCAGATAGGATCATCACGTTGACAGTCCTGATATCTCTTTCTGCCAGTGGGGTCATTGTGATCTTCTTGAAGCTTGGTGCTGATCTCCTCTTCTCCTCGAATCTTTGCAGACAAAGGTCAAAGTTCTGTAATGTCGTAAACACAACTTCAAACATTTTCTTGCCAGGGAAGGCAAAAATGTAATCCAGTTCGTTGGTAGAAAACTGAAGCTCTTTTTGGAGAATATGTCTGCTGAACTGAAGCCGATCCATTTCGAGGTCTTCTAGCAGGTTGAATCTCACCGCATTCCTTCGATGCTGTTGCACGGACATGGCAGCTGCAGGAGCAGTTGATGAAGCCATGGCCGGCTTAGGTTGCCTGTTTGCTCCGTGAGCACTTCTCTGTGTCTCATACACCGCTTGACTAGAGAAAAGGCTATTTTACCTGGGTGAACCAATTTTTAGGCGTTTATTGAAGTCTGACAAATAAATACATTTTACAACATTGTTTCAAGGTAAACATCTTCAAGTTTACCCCTTTAAAGGGTTACATTAATAATTTCAACAATTACATACAATTAGATACATTACAACATAACATCATCAAGTTGTTACAGCCAGGCTGTTTCTATTACTTTTTTACATATTTCAGAGTTCCCTAACTTCCAGAGTTCATTACATTCAATAACTTCATATTTTTTCTTATCTCTTAAAACATAGTCACGTAACAAAGTTATACTTAAGTTAACAACCGATTCGGCTGACATTGAAAAATTCTTAAAAACCATCAGGTTTCTACTTCTCCATATTGCTTCTTTGACACAATTGATCACGGCCCACCATCTTTCCCCTTTTTTACAATCCTTATTTTTTACATCACCATATAAAATATCTGACTCTGTGGGGATTCTATATAGATCATTTAGCCATGGCTTTAATAAGCCCCAAATCTTCCTAGACAATTTACATGACCAGAATAAATGCGATACATTTTCGTCCATATTACAACCTATATTTGGACATTTTGCATTCCTAGAAGACCCTCTTCTCTTTAAAAACTCTCTCGTTGGTAGACATTTATGTACTATTTGCCAAGCTAGATCTTTGTATTCATTCAATAAAAAGGGAGAGTTAACATTTTTCCAAACTTTGAGGCAGTTGTCTTCCACTAGCGTACCAACAGTCACCAGTTTGTATCTATCAGGACTTAAACACTTTTCTATAAAAATTCTGTTCACTTGCCCAACGTTTTTCAAGTTTCCAGATTTAACAAAAGTTATTACCCTTTCATACAACACTGGCCTTTCCTCAGCATGAGGTGTCTTTAAAGAAGGTCTTAGCCCCACTGTTCTTAGCACTTGGTGACCAACCCAGAACATAGCAAAATTACGCCATAGGCTCCTCTTTCTTTCATTAAGTACTGCATTCAATATGGGAGTCAAAAATAGAGCTTCCATTTTACTTGCCAGCTCGGGGACATTTTTTCCCCCTTTTTGTAGTGGCCTGTACATTATTTCTCTTTTAGTTCTCTCTTGCTGTGCTCCCCAGATAAACTGGAAAAGGCTTCTTCTTATGGCTGTCATGATATACTTTGGGGCTGGAAGTGTTGCAGCCAGGTAAGTAAGAGAAGCAACAATGTCTGAGTTGATCACCAGTACTTTACCCGTAAAGGTCAGATTTCTTTTTTCCCATTGTAGCAATTTACCTCTAATCTTGGGTAGTTTTTTCTCCCAATTAGTAATCTCCATATTCTCCCCAATCTCCAGTCCTAAAATCTTGATTCTTTCTTCTTTTTGGACTAGTCCATGATTTAGTTTAGGTTCAGGCCAATTAAGATATAATATTTCACTTTTTGACCTATTTAGTTTGGCACTAGACGCGGCAGAGAATTGGTCACACCAATATAACACTTTAAAAACTGACTCATTGTCTGTGCAAAAAATAGATAAATCATCCATATACACGGATAGCTTGGCTTCCTGTCCCCCACTACCAGGCACTCGGAGGCCATGAATAGAATTGTCTTCTCTTATAGCGCAAGCCAGAGGCTCCATAGCAAATATAAACAACATTACTGACAATGGACATCCCTGTCTGACTCCTGATTTAACTTTGAGGGTTTCGGTGGAGTGACCATTGATGACCACCTTGCTAATGCAGTCATTATACAATAGATCAATCCAAGCTCTAAGTTTACGACCAAACCCAAGTTTAACAAGGACTTTCATGAGGTAAGTATGGCTGACCTTGTCAAATGCTTTTTCTAAGTCTAATCCAGATATACATAATGGCAGTTTGCGGTCACATGCATACAGGTAGGAATCCCTGGCCAGTGCAAGACTCTCACTCATGCATCTTCCAGGTATTGCACATGTCTGTTCAACCCCCACAATATGTCCTGACACTTGTTGGAGGCGGAAGAAAAGAGCTTTAGCAAGAATCTTTCTGTCTACACCGAGCAAGGTAAGTGGCCTCCAGTTCTTAATATCTTTTTTGTCCCCTTTTTTGAAAAGAAGTTTGATGATACCTGTTCTTAAGGATGGTGGGAGGTTATTATTATGCAAACTTTCATTGAACATCTGTAAGAGTGGCTCTTTTAATTCATCCCAAAAGGTAGTGTAGAATTCTTTGGGCAACCCATCAGCTCCTGGAGCTTTATTGTCATGCATGCTCTGTACGGCTTTGGTCAATTCATTTACAGTTAATTCACTTTCCAGTTCAGAGGTAATACCAAGATTTGGTTTTAAGAAACTCAACAGGTTTTCTAATGCAGGCTTGTTAATTGCTTCTTTTTTATACAAATCGGTATAAAAGGTATGTATTCTGGCTAGGATGTCTGTGGTTTCTGTTTGTTCTTTCCCATCCTCATTCAGAATTGATAACATATTGTTCCTTGGTCTGGCTAATTTTCTAAAGAAGTATCTTGAACATTTTTCATTGTTTTCAATATGTTTAGTTCTGGTACGCATGATGAGGCCTTTTGTGTCCTCTGCAGTAACAGCTATCATCTGCTTTTTTAGCTTCACAATATCTTCTGCCACATTAAACCCTGAATGGGCCATTGTATATAGTCGTTGCAACTTTGCCTGTTGTTTTTTGTATTTAAAACGCTTTTTCATTGCAGATCTTTTACCTTCTTTTATGAAAAGGTTTTTAGTACGACATTTTAAGTCTTCCCACCACTCCCCTACTGACTGGAATGAAAACTGTAAGGATACCCATTTCTTTAATTTGTCTCTTAGTCTTTCTACCATTTTCGGGTCTTTCAGTAATGACACATTTAATTTCCAGGGGTTTGGGCTTGTTTTAGCATTGACATAGCATCTAATCGTACAATCAATTTTTGAATGATCGCTAAAAAATACTGGGGTAACAGCAGCATCAGAAACCAAAATGTCTTTTGTGGTAAACAGAAAATCAATGCGTGAAAAAATTGTGCCATTTGACCATGTATAGCCTGGTGTGTTAGGGTTCTTATTGCGAAAAGTGTCATTTAGTTTAAAATCCTCTATTAGGTTATTCAATGTTTCTGAGCTTGAGTCCAGCCTGACCGTAGCAGGGGTCATTCTGTCCTTTTTATCTATGAGACAATTGAAGTCACCCCCCAAGATCACATCACATCCACACACTAGCAGTGGCTGTATTGCTTTAAGAACCTCTAAGCGTTCGTTTAGATCAGGTGGACAGTAAACATTAATTATTCTTAATTGTAGTTGGTGCCATTCAACATCAATGCAAAGCAGTCTTCCATCGATTACTCTTTTGACTCGTTGTATGCAGAAATCTTTACCCTTAAATAATACCACAACTCCTGAGGCTCTGTTGTTGTTGTCCCCTGACCACACAGATTGACCAGAAGTCCATCTTTGTTCATAAGTCTTGTAATCGTCTCTGTATGGTAAATTACATTCTTGAAGTAGAAAAATGTCATGTTTTTCACTATTTAAAAAATGAGCAGGGCATGCAGTACACGGTCTTTGTCCCCTATGTTTGCTTTAACTCAGCATGAATTACTCTGCCAAAAGCCATTTGGCAAGCTGTGTCTGTCTCAGAGAAAGCAAACACAGCCAGAGCAAACAGCAAGCATGCCAGCAGGGGAGAATGTCTGGAGCACATGTCTTCCTCCACAAAGTCAGGACAATCTCGGGGAGGAAAACCAACTCATTTTGTCTCGTGTAAAAGGCCGCACCCACTTGTCTCTCGCTCCCATCTGGATCATGGCTAATTGGCATTACTCTACACGCAGATTCAAAGCCCATATCAGACCACCTGCTCAGCAAGACTGTGACCGTCTGGACAAACTTCAGGCTTTGCCAAAGGACTCTCGGTCCAAACTACCACATTCACGCAGTCAGATTTGTGACAAAGATACCTCTTCCTTAAGACATCGAACCACAGTATATTTTCATTCAACACAATTATCAGGGGAGAGCGCGAACGCAGTCCCCCACTACCACAAATTACGCAGTCGAGATTCCCACATTTGGGGAATTCGCAGGGGTCAGCACAGCCTGAGTGCAATGGCTGAGCCTCGCCCTGAGTGAACCACCTTCTTGATCATGGTATCTCCCCTACCAGGTAAGTATGCATTGGAACTGTCAGCCAAAGGGCCCCAATCCCAGACACAGCCTCCTGGCTGGCGGTGCCTACACGGCATAATGCCAGAGTTAGGTGCCTTTAGCATTGACCCGCCTTCCTCTGGTATCAAAGTTGTGTAAAAGTGAAAAAGACTGCTGAAAAATGAGCAGGGCATGCAGTACTCGGTCTTTGTCCCCTATGTTTGCTTTAACCCAGCATGAATGACTCTGCCAAAAAAAGACAGACAACTCTGCCAAAAGCCATTTGGCAAGCTGTGTCTGTCTCAGAGAAAGCAAACACAGTCAGAGCAAACAGGAAGCATGCCAGCAGGGGAGAATGTCTGGAGCACATCTTCCTCCACAAAGTCAGGACAATCTCGGGGAGGAAAACCAACTCATTTTGTCTCGTGTAAAAGGCCGCACCCACTTGTCTCTCGCTCCCATCTGGATCATGGCTAATTGGCATTACTCTACACGCAGATTCAAAGCCCATATCAGACCACCTGCTCAGCAAGACTGTGACCGTCTGGACAAACTTCAGGCTTTGCCAAAGGACTCTCGGTCCAAACTACCACATTCACGCAGTCAGATTTGTGACAAAGATACCTCTTCCTTAAGACATCGAACCACAGTATATTTTCATTCAACACAATTATCAGGGGAGAGCGCGAACACAGTCCCCCACTACCACAAATTACGCAGTCGAGATTCCCACATTTGGGGAATTCGCAGGGGTCAGCACAGCCTGAGTGCAATGGCTGAGCCTCGCCCTGAGTGAACCACCTTCTTGATCATGGTATCTCCCCTACCAGGTAAGTATGCATTGGAACTGTCAGCCAAAGGGCCCCAATCCCAGACACAGCCTCCTGGCTGGCGGTGCCTACACGGCATAATGCCAGAGTTAGGTGCCTTTAGCATTGACCCGCCTTCCTCTGGTATCAAAGTTGTGTAAAAGTGAAAAAGACTGCTGAAAAATGAGCAGGGCATGCAGTACTCGGTCTTTATCCCCTATGTTTGCTTTAACCCAGCATGAATGACTCTGCCAAAAAAAGACAGACAACTCTGCCAAAAGCCATTTGGCAAGCTGTGTCTGTCTCAGAGAAAGCAAACACAGCCAGAGCAAACAGCAAGCATGCCAGCAGGGGAGAATGTCTGGAGCACATCTTCCTCCACAAAGTCAGGACAATCTCGGGGAGGAAAACCAACTCATTTTGTCTCGTGTAAAAGGCCGCACCCACTTGTCTCTCGCTCCCATCTGGATCATGGCTAATTGGCATTACTCTACACGCAGATTCAAAGCCCATATCAGACCACCTGCTCAGCAAGACTGTGACCGTCTGGACAAACTTCAGGCTTTGCCAAAGGACTCTCGGTCCAAACTACCACATTCACGCAGTCAGATTTGTGACAAAGATACCTCTTCCTTAAGACATCGAACCACAGTATATTTTCATTCAACACAATTATCAGGGGAGAGCGCGAACACAGTCCCCCACTACCACAAATTACGCAGTCGAGATTCCCACATTTGGGGAATTCGCAGGGGTCAGCACAGCCTGAGTGCAATGGCTGAGCCTCGCCCTGAGTGAACCACCTTCTTGATCATGGTATCTCCCCTACCAGGTAAGTATGCATTGGAACTGTCAGCCAAAGGGCCCCAATCCCAGACACAGCCTCCTGGCTGGCGGTGCCTACACGGCATAATGCCAGAGTTAGGTGCCTTTAGCATTGACCCGCCTTCCTCTGGTATCAAAGTTGTGTAAAAGTGAAAAAGACTGCTGAAAAATGAGCAGGGCATGCAGTACTCGGTCTTTATCCCCTATGTTTGCTTTAACCCAGCATGAATTACTCTGCCAAAAAAAGACAGACAACTCTGCCAAAAGCCATTTGGCAAGCTGTGTCTGTCTCAGAGAAAGCAAACACAGCCAGAGCAAACAGCAAGCATGCCAGCAGGGGAGAATGTCTGGAGCACATGTCTTCCTCCACAAAGTCAGGACAATCTCGGGGAGGAAAACCAACTCATTTTGTCTCGTGTAAAAGACCGCACCCACTTGTCTCTCGCTCCCATCTGGATCATGGCTAATTGGCATTACTCTACACGCAGATTCAAAGCCCATATCAGATCACCTGCTCAGCAAGACTGTGACCGTCTGGACAAACTTCAGGCTTTGCCAAAGGACTCTCGGTCCAAACTACCACATTCACGCAGTCAGATTTGCGACAAAGATACCTCTTCCTTAAGACATCGAACCACAGTATATTTTCATTCAACACAATTATCAGGGGAGAGCGCGAACGCAGTCCCCCACTACCACAAATTACGCAGTCGAGATTCCCACATTTGGGGAATTCGCAGGGGTCAGCACAGCCTGAGTGCAATGGCTGAGCCTCGCCCTGGGTGTACCACCTTCTTGATCATGGTATCTCCCCTACCAGGTAAGTATGCATTGGAACTGTCAGACAAAGGGCCCCAATCCCAGACACAGCCTCCTGGCTGGCGGTGCCTACACGGCATAATGCCAGAGTTAGGTGCCTTTAGCATTGACCCGCCTTCATCTGGTATCAAAGTTGTGTAAAAGTGAAAAAGACTGCTGAAAAATGAGCAGGGCATGCAGTACTCGGTCTTTGTCCCCTATGTTTGCTTTAACCCAGCATGAATGACTCTGCCAAAAAAAGACAGACAACTCTGCCAAAAGCCATTTGGCAAGCTGTGTCTGTCTCAGAGAAAGCAAACACAGTCAGAGCAAACAGGAAGCATGCCAGCAGGGGAGAATGTCTGGAGCACATCTTCCTCCACAAAGTCAGGACAATCTCGGGGAGGAAAACCAACTCATTTTGTCTCGTGTAAAAGGCCGCACCCACTTGTCTCTCGCTCCCATCTGGATCATGGCTAATTGGCATTACTCTACACGCAGATTCAAAGCCCATATCAGACCACCTGCTCAGCAAGACTGTGACCGTCTGGACAAACTTCAGGCTTTGCCAAAGGACTCTCGGTCCAAACTACCACATTCACGCAGTCAGATTTGTGACAAAGATACCTCTTCCTTAAGACATCGAACCACAGTATATTTTCATTCAACACAATTATCAGGGGAGAGCGCGAACACAGTCCCCCACTACCACAAATTACGCAGTCGAGATTCCCACATTTGGGGAATTCGCAGGGGTCAGCACAGCCTGAGTGCAATGGCTGAGCCTCGCCCTGAGTGAACCACCTTCTTGATCATGGTATCTCCCCTACCAGGTAAGTATGCATTGGAACTGTCAGCCAAAGGGCCCCAATCCCAGACACAGCCTCCTGGCTGGCGGTGCCTACACGGCATAATGCCAGAGTTAGGTGCCTTTAGCATTGACCCGCCTTCCTCTGGTATCAAAGTTGTGTAAAAGTGAAAAAGACTGCTGAAAAATGAGCAGGGCATGCAGTACTCGGTCTTTATCCCCTATGTTTGCTTTAACCCAGCATGAATTACTCTGCCAAAAAAAGACAGACAACTCTGCCAAAAGCCATTTGGCAAGCTGTGTCTGTCTCAGAGAAAGCAAACACAGCCAGAGCAAACAGCAAGCATGCCAGCAGGGGAGAATGTCTGGAGCACATGTCTTCCTCCACAAAGTCAGGACAATCTCGGGGAGGAAAACCAACTCATTTTGTCTCGTGTAAAAGACCGCACCCACTTGTCTCTCGCTCCCATCTGGATCATGGCTAATTGGCATTACTCTACACGCAGATTCAAAGCCCATATCAGATCACCTGCTCAGCAAGACTGTGACCGTCTGGACAAACTTCAGGCTTTGCCAAAGGACTCTCGGTCCAAACTACCACATTCACGCAGTCAGATTTGCGACAAAGATACCTCTTCCTTAAGACATCGAACCACAGTATATTTTCATTCAACACAATTATCAGGGGAGAGCGCGAACGCAGTCCCCCACTACCACAAATTACGCAGTCGAGATTCCCACATTTGGGGAATTCGCAGGGGTCAGCACAGCCTGAGTGCAATGGCTGAGCCTCGCCCTGGGTGAACCAATTTTTCAATTTTCAATTTTTAGGCGTTTATTGAAGTCTGGCAAATAAATACATTTTACAACACTGTTTCAAGGCAAACACCCCCAAGTTCACCCCTTTAAAGGGTTACATTAATAATTTCAACAATTACATACAATTAGATACATTACAACATAACATCATCAAGTTGTTACAGCCAGGCTGTTTCTATTACTTTTTTACATATTTCAGAGTTCCCTAACTTCCAGAGTTCATTACATTCAATAATTTCATATTTTTTCTTATCTCTTAAAACATAGTCACGTAACAAAGTTATACTTAAGTTAACAACCGATTCGGCTGACATTGAAAAATTCTTAAAAACCATCAGGTTTCTACTTCTCCATATTGCTTCTTTGACACAATTGATCACGGCCCACCATCTTTCCCCTTTTTTACAATCCTTATTTTTTACATCACCATATAAAATATCTGACTCTGTGGGGATTCTATATAGATCATTTAGCCATGGCTTTAATAAGCCCCAAATCTTCCTAGACAATTTACATGACCAGAATAAATGCGATACATTTTCGTCCATATTACAACCTATATTTGGACATTTTGCATTCCTAGAAGACCCTCTTCTCTTTAAAAACTCTCTCGTTGGTAGACATTTATGTACTATTTGCCAAGCTAGATCTTTGTATTCATTCAATAAAAAGGGAGAGTTAACATTTTTCCAAACTTTGAGGCAGTTGTCTTCCACTAGCGTACCAACATTCACCAGTTTGTATCTATCAGGACTTAAACACTTTTCTATAAAAATTCTGTTCACTTGCCCAACGTTTTTCAAGTTTCCAGATTTAACAAAAGTTATTACCCTTTCATACAACACTGGCCTTTCCTCAGCATGAGGTGTCTTTAAAGAAGGTCTTAGCCCCACTGTTCTTAACACTTGGTGACCAACCCAGAACATAGCAAAATTACGCCATAGGCTCCTCTTTCTTTCATTAAGTACTGCATTCAATATGGGAGTCAAAAATAGAGCTTCCATTTTACTTGCCAGCTCGGGGACATTTTTTCCCCCTTTTTGTAGTGGCCTGTACATTATTTCTCTTTTAGTTCTCTCTTGCTGTGCTCCCCAGATAAACTGGAAAAGGCTTCTTCTTATGGCTGTCATGATATACTTTGGGGCTGGAAGTGTTGCAGCCAGGTAAGTAAGAGAAGCAACAATGTCTGAGTTGATCACCAGTACTTTACCCGTAAAGGTCAGATTTCTTTTTTCCCATTGTAGCAATTTACCTCTAATCTTGGGTAGTTTTTTCTCCCAATTAGTAATCTCCATATTCTCCCCAATCTCCAGTCCTAAAATCTTGATTCTTTCTTCTTTTTGGACTAGGCCATGATTTAGTTTAGGTTCAGGCCAATTAAGATATAATATTTCACTTTTTGACCTATTTAGTTTGGCACTAGACGCGGCAGAGAATTGGTCACACCAATATAACACTTTAAAAACTGACTCATTGTCTGTGCAAAAAATAGATAAATCATCCATATACACGGATAGCTTGGCTTCCTGTCCCCCACTACCAGGCACTCGGAGGCCATGAATAGAATTGTCTTCTCTTATAGCGCAAGCCAGAGGCTCCATAGCAAATATAAACAACATTACTGACAATGGACATCCCTGTCTGACTCCTGATTTAACTTTGAGGGTTTCGGTGGAGTGACCATTGATGACCACCTTGCTAATGCAGTCATTATACAATAGATCAATCCAAGCTCTAAGTTTACGACCAAACCCAAGTTTAACAAGGACTTTCATGAGGTAAGTATGGCTGACCTTGTCAAATGCTTTTTCTAAGTCTAATCCAGATATACATAATGGCAGTTTGCGGTCACATGCATACAGGTAGGAATCCCTGGCCAGTGCAAGACTCTCACTCATGCATCTTCCAGGTATTGCACATGTCTGTTCAACCCCCACAATATGTCCTGACACTTGTTGGAGGCGGAAGAAAAGAGCTTTAGCAAGAATCTTTCTGTCTACACCGAGCAAGGAAAGTGGCCTCCAGTTCTTAATATCTTTTTTGTCCCCTTTTTTGAAAAGAAGTTTGATGATACCTGTTCTTAAGGATGGTGGGAGGTTATTATTATGCAAACTTTCATTGAACATCTGTAAGAGTGGCTCTTTTAATTCATCCCAAAAGGTAGTGTAGAATTCTTTGGGCAACCCATCAGCTCCTGGAGCTTTATTGTCATGCATGCTCTGTACGGCTTTGGTCAATTCATTTACAGTTAATTCACTTTCCAGTTCAGAGGTAATACCAAGATTTGGTTTTAAGAAACTCAACAGGTTTTCTAATGCCGGCTTGTTAATTGCTTCTTTTTTATACAAATCGGTATAAAAGGTATGTATTCTGGCTAGGATGTCTGTGGTTTCTGTTTGTTCTTTCCCATCCTCATTCAGAATTGATAACATATTGTTCCTTGGTCTGGCTAATTTTCTAAAGAAGTATCTTGAACATTTTTCATTGTTTTCAATATGTTTAGTTCTGGTACGCATGATGAGGCCTTTTGTGTCCTCTGCAGTAACAGCTATCATCTGCTTTTTTAGCTTCACAATATCTTCTGCCACATTAAACCCTGAATGGGCCATTGTATATAGTCGTTGCAACTTTGCCTGTTGTTTTTTGTATTTAAAACGCTTTTTCATTGCAGATCTTTTACCTTCTTTTATGAAAAGGTTTTTAGTACGACATTTTAATTCTTCCCACCACTCCCCTACTGACTGGAATGAAAACTGTAAGGATACCCATTTCTTTAATTTGTCTCTTAGTCTTTCTACCATTTTCGGGTCTTTCAGTAATGACACATTTAATTTCCAGGGGTTTGGGCTTGTTTTAGCATTGACATAGCATCTAATGGTACAATCAATTTTTGAATGATCGCTAAAAAATACTGGGGTAACAGCAGCATCAGAAACCAAAATGTCTTTTGTGGTAAACAGAAAATCAATGCGTGAAAAAATTGTGCCATTTGACCATGTATAGCCTGGTGTGTTAGGGTTCTTATTGCGAAAAGTGTCATTTAGTTTAAAATCCTCTATTAGGTTATTCAATGTTTCTGAGCTTGAGTCCAGCCTGACCGTAGCAGGGGTCATTCTGTCCTTTTTATCTATGAGACAATTGAAGTCACCCCCCAAGATCACATCACATCCACACACTAGCAGTGGCTGTATTGCTTTAAGAACCTCTAAGCGTTCGTTTAGATCAGGTGGACAGTAAACATTAATTATTCTTAATTGTAGTTGGTGCCATTCCACATCAATGCAAAGCAGTCTTCCATCGATTACTCTTTTGACTCGTTGTATGCAGAAATCTTTACCCTTAAATAATACCACAACTCCTGAGGCTCTGTTGTTGTTGTCCCCTGACCACACAGATTGACCAGAAGTCCATCTTTGTTCATAAGTCTTGTAATCGTCTCTGTATGGTAAATTACATTCTTGAAGTAGAAAAATGTCATGTTTTTCACTTTTTAAAAAGGTGAAAGCGGACAGGCACTTCACAGGGTCATTTAGGCCTCTAGTATTGAGGGATGAGACAGAAAGGCAGGCCATCAGGTTGGTAGAGGAGCCAAGGCTATGATTGGTCTTTCCTTACCTTTTTAGGCCTTTTGGGTTGAACCACAACCTCAGGATTGTGGATTTCTTTGATGTGCGTGACAGAAGTGAAAGCCTCCACCTGGTCCACTTCGAGGAAGGGGGTGGTTTTGTCAAGGGCAGCTGACCATTTGTCACCGGGAAGGGTGGGCATCTTCAGGAGAGATGGTTCACCTGATGAAGATGAATCCAGAAGTCGTTTCTTGGGATGAGCTGATTGGTCTTCGGGTGGGCTTTCAAATATTGGGAATGAAGGAGGAATTTCCAGTGCTTCCAACAGCAGGTTGCCCCTCTCTGCAGGCATTTCAGGATCTGTTGTTATGTCAGGGATGTTAGCCAGCAGTGCTTCCATCATTTCACCTGCTTCCTGAAGAGTCACCGGCGACTTCCTGCGCTGGTTGCTTCGCTCAGGTTTGGGGGTGGATGCCGTTTGTTGAGCAGGATCTTGGTCGGTAGCTAGGTTACGTGAGGCATTGGTGTCAGTGGACTCTTCATCAGGAGGTGCGGGATCAGCAGTCCAGTCCGATGTCGGCCCTTCGACGATTGAATCGTGCGTTGAAACTTGGTCCAGTTTCTGGGACCCTGGGGCAGCTGCCTCCGGTCCTTGGGGGGCAGGAGGAATCTGGTGTAAGGGAGGATCATCTGTAGAGGCATGGTTCATGTAAAAGTGTGTTGAGGCAGTTGTGAGCTTCACTCGGTTGGAGTAGGCTTTGGGACAGTCTTTGAATCTATGGCTGGTTGAAGAACATAGACTACATTTCAATGGAGTTGTGCACTGGTCAGTATTGTGGTCTAATCCTTTGCACCTTTTGCAGTTATTGCTGGTGCAGGATGCTGCAAGATGGACAAGGCTTCCACACTTCCTGCACTGTTTGGGCTGCCCAGGGTAGAAAGCAGAGCCCCGGAAGGCACCCAGCTGGATGGTGTTGGGAATGTGTTGGATTGTTCCTTCAACCCGCCGTAAACGCACCTGGAAGCGTCTGGTTCCTGTTTTCACCCCATCAATATCTGTTACCTCCATTCCATGGGTGACATCGCAAAACATTGATAACCAGGTCCACACGTCTTGGTTTCTTACTTTTTCAGATAGGATCATCACGTTGACAGTCCTGATATCTCTTTCTGCCAGTGGGGTCATTGTGATCTTCTTGAAGCTTGGTGCTGATCTCCTCTTCTCCTCGAATCTTTGCAGACAAAGGTCAAAGTTCTGTAATGTCGTAAACACAACTTCAAACATTTTCTTGCCAGGGAAGGCAAAAATGTAATCCAGTTCGTTGGTAGAAAACTGAAGCTCTTTTTGGAGAATATGTCTGCTGAACTGAAGCCGATCCATTTCGAGGTCTTCTAGCAGGTTGAATCTCACCGCATTCCTTCGATGCTGTTGCACGGACATGGCAGCTGCAGGAGCAGTTGATGAAGCCATGGCCGGCTTAGGTTGCCTGTTTGCTCCGTGAGCACTTCTCTGTGTCTCATACACCGCTTGACTAGAGAAAAGGCTATTTTACCTGGGTGAACCACCTTCTTGATCATGGTATCTCCCCTACCAGGTAAGTATGCATTGGAACTGTCAGACAAAGGGCCCCAATCCCAGACACAGCCTCCTGGCTGGCGGTGCCTACACGGCATAATGCCAGAGTTAGGTGCCTTTAGCATTGACCCGCCTTCATCTGGTATCAAAGTTGTGTAAAAGTGAAAAAGACTGCTGAAAAATGAGCAGGGCATGCAGTACTCGGTCTTTGTCCCCTATGTTTGCTTTAACCCAGCATGAATGACTCTGCCAAAAAAAGACAGACAACTCTGCCAAAAGCCATTTGGCAAGCTGTGTCTGTCTCAGAGAAAGCAAACACAGTCAGAGCAAACAGGAAGCATGCCAGCAGGGGAGAATGTCTGGAGCACATCTTCCTCCACAAAGTCAGGACAATCTCGGGGAGGAAAACCAACTCATTTTGTCTCGTGTAAAAGGCCGCACCCACTTGTCTCTCGCTCCCATCTGGATCATGGCTAATTGGCATTACTCTACACGCAGATTCAAAGCCCATATCAGACCACCTGCTCAGCAAGACTGTGACCGTCTGGACAAACTTCAGGCTTTGCCAAAGGACTCTCGGTCCAAACTACCACATTCACGCAGTCAGATTTGTGACAAAGATACCTCTTCCTTAAGACATCGAACCACAGTATATTTTCATTCAACACAATTATCAGGGGAGAGCGCGAACACAGTCCCCCACTACCACAAATTACGCAGTCGAGATTCCCACATTTGGGGAATTCGCAGGGGTCAGCACAGCCTGAGTGCAATGGCTGAGCCTCGCCCTGAGTGAACCACCTTCTTGATCATGGTATCTCCCCTACCAGGTAAGTATGCATTGGAACTGTCAGCCAAAGGGCCCCAATCCCAGACACAGCCTCCTGGCTGGCGGTGCCTACACGGCATAATGCCAGAGTTAGGTGCCTTTAGCATTGACCCGCCTTCCTCTGGTATCAAAGTTGTGTAAAAGTGAAAAAGACTGCTGAAAAATGAGCAGGGCATGCAGTACTCGGTCTTTATCCCCTATGTTTGCTTTAACCCAGCATGAATTACTCTGCCAAAAAAAGACAGACAACTCTGCCAAAAGCCATTTGGCAAGCTGTGTCTGTCTCAGAGAAAGCAAACACAGCCAGAGCAAACAGCAAGCATGCCAGCAGGGGAGAATGTCTGGAGCACATGTCTTCCTCCACAAAGTCAGGACAATCTCGGGGAGGAAAACCAACTCATTTTGTCTCGTGTAAAAGACCGCACCCACTTGTCTCTCGCTCCCATCTGGATCATGGCTAATTGGCATTACTCTACACGCAGATTCGAAGCCCATATCAGATCACCTGCTCAGCAAGACTGTGACCGTCTGGACAAACTTCAGGCTTTGCCAAAGGACTCTCGGTCCAAACTACCACATTCACGCAGTCAGATTTGCGACAAAGATACCTCTTCCTTAAGACATCGAACCACAGTATATTTTCATTCAACACAATTATCAGGGGAGAGCGCGAACGCAGTCCCCCACTACCACAAATTACGCAGTCGAGATTCCCACATTTGGGGAATTCGCAGGGGTCAGCACAGCCTGAGTGCAATGGCTGAGCCTCGCCCTGAGTGAACCACCTTCTTGATCATGGTATCTCCCCTACCAGGTAAGTATGCATTGGAACTGTCAGCCAAAGGGCCCCAATCCCAGACACAGCCTCCTGGCTGGCGGTGCCTACACGGCATAATGCCAGAGTTAGGTGCCTTTAGCATTGACCCGCCTTCATCTGGTATCAAAGTTGTGTAAAAGTGAAAAAGACTGCTGAAAAATGAGCAGGGCATGCAGTACACGGTCTTTGTCCCCTATGTTTGCTTTAACCCAGCATGAATGACTCTGCCAAAAAAAGACAGACAACTCTGCCAAAAGCCATTTGGCAAGCTGTGTCTGTCTCAGAGAAAGCAAACACAGTCAGAGCAAACAGGAAGCATGCCAGCAGGGGAGAATGTCTGGAGCACATCTTCCTCCACAAAGTCAGGACAATCTCGGGGAGGAAAACCAACTCATTTTGTCTCGTGTAAAAGGCCGCACCCACTTGTCTCTCGCTCCCATCTGGATCATGGCTAATTGGCATTACTCTACACGCAGATTCAAAGCCCATATCAGACCACCTGCTCAGCAAGACTGTGACCGTCTGGACAAACTTCAGGCTTTGCCAAAGGACTCTCGGTCCAAACTACCACATTCACGCAGTCAGATTTGTGACAAAGATACCTCTTCCTTAAGACATCGAACCACAGTATATTTTCATTCAACACAATTATCAGGGGAGAGCGCGAACACAGTCCCCCACTACCACAAATTACGCAGTCGAGATTCCCACATTTGGGGAATTCGCAGGGGTCAGCACAGCCTGAGTGCAATGGCTGAGCCTCGCCCTGAGTGAACCACCTTCTTGATCATGGTATCTCCCCTACCAGGTAAGTATGCATTGGAACTGTCAGCCAAAGGGCCCCAATCCCAGACACAGCCTCCTGGCTGGCGGTGCCTACACGGCATAATGCCAGAGTTAGGTGCCTTTAGCATTGACCCGCCTTCCTCTGGTATCAAAGTTGTGTAAAAGTGAAAAAGACTGCTGAAAAATGAGCAGGGCATGCAGTACTCGGTCTTTATCCCCTATGTTTGCTTTAACCCAGCATGAATTACTCTGCCAAAAAAAGACAGACAACTCTGCCAAAAGCCATTTGGCAAGCTGTGTCTGTCTCAGAGAAAGCAAACACAGCCAGAGCAAACAGCAAGCATGCCAGCAGGGGAGAATGTCTGGAGCACATGTCTTCCTCCACAAAGTCAGGACAATCTCGGGGAGGAAAACCAACTCATTTTGTCTCGTGTAAAAGACCGCACCCACTTGTCTCTCGCTCCCATCTGGATCATGGCTAATTGGCATTACTCTACACGCAGATTCAAAGCCCATATCAGATCACCTGCTCAGCAAGACTGTGACCGTCTGGACAAACTTCAGGCTTTGCCAAAGGACTCTCGGTCCAAACTACCACATTCACGCAGTCAGATTTGCGACAAAGATACCTCTTCCTTAAGACATCGAACCACAGTATATTTTCATTCAACACAATTATCAGGGGAGAGCGCGAACGCAGTCCCCCACTACCACAAATTACGCAGTCGAGATTCCCACATTTGGGGAATTCGCAGGGGTCAGCACAGCCTGAGTGCAATGGCTGAGCCTCGCCCTGGGTGAACCACCTTCTTGATCATGGTATCTCCCCTACCAGGTAAGTATGCATTGGAACTGTCAGACAAAGGGACCCAATCCCAGACACAGCCTCCTGGCTGGCGGTGCCTACACGGCATAATGCCAGAGTTAGGTGCCTTTAGCATTGACCCGCCTTCATCTGGTATCAAAGTTGTGTAAAAGTGAAAAAGACTGCTGAAAAATGAGCAGGGCATGCAGTACTCGGTCTTTGTCCCCTATGTTTGCTTTAACCCAGCATGAATGACTCTGCCAAAAAAAGACAGACAACTCTGCCAAAAGCCATTTGGCAAGCTGTGTCTGTCTCAGAGAAAGCAAACACAGTCAGAGCAAACAGGAAGCATGCCAGCAGGGGAGAATGTCTGGAGCACATCTTCCTCCACAAAGTCAGGACAATCTCGGGGAGGAAAACCAACTCATTTTGTCTCGTGTAAAAGGCCGCACCCACTTGTCTCTCGCTCCCATCTGGATCATGGCTAATTGGCATTACTCTACACGCAGATTCAAAGCCCATATCAGACCACCTGCTCAGCAAGACTGTGACCGTCTGGACAAACTTCAGGCTTTGCCAAAGGACTCTCGGTCCAAACTACCACATTCACGCAGTCAGATTTGTGACAAAGATACCTCTTCCTTAAGACATCGAACCACAGTATATTTTCATTCAACACAATTATCAGGGGAGAGCGCGAACGCAGTCCCCCACTACCACAAATTACGCAGTCGAGATTCCCACATTTGGGGAATTCGCAGGGGTCAGCACAGCCTGAGTGCAATGGCTGAGCCTCGCCCTGGGTGAACCAATTTCAATTTTTCAATTTTTAGGCGTTTATTGAAGTCTGGCAAATAAATACATTTTACAACATTGTTTCAAGGTAAACATCTTCAAGTTTACCCCTTTAAAGGGTTACATTAATAATTTCAACAATTACATACAATTAGATACATTACAACATAACATCATCAAGTTGTTACAGCCAGGCTGTTTCTATTACTTTTTTACATATTTCAGAGTTCCCTAACTTCCAGAGTTCATTACATTCAATAATTTCATATTTTTTCTTATCTCTTAAAACATAGTCACGTAACAAAGTTATACTTAAGTTAACAACCGATTCGGCTGACATTGAAAAATTCTTAAAAACCATCAGGTTTCTACTTCTCCATATTGCTTCTTTGACACAATTGATCACGGCCCACCATCTTTCCCCTTTTTTACAATCCTTATTTTTTACATCACCATATAAAATATCTGACTCTGTGGGGATTCTATATAGATCATTTAGCCATGGCTTTAATAAGCCCCAAATCTTCCTAGACAATTTACATGACCAGAATAAATGCGATACATTTTCGTCCATATTACAACCTATATTTGGACATTTTGCATTCCTAGAAGACCCTCTTCTCTTTAAAAACTCTCTCGTTGGTAGACATTTATGTACTATTTGCCAAGCTAGATCTTTGTATTCATTCAATAAAAAGGGAGAGTTAACATTTTTCCAAACTTTGAGGCAGTTGTCTTCCACTAGCGTACCAACAGTCACCAGTTTGTATCTATCAGGACTTAAACACTTTTCTATAAAAATTCTGTTCACTTGCCCAACGTTTTTCAAGTTTCCAGATTTAACAAAAGTTATTACCCTTTCATACAACACTGGCCTTTCCTCAGCATGAGGTGTCTTTAAAGAAGGTCTTAGCCCCACTGTTCTTAGCACTTGGTGACCAACCCAGAACATAGCAAAATTACGCCATAGGCTCCTCTTTCTTTCATTCTTTCTTTCAGCCCTGGGTGAACCACCTTCTTGATCATGGTATCTCCCCTACCAGGTAAGTATGCATTGGAACTGTCAGCCAAAGGGCCCCAATCCCAGACACAGCCTCCTGGCTGGTGGTGCCTACACGGCATAATGCCAGAGTTAGGTGCCTTTAGCATTGACCCGCCTTCCTCTGGTATCAAAGTTGTGTAAAAGTGAAAAAGACTGCTGAAAAATGAGCAGGGCATGCAGTACTCGGTCTTTATCCCCTATGTTTGCTTTAACCCAGCATGAATTACTCTGCCAAAAAAAGACAGACAACTCTGCCAAAAGCCATTTGGCAAGCTGTGTCTGTCTCAGAGAAAGCAAACACAGCCAGAGCAAACAGCAAGCATGCCAGCAGGGGAGAATGTCTGGAGCACATGTCTTCCTCCACAAAGTCAGGACAATCTCGGGGAGGAAAACCAACTCATTTTGTCTCGTGTAAAAGACCGCACCCACTTGTCTCTCGCTCCCATCTGGATCATGGCTAATTGGCATTACTCTACACGCAGATTCAAAGCCCATATCAGATCACCTGCTCAGCAAGACTGTGACCGTCTGGACAAACTTCAGGCTTTGCCAAAGGACTCTCGGTCCAAACTACCACATTCACGCAGTCAGATTTGCGACAAAGATACCTCTTCCTTAAGACATCGAACCACAGTATATTTTCATTCAACACAATTATCAGGGGAGAGCGCGAACGCAGTCCCCCACTACCACAAATTACGCAGTCGAGATTCCCACATTTGGGGAATTCGCAGGGGTCAGCACAGCCTGAGTGCAATGGCTGAGCCTCGCCCTGAGTGAACCACCTTCTTGATCATGGTATCTCCCCTACCAGGTAAGTATGCATTGGAACTGTCAGCCAAAGGGCCCCAATCCCAGACACAGCCTCCTGGCTGGCGGTGCCTACACGGCATAATGCCAGAGTTAGGTGCCTTTAGCATTGACCCGCCTTCATCTGGTATCAAAGTTGTGTAAAAGTGAAAAAGACTGCTGAAAAATGAGCAGGGCATGCAGTACTCGGTCTTTATCCCCTATGTTTGCTTTAACCCAGCATGAATTACTCTGCCAAAAAAAGACAGACAACTCTGCCAAAAGCCATTTGGCAAGCTGTGTCTGTCTCAGAGAAAGCAAACACAGCCAGAGCAAACAGCAAGCATGCCAGCAGGGGAGAATGTCTGGAGCACACATCTTCCTCCACAAAGTCAGGACAATCTCGGGGAGGAAAACCAACTCATTTTGTCTCGTGTAAAAGGCCGCACCCACTTGTCTCTCGCTCCCATCTGGATCATGGCTAATTGGCATTACTCTACACGCAGATTCAAAGCCCATATCAGACCACCTGCTCAGCAAGACTGTGACCGTCTGGACAAACTTCAGGCTTTGCCAAAGGACTCTCGGTCCAAACTACCACATTCACGCAGTCAGATTTGTGACAAAGATACCTCTTCCTTAAGACATCGAACCACAGTATATTTTCATTCAACACAATTATCAGGGGAGAGCGCGAACGCAGTCCCCCACTACCACAAATTACGCAGTCGAGATTCCCACATTTGGGGAATTCGCAGGGGTCAGCACAGCCTGAGTGCAATGGCTGAGCCTCGCCCTGAGTGAACCACCTTCTTGATCATGGTATCTCCCCTACCAGGTAAGTATGCATTGGAACTGTCAGCCAAAGGGCCCCAATCCCAGACACAGCCTCCTGGCTGGCGGTGCCTACACGGCATAATGCCAGAGTTAGGTGCCTTTAGCATTGACCCGCCTTCCTCTGGTATCAAAGTTGTGTAAAAGTGAAAAAGACTGCTGAAAAATGAGCAGGGCATGCAGTACTCGGTCTTTATCCCCTATGTTTGCTTTAACCCAGCATGAATTACTCTGCCAAAAAAAGACAGACAACTCTGCCAAAAGCCATTTGGCAAGCTGTGTCTGTCTCAGAGAAAGCAAACACAGTCAGAGCAAACAGCAAGCATGCCAGCAGGGGAGAATGTCTGGAGCACATCTTCCTCCACAAAGTCAGGACAATCTCGGGGAGGAAAACCAACTCATTTTGTCTCGTGTAAAAGGCCGCACCCACTTGTCTCTCGCTCCCATCTGGATCATGGCTAATTGGCATTACTCTACACGCAGATTCAAAGCCCATATCAGACCACCTGCTCAGCAAGACTGTGACCGTCTGGACAAACTTCAGGCTTTGCCAAAGGACTCTCGGTCCAAACTACCACATTCACGCAGTCAGATTTGTGACAAAGATACCTCTTCCTTAAGACATCGAACCACAGTATATTTTCATTCAACACAATTATCAGGGGAGAGCGCGAACGCAGTCCCCCACTACCACAAATTACGCAGTCGAGATTCCCACATTTGGGGAATTCGCAGGGGTCAGCACAGCCTGAGTGCAATGGCTGAGCCTCGCCCTGAGTGAACCACCTTCTTGATCATGGTATCTCCCCTACCAGGTAAGTATGCATTGGAACTGTCAGCCAAAGGGCCCCAATCCCAGACACAGCCTCCTGGCTGGCGGTGCCTACACGGCATAATGCCAGAGTTAGGTGCCTTTAGCATTGACCCGCCTTCCTCTGGTATCAAAGTTGTGTAAAAGTGAAAAAGACTGCTGAAAAATGAGCAGGGCATGCAGTACTCGGTCTTTATCCCCTATGTTTGCTTTAACCCAGCATGAATTACTCTGCCAAAAAAAGACAGACAACTCTGCCAAAAGCCATTTGGCAAGCTGTGTCTGTCTCAGAGAAAGCAAACACAGCCAGAGCAAACAGCAAGCATGCCAGCAGGGGAGAATGTCTGGAGCACATGTCTTCCTCCACAAAGTCAGGACAATCTCGGGGAGGAAAACCAACTCATTTTGTCTCGTGTAAAAGACCGCACCCACTTGTCTCTCGCTCCCATCTGGATCATGGCTAATTGGCATTACTCTACACGCAGATTCAAAGCCCATATCAGACCACCTGCTCAGCAAGACTGTGACCGTCTGGACAAACTTCAGGCTTTGCCAAAGGACTCTCGGTCCAAACTACCACATTCACGCAGTCAGATTTGTGACAAAGATACCTCTTCCTTAAGACATCGAACCACAGTATATTTTCATTCAACACAATTATCAGGGGAGAGCGCGAACGCAGTCCCCCACTACCACAAATTACGCAGTCGAGATTCCCACATTTGGGGAATTCGCAGGGGTCAGCACAGCCTGAGTGCAATGGCTGAGCCTCGCCCTGAGTGAACCACCTTCTTGATCATGGTATCTCCCCTACCAGGTAAGTATGCATTGGAACTGTCAGCCAAAGGGCCCCAATCCCAGACACAGCCTCCTGGCTGGCGGTGCCTACACGGCATAATGCCAGAGTTAGGTGCCTTTAGCATTGACCCGCCTTCCTCTGGTATCAAAGTTGTGTAAAAGTGAAAAAGACTGCTGAAAAATGAGCAGGGCATGCAGTACTCGGTCTTTATCCCCTATGTTTGCTTTAACCCAGCATGAATTACTCTGCCAAAAAAAGACAGACAACTCTGCCAAAAGCCATTTGGCAAGCTGTGTCTGTCTCAGAGAAAGCAAACACAGTCAGAGCAAACAGCAAGCATGCCAGCAGGGGAGAATGTCTGGAGCACATCTTCCTCCACAAAGTCAGGACAATCTCGGGGAGGAAAACCAACTCATTTTGTCTCGTGTAAAAGGCCGCACCCACTTGTCTCTCGCTCCCATCTGGATCATGGCTAATTGGCATTACTCTACACGCAGATTCAAAGCCCATATCAGACCACCTGCTCAGCAAGACTGTGACCGTCTGGACAAACTTCAGGCTTTGCCAAAGGACGCTCGGTCCAAACTACCACATTCACGCAGTCAGATTTGTGACAAAGATACCTCTTCCTTAAGACATCGAACCACAGTATATTTTCATTCAACACAATTATCAGGGGAGAGCGCGAACGCAGTCCCCCACTACCACAAATTACGCAGTCGAGATTCCCACATTTGGGGAATTCGCAGGGGTCAGCACAGCCTGAGTGCAATGGCTGAGCCTCGCCCTGAGTGAACCACCTTCTTGATCATGGTATCTCCCCTACCAGGTAAGTATGCATTGGAACTGTCAGCCAAAGGGCCCCAATCCCAGACACAGCCTCCTGGCTGGCGGTGCCTACACGGCATAATGCCAGAGTTAGGTGCCTTTAGCATTGACCCGCCTTCCTCTGGTATCAAAGTTGTGTAAAAGTGAAAAAGACTGCTGAAAAATGAGCAGGGCATGCAGTACTCGGTCTTTATCCCCTATGTTTGCTTTAACCCAGCATGAATTACTCTGCCAAAAAAAGACAGACAACTCTGCCAAAAGCCATTTGGCAAGCTGTGTCTGTCTCAGAGAAAGCAAACACAGCCAGAGCAAACAGCAAGCATGCCAGCAGGGGAGAATGTCTGGAGCACATGTCTTCCTCCACAAAGTCAGGACAATCTCGGGGAGGAAAACCAACTCATTTTGTCTCGTGTAAAAGACCGCACCCACTTGTCTCTCGCTCCCATCTGGATCATGGCTAATTGGCATTACTCTACACGCAGATTCAAAGCCCATATCAGATCACCTGCTCAGCAAGACTGTGACCGTCTGGACAAACTTCAGGCTTTGCCAAAGGACTCTCGGTCCAAACTACCACATTCACGCAGTCAGATTTGCGACAAAGATACCTCTTCCTTAAGACATCGAACCACAGTATATTTTCATTCAACACAATTATCAGGGGAGAGCGCGAACGCAGTCCCCCACTACCACAAATTACGCAGTCGAGATTCCCACATTTGGGGAATTCGCAGGGGTCAGCACAGCCTGAGTGCAATGGCTGAGCCTCGCCCTGGGTGAACCAATTTCAATTTCAATTTTTCAATTTTTAGGCGTTTATTGAAGTCTGACAAATAAATACATTTTACAACACTGTTTCAAGGCAAACACCCCCAAGTTCACCCCTTTAAAGGGTTACATTAATAATTTCAACAATTACATACAATTAGATACATTACAACATAACATCATCAAGTTGTTACAGCCAGGCTGTTTCTATTACTTTTTTACATATTTCAGAGTTCCCTAACTTCCAGAGTTCATTACATTCAATAATTTCATATTTTTTCTTATCTCTTAAAACATAGTCACGTAACAAAGTTATACTTAAGTTAACAACCGATTCGGCTGACATTGAAAAATTCTTAAAAACCATCAGGTTTCTACTTCTCCATATTGCTTCTTTGACACAATTGATCACGGCCCACCATCTTTCCCCTTTTTTACAATCCTTATTTTTTACATCACCATATAAAATATCTGACTCTGTGGGGATTCTATATAGATCATTTAGCCATGGCTTTAATAAGCCCCAAATCTTCCTAGACAATTTACATGACCAGAATAAATGCGATACATTTTCGTCCATATTACAACCTATATTTGGACATTTTGCATTCCTAGAAGACCCTCTTCTCTTTAAAAACTCTCTCGTTGGTAGACATTTATGTACTATTTGCCAAGCTAGATCTTTGTATTCATTCAATAAAAAGGGAGAGTTAACATTTTTCCAAACTTTGAGGCAGTTGTCTTCCACTAGCGTACCAACAGTCACCAGTTTGTATCTATCAGGACTTAAACACTTTTCTATAAAAATTCTGTTCACTTGCCCAACGTTTTTCAAGTTTCCAGATTTAACAAAAGTTATTACCCTTTCATACAACACTGGCCTTTCCTCAGCATGAGGTGTCTTTAAAGAAGGTCTTAGCCCCACTGTTCTTAGCACTTGGTGACCAACCCAGAACATAGCAAAATTACGCCATAGGCTCCTCTTTCTTTCATTAAGTACTGCATTCAATATGGGAGTCAAAAATAGAGCTTCCATTTTACTTGCCAGCTCGGGGACATTTTTTCCCCCTTTTTGTAGTGGCCTGTACATTATTTCTCTTTTAGTTCTCTCTTGCTGTGCTCCCCAGATAAACTGGAAAAGGCTTCTTCTTATGGCTGTCATGATATACTTTGGGGCTGGAAGTGTTGCAGCCAGGTAAGTAAGAGAAGCAACAATGTCTGAGTTGATCACCAGTACTTTACCCGTAAAGGTCAGATTTCTTTTTTCCCATTGTAGCAATTTACCTCTAATCTTGGGTAGTTTTTTCTCCCAATTAGTAATCTCCATATTCTCCCCAATCTCCAGTCCTAAAATCTTGATTCTTTCTTCTTTTTGGACTAGGCCATGATTTAGTTTAGGTTCAGGCCAATTAAGATATAATATTTCACTTTTTGACCTATTTAGTTTGGCACTAGACGCGGCAGAGAATTGGTCACACCAATATAACACTTTAAAAACTGACTCATTGTCTGTGCAAAAAATAGATAAATCATCCATATACACGGATAGCTTGGCTTCCTGTCCCCCACTACCAGGCACTCGGAGGCCATGAATAGAATTGTCTTCTCTTATAGCGCAAGCCAGAGGCTCCATAGCAAATATAAACAACATTACTGACAATGGACATCCCTGTCTGACTCCTGATTTAACTTTGAGGGTTTCGGTGGAGTGACCATTGATGACCACCTTGCTAATGCAGTCATTATACAATAGATCAATCCAAGCTCTAAGTTTACGACCAAACCCAAGTTTAACAAGGACTTTCATGAGGTAAGTATGGCTGACCTTGTCAAATGCTTTTTCTAAGTCTAATCCAGATATACATAATGGCAGTTTGCGGTCACATGCATACAGGTAGGAATCCCTGGCCAGTGCAAGACTCTCACTCATGCATCTTCCAGGTATTGCACATGTCTGTTCAACCCCCACAATATGTCCTGACACTTGTTGGAGGCGGAAGAAAAGAGCTTTAGCAAGAATCTTTCTGTCTACACCGAGCAAGGTAAGTGGCCTCCAGTTCTTAATATCTTTTTTGTCCCCTTTTTTGAAAAGAAGTTTGATGATACCTGTTCTTAAGGATGGTGGGAGGTTATTATTATGCAAACTTTCATTGAACATCTGTAAGAGTGGCTCTTTTAATTCATCCCAAAAGGTAGTGTAGAATTCTTTGGGCAACCCATCAGCTCCTGGAGCTTTATTGTCATGCATGCTCTGTACGGCTTTGGTCAATTCATTTACAGTTAATTCACTTTCCAGTTCAGAGGTAATACCAAGATTTGGTTTTAAGAAACTCAACAGGTTTTCTAATGCCGGCTTGTAAATTGCTTCTTTTTTATACAAATCGGTATAAAAGGTATGTATTCTGGCTAGGATGTCTGTGGTTTCTGTTTGTTCTTTCCCATCCTCATTCAGAATTGATAACATATTGTTCCTTGGTCTGGCTAATTTTCTAAAGAAGTATCTTGAACATTTTTCATTGTTTTCAATATGTTTAGTTCTGGTACGCATGATGAGGCCTTTTGTGTCCTCTGCAGTAACAGCTATCATCTGCTTTTTTAGCTTCACAATATCTTCTGCCACATTAAACCCTGAATGGGCCATTGTATATAGTCGTTGCAACTTTGCCTGTTGTTTTTTGTATTTAAAACGCTTTTTCATTGCAGATCTTTTACCTTCTTTTATGAAAAGGTTTTTAGTACGACATTTTAATTCTTCCCACCACTCCCCTACTGACTGGAATGAAAACTGTAAGGATACCCATTTCTTTAATTTGTCTCTTAGTCTTTCTACCATTTTCGGGTCTTTCAGTAATGACACATTTAATTTCCAGGGGTTTGGGCTTGTTTTAGCATTGACATAGCATCTAATGGTACAATCAATTTTTGAATGATCGCTAAAAAATACTGGGGTAACAGCAGCATCAGAAACCAAAATGTCTTTTGTGGTAAACAGAAAATCAATGCGTGAAAAAATTGTGCCATTTGACCATGTATAGCCTGGTGTGTTAGGGTTCTTATTGCGAAAAGTGTCATTTAGTTTAAAATCCTCTATTAGGTTATTCAATGTTTCTGAGCTTGAGTCCAGCCTGACCGTAGCAGGGGTCATTCTGTCCTTTTTATCTATGAGACAATTGAAGTCACCCCCCAAGATCACATCACATCCACACACTAGCAGTGGCTGTATTGCTTTAAGAACCTCTAAGCGTTCGTTTAGATCAGGTGGACAGTAAACATTAATTATTCTTAATTGTAGTTGGTGCCATTCCACATCAATGCAAAGCAGTCTTCCATCGATTACTCTTTTGACTCGTTGTATGCAGAAATCTTTACCCTTAAATAATACCACAACTCCTGAGGCTCTGTTGTTGTTGTCCCCTGACTGCCCTGGGTGAACCACCTTCTTGATCATGGTATCTCCCCTACCAGGTAAGTATGCATTGGAACTGTCAGACAAAGGGCCCCAATCCCAGACACAGCCTCCTGGCTGGCGGTGCCTACACGGCATAATGCCAGAGTTAGGTGCCTTTAGCATTGACCCGCCTTCATCTGGTATCAAAGTTGTGTAAAAGTGAAAAAGACTGCTGAAAAATGAGCAGGGCATGCAGTACTCGGTCTTTGTCCCCTATGTTTGCTTTAACCCAGCATGAATGACTCTGCCAAAAAAAGACAGACAACTCTGCCAAAAGCCATTTGGCAAGCTGTGTCTGTCTCAGAGAAAGCAAACACAGTCAGAGCAAACAGGAAGCATGCCAGCAGGGGAGAATGTCTGGAGCACATCTTCCTCCACAAAGTCAGGACAATCTCGGGGAGGAAAACCAACTCATTTTGTCTCGTGTAAAAGGCCGCACCCACTTGTCTCTCGCTCCCATCTGGATCATGGCTAATTGGCATTACTCTACACGCAGATTCAAAGCCCATATCAGACCACCTGCTCAGCAAGACTGTGACCGTCTGGACAAACTTCAGGCTTTGCCAAAGGACTCTCGGTCCAAACTACCACATTCACGCAGTCAGATTTGTGACAAAGATACCTCTTCCTTAAGACATCGAACCACAGTATATTTTCATTCAACACAATTATCAGGGGAGAGCGCGAACGCAGTCCCCCACTACCACAAATTACGCAGTCGAGATTCCCACATTTGGGGAATTCGCAGGGGTCAGCACAGCCTGAGTGCAATGGCTGAGCCTCGCCCTGAGTGAACCACCTTCTTGATCATGGTATCTCCCCTACCAGGTAAGTATGCATTGGAACTGTCAGCCAAAGGGCCCCAATCCCAGACACAGCCTCCTGGCTGGCGGTGCCTACACGGCATAATGCCAGAGTTAGGTGCCTTTAGCATTGACCCGCCTTCCTCTGGTATCAAAGTTGTGTAAAAGTGAAAAAGACTGCTGAAAAATGAGCAGGGCATGCAGTACTCGGTCTTTATCCCCTATGTTTGCTTTAACCCAGCATGAATTACTCTGCCAAAAAAAGACAGACAACTCTGCCAAAAGCCATTTGGCAAGCTGTGTCTGTCTCAGAGAAAGCAAACACAGCCAGAGCAAACAGCAAGCATGCCAGCAGGGGAGAATGTCTGGAGCACATGTCTTCCTCCACAAAGTCAGGACAATCTCGGGGAGGAAAACCAACTCATTTTGTCTCGTGTAAAAGACCGCACCCACTTGTCTCTCGCTCCCATCTGGATCATGGCTAATTGGCATTACTCTACACGCAGATTCAAAGCCCATATCAGATCACCTGCTCAGCAAGACTGTGACCGTCTGGACAAACTTCAGGCTTTGCCAAAGGACTCTCGGTCCAAATACCACATTCACGCAGTCAGATTTGCGACAAAGATACCTCTTCCTTAAGACATCGAACCACAGTATATTTTCATTCAACACAATTATCAGGGGAGAGCGCGAACGCAGTCCCCCACTACCACAAATTACGCAGTCGAGATTCCCACATTTGGGGAATTCACAGGGGTCAGCACAGCCTGAGTGCAATGGCTGAGCCTCGCCCTGGGTGAACCACCTTCTTGATCATGGTATCTCCCCTACCAGGTAAGTATGCATTGGAACTGTCAGACAAAGGGCCCCAATCCCAGACACAGCCTCCTGGCTGGCGGTGCCTACACGGCATAATGCCAGAGTTAGGTGCCTTTAGCATTGACCCGCCTTCCTCTGGTATCAAAGTTGTGTAAAAGTGAAAAAGACTGCTGAAAAATGAGCAGGGCATGCAGTACTCGGTCTTTATCCCCTATGTTTGCTTTAACCCAGCATGAATTACTCTGCCAAAAAAAGACAGACAACTCTGCCAAAAGCCATTTGGCAAGCTGTGTCTGTCTCAGAGAAAGCAAACACAGCCAGAGCAAACAGCAAGCATGCCAGCAGGGGAGAATGTCTGGAGCACATGTCTTCCTCCACAAAGTCAGGACAATCTCGGGGAGGAAAACCAACTCATTTTGTCTCGTGTAAAAGACCGCACCCACTTGTCTCTCGCTCCCATCTGGATCATGGCTAATTGGCATTACTCTACACGCAGATTCAAAGCCCATATCAGATCACCTGCTCAGCAAGACTGTGACCGTCTGGACAAACTTCAGGCTTTGCCAAAGGACTCTCGGTCCAAATACCACATTCACGCAGTCAGATTTGCGACAAAGATACCTCTTCCTTAAGACATCGAACCACAGTATATTTTCATTCAACACAATTATCAGGGGAGAGCGCGAACGCAGTCCCCCACTACCACAAATTACACAGTCGAGATTCCCACATTTGGGGAATTCGCAGGGGTCAGCACAGCCTGAGTGCAATGGCTGAGCCTCGCCCTGGGTGAACCACCTTCTTGATCATGGTATCTCCCCTACCAGGTAAGTATGCATTGGAACTGTCAGACAAAGGGCCCCAATCCCAGACACAGCCTCCTGGCTGGCGGTGCCTACACGGCATAATGCCAGAGTTAGGTGCCTTTAGCATTGACCCGCCTTCATCTGGTATCAAAGTTGTGTAAAAGTGAAAAAGACTGCTGAAAAATGAGCAGGGCATGCAGTACTCGGTCTTTATCCCCTATGTTTGCTTTAACCCAGCATGAATTACTCTGCCAAAAAAAGACAGACAACTCTGCCAAAAGCCATTTGGCAAGCTGTGTCTGTCTCAGAGAAAGCAAACACAGCCAGAGCAAACAGCAAGCATGCCAGCAGGGGAGAATGTCTGGAGCACATGTCTTCCTCCACAAAGTCAGGACAATCTCGGGGAGGAAAACCAACTCATTTTGTCTCGTGTAAAAGACCGCACCCACTTGTCTCTCGCTCCCATCTGGATCATGGCTAATTGGCATTACTCTACACGCAGATTCAAAGCCCATATCAGATCACCTGCTCAGCAAGACTGTGACCGTCTGGACAAACTTCAGGCTTTGCCAAAGGACTCTCGGTCCAAACTACCACATTCACGCAGTCAGATTTGCGACAAAGATACCTCTTCCTTAAGACATCGAACCACAGTATATTTTCATTCAACACAATTATCAGGGGAGAGCGCGAACGCAGTCCCCCACTACCACAAATTACGCAGTCAAGATTCCCACATTTGGGGAATTCGCAGGGGTCAGCACAGCCTGAGTGCAATGGCTGAGCCTCGCCCTGGGTGAACCACCTTCTTGATCATGGTATCTCCCCTACCAGGTAAGTATGCATTGGAACTGTCAGCCAAAGGGCCCCAATCCCAGACACAGCCTCCTGGCTGGCGGTGCCTACACGGCATAATGCCAGAGTTAGGTGCCTTTAGCATTGACCCGCCTTCATCTGGTATCAAAGTTGTGTAAAAGTGAAAAAGACTGCTGAAAAATGAGCAGGGCATGCAGTACTCGGTCTTTATCCCCTATGTTTGCTTTAACCCAGCATGAATTACTCTGCCAAAAAAAGACAGACAACTCTGCCAAAAGCCATTTGGCAAGCTGTGTCTGTCTCAGAGAAAGCAAACACAGTCAGAGCAAACAGCAAGCATGCCAGCAGGGGAGAATGTCTGGAGCACATGTCTTCCTCCACAAAGTCAGGACAATCTCGGGGAGGAAAACCAACTCATTTTGTCTCGTGTAAAAGGCCGCACCCACTTGTCTCTCGCTCCCATCTGGATCATGGCTAATTGGCATTACTCTACACGCAGATTCAAAGCCCATATCAGACCACCTGCTCAGCAAGACTATGACCGTCTGGACAAACTTCAGGCTTTGCCAAAGGATTCTCGGTCCAAACTACCACATTCACGCAGTCAGATTTGCGACAAAGATACCTCTTCCTTAAGACATCGAACCACAGTATATTTTCATTCAACACAATTATCAGGGGAGAGCGCGAACGCAGTCCCCCACTACCACAAATTACGCAGTCGAGATTCCCACATTTGGGGAATTCGCAGGGGTCAGCACAGCCTGAGTGCAATGGCTGAGCCTCGCCCTGGGTGAACCACCTTCTTGATCATGGTATCTCCCCTACCAGGTAAGTATGCATTGGAACTGTCAGCCAAAGGGCCCCAATCCCAGACACAGCCTCCTGGCTGGCGGTGCCTACACGGCATAATGCCAGAGTTAGGTGCCTTTAGCATTGACCCGCCTTCATCTGGTATCAAAGTTGTGTAAAAGTGAAAAAGACTGCTGAAAAATGAGCAGGGCATGCAGTACTCGGTCTTTATCCCCTATGTTTGCTTTAACCCAGCATGAATGACTCTGCCAAAAAAAGACAGACAACTCTGCCAAAAGCCATTTGGCAAGCTGTGTCTGTCTCAGAGAAAGCAAACACAGCCAGAGCAAACAGCAAGCATGCCAGCAGGGGAGAATGTCTGGAGCACGTCTTCCTCCACAAAGTCAGGACAATCTCGGGGAGGAAAACCAACTCATTTTGTCTCGTGTAAAAGGCCGCACCCACTTGTCTCTCGCTCCCATCTGGGTCATGGCTAATTGGCATTACTCTATACGCAGATTCAAAGCCCATATCAGACCACCTGCTCAGCAAGACTGTGACCGTCTGGACAAACTTCAGGCTTTGCCAAAGGACTCTCGGTCCAAACTACCACATTCACGCAGTCAGATTTGTGACAAAGATACCTCTTCCTTAAGACATCGAACCACAGTATATTTTCATTCAACACAATTATCAGGGGAGAGCGCGAACGCAGTCCCCCACTACCACAAATTACGCAGTCGAGATTCCCACATTTGGGGAATTCGCAGGGGTCAGCACAGCCTGAGTGCAATGGCTGAGCCTCGCCCTGGGTGAACCACCTTCTTGATCATGGTATCTCCCCTACCAGGTAAGTATGCATTGGAACTGTCAGACAAAGGGCCCCAATCCCAGACACAGCCTCCTGGCTGGCGGTGCCTACACGGCATAATGCCAGAGTTAGGTGCCTTTAGCATTGACCCGCCTTCATCTGGTATCAAAGTTGTGTAAAAGTGAAAAAGACTGCTGAAAAATGAGCAGGGCATGCAGTACTCGGTCTTTGTCCCCTATGTTTGCTTTAACCCAGCATGAATGACTCTGCCAAAAAAAGACAGACAACTCTGCCAAAAGCCATTTGGCAAGCTGTGTCTGTCTCAGAGAAAGCAAACACAGTCAGAGCAAACAGGAAGCATGCCAGCAGGGGAGAATGTCTGGAGCACATCTTCCTCCACAAAGTCAGGACAATCTCGGGGAGGAAAACCAACTCATTTTGTCTCGTGTAAAAGGCCGCACCCACTTGTCTCTCGCTCCCATCTGGATCATGGCTAATTGGCATTACTCTACACGCAGATTCAAAGCCCATATCAGACCACCTGCTCAGCAAGACTGTGACCGTCTGGACAAACTTCAGGCTTTGCCAAAGGACTCTCGGTCCAAACTACCACATTCACGCAGTCAGATTTGTGACAAAGATACCTCTTCCTTAAGACATCGAACCACAGTATATTTTCATTCAACACAATTATCAGGGGAGAGCGCGAACGCAGTCCCCCACTACCACAAATTACGCAGTCGAGATTCCCACATTTGGGGAATTCGCAGGGGTCAGCACAGCCTGAGTGCAATGGCTGAGCCTCGCCCTGAGTGAACCACCTTCTTGATCATGGTATCTCCCCTACCAGGTAAGTATGCATTGGAACTGTCAGCCAAAGGGCCCCAATCCCAGACACAGCCTCCTGGCTGGCGGTGCCTACACGGCATAATGCCAGAGTTAGGTGCCTTTAGCATTGACCCGCCTTCCTCTGGTATCAAAGTTGTGTAAAAGTGAAAAAGACTGCTGAAAAATGAGCAGGGCATGCAGTACTCGGTCTTTATCCCCTATGTTTGCTTTAACCCAGCATGAATTACTCTGCCAAAAAAAGACAGACAACTCTGCCAAAAGCCATTTGGCAAGCTGTGTCTGTCTCAGAGAAAGCAAACACAGCCAGAGCAAACAGCAAGCATGCCAGCAGGGGAGAATGTCTGGAGCACATGTCTTCCTCCACAAAGTCAGGACAATCTCGGGGAGGAAAACCAACTCATTTTGTCTCGTGTAAAAGACCGCACCCACTTGTCTCTCGCTCCCATCTGGATCATGGCTAATTGGCATTACTCTACACGCAGATTCAAAGCCCATATCAGATCACCTGCTCAGCAAGACTGTGACCGTCTGGACAAACTTCAGGCTTTGCCAAAGGACTCTCGGTCCAAATACCACATTCACGCAGTCAGATTTGCGACAAAGATACCTCTTCCTTAAGACATCGAACCACAGTATATTTTCATTCAACACAATTATCAGGGGAGAGCGCGAACGCAGTCCCCCACTACCACAAATTACGCAGTCGAGATTCCCACATTTGGGGAATTCACAGGGGTCAGCACAGCCTGAGTGCAATGGCTGAGCCTCGCCCTGGGTGAACCACCTTCTTGATCATGGTATCTCCCCTACCAGGTAAGTATGCATTGGAACTGTCAGACAAAGGGCCCCAATCCCAGACACAGCCTCCTGGCTGGCGGTGCCTACACGGCATAATGCCAGAGTTAGGTGCCTTTAGCATTGACCCGCCTTCCTCTGGTATCAAAGTTGTGTAAAAGTGAAAAAGACTGCTGAAAAATGAGCAGGGCATGCAGTACTCGGTCTTTATCCCCTATGTTTGCTTTAACCCAGCATGAATTACTCTGCCAAAAAAAGACAGACAACTCTGCCAAAAGCCATTTGGCAAGCTGTGTCTGTCTCAGAGAAAGCAAACACAGCCAGAGCAAACAGCAAGCATGCCAGCAGGGGAGAATGTCTGGAGCACATGTCTTCCTCCACAAAGTCAGGACAATCTCGGGGAGGAAAACCAACTCATTTTGTCTCGTGTAAAAGACCGCACCCACTTGTCTCTCGCTCCCATCTGGATCATGGCTAATTGGCATTACTCTACACGCAGATTCAAAGCCCATATCAGATCACCTGCTCAGCAAGACTGTGACCGTCTGGACAAACTTCAGGCTTTGCCAAAGGACTCTCGGTCCAAATACCACATTCACGCAGTCAGATTTGCGACAAAGATACCTCTTCCTTAAGACATCGAACCACAGTATATTTTCATTCAACACAATTATCAGGGGAGAGCGCGAACGCAGTCCCCCACTACCACAAATTACACAGTCGAGATTCCCACATTTGGGGAATTCGCAGGGGTCAGCACAGCCTGAGTGCAATGGCTGAGCCTCGCCCTGGGTGAACCACCTTCTTGATCATGGTATCTCCCCTACCAGGTAAGTATGCATTGGAACTGTCAGACAAAGGGCCCCAATCCCAGACACAGCCTCCTGGCTGGCGGTGCCTACACGGCATAATGCCAGAGTTAGGTGCCTTTAGCATTGACCCGCCTTCATCTGGTATCAAAGTTGTGTAAAAGTGAAAAAGACTGCTGAAAAATGAGCAGGGCATGCAGTACTCGGTCTTTATCCCCTATGTTTGCTTTAACCCAGCATGAATTACTCTGCCAAAAAAAGACAGACAACTCTGCCAAAAGCCATTTGGCAAGCTGTGTCTGTCTCAGAGAAAGCAAACACAGCCAGAGCAAACAGCAAGCATGCCAGCAGGGGAGAATGTCTGGAGCACATGTCTTCCTCCACAAAGTCAGGACAATCTCGGGGAGGAAAACCAACTCATTTTGTCTCGTGTAAAAGACCGCACCCACTTGTCTCTCGCTCCCATCTGGATCATGGCTAATTGGCATTACTCTACACGCAGATTCAAAGCCCATATCAGATCACCTGCTCAGCAAGACTGTGACCGTCTGGACAAACTTCAGGCTTTGCCAAAGGACTCTCGGTCCAAACTACCACATTCACGCAGTCAGATTTGCGACAAAGATACCTCTTCCTTAAGACATCGAACCACAGTATATTTTCATTCAACACAATTATCAGGGGAGAGCGCGAACGCAGTCCCCCACTACCACAAATTACGCAGTCAAGATTCCCACATTTGGGGAATTCGCAGGGGTCAGCACAGCCTGAGTGCAATGGCTGAGCCTCGCCCTGGGTGAACCACCTTCTTGATCATGGTATCTCCCCTACCAGGTAAGTATGCATTGGAACTGTCAGCCAAAGGGCCCCAATCCCAGACACAGCCTCCTGGCTGGCGGTGCCTACACGGCATAATGCCAGAGTTAGGTGCCTTTAGCATTGACCCGCCTTCATCTGGTATCAAAGTTGTGTAAAAGTGAAAAAGACTGCTGAAAAATGAGCAGGGCATGCAGTACTCGGTCTTTATCCCCTATGTTTGCTTTAACCCAGCATGAATTACTCTGCCAAAAAAAGACAGACAACTCTGCCAAAAGCCATTTGGCAAGCTGTGTCTGTCTCAGAGAAAGCAAACACAGTCAGAGCAAACAGCAAGCATGCCAGCAGGGGAGAATGTCTGGAGCACATGTCTTCCTCCACAAAGTCAGGACAATCTCGGGGAGGAAAACCAACTCATTTTGTCTCGTGTAAAAGGCCGCACCCACTTGTCTCTCGCTCCCATCTGGATCATGGCTAATTGGCATTACTCTACACGCAGATTCAAAGCCCATATCAGACCACCTGCTCAGCAAGACTATGACCGTCTGGACAAACTTCAGGCTTTGCCAAAGGATTCTCGGTCCAAACTACCACATTCACGCAGTCAGATTTGCGACAAAGATACCTCTTCCTTAAGACATCGAACCACAGTATATTTTCATTCAACACAATTATCAGGGGAGAGCGCGAACGCAGTCCCCCACTACCACAAATTACGCAGTCGAGATTCCCACATTTGGGGAATTCGCAGGGGTCAGCACAGCCTGAGTGCAATGGCTGAGCCTCGCCCTGGGTGAACCACCTTCTTGATCATGGTATCTCCCCTACCAGGTAAGTATGCATTGGAACTGTCAGCCAAAGGGCCCCAATCCCAGACACAGCCTCCTGGCTGGCGGTGCCTACACGGCATAATGCCAGAGTTAGGTGCCTTTAGCATTGACCCGCCTTCATCTGGTATCAAAGTTGTGTAAAAGTGAAAAAGACTGCTGAAAAATGAGCAGGGCATGCAGTACTCGGTCTTTATCCCCTATGTTTGCTTTAACCCAGCATGAATGACTCTGCCAAAAAAAGACAGACAACTCTGCCAAAAGCCATTTGGCAAGCTGTGTCTGTCTCAGAGAAAGCAAACACAGCCAGAGCAAACAGCAAGCATGCCAGCAGGGGAGAATGTCTGGAGCACGTCTTCCTCCACAAAGTCAGGACAATCTCGGGGAGGAAAACCAACTCATTTTGTCTCGTGTAAAAGGCCGCACCCACTTGTCTCTCGCTCCCATCTGGGTCATGGCTAATTGGCATTACTCTATACGCAGATTCAAAGCCCATATCAGACCACCTGCTCAGCAAGACTGTGACCGTCTGGACAAACTTCAGGCTTTGCCAAAGGACTCTCGGTCCAAACTACCACATTCACGCAGTCAGATTTGTGACAAAGATACCTCTTCCTTAAGACATCGAACCACAGTATATTTTCATTCAACACAATTATCAGGGGAGAGCGCGAACGCAGTCCCCCACTACCACAAATTACGCAGTCGAGATTCCCACATTTGGGGAATTCGCAGGGGTCAGCACAGCCTGAGTGCAATGGCTGAGCCTCGCCCTGGGTGAACCACCTTCTTGATCATGGTATCTCCCCTACCAGGTAAGTATGCATTGGAACTGTCAGACAAAGGGCCCCAATCCCAGACACAGCCTCCTGGCTGGCGGTGCCTACACGGCATAATGCCAGAGTTAGGTGCCTTTAGCATTGACCCGCCTTCATCTGGTATCAAAGTTGTGTAAAAGTGAAAAAGACTGCTGAAAAATGAGCAGGGCATGCAGTACTCGGTCTTTATCCCCTATGTTTGCTTTAACCCAGCATGAATTACTCTGCCAAAAAAAGACAGACAACTCTGCCAAAAGCCATTTGGCAAGCTGTGTCTGTCTCAGAGAAAGCAAACACAGCCAGAGCAAACAGCAAGCATGCCAGCAGGGGAGAATGTCTGGAGCACATGTCTTCCTCCACAAAGTCAGGACAATCTCGGGGAGGAAAACCAACTCATTTTGTCTCGTGTAAAAGACCGCACCCACTTGTCTCTCGCTCCCATCTGGATCATGGCTAATTGGCATTACTCTACACGCAGATTCAAAGCCCATATCAGATCACCTGCTCAGCAAGACTGTGACCGTCTGGACAAACTTCAGGCTTTGCCAAAGGACTCTCGGTCCAAACTACCACATTCACGCAGTCAGATTTGCGACAAAGATACCTCTTCCTTAAGACATCGAACCACAGTATATTTTCATTCAACACAATTATCAGGGGAGAGCGCGAACGCAGTCCCCCACTACCACAAATTACGCAGTCAAGATTCCCACATTTGGGGAATTCGCAGGGGTCAGCACAGCCTGAGTGCAATGGCTGAGCCTCGCCCTGGGTGAACCACCTTCTTGATCATGGTATCTCCCCTACCAGGTAAGTATGCATTGGAACTGTCAGCCAAAGGGCCCCAATCCCAGACACAGCCTCCTGGCTGGCGGTGCCTACACGGCATAATGCCAGAGTTAGGTGCCTTTAGCATTGACCCGCCTTCATCTGGTATCAAAGTTGTGTAAAAGTGAAAAAGACTGCTGAAAAATGAGCAGGGCATGCAGTACTCGGTCTTTATCCCCTATGTTTGCTTTAACCCAGCATGAATTACTCTGCCAAAAAAAGACAGACAACTCTGCCAAAAGCCATTTGGCAAGCTGTGTCTGTCTCAGAGAAAGCAAACACAGTCAGAGCAAACAGCAAGCATGCCAGCAGGGGAGAATGTCTGGAGCACATGTCTTCCTCCACAAAGTCAGGACAATCTCTGGGAGGAAAACCAACTCATTTTGTCTCGTGTAAAAGGCCGCACCCACTTGTCTCTCGCTCCCATCTGGATCATGGCTAATTGGCATTACTCTACACGCAGATTCAAAGCCCATATCAGACCACCTGCTCAGCAAGACTATGACCGTCTGGACAAACTTCAGGCTTTGCCAAAGGACTCTCGGTCCAAACTACCACATTCACGCAGTCAGATTTGCGACAAAGATACCTCTTCCTTAAGACATCGAACCACAGTATATTTTCATTCAACACAATTATCAGGGGAGAGCGCGAACGCAGTCCCCCACTACCACAAATTACGCAGTCAAGATTCCCACATTTGGGGAATTCGCAGGGGTCAGCACAGCCTGAGTGCAATGGCTGAGCCTCGCCCTGGGTGAACCACCTTCTTGATCATGGTATCTCCCCTACCAGGTAAGTATGCATTGGAACTGTCAGCCAAAGGGCCCCAATCCCAGACACAGCCTCCTGGCTGGCGGTGCCTACACGGCATAATGCCAGAGTTAGGTGCCTTTAGCATTGACCCGCCTTCCTCTGGTATCAAAGTTGTGTAAAAGTGAAAAAGACTGCTGAAAAATGAGCAGGGCATGCAGTACTCGGTCTTTATCCCCTATGTTTGCTTTAACCCAGCATGAATTACTCTGCCAAAAAAAGACAGACAACTCTGCCAAAAGCCATTTGGCAAGCTGTGTCTGTCTCAGAGAAAGCAAACACAGTCAGAGCAAACAGCAAGCATGCCAGCAGGGGAGAATGTCTGGAGCACATCTTCCTCCACAAAGTCAGGACAATCTCGGGGAGGAAAACCAACTCATTTTGTCTCGTGTAAAAGACCGCACCCACTTGTCTCTCGCTCCCATCTGGATCATGGCTAATTGGCATTACTCTACACGCAGATTCAAAGCCCATATCAGATCACCTGCTCAGCAAGACTGTGACCGTCTGGCCAAACTTCAGGCTTTGCCAAAGGACTCTCGGTCCAAACTACCACATTCACGCAGTCAGATTTGCGACAAAGATACCTCTTCCTTAAGACATCGAACCACAGTATATTTTCATTCAACACAATTATCAGGGGAGAGCGCGAACGCAGTCCCCCACTACCACAAATTACGCAGTCGAGATTCCCACATTTGGGGAATTCGCAGGGGTCAGCACAGCCTGAGTGCAATGGCTGAGCCTCGCCCTGGGTGAACCACCTTCTTGATCATGGTATCTCCCCTACCAGGTAAGTATGCATTGGAACTGTCAGACAAAGGGCCCCAATCCCAGACACAGCCTCCTGGCTGGCGGTGCCTACACGGCATAATGCCAGAGTTAGGTGCCTTTAGCATTGACCCGCCTTCATCTGGTATCAAAGTTGTGTAAAAGTGAAAAAGACTGCTGAAAAATGAGCAGGGCATGCAGTACTCGGTCTTTGTCCCCTATGTTTGCTTTAACCCAGCATGAATGACTCTGCCAAAAAAAGACAGACAACTCTGCCAAAAGCCATTTGGCAAGCTGTGTCTGTCTCAGAGAAAGCAAACACAGTCAGAGCAAACAGGAAGCATGCCAGCAGGGGAGAATGTCTGGAGCACATCTTCCTCCACAAAGTCAGGACAATCTCGGGGAGGAAAACCAACTCATTTTGTCTCGTGTAAAAGGCCGCACCCACTTGTCTCTCGCTCCCATCTGGATCATGGCTAATTGGCATTACTCTACACGCAGATTCAAAGCCCATATCAGACCACCTGCTCAGCAAGACTGTGACCGTCTGGACAAACTTCAGGCTTTGCCAAAGGACTCTCGGTCCAAACTACCACATTCACGCAGTCAGATTTGTGACAAAGATACCTCTTCCTTAAGACATCGAACCACAGTATATTTTCATTCAACACAATTATCAGGGGAGAGCGCGAACGCAGTCCCCCACTACCACAAATTACGCAGTCGAGATTCCCACATTTGGGGAATTCGCAGGGGTCAGCACAGCCTGAGTGCAATGGCTGAGCCTCGCCCTGGGTGAACCACCTTCTTGATCATGGTATCTCCCCTACCAGGTAAGTATGCATTGGAACTGTCAGACAAAGGGCCCCAATCCCAGACACAGCCTCCTGGCTGGCGGTGCCTACACGGCATAATGCCAGAGTTAGGTGCCTTTAGCATTGACCCGCCTTCATCTGGTATCAAAGTTGTGTAAAAGTGAAAAAGACTGCTGAAAAATGAGCAGGGCATGCAGTACTCGGTCTTTGTCCCCTATGTTTGCTTTAACCCAGCATGAATGACTCTGCCAAAAAAAGACAGACAACTCTGCCAAAAGCCATTTGGCAAGCTGTGTCTGTCTCAGAGAAAGCAAACACAGTCAGAGCAAACAGGAAGCATGCCAGCAGGGGAGAATGTCTGGAGCACATGTCTTCCTCCACAAAGTCAGGACAATCTCGGGGAGGAAAACCAACTCATTTTGTCTCGTGTAAAAGACCGCACCCACTTGTCTCTCGCTCCCATCTGGATCATGGCTAATTGGCATTACTCTACACGCAGATTCAAAGCCCATATCAGATCACCTGCTCAGCAAGACTGTGACCGTCTGGCCAAACTTCAGGCTTTGCCAAAGGACTCTCGGTCCAAACTACCACATTCACGCAGTCAGATTTGCGACAAAGATACCTCTTCCTTAAGACATCGAACCACAGTATATTTTCATTCAACACAATTATCAGGGGAGAGCGCGAACGCAGTCCCCCACTACCACAAATTACGCAGTCGAGATTCCCACATTTGGGGAATTCGCAGGGGTCAGCACAGCCTGAGTGCAATGGCTGAGCCTCGCCCTGGGTGAACCACCTTCTTGATCATGGTATCTCCCCTACCAGGTAAGTATGCATTGGAACTGTCAGCCAAAGGGCCCCAATCCCAGACACAGCCTCCTGGCTGGCGGTGCCTACACGGCATAATGCCAGAGTTAGGTGCCTTTAGCATTGACCCGCCTTCATCTGGTATCAAAGTTGTGTAAAAGTGAAAAAGACTGCTGAAAAATGAGCAGGGCATGCAGTACTCGGTCTTTATCCCCTATGTTTGCTTTAACCCAGCATGAATTACTCTGCCAAAAAAAGACAGACAACTCTGCCAAAAGCCATTTGGCAAGCTGTGTCTGTCTCAGAGAAAGCAAACACAGCCAGAGCAAACAGCAAGCATGCCAGCAGGGGAGAATGTCTGGAGCACATGTCTTCCTCCACAAAGTCAGGACAATCTCGGGGAGGAAAACCAACTCATTTTGTCTCGTGTAAAAGACCGCACCCACTTGTCTCTCGCTCCCATCTGGATCATGGCTAATTGGCATTACTCTACACGCAGATTCAAAGCCCATATCAGATCACCTGCTCAGCAAGACTGTGACCGTCTGGCCAAACTTCAGGCTTTGCCAAAGGACTCTCGGTCCAAACTACCACATTCACGCAGTCAGATTTGCGACAAAGATACCTCTTCCTTAAGACATCGAACCACAGTATATTTTCATTCAACACAATTATCAGGGGAGAGCGCGAACGCAGTCCCCCACTACCACAAATTACGCAGTCGAGATTCCCACATTTGGGGAATTCGCAGGGGTCAGCACAGCCTGAGTGCAATGGCTGAGCCTCGCCCTGGGTGAACCACCTTCTTGATCATGGTATCTCCCCTACCAGGTAAGTATGCATTGGAACTGTCAGACAAAGGGCCCCAATCCCAGACACAGCCTCCTGGCTGGCGGTGCCTACACGGCATAATGCCAGAGTTAGGTGCCTTTAGCATTGACCCGCCTTCATCTGGTATCAAAGTTGTGTAAAAGTGAAAAAGACTGCTGAAAAATGAGCAGGGCATGCAGTACTCGGTCTTTGTCCCCTATGTTTGCTTTAACCCAGCATGAATGACTCTGCCAAAAAAAGACAGACAACTCTGCCAAAAGCCATTTGGCAAGCTGTGTCTGTCTCAGAGAAAGCAAACACAGTCAGAGCAAACAGGAAGCATGCCAGCAGGGGAGAATGTCTGGAGCACATCTTCCTCCACAAAGTCAGGACAATCTCGGGGAGGAAAACCAACTCATTTTGTCTCGTGTAAAAGGCCGCACCCACTTGTCTCTCGCTCCCATCTGGATCATGGCTAATTGGCATTACTCTACACGCAGATTCAAAGCCCATATCAGACCACCTGCTCAGCAAGACTGTGACCGTCTGGACAAACTTCAGGCTTTGCCAAAGGACTCTCGGTCCAAACTACCACATTCACGCAGTCAGATTTGTGACAAAGATACCTCTTCCTTAAGACATCGAACCACAGTATATTTTCATTCAACACAATTATCAGGGGAGAGCGCGAACGCAGTCCCCCACTACCACAAATTACGCAGTCGAGATTCCCACATTTGGGGAATTCGCAGGGGTCAGCACAGCCTGAGTGCAATGGCTGAGCCTCGCCCTGAGTGAACCACCTTCTTGATCATGGTATCTCCCCTACCAGGTAAGTATGCATTGGAACTGTCAGCCAAAGGGCCCCAATCCCAGACACAGCCTCCTGGCTGGCGGTGCCTACACGGCATAATGCCAGAGTTAGGTGCCTTTAGCATTGACCCGCCTTCCTCTGGTATCAAAGTTGTGTAAAAGTGAAAAAGACTGCTGAAAAATGAGCAGGGCATGCAGTACTCGGTCTTTATCCCCTATGTTTGCTTTAACCCAGCATGAATTACTCTGCCAAAAAAAGACAGACAACTCTGCCAAAAGCCATTTGGCAAGCTGTGTCTGTCTCAGAGAAAGCAAACACAGCCAGAGCAAACAGCAAGCATGCCAGCAGGGGAGAATGTCTGGAGCACATGTCTTCCTCCACAAAGTCAGGACAATCTCGGGGAGGAAAACCAACTCATTTTGTCTCGTGTAAAAGACCGCACCCACTTGTCTCTCGCTCCCATCTGGATCATGGCTAATTGGCATTACTCTACACGCAGATTCAAAGCCCATATCAGATCACCTGCTCAGCAAGACTGTGACCGTCTGGACAAACTTCAGGCTTTGCCAAAGGACTCTCGGTCCAAACTACCACATTCACGCAGTCAGATTTGCGACAAAGATACCTCTTCCTTAAGACATCGAACCACAGTATATTTTCATTCAACACAATTATCAGGGGAGAGCGCGAACGCAGTCCCCCACTACCACAAATTACGCAGTCGAGATTCCCACATTTGGGGAATTCGCAGGGGTCAGCACAGCCTGAGTGCAATGGCTGAGCCTCGCCCTGGGTGAACCACCTTCTTGATCATGGTATCTCCCCTACCAGGTAAGTATGCATTGGAACTGTCAGACAAAGGGCCCCAATCCCAGACACAGCCTCCTGGCTGGCGGTGCCTACACGGCATAATGCCAGAGTTAGGTGCCTTTAGCATTGACCCGCCTTCATCTGGTATCAAAGTTGTGTAAAAGTGAAAAAGACTGCTGAAAAATGAGCAGGGCATGCAGTACTCGGTCTTTGTCCCCTATGTTTGCTTTAACCCAGCATGAATGACTCTGCCAAAAAAAGACAGACAACTCTGCCAAAAGCCATTTGGCAAGCTGTGTCTGTCTCAGAGAAAGCAAACACAGTCAGAGCAAACAGGAAGCATGCCAGCAGGGGAGAATGTCTGGAGCACATGTCTTCCTCCACAAAGTCAGGACAATCTCGGGGAGGAAAACCAACTCATTTTGTCTCGTGTAAAAGACCGCACCCACTTGTCTCTCGCTCCCATCTGGATCATGGCTAATTGGCATTACTCTACACGCAGATTCAAAGCCCATATCAGATCACCTGCTCAGCAAGACTGTGACCGTCTGGCCAAACTTCAGGCTTTGCCAAAGGACTCTCGGTCCAAACTACCACATTCACGCAGTCAGATTTGCGACAAAGATACCTCTTCCTTAAGACATCGAACCACAGTATATTTTCATTCAACACAATTATCAGGGGAGAGCGCGAACGCAGTCCCCCACTACCACAAATTACGCAGTCGAGATTCCCACATTTGGGGAATTCGCAGGGGTCAGCACAGCCTGAGTGCAATGGCTGAGCCTCGCCCTGGGTGAACCACCTTCTTGATCATGGTATCTCCCCTACCAGGTAAGTATGCATTGGAACTGTCAGCCAAAGGGCCCCAATCCCAGACACAGCCTCCTGGCTGGCGGTGCCTACACGGCATAATGCCAGAGTTAGGTGCCTTTAGCATTGACCCGCCTTCATCTGGTATCAAAGTTGTGTAAAAGTGAAAAAGACTGCTGAAAAATGAGCAGGGCATGCAGTACTCGGTCTTTATCCCCTATGTTTGCTTTAACCCAGCATGAATTACTCTGCCAAAAAAAGACAGACAACTCTGCCAAAAGCCATTTGGCAAGCTGTGTCTGTCTCAGAGAAAGCAAACACAGCCAGAGCAAACAGCAAGCATGCCAGCAGGGGAGAATGTCTGGAGCACATGTCTTCCTCCACAAAGTCAGGACAATCTCGGGGAGGAAAACCAACTCATTTTGTCTCGTGTAAAAGACCGCACCCACTTGTCTCTCGCTCCCATCTGGATCATGGCTAATTGGCATTACTCTACACGCAGATTCAAAGCCCATATCAGATCACCTGCTCAGCAAGACTGTGACCGTCTGGCCAAACTTCAGGCTTTGCCAAAGGACTCTCGGTCCAAACTACCACATTCACGCAGTCAGATTTGCGACAAAGATACCTCTTCCTTAAGACATCGAACCACAGTATATTTTCATTCAACACAATTATCAGGGGAGAGCGCGAACGCAGTCCCCCACTACCACAAATTACGCAGTCGAGATTCCCACATTTGGGGAATTCGCAGGGGTCAGCACAGCCTGAGTGCAATGGCTGAGCCTCGCCCTGGGTGAACCACCTTCTTGATCATGGTATCTCCCCTACCAGGTAAGTATGCATTGGAACTGTCAGACAAAGGGCCCCAATCCCAGACACAGCCTCCTGGCTGGCGGTGCCTACACGGCATAATGCCAGAGTTAGGTGCCTTTAGCATTGACCCGCCTTCATCTGGTATCAAAGTTGTGTAAAAGTGAAAAAGACTGCTGAAAAATGAGCAGGGCATGCAGTACTCGGTCTTTGTCCCCTATGTTTGCTTTAACCCAGCATGAATGACTCTGCCAAAAAAAGACAGACAACTCTGCCAAAAGCCATTTGGCAAGCTGTGTCTGTCTCAGAGAAAGCAAACACAGTCAGAGCAAACAGGAAGCATGCCAGCAGGGGAGAATGTCTGGAGCACATCTTCCTCCACAAAGTCAGGACAATCTCGGGGAGGAAAACCAACTCATTTTGTCTCGTGTAAAAGGCCGCACCCACTTGTCTCTCGCTCCCATCTGGATCATGGCTAATTGGCATTACTCTACACGCAGATTCAAAGCCCATATCAGACCACCTGCTCAGCAAGACTGTGACCGTCTGGACAAACTTCAGGCTTTGCCAAAGGACTCTCGGTCCAAACTACCACATTCACGCAGTCAGATTTGTGACAAAGATACCTCTTCCTTAAGACATCGAACCACAGTATATTTTCATTCAACACAATTATCAGGGGAGAGCGCGAACGCAGTCCCCCACTACCACAAATTACGCAGTCGAGATTCCCACATTTGGGGAATTCGCAGGGGTCAGCACAGCCTGAGTGCAATGGCTGAGCCTCGCCCTGAGTGAACCACCTTCTTGATCATGGTATCTCCCCTACCAGGTAAGTATGCATTGGAACTGTCAGCCAAAGGGCCCCAATCCCAGACACAGCCTCCTGGCTGGCGGTGCCTACACGGCATAATGCCAGAGTTAGGTGCCTTTAGCATTGACCCGCCTTCCTCTGGTATCAAAGTTGTGTAAAAGTGAAAAAGACTGCTGAAAAATGAGCAGGGCATGCAGTACTCGGTCTTTATCCCCTATGTTTGCTTTAACCCAGCATGAATTACTCTGCCAAAAAAAGACAGACAACTCTGCCAAAAGCCATTTGGCAAGCTGTGTCTGTCTCAGAGAAAGCAAACACAGCCAGAGCAAACAGCAAGCATGCCAGCAGGGGAGAATGTCTGGAGCACATGTCTTCCTCCACAAAGTCAGGACAATCTCGGGGAGGAAAACCAACTCATTTTGTCTCGTGTAAAAGGCCGCACCCACTTGTCTCTCGCTCCCATCTGGATCATGGCTAATTGGCATTACTCTACACGCAGATTCAAAGCCCATATCAGACCACCTGCTCAGCAAGACTGTGACCGTCTGGACAAACTTCAGGCTTTGCCAAAGGACTCTCGGTCCAAACTACCACATTCACGCAGTCAGATTTGTGACAAAGATACCTCTTCCTTAAGACATCGAACCACAGTATATTTTCATTCAACACAATTATCAGGGGAGAGCGCGAACGCAGTCCCCCACTACCACAAATTACGCAGTCGAGATTCCCACATTTGGGGAATTCGCAGGGGTCAGCACAGCCTGAGTGCAATGGCTGAGCCTCGCCCTGGGTGAACCACCTTCTTGATCATGGTATCTCCCCTACCAGGTAAGTATGCATTGGAACTGTCAGACAAAGGGCCCCAATCCCAGACACAGCCTCCTGGCTGGCGGTGCCTACACGGCATAATGCCAGAGTTAGGTGCCTTTAGCATTGACCCGCCTTCATCTGGTATCAAAGTTGTGTAAAAGTGAAAAAGACTGCTGAAAAATGAGCAGGGCATGCAGTACTCGGTCTTTATCCCCTATGTTTGCTTTAACCCAGCATGAATGACTCTGCCAAAAAAAGACAGACAACTCTGCCAAAAGCCATTTGGCAAGCTGTGTCTGTCTCAGAGAAAGCAAACACAGCCAGAGCAAACAGCAAGCATGCCAGCAGGGGAGAATGTCTGGAGCACATGTCTTCCTCCACAAAGTCAGGACAATCTCGGGGAGGAAAACCAACTCATTTTGTCTCGTGTAAAAGACCGCACCCACTTGTCTCTCGCTCCCATCTGGATCATGGCTAATTGGCATTACTCTACACGCAGATTCAAAGCCCATATCAGATCACCTGCTCAGCAAGACTGTGACCGTCTGGCCAAACTTCAGGCTTTGCCAAAGGACTCTCGGTCCAAACTACCACATTCACGCAGTCAGATTTGCGACAAAGATACCTCTTCCTTAAGACATCGAACCACAGTATATTTTCATTCAACACAATTATCAGGGGAGAGCGCGAACGCAGTCCCCCACTACCACAAATTACGCAGTCGAGATTCCTACATTTGGGGAATTCGCAGGGGTCAACACAGCCTGAGTGCAATGGCTGAGCCTCGCCCTGGGTGAACCACCTTCTTGATCATGGTATCTCCCCTACCAGGTAAGTATGCATTGGAACTGTCAGCCAAAGGGCCCCAATCCCAGACACAGCCTCCTGGCTGGCGGTGCCTACACGGCATAATGCCAGAGTTAGGTGCCTTTAGCATTGACCCGCCTTCATCTGGTATCAAAGTTGTGTAAAAGTGAAAAAGACTGCTGAAAAATGAGCAGGGCATGCAGTACTCGGTCTTTATCCCCTATGTTTGCTTTAACCCAGCATGAATTACTCTGCCAAAAAAAGACAGACAACTCTGCCAAAAGCCATTTGGCAAGCTGTGTCTGTCTCAGAGAAAGCAAACACAGCCAGAGCAAACAGCAAGCATGCCAGCAGGGGAGAATGTCTGGAGCACATGTCTTCCTCCACAAAGTCAGGACAATCTCGGGGAGGAAAACCAACTCATTTTGTCTCGTGTAAAAGACCGCACCCACTTGTCTCTCGCTCCCATCTGGATCATGGCTAATTGGCATTACTCTACACGCAGATTCAAAGCCCATATCAGATCACCTGCTCAGCAAGACTGTGACCGTCTGGACAAACTTCAGGCTTTGCCAAAGGACTCTCGGTCCAAACTACCACATTCACGCAGTCAGATTTGCGACAAAGATACCTCTTCCTTAAGACATCGAACCACAGTATATTTTCATTCAACACAATTATCAGGGGAGAGCGCGAACGCAGTCCCCCACTACCACAAATTACGCAGTCGAGATTCCCACATTTGGGGAATTCGCAGGGGTCAGCACAGCCTGAGTGCAATGGCTGAGCCTCGCCCTGGGTGAACCAATTTTTAGGCGTTTATTGAAGTCTGGCAAATAAATACATTTTACAACATTGTTTCAAGGTAAACATCTTCAAGTTTACCCCTTTAAAGGGTTACATTAATAATTTCAACAATTACATACAATTAGATACATTACAACATAACATCATCAAGTTGTTACAGCCAGGCTGTTTCTATTACTTTTTTACATATTTCAGAGTTCCCTAACTTCCAGAGTTCATTACATTCAATAATTTCATATTTTTTCTTATCTCTTAAAACATAGTCACGTAACAAAGTTATACTTAAGTTAACAACCGATTCGGCTGACATTGAAAAATTCTTAAAAACCATCAGGTTTCTACTTCTCCATATTGCTTCTTTGACACAATTGATCACGGCCCACCATCTTTCCCCTTTTTTACAATCATTATTTTTTACATCACCATATAAAATATCTGACTCTGTGGGGATTCTATATAGATCATTTAGCCATGGCTTTAATAAGCCCCAAATCTTCCTAGACAATTTACATGACCAGAATAAATGCGATACATTTTCGTCCATATTACAACCTATATTTGGACATTTTGCATTCCTAGAAGACCCTCTTCTCTTTAAAAACTCTCTCGTTGGTAGACATTTATGTACTATTTGCCAAGCTAGATCTTTGTATTCATTCAATAAAAAGGGAGAGTTAACATTTTTCCAAACTTTGAGGCAGTTGTCTTCCACTAGCGTACCAACAGTCACCAGTTTGTATCTATCAGGACTTAAACACTTTTCTATAAAAATTCTGTTCACTTGCCCAACGTTTTTCAAGTTTCCAGATTTAACAAAAGTTATTACCCTTTCATACAACACTGGCCTTTCCTCAGCATGAGGTGTCTTTAAAGAAGGTCTTAGCCCCACTGTTCTTAGCACTTGGTGACCAACCCAGAACATAGCAAAATTACGCCATAGGCTCCTCTTTCTTTCATTAAGTACTGCATTCAATATGGGAGTCAAAAATAGAGCTTCCATTTTACTTGCCAGCTCGGGGACATTTTTTCCCCCTTTTTGTAGTGGCCTGTACATTATTTCTCTTTTAGTTCTCTCTTGCTGTGCTCCCCAGATAAACTGGAAAAGGCTTCTTCTTATGGCTGTCATGATATACTTTGGGGCTGGAAGTGTTGCAGCCAGGTAAGTAAGAGAAGCAACAATGTCTGAGTTGATCACCAGTACTTTACCCGTAAAGGTCAGATTTCTTTTTTCCCATTGTAGCAATTTACCTCTAATCTTGGGTAGTTTTTTCTCCCAATTAGTAATCTCCATATTCTCCCCAATCTCCAGTCCTAAAATCTTGATTCTTTCTTCTTTTTGGACTAGGCCATGATTTAGTTTAGGTTCAGGCCAATTAAGATATAATATTTCACTTTTTGACCTATTTAGTTTGGCACTAGACGCGGCAGAGAATTGGTCACACCAATATAACACTTTAAAAACTGACTCATTGTCTGTGCAAAAAATAGATAAATCATCCATATACACGGATAGCTTGGCTTCCTGTCCCCCACTACCAGGCACTCGGAGGCCATGAATAGAATTGTCTTCTCTTATAGCGCAAGCCAGAGGCTCCATAGCAAATATAAACAACATTACTGACAATGGACATCCCTGTCTGACTCCTGATTTAACTTTGAGGGTTTCGGTGGAGTGACCATTGATGACCACCTTGCTAATGCAGTCATTATACAATAGATCAATCCAAGCTCTAAGTTTACGACCAAACCCAAGTTTAACAAGGACTTTCATGAGGTAAGTATGGCTGACCTTGTCAAATGCTTTTTCTAAGTCTAATCCAGATATACATAATGGCAGTTTGCGGTCACATGCATACAGGTAGGAATCCCTGGCCAGTGCAAGACTCTCACTCATGCATCTTCCAGGTATTGCACATGTCTGTTCAACCCCCACAATATGTCCTGACACTTGTTGGAGGCGGAAGAAAAGAGCTTTAGCAAGAATCTTTCTGTCTACACCGAGCAAGGTAAGTGGCCTCCAGTTCTTAATATCTTTTTTGTCCCCTTTTTTGAAAAGAAGTTTGATGATACCTGTTCTTAAGGATGGTGGGAGGTTATTATTATGCAAACTTTCATTGAACATCTGTAAGAGTGGCTCTTTTAATTCATCCCAAAAGGTAGTGTAGAATTCTTTGGGCAACCCATCAGCTCCTGGAGCTTTATTGTCATGCATGCTCTGTACGGCTTTGGTCAATTCATTTACAGTTAATTCACTTTCCAGTTCAGAGGTAATACCAAGATTTGGTTTTAAGAAACTCAACAGGTTTTCTAATGCCGGCTTGTAAATTGCTTCTTTTTTATACAAATCGGTATAAAAGGTATGTATTCTGGCTAGGATGTCTGTGGTTTCTGTTTGTTCTTTCCCATCCTCATTCAGAATTGATAACATATTGTTCCTTGGTCTGGCTAATTTTCTAAAGAAGTATCTTGAACATTTTTCATTGTTTTCAATATGTTTAGTTCTGGTACGCATGATGAGGCCTTTTGTGTCCTCTGCAGTAACAGCTATCATCTGCTTTTTTAGCTTCACAATATCTTCTGCCACATTAAACCCTGAATGGGCCATTGTATATAGTCGTTGCAACTTTGCCTGTTGTTTTTTGTATTTAAAACGCTTTTTCATTGCAGATCTTTTACCTTCTTTTATGAAAAGGTTTTTAGTACGACATTTTAATTCTTCCCACCACTCCCCTACTGACTGGAATGAAAACTGTAAGGATACCCATTTCTTTAATTTGTCTCTTAGTCTTTCTACCATTTTCGGGTCTTTCAGTAATGACACATTTAATTTCCAGGGGTTTGGGCTTGTTTTAGCATTGACATAGCATCTAATGGTACAATCAATTTTTGAATGATCGCTAAAAAATACTGGGGTAACAGCAGCATCAGAAACCAAAATGTCTTTTGTGGTAAACAGAAAATCAATGCGTGAAAAAATTGTGCCATTTGACCATGTATAGCCTGGTGTGTTAGGGTTCTTATTGCGAAAAGTGTCATTTAGTTTAAAATCCTCTATTAGGTTATTCAATGTTTCTGAGCTTGAGTCCAGCCTGACCGTAGCAGGGGTCATTCTGTCCTTTTTATCTATGAGACAATTGAAGTCACCCCCCAAGATCACATCACATCCACACACTAGCAGTGGCTGTATTGCTTTAAGAACCTCTAAGCGTTCGTTTAGATCAGGTGGACAGTAAACATTAATTATTCTTAATTGTAGTTGGTGCCATTCCACATCAATGCAAAGCAGTCTTCCATCGATTACTCTTTTGACTCGTTGTATGCAGAAATCTTTACCCTTAAATAATACCACAACTCCTGAGGCTCTGTTGTTGTTGTCCCCTGACTGCCCTGGGTGAACCACCTTCTTGATCATGGTATCTCCCCTACCAGGTAAGTATGCATTGGAACTGTCAGACAAAGGGCCCCAATCCCAGACACAGCCTCCTGGCTGGCGGTGCCTACACGGCATAATGCCAGAGTTAGGTGCCTTTAGCATTGACCCGCCTTCATCTGGTATCAAAGTTGTGTAAAAGTGAAAAAGACTGCTGAAAAATGAGCAGGGCATGCAGTACTCGGTCTTTGTCCCCTATGTTTGCTTTAACCCAGCATGAATGACTCTGCCAAAAAAAGACAGACAACTCTGCCAAAAGCCATTTGGCAAGCTGTGTCTGTCTCAGAGAAAGCAAACACAGTCAGAGCAAACAGGAAGCATGCCAGCAGGGGAGAATGTCTGGAGCACATCTTCCTCCACAAAGTCAGGACAATCTCGGGGAGGAAAACCAACTCATTTTGTCTCGTGTAAAAGGCCGCACCCACTTGTCTCTCGCTCCCATCTGGATCATGGCTAATTGGCATTACTCTACACGCAGATTCAAAGCCCATATCAGACCACCTGCTCAGCAAGACTGTGACCGTCTGGACAAACTTCAGGCTTTGCCAAAGGACTCTCGGTCCAAACTACCACATTCACGCAGTCAGATTTGTGACAAAGATACCTCTTCCTTAAGACATCGAACCACAGTATATTTTCATTCAACACAATTATCAGGGGAGAGCGCGAACGCAGTCCCCCACTACCACAAATTACGCAGTCGAGATTCCCACATTTGGGGAATTCGCAGGGGTCAGCACAGCCTGAGTGCAATGGCTGAGCCTCGCCCTGAGTGAACCACCTTCTTGATCATGGTATCTCCCCTACCAGGTAAGTATGCATTGGAACTGTCAGCCAAAGGGCCCCAATCCCAGACACAGCCTCCTGGCTGGCGGTGCCTACACGGCATAATGCCAGAGTTAGGTGCCTTTAGCATTGACCCGCCTTCCTCTGGTATCAAAGTTGTGTAAAAGTGAAAAAGACTGCTGAAAAATGAGCAGGGCATGCAGTACTCGGTCTTTATCCCCTATGTTTGCTTTAACCCAGCATGAATTACTCTGCCAAAAAAAGACAGACAACTCTGCCAAAAGCCATTTGGCAAGCTGTGTCTGTCTCAGAGAAAGCAAACACAGCCAGAGCAAACAGCAAGCATGCCAGCAGGGGAGAATGTCTGGAGCACATGTCTTCCTCCACAAAGTCAGGACAATCTCGGGGAGGAAAACCAACTCATTTTGTCTCGTGTAAAAGACCGCACCCACTTGTCTCTCGCTCCCATCTGGATCATGGCTAATTGGCATTACTCTACACGCAGATTCAAAGCCCATATCAGATCACCTGCTCAGCAAGACTGTGACCGTCTGGACAAACTTCAGGCTTTGCCAAAGGACTCTCGGTCCAAATACCACATTCACGCAGTCAGATTTGCGACAAAGATACCTCTTCCTTAAGACATCGAACCACAGTATATTTTCATTCAACACAATTATCAGGGGAGAGCGCGAACGCAGTCCCCCACTACCACAAATTACGCAGTCGAGATTCCCACATTTGGGGAATTCACAGGGGTCAGCACAGCCTGAGTGCAATGGCTGAGCCTCGCCCTGGGTGAACCACCTTCTTGATCATGGTATCTCCCCTACCAGGTAAGTATGCATTGGAACTGTCAGACAAAGGGCCCCAATCCCAGACACAGCCTCCTGGCTGGCGGTGCCTACACGGCATAATGCCAGAGTTAGGTGCCTTTAGCATTGACCCGCCTTCCTCTGGTATCAAAGTTGTGTAAAAGTGAAAAAGACTGCTGAAAAATGAGCAGGGCATGCAGTACTCGGTCTTTATCCCCTATGTTTGCTTTAACCCAGCATGAATTACTCTGCCAAAAAAAGACAGACAACTCTGCCAAAAGCCATTTGGCAAGCTGTGTCTGTCTCAGAGAAAGCAAACACAGCCAGAGCAAACAGCAAGCATGCCAGCAGGGGAGAATGTCTGGAGCACATGTCTTCCTCCACAAAGTCAGGACAATCTCGGGGAGGAAAACCAACTCATTTTGTCTCGTGTAAAAGACCGCACCCACTTGTCTCTCGCTCCCATCTGGATCATGGCTAATTGGCATTACTCTACACGCAGATTCAAAGCCCATATCAGATCACCTGCTCAGCAAGACTGTGACCGTCTGGACAAACTTCAGGCTTTGCCAAAGGACTCTCGGTCCAAATACCACATTCACGCAGTCAGATTTGCGACAAAGATACCTCTTCCTTAAGACATCGAACCACAGTATATTTTCATTCAACACAATTATCAGGGGAGAGCGCGAACGCAGTCCCCCACTACCACAAATTACACAGTCGAGATTCCCACATTTGGGGAATTCGCAGGGGTCAGCACAGCCTGAGTGCAATGGCTGAGCCTCGCCCTGGGTGAACCACCTTCTTGATCATGGTATCTCCCCTACCAGGTAAGTATGCATTGGAACTGTCAGACAAAGGGCCCCAATCCCAGACACAGCCTCCTGGCTGGCGGTGCCTACACGGCATAATGCCAGAGTTAGGTGCCTTTAGCATTGACCCGCCTTCATCTGGTATCAAAGTTGTGTAAAAGTGAAAAAGACTGCTGAAAAATGAGCAGGGCATGCAGTACTCGGTCTTTATCCCCTATGTTTGCTTTAACCCAGCATGAATTACTCTGCCAAAAAAAGACAGACAACTCTGCCAAAAGCCATTTGGCAAGCTGTGTCTGTCTCAGAGAAAGCAAACACAGCCAGAGCAAACAGCAAGCATGCCAGCAGGGGAGAATGTCTGGAGCACATGTCTTCCTCCACAAAGTCAGGACAATCTCGGGGAGGAAAACCAACTCATTTTGTCTCGTGTAAAAGACCGCACCCACTTGTCTCTCGCTCCCATCTGGATCATGGCTAATTGGCATTACTCTACACGCAGATTCAAAGCCCATATCAGATCACCTGCTCAGCAAGACTGTGACCGTCTGGACAAACTTCAGGCTTTGCCAAAGGACTCTCGGTCCAAACTACCACATTCACGCAGTCAGATTTGCGACAAAGATACCTCTTCCTTAAGACATCGAACCACAGTATATTTTCATTCAACACAATTATCAGGGGAGAGCGCGAACGCAGTCCCCCACTACCACAAATTACGCAGTCAAGATTCCCACATTTGGGGAATTCGCAGGGGTCAGCACAGCCTGAGTGCAATGGCTGAGCCTCGCCCTGGGTGAACCACCTTCTTGATCATGGTATCTCCCCTACCAGGTAAGTATGCATTGGAACTGTCAGCCAAAGGGCCCCAATCCCAGACACAGCCTCCTGGCTGGCGGTGCCTACACGGCATAATGCCAGAGTTAGGTGCCTTTAGCATTGACCCGCCTTCATCTGGTATCAAAGTTGTGTAAAAGTGAAAAAGACTGCTGAAAAATGAGCAGGGCATGCAGTACTCGGTCTTTATCCCCTATGTTTGCTTTAACCCAGCATGAATTACTCTGCCAAAAAAAGACAGACAACTCTGCCAAAAGCCATTTGGCAAGCTGTGTCTGTCTCAGAGAAAGCAAACACAGTCAGAGCAAACAGCAAGCATGCCAGCAGGGGAGAATGTCTGGAGCACATGTCTTCCTCCACAAAGTCAGGACAATCTCGGGGAGGAAAACCAACTCATTTTGTCTCGTGTAAAAGGCCGCACCCACTTGTCTCTCGCTCCCATCTGGATCATGGCTAATTGGCATTACTCTACACGCAGATTCAAAGCCCATATCAGACCACCTGCTCAGCAAGACTATGACCGTCTGGACAAACTTCAGGCTTTGCCAAAGGATTCTCGGTCCAAACTACCACATTCACGCAGTCAGATTTGCGACAAAGATACCTCTTCCTTAAGACATCGAACCACAGTATATTTTCATTCAACACAATTATCAGGGGAGAGCGCGAACGCAGTCCCCCACTACCACAAATTACGCAGTCGAGATTCCCACATTTGGGGAATTCGCAGGGGTCAGCACAGCCTGAGTGCAATGGCTGAGCCTCGCCCTGGGTGAACCACCTTCTTGATCATGGTATCTCCCCTACCAGGTAAGTATGCATTGGAACTGTCAGCCAAAGGGCCCCAATCCCAGACACAGCCTCCTGGCTGGCGGTGCCTACACGGCATAATGCCAGAGTTAGGTGCCTTTAGCATTGACCCGCCTTCATCTGGTATCAAAGTTGTGTAAAAGTGAAAAAGACTGCTGAAAAATGAGCAGGGCATGCAGTACTCGGTCTTTATCCCCTATGTTTGCTTTAACCCAGCATGAATGACTCTGCCAAAAAAAGACAGACAACTCTGCCAAAAGCCATTTGGCAAGCTGTGTCTGTCTCAGAGAAAGCAAACACAGCCAGAGCAAACAGCAAGCATGCCAGCAGGGGAGAATGTCTGGAGCACGTCTTCCTCCACAAAGTCAGGACAATCTCGGGGAGGAAAACCAACTCATTTTGTCTCGTGTAAAAGGCCGCACCCACTTGTCTCTCGCTCCCATCTGGGTCATGGCTAATTGGCATTACTCTATACGCAGATTCAAAGCCCATATCAGACCACCTGCTCAGCAAGACTGTGACCGTCTGGACAAACTTCAGGCTTTGCCAAAGGACTCTCGGTCCAAACTACCACATTCACGCAGTCAGATTTGTGACAAAGATACCTCTTCCTTAAGACATCGAACCACAGTATATTTTCATTCAACACAATTATCAGGGGAGAGCGCGAACGCAGTCCCCCACTACCACAAATTACGCAGTCGAGATTCCCACATTTGGGGAATTCGCAGGGGTCAGCACAGCCTGAGTGCAATGGCTGAGCCTCGCCCTGGGTGAACCACCTTCTTGATCATGGTATCTCCCCTACCAGGTAAGTATGCATTGGAACTGTCAGACAAAGGGCCCCAATCCCAGACACAGCCTCCTGGCTGGCGGTGCCTACACGGCATAATGCCAGAGTTAGGTGCCTTTAGCATTGACCCGCCTTCATCTGGTATCAAAGTTGTGTAAAAGTGAAAAAGACTGCTGAAAAATGAGCAGGGCATGCAGTACTCGGTCTTTATCCCCTATGTTTGCTTTAACCCAGCATGAATTACTCTGCCAAAAAAAGACAGACAACTCTGCCAAAAGCCATTTGGCAAGCTGTGTCTGTCTCAGAGAAAGCAAACACAGCCAGAGCAAACAGCAAGCATGCCAGCAGGGGAGAATGTCTGGAGCACATGTCTTCCTCCACAAAGTCAGGACAATCTCGGGGAGGAAAACCAACTCATTTTGTCTCGTGTAAAAGACCGCACCCACTTGTCTCTCGCTCCCATCTGGATCATGGCTAATTGGCATTACTCTACACGCAGATTCAAAGCCCATATCAGATCACCTGCTCAGCAAGACTGTGACCGTCTGGACAAACTTCAGGCTTTGCCAAAGGACTCTCGGTCCAAACTACCACATTCACGCAGTCAGATTTGCGACAAAGATACCTCTTCCTTAAGACATCGAACCACAGTATATTTTCATTCAACACAATTATCAGGGGAGAGCGCGAACGCAGTCCCCCACTACCACAAATTACGCAGTCAAGATTCCCACATTTGGGGAATTCGCAGGGGTCAGCACAGCCTGAGTGCAATGGCTGAGCCTCGCCCTGGGTGAACCACCTTCTTGATCATGGTATCTCCCCTACCAGGTAAGTATGCATTGGAACTGTCAGCCAAAGGGCCCCAATCCCAGACACAGCCTCCTGGCTGGCGGTGCCTACACGGCATAATGCCAGAGTTAGGTGCCTTTAGCATTGACCCGCCTTCATCTGGTATCAAAGTTGTGTAAAAGTGAAAAAGACTGCTGAAAAATGAGCAGGGCATGCAGTACTCGGTCTTTATCCCCTATGTTTGCTTTAACCCAGCATGAATTACTCTGCCAAAAAAAGACAGACAACTCTGCCAAAAGCCATTTGGCAAGCTGTGTCTGTCTCAGAGAAAGCAAACACAGTCAGAGCAAACAGCAAGCATGCCAGCAGGGGAGAATGTCTGGAGCACATGTCTTCCTCCACAAAGTCAGGACAATCTCTGGGAGGAAAACCAACTCATTTTGTCTCGTGTAAAAGGCCGCACCCACTTGTCTCTCGCTCCCATCTGGATCATGGCTAATTGGCATTACTCTACACGCAGATTCAAAGCCCATATCAGACCACCTGCTCAGCAAGACTATGACCGTCTGGACAAACTTCAGGCTTTGCCAAAGGACTCTCGGTCCAAACTACCACATTCACGCAGTCAGATTTGCGACAAAGATACCTCTTCCTTAAGACATCGAACCACAGTATATTTTCATTCAACACAATTATCAGGGGAGAGCGCGAACGCAGTCCCCCACTACCACAAATTACGCAGTCGAGATTCCCACATTTGGGGAATTCGCAGGGGTCAGCACAGCCTGAGTGCAATGGCTGAGCCTCGCCCTGGGTGAACCACCTTCTTGATCATGGTATCTCCCCTACCAGGTAAGTATGCATTGGAACTGTCAGCCAAAGGGCCCCAATCCCAGACACAGCCTCCTGGCTGGCGGTGCCTACACGGCATAATGCCAGAGTTAGGTGCCTTTAGCATTGACCCGCCTTCATCTGGTATCAAAGTTGTGTAAAAGTGAAAAAGACTGCTGAAAAATGAGCAGGGCATGCAGTACTCGGTCTTTATCCCCTATGTTTGCTTTAACCCAGCATGAATGACTCTGCCAAAAAAAGACAGACAACTCTGCCAAAAGCCATTTGGCAAGCTGTGTCTGTCTCAGAGAAAGCAAACACAGCCAGAGCAAACAGCAAGCATGCCAGCAGGGGAGAATGTCTGGAGCACGTCTTCCTCCACAAAGTCAGGACAATCTCGGGGAGGAAAACCAACTCATTTTGTCTCGTGTAAAAGGCCGCACCCACTTGTCTCTCGCTCCCATCTGGGTCATGGCTAATTGGCATTACTCTATACGCAGATTCAAAGCCCATATCAGACCACCTGCTCAGCAAGACTGTGACCGTCTGGACAAACTTCAGGCTTTGCCAAAGGACTCTCGGTCCAAACTACCACATTCACGCAGTCAGATTTGTGACAAAGATACCTCTTCCTTAAGACATCGAACCACAGTATATTTTCATTCAACACAATTATCAGGGGAGAGCGCGAACGCAGTCCCCCACTACCACAAATTACGCAGTCGAGATTCCCACATTTGGGGAATTCGCAGGGGTCAGCACAGCCTGAGTGCAATGGCTGAGCCTCGCCCTGGGTGAACCACCTTCTTGATCATGGTATCTCCCCTACCAGGTAAGTATGCATTGGAACTGTCAGCCAAAGGGCCCCAATCCCAGACACAGCCTCCTGGCTGGCGGTGCCTACACGGCATAATGCCAGAGTTAGGTGCCTTTAGCATTGACCCGCCTTCCTCTGGTATCAAAGTTGTGTAAAAGTGAAAAAGACTGCTGAAAAATGAGCAGGGCATGCAGTACTCGGTCTTTATCCCCTATGTTTGCTTTAACCCAGCATGAATTACTCTGCCAAAAAAAGACAGACAACTCTGCCAAAAGCCATTTGGCAAGCTGTGTCTGTCTCAGAGAAAGCAAACACAGCCAGAGCAAACAGCAAGCATGCCAGCAGGGGAGAATGTCTGGAGCACATGTCTTCCTCCACAAAGTCAGGACAATCTCGGGGAGGAAAACCAACTCATTTTGTCTCGTGTAAAAGACCGCACCCACTTGTCTCTCGCTCCCATCTGGATCATGGCTAATTGGCATTACTCTACACGCAGATTCAAAGCCCATATCAGATCACCTGCTCAGCAAGACTGTGACCGTCTGGACAAACTTCAGGCTTTGCCAAAGGACTCTCGGTCCAAACTACCACATTCACGCAGTCAGATTTGCGACAAAGATACCTCTTCCTTAAGACATCGAACCACAGTATATTTTCATTCAACACAATTATCAGGGGAGAGCGCGAACGCAGTCCCCCACTACCACAAATTACGCAGTCGAGATTCCCACATTTGGGGAATTCGCAGGGGTCAGCACAGCCTGAGTGCAATGGCTGAGCCTCGCCCTGAGTGAACCAATTTTTCAATTTTTAGGCGTTTATTGAAGTCTGGCAAATAAATACATTTTACAACACTGTTTCAAGGCAAACACCCCCAAGTTCACCCCTTTAAAGGGTTACATTAATAATTTCAACAATTACATACAATTAGATACATTACAACATAACATCATCAAGTTGTTACAGCCAGGCTGTTTCTATTACTTTTTTACATATTTCAGAGTTCCCTAACTTCCAGAGTTCATTACATTCAATAATTTCATATTTTTTCTTATCTCTTAAAACATAGTCACGTAACAAAGTTATACTTAAGTTAACAACCGATTCGGCTGACATTGAAAAATTCTTAAAAACCATCAGGTTTCTACTTCTCCATATTGCTTCTTTGACACAATTGATCACGGCCCACCATCTTTCCCCTTTTTTACAATCATTATTTTTTACATCACCATATAAAATATCTGACTCTGTGGGGATTCTATATAGATAATTTAGCCATGGCTTTAATAAGCCCCAAATCTTCCTAGACAATTTACATGACCAGAATAAATGCGATACATTTTCGTCCATATTACAACCTATATTTGGACATTTTGCATTCCTAGAAGACCCTCTTCTCTTTAAAAACTCTCTCGTTGGTAGACATTTATGTACTATTTGCCAAGCTAGATCTTTGTATTCATTCAATAAAAAGGGAGAGTTAACATTTTTCCAAACTTTGAGGCAGTTGTCTTCCACTAGCGTACCAACAGTCACCAGTTTGTATCTATCAGGACTTAAACACTTTTCTATAAAAATTCTGTTCACTTGCCCAACGTTTTTCAAGTTTCCAGATTTAACAAAAGTTATTACCCTTTCATACAACACTGGCCTTTCCTCAGCATGAGGTGTCTTTAAAGAAGGTCTTAGCCCCACTGTTCTTAGCACTTGGTGACCAACCCAGAACATAGCAAAATTACGCCATAGGCTCCTCTTTCTTTCATTAAGTACTGCATTCAATATGGGAGTCAAAAATAGAGCTTCCATTTTACTTGCCAGCTCGGGGACATTTTTTCCCCCTTTTTGTAGTGGCCTGTACATTATTTCTCTTTTAGTTCTCTCTTGCTGTGCTCCCCAGATAAACTGGAAAAGGCTTCTTCTTATGGCTGTCATGATATACTTTGGGGCTGGAAGTGTTGCAGCCAGGTAAGTAAGAGAAGCAACAATGTCTGAGTTGATCACCAGTACTTTACCCGTAAAGGTCAGATTTCTTTTTTCCCATTGTAGCAATTTACCTCTAATCTTGGGTAGTTTTTTCTCCCAATTAGTAATCTCCATATTCTCCCCAATCTCCAGTCCTAAAATCTTGATTCTTTCTTCTTTTTGGACTAGGCCATGATTTAGTTTAGGTTCAGGCCAATTAAGATATAATATTTCACTTTTTGACCTATTTAGTTTGGCACTAGACGCGGCAGAGAATTGGTCACACCAATATAACACTTTAAAAACTGACTCATTGTCTGTGCAAAAAATAGATAAATCATCCATATACACGGATAGCTTGGCTTCCTGTCCCCCACTACCAGGCACTCGGAGGCCATGAATAGAATTGTCTTCTCTTATAGCGCAAGCCAGAGGCTCCATAGCAAATATAAACAACATTACTGACAATGGACATCCCTGTCTGACTCCTGATTTAACTTTGAGGGTTTCGGTGGAGTGACCATTGATGACCACCTTGCTAATGCAGTCATTATACAATAGATCAATCCAAGCTCTAAGTTTACGACCAAACCCAAGTTTAACAAGGACTTTCATGAGGTAAGTATGCCTGACCTTGTCAAATGCTTTTTCTAAGTCTAATCCAGATATACATAATGGCAGTTTGCGGTCACATGCATACAGGTAGGAATCCCTGGCCAGTGCAAGACTCTCACTCATGCATCTTCCAGGTATTGCACATGTCTGTTCAACCCCCACAATATGTCCTGACACTTGTTGGAGGCGGAAGAAAAGAGCTTTAGCAAGAATCTTTCTGTCTACACCGAGCAAGGTAAGTGGCCTCCAGTTCTTAATATCTTTTTTGTCCCCTTCTTTGAAAAGAAGTTTGATGATACCTGTTCTTAAGGATGGTGGGAGGTTATTATTATGCAAACTTTCATTGAACATCTGTAAGAGTGGCTCTTTTAATTCATCCCAAAAGGTAGTGTAGAATTCTTTGGGCAACCCATCAGCTCCTGGAGCTTTATTGTCATGCATGCTCTGTACGGCTTTGGTCAATTCATTTACAGTTAATTCACTTTCCAGTTCAGAGGTAATACCAAGATTTGGTTTTAAGAAACTCAACAGGTTTTCTAATGCAGGCTTGTTAATTGCTTCTTTTTTATACAAATCGGTATAAAAGGTATGTATTCTGGCTAGGATGTCTGTGGTTTCTGTTTGTTCTTTCCCATCCTCATTCCGAATTGATAACATATTGTTCCTTGGTCTGGCTAATTTTCTAAAGAAGTATCTTGAACATTTTTCATTGTTTTCAATATGTTTAGTTCTGGTACGCGTGATGAGGCCTTTTGTGTCCTCTGCAGTAACAGCTATCATCTGCTTTTTTAGCTTCACAATATCTTCTGCCACATTAAACCCTGAATGGGCCATTGTATATAGTCGTTGCAACTTTGCCTGTTGTTTTTTGTATTTAAAACGCTTTTTCATTGCAGATCTTTTACCTTCTTTTATGAAAAGGTTTTTAGTACGACATTTTAAGTCTTCCCACCACTCCCCTACTGACTGGAATGAAAACTGTAAGGATACCCATTTCTTTAATTTGTCTCTTAGTCATTCTACCATTTTCGGGTCTTTCAGTAATGACACATTTAATTTCCAGGGGTTTGGGCTTGTTTTAGCATTGACATAGCATCTAATGGTACAATCAATTTTTGAATGATCGCTAAAAAATACTGGGGTAACAGCAGCATCAGAAACCAAAATGTCTTTTGTGGTAAACAGAAAATCAATGCGTGAAAAAATTGTGCCATTTGACCATGTATAGCCTGGTGTGTTAGGGTTCTTATTGCGAAAAGTGTCATTTAGTTTAAAATCCTCTATTAGGTTATTCAATGTTTCTGAGCTTGAGTCCAGCCTGACCGTAGCAGGGGTCATTCTGTCCTTTTTATCTATGAGACAATTGAAGTCACCCCCCAAGATCACATCACATCCACACACTAGCAGTGGCTGTATTGCTTTAAGAACCTCTAAGCGTTCGTTTAGATCAGGTGGACAGTAAACATTAATTATTCTTAATTGTAGTTGGTGCCATTCAACATCAATGCAAAGCAGTCTTCCATCGATTACTCTTTTGACTCGTTGTATGCAGAAATCTTTACCCTTAAGTAATACCACAACTCCTGAGGCTCTGTTGTTGTTGTCCCCTGACCACACAGATTGACCAGAAGTCCATCTTTGTTCATAAGTCTTGTAATCGTCTCTGTATGGTAAATTACATTCTTGAAGTAGAAAAATGTCATGTTTTTCACTATTTAAAAAGGTGAAAGCGGACAGGCACTTCACAGGGTCATTTAGGCCTCTAGTATTGAGGGATGAGACAGAAAGCCAGGCCATCAGGTTGGTAGAGGAGCCAAGGCTATGATTTGTCTTTCCTTACCTTTTTAGGCCTTTTGGGTTGAACCACAACCTCAGGATTGTGGATTTCTTTGATGTGCGTGACAGAAGTGAAAGCCTCCACCTGGTCCACTTCGAGGAAGGGGGTGGTTTTGTCAAGGGCAGCTGACCATTTGTCACCGGGAAGGGTGGGCATCTTCAGGAGAGATGGTTCACCTGATGAAGATGAATCCAGAAGTCGTTTCTTGGGATGAGCTGATTGGTCTTCGGGTGGGCTTTCAAATAATGGGAATGAAGGAGGAATTTCCAGTGCTTCCAACAGCAGGTTGCCCCTCTCTGCAGGCATTTCAGGATCTGTTGTTATGTCAGGGATGTTAGCCAGCAGTGCTTCCATCATGTCACCTGCTTCCTGAAGAGTCACCGGCGACTTCCTGCGCTGGTTGCTTCGCTCAGGTTTGGGGGTGGATGCCGTTTGTTGAGCAGGATCTTGGTCGGTAGCTGGGTTACGTGAGGCATTGGTGTCAGTGGACTCTTCATCAGGAGGTGCGGGATCAGCAGTCCAGTCCGATGTCGGCCCTTCGACGATTGAATCGTGCGTTGAAACTTGGTCCAGTTTCTGGGACCCTGGGGCAGCTGCCTCCGGTCCTTGGGGGGCAGGAGGAATCTGGTGTAAAGGAGGATCATCTGTAGAGGCATGGTTCATGTAAAAGTGTGTTGAGGCACTTGTGAGCTTCACTCGGTTGGAGTAGGCTTTGGGACAGTCTTTGAATCTATGGCTGGTTGAAGAACATAGACTACATTTCAATGGAGTTGTGCACTGGTCAGTATTGTGGTCTAATCCTTTGCACCTTTTGCAGTTATTGCTGGTGCAGGATGCTGCAAGATGGACAAGGCTTCCACACTTCCTGCACTGTTTGGGCTGCCCAGGGTAGAAAGCAGAGCCCCGGAAGGCACCCAGCTGGATGGTGTTGGGAATGTGTTGGATTGTTCCTTCAACCCGCCGTAAACGCACCTGGAAGCGTCTGGTTCCTGTTTTCACCCCATCAATATCTGTTACCTCCATTCCATGGGTGACATCGCAAAACATTGATAACCAGGTCCACACGTCTTGGTTTCTTACTTTTTCAGATAGGATCATCACGTTGACAGTCCTGATATCTCTTTCTGCCAGTGGGGTCATTGTGATCTTCTTGAAGCTTGGTGCTGATCTCCTCTTCTCCTCGAATCTTTGCAGACAAAGGTCAAAGTTCTGTAATGTCGTAAACACAACTTCAAACATTTTCTTGCCAGGGAAGGCAAAAATGTAATCCAGTTCGTTGGTAGAAAACTGAAGCTCTTTTTGGAGAATATGTCTGCTGAACTGAAGCCGATCCATTTCGAGGTCTTCTAGCAGGTTGAATCTCACCGCATTCCTTCGATGCTGTTGCACGGACATGGCAGCTGCAGGAGCAGTTGATGAAGCCATGGCCGGCTTAGGTTGCCTGTTTGCTCCGTGAGCACTTCTCTGTGTCTCATACACCGCTTGACTAGAGAAAAGGCTATTTTACCTGAGTGAACCACCTTCTTGATCATGGTATCTCCCCTACCAGGTAAGTATGCATTGGAACTGTCAGCCAAAGGGCCCCAATCCCTGACACAGCCTCCTGGCTGGCGGTGCCTACACGGCATAATGCCAGAGTTAGGTGCCTTTAGCATTGACCCGCCTTCATCTGGTATCAAAGTTGTGTAAAAGTGAAAAAGACTGCTGAAAAATGAGCAGGGCATGCAGTACTCGGTCTTTATACCTTATGTTTGCTTTAACCCAGCATGAATTACTCTGCCAAAAAAAGACAGACAACTCTGCCAAAAGCCATTTGGCAAGCTGTGTCTGTCTCAGAGAAAGCAAACACAGTCAGAGCAAACAGCAAGCATGCTAGCAGGGGAGAATGTCTGGAGCACATGTCTTCCTCCACAAAGTCAGGACAATCTCGGGGAGGAAAACCAACTCATTTTGTCTCGTGTAAAAGGCCGCACCCACTTGTCTCTCGCTCCCATCTGGATCATGGCTAATTGGCATTACTCTACACGCAGATTCAAAGCCCATATCAGACCACCTGCTCAGCAAGACTGTGACCGTCTGGACAAACTTCAGGCTTTGCCAAAGGACTCTCGGTCCAAACTACCACATTCACGCAGTCAGATTTGCGACAGAGATACCTCTTCCTTAAGACATCGAACCACAGTATATTTTCATTAAACACAATTATCAGGGGAGAGCGCGAACGCAGTCCCCCACTACCACAAATTACGCAGTCGAGATTCCCATATTTGGGGAATTCGCAGGGGTCAGCACAGCCTCAGTGCAATGACTGAGCCTCGCCCTGGGTAAACCACCTTCTTGATCATGGTATCTCCCCTACCAGGTAAGTATGCATTGGACCTGTCAGCCAAAGGGCCCCAATCCCAGACACAGCCACCTGGCTGGCGGTGCCTACACGGCATAATGCCAGAGTTAGGTGCCTTTAGCATTGACCCGCCTTCATCTGGTATCAAAGTTGTGTAAAAGTGAAAAAGACTGCTGAAAAATGAGCAGGGCATGCAGTACTCGGTCTTTATACCCTATGTTTGCTTTAACCCAGCATGAATTACTCTGCCAAAAAAAGACAGACAACTCTGCCAAAATCCATTTGGCAAGCTGTGTCTGTCTCAGAGAAAGCAAACACAGTCAGAGCAAACAGCAAGCATGCCAGCAGGGGAGAATGTCTGGAGCACATGTCTTCCTCCACAAAGTCAGGACAATCTCGGGGAGGAAAACCAACTCATTTTGTCTCGTGTAAAAGGCCGCACCCACTTGTCTCTCGCTCCCATCTGGATCATGGCTAATTGGCATTACTCTACACGCAGATTCAAAGCCCATATCAGATCACCTGCTCAGCAAGACTGTGACCGTCTGGACAAACTTCAGGCTTTGCCAAAGGACTCTCGGTCCAAACTACAACATTCACGCAGTCAGATTTGCGACAAAGATACCTCTTCCTTAAGACATCGAACCACAATATATTTTCATTCGACACAATTATCAGGGGAGAGTGCGAACGCAGTCCCCCACTACCACAAATTACGCAGTCGAGATTCCCACATTTGGGGAATTTGCAGGGGTCAGCACAGCCTCAGTGCAATGGCTGAGCCTCGCCCTGAGTGAACCACCTTCTTGATCATGGTATCTCCCCTACCAGGTAAGTATGCATTGGAACTGTCAGACAAAGGGCCCCAATCCCAGACACAGCCTCCTGGCTGGCGGTGCCTACACGGCATAATGCCAGAGTTAGGTGCCTTTAGCATTGACCCGCCTTCATCTGGTATCAAAGTTGTGTAAAAGTGAAAAAGACTGCTGAAAAATGAGCAGGGCATGCAGTACTCGGTCTTTATACCCTATGTTTGCTTTAACCCAGCATGAATTACTCTGCCAAAAAAAGACAGACAACTCTGCCAAAAGCCATTTGGCAAGCTGTGTCTGTCTCAGAGAAAGCAAACACAGTCAGAGCAAACAGCAAGCATGCTAGCAGGGGAGAATGTCTGGAGCACATGTCTTCCTCCACAAAGTCAGGACAATCTCGGGGAGGAAAACCAACTCATTTTGTCTTGTGTAAAAGGCCGCACCCACTTGTCTCTCGCTCCCCTCTGGATCATGGCTAATTGGCATTACTCTGTGCCTTCCGGGGCTCTGCTTTCTGCTTTTATTTCTCCAAACAGTGCTGGAAGTGTGGAAACCTTGACCATCTTGCAGGCTCCTGCACTAGCAACAACTGCAAAAGGTGCAGAGGATCAGATCACAATACTGACCGGTGCACACCACCACTAAAATGTAGTCTATGCTCTTCAACCAGCCATAGCTTCAAAGACTGTCCCAAAGCCTACTCCAACCGAGTGAAGCTCACAACTGCCACAACCCACCTTCCTATGAACCGTGGCTCTACAGATGATCATCCCTTACACCAGGTTCCTCCTGCCCCCCAAGGACCGGATGCAGTTTCCCCAGAAACTAGACCAAGTTTTAACGCACAATCCAATCGTTGAAGGGCCGACATCAGACTGGACTGCTGATCCCATACCTCCTGATGAAGAGTCCACTGGCATCAATGCCTCACGTACCCCAGCTACCGACCAAGATCCTGCTCATCAAACGGCATCCACTCCCAAACCTGAGCGAGGCATCCAGGGCAGGAAGCTGCCGGTGACTCTTCAGGAAGCAGGTGACATGTTGGAATCACTGCTGGCTAACATCCCTGACATTTCAACAGATCTTGAAATGCATGCTGAGAGGGGCAACCTGCTGTTGGAAGCACTGGAAATTCCTCCTTCAATCCCATTGTTTGAAAGCCCACCCGAAGACCAATCAGCTCATCCCAAGAAACGACTTCTGGATTCATCTTCATCAGGTGAACCATCTCTCCTGATGATGCCCATCCATCCTGGTGACAAATGGTCAGCTGCCCTTGACAAAACCACCCCCTTCCTCGAAGTGGACCAGATGGAGGCCTTCACTTCCGCCACGCACACCAAAGAAACCCACAATCCTGAGGTTGTGGTTAAACACAAAAGGCCTAAAAAGGTAAGGAAAGACCAATCTTAGCCTTTGGCCCCTCTACCAACCTGATGGCCTGCCTTTCTGTCTCATCCCTCAATACTAGAGGACTAAATTACCCTGTGAAGTGTCTGACCGCTTTCAAATTTCTAAATAGTGAAAGAAATTACTTTTTTTCTACTCCAAGAGTTTTGGCCAATCTGTGTGGTCAGAGGACAATAACAACAGAGCCTCAGAGTTTGTGGTATTATTCAAGGGTAAAGAATTCTGCATACTTAGGGTCAAAAGAGTAACTGACGGAAAACTGCTTTGCATTGATGTTGAATGGCACCAACTACATTTAAGAATAATTAATGTTTACTGTCCACCTGATCTAAATTAACGCCTAGAGGTTCTAAAAGCAATACAGCCACTCAGGCCCGGCCCTGGGCATAGGCAGTATAGGCAAATGCTAGGGGCACATCCATCCAAAAAAAATACAAATTAAAATAAATGGGCTACCAAAACTTTATTTTTTATTTTTTTACTAATACTGTCAATACTATAATTTTAAAACATGAGTTAAGCTTAAAATATGACAACTACTGAGGATAGACAAACTATAAAAAAAAAATTGAAGCACCCCCCCCCCCTCCTCCGATAGACTCTTCCAGATTTCTGGCGATCAGCCAGGTATCTGAACGGTAACTTCACCGGTCAGAACCGGAAGGAAAGAGCGCACACCATGTCAAAATGACAAAAGCTCTCTCGTGCCAAGGGGAGACTGAAAAGGAAAAGAAGAGGAGGAAAAACGTGACAAAGACAGAGGTAGGCCTACAGTGACGTTAATGTGATGAATGAATAGTGTGCAGCATTGTTTTAGCCGTTGTAGGAGCAGTGTGTTAACTTGCTAGCTTACTTTTGGAAGATGGGTAACGTTACTCCCAGCTTAAATTCATCAGAGACATTCAGAAAGATTTTTCAGGTAGCCTACATCCCCTGTCATAATTTGCCAAAGTTTGCGCTGCTTGTAATGGTTATTAGAAAGCTATTCCTTTTCCACTATAATTAATGGTTGTCAACATTGGGTTTATTGTGTTAGTTTACATCAGTGTTAAAAGTGCACAGTATAATAACTAACTGTTAATATTGCATAACTGAGACAAGTCAAGTTTATTTGTGAGGCACTTTTCAACACAAGGTAAATCAAAGTGCTATACATAAAGCCATGAGATATCATCAGAAGGCTTGATTCTGATTTAATAAAAAGCAGGAGCAAACTTTTCTGTTTGATTGTACCTTACCTAGGCCTATAGCTTTCCATTAGTTACTGCTTCTCTTCACTCTGGTTGGATGCTGAACTGCATTTCATTTTAATGACAAGAGTTTAATCTTATCTAATTTCCATTTTAAAGCTTTTCATCATGTATTAATATAAATAATGTAACAACATGAATACTTCTCTTTTCTCTTCAGGTTTTCATTTGAAATACTTTGAGCCACCTGTCCTGCAGACATCTTCTCCACCTCAGCACAGCCCAGTGATGCAGCATGAGGAATAAAGGCTTCACCAATAGACCCAACGGAAAGAGTAGTCAGGCTGTAGCAAGGTGAGGTGAGCTTGTTGAGATATGAAGATGAGGTCTTAACATCTAAATGTAGACAGCTCTCTGTTGGAATCAAGTTAAATAGCAGTACAGACCAGAGGTCTCTGTCATTTAATTTTGTAATATAGCTTTTGTGTGGAATTATATTCAATACAAAGTTATGATTTATTGAAACTATACTTGTAATGGATTATCATTTTAAATGTTAATGTCTGCATTTTTTGTGCAAATCGTAATATTGTATTCATTTTTTAATGTTATGTCACTTGTTTTGTAATATGTTTTTTTTATTTTCTATCTAAAATAAAATGAAATGTCAAAGACAAACCTATCCAGTTTTGTGTGAGTGTGTGGACCTGACTGCAATGCAATGGGGGGCGCCAGCTAAAATCTTGCCTAGGGCGCCAAATTGGTCAGGGCCGGCCCTGCAGCCACTTCTAGTGTGTGGCAGTGATGTGATAGGGGAGACCGGGGACAGTAGGCACACTTTTTACTCCACTGAGAATTGCTCATCACCTAAACATCTTTCAATTGTCATTCCTACATTAAATTGAAGCTTCAGGTGTTGGCTTGAAATGTGTACCCCTCACTTTTCCTAACTTTTTGTAATAAAGAAGAAATTAATCATCAAAGACACCCTTACACGTTGTGACAACCAACCCCATCAAGGGGTCGATTGTCACACACTATGGGGTTGTTTGTCACAGCAAGACTGTGACCGTCTGGACAAACTTCAGGCTTTGCCAAAGGACTCTCGGTCCAAACTACCACATTCACGCAGTCAGATTTGCGACAAAGATACCTCTTCCTTAAGACATCGAACCACAGTATATTTTCATTCAACACAATTATCAGGGGAGAGCGCGAACGCAGTCCCCCACTACCACAAATTACACAGTCGAGATTCCCACATTTGGGGAATTCGCAGGGGTCAGCACAGCCTGAGTGCAATGGCTGAGCCTCGCCCTGAGTGAACCACCTTCTTGATCATGGTATCTCCCCTACCAGGTAAGTATGCATTGGAACTGTCAGCCAAAGGGCCCCAATCCCAGACACAGCCTCCTGGCTGGCGGTGCCTACACGGCATAATGCCAGAGTTAGGTGCCTTTAGCATTGACCCGCCTTCATCTGGTATCAAAGTTGTGTAAAAGTGAAAAAGACTGCTGAAAAATGAGCAGGGCATGCAGTACTCGGTCTTTATACCTTATGTTTGCTTTAACCCAGCATGAATTACTCTGCCAAAAAAAGACAGACAACTCTGCCAAAAGCCATTTGGCAAGCTGTGTCTGTCTCAGAGAAAGCAAACACAGTCAGAGCAAACAGCAAGCATGCTAGCAGGGGAGAATGTCTGGAGCACATGTCTTCCTCCACAAAGTCAGGACAATCTCGGGGAGGAAAACCAACTCATTTTGTCTCGTGTAAAAGGCCGCACCCACTTGTCTCTCGCTCCCATCTGGATCATGGCTAATTGGCATTACTCTACACGCAGATTCAAAGCCCATATCAGACCACCTGCTCAGCAAGACTGTGACCGTCTGGACAAACTTCAGGCTTTGCCAAAGGACTCTCGGTCCAAACTACCACATTCACGCAGTCAGATTTGCGACAAAGATACCTCTTCCTTAAGACATCGAACCACAGTATATTTTCATTAAACACAATTATCAGGGGAGAGCGCGAACGCAGTCCCCCACTACCACAAATTACGCAGTCGAGATTCCCACATTTGGGGAATTCGCAGGGGTCAGCACAGCCTCAGTGCAATGACTGAGCCTCGCCCTGGGTAAACCACCTTCTTGATCATGGTATCTCCCCTACCAGGTAAGTATGCATTGGACCTGTCAGCCAAAGGGCCCCAATCCCAGACACAGCCACCTGGCTGGCGGTGCCTACACGGCATAATGCCAGAGTTAGGTGCCTTTAGCATTGACCCGCCTTCATCTGGTATCAAAGTTGTGTAAAAGTGAAAAAGACTGCTGAAAAATGAGCAGGGCATGCAGTACTCGGTCTTTATACCCTATGTTTGCTTTAACCCAGCATGAATTACTCTGCCAAAAAAAGACAGACAACTCTGCCAAAATCCATTTGGCAAGCTGTGTCTGTCTCAGAGAAAGCAAACACAGTCAGAGCAAACAGCAAGCATGCCAGCAGGGGAGAATGTCTGGAGCACATGTCTTCCTCCACAAAGTCAGGACAATCTCTGGGAGGAAAACCAACTCATTTTGTCTCGTGTAAAAGGCCGCACCCACTTGTCTCTCGCTCCCATCTGGATCATGGCTAATTGGCATTACTCTACACGCAGATTCAAAGCCCATATCAGACCACCTGCTCAGCAAGACTATGACCGTCTGGACAAACTTCAGGCTTTGCCAAAGGACTCTCGGTCCAAACTACCACATTCACGCAGTCAGATTTGCGACAAAGATACCTCTTCCTTAAGACATCGAACCACAGTATATTTTCATTCAACACAATTATCAGGGGAGAGCGCGAACGCAGTCCCCCACTACCACAAATTACGCAGTCGAGATTCCCACATTTGGGGAATTCGCAGGGGTCAGCACAGCCTGAGTGCAATGGCTGAGCCTCGCCCTGGGTGAACCACCTTCTTGATCATGGTATCTCCCCTACCAGGTAAGTATGCATTGGAACTGTCAGCCAAAGGGCCCCAATCCCAGACACAGCCTCCTGGCTGGCGGTGCCTACACGGCATAATGCCAGAGTTAGGTGCCTTTAGCATTGACCCGCCTTCATCTGGTATCAAAGTTGTGTAAAAGTGAAAAAGACTGCTGAAAAATGAGCAGGGCATGCAGTACTCGGTCTTTATCCCCTATGTTTGCTTTAACCCAGCATGAATGACTCTGCCAAAAAAAGACAGACAACTCTGCCAAAAGCCATTTGGCAAGCTGTGTCTGTCTCAGAGAAAGCAAACACAGCCAGAGCAAACAGCAAGCATGCCAGCAGGGGAGAATGTCTGGAGCACGTCTTCCTCCACAAAGTCAGGACAATCTCGGGGAGGAAAACCAACTCATTTTGTCTCGTGTAAAAGGCCGCACCCACTTGTCTCTCGCTCCCATCTGGGTCATGGCTAATTGGCATTACTCTATACGCAGATTCAAAGCCCATATCAGACCACCTGCTCAGCAAGACTGTGACCGTCTGGACAAACTTCAGGCTTTGCCAAAGGACTCTCGGTCCAAACTACCACATTCACGCAGTCAGATTTGTGACAAAGATACCTCTTCCTTAAGACATCGAACCACAGTATATTTTCATTCAACACAATTATCAGGGGAGAGCGCGAACGCAGTCCCCCACTACCACAAATTACGCAGTCGAGATTCCCACATTTGGGGAATTCGCAGGGGTCAGCACAGCCTGAGTGCAATGGCTGAGCCTCGCCCTGGGTGAACCACCTTCTTGATCATGGTATCTCCCCTACCAGGTAAGTATGCATTGGAACTGTCAGCCAAAGGGCCCCAATCCCAGACACAGCCTCCTGGCTGGCGGTGCCTACACGGCATAATGCCAGAGTTAGGTGCCTTTAGCATTGACCCGCCTTCCTCTGGTATCAAAGTTGTGTAAAAGTGAAAAAGACTGCTGAAAAATGAGCAGGGCATGCAGTACTCGGTCTTTATCCCCTATGTTTGCTTTAACCCAGCATGAATTACTCTGCCAAAAAAAGACAGACAACTCTGCCAAAAGCCATTTGGCAAGCTGTGTCTGTCTCAGAGAAAGCAAACACAGCCAGAGCAAACAGCAAGCATGCCAGCAGGGGAGAATGTCTGGAGCACATGTCTTCCTCCACAAAGTCAGGACAATCTCGGGGAGGAAAACCAACTCATTTTGTCTCGTGTAAAAGACCGCACCCACTTGTCTCTCGCTCCCATCTGGATCATGGCTAATTGGCATTACTCTACACGCAGATTCAAAGCCCATATCAGATCACCTGCTCAGCAAGACTGTGACCGTCTGGACAAACTTCAGGCTTTGCCAAAGGACTCTCGGTCCAAACTACCACATTCACGCAGTCAGATTTGCGACAAAGATACCTCTTCCTTAAGACATCGAACCACAGTATATTTTCATTCAACACAATTATCAGGGGAGAGCGCGAACGCAGTCCCCCACTACCACAAATTACGCAGTCGAGATTCCCACATTTGGGGAATTCGCAGGGGTCAGCACAGCCTGAGTGCAATGGCTGAGCCTCGCCCTGAGTGAACCAATTTTTCAATTTTTAGGCGTTTATTGAAGTCTGGCAAATAAATACATTTTACAACACTGTTTCAAGGCAAACACCCCCAAGTTCACCCCTTTAAAGGGTTACATTAATAATTTCAACAATTACATACAATTAGATACATTACAACATAACATCATCAAGTTGTTACAGCCAGGCTGTTTCTATTACTTTTTTACATATTTCAGAGTTCCCTAACTTCCAGAGTTCATTACATTCAATAATTTCATATTTTTTCTTATCTCTTAAAACATAGTCACGTAACAAAGTTATACTTAAGTTAACAACCGATTCGGCTGACATTGAAAAATTCTTAAAAACCATCAGGTTTCTACTTCTCCATATTGCTTCTTTGACACAATTGATCACGGCCCACCATCTTTCCCCTTTTTTACAATCATTATTTTTTACATCACCATATAAAATATCTGACTCTGTGGGGATTCTATATAGATAATTTAGCCATGGCTTTAATAAGCCCCAAATCTTCCTAGACAATTTACATGACCAGAATAAATGCGATACATTTTCGTCCATATTACAACCTATATTTGGACATTTTGCATTCCTAGAAGACCCTCTTCTCTTTAAAAACTCTCTCGTTGGTAGACATTTATGTACTATTTGCCAAGCTAGATCTTTGTATTCATTCAATAAAAAGGGAGAGTTAACATTTTTCCAAACTTTGAGGCAGTTGTCTTCCACTAGCGTACCAACAGTCACCAGTTTGTATCTATCAGGACTTAAACACTTTTCTATAAAAATTCTGTTCACTTGCCCAACGTTTTTCAAGTTTCCAGATTTAACAAAAGTTATTACCCTTTCATACAACACTGGCCTTTCCTCAGCATGAGGTGTCTTTAAAGAAGGTCTTAGCCCCACTGTTCTTAGCACTTGGTGACCAACCCAGAACATAGCAAAATTACGCCATAGGCTCCTCTTTCTTTCATTAAGTACTGCATTCAATATGGGAGTCAAAAATAGAGCTTCCATTTTACTTGCCAGCTCGGGGACATTTTTTCCCCCTTTTTGTAGTGGCCTGTACATTATTTCTCTTTTAGTTCTCTCTTGCTGTGCTCCCCAGATAAACTGGAAAAGGCTTCTTCTTATGGCTGTCATGATATACTTTGGGGCTGGAAGTGTTGCAGCCAGGTAAGTAAGAGAAGCAACAATGTCTGAGTTGATCACCAGTACTTTACCCGTAAAGGTCAGATTTCTTTTTTCCCATTGTAGCAATTTACCTCTAATCTTGGGTAGTTTTTTCTCCCAATTAGTAATCTCCATATTCTCCCCAATCTCCAGTCCTAAAATCTTGATTCTTTCTTCTTTTTGGACTAGGCCATGATTTAGTTTAGGTTCAGGCCAATTAAGATATAATATTTCACTTTTTGACCTATTTAGTTTGGCACTAGACGCGGCAGAGAATTGGTCACACCAATATAACACTTTAAAAACTGACTCATTGTCTGTGCAAAAAATAGATAAATCATCCATATACACGGATAGCTTGGCTTCCTGTCCCCCACTACCAGGCACTCGGAGGCCATAAATAGAATTGTCTTCTCTTATAGCGCAAGCCAGAGGCTCCATAGCAAATATAAACAACATTACTGACAATGGACATCCCTGTCTGACTCCTGATTTAACTTTGAGGGTTTCGGTGGAGTGACCATTGATGACCACCTTGCTAATGCAGTCATTATACAATAGATCAATCCAAGCTCTAAGTTTACGACCAAACCCAAGTTTAACAAGGACTTTCATGAGGTAAGTATGCCTGACCTTGTCAAATGCTTTTTCTAAGTCTAATCCAGATATACATAATGGCAGTTTGCGGTCACATGCATACAGGTAGGAATCCCTGGCCAGTGCAAGACTCTCACTCATGCATCTTCCAGGTATTGCACATGTCTGTTCAACCCCCACAATATGTCCTGACACTTGTTGGAGGCGGAAGAAAAGAGCTTTAGCAAGAATCTTTCTGTCTACACCGAGCAAGGTAAGTGGCCTCCAGTTCTTAATATCTTTTTTGTCCCCTTCTTTGAAAAGAAGTTTGATGATACCTGTTCTTAAGGATGGTGGGAGGTTATTATTATGCAAACTTTCATTGAACATCTGTAAGAGTGGCTCTTTTAATTCATCCCAAAAGGTAGTGTAGAATTCTTTGGGCAACCCATCAGCTCCTGGAGCTTTATTGTCATGCATGCTCTGTACGGCTTTGGTCAATTCATTTACAGTTAATTCACTTTCCAGTTCAGAGGTAATACCAAGATTTGGTTTTAAGAAACTCAACAGGTTTTCTAATGCAGGCTTGTTAATTGCTTCTTTTTTATACAAATCGGTATAAAAGGTATGTATTCTGGCTAGGATGTCTGTGGTTTCTGTTTGTTCTTTCCCATCCTCATTCCGAATTGATAACATATTGTTCCTTGGTCTGGCTAATTTTCTAAAGAAGTATCTTGAACATTTTTCATTGTTTTCAATATGTTTAGTTCTGGTACGCGTGATGAGGCCTTTTGTGTCCTCTGCAGTAACAGCTATCATCTGCTTTTTTAGCTTCACAATATCTTCTGCCACATTAAACCCTGAATGGGCCATTGTATATAGTCGTTGCAACTTTGCCTGTTGTTTTTTGTATTTAAAACGCTTTTTCATTGCAGATCTTTTACCTTCTTTTATGAAAAGGTTTTTAGTACGACATTTTAAGTCTTCCCACCACTCCCCTACTGACTGGAATGAAAACTGTAAGGATACCCATTTCTTTAATTTGTCTCTTAGTCTTTCTACCATTTTCGGGTCTTTCAGTAATGACACATTTAATTTCCAGGGGTTTGGGCTTGTTTTAGCATTGACATAGCATCTAATGGTACAATCAATTTTTGAATGATCGCTAAAAAATACTGGGGTAACAGCAGCATCAGAAACCAAAATGTCTTTTGTGGTAAACAGAAAATCAATGCGTGAAAAAATTGTGCCATTTGACCATGTATAGCCTGGTGTGTTAGGGTTCTTATTGCGAAAAGTGTCATTTAGTTTAAAATCCTCTATTAGGTTATTCAATGTTTCTGAGCTTGAGTCCAGCCTGACCGTAGCAGGGGTCATTCTGTCCTTTTTATCTATGAGACAATTGAAGTCACCCCCCAAGATCACATCACATCCACACACTAGCAGTGGCTGTATTGCTTTAAGAACCTCTAAGCGTTCGTTTAGATCAGGTGGACAGTAAACATTAATTATTCTTAATTGTAGTTGGTGCCATTCAACATCAATGCAAAGCAGTCTTCCATCGATTACTCTTTTGACTCGTTGTATGCAGAAATCTTTACCCTTAAGTAATACCACAACTCCTGAGGCTCTGTTGTTGTTGTCCCCTGACCACACAGATTGACCAGAAGTCCATCTTTGTTCATAAGTCTTGTAATCGTCTCTGTATGGTAAATTACATTCTTGAAGTAGAAAAATGTCATGTTTTTCACTATTTAAAAAGGTGAAAGCGGACAGGCACTTCACAGGGTCATTTAGGCCTCTAGTATTGAGGGATGAGACAGAAAGCCAGGCCATCAGGTTGGTAGAGGAGCCAAGGCTATGATTTGTCTTTCCTTACCTTTTTAGGCCTTTTGGGTTGAACCACAACCTCAGGATTGTGGATTTCTTTGATGTGCGTGACAGAAGTGAAAGCCTCCACCTGGTCCACTTCGAGGAAGGGGGTGGTTTTGTCAAGGGCAGCTGACCATTTGTCACCGGGAAGGGTGGGCATCTTCAGGAGAGATGGTTCACCTGATGAAGATGAATCCAGAAGTCGTTTCTTGGGATGAGCTGATTGGTCTTCGGGTGGGCTTTCAAATAATGGGAATGAAGGAGGAATTTCCAGTGCTTCCAACAGCAGGTTGCCCCTCTCTGCAGGCATTTCAGGATCTGTTGTTATGTCAGGGATGTTAGCCAGCAGTGCTTCCATCATGTCACCTGCTTCCTGAAGAGTCACCGGCGACTTCCTGCGCTGGTTGCTTCGCTCAGGTTTGGGGGTGGATGCCGTTTGTTGAGCAGGATCTTGGTCGGTAGCTGGGTTACGTGAGGCATTGGTGTCAGTGGACTCTTCATCAGGAGGTGCGGGATCAGCAGTCCAGTCCGATGTCGGCCCTTCGACGATTGAATCGTGCGTTGAAACTTGGTCCAGTTTCTGGGACCCTGGGGCAGCTGCCTCCGGTCCTTGGGGGGCAGGAGGAATCTGGTGTAAAGGAGGATCATCTGTAGAGGCATGGTTCATGTAAAAGTGTGTTGAGGCACTTGTGAGCTTCACTCGGTTGGAGTAGGCTTTGGGACAGTCTTTGAATCTATGGCTGGTTGAAGAACATAGACTACATTTCAATGGAGTTGTGCACTGGTCAGTATTGTGGTCTAATCCTTTGCACCTTTTGCAGTTATTGCTGGTGCAGGATGCTGCAAGATGGACAAGGCTTCCACACTTCCTGCACTGTTTGGGCTGCCCAGGGTAGAAAGCAGAGCCCCGGAAGGCACCCAGCTGGATGGTGTTGGGAATGTGTTGGATTGTTCCTTCAACCCGCCGTAAACGCACCTGGAAGCGTCTGGTTCCTGTTTTCACCCCATCAATATCTGTTACCTCCATTCCATGGGTGACATCGCAAAACATTGATAACCAGGTCCACACGTCTTGGTTTCTTACTTTTTCAGATAGGATCATCACGTTGACAGTCCTGATATCTCTTTCTGCCAGTGGGGTCATTGTGATCTTCTTGAAGCTTGGTGCTGATCTCCTCTTCTCCTCGAATCTTTGCAGACAAAGGTCAAAGTTCTGTAATGTCGTAAACACAACTTCAAACATTTTCTTGCCAGGGAAGGCAAAAATGTAATCCAGTTCGTTGGTAGAAAACTGAAGCTCTTTTTGGAGAATATGTCTGCTGAACTGAAGCCGATCCATTTCGAGGTCTTCTAGCAGGTTGAATCTCACCGCATTCCTTCGATGCTGTTGCACGGACATGGCAGCTGCAGGAGCAGTTGATGAAGCCATGGCCGGCTTAGGTTGCCTGTTTGCTCCGTGAGCACTTCTCTGTGTCTCATACACCGCTTGACTAGAGAAAAGGCTATTTTACCTGAGTGAACCACCTTCTTGATCATGGTATCTCCCCTACCAGGTAAGTATGCATTGGAACTGTCAGCCAAAGGGCCCCAATCCCAGACACAGCCTCCTGGCTGGCGGTGCCTACACGGCATAATGCCAGAGTTAGGTGCCTTTAGCATTGACCCGCCTTCATCTGGTATCAAAGTTGTGTAAAAGTGAAAAAGACTGCTGAAAAATGAGCAGGGCATGCAGTACTCGGTCTTTATACCTTATGTTTGCTTTAACCCAGCATGAATTACTCTGCCAAAAAAAGACAGACAACTCTGCCAAAAGCCATTTGGCAAGCTGTGTCTGTCTCAGAGAAAGCAAACACAGTCAGAGCAAACAGCAAGCATGCTAGCAGGGGAGAATGTCTGGAGCACATGTCTTCCTCCACAAAGTCAGGACAATCTCGGGGAGGAAAACCAACTCATTTTGTCTCGTGTAAAAGGCCGCACCCACTTGTCTCTCGCTCCCATCTGGATCATGGCTAATTGGCATTACTCTACACGCAGATTCAAAGCCCATATCAGACCACCTGCTCAGCAAGACTGTGACCGTCTGGACAAACTTCAGGCTTTGCCAAAGGACTCTCGGTCCAAACTACCACATTCACGCAGTCAGATTTGCGACAGAGATACCTCTTCCTTAAGACATCGAACCACAGTATATTTTCATTAAACACAATTATCAGGGGAGAGCGCGAACGCAGTCCCCCACTACCACAAATTACGCAGTCGAGATTCCCATATTTGGGGAATTCGCAGGGGTCAGCACAGCCTCAGTGCAATGACTGAGCCTCGCCCTGGGTAAACCACCTTCTTGATCATGGTATCTCCCCTACCAGGTAAGTATGCATTGGACCTGTCAGCCAAAGGGCCCCAATCCCAGACACAGCCACCTGGCTGGCGGTGCCTACACGGCATAATGCCAGAGTTAGGTGCCTTTAGCATTGACCCGCCTTCATCTGGTATCAAAGTTGTGTAAAAGTGAAAAAGACTGCTGAAAAATGAGCAGGGCATGCAGTACTCGGTCTTTATACCCTATGTTTGCTTTAACCCAGCATGAATTACTCTGCCAAAAAAAGACAGACAACTCTGCCAAAATCCATTTGGCAAGCTGTGTCTGTCTCAGAGAAAGCAAACACAGTCAGAGCAAACAGCAAGCATGCCAGCAGGGGAGAATGTCTGGAGCACATGTCTTCCTCCACAAAGTCAGGACAATCTCGGGGAGGAAAACCAACTCATTTTGTCTCGTGTAAAAGGCCGCACCCACTTGTCTCTCGCTCCCATCTGGATCATGGCTAATTGGCATTACTCTACACGCAGATTCAAAGCCCATATCAGATCACCTGCTCAGCAAGACTGTGACCGTCTGGACAAACTTCAGGCTTTGCCAAAGGACTCTCGGTCCAAACTACAACATTCACGCAGTCAGATTTGCGACAAAGATACCTCTTCCTTAAGACATCGAACCACAATATATTTTCATTCGACACAATTATCAGGGGAGAGTGCGAACGCAGTCCCCCACTACCACAAATTACGCAGTCGAGATTCCCACATTTGGGGAATTTGCAGGGGTCAGCACAGCCTCAGTGCAATGGCTGAGCCTCGCCCTGAGTGAACCACCTTCTTGATCATGGTATCTCCCCTACCAGGTAAGTATGCATTGGAACTGTCAGACAAAGGGCCCCAATCCCAGACACAGCCTCCTGGCTGGCGGTGCCTACACGGCATAATGCCAGAGTTAGGTGCCTTTAGCATTGACCCGCCTTCATCTGGTATCAAAGTTGTGTAAAAGTGAAAAAGACTGCTGAAAAATGAGCAGGGCATGCAGTACTCGGTCTTTATACCCTATGTTTGCTTTAACCCAGCATGAATTACTCTGCCAAAAAAAGACAGACAACTCTGCCAAAAGCCATTTGGCAAGCTGTGTCTGTCTCAGAGAAAGCAAACACAGTCAGAGCAAACAGCAAGCATGCTAGCAGGGGAGAATGTCTGGAGCACATGTCTTCCTCCACAAAGTCAGGACAATCTCGGGGAGGAAAACCAACTCATTTTGTCTTGTGTAAAAGGCCGCACCCACTTGTCTCTCGCTCCCCTCTGGATCATGGCTAATTGGCATTACTCTGTGCCTTCCGGGGCTCTGCTTTCTGCTTTTTTTTCTCCAAACAGTGCTGGAAGTGTGGAAACCTTGACCATCTTGCAGGCTCCTGCACTAGCAACAACTGCAAAAGGTGCAGAGGATCAGATCACAATACTGACCGGTGCACACCACCACTAAAATGTAGTCTATGCTCTTCAACCAGCCATAGCTTCAAAGACTGTCCCAAAGCCTACTCCAACCGAGTGAAGCTCACAACTGCCACAACCCACCTTCCTATGAACCGTGGCTCTACAGATGATCATCCCTTACACCAGGTTCCTCCTGCCCCCCAAGGACCGGATGCAGTTTCCCCAGAAACTAGACCAAGTTTTAACGCACAATCCAATCGTTGAAGGGCCGACATCAGACTGGACTGCTGATCCCATACCTCCTGATGAAGAGTCCACTGGCATCAATGCCTCACGTACCCCAGCTACCGACCAAGATCCTGCTCATCAAACGGCATCCACTCCCAAACCTGAGCGAGGCATCCAGGGCAGGAAGCTGCCGGTGACTCTTCAGGAAGCAGGTGACATGTTGGAATCACTGCTGGCTAACATCCCTGACATTTCAACAGATCTTGAAATGCATGCTGAGAGGGGCAACCTGCTGTTGGAAGCACTGGAAATTCCTCCTTCAATCCCATTGTTTGAAAGCCCACCCGAAGACCAATCAGCTCATCCCAAGAAACGACTTCTGGATTCATCTTCATCAGGTGAACCATCTCTCCTGATGATGCCCATCCATCCTGGTGACAAATGGTCAGCTGCCCTTGACAAAACCACCCCCTTCCTCGAAGTGGACCAGATGGAGGCCTTCACTTCCGCCACGCACACCAAAGAAACCCACAATCCTGAGGTTGTGGTTAAACACAAAAGGCCTAAAAAGGTAAGGAAAGACCAATCTTAGCCTTTGGCCCCTCTACCAACCTGATGGCCTGCCTTTCTGTCTCATCCCTCAATACTAGAGGACTAAATTACCCTGTGAAGTGTCTGACCGCTTTCAAATTTCTAAATAGTGAAAGAAATTACTTTTTTTCTACTCCAAGAGTTTTGGCCAATCTGTGTGGTCAGAGGACAATAACAACAGAGCCTCAGAGTTTGTGGTATTATTCAAGGGTAAAGAATTCTGCATACTTAGGGTCAAAAGAGTAACTGACGGAAAACTGCTTTGCATTGATGTTGAATGGCACCAACTACATTTAAGAATAATTAATGTTTACTGTCCACCTGATCTAAATTAACGCCTAGAGGTTCTAAAAGCAATACAGCCACTCAGGCCCGGCCCTGGGCATAGGCAGTATAGGCAAATGCTAGGGGCACATCCATCCAAAAAAAATACAAATTAAAATAAATGGGCTACCAAAACTTTATTTTTTATTTTTTTACTAATACTGTCAATACTATAATTTTAAAACATGAGTTAAGCTTAAAATATGACAACTACTGAGGATAGACAAACTATAAAAAAAAAATTGAAGCACCCCCCCCCCCCCTCCTCCGATAGACTCTTCCAGATTTCTGGCGATCAGCCAGGTATCTGAACGGTAACTTCACCGGTCAGAACCGGAAGGAAAGAGCGCACACCATGTCAAAATGACAAAAGCTCTCTCGTGCCAAGGGGAGACTGAAAAGGAAAAGAAGAGGAGGAAAAACGTGACAAAGACAGAGGTAGGCCTACGGTGACGTTAATGTGATGAATGAATAGTGTGCAGCATTGTTTTAGCCGTTGTAGGAGCAGTGTGTTAACTTGCTAGCTTACTTTTGGAAGATGGGTAACGTTACTCCCAGCTTAAATTCATCAGAGACATTCAGAAAGATTTTTCAGGTAGCCTACATCCCCTGTCATAATTTGCCAAAGTTTGCGCTGCTTGTAATGGTTATTAGAAAGCTATTCCTTTTCCACTATAATTAATGGTTGTCAACATTGGGTTTATTGTGTTAGTTTACATCAGTGTTAAAAGTGCACAGTATAATAACTAACTGTTAATATTGCATAACTGAGACAAGTCAAGTTTATTTGTGAGGCACTTTTCAACACAAGGTAAATCAAAGTGCTATACATAAAGCCATGAGATATCATCAGAAGGCTTGATTCTGATTTAATAAAAAGCAGGAGCAAACTTTTCTGTTTGATTGTACCTTACCTAGGCCTATAGCTTTCCATTAGTTACTGCTTCTCTTCACTCTGGTTGGATGCTGAACTGCATTTCATTTTAATGACAAGAGTTTAATCTTATCTAATTTCCATTTTAAAGCTTTTCATCATGTATTAATATAAATAATGTAACAACATGAATACTTCTCTTTTCTCTTCAGGTTTTCATTTGAAATACTTTGAGCCACCTGTCCTGCAGACATCTTCTCCACCTCAGCACAGCCCAGTGATGCAGCATGAGGAATAAAGGCTTCACCAATAGACCCAACGGAAAGAGTAGTCAGGCTGTAGCAAGGTGAGGTGAGCTTGTTGAGATATGAAGATGAGGTCTTAACATCTAAATGTAGACAGCTCTCTGTTAGAATCAAGTTAAATAGCAGTACAGACCAGAGGTCTCTGTCATTTAATTTTGTAATATAGCTTTTGTGTGGAATTATATTCAATACAAAGTTATGATTTATTGAAACTATACTTGTAATGGATTATCATTTTAAATGTTAATGTCTGCATTTTTTGTGCAAATCGTAATATTGTATTCATTTTTTAATGTTATGTCACTTGTTTTGTAATATGTTTTTTTTATTTTCTATCTAAAATAAAATGAAATGTCAAAGACAAACCTATCCAGTTTTGTGTGAGTGTGTGGACCTGACTGCAATGCAATGGGGGGCGCCAGCTAAAATCTTGCCTAGGGCGCCAAATTGGTCAGGGCCGGCCCTGCAGCCACTTCTAGTGTGTGGCAGTGATGTGATAGGGGAGACCGGGGACAGTAGGCACACTTTTTACTCCACTGAGAATTGCTCATCACCTAAACATCTTTCAATTGTCATTCCTACATTAAATTGAAGCTTCAGGTGTTGGCTTGAAATGTGTACCCCTCACTTTTCCTAACTTTTTGTAATAAAGAAGAAATTAATCATCAAAGACACCCTTACACGTTGTGACAACCAACCCCATCAAGGGGTCGATTGTCACACACTATGGGGTTGTTTGTCACAATGTTATCTTAATGCGAATAATCTTAAAAAGAAGGCAAGAAAGCAGAACTAAATTTGAAAGTTTAATTGCATTGTCAAGTTGACAAAAAGGCCTACATAACTTACTGTAGCCTTGGCAGCTGGGGCCTATTGCATAAAAGTGGAATTAAGATATCCAGGATGATTGATAAAGCCAGCCTTGACAAAGTCTAGCCTGGGCACTTTGCATAAACGCCAATCCAGGATGAAAAGGGGCAGCTTTGTGAAGCAAGGTGTAAGTCATTCTGTGCCAGCCCACAGCTTTCAGAAGTAGACCCAGAGATCGAACACAGATTTACTGATGTAAAAATGGAAAAGATGGCCCATTTTCCCACAATGCCTTGCTAGTTTAAACCGTAAATCAGGGGGCAGTTAATTTCATACAGGAGATGTCATCTCTGCCATCTAATCTTGATGTCCCTGCATTGTTTTATGATAAAATAGTTGACTGTGAGCAGTCTGCAGGTGCATTTAAAAATATAATATCATGGAAAGTCCATTCAAAAAGTTAAACTTTCATAGATTCATTACACAAAGTGAAATATGTCAGGCCTTCTTTTTGGATCATTGATTGATCATGGAATAAAAAATCCAGTATCTCAAAATATTAGAATATTGCATACAACCAATCAGAAATGCCGACCTTCTGAAAAGTATGTTTATTCTAAATTAATTTCACTTAATGTGTAATGAATCTAGAATATATTTAAGTTTCACTTTTTGAAATAAATTACAGAAAAAATTTTCATTGACATTTAATTTTGTTTTAGATGCACCTCGATATAGTTATAAGTACAAAGTGAATTTATTTGACCCACATTTGCAACGTCATCTGCCATCGATAATCAATTGTATAAATATAGCCTGCAATATGAACAGACTATCACTTCAATTATTATAATTTATATAATTTCATCTTAATGTAATTATAATTAAGTTAATGATAAATGGTTCAGGTTAAATATTAAAAAAGAAGAACTATTTAACTAAATGACAATACAGTCTTTTATGTGGTACCTTAAAATAGGTTAATGAAACTAAAGGGTAAGGCTTTATATCAGCATTAATTGATGCTTAACTAATGCTCAATTCATCCTGAGTTAATGTAGGACTCATGTAAGACTCATGGAGGACTCAGCCATGAATGAATGGTTACTCCATCAGTAACTAATCAGAAGTCAGTCTTAATTACAGGCTGAGTCTTTAATGATAATTGCTTACCTAAGTCATATAGTAAAGATGAACTCAGACATGTTTCTTAAAATGTATTAATACTAATATATATAATAATTAATTACCATCACTGAAAACCGTGAATTTGAAGACCCATACATTAATTAATAGTTATGTGTTCCGTTAAGTAAAGTCACAACATTATGATATATTTATAGATTACCCAACGATGAACTAAGACGGTTTAAGAGCATGATTTCACTTTAATATGTTAGCATGGAAAACCATGTCAATTAATGGTTAGTTAAGTGTCATGTGCCCCGGTAAGTAAAGCCACAACATTATGATATTTTTGCAAATCATTACCTAATGATTAGCTAAGACGGGCTAAGAACATTGGTAGCATGGAAAACCATGTCAATTAATGGTTATTTAAGTGGCATGCGCCCCGCTATGTAAAGTCACAACATTATAATATTTTTGCAAATCATTACCTAAGGATTAACTCAGACGGTTTAAAAGCATGATTTCTCTTTCAGACTGTGGTGACAAATATACAATCAGTGCAAAACTGTTATAATATAAAGGTCTGCATTCCCGTCGTGATTTAACATAAGCTACTATATACATTTCATTGAAGACCATCATTTGGGATTTTAACAGTTTTGTTGTATTCAAAGTAGCTTCTACCTAAAACGTTAACAATTTCTGTTTAATGAACATACACAAAAAAGATATAATAATATCAAGCAATCTTCATTTACTAGCTTGAATGCTGCTAATATGCAATTGCTGATTGATACACAATTGTGTTCCTGTCAACTTTCATCTTGCTGTAGGCATCTCATTTGGCAGAGCCACCCTTGACAAGCCCAAGGACCTTGTAGTAACGCTCGATCAACTCTTCAGAAGATTTTACTGAAAGAAAGGAACAAAAAGTGTGTGTAAACATCATCAAAAAATGTATCATAAATCAACTTTTGAAGCACTTTATCTAACTTTACACAATAATTACTAGCACTATTCTGGAAGTCATTACAGAAGGGTTTGTTCATATGTTGTTAATTGTCTGATCAGTGATACAATTTCTTCATGCTGAAAAGGCAACACTATTTTTGATAGTATTTTTTGATTTGTAAAATGAAAAAAATAAATAACTTTATCCATATTCTGTTTTGTAAAAACTTTGTAAAACACATATACGTTGTAAAAAAAAAGAGAAAACAATTCCCACATAATTAGTTCGATTTTGCCAAATTTGCATATTTATTCAAAAATTTATGAAAAAATTGTAATTTGAAAAATAATTGTTTTAATGTTAGTAATCAACTGGCAAAGTTTCATGATATCTATAAGTAAAAAATATTACCCTATTCACCTGCAGTGTCTTCCCTCCATTACACTTATTCTATACTTTACAGTTTTTCACAATTGCTTAAACACATTTCCTGATAGACTACCTCACTTTTTCAAAACCCTAAACTCAAATTTCAAAATTCAAACACAAAATGCAAAATCCTTCACTTCTCTTGCAAAAGCACACTTTACCCTCAAAACAGTGTTAACTCTTCACTAAATGGTGTTTTCTTTTCAAATGACAAACACATACATCATATGACATTTCTAGCACTCATTGAACACTGGTGTGCAGAATGGAAAACACTATAGTATTAATGCAAAACACTATATGAATGCTTTATCAGTAGAATTATGCATTTGCATGTTCATACACTTTCACAACATCAAATACTTTACGGTTTTTGGCAAATGCTAACACACATGTTGTAGAATGGTTTATTTTGCCATTTCAAACAAACACAATGAATAGGTAGGTCTGCAGTTCAAGCAATTCAGTTTGTCAATAAACTAAGAAACAATTACAGTAAAATTAGGCAACAATGGTAAAAAACAGCGTTGTAAGGAATTGGGTGGTTGGATTATGAATCCTTTTATGGATACCGCCTCCTGTTTGTGTCTGGCCACATCGCCTCATCAACATCACACTCAATCCTTTGAGAAGCAACAGGGAAATGATCACCTGATATCCAGTCTAATTCTCCTAATTATGGAGCGACTCAGGTTGGGCTGCACTCTCTGTCCAGGCTCCCTCATTGATAGACCATTATCTATAACATGGTCCACTATAGTGTTCCTGTTGTATGTGTTTCCGTCTGTTGCCTTCTTTGTCCTCGTCCTCCTGTCGCTCTCTCTCCTCCTCTTCCCCTGACTCTTACTGTCTCAGAAAGGAGCTGAGCTCACCTGGGGTCTATTTGTAGTGCTAAGGTTTAGACTGATTGGTATTCAATTAGTTTAATTTCTTTTCAAGAAGTGTGTTGGAGAATTTCAAACACAGTGCAAAGCATATATCGTGTTTGTAGGGTTGGTGCTTTGGTTTAGAGCATGGTTACAAAAGTTAGAGGTTGTGATGCTGTGGTCATAGCAGTCACTTTTAGTGTTTACAGCATTCGGCAAAAACTGTATTTGTGCCAAAATGTGCAGTCTACTGTAAATCACAGCAAACAGGAGTTCATCTCTGACCCTTCTATAGCTAACTGCACAAAAGCCTTTTGAGTTTAGAAATGTGATTGGCAGTGTGTTCTGTGTGAATACCAAGAGAGAGAATTCAGGAAGAGTGTGCAAGATATAGAGAATTGTGTGTAGCGTTGTGAAAAATGTGTGTTTTGGAATGAAAATATGAGTCTAAGGCAGGAAATGTGTTTGGAGTTCAGCAGAATTGGTTAAGCAGTTGGTAAATTAGTTTCAGATTGTGCACATTGTGTCTGATGTTCCAAAAAATGTGTTTAAACAATTGTGAAAAACTGTAACGTAAAATGCTAGCTAGTTATCCAAACTGCTAACAGGCAAACAAAACCATTAAGCTAACATGACGTTAGCTTAATGTAGACGTAGCCTACCTTTTTAAGAATGCTTTCTAACATGTCAACGCTAACTTTACTTCATCCAATAAAAATCATAAGAACAATATTGAGATGGTAGTTTGTAATTAGTTTGCTAACCTCTTTTTGTCGTCTGCCTGTCCATTTTGGCCCGTTAAAGCTGCGAACACACCGCACTGGCCGCGCGGCGAGATTACATACAAAGTCAATGTACTAGCGCGTGTGCAGCTGAGCACACACTGCTGTTGTTATTGTGTTTAGTATGTTGCTGAATTGCTGTTAATGTGTAATGTGTGTGTATTTGCGATCAGGGTGCGTCTTCATGCTGTTTTAATGTTATTTGTGACATGACTGCCGCTGTACACAGTGTACCTACATCCGTATTTTTTGGCACAGCTGGACCATGTTGTTGTTGTTGTTGCACCGTAAGATTGACGGGTCTGATCTCGGCGTTGGCGTCAGGAATATATGGCCCAATATGATCAAGCGGCGAGCCTCTTGCGTTCACGCGGCCAACCGCCGCCTTCGATGTGGCGGCCGGCGGCCGCTGCGGTTAATATGGCCCAATATGACCAAGCGGCGAGCCTCCTGCGTTCACGCGGCCAACCGCCGCAGGGGGCCAGTGCGGTGTGTTCCCAGCTTTACATGGTGTTCCTCTCCGTGTGCAGTATGGCTTCTGTCCAGTGGTTTTCTTCGATGTCTTCACGGCCCATTGGTTTTTATAATAGAGGACTGAGGTGCTCCTCTCAACTTCTCGTGCAGCTCTGGAGGATCTTGCACCTCCCTTGTGTTGTCAAATGTTCTATATAGAGATAGAGTGGTTGCTGTTCCGTGTATTTTAACCTTATTTAAAATTTGGAGAATACCATACTTTTTTTTCAGCTTGGTAAAAAATAGACTAATTCAATGTGGGTTGCCAGATCTGTCTAGTAAGGTCCTGTATTTAGTGAGAAAAAACATGACTGGATGAGGGCATGAATACATTTACAAAAACAAATATATCACTAATTAAATAAAAATGTTGAGAGTGTGTTCTAAGAAAAGGTTGAATTGAATGGGTTGATGAGACTATATTAGCCGCCTACTTGTCACATCAGCTCAGCCCATATCTATAGAGGGCAGGCCAATTAGTAATTTAATTAGCCTATTTATTCCTAAAAGATAAAGCCTATCCTATGTATAAGGCTAACTGAAATTGATTAATCAGAAATACAATATTTGAAGAAACCAACATTAATATGTCTTCTAAATTTCAAAAGGTCAAAGTATGTGGTGAGTGTAAAAGTTTAGTTGACACATTTTTGCTTATTTCTAACCATTAGACCTGGCAACTTCCGAGCCTTGGAAAGGTGCTTGTGCTGGTGCACAGCTGAACAAATCTTATTTCATAACATTTCCTCATCTAAACAACTTACTCATTTGAAGAACAATAATGAATTTTACAAAATGTATTACTTTTGGTTATTAAGAAGTCCACCAAAAAAAATTGGTTATCCATGCTACCATATTAAAGTGAAAACATGCTCTTAACCCGTTTTAGTTCATCGTTAGGTAATGATCTATAAATATATCATAGTGTAGTGACTTTACTTAGAGGGACACATAACTATTTATTAATGTATGGGACTTCAAATTCACGGTTTTCAGTGATGTAATTAATTCATTAATAGTATTAATATATTTTAAGAAACATGTCTGAGTTAATCTTTACTATATGACTTAGGTAAGCAATTATCATTAAAGACTCAGCCTGTAATTAAGACTGACTTCTGATTATTTACTGATAGAGTAACCATTCATTCATGGCTGAGTCCTCCATGAGTCTTACATGAGTCCTACATTAAAGCCACTACGAGTAACATGGCACGTTGGCGTCCCCTTTGGACAAAAGCAGTAGTATTTTTACGACGCCCGCTGTCGCAAAGCTGTTTACTAGCGCGTGCCAGGCGCGTGAGTGTGAACTGAGAAGGGAGCAATATAGTGCATGTCCGTGTGTTGAAAGTCTGAGGACTCTTTTCGGCTCTGTGGCCCTCATTTATCAATTTTGCGTGGAAACTGGTGCAGATTCTGGCGCAAATACCTCCCTACGCCAGGTGTCGCGTGGTATTTATCAAACAGGCGTATCTCGCCAATCTCAGCGTACGCCATGGCCATTATTGATAAATTCGGCGGGTGAAAACGAGCGTATCACGCCCCTATATTTTCTCAGTTTAGAGGCCTCGCCCAGAGGTTTTACGACATGGATATGCGCAATACGGCACTTCTCTGAAGTAGAAATTGACAGAATAACAGCGAAAGTAGAAAAAAAGAGTTTCATTTCGGAGCATTAGCCAACAAGCAGCATCAAAGAACGACAGAAGGCAGCAGTTAGGAAGGAAATAACTGCTGCGGTCAACAGCGTTGGTGTTGACTCAAAATCGCCACTAAAAAAAGCGTGTTGCTGTTCTGAAATGCAACCAACTGGGGGTGCGGGGCTGCGGGCATAATATAAGTGGTGGAGGAGAAAAAGACGCACCAACTGTCCGATAATGGTCCCCATAAAATAAATACAAGTCTGCAGAGATTTGAATGATTAGAATGTATTGGCCCTTTTAGATAGCACTATTCAAAAGGGTTTTAAAAACTAAAAATAACACATTTTGCGTTTGTATGACAGCATGTGCTTGGCACGAGCGGTCAGCCCGGCCGTCAGCTGCACAAGCCGACCCGGCAGCGATCAGCTGTGAGAGCGCCCACCGTCCTGCTCCACCAGCAGATAGGAACAACGTGCCGGTTAACGGTGGAAATAAATTGCTCGCTTTAGCATCAATGACACATTAAAAGAGGAACTAACATCTAAAAAGTGCGTCAAATAAATAAAATGTTTAGCTGAATGTTGTGCCGTGTATTTTTTTGTATCATAAAGAGCAGTGTATGTCTACTACATATTTAATACTTAGGCTAACATTTTGAATGAATGCAGCCCCCCAGCTGCTCCAAGACGGAGACAACTGCCCTTACGCAGTCCCATGCAGCCCTCCTAAGTGGCCGGTGTGCGCACTATTGAATCAGCTCTCCTACTCAGTTGCACACCATAAGCTGCTCATTTTTAAGTGATTAATATCTTTATTTCGGTCTTATTTGCACTGCATTTGTATTATCTTCTAATAATTGTCCAACAAAGTCATCGGCTACCCGGCACAGCCTGCACTGCGAGTCCAAGCTGTTTTCAAATTTGCGTACACGAGCTGAGAGCTGGCGTGGGATTTGAGCGTACCCTACGCTCACGTCCATATTGATAAATGCCGAGATTTGCGTGGAAATGTACGTACACCCATTTTTCTGGTCTACGCAAGATTGATAAATGAGGGCCCGTGAGAGTGGTTTTGACACTGCATGAACTAGGCTAATGCCAGTCACTGCCACACGCACCTGATTGCAATGCTGATTGCTAACTACTCTTAGCCTGGTGCTACCAGACCTACTGAAGGGAAAATAAAATTTGGCCGGAAGTAGGCGGGCGGGCGAAGCCAGGCTAAACTACTCTCTCTCACGGAGCTGAAAGATTACGTGTCCGACTCCTCACAGAAAGCGAATGAACGATAGACGGCAGTTAGTATGGATCACGATGAGGTAATGTGTTTGTGTTGTTGATGTAAATAATGACTATTTCAGATAATGGTTATTATCTGATGATGGTGAAGCAAAGCAAACTTTGTGTTAGTACCAACCGCTCATTCATTTAGGAGTAAACACTGCAGTCTAGTTTCGCTCTCGTGAAATTGTATACACGTTGCTTGGCAACGCCCTCGTCCCCCGTAGCCTATATCACTCTCCCTTTTAGCTCATTCATTGCATTTTCTTTTTTTTCTTTGATGGTTCAGCCCCGTTATCAGTCATTATGACGACAAATAACTGTATCAAACAAGGCTCCCGCTCCCCTTCCCTCACCTGGAGGGATAGGCTTCTCAATTCACGTTGCTGCGCCACACTGAAATCTGCGACCAATACGGATATGTGACCATAGAGCTTGCACGAGCGAACCGAAAATCGGACTGGGTGTGCGACCAAACCAAAAGCAGTAATAAAAACTATTTAAAAACGTCTTTCTTTGCACTGATGGTCTCGTTTGCTGTTAAAGGTAATTTATGATTATCAGAGGAAACATGAGGCTGTTTAAAAGATATTTAAATGTTACTCGTAGCCGCTTTAAATCAGGATTAACTGGGCATTAGTTAATGCATGGGAAAATGTGATATTTTCGAGCAAGTTGTTAGGCAACGGCATTGTTTGGGGTCCGCGATGTCAACTGTACGTGCAGTCATTCACAAACTCTTTCAATAAATAAGAGATGAAGATAAATTCCTCAACATTAGAGATATTAAGTGAAATGAGTGATTGGCGAGATGAACACCTTGATTACAGATCGGAGTGACAGCTGACTGAGCCAATCAGGCAACAGAATAAGTGTATCCTGTTCAGGACCAGGCTAAACATGAAGGATAAATCTCCATGGTAATTTATGTCCCTCCGCTTTTATGCAACCGCATCATGGCTAACGCAAGCCAGGATAACCGAAATATACTAGGTTAATCCCTTATCTTAGTTTTATGCAACAGGCCCCTGGTCCTGACCAGGCTAAATGTAAAGGATACACTTATTCTGTTGCCTGATTGGCTCAGTCAGCTTTTACTCCGATCTGAAATCAAGGTGTTTAACAGTTATTCCATGATCTTCTCTGTATTGCTTTATTTTCATTAGCCTGTTTTAAGGTACCACATAAAAGACTGCATTGTCATTTAGTTAAATAGTTCTTTTTTATTTATTTAACCTGAACCATTTATAATTAACTTAATTATAATTAGATTAAGATGCAATTATATAAATTATAATAATTTATGTGATGGTCTGTTCATATTGCAGGCTATATTTATACAATTGATTATTGATGGCAGATGGTTGCATATGTGGGTTAAATAAATTCACTTTGTACTTATAACTATATCGAGGTGCATCTAAAACAAAATTCAATATCAATGAAAAATTCCTTTTTTCTGTAATTGAATTAAAAAAGTGAAATTTAAATATATTCTAGAAATTCATTACACATGAAGTGAAATCAATCTAGAAAAACATACTTTTCAGAAGGTCGACATTTCTGTATTATTTTTCTGATTGGTTGTATGTAATATTCTAATATTTTGCGATACTGGATTTTTTATTCCATGATCAATCAATCATCCAAAAGAAAGGCCTGACATATTTCACTTTTTGAATGGACTTTCCATGATATTACATTTTTTAGATGCATCTGCAGACTGCTCACTCAACTATTTTATCATAAAACAATGCAGGGACATCAAGATCAGTCGGCAGAGAATACATCTCCTGTATGAAATCGAACTGCCCCCAGACTTACGGTTTAAACTAGCAAGGCATTGTGGGAAAATGGGCCGTCTTTTCCATTTTTCCATCAGTAAATCTGTGTTCGATCTCTGGGTCTACTTCTGAAAGCTGTGGGCTGGCAATTAACAGAATTACTTACACCTGGCTTGACAAAGCGGGTCCTTTTGATCCTGGACTGGCGTTTATGCAACTGACTGATCCAAAGGGCCCTGGCTAGACTTTGTCAAGGCTGGCTTTATCAATCATCCTCAGTGGTGTAGTTTACGTGATACGCAGGTATACGCAGTATACCCACTAAGAAAGCTCCAGCATTTCCGTATGCCCACTAAGAAATGCGAAATGATACGTAACAATTTCGATAGTGACAGAACTCAACTGTCATACTTTCATTCATAAATTCAACCTGTGCGCTGTGTCCCTGTGGAAGTCGCAACGGACTTATAATAGATGCGGTACCAGGCATTACCCACGGTCCTTTCATTGCGGACTGTTGGGTAAAAGAAAGGGCGATGTCCAGCCCGAAAATACTGGCAGCGCGACGCAACATTCAGCTCAGTAGTCCCCTCGGGAGACCCGCACGGTGCTGTCGGAGCACACCAAAAGCGCGCACGGACTTATTTTTTCCGAATGAGGAAAAAGTAATATGCTCAGTTTGCATAACCGGTCTGAAATTCATATTAACTTTTGCGAGCACTTCAATATCGGATCATCAGTGCAGTTTTCATAGGCTATTAGGTGGCGATTGATTCACCACGTCAACTCATGCACTGATCATGAGAGAAAACTAGAGCCGGCCCGAGGCATAAGCGAACCAAGCGACTGCTTAGGGCCCCCCGCCCCCCGATATTTTTTTTCTGTTTTTTTTTTAGTTTGTGTTTGATATTAACATCATATTATGCAAATGTAATGTATCATACAAAAACATTTGGAATACAATGTGTTGGTCTAGATAGTTAATAGCCTAATAATGTAATCAGTTCATCTGGGAGGTAATCCGAGGTTAACTGATCACGTCACATTCACGTCCATGCACAGTGTGTATTGAGTTTATTAAAAAGAAAATTGAAATGGGGCTGACTTCAGTTGCCCATGCACTGTGTATAGTCTATAGCCTATTTCAGCCTCGTCTGTGGAAAAAATATAACTGGACAACAGAGCTCTACTGCTTAGTTCCTCTCGCTGCATTTAAATGCATTCACTATATTTATGTCCTATAAAAGAAAAGGAGCACCAAGCCCAACCCAGAGGACCCTGCATAATATTTTATTTTAAATTAATATTTTTATGGAAAATCCCAGTGTCTTTCTTAAATAGCTTCTAATTCACCCGACCCAGTGTCTCCAAATTCTTTGTTCACACAATTCTTCAGATTAATCCTCTTAATTTTCCTCTCAAAGTGCACCAGATTCATGCATTTCACTTAAAAAAGGTTAAGAAGGATCTCCCGGGGGGGCTGACCCCCCCTAGAAGGACCGGGATCTAGAACAGACGTGTGTTTATCTATTGTAGAGTCACCAGAAGGTGGGAAACAATGTATTTTAAAATAAAAAAATCTGGGGGAGACCCCCATACCTCCCCCCATTTAATTTGGGAATAGAAATCCTAAACTTTGTGTTTCTAAAGGCAGGCTAAGGTGTAAAATGTTTTTGTTTGTTTGTTTAATCATCATCTGTGATTTGGACCTCTTGTTTTATAATCGAAGTTTCTTTAAGAACACTGATCACGTTTCGTGGCGACTCAGTAATGAAACTGAAAGTAGATCGCCAATAGGCTATATCAATGAAAAGCAGCCGGTCAAAACAGCGTCCAAATGGGCTAAAATCCTAAATACAATAAATAGTTACATGGCACACTTATTTTTAGGCAAGCTCTAATTGATTCATTAAATTTGTCAGCACTCAGCTGTCAGTTGAGCTGGATGAGCCGCGGTGACTCGCCAGGCTCGCCAATCACTCATTTCACTTAGTAACTCTAATGTTGAGGAATTTATCTTCATCTCTTATTTATTGAAAGACTTTGTGAATGACTGCACGTATAGTTGTCATATCGCGGACCCCAAACAATGCCGTTGCCTAACAACTTGCTCGAAAATATCACATTTTCCCATGCAGCAAGCTTTCTTTTGTTTTAATGCCTCCTTCACTAGGTGAGCCAACAAAATATGTTTCGCTTTGATTCAACCTCGTTTACAAGGGTTTCCATTTCTGTGTTGGAGAAGTTTATTTTTGTTGCTCTTTGCTATTGTGGCGGAGAGGGGTAAAACACATTCAGATGGTTGATAAAGGGACGTGTTGTGACCATATATGGTTAATTGGAGGCGTTTCTGAATGCAAATGGTCTGAGCGTGAACGAGCATGACACTGAACATGTGGGATTTATCAAGATTGATGACTTACTGGTGTGCGTATGATAGGCCTGTGCACATTTGATATACAGATTTTTTTGTACTTAAGCACATACTAAATTTCATTTGTAAGAGTGAATTTAGAACCTTTTCTACGCACTGTTGATAAATGAGGCCCCAGGTCTAGTTTGGGATGCACTGGGTTGTTTTGATTTTGTTGCCCTTTTTTCTTTTACAAGCTAGCTGCCTTTTCCTGCTCTATTCTTTTATTCACTGGGGTGTCAGTGAGGATACAGCTTGACAATTTATTTAGTTATTGGGTTCCTTTTCTGGCTGCAGCCTTTGGATAACATGTGACAACCAACCCCCCAAAAAATGTGACGACCAAGCCCAACTTGAATTTCTTGCTAGCATCAAGGCCAACAACCATCTGACAACTAATTAGCTTGCTAACCACAATCTAAGCTATAGTTTACCCTTCACACTTTTTTAGGTGTTATGTTATAAACCCATTGTGTAAAAGCCTAGAAGAAAAATACTGAGGAGCTAAATATTTTCAATTTGACATGAAAAACACAAACAGTCCTCTCACCTCAAATGCAGCAGTCTAACTCCAAGGAAGACTATGTAGGTGACCTCTGATCCCAATTCTGGATATTTACATACCTAATTTTCACAGACAGGGCCTTCTGGTTAGAGATATAATGATTGTGACAACCAACCCGTGTGACATATAACCCAGTTCTCCCCTACTCGGAGGGGACTTCAATTGTCTCACAGATAAAAAGGACAGAATGGCCTGCTATGGTCAGGCTGGACTCAAGCTGGACCTCATCAAGGATTTTAAACTAAACTAGAAATGCAATTCCTGAAGAAATTGCGGTGTGAATGCTGCGCTGCTGAACTGAAGCTGATGCTGAATAAACTTCACTGCTGAATGTTGATGAAGAACAAAGGATGAATATATCTGAATGAATAGAATGATTGAATAATACAATTTATGAAAAATTAATGAAAAATTAATGAATTATGACCTTGAAACTTGACCTTTGACCTCTAAACTCCTCTGGGGTTATAATTGAGTCATAATAAACATTTGTGCTAAGTTAGAAGAAAATCTGTGTAAGTCTAAATTTTGCGGTAACTGGGACTTGAACCGCCAACTTTAAGCTCAGGGTTAAAAAATAAAAAATAAATAAATAATAATAAAAAAAAATAATTATAATAATAATTTATATGTATAGATATGCCTAACGCGCCATATGCACTTACCACGAGACATGTTCACCTTCACACAAAGATTTGAGGTGAAAATTGCATTCCCTCAGCTGGATTCGAACCTGTGACCTTTAGACTACGAGACAAGGGCTTAAACCACTAATGCCTCGTTTCCACCGAGTAGAGCGGGTCGGATCGGAGCGGTTCGGTCCGGGTAGTTTGGCTTTTCATGTGTCAAAAGTTGGGTAGGGTACGGTTTAAGCGCACCTAACCGCTCTGAGCCGCTCCCAATTCTCAGTACTCCTCCGTAGGGGTACTGGCCGCCTGAAAGCGGTCCGAAAATGCGGAGCGACACACCCCCGTCATTTGATTGGTCGAAAGAATCGTCACTTCCGCGCGACAGGGGGATTTAAAACAAACAAACAGTACCTGCGATTCATTTCTGGACAACAGCGAAAGCTTAATTTCTTGTAAAAATGGCGCGCAGAATTTTGTCCTGGACAAACGCTGAGACGGAGACTTTCCTCTGTATCCTTGGGGAGGAAGAGATACAGAGGGAGCTGGATGGAGCGGTGAGGAATGAAAGGGTCTTCCAGCTGGTGTCGGAAAAGATGGTGGCTGCTGGTCACCAGAAGACCACTGAGCAGTGTCGAACAAAATCTAAGAAGCTTCGGGCCGAGTACCGAAAGGTTAAAGACCACAACAATCGAAGTGGCGTCAGCAGGAAGACGTGGAGGTGGTACGACACGATGGACGCCATCTACGGTCACCGACCGGGAAGCCGAGGAAGAGAGGGGGGGATCGACACGGCCACCTCTCTGCTGGAGTCCTTGTTGGAGCCTAACGGTAAGATTTGCCAGGATTGTAGCTATTGTGAGCGTTTTGCTATACTGTTAAGTAACTTAAATAATTGATAAATAAGCATATTAAGAGACTGGGATGTGCTGCGTTGGGTTGCTGGCCGGTTAGCTAGCCGGTTAGCTAGCAACCCTTTGTTTGGAAGCTAACGTTAAGTAGCACGCTTCTAGTTTTACTGGTCACCAATTCAGTGATTCAAATATTTCTTTAAAGTCAATGTTGGTCCGTAAACTATTGTTTAATTGTCGTGACTAAAACGTAATTTGTGTAACTTTCAGGCGAGGCCTGTTGCTCACAGGACCAGTCGACCCTGTTCGATTCCGAACCCATGGCGACTCCGGAGTGTGCAACCCCAACACGATGCCCCCCCCCTTCACGGACATCAACGCCAGCACCAGTGGAGCCTGCTGCCCCAAGCAGTAGGAACACCACTCCACGGCCTTTTATCTTTGGTAAGTCCTAAAAATCACCTGACAACACAGCATTGTTGCTTCTAAATTACGTTCTTTCACTGCTGGATATGATGAAAGTAGAGCTACATTTAACCACACCTTTTAAATTCTGCATTATGTGTACCTGCATATGAGTTATTGAGAAGTTGATTAAAAACAATGTGTCTAACATCTGATATTCCTCTCTCTTTTGCATTACCGACAAAAGGAGAAGGGGCAATGAGGTTGCTGAGGCAATAAGGGAGCTCAAGGCATCCGATGAGAGGGCGCTGGAGAGGTCAGAGGAGCGGCAGGACGTGCGCCACCAGGTAGATCGGGAGGATGCCCGGATTGCTAGACAGGAAGCGACGGAGGTGGCAAGGGTACAAATGGAGAACCTTGCCGCTTTCAACACCGCCTTCCTCCAGACATTTAGTGCGATGGTACAGGTGATGGGTGGACGTCGTGACCCTGTGCCGTGATCCAGCCAAAGCTCACGCTAAATTTGTATTTTATAAATACAAGTTGTTTGTTTTTGTAAACTATTCAGTCTTTTGTAAAGACCACTTTGTTGCACATTGTTTTAAATTTGTTTTTGCTTGCTGTTATTTGCACTATTTACATTTGTTTTTGCTTGCCGTTATTTGAACTATTTGCATTTGTTTTTGCTTGTTTTGCATTTTAAACTATTCACCAGTCTTTTGTAAAGACCACTTTGTTGCTTTGCACTTTGTTTTTACATTTTACCTGAAAGGTGTCTATGTAAATAAAGCACATTTTCTCTACTATAACAGGACTTTGTTTCTATACATTTCCCATACATATTTGATTGTCACAATGAAGTTCAGTTAAACTTTAACCCCATGGAGAAATTGTGATGGGCATATCATAGTTTTTTTTCACAAGAGGGGTTTAAGTTTGTTTTCAATTGCCGTAGTGCCAACATTCATTGCACTTTATTTCATCAGCTGAATGGGGAGGTGTACTCACCCACTCTTTGAGAGATTAGACTTTACATTTACTGTTTTTGTATGTATTACAGCCCTGGAAATTCAGGAGTTGTTTGTAACATTTAATTTTTTATTGGGTAAGAAATCTTCATCAACAGGTTTTGCCAAATGCTTAAATGTTGCAAAATTGTCTCAGTGTCTCTTGAAACCAAACCTAACTATCCCTTTTCAAAACAGTTTTTAGCATCAAGATGATACACACATGCACTATTTGAATTACTCTTTCAAAGCAGCAACAGCACACAGGTGTGCTTTATGCAAATCAGAGATGTTTTTAGAACTTTGTAATTTTAAAATCAGACTTTTTGAAATATTGATAAACTAAAGCTCATCTAGACACATGACAACAAATGAACATTTTTATTTAAAACAACTCAGATCATTTAAACTTAAAAGGTGTGTTTATCATTGAAATGTTGCCCATGTTTTGCACCAGTGAGCTTGTTTCGTAAACATGCACATGAATTGCACATAATTATGCATGTTAATGATGCACACTGTTAGGATTTTTGCACCTTTGGTTTCAGTTGTGCCCACTGTTTAATCGAAAAAAATCTAAGCTGGTTCACCTGATTAATACCCAACTGAGAGGAAATGTAGTGGTATAACACTACCTACTTGTTACTCTTGTGATTAATAAGTAATAAGTTAATAAGTAGGTAGTCACCTTCAAATCTATTTTTCAAAGCATCTCACTCAATTGTGATATACATTGTTATACAGCATCAACTCATCGCAAATTGTTACAAAATATGAAGAGGCAGAGTTAAAGCAGAAAGGTTTTATTTGTGTTCAAAACAATAAAGAAATAAAAGATACATGTGCAAAAACAACTTCAACCTACTTATGGCCACAGAAAATCAAATGTTCACATAGCGCATTAAACCCTCTCAGACATCCCTGCCCTCCTCTTCTGCACCCTGTGCAAGTGGCGCCTGTGGCTCTGCTGCCACAGCTGCTTCTACCGGTATGTCCCATTCAGTTTGATAGTTCTCTGCATGACTTTCACAGAGATTGTGGAGGGCACAACAAGTCACCACCATTGCCTTTGTCAGTTCGATGGTGCTGTCATTCCTTTTCATAAGGCAACGCCACCTCCCCTTAAGTCTTCCAAAGGCATTCTCTACCACCACACGTGCCCTGCAGACTTTCTTGTTGTACAGCTGTTGTTCTGTAGTAAGCCGGCCATTGTCAGGGAATGGTTTGAGGAGCCAGTTCTGTAAAGGATAGGCAGAGTCTCCCAGAATGTAATGACCAGCATTCACCCCTGCAATGTTCCTGGTGCAGGCTGGAAAAAGTCTTCCATGCTCAACTAATTCCCAAAGTGTGGAGGATCTCAAAACGCGAGCGTCATGATAACTCCCAGCCATTCCTACATACACGCTCCAAAACAGTCCTTTCCCATCCACAACTCCTTGAAGGATGATGGAATGCCAGCCTTTTCGGTTGAAATAGTCACAGTGGTACTCCTGTGGGGCTATAATAGGTATGTGACACCCATCAATGGAACCAACACACTGTGGAAGGCCCCACCTCTGCTCAATGTAGGCTGCCATGTCTTTGAGTTTCTCCTGGTCAGGAAAACATATCTGGTCTGGAGCCAACACCTTGCAGGCAGCATCACAGAAGTCTTGCACACATCGACAAACTGTTGTTGCGCTCACACCGAAAAGATGACCTATGCTACTGTATTCGTTGTTGGTGGCCAGCTTCCACAGAGCGATGGCAACTCTTTTTTTCAGGGAAACACACCGTCGATAGTTTGTGTCCTGCTTCTGTAGCGCTGGACGCATCATGTCGCAAAGGTACAGGAATGTTCCTTCTGACATCCTGAAGTTGTGCACCCACTGTGTGTGTGTGAATCCTGGAACGATCACATTCCACCATTCGCTGGCTCTGCTGAAAGCCCAAACTGTTGGCCTGCGGCGTCGTCTGTGCAACAGCTGAATTATCTGAAAGACAAACATAAACAGAATTTAATACACAAATTGATTGATGGTGTTGCAAAGGTGGAATAAAATTATAAGTACATATAAAAAAGTGGGGAGAGCAATTCTGGAGAATGTATGTTGACAAATTCAAATTGAGGCAGTTGTGCTCTACTTTTCTATCCATGTTACTTTATAATTGTACTCCACAACAATTCAGTTGGCCATACTCTACTCTTAACTTCTTTATTCATCGGATTATGGAAGTTACTTCGACAAATACGATTTTTCTACACGAAAAATATGAAGAGTTTATAAAATATGGTATCACGTCTGTTTTAAGTGTAACGTTTGAAATGCGGGTTAGGCTTTTGTACAGACTTTAATGGCTGACCAACACGACGATATGTTTGCTAACAATAGCACGTTTGATGAAGTACATTGTTACATGCGACAATAACAGTAACTTTTTCTTACCAGTAAACGCCGTCGCCTTTGTCTGGCCCTTAAGCAGTCCATCTCGGCTGCATTCTGAAGGACCATCTTCGAAATTCTCTTGTTTGTTTCGTCTTCCCTTGTTATTGCAGCCTTCAATCCTTCAGCTATCAAAGCCTGTGCTCTCATGTTGATGAACAGCCACATCGAAAGAAAAAACATCGCGAACTGCTGGACGTCCTCCATTGTAGCTCTTTGTTAAAATGTGGCGCGATCTTAGCTTTCATTCATTTAAATAACAGGCTACACTGTGTCGCGTTGTTATGATGTCGCGGTGTTTACGTAGCTTCCATCCGGTTTAAACCCCGCCCTACCAGTAAGGGTAGGATCTGCGGTGGAAACAACACCTCATCTCGCGTAGGCGGCCTGTCCCGCTCTGAGCCGCTCCGATCCGACCCGCTCTACTCGGTGGAAATGAGGCATAAATTGATGAAACAAACAAATTATATGGTTGAATAGCTGTGCTAAATGTTGACATAAGTGTTGGGATTGTGCGTGGGATTTGTAAAAATGTGTCAACTATTGTCATGAAAAATAGAGGCTCCATATTTGAACATACGCCCAGTTCACCTAAGACTAGGCCACGTGACTGTATGTCCAAATATGGACATACGCCCGATGGGCCTAGTAATCCATACCTAGGATTTTTTTTTACAAATAATGTATTATAATGTGAGACAATAGTACTCAATAGGGCATTAGATGTTACTATGGGATTGTTTAACATTATACAGCGACGTGTTGCGAAATTTAACCCTTTAATGTACCTTTCCAGCTAAAAAATTGTAAATATTTGTGATTTTCCTGACATTTATTGTACTTAAATGGCATATATCTTTTATTAATTTTACTGTGAACCTTTTTACTGCTAATATTAATTAATAATTCAGTATGTGTGAATTATTTTCTGTCTGATTTAGTTATAAGAAAAAAAATAAGTTGTTCCACCATTACTTATAATGCAATATTTCACTTTGTATTACATGTTTATAATTTATACGTCAATATTCATTCTTTTCAGTAGATCAGCAGTTTACTGTTACTGTTTTCCTTTAAAAGTAAGTCTCAAGTGTGCTTGATATTGACTCAAAAACTCTTGTTTTCCTAAGCAGCTGTCTGCTCAGCTATTTTACGGAAGGAGGGACACTGTTGTTGTCCCTGCCCACCCCGCCATCAGTGACGATGAGGACTCTGAGGACGAAGACGATGATGTGGCAGACCCTGACTTTGTCCCTCTGGAGTCGTCAGGTCCGAGTCACAGGGGCCCCTCTGCCAAGAGGAGGTGTGTGCGGCCTGCTGTGGAGGTGGTTGAAGAGGAGGAGGAGGAAGATGACCACAACGACGAAGAGGATGACTATGACGATGACACGACCTGCCAGTACAAACGGCAAAGAGTAAAAAGGCAGCAGCTAGGCCAACTACTTGGAAAAGAGTTGACCTGGACAACCCAGCCCTGCCTGAGTACCACCACTCTCCCCCGGATTTCATTTTAACACCCTTTCACTACTTTAGTAAATATTTCGGATAACACACATCACATATCAGACCAACCTGTATGCCACACAGAATGACATCAACACTACATTCACAACCACTGAAGAGGAGGTGTTGACCTTTGTGGACATATTGATGTATATGGGGATCGTGAAGCTGCCGGCTGTGGAAGACTACTGGGCAATGGATACCAGGGTCCCTCAAGTTGCATGTCTCATGTCATCTAAGAGGTTCAGGCTGATGAAGACGCTGATCCATTTTAATGACAATACTTTGATCCCTGGCACCATCGACCGTTTTTTTAACATCAGGCCAATATTCGGCTTCCTAAATACAGCCTTCAGGAGCGAGCCACAAACCCCCAAGCAGTCTGTGGATGAGGTAATGGTGGGCTACAAGGGCAAAACAGCTGGCAGCCTGAGGCAGTATATAAAAAGCAAGCCCGACAAATGGGGGTTTAAGTTATTTGCCCGGGCTTCTGCGGATGGCTTCATCCACGACATGGTGCTTTACCAAGGGAAGACTACGCTGGAAGCCCACGATGTCCCCCTGACGCCTGAACAAGAGGCCATGGGTGCCACCAGCCAGATAGTGTCTGTCCTGGCCAGCACCATGTCCTCCTTCGGTACAACAGCCATCTTTGCAGACAACTTTTTTACAAGCCTGGAGATTGTGCGGTACCTGAAAAAGAAGAACTGCAGATACACAGGGACAGCGAGGGACAACAGGGTAGGCAAGCCTCCACTCAAGGACATCAAAGAGATGGCGAAGAAGGCTGTCCATCGTGGTGCATATGATTATGTCACCAGTGACGACGGGATCCTGGCCCTCAGCTGATTCAAAGGTTTTTATTTGTCACATACTCATACAGTATGCACAGTGAAATGTTTTTGTGACATGTACTGTACTTCTGTGCTCAAAATAAAATGCAATAAAATACGATAAAAGTTTTAGCGGAAGTTATATTTGAGTTATGGCTAATTTACTTGTGCTAATTTACAGGTGGAAGGACAACAGAGTGGTCACTCTTTTGTCAACAGACATGGGGGTGGAGCCACAGTCGTCAGTGTCCCGGTACTGCAGCGACACCAAGAGGAAGGAGGAAGTGAGCTGCCCTGCTGTCATAAAGAGCTACAACTCAAACATGGGGGGAATCGACAAGAGTGACATGCTGGTCCATCTGTACCGTACTCCCCTGAGATCTAAGAAGTGGTATATGCGGCTGTTTGGGTATGCTATCGATGTCAGCCTCACAAATGCCTGGGTCATCTATAGGCGGGACTGCAAGGCCCTTGAAATGGATGGCCTGTCACTAAAGAACTTTAGAAAACAGGTTTTCAGGAGTGCCAGCAGCATGAATGCAATGTCTCGCCCCCAAGGAGCCACACATCTTTTGGCAGCCTCAGCACCGCTGTAGTTGTCCCTACGCCTGTCCGGGGACACCGCAGCCACACCCCAGATGTTGCTGTCCGGTTTGACCTGTCTTTGTTCCATGCCCCCATGTACACGAGCCACCAGACCTGCAAGCACTGCAGCAGAGTGGGGAACATCTTGCGGTCAAATGTAATCTGCAGGGTCTGCAAAGTTCACCTGTGCCTCAATTCGGACCGCAACTGCTTTGTCAAGTACCATGAAGGAGCTGCCTAAGAGGCCGGACTAGGCTAGACTGGAGTTTGAGAAATCAGTTATCAGTTAGTAAAAGTAATAATAGTACTAATAGTAATGTAATCAGTAAATATGTGCCTAAAATGTGCCTTTGGTGCGTGTTTTTATCAGTGAATACACGTTCTGTTCACTTTACATGCGTTTTTTAACCTGTAAATAAATGTTCCTTTAAATTTGTGTTTTTTTACAAGTAAATAAATGTTCCTCTGACTTAATATATGTTTTTACCATCAAATAAATATTCTTTTCACTTCACATGTGTATTTTCATGTCTTTCATATACATTTTGGGAGATTTTTTTTTTACCCTAAACAGGCAAGGAACCATATATGGTAACTTCATTGATCTTGATTTGCGACCTAAAAATTTAATATGTTTTAAAGAGTTTTACATGCAAAATGGTCTTGTTGTATCCTACAATAGCACTGTATGGTTGAAATTTTGAATTTCTAAGTATTTCAATGAGTGCCCTATAAAGGGTTAATTTCCATCATGGTATTTTAGACTTTTGATCCACAGTTTTGAAAGTAGTCATAAGGTAATTAGATAATTGGGAGAGAGAAATCAATAATAATAATAAAAAAAAAAGTTTTGCAAAAACAAGCATAGTAAATGATGTGAGCAGTTATAAGGGAGACCGTGTTGAAAAATGGCTATCGTTATCCATATTGACAATACTGATAAACAAAAATGATAGAAATAAGAGTCATAATCATAGATAAATAAGAGCAGAAAAACAAAAAAAACTAAAAGTTATCTTGTGTTGTTATTGTGTAAAGGGGGAAGGGAGAGAGAAAGGGAATGTTACTGGGTTGATATGTATTTTGTATTGAAGATGTTATTCGTGGTCGGGCATGTGGTTCGTGAAGACAAAAGAGAAAATATCTAAATCATATATATATATATATTGATATATATAAATATATATCAATAAAAAAGAAAATATTAAATAATTAATAATAGTAGAAATATTACTTGAGACAAAAATAAATAAATATAGAGTAAATAGTCGACTCTCTAGCCTTCAATTCAGTCCTGCAGAAGACGAGGAGGGCGAGGAGATAGAGCACAAACAACAGTTATTTATTTTATTCAAAATTGTTATTATTACCATTATTATTTTCACTCAATTATTATAATTTTTTTTTCCCTTTTAACTTTTTTTTTTTCTTCCTATATTTTAATCAATTCTATCAAGCTGTATGAGCTCAGGGAAGTTCCTGTCCTAGCCGCCTTCAAACCCTGGGGAGAAGACTTGCTGCTCCAGGTTGCACTACCCAGTCACCAATCAGAACAGCCCACAGTTTTAAATGTTGTCATAAGGTAATTAGATAAATGAGAAAGAGAGGTGAAAAAAAAAAATAATAATAATAAAATAAATGTTTTGCAAAAACAAGCATAGTTAATGATGAACAATTGATGAACAACGACCGCAAATTAGCTGAAGCTAGACGTCTTATATGCATCACATTTTCCCATTTTTTTTGTGGCAATGTTGTATGTATTGTCCCTGTCAAATAAACATTAAAAAAAAAAAAAAAAAAAAAAAAAAATTATATACAACAAGGGAGACGGTGTTGAAATATAGTTATCATTATCCATAGACAATACTGATAAACAAATGATAAAAATGAAAGTCATAATCATAGATAGATGAGAGCAAGGTTATCTTATGTTGTTATTGTGTTTAGGGGAAAAGGAGAGAGATAAGGAAAATATTACTGGATTGATATGTATTTTTGTATTGTAGACATTATTCGTGGTCGGGTGTGTAGTTATGTAGTCGTGTACGTGGCTTTAGCTTAAATTTGATTTTGTATGGGGTGTAAATGGGTAGTAAATATATTCCAAGTTTCATTAAAGGCTGATATATTGTTTTTTCTGTCGGCTGTAATTCTTTCTATTGAGATGTATTCTATGATTAAGTTGAACCAGTGGATAATATGGCAGTTTTTTTTGGATTTCCAGTTAAGAAAGATTATTTTCTTGGCGATAGTTAGAGATATGAGTAATGGGTTGTTATATTTGGTTGGAATGGTTACTTGAGATAGATCTCCGAGCAAGCATAGCTTTGGGGAAAGTGGGATGCTACAGCCCAAGATAGATGAAAGTTTTTCCGTGACTGCCTTCCAAAGTGAATATACTGGTTCGCAGTACCAGGTGGCATGTAAATAGTCATCCGTGTTGTCAAGAGTGCATTGTGAACAAATATCTGTATTGACTAATCCCATTTTGTGCATTCTCCCTTGGGTGAAGTGCGATCTGTGTATGGTTTTATATTGTATAAGCTGCAAGTTTGTGTTAGCGGTCATTGAGAAGATGTTTTTATTAATCTGTGTCCAGAAGTCGGGGTTGTTTGGAAGGTCCAAGTCTCTTTCCCATTTTATGTTTGGAAGTGTTATAGAAGTATCTGATATGGATATGAGTTTATAAAGTTTTGAGATAATTTTTTTTGAGTTGGTAATTTTAAGAATTTCATCACTTAATTCTGATGGCAAAAGTGTATTGTTGGTTATATTGATTTTGGATTTGATTATGGATTTTATTTGTTGATAGTGAAGGAATTGGTCCTTCCCAACCCCGTACTTCTGGATAAGTGAGTTAAATGATATGAATTGGTTATTTTGAAATAAATGATGGAGGTGGGTGATTCCCTTGTTTTGCCATGATGGAAAGTATATAGTGGTGTTGTGCTGCAGGAGGTCCGGATTGTGCCAGATTGGGGTGTATCTGCATGGTGCTAGTTGTAATTTCATGATTTTATGTGTTTTCCACCATGCTGTCAGAGTTGAGGAGATTGTGATATTCTTGTATAAATCCAGTTTTTGGATGGATTGAGGTATGAACGGAAGGTCTGCAAGAGATATAGTTTTACATAATTGTTGTTCTAATTCTATCCATGAGTTATTGTTATTGTCCTTTTGAGTCCATTTATATAGGTATTGCAGTTGATTTGACAGGAAATAATGAAGAAAGTTTGGTGCTTCGAGGCCGCCTTGTGATTTTCCTTTTTGTAATGTTGAATGTGAGATCCTGGGTTTTTTGTTTTTCCAATAAAATTGAGTTGTTAGTGTGTCCAGTGTTTGAAACCATTTGTTAGTGGGAGTGATGGGGAGTAGTGAAAATAAATAATTAATCTGGGGTAAAGTTTTCATTTTAACTGTTGCAATACGTCCAATAAGAGTGAGGGGTAATTTGGTCCAACGTTTGAAATCATCTTCTATGTTTTTTAGTAGAGGGGAGTAATTGAGGGAAAATAACTCTGACAGCCTGGAGGAGATGGTGATACCTAGATATTTTATATTGCCATTGCTAAGTGGCGGAGAGATATTTTGAGCTGCAGCATCCCATCGGTCTTCAGATAAGGATAAGATGGTTGATTTTTTCCAATTTATTGTATAGTGAGAGATTGAGGAGAATTTGTTTATAGTTTTGAAAGTTTCTTTAACCCTCTGAGCCCTGAGGGCATTTTCTCGATTTTACATATTTTTATAAATTACCATTTTAGAGGGCAAGTAGATAACATAATACCCAGGTGATTCATATCAATATGTTCAGAACACTCTCAGTGAGGAAGGTTCAATTTTGCCCTAGTGCAATGTAAAAAAAAATATTTTGACATAAATGTTGAAATTTGAAGTCCGACTTTTGAAAAATTTCGAAATTTGTGTGAAATAATACCTTTATTCATCTGATCGAATAATTTTGGCTCTTGAAATTGCTCCACCAAAACAATAGCTTCGAAAATGTACTGGAATTTTTCCATAAAAAGGTTGGGAAGAGCAAAAAACATGACTAAAATGATCTTTTTGTCCAAACGTTTTTTGGGTTGAGATCTAAGGGCATTTTCTCGATTTTACATTATTTTATAAATTACCATTTTAGAGGGCAAGTAGATAACATAATACCCAGGTGATTCATATCAAAATGTTCAGAACACTCCCAGCTCTCTATTAGGGAGTTTCACTTTTGTCCTAGACCAATGTGAAAACATTTTTTTTTTTACACAAATGCTGCAATTTGAAGTCCGATTTTTGAAAAATGTGGAAACTTATGTGTAATAATACCTTTATTCCCCAGGACAAATAGTTTTGGCTCTTGAAATTGCTTCTCCAAACATTAGCTTCTAAATTACACTGGAATTTTCCCAAAAAAAAAAGGTTGAGAAGTACAAAAAACATGACAAATAATTTTTTGTCCCAACGTTTTATGGGGTTAGGTCTAAGGGTATTTCCTCAATTATACATACTTTGAAAAATTACCATTTTAGAGGGCAAGTAGATAATATAATACCCAGGTGATTCATATCAAAATGTTCAGAACACTATCAGCTCTCATACAGTAAGACACCCTCTGCCCTTAGCTCCACTGAGAAAAAAGTCCCTTTAACGGGAAAAATATTGAGAAATGTCATGGAGAGTGATAGATGATGTCCGTCCTTCTCCCAGGACGGACATCATGCAATAGATGTCACTTGTACAAACAATACCAAAAAAATCATGAAGGAATACAATAATTGACATATGTTAACATGCTAATACTAAAATAAAATATGAATAGTGTGGATGCAGGAGGACTTCAGATGCTGCCAGAGGAAGGACCTGATCCACACCGTCTCGTCTCCACCAGGGAAAACTGGAAGAGAACAGACAGACAACAAATGAAAGGCAAGGCAAGGCAATGCAATTTTATTTATAGAGCACATTTCAGGCACAGGGCCACTCAAGGTGCTTCACAGGGTTAAAATCAAATAAAGAATACAAAAAAAAGGAACAAATTTAAAACATGGATAAAAATACAACATTTAAATAAAAGAATTAAACCATTTTACAAAAAAAAAAAAAAAAATTACAGGTTAAAAGGGAAACAAGAATGTTTTGAGACCCGATTTAAAAGAGCTGAGAGTCTCAGCGGACCTCAGACTCTCTGGTAGTCCGTTCCAGATATTGGGCGCATAAACGCTGAATGCCGCCTCTCCCTGTTTAGTCCTAGCTCTGGGGACTTTTAAAAGACCTGTCCCAGACGACCTAAGGGCTCTGGGCGGCTCATAACGTATCAGCAGAAAAGTGAACATTGAGAGTGAACAGGCATGAAAACAAAAAGAGTACTATCCTGCTGAGCGAAAGCATTATTCCCATTTCCAAAGCATTAGCTTCTATAATGCACTGTCATTTTCCAAAAAAAAGTTGGGAAGTGCAAAAAACATAACTAAAATCAAATTTGCCAAAATACAAATAGTCTCTTACTCTACTTTGACCACATATGAGGAATTAAGCTAAATGAGACTGAATAATGACTTGATACCACATATAAAAAGGTCCATGGGATGTGTAATGAAAGGGACGCATCACAATAAATATTTTTTTACAAACAAACAATTAAGTATATATAAAAACTATTTATTTACGTATTTACTTTCCTATATATAAAAACTTATTTATTTATTTTACAAAATATAACATTTACTTTCCTAAATATAAAAACGTATTTATTTACTTTACTAAATATAAAAACGTATGTATTTACTTTCCTAAATATAAAAACGTATTTATTTACTTTACAAAACATAATAACATTTATTTTACAAAATATAAAAACATTTATTTTACAAAATATAAAAACATTTATTTTACAAAATATAAATACCAATTTACTTGATATAAACTATTTACACTCTTGATTGAGCAAATGAATGCCAGTTCAAAACCCATGCCACTGTGTAAAACAGTTTCTGTCCTTCCCCAGGCATAAGGCCACGTCGCATTGGAGGCACATCCAAGGGGTGTCCTTTCGCATCCCTTGCCTACTGCACTGTTTACACACCCTGCGACCCTCACTAATCCATACCGGCATGTGCCCTTCTGGAGCCGGTGGTTTGGCTGGAGGAAGATTGAGTGGCTTTCCACACAGTCCAGTAGCGAGCTCTTCCATAAATGCTTTGTGTGTCAATGTTGTATGTGCCTGTGAGTGTTCCTTGTGAATAAGGTAGCAGTTGGTGGCTGCAATGTCCAAAAAATTATAAAACAGGCATCTGTACCAGCGCATGGTCTTGTGCTGTGTGGAGTAATACTGGATAAGTTGGTCAGAAAGGTCTACCCCACCCATGTTTGTGTTATATTCTGTCACAGGTGTCGGACAGGGGACCGACACCTTTGCCCAGGAGCCATCCCCCTTCTTAATTCTCCTCTGCACCGTGTTACCAGAATGTGCAGCGTGAATGGTGGAGCACACTGATACCTCCCTTGTATCCATCCATTTCACAAAAACCAATTGGTCGTCCCGGAGCCATCAAATTGAGCCTCTAACAGACTTTTTGGTAAGCGCATTCAGCGTTGTGCTAGGGGTCTCTTTACGATTCGCCCTGTAAGTCCCGCAGGCAAAGAATTTTTTGTTTTGGAGAGCTCGGAACAGTTTGGGACTTGAATAAAAATTATCCGTGTAAATGTGATACCCTGTCCCAAGGTATGGCTGCACAACTGACATTACGGCATCGTAAGAGAGGCCGTGTCCGGAGGGGATGTCACTTTTCCCTGTGTAAATGTTAAAATCTATGGTGTAGCCATTGCTTGAATCCGCCAAAACGAACAATTTGAAACCCCACTTAGTAGGTTTGGCCTTCATGTATTGAGTCATCCCGGTTTTAGCCTTTGAGGCAACCATCCTTTCATCCACAGCCAGGTTTTTGTGTGGATGAAAATAGGTCTTTGCTGCGGTTTTGATCAAATTGAGGAGAGGTTTGACCCTGAAGAGTTTGTCGAATTGTGGCATTCCCTTCTTCCTATCATTGTTTAAATCTTCATCTGGATCACTTATGTGTAAGTTCCAGGAGATGACACCAAATCTGTCCCTACTCATCACTGTTGCGGCAAATGGACAGGTTAAACTGTGGTTCTGCCTCCAGTAATCAGCAATGTGGTGCAATCTAACAAGGGCCATGTAAAAGAGGAGTCCAATGTACTTGTAAAACTCCTCAACTGTCAAATCAGTCCATTTAAACTTTTTACCCATGGCAATTTTTTTGGCAGCCTGTTTGTTGGTGTTGCTACTGAGTGTGTGTACAGTGTGTGCAGTGAAAAACAATTTGAAGAGCTCAATTGGTGTGTAGAAGTGTGTGCCTAGCTGTGGGCCAGGGGTGCGTGCAGGTTGAAACCTGGAGACAGGAGGAGCGGTGTCCTGGTCTTCCTCCGTCTTCCAAGCCCGCTGCTGCGAGGGGGGTGCTGGTGGAGTTGGGACACGGGACCTCTTTGCGGGTGGTTCTCCTCTTCTCCTGGACCTGCCACAGATTCACAGAAATCAGTCCCATTATCTGTTTAATAAAAGTCGATGCAAAAACATTTCCATTCTCTACTATTTGTAAATTGTAAAGGGAAATACTTTTACACAGAATAAACACCTATTACCATTATTTTCAAACAAAAGTAGTGCTATCAATAGAGAAATCAGTCCCTGTAATGTCAAGGATGCAAAATTCAAGCTAGCTTACATTTAAACGCAATTTCTAAAATAAATGATCTTACCCGGCTTCAAATGGCTGGGATGCAGGTTCAACAGGGGGTGGGAGGGCCAAGGTGCCTTGCAGGTCAGAATCCTCTCTGTATGAAAAAAGAGGACATCAACGTTTCATTCTCCATTCATCAGACAGACATTTATTGCTTTATAGATAGATGAATGAAACTGTAAACACCCAAACACAGAGTTCATCTAAGAAGTGTAACCTAAAAATGGGAAAACAGTCTCACTTTCCCTTCCAACCCAACAGCAGCAAGCAACCCTTGTAGTAATTGTAATAATAATAAAAATGCGCAAAGCACTCAAACTTGACTACTTACGTTTGAAAGAAACGGAGTAATAAAAGACTATTGAAAAACATATCTATTCTCTACCTTTTGAAAACTGTACATAAGGAAAACAATTGTACACAGAATAAACAACTATTACTTGTTTTCAAACAACAGAAGGCTGACGACTAGAGTATTCAGCTCTGTCACGTCAGTTCCAAAAAAAAATTTCTGTCATGTCACGGACGCAACATTCAAGCTAGCTTACATGTTCACACATAGCTTCCATTACAAAACAGACGTTTTGTCAAATAAATGCTCTTACCCGTCTTCAAATGGATCCATGTCATCTTCATATTCCTCTCCGTCAAAGCCCTCAATGTCGGAATTGGCGTCTTCCTCATCACTGCTCCGCTGAATCTCGTCGAGGGCCTCAACTGTCGAAAGAATCCGGGCCATGGTGAAGTCGAGAAGTCGAAAAAGGAGTCCTTTGTTTAGTAATTGTAAATATATTCGACAAGTAATGGGGAGGTCCTTAGTGATTACACTAAGTTCATTGGATGTTTTTTTTTTTTTTTTTTTTTCAATATTTTTATTGAAAATGTGGCACAGTGCATATATAGACATGTAAACTTGACAGCGAGTCAAAACAAATGCCACATCCAGCTGTAATAAACATCATCCTCATCATAATAATAATAATAATAATAATAATAATAATAATAATAATATCTAAAATACAATAACATGTACAAATAATACAAATAAAACAAATAGCACACATAAATAAAATACAAAAATAAAATAAAATAAAATAAAAGGGGGGGTGGGGTGGGGCCTAACAGTCAGGAGTAGATCCATTCTCTGACATTGTACGGACCAAAACACCAATCGATCAACAATCGATTAATCGAGAAAACAATCGGCACATCAATCGATCATCAAAACAATCGTTAGTCGCAGCCCTAATCAGGAGGCATAGAAGAAAGCGAGTTGAAAAACGTTAAGAAGGATTGCCATTTGTTGTAGAACTTGTCTGTGTTACCTCGCAGTGAATATTTAATCTTCTCTAACTTGAGGAAAGACATGACATCACTGAGCCATCGAGAGCTAGAGGGAGCTTTAGTTGACTTCCAGTTAAGGAGAAGCTGCCGTCTCGCCAGTAAAGAGGTGAAAGCTAAAATGTCTAAGTGCTTGGAAGTATAACGGTTGTAATCAACAGGAATCCCAAATATAGCAATATGAGGAGAGACAATTATTGTCCTCAAAAGTATTTTTGACATTGTATCAAAGTAGTTCTGCCAGAAGCGAGATAGTAGAGGGCAAGAATAAAACATATGGGTTAAATTACAGGATGAAGAATGACATCTGTCGCAGCTATCGATGACACTGGGATAAATTTGTGACAGTCGAGCTTTGGAAAAATGGACTCTAAATATCACTTTGAACTGTATGAGTGTCAAACGAGCGCAAGTTGAGCTCTCGTGAATTTTGTCAAGAGCTAACTCCCAGTAGCTATCCTCTAAGTTCAGCCCCAGTTCCTGCTCCCAGGCCGTCTTGACCTTAGTGGATGGTAAGTTGTCATAGGACAGGAGTTTGTTATACGTTTTAGAAATAAGAGATTTTTGAAAGGGGCTGGAACAGAGAAACTCTTCCCACAACTGAACCGTAGGTGAGGAGGGGAAGGTTGGAAACAGCGATTTGACACAGTGTCTGATTTGAAAATAGTGAAATAAATGAGAGGGGGGAGCTGATATACACAAGACAGGTCTGTAAAGCTACGTAAAATACCGTCTCTATACAGGTCTTTAAAAAATATCAGGCCTTTACCGTGCCATACAGCAAAGGTGGAGTCTGTAAGTGCGGGTTTGAATAGGTGATTCTTTAGTAAGGGAGCTGAAGTTGAAGCCGAAGTAAATTTAAACTGTCTCCTGAATTGGTACCAGATCTTGAGTGTGGAACTCACTACTTGGTTGTTTGTGAAGCCAGAGGGGCTGGTTGGGATAGAGGAGGTAAGTAGAGCCAATAGAGAAGACAAAAAACAAGACTGAGCCTCCAACTTACACCATGGTGGATCACTTGAATTAAACCAAAATGTAATTTTGTGGATGTGTGCCACCCAGTAATACAGTTGAAAATTAGGGAGAGATAAACCACCATTAACTTTGCATCTCTCCAATAATGATTTACGGACTCTGGGAACCTTTCCACACCACAAGAAGCCTGACATAATTCGATCAATGGTTTTAAAAAAAGTTTTAGGCAAAAATAGGGGGAGACAGTGAAACAAAAACAAAAATTTTGGCAGAATGTTCATTTTCACTGTATTAATTCTTCCAATCAAAGACAAGGGTAAACTTCTCCATCGTTGAAGGTCAGATTTGATTTTGGACAGAAGGGGGGAAAAGTTGGAAGAAAAAAGTAGCTTTAATGTTCTTGTTACATTGATCCCTAGATACTTGAAGCCAGATGGGCTAAACTTAAAAGGAATATTGGCCTGATTAAGTTGTAGTGCAGAAGCATTAATAGGATAGCATTCAGTCTTAGAAATATTCACTTTATACCCTGAAAATTAACCAAATGTCTTTACAAAGGATAAGATGGCTGGTATAGACCGAATTGGGTCCGAGACATACAGTAATAGGTCATCAGCGTAAAGAGAGAGCTTAAATACCATGTCTGACCTTGATACACCGGTGAAAATGGGAGAGGACCTGAGATAGATAGACAGGGGTTCTATTGCTAGGGCAAATAATAAAGGGGACAAGGGACATCCCTGCCGAGTGCCACGAGATAGAGTAAAAAGGCTGGATTGAATGCCATTTGTAGTGACGCTGGCTTGTGGAGCTGTATAAAGCAGGTGTATCCACGAATTGAATATAGTGCCCATGCCAAATTTGTTCAACACAGCCAACAAGTAGTCCCATTCGACACTGTCGAAAGCTTTTTCGGCGTCAACAGAGATAACTAGTTCAGGAACTGTTGTGGTGCTTTTAGAAAAAATAATATTTAAGAGGGTGCGTACATTATAGAACAGCTGGCGTCCTTTTATGAATCCAGTTTGTTCCTCTGAGACAATAGTGGGGAGAATGTTTTCCAAGCGACGGGCCAGAGCCTTAGCAAGGATCTTAGCATCCACATTTATTAACGAGAGGGGTCTATATGAGCTGCAGAGCTTAGGGTCTTTGTCTTTCTTTAGAAGCAGACTTATTGAGGCTTGCCTCAAAGTGGGAGGCAGAGAGCCATTCTGTAAGGATTCAATGTAAACAGAATGCAACAGGGGGGCCAGTTTATGCTGAAATCGTTAAAAAAATTCAACTGGGTATCCGTCAGGGCCAGGAGCTTTATTATTTTGCATGGTTTTCATAGCGCAAGTGATTTCCTCTACCGTGAGTGGTGAGTCCAGTTGTTTGGCAACGTCTGGATTTATTACAGGGAAATTTAGACTGTCTAAGAAAGAATTAGTTTCGGTGGGGTCAGATGATGACTCCGACTTATATAGGGAAGAATAGAAAGATGAAAAAACTGAGTTAATGGAAGTAGGGTCAGTATGTAAATTGCCAGACGAATCTTTTATCTGAGCGATTACACGTGAGGCTCCCTGGCGGCGTAGCTGGTGAGCTAGGAGTCGACCTGCCTTATCCCCATGTTCATAATATGTAGAGCGTGAGCGCAAAAGCAAACGCTCCGCATCAGTGGTTGTGATGAGATCAAATTCAGTCTGTAAGTCTACACGACGTTTGAGCAAATTAGGACAGGGGCCGGCTGCAAGTTGATGATCTAAATTGCCAATACTAGTGGAGAGTTCTTGAAGTTTATTTTTACGGGTTTTGTTCAAATGTGCAGAATAGGAAATAATTTGGCCCCGCAAGACCGCTTTTAGTGATTCCCAAAGCAATGATGAAGAGATAGGTTCTAACTCGTTCTGATTGGTCGCAATAAAATCATCAATTGTGGTCGCAATTAACTTATTGAATTTTTGGTCTGACAAAAGTAAGGTATTGAACCTCCATAAACCAGAGTACTTAGGTTGAGGGGAGAGCTGAATATCCAGAGAGAGAGGGGCATGGTCAGAAATAACAATAGGATGATATTCAGCAGCTTTCACTTTAGAAATCAGTTTGGCATCAATAAAATAATAATCTATTCGAGAAAAGGACTGAGGCATTGGTGAAAAAAAGGAGTATTCTTTTAAATGGGGGTTAATGAATCTCCAAGGATCAATGCAACCATTTTTTGACATAAAGTCAGAAATTGCCTTTGACATTGACGATGGGGTCAGGGAGCGGGGACTAGAGCGGTCAATTACACAGTTCATGTCGCCACCAAATATAAGCAGGGTGTTGTTCAACGAAGGGAGACGCTCAAATAACTTATTCATAAAGTGTGGGTCATCAAAATTGGGGGCATATATATTTACCAATAAAATGGGAACATGAGACAGTGTACCTGAGATGATTAAATATCTGCCATTCGTATCAGAAATAGTTTTGGAAGCTGAAAATTGAATTTTATTACTGATTAAAATGGCAACCCCTCTGGCTTTAGAGTTGAAATTTGAATGATATACCTCAGAAACCCAGGGGCATTTTAGTCTGACCTGGTCCTTAGTACGCATATGAGTCTCCTGTAGAAACACTAAATCAGGTTTAAGACGTTTCAAATGAGCAAATACCCTTGACCTCTTAATGGGGCTCCCCATACCTTTAATATTCCAGCTCACAAACCTCACTGAGGAACCGAATTGAGGGATTCCTGAATTACTAGTATTAGCAGTCATTAGTTAAGATAAAGAAAGACAATGAGCATGGAGCCCCACACCCACCCCCCCCCCCCCCCCCCAAAAAAAAAGGAGAAAGAAAAAAAAGGAGGGGGGGAAGAAAAAAGAGAAAAAGAAAAAAAGGCATGACAAAAAAAAAAGTAAACACAAGGTGGACATAACAGCCAAAATAGCAAACACAGTCCACCCCCCCTCCCTCCCTCCCACCCCAAAGCACTTACAACAACCCCATCCCCAAACGATGGTGAACCCAGTGCTGACTCACAGAGAGTCGAATCAGTAAGAAACATACTTACAGCTCTGAACTAACAGGAGCAAAATAGTTAAGCTTGGGCTCCTGCAAACTTGTCAGTGATGAACATTAGGGCACATATAAACAGGTCCACTTAAACGTCATATAACTTGGTGTGAAGATCAAATAATTAGCAAGTGTCCATTAATAGGTTTACTGCAACATCAACATTATTACCATCTCCACAGACAATCTGCTGAAGTACTTCTTCATTTTGATGGACAATGGCGGAGTTGACTGGTGGCTTGGCAGGAGCCGCAGCCACACCGACACAATCCTCAGTCTTGCTTTCATCTGCACTCTACAAACCAGCAAAGAGAAGCCATGGTCTCATCCGAGCCACCAAGGCCATTCAGAGGCAGATACCTGATAACTTTACAGAGAAATCTGTACTTTTAATCTACTCTGTACTGCTATTGTTCTTCTCGGTCCGCTGCTGCGGGATCAATCAGCTGATTAGCTCACGAGAAACCGCCTTAGCAATACAACCTGCTACACTAAATGAACGGAGCCAATTAACCGCCTACTCTACTATCTTACGTGATGGTCGAGCAACTGCACCATCGGAACGAACGAACACAGCGCGAGATAAAGCTTCACGAACATACAGAAAGCTACTCGCCTACCTGTTGACAACCCTTCTCCTGACCGGCGATGTGCAGCTGAACCCGGGGCCCGTCAACACGCACGATCTGCAGCCTCCAGCCGTGATACTCTCGGACCAAGGTAATTCCAATCAACCGCAACATTAATCCCGAAACCCGGCAATCACAAAACACTTTAAAATTGGTCTTTTCCAAACTGTTCAACATTCCAAAATCATCTGGGATCCACACGCAAAACCGAGAGGTCTTCTTGGGGGACATTTGAACATTCGTCGCGTTAACGCAAAAACCGAACAACTTGAAACACTTTTCACCGACTCAAATCTGGACTTCCTGTGTTTATCTGAAACATGGTTGACCACATCATCGCCTGTAGCGTCTTTCACAATGCCTAGCTACAATGTTTTTAGAAAAGACAGAAATAAAGGAAGGGGCGGTGGACTGCTCATCTACGTGAAAGATGACATTAAATGTAAACAGATTGACCTGGCATGCGCAAATGACATGGAATGTATTGCCGTAACTATCACCTTGTCTCAGCAAATGTCATTTAATGTGATTGGTGTATATAGACCTCCCTCATCTGACATTACATTTTTTGAACATTTCAAAAACCTGCTTAAAGAATTAGATACTAAAAAACAATGTATAGTTCTAGGTGATTTTAATTTAAACTGGGCAGAAAAAAACATAAGAAAGAAACTTAAAGCACTTACAAATCAATTTGAAATGACTCAATTAATAGGTGGACCGACTAGAATCACAAACTCCTCAAAAACACAAATTGATCTCATTTTTAGTAATAAGCCTGAGAATCACCAAATCTTTTAATCTTCTTACTGGTTTGTCAGATCACAATATGACTCTTATTTCAAGAAAATTAACAAACAAACGATTTACTTATCGCCAAGACACAAATAAACACTCCCATGGAATAAGGAAACAAGACATGAATACATTTAAGGAAGAACTAGGTCAAATTGAGTGGACTGATGTTCTACAAATGTATGATCTAGAGGCCTCTTGTGAATCCTTTGTAGGCACAGTAGATAAAATTAAGGAAAAATACAACAAACCATTTAAAAACAGACGTGCTAAGAGTAACTTACCTTGGTTTAATGAGAAACTGTGGGATTTAATGAAAAAGCGTGATTTTGCTTTAAAGATAGCACTTAAGTCCAAATCAATTAATGATGGACGAGTTTTTAAAAATCTCCGTAACAAAGTGGTTAATGAATTAAGAAAGGCAAAAGCCAATTTCTTCATGACTATTATTAAAGAAGGGAAAGGAAATAGCAAATTAATATGGACGAATATTAATAAATTAACAAAGACTGACAGTAAGCAAAATCAAGGACACGGACGTGAACTGAAAGTACAGGGAATTATTACAAATGACTTTAATGAAATTGCCCTCACATTTAACAAATATTTTATTGACTCAGTACAGAATTTGTCACACAGCTTTGGTGCAAGATTTAAACAAATCTCAGTGCCGAATCACACCAAACCGGTTTTTAACATAAATGAAGTTCCTCAAGCAAAGATTTTAAAAATCCTAAGCACTTTAAAATCCTCTAAGGCAAAAGATGTGTTTGAGTGGGACTCAACTTTTATTAAAAGCAATAATCAATCCTTCAGCACCCCAATTGCACATTTGGTTAATATGTCATTTAAACAGTCAACCTTCCCAAATGCATGGAAGTCTGCAGTTGTAGTTCCAATTTTTAAAACAGGGGAACCAACTGAAGTGAAAAATTATAGACCTATCAGTATCTTGCCTATTGTATCAAAGATCGCTGAAAAAGTGGTAGCTGAACAACTAACTGCCTTTTTAAACTCAGGACAAGACTCACTTCATCCCATGCAATTCGGATTCAGGAAAAATCATTCAACTGAGATGGCAACCTGCTATCTCATTGAAAAAATCAAAACAAATATTGACAGCGGGAGTGCTGTAGGTGCGGTATTTTTGGATCTGAGCAAAGCATTTGATACTGTTAATGTTGTCTGTGGAAACAATGAAATGGATGGAGTCCTATCTCACTGGAAGAAAACAAGGCACCAGAGTTGGGGATAGGACTTCATCTTTCATTGGCTGCTCTGTTGGTGTCCCGCAGGGCTCAATTTTAGGACCTTTGTTGTTTAGCTTATATGTAAGTGATCTGCCACTTGTATGTCTAGAAGTGGACGTACAAATGTATGCAGATGACACGGTCATCCTCGCACATGGAAAGAACAGATGAGAGGTGGCCGCCAAATTAACAGAAGCAATGAACAAAATTTCTGATTGGCTCTCAAAGTCCTGCCTGACACTCAACATTAGTAAAACAGCATGCATGTACTTTTATAATAGGAACAATGGAAATCAGCCTGATATCATTGTTAATGGAGAAAGGATCCAGACTGTTTCACATTTTAAATATTTAGGAATAACTGTGGACTCACAGCTCTTATTTAAGAAACATGTGAAGCAGGTGTGTAATAGAGTCAAATTCAATTTAAGGAATTTTAGGTACATCAGGAACCAGCTCCCTCTAGATGCAGCAAAACTTTACATGCACTCCATGATCTTTTCACACATCTCATACTATATTACAAGCTGGTCACAAACTGGAAAAACAACACTTGCTCCACTGCAAACACTTTACAAACAAACACTCAAGGTAATGGACAAAAAGCCATTACGATATCACCACTGTAACATAATTCAAAGACATAATCTCATGATTTTTGATAGTTTTGTGTTTCTTGCGGATGTATGTTTAGTTTATAAAATAATGAATGATTTGGCCGCTCCTCCATTAAATGAGTTTGTGTCACTGCGCTCAGACAATGGAAGGAGAACTAGAACGTCTAATAGAGGGGACTGTGTAGTACAGCACAGATCCACTGAGTTTGGCATGTCTGTATTTTCAGTTAGAGCCACCAAGTCTTGGAACTTAGTACCAAGCGAGATAAGAGAGTGGAACACCTTTGCTGGTTTTAAATGTAAGATGAAGTCATGGCTGAAATCAACCCAAACATGTACCCATCATGCATAGATTGTTTTCTTAATGTTGTGATGTCCTGTTTTCTTGGTGTCTTACTGTTGTGATGTTGTTGTTGTTGTGGTGTCCTAAATGTTGTGATTTTATTGTTCGTATTGTGTTGTTGTGTTTTACTGTTGTGAAATTGTGTGTTATTGTTTTTATACTTCAGTGTGAGGTTTCCCAACTTGACAGAGATGTAATACTCTGTTTCCTGCCCAGGGACTGCAGATGAAAATTAGCTTATAGCTAAATCTGGTACTGCTTATGTGCTGTACATTGTCCCTGTTCAATAAATAAATAAATTACTCTTTTGACAGTCCTCTTACTTGCTTAATGTTGAGATAAACGCCTTGGCCTTTTCTGGCGATGTGAATTCCCTCTCGGCACCGTTGTGCGTAATACGGAGGTGCGCCGGGTAGAACAGTCCAAAACGAATCCCTGGTATCTCGCGGAGCTGGCGGCGGACGTCGTTAAAAGCGGCTCGAGCTCGGGCCGTTTTCGCTGTGTGGTCAGGGAAGACAGAAATTACCATATCGCCAATCTTGATCCGCTGTTCGGCTCTGGCGCGCCTCAGGATGTCGACACAGTCCGTGTGATAATGCAGACGAGCGATAATAGGGCGAGGGCGGTCTCCGGGTCCTGGCTTCGGTTGAAGAGTGCGATGAGAGCGGTCGAGGAGGGGCTCTTTGTCAAGTTTAAATGCCTCCTTGAGCAGAGTAGAGACGGCCGTTGTAGTGGAGGAGTTGGCCGAACCCTCGGGAATCCCCAGGATCCTTATATTATTGCGCCGTGATCTAGCCTCAAGATCCTCACATTTATTATCCAACCTTGCGAGTTCGGCTGCCATATTGTCCACTTTAGCCTGGAGTTCGGCAACGTCGTCGGTGCAAGTGGAGAGGGAAGTTTCCATTTCGCCTACGGTGCACTTTAGAGTGTTTACCTCGGACTGGATGTTGGTTATACTTCGAGATAACTCCGACTTTACTGCCTGCAGCTCCGTCTTGATAGAAGATAAATTCTCGTCCAGAGCTATATGAAGCTCAGTCTTGAAAATAGCAGTCATCTCGCTGCGTAGGGAGCGGAGCAGCTCGTCCTTAAAACCGGAGGTAGCAATATCTGCCGGGGGGCTAGCGCCTCTGTCCGGGCGTGCATGGCCACTGTGTGGCGGGGATGCCGTATTCGCGGCAGGCCGTTGTAGTTGAGGAGGTAAATTGCTCCCGGGTTTCGGTTTAGGAGGCATTTTGTAAGGCAATAAGTCGAAAGTAATGTGTTGGAAATAAATTCACACCAAAAAAATGAGTAAAAATGTGCCAAAAGTAAATAATTTAGCGAATGTTGCAGGAGCTTCCAAAGTCACGTCTTACTCCATTGATTGCTAAGCCGGAAGCCCGATTGGATGGTTTTTCACAAAATCTGAGAGCTAGCAGCTCTACCAATCACGCAAGGGAAAGGGCCGATGACGTTTTCGCAAAATGTTGATTGACAAGCGGCTCAGCCAGTAGCGCAAGGGAAAGGATTGATAGTTTTGCGCCTCTCAGCAACATATCTCTGGCTGTGAGTCACATATACTATTGCTAGAATATGTCCCGGAAACGGCAGAATCCCAGCTTTCCGGAGATATTTAAACCACATTGCTGCGATTTAATAATGTTAAATAATTTATTAAAACATAACGAAATCACCGACAGAACGCAGTACTGCAGGCTCCGAGTTGGAAGGGTTAAGTGACGTGGAGGGGTTTCGTAAGTATAATAATAAATCATCTGCATAAAGACTAAGTTTGTGTTCTGAGTTATCATTCATAATACCTTCAATTTTATTGTTTTGCCGTATTGCTGCAGCCAGTGGTCCAATAAAGATAGCGAATAAAGATGGGGAGAGTGGGCACCCTTGTCTGGTTCCTTATTGAAGTGTAAAACTTGGAGAGGTGATCCCTTTTGTGACTATTGTAGCTCTAGGTGAGGTGTACAATGTTTTTATCCAGTGGATGAACGACTCTCCAAAACCAAATTTGTGTAGGGTGTTAAAGCGACTCTTACCCATTCTGCATTTGAGAATTACAGCACATTCAAAATATCCCGCCTTCTTCCAATGCCCCACCCACTCATTCCCCTATTGGTCCACGTCATTCCCATCCCCGGGGTTGTTTTGAAAAAACTTTATTTACACAGGCAGACTTACAACTACTGCCCCGTGCAAGCACGTGAGTTTTGTTTACTGAAGCAATGGATTCTGATTCAGAAGCACCGGTAAGTTATATACATAAACCTACACATATATATTTTTCAGTTCAATGGTTGTTATGCAGTGCACTATTTACTTGCTTTATTTTTTTAGTTATCATAGGCTACATTTTTTTTGCAAACACACTAATGTTATCTAATAAGCGGTCTCAGCTGTTCTGTTTTCAGTGTAACGTCGGTTACGGTTTTGTCTGCTAACGGCTAGCGCGTGGTTAACGTTATCACTCTGTTCAAAACATTATGCTTCAATGTCGAAAGCTTGAACTTTATAATAAATAGACATTTTGGTCCAACATGTGGGACCCTGGGGAGTTCTCCACAACAAGAGTAATAACATACTGCCCTAATTATGTAGAAAAAGTCATACTGCACATCAAATTAAACAGAAGAAACTCCTCTACAAGCACATCATTTTCACACAGACCAAACACAACACCAAGCATGTTATTATCAAATAACAAAATCTGAATAGCGTCAGAAACTCAACCCACTGTACACATTTCCATTTCTAATGCTCCGATGCTCTATTCACCTTATATGAAGCTAGCTCCAGATGAATACAACACTACCACTATTATTCCCGTATGACAAAAACCTATATAACCAGCAGCCAAGTAATACAAAGCTATAAATACAGTGTGTTCTGTGTAAATACAGCGAATAACATGAATTGTTGTGATTTTGCTCTGCCTCACTAGGCTACATAATATTCAAACTTGGCAGACATTGGAAACACATTTTGCTATGCTTTTGATCTAGAATTTTAGCTTCATCAGTATAATTTCACAGAGATATGAATTATAGTAAAAAAAATTAATATATGCAAAACATGTATTTTCAGAAAGTGTTCCTATGTCTCTCTTCACCCTGATATTCTTATTATGTAAAACATTTTCTGTCTTTGTTTTTACATGTTGGTGCTTCTAGGACGACAGTGTAGTTGATCCTGACTACAGCCTTGAAGTTTTCACAGAGGGAGATGATGCTATTGAGATGATGATGATTCTCCAGGCAAAGGCACCTCAAGTAGGAGGAAGAAAGCAAGGATTGAAAGTGGAGGCAGAGGAAGCCATGGCAGGGGAATGAAAGGCAGGGGCCGTGGTTTTCCACAACGCAAAAAACAAAACAAAAACATCAGGCCAACAGTGTACCCTGCCCTGTGAATTATGTACATAGTACTGTCTTATTACTGTATATTTGTCATAGTTATTGACCCATATTTTTAAATTAAAAATACATATGTGTTTACTCTGTTGTGTTGATTTACATCTTTGAAATTTCATTTATAGTCAATTCAAGTCAATACAGTTTAAAAATGTCAAACTGCCATTTTCTTTACTTACATCATATGTTTTTCTTATGCTTTGGTTACACTATGCAGAAGATCACACACGACTTATTGCTGCTCCTGCGCTTCGTTCCCACCATTACATCTGATGTGCAGAAAATCTTAATATTGTAATATTTCTTTTCCCTTGATGCCAGCACAGGAAGTGTATTCTTTGAATTGCAACTGAATGCTTACAGAATGCCCCTTAGTTTAATTTCTCCACATATTCTGTATGAACTTCAGAATCAATTTGATTTTAATGTTTTAATGTTTTCTTATGTTACCGAGGGAATTCAGTGATCCCAAAGACAAATATCGTACATTATGGAAACCAATGACATAAGGCAACTTTGAAAATATTGCTTTAGATCCAGAGTTCTCCGGTTATCCTTCCAGACAAGACGGCAGGTTTGATGCCAAGACAAGCTCTGGTTGGTGCAGGTTGTCTTCTACTTTTGCGGGAGTGGTTCACCTTGACAGAGAGTAATAAAAATCAAAATGTAACATTGGACAAAATTGCAAAGTCAGGTTACTAGCCAGCTAAAAAGATTTAACTTTATCTTCTACCGATAATGTGTTTATGGACACTTATAATCTAACAGGTTACATACAGTATAAGGAGAAGTTATGCTCCTTCTCCAATGAGAGATGTTATTACAAAAAACAGTAGGGGCCTATCCGAATAGTATTTTTTGCATAGGAAATTTCCTTTCCTATCGAGATGACCCGGAAGTACTCGGCAGATAGGTGATCCAAATTCTTAAAATGCTTAGGAAAGGCATAGGAAAGGAGCCTCGATTCATCCTTTAACCCTCCTTTAGCATAGGTTACTCCGGACCAACCTACGCTAAAGGAAAGGAGATAGTGGTATCCCATAATCCTTTACGGCGGCAAGATTTAAAGCAACAGGCCACCGCCGGAGTTTACCGACTCTACACGAATACGAACAAGAGGTAAAACAGAAGAGAGGAGAAGAGAAGAGAGGAAGATTTAACTCGATAAAACAAAATACCCCCCTCCCCTCCCCCATTAAGATAATAAAGAACTCATAAAAGACCAACATCATAATAGTTATTTTCGTAGCACATAATTTACACCATAAGAAAATAAAATACCAACTTCACATTTAATGAAGTTACTGGGGGCAGTTCATTTCAACATCAACATAAGTGTAGCCTCTTTTTATTCCACATGCGAATTGGGATATATGGGAGTGATTCTCACTCTGTTGGCGACAACCTGATTAAAATCAATATGAAAAGAACGCATGGATCAAACGAGCGCTTGTTGTAGTCAATTTTCGGAGAATAGTGTAGTTTCACGCTAGTGACTCACGTCAGCAATACTCGCCGTCGCGCAATGACGTCGGTTAGGAAAAGTGGAGTCGAATTCATTTGAAACAGTGCTGTCTTTTCCTATGTTCGATAGGAAGCACCTTTCATCTCTCCTTAACCCCGATGACGTTTAGGGGTTAAGGTATAGGAAAGGAGGCTTATAGGTTAGGAGATTGGACTATTCGGATAGGCCCTAGGTGTCACAATCACATGTCGACTCACCACGACCTCTGCTGCGTTGAGTCTCCAATATTTGTTCCGTTGATGGTGCAGGGACACCACTGAGTCCCAAGTCGTCGGGGGTCATCTGGTCTCATCGTTCTTTTCCGAGGCATGCCCTTCCCTGCCGCCAACCGGTCCAACTTGCAGCGTAGGATGGCACACTGGAGGTCTTTTATGTACTCATAACTCTTCTTGACCTTCTTTATGTACAGACAGTAGCCACCGCTTTTTTGTTGAACATTTTGTGGTAGCTGACAGAGGACACAAAAAGTACAGTTACTAACAAATAAAAATGTGGTAAGTTGATATTAGATGGGTTTCACTTTATAAGGAGAATAAACAAAATATATATAGACTATCAAGGAACAATATAGTATATAAAGAGTGTATTTTGAATTCCTCAAATAATAAATGTTCAAACAGACTTCAGACTTCAAACTCATTGTACCCTCAACAACCATGTCAAGCTCAATGGGGGAAAAAAATGTCATTATGACATGAAGTGGTAGGCCCTGTCAGTGGTCAACCAACTTTTTAGAGTGCAGCATGAAGAGCTGTAAAATGAAAATGTAATACTCCACATGTTCCTCATGGGGTACTCCCCCACCACCATACAGACACAGTACTTCGGCATGACCAGTAGGTTGGTGGGCCCCTTCAATGTGGAAAAGCTAAAAATCTGACAACACTCACTACTAGGGGTTATACCTTACAAAAATATAATTGCACAGCTGTGTAATCTTATTTATTGCAAATGCCACACTTATAAGTGACTGCTGTAAAGGTTTTTGCTTTGCTATGATTTTTTGGCCCAGCAACCAATTACACATAAAATCTACTGATTATCTCTTCACGGGGGAGTCAGAATTATTAATTTTTGTGTTTTAACCCTCGTGCTCCCTTCCGGGGTCCGAAAGACCCTCCCTTCCCCTTGGTTTCCCCATTCAATCTCCCACCAACCCACACCTACCCGCACCTACCCTATCCGCACTGTCCTCGGCTGGGTCAAATGGACCCTCGGCCGGGTCAAAGGGACCCTGATTCCCAAATAAATAAATAAATAAAAAAAATATATATATATATATATATATATATATTAGGGCTGTCAAGCGATTAAAAAAATTAATCTAATTAATTACAGGCTCTGTGATTAATTAATCTAAATTAATCGCATACTTTTATGACACTTTTATACCTGTTTATAAACAGCTGTATAGCCTGCTACAGTCTCTCTCTCTCTCTCGCTCTCTCTCTCTCTCACTCTCTCTCTCTCTCCGTCTCTCGTAACTTCTGTCTCCACAACAGACAGCGCTGCACTGCCACAGATGCTTATGCCGATTCATTCACCATCGTCGTACTCATAGGCAAAAATATTGAGAGACACACGCACACACACACACACACGCACACGCACACACACACGCACACACGTTTACGCGGACGACGAGACAGCTAGCAAACAAAATTGAGACACGGGGAGAAAGATTGAGAGATACTGTTTTGAACCTAGCCTACATTGTTGCACCCAATAAATCAATAATGCACAGACACTGGCTGCGGAGAATAAAGTAAGATGTCTTCCTACCTTCATGCTTATTAAACCGTCTATAGAGCCCTCGGCCCCTTTCCCCTGCTTCTCTCTTTACTTTTCTCCCTTTCACCCGCGCGGGCTGTGTCTGCTTCAGGTGCAGCTCGGTGCAGCTACGCACCACTTTTGCAGCGGGTCAAAGGGCATTATAGAAGTGCGATTAATCTGCGTTAATTTTTTTAATCGCGTTAATTTTTCTGTGATTAATTAATCGAAATTAACGCGTTAATTTGACAGCCCTAATATATATATATATATATATATATATATATATATATATATATATATATATAAAAAAATATATATATAAATATATATATAAATATATATATAAAACAGACCCCGCTTTCTTTGCGTGGGTCAAAACGACCCTGATCCTCACCGGACCCGCTCTGACCTAACTACGCGCACACCGTAGCCCTGACGCTGTCCTCGAACGGGTCAAAGGGACCCTAATTCTATGCGTGGGTCACAATGACCCTCACCATCATTCCCAAATGTATACTAAAAAAAATAAATAAAAAAAAAAAGGCCGGCATTCTCCGCGTGGGTCAAAACGACCCTGAGCCTCACCGGACCCCCTGTGACCTAACTATGAGCAGACCGTAGCAGCCGTCACGCTCCCTCAGTGGGTCCGCGTGACCCCTCCCGCCACTCCATCTACCAACAGCCCTAGGACCTGCTCCCTCCACCCTCACACACCATCACCTGCCCAGCTCGCGCTGTCCTAGGCCGGGCCAAAAAGACCCCTCATTCCCAACACCACGCGCAGAGCCCAGCTGCCCCACCGCTCCCCTGGGTGGGTCAGCGTGACCCAAGCCACCGTTCCGCCTCAGCCCTCACCCTCACTCGCTCTTGAATACCACGCGCAGACCCCAGCTCTCCTCCCGCTCCCCTAGGTGGGTCAGCGTGACCCAAGCCACCGTTCCGCCTCAGCCCTCACCCTCACTCGCTCTTGAATACCAAGCGCAGAGCCCACCTGCCCTCCCGCTCCCCTAGGTGGGTCAGCGAGACCCAAGCCACCGTTCCACCACAGCCCTCACTCTTCAATACCAGGCGCACAGCCCAGCTGCCCTCCCGCTCCCCTAGGTGGGTCAGCGAGACCCAAGCCACCGTTCCACCACAGCCCTCACTCTTCAATACCAGGCGCACAGCCCAGCTGCCCTCCCGCTCCCCTGGGTGGGTCAGCGAGACCCAAGCCACCATTCCGCATCAGCCCTCACCCTCACTCGCTCTTGAATACCACGCGCAGAGCCCAGCTGCCCTCCCGCTCCCCTGGGTGGGTCAGCGCGACCCGCTCCCCTTTACTCATTTCCCCATTCGGTCTCCCAACAGCACGGTACAGAGTACACACTTTACGAATAAATACTCAAACGCTCATTGCGTGCATACGCGTGTCATACTTTATTCACATTTTGCATTACAAAATAAAAATAAAGAAAAACATAAATAAAGTATAATATATATATATATTATACTTTATTTATGTTTTTCTTTATTTTTATTGCATTTCCTGTTCATACTGGGGCAGGGTGAACTGGCGACATCTGCCGGACGATCGTGATATAGCAACGCGTACAGAGTGTCAAGGGTGCGCCCCCCTGCTGTACGGTTTTATAGAGCCTGGCTGAAATCCAGAAAAGTCAATGGGAAAATAACCACACGTGTGTGCGTTAGGCCTTGGCACCTATTGGCACCCTCTGGTGGACTGTCCTAATCAGGAACCGGATTTAAAAACCACCCCCCCCCCCTCCCTCCTTCCCCTCCCCATTGTCAGCATCACAAAAGAAGTATTTCAGACAACGTGTTTTTTTTTTGTCTTTTATTTTTAGTTTTCCTATAATGTCATTATATCGATCCATCATGCCGATCGATAAATGTATTGTAGCTCCGGCCGATCTTCTTCTCGGTCTCACCCTAGCGACAGACAGGGATCGCCCTCTTTAGGGCCCTTCTTGGAGCACCTCAGAGTCAGATTCGGAGTCCAAGACAACCAGCGGGAAAGGCCTAACGGTCGACAAGAAGTTACGCCGAGCACGCAACATTCGAACTCTGCGTTCCGCCCGGGTCAGCTCGCGAGGACAACAAGAGCAACTCTTGTCGAAGGGTGCCACCCTAGCGATAGGGATGGCTTCCTCACGGTCCCACCTTGTTCGAGCTGCGCCCGTAGAGCGGGGGATCGGTCGCTCCCGTAGAAATAGTTATGCTTCATCTGGCGCGGTCGACCCAAGAGAAAAACAAGTGACCAGTGGCTCTCGAGCACGAGATATAACCGTGAATGTTGTCGGATACCCCCCCCCCCTGGTTACACGCCCCCTGGTTACACGCACCGGTTATCAAAATGTATTAATTAATAGCAGCGATTAAGTTTTTTTTTTTAATATTAATAATAGAGCGCTGGTCCCGCTCGACAGCGCGTGAAGGCCATGAGTTCTGAGGGTTCACCTTGCCCGGGTCCTTCGCATCCTTCTCGCCAGGGCAAAGCGTGCGTCCGGGAGCAGGAATACAGCCGCTGCTCCCATGAGGACAAGGACTCTGAAGACGAATACGCATCTGAAGAAGAAGAAGAAGAAGAAGAAGAAGAAGAACAGGACGTAGAAGAAGAAGAAGAAGAACAAGATGAAGAAGAAGGAGAACAAGATGAAGAAGAAGAAGAAGAAGAAGCAGAGAGACAGACTCTCCGGTCCAAAGACGGTAGAGTCGAATGGTCCTCAGTGCCGTGTCAGCCCCGCGGGCACGCCACTGAGACTACAAGGCCACCGGCGGGACCCACTGTGTACGCGGTTGCCATGGCTCGCGATATCGTGTCCACGTTCCGCCTGTTCTTCACCACTCACATCGAAAGGATCGTGGTGGAGATGACCAACCTGGAGGCCGCTCGTAGAAAATACGCACAGCGGGACGGGGGCTGGTGGAAGGAAATGGACGAGGTGGACCTACGAGCGTACGTGGGCCTGCTCATCTTGGCCGGGGTGTACAGATCCCGAGGCGAAGCGGCGGCCAGTCTGTGGGACGCGGAGAGCGGACGGGCTATATTCAGAGCCACCATGCCGCTCAAGGTGTTTTACGCGTACTCCACGCTGCTGCGATTCGACGACCGTGAAACTAGAGCCGTGAGACGCGCCACCGACAAACTCGCGGCTGTCAGAGACATGTGGGACATTTGGACGGACCGGTTGCCTTACCTCTACAACCCGGGGTCAGACGTTACGGTGGACGAGCAACTTGTTCCGTTTAGAGGTTCGTACCACCAAGAAAACAAAAAGAAATAAAAAATAAATAATAGCTAGACATGTGTGAAAACTCACGAGAAAAAAGAAAAAGGGATTTCATTCTCTTCTGCATTACAGATACTGCATTACAGATAACACAGAGTTCACTCTCTCTGTCTCTCTCTCTCTCTCTCTCCTCAAAGTTCGCCTTCACGGACACCGCGGCTCTGGTCTCTTACGTTCCCAAGAAACGCAGAAATGTGCTGCTCATGAGCACTTTGCGCCCGTCCTCCGCCGCGGAAGTGTGCGAGGACCGCAGAGATCGCAAGCCGGCCGTGGTGCTGCACTACAACGCGACCAAAGGAGGCGTGGACAACCTGGACAAGGTGGTCTCCACCTACAGCACCAGGCGCAAGACGCCTCGCTGGCCCCTGGTCGTCTTCCACAACGTTATCGACGTGTCCGCGTACAACGCGTTCGTGCTGTGGCGTGAGATCAACCCGGGCTGGATGTCTGGAAAGCGTAACATGCGTAGGGTGTTCCTGGAGCTGCTGGGAAAAGATCTGGTCAGGCCTCGCCTGGAGAGGAGGCGGCGTTTGCCTCGCGCCGAAGCCTCTGCCTCGCTGGTGAGAGAAGCCCGGGGTCTCGGACCTGGGCGAGCCCGGAACGGAGAGGGCGAGGGGGGGACCCGTGTACGCGCTGGGGACCGAGGGGATCCCGGGTCGGATCAGAAAGCTGTAGCGAGCAAGAGGAAGAGGTGTCAAATATGCCCTCCGAAGAAAGATTCCAAGACTCACGCGGTGTGCACCCGCTGCACGAAATACGTTTGCAAACAGTGCGCGCTGCTGTTCTGCCCCAACTGTGCGGGTTGCGTGGGCCGGGACAATGTTCGCTGAACCTGCTGGGAGGATGACCCAGGGCTGTGCTGTGTCCAGCAGATGTCGCCAAACACGGTGAGACAGAGAGAGAGAGAGAGAGAGAGAGAGAGAGAGAGAGAGAGAGAGAGAGAGCTTGTATGTGTTTATGTGTGAGGTTTTTGTTTGGTGGGGGTGGGGGGGGTTCTGGGTTGAAAAGAAAGCACAAGGGTTATAAAGATGTTTTACATGCAACACAAAAACAAACAATAAATCTCCTTGTGTCTATGTGCGTGTGTGGGTTTTATTATAAGATGTTTACATGCAACAAGAAAAAAAGAACAAGAAATATCCTTGTGTGTGTGTGTGTGTGTGTGTGTGTGTATGTGTGTGTGTGTATGTGTGTGTATGTGTGTGTATGTGTGTGTGTATGTATGTGTGTGTGTATGTGTGTGCGTGTGGTTGTATTATAAAGATGTTTTACATGCAACACAAACCAAACAAGAAATCTCCCTGTGTGTGTGTGTGTGTGTGTGTGTGTGTGTATGTGTGTGTATGTGTGTGTGCGTGTGGTTGTATTATAAAGATGTTTTACATGCAACACAAACCAAACAAGAAATCTCCCTGTGTGTGTGTGTGTGTGTGCGTGTGTGTGTGTGTGTGTGTGTGAGTAATTAGGGAAGCACAAGGGTTAAACATCAACATACCTGTATTTGCCATCTGCCTGCGATGTTCATTGTAGTTGAGGGCAGCTAAAAGTGTTTGGGCCGCATACACAGGTGGTACGAAGGAGTTTCGTTTTGATGCGTACATCAGAATGTGTGCATGAAAACACTCCTGGGCACCAGTGGACCTGGCATCAGAGAGGGAGGAAAAATTAAATATATGATTGGTTACATAACTTCAACAAAAATAATTATTACTAAATGGCAATCTATTATCCCAAAGTACACAAGAACTGCATTTCTTGACATTCTGTAGAAGGCTATTATTGTATGTACTGTACAATAATAAATATTACTAGTACAACACATCTAAACAAAAGCTATATTGAAATATTGAAGGCTGACTCATTACCTAAACTTTGGAATTGTCTTTGACCACCTCTCATCCATGATCAGTTCTGTGATTTTGTGGTGTTCAGTGCTTCCCTTAGGAATAAGCTCCTTGTTGCTTTTTTCCTCCAATGGGCCATGGTAACAGCCGCCAAGTCCCCACTGGTGTTCTCCGGTGACATGGTGTAGCAATCCTGTCCACATGTCCTGAATAGGCAATTAAAAATTAATATGTAATTGTTATAATGTATAATTTGAATACATAGACAATACACTTACTTATACACATTACAGTGAAAAACATACCCAGAAATCCTCCACTGTATGTTCTGCCTTGCAGCAGAACCAAAAGTGGGTGCAGATATCCTTCTTCCAGACAAGTAACAGTGAGTAGCCTTTTTGGAGGCCGGCCTAGAAATTGAAAAACAGAATAATTTTGCTTTAGAATGATAACTAACAAATATGACATTTCTAAAATATTTTTTGAAAACAAATACAGTAATCCATCTTTACATAGCAGTAACTTAGGTCTCAGCAGAGCAGCTGACATTAGATAAGTTGCTGTTGTTACCACACAGCACATTAGTAGAGGTGATTTATATTGTTCTGGAAACATCAGTTACATTTATCATGTTCTGATGGGGGTAGGGAAACTGTTTAGCATAAGCTCTAGGTTTGATTTCACACCAATAACGTCACTTTTAACAATTTACTTGTTCACGCCATCATCGCAAAACACAAAAGCAGGTGTGATCCACGTTGATGGGCAAACGATAACATTAACAAACAAGGCTTACCGTTCTGAAAAAGATTCGGCAATGGTGGACAATGGTGGCAGAGGAGGCCTCTTGAAACCACGTTTTACTGGTGTCTACCTTGTTTTTCCGTAACTAAAACAGGAACATGCACACACAAATATCAACGTGAGTTGGCGGGTTGTAACAGCAGAAAGTTAAATTATGATAAACTGTACATTGTACTGAACATGGAAACAGCGACAAACACGGATATGATATCACTTAGCCTACTATGTTATTACACACATGGACAGTTAGCACCCTGCTGCCTTCGGTGTATGAATGTGTGTGTGAATGAGCCAAAACAATTTAAAGCACACTGGGACTGTGTAAAACGGTGAGGAAGACTATAAGTGGAGAATATTTTTTTTTACTGAGCAAACTGCCTAATTAGCTGGAGCTAACGGTATCCCGTTAGCATTATGCTAAACGTGATTCCGGTAAGTGTCTGCTACAAATAGTCAATCGTAAGGTAATATGATGTAGGTTAGGTTATGCAAAATAAAAATACCTTTCCAGCAGAAACTCCGCGACCATTTCATCCGTTTTTAGCTCGGGCTGCAGCTTCATCAGTTGCCTCCATTGCCCAAAAGCAGAGCCGACGTTGATCCTAGTTTTTGCTCTTGCAGCATCGAGCTCTTTTTTTTCTGTTGGCCTTTGCTGCTAAACTTGTGTTTTTTCCCTTCGGAGCCGCTTTGTCAGTACGCCGTGACTCCCTTTGGTCTGCCATCGTCAGTCGCTACTTGCTACCGCTCGTTACTGTCTGCCGTGGAATCAAAACAAACCCTCTAGTTGGGGACGCGCCTTGATGACGCACGCCGACTGCGCCATACAGAAGCAGACGGCAAACAGACAGATCTGTCGGCCAATCAAATCGTTGGTTGAATTTTTCACGTAATATTATGAGATCGAAATAATCATTTGTTTTAACTCCTGGTGGGTCTATAATGTATTCTAGAGTGTAATTACCTTATAAATACCATTATAACCTCATCCAAAAAAAGTGTAAAAATGCATAAAAGGTAAGGGTCCCTTTAAATAGAAAGGTCCAGTTTACTTTGTCAAATGCTTTTTCTGCGTCTAGTGATAAAATTATGGTCTTGTCTTGTTTTTTTGTGATATATTAATTAAGTTGAAGAGTTTGCGGATGTTATCGGAAGTGTGTCTATTTTCTATAAAGCCTGTCTGGTCGGAGTGGATTAGCAGTGGGGTGACCGTTTCAATTCTTGTTGCTTTTGCTTTAGTAATGATTTTAAGGTCTGTGTTAATTAGTGAGAGGGGTCGATAGCTTGAAGGGTGGGTAGGGTCTTTATTGGGTTTTAATATTAGAGTGATTATGGCAGTGTTCATATGTGTGGATATAGCGGAGGTGGTCTTTATTTCCGTGGTTACTCTGTAAAAGAGTGGTGATAATGTTTTCCAGAAGTGTTTGTAAAATTCGGCAGGTAGTCCGTCAGGTCCGGGTGATTTTTGGTTTGGCATTGTGTTCAGTGCTTTATGTAGTTCTTCTGAGGTAAGGTGTGCATCTAAAAAGTTGGCTTGTTCTATAGATAGTGTTGGCAGGTGGAGGTTGTTAAGGAAGAGGTCTGTTTCTGATTGGCTGGGATTGTGATCTGAGGAGTAAAGATTGTTGTAAAAAATATGGAATACATTATTTATGTCCTGTGAGTAATTTGTTATTAAACCTGATGTAGTATCGAGTATGGATGGGATTATTGCTTTTTCTTTTTTAAATTGTAGTAGATTTGCCAGATATGTACTTGATTTATTGCTGTACTGGAAATTCTCGTATTTAAGCTGCTGTATAATAAACTGTGTTTTTTTGTGTATAATTGTTTCTAAATGGGTTTAAAGTAGTCGAAGTTCATTGTGTGTTTGTTCATTTGGTTGTTGGAGTACTGAGATGTTAAGTGTTTGATTTTCTCTTCTAAAGTAATTTCTTCTTTTTGTTGCTGTTTTTTCTTGTATGATGAATATGATATTATTGTTCCTCTTATAACTGCTTTACCTGTTTCCCAGAAAAGTGATGGCGAGATTTCTGGAGAGTCGTTCATTTCAAGGAAGAGTGCCCACTCTTTTTTTTATCATTGAAATAAAGTCTGGATCTTCTAATAGGGATGTATTGAAGCGCCATCTTGTCGGAGATCTAACATGCATTTGGATGGTTAATGAGAGGGAAACGGGAGCATGGTCACTTATTGTGATTGGGTGAATTTTGTTGTCTTTGACGTATTGGGAGAGTGAGTTGCTTATAAGAAAAAAGTCAATTCTGGAGGAGGATCGATGGACAGAGGAGCAGTATGAATATTATCTGGATAATGGGTTTTTCATTCTCCAACTATCGCCAAGTCCACAATCAATCATGTATTGTTTTATTACTTCAGTGGAGTGCCAGTTTCTTAGGTTACCAGATGTGCTTGACTAGTCGATTGTAGGGTTAATGACGGTATTGAAATCTCCAGCTATTATAATGTTTGTTGAGTTATAGAGTAAAGAGAATAAACTGGAAGAAATGTGGTTCGTCATTGTTAGGACCGTAAATGTTTGCGAAGCTGTAATCTGTTTGGTTAATAGTTGTATTGATGATTATATATCTGCCATCTGGGTCTATGATAGATGAGTTACACTCAACAAAAATATAAACGCAACACTTTTGTTTTTGCTCCCATTTTTCATGAGATGGACTTAAAGATCTAAAAATCATTCCAGATACACAATATTACCATTTCTCTCAAACATTGTTCACAAATCTGTCTAATTGTGTGATAGTGAGCACTTCTGCTTTGCTGAGATAATCCATCCCACCTCACAGGTGTGCCACATCAAGATGCTGATCTGACATCATGATTAGTGCACAGGTGTGCCTTAGACTGTCCACAATAAAAGGCCACCCTGAAATGTGCAGTTTTGTCTCACAGCAAAATGCCACAGATGCCACAAGCATTGAGGGAGCGTGCAATTGGCATGCTGACAGCAGGAATGTCAACCCGATCTGTTGCTTGTGCATTGAATGTTCATTTCTCCACCATAAGCCGTCTCCAAAGGCGTTTCAGAGAATATGGCAGTACATCCAACCGCCCTCACAACCGCAGACCACGTGTAACCACACCAGCCCAGGACCTCCACATCCAGCAGGTTCACCTCCAAGATCGTCTGAGACCAGCCACTGAGACAGCTGCTGAAACAATTGGTTTGCATAACCAAACAATTTCTGCACAAACTGTCAGAAACCGTCTCAGGGAAGCTCAACTGCATGCTCGTCGTCCTCATCGGGGTCTTGACCTGACTCCAGCTCGTCGCTGTAACAGACTTGAGTGGGCAAATGCTCACATTCGATGGCGTCTGGCACGTTGGAGAGGTGTTCTCTTCACGGATGAATCTCGGTTTACATTGTTCAGGGCAGATGGCAGACAGCGTGTGCGGCGTCGTGTGGGTGAGCGCTTTGCTGATGTCAATGTTGTGGATCGAGTGGCCCATGGTGGTGGTGGGGTTATGGTATGGGCAAGCATCTGTTATGGACGAAGAACACAGGTGCATTTTATTGATGGCATTTTGAATGCACAGAGATACCGTGAGGAAATCCTGAGGCCCATTGTTGTGCCATACATCCATGAACGTCACCTCACGTTTCAGCAAGATAATGCACGGCCCCATGTTGCAAGGATCTGTACACAATTCTTGGAAGCTGAAAACGACCCAGTTCTTGCATGGCCAGCATACTCACCGGACATGTGCACATTGAGCATGTTTGGGATGTGCTTGACCGGCGTATACGACAGCGTGTACCCCTTCCCACTAATATCCTGCAACTTCGCACAGCCATTGAAGAGGAGTGGACCAACATTCCACAGGCCACAATTGACAATCTGATAAACTCTATGCGAAGAAGATGTGTTGCAAAATGAGGCAAATGGTGGTCACACCAGATACTGACTGGTTCTGAGTCCCCAGAACCCCAATAAAGCAAAAAATTAGTGGCCTTTTATTGTGGACAGTCTAAGGCACACCTGTGCACTAATCATGATGTCAGATCAGCATCTTGATGTGGCACACCTGTGAGGTGGGATGGATTATCTCAGCAAAGCAGAAGTTGCTCACTATCACACATTTAGACAGATTTGTGAACAATGTTTGAGAGAAATGGTAATATTGTGTATCTGGAATGAATTTTAGATCTTTAAGTCCATCTCATGAAAAATGGGAGCAAAAACAAAAGTGTTGCGTTTATTTTTTTGTTAAGTGTATGAATAAATGGGATGTTTTTATTTACTAAAATTGCGACGCCTCTTTGTTTGCTGTTAAATGTAGAAAAAAATATTTGGTCGAATTGTTTAAATTTTAGATTTTCGAGGTCGGATTGTGTGAGGTGGGTTTCTTGTAATAAGCATATATCAGCCTTTAATTTAATGAGATGATTTATGACTTGGATTCTTTTAGATTGTGTGCGAAAGCCACGTACATTCCATCTTACAATGTTAAGTGGGTGCATAAACGGGTAGAAAGATTATCTTGTTTTGAATAAAAAGCCTGTACCATGAAGAGCAAAGTGAAGTGGATAGACATAGGCTATGGGTAAATGGTGAGGGCAGGGAGCATGAACAACAACAGTGATAAGAGCGGACAAGAAATAAAAAAAAACAAAAAAAACAACAACATAAACAACAGCAATGACAACAGCAAACAAAAATACAATAAGAAACATGACAAGACAGCAATTAACATGGAGGGTCATCGTTAACTCTTCTGTATGGCAAACAGAGAGTTAATTTTCACCAGGAGCGATGTAGGGTGTGAGGCGGTCAAATATTCAATGTATTTATTTCAGTTTGTTTATGCGATCAAAACTGTCGCACTGTACAGCCCTGGGTAAATGCAAATTAATGAGGGGGCTATAACATCATTAAATTTAGAAATTAAAATCCTTACAACTACTCTAAACATAGAGCCAGATTTGCAATGGAATGGTTTATAACTTAAAAAATTACTCCCCCGGTGGAACCATGAAGGTGTATTGAACTCTATGCTCCTATGTAGTATAAATGTGCAAAATTTTTAGAAATTGGTTCATCCTAGCCTGAGAAAAGGCAGAAAGAGTGTTTTTATCAGGCATGCAAACTCATGAGCCATGAAAAAGGTGAGAAGCCCGAAAACAAACAACGGTAGGGGGGTCTGGGGGATGCCCCCAGAAGATTTTTTTTGTGATTTGAACATTTAAGAGAAGCAATTTGGTGTATTCTGGTGAAGAGAATTAAGGACAAAAAAACGTTGTCAGATGAATAGTAAAATGAGCAAAACAAGTTAGTCAGCCAACCTTCTTGACGTTTCCAATACAAAGTGTGTAGGTAGCCTATTTACCAAGAAAAACGGTTAAAAACAGCTTAGAAAAACGATTAAAAATGCTGGCAAAACCAGCTTTAAATAAGACAGAAAATAACATGGAGCCTCAAATCAATCACACCAAATTCCCTTACAATAAACTAATTATTTATATTGTGGCAAACAGGATTTTCCTTATCTTTGTTACACAACCATCAATATAACACATAAGAATATACTCTGTCACCATAGTTAATCTCGTGTTCACGCACTCACACACACGCACACACACACACACACCTCAGTCGTGCGCAGGAACATAATGGTGCAAAATGAGACGATAGTGGAGGAAGCAGGTGAGTGTGTTGTTTCGGCGCTGATCTGCTAAAATCACGACATGCACGGCCAGAACACCACGCACCATTCAAAAACCGTGAAAACAGCAATAGACAAAAGCACATTATTAACTTGAGGTGACACGTTAATCTGCAGTGACAATCCGCCAACCGCGGCTGTTAATCAGCGCGAGCATAAAGCAATGCAAATGGCTGTAAAACAACGGTTGGCAAACTCCGTGAATTTATTTAAAAAGTGATTCACATAAACTGAGTAGGCACTATGGGTTGCCACCTTGGATTTTGGAAAAAAAGGGACACTTGATGTTTGGGGCGGAGGGCTCGGCCATTATTAGGCTACCAGTTCAGACTGACCAGTGTAATGACCTATAATAACCATAAACACCTACAGTGCTTTTTACAGTTGGATATATAAGGAGACTGAGGTGGGAACCCTGGACCTTGTAGGGTGGTTCGGGGGAATGCTCCCCCGGAAGAAAAAAATGCAACCTTTTAAAGTAAAATTCATCAATCTGGTGCACTTTGAGAAGAAAATTGCATGCAACCAGGCCCAGGGGCCCAAGGTCTCAGGGGGGCCCTAAGCCAGAAATACTGATATTAACTTTACATGTCGCATTGTCAAAGAGCTCAGTCACTTATGTCAATAACAGGGTCCAAAAAGGTATCGCCTAAAATAAGGAAATAAATCATCATGGGCCCCTCAACTAGTAGGTGAATAATAGAAAAGCAAGTGCAAAACTAAAGCATTATTAGCTCTGTTTTAGGGGCTTCATGAGGGGCCTTGAAGGCCCCCTCACACCTACAGTAATAAGCTTTCTATGTATAAATTATATACTGTTCATAAAAAGTAGCTATCCACCCTTTATCTGTTGAATAGGGATATGGAGGAGTGGGGGAGGGAGAGGGGGGGCTTTAAGAGTCTGGGCCCATGGGCCCATTATCCCATAATCCGTATATGAACCAAATGGTTTCCACAATCTTTTTTTCTATTTTCGCCGGGAGCATGCACAAGCATTATTTATTAAAAGAAATTTAAAAAATAAAAAAAAGTGGGGGGCCCCACACTGGGTCTTGAAACGGTCCCAGAGATCGTTGAGACCGCCCCTGCCCCCTTGTCGTGCCGCCTGACAACGGAACGCTGCGCTTTCTCTCTGCCCGGCCCCGCTCGCCTCTCCATTGAGAATGCATTAGTTGGCGCAACAAACGCCTCGGCCCGTGTGAAACGGCCTTAACTACTGAACGAAGGAAATCAAATGAGGTTTTGGCATTTCCCCCCAAAAAACGGGACAAATTGTGTCCCGGGAGAGATTTATTTTTTCCCGGGACAGCTTGTGAAAAAAGAGAACAATTCTGGGAAAAACGGGACGGGTGGCAACACTAGTAGGCACATTACACACACACACACACACACACACACACACACACACAGCTGGCCATCAGACCCCCCCTCCCCTCCTCCAAAAAATATTTTCTCAACGGATCTCCACGAATCACATAGATGGCCAATTTTGTTTCCAAAACGGCGAATTTCGCCGAAAGGCGACGAGTTTGCATGCCTGTTTTATAGTCTCTCTGGCTGTCTCTTAGCCTGGCATTCCCAGACCTGCCACTAGGCACTGGCAAATTAAATTTGCTGCACGTGTTGGTCTGGACACGCTCAGTTGAAGCTTTATCAAGAGCCGACTTCCGGGTTACAGAGCATGGGGTAGGTACGATCGCTCTATAGCTCCTACAAAATATTTCAGACCTAACTGATTAAACCCTATATTCGTCGATTTTTTTTGTGCTTGTGTTGCCGGTAACACTGATACTGTTTTGGAGAAATGCCTAGAAGCAAAAAAAACGCAAAAAGAGATTCGGCAGAGTCAGATATGCGTGGTCAGACAGCGTGGTTAGCATGGACGTTGGTGCTAGCTCAGTGGCTTCCATTTGGGATCTGCTTGAACAGCATAGAGCAGCCACCGCTGAGTTTAAATCCATAGCCGCTGAATCAGCATTCGCCAGCATGAACACTAAGCTGGACAACATCCAGGCCGTGGTCTCAGGCCAGGGGAAACGTATAACCGATCTCGAGGAGAATGCAGAAACTGTTTGCGGACGCCTGGAGCAACTTGAGGCTACGAGCTCCTCACTGCAGGAAGATAACAAGCTGTTGAAAGCTAAACTATCGGATTTGGAAGGGAGAAGTAGTAGACAGAACGTTCGTATTGTGGGCTTACCAGAGTCACTTCAGGGTGCACGCCCCACCGCCTTTTTCTCCGAGCTCCTCAACAAGGTGTTTGGCGATCAAGTTCTCCCTTCTCCCCCGGAGCTGGACAGAGCTCACCGCACTCTGGCACCCAAACCGGGCCCGCATGAGAGGCCGCGATCCGTCGTCATCCGCTTTCACCGATACCAGACTAAAGACCTGATCATGAAAGAGGCACGTAAACAGGGCGAGCTGGAATACCACGGCCACAAGCTCCGGTTCTACGAGGATTACAGCGCGGAGGTCGTGAAGCAGCGGGCTGAATACAAGCGGGTCATGGCTGAGCTTTATCAGTGCGGTCTCCGTCCCTCTCTTCTTCATCCTGCGAGGCTTCGTATTACTCTCCAGAGCGGCGAGAGAAAGTGGCTGCGGTCTGTCTCTGAAGCATCCAACTACATATCTACACTGGGAGTGAGTCCGTAGTAAATACGATTGCCTGCTGTGAGTATACAATGTGGACAAATGCTCTTTTCATATCCCCAGCCAAACTCTCAGACTGATGGTACTATACGCATTTTTTCTCCCTTTTTTTAAAAAAATTAGTAAATTAGCTGGGTGAACGTGACATTTTTGTTGCTTGTCATTTTGACGTATTGTCTAGCTCACTCGCTTTTTTTTATTTGTATCTCTATTTTAAAACGGCTAGATAAGCGTGTCTTTTCTTTATTTTTATTTTTTATTTTTTTTTGCCATTTGGACAGATTGTCTAACTCACGCCTTGTTCCTTTTATTTTGTATTTCGAATTTGTTGGGTGAGCACGGTATGTTTGTTTAGTGTGTTGTCATTTTGACAGTTTGCTGGATTGTTCATAGTGTTACTAGCTGTTATGGGGTGAATTGTACAAGACTTATGTGGGAAGCTAGCACAGGTCAGAAAGTTAAGGCTTGGAATGTTTGTTGTGAGACTAGTAAGGGTCTTTTGGGGTTTGCTGTTTAGAGCAATATATGGGGTGGGTTCTGGGTGGGATGGGGTGGTGTTAACTGGGGGTTTAGCTGATAAGTTATCACCTGCTGTGTTTTCAGTTATCTGTGTTTTCCTTTTTTTTGTGTGTTTTTCTTTTCCTCTGTATTTTGCTACTCTTTTTCTTATCGGAGCAACTCTTTTTATTCTCACTATAACTGAGCTAGATGAAGGGCAATCTTAATTTAATTAGTTGGAATGTCAAGGGGCTAAATCACCAAGTGAAAAGGGGTAAGGTCTTAACCCACCTAAAACGGCTCAGGGCTGGAATAGTTTTCCTTCAAGAAACCCACTTACATGACTCTGACCATGGGCGATTAAGTAAATGCTGGCGTGGACAATTTTTTCATTCTAATTTCAGGGGTAAGGCTAGGGGCACAGCTATCCTTATTGATAGTAATATTCCTTTTGAGTCCTCAAACATTATGGGCCAGTTTCACAGACATGGATTAAGCGTAGTCCTGGACTAAATGGAATTTTGAATGGAGATTGTCCATTGAAAGTACAATTTAGTCCAGAACTAGGCTTAATCCATGTCTGCGAAACCGGCCCAATATCAGATAAAAATGGACGTTTTATTATTGTTTCAGGCAAACTTTACAATAAGTCAGTCATCTTCTGCCAACGTCTACGCGCCTAACGTCGATGATGTATAATTCTTGAAGAGATTTTTTTCTCAACTCCCTGATCTCAATTCCCATTCTCTTTTTCTTGGTGGGGATTTTAATTGTTATCTAGATCCAGTCTTAGATCGCTCTTCCCCCAAACCTGCCACTCTTAGCAGATCTGCAGGTTATATCAAATAATTTCTTGCTGATTATAGCCTCTCTGATCCATACAGGTTTTTATTAGCCTGGCTCCGCCCGCCCGCCTACTTCCGGCCAAATTTCATTTTCCCTTCAGTAGTCAGTCTGGGTGTACAGCGCATTTCCCAGATTCTCCGGAGAATCTACAATCGTCCAATCAGCGAACAGAGCGAGTGGCTGAGAACGCTCCAGTTTCAGTTGAATGCTGCGTTCCTTTATACTCGGAAGAAGGAGATTTCCGACTTGGTAGTTCCGAGTTCCGACCTGTATGTGTTCCAGTGCATCTGCTTGCGAAAGTATGGACGCCTAAAACCTTTCTCGTCCAAATAACTAAACGTTAGGCTCTAAGAAGTTACTGTTGCCAGGTACCGGTAGATTCATAGACTACAATATGTAGTGAAGTCGGAAATTTCCGAGTTCCCTGTCCAACTGGAAGGCACCATCAAAAGCCGGCTCATGACACACGTGATGACCAAACGTGATGCGATTGGTTGGCTAATCCAGAGTGGCACTGGGCAGATCCAATAGTTTTAAACTTCGACAGACACCCGCCTCCAAGTGAGTTAACGTTTGCCAATTACAGCACTTCCAGACCTTCTGTACAAATGAAATGAAGTACGATGGTCTGTTTGGACCAGGCTAGGTTTTTATACCCCACAGGAAGAGAATATTCATTCTTTTCACATGTCCACCACACTTACACTCGAATTGATTATTTTTGTTTATAATTCATTGATGTCAGACCTTAAGTCATGCAGTTATGAAAGTATTGTGATCTCAGATCACGCTCCTTTGCTCCTTCAACTGGCTTTCCCTGACGTTGAGTATACAAGAAGGCAGTGGAGACTGGATCCATTGTTGCTCACAGATGAGAGTTTTCTTTCACACATCTCTACACATATTAAAACTTTTTTGAGTATAAATAAAACACCAGATGTGTCCAATGCAACAATTTGGGAAGCCCTGAAAGCCTATTTGAGAGGTGAAATTATATCATTTGCAGCATACAAAAATAAGTGTACAAAACAGAAACAAACTGAAATAGCTGATCAGATTCTTAACATAGACAGACAATATGCTAATTCACCTTCATCTGAACTTTACAAAGAACGTTTAAAACTTCAGACAGAATTCAACCTTCTTTCCTCTCGTCAGGTTGCAGACCAGTTGCTTAGGAGCAGAAGTACTTTTTACGAGCATGGTGACAAGATTGGTAAACTCCTGGCCAATCAACTGCGCGGATTTAGAGCGAAGCAACTCATCCCTGGAATACGGACAGACAGTGGGTGTACAACATCAGATCAGAAATTGATAAACGAAAAGTTCAAAACATTCTATTCAAATTTGTATAGTTCTGATTGTACAGTAGACGCAACGGTGATGGAAACCTTTTTCAGTAACCTAAACATGCCTTCCCTTTCTCAAGACCTGAGACATAGCCTTGAGGCACCTATTACTCAGAAGGAAATTATTGCAGCAATAACATCAGGCAAATCTCCTGGTCCAGACGGACTTCCATCTGACTTTTTTAAGAAATTTTCAGCCGAATTGTCGCCTTTTTTATGTTCAGTATTCTCAGACTCATTTGACTCAGGTAAACTCCTGCCTTCGTTCTATCAGGCCTGTATTTCCCTGTTGTTAAAAAAGGATAAAGATCCTCTAGATTGTGCATCATACCGACCAATTTCACTATTAAATACAGATGTGAAGATACTTGCTAAAATTCTCGCCCACAGATTGGAGGATGTTCTCCCCTCTATCATATCCCCGACCAAACTGGGTTTATAAAGGGACGCCAATCATTTTATAATATACGCCGGCTAATGAACATTTTATATTCCCCCAGAAATATTGAATCAGAATGCCTCGCTTCTATGGATGCTGAAAAAGCATTTGATAGAGTAGAATGGAATTATTTGTTTTTCACCCTTGAAAAATTCGGTTTGGGTCCTGTTTTCACTTCTTGGGTTAAATTATTATATGTATGCCCTTCTGCCTCAGTATTAACAAACAGCCGTTACTCAAACAGTTTTGATCTGCACCGTGAGACCCGGCAGGGTTGTCCTTTGAGCCCGCTCCTTTTTGCTATTGCAATTGAACCACTTGCAATTGCCATTCGCGGTAACAAACAGATTCAGGGGATATGGAGAGGAGGAATTGAACATAAGGTATCATTATACGCCGATGATTTACTTTTGTTTGTCGCCAAGCCAGCCACCTCTTTACTGGAGGCACTTTCTGTGTTGGAGGTCTTTAGTCTGTTTTCTGGCTATAAACTTAACCTGAGTAAGAGCGAACTCTTTCTGATTAATAAAGATGCTCTTAAACTTGATTATACAGCTCTCCCACTCAAAGTGGTGACAGATCAGCTGAGTTATCTTGGGGTATATTTTACCAGAAATTTTAAAAACCTATTTAAATCGAACTTCCTCAAATTATTGGATCAGGCGAAGCAAATATTATCGAAGTGGTCTCCTCTGGCTTTCTCTGTCATAGGTAGAATAAATTCAATTAAAATGACATTACTCCCAAAGTTCCTATATCTATTCCAATGTCTCCCCAGCTTTCTCCCCAAATCCTTTTTTCAGGCCCTTGACTCTTTAATGATAAATTATATTTGGAATGGTAAACACCCTCGGTTACGGAAAGCTTTTCTTCAAAGACCCAAACAAACAGGTGGAATGGCCCTCCCTAATTTCCAATACTATTATTGGGCTGCTAATATCAGTTCTTTAGTGTATTGGGTGCATTTTCACCTTGACGACTCAGCCCCAGTCTGGGTAACAATGGAGTCCAGCGCTATTAGCCCATTGTCTCCATCTGCCCTCTTAAGCGCCGCACTTCCACTCTCTTCGGCTATTCCCAACAGTAGTCCCGTGATTAAGCACTCCCTTCGAATTTGGACCCAATTTAGGAAGAATTTTGGAATGCAGAATTTTTCACTTTTCAGCCCAATTGCAGCTAATCATTTGTTTACTCCCTCGACGGTGGATTGTGCATTCAAGATCTGGCATAAAAAAGGCTTAAAATGCATCGGTGATTTATTTATTAATGATCTATTTGCTAGTTTTTCTGAATTGACAAAACATTTTGATATCGAAAAGACTCATTTTTTCCGATTTCTGCAAATCAGGCATTTTATGCAGAAGTTAATTCCCCAATTCCCTTATAAACCGCCAGCCAATCATGTCGATTTGTTTCTTTCTGTAAACCCCACATTAAAAGGCTCAATTTCTGTGTTTTTCAACCTTATTTCAAAGTTGCATAGCCCCTCTTTAGCAGCTATAAGAACCCTGTGGGAGCAGGACCTAGGTTCTGCCTTCACAGATCACATGTGGGATTCAGTCCTGGATCGGATACACTCTACCTCCATGTGCGCCCGACATTCTCTTGTGCAATTTAAAGTAGTACATCGTATCCACATATCTAAAACTAAATTAGCTCGTATGTTCCCCGATGTAGACCCGACCTGTGATAGCTGTAAGAGCGCACCAGCATCACTCTTTCACATGTACTGGTTGTGTCCCACCTTGACTGAGTTCTGGACATCAGTTTTTCAAACAATTTCTGAAGTACTTCAGCATCAAATTGAGCCGAACCCTTTCACTGCAATTTTTGGCATTGCTCCCAATTCAGGCTTGCCTAAAGTGAAGCTAAAGGTACTGGCCTTCACCTCTTTACTTGCTCGTAGGGCTATCTTACTTAAATGGAAAGATCCTGCTCCTCCTTCCCACTCACATTGGATTAGAGACATTATGTCACGTATGAATCTGGAGAAAATTTGTTGCACTACCCAGGGATCTGAGACTAAATTTCATAAAATATGGCGCCCCTTCCTAGACTACTTGAAGAAACCGACCACAATAGTTGAAGAGTAGCTACCCCCTCCCCTCTTTAGTTTGATTCAATTTTATTTCTTTGTTTTTTGTTTCATATTGGTTGTTTGTTTTTGTTTCTTGAAGTGTGTGTTTCTGTTTCGTTTCTGCTATTTTTAACATTATGTATTATTTTTTGAACTAATTTCTTAATGCAGGATTGTTTGTGATTGAGTGTGAGGGTGGGATATGGGTGGGGTATGTTCGGGGGGGAAAAAAAGGGGAAAAAAGTTGTAATCCATTGTACTGCAGTTGCTTTGCTACTTTGCGATTCAATAAAAAAACCTTTGAAAGAAGCTTTATCAAGAAAACCAGAAATCTGGCTATGGTTTCAATTGGTTCTATCTAATATGGGCGCGCCAGAGCCCTTTATATGGTACTCTGGGCAGGACGTAACCGGATGACGACAGTGAGGTGCATGCGACGTCGAAGCCGTGATAGTAAACATCAAAGATGGCTGTGGATATGTTGTGTGAGTTTGAGACTGCTTTGGCCTCGACCCTTAACGATTTGGAAGACGGCACTCAAAGCTTTCATTAGCAAGTAAGTGGAATGTTCTGTTTTGCCGACCGACAAAGGCAAATGTTTAATTTAACAGTTTAACAGCTGTTCGCTAAACGAAAGGGGCTTACGTCACCTTGTGCATCGCTCTGATTGGTTGTAGTGCTATCCAACTGCGTGCAGTGGCATTTGAAATGCACGAGTAGGAGCCGTCCCTTGATTTGGAAATTACTATTGATCGTGGCCAGACCCTCTATCGTTCAAGATATCAGGGTCTGGATTTCCAGGCTAGCTGTCTCTGCCTCTAAAGTCAGAAATCCTCCTACTACCACAATGCACTGCGCTCGCAGTCCTCCAAGGCCCCGCCCACATTTCCCTTGAAGTCTTGTCTGACTGATGAGAGTAAACAGCAACTTCCAAATACAGTTGTGGGCGGTACCTCGACAATTAAAGACACTATTTAGATTCCACAATGAATGATTTTTTCTAAAGTAGGCCTATACATAGTTTCCGGTTTTACTGTAAAACGGAGGGAAGGAAACGCGCACTCAGCTACGTTTGCTAGTTTTCAAGATAGTTTTTCAACATGCCTGCTGCTAGGCTAGACCCACAGGCTGCGCGCTATCAACAAAACTAGCCTAGCCTAGCCTTCAAACCGGACTCTGAAGCTAAATATTCTGGGCATGAAGACGACACTCTGGACGGGAGGGACGTATGCGGACCGGGACCCTGTCCTATAGACTTTTCTAATGCACCACCTCCTGCAGAACGCACTCGCGTACAGTTAACACTTTCAACCTATTAGACTATATTTCTGTTCACACAGTAGGCCTATGCAATTATAGCTGCTGTCAGGGGGGGGATTGCTAAACTGTTTCAGAAACAGACTAATGTAACAACCGTTTGTGTGTTTGTAAGGCAACTACAGAAAAAAAGTTTTCATCCGCTCTCATTTTCAGTGAGTCCTCAAAGCTAACGTTTCACTTATAGTAGCCTAACTGTCGTATTTTATGGTGATTTCAGAATCCGATGTCTACAGTCTCCCGCTCAACTTCAACCAGTGCCCAAGGAGGCTGCAGTGAGCTTCACAGAGAGGATATCAGACCCCTACCTCAGCAGCATCCCATCTAAGGCTCTGCTAATACTATGTCCTCACACCTCTAGACCTATTGTAAATATTTTTTATTTGTAGCTCATCCTTTATATCTTATCTTTATCATATTGGACATTTTACTTTTAAGAATTGTCTCATTGTGTGTTACCTGGTTTCTATAGCATTGGGCATGATGTCATAAGATTTTGCTTTGTAAACAATAAAATATCTTATGTTGTTGCATCTTACCTTGGACTCCTGTCTACACCATGTTCACCATTACTTGTTGGTTGGAGGCTGAACAATAGTTACTGATTTTGATGCACAGATTATTGTATGTCATATTGTTTTTAATCTACAATTTATGAGGTAAAATATGTTATAAAATCACAAGGATGCAAGGTAGGTCCAGCATACTGACAGAATCACAGGAAAAAACCCAGAAAAATAACTAAGCTATTGAATATATTACAATGAAGTACTTCAGGTCACATTTCTATATTGATAGCATAACATTGTTTTGCTTATTTATTGAATACAGTAGCTCAGCATGAAGTTTGTCCTCAACCTTTTGATTAAAACGAAACCATCCACGAGTAATATGGTTGCTCACAGCAATAATAGTGTTAGCGGTTAACTCGTTAGCTTTCAATGTAAACAGTCCGGCAAGCTATTGTTACACTACACACATTAATCAGCTTATTATTTCAATGACCCTTGGGTGAATATAGTCATGCCATACACCGTTAGAATAGATTGTCATGATTGAAACGAGACCATCCATGAGTAATATGGTCAACAGACACATTTGTTTATTTATTGAATACAGTAGCTCAGCATCTGAAGATTGTCCTCAATTGTCCTCTTACCCCAGTAGAAATTAGTGTTTCTCTAATAGTACTTGAGTTGAACAGTACTCTGGTTAGTAGACAAACCACATCAACCAACTTGAATTCAAAGTTTTAATCGCAAAAAATATGAACAACTATCAAAATAAAATGTGTAGTGTGTTGGCTCCGGTCATTCTGGTCACAGCTGCTCTTGTCTCTTGATAGCCACGGTCCTGGGTCTCTCTCTTTGCAGGATTCACGCCAGGAAATGGCATGAATCGGCGATATTGTCTATAAAACATTGAGCAAAACATTAGTAAGGCCAGCAGTAGCTTACATGAAAAAGAACTGCAAGGTTACGTCACGTTAGTTTTGCTGCCCATGTTACCAAAAATAGGAAAACATAGTGCCAATAAGACATTTTAGAACATAATTCAAAACTGTAATAAGATATAACACTTGTGCCGTGTTTACGCCCGGGTCACACCAATACGTCTGTGCACTGCATCTAGACTAGCTCGCAGTTTTTTTTCCCCACACACAGTCAGTGTTTAACTGCTGCAGCGCTGCTTTTATTGCTACATGAGTTTTTCTATGATAATTCCCATTAATGAAGCGCTGTGTAGCTGCTCTGACCTGCTAACACAAGCGCCGGGGGAAAAAAGAAATGCAAACGCAAGATGTGTGGCGGTGATGAATGAATAAAAATAAAAACTTACTGTGTTGTGGTCGACGTCCGTCTCTCCCCGCGGCCTGTGGCTGGGGCCTCCAGTTCAACTTCTCTATACTGAAATATGTCTCCGGGGTCCGTCTTTCAATATGTGGAGCAAAGCTACAGTGAAGTTTCTAACAGTGAACGCCGAGAACACACCAGGGGGGTATACTACGAAGCGAGATTAAGGGCTGAGCGAGGTCTGTTGAGTCTAAAGCGGTCTAAAGCCAGCATTTTCAGTATCACGAAAGGTGGCTCTCTTTTTACCTGGCTAGATCACCGTGGTAACAGAGGCTGCACGGCTAACCTGCCCAGACCAGTTTTTGTTGCAGAGTTTGAGTTTAAATTCGGCTCTTAGAGCGCTGCCCTTTAAGGAAACTACACATTTTGAAATCCCGCGGACCTGACTATATTGTCTGAGCGATACTTCTCACTGAGTAAACTAGTTAAATCAGTAAACTTATTGATCAGTAAGTAAATGAACAAAACGAGGCCGTGGCATAAGGCTTACATTAGAGTGAATTGTAACATCGCGCTGCGGCTTTTTGCCACATGCATAGTTATTGATGCAGAAAATTTAAAATAGCCTAGACCTATGCTCTCACCTCAAATGATTTTACCTGGCGATCTACACACACTGGCTCTTAATGAAGCGTTCTATAAAATCACAGGTTGCAACATTATTTCACTGTAGGCTTCTTTCTTTTCATCAGTAGCGATTACAGTTGGGACTTGACAGGTGATAGCTGTCACAGTTCGGACATCGCTGCAGACTCGCAGGTTAAGCTTCTCACAGTAGATTCATATTTGTCCGGAAAATACAGACTACAGGTTTTGTATCTAGGCTATTTATTTTAATGGTATTTATAAGATGCAAATAAAGGGCTATTAGCCTAAATCAAAATCAAAATTGTATTAATTTTGATGTGGCCCAAAACTACAGTGGTTTTCCACATTGGCTATGCTATTCATTAGGGGACAGTGTCAGACTTAAATCAGATTATTAAGTGTAGGATTATCATTCAACTAGGCTAAATGGTGTACTGTTTAAATCAGAGTTCAACCTTTAATTGCTTTATAATGTCACGTTACGCACTGCGAGAACGATCTGTAAAATAAATTAATCAATTCAGTAGCCCAATTTTCTGACAACATTCCACTCTCCTTATTTGCAGTAAGAGTTTTTTTCGGCTCTCTGTTTTCTGCTGTTCTGTGATAATTCAGACTGACAAACTCTTGTGAAGTCAGCGAAGTCAGCTGCTCGCAATCAGTCCGTTAGTGTAAAGTTAGCGGCACAAGATCAGTCCAGTCAGTGCGGAAACAGAGTCAAATGACGGCCAAACGCCCCCTCTCATGGGGACGCGCACAGAGCCTGAAGCTGAAACCCTCGTTCAACATAAGAGGTTGATAACTGCCTTCGTGATACCGGTTAGCTCTGAGCGAGGGTATGTTGAACCAGATCAAAAAAAGAGAGCCGGGCTCTGTTGAGTTTGTTTCGTAGTATACCCAGGCCCGGATTAAGAAGAAAGATTACACTAGGCATACCACATTTTTTCGGGCCCCCTCCAAACGGATACTTTACGATTTGGTGAAAAAACTATGTACATTTGAACTGCCACAAGAGTATTATGCTCATTCATTTAAGAGTTGCGCGTTTGTAAACGGGAGTAAAGAGAAACGTAACCGAGTGTGCGAGTTCACGTCTGTTCGTGAGCTCACTGCAGGAGCATTTCTGAAAAGTGCGAGCAGAGTCCAGTGTGGGAGCAATTTTAACAACTGGATGAAAAACAGTGCCGTGCAATGCTTTATTCAGCATAAAGTTAAAACGCTCGTGCAAGCCTGATCTAACACAAAAGCCTTGCGTGAGCGAAGCAGTGATTCACCTGGTGAAACCTGGCGTGGAACTCTGTGGGACATCGCCGGTCTGAGACGCCGCACAGAAAAACTCTGGTTTGAAATAAAATAATAACCAGGGAGCAGAGCCGGCCCAAGCCTTCATGGGGCCCTAAGCCGAATTTGATTAGGCCCCCCCCCCCTCCCCAATGTTATCGTGGCCAAATGATTGACTATTGTTAAATATCATTCACACACCCAGTTCATCCCTAGTGCCTCCAATGTCCAGCTTAGTGAAAATAGTAGCCAGCTGAGATCCTGACTCTCCCAGGGGGGTCCGGGGGTATGCCCCCCCGGGAGATTTTTTTTACCTTTTTAAAGTGAAATGCATGAATTTGGTGCACTTTGAGAGGGAAATTAAGAGGCTAAATCTGAGGAATTTTGTGTGAACAAATCATTTGGAGATACTGGCTCGAATGAAGTAGAAATAAAAGCTATCGAAGAAAGACATTTTCCATAAAAATATTAATATAGAAAAAATATAATATATAAATAAAATTAAAAAAAAATATATAATTCAGTGTCCTCTGGGATGGTGCTTTTTTTTTCTTTTACGGGACATATTTCTCTTTAATATTATGAATGCATTTAAATGCAGTGAGAGGAACGAAGCAGAAGAACTCTGTTGTCCAGCTATCTTTTTTTTCCACAGATGAGGCTGAAATAGGCTATAGACTACAGTATACACAGTGCATGGGCAACTGAGGGCAGCCCAATTTCCAATTTTTTTAAATAAACTCAATACCGAGATAAGTTAACCTCGGATGAACTGATTAAATTAATAGGCTATTAACTATCCAGACCAAAAAATTGTATTCCTTTTTTTGTATGATAACTCACATTTGCATAATATGATGTTGATATCAAACACATACCGTACTAAAAAAAATAAAAAAAAATAAATAAAAAAGTTTTCCTTCTCACTGGGCCCCCTTGTGGAAATGGGCCCTAGGCACGTGCCTAGAATGCCTATGCCTAGATCCGGCCCTGAGTATACCCCCCAGGCATAGCGGCTGGCTCCTCTTCCACAGCATGGAGTAGCTGCTAGTGTAGCTAGCTTCTCCTCTTCCTCCTGACGACTATCACCTCTCTTCCTCGCTGTAATCCGGTTTATACAGGTAGACACGAATGTCCGTTCACTGCAGTAAACATTAAAAATCCCCTTCAGGGTTTTCTAATGGAAAATTTCCTCCTGCCATGATCGGTGTTTCGGCTTCTCGCTTAGCGGGGAAGAAACATGGTGGACATTCTGTTTACATCTCGTGAGGGAGGTCCCGCCTCCCTCATTCCTTATTGGTTGGCATAAAAATGTGCGGAAATAGCAGTCTGTTATGGAGGACGATACCTGCCATATGTATAAATAAATAAATGAATAAATAAATTAATTAATAAATACTGGAATAAATAAATAATTAAATACACGAATAAATACATAAATAAATAATTAAATACATGATTAAATAAATAAAAGGAATAAATAAATACATAAATAATTAAATGTCATTTATTTATTTATAGATTTATTTATTTACACATTTATTTATTTATACATGTATTTAATTATTTATTTATTCCTTATTTTATTTATTTGTGTATTTAATTATTTATTTATTTACACATTTATTTATTTATGCATTTATTCATTTCTACATTTCCTCATTTATTTATTTATGCATTTCTGTGTCCATATGCTAATGAGGTAGGAGGGACTTGCCTCAGTCTCATATAGGATTGGTCACAGGGTACTGATCTAAAGAACAAATCACAAGCCTGCGCGTTCTCTCCCCTCTGTGTACGAGCCTGAGCGCATAGAGCTGTTAAGCGGAAGTGGCGGAATTACGGGGCATGGGACCTATCGGCTGAAAAAAAATTAATGGGAGTCTATGGAAAGTAATCTACTATTTTCTGGTCCCAGTCATTAAATGCCTTGAATTACATATATGTTTTGTATGGGTCTAAATGATCATTTTTCATGTGAAGAGTTTGACGGTATGTTGTATGATTATTCGTCTAACGGCTTTTGAAAAAATGTTACGAGAACAACTACAAGTCTTGTCGCCTCTGTGACGTCACCTCAACACATTCCCTCCACTTCTCGACTGACAGTGCTAATGCTAATGGCTGGCGTGGACAACGCCAACAATCTCCCCACTCGAGAAATTGAAACTCTCCACATGTCCACTTGTGTAGTGATTTTCGCCACGCTGAAGACTTTTGTCTTGTCATTGAAAGAAGGCGGTAAAGTGCATTAAAGACACAGCCATGTTTCTGAGCTAAGCAGGTGCCAGTGGTGGTGACATATATCATAAGTGTCAAGAGCAGCGAAGAGCTGTAGTCCACAAAAGCGCTCTGCACAAAACCTGACCGTATCCAGCTTCTACTCGCTAAATTGTTCCATTCTTTGCACGAAAAAATACCATCTAAATCCATACAAAACATATGTGTAATCGAAGGCATTTCATGACTGGCACCAGAAAATAATAAATTTCTTTCCATTGACTACCGTTGTAATTTTTCGAGCCGATAGGTCCCATGCCCCGGAAGTATGCAACTTCCGCTTAACAGCTCTATTCACGGAGGGCAGATAAAGCGTTGTTGCCATGGTAGTGCGTGACAGTGGACTAGACCTAGCCGAGGTAGCCTAACAAGTTTGCACAATGGAAGAGAAACAAACCGGTAGACAGAAGTTACCACTGCCACCGTTACTTGCCCCTGCTCACCGTTTACAAAAGGTAAAGAAAAGAAAGCCAGAAGCTGAAAAGGCATCAAGAAAAGAGCAGTTAGGCCTACATACAGCTCGAGGACAAACGCGAGTCAACATTGGAATCACTGTTCAATGATGGCAACAGCTGAGGAAGTTGAATGGCTTGACAAGTGACGCCATGGTTGCCGTCTTTCTCTTGTTGGACAGGTAAGCCTTTGTTTCGTTTCCTGTAAAATGTGTGTTATGGCGAAGTCTAGCCAAGGAAGTTATTTATGTTGCGTTAGCCATATTAGCCCGATGCTAACGTTAGCTCCCCAGTCGTTCTAGGCTAGTAGGCACATTACAAGCTGCATTAGCTAACGTTGCCATACTATATTATTAGTCTAATGTTATGTGGTCGTCAGCGTCTGAACATGTGTCATTTTAGTATTGGCTTTTCAAAATGTGCTGATGCAGTGTGTGTTTTTCTTTTTTTAATTATTGTTTTATAGTTATGACAACAAGGCTAATTCATCAACACTTGAAACACCGATCGATGAGACCACCTCCTCCTCCGCCTTTGTCAAGTATTTATCCAAAGTCTCTCGGTGAGTAAAGCTTGATGTAGAAGGGAATATGTGTGCTACAATACTGTTCTATATGATGGGCAATACATAGGCCTAAACAATGCGTGATAAATTATATAGGTATCAAATATATGTGCAGACAGTGGGTACATGTCAGTTAGTGTATACTCTGTGTAAATGGGGGAAAAGAGAAACAAACATGCCAACATACATTTTTAACCATCTTTGGGTATCCTGCTTCGAATTGTCCACCTGTAAAAGCTCCCCTATATAATGTATACACAGTCTAAACCGAAATTATTCATACCCCTGGCACATTTTGACTTTAAATTAATTTTATGAAACCAGCAAGCTTTTTCTTGATTGGAAATGACACAGGCTTCTCCCCAAAGATAATTGTGGAAAAGTTGAGTTGAGAGTTGGAGCTCATTGCTAAAGATGAATGGGCAAAAATACTAGTGGAGACAGGGGCGCAACTACCCACTTCCTGGGGTGTATGCAGATACTTGCCAGGCCAGTTGTGCGCTGGAACGGTGCAAAATATGATAATAGTGGGAAACAGGTGAGTGTGTTGTTTGGGCGCTGACCTGCTATAATCACTATACTACCAGTCAAAAACTGTGAAAACAGCAATAGTCAAAAACTTGAGGTGACACGTTAATCTGCAGTGACAATCCGCGAGTCGCGGCCGATAATCAGTTTGCATTAATCAATGCAATCGGCCATATAAACAAAGGTTGGCAAATTCCGTGTAGGCTAGGTGTAGGCTATTTATTCTTTCAACCACTTTGAAAAACTTTTTTTTTCATCCACGCAATATTTCTCCTTCTCAATCTTCCCGTTTTCTGTTTTGTGCCCCCGAGAGCTTTTGTTTCTGCCTCTCCATCTGTAGTTCCCTGTTACCATGAAAGCTCTCGTGCTCCAGCGCGTGCTCGAGGGGGCACTGGAGCGTCTTGTGGGGAGGAGGCGAAGGAGCAGGGGGCGCCTAATCAGTGACATGTCTCTGTTATTGATCATATAATTTACACAAACGCTGTTAAATACAGAAAAATGCCGACTCTGAACAATTTTCCCCCGATCGCTTTGGCGCCCCTCTTGTGCGGTGCCGCATATAGCGCATACCCCCCCTTTTTGCGCCACTGAGTGGAGACATACTAAAAGCTGGTCAGCAATTATAGGAAGCGTTTGATTGCTGTAATAGCAAATAAAGGCTTTTCTATTGATTATTGAGAAGGGTATGAATCATTTTGGACATCATTTTTTCAAAGTTTTTTCCACAATGACGCCTCTTGTACATCGTCTTATTATCTTACTATCTTTGCTTGACAGAATTTGATAATTAGCTCAACAATTTTGTATGTAATGACTCGAAGAATGAAGACTATTAGTTTTATTGGGAACAACTATTCAGGATCCATAAGTATATTTCATTTTGACTGACATGACATAAGCAAATGACAATGTTATAAAACAGCAAAGAATTGTATGAAAGCAACTGATACATGTCCAAAAGCATTTGCAATTTGTTCAGAGGAAGGAGAAATTGCTACTATGATGTGCTCAAATGACTAAATGTTGCGGAGGTTGAACTAATAGTTATGAGAATTTTCATTCTGATCTGCGAAAAGCACCAAAGCAACTGAAAGCAAAGGAATATCTGAAGAATTTCACATGGTGATGCAAAATCAAAAACACAATGAACTGTATCATCTGTTGTCAGTGTGGTCCAAAACATGCTGGCCATACAATATCAATAGGCCTAATATAGTTAAAATTGGGAAACATTTTAATAGATGCGTTGCAGGTCTATTTAATGTTTGCCCCTAAATTTTCTGCTTGCTCCCCTAAAAATTCTGAGTTAGGGGTGCCAGTGCTCCTAGTAAAAAAAGGTTAGTCTGGAGCCCTGTTGTATGATCATAAATGTTTAACTTTGCTATGTAACACAGCACATGAAAATCCATTTAGCTCTGGTCTAAGGAATGCCAAAGTGTAAAGATTTGTGTCCGGGTTCCACCAACCATCATGAGGTATAATATTACAGATCCAGAAGTGCTGGTCAACCTATTATCTGAAGAACAACAATAATAATAATGGATTGGATTTTTATCGCGCTTCTCTATGCAATCAAAGTGTAAGGATAAACCACGTCATGAAGGATTTTCTCTGCAACTCTGTGTTAAACCACTAATACCGTTGTTCATTGTGTGTGTCTTCTGATATTCTCTCCTAAGGACAGTCACTGCCACAGCTGATGCAGCCGCATGCAGAACCAGACCAGACCTGTCTGCGAAAACTGGACCCCTGGACAAAGTTTATGACCATGTTTATATTGAATTAAAAAAAAATATTGTCACACAACATTTACAGAGATGATAAATGTTATGTCTTGATATCCGTAATAATAACAAATTAAAAGTCATTTGACATGTTTTATTCGAACATAATATAAAAACAAAATGACTTAGTATCTTCAGTTCCTCCTGGGAATACATAGAAATATAGATGTATGTACCTTATCATAGCTTTTATTTCCAAACACGCAAATGCATTGGGGACATTGCACATTCTATTCCAACTCATCTTTACAGAAAGTGAAGAAAAAGGAATATTAGACTGTTCAAAAAAATAGCAGTGTCTGCATTTTTTTTACAACTCAAACATTTACTGTATCAACTGAAAAATGCATGAAGCTTTAGCTTTCCTATGAATCACTGAACTAATATTTAGTTGTATAACCTCTGTTTCTGAGCATCTGTGTTGCAGGGAGCCGACCAACTTATGGCACCTATGAACAGGTGTTTCAGCCCAAGACGATTGGACTACATTCCACAATTCCTCTGCATTTCTTGGTTTTGCATCAAAACAGCATTTTTGATGTCACCACATAGGTTTTCTATTGGATTAAGGTCCAGGGATTGGGCTGGCCACTCCATAACGTTAATCTTGTTGGTCTGGAACCAAGATCTTGTTCGCTTACTGGTGTGTTTGGGGTCGTTGACTTGTTGGAACACCCATTTCAAGGGCATTTCCTCTTCAGCATAAGGCAACATGACTTCTTCAAGTATTTAAATGTAACCAAACTGATCCATGATCCATGGTATGCGATGAATAGACCCGACACCATAGTATGAGAAACATCCCCATAACATGATGTCTGTGCCAAAGTCGTCTTTGGCACAGGTCGTCTGACTAACTATTCAAGCCACAGTACATATAACTATTCAAGCCACAGAGATAGTGGTATCCCATAATCCTTTACGGCGGCAAGATTTAAAGCAACAAGCCACCGCCGGAGTTTACCGACTCTACACGAATACGAACGAGAGGCAAAACAGAAGAGAGGAGAAGAGAAGAGAGGAAGATTTAACTCAGCTAAAACAAAATACCCCCCCATTAAGATAATAAAGAACTCATAAAAGACCAACATCATAATTTAGTTATTTTCGTAGCACATCATTTACACCATTAGAAAATAAAATACCAACTTCATTTAATGAAGTTACTGGGGGCACTTCATTTCAACATCAACGTAGGCTAAGTGTAGCCTCTTTTTATTCCACATGTGAATTGGGATATATGGGAGTGATTCTCACTCTTTTGGCGACAACCTGATTAAAATCAATATGAAAAGAACGCATGGATCAAACGAGAGCTTGTTGTAGTGAATTTTCGGAGAATAGTGTAGTTTCACGCGACTCACGTCAGCAATACTCGCCGTCGCGCAATGACGTCGGTTAGGAAAGGTGGAGTCGAATTCATTTGAAACAGCGCTGTCCTTTCCTATGTTCGATAGGAAGCACCTTTCATCTCTCCTTAACCCCGATGACGTTTAGGGGTTAAGGCATAGGAAAGGAGGCTTATAGAGCTGTTAAGCGGAAGTTACTTACTTCCGGGGCATGGGACCTATCGGCTCGAAAAATTACAACGGTAGTCAATGGAAAGAAATGTATTATTTTCTGGTCCCAGTCATGAAATGCCTTCGATTACACATATGTTTTGTATGGATTTAGATGGTATTTTTTCGTGCAAAGAATGGAACAATTTAGCGAGTAGAAGCTGGATACGGTCAGGTTTTGTGCAGAGCGCTTTTGTGGACTACAGCTCTTCGCTGCTCTTGACACTTATGATATACGTCACCACCACTGGCACCTGCTTAGCTCAGAAACATGGCTGTGTCTTTAATGCACTTTACCGCCTTCTTTCAATGACAAGACAAAAGTCTTCAGCGTGGCGAAAATCACTACACAAGTGGACATGTGGAGTTTCAATTTCTCGATGGGGAGATTGTTGGCGTTGTCCACGCCAGCCATTAGCATTAGCATTAGCACTGTCAGTCGAGAAGTGGAGGGAATGTGTTGAGGTGACGTCACAGAGGCGACAAGACTTGTAGTTGTTCTCGTAACATTTTTTCAAAAGCCGTTAGACGAATAATCATACAACATACCGTCAAACTCTTCACATGAAAAATGATCATTTAGACCCATACAAAACATATATGTAATCCAAGGCATTTAATGACTGGGACCAGAAAATAGTAGATTACTTTCCATAGACTCCCATTCATTTTTTTTCAGCCGATAGGTCCCATGCCCTGTAATTCCGCCACTTCCGCTTAACAGCTCTATAGGTTAGGAGATTGGACTTTTCGGATAGGCCCTCTGACTTGAAAGCATCACGTATCACTCTATACTGTGCTCAACGAGCAGCGGGTGCTGCCGTGAGCCCCTGCCCGTTCACGAGCACTTACGGGCGGTTAGTCTCTCAGTAGCCTCCCGCAGCAGTCTCAGCCTGCAGTCAGAGCAGAGAGGAGACACACACAACTCCGCGATCAGGCTGCACAGCACATTAATCGCAGGTAGCATTTTGAGCTAAATCTGGCCACTTTCCAAATCCTCCGGGCGACTTTTTTTTGTCAAAAGCGACTAGCGACAAATCTACAGACTTTAAATGGTGTTATTGTAAACTTCTGTGGTGTTTGGAGACTCTGACTTGAAAGCACGTATCACTCTACTGTGCTTAACGAGCAGCGGGTGCTGCCGTGAGCCCTGCCCGTCCAAGAGCACTTACAGGCGGTTAGTCTCTCAGTAGCCTCCCGCAGCAGTCTCAGCCTGCAGTCAGAGCAGAGAGGAGACACACACAACTCCGCGTCCAGGCTGCACAGCACATTAATCGCAGGTAGCATTTTGAGCTAAATCTGACCACTTTCCAAATCCTCCGGGCGACTTTTTTTTTGTCAAAAGCGACTAGCGACAAAATCTACAGACTTTAAATGGTGTTATTGTAAACTTCTGTGGTGTTTTGAGTAGGGCTGGGCGATATGGGCTAAAATCAATATCTCAATATTTTTTTACTATATCTTGATACACAATATATATCTCAATATATTTCAAATCTCCTCTAGAGCACATCCTAAATGCTCAATTTAATTTATTTTTTGCATAACATCACACCAGTAATATGATTTAAATAGTCCCTGCAAAATGTGTCTGCACTAACGATACATTAGGCTACATGAAACAACATCTTGTTTATATTCTTTAGTGCTTTCTATTGGAACAATTTGAAACTTGCACATGGCAAAGAGTTTGCACATTGTATTGATTATTCCACATCCTTCCACTCCCATACAATGGATCCAGCATTATTTTATTTGGAAACAGTTTTTTCCATCTTCTTTTAATCTGTAAACTGAGAAAACTAATTATGACTCATTACAACCACTCACTAATTGTTTATCACCACTAACCCCCTGAAGATAGCAGCCACACTTTAAATGCAGAACAGGTTTTGCTCCATAATAGTAGTCTATGTGTATACAAGGCTTTGACATTTATAATGGTTACTGTCGCTTTAAGAGCAGTTGCTCCCAGTCTATAGTGTAAGTTAAGTTTCGTTTTCTGCCTGTTAGTCCGAGAGAGATTCATGCGAGCGTAAACAGCAGGTGGCTCATCGTCCCTCTGTTACCTGCCTTATTGTTTAATTCTCCTGTATTGAGTTCATGAGAATAAAACTGGAAGACAATCAGAGGATTTAAATAAATACGGCTGAGAATAATATAGTCTGAAGAAAGCAAAGTCTCATCATCATTCCTTGCATTCTAACCGATGCACCATTCCTGGATGCTATTCATACCTATTGGTCTAGCCCTCCTGCATTATCACTAAAACACTTTGTTTTATTTTATAAAAATACTCGCAAATGTAGCCTACTTTACATAGACTTTTAGTTAAAGAGGACCTATTATGCTACTTTTCTGGTCTTAATTTCTTGTTTTACACTGCTATAGAGCAACCTGACACGAATCACATCACAAAAAACTATGTAGATTTTCGGGAAGCTCTTTCTCTTATTTTGGCGATCCAGCACATCCTGTCAACACTTGAGTGTGTGTGCTTCGGCTCCCTCCGCCTGTGCTTCGGCCATCTCCGCTCCCCTCCCCCCCTCCTGCAAACCCCACTCCGTTGTGATTGGTTACCTTCCTTCCGGAACACTTTCAGTGGCGGGAAGCGCGAGCATGGACCTATAAGGGCGCGAGGCAGACGCGAACAGGGAAGTGACAGCATTACCATACATGGAAACATCCGCGTGGAGACGTCACAAAGTTTTATGCGACGTAACAAATTATGAAAGGGTAGACCGCTTTGAACACGTGACTTCTCGACTGGCTAGAATAGTGTTTAGTGCTCTGCACAGACACCCCAGACGGTCAGCAGGGAATATGTCGAAATGCATGTAAGTCATTATTTGATAATTTAGTATGGTTAAGCATGACTATGAATCATCATAACAACGTTTATAGGTCATAAAAGTCAAAAAGCATCATAGGTCCTCTTTAATAAACGGTGTGCACCTCCCTTGGTGCTGACATGGACATATTGTAAGAGGCTGCCCGTAATAAATGTGATGCCGTGGTTGTGTGGCGTTGGACCAAAAACTCTCCGTGAAGTCGGAGTAATCTACCCCCGGCGCTCGTTCGCCTTCCTCTCATAAGGACCAGGCCGCTTATGCTGTCAAGCGTGTGTAGCCACTAGCCTTCCTCTCATAAGGACCAGGGCAGGCTGTGCTGTGTACAGCGGCCGCTAATGCTGTCATGTGCGCCCGCCTCCCCCGGTCGTTCGCCTGTGTGCTTCTTCTCATAAGCATGGACCTACAAAAAAGGTCCATGCTATGAACGACGGCCACCATCGCCGTCATGTGCGCCCCCCTCCACCCGCTCGTTCGGCTGTCATAAGAACACAAGAGCCCTCGTCTTTTTTTCTCCCCCTCTCGTTGTTTTCACATGGCGATAACAGTAACAGTATGCACGCCCAGGAGACTCTGGTTGGGAGGGGGGAGTGAGTGAGTTGCCAATGCATGTGAGTCTGTGAGGCAGAGAGCCACAGGAAAGAGCAATGGTGCTTTTCCACCGCATGGTATCAGCTCGACTCGACTCGCATTTTTGGCTTTTCCACCGCAATTTCATGGTACCTGGTACCACGTAGCGGCTGCTTTTTTGGTATCGCCTCGCTCTAGGTTCCAAGCGAGCTGAGCCGATGCTAAAAGGTGACGTCGGCAGACGGCTGGCCACTGATTGGCCAGAGACTATTGTCTGGCCAATCAGTGGCCAGAGACTACCGGCTTCATTCTGTTGTTTATTCTCCCCAACTCTCCGGGACTTTTGAGTGTATTTACGCCGCGTGCAGCCTTCTCTGGCTCGCTTTCATTTGATTTGCATCACAGATCCGAATTTATTTTCCATATATTCGCTAAGCTCACCCAGTGTTGGTTGTTGGGGAAGTTACTTACATACGAGAGGAGACATGTAGGGCAGCTAGCAGCTAGGCTAAACAGTAGCCAGCTGGGACAGACATGATAGCGAGCGATTACATTACAAGCGTCGGACTGAACTGATTACCTCAATAAAATATTCAGGCTGAGACACGGCTTGCATTTGAAAACACGTATCCTGAAACAAGCACTAAACAGTCAACTTTATCATGCCCGTGTTTACGTGCAGGGATGTACGTGACGCATCCCTACAGCTGACTGTGTGGCAGAGTCACACATCGGGACAACAACCATCCCTTTTAATGGCCCGTAGCAATATTCTTTTACTTCTTTTAGCAAACAGATACAAGGGGGATATTTCTTAAACATTTTTCATCTGTGTTTTTGGCGGTTGGTTCAGTTAATAGTGCAACAACTGCTCGTAATTTCTGCTTTGCTACTTTGCTCCGGAGTAGGCTTTCAGCCCCTTACGACGACCCCGCCCACGTTCAGCAGGTACTATTTGCGGTGGAAAACGACCCGTGCTGCTACCAAACCGAGTTGAGTCGAGTCGAGCTACATGTGCGGTGGAAAAGCGGCACAAGAGAAGCGAACACCAGCGAGTTTGCCGGTGGCAGCGGCGGCTAAAAAAAAGCACATTATGTGCCAATTTGTATTCGATGGTCGCGATAGGGTCATTTTATACATCCCCTGGAGAACATCTCGCAATACATCGCATATATTCGATATATCGCCCAGCCCTAGTTTGGAGACTCTGACTTGAAAGCACGTATCACTCGACTGTGCTCAACGAGCAGCGGGTGCTGCCGTGAGCCCCTGCCCGTCCAAGAGCACTTACAGGCGGTTAGTCTCTCAGTAGCCTCCCGCAGCAGTCTCAGAACAGAGAGGAAATACAAACTAGCCTACTCCGCGTCCAGGCTGCAAATGAATTGCGCATGGCCACTGCTGTTCCCACCCTGTTTCTTCACTCACTCCCACAGCAAATACATTTAACTGCATTTCACTTACATTGCTCCAGTCACTCCAGTTTCTTGCCAAGTTCGCTTGTGCCAGCTCTCGCTAGTCTATCTGTTATCTTGATATCGATTTACTTGCCTACTTCAAAACCAAAACAGTCTTTTTAAAGACTAATCCTACAAACAGTCTTTTTAAAGACTATACTACCATAGCAACTAAATTTTAACTTCTAAATCAAATCAAAGCAAATCAGATTTATTCATACAGCCCAATATCACAAATAGCAATTTGCCTCAGTGGGCTTTCTAGGTACCCATAACTGTGTTGCAACCAGTGTTGGGAACGTTACTTTAAAAAAGTAATTAGTTATAGTTACACAGCAAATACGTCGGTGTTAAATGGTGGGTGTTGGTGTTAAATATAGAGTGTTGGTGTTGTATTAACACCGCTGGGGGACAAAATGACACTGCTTGTAATTTTTTTGAGAAGATTACGTTGTCAAATCTGGGTGTTGTTTACATCGTTGTTAAATTTGGTCATGACGTAGATACTAGCCACGCCTACAAATCATTCTCCTTGCAACCACCATTTTCTTTCATATCTGGAGCTGACATTGGAAGATAACTTTGAGAAAGTAAGTAGATTTTTCACTATTGTACAGTTTTATGTGGGTACATTGTTCTTGTGATCAGTTACTTGCTTATGTGTTCGAGTTTTAGAACTCTATTTTGCATTGAATTATTTAACATTAGACCTCGCCACCGAAGACGGTTGACCATGCGGTTGACCATGCGGTAGACTAGCCAAATCATTAGGGATGGGAATCGAGAACCGGTTCTTGTTCAGACCCGGTTCCGAGTCAACCAATTCCTTGGAATCGTTAACATGCCTGCTTAACGATGCCGCTAATCGGTTCCGCTCGTAGCAAATGCGTCATGACTTCAGACACGTGCTGCTTTGTTTTGGTTCAGAACGCAGCAAACATGACGTCGAGGCAGAAACGCTCTAAAGTGTGGTTGTATTACACATGAAAAGGCAACAATACGGTAAAGTTTCCATTTCATCAAATGACTCGTGCACAAGCAAGCGCGCAGACTGCGATCCTGACGGTTGAACGTTTAAACGTCCGCTTACTCGGCACCAGAATTGCCCATCACTTGGATTTGAACATACAATGTAGGCTATATGAATTAATGTGTGTGTAAGCCTAGGTGTGGGCAAGTGAAAGAGGGAGATACATAAAAAGGTGAGAGCAGCATACAAACAGGAAAAAAGGATTTCTTATTCGCTTCCAAAGGCCCGCTGTTTAGCCTACTCTCGTTCATCAGCTGTTAAATGCTGCCTTGAAGCACGGCAGTGGGGACGAACGCAAAACAACACACAGCGGGACTCGGCGGTCCGGTGGTAAGGAAACTTTAACAATACGCTTTATAAAGACAGTAAGACACATTATAAATAACGCTCTCTGCCCGATACAAAAAGCTCTGCCTTGGATTACTTGAGCGATCGATGTGTATAAAACCATCCGCTACGTGTCTGATGCAGGGACATTATATTAGCCTAATAAACAGCGCGGTGAACATAACAGCGTACATTGTAAAGCTGAGATGGAGCAGTGACTCCTTGTCGTTGGCGTGGTGAAGAATAAGCAAAGTGATACATTCTCTTATAGCCTTTATGGCGTATTTATTCTCTTCCTGAATAGCCTACATGACTGTCTACTGTGCAGTCGTGACAGTTTGACCTGAGGCGTTAACATAGTGACATCATCATGTTGGCCTTTCAGAGTAAGGGCGCAATCATATAATAACACTTAACATACATTAAAAATCTCGTATCCTTCCTGAGAGGGCAAACATGATAATTGTTCTGCATAAAAAGAGTTGGTATTATCTTTTCAAAATACTTATTTGTGTTTTTTCTGTCAGTTGAATTTTGTTTTAAGTGCCAATGAGCACTGTTAATATTCCAAAAAATCACAAGCTCTTCCTTGACTGTTTTAAGTATGTGTTTTTAGTTTGTAGGGCACATAAGGGCATTTGGGCTTAAAAACCAAAAAAAAAAATTGTCTGGACCAATTAATGTGAAAATTGACAATTTCCTAATCCTAAAGTAGCTTGATAATCTTTCAATGCATACACTAGACACTTCTGATCAGATATTAAAGAGAGTTAATACAAACAAACTAATTTGTACATATTCTCTCACCCAATGAGAATCGATAAGAGAATCGATAAGGAATCTGATCGATAAGCAGAATCGGAATCGCTAAATTCTTATCAATTCCCATCCCTACAAATCATAGACTCAGAAATAGAGGATTGTACACAAGTATACATGATTTTACCCATGTGTGCTGTTCATTATCGTCAAAATGAAATTATTTTTATTCATTTATACTTGTATGATGAAGCCATTATCGAGTATGCGTGTTATGTATGCTAAATTCACTGCTGAGAAAGTTAACCTCGATTGCCAGGCAGTGCTAGCTTCTGCGAAAACGCGGCTAAGTGTTCTCAAAGAAAAGCACCTGACAGGGGCAAAGTAATTATGTTGTCTAAGCTGGTATTGTCCTTCTCTCCAAAGAAATGCTGGTTCAAGCGGATTATAAGGGAGTCCGCAAATGGGTCCGAGTTCCCACAATTGATGACACCTACGATTTCTTGAAATTTATTGAAGAAGGTAAGTGATACAGCAACCTATCTAAGCGTTGATGGTCCCGCATATGCCTACTAGCCATGTATTTTTAGAATTACGTGATGATGATGTATGTGTAACCCAGGTGTATTTTCTGTCAGCTAATGTTTTTCCGTATTATCACTGAATGGTGCGTTTCAATTGTTTGTCAATGCCATGGCAACACTGCCGTCCTGCCTTAGCTACTACGTGACGGGCTGTAACAGCAAGTGTGTTGTGATGGAGTCTATTATAGCTCCATCTAAGACAATTACACTACAGACAAGGCTTCTCCTATTTTTATTTGGGTTTATATGTGCCATAAGTAAGCTCCTCTGAGTCCTGTTCACTTAATATTTTCAAATTGATTTCTGCGTTTAAAGCAGGTAGCTAGATATTTAATTTCATTCATGATTCTGACAAATAACCTCAATGTGTTAGTTTAATTGATGTTTTGAAACTGAAAAGATGTGTGGTTTTAGGACCTGATAAGATGTTTTGTCTTTCAGTTTCCACCAAGTTCAGTTTGCCAGATGGAACTGATGTGAACCTGAAAGACTCTGCGGGGGTTGATGTATCTGCTGATATATTCGATGAACTACTAAGAGCTTCTACAGTGTCATTCAAAGTGTTTACTGAGCACTCTGGTATGTAAAAGAAGAACATATTTTACTGCGTTTAGTTCAGCATCCACTGCACATCAGAATCTATTATACATACAGTAGGTCTAAAGATAAGTTGAAGGTTTGTTTATTTTCTACAATTAAAAGCAATGATATACTCCACAACTGTTGGAATCCTCTATGAGAATATACCCACAAACAGTTAACCCCCATTAGAAGGTCCTTTCCTTTTCAAACCGTTATGAGGAACATGGTAGATTTAGTACTGTGGGTCTATTTAGCATCCTTAGGAATGGTGCTTTTGAAAAATGGATAATTTGTCTGAACTTGATAAGTACGCTCTGTTTCCGTAGCTGAGAATGAGCTCTCGGAGGTCTCCATCTGCTCGGTTGAGGAACAATGCTCTCCACTCGATTCTACAATCTCCTGCTCATCAGTTGAGTCTTCAAGCTCTACAGCAAGCTCATCCTCCACTGTAATTTTAGAGAGTACCAAAGCACGAAGAAGGCAGCTGGTTGATGGACCACCTGACAGTAAAGTGGCAAAAGATGTGAGTTTTAAAGTTGTTATTGTACTTAAGCCAAACTTTTCCAATGTGTTTTTTTTTGACACATGTTTTTTGTCCCAGTTGGTTTTTGTGGCCCTTCATCAAAAGCCTGGTGGCCAGGATGTGATCAAAGAGTATGAAAGGACCAAATCGCTCTCTGATCTTACCAGAAAGAAGCTTGTCAACATCTTGGTGGCAGACATGATTGAAAGCCATGGGTAAGTAATTCTGCTGTCATGGCACTTTTGTTTGTCTTGTGATGTCGTGCCATGGTCAACATGGTTAAGTAATTAGTATTTTTAATTTTGTAAATTATGTCTACAACTCACTTAATTTAGGAGGATTCCACCTGTCAATACCCGTACTACTTATGCCCTTGGAATAGTCACCCTATTTCCTAATCTAAAAGACACTTCCTCACCAACTGGCTATGTAAGTACTCTGTAACATGCATATTTCATGCAAATTTTGATTGTGTACAACACAAGAGAGAAGCCTAACTTGGAGATCCAGACGAGGTCCTCTTCTATATGAGATTGGTGTATGTTGTCTATTTCGTTGTCAGGAACATTTCTACGACTCTCACAGTGGGCAAGGATACTTCGCCTATCGATTGAAGACAGTCCAGCGCAACCTTGCAAGTGACTCAAAGAGAAGCCCCAAGCCTGTTCATCACAGTAGCCCAAAGACTTTCCGTGAGGCCACACCAGCTCAACAGCTATCAGGTAGTGAATGCAGAGAAGCAATGTCGACGATGAAACACTCGTCAGACAAGACAATTGTGAAGGACAAAATGAGGGCAACATTCAAGCACAGACAGAAAATGATCCACGATCTAAACCAGACATCTCTTATCCTTGATGAATTCCCTCGCTTCTTGGACACACCAGGCTTGGTAAGAAATAGCTTGACTATTAATAGTGTAATTTAGTTATTTTATGCACTATCAGGGCTTAAAGTTTTCAGGCACCATGCCTGAATTCAGGCATGTGGTGTGAAATAAATAAATACAGGGGTTGTGTCCCCCCTAAACAATACCCCTTGATACAAAAATGTTCTGGCTCCTTAGGATGCAATCACAGTGTGTCACATTATGTTTTTCTTGTGAAAACAAATTCTGATGATGCATTCTTCTATTATTTTGTATATTTTAGATTGGCCAAGATTTCACAATGCTCTTCGGTGAGGACATCTCTGGCAAGTTCACTGCAAGATGGCCAACATTTTACAAATCTAGAGTAATTGCCCTCTGCAAAGACCTTCGCCCTAGCACTCATCTGGATGACCTTCTGTCTGCTTTGGAGGAATCCAGTGACTATGGTTGGTAAACATGAATTTATTCTTGATTTTACAGGATAATTATTATTTTCCTGAATGTCTTTCGTTATTGATAGATTGTTGCATTTCCTTTCCCCACTACACAATTAACATTACACTATATTGGGGCTAAGGTGTACAATGGGCATATTACATTCCATGCACAGCAACATGAATGTTTAGTCCCTTGGCTGTCCACCACCTTGATTGACTTTTGGCTGTTGGCCCTCTGCCTCAATTGACTTTTGGCCCTTCATTGAAAAGTATTGGACGGCCCATGCATTATTCTGTGGTCCATGCCTTTATTCTCATGGAGTTCATGGCATCTTAATCCAATAGACATGGATACATTCTTGCATTACTGTATACTATTGTCCATACCTGCATTCTCATAAAGTTTGTGTACTATTGTAACCCACTAGGATGGGACAGTGACTTGGCAGCCATCCTCCTGCTCATTCATCTTCTACTTCCGACGGCAAAAGGAAAAAAACATGGAAAGATCAGTGCCTCCGAAGCTGCCGAGCATGCGGTGAAGTTCATTAAGGTATGTGATTTAGTGCTTTGATTCTTAACAACGGTTAGCTGATGTTTTTACATATTTAAGTACATCCACAACATGAAGCCTTATTAGGAAATTAAGAGTGACGACATTAGATGTTGTTACTGTATATCCATCTAATGAATAATGGGTTTATCTGTTATTTGCCCCCTCCCCGCTCCCCATTTCTCCAATCTATCTCAGGTGGGGACAAGCATGGCGACCTTCCTTGAGAAAGTTGGACCAACCCAGCCTTTGCTCCTCTGCGTTGGAGAAAGTAGGAGAAGCATACAGAAGTTCTACATCGCCCTGGACCAAAAGGCCATGCCCTGTTTGGCGCAGACAGCAGTGGCCGCCTTCGACGAACTTTTTAAGTCAACACTTTGTGTTCGCTGTGTCCTACTATGAGGCGCTGTTCAACTTCTACACATTCCTGCAGACAACAGTGTATGAAATTGATGCAGCAACTGCAAAGGAAAGTCCAAGGATCAAAGAAATCAGAGTGAGAATTAACAACATTTAAGCCTGAAAATGTTTACTTGTTTTATCTGCAAGGTACAACATAGTAATTGTTCGGCTCTTTTTCAGCATTTGAAATTTTGTCATGCTTTGTACCCAGGGCGTTTGCTGCGTTTGAGATGTGTAGAGCATGGTTGTTCGTGTGCTTTCAATACTTACTCTGGATTTAAGAAACATTTACTAAGACATCATTCGGCACCCTCTAGTTCTGCTGATAGTTTGGAGAGTGTTAGTGTTTTTGATACTGGTTCACTGCCAGTAGAAACTGTTCCTGTTATGTGCTCTTCCGACCCTAAGCACAGGCCACTTGTAGATATGTGTAGTTCAATTATCGCACAAGTACAGGCATCAGGTGTTCCAGAAAGCACTGTCCAGTCTTTAGTTGTTTCAATGGAAGAATTGGTGAATGATGTCCATATCCAAGCAAAGGAGGCTGTTTTAGAATGTGTTTCGAGTGAAGTATCTGAACAAGTTCACAGCAAAGTCACAGAATGTCTTGATCAGCTAGAAAATCCGTTTTCACTTCTCAGTACTGAAACAAAGAGGCAAAAGCATTTTGAAAAAAAATGGAAAATTGTTGAGCCTGTAGAACATGTTCTCGGGATACGCTATGATGTGCATAGAGACAAAACTACTGGTCTTTACAGTCAGGTTCCGGTAAATGACAAGTTTGTTTATGTACCCATTTTAGGAACTCTTGAGTCAATGTTTTCAAATCAGGAACTTAGTAGTTGTTTTCAGCAAGTAAAACTTCATAAGGAAGGAATTCTCAGAGATATTAATGATGGTTCATTCTTTAAAAATCATGCATTATTCTCTCAACAACAACCTGCCATCCAAATCCAACTTTACTACGATGACTTCGAAACAGCCAATCCGCTTGGGTCTAAAAAGGGTATACACAAACTCGGGTGTATTTACTTCATTCTGAAAAATCTTCCAACCAAGCTTAACTCGGTTTTGATGAATATTCATCTTGTTTCACTTTTTCATTCAGAGGATTTAAAGAAGTACGGATTTAGTCCTGTTCTAAAGCCACTCATTGATGACTTAAACATTCTTGAAACAGATGGAATTCATGTGCCGTTTTCAGATACACCATTAAAAGGGACAGTTATTCAGGTTACTGGAGATAATTTAGCTATACATGGCCTTTTCGGAATGGTTGAGTCATTCAGTGCAACCTATTGTTGCCGGTTTTGTTTAGTTGACAAAGTTCATTTGCAATCCGTATTCAGTGAAGATGACCCAGATGTAACTCTCCGCACAAAAGAGCTCTATGCAGAACATGTCCGTATGGTAGCACAAAATCCTGGTCTTGTCCACTCATTTGGTGTTAAAAGAGCCTGCCCCCTAAATTCACTAAGGTTTTTTCATTGCTCAGAAAATTATGCCGTGGATATCATGCATGATTTGCTTGAGGGGGTCGTACAATATGAGCTCAAACTTCTATTTCAGTGCCTGATCAAGGAATCCACTCTACGTGTGAGGGATCTTTCAGAAAGAATTCAGAGTTTTAACTATGGCTACAGTGAGAGAAAAAACAAACCCAGTGGAATCAAACTTGATGATGGCAGTAATGACCTTGTTCTAAATGCCATTCAGTCATGGTGCCTCATACGCAATACGCCCTTAATGTTTGGTGATCTGGTTGAAAGTGACAACAAGTATTGGCATGTAATCTTACTTTTGATCCAAATTTTAAACATTGTCTTTTCACCGATCATAACTGATGGTATGACATATTACTTAAAACATCTCATTGCGGACCATCACAGACTCTTCATATCAGTTTTTTCAGATAAAAGGCTCATCCCTAAGCATCATCTAATGATTCACTATCCCCGGTGTATTAGAAAAGTAGGCCCCCTAATACACATGTGGTGTATGCGTTTTGAGGGGAAATATAATTTCTTTAAAAGGTCGGTCAAAAATTTCAAAAATATTACCAAATCGTTAGTTAAGAAGCATCAGAATCAATTGGCATTTCATTGGGAGAATTTTAATTTCAAAAGGTTTCAGTTTGGTCCCATTAAACAAGTTCCACCAAGTCATTTCGAAGGCAGTGATGTGTTGAGGTCTAATCAGACATTGAGTGTACTTTCCCTTGTGTCCACAACATCTTGGGTGAAAAACTATGGAACTGAATATCATATTGGAATGATCATTTGTATTGACACTGAACATGAAATGCCTGTTTTCAGAAAGATTGTCAATGTTATTATCAACGATGATAATGCGTTTCTGTTAACTTCAGAAGTTACTACATTATCTTTTGATGACCACCTTAATGGTTTTATAATCGAGGAAGTTGATGATTTGTTTTCCATCATTTGTCTCTCTGACTTGGTTTATTATCGACCATTTGATAGGCAATGTTCACTTATTGATAACCATTTAACATATATTGTGCCCTACTGTTGTTTTGTACGAGATGTGCGTTGATTTATGTCTGATTTGATTGTGAATATGGATTTAATACAAAGGCCATTGTATACAACATTTCTGCATTGATGTCTTTATTATGTAGGTAACCTACTGTGTCAGGAAATACAGTAGTGATAGCCCGCGTAACAACACCCAGTAGTTATGAAAATGACACCCTACAAGTGTAATTTTTTTGTGCATTCAACACTACTTTGGTGTTCATATGTAATAAAAGCTGGTGTTATTTTAACACCAGAATAATGCTAAATTAACACCCAACTGTAATTGAATTGTATTGACTTTTAACGATGAGAAGTGTTAATTCAACAAACAATGAGTGTTACCTTTAACACTGAAATCTAACACCAACACCACAATAATGTTAAATTAACCCTGAAAAGTGTGGAACAGTGTTGAATTTTAACAATGAGAAGTGTTAGATTAACAAAAAATGAGTGTTACCTGTTTAACATTTTTAAAAGAGTTACTTTAACACTGTTGAGTGTGGACACATATAGACACTTTGCTGGTGTTAAATTTGACACCCTGGGTGTTAAATTAACACTCACGAATTTGCTGTGTACTCACTACTTGTTCCAAAAAGTAACTGAGTTAGTAACTGAATTACTTTATAATAGAAGTAACTAGTTACCAGGGAAAGTAACTATTTGCGTTAGCCAACTGTAAAAAAAAAAAAAAAAAAAAGCTGCTATATGTCAACAAATTTGGATTTTTCTGAGCAGTTTTCATAAGTCAGTTGAAATGAGTAGGCCTAGAACAGACAGGCCTACTTGTAGGCTACATAACCTTCAATATTGCACATCAAGAGCAAGAGGTTTATCCTACACTTCAAGTATTTTGTTCTCAACTAAAGTAGTAGAGAAAACTGCTGAATGTACCGTGCCGATCTGCTATATCACTGGATTCACTTCAGGGGTGTCGGCTAAATCACCACTTGAGGCCAAAAACGTCAGACTATGAAGCATGAGAGGAGGAGCAAGGATTTATCCTATGTTTATTTCCTTATTTAACATGCACAGCAGCATACAGATCCCAGGAAAATAATAATAGCAATATTCGGCTCGTGATGACACACTAAACAGCTGTTGCAACCGGCGAATCGCGGCCGTTTAATAACGTGCATAACTTATAATTTATAGAGATCGGGAAACTCCATGCACTTACTCACAAGGGCGATGCAGACAAACTCAGGGAGAGCACGTTTCAACCGTGGATTGATAGGTGGTTACTGCGGCAGCATGCACGCTCACACAACAGAGAGATAAAGAAAAAGAAAATTCACTAAACAGGCGCTCCGGCTGACTGACGTGACGGCGCAATGTCATCCACACTGAATAAAACACATCTTAAAACACACCGGTCTCCTCACTTGCAGTTTGTGTAGTATGGAGCCAGGGGCGCGTTCGGCTTACACAGGTTATTCAATCAATTCATAGTAACGCACCACATTTAACGTTCAGTAACGATAACGGCGTTGTAACGACGGAAAAAGTAGGCTAATTAGTTAGATTACCCCGTTACTGAAAAAAGAACGGCGTTACCTAACGCCGTTATTTCAAACGGCATTATTCCCAACACTGGTTGCAAAACACACGTGACTAAGACACACACACACCCACACACACACACATTCACTCACTGACTAACTACAATCATTAAGTCTGAAAATAAAATCTGCATTCCCTGCAAAATCGTTATTTTACTTGTATTAAACTTTAATTCAACGATTGATTAGCCTAGCCCCCAATACTAGTCTTTCAACATAGCTACACACACACACATATTGTCACATCATAGCCTAAACTTTATTGAAAACACTAATCCACATCCAAATTATTTCAAAAGATAAACCAAACAAAAATTGAGAAATTTCTAGTTAGGACCAACAAGGCAAGCAATGCACCACCAGCTGCAAAGAAGTTTCAAAGGTATGATGAATCATACTTGCAGTTTGGGTTTACGGTCACGGCAGATCTGAGGCCTCAGTGTGTCGTGTGTTCCGAGGTGCTGGCTAACGACAGCATGAAGCCCTGCAAACTGAAAAGGCACCTTGAAACAAAACATGCTGGCATGATTAGATAAGATAAACCGGCTGACTATTTTAAAAGAAAGCTTAATGGCCTGCATCAGCAACAGGCAACCATTTCAGTGCACAGCACTGCGTCTAAACAGTGTTTGGAGGCATCATACAGTCATATGAAAAAGTTTGGGAACCCCTGTCAGCCGGCATTATAATTGACTCTGCTTTCACAAAAAAAATATAAAAGTGGTATGTCTTTAATTTATCAGGAACAGCTAAGTACTGGGATGTTTTCCAAACAAAGATTTTTTGAGAAGCAGTATTTGGTTGTATGAAATAAAATAAAATGTGAAAAACTGGCTGTGCAAAAATATGGGTACCCTTGTGGTTTTGTTGATTTTAATGCCTGTAACAGCATGTAAAACTGATGACTTTAAACACAAAGTTGGTTGGATTATGTTGTTAAGCCTTGAACCTCATAGAAATGTCTGTTTAATCATGAGAAAATGTATTTTAGGTGCCTAAATGCAAGTTGCACTTCTCTTTGACTCTATGCTGAAGTGAGACAGAATGGGATCATCAAAACAGCTCCCAAAAGATCTGAAAAACAAAGATTGTTCATTGTCATGGTTTAGGGGAAGGCTACAAGAAGCTTTCCCAAAGGTTTCAATTGTCAATTTCGACTGTGGGGAACGTTGTCAGGAAATGGAAGGACACAGGCACAGTGGCAGTTAAACCCAGGCATGGCAGACTAAGAAAAAAACAGGAGCGGCATAGGTGGAGGATTGTGAGAATGGTTGCACACAACCCACAGATCACCTCCAAAGACCTGCAAAAACACCTGGCTGCAGATTGTGTATCTGTACATCGTTCAACAATTCAGCGCAATTTGCACCAAAACATCTGCTTTTTATAAAGACCAAATAACTTAATTTTTGTCTCATCAGTCCAAAGCATTTTCTTCCAATATGAATCTGGCTTGTCTAAATGAGCTTTTGCATACTCTATGCAACTGTATCTGTGGCGTGGGCGCAGAAAGGGCTTCCTTCTCATCACCTGGCCATACAGATGTCTTGGTGCAAATTGCACTGAATTGTAGAACCATGTACAGATACACAATCTGCAGCCAGATGTTCTTGCAGGTCTTTGGAGGTGATCTTTGGTTTGTGTGCAACCATTCTCACAATCCGCCGCATATGCCGCTCTTGTACTTTTCTTGGTCTGCTAGACCTGGGTTTAACTGCAACTGTGCCTGTGTCCTTCCATTCCCTGACAACGTTCCTTACAGTAGAAATTGACAATTGAAACCTTTGGGAAAGCTTCTTGTAGCCTTCCCCTAAACCATGATAATGAATAATCTTTGTTTTTAAGATCTTTTGGGAGCAGTTTTGATGATCCCATTCTGTCTCACTTCAGCAGAGAGTCAAAGAGAAGTGCAACTTGCATTTAGGCACCTAAAATACATTTTCTCATGATTAAACAGACATTTCTATGAGGTTCAAGGCTTAACAACATAATCCAACCAACTTTGTGTTTAAAGTCATCAGTTTTACATGCTGTTACAGGCATTAAAATCAACAAAACCACAACGGTACCCATATTTTTGCACAGCCAGTTTTTCACATTTTATTTTATTTCATACAACCAAATACTGCTTTTCAAAAAATCTCTGTTTGGAAAACATCCCAGTACTTAGCTGTTCCTGGTAAATTAAAGACATACCACTTTTATATTTTTTTTGTGAAAGCAGAGTCAATTATAATGCCGGCTGAGAGGGGTTCCCAAACTTTTTCATATGATTGTATATAGTTGCGAAAAGAATAGGTCAACTGGGTAAACCGCATATTGCGGAAACTCTGATTTTGCCTGCCGCGCAAGACGTGCAGAATAATGATAGGAGATAGTGCAGCAGCCAAACGCCGCCCTCTTCAGTCGCACACTACAGGAGAAGCCATCTTCAATGTCCTTGATACTTTTATCAACGAAAATGGTTTGTCTTGGGACCGATGCTATGTATAGATGGTGCACAGGCAATGACGGGCCGTGAGCGTGGCCTAGCTGCTCGCGTCCAGCAAGTAGCTCCACTTGTAAAATGGACACATTGCATGGTCCATCGCGAAGCACTAGCTTGTAAAAAAATGCCGGTTCTCTTTGACTCCGTGCTGAACCTGATGTGAAAATGATAAATCTCATCAAATCAAGGCCGCTAAACTCTCGCTTGTTTGGGGTCCTTTACCAGGAGATGGGGTCAGGTCACGAACAGCTGCTTCTCCACACTAAAGTTCGCTGGCTCTCTAGTAGGCCTTTCACACCAAAAAGAACCATGAGCCAGTTCCAGGCTGGTGCTGGGGTCAGTTCAAAACTGGTTACAGCCTTATCCCAGTTATGAACCGGTTGGTTTCACATCGACCGGAGACAGCCATGGAGCCTGCAAGAGAGCAACGTCATGACGTCACTGTAAACGTGTGTTTACGTCGCCCGATGCCGCTGCTCTTGTGGCTAACGCTAAAGCTACCGCTAGCTTTAAGCACAACAACAGCGGCGAATACGTCTTATTTTTACACGTGTTGGCTCTCGCTTTGCTTTCCTAACCAAACAGGACCCATACAGCGTATTCTCGTCGGTCAATTTGATCGCTACGTTCGGTAATTATGTTATGTTTACGTCTCGTAGTAGCGGTGTTTGTAAATATGGCAGGCATGAGAATTGAGTTGGTCTGGTTGGTCAGGATAATCCCTCCCCCGGCCGCTGGCGCAAGCAGTTCTTCTCAAACCCTGCTCAATCCTGGGGTATGAGTTGAACCAGTTTTTACAGCCCGGAGCAGGCTCTCTGGCGGTGTGAAACCAAAACACTATCTCAAGCTCCGAACTAGCGCCGATTTTGCGGCGATGTGAAAGGCCTATAGGGGGCGCATGTTACTGCGGTTGTATGAGCTGCGAGAGGAGGTGAAGTTGTTTTTAAAAGAAATCAAATCAGACCTGGCGAAGCATCTGGATGACACTATGTGGCTTGCGGGTGCATGCTGACAGTCCGACAGGCCCCCACTCCGACAGCCCCTCTTTCCTCCATCCCTCCACTCCGACGTACTTCCATTCCTCCAGCCCCCCACTACGACACACTTTCGTACCGCCATTCCGACAGAATAATTTTTCCTGTAGCTTATTTCCCCAACTATGTAGATAGCCGCCTCGTTTTTTTAAGCGACTGGAAAACCGTTTTGCTGAATAAGCGCCCAGCGCAAATAACGGCAGGCGATTGTTTAGGCCTACACTATCTTACAATGACGGTTTTCTGCGCCAATTTCCCGCCAAACATGAATATTTTCAACAAAATAATATACGAAATACTGTAGAGCAACGAAAATTAAATCACAAGGCGTGAAATGATGGTTCTAGGCCCAGGGAACCATCACTGAAATAACGTCGGTAGTAGGCTATGCATCCGTCTGTCTTGTCTTTGTCTTGAGACTGCTATCTATCTATCTATCTATCTATCTATCTATCTATCTATCTATCTATCTATCTATCTATCTATCTATCTATCTATCTATCTATCTATCTATCTATCTATCTAATTATTTGGTCAGAAAAACGCACGGAGACTATTTCATCCCGATGCTTGTGGGACAGTCAGTTTTTTGACAGACACACTTCGGCATTAATATAAACCGTTTGAGCCCCTGGTTGTTTCTTAGAAAATCAAAGCGAGTCCTGTTTGGTTTTAATCAAATGCAAATAGGCTAGCCTATGAGTTGTATTTTAGGATATAAATATTTGAAGGGGGGGAAAAAAGCACAGTGTCCATTAGACCTACGTTTGCTTCTTTCATTAGTAGGCCTAGGATGAACTGAACAGCGAAACAGACGCATTTATGAAGCACCCAAAAGCTACACCTGCACCTTGAAATCAGCACCTTTAATTGAACAGCGACACAGAGGCAGAGGCGATATGACCGGCGACACAGAAGGAATCGCTTGTCGGAATGATGGGCCGTTTCTTATCGACAAAGGAAACTTAAAATGTCGGAGTCGCGACCCCTTTTTAATTAAATAAAGTGCCGCCTTTGCGACAAAGGAAACTTAAAATGTCGGAGTCGCGACCCCTTTTTAATTAAATAAAGTGCCGCCTTTGCGACAACAAGAAGTCAATTGTCGGAGTGGCAGCATGTCGGAATGAACGGCCGCCCCCGTGGCTTGCGTCTCTGTCCTATTTGGTGGATATATTTGACTGCTTGAATGGCCTCAACCTGTCTTTGCAAGGCCGCAAAACTCATATTTTGCTTCTCGCAGACAGAGTGGACACTTTCACACAAAAACTTGACCTCTGGCATGGCCGCATCAGTCGAGGGAACTGCGACATGTTCCCCAGCCTTGCAGACTTTATCGCTGATGCAGGCACGTCACATGATTTCTCCTCTTTATTTCAATCAGCATCTGAGCACTTGTCAGAAATGAGAAAACAATTTGCAGCTTATTTCAAAGAGGATTATCGCTCTTTTGCGTGCGTTCGAGATCCCTTTGTGCGCACATCAAATGAGCTGTCGATTGATATGCAGGAGCAGCTTATTGAGCTGAAGAGTGACAGTAGGCTGAAGGAACTTTTTACCTCCTGCCCTCTCTCGTCATTCTGGGCAGCATTGATGCAGGAATACCCTCAACTTGGTGACATAGCCTTGAAGATTCTCCTCCCTTTCGCGTAGACATATCTGTTTGAGGCAGGATTCTCAAAAATGACTGCACTCAAAACAAAATACCGCAATCGTGCACAAATCGAGGATGATTTGAGGCTATGTTTATCAAACATTGCGCCAAGAATTGAGGGTCTTTGCAAGGCAAAGCAGGCGCAGATCTCACATTAAAATCGCCTACCTGCAAGCTTCTGTCCAAAATGCAGATGATTACTATTCCAGGGGTTGAAGTGGGACGGCTCCTCAGATAAATTAATAAATAAATAGTAGTGCTGTCAAACGATTAAAATATTTAATCGCTATTAATCACCTAAATGTCATAGTTAAGTTGCAATTAATCACACATTTGTATCTATTCTAAATGTTTCTATTTAGGCTACTATTTTCTTCTCTTCTAAGGAGATTTAAAAAAAACATTTCCTCAGTGTCTCATTGATACAATCTCATAATTAGCTTTTAAAGTGCACCAGAATGATGCATTTAAAGGCCTACTTCACCGGTTTGAATATGAAGGTGTATTGAATTCTGAGATCCTATGTAGTATAAATGTGCAAAAAAAATTAAAATCGGTTCATCCTAGCCTGAGAAAAGGCAGAAAGAGTGTTTTTTTTAACCCTATATTTCTCTTTCTCGTGACATCACAGAAAGAGAAATATAGGGTTAAAAAAAACGTACTTTGTAAATATTACTGTGATGTCTTTTACTGTGAAATCACAGTAATATTTACAAAGTACGTTTTTTTTTTTCAAGCGGGTTGGCCAATGATCCAAGGGTTGGTGGTTCGATCCCCGCTCTGCCACCAGTGTCATGGTTGTTGTGTCCTTGGGCAAGACACTTCACCCACCTTGCCTCGTGTGAATGTGTTTGACTGCTGTATGTTTGAGGTGGTGGCCGTAGGCGCTGAATGGCAGCCACGCTTCCGTCAGTCTGCCCCAGGGCAGCTGTGGCTACTATGGTAGTTTACCACCACCAGTATGACTGTGTGTGAATGAATGGAACCTGGAACCCTGTAAAGCGTCTTTGAGTGCCTTGAAAGGCGCTATATAATCCAATCTATTATTATTAATGAGGACCTGTCTGGATGTATTCACGTATCATTGGTGTCATGGTAAACAATAAACAGGTTGCAAACAGGACACGGACCAGTCATTACTTCACACAACTACAAACATTGAGACACAGCGCGTCAACCAGGTCACCAAAAGCTACGGTGCTACGCTGGAGGCTACGGCTGTGGAGTTCATCGTACACAAGCTACTGGACGGCGCCCAACGCAACATTAAAAGAGAAGGTACGTGTAGCACTACACCCATGGCCATTTAAAATGTGTGCACACTTGCCCGGGCTCTAAATCCAATGCATTGGTGACAAACTGACGTGACGGTAGACTTTGCATTGACTTGACTTTTGTGTTGCGAACTATTGAACTGATTTGTGACCGCTGTGCATCATGGACGGAAATACAGCATCGGACATTGTGAACGGGACTGGTAAAATGCCAACTGCTAAAAAAGCAAGCAATATTACTGGCGGTGCTGAAACACTGCCATCAAAGCGGGTGGTTAAACTTACAGCAAAAGCGCTTGTTGGTAAACTAAACAGTTTACAAAAAGAAAGAGTAAACAAACTAAATCAAGCGGGTGTTTTAAGAAAAACAATACAAGGTTTAATGTTGAATAATGATGAAACGGAGGTAAAAAATGCTCTTGACAAACTGATAAAGCTGTGTAATGAGGCTAAATTCAGCCATGATTCTTTGTTAACCCTTTTGCCGGCTGAAGAAAAGGTGAAGCATGAAACGTGGTTTGAAGCAAAAATGCTGTCAAGTAATGCATCCATTGCTGATGCTAAAAAGTGGGTTTTGTGCCATGGTAATTTCAATTTACATTCTGGTCATGTGGAGGATGATGTCTGTCCTGATGACAGTGTTTCAAATGTGGGTAGCAAACACTCCAGTCAAAGGAGCCACCACAGTGGTAGATCAAGCACTGCATCCTCTGGTCGGATGATAGCAGAGGCCGAGAGAGCTGCACTTCTTGCTCGCCAAGCTGCAATTAATTGAATTTCGATTAATTTCAATTACAAATTTGGCTTCCAATGATCATAAAAACTAAATCATCGTAATAAAACGATTATTCTATTTCAGGCACGCCGGTGCGTATTGCCAGTGTGTGTGTTTGGAGAAAAAAAACGTGTAGAAGAAGGAGAGTGAAGATGGCAGCCTTTGGTCGGGAGGAAAGGTAAAACGAATTCTGTGGTGTGGAAACACTTCGGTTTCGAGGAGTCTGACTGGGAACAAACGAAAATATTGTGCAAGATATGTCACGCGACCGTGTCTGCACCTCATGGAAATACGACCAATTTATTTAATCATTTAAAGTCTACGCACAGAGTAAAACATGACCAAGCATTGAAGGAACAAAAAGACTAAAAAATGAAAAGCTCCTCGACTCCTGCCACCGCCACACAGTCCTCAATTAAGGACACACTTTACAATGCCACCGCATATCCAACCAGCTCCCGCAGGCATAAAGAAATAACGGATGCCGTCACATTCATGATTGGGAAAGACATGTGCTCAATAAACACTGTTAGTGCCCCGGGGTTCAATAAACTCATAAACACATTGGACAAGCGGCATGTGTTACCATCACAACACCATTTTAGCAGGATTGCACTGCCTGCCCTGTATGAAGAATGTCGCGGAAAAGTTGCAAGTGAATTGTCAACAGCATTATATTTTGCCACCACAACGGACCTATGGTCAAGCCGCACCATGGAGCCGTATATAAGCCTCACGCTTAATTACATTGACGTGGATTTCTCCATAAAGACGAATTGTCTCCAAGCAGCTTTTTTCCCCGAAGACCACACGGAGCTTAATATAGCCAAGGGCCTCAGTCAAGCGATGGCTGCTTCACCACAGACAATGCATCAAACATGAAGCTGGCAGCTGAACTCAGTGGCTGGATGAGGCTGCAGTGCTTTGGGCACAGACTCCACTTGGCCATAGGTGAGTAGTAGGTTTCCTTCTCCTGATTGTGTAATGCAATTTATTAATAACAAATAATGTAGAATATATCATGTGAGCAATGTATTTAATTCCTAATAATAATAATTCCTATTTCCATTAATACACTGATGAAGATTATAATTATGATAAATGTTTATATTTATTGTAATTTTAGAGAATGCAATGAAGGACCACAGGATTGGCCATGCGATGGGGGTCTGCAAGAAAGTGGTCAGCGCCTTCTCCTACAGTTGGAAAAAAAAGAGGGAGCTGAAAGATGTTCAGAAGAGGATGAATCTGCCTGAACACTCTCATAAAATGGAGTGTCCAACCAGATGGGAGTCTCGGCAGGCTATGATTGGCAGGGTCCTAGAGCAGCAGAAGGCCATTGCAGATGTCCTCTACAATGATACAAAAAATAGACACCTCACCCCGTCATGGCAGGACATCGATGTACTGGAGGCCATCAACAAATCACTAAGCCCTCTCGTTGAATTCACCGATGCACTTTCTGGGGAGCAATATGTGAGTGTCTTTTGTCAAACCAACTCTCCACCTGTTCAACACATCCATATTGGCCGTGCAGGAGGACGACACAGACCTTGCAAAGTCCATCAAGCAGAAGATAGTGGGCTATCTCTAGTGTGGCTAGTTTTTATTCTATTGGAGGTTAAAATGTTAGGGGCGCGGCCTCTTGAGTGACAGCTAGCCGCTGGCCCTCACTTCGCCTCTGAGGTAAACGTCAGCTAGATGGGCGTATCTCCCTTTCCCCATGTAATTACATTGTACTGTGTGTGTGTGTGTGTGTGTGTGTGTGTGTGTGTGTGTGTGTGTGTGTGTGTGTGTGTGTGTTTGTCTTTATACCTTTGTGTCTCCCTCATTGTATCATTGAGTATGGGCTTTAGTGTGACTTTGAGAGTGTAATGTCTTTTATTTCTATTGTTGGAGCCAATGTCTTCATAAGGGCAGAGAGATGAGGTACATTCTCCAAACTCAGGTCATTCCATAATATAGTTGCATCATCATGTGAGCGTAAGATTTTATTAGGGTCAATGACATTTGGGTACACTATATAGATTGTGTTTTGTTTACTTAGAGATGCGTGGTTAAAACAACAAAGTGTGTGTGTGTGTGTGTGTGTGCAGAGGGGTTGCTTTCTGCCTGAGAGGAATTCATCATCTCTGTTTGTCTTCTGAACACACCTTTGTTTGACCATGCACTATGCTCACAGGGCTCTGAGCCGTTTACAAATCATGCTTTACTCTCGTACACAAAACACCTGTGGAAATGTGCCCTTTAACCTCCCCTTTGGTCTGAGAGGAGCAAGGCAATGACACATTTTGTTTTTGATATGGTTAGTATGCACAGTCACATCCACTTCTCCAAAGGTATAAATGCAACAAGATATGTGGTTTCAGGAACAGAAATGAAGTATTTTTTTTAATAAGCATTAGACAAAAATAAATCTTCTTTTTGAAGCCCATGTTTTAATAATCTGAGTCAAAATGGAAACACATTTATAACATTGTGTTATTTTAGGAACAATAAGAGAGAAAAGATAAGGGTACCCCATAGGCATTATAATATACTTGAGACATATACAGAACAGTCCCTATGCAGATTATAGATAGACCTACAGACAGTAACATCACATTCACATGGATATGAAATCAATATAAAAACAACTACTCAGTGTAGTAGCCAACCAATACATAATTCATTGAACCTTATTGAATATTTATAGTTTTGGGATTTTGCAGGGTTGGCAGTTGCATAGTAAGTTGGTGCTATAGTGTATTTGAAAAAATGTGAGAGGAAAAGATCAGGGTCTGCAGAGGAGATGTCGAGTGGTTGGAAAGCAGTCATTCATATGACCTTCTGAAATCAGAAATCTGCAATCTACTGATGATAAACAATAATAATAGGTTGTACACCCTTTTTCATAAAGGCATATTTGCCAATATTTTGTAGGGTGTCTACGTGTTAGTAAATGTTGTTGTTGAAAAAACAAGAGTTGTATGAGAGCATTGTTATATCAATTCTTGAGGAGAATCGAACCTAACATTCACAGTTAATGATTATCTGTAAGTAGCTTATATATTATTGAGTGAAATAAACAATCTGACATACTTGTGTCACTTGCCTAACCTTACCCTATATTCAAGTCAGATGTAGTTTATAGTTAATACGTTTTAAGGACATGCTTTGCTTTGTTTTTATCCTTTTTTCAACAATGCATTTTGTATCAGATGTGGAAATTTAGTTATTATAATTTGTTTTCCTAGATTTTCTGTAGGTGTCTGTGTCTAGTGCACATATAACTACATTTCAAAATAGAAAAGGCTTCCACTGTTAAAATTGCATAGGCTTACAGGAAGGGATGAAGCTGAAAAAAATCCTTCCTTTTGAATCCTTAGGTTGTGTATACATTAATTTACATGCCCATACATTTGAATCACGTTGGCAGAATAACTTTGTGTGAAATTAACTTTAAATGGCCATTGCTACGGTACTTATCCCATGTGTTTTTTTCGATTCGAAAAAGCTATATAATATTTCCGACACTACCTGAACGTTGCAGGACTGGAAATCCAGCGCAGTGCAAGTGCGCATCGTGATTTGAATGAAAGGACCAATCAGCGGCCTCGAGGGACGGAAGCCGCTGCCGTTCCGTCGCTGTTGCCCAATCAGCGCGCTGCCCGGTGTTTGCCTTGCTTTTTGAATTGAGCTCTAACAGCAGTCTGACATCTACTGTGGATTACAATGAGATAGTTTGTTGTAAACAAATCAAGTAGACACATTTAGACAAGTTGGACTCTTTTTACGCTTAACGGGCAAAATGCACACCAGGCTAGAGACTTAACGGAGAGATGTTGCTGATTTTTTGAAGAGCGTTTGGGACAGACGAGGAATTTCCGGGAACTCTTCATCGTATTGTTGACTTGTTAGCCTGGTAGCTAGCTAAATTAGCTAAAGAGCTTACCGGATCGGACTAGTTCAGTTGTCCTTCAAGTTCCGCTAGCTCACATTACAGTAATATACTTGTTGTTATTATTTTCGGCAAGGTACCAGCCAACGAAACAGTCGGTAAGTTTGGTTTACTTTGAATAAGGTTTCAGAGGGCTGTTGACAACGCACCATACTAAGCACTTAACGTTAGCCTACTGCGATGACGTTAAGCTAAGTGAATGTGGTGCCGCTGTGAATGCAGCTAGCTAACGTTAACTGGGGAAGCGTTAACATCAAGTTGGATATGATTTAAATACACATTTTGCCCATTATATTATAGATCAGAAAAATACAGTAAACTCTTAACTGTTAAACACAAATCGTCCAACCCAACTTGCTGTACATCTTGAGACGGTACTCTATCCCCTCCGCTTCAGACATAAATATAACTTTTTTTCAGCTCTGAAATGTACTGTCTCTATACAACTCATCTAAATTGACATTACTTTCCATGCGATCCGGTAGAGGCCGTTGTGTATCTAATATTATGCAACCAACCGCATTCTAAAATTTCGCTAAACATTTGTTTGTTTAAATCCACTTGCCTAGGTTTACCAAAGTTAACACATATTTAGTTTTCTCTCCATTTGAATAATTAGACTGATGCTGTATTTGTGATTGAAGTCAGGCTGTGTCTCTTGCCTTTTAGTTGGACAGTTGTCACCCTTCTCCTTCTCTTTCTCTCTCCTTGCTGTTTTCTCCTTGTGTGTGTGACTGTCTTCATTCCCTGTAACTTTTGATAGCTTGGACAGTTTGGTGCCTCGCCATGGCTGACAGTAGCATACTGACTTTGGGGACAGCTCGGAGTCTGTTGGTGGATTCTTCAATCTATGATTCAAGGATCGCTGAAACCACCAAGGACCATTTATTCCTGGGCATGGCATGTGAAGATGGGGAAGGTCAGTGTGCAGTGGTCACCTTTAACACCCCCCTCATACACATGGAAATGATTCTGTCAACCAATCAACGGACTGCAGTGTGTAGCTCTCCACCCTTCTGGGACCTTATGAGACAGCTTGGTACCCAAACGGAAGGGTCCCGAAAAGAGGAACTGCTCAGATCGCTTATTTTGGGACCATACCCAACTTTTGACCATTGTAACCGCAAATAAAAGGGTTCTGAGCGAGCTGCACTGCTCAATGGAAACAAAGATAGAAGAGAATTCTGCCCCTAACTCTCTGCAGTCCCTATATTGTATTGTATTAGGGATGGCCATTTAGATTTTTTTCTTTAACAGGTTAACCACAAGAATTAACGATTATTAACCGTTAAGATTGAATGTAGCCTATTTATAGTGAAATACCTGAAGCATTATAGCAGGGCTCCCGACCTTCTTTGTTCCAAGGACCGGCATATTCATTTAAAAACAATTCAGGGACCAGTAGCCTATGTAAATGCATTTTGACACAGTTCACTTTCTTACATCCGGTTTAACGTTATCAAAATAAGAGTCCGGATTTGAGAGAAATTAAGATGATTACATTTTTTTTAACAGTTTAACCTTTAGTATTAACCGGTTAAAGATCTTCTTAACGGTTAACAGGTTAACCATGGTCATCCCTATATTGTATGTATGCACAGTCAGAAGAGGTTAAATAAAAGGGAATAGTGCAACACAGTTAAATTAATTAGCTGTGATTGCTTTCACGTGGTGGACTTTTCAGACTCCGTTTCCTCAAGGGTCAGCATTGCTATTACAACCTGCAGTTGATCAACGTTACTATTGCTTCGTTTCCACCGAGTGGTGTGGCTCAGCCCGCTTTTATTTGCGTTTCCATTGTCAACAGTTGGGTAGGGTAAAAAAATAAGCAAGTTAAGCTGCTCCCATTTTCGGCACCCTCCGTCTCTGTACTTTTACCGTGAATACGCTTGCAATACTGGGGTCTTTAAATGAGGGATGTGAACAATGTGTCGACTCATGACCGATTTTTGACTCGTGCTCAAGTCGACTCTAAAAATGGAAATCGGGGGGGAGGTGGGGGTTACTTTATTTAATATTTTGCAGCACCACAACTGCGTGGCACCCTGCCTTTTTTTTTTTTTTTTGTCTGGCACAGTAAATTTATTGATTTGTTGATTCATGCCTTCAACACTTCGACTCGCAAAATAATGAGTCGTTCACATACCTACATATAGGAGAGGCTGGTTTGACTGCTGTTGTCCCACGGCTCGGTGCTCTGACCCATATTCTGGCGCCGGCTATCGCTGTTGAGGCATAATTTGCAGCTCAAAGCTCACCAAAGTTGAACTTAACCTACAAAATGAACGTGACCATAATCCGCTCCTGCAAGTGAATCAATGAATCACTGTGGTTCCTCTTTAATGGTTAGATTTCACTGTGAAGTGTTGCTGTTTTAAATGTGGGAATGACCTAGTGGAAATCTAGTGAATTTAAGGGGTTATTAACTATATTATCGTGTATTAGGGTTTAACTATATAGCCTAACATGGTTTACTGTCTCTGTTGTCAGTAAAACAATTAAATAAAAACATGTCTTACCTCTTAGGGCGCACTCACACTAGGCCATCGGTACCGTGCAGTACGTTTGCCCCCTAAAGTCTAGTACGTTTGACCAGTGTGAGTGCACCATCCGTACTCAAGCATGGTACACTCCCTCGGCCACGGCACACTTGGGAGACGTGTACTCAGGCCACAATACAGATGCTAATGAGCCGTCACGCACACAAGCACGCACATAGACGGCGATCCTGATGTGAATTTATTAGGGATGCACATAATCGGTTAAACGTTTAAACGTCCACTACTTTACTAGTCGTCACCAGAAATATACTGTTAGTAATTTATTTTACATCACTTGGACTTGAACATAAAATGTGTGAGAAGAACGTGTATGTAGGCCTACACTGTATGTGTGGGCTAATAAAAGAGGGAGAGAGATAAAAAGGTCAGAGCACAAAGCAGAGCAAAAAGGTTTTCTTGACCGCTGCCTTAAGGCCCGCTGTGTTTACTCTCGTTTGTCAGACGTTTTTTTTTTTCCTCCTGTCAGCTGTTCTAGTGCTGCCTTTACGCACGGCGGTGGAGATGTACCCAAAGCAACACACAGAGGGACTCGGCGGTCCGGTGATAAGGAAACAGTAGCCTACACTAACGTTTAACAAGAAACTTCATAAAGACATACTTATAATAACCCTCTCTGCCCATACAAAAAGCTTTGACTTGGATAACTTGATGGAGCGATCGATGTGTATAAATCAATCCGCCACGTGTGTCTTATGACGGGCCGTTATATTAATAATAAACAGAGCGCCACACATTACAACTGAATTTACATTAACAGCTTCATCAGTCAAAGTCAGGAAAAACTTACATCACCTTCCAGACACGTGTGTGTGTGTGTGTGTGATAGAGATACACATTCACCTGTGTTCACTCTATATCCTTGTCTGTGCTCCTCTCTCTCAGATATGCTGCCTAAAGTGAAGACCAGGGTTGTTCTGGTGGGAGAAGCTGTCAGGAATGAAGCGCTGCTTAAAGCACTGCAGGTACATGATTCCTCTGGAGGTGCACAAGCTTCTCTTAAGGTGTCAGGCCTCCACAGTCACCGCTGTTCTTGGTTTGATAAGTAGGACATCAGAACTAGGTTTTTGAAGGATGATAGGGGTTTAAACTGTCCATGAGAAAGACATCCTATCATCCTATGTCATGGCTGAACCATTTGGGGGAAATATCAACCTGTGAATTTTCTGAGAGATTTTGATTTGTGATATAATCTTCTAATGTCAAGTTTCAACTCAGTACTCCCTGTGTCACCATTTTAAAAGACAGCATGTTTTTATGGTATGGTGTTACTGAAAAAAAAAAACAATCTTTCATGATGAAATGGCTGTATTCAAAGGTACACTTAAGTTATAACACTTTTTTCTAAATCCAATTGCAATGTCAAAAGGTTTATCAAAAGTCAAAAGGTTTATCTTGGAAGTTATTTTGTTTTTGATTTAAACATTTTCATTTATCAACATGTTGTATTTGGCTGTTTTTAAATCTTGCATGCAGGGAGGCATAGCTCTCTGAGCAGCTCTGTAAAGGTGAGAACACACCAAACGCGTTGGGTGCGGTGGCGGCGTTAAAAAATCCTATCTTTGTATAGGGAACCATTGGTTTAGGCGCGATGATCCGTTGGCCGCGGCAAAGCGGCGCTTTGGGCGCGGCAGCCACGTTACCAAAGCGTCAACGCCCCACCAAAGCGTCAACGCACCATCGCCCGAGATGAAAAAATTTAACTTTCAACGCTCCAGCGCGTGACGTTTAGCCGCGTTGGCCAATCAGCGGTGAGCTTGACCCGACGTCACGGACATCGGCACGGTGGGAGGACAACACAGAGGATGAGAAACACCGAGTAGGAAATGCGGCTGGCTGGTGATATGAAGCCGCTCGGGGTTGGGTTAGAAGACGTGGGGAAAGTGAGCCAGGAGAATGGGCTTCCTGGTTAATTCAGTGAATATAGCGGCTGTGCTTTAGCTGATGAACCAAGTTAGCACCGGTCGGATAGCGTTAGTTAACTCACCCGGTTGTGTGCGGCCACCACCTCCATAATGAACCCAAACATAACGGCTAAGTCCGGGGAACTTTCACAACGAGTACAGCGAAGCACTGGTGTTTATGCCTATATCTACGCCAGCCACAGTCCCGTCACTGCCAGGTAGGGTAATTGCCTTTATTTTCAATTGCCCTGTGCACAATGCTGCTGTAAATGTGTTTGGTATGGTGCTGCCTTGCTGTTTGTGTTCATTTCCGAGTGGCGTGAATCTGCAATGCTGTTTTAAGGCTATTTGTTCCGTTCAGTTGCTGTTTATTTGTCTTTTGGCACAATTGTTGGCCGTGTTGTTTTTGTGTGGACATGAACGCTGTTGTGTCGGGTCGGGTCTGATCGCAGCCATGGTTGATTAGGGGAATAAATATATCGGGGGAGACTAGCTGCGCAGCGTTGGGCGCGTTGAACCATTTTTGACACAAAATGACCAAGCGCCAGATCAGGTGCGTTGGGCGCTTTGGCCACCGCACCCAACGCGTTTGGTGTGTTCGCACCTTAAGTAGCCAATGGACTTCCATTTCTGTACTAGGACACTTGCTTATTAGGGCTGTAACGATACAAAAACTCACGGTTCGTTTTGTATAACGATTTTGACCCACGATTCGATACATACTACGATATTTGAAAATAATTTTATTTAAATAACGTTTATAGTAACATTTAACTTAAAAACTTTGAACACAAAGAACAAAATAAGCAACATGAATGAATAAATAACCAAAGATATAACATGTCTCTCCTCTAATAATACTGTTGAAAAATTTTAAATATTGAACTGTGCTGTAAACCAAAAATCAAGTTAGAAAACAAATAAACACTTAAAGCCTTAAAGAGTAACATTTAAATATATTTTAAACAGCCTCATGTTTCCTCTGATAATCATAAATTACCTTTAACAGCAAACGAGACCATCTGTGCAAAGAAAGACGTTTTTATATATGCTGTGCTCCAAATTATTATGCAAATTGGAATTAAGTGTCATAAACATTTAATTTTTTGTATTTTATTTAAACTCATGGATGGTATTGTGTCTCAGGGCGCTTTGGATCATTGAAATCAATCTCAGACACCTGTGATAATCAGTTTGCAAAGTAAGCCCACTCAAAGGAAATCTACTTAACAAGGACGTTCCACATTATTAAGCAGGCCACAGGTTTCAAGCAATATGGGAAAGAAAAAGGATCTCTGTGCTGCCTAAAAGCGTCAAATAGTGCAATACCTTGGGCAAGGTATGAAAACATTAGATATTTCACGAAAACTTAAGTGTGATTATCGTACTGTGAAGAGATTTGTGGCTGATTCAGAGCATAGACGGGTTTGTTCGGAAAAAGGTAATATGAGGAAGGTTTCTGCCAGACAAATTCATCGGAATAGGAGAGCAGCTGCTAAAATGCCATCACAAAGCAGCAGACAGGTATTTGAAGCTTCTGGTGCCTCTGGAGTCCCGCAAACCTCAAGGTGTACGATCCAGAAGTTTGCAGTTGTGCATAAACCTATTATTCGGCCCCCCCTAAACAATGATCACAAGCTGAAACAGTTGCAGTGGGCTCAGGAATACATGAAGACTCATCTTCAGACATTCTTGTTTACTGATGAGTGCCGTGTAACCCTGGATGGTCGGATGGATGGAGTAGTGGATGGTTGGTGAATGGCCATAATGTCCCAACAAGGCTGCAACTTCAGACAGGAGGTGGTGGAGTCATATTTTGGGCCGGAATCATGGGGAGAGAGCTGGTCGGCACCTTCAGGGCAGGGTTCGACATAACCAATAGCCCGCTGGCCCAGGGCCAGTAAAATCATATGCAGGGCAAGTTGATTGGCCAGTCACTGTCCCGCCCGGGCCAGTAACGGCCAATCACAGTTCAGTATCTTTTTGTAGACTACATCATGGTTCATTGAAATGCGCGTTGAGAGTCGGAATGAAAGCAGTGTTTATCAATATAATAAACATAATATAAAATATATATTTTTAATTAAAGGCCAGTGGACAAACGATGCGTGGGCGTTTTGACAGGCGGAGCAACAAGCAGGCGCACTCTCGCTCTGTTGGCAGAGCTGCCTACTGTCCGCCTGCGAGTCGACAAATCAATCGACTTACTTTGCCCCCTTTTTTTCTTCCCACAGCAGAGGTTGAGGTGCAGAAAATGAAGTGATAACTGCGCTTTTCCTTTAGCTGCCGCCGTAATGTTACAGTATTTGCATCAAAGCCCCAATGGTAATACAAATGAGAGGCTTTATTTAAACGCTTTGAATGCGTCTCTGGTGATTGTGTCGGTTGTAGACAGAAACAAACGGAGGGACTCTACACAGTTCCTATAGTCGCACAGTTTGTTTTCATGATCTACAATCAGATCGCGGAAGTCTTTCCCAGTGAAATCGCTATCGGGGAGAATATCCCCGGTTATTATTTTAGCCACAAACCCAGCAGTTCTTCTGCGCGGCGGCTCACTCGCTCACTCACTGGCGAGATCTCACGGTGAAACGCTGCTTTGCTCGGACGAAGGCATTGTGTGTTCCTAAGGTGATTAGACGAGCGTTTAACATTATGCTGCACATTTTGCACTGCATTGTTTTTTATCAATAATTTGAAAAAATGGTCCCACACCGGACTCTTAATGTGAAGCTGACACTTCATGTAGAAGTACTGCATTTGGTCTGGTGGCACACCCAGTCCGATTTTCGGTTTGCGCATGCAGGCTCTATGGTAACATATTCGTATTGGTCGCAGATTTCAGTGTAGCGCAGCAACGCGATTGAGAAGCCTATCCCTCCAGGTGAGGGAAGGGGAGCGGGAGCCTTGTTTGAGACCGTTATTTGTCATCATAATGACTGATAATGGGGCTGAACCATCAAAGAAAATGCAATGAAGAAAAGCTAAAAGGGAGAGCGATAGACGGGCGGGAGGGGGTCGCCAAGCCACGTGTACACAATTTCACGGGAGTGAACTAGACTGCAGTGTTTACTCCTAAATGAATGAGCGGTACTAACACAAGCTTACTTTGCTTCACCATCATCAGATGACCATTATTCATCTGAAATAGTCATTATTTACAACAACATAAGCACGTTACCTTATTGTGATCCATATTAACTGCTGTCTCTCGCTTTCTGTGAGGACACGGAATCTTTCAGCTCCGTGAGAGTAGTTAGGTGACACTGCCTCAACTCATTGTAATCAGGTGTGTGTGGCACTGACTAGCATTAGTTGTCACTAACCACTCTCACGGAGCCGAAAAGAGTCCGGTGCCCTCACACTTTCAACACACGGACATGCACTATATTGCGTCCTAATCATTTGACACTCGCACGGCCGGCACGCGCTAGAAAACAGCTTTACGACAGCTGGCGTCGTAAAAATACTACCGCTTTTGTCCAAATCGGCCGCCAACTGACAAAGTTACTCGTAGTGGCTTTAACAGCTAAAGCTTCCCTCACCAAACCTATTATCCAAAACGGGTCGTGACGTATGTCATGCGCTAGCTTCTGAGCCACTCCTTCTGTTTGCTGATTGGACTGGTAGAAATCTGGCGGGATAGATCCCACTAATATACCATACACCCAGACTGACTACTGAAGGGAAATGAAAATTGAGCGGAAGTGTGTAGGCGGGCGGTGCCAGGCTAGTGGCAGACTTGAGTGCTGCTAGAATTACCTTATTCCCAGGTTTCCTGAGTCCTGTCACTTGCTTAAATCATGTATTCCTCCCTGCCAATCTACAGTGCAGCCAATGTCCAAAGACAGGTGCCGTCAGCTCCATCAAAGCTCTCTGGATTGCCTTCCCGACCGCCTGCCACCATGCTAATACAGCCTGCACCAAACCGGCCCCCCACCATTTCTACACCTCCTTCATCCTTTCCTTCTCCTCCTGCCTGCAGAGGCTTTGAACGGCTTGTATTCATTTGGAGCTGAAATGCCTCCTCTCCAGCCTCTTCCCCTGTAGCCTGATATCTGTAGTCTCTGTCTTAGACTTTTGAAAGGAGAGGGACAATGCCCCTCCCCCCCCACACACACACCCCCATCACTACCTAACACTTGATCAGCTCTTTTGTCCTCATGTGGGGGCTCATTTGTATGAATTTATCACTGGCTATTTTTTTAAACCTTTCTTTTTTCTCATTCCTTTTCAACCTTATACAGTATCTCACAAAAGTGAGTACACCCCTCACATTTCTTCAAATATTTCATTATATCTTTCCATGGGACAACACTGAAGAAATGACACTTTGATATAATGTAAAGTAGTCAGTGTACAGCTTGTATTATAGTGTAAATTTACTGTCGCCTCAAAATAACTCAACACACAGCCATTAATGTCTAAACTGAAGGCAACAAAAGTGAGTACACCCCTAAGAAAAAATTTCCAAATTGGGCCCAAAGTGTCAATATTTTGTGTGGCCACCATTATTTTCCAGCACTACCTTAACCCTCTTGGGCATGGAGTTCACCAGAGCTTCACAGGTTCCCACTGGAATCCTCTTCCACTCATTCATGACAACATCACGGAGCTGGTCGATATTAGAGACCTTGCGCTCCTCCATCTCCCGTTTTAAGAAGCCCCAAAGATGCTCAATAGGGTTTAGGTCTGGGGACATGCTTGGCCAGTCCATCACCTTTACCCTCAGCTTCTTTAGCAAGCCACTGGTCATCTTGGAGGTGTGTTTGGGGTCGTTATCATGTTGCAATACTGCCCTGCAGCCCAGTTTAAGAAGGTTGAGTGCACGTTTTCAGCGTCATACCAAGAGGTTGGCTTTGGAAAATTGACGTATGAGTGCTGCCAGCATTGCTGCAGGGCTTGAAGGGGTGGGGGGTCAACCTGTCAGTGCTCAGACCATACGCCGCACTCTGCATCATACTGGTCTGCATGGCTGTCGTCCGAGAAGGAAGCCTATTCTAAAGATGATGCAAAATAAAGCCCACAAACAGTTTGCTGAAGACAAGCAGACTACGGACATGGATGACTGCAACCATGTCCTGTGGTCTGATGAGACCAAGACACATTTATTTGGTTCAGATAGTGTTAAGAGTGTGTGGTAGCAAACAGGTGAGGAGTACAAAGACAAGTGTGTATTGCCTATAGTCAAGCATGGTGGTTGGAGTGTCATGGTCTGGGGCTGCATAAGTGCTGCCAGCACTGGGGATCTACAGTTCATTGAATACCAACATGTACTGTGCCATACTGAAGCAGAACATGATCCCCTCCCTTCGTAAACTGGGCCGCAGGGCAGTACTGCAACATGATAACGACCCCAAACACACCTCCTAACGACCACTGGCTTGCTAAAGAAGCTGAGGGTAAAGGTTATGGACAGGCCAAGCGTGTCTCCAGACCTAAACCCTATTGAGCATCTTTGGGGCTTCTTAAAACAGGAGATGGAGGAGCGCAAGGTCTCCAGTATCCACCAGCTCCGTGATGTTGTCATGAATGAGGGGAAGAGGATTCCAGTGGCAACCTGTGAAGCTCTGGTGAACTCCATGCCCATGGGGGTTAAGGTAGTGCTGGAAAATAATGGTGGCCACACAAAATATTGACACTTTGGGCCCAATTTGGACATTTTAACTCAGGGGTGTACTCACTTTTGTAACCGGCAGTTTAGACATTAATGTCTGTGTGTCGAGTTATTTTGAGGGGACAGTAAATTTACACTGTTATATAAGCTGTACACACGCTACTTTACGTTGTATCAAAGTGTCATTTATTCAGTGTTGTCCCATGAAAAGATATAATGAAATATTTGAAGAAATGTGAGGGGTGTACTCACTTTTGTGAGATACTGTATATTCCCCTTTTTTATATCTCCTGCTTTCTGTTCAAATGCCAGTGTTTGACATGCAATTGTCACTGCTTGCTTCTTCCAGGCCATCAGAGTAATGGAGGTACCGGTGGTAAAGATAAGAGAAGGCGAAGCGGTTGGCGAGGAGAAAATGATGATAAAATCTATAGTCAATATGGTACAGTACAGTGTCTGCCTCTCTGTCTAACTCTCTACTTTGATGGGAACTTGGGACAGCTGCATGACTCTTAATTCACTCTGGCTGGTCAATCATTGTGCATGGTCAAGTCACCAATGGTGAAGGGATTTTTGGATGAATATTTAAATGTAAACCAAGTAATGCTGAGACCTAGACTGCTCTATAACAGAGATTTGCACTCAAATGTCAATGCAAGCTTCTAAGCTGTGGAGTAATATTAAAGGAATTGCAAGGCTTTTCTACTTATCCTCATGGCATTTAAAAATGGCTAATATCCAGAGGCAAATGTTGGTAACACTTTATAATAACTATCCGTTGTAACTCGTTAATAGATCATTAGTAAACTCTTAATTAATGATTATTAATGATTTGTTAAGTGTTTGTTAGCAGTTTGTTAAGGATTTATAACAATGGTAGATAGTTAATAGCTTAATAATTGAATCAGTTCATCTGGGAGGTAATCCGAGATACCGACGAGGCTGAAATAGGCTATAGACTATACATGGGCAACTGAGGGCAGCCCCATTTTCAAATATTTTTAAATAAACTCAATACACACTGTGCATGCCAGGGACTTGAACGTGACGTGATCAGTTAATCTCGGATTACCTCCCAGATGAACTGATTCAATTATTAAGCTATTAACTATCTACCATTGTTATAAATCCTTAACAAACTGCTAACAAACACTTAACAAATCATTAATAATCATTAATTAAGAGTTTACTAATGATCTATTAACAAGTTACAACGGATAGTTATTATAAAGTGTTACCCAAATGTTGTAGTCAAAATAATTCAACAGGTTTTGTAGTGTGGTTAATTGGAATTACTCGATGAAGCTTTCATTTGTGAGTTTTATCTTCGGTTACATTTTTTTTTAAACAATTTGCTAAATGTGAAAAAAAATTAATTCTTTCTGAAAGTGAGATGAGAATATCAATAACAATGCAATGTCTTCACAGAGCCAGAATCAGTGTGTCATTTTCTTAAATCGGCAACACTGCAAGCAGTACGAAACCGCTAGCTTGGCTTTGTTCAAATTATTGTGAGTTGTCCAATTCACTACAGTATCTACACCTCTTGAGCTCACTCATTAACGCATAGCTTTGCTGTATGTGCCGTAATTTTTCAACAACAACAACAATGTTTCCCTCTCTGGCAAGGACTTGTTGCAACCTTTACCAGCTAGTTAGGGCTTTGTTGTCGGCTAACATGCTCAAGAATGAGAGGGAACATGTTAACGTTGTATATATGCTAACTTTGTCATTTCGACGAGTTAAGGTAAAGCTGGAATCTACTCAGATGGCAATTGTGCCTAATTACAGACTCCTAGAGCTGCTAGCTAGGCTGTCAACTTTGTATGTACGGATTAAACAAAGTAAATGTTCACTAGTAACTGTAGATATGTTGGTAGGTGAACTGAATCATGTCTGTTGTTGGCGGCTAATTTGGGTCTTTAAGCTAAGTTGGGGTACGATACAATTTGTATTGATTTGCTCATCTCACCTTTTTAGAAAGAAAACAAATTTGTGTATTTCCAAAAGTGTTAAACTATTCCTTTAACACACCTGTGTCTGAAGCAACATTGATCTTAACTGTGTAACACTAAATCTATTTCTAACGGTGTATGTCACTCCCCTGATGTCGCCCCACTACTTTTGCCTTGGTTGTGTGTCACCTACTCAAACCCATCTTTCTCAGGTGTTTTGTTTTTGGGGCTCTTCCCCTCCTGCATGGCCTGCTCTGACCATGAGCAGCGCAACAGTTTCTCATTTCATTTGTGCCCTTTGTTATTGAAGCCATTGATTCAAAGAACTGGACTCTGACTCAGATTAATGCATTTTGTCATCTGTGCCACAGAAATTATTATTTTCATGCTGCACTAATTCTTTTGGTGTATGGCATGGAGGAGAGAAACGGTATGATTGTGTCTACTGTGTGTAAGCGTGAATGATTATGTACTACGGCCTATTTTCTCCTGATGGATTAAAGATGCACAGTGGTTATAAATAGGGGTTTGCACGTGAACACGTCTTACCATTTGGTAAATCATAACCATTTGGGAAAAATCAATAAACGAAAACCGCTTGGAAAATTACTTCATTTATTTCCAGGAGTGAGGGGCGGCCTGAGCTACTGTAGGCTACTAAAGCAGATAACACACCCACCCCATATTAAACGGTTTAATGTGTAGGGGAGAGTGGCCTAAGTTGTGCAACTTTCAACTCAAATTGACTTTAAAGTAAGGCCTTGACAGTAAAGTTTCCAACTCAAATATGTACATATATTTCAGGGTGTTGTGCATCCCTGGCAATAAAAACTTTGGATCTGGAATAAACTGTTCAAGAAATATAGCTTTCGGAAAAAAAGTTGTCTTGTTGCACAACTTGCCCCCGGTGTGGTGTAAGTTGTGCGGTTGGAGAGAATACCATGGGGTAAATTGTGCCATTGCTATATATCTCATAAACTGTAATGCAAGACAAATCCATTAGACAATCGCTTATTTAAGGTTTTTTTAAAGTAAATATTTGACAAAGATTGAAGGTCAATGTTCTTAAACAAGGCCTAGCAGATCTAATGGAAAGCTCACAATGACAAAGTCACCATCATCATCTTTCTGGCCATCTGAACTCTCATCAGTGGTGTCGTTAAGTGGAATTGAGATGTCACTCTCTTCTGAGCTACTGTAGACAATCACTTTCTTTTTGTGACCAGCGTATACAGCCATGCCACTGGCACAACTCTCAGAAATGTACTTTGCACTAGTTGCTCCGTGCTTGTAGAACCAACTGCCACCTGACAAATGTGATTCCCCTACATTTCTGCCTTTAAATCAAGGCTCAAAACCCATATGTACACCCTGGTGTTTCCTCCCCATTAACTATCTTACCACTGCACTACTATCTGTGTTTATGTGGATGTATGGGCTTTACGTCTTTTATTTTGGTTATTGTTATTTTACCTTCATTGTTTACCTACTGAATGCACTATGTACAGCACTTTGGACAGTGCAAACTGTCATAAATGAGCTTTTATAAATACATTTTACTTACTTACTTATAACTCACCTAGGCCCTTTGGCACAAATCACCCCAATCCCAGAATTTTGGATAATAGGCATGAGGCAGCAGTTTAGGGCTGACATCGTGCTAACTGTATAGACTCAAAATGTAGCATACCAAAGCACTAAAACATGTGTCAAATGTTTTCAAACTTGTCTATAATTGTTCAGACACAATAATCAAAAAACCTTGATCATGGAAATTTTACTTTGAAAGGCAAAACACAGTTTTTTTAGCTTAAATGTGCTTATATCTTATTCCGTGTGTCTCCCTTCTTTACAGGATGAGTCAAATGGATGGCTCTTCTTAAATATGTGGTCACATTTCCAATTTCTTCCACGGTTTTCTAGAAACAAGGGGTGGCACAACTTCGAAAATGCACAACTTAGGCCACTCTCCCCTACATGAGAAAATTGTAGCCGTGTACCGGTTTAGACATTTTTGTAAACGTTCTCACCCGTAGTTATAAGAGCTCACCTTTCTTGGTATACTTAAAATTTTTTCACAAAACAACAATGTGAATCTCAATTTATAAAATGTATTAACAGCTTACTAGCACCAAATTTCCTCATTTGAATCAGTCATCAATAAAATAATGGACTAATCTTGTTAACTAATTATAAAGAATATCTTCATATAATTGAATGAACTAATACATTGGCAGCCTCACCAACAGAGCTAACAAACCTTTCCTTCACATGCTATGGTCATTTGCTTAATGACTGTGCTTTGTTACATTTGCTTTACCAGGGCTTTACCATCATGCACCGCTTAATCACTCCATATTGTGATTCTTCTTATTCAGGACATCAGCAGCCCGTGCTTAATGACAGACAACGTCCAGGAGTTTGGCGATGGGGACAACACTGAATATGAGACGGTGTTTGTGCTCACAGACTTTGATTCCTCTGACTACAGCTACCTATACAAACGCGAGAACCGCATTGTCGGACCACCTGTTGTGCTGTACTGTGCTGCCAAGGGGGAAGTAAGTCATTGATTTACAACATATTTATTTACCATAGCGAACTGTGTCTCTAACTCGATTCTTGCATATAATGATGTACATTAATTTGAATTGTTCTACTTGTATGTCCTTACCTTGGTCTAAAGTAGGGGTTCCTAACCATTTTTGTTCCAAAAACCGGCATATTAATTTGAAAAAATCCAGGGCCCGGTTGTCAATCTTAATGCCAAAATTGGAATATGCAGCATTGCATTTTGTACACACTTCTAAACATATGCCTTACACAGTGGTTAGTTTACACTTTTGTTGTTGTTGTGTATTATGCTGTAGGTGCAACAGAGGCAAAAACATTTGACATTTTACTTGCCTGCCTTCAGAAACATAGAAAAATAGGTTTCCTCCCCCAGAAAAAATTGAGATTCAAATACATTGTTTTCCGCATTCTGGTGAGTATTAAATAACTAGGGCTGTCAAACGATTACAATTGTTAATCAGATTAATCACAGGGTAGCTGTGGATCAATCATGATTCATCACGATTAATTCTACATTTCAAAATGTGCCCGAAAAATTCAAATTTTCTCTGTATATTGTTGTAGGAACGGAAAGATGAATGACAGAAGGTGGATATACACATTTAAAATGTCTTATTTTAATGATGGTGTTAATACTGAAAATAAATAAAAAATTAAACTAAAACATACCTCACTATAATTCAATTTGGCCGTCTATTTGCTAGGGCTGCTCGATTATGGCAAATTATAATCACGATTATTTTGATGATATTGTAATCACGATTATTAAAGACGATTATTCACTGTAGGGATGCCCCAAAATGAAAATTCTGTAAATTCTTTCAACATTGCATAAATTAAACTCCCAAATGTGCTCCTCAAACATAGCCTACAACTAAAAAGCCACCCTAAAAAAATAAACACCTTCAAATCTAAGAGTAAAATTAATATTGTACCAGGGATGTGATTGTGAACAACTAATGTTTTTTTTATTATTATTTTTTAAGATATTTTTTGGGGCATTTTTATGCTTTAAAGGACAGACTACTATGTGTCAATAGGCAATTTCACATCTGAGCGGACCCATATTGAATGCAACTGAATGAGGCTGCGGTGAAAGCCTGGAAAAGCATCACAAAAGAAGAATGCAAAAGTTTGGTGATGTCAATGGGTCACAGGCTTGATGCGGTTATTGCAAGCAAAGGATTTGCGACAAAATATTACGTTTTATTCACTTTAATTTATTTAAAGTCTATCTGTTCCAATACTTCTGCTCGCCTAAAAATGTGGTGTTCCTTTAGAAATAATGATATCTTCTCAGTTGTGTATCAGATCCAGATGTAAATACCTGGAAATGAAAGTTGACATGTTGAGCTATTGTCTCATATTCATCTTTTGGTGTCAAACCAAAATGTTTCTAGTCTACAGCAGAAATAAAGGAATTGGCCTCACTGTTCCGATACTTATGGAGGGGACTGTATTTTAGTTTGATTTAAATTTATTTTCAGTATTAAAATTTCAGTATTTGGATTTTCAATTAATAAAAATACTAATTTTAGTACATATCCACCTTCTGTCCGTTCATACAACAATATACAGAGAAAATTCTAATTTTTCAGGCATATTTCGAATGGTAAAATTAATCGTGATTAATCCACAGAATCCTGTAATTAATCTGATTTAAAAATTACTAGTGCAGAGCGGGTGGGATGTATTGGGTGGGTCATTCTGCACATGCGTTAAAAAAATGTATGCATTAATTCATTTCATCCCCCTGCGTTAAAGCGTTCATTTTGACAGCCCTAACAATAACACAAAAATCAGTAAGACTTTCATCTTTCAGTCCCTTTTTGTTTTTTCCAAACCATACTTTTTGACGTTTTAGTTTTATAAATAATAGTGCTGTGTCAAGGACTAAGTCCGCTATTGCGGCATTCCACATATAGTGACCATATTTCTATAGAGAGCTGAAATACAAGTTGCTGTGTATGATCTGGGTGGTCTAAAGACATCACATTATATTGATATCTCGGCGGATAAATTGGGTCAAAACAATTTAATTCAAAACTTGATTTCAAATTCAAAACCCGTACTGCGGCATCTACAGGAGCGGAGGTGTAGTTCCAACCTTTTTGAAACTTGAAATTTCTTTTTTCAAAATATTGAAAAATTGTTTGTTTTTTAAGCATAGCCCTTATACATATTTTGATAAAACAATTGTAGTTTCCTCTAGAAGTAAATGAGTCCATGTGAAGTCTTTAGTATTGTCTGTAGTGTTCCGGTGAAGCTGATCATTGCTCTTGACCTCCTCCACAGCCTCTCCAGTTCTCATGTCGTCCCCTCTACTCCACCACCATGCTCAACCTGTCCATGTGTTTCACCGGCTTCAGGAACAAAGATGAAATGGTGAGGGATTCTTTATTTATAGAAGGTTGATGAATGAAAAACCTTCAATTATTCCTAAACTTTTTTCTGTGAAAAAAGTCTGTGTTGTTATTGGACTCAAGCTTTTCTTATCAACAGATACACGGATCTGTTGTTCCCATGTATGTTAATGGGAACATCATACATACATACATGATGCATGGACATGGCATCTGAGTTAGTTTTATAGTTCATTTCTGCTTTCATCAGTTTGTCCTTTTGTGAGGTGGAAGTGGCACTGAGCCATGGCCTGGACAGTAGCATGATGAAAAAAAAGGCTTTTCCACTGCACAATATGGCAAAGCTAATAGCTATATGATAATATATTATGTCCATATGGTCGTTTAAAACTCCCAACTCCCAGGACTAAAGTCACAATTTATCTGCCATGTCTTCCGTGGTTGTCTTTGCTTCTTAGTGAATAAAGTTCATTTCTTTCAAAGGTTCTTTTATTGAATAACAAAGTTGTAGCACAATGAATACAAATTTTTTCCCCTTTTTTCCCAAACATACCCCACCCACATCCCACCCTCACACCCAACAACACAAAATATCCACTACAAGAAAAAAAAAAATAACACATAAAGAAATAAAATTGAATCAAATAAAAGAGGGGGGGGTAGCTACTCTTCTATAGTTGTTGTTGGTTTTTTTAAATAATTTAGGAAGGGGTGCCAAATTCTGTCAAATTTATTCTCGGATGAATAAAGTTCATTTAACATGTTCCTCCCAATACCTACCATACAAAGAATACATGGTATTTGGGGAAAAAAATGCATGTACCAGTGCTTGCCGACAACATTTAATCATGGACCATAATAGTCTCAAGAATGCAGGACCTCCAGGGCTCAACAATAAGGATTGCCCGACGTCCCGGGGCAAGTAAAACGCCACGTCGGGCCAGTAACTATGACAACCCAGTTGCCCGAACGGGCAACCTGGAGTTTTTCCGAAATTATTGAAAAAAAATTATAATAATAATATTTTTATTTTTTATAGCGCCAAATAAAATTCATCTATCCACGGTCTTTTTTCATATAGAGCTGGTGCTCATTATTAAATAAACGCTTAGGCCTATGTTACTTAGCCTATCTAATTTATGTGCGAGTAGTTGTGTCTGCTGCATTGCATCTCTCTCCTCTGCTCCGTTTTGTGAAGGGGGGCGGGGCTCCAGCGCCGAAACACACACACACACACACACACACACAGATTTCGGCAAAAAACTGGTGCGCGTCTCTCACACACACAGTCAGAGAGATAGGAAAGAGAACTACACGCGTTACTTTGGTGTAACAGAAAGTACAAAAGCCAACGAGAAGCCTAAATAAGTAGACCCCAGCCGTCTGAAAAGCAGCAAAAATATTCGCGTTTTTTAAATGCATCCAAAGTGAATCTAGTAGTAGTTTAGCGAGGATGCTAACGTTAGCTCTGCTGCTAGTAGCCTACTACCAGTTTAATGTGTGCAGGTCAACACAAACATCAGCAACAGTTAGCAGAGGAACATCTCTACAGCCTGCATGTACATCTTAATAAATGGACCTGAGGTGTCATTTCTCATGAAACTATACTGGAAAAGTGTTCAAAACAGCCTGTCCTTAGCCAAAAGTTGAGATTTTTAATAATAATAATAAAAAACGTTTAAAACAGATTGTTGTAGGCCTAAAAAAATGTCTTACAGAAAAAAAGTTCTAAAGAATTGCTGTTGTAAAAAGAATAAGGTACAAGAAAAAAATATTTGCGTGACCAATGTTTTTTTTTTGCATAAAACACGTCTCATTTGCAGTTATTGTCGGTTTAGAAACTAAAAAATTACAAATGTTCCAACTCAAATAATATTTGAATAATAGCCTCCACTTTCAGTATGATCATCTATAACACTGTCCATGATGTGTTTATACAGTATAAATAAAGAGCGAATATAACAAATATTTGTACACCACTAATAAAATTTTTTTTATATAGGGGCCAGTAAAAATTGACTTCGGGCAAGTAGAATTCAGACCCACTTGCCCGGTCGGGCAAGTGAAAAAAAACCTTAGCGTTGAGCCCTGACCTCTTTGTGCGTTTCCTGGGTAGTTGATTTACCCTCTAAAAAGACAACAGGCCACATGAACCTTTAAGTTGCGACCTTTAAGAGTTCCTAGAACTAAACCTTCCTGGTACTTTTGGTGGTAACTACCTGGAAAAATGTCAAGAAAGAAAAGCCAATGGCATGGCAACATGGCTGTCATAATACCCCTTGATATTTCATTTGTCTTTGTGTGCTTAGCTTGTGCTTTGTAATTTTGTTTTCCATGTAGAAGAACTGGGTGAATCTGGTCCATCACATGGGTGGGACCATCCGCAAAGACTTCAGTACCAAGGTTACTCACCTCATCGCCAACTCCACTCACGGAGAGAAATACAGGGTGTGTACAGGCCTACTTCTTGAGTTACTGTGATCTGGAAATGTTTTTACTCTGTGTGTAATCAGTTTAGCTTTCATTTCACTGTCATTGTCAAGAAGACCACTCAGACCCGTTTTTTAAAATCTGAATTGAATTCATGGCCTACTCCCTGGAGATATATAGAGCTATAGGAATGCCTGGATGAAAAGATGGCCAATTTGAATGGTCTTGTCTTCTCTCTACATGGATTAACAGATGCTTGATACTATATTTATTTATTTTTTCCTCCTCTCCCTTTTCCCCTTGTGAAGGGTGTATTTATTTCGAGCATAAAAAGACTAACTATAACAGGAGCCTGGTGTCTTCATGACACAGTCAATGTTTTCCATTTCAAAGTGTGATGCAAACTAAAAAACAAAAGCTTAAAACGGAACTGTTTCAACCACCTGTTTCTGTGTTGTGCCTGAAGTGGAAAGCGTTTGTACCTGTGGTATTATTAGTACTGTTATTTTGAGTGACAGGGCCATCACAGGGCTGTACTCTTATTTTTTTAGGTGGTAGCACTGGTGCTAGCAAGCAAAAAAATTCAGTAGTAAAAAAATAAATTTGGTAGCACACAAAGTATGATCGAAAACTTGCATAACCTTAACCCTTGCATTTCACTGTAATTATCTTTGAGCCTGTCATCTTGGTCTCATTTGAGATTCTCAATTAATATTATATCCTAGTGTGTGCAGTAATAATTATAGAAGAATGAATAGGGGTGCACTGATTGCAATTTAGACAAAAGAATCTAACCTGCCAATTGCAATTTTTTGCTGATTCAGAATTATTTTTCCCCATAAAAATATAAAAATAATTTCTATATCTATTTATGTTTTGTATATACATATAATTATTATATTAATAATAATAAACATTTTTAGAAAATGTCCTTCTGTTAATTAAAACCAAACTTTAAAACATTGAACATAGCCTATTAAATAAATAAGTATACATATTGGTACAATTTAGGATAAATTAAATAGGTTGTTGTGAATGTGTTGGAAGTTGTTCTTCAGTGGCTTATTTCAAACTTTGTTTTTAGACAACTGTTGACTGCTCTCTGCAGCTGAATGAGTAGCCTTTCTAGCTAGAGCACTGCAGGGCTGTGAAGCGCTAACTTCCTGTTCTTACCAGCTTCAAAATAAAAGTCAACTCACGTTTGGCTAGTAACAGGCTTTTAACTTGAAGGCGCACAGGAAATGTTCTGTTTGCACACGCGCTAACTTAACTGCGGTAATCTCCTTCCAGTTATTACCGTTGGTGAAGTTTTTATACGGTAGAATCGCTGCACGAGCACAGATCCCGAGAACACATATCTTTCACCAGCCAAAGTGAAGGGTGGACTCAATAACTTACTTGTACTACATTTACCCCCATTTGGAGTGTTAATGTAGAGCCCTCTAAGCAGTGTTGTGCATCTCTCCTCTGTGTTTCAAAGACAGCCTCTCCTCATTATTCATCATCGCACGTGATCAATTTCAGTAGCAAATGCGATCAAAACTGTCGCACTGTACAGCCCTGCATCAGGAGTAATGAAGACAGACCCGGGAGATAGTTCTTCTCTGAGCACTGACAGTGGAACTATATGAGAGTTGGTTATAAAACTGCACAGCTATATATCATGGCCTTCTTTCTGTGGCTACCTCTGTCTCTGGGTGGCACATGAACTCACTGTTTTTTCTCTTCTCATTCAGCTGGCAGTGTGCATGGGGACGCCCATCCTGACCCCATCCTGGATTCTGAAGGCCTGGGAGAGAAGAGATGATGTGTAAGCTCAACTTGTGGAAAGAAAGCTCATTTACCCTCTCCTGTTTAAGATTGTGTTTTATAATGACGTTGGCATTTCTGAGTTTGAAGAGGCGGGATCAACGGGCCTAGATCAAAATGCCTCTGTACGCATTGGATAGACCTTAAACCAATTAGACCAATGATCGCAGCTTCACTGTCGTCATTGTGTTAAGCCTGCCTCTAGCTTGCCTGGGCGTTTGTGTTTGGTGCCAGAATCTTTGGGAGGAAGTTAACTGGGCCAAACAGTGGTTGGGTCCAGACAAATCAAATCGCCGGCAGACTCGGCTGAGTTCAGCCCGGCTACCTACTCTGGCTCTACATTTGCAAAGCATTCAAGTAGTTTTCTCATTTTTAGTTGTAGTGTCTGTCTCTTTCAGTGACATAGTGATCCATTGATGGCAGGCCAAGGTGAAAGTTGTCTGCTCTCTGTCAGTGTCTTTACTCAGTGAAAGATTGTTTGTTAAGGAAGAGGCTCCACTCTGTAACTCTGCTGTACAACTGCCAGTGAACTACAGAAAATGTTTCTATAGTTTCTATATATAGTTAAGATCAATTTATCATTGTTTCCAGTTAGTTATGCATACAGAGCTTTTTTATGTGGGTGTGTGAAAGCTTTTCCCTTTTTATTTCCTTTTAGGATAGTAATCGTAATAACTGGTTTTCTCTTATGATACATTACAAAAAAACATACAGTGCCCGGCCAAAAAAAGTCACAACCTGGATTTTACTACGCTAATAGGCAACAGCCCTCCATCCGTCAAAACCTGCAGTGATTAATTTGTTTCAGTTGGCAACAAATTATTTAACCCTAACTGATGCAGTGAATAGCTTCTATTTCTTAAAGCTCCCATATTATGCACTTTGCTGTCAATTTTATATGGTCTAAATAGTCCCTAATACTTATTTTTTTTAAATGTTTGCTGAAAAACCCGTTCAGATCATTTATTGTAACAAGCCTCTATACCCTGATTTTCCTCTGGTCTCAGGATGACCTATATTGGTGTCTGCAGCCTGCGATCTGGCTGGCCCCTCCCACCTCTCTGCCGTGCTTACGTGATACTAGAGAGACACTGCGTGACTGCAAACACAGTGTTTACCCGGAGCTAAGCCATACTTTGAACAGTTTGACATGACCTGACATGATTAAAACCAGTGACAACAGTAGCTTCACAGTTTGATTTCTACAGGAATAACTTCCCACCCTTTGTGGTGTTAAAAACGAGGCATTATTAGACTGCAATGGGAAAGCTAAGTTAGTGTAATAGGACCAAACGTTGGGTGTTACATCTGAAGCTACATGTGCGCTAACGGCAGGGGTGTAAAGGACCGAATTACATTTACTCGCGTTCCTGTAATTGAGTAGTTTTTTCGTGTACTTGTAATTTTTTAAGTGATTTTTAAAACCTATACTTTTACTTTTACTTTGAGTATGTTTATTTTGAAGTATTGTACTTCGCTACATTTTATATCACCTGCGTTACTGAGTAAAAAAATAGATAGGGAAACAAGAGAAAATAAAAGAAATATCGCGGGGTGCTTTTATTTTTACGGCACAATACCGGAAACTAACACAGAGAATGATCGACAGGATCATTGCGACTAAATGATAACAACAAACATTGCTTCCCTCTATCATTAAAACAATATAATCCTAGTTAAACTGTCATTGTACCGCACGTGAAGACGTGAAGGCTTTTAAATGCAGCAAACCTTTCATCCAGCCGTGCGATCGGCCCCTCCCTCACCTAGCTTTCAGTTTAACAGTGCAGAGGATGGAGACGGTGCGTGTTGCCGGGAGCTTTGAAAAACTTCCAGAAGACTGCAGAAAGTCAGCCTTTGCTCGAGAACAAAGGTAAAAGTAATAGACTAAAACAATGTGCAAGATATGTTATGCGCGGACACGCGAGTCAGATGACATGCGCGACCGTGAGAGAGAGAAAAAAAAGTCATATGCGACCCAGCTGCACCTCAAAACATCACGACCAATTAGTTTACTCACTTTAAGTCGAATCCAAGTGGTCTATGACCAAGCAATAAAGGAATAAAAAACACAGGAAGTTTAAAGCTCCTTGACTCTTGCCACCACAACATGCATCAATTAAGAACACTGTAGCCTACAATGCAACTTGATTATCCAGCAAGCTCCATGAGATATACATTAAAATATGCCCTCACATTCCTGCTAGCAAAAGACGTGCCCTATCAACAACATTTGCAATGGTTTATTTTGATTTTGACACTTATTTTATTTAATTGTAAAAATGTTTTACTTAGGCTATTTGCATTTTCCTTGTTTTCAGTTCAATTAGGATATGTTTAAAGTCAAAAGTCATGGTTTCAAATGTTACATAAGTTCATGTTGCAGTTCTTCAATCAATTAATAATTGTCTAATAATTGTGATTACACAATGTCAATCAAAATAATCATGATTATGATTTTTGTCAAAATCGAGCAGCCTAACCTTGCAATTTCCATGGTTAGATCAATTGTACACAATTACATTATTAGAACTGCAGCTGCAGTCTGTTTAGGTCTGTAGACCGGTTACATTCACATTCCCCATTAACAGACTATTTGCTCCATATTTGCTTATCTAAAGTATAATGACACAGTATACATCCATACATGTGTGGTGACATGATTTATTTAATGTGTGCACTTTCATTTGTAAGTGTTGTATTAATTAAACAAAACTAGTTTGAGATTTATATCCCCTTGTCTATATATAGAATGCCCTACACTGAAGAGACCCCCGCCCCCTCCCGCTGTTAAAAAGTAACTAGTAACTTGTACTTTAAGTACATTTTAAATCAGCTACTTTTTCATTTTTACTTCAGTAGATTTTTAGACCAGTACTTTTACTTTTACTTAAGTAAAATTTCATCCAAGTAATCATACTTTTACTTGAGTAGAATATTTTTGTACTCTTTCCACCTCTGGCTAATGGCTAAAAATAACACTCAGACAATTTAAAACCAGTGAAAACAGTAGCTTCACAGTTTGATTTCTACAGGAATAACTTCCCATCCTTTGTGGTGTTAAAAACGAGGCATTATTAGACTGCAATGGGAAAGCTAAATTAGTGTAATAGGACCAAACGCTGGGTGCTACTCCCGAAGCTACATGCTACACTAGGTAAATAACAGGCAAACAACCATTGAGGAGATTCCTATTAGTTTCACCGATGGAATTACTACACAAGTAGCTTCCTAAGCTTTGTCTCGTTATAAACGCGGCATTATTAAGACTGCTGTGATTTAAGATTAGTGGATTATGAGCAGAATGCTTCTGTGTTGGTTTATGCAACACTCTGCATGCTTTGCTGTACTACGGGCATCTTGTCGCTTAGCGGGGTAAACAACATGGCTGTCGATCGGAATATTTTCCAGAGGATTTCAGGGCCGTGGACCAATAAGAAATGGGGGGGGGGGGGTGGAGTTATCATAGACTACTGCACAGTGGAAGTTTCTGGTTACTAATGTGGGGGGGAAGCATGGACATATAAAGAAAATATGGGGAAGTGGCTGTGTCTACTGTCATGTTACAGTCGGCGAGAATTCTGACTGGAGTATATTGGAGAGGTTTTCGGAAAGGGGGGAGGGTTTTTTGAAACTTTGGCAGTCCCTAGGCACACCGTGGACCCATAGTTATGTTCCAACACATTGAAAAAGTGTGTTTTGCATAATATGGGACCTTTAAACAACCATGTCAGAAGACGTGCTGTGGTTTTGGAAAAGATGTAACTCTGTTTCAGAGGGGTGAAATTATTGGCCTGCATCAAACAAAGAAAACTACTCAGGAGAAGATGAAACTACTAAAATCGTGTTAAGAACTGTCCAACGCATTATTAAAACCTGGATAGGTAGTGGTGAAGCGTCATCTCTGAGGAAGGAATGTGGTCGTAAAATAATCTTTAATGATCATGATGGGAGATCACTTAAAATAAATAAAACTATTTGGTAGAATCAAAATTTAAAATATCAACTGTAGAACTCACTATGTTAAATAGTGAATGTAAGAGCATTTCTAAATGCACAATTCAAAGAGAACATAAGGGACATGGACTATGCAGATGTGTAGCCTTAAGAAAACCAATTATCAGTGGGGTTTAGCAAGATAAAATGCTTCATTTTGCCAGGGAGCATACAGATTGGGCTTTGGAATGATGAAAAAAGGTTGTGCGCTCTGATGAGACTAGATTGACCCTGTTCCAGAGTGATGGGTGCATCAGGGTAAGAAGAGAGGTGGATGAAGTGATGCTCCCATCATGCCTAGTGCCTACTGTACAAGCCTTTGTGGCAGTGTACAGTAGGATCTGGGGTTGCTTCAGTTGGTCAGGTCTAGTTTCTAAACAACCTTATGTGCCAAAAAAGCTTATCAGAATGTGTTAGGGTGAATATGTGCTGTTATCAAAGCTAAAGATGGTCCAACAAGATATTTGAGTGTGTGATTTTTTTTTATTTATTTTTTGCCAGGCAGTGTATTGGATTATAGCAATAACAAAAGACTAAATTAAACTAGCCTGATGGGCATTAACAATAAGTCCTTATGATTATGGTAAAATGTTTTGTTTAGACTTTGAGAACACATACTGAGTAATTAAAATGATTGGATAGTAACCTTGCTTGTCCCACCTTCATGTGTTCAGGCATTTCCACGCAGGAAAAGAGGAGTTTCGAACAGAGTTCAAAGTGCCTCCATTTCAGGACTGCACTCTCAGTTTTTTGGGTTTCTCTGATGAAGACAAGGCCAACATGGAGGAGAGGACTATCAAACACGGTCAGTGTCTCTGCAATGGCTGCTTTTTCTCTACTCATTCATGTGGTTGCAGTTCCATCCCTTTTTTCTTCTTTTTTTCAGAAAATTGCATAAATTATGAGATCCGCTTCCACACTCTTTGGATATTCAGTATTTTTTCTTACTAAAGTTCCATTGGGACATCATGTTGGAAAGTCCAACTTTTGACAGAACTGCTGTGCCTAGTTTGAGTTGCTACGCTATGATTGGACGATAGCTGTTTGGAAAATAGCTTTAGCTTATAGTCAGTTCTGACATTAGTAAAAACTATTTGTATAGACAGTATGCAGTTGTGGCCAACATGATTAGAACACTTTGCATTTCAGTTGTTTTTGTAAATACATATTTTTTTGAAATACCCATAAAACTAATGAAATATCAACAAAGTCATCAGTATGTTCTATAAAACATAAAATAGAGCCATGCTAAAGAGATTTAGGTAATTTTCATTACAAAAAAAAACGTTGGCCTATTACACACAAGCACTGTAAAGTACACTTTAGACCACCATGATGCCACCAATTCACACCAGAACCAAAAGGGAAAAGTACAAAAAAAGAAACTTTCAGACGGACAAATGAAGCATCTCTAAATTCTCAGTAGGTTACCGAGGAAAGACCTCATGAGAACTGTGTGACGAGATCAACACCACAGTGACTAATGGTGCAACTAGGGCTGTGTTGAATGCCATACTAACGTCCTACTCATACTCATTTTGACTTCAATTTGAGTATGTGACGGTTGGGTATGCGAGTTTGGGTATGTGAGAAATTCCCGGATGAGTACTAACTTCCGGGAAGATTTTGGGTATGAATCGATTGTATACTTTTCCTACTCAACCGCCCCACAATGCACTGGGTCAATTCTACCCGCCCAGGAAACTTAAATATTTTCGAGCAAGTTGCTAGGCAACAACATTGTTTGGGGTCCGCGATCTGACAACTGTACGTGCAGTCATTCATAAAACTCTCACAATAGATAAGAGATGAAGATAAATACCTAACAACATTAGAGTTACTAAGTGAAATCAGTGATGTGAGTCTGATAGTGGAGAGAGATCAGGACAGATCGCTATTCCACACACCGCGGCTCGTCCAGCTCAACTCACAGACAGCTGAGTGCTGTCTGATGAGCCGGACAGAGAGCGTCGGAGGGATCCTCCGCCTCAAAACATAATTATAAAACAAGAGGTCTGAAACACAGATGATGAACACAGGACTGTAAAAATCTAGTTCAATATCTAACCTGTAGAGGGCGGTTATACGCTAAACAGCGTCTTGACCACCTGAATCTTATAAGAAGAAGAAGAAATTCTTCATTGCTTGAGTATACTTCAACTGAAAACGTTTTGGACGCAGCTCGCATACACAATCGATCTTTGAGTAGACAGTATGCAGTATATAGATGGTGAGTATGTAGGATGCTAGTATGGCTTTCCGAACACAGCCAGAGTCTTTAAGAACTGCGTCGGAAACTGTGAGAAAGACTTATTGGCAGAATAGCAACAAAGAAACCATTATTGAAAGAGTAAAATAGAGTGTAACGTCTGAAATTGGCAAAAGATCAAAAGACATGGACAAAGGAAGATTGGTTTAAAGTGTTGTAGACTGATGAGTCCAAGTTAGAACAGTTTGGCAACAGGTGAAGAGTGTATGTTTGACGGAGGGAGGGAAAGAGATATAAAAATTAAGGCAAAACAAGGTCAATATTTTCCAATCTTTCCGGTGTATAATACTGGCCACAACTGTATATTCATATGTATATCATAATTTTCTCATCATGTCCTTGTTTTTCTGTGCTTAAGGTGGCAATTATCGTGAGGTTGGAGACTTGAGGTGCACACATATGGTGGTGGAGGAGAACTCTGTAAAGGATCTGCCATTTCCTCCCTGCAAGAAACTCTTTGTGGTCAAACAGGAGGTAGGGCTTCAGTGTTTGTGGAAAGAATTGTTTCAGTGCTGCTTCCAAAGGCAAACACTTTGACACCTTCATGATGCTGGCCCAGTGCTACCTTGACATAACAAAACAATGGGTTTACTCTGAGGTTTTTCCAAAGGAAGACACAGACACAAGGCCAGAAAATAATGAATTCCCTCGTCCATTTTACCTAAACCCAATGCCAAATGACCAGTGATCAGGATTCCTGTAAGTCCATAGTCTCTGCTCTCTCCCTCTCTGTCTGTGTTGTCAGAGACAGGGATCAATATTAGATTCCCCCTGCAAGGGATGCTTAATGTGAACAAAGGTAGGGCAGATGTTTAGCTCTAGTTATAACCCCACAATCAAAATGGTCCTATTTTTTCCTACAATGCCAGTTTTATTGGGATTCAATGTGATTATTTTATCAAATCCCTTTTATTTTATTTGGCCTAACCCAGGGCTATAAAAACAACCTCTTTTCTGTCTTGTGTTGTAGTGGTTCTGGGGAAGCATTCAGATGGACGCTCGGGCTGGAGAGTCCATGTACCTCTACGAGAAGGTGAGTGTTTATAGGGATGGGTATCGTTTGAGTTTTGACCAATTCCGGTTCCAATTCCGATTCTGGCTATCGATTCCGGTTCTTAACGGTTCCCAATTCCGATTCCAATAAGATAAAAGAAAGGGGTCAAATGTTTATGTAAAAAACATTTATTTATCGTTTTTTTCTCTCTCAATCTTGTTCTTATAAACAGGCTACATAAAATAAATGAAACCCACAATCACAACTCTTAGCTTTTGGAAACATAACCAATGGGAAATATTGTCTTTAATCAGGCTCTTTAATAAGTCATATTTTAGATAATAAGAAGGGGAATCTCTGATATATTCTACCTGAAATCAACATAGTGGCTTCTTTTCTTCTTTCTATTATCTATAGCTATTCACGTAGCCTGCTATATTTGCAAACTGAGGCAGGTCACGAGGCAGTGATCACGGTGCGTTCTGTCTACAGCAGCAGGCTGGGGGCTGCTACTGGCCGTGTGAGAGTAGCCTACTCCCGACAGCACCAGCCGCGATACAGACGTTGCTTGTGCTTTATATACAGTCTATGGGCAGGTGTAGTAAGTCGCGTTGCTGTGCCGCTGTGCACTGCTTAGGTTATGAGCCCTACAGCCCGAGTCTATCTCTAGGAGGAGACGGCACGGCAGCACTCGCCACTCGGCTCTCAGGCGCTCGGTTGTAATGCAACCGGATATGTGAGATGCTCTTGCGGAGCTTCTTTAAAACAGTTATTCCTCAAATGACCAGTAAAAGTAGCAATATTTATCCCTGGTCGCCTGCTTTGACCATTTAATTCGCTCAGGTTACAGCAATCTTTCTGAATAGGTCCGTGACAGCAATGCTGTTGTATGCTAACCGTTAGCTCTAATCAAAACACAGACATGCCTGCGCGGTGACGTCGCATGACGTGGGCACGTCCTTTTGCGCATGCGCAGGAATCGATCAAAAGAATCGAAATTTTCATTCCTTAACAATTCCGTTGGAATTGAAAGTTTGGAACCGGTTCTAAATTTAGCACCGGTTCCGATGCCCATCCCCAATTATGGCTGATGTTAATGTAGGTGTATTAAAGGGAGAGTTCAGTATTTCTGAAGTGTGGTTGTATGAGATGCTTATGGCGCTTTTCCACCGCACATGTAGCTCGACTCGACTCAACTCGACTCGACTCAACTTGGTTTGGTAGCAGCACGGGTCGTTTTCCACCGCAAATAGTACCTGCTGAACGTGGGCGGGGTCGTCGTAAGGGGCTGAAAGTCTACTCCGGAGCAAAGTAGCAAAGCAGAAATTACGAGCAGTTGTTGCACTATTAACTGAACCAACCGCCAAAAACACGGATGAATTTTTTTTAAGAAATACCCCCTTGTATCTGTTTGCTAAAAGAAGTAGAAGAATATTGCTACGGGCCATTAAGAGGGATGGTTGTTGTCCCGATGTGTGACTCTGCCACACAGTCAGCTGTAGGGATGCGTCACGTACATCCCTATGCACGTAAACACGGGCATGATAAAGTTGACTGTTTAGTGCTTGTTTCAGGATACGTGTTTTCAAATGCAAGCCGTGTCTCAGCCTGAATATTTTATTGAGGTAATCAGTTCAGTCCGAGGCTTGTAATGTAATCGCTCGCTATCATGTCTGTCCCAGCTGGCTACATTTAGCCTAGCTGCTAGCTGCCCTACATGTCTCCTCTCGTATGTAAGTAACTTCCCCAACAACCAACACTGGGTGAGCTTAGCGAATATATGGAAAATAAATTCGGATCTGTGATGCAAATCAAATGAAAGAGAGCCAGAGAAGGCTGCACGCGGCGGAAATACACTCAAAAGTCCCGGAGAGTTGGGGAGAATAAACAACAGAATGCAGCCGGTAGTCTCTGGCCACTGATTGGCCAGACAATAGTCTCTGGCCAATCAGTGGCCGGCCGTCTGCCGACGTCACCTTTTAGCATCGGCTCAGCTCGCTTGGACCCTAGAGCGAGGCGATACCAAAAAAGCAGCCGCTACGTGGTACCAGGTACCATGAAATTGCGGTGGAAAAGCCAAAAATGCGAGTCGAGTCGAGTCGAGTCGAGCTGATACCATGCGGTGGAAAAGCGCCATTAGTAAGTGTGTTTCCTTAATTGTGATGACGATAAAAGGTGTCATTTTAAGGATTTTGGGAGAGACGTCTTGGTAGCAGAAGGGGGACAGCAGAAAATCGCTTTTCTCCATATATATAAATGCTAACCTCAAAAAATAAATATCCGTTCAATTGTAAACTAAATGTAGGATACGCTGCCCTGCACTGGTGCAAGTTGGTGTAGTATTCCCTGGCCAAACTACGCTTGAAAAAAGTGCAAAAATAAATTGCTCCTGGCTGCAACAGTACAAGGTTGACTCCTGCTACTGAGGGCCTATGCACAATTGTTTCGTGCCATACGTCACCACGTTTATATAGGCTGTATCCATATATATATTATAATATTTTATATCCGTCCAGTTTTGCAGCAAACATTTCACTTCCACATCAGACCAACGGGAATCCTTCAGGAACCTTTTATGTCCATTGCACTTGACGTATTGGGCCAAAGGGAACAGTCTCATATAAATTGACGTCAGGACCGCCCTCTATGTGCGTGCTTGTGTTGGCTCCTTAGCATCTGTACCGTGCCCGAGCACACCTCTCCCGACTGTGCCGTAGCAGAGGAAGTGTACAGTACTGTTCCTGAGGACTTTAGGGGACCTACAAACTAGACTTCAGGGGTCAAACGTACATGGGCACGGTACAGATAGCCTAGTGTGAGTGCGCCCTTACAGGAAACACATCACTGACCTAAGGCCTGAAACCCCAGTCCCCGTTGGAGAGCGTGTCTCTGCCCAGGATTTTCTCCAAAAATAAAAAAGGCAAAATAATAAATTTGTGCCTGAAGGAAAGAGTTTACACCTTTTGACAAAATTGGCTAATACCTAATCACTACCATCACTATCAATCACTACATGCCCATCGTGTCTGCATGCTGAAGAAAAGTCAGGTAGTTACACACAGCAGCGGCTCCACTAACGGCCATCAAAAGAGCCTGGCTCAGAGCTAGCAGCTGGACATGTTTATACTAACCACGGCCAGAACCTCGCCGATTTATGTTTCGGTGAATGGCCCGGCCACTGGCTCTGAGCGTCAAATATTGCTGCGGTTAGAATAAACCTGAACAACATTACCCCATTTTAAGCTGCTTCCTTTGGGGTTTGAGTGCGTTGCATTTGTTCCCCTCAGAGTTACTGTCTTCATGCCGGTCCCATCCTGCATTTGTCTCTCTCTCCCTCAGAACGACAGCCCAGTCATGAAGAAGGCTGTTTCCCAGCTGTCCCTCCTCACTCCCAACAGTAACCGGAAGCGCCGGCGCCTCAGGGACACACTGGCCCAGCTCACCAAGGAGTCAGACATCTCCCCTTTCCCCCCGCCACGCAAGAGGCCTTCAGCAGAGCACTCCATAGGCTCTCTGCTGGATATCTCCAACACACCTGACACAGGTAAGATCCTCATGGATCACACACTCAACCCACTTTCTCCTATATACTGATATAAGGATTTTGGCACGGGCCGATACTGCAGTTTGAAAAAGTCAAGGTATCAAAACCGCTGTTACTTTCTGTTTATACTGTTCTAAGTTATTAGCCCCCCCCCCCGCCCACACACACACACACACAGGATGTTATTATACAAGTGTATTCATCTTCAGAATATAACATTATAACTAGGTTGTGCACCGAAACCCGGTACCAGTATGATGTATTTTGACAGACTGATCGCTCTTTATGTCATGATCGATGAAGCGTGTCCGCTCGCGGATGCTGTTATGTGTACACCGCGAGGAGCATTTCTCACCGAGCTGTGAGTGACGAGAACGAGCCCAACCGTCTCAAGGAGCGCGCGCACTAGTGCCCAACACTCGCTCACGTTCGCAGTTTCACAGACTGATCGCTCTTTATGTCAGACTATTTTTGAACAGCAATGCAATGCATTTCTTTTTGCGAATGATACGCGATCTAGCAGTATTGTCACGGATGTATTAGGCACGTGTAGGCTGACGATGAGGCTGCGGCCTCCTGCACGCTTCCTCCCGTCAGCTGTTCTAGTGCTGCTTTTATGCACAGTGGTGGAGATGAACCCAAAAAAACACACAGCGGGACACGGCGGCCCGGTGATATGGAAACGTTTAACCAGAAACTTCATAAAGACACACTTAAAATAACGATCTCTGCCCATACAAAAAGCTCTGACTTGGATAACTTTATGGAGCGTTTGATGTATAAAACCATCCGGTAGGCTACATGTGTCTAATGACGGGCCGCTATATTAATAATAAACAGTGCGCTGCACATTAGAACAGCATGTAGGCTACATTAAAGATCTCGTATCCATCCTGAGAAGGCAAACATGACAATTTATGTTTTCAGTCTGTGGTTCTCATTGGGTGTACTTATTCCCTTACTGTAAGTCCAATACTGCTTTTAATTTCCTCGAGAGGACTCCTAAGTCACTAAGAGTAAATCACAGACAATCATTTCATGGTGTTTTGGAGAGATGTAATGATAGTGAGCTTTACCAAAGCAGTGTTTCCCCTACCATTATATAGCCCGGAGATTAGATTACCTGGTAGACTCCACATTAATCTCCATTAACAGTATTGTTGTATTAAGGCGCTTCTCCACTGCATGGTATCAGCTCAACTCGACTCAACTCGCATTTTTGGCGTTTCCACCGCGAAAACATGGTATCTGGTACCTAAAGCGGCTGCTTTTTTTGGTATCGCCTCGCTCTAGGTTCCAAGCGAGCTGAGCCGATGCTAAAAGGTGACGTCGACAGACGGTAGTCTCTGGCCAATCAGTGGCCGGCCATCGACGCTTCTGATTTGCCAGAGACTACCGGCTTAATTCTGATGTTTATTCTCCCCAACTCTCCAGGACTTTTGAGTGTATTTACGCCGCGTGCAGCCTTCTCTGGCTCTCTTTCATTTGATTTGCATCACCAATTTTTTCCCCATATATTCGCTAAGCTCACCCAGTTTTGTTGGTTGTTGGGGAAGTTACTTTTAACATACGAGAGGAGACATGTAGGGCAGCTAGCAGCTAGGCTAAATAGCCTATAGTAGCTGGGACAGACATGATAGCGAGCGATTACATTACAAGCTGAACTGAACTGATTACCTCAATGAAATAATCAGGCTGAGACACGGCTTGCATTTGAAAACATGTATCCTGAAACAAGCACTAAACAGTCAACTTTATCATGCCCGTGTTTACATGCATAGGGATGTACGTGACGCATCCCTACAGCTGACTGTGGCAGAGTCACACATCGGGACACCAACCCTCCCTTTTAATGGCCTGTCACAATATTATTCTACTTCTTTTAACAAGCAGATACAAGGGGGGTATTTCTTAAACATTTTTCATCCGTGTTTTTGGCGGTTGGTTCAGTTAATAGTGCAACAAATGCTCGTAATTTCTGCTTTGCTATTTTGCTCCGGAGTTGGCTTTCAGCCCCTTTCTATGACGACCCCGCCCACGTTCAGAAGGTACTATTTGCAGTGGAAAACGTCCCATGCTGCTACCAAACCAAGTTGAACTGAGTCGAGTTGAGTCGAGTCGAGCTACATGTGCGGTGGAAAAGCGCCATTAGATAGTATGTCAATTGTGTGAATTTTATTTTATTTAAATTTTAAAATAGTATATTTGTAAGTTACTCGTAATTATATTGTTAAAGTTAATTGTGTTACATTTGGCACTGGATTTAAAAGGGCATTATTTTTTGACAAAGTTTGTACAATTTTAGGCTTTAAAGTACCGTTTAAGCACCGGAACCGTTTCAAAAGTACCGAGTAGTATCCGGTATTGGAAAAACCCAACCGATACCCACCCAACCCTAATCATAACTTTGACTAAAAGACAAATGTGTAGAAAGTGAGAATGTCTCTAAAAACCTTGGTGAGCTGCTCACCAAATTTAATTCAAAGCAGTCCTTTAAGTGACTAAAAAGACTGCTTGACATTTTAAAATAACACATTTGAGAGCTGTTGAGCGGGTGTTGGCTTAAGGTTTTCATACCGTCAGAATATTATACCTGCCCATGTCTTATTAGGATATTCTATTGTGTGATTGTAGTTGATTGTCCCAGTAACCCCTCTTAATTCCAGCAGACAGAGTAGGGCAGGCTGCAGGGAGGACAGGAGATGTGTCCAGGAATAGGGTAAGGAGAAGAACCAGGGACAGGAGGACTAGGACAGATAGGGAAGAGAGGAGGAAACCATCCTACCCTTGTTCTAGTTCCCTTCAACAGCCAGGAACCTCTGCAGGTCAGCTTCAAGATTAGGACTTTCCTGCTCATTGCTAGTAGATATTTTTTTTCTTATTCTATTATTAATCCCGGGGGAGAAATTCTTACACAACACCCAACGGTAAGATGTCAGAGTGGACAGCCAATCTCACAGAGACGGCGCACTGAGCAGTTTGGGGGCTCGGTGCCTTGCTCAAGGACACATATCAAGCCAGTTGATATTAGATGTTGGTAGAGGCGTGAATCTTCACTCAACCGTTCGATTTGATTAAGGTTTGATATAACTATTAGATTGCAAAACGATTCTCCATACATCTGCAATGTGTTGCATCCTTCATTTTCTATAGTACTGCACAGTGCACATTAATACTATTTCAGGGAAGACGTTTTAAGTATAAAAGGTAGTTTGATTTTTGTCAGTTTTTTTTGTGAAATCCATGGTGAAATGAGCATTTGTATTGTAATGTTCCTGACAGAAACCTGGCACAGAGCTACAGTTGTGTTTACAGCCTAGAGGCTACACCACCTCATTTTAATGGTTCCAGGGGTACAAATGATTCAAACTTGAACGTCGACAACAGAGATGCACCAGGAATAGTCAAAAGAAACTTTTGGCTTAAGTGACCTTGTGCCATAAAATCTTACAAAACCCATAATGAATGTTTAACGATCAGCAGAACTGTCCTGTCCTGCAGCAGTTGGTTTGGTGAAGGTGCTGTTTTATCAGCCAGAGCTCAGACAGCGATAGGAGAAATGAACACTTTCAAAATACTTTTGCTGCTCGCTGCCACCCTCTGCCATTGCTTTGTGCTTCAATGCAGAATTTTCCACGTCTGCACCATGATGCATTTTATAATTGAGAAATGTCCACACCTCTATTTGTAGGAAGGATGAAAGTTCCATTATGGCGCTTTTCCACTGCACATGTAGCTCTACTGACTCAACTCTACTCAGCTCAACTCAATTTTGGTAGCAACACGGGTGGTTTTCCACTGCAAATAGTACCTCCTGAACGTGGGCGGGGTCATCATACAAAGGGGCAAAAAGCCGACTCCGGAGCCAAGTAGCAAAGCAGAAATTACGAGCAGTTCTTGTACTATTAACTGAACCAACCGCCAAAAATACGGATCGAATATGTTTAAGGAAAACCACCCTTGTATCTGTGCTAAAAGAAGTAGAAGAATATTGCTACGGGCCATAAAAGGGAGGATTGGTTTAGGCTACTGATGTGGGACTTGGCCACTCAGTCAGCTGTAAGGATGCGTCACGTACATCCCTATGCACATAAACACGGCATCATTAAGTTGACTGTTTAGTGCTTGTTTCAGGATACGTATTTTGAAATGCAAGCCGTGTCTCAGCATGAATATTTTATTGAGGTAATCAATGCAGTCCGAGGCTTGTAATGTAATCGCTCGCTATCATTTCTGTCCCAGCTGGCTAACTAGGATATATAGCTGCTAGCTGCCCTACATGTCTCCTCATGTCGTGTACAGTATGTTTAAAGTAACATCCTCAACAACCAACACAACTAGGTGAGCTTAGCCAATATATGGACTTTTCATTATGCTTTTTCGGATCTGTGATTCAAATCAAATGAAGGAGAGCCAGAGAAGGCTGCACGCAGCGAGACAAAATATACTCAAAGTCCCGGACAGTTTAGGAGTATACAAGAGATTTTGCGGTGGAAACGCCAAAAATGCAAGTTGAGGCGAGTAGAGCTGATACCGTGCAGTGGAAAAGCGGCATAAGTCAAACTGAAACATGATTGGATTACCATCTGCTGGGATGAAGCAAAATGAAAGACCTTCAAAACACATACACATATGATGGGTTTTGTCCAAATATATAGAATGCACCAGTAGTCTGCTCATTGGTTTTACCTAAACATGTGTACTATGCAACTTTGGCTGTGTCAGAAAAGTGAACATTTTCTCAGTTATATTCTCATAACAAACTTTCCTCACAGGAAAGATTGATCCCTGGAACACTTTTTGAAGTTTGAAAGCTTCCTGAAATGTTACTGTTTCACTGTTGTTGTTTACAGCAGCAGGGCCCACAGTTTGGTTTACATGTAGAGAACTAACTCTAGGCCCTGCCAATCAACAAATCCATCCTCTGAAACAACATACTATAGTGCATGAATTTCATTACAATTTTTCCTTATTTCATCTTTGCCAAAAACTATTAGATGAACCCCTGTCACTGTTTGAGTTCAGTATTAACAGCTGGCCTTCTTGTTCCTCCAGAGAGTTCCAAGCCTTCCAAGAGTTCCACTCCTTGTGTGTCCAAGCAGTCAGCCCGGTGGCAGGTCTCCAAGGAGCTCTACCAGACCGAGAGCAACTATGTGGACATTTTATCCACCATCCTCCAGGTAGCGGTGTGCTCAATGTGGACAATTTTAACACTCCCTCTCACAGGTCGGCCAGTCAGTTGCCCCTGACAACCGTTTCAGGCTAAGCTACACTCATTAAGTCTATGTGTGCATGTGCTCTCACTTGGCCTTTCTTATCTGTTGGTCCCAGCACACAGTCGGATAGCTGACCACTGAGGGAGAAAATGACCTGCCTGACATTTCTCTTCCCTTCAAAATGTGTTGTTCTCTGGTGCGGTTCGGTAACACTAGATCTGGCTTGTGTTTCCACCGCCGACACTACCCTATTGTTAGGGCTGGGGGTTTATGCCTGATGTCTATACCCGCTGCCAGAATATGGGTCATTGGCTGCGGCAGCTAGGTAACTATGGTGACATCATAGCACTGGGACACAGTGTAGCCCACTTATTAACTCAATGAAGAGGAAAAACACCACACAATGAACAGAGAGCTAGAAGCGTGCCGAGCCGCACCGTACCGCTCAGTGGAAATTAAGCTTTAGGCTTCCTCAATGTTGATGCTGCTTCCTTCCCATCCACTCAGTCTCAGGCATCACTGCTCGTCACTATAATTACAATCATTTCACCCCTCTGAAACAGAGTTACATATTTTCCAAAACCACAGCATATGTCTACTGACAAGGTTGTTAAATAAATTAGAAGCTATTCACCGCATCATTTAGGGTTAAATCACTTGTTTCTAAGTACTAACCAATTACACTTTGCTCCAGTGTATTCAAGTCAAAAGCTTGATTCTTCAGTGTCCTTATTGGAAAAATATAACTGATGCCTAAGCATAACTGCTTATTGGTGTTTTTGTTCAATTTTAGTGGAAAATGTTGTTGTGTGTTAATGCACTTCTTACACATCTTTTTTTTTTTCTCTCTCTCTTTTCTCTTTGAAGGTTTTCAAGCTTCCATTGGAAAAAGAGGAGCAGGTGGGCGGACCAATCTTGGCCCAGGAGGAAATGAAGACCATATTCGGCAGCATCCCAGACATCCACGAGGTTCACACCAGAATAAAGGTAGTGTGTCCTCAACTGTTTTTTTTTATCAATTCAAAGTTTTACTGAAATGTTTGTGATGATGTTATTGTTGTTGTATGTAATGATTGGTCCAACAGAATGACCTTGAGGAGCTCCTCTCAGACTGGTCAGACGACAAGAGTGTAGGAGACATCATTCTCAAATATGTGAGTACAGACTAGGGATGGGCATTTTAAGAAATTTCATTGGTCGATTAATTGGGTAAATTAACGATCAATTATCGATTTAATCGTTATCTCTTTACATATTAAAAAATGCCAACAGAACATCCAAAATTCAGCGTTTTTACCATAGACTGTATACAAGAGGTGTTTGCCCAATTGCATCTTTATTCCATGATCTTCTAGGCAAACAACAATCCATTAAGACAAGGCAACTTTTAAAAATAAAATAATAATAAAATGCGGCGCTGGTTAAAGCCCGAGGCTATGAGCCAACAATGTGCCAATGCTACGATACCTTTAAACACATATGCGCCTCCTAAGATGCTGCCAAAGACTGTATAAGGGCACGGCACGTTTCTCTGAGTGGTACAGGACCTAACGTTACTTCATCTAATGAACAAAATGTGCACATTAGTTCCCTGATGAAGGCGAAGGAGGAAAGCTGAGACGCTAAAGTTAGCCGCTAATGCTAGCGGCGCTAACGCAACACGTTAAACAGGGTGCGATGTAGGCTTCAATGTACAGGTGGTACATAGTTCGGTTTGTTGAGGTTTTGCGCTTATACAAGGTTTCATAATGTTTAATGAACTTAGTTATTTTCGGTTCTAAAGCTGTCCGATGCCAAACTTCGCCTTGACTATTGCAGCTCGCAGGCTGCTGCCTGAGCTTGTTCTTTTGTGTCCTACTACTAGTTAAGTATCTCCCCCTGCTAGTAGGATGTATGATTGCTGCCCATACAGTCTTTGGTACTGCCACATAGTGAAATTCATTGCTGTGCTGCGGGACTCACACTGCGCAACACAACGGCTATATGATCGATAACAATTTCACATTTGTATATTATTTAGGGCTGTCAAGCCATTAAAAAAATGTATCTAATTAATTGCAGGCTCTGTGATTAATTAATCTAAATTCATCGCATACTTATATGACATTTTTATGCCTGTTTATAAACAACTGTAGGCTACCGTTCGTCTCTCTCTCTCTCCTCCTCTCAGCTAGGAACTACTAGCGCCGGGAAAAAAAACACAAAAAAACAAGCAGGCTAAATGACGACTGTCTATCTCCTACAACAGACAGGGCTGCGCTGCCACAGGTGCGGTGCGCATAGCCTATGCCGATTCATTCACCGTCCTACTCATAACCAAAAATATTGACACACACAGACACACACACACACACACACACACAAAGGAGGAAAAAAACAGGCATATGCTAGGAAGAGTGAGAGGGGGCGGGTGTCGATCGTAGCTAGCAAACAAAAGTGAGACACGGAGCAAGATTGAGAGAGACTGTTTTGAACCTACATTGTTAATTAGGCACCCACTAAATCAATAATGCACAGACACTGCGGAGAATAACATAAGACATATTCCTACCTTCATGCTTATGTGCCCGGAACTTCCCATAAAACGTCCATAGAGCCCTCTCTATGCTTCTTTCTTTACTCTTTAATCCCGTGCGGGCCGTGTCAGCAAGCTACAGGTGCAGCTCCACTATCGCCTCACCTCTTTTGCATCGGGTCAAAGGGCAATATAGAAGTGCGATTAATCTGCGCTCATTTTTTTAATCACGTTCATTTTTCTGTGATTAATTAATCGAAATTAACGTGTTAATTTGACAGCCCTAATATTATTCATACAAGAATGTCTAAACATGTGGTTATTAATGCTCTTGCTGTTACACACACATCTGTAGGAGGGATAGAAGTATGGTGCTTTGCCAGAGGAAACTTTTGAAACGAGTTTGAAAACCACTTTAAACTGTTACGCGCTTCCACCTTTAGCTCTTCTCTCCGGGCACAGTTCCAAACCGTCGACGTGCAGCTCGTGCTTATTTTGTTTACGTTCTTAGTTTATCAAATGGGGGGGCTGTTAGTGAGGTTATCTGTAGTTTGGTTTTAGTTAGGGGGTTCGGGGCATAGGTTAGGAGGAGGAAGTCCATAAAAAAAACAATCTAATTGTGATTCAAAGTGTTTGTTCTCCTATATGTGAAACTTGATTGTTGAATGTGTGTGAATATGTCTCTCTCCAGTCTAGAGAGCTGGTGAAGGCCTACCCGCCCTTTGTCAACTTCTTTGAAATGAGCAAGGAGACCATTGTTCGGTGTGAGAGACAAAAGCCACGCTTCCATGCTTTTCTCAAGGTATGAGCTCTTCATTTGTACTGTATGTATTTGTCTGCCTGATACACTGCAAACTATAAGCTTGTCAATTAGAGTATTTATAAATGTTATTCATCTCCGTGACACAGTCTAACTAGTGTCACCTAATCTGTCTGTCTCTTCATCCTTACAGCAGGTTGACAGCTTTGGGTCTCATGCTTTCTGAACGTTCATCTATTAGCATCTTTACATTAATAACAGGCTATGTTGGTGACGCTCCGGTATAGGTGCTGCGCTAGCCCTTGTGGTTGTTGGCAGCTTTTTACCCCCCTTTGTTGGCTCAGTCGGTCTCTCCCTACCTTTTTTTTTTTTTTTTTTTTTTTTTTTATTTATTTGTATTCTTTATTTGATTTTAACCCTGTGAAGCACCTTGAGTGGCCCTGTGCCTGAAATGTGCTCTATAAATAAAATTGCCTTGCCTTGCCTACCTGCACCTTCAGCTACATACAGTGGAGGAAACAAGTATTTGATCACTCACCGATTTTCTTACAAAGAAATGAGCGGTCTATAATTTTAAAGCTAGGTTTATTTTAATAGTGATAGACAGAATATCAAAAAGAAAATCCAGAAAATCACATTAAATAAAATATATAAATTATTTTGCATTTCATTGAGTGAAAAAGGTATTTGATCCCCTATTTGATCTTTGAGAATAATTCTGGCTCTCACAGATTAGTCCTCATGCTTTAAAAAAGTATTCCTAATCTCAACTAGTTTCCTCTATAAAACACACATGTCTCAACTTGTTACCTGTAAAAGACACCTGTCCACAGAGTCATCTCCATCATGGGCAAGACCAAAGAGCTGTCTTACGACATCAGGGACAAGATTGTAGACCTGCACAAGGCCGGAATAGACCACAAGACCATTGGCGAGAAGCTGGGTGAGAAGGAGACAACTGTTGGTGTGATTATTCGAAAATGAAAGACACACAAAATTACCATCAATCTCCCTCGGTCTGGGGCTCCATGCAAGATCTCACCTTGTGGGGTATAAATGATCATGAGAAAGGTGAGGGATCAGCCCAGATCTACACGGGAGGAGCTTGTTTATGATCCCAAGGCAGCTGATACCACAGTCACCAAGAAAACCATTGGTAACACACTATGCCGTAATGGATTGAAATCCTGTAGTGCCCGTAAGGTCCCCCTGCTCAAGAAGGGACATGTATAGAACCATCTGAAGTTTGCCAATGAACACCTTAACGACTCAGAGAATGCTTGGGAGAAGGTGATGTGGTCAGATTAAAACAAAATCAAGTAATTTGGTATCATAGTGACTCGCCATGCTTGGAGGAAGAGGAGTTCTGACTATGACCCCAAGAACACCATCCCCACAGCCAAGGATGGAGGTTGAAGCATTATGCTTTGGGGGTGTTTCGCTTCTAAGGGGACAGGTAGACTTCAATGCATCGAGGGAACTATGGACGAGGCCATGTACCATGAAATACTAGGTAACAACCTCTTTCTCTCAGCCAGGTCCGTAAAAATGGGTCATGGATGGGTCTTCCAGCACATCAATGAGCCTAAAAATACAGCATAGGCAACAAAGGAGTGGCTCAAGAAGAAGCACATTAAGGTCATGGAGTGGCCTAGCCAGTCTCTGGACCTTAATCCAATAGATCTGTGGAGGGAACTGAAGCTCAAGCGACAGCCTCGAAACCTTAAAGATTAGGAGAGGATCTGCAAAGAGGAGTGGTCCAAATGTCCTCCTGAGATGTGTGCAAACCTAGTCATCAACTACAAGACACGTCTGACCTCTGTACTTGCTAACAAGGGTTTCTCCACCAAGTACCAAGCAATATTTTGATAGGGGATCAAATACTTATTTCACTCAATGAAATGTAAAATAATTTCTATCTTTTTTTTATGTGATTTTCTAGATTTTCTTTTTGATATTCTGTCTATCACTGTTAAAATAAACCTAGCATTAAAATTATAGACAGTTCATTTCATTGTAAGTGGGCACACTTACAAAATCAGTGAGGGATCAAATACTTATTTCCTCCACTGTACATGTGCCCGCCGCACATATGTTGGAAGTAGAGATAGTCCTATCTCAAAATGCCAATAATCGTCCGGAAAAATATCTGCGCTCACGAGGCCGATTAAAACAAATACACTTATATTATGTGAATACAATGCGGGCATCCTTGTCAGTGTGGCGTCTGTGGAGCAATTTCTGCGTTTCTTTCTATTTATCTTGTATTCTATTATTCCCTTAGTGTGTTTGCTTACAATATTTATTAATTTAAATATTTAACTGCATGCTCCACCTTCAGTTTCACTTTTTTCATCTCCGTCTCAAACAGCTGGTCGGCTCGCGAGCCCAACGGCCCCGACAGCGGGAGTCAGTCTAATGACAGATGATCACTAGGCAGTTATGATCACTTAAGTCAAAAAGCAAAATCATGAAATTACTGCTTCTGTCTGTCTGCTTGTCTTTCTCACTGCACACTGTCACTCCAACAGCCTCGGCAAAAAAAGTGACGTTGACCCGCACCCCCATATTACGGTTAAATGTGTACAAAAAAAAAAATTGCAGACTGTAACCATTCAGACATTTTTGTAAACATTCACACCCCTAGTGTAGGCTGCTAGCCTAGTACAAGCTTTATTTTCTATATATTTTCAATGATTCTTAATATCTGTTAAATTGAGATCAAGTTTCAAAACTATCAATAATCTCAAATTTTCCTTGAAAACCAAGAATCATAATTCCATTTATTTATTATATTGCATTTTCAAATCGCAATATTGGCCACTATAATCGCAATCGCACAATTTCTCCAAAACGTGCAGCACTAATTTGGTGCACCCAAAATATATGCTTGTGCACCTAGATGAAAAAGTTAGGCGCACCGGTGCACCCAATGAAAAAGTTAGTCTGGAGCCCTGCCTTAGTCCATTATGGCAATATTTAAAGGCAAACTTAGCAATTGTATTCTAGAACACTTTTTTCTGAAGCCATGTTTACACAGTAACAATTTCGACACAAACGCTAAAGTATTTTTTACATTTGAACATGATGACAGAGTTTGCAGTTTGCAAATGTAAACTTTTGAAACCAGGTTCCAGAGTGGAATCTTTTCAAAGCGCAACTCCAGCGTCACCATGTGAATAGCAATGTCATTCCCTGTGATAACGATAACATCACGGCTCCACTCCACACATGCGTAGGCCTGTTACATTTGCTGTCAAAGTAGCCACACGCCAGTTAGAAGACAACATGCACGGTGTCTCCGCTGCACCGTCACTGTGATCAGCTGGGAGTCTCGTGCAGGCCTCAAATATATCACTCGACAAATGCGGGTACATTAGTCTAAGAGGTAAGGTAAGGTACTGCTGACTCCAGTGAATCTTTGGATATAAAGTTTTTGACTGTGGGATGTTCGGTGTGAGAGTTATAGCCCCAAACAAGTTTTCCCTGGTATAGCGCCACCTAGTGGCCAGCATGTCTGAATTTTGTTGTATGCATACCAGGCACATACCTGGATCTAGTCACGCAAGTGGCATATCCACACCCTTTACGGTTTGGGCTGTGGACACACTTTTGGGGACCAAAAAGAATAATAATAATCCTTAGAAAAACAACAGGGTTCCCTGCCCAGCAGGTCCCTGCTCGGGCTTGGCCCCCTAATAACGTGGTATCAGCATTATACACTCAACAAAAATATAAACGCAACACTTTTGTTTTTGCTCCCATTTTTCATGAGATGGACTTAAAGGTATAAAATTCCTTCAAGATACACAATATTACCATTTCTCTCAAACATTGTTCACAAATTTGTCTAAATGTGTGATAGTGAGCACTTCTGCTTTGCTGAGATAATCCATCCCACCTCACAGGTGTGCCACATCAAGATGCTGATCTGACATCATGATTAGTGCACAGGTGTGCCTTAGACTGTCCACAATAAAAGGCCACCCTGAAATGTGCAGTTTTGTCTCACAGCAAAATGCCACAGATGCCACAAGCATTGAGGGAGCGTGCAATTGGCATGCTGACAGCAGGAATGTCAACCAGATATGTTGCTCGTGCATTGAATGTTCATTTCTCCACCATAAGCCGTCTCCAAAGGCGTTTCAGAGAATATGGCAGTACAACCAACCGGCCTCACAACCGCAGACCACGTGTAACCACACCAGCCCAGGACCTCCACATCCAGCAGGTTCACCTCCAAGATCGTCTGAGACCAGCCACTGAGACAGCTGCTGAAACAATTGGTTTGCATAACCAAACAATTTCTGCACAAACTGTCAGAAACCGTCTCAGGGAAGCTCAACTGCATGCTCGTCGTCCTCATCGGGGTCTTGACCTGACTCCAGCTCGTCGCCGTAACAGACTTGAGTGGGCAAATGCTCACATTCGATGGCGTCTGGCACGTTGGAGAGGTGTTCTCTTCACGGATGAATCTCGGTTTACATTGTTCAGGGCAGATGGCAGACAGCGTGTGTGGCGTCGTGTGGGTGAGCGCTTTGCTGATGTCAATGTTGTGGATCGAGTGGCCCATGGTGGTGGTGGGGTTATGGTATGGGCAGACATCTGTTATGGACGAAGAACACAGGTGCATTTTATTGATGGCACTTTGAATGCACAGAGATACCGTGATGAGATCCCGAGGCCCATTGTTGTGCCATACATCCATGAACATCACCTCACATTTCAGCAAGATAATGCACGGCCCCATGTTGCAAGGATCTGTACACAATTCTTGGAAGCTGAAAATGTCCCAGTTCTTGCATGGCCAGCATACTCACCGGACATGTCACCCATTGAGCATGTTTGGGATGTGCTTGACCGGCGTATACGACAGCGTGCACCACTTCCCACTAATATCCAGCAACTTCGCACAGCCATTGAAGAGGAGTGGACCAACATTCCACAGGCCACAATTGACAATCTGATAAACTCTATGCGAAGAAGATGTGTTGCACTGCATGAGGCAAATGGTGGTCACACCAGATACTGACTGGAGTCCCCAGACCCCCAATAAAGCAAAAAAATGCACATTTCAGAGTGGCCTTTTATTGTGGACAGTCTAAGGCACACCTGTGCACTAATCATGATGTCAGATCAGCATCTTGATGTGGCACACCTGTGAGGTGGGATGGATTATCTCAGCAAAGCAGAAGTGCTCACTATCACACATTTAGACAGATTTGTGAACAGTGTTTGAGAGAAATGGTAATATTGTGTATCTGGAATGAATTTTAGATCTTTAAGTCCATCTCATGAAAAATGGGAGCAAAAACAAAAGTGTTGCGTTTATATTTTTGTTGAGTGTATATTGGCTATCGGCCAACCTGTTCCCTTAATATTGGTATACTGTAAAAACCCATGTCGGTCAACCAATAGTTGGGGCACACACAATCTAGTTAGTATTTCAAAGATGAAGCGGTCTATAGCAGATTATTCGCTTTTTATTTCCAATTCACATTTTACGAAAACTCACACTAAAGCTTTCATTGTGCAGATCAACCAGGCCAAGCCAGAGTGTGGTAGGCAGACACTGGCGGAGCTGCTCATCAGACCGGTGCAGAGATTGCCTAGTGTGGCCCTTCTCCTTAACGGTAACACGCTTGCATACACACACTTTTGGTCAAACAAAAATCCTTTTTTGTCTGTTTGTCCTTCCTTTACTTCCTCCATTATCTGCTGTGACTACCTGTCTTTTACCGTACCATTTCTGTTTTCCTCTCCTTCCTCTACATGATTTCCATGTATTCATACTCTCTGTCTTGCACCATACAGACATAAAGAAGCATACGTCACAGGACAACCCTGACAAGATAACCCTGGAGGAAGCTATTGAGTCTCTGAAAGAAGTCATGACGTGAGTTACCATGACCTAACCCTTTCTAGTTTCATGATCACACAGCAATTGTTTGATCATTCCTAACACCTCGTGTTAACCATCTCTTATACTGTCTTGTCCATCATGTAGGTTCAACTTTTAATAATTTACTGTTGACCAAGATTGAACAGAAGATGTTTTGTTTGAACATCTTAAAAAGTAATAAAAGCCTTTGTTTATATAGCACTTTTCAAAAGAAAGTTACAAAGTGCTTCACAAGATCATACAGTACAGTGAAATCTAGAAATATATAGGGGAGAACAGGGGAATCTGAGGCATCGGGTAATGTGAGCCACCCCCTGTATCTAGGCAACGGAAAACATTTGTGGTCATGTGAGATACATGTTTTCAAGCCCTTCTCATTTCCCCATGGCCCTGAAAGAGAGGACCTCATGGTGCTGTGGTAAGCATGTTTTTTTCACCAAAATAGGTATTCTGCATGTAAAAGTAAATTTTCTTGCTGCCAACTTAATCAACTGTTGTGCCAAAGCAAATGTATTCACGTAGAAAAACTTCTGTCATACGTGTTGATGAACTACCAACATATGAAACCATGTGATGCTGATAACTGAAGATTAGCCTGAAATGCTAAGAGAGGTAGTTTTTTCTCAAATTGTGGTGGTGGGGAAAAGTGAGCCAAATGCTGTGGGGGAAAGTGAGCCACTGTCTCACTTTCGCCCACCATGAGGCGCAAGTTAAGTTTAGTCTTAAACATATTTTAATGTAATATTACATGACATATGTTTTATTTTAATGTCATACACATTGTAGAAAAGCCATCATGCCAAGGAAATACACCTGGAAGACGACCTGGGGCAACCACACGGAAAGAGCACCTTCTCATCTTTCCCTGTAACCTTCAGGGCTGGAATGTAGAGTAGGCCTAGTTGTAGAGTATGACAGGCTGATGTTATAATCCAGTTGGGTCTTCTCCTGTGTTCTGAGTCCCAGGCTGTTCTCGCTGGTTCTGATTTTCCTATGCTTTGACCCCCAGACACTAGCTGGCTCTAAGGGTCCTGTGTTCTGACCCCCAGACTGTGTTCTAATCTAACTGGTTCTATCTTTAATTTGAATCTTATTAAAACCTTTTGAATTATAATATGTTGTATTTGATTTTGTTCAGAGTTACTTTCAAGTGTTTAGAAAATTTGCTTTGCTTAATTGACAAAACCCCATCATTCTTTTACTAGTCCGACATTAATTCTGGAATGTGTGGCTAGCTTTCAGGATTCTTACTGTTACAATATGTGTTGTTATGGTAGTTTCAGAGTGGAAAAAGTAAGTGGATCAGTTTACCCCACAGCTGGGGTAAAGTGAGTCACATGACAACTTTTTTTAAAACAATCATATTTTCACTACCCTTTGTCTTAAAGAAATTCTGCTAATTCCCATTTCTAGGAAACATCCTGAATTAATGGGAAATGTGTAAATTTAAGTGATAAATCATTTTAGCTTCCTTAGAGGGGAGCACATTTAAAAAGTGGCTCAGATTACCCCGTTCTCCCCTACATATTAAAAAGAAAATCATTTACTTTACCAGGTCAAGGAATTGATTGACGTTCTAACTGTTTGAGTAGCAGTGAGATGAAAAATAACCCTGTCACTCCCCCGCTCCAAACAGTCACATCAATGAGGACAAGAGGAAGACTGAAGGCCAGAAGCAGATCTTTGATGTTGTGTATGAAGTTGATGGCTGTCCTGTAAGTTTGACGATTGCTATTATTTATATGTGTGTTGTTGTGTACACCTATCTCTGGAATTTTTTATTCATATTATCATACTTGAAAAAACAAACTGAAAAAGGCTCTGCATGTTTTCCCTTTACAAAAGACCTACAATGGTTAGAAACTGAATTGTACATGATCAGAGAGTGCATCAGGACGTTTTCCTTTAAAAAAAAAGCCTGAAACCAAAGTTTTTTTTTTTTTTTTTTTTACTTTTATTTGAGTGGTTTTACAGTTTTTTTTTTTTTTACATACGGACCCAAAAAAACAGAATAAGTAAACACATACAATACATACACAACCCCCACTCCCTCCCTCACATAAACAGACAAGAAACACAAAAAAAGTGAAATAAATAACTAAGACAAAATTATTAAGAAAATAAGCTATAAATACACAAGAAACAAAACAAAGCTAAAACAAAACTGGGGCAAACCTCACACATTTTCGTTCCCTATGTGCTGCAGCACTGGGCCCCATACACAGGGTTGCCGCGGATCTTGAAAAGTATTAAAAGTCATTACATTTAAGTTTCAATATTCAAGGCCTTAAATGTCTTAAAAAGTCTGGAATTATTGGGTGGGCGGCATCAAATTTAATCGGGGGCAGAATTAATGAGAATGCCTTATTTGTTTCTTTCTAGTTTTCTAGTTTAATTGTTAGATTTCTATGTTTTATTTTATCTGTGTTTTATATACTTCAAAGATATCCAGCACCTTTACTGAGTATACTGTAGTGGACTTTGTCGATTTTTGTTACCGCGGTATTGGTATTATTTTTTCATTTTAGAGGTCTTAAAAAGGTCTTAAATGTCTTTAAATTTGAACTTTAAAAATGTGCAGATACCATGCATACAGCGGGGAATTTATGGGAGTGGCCTGACAGCTCATATCTTAGCCTTTCCACATGTAGAATGCCCACCAGTTCCCTCAGCCAGGTATCGAACTGAGGGGCCAAGTCGGACTTCCACAGCTTCAGGATACATCTTTTAGCAATTACCATGCCATAAACCATGATTATACATGAATGTCCGAAGCGAGAGGTTTCCGGATCAGGAGTTAAAGAAACATTTAAAACATTAGAATACCATTGAAATACAAAACACCAAAGTTGTAAAGATTTGGACATTCCCAAAAGCGGTGAGCCCTCGGCAATCTTACACCTGTTACATAAAGGCGAAAGATCTGGGAAAATGTTTTGCAGTTTAACCTTAGAATAGTGCAACCTAAGTGTGACCTTAAATTGAATTAACTGAAGCCTTCATGCTTTTTAGTGCTCCCTCCCAGACATCGTCAGCTATTCCAATGTTTAAGTCTTTTTCCCAGGCTTGCTTTATTTTTAAAGTAGATTTGTCCTGCCGGTCTAAAAATATTCCCACAAAAGATGAAATCAGGTTTTTAGCTTCTGGTGAGCCCAGTCAAATTTTGGACAATGAATCATCTGCGGGCAGGGATTCAAAGGATGGTATATTCTGTCTGACATAATTCCTTAACTGTAGATACCTGAAGAATTGAGCTTTCGACAGTGAAAACTTTGATACTAGCTGATCAAATGAAGCAAAGTGACCATTTATATAAAGGTCCTCAACTGTTACTATTCCCTTCCGACTCCAATCTCTGAATTCTGAATCTGTGAACGATGGGGGGAAGGCATGATTATGCCAGATTGGGGCAAGTATGGTCGTGCTCAATAGTTCACAGGCCTTCCTAATTTGGTTCCAAATTCTCTGACCGTTGGACAAGGTAAAGTTGTCTCCTCTAAAGGAGCCAGGCGGTCTGGGAGAAGAGAAAAGGAGGGCAGTAATGCCTCATTTCCACCGAGTAGAGCGGGTCGGATCGGAGCGGCTCAGAGCGGGACAGCTCACTTTTAAGAATCTCGGTGTTGTTTCCACCGCCGACCCTACCTTTACTGGTAGGGCGGGGTTTATTACCCTACCTTTACGGGTAGGGCGGGGTTTCGGCTGGACTGCGATAGCCGCCGCCAGAATGTGGGTCAAACTATCTGTCCGTGGAACAGCTGTGGTCAAGCCAGCGGTCTCTCGTTTTTGCTGGGTCAAACCAGCCGCTTCTTTATTTATTCCCCCTGTGTTGTTGTGAGCACAGAAACGGCTCGGTGCAACTGATACAGTGAGCGAACAGTGCTGGCTGCGGCAGCTACGTGACATCGTAGCAGTGGGACACAGTGTAGCCAACTGGTTCATTTAATGACGAGGAAAAACACCACACAATAAACAGTGCTACGCTCACATTTTCGCCAACACACAAGACTCTCTTCACTCTGGCCGAGGTGACTACACACGGCGGAAATGATTATTTCTACCGTGGTCAAGCCAGCGGTCTCTCGTTTTTGCTTGGTCAAACCAGCCGCTTCTTTATTTATTCCCCCCGTGTTGTTGTGAACGTGTATTTACTAGCCTACTATGGCGAAAACACACAGAAACGGCTCGGTGCAACTCATGAGCGAACAGCGCTGGCTGCGGCAGCTACGTGACTAGCAGTGGGACACAGTGTAACCAACTGATTAATTTATTGACGAGGAAAAGCACCACACAATAAACAGTGCTGTGCTCACATTTTCGCCAACACACAAGACTCTCTTCACTCTAGCCGAGGTGATTACACACGGCGGAAATGATTCTTTCGACCAATCAAATGACGGGTGTGTCGCTCCGCATTTTCGGACCGCTTTCAGGCGGCTAGTACCCCTACGGAGGAGTACTGAGATTGGGAGCGGCTCAGAGCGGTTAGGTGCGCTTAAACCGTACCCTACCCAACTTTTGGCAAATGAAAAGCCAAACTACCCGGACCGAACCGCTCCGATCCGACCCGCTCTACTCGGTGGAAACGAGGCATAAGAGAAGTTTTTGGGGCCAAGCTTTTTTCAATTGCCAACCAGGGGGGCAGATCAGATCTAATGCCTTTTTCATATGTACATTGCCAATACACCATCACTCTAGCATTGGCAGCCCAGTAATAATGTAAAAAACATGGTAACCCCAGTCCGCCATGCTCCCTGGGTTTCTGAAGATGGGCTTTTGAGATCCTATGTGCTTTATATCTCCAAATGAAAGGCATTATAATGAATCAATTGTCTTAAAGTAAGATTTAGGAATATAAATTGGCACATTCTGAAATAGATACAGAAATCTCGGCAGGGAGACCATCTTTACTGCGTTCACACGGCCAATAAGGGAGATCGGTAATGTTCTCCATTTCTCTATGTTCTCCTTTAGTTTGTTCAATCTTTACGTAAAATTTAACTTAAAAAGTGTCTTTGGGTTTTTAGATAATTTAATGCCCAGGTATTTTATACTGACCAGATTTGTTTTAAACTACGTACTGGCTAGGAATGTTGGGTCCAGATCTGCTGTTAAAGACAAGAGTTAACTTTTTTGCCAGTTTATGGTGTAACCCAAGACGTCGCCAAAATAATTAATTAGCTGGAGTAGGTGGGGGATGGAATTCTCAGGGCGGCTACAAAGAGGGCGATCATCTGCGTACAGAGAGATCTTATGGTCCATCCCACCTATTGATATTGGCTTTAGAAGTGCGTGCCCTCTTATGCTAATAGCCAGGGGCTCGATGGCCAACCCAAAGAGGAGCGGCGAGAGGAGGCAACCCTGGCATGTGCCCCTCTGAAGGGCAAAGGGTGTGGATCTTTCCTGGTTTGTTAGAATGGAGGCGGTGGGATGGGCATATATTAAACACACCCAGGAAATAAAAGGGGCCCCAAGACCGAACTCCTCCAGCACCTTGAGCAAGTACCCCCACTCAACCTGGTCGAAAGCCTTTTCCGCGTCCGGACACAGAACAGCTTGTTTGGAAGAGTTGTCAAATTTGTTATACATAATATTTAGGACTCTCCTAACATTAAAAAATTAAAACCTATTGGGGATGAACCCGGTCTGATCTGTGTGAATAATGGATTCTATAAATTTGTTTAGTCTATTTGCCAGAATGTTTGTAAAAAATTTTAAATCCAAGTTAAGCATAGAAATTGGTCGATATGAGGACGGGTTAGTTTCATCTCTGTCTTGTCTCTTCAAGAGAGAAATGTTTGCGTTATACAGTGTTGGTGGGACCCTATTCGCATCTGTTGAGTGGGAGAACATTCTATGCAGGATCGGGGTTACTTGGTCAGCAAACTTCTTATAAAATTCAACTACGAAGCCATCTGGCCCAGGGCTCTTGCCGTTATGCAGCGACTTGATAGCGTCCGCGATTTCTGCAGGGGACAGTTCAGAGTTTAAGGCCTCGCGGGAGGCGTTGTCTAGTTTTGGTATGTCTAGCTTTTTTAACCATGCATCGATATCACCATTAGCTTTGGATTTATACAGCTCCTGATAATACTCCTTAAAGCTTTATTTATCTGTTTCGGGTCAGTTAAAGCCACACCTCTGCTAGATTTTATTGTATGTATGGATCTGCTGGCCTGTTGCCCTCTGAGCTGGCGGGCCAGCAAGGTATGTGGTTTATCCCCTAATTCAAAATAATGTTGTTTAAGTCTGAGAAGCTGATCTCTCACTTGACTAGTTAAAATACACTCAACAAAAATATAAACGCAACACTTTTGTTTTTGCTCCCATTTTTCATGAGATGGACTTAAAGATCTAAAATTCATTCCAGATACACAATATTACCATTTCTCTCAAACACTGTTCACAAATCTGTCTAAATGTGTGATAGTGAGCACTTCTGCTTTGCTGAGATAATCCATCCCACCTCACAGGTGTGCCACATCAAGATGCTGATCTGACATCATGATTAGTGCACAGGTGTGCCTTAGACTGTCCACAATAAAAGGCCACTCTGAAATGTGCATTTTTTTGCTTTATTGGGGGTCTGGGGACTCAGAACCAGTCAGTATCTGGTATGACCACCATTTGCCTCATGCAGTGCAACACATCTTCTTCGCATAGAGTTTATCAGATTGTCAATTGTGGCCTGTGGAATGTTGGTCCACACCTCTTCAATGGCTGTGCGAAGTTGCTGGAGACGGCTTATGGTGGAGAAATGAACATTCAATGCACGAGCAACAGATCTGGTTGACATTCCTGCTGTCAGCATGCCAATTGCACGCTCCCTCAATGCTTGTGGCATCTGTGGCATTTTGCTGTGAGACAAAAGTGCACATTTCAGAGTGGCCTTTTACTGTGGACAGTCTAAGGCACACCTGTGCACTAATCATGATGTCAGATCAGCATCTTGATGTGGCACACCTGTGAGGTGGGATGGATTATCTCAGCAAAGCAGAAGTGCTCACTATCACACATTTAGACAGATTTGTGAACAATGTTTGAGAGAAATGGTACAATTGTGTATCTGGAATGAATTTTAGATCTTTAAGTCCATCTCATGAAAAATGGGAGCAAAAACAAAAGTGTTGCGTTTATATTTTTGTTGAGTGTAGTATTATACTCGTATTTAAGACTAAGAATATTTTGCAGAGTTTGGGGGTTATATCTTGTTTCTGTATAATCTCTCCAGCGAGGTGAGCTCCAAGTCAATATCCTATAAACGTCTTTCTCTAGATTTCTTTAAAGACCCTCCATATGGAATGATATAACCTCTCAGGACCACTTTAAAAGTTTCCCACAAGGTGGAGTCAGAGACATACGAGGTATCGTTGGTCTCTAAATATTCAGTGATTTTTCCCGACATGTATTTACAAAAATTTCTGTCGTTGAGCAGTGAAGGGCGTAGACGCCAATTAGCTCGCTGTTTGGATCTCCCAAAGTCAAGAATAATGGCCGCTGGGGCATGATCCGAGATCAGGATGTTGTGATATTTGGTGTCTATTACGTTGGGTGTGATGAGTCTTGAGTCTAATAAAAAATAATCAATACGAGAATACAAATTATGCATTTTGGAAAAAAAGGAGCAGTCTCTGTCTGTGGGGTGCTGTATTCTCCAGATGTCAACTAAATTAGTAGTTGAAATCAAGTTTTTCAGAACTGTAGATGAGTTAGAAAGGTAGCTTGTTTTCTTTGATGACCTGTCCATATGCCAATCAAGGATTACATTGTGGTCCCCTGCAGCAATCACATTTGTGCCCGAAAGGTCAGGTAACATATCAAAGGTATTACGGAAAAAGGCAGCGTCATCAATATTTGTGCCATAAATGTTAAGAAGTCTTACATGAACAGAGCAAAAGTACCCAGTTACTATAAGGAAACAACCATTCGGGTCAGTTACTGTAGAGATATGTCTGAAATCTATGTTTTTCTTAATAATAATTGCCACAATTATTGCTTGAAAAAGTGGATTGAAATATCTGGTCTAGGGGCGCCCTTAGCTCAGTTGGTAGGGCGTCCCCCCCATGGGCCTCGGGCCAGCAGCAGACCCGGGTTCGATTCCAGCCCGCGGTCGTTCTCTGCATGTCACTCCCCTCTCTGCCCCATTTCAACTCTGTCTCTACAATATCAATAAAGCATTAAAAAAATGCCAAAAAAATATCTTAAAAAATATATATATATATCTGGTCGGACCATCTGCAGCGCAGTCGGTTCCGCTCTGATGGTCTAATGTGAGTTTCTTGGAGGAACACAATATCGGCAGATAGAGATTTAAGTTGTAAAAAAAACTAGGGCTGTCAAACGATTACAATTTTTAATCACATTAATCACAGGATTCTGTGGATTAATCACGATTAATTTTACCATTCGAAATAGGCCCAACAAATTACCATTTTCTCTGTATATTGTTGTATGAATTGAAAGATAAAGGACATAAGGTGAATTAGGGCTGGGCGATATGACGATATCATATCGTAGACGATATGGAAGTGTCTACCGGGAGAGATTTGGCCATACCGTTTATACCGCGGAGAAAAACAGTTCATGTGGCGGGAGCATAGATAGAGCGGGAGGCAGCTGTCCCTCGGAGTCCCTACAGTTACACTGCAGTTACACCGCCGCACCACACGGGGGCTCTGCAGCAGAGTTCTGGGCTGCAATACAGCTTCTCTACCCGCAACAGAAGAAGCCTCATCGTGGGTCAAAAATCGTGATACAAATCGAATAGTGAGTTGGTCTATCGTTACTACCCTCACTCTCATGCATTCATCTGACTTTTCTCTTTGCTGTCATGTGTTGATAGGCCGGCCGTGTTGCCACGTGACATAGCGACTATAACTTTCCTAGTTTTAAACAGCCCTTCTATCTGTTCAACAACACCGTACCTGAATCCTAAATATCCCCATAGAGCAGATGTTGGGTTTGTTTTCTGCCACAGTTCAGCGTTGGCTCGGCCATAATGCTGTTGCGAGTGGGCATCCATGTTTAGTCTGCTATCTGCACGCCGTGTAGGTGATACAAATACACCGACACACACATACACTGTCAGAGGAGCCGATGTGCGCTAGCAGAAAGAAGAGAGGAGCGGTTGGAACGTTTACATACACACGCATGCGCATTTAAATATATTAAATCGCAACCGCAGCCATTTGTGCGCTTATGTAATTGCACTAGCTCACATTGCGATTGCAAATAGAGTAATCGTGCAACATTAGATATTACATTTAATATGACGTTATAGCCTACTGTACATTTTAGGTGCACTTGTGCGACCAGTGAAAATACCTAGGTGAACTTCACAGATATTTAGGCGCATGTGTATGTCCAAAAATTAAAAAAAAAACATGTATAATTTTCATTCCACTTCACAATGATGCACCACTTTGTGTTGGTCTATCACATAAAATCCCAATAAAACAAATTGGAAAAAAAAAAGTTCAAGGGGTATGATTACCTTTGCAAGCCACTGTAACTGTCCTTCGTGGTTCTATTCTCTCTGTCTGTCTCTCTGTCCATCTGTCTGTCTCTCTCTTTCTGCCTGCCTGTCTGTCTGTGTGTTTGTGTCTCCGTCTGTCTGCCTGGTCCAGCACTCTACTCTTACTGTATGTGCCTTGTCTTCTCTGCAGGCCAACCTGCTTTCGTCCCACCGTAGTCTTGTTCACCGAGTAGAAACCATCGCCCTGGGAGACCAGCCATGTGACCGTGGAGAACATGTCACACTTTTCCTCTTCAACGACTGCCTCGAGGTGAGAGCTAATAATACGAAGAATAAGAAAAATCTTTATTTGTATAGCACCTTTCAAAACGGTTACAAAGTGCTTAACGGAGATGATCAAAACTTTACACAAAAATTCAAAGCAAAAAAAGCAGGAAATTCCCAAAATCCCCAAACCAGGACAAAGCACAACAACGATGTAAACACAAAATATAAGACAACAATCAATTAATTTTAAAAAAGTAAGCTAGAATATATACTAACCTCTTGACCCGCAAAAATGTTAATGATTTTTCTTTTTCTTCTTGACGAAAAAAATGGAAATTTGGATCCGGTTTTATTTTCTAAAGCGATACAGTGATTATGAAGTTTGTCAACTGTTTGTTATCAGTCTGTAGGATGCAGAGAGATGCTAGTCTATGTGAAGAGATTTTCTTAACATTCTGAACACATGACAAAACTCCTCATGCTTATTTTAAAAAAAAAGTTTAACCACATTCAATATTGTTTAGCAGTACAACAGTTGGCTAAAAGCCCTTTTTATTTTAATTTTTAATTTATTTATTAATGGCTCTCGACCATAGTACATGGTATGGAGCACAACATTCAAATAATAACGAAACAAAACAATGGTGCACGGCATGGGCGAAAACAAAAACACTACTTAAACAATGGTAAAACCTTTTTTAGAAAGGCACCTGTCTTAGCAATAACTTTTGGCTTATCTGACCTCAAAAGAAAAATCAGTTTAAACATAGATGGAAAGTTAACACAATATGTTTTGGCAGGTACTTTTTTCTATAATACATTACATTTATATTCTTACACTCAAACAGGACATGGTACTCATCACCAAAACAATTATCATCTCAGAGATTACACATTCTCTGACTTCTAGCCAGCCCTTTATATCTTCCAATGACCTTAGGAATCGTGGTGTTATTGACTCTAAAAGTACAGATAGCCTGCCTGGACTTTTAGTTTTTTTCATACAGCAGATACTTTTCTAATTTAAACTCTTGTTTAAATTCTACATAAGTGTCACAAGAAGTCATATTTGTGAGCTCGCTCTGCCACCTCTGAATAAATTGATCTTTCAACCTCTGTTCAACAGTTAGTTTCAACCAGTTAATGTTGTTGCACTTTTGTGTGATCCAAATGTAGGACAAATCACAGTCATCTAGTATTTGCCCAAAATATCACAATGGAGACCCCATAATGTTGAGCATCTGAAGTTGTATTTCAACCTAGAATGGGAAATATTTTTGCTTTTAAATGTCAACAATTAATGTCCTCAGTTCCCAAACGCTTACTCAGTGTTGTTAAAAGAAAGGGTGATGTAACACAGCGGTAAACATGCCCCTATGCCAACTTTTTTGAAACGTGTTTTTGCCATTTTAAAATATTATATTTTTGTATATTTGCGAAAAAATATAACGTTTATCAGTTTAAACAAATACATATTATGAATATTATCAAATTCTGTTTTATTCACATTTTACATAACGTCCAAACTTTTTCGGAAATGGTGTTGTAAATCAATGAAAATCTTCTTTAATAATCTTGATTACAATATCGATCAAAATAATTGTAATTATTATGTCAAACTGTGTGTGTCACTGTGTGTGTATTGAACAGCCATACACATGCATTGCTAAAACGTGTCCATATAGTCCTCTCTGTGTATATTGACTGATTGTAATGTTTAGAGTGGGTGGCCTACTCCGCTCCATCATCACTAATCATTGATGAACTCTTGCAATCATAGAATCACTCTGCCCCTCTTCCATTCCACTGCCACAATAACAATGAGCCATGATGATGTGTCCCATTCTATCCAGTTTCCACCCTCTTTCTCTTCCTCCCTCCCTCCTTCTCTCTTTCAGCTTTCTCAGCATCTAATTAATGGGGCATTAATGAGTTGCATCGTTTACCCCTATGAAGGCCCATTGATTTAGTAGCCGATAGTTTCAGCCACACACTGCCTTTCTTAAGTGTGTGTGTGTGTGTGTGTGTGTGTGTGTGTGTGTGTGTGTGTGTGTGTGTGTGTGTGTGTGTGTGTATGTTTGTCCACAGATTGCAAGGAAGCGACACAAGGTGATCAATACATTTAAGAGTCCGCTGGGACAGACGAGACCCCCTCCTCCACTCAAACACATCGCCCTGATGCCCCTGTCCCAGATCAGAAGGGTGCTGGACCTGCAGGACTCAGACGGTAACACAAGTCACAACACACACACACACACACTGCTAATCAACTTGCTGCTTATCATTTCATCTGCATGTTCCCCTCTCAACCTGAACTCTTTTGGAATACCAAGAAGGCTTTTTAGGAGTGTGCCTGTATACAGAGCAATGTTGGAAACGATGACAAACAAACTCCAGAAAACCAGTCTACTGCATTCATCAGAGGGAGTCATGTATTTTTATCGCCTTTCATTCATACCCCACAGTCTTTGTCCTAAATGAAAAAAACGTGATTGTTCATTGTTTCAGTAAAACTAATTTGTTAAAATTAGGGCTGTCGAACAATTAAAATATTTAATCAGATTAACCACAGGATTCTGTGGATTAATCACGATTCATTCTAAATAGACCTGAAAAATTAACATTTTCTCTGTATATTGTTGTATGAATGGAAAGATAAAGGACAGAAGGTGAATATATACATTTAAATGTAGTTTTTTGTATTCATTGAAACTCCAAATGATGGTGTATACTGCAAATAAATTATAATCAACTAAAACATATGCTACCACACCATACTTCAATTTGGCTGTCTCTATTCCTATGTCTTCGAGCAAATATTGGATAGGCTATAGAATGGCATTTATTTGGTGAATCCATGGTTTTGCATCCCTGAATAGGCTACAACCTGATTGCAGTTCGCGGGTGTGTGTGTTTGCACGTGCGACCACGTTCTATGGGACTGTTCATTTGTAACAGAAAGCCGACGTTATGTTGATGTGACTTATTAATCACACACACCTCTGAAAACTGCAGACGTTTGTTTCCTCCCGTGAACGGAGCAGAATGTTTCTCCTGTTGCTTCCGAGAGCAACTGCCGCCCGTGAGGTTGGCAGTTTAAAACACAGACTAGCGTGCTTCTATGTTTGGCCGCGCACAGCTACTGATCCTGAGTCAGCCACAACGTTAGAGTGACTGTAGTACAGAGCGGGTGGGATGCACGTGGCTGATCATTCTGCACATGCGTTAAAAAAATTAACGCATTAATTCCAGAAATTAATCACCCAGCGTTAACGCGTTAATTTTGACAGCCCTAGTAAACATATGCTACAGTGATTTTCATATCTTTCAAAGTGCAGAGGGAATTATTTCAACCGGACATTCTGACCTGACACAATTACCTTAGAATCTACAGTCCGTACTGTGTGTGCGCTGGAGAAAAAAAAAATCTGGTGTGAACACTCATCCTAATCTCACACACAGAACTGACAGGTAGCAGATTGTGAGGAGGTATTCAAAGATTTTGACAAAAAGGGAATTGTCAACCAACATTCTCCAGAATCGCTGACTCCACCTTTAAATATCATCTTTGAGAAGTGGCTTTTTTCCATCTGTTTGTCTTCTCCCTGTGCAACACTATTCCATGATCTTTATCAATGTCAATCTCTTCACTTGTTCAGTGTCACTCTATCACTCCGTGTCCATCTTTCACTATCTCTCGCCCTCTCTCACTCTCTGCCTTCAGACTGTGCCAATGCCTTTGCCTTGGTGGTGCGTCCTCCCACTGAACAGGAGAACTTGTTGTTCAGCTTCCAGCTGGTTGGAGAGGAAACTGTTAAAAGCTTCTGGCTGAAGACCCTGTGTCGCCACGTGGCCGACACCATCTGCAAGGCCGACGCTGTGAGTAGACACATCTACACTAATCTCTCACACACACACACACACACACACACACACACACACACACACACACACACACACACACACACAAACACACACACACACACACACACACACACACACACACACACACACACACACACACAAACACACACACACACACCAAGGGGAGAGGAGGTAGTTAGACAGATCAGCCCTCTGTCTACAGCAGCTTTCCTCTGAAGGTGAACCTCTCAACCTTCCTCGTAACAAGAACAATTTGAATATCATCCAAAAGTTCATTTATTTCAGTAACTTTCAACTTAAAGAGGACCTATGATACTTTTTGACTTTTATGACATATCAACGTTGTTATAATGATTTATAGTCATGTTTAACCATACTAGCTTATCAAATAATGACTTACATGCATTTCGACGTATTCCCTACTGACCGTCTGGGCTGGCTGTGCAGAGCACTTAACACTAGGGCAGCCGGTCGAGAAATCGGTTCAGAATTTCCGGACATTCTTTTCGTCACACGGACATTCTTTTCGTCACACAAGCGGATGTTTCCATGTATGGTAATGCTGCTCAGGCAAGCTCCGGCCATGCCCCCACCTTCCTTCTCTAAAATCTCCCGCTCGCGCTACTAAAATTGTTCCGGAAGGAAGGTAACCAATCACAACGGAGTGGGGTTTGCAGGAGGGGGGTGGGGGGGGGGGGGGCGGAGCGGAGAACCACAGAGCCAGGTGTGGCGCAGACTGCTGTGCTCGCTAGGGTGAGAGGAAGAGTGTCCCGAAAATCTACATGGTTTTTTGTGATATGATTCGTGTCAGGTTGCTCTATAGCAGTTTTTAACAAGAAATTAAGTAGTAGTATAATAGGAGATCTTTAAAAGCTGAAACTAATATATTATATAGACTCATTGCATGCGAACTGAGATATTTCAAGCCTTTATTTGTTATAATGTTGATGATTATGGTTTACAGCAGGGGTTTTCAAAGTGTGAGAGAGTGAGCCCCCCCTCAGAGAACAATTTTCATCTTTTTTTACGGGACATATTTCTCTGTAATATAGTGAATGCATTTAAATGCAGTGAGAGGAACGAAGCAGAAGAACTCTGTTAAAGGAATTATTTTATCAAAAAACCCAAGTGTTTTTAATATAGAGATCTGTGTCGGGCATTTTCAAAGCAGGTTGGTTTTTACTTGCAACAGCAGCAAGGGAATCAACATGCATCACAAGTGTGGCATACATGATTGAGACAACGAAATGAACAATTGTACAAGGCTTTATGCATGAAAAATGAGTATGCGAACACACTAGGTTTGTTTGTCTGGTCCTTGATGACGTAGATGAGTTTTAATTAGACTGATAAGGATGTTCCCAGAAACTTGCATCTTGTTTCCCAGCATCATCATCAGGTGTTATTCTTCATACAATGTCTGAAAGAATAAGGGAGTCTCTTCTCTCTCTCCAAGGGTGTAATTTTATTTATTTATTTATTATTATTATTCCGGACAATTACACACAATACATAATTTTCTCATTGCATATTCATACATATTACTTTGTGTTATCGTCCGAAAGGAAGCAGGAGAAGCCAAACGCTTATCGGGTCCCGCCCCCACTGCCATAAGATTCAGATACACAGATACACAGCTACTACAGTTAGAACATTTTTTTTTTTTTTCTTTTTTTTAAGAAGAATCATTCTAAAACACAGATAATTTTAGGTCTCTAATTTCCTCTCTGCCTGTGACAATGCAGATATGGCCTTGTCCATTTCTTCTCTAGTAGCCTAAACACATCTGCAAAAGTATTCAAAACAGTCAGTGTGTCTGCTGACCTCGGCTACAGTCCCAAAACATGCAGTGTATTTACAAATTCTTAAGTCAGAGAAAGTCTTCCATTTTTGAATCGGGTGTTCTGAACATTGCAATCAAGCAATGCACCAGGAGATTTTTAGGGAGTTCTCCTCCATGAACTTTTAACCATCGTGAACACATACGTCATACATCTGTATAGAGCCATAATCTTTGAGGCTCTTAAGTTTACTAGGACAAAGTTCATAGAAAACAGTATGTAATGTTTTAACATTACAATGTTATAATATATATAAGGAACAAAGTTTCGTTAACAAACTCTTGTCCAGCTACCTTTATTTCCACAGACAAGGTTGAAATAGGCTATATGATCTGTTTCAATTATTAGGCTATTAACTATCTAGACCAAAACATTGTATTACTTTTTTTGTATGATCACTTAGTATGATGTTAATATCAAAAACACAAACTAATTTTTTTTTTTTTTTTTTTCACATATTCATCCGCGCCCTCCCTGCCATAACTTCACGCCCCCCCCCCCCCAAAGGGGTGTGCCCCAGAGTTTGAAAACCATTGGTTTACAGCTTATTCAAACTCTCATAACATTTCAGGGTTTTTCCTGCATAGAGAAATTTTTGGCGCCCGCCAAAGGAAAATCACTAGCGCCAAAATTATACAATTTGAGAATAAATATAGCCATTTAAAACCTCTCCAAATTCAGCCCAATTTAAGTCACCCTTCTTGAGGGGCTGGGCAATAACTTGAATTTCGATTACTATTACGGCTTCCCTTAATCATGAAAACAAAATAATCGTATTTAAACTATAATTTTTCCATGCAGGTTTGTAAATGCAGCAAACCCTTCTATTGTGCGCTCCGCTCGGTCCCTCCCTCAACTGATAGTTTAGCTTTCGGCTGGTCCAGAGAGAAGGAGGGAGATGTTGCGCATTGCCGGGTGTTTTGAAAAACTTCGGAGGACGGCAGTAAGTCAGCTTTTGGTCGAGAGGAAAGGTAAAACTAATTGTGTGGTCTGAAAACACTTCAGACTCACAACAAACTAAAATAATGTGCAACATATGTCACACGCAAGTCACGTGACATAGCCTACGCGACCGCCAGAGAGAGAGAGAGAGAGAGAGAGAAAAAAGGCAAATGCGACCATGTCTACACCTCAAAACATCTCAACCAATTAGTTTACTCACTTTAAGTCAAATGTTAGTGGTCTATGACCAAGCAATAAATGAATTAAAAAAATAGGAGTTTGAAGCTCCTTGACTCCTGCCACCACAACAGTCAACACTGTACAATGCAACTGCCTATCCAGCCAGCTCCTTGAGACATAAATATATGATGCACTCACATTCCTGCTAGCAAAATACCTGCCCTATCAACACAATTTGCTACGGGTTATTTTAATTTTGACAATTATTTTATTCAATTATTAAAAATATGTTTCACTTATTTAGCCTATTTCTATTTTCCTTGTTTTCAGTTCAATTGGGCCTATGTTTGATGTCATTGTGTTAATAGAAACAACCTTGTTAAAAGTTAAATAAATGCATGATGTTCTTAAATCAATGATTAACTGTCTTTAATAATCGTGATTACACAATGTCAATCAAAATAATCATGATTATTATTTTTTCATAATCGAGCAGCCCTACCTTCTTGCAATTTCCATGATTTTGATCAATTAGAAACAATTACATTATTAAATAGCTAGTCATTATTAGTATTTTGACTTCATACCTACAGGCAGGGCTGTACAGTGCGACAGTTTTGATCGCATTTCCTACTGAAATTGATCACGTGCGATGATGAATACAAATCCATTCGCACTCCTGCGACAGGCTGCTAATGAGGAGAGGCTGTCTTTGAAACACAGAGGAGTGCTGCACAACACTGCTTAGAGTGCTCTACATTAACACTCCAAATGGGGGTAAATGTAGTCTTAGGCAAGTAAGTTATTGAGTCCACCTCCACTTTCGCTGGTGAAAGATCTGTGCTCGTGCAGCGATTCTAGGTATAAAAACTTCACCAACGGTAATTACCGGAAGGAGACGGCACATTACCGCAGTTAAGTTAGCGCGTGTACAAACAGAACATTTCCTGTGCGCCTTCACATTAAAAGCCTGTTACTAGCCAAACGTGAGTTTTTTTTTATTTTAAAGCCGGTAAGAACAGGAAGTTAGCGCTTTTTTCTAGCTTGAAAGGCAACTCCTTCAGCTGCAGAGAGCAGTCAACATTAGCTTAGTCTATTTAAACAAAGTTTTAAATAAGCCACTGAAAAGCTACTCCCAACACATTCACAACAACCTATTTAATTTATCCTAAATTGTACCAATATGTATACTTATTTATTTAATAGGCTATGTTTAATGTTTTAAAGTTTGGTTTTAATTAACAGAAGGACGTTATAATAATAATATTTCTGAATCAGCAAAAAATTGCAATTGGCAGGTTAGATTCTTTTGTCTAAATTGCAATCAGTGCACCCCTATTCATTTTTACATAATTATTACTGCACACACTAGGATATAATATTAATTGAGAATCTCAAATGAGACCAAGATAACATGATCAAAGGTAATTAGAGCGAAATGCAAGGGTTAAGGTTATGCAAGTTTTCGATCATACTTTGTGTGCTACCAAATTTATTTTTGTGCTACTGAATTTTTTTGCTTGTTAGCACCAGTGCTACCACCTAAAAAAATAAGCGTACAGCCCTGCCTACAGGTTCTTTATTGTGATTTTACCAGTCAGTGATCTCCATGGTAACACAGTGATTTACAGGCTGACTGAAATTATCTTTATCTGGACAGAAACTCCCAACCCCACACCCCTCTTAAAATCCACAAACGTTTTGCCTTTACTGTTGCACAGTCGCGACCCCAAAAAAGCTGGTCGGCTTACTGACCCCCCAAAGGCCCATTCTGAGCCAGGAAAAACCCTGCATTTGAACATGAAATCAATAAAAAAAAGGATTTTCAATACAGAAATGTCGGCCCTCTAGAAAGTATAATCATGCACAATATGTACTCAGTACTAGGTTTTTGCCCCTTTTGCATGAATTCCTGCCTCAATGCGGCGTCGCATGGATGCTATCAGCCTGTGGCACTGCTGAGGTGTTATGGAAGCCCATATTGCTTTGATAGTGGCCTTCAGCTCGTCTGTATTGTTGGGTCCTCTTGACAGTACTCCATAGATTATCTATGGGTTTCAGGTCAGGAGAGTTGTCTGGCCAATCAAGCACAGTAATACCATGGTCAGTCAACCAGTTACTAGTGGTTTTGGCACTGTGGACAGGTGTCAAGTCTTGCTGGAAAAAGGAAATCAGCATCTTCATAAAGCTATTCAACAGACGCAAGCATGAAGTGAACTAAAATCTCCTGATGGATGACTGTGTTGACTTTTGACTTGATAACACAGTGGACCAACACCAGCAGATGACATGGTGCCTCAAATAATCACTGACTGTTGTAACTTGACACTGGTCATCAAGCAACTTGGATTTTGTGCCCCTCCACTCTTCCTCTAGACTGTGGGACCTTGATTTCAAAATGAAACGCAAACTTTCATTTGTATCAGTGATGATTTGAGGTATCATGTCATCTGCTGCTGTTGGTCCACTGTGTTATCAAGTCCAGAGTCAACACAGCCATCTACCAGAAGATTTTAGAGCACTTAATGCATAAGTCTGCTGACAAGCTTTATGGAGATGACAATTTCCTTTTCCAGCAAGATTTGGCACCTGTCCACAGTGCCAGAAACCACTAGTAACTGGTTGACTGACCATGGTATTACTGTGCTGGATTGGCCAGACAACTCTCCTGACCGTAACTACATAGATAATCTATGGATTATTGTCAAGAGGCAGATGATACACACCATACCCAACAATACAGACAAGCTGAAGGCCACTATCAAAGCAACCTGGGCTTCCATAACACCTCAGCAGTGCATCAGACTGATCCATGCCATGCCACATTAATGCAATAATTCATGCAAAATAAGAACCCAGACCAAGTATATAGTATAGTATAATAGATGAATGAAAATAATTATGATGTATCATAAATTCTGACATTTCTGTATCATAAATATTTGTTTTGATAGGCCTTATGGAATATTCTAATATTTTAAGATGCTCGATGGTTTTCATGAGCTGTAAGCCAGAATCCTATAAATTTAAACAAAAAATGCCTGAAATATATCACTATAGGGGAGAGTGGCCTAAGTTGTGCCGGTGGGGAAGTTGTGCGACCCCTTGTTTCTAGAAAACCATAGAAGAAATTGGAAATGTGACCACATATCTAAGAAGGGAGAAAATGGAATAAGATATCAGCTCATTTAAGCTCAAAAAACTGTTTTTTGCCTTTTAAAGTAAAATTTCCATGATCAAGGTTTTTTGATTATTGTGTCTGAACAATTATAGACACGTTTGAAAACATTTGACACATGTTTTAGTGCTTTAGTATGCTACACTTTGTGTCTATATAGTTAGCACGATGTCAGCCCTAAACTGCTGCATCATGCTTATTATCCAAAATTCTGGAACTGGGGTGATTTGTGCCAGAGGGCCTGGGGTGAGTTATAAGTAAGTAAAATGTATGGTAACACTTTATAATAACTATCCGTTGTAACTCGTAAATAGATCATTAGTAAACTCTTAATTAATGATTATTAATGATTTGTTAAGTGTTTGTTAGCAGTTTGTTAAGGGTTTATAACAATGGTAGATAGTTAATATCTTAATAATTGAATCAGTTCATATGGGAGGTAATCCGAGATACCGACGAGGCTGAAATAGGCTATAGACTATACACAGTGCATGGGCAACTGAGGGCAGCCCCATTTTCAAATATTTTTAAATAAACTCAATACACACTGTGCATACCATGGACTTGAACGTGACGTGATCAGTTAATCTCGGATTACCTCCCAGATGAACTGATTCAATTATTAAGCTATTAACTATCTACCATTGTTATAAATCCTTAACAAACTGCTAACAAACACTTAACAAATCATTAATAATCATTAATTAAGAGTTTACTAATGATCTATTAACGAGTTACAACGGATAGTTATTATAAAGTTTTACCAAATGTATTTATAAAAGCACATTTATAACAATTTGCACTGTCCAAAGTGCTGAAAATAGTGCATTCAGTAGGTAAAAAATTAAGGTAAAATAACAATAACCAAAATAAAAGTCATGAAGCCCAGACATCCACATATAAACAAAGATAGTAGTGCAGAGGTAAGATAGTTAATGGGGAGGAAAAACCAGGGTGTACAGATGGGTTTTGAGCCTTGATTTAAAGGCAGAAATGGAGGGGGAATCGCATATGCCAGATGGCAGTTGGTTCTACAAGGGCGGAGCAGCTAGTGCAAAGTACATTTCTGAGAGTTGTGCCATTGGCATGGCTGTATACGCTTGTCACCAAAAGTAAGTGATTGTCTACATTAGCTCAGAAGAGACTGACATCTGCATTCCACTTAACGACACCACTGATGAGAGTTCAGATGGCCAGAAAGATGATGATGGTGACTTTGTCATTGTGAGCCTTGCAGGTTAAACCATTAGGTCTGCTAGGCCTTGTTTAAGAAAATTGTCCTTCAATCTTTGTAAAATATTTACTTTATTTTAGTGCTGTCAGTTTAATGCGTTATTAACGGCATTAACGCAAACCCATTTTAACGGCGTCAATTTTTTTATCGCGCGATTAACGCTTGTCATGGCCTAGGAAATGTTGTGGTTGTTGTTTCACATGCTGTTGTATCAACTAGTAATGTTAGAACAACTGAAACACCACAAACTACACATATGGCTCGCATTTAAGTTACTGTCAATTCAAACGGAACATGTCCTACAGCGTAATTTCACAATACAATCATTTAACTGGCAAAATGGCGAAACGTCAAGTCAATTCTGACTTTTGTTTGGAAGCAGAAACCGGAACCTAGCACTTCCTAGCCCAGCTGCGCGACCTTCACTAGTCTTCCGTGTGTGACTCTGGGACCTCGCGGAAAAGAACAGAAAAAAAAGCCTGTCATTTGCAAAAGTCCTACTTATAACCCTGCGCGCACATCAAAACCTCCTTGAATGTTAGTGGCAGCCGCCAGACATTCATTTTCACTTTAATTTTCGCTACGAAGCCTCGGCTGCAGCAGCACCATGGCAACCACCTGCACGCAGGCATAGTGTGTCCACTCCATACACAGTCTGAAATAAGCCGTGGATGAAAGACTCCCAAAACATTTAGGCCTACAACAACCAGTTTAATTTAGCCTTAATACTAATTTGTTTTATATACCCTATGTTGTTTTATGGTTTGGTTTTTAAATAAAAAAAGAAGTTCCAATATGTTTGTAAATGCTGTTCTAGGGGTGGGGTGCAGGGGGTGGGGGGTGTAAAGCCTATTGTTATTTGCACTGAATTGCAAATTATGATATTTTAGAAGAAATACACTGAATTACAATGGTGTAGACATCATTGTAATTCAGTGTATTTCTTCTTTAATATCATAATTAGAATGGGTGTGATAAGAGCATTAAAATGAGAAAAAATAATGGGACAAAAATAAATCAAGGGACATTCAGACTAGAATAAATAAAAATTACATTAATGCGATTAATCACGATTTAAATATTTTAATCGTTTGACAGCACTACTTTATTTACTTTTAGTAGCTGTGTATCTGAATCTGATGGCAGTGGGGGCGGGACCTGATAAGCCTTTGGCTTCTCCTGCCACCCTTCGGACGATAATTGTCCGCAAGAATAATAAATAAACGAGTAAATGAGTGATTGTCTAATGGATTTGTCTTGCATTACAGTTTATGAGATATATATATCAATGGCACAATTTACCCCTTGGTATTTTCTCCAACGGCACAACTTGCACCACACCGGGGGCAAGTTGTGCCACAAGACAACTTTTTTTCCGAAAGCTATATTTCTTCAACAGATTATTCCAGATCCAAAGTCTTTATTGCCAGGGATGCACAACACCCTGAAATATATGTACATATTTGAGTTGGAGACAGAACTGTCTAGGCCTCGCTTAAACATAATTTTGAGTAAAAAGTGGCACAACTTAGGCCACTCTCCCCATGTCTAATACATCTAGAATATATGGAAATTTCACTTTTTGAATTAAATTAGATTTAAAAAAGAGCTTTTCCATGATATTCTAATATGAGTTTCACTTGTATGCTACTTTTCTGGTCTTCATTTTTCATTAATAGCCCCATTTACACAGCCAGTGAAAGCCGGGAATATGCCGGAATTTCGGCCCTCTGCCCTGCTGTATAAATGCGACCGTTGCGGAATGGGGGAAGAAAGGTGCGAGAGATTGTTCCGGGAATTTTACTACCTTCTGGGGGTAGTAGACACAATCAGTACCGCCTCTCTGTATAAATGCGGCCAGCTTGTTGTTGTGGAACAGGGGGGCGTTTGACGTTCCATAGCCTACGTTCTAAACATGCGACCATGTTAGCAGTTGAAGGACCTGTGTTTAACATTAACCATAGCGGCCTGATGTCCCGTAAAAATCACCAAATAAAAGGAACTAGTTAATCTAGCTGGTCATAAGGTCCGCTGCTCAATCCAAACCCCCACGCTTCATTTTGCAGAGTTTATGAGTCTATTTCTGCGCAGGGGAAGTTGTACAATGGGAAAGCTAGGCTAGACTAAGCTAGGCTGCGACCGGATCGCCGCCGCTATTATTATCCTAAGTCTGAGCGTATATCCACACTTTATTTCTGTCTACAGTTACGTGACTTCACACACTGTGTACGTCTGATTAGCAGATCACTGCCCTCACAAAGAGACTCGCTCACAGCCAACCTGTCACACAAACACACAGTGAGCGGAGTGATTTTGTCAGTTGGTTAACAGCCCCAGTGATGTTGGACTCAGCGCATAGCGAGATCAACCGGCACATCATGGGGACAGTAAAATACGGCCCTCTTACTGCAAGCTCCAGCACTTCTGCTCTCAAATCACCGGCCAGTGTTGTTGTTGGAAAGCAGCTGACCGGCGCGGCGCTAAATGTTTACGTCACACCTGATGCTGTTTACAAGCACTTCTTTCATTCCGGAACGCTGTGTAACAGGGGCTACTGATGCGCCAGCAGGCCGGCATTGCTTGGTTCTGTGTAAACAACACAGAAGCAAGCAAAGCCGGCATATTGGAGTGATGTTGTTCCGTCAATATGCCGCAATCTCTGTGTAAAAGGGGCTAATGACTCCCATAGAGCAGCCTGACACGAATCGCAAGGCAAGTTTATTTATATAGCACAATTCAAACACAAGGCCACTCAAAGTGCTTTACAGGGGTAAGATTAAAATACATAAAACACATTAGAAGACATTTAAAAGCGAATGAAAAGAAGTAAAACATTTAAATAAAATAAAAAGTACAAGTTAAAATGGAAACAGAAAAGTCTTCAGACTCGATTTAAAAGAACTGAGGGTTGCAGCAGACCTCAAGTTTTCTGGGAGTTTGTTCCAGATATTTGGTGCATAAAAACTAAAAGCTGCTTCTCCTCGTTTAGTCCTAACTCTTGGGACTGTAAGTAAACCTGTCCCAGACGACCTAAGGGCTCTGGACGGTTCATAATGTATCAGCAGATCAGTAATGTATTTTGGCGCTAAACCATTTAGTGCTTTATAAACCAACATCAGTAATTTGAAATCAATTCTTTGAGTGACAGGAAGCCAGTGTAAAGACCTCAGAACTGGGGTAATGTGATCCACTTTTTTGGTCCTAGTGAGGACTCGAGCAGCAGCGTTCTGAATTAGCTGAAGCTGTCTGATAGATTTTTTTGGAAGGCCTGCAAGGACACTGTTACAGTAGTCAAGTCTACTAAAGATAAATGCATGGACAAGTTTTTCTAAATCTTGCTGAGACATAAGTCCTTTAATTCTTGATATGTTTTTAAGGTGGTAGTATGCTAACTTATTAATTGATTTAATGTGTTTCTTGAAATTCAAGTCGGAGTCTATGACAAGACCAAGATTTCTGGCTTGGTGTGTGGTTTCTAGCATAACAGATGTAAACTGTGCGCTGACTTTTAATTGTTCATCTTTGGCACCAAAGACAATTACTTCGGTTTTGTCGTTGTTTAATTGAAGGAAATTTCGGCACATCCATTCATTGATTTGTTCAATGCATTTACTCAGTGCTTGTTAGGGATGGGAATCGAGAACCGGTTCTAGTTCAGACCCGGTTCCGAGTCAACCAATTCCTTGGAATCGTTAACATGCCTGCTTAACGATGCCGCTTATCGGTTCCGCTCGTAGCAAATGCGTCATGACTTCAGACACGTGCTGCTTTGTTTTGGTTCAGAACGCAGCAAACATGACGTCGAGGCAGAAGCGCTCTAAAGTGTGGTTGTATTACACATGAAAAGGCAACAATACGGTAAAGTTTCCATTTCATCAAATGACTCGTGCACAAGCAAGCGCACAGACTGCGATCCTGACGGTTGAACGTTTAAACGTCCGCTGCCTTACTCAGCACCAGAATTGCCCATCACTTGGATTTGAACATACAATGTAGGCTATATGAATTAATGTGTGTGTAAGCCTAGGTGTGGGCAAGTGAAAGAGGGAGATACATAAAAAGGCGAGAGCAGCATACAAACAGGAAAAAAGGATTTCTTATTCGCTTCCAAAGGCCCGCTGTTTACTCTCGTTCAACAGCTGTTAAATGCTGCCTTGAAGCACGGCAGTGGGGACGAACGCAAAACAACACACAGCGGGACTCGGCGGTCCGGTGGTAAGGAAACTTTAACAATACGCTTTATAAAGACAGTAAGACACACTTAAAATAACGCTCTCTGCCCGATACAAAAAGCTCTGCCTTGGATTACTTGAGCGATCGATGTGTATAAAACCATCCGCTACGTGTCTGATGAAGGGACATTATATTAGCCTAATAAACAGCGCGGTGAACATAACAGCGTACATTGTAAAGCTGAGATGGAGCGGTGACTCCTTGTCGTTGGCGTGGTGAAGAATAAGCAAAGTGATACATTCTCTTAAAGCCTTTATGGCGTATTTATTCTCTTCTTGAATAGCCTACATGACTGTCTACTGTGCAGTCGTGACAGTTTGACCTGAGGCGTTAACATAGTGACATCATCACGTTGGCCTTTCAGAGTAAGGGCGCAATCATATAATAACACTTAACATACATTAAAGATCTCGTATCCTTCCTGAGAGGGCAAACATGATAATTGTTCTGCATAAAAAGAGTTGGTATTATCTTTTCAAAAGACTTATTTGTGTTTTTTCTGTCAGTTGAATTTTGTTTTAAGTGCCAATGAGCACTGTTAATATTCCAAAAGGCACAAGCTCTTCCTTGACTGTTTTAAGTATGTGTTTTTAGTTTGTAGGGCACATAAGGGCATTTGGGCTTAAAAACCAAAAAAAAAAATTGCCTGGACCAATTAATGTGAAAATTGACAATTTCCTAATCCTAAAGTAGCTTGATAATCTTTCAATGCATACACTAGACACTTCTGATCAGATTTTAAAGAGAGTTAATACAAACAAACTAATTTGTACATATTCTCTCACCCAATGAGAATCGATAAGAGAATCGATAAGGAATCGGATCGATAAGCAGAATCGGAATCGCTAAATTCTTATCAATTCCCATCCCTAGTGCTTGTATCGGACTGTCGTCTCCTGGTGATATGGTTATGTAAATTTGTGTGTCGTCTGCATAATTATGGTAGCATAATTTGTTCTTATTCATAATCTGAGCTAGTGGGAGCATGTAGATGTTAAACAGAAGAGGCCCAAGAATGGAACCTGGACCCCGCATTCAATATGTGTCCGCTCAGATGTGAAATTGCCTATTGACACATAGTAGTCTCTGTCCTTTAAGTAGGATTCAAACCAGTTTAGTACAGTTCCAGAGAGTCCAACCCAGTTTGCTAGTCGATCTAGTAATATGCTGTGGTCAACTGTGTCAAAAGCGGCACTGAGATCCAGTAAAACTAAAACAGAACTTTTGCCACTGTCTGTGTTTAAATGGATGTCATTGAGGACCTTAACCAGAGCAGTCTCAGTGCTGTGGTGTTGTCGAAATCCTGACTGGAAAACATCAAAGCAGTTGTTCATTGTTAAGTAGTTATTTAGCTGTTGATAAACAGCTTTTTCAATGATTTTGCTTAAAAATGGTAGGTTAGATATGGGCCTATAATTGTTCATGAGCGATGTATCTAGATTGTTCTTTTTTAGGAGTGGCTTGATGACTGCTGGTTTCAGGGCCTGTGGGAATACACCTGTCCGAAGGGACATGTTGACAATTTGTAGAACATCTGAGGCCATACAGCTAAAAACAGTTTTAAAGAAGCCTGTGGGAAGAATGTCAAGGCAACAGGAGGAGGAGTTCAGGTGTTGTATAATGTCCTCCAGGTTTTTGTGGTTTATCAGATAAAATTGTGTCATTGCATTTGGATTGATTTTAAGTGGGCTTAGCAATGACACATATGTTGAACTTTGTATTGATGCAGTGACAGCTTGTCTAATTTTGTGAATTTTCTCAGTAAAGAAGGAGGCAAATTCATTGCAGGCCCTCGTGGAGAGATGTTCAGACGCTACTGACACAGGAGGGTTTGTTAATCTGTCGACAGTAGCAAACAGGGCACGTGCATTGTTGTTGTTTTTGGTGATGATGTCAGAAAAGAAAGACTGCCTTGCACTTTTCATCTCTGAGTTAAAAGTGCAAAGTTTCTCTTTGAAGATGTCATAATGAACCTGGAGATTTGTTTTTCGCCACCTGCGTTCTGCTTTACGGCACTCTCTTTTCTATTCTGACCTGCGGGGCATTTCTCCAGGGAGATCTTTTCTTACCAGAGACAACCTTCATCTTAGTGGGCACAATAGCATCTATAACACTTGTAATTTTGCCATTAAAGTTGTCTAAAAACTCATTAACTGAGTTACAGGGGAGGGGTGGTATTAAAGAAAATGCTTGAATAAATGTTTCACTGGTATTTTCTGTAATATACCGTTTTTTGATTACTTTTGATTGATCAGTTGTGTGCACAGACATTTTACTCTCAAAAAATAAACAGGAATGGTCTGAGAGGGGACCTATATCTGCCACTGTCTGAAATGTTCATTCCTCTGGAAATGATAAGGTCCAGAGTTTGCCCTTTGTTATGAGTTGGTTTGTCAACATGCTGATTTAGCCCAAAGTTGTCAAGGACACAGCACAGTTCTTTCGCACATCTGTCCTCGGGTTTGTCGATATGAATATTTAAGTCTCCAACAATTAACACACAGTGAAACTCAATACAGATTACAGACAGCAGCTCAGAAAGGTCATCTAAAAAGCTTGTATTGTATTGTGGGGGCCGGTAGATATTGATGAAAATAGCTCTAGAGGCTGAATTTAACTGGAGAGCCACATACTCAAATTGATCAAAATTGTAGAGATTCACAAAATAGCAACCCCCCCTCCTTTTTTATGCACTCTGGATTCACTCACGAAAGTGTAGTTTGGGGGGGCGGACTCTATCAGAACAGCTGAGCTGTTATCTTGGTCTAACCAAGTTTCAGTTAAAAACATACAGTTAAGATTGTGCCTAGTAATAAGATAATTAATTAAAAATGTTTTACCTGCCAAGGATCTGATGTTTAATAAAGCTAAATTTAGTGTGTTCGAAGCATTGTCAGCCCGATTTATTTCAGCAGATTGTGGCTGAAGAGGAATGCTTATCAGATTTGATAACGGTTTCCCGTTTCTTGAGATAAACCTTGAAAAACAGGGCCCCGGCTTATCCTGTGGGTCGAAGGCGATAACTGTGTAGCCGCGGCCCAAAAAACTATGTAGATAGTGGGGAAACTATAGGTTACTTTCGTGACCCCTGTTCTCTGAGTAACATGAGTGAGATGCCTCACTATGGGATACGCCCCCTAGCGTATTCGCAGAAGCACCAATAACATTACGACAGCCCTAATTGGCTGGCAGTCAGGACCTCACGCCTTATAAACTCCTGACGCAGCGTCACTCATCATTCAAAAAAGCACACCTCTTCTCGCTTCCCCCAAATAGCAAGAAGGGCGGTCCGGTGAGACATCTCACTCATGTTACTCAGGGAACAGGGGTTACGAAAGTAACCTATAGTTCTCTTTCTTAACATTGGTTTCGATGTCTCACTATGGGATATGGAGACTCCCGTATTGCCAGACAAGCTTATCTCGACGACTGACTACCAACCCCCCTCACCCAGAGGTTTGTGGACCAGGCAAGTCCCCCAAGGAGCCCACGCTCAAGACAGCATGGGCCAGGCTCGGAGACGTCACATCCAACTTATAAAACCTTGCAAAAGTGAGGGGCGATGACCAGCTAGCTGCAGAGCAGATCTCCTAGATAGAGACCCCCCTAAACAGAGCCCAAGAGGTCGCTAGACCCCTGGTAGAATGAGCCCGCAGCCCAGCCGGGACCTGAAGGCCAGCACTAGAGTATGCCAGTGAAATAGCATCCACTATCCAATGAGAATGTCTCTGTTTTGTGATGGGTTTACCCAAGTGAGGTTTAGCCCAAGACACAAATAACTGATCTGCTTTCCTAAAAGCCCTAGTTCTCTCCACATAAACATGCAGAGCACGAACCGGGCAAAGTGCATGTAGCCGTTCCAGCTCCTCCGAGCCATGAAGCGGTGGCTGGAATGCTGTCCGGTGAACATGTATTGATCACGTTAGGGACGAAGGCCGGGTTAGGCAACAAGGTCACCCCATGGTTACCTGGAGTGAAATGCAGGGTGTACAGACAGAGCATGCATATCAATCAATCAAACTTTATTTATATAGCACTTTTCATTCAATCAAATGTAACACAAAGTGCTTAATACAATACAAATATCACTCACCCGCTTAGCTGTGGCTAAAGCCAACAACAGAGCCACCTTAAAAGACAAGACCTTCATGTCTATGTGTTCTATAGGCTCAAAAGGGTGCCTGGTAAGGGCCTCCAGGACCACAGCCAGGTCCCAAGAGGGTGTGATAGGTCTGGAGCTGGGTAACAGTCTCCGGGAACCTTTCATAAACCTACAAACCAGAGGGTGTTGACCTGCCGTCTGCCCTCAAAACCAATATGGCAGGCAGAAATAGCAGCCAAATAAACCTTGACTGTAGAAAATGCCTTCTTTTTGTCAATTAAGTCCTGTAAGAAGGACAGAATTGCACCAATTGAGCACTGAAAGGGAATTTCATGTGTCGTCAGTGGCGTGCACAGACATTTTTGGGGGCAGGTGCTCAATGCAAAGAAAAATGCACAATATATTATATCGATGAATGACCAAATCATTTTAAGGGTACTTGTACAAAATCCCCCCCTGGCCTAATGACTTTTAATACCCAGCCACACATAGAGTGTTTCTCAAAGGAATTTGGGAGACTGTTTGGGACCCTGGACCTTCTAGGGGGATAAAAATTTTAACCTTTTAAAGTAAAATTAATCAATCTGGTGCACTTTGAGAAGAAAGCTAAGGCTAAATCACCTGTGTCAATGTGGGCTATTTAGTACTATTTTCTGGAATAATTTTGAGACACAGAAATACCAAAAAGCAGAAAGAAAAAATGTACATGTTTGAAAAAAAAAACAGTCAGCTTCGGATTTTTTTAAATAATCCCTTATCCCAAATTCTCTCTTTGAAGTCTTCGTTAGGCCCCTGATCTCCGTACTAATAATATCCTATTAAGGTAAATACAAGATTACTGCAACTACTGTCTACAACTGTCTTGTAACATAGAAATAACTTATGGTTGGGACAAAATAATATAATTAGCTTATATAGCTTCATGATTGATTTAGTACCACCAACCCACTTTGCGTAGTTAAAATAAAATGTGTGGACAGCTTTTAAGATATTTCAATAACATTTGAGGAACAGTTCAACATTAAAATCTGAGCTTTAAAAGGCCCTGAACAGTTAACATGACCCTGGTCTTGACTCTGACCTTTCATCTTCATCTTCCTCCTTGCTGCTGGTGGATGCTTTCATCCAGGAGAGCAGAGAGCTGCTCCCCTGGGCTGCCTGCTGTAGCTCCCTTTCTTTTTCCTTTTTAAACCTCTCCTTTCTAGGCATTATACTGCAATTTGTAAATAAAAGAGACCAACCATATAAAATAAGACTGCTTGGTTACATTACAACAAGGCACAAGGCTACTTTTTCTGCAGGCAATTGGGAATTGCCTGTTTGTCATTTAGCAAATAAATTACTGCATGTGTTAATTATATAGCCTAAAGTAAACCTAAACAACACTAAATATTCAGCATAGTGATAGATTCACATGCTGTACCAATGACAAACTCCGCCGACATTAGTTGTGTTCATCACGTCATATCTATTTGTTTTGGGGGGGTGGCTAGCTTGTTAAGCAGGACAGTCGGCTAATGTATGCTCAGCTGTGTGGCGCTGCATGATAGAGGCTACTTTATAACAGAGACAAATAAATGCAAGTTATAGCTTGGCAACTGAGGCTTAGGGGGCAAACAAGACACTCTTGACTCCATTCAATGTATGTTACCTCGCTGGTGGGGCAGGGCAGGCCGGGGAGTAGGTGTGTGTGCAGCAGCTGTGAACTGCGGCGGCAACGCGCCTCCGTTAGTGTCCACTCTGCACGTTCACGTTGACAAAGGAAGCGTGTGCGGAGGAGGAGGGGGGGGGCATATTTATTGGGGCATTATTGTCAAACGTTTTTAATCGTTGAGCATTTATATATGATAATGTCGGCATGGGCCACATACATTGTAAAAAAACAAAAAAAAACGAACTTTCAGATTTTTTTTTTTTTTTTTTTCCAAAAGGGCACTTGATTGGGCCAGGGGAAAAGGGCAGGTGCTTCAGCACAACTTCAGGTCTACCTGTGCACGCCACTGTGTGTCGTAACACCATTCCTCAAACACCTTGCACTTAGCATCATACAGCGATCTAGTGGACGATGCTCTAGCACTCTGAATAGTATCAATGACACTCTGAGACAGCCCCGTATGTCTCAAGTTAAACCACTCATGGGCCAAGCCCAAAGGACGAGCCGCTCCGGGTGTGGGTGAGATAAGAGACCCCTCCGCCATGGTAGGGGCCACGGGGAGCCGCGGAGGAGTTGTTTCACCTCCGCCAGCCAAGACATTGACGGCCAAAAAGGAGCGATCAATATCAGAGACAGCCGATTCTCCCGCACCCGACACAACGTCGGGGGAATCAGAGCCAGCGGGGGAAATGCATAAAGAGGGACGCGAGGCCACTCGTGTGCAAATGCGTCCACTCCCAGCGGAGCGCTGCGGTCCCGCAGGGAGTAAAACAGCGGGCACTGTGAGTTCTCGTCTGACGCAAACAGGTCCACTGATGCGTGTCCAAATTTGATCGACTACAGCCGAATGGAGCTTCCAGTCCGTGTAAAGAGGGTTGCCCCGTGACAGGAGGTCGGCACCGAAATTCTGAATCCCGGGGACGTGTGTCGATCTCAAAGAGAGGAGATGAGCATCGCTCCACAATATCAGTTTGCGTGCCAGAGGTGTGCAACTGCCGAGAGCGCAAACCTCCCTGACGGTTGATATGGGCTACAGTGACGTATTGTCCGTCCTCGCTAGCACATGATGCCCTTGGAGTAACGGGAGAAAATGTCTCAGTGTTAGAAACACTGCTAGTAGCTCCAAATAATTTATATGGGCGTGATGGAGATCCATGCTCCAAACCCCATTTATCGTTCTGCCCTCGAACACACCACCCCAGCCTGACAGGCTGGCGTCCGTTGTTACCACCTTTCTGCTCGTAACCGTGCCCATGTGCATGCCCTCTGTCAGAAAGGATAGCCGTCTCCACGGGCGAAGCGCAAGACACATTTACAATCGCTCTGTGGTGTCTGTGAAGCGCGGGGTCCAGTTTGAGAGAAGCCACCCAATGTTGGAAATCTCTCATATAGTCTGCCCAGCCTCACCACCACCAGAGCTGAGGCCATGAGTTCCAGCAGCCTGAGACCGAATGTGACCCGTTTTCCTATGCCAAAACGCGCCAGAGTGGACTTGAAAGACTCCACTCTCTCGGTTGACAGATGCGCCGTGTGAGCAAGCAAATTCTATTTCAGGCCCACAAACGTTATGCTCCGACTTGGAGTCAATACACTCTTTTCCCTGTTCACTATAAAGCCGAAATCAGCTAAGTGTGTTAGAACCATGTTTGTGTGTGCCACAGCCTCCTGCTCCGACTGTGCTAACAGCTGCCAGTCGTCCAGATAGGTGGCCAAGCAGATGCCCTTCTCCCTGAGAGGGGCTAACGCTGTTTCTGCGCATTTCACAAACACCCTTTGGCTCAGAGACATGCCAAACGGGAGCACTAGGTACACGTATGCTGTGTCCTGAAACATGAACCTCAAGTATTTCCTGTGTGGAGGATAAATGGGAACGTGAAAATACGCATCCTTCAGGTCGATCGATGTGAACCAGTCGCTGTGTGAACCATGCGTAACAGGACTGCGTGTGTGAGCATACGAAACTTGTATATCCTTAGATACCTGTTTAAAACACGTAAATCTAGGATAGGGCGTATGCCGCTCCCCCCTTTCTTTGGGACCAGGAAATACCTCGAATAGAACCCCTCCGTTTTCTGATCGGACGGCACTATTCGAATAGCATTTTCGTTTAACAGAGCGGAAATTTCCTCTCGTAGTACCTGGGCAGACTCTCCCTGAGCACGGGAAGCAATCAGGCCGTTGAAATGAGGAGGCACCGCGGCAAATTGGAGCCTGTAGCCCTTGGAGAGCGTTTTTATCACCCACTTTGACGCCGTGTATTTTTTTCAACTCTCTATCCGTAAATATAGAGGGGAGTAAAGCTCTGTCTGACCTACACGATCTTTGGAGATCTGCTTTTGCTGTACAATGCCGCCCTCTAGCGGTTGACAGTGGTCGGCTCGCCCGGCTACTGCTGCGCATGCGCGAGCTGATTGACTCGGGACAGAGTGTGTGAGACTTGTCACCCCAGGAAGAGCGTTGGCCCCCCCTGGCGGTGTTATAGGGGATAATAGCACTATGTTTTGCAACTTTGTGTTAATCACTTTTTTTCTGATTGGAAAATTGTACTGTGCCCTCGGCTGTGTGCCTGGCTGCGACAGTGAACACATTTTTATTTTCACAGTGTGTAATGTGCTTGTGAGACTCAACATTAAATGTGGCATTGAACAATCCAACATTTGAACAGCGTCTCTTCTCCTCTTGGCCGGAACACACAAACAGGGCTCCTGGCCCATTCGTGGCCGAGAGGGAGGGTTGGCACAGGGGATGTCTTCCCCCGGGGCCGGGCTGGGGTCGCCTCCAGCAGTAGTTGGGCCGCTAAACAGCCTTCTTCCTCCTCCTCATCTGGCTGGTGGACGGAGTCGGCTGGCCAGCCCGATTAGGGGGTGCGTTGTAAGGCTTCTTCGGCCAGGCAGGCTTGGACTCGGCCGGGGCGACATACGCTGGGGCCGGTGTCGGAGCCTTGGGTCGCCTTGGGATGCGGAAAGTGGGCGGGCCGCTTCTTGAGACCGCCTGGGCAAACGGTCGCCTGACAGGTTGCTGTGCAGCTGGCTGTGCCCTCCGAGGTAGACAGAGCTGCAAAGCTTCATCATCTTTCTTCTTGGCCTCGCACCTCTTTTGCATAGAGGCCAAAGCAGAGCCAAAAATACCCTCCGGGACGACGGGGATGTCTAGGATGTCCTCCTTTTCTTTTTCTGACAAATTTGTCAGGTTAAGCCATCTCGCCCGTTCCTGTAGCATCAGCATTGACATACACTTTCCCACAGATTGTACGGCGCAGCGCTGGACGCGCAGGCAGATATCCGCGATGGTGGTTATTTCGTCCCATACTGCGGTCTCTGGCACGTCAATCATGTCCTCGAAAAGCTCCGCTTGGTAGGCGGACAACATGGAGGAGACGTTGAGCGCTCTCACGGACAAGGCAGCCGCCTTGTAAGCCCTTTCGGTCATGGCTGACTGAAAACGGTCGGACTTATTGGGGAGAGTTGGTGGCCTAGATGACAGACGGGGTGGAGGTGGGCAGCAACCAACGGTTCCATGGGCGGAGTCCGGGCCATGGCATGCTTATCCATCCCTTCAAAATCCAAGGAAGACGACCCTTGGATTGAGGTCTTGCTGGAATACGGTTTGTCCGTCAAGGAGACTGTTACTTCATCCAGGAGTTCCGGGAACACTGGGAGAAATTGCCTCAAAGCCCGTTTAGCCTGGGGTAATTTCTTCCCCTCGTAACGGGACCGCGGGGCCTCCGCCACGGCAGCTGGCCACGGGATTTTCAGTTTCTCGGCTGTGCGTTTGCACACGTCGTGCATATTCACGCTCAAGGAGAGCCGAGGCTGTGCAGCCCCTTCTTCCCCCTTGGCAGCGGAAAGGCACGGAGAGCCGGTCTGTGTGGCAGGAACGAAGGAAGAGTCATCTTCGTCCTCGTCCGACACCAGAAAGTCATCCGCTGACTCGTCCTTCTCATAGTCTAGCATGAGGGGCGGCTCGTTCAGCGGGTTTAGCAGGTCAAGTGTCGAGCCCCAGCCTTGAACCTCCTCTTCAGGAATGTCCTCCTCAACCAGGTCGGGTTGGGGTTCCTCGCGGTTGGCACCGGGCAGGACAGGGTCCCTCTTCGAAAGGCAGGCTTGGCGAGCCAGCCTTCGGCGGCTCGCCAAGCGTAAAGCGGGAGCAATGCATGCACGAGCCGGGGTCCTTGACTGCAGCCTGGGCATGTTGCAGCCCGAGGCAAGCGGAGCATACTTTCGCTGAAATCTTGTTCCCGCAGGTGCACAGGCGGGTGGATTCCGTCTGTTCCCTGGGGATAGACAGCTTTGCAGCTGTATCCATTTAGCTGGTGTGCTAAAGGGAGAGAAAAAGAGGGTTATCTGGAGTGATAATCCTGTAAATTTAACGCTAGCTCGAGCGGTAGACAAGCTGCAGTGAGGTGACCGCAGCTGTGTCGTTAGCTTGCTAGGTATAGCCAAGAAATCTCGCAAAAAAAAACGTACCTATGGTGAAGGCAATCCACTGGTAAATGCAGCGCTAGCGTCCGGCTACAGAGGTGTCCACTCCGACAGAGGACAGTTGAGCTAGTAAGTGGCAGAAACCAGAACGGAGACATATTGCTTCGGAAGCGAGAAGAGGTGATTGAATGACGAGTGACGCTGCGTCAGGAGTTTATAAGGCGTGAGGTCCTGACTCAGACGTCATGACTGCCAGCCAATTAGGGCTGGTGTAATGTTATTGGTGCTTCTGCGAATACGCGAGGGGGCGTATCCCATGGTGAGACATCGAAACGAATGTTAAGAAAGAGAATTCTTCATGTCATCTGGGGGCTTTCTGCATTCTCTGTCAACACTCGGCTTTGTCTTTCTCCTCTCCTTCACCCCCCTCCCGCGAACCCACTCTGTTGTGATTGGTTACCGTCCGGAAGACATGCGAAGGGAACTGGCCTGAGCGTGCAGCAGCATTACCATACGTGGAAATTCGCTTTTCCAAAATTTGAACAAATTAATCGCGACCGGTGTCCCTAGTGTTGAGCGCTGTTCACTGCTACCCCTGACTGTCGGCAGGGAGAACGTCTAAATACATGTAAGTCATGATTTGACACTTTGGTATCGTTTAACATTACTAAAAAACATTATAACAACATTAATAGGTCAGAAAAGATGAAAAGGCATAATAGGAGCTCTTTAAAGAGCTATTTCACCAGTGGAAATATGAAGGTTTATTGGACTCGCTGATCCTATGTAGTATATGTGCAAACATTTTAGAAATCGGTATATCCTAGCCTGAGAAAAGGCAGAAAGAGTTGTTTTATGTTCTCTCTGGCTCGAAAGTAAGAAATCCTCCAACTACCAGAGGTGGGCAGAGTAGCCAAAAATGTACTCAAGTAAAAGTAAGTTACTTTAAGATTATAATTACTCAAGTAGAAGTAAAAGTACTCATAAAAATTATTACTCGAGTAAGAGTAAAAAAGTATGCAGTGAAAAGACTACTCAAGTACTCAAGAGTACAAGTAGGCCTACTGAATTACTCCGGATTTATTTTTGAAATATACAGAGCAACACATACGGTACAGAATAGACACGAACATAATATAAAACAGCAATGTTCAAATAAAGATATGTTAAATAACATAATTTTAAATAAAACAATAAATAAGGTATTTAAAAATCAAATGAATAACCCTTGAACTCAAACAATAATACATTAATTATCTGCCGAATTAAATACATCACCCTTCAAATAAAATGATAATAAATTAGGCTTGTCCAAAATTATATTAATTAAAACCAATACACTTATAACACTGTTGCAATTGTTTTGCACGGACACAACATCGGTGCGGAACCGCAGCCTTTAAAAAAGTCCGCGGACATTGTTGAGCCCATGGTTGAGCCCTATGACAACATGACAACACTTGTCATGTGACTGAAGTGGCTGCATTTGATTGGCAAGCTTTTGTAATGTGGTTTTTATTGGTTGAAATAGTCACGTGATAGAGATGTTGGCTGAAGACGTCCCCGGGGAGAGAAATCATGAGAGAAATAGCTCTCGCATGTAATAAATAAAATATATAAAAAAATAAGGTAACGACCGTCACATAGCCAAATGGAACGGCGTAAAAGTACCGTTCTTTCTTCAAATATTTACTCAAGTAAAAGTAAAAGTATGTTGCAATAAAACTACTCCTAAAATTACAATTTATTCAAAAAGTTACTCAAGTATTTGTAACGGAGTAAATGTAGCGCGTTACGACCCACCTCTGCCAACTACCATAATGCACTGTGCTCGCTGCCCTCAAAGGCCCCACCCACCTTTTCCGTGTTGTCTGATGGTCTGACCTCTGACTCTGATGCGAGTTGTGTAAACAAACTACGTCCCGTGGTAATACAGTTTCGCAAAGTCAGTGTCTCACTGCTGCAGTGCTGCTTTTACCAGCCTAGTTTTTACATAGAATTTTACTTTTGATAATTCCAATTAATAAAGCGCTGTGTGGCTGCTCTGATCTACTAACACAAATGCCGGGGAAAAAAGAAAGGCAGACGCAAACGCAAGATGTGTGTCGGGGATGAGTAAAAATAAAAACTTACTGTGTTGTGCTCAGATGTCCATCTCTCCCTGCAGGCTTTAGCTGGCGTTTCCAGTTTATCTTCTCGATACTGAGATATGTTCTCTCAGTAACTTCACCGTAGCTTTGCTCCGGTATGGACAAACAGTGCACACATCGACTCCACCAGTTCACAGGCACAGCGATTGTTCCTCGTCGTCACCCACAGGCAGCTGCTTGTGCAGCTAGCTTCTCCTCTTCCTCCTTTATGACTATCAATTCTTCCTCGCTGTAATTATGCGTGGCAGGTAGACCCGAAAGTCTGTTCACTGCAGGAAACATTAAAAATCTCTTTCTGGCGTTACAAATATAAAATGTCCTTCTGCCATGTCAACTCTGGCCCAGAAGGGCCTGCAATAACATTTACGGTCACTAGAAATGGCGTATAACAGCTTTAACCTTTTAATGGTTTGGGGAAATGATGGAAAGCTGACTTGTAGCAGCCTGATCAGGCACTGGGAGAGCCTGAGGTGAGACTGTGTGCTTGTATCTCTCAGAGCTAGCAGCAGGGGGCGATGTGTGCCTCTGCTCTGCCTGGCAGCTGCATTCCTGAAACTGTTTTTACTGACTACAATGTGAATACCAACCAGCTCCAGCCCTGCTCACTAACAAGTCTACTGCAGGGAAAATAGAGAAATAAAGACTGTGTGAATCCCCATTGGAACTATTTTGGCAGCAAAGCATAATGGATCTATTGGTATTGATTCCATGACTTGCACACTTGAGGTCATGATTTCCTCCTTTGAGTTTGAGACTGTATTGTGTTTTGTCTTGTAACCAGGAGGACCTGATTCAGTATACAGACCCAGAGTCACTGCAGGTCAGCACCAAGGATATGGATAGCACCCTGAGCAAAGCCTCCCGGGCCATCAAGAAGACCTCTAAAAAGGTATTAGCAACACAATCCAACAGAGCCCAACTGTACTAGTTCTAACCGTAGCTCATTGTAACATACAGACCGGCAAGGTGAACAGGAGCCGTGTTTGCGTGCGTGCGTGCGTGTGTGTGTGCGTGCGCGTGTGTGTGTTGATGAAATGTAGAGGCTGAAATTCCAAGAAGGTGCTCATGTAACATGTGACAACATTTATATTAATGATTCTCTGTGTGTTGCAGGTGACGCGGGTCTTTTCTTTCACTAAGACTCCAAAGCGTGTGATCCAGAGGGCCTTCATGGCCAACACTACTCCGGATGAGAAGAGGCTGAGTTGTGAACACCGTGTGGGGAGCAGCTCTACCTTGGCTGTAAGTTTTTCTCTTCACTTTCCCGAACAAATGATCAAATCACTGCTCAGTCAGGATCCAGCTAGTCCATCATTATAGGCATTTTTGTGACAGCTTATTATACTATAGTCACTTATTCACAATATGTACGTCCTTCAGAAATAATACGTTCTAATCATGATAAGTGAATACAGGATGGGTTTGGGCTCTCTGTTGATCTATCTGTCCATCTCTTCCTCATTTCTTTTCTATTCTCTCCATCCGGCCTCTTTTGCTGAGAAGCATTCAATTGATCTCTCAGTCAAACCATGATGGAACAGCTCTCACTTCTACTTGCTCTCTGTCCTTTTGATCTAAGTTGATAGAAAGGCAGGGAAAATGCGTCTGCTCTTAAATGTGCTGGACCTTTTTCATATACAGTCCCGGACAAAAGTCTTGTCACTTATCCATTTTGTAGAAACAATAGCTTATAACCTGACTTTTAATTAATCCATTGGTTTTAGAAATGGCTCATATGAAAGCTAAAACCCTCCCAAATTATGTTTAATAAACTAAAATAAATTTGCTTCACTGAATAAATATTGATCATTTAATGAACACAGAAAAGTCAGATGTTGGCAGCACAAAAGTGTTGTCGCCAATAGAGAGTCATATAAGTTAAGCCATATACAGTGGCTTGCAAAAGTATTCATACCCCTTGAAATTTTCCACATTTTGTAACGTTAAAACCACACACGTACATGTATTTTATTGGGATTTCATGTGATAGACCAACACAAAGTGGCGCATCATTGTGAAGTGGAATGAAAATTAAACATGGTTTTACATTTTTTTTTATAAATAAAAAACTGAAAAGTGTGACGTGTAAAAGTATTCAGTATATATATATATATATATATATATATATATATATATATATATACACACATATATATACACACACATATATATATATATATATATATGTATATATGTATATGTGTATATATATGTGTGTGTGTGTCTGTCCTTTCTGTCATGTACTCCAGATGTCTCGGTCTGCCTCCACATTCAGTTTGAATGGTTCTGCCAAGAGCAGTGCTATGGTGCAGCGCTCCAACTCTCTAGACCACCCGCCCCCTGTGAGAGCCAGGGTCCCTGTGTGTATGCGTCCCCCCTGTAACCCTGGCCCTGATCTTAGCCCCGGCCTCCACCCCAGCTTCTCCCCTAGCAAACAGGAACGCAAGTCCATCCTTCAGGCTCCTCTATCTGCCCAACCAGCACAGCCTGGCTCAGGCCACCATACTTCATCAGCCCGCCCCGTCTCCACTGTCAGCCCCGCTGTCCAATACTCTACTCAGATTCACATCAAAATCTCCCAGGCAAAGTCTAGCCACCATGTGCCCAGACACCTCTTAGCACCTGTGGGATCCCAGCCCCGGCCCCTGGCTCTCCCCCAGCATGTCTCTATCAAAGGCAGGGATCCCCAAATCCCCACCTCCGACCCACACAAGCTGGTCCCAACCAGTCCTCGCAGGGAGACTCTGCTCTAAAAAAACAGTCCTGGAGTCTCAAGTGAGCAAACATTATTTTGGTGTGTTTTCAACAAGGGGGTGCAATTACTACCATTTTTATTTTCTAATGAATCCTCACTTTCTGCTATATACAGTAGCTTGCAAAATAATTCATGCCCCTTTTTTTCACATTTTGCCACGTTACAACCACACACAAATGTATTTTATTAGGGTTGTATGTGATAGACCAACATAAAGTGAAGCATAATTGTGAAGTGGAATGAAGATGATACATGGTTTAAAAAAAATAATAATAAAATAAAATAAAATAAAATAAAATAAAATAAAATAAAATAAAATAAAATAAATAATAAAATAAATTAAAAAATAAAAGTTTGCCATGCAAAAGTATTCAGCCCCCCTGAGTCAATACTTTGTAGAACCACCCTAGCTGCTATTACAGCTGCAAGTCTTTAAGGGTCTGTCTCTACCAGCTTTGCACATCTACAGATTGACATTTTTGCCCATTCTTCTTTGCAAAATAGCTCTCAAAGGGCCTCTCTATCACATATGCTTTGATCTAAACCATACCATAGTAGATCTTGTTGTATGTTTAGGGTCGTTGTCCTACTGTAAGGTGAACCTCCCGAGTCTCACGTCTCTTGCAGACTCGGACAGGTTTTCTACCAAGATTGCCCTGTATTTGGCTCCATCCATCTTTCCATCAACGCTGACCAGCTTCGCTGTCTCTGCAACAGACTTGAGACTGGGGCGGAGGTTCACCTTCCAGCAGGACAACGACCCTAAACATACAGCCCGATCTACTATGGAATGGTTTAGATTAAATCATATTCATGTGTTAGAATGGCCCAGTCAAAGTACAGACTTAAATCCAATTGAGAATCTCTGGAAAGGATTGAAAATTGCTGTTAACAGACGCTCTCCATCCAATCTGACTGAGCTTGAGCTATTTTGCTAAGAAGAATGGGCAAAAATGTCAGTCTGTAGATGTGATAAGCTGGTATAGACATACCCCAAAAGACTTGCAGCGCAGGCGGTTCTATAAATAATTGACTCAGAGCGGCTGGATACTTTTACATGCCACACTTTTCAGTTTTTTATTTGTAACAGAAATTGAAAACCATCTATAATTTTCATTCCACTTCACAAGTATGTGCCACTTTGTGTTTGTGTATCACATAAAATCCCAATAAAATACATTTACGTGTGTGGATGTAACGAAACAAAATGTGAAAAAGTTAAAGGGGTATGAATACTTTAGAAAGCAACTGTACTATATATTTGCTATTGAACTACCAAAAACCACTGGTTAATTTCTAGTCCCAAATCAACTCCTTAGAAGCTGAGCCCCAATAGAGAGGTTGGATTAGGGCCTGAAGGGAGGGTTAAGAAATATACAGGGAGCATGTGTGTGATGCTTCTCCCCACTTTAGACTGGCGAAATTGTAAAGGGCAGACATTTTAAGGGTTGATTTGGAATGGCTCTTTTCCTATGAATCACCTGGGTGACAAACTGGTGGTGGTAGAGGCTGACGGTATTCACCAGGTGGCTGCTTTTATTTAGCCTGGCACCGCCCGTCTATGTACTTCCGCTCAATTGTTATCTCCCTTCAGTAGTCAGTCTGGACCTGTGGTATATTCGCCGCCAAAGTTTTGGCAGTCCAGTCAGCGAACAGAGGGAGTGGCTGAGAACAATGAAGTTTAGGTTGTGCGCCAGTTTGTTGTAGTCAGAAGCCGGCGCATGACATACGTCACGACAAAACGTTATGCGATTGGTTGGCAGATCCAGAGTGGCACTGGGCAGATCCAATAGTTTTAAACTTCAACAGACACCCGCCTCCAAGTGAATTAACCTTTGTCAATTGAGCGATTCCAGACCCTCTGTACAAATTAAATGAAGTAGGAGAGTCTGGTAGAACCAGTTTAGCTATTATTAGCACGGTGTGTTCAAAAGTTTAGACAGGAGCTTGTCTGTTGTACAGCTGGGACACACAGGTTTTGTCCAGGTGGAAGCCTGTTAGCCCTCTTGGGAAAAAGCTCCTTTTAAATATATACCTTCACATATGGATCATAATCCATTTTGTATTTGAGTATTTGGGGCGACTGTGGCTCAGGTGGTAGAGCGGGTCGGCCAATGATTGAATGGTTGGTGGTTCGATTCCCGCCCTGCCACCTGTGCTATGATTGTTGTGTTGTTTCCTCGTGTGAATGTGTATGACTGCTGTATGTTTGAGGTGGTGGTCGGAGGGGCCCTAGGCGCGAAATCGCAGCCACGTTTCCGTCAGTCTGACCTAGGGCAGCTGTGGCTACTATCATGGCTTACCACTACCGGTATGACTGTGAATGAATGGAACCTGGAATCCTGTAAAGCGTTATATAAATCCAATCCATTATATGGAGTAGGGTACAGTTTGGTTAGAGATGAGAGACTGCATCCCGGCGCTATTCAGTACAGTCAATTAAGCTATTGCTCCGGGTGCAGCAGTTTGGAGGTTTGGATGTGCATGCTGTTGTACCTGTGATTAGTCGAATATTTTAGTGACACCTCCGTGTGTAAAGATCAGCCGGGAAGGAAACAAACTTGGCGGATGTCAGCTTCTCTGAGCACCTGCCTGGCGCCGTCAAACTCTCTGTGGTCTTTGATCACGTCTGCTGTAAAGATCCGGGGAGATGCTGATGCGCTGTCCCTGGTAGTTTAATGGGCTTTAGTTGCGGGCTGTTTGCATTATATTTTCCTTCACCGGGTCGTGGTGTATTTTAGCGATCATGATGCATGGCTTGTTGTTGCTCGGCAGCCCGATTCGGTGAGCCTGGTCCGCTTTGATCCCATGCGGGAAGCTGTCAGCTCCCAGGAGTTTAGGCAACAGGTCCGACACTTACTCCTTAGACAGGAACAATTTTGATGTTTTGTCTTTGCGATCACCCTTCAAGGTTTCACACCTTAGCTCGCAAGAGTTAATGTGTTGACGGCTCGTTGCAAGTTTTTTCCAGCTCCGCGTAGCGCGTCTCGTAGTGGTCTCGAGTCACTTCCAGGCTGGTTATGCGGGGAGAGTGTGTGGCCTAACTAGTTTTTACCTCAGTGCGAGACGATTATGTTGTCAAGCCTTATGTTGATAGTTTTCCATTCGTCTAATGGCCTGTATGATAGCAGACGGAGAGTCATCCTCCATTAGTGTTGCCGCGAAGACATCACTCGTGCTAGCCGAGCCTGGTGAGCTGCTAGCTCGCTCGCTCGACAAAAAGTCACCTTCACTCCCCGAAAGATTGTCCAGCATCATTGGGCTCTTTTTCTTGGTCTTACCCATCCTTAGAAGCTTTATGGGTTATTTGCCACGTCAAGAGGCTTGAAAATGAGCCCTTTTTTATAATCAACCTACTGCTTACTGCGATCTCGGAATATTAAAATATTTTGAAATGCTGGATTTTTGATTTTCATGAGCTGTAAGCCGGAATCTGCAAAATTAATGAAAAACTTCCTGAAATATATCACTTTATATCAAATGAATCTAGAATATATGACATTTATACTTTTTGAATTAAATTACAGAGGAAAAATAGCTTTTCCATGATATTCTAATTATATGAGATGCACCTGTACATCTAATTTCACATTCTTTTTAACCGGATTTTTTTTTAATGTGCACACAACTATGGTTATCACATTTTAGATTTAAGTTGAAGCAGAAGATGGGTGTCTAAACAGAGATGGATGTTTACAATGGACTGTTTTGGGTTTTCATTTTACTGTTCACCTTTTTTGTTTTGTTTTCTAAATAAGGATGAATAACTTGGGAGTTCAATGTGCTCTTTCTAGCATCTCTAGTAGATTGCTCCTGTCCATTGCCACATTTGTTCTAGTGACATGACAGAGTTCTTCTAACAACATAATGCGGTATTAATATTTTACCTCTCTGTCTGGTTCCCCTCTTTTTTTTCCCCAGGCACGCCATTCTCCGTCTATGGTCAACCTGCCCTCCATGTTTGAGAGGAAGTACCACACATTCAGTCGCTCCTCCACACACCTCTTCTGAGACACTGCTGCTGCTGGCTCCACCCATCTTTCCACCGGTCTGACTTTGACAGGTGTTTGAAGCTACCTGTAAAAGTATGACAAACTACGTTTTGTCCATACTGGATGCTCTTGGCGTCACATATCCACAAGACCTAGATAAATTTTTTGGAAAATGTGCTGAAACATTGGTACAATTGTCAATCTGACATGTGGCAATATCATAATTGTCTGGCTTTACATTAATGTTCTTTAGCTGAATTTGGGCCGAGTAGGGTTTGTTCAACAATTGTTCGTAGACCTGTTGAAACGAGCTGAGAACTAATACCTGGACAGTTTGGTGCATCTTTCCAAAGCATGCCTGAATACTTATGTGTAGGATCTGACTGGACGGTACTGTACCATGGTTGGGGCTACAGGTGTGTGTGTGTGTGTGTGTGTGTGTGTGTGTGTGTGTGTGTGTGTGTGTGTGTGTGTGTGTGGTTGTGTTAAACTTAGCCTAAATAATGAAGGATGATCTGCTTTTTGTCTGCTGTTGTTAATTGAAATACTAGATGTTGTCCTCTTACCAGACACTGGTTACATTGTGTTTATATGTTGAGCCTGTTGAGCTTCGTGGCAGGTTTTCATTGTTCAGAAGCGTAACACTAACTATAGACCAAGGTAACACCATGTCTGTCCCTGGGTGCTACTTTCATTTAGCTAACATTCAGTTTGAATTAACATGTTAAGGTAGTTATATTTAGCAAATGCAGGTTGCCAAGCTCTTTTTGTGTTTTGTTTTAGTCAACGTTACTTGGTTAACTTTTCGTCGTTTATTGTGTGGCTTTTTTTAATTGGTAGACTTAATTATACCTGATATGATAATATTATCTTTATATTATTTGCAATTAACCCACCTAAATCTCTTATAATAGCTTCCAGCTTTTATAAAGCTTCTGTTTTAACATTAAAGAGATTTGTTTGAGAAGAATTAAAGCACCTTTGCTCTTCTTTCCTGTGCGCCCATCCACATTTTATAAGACCTTTTTCTTTTTTACTGTGCCTATGTATTTGTGTGTGTGTTTGTGTTTAAGAAGGGATGCTGCATCAGTGTACATATTTATTCTTGATTACATTTTATACTTCTATTCTTTTTTTCTCTTATCTAAATGTTTAATTCTACTTTTGTGTCTTTCGGTTTTTCTATTGCAGTTTTCGTTGAACTTCAATCTTTTCCATCCATCTCTGTATTAAATGCACATAAACATGGACCGGAACTTTTTTTTTTTTTTAACTTCTGTATGTATGTCTTCTGTCACAATAACATTATAAAAAAGTATATTCATTCCATCATTTGTAGGGTGTGCTGACTAACTATTCAGAGTCATTTGAGTGAAATAAATTATTTTATTTCTTCATTATGAACTTGAGTAAAGTTTTCCACTGATTTGTTAGGCAAACATAGACCGACAAACAAACGTGCCAGGCGGTTCATTCCATTAAAATTAAAAGTTTACTCCTGTGATATTAAAGCAGCCAACAGCCCTTATTTGAAATATTTGATATAATGTATAATTATCAAACTAGCTTTGTCAGTGGGCCTTAGATCTGCACAAAGGTGGCCATTCCCTTGATCAGGGGTGGGCAATTAATTTCCCCAAAGGGCCACATCAGAATCGGGGACTGTTGTGGAGGGCCGGACCAAAAGGCACAACTCAATTCTTGTCAATATTAGTTGTATCTTTTTATAAAAAGAAGTAAAGTAGGCTATATGGTTTTGATAAGCTGCATTAAATGTTATGGCAAAGAAAAAGCAATAAAAATGCCAACATTATACCACTTAATCAACATTTACCATAGCAATTGTGAACAAAACGTGCAAGAAGCAGGAGAACCTTGGCCATACTTCCCAACTTATAGAGACCTGTTATTCCGAAACCAAAGTGAGGGGTTTGGGGGTTCACCCCCAGAAAATTTGAGCTTCAAAGCCATTGTTTCCTGCATTATAGTGAGTTTAAAATAATAAAAATAACAACAAATAAAAATAAGTATCCTACACTGCAACACAATTTTTGTTCATTATTATCTATTACTTGTATTGTCCTCTGTACAGGATAAAACAATCCATCAAACAGATCCTGCCCCACACGCCCCCATTACATTTTGATTATTATTATTGGGCTATTATTTACATTATAAGGTTAAATGTCTCAATCTGGTAAACTTTGAGAGGAAGTTTAAATCTGATGATTTTTGTGCTCTGTAAACAACTGTCTCATGTGTGTCCTGCATGTCTTGTAGTCTTTATGTATGTCTTTAGCCTGGGAGCTGGATTTTCTACAGAAATATGGTAAATGGACTTGTATAGCGCTATATCTCCATTTATCACAGACCCAAAGCGCTTTACATTGTTTTTTGTACACATTCACCCAGTCACACACACATTCATACACCGATAGCAGCAGCTACCACGCAGGGTAGGCTTAGCACTAGGGTGCTAAGCTAACTATCAGGAGCAATTCGGGGTTCAGTGCCTTGCCCAGGGACACTTCGACATGTGGCGGGGAGACGGGGGATCGAACCTCCGACCCTGCACACCAGAGGCGAACACCCTACCCACTTCGCCACTGCCGCCCCAAATATGAATATAAATAAATTAGGCACTAAAATATAAAGGGGTGTGTCCTGTTTGTTCGCTCGTTACAATCGAACACCCCTCTCGTAGCCTACCTCCACACACACGTAGGAGAGGGGAGAGACACAGCCAACCTCCACACTCGTTGGGAATCGGCGCTCGGGGAGTGGGAAGGGGTGACGATAATATCAGACAAGTGAACGTACAAGCAGGTTGTCTGTCTGATATTATCGCCCCCCTTCCCTGAGCGTCGATCCCCGAGTGTGGAGGTTGACTGTGTAGCTTGCTCTGAGTCACTTTTTTTTCAGGGCGCAGCTCACGGCAGCGCACTTAAACAGCGCACATATAAGCTTCTTCTCCTATTTTTGAATTGCGATTTACAACCAGTGAAGAGTAAGCTGCATACGCTCGCGCAAAATATAAATTCGCCTTCAAAATAAAAGCAATGCTGTTATATTCCATGTATGATTTAAACTTATTTACGCTTGATTCTTAATTTTCCATTGACCTCACGGGGCCAGTCAAAGACAGCCAGCGGGCCGGATGTGGCCCGCGGGCCACACAATGCCCAGATCTGCTCTTGATACTAGGTTCCCTCAACGAACATTGCTGAGAGAAAATCTTAAACTTTTCATGGGAGTTTTAAATCACTTATCAAACAGAGGAGTTTGTTTTGCTCTACCAAATGTGTTTGTACGTTAAACCAAAGAAACGTTTTTATTGGCAGGACCTCAGTATTAATAAGGTTATTTCAAAGAGCAGCTCTTACCTTTTACCAGAGGTGAGGACTCGAGTCACATGACTTGGACTCGAGTCGGACTCGAGTCATGAATTTGATGACTTGAGACTCGAATTGACAAAATGTAAAGAGACTTGCAACTTGACTTGGACTTTAACATCAATGACTCGTGACTTGACTTGGACTTGAGCCTTTTGACTTGTCAAGACTTGCTACTTTCCCCAAAACACAAAGATTAAAAAGTATATTTTTAAGTAGGCCTACCGCTCTGTATCTTTCATCATGTAGTGTAGCTGAGGAAACTGGTGGATGTACCGGTACCGCGCTGATCTGCTTATCACTGGCTTCACTTCAGAGGTGTTGGCCAGAACACCACTTATGGCCAAAAACGTTAGACTATAAGCATGAGACTAGGAGAGGAGGAGTAGGGTTTATCCGCTCTTTATTTTCCTTCTTTCACAGGCACAGCAGCATAGACAGAGGTGGGTAGTAACGCGCTACATTTACTCCGTTACAAATACTTGAGTAACTTTTTGAATAAATTGTAATTTTAGGAGTAGTTTTATTGCAACATACTTTTACTTTCACTTGAGTAAATATTTGAAGAAAGAACGGTACTTTTACGCCGTTCCATTTGGCTACGTGACGGTCGTTACTTTATTGTTTTATATATTTTTTTATTACATGCGAGAGCCATTTCTCTCCCCGGGGACGTCTTCAGCCAACATCTCTATCACGTGACTATTTTAACCAATAAAAAACACATTACAAAAGCTTGCCAATCAAATGCAGCCACTTGAGTCACATGACATGACACATGTCATGTTGTCATAGGGCTCAACAATGTCTGCAGACTTTTTTAACAGCTCCGGTGTGAGTACCAGATGTGCTCGGCTGCCAGATCGGCTCGGCGTCCTCACACCGGTTCCGCACCGATGTTGTGTCCGTGGCCGTGCCATGTAGGCTCCATGCAGATTTTACAGACTATCTCGGTGAGTCGAGAAAATGGAAGAAACCGCTGATTCCAAGGAGCAATAACCACACCCCTGGCCTCACATACAAACTCACAAGCTCTCAATTACACAAACTCACAAAATAATGGCGCTTTTCCACCGCACATGTAGCTCGACTCGACTCGACTCAACTTGGTTTGGTAGCAGCACGGGTCGTTTTCCACCGCAAATAGTACCTCCTTAACGTGGGCGGGGTTGTCATACAAAGGGGCTGAAAGCCAACTCCGGAGCCAAGTAGCAAAGCAGAAATTACGATCAGTTGTTGCACTATTAACTGAACCAACCGCCAAAAACACGGATGGAAAATGTTTAAGAAATACATCCCCTTGCATCTGTTTGCTATAAGAAGTAGAAGAATATTGTGACGGGCCATTAAAAGGGATGGTTGTTGTCCCGATGTGTGACTCTGCCACACAGTCAGCTGTAGGGATGTGTCACGTACATCCCTATGCACGTAAACACGGGCATGATAAAGTTGACTGTTTAGTGCTTGTTTCAGGATACGTGTTTTCAAATGCAAGCCGTGTCTCAGCCTGAATATTTTATTGAGGTAATCAGTTCAGTCCGAGGCTTGTAATGTAATCGCTCGATATCATGTCTGTCCCAGCTGGCTACTATTTAGCATAGCTGCTAGCTGCCCTACATGTCTCCTCTCGTATGTTAAAAGTAACTTCCCCAACAACCAACACTGTGTGAGCTTAGCGAATATATGGAAAAAAAAATCGGATCTGTGATGCACATCAAATGAAAGAGAGCCAGAGTAGGCTGCACGCGGCGTAAATACTCAAAAGTCCCGGAGAGTTGGGGAGAATAAACAACAGAATGAAGCCGGTAGTCTCTGGCCAATCAGTGGCCGGCCGTCTGCCGACGTCACCTTTTAGCATCGGCTCAGCTCGCTTGGAACCTAGAGCGAGGCGATACCAAAAAAGCAGCCGCTACCAGGTACCATGAAAATGCGGTGGAAACGCCAAAAATGCGAGTTGAGTCGAGTCGAGTCGAGCTGATACCATGCGGTGGAAAAGCGCCATAACAATCACACACTCACAATCACATAACGCATAACGTTTGGTCGTGACTCGTGACGTATGTCATGAGCCGGCTTCCCCCAGACTGACTGATGGGAAAATTAAATTTGAGCGGAAGTAGGTAGGTGGGCGGAGCCAGGCTAGTTAAAACACACATTGTTTTATCTATTCTTACTGATGGAACACGCAATGAGCATTTTTCACCTGCTGTGGGTCAAGGTGGAGCTAGTTTGAACTACTTTATACCCTGTTGTTATTTTTATATGTACAATTTTAACCTGCATGTAACTACTAACAATAGCTGTCTGATAAATGTAGTTTTAACAAAGACGTAATAGGATGAAGTAAAGTACAGTTAACATAATATTTGTAGTAAAGTACTTCATCTATTGGTCACAGATTATGCGTGCAGAAGATCTAACTGTCAGTCTCAGTTTTAATACTGTAGTCCTATAACTGAGTCCCATAAAACCTGTTAAAGTGATACCTCTAAATGAGTTCTGTCCTGATAGTTATTACTTTCCATAAAGCCGTATTAGGCGGGAAATTGAATAGCGGGAAATAAAAATGGTGCTTTTCTGAACTTTGAAACAACTCAAAGCCCTTTGAAGAAAAATGTGTTGATTTAACCCATTGATGACAGCTGCTGCACGGTGCCACATTGTATCTCCTGCCTGATGCTGTTTCACGCAGCATTGTTACTTTATCTAATTTTCATAGCGTGCGCAACATAGAATGCACCGTCATTGGTTCAAATACACATGAGGTGGGTTTTGTTGATTTTTTAAAACCATGTGACCACCAAAAAAATGTGTGGTTTGCCGAAAATCACGCCAATCAAAAAATGTATAAATAAATAATAATAAAAAAAATACGCCAGCTGTGTCCGCGATAGTGTATTACAGAACAGTTAGTGGCGTTAGGAGCGCAGAATCAAGGTCTACTATAAGCTACTGACGAAAATCACACAACATACTGGCCCTCATTTATCAAACTTGCGTGGAAACTGGTGCAGATTCTGGCGCAAATACCTCCCTACGCCAGGTATCGCGTGGGATTTATCAAACAGTCGTATCTCGCCAATCTCGGCGTACGCCAGGCCATTATTGATAAATGCGGCGGCTGAAAACAATCGTATCACGCCCTTATATTTTCTCAGTTTAGAGGCCTCACCCAGAGGTTTTAAGACATGGATATGCACATTACGGCACAGAAGAGGAACTTATCTGATGTAGAAATTGACAAAATAACAGCGAAAGAAGAAAAAAAAAGAGTTTCATTTCGGAGCATTACAAGCGGCATCAAAGAACGACAGAAGGCAGCAGTTAGGAAGGAAATAACTCCTGCGGTCAACAGCGTTGATGTTGACAACAAACGATCTCCAGTGCTCAAATGCTATAAAACAGCATATACAATTATATGTCGCCATTTCTTTACATATATGAAATAAAAGTGGTCTGACTCAAAAATCGCCACTAAAAAGCGTGTTGCTGTTCTGAAATGCAACCAACGTGCGGGCATAATATAAGTGGTAGAGGAGAAAAAGACGCACCAACTGTCCGATATGGTCCCCATAAAATAAATACACGTCTGCAGAGATTTGAATGATTAAAATGTATTGGCCCTTTTAGATAGCACTACTCAAAAGGGGTTTTTGCATTTTACTGTATGACAGCATGCGCTTGGCACGAGTGGTCAGCCCGGCCGTCAGCTGCACAAGCCGACCCGGCAACAATCAGCTGTGAGAGCGCCCACTGTCCAGCTGAGCTGCTCCACTAGTAGAGATCGGAAAAACGTGCCGGTTAACGGTGGAAATAAATCGCTCGCTTAAGCAATCATTAAAAGAGGAACTAACATCTAAAAAGTGCGTCAAATAAATAAAATGTTAAGCTGAATGTTGTGCCGTGTATTTTTAGCATAAAGATCAGTGTAGGCCTACTACATATTTAATACTTAGGCTAACATTTTGAATGAATGCAGCCCCCGTGCCTCAGTGTCCCCCCAGCTGCTCCAAGTCGAAGATAACTGCCCTTATGCAGTCCCATGCAGCGCTCCTAAGTGGCCCGTGTGCGCACTATTGAATCAGCTCTCCTACTCAGTTTCACACCATAAGCTGCACAATTTTAAGTGATTAATATCTTTATTTCGGTCTGAGCAAACACTGCATTTGTATTACCTTCTAATAATTGTCCAACAAAGTCATCGGCTACCCGGCACAGCCTGCACTGCGAGTCCATGCTGTTTACAAACTTGCGTACACGAGCTGAGAGCTGGCGTGGGATTTGAGAGTATCCTACGCTCACGTCCATATTGATAAATGCCGAGATTTGCGTGGAAATGTACGTACACCCATTTTTCTGGTCTACGCACGGTTGATAAATGAGGGCCATTGCATCTATTTATTAACAATATTTATGAATTTAGGCTATATTTTGCTGCTCCAACTAAAATTCAGCCCAGCCAGGCGATAGTTAAGTTTCAGTTTCGTTTTCATCTCCGTGGTATACAGCCGTTTGGACCAGCTGATCGGCTCCCGACAGCAGGAGTCAGTCTGCGTTCCAGTTGTACTGGGAAGTCGGATTTATGGTGCCAGTGATAACTGAACTAAATAATAAAATAAATCTATCTTCTCCTTCCTATATCTGTCTATCTTTATCCCTCCACTGCACACTCAGTCACTACTATCCATGTTAAAAGGAAGCAGGATTATTTATTTATTTATTTATTTATTTATTTATTTATTTATTATTCTTTCGGACAATTCCACACAATACACAATTATCTCTTTCACATCATACATCTTAATTAGTGTTGTCCGAAGGGTGACGGAAGAAGCCAAAGGCTTATCGAGTCCCGCCCCCAATTTCATCAGATTCAGAATCAGATACACATTTACTGATCACAGAAAAGAAAAGAAAAAAGAAAAAAAAGAAAAGAAAAAGGAAGAAAACACACTCCAGCTCCTGCTTTTCTGGTTGAAAACATGCGGTCAATGGCATTTAGCGACCAATTTAGTAGTTCCATGATTAATCCACTTGCTTCAGCTTTTAGGATCAGTTCTGCTCCGTTCTGATTTTCTGTACAATGCGGAGTTTGTTTTGCCCTTTTATTGTGGCCTTTTCAAAGTCATTATCTGGTAGTCTAAACACAACTGCAAAAGTATTCAAACCCAAACAAGTCATTCTGCTGACCTGTCTTTTACAATAATGTTATGATAGTGCAATTCACCTTTACTCAGCTTCTTAGTGCTCTGCTTTCAGTCTATAATTTTCCATAATTTTAGAGACATACATTTTTTTGAAATTTCGCAAACTGCAACTCCCTGTGATATCTTCATCAAGTTCATTCCATAATTTAATACCCTTTACAGAAATCGAAAATTATTTAAGTGTGGTCCGTATATTTTTCTCTGTGAATCTTCTTTTTCTTCTTAAATCATGCGAGACTCCTCTTTCTTCAAACATTGCTTGTAAACTGACAGGAAGGCTTTTTTTTGAAGCCTTGTACATCATTTGTACGGTGTGGTAACTTACTACGTCCCGTAATTTGAGAATTTTACCTCCAATAAAGAAGTTATTAGTGTGTGCCCTGTAAGTTGCTTGATATATTATTCTTATTGCCCTTTTTTGAAGGATCTCCAATGGGTGCAATTTACCTTTGTAAGTGTTTCCCCACACCTCAGCACAGTAATGCAGATGTGGGGAAACTAAACTCCAGTATAATACAAGTAACGCCTTTTGATTGAAAAAATATTGTGATTTCCAAAGTATAGAAATACTCCTAGCTATTTTGCCCCTAAGATGGCTAACTTGTGGTTTCCAACTTAACTTGTCATCAATTATTACCCCTAGTACTTTGTGTTGCTTGACCCTTTCAATATCTATCCCATTTACCTGGATTTTCACAGAGACATTTGCTGCTCTCCTACCAAACAACATAAATTTAGTTTTTTCTAAATTTAATGATAACTTATTTTGGTTTAACCACCCATGTAACTTAGTCAATTCAATGTTTACAGTCTCAACCATATTATTCAGATCATGCCCCGAATAGAAGATGTTTGTGTCGTCAGCAAATAAAATTAACTTTAAGACCTTCGAAACTTTCCATATATCATTTATGTAAAGCAGGAATAATTTCGGCCCTAAAATTGACCCTTGAGGGACCCCACAAACAATATCCAAGCATGTCGATGTGATCTCCCCTAATTTCACATATTGTTTCCTGTCCTGTAAATAACTTCTGACCCAGTCCCGTGCTATACCTCTAATACCATAATTCTCAAGCTTATTAAGAAGGATCTCGTGATTTATAGTGTCAAAAGCTTTTTTCAGGTCTATAAAAATTCCTATAGAGTACAATTTGTGATCTATAGCATTACTAATAATTTCTACCGATTCAGCCAAGGCCAGCGCCGTGGAATGATTCTTTCTAAAGCCAAATTGACTGTTATAAAGAATTTGATGTTTATTAATGAAATCATCTAATCTATTGTTAAATAGCTTTTCCAAAATTTTAGAAAATTGTGGCAAAATTGAGACTGGTCTAGAATTTGTAAATGAGTGTTCATCTCCATTCTTATGTAATGGTATAACCTTGGCTATTTTCATGCTACAAGGAAAAATTCCTGTTTGAAAAGATAAGTTACAAATATGTGTTAAAGGTTGAAGAATACTTTCTTGCACTGATTTTATTATTTTCATGTGAAGCCCCAGCGAGTCTCTTGAGGTCTTTGGTTGCATTCCCAGTAAAATCTCACTAATCTCGTTGGCCTTGACTGGCTTTAGAAACATGGAGTGTTGAAGAGACTCTTCCTGTTCCCAAGACTCCCCCATACACCTGTCACGGATACCCATGGCCAAATTCGGACCAACCATAACAAAAAAATTGTTTAGTTTATTCGCCACAGTATTCATATTTTCCAACTTAACGTTATTTTCATGGAAATACTGAGGATAATTATGTAATTTGCTATCATTTCTTAATACTGTGTTCACTATGTCCCACAGTTTTTTTGGGTAATTTGCATTTGTTTCTAAAAGCTTGCAAAAATATTTTTTTTTACAGTCTCTGAGAATGATATTTAGCTTGTTACGATAGGTTTTATATTTTAACTCAGCCTGTGGTGTCCTTGCTTTTATGAATCTTTTGTACAATGTATTTTTTTTTACAAGCATTTTTCAAGGATTTAGTTAGCCACTGTTTATTCTGTCTTTGCTTAAAGGCCCTTTTTTCTAGTGGACAATTTTTTTCATACAGCCTATGAAATACCTGCAGGAATAATTCAAAACTTACATTAACATCCTTCTCCTTGTATACACAGTCCCAATTTTGCGACAATAAATGATTTTTCAATGCCTCTATCCTCTCCTCGGTCTCCAGCCTAACATATGCGTCTTTGTTTGGTCTAATTTGCAACTTTTGTTTCCAATCGTATATAGCAAATACAGGTAAATGGTCACTTATGTCATTTATCAATAGTCCACTATCTATTACATCCCCCATAACATTCGTAAATATGTTGTCTATTAACGTGGCACTATTTATTGTAATCCTGCTTGGCCTTGTAATTAAGGGCTGTAGGCCCATGACGTTCAGTGTATTTACAAATTCATCAGTCAGAGGAGTATTATTAAGTAAATCAATGTTAGTATCCCCACAGATAAATATCTTCTTTTGGTTAGCCTTAGAAAATAATTTAATATTACACATATTCTATAAAGTCTTCCATTTTTGAATCGGGTGTTCTGTACACACAGCTGATAATTAAACATTTATCCTTTGTTTGGATTTCAATAGTCACACATTCCATTAGGTTATCAATTGCATTGCACATGTTATTTACAATTTCAAACCTTATATTTTCATCAACGAAAAGGGCCACTCCTCCCCCTCTTGTTAATTCTGTTGACAGAAACCAGTTTATAACCCTTAAATTCAAAGTCCATGCATTTGCCTTCCTTAATCCATGTTTCTGACACTGCAATGATGTTGAATGGGTTGGAGAATTTCTGTAAGTATTCCTTAATATGCGAAAAATTTGTGTAGAGACTTCTGCTATTAAAATTAATTATGGACAATTTCCCAATTGATTGAAAGCAACTGATGAATTGATCCTCTGTATGATACTGACAGTCTCTCTTCCCTCTAATGTAGAAATGATTATCAGGGTCAATAATGTCATTTTGGTCCGATGATGTAGGATCCTCGTAAAGATTAGCTAATAACTCCAGACTATCATGATAATTTATCCCATCAGTTGTGTTGCTCATTCTTGCTGCTTGGGTTGATCAGGTCCTCTTCCCTCCGGAATTGAACCAGATCCTCCTCCGTTCTGATTTGCACAATTTTGGCTTCTTCGGGTGTAGCTCCATTCGTTTTGATGAAGATTCTTCCATCTCTTGTCTATGTTTGTTGGACCCGTCCACATTTTTTTAGCCCTCTCGCTTGGTAGGCCAGGTTAGCATTTCTCTTGGTTAAGTTTTCACTCATTCCAATTTGTTCACCTTTAAGCTTCTTGCCTTGACTTAGCAACTTTATCTTATGCTTTCTACTCACAAATTTCAGAATGACAGCACGCTTTTTGGCAAATTTTCCCTTCGGGAGAAGAAAACAAGACTCCACGTTCTCCAGATCCAGACTAATGCCTTTGCTTCTCAGGAACCTTTCAACCTGGTCTTCCACCGACACATTCCTTGTATCGCCCTCATCATCTCCATTCACAGCAGCTGCATACGACCAAGGTTTAATATCCATTCCTGTCATTATCACATCTGTGTTTTTTGCTTGTTGCTCTTGGTCTTCAATTTTATCTCCAAGCTCTTTCAAGAGCTGATCTTTCTTCACATTCACAGCTTGAAGTTCCTTCAATTCGATCGACATTGGCTTCAGACCAGCAGTCAGTTTTTCTTCAATTTTTGCATCAAAACGCCCAATCCTTTCGTCCATAATCCCAGCCAGCTCAGCTTTCAGCAGTGCTCGCTCCGTCTCCCTCTCACTTTTCATTTCTCTCATCAAGTCTGCCAACTGTTTTTTCATCTCTTCCGCATAATCTTTGTCTTCCTCCTTCCCCTTATCAGTGTTTTTTCCTTTTTTGGACATCTCCAAAGATTTTCAGAGATTTTTAAGGTTGTGAATCTGAGTTCTCCGCTGCTCACGGTAATAGCTCTTAACCCACGGCAAGCCGGAAGTCAACATTATAACCTCGTTTAGCACATTATTTTTAAATATTTTATATTATTTATTCTTTTTTTTCTCCCCCATCTAATTTTGACGATTTTTAGAACAATTTGTTGGTTTGTAAGCGCTAAGGGAGCATGTTTAAATAACACCTGTGAACCTTAACTTTTAAATGTATTTTATTTCATGTTTCTATGTGCTACACAGGCTTAGATATTAAGGTTTTGGTAGACTTGACAATTCATACTATTTTTTCAGAAAACCCTCAGGCATTAAGGACATGCATCCTAGATTGCCATAGTCATCAATGGGTTAACAGTGCTAAGTTTCTGTTCATTGAGTTCACACACACACACACAACCCTCCCTCCCTGCTGTGTGTCCTCTTGCCCTTATAGCTCCACTATAATCACATTAGTTCCCCCCGGGTTCGGCTGAGTCAAGGTGTGTTTTGAATGGCGAGCCTCTACATTTAGCCATATTAGTATTTATGTCATGGCAGCGGACTGGGAAGAAAGGCCATCCTGTTTTTTTTTGTCCTCTTCACATTCAACCTCTTCAAAGCATTAGGAGATAATGTGTGTGTGTGTGTGTGTGTGTGTGTGTGTGTGTGTGTGTGCGCGTGTGTGTGTGTGCGCTGTATGGAGCGTGGGATGAGCCGGGGCTGGAGCTACAGAGCCATGCAGGCCTCAGGCAAAGGGAGGCTGGGGAATAGCCACAATGAAAAGACTCCTCTTCATGGAGGACACTCACTCTTTCATATTTGCCTTTGCCTTCACTTAAAAGTGCCTCTGACTGGCTGTTTAGTTGTGGGACGTGACGGGAGACAGCCTTGAAGGAGCAGGTAGGGGAGCCTGCATGGAGCTGGAGTGATAGAGAGGTATGTGTGCCGACTTCAAGCTTCGATCTTCACCAAGAAGTTCCCAGTGTAAAACATGCAACTCAGATAAATCCTTCGATTAATACACAGCGTACAGACTCACTATATTATGTAATTAAGAAATATTTTTTCATGCAATCCTCTGCTTTGTGCATAAATATAAAATAAATGCATTTCCCCTTCCATAAACGGATTACACACAGGAGACACAACTAGACAGAAAGTAGTTTGACTTTGAAATCATGCAGAGGAAAGTGAAGAGTGGTAGTGAAGGACTTCTCTGATGTGAGAGAAGTTCTAAAGTCTTTTTTTTCTTCTTTTTTTCTTAAAGAGGACCTATGATGCTTTTTGACTTTTATGACTTATAAACGTTGTTATGATGATTTATAGTCATGCCTAACCATACTAAATTATCAAATAATGACTTACATGCATTTCGACGTATTCCCTGCTGACCGTCTGGGGTGTCTGTGCAGAGCACTAGACACTATTCTAGCCAGTCGAGAAGTCACGTGTTCAAAGCGGTTTGACGCTTTGTCATATCATGACGTCGCATGTAACTTGGTGTCGTCACCACGCGGATGTTTCCATGTATAGCAATGCTGTGACTTCCCTGTTTGCGTCTGCCTCGCGCCCTTATAGGTCCATGCTTGCGCTTCCCGCCACTGAAAGTGTTCCGGAAGGAAGGTAACCAATCACAACGGAGTGGGGTGATGTGATTTGTGATGTGATTCGTGTCAGGTTGCTCTATAGCAGTGTAAAACAAGAAATTAAGACCAGAAAAGTAGTATAATAGGTCCTCTTTATTGAAATGTGGGGATATTCTGGACAGGAGGATTAAGTGTTTAAACTTGAAAGTAGTGGCTTACTCTCCCTGATGCCCAGGAAAGCCATGCTTTCAATAGTATGCTAGCTATTATAACATATACATGTGAAACTCATATTATTAGAATATCATGGAAAAGCTATTTTTTTATGTAATTTTATTCAAATAGTAAAAATTCCATATATTCTGTAGAGGAAGAGTGGAGGGGCACAAAATCCAAGGTACTTGAAGACCACTGTCAAGTTTCAACAGTCAGTGATGATTTGGGGTATTATGTCATCTGCTGGTGTTGGTCCACTGTGTTGAATCAAGTCCAAAGTCAACACAGCCATCTAATAGGCGATTTTAAAGCACTTCATGCTTCCGTCTGCTGACCAGCTTTACGGTGATGCTGATTCACTTTTTCCAGCAAGACTTGGCACCTGTCCACAGTGCCAGAAACCACTAGTAACTGGTTGACTGACCATGGTATTACTGTACTTGATTGACCAGACAACTCTCCTGACCTGAAATCCATAGAGAAATTATGGAGTATTGTCAAGAGGAAGATGAGACACACCAGACCCAACAATACAGACGAGCTGAAGGCCGCTATCGAAGCAACCTGGGCTTCCATAACACCTCAACAGTGCCACAAGCTGATAGCATCCATGCCACGCCGCATTGAGGCAAGAGTTCATGCAGAAGGGGCCCAAACCAAGTACTGAGTGCATGATTATACTTTCTAGAAGGACGACATTTCTGTATTTAAAATCCCTTTTTATTGATTTCATGTAATATTCAAATTTTCAGAGATTTTGAAATTAGGGTTTTCATAAACTGTAAGCCATGATAATCAACATTATAACAAATAAAGGCTTGAAATATCTCACTTTGCATGTTATGAGTCTATATAATATATTAGTTTCACCTTAAGTTGAATTACTGAAATAAATGAACTTTTGCACGATATTCTAATTTTTCGAGTTTCACCTGTAAAGCATTCAGATAGCGCCATCAATTTGAATAAGAAAAGTCTTGTGAAAACCTTTATTTTAGTACTTGCGACAATCTTCATTTAAAACATTTTTTTCAGACATTGACAATTTTTATACTACTTCTAATACTCCCATTAAAGTCAGAAGATTTCCAATCTCAATCGTAGTAAAGTTCATTAAAAAGAATTAAAAGTAATTTAACTTGTCAGATAACAGCACCATAGCAGCCATCTCCTTCCTACTTACTTTGTATTACTATGTGTGGTATTGCACAAATTTAATGGCAACCCCTTAAAATTGGGCCATTATGATACATCATCTGTGAACTACACTCAACAAAAATATAAACGCAACACTTTTGTTTTTGCTCCCATTTTTCATGAGATGGACTTAAAGATCTAAAATTCATTCCAGATACACAACATTACCATTTCTCTCAAACATTGTTCACAAATCTGTCTAAATGTGTGATAGTGAGCACTTCTGCTTTGCTGAGATAATCCATCCCACCTCACAGCTGTGCCACATCAAGATGCTGATCTGACATCATGATTAGTGCACAGGTGTGCCTTAGACTGTCCACAATAAAAGGCCACCCTGAAATGTGCAGTTTTGTCTCACAGCAAAATGCCACAGATGCCACAAGCATTGAGGGAGCATGCAATTGGCATGCTGACAGCAGGAATGTCAACCAGATCTGTTGCTTGTGCATTGAATGTTCATTTCTCCACCATAAGCCGTCTCCAAAGGCGTTTCAGAGAATATGGCAGTACATCCAACCGGCCTTACAACCGCAGACCACGTGTAACCACACCAGCCCAGGACCTCCACATCCAGCAGGTTCACCTCCAAGATCGTCTGAGACCAGCCACTGAGACAGCTGCTGAAACAATTGGTTTGCATAACCAAACAATTTCTGCACAAACTGTCAGAAACCGTCTCAGGAAAGCTCAACTGCATGCTCGTCGTCCTCATCGGGGTCTTGACCTGACTCCAGCTCGTCGCCGTAACAGACTTGAGTGGGCAAATGCTCACATTCGATGGTGTCTGGCACGTTGGAGAGGTGTTCTCTTCACGGATGGGTTTACATTGTTCAGGGCAGATGGTAGACAGCGTGTGTGGCGTCGTGTGGGTGAGCGCTTTACTGATGTCAATGTTGTGGATCGAGTGGCCCATGGTTGTGGTGGGGTTATGGTATGGGCAGGCATCTGTTATGGACGAAGAACACAGGTGCATTTTATTGATGGCATTTTGAATGCACAGAGATACCGTGATGAGATCCTGAGGCCCATTGTTGTGCCATACATCCATGAACATCACCTCACGTTTCAGCAAGATAATGCACGGCCCCATGTTGCAAGGATCTGTACACAATTCTTGGTAGCTGAAAATGTCCCAGTTCTTGCATGGCCAGCATACTCACCGGACATGTCACCCATTGAGCATGTTTGGGATGTGCTTGACCGGCGTATACGACAGCGTGCACCACTTCCCACTAATATCCAGCAACTTCGCACAGCCATTGAAAAGGAGTGGACCAACATTCCACAGGCCACAATTGACAATCTGATAAACTCTATGCGAAGAAGATGTGTTGCACTGCATGAGGCAAATGGTGGTCAAACCAGATACTGACTGGTACTGAGTCCCCAGACCCCCAATAAAGCAAAAAAATCCACATTTCAGAGTGGCCTTTTATTGTGGACAGTCTAAGGCACACCTGTGCACTAATCATGATGTCAGATCAGCATCTTGATGTGGCACACCTGTGAGGTGGGATGGATTATCTCAGCAAAGCAGAAGTGCTCACTATCACACATTTAGACACATTTGTGAACAATGTTTGAGAGAAATGGTAATATTGTGTATCTGGAATGAAATTTAGATCTTTAAGTCCATCTCATGAAAAATGGGAGCAAAAACAAAAGTGTTGCGTTTATATTTTTGTTGAGTGTATTAATGTCTGGACGAAAGGTTGGGCCAATCCCTGTGGTAGATGTTGAGATATTTGACAGACAAAAGAGTTGGAGCTGCCTGATGAGCGCTCACAGAATCTCCACAGTGGATTGGATTCGTGCTTTGGGGAAATTAATGACTGTTCACACTAGTGATGCTTTTCCATTGAATAGTTGTGAAATTCTAGTGGCTAGAACATCAAATATAAACCAACACTGTGAAACTGGGAAGAAGTATGGCTTTGGAAACAGTAACAAGGAGATTAAATCACACTCTGACCAATAATATATCTAAATTCAGATTAAACTATTGGGAGATTTGCAATGACGTGCACAGGAAATTTGAGCTTCAAAGACATTGTTTCCTGCATTCTGGTGACTTTAAAAAAATGAAAATAACAAACAAACACAAACAAGTAGCCTACACTGCAACACAATTTTTCTATTTCAAATAGTCTACTTTTATTGTCTATTACTACTCGTATATTAAGTCTATTATTATCATCTATTACTTTTATTGTCCTCTATACTGGATAGAACACTCCACAGCAGATCTTGTAAGCTCAAGATGACATGGATATGTATTGCTGCTGCTGCAACTGAACTGTGAGACTGTTCACAGCCACGCTCATACAAGATAAATGTTTTTATACTTATAGGGCTAATGAAGCTAAAGTTATATGATATAATGACATTCTCTTTCTTTAACCAGGAACGATGGATGGTTAAATAGTCTGTGTGTGTGCGTGTTTATGTGTGTTTGTGTGTGTGTGTGTGTGTGTGTGTGTTTTGTGTGTGAGAGAGATCATGGTATTCCGGGTGGACTCTGGTTGACCTTCAGAACTTCAATAGGCTTTATATTGAGAGGAGAGCTCAGCTGGATATTGACCAGCACTGATCTGCCTTCCATCCCTTTTTCTCTTGTCCTCTTTCACAACCTATTGCGTCCTTAATTGGTTCAATGAGCCATTCCTTCAGCTACACACGGTCATCATCGCCTCATCACTTTCAGTGGAGGTAAACTCATACTACAATAGGGGGAAATAAATCTTTTTATCCTCTTCATTTCAAACACGGTAGTTCTTTTCATTTTAAAATGGGTTATATTAATAGTTTTTTGCATGTATTATGTAGGTATTGTATAAACTACTTATTGTAAGGATCTCTGACTGTTTCGTGATTGCACATGAACAGGTTTTCTTTTTATTAATAATTGAGCCCAACCTATCAAGAGACCTTATGGTAGGTTATTCTATTGTATTTGGCTACTCATATCAATTTATAGGGACTGTAATGCAACAGACCCCGAATATATCATCAATGAGTTGTTGTTAATATGAATAGTAAGAACCATTAAGAAAAATACTTCCATTAATGTGTAACATGGTTGGAAACTTGAGCTCATCTTAGTTCGTGCAAAGTACTGTGAAAAAGTTTTAGGCAGGTGTGAAAAATGCTGTAAACTAAGAATGCTTTCAAAAACGGAAGTTGTAATAGTTTATTTTCATAAATTACCTATAAGCAGTAAATGAACAGAAGAGAAATCTAAATTCGCAGTGCCATTAGCTCAGAACTGTCAGAAACCAGTGGGACCCAGGTACATCCATCTACTGTGCTCAGCATTGAGGACACCATTAATCCTGACCAAATCTTCAACTCCATTTGCAGAAACGTGCAAGGAACCTCCACCATGCTTCACTGCTGCCTGCAGACACTCATTATTGTACCTCTCTCCAGCCCTTCAGCAAACAACTGCCAAATATTTCAAATTATGACTCATCAGACGAGCCTTTTTGGCTGCACTCCTCGATGAAGATCACTTCTTGACAGTAGATGGGTGAACTTTGGCCCCACTGGTTTCTGCCAGTTCTGAGCTGATGGCACTGTTGGACATCTTCTGATTTCTAAGGAAAATCAGCTTGAAGTGTTTTTCATCTCCTGCAGTAAGTTTCCTTGTCCGACCACTGCGTCTAAGATCCTCAACGTTGCTCGTTTTTCTGTGCTTTGTCAAAAGAGCAGCACATCTTGAAACCCCAGTCTACTTTGAAATATTAGTCTGGGGAGAGACCTCTCTTATCCAGTATAACTACCTTGTTCGCTCACAGACCCTGTTTCCACCTGGGATTATGATGTGATTTTGGTAATCAGATCACAGGTGGCCAGTTCTCAGTTTGTTTGTTCACACCTAGAAGTTCACATGTGACTTCTTTGTCCACTTGTGATCCGAATCCATTTACCCGCTCTGTAATGTAAATCAACACGTAAATAATTTCCGTTTGCATTGGTGGGGTTCAAACAAGTACACATTCAGTGCTGTACAGTGCCACAGTTTTAATCGCATTTGCTATTCAAATGTAGGCCTATTACATGCGAAGATAATTACAAGGCCACTCGCACTTGTGCGACAGGTTGACGAGATACTGTCTCATTTAGACACAGAGGAGCGATGCACAACACTGCTTAGAGGGCTCTACATTCGCCAAATGCGGGTATATAGTCTTAGGTGAATAAGTTATTACGCCACTTTGGCTGGTGAAATATGTGTGCTCGCCGGGCTGCTATTCTAACGTCTGCCTCTGATAAACAAACTCTCGTCACAACCACCGGCACGCGGCTTTCTAAATTAACGCAGTTAAGTTACTAATTGTGCAAACAGAACATTTCCTGTACACCTTCACATTAAAAGCCTGTTACTAGCCAAACGCGAATTGACCTTTATTTTGAAGCAGATAAGAACAGGAAGTTAGCTGCAGGCCTGCAGGGCACCAGTCAAAAGCAGCGACTTCCGTGTTATCAGATATACGCGGTGAAATGAAAACAGAGGCCAGAAAGCTTGTCATTGGCAATACATTAAACTGTGCTCACACTAAAACCTTAAGTTACAGCCATGTACAGTGATGCATTTTCAATGTATTTCCACTCAGGCACGGGGCGACAGTTGTGTAGGCGGTCCCTAATTTGGACAAAAGTCACATAGCTGTTTACACTACACAGCAAAAACTGGAGTGTTGACATTTTGGAGTTAAACATTTCCGAGTTGATTTCAACTCCCCAAGTGTTACTTTAAAAAAAATGTGTTGATTAGTGTTCAGTGTTTGGGTTAGAGTTAATCATGTCAGAGTTAAATCAACTCAGATCAACTCTGCATAGATTTAATTAAGCTCCTCCCCTGCATTTCACCACTTCATTTGGAGACAAGAATACAAGTCAGCGCCAATCTTCTCTCCTCGTGCAATTGACAGGGTAAGTACAATTAGTTTAAATTTACTGAAACAATTTGAAATGTGGATTTTTTTGCTTTATTGGGGGTCTGGGGACTCAGAACCAGTCAGTATCTGGTGTGACCACCATTTGCCTCATGCAGTGCAACACATCTTCTTCGCATAGAGTTTATCAGATTGTCAATTGTGGCCTGTGGAATGTTGGTCCACTCCTCTTCAATGGCTGTGTGAAGTTGCTGGAAGTTGCTTATGGTGGAGAAATGAACATTCAATGCACGAGCAACAGATCTGGTTGACATTCCTGCTGCCAGCATGCCAATTGCACGCTCCCTCAATGCTTGTGGCATCTGTGGCATTTTGCTGTGAGACAAAACTGCACATTTCAGGGTGGCCTTTTATTGTGGACAGTCTAAGGCACACCTGTGCACTAATCATGATGTCAGATCAGCATCTTGATGTGGCACACCTGTGAGGTGGGATGGATTATCTCAGCAAAGCAGAAGTGCTCACTATCACACATTTAGACAGATTTGTGAACAATGTTTGAGAGAAATGGTACAATTGTGTATCTGGAATGAATTTTAGATCTTTAAGTCCATCTCATGAAAAATGGGAGCAAAAACAAAAGTGTTGCGTTTATATTTTTGTTGAGTGTATATTCCTAAATCTTACTTTAAGTCAATTGATTCTATTATAATGCCTTTCATTTGGGGATATAAAGCACATAGGATCTCAAAAGCCCATCTTCAGAAACCCAGGGAGCATGGCGGACTGGGGTTACCATGTTTTTTACATTATTACTGGGCTGCCGATGCTAGAGTGATGGTGTATTGGCAATTTATATATGGAAAAGGCATTAGACCTGATCTGCCCCCCTGGTTGGCAATTGAAAAAAGCTTGGCCCCAAAAACTTCTCTTACTGCCCTCCTTTTCTCTTCTCCCAGACCGCCTGCCTCCTTTAGAGGAGACCACTTTACCTTGTCCAACGGTCAGAGAATTTGGAACCAAATTAAGAAGGCCTCTGAATTATCGAGCACAACCATCAGAGCCGGCCCAAGCCTTCAGGGGGCCCTAAGCGAAATATGATTAGGGGGCCCCTCTCCAATGTTAGCGCTGCTGAAACTATAGATCTTTGTTAAATATCATTCACACACCCAGTGTTTTCCGCTAGTGCCTCCACTGTGCGAAAATATTAGACAGACGAGATTCAGACCCTCCTAGGGGGTTCTGGGGGTATGCCCCCACGGGAGATTTTTTTAACCTTTTTAAAGTGAAATGCATGAATCTGGTGCACTTTGAGAGGAAAATTATGAGGCTAAATCTGAGAAATTTTGTGTGAACAAATAATTTGGAGACACTGGTTCTGATGAATTAGAAGCTATTGAAGAAGGACACATGGATTTTCCATAAAAATATTAATATAAAATAAAATATTATAGAGGGGCCTCTGGGTTGGGCTTGGAGCTCTTTTTCTTTTACGGGACATATTTCTCTGTAATATAATGAATGCATTTAAGATTATTTTTTTTGCATTTTCAAGCTTTTTTATTAGATAGTACAGCGTTGAAATGGGGAGACAGAGAGAGAGAGGGGGGATGACCTGCAGTAAAGCTCCACTGGTCGGATTCGAACCCGCGACCACTGCAACGAAGGCCGGAGCCAATATGGTATGCGCTCTATCCACAACGCCACCGGAGCACCCCAATGAATGCATTTAAATGCAGTGTGAGGAACTAAGCAGAAGAACTCTGTTGTCCAGCTACTGTATCTTTTTTTCCACAGACAAGGCTGAAATAGGCTATAGACTATACACAATGCATGGGAAACTGAGGGCAGCCCCATTTCCAATTGTTTTTAAATAAACTCAATACACACTGTGCATGGATGTGAACATGACATGATCAGATCATTTCGGATTTCCTCCCAGATGAACTGATTACATTTTTAGGCTATTAATTATCTAGACCAAAACATTTTATTCCTTTTCTTGTATGATAACTCACATTTGCATAATATGATGTTAATATCAAACACACAAACTAAAAAAAAATATATATATATATATTTTTTTTGGAGGGGGCCCCCCAGGCAGTCGGGGACCCTAAGCGGCCGCTTAGTTCGCTTATGCCTCGGGCCGGCTCTGACGACCATACATGCCCCTATCTGGCATAACCATGCCTTCCCCCCCATCGTTCACAGATTCAACATTCAGAGATTGGAGTCGGAAGGGAATAGTAACAGTTGAGGACCTTTATATAAATGGTCACTTTGCTTCATTTGATCAGCTAGTATCAAAGTTTTCACTGTCGAAAGCTCAATTCTTCAGGTATCTACAGTTAAGGAATTATGTCAGACAGAATATACCATCCTTTGAATCTCTGCCCGCAGATGATTCATTGTCCAAAGTTTTACTGGGTTTACCAGAAGCTAAAAACCTGATTCAATCTTTGGTGGGAATATTTTTAGAACGGCAGGACAAATCTACTTTAAAAATAAAGCAAGCCTAGGAAAAACATTTAAACATTGGAATAGCTGACGATGTCTGGGAGGGAGCGCTAAAAAGCATAAAATCCTGCTCTATAAACTCGAGGCTTCAGTTAAGTCAATTTAAGGTCAAACTTAGATTGCACTATTCTAAGGTTAAACTGCATAACATTTTCCCAGATCTTTCGCCTTTATGTAACAGGTGTAAGATTGCCGAGGGTACACTTGCTCACCACTTTTGGTGTCTTGTATTTCAATGGTATTCTAATGTTTTAAATGTGTCTTTAACTCCTGATCCGGAAACCGCCCTGTTCGGACATTCCACAGCCCTGGAAAAATTGGACCACAATGCACGTATAATCATGGTTTATGGCATGGTAATTGCTAAAAGATGTATCCTGAGGCTGTGGAAGTCCGACTTGGCCCCCCAGTTCGATACCTGGCTGAGAGAACTGGTGGGCATTCTACATGTGGAAAGGGTAAGACATGAGCTGTCAGGCCACCCCCATAAATTCCCCGCTATATGGGGCCCAGTGCTGCGGCACATAGGGAACCAAAATGTGTGAGGTTTGCCCAGTGGTTGACACTAACGGTTGCCCGCTTGCCCGGGGCAACTGAAAATAATGTTTGGGCAAGTTGAGATTGCTTTTTGGTTGCCCGAACGGGCAAGTGGATTTTAGAGGGTTTGTCTGTAGTCTAGGCTATGTATTCATGTGTTTTACAGTCTGAAAAAAAATTTTCTTTCGCTAACTCACCCAAAATAGATCGGCTATATTCGCAATTGAGCAGCTGCGCGCGGCAGCCAGCAGCATCACGGTCGCTCTTTCGAACTCGATCTCTCTATCTCTCTCACACACACACACACTACACACACACACAGCCTGTGTGCGCGCAGTTTCGCTGTCTACGTTCGGAAGGCCGGCTCTATCCTACGGACCTGATTCTGCTATATTCAAAACCCAGAAATCAATAACGTTTGAGCTTATCGATACCGCTATGGAGTCCAGTAGGCTAGGTCACATTATGTAATTTTAAATATCGAGTCGGGTCATCTTCATCTAATTAGGCCTACTTCAGCGTATTATTCCATCACTGGACCGCATCATGGACTGTAAAAGTGTTCTACCTTCGACTGTCTTGAAGAAACTCCTTCAACCCGCTCCGTCTCCCAAAAAAAAAAAACTCGTCTGCTGAGCCGCTGCAGACGGGCTCAGCACCGTCTCATCATTCATTCAATGCAGCGGTGATCAACAAACGAGAGACTCTGTAGCAAGTCCCGCAGTTAAAAAATCGGATAGTTTTTAAATCCATATTAAAATCTGCAGGATAAGACCTAGTTAGCTAAAAAAAATCGCTAACGGTTCAAATGTGATGTGTTCAGGTCGGCTCAGTAAAATGATTATTAGGCAAAGGTCACTAAAATGACATCATGATGTGTTCAAATGTAACATCAAGAAAATAAGAAATTTGAGTTTTTCATGGGAAGCTTGAATAACAGCCTACAGTTTGGGTAAAAAACTTGTTTTCCCAGCAATATAAACTAAATAGTAGGCCTAAATATGGAATTATGACATGCTTAAAGTCCTATCCTGAACTCTGCTCATCTTAAAAGCAAATTAAAGCAATAATACCAGTTCTCTTTAAACAAAATAATAGAAAAGTATCGATAAAGATTTGGATTGTGGAGTCTTTATAATGGTATCAATATGAATAGAGATTAATGATCCCCCTCCCTACTTACAGTGTAACTGGGCAATAGCTTTAACATGGTGGACTTTAATCATTTTATGGCACACGATCACTTTTTGGCACAATGTGACCGTTTTAAATAAGTAAAATAAGTTAAATTTTTCTGAGGAAGCTAACATTCACCTTGACTCTGAGCTAGACTGATGAGAAGATGCTCTTTCCGTGTGGTTGCCCCAGGTCGTCTTCCTGGTGTATTTCCTTGGCATGATGGCTTTTCTACAATGTGTATGACATTAAAATAAAACATATGTTACGTAATATTACATTAAAATATGTTTAAGACTAAACTTAACTTGTGCCTCATGACAGTGTCTCACTTTCCCCCACAGCATTTGGCTCACTTTCCCCCACCACCACAATTTGAGAAAAACTACCTCTATTAGCATTCCAGGCTAATCTTTGGCTAATATCATCACATGGTTGGTAGTTCATCAACAAGTATGATATAAGTTTTTCTACGTGAATACATTTGCTTTGACACAACAGTTGATTAAGTTGACAGCAAGAACATTTACTTTTACATGCAAAATACCTATTTTGGTGAAAAAACATGCTTACCACAGCACCATGAGGTCCTCTCTTTCAGGGCCAAGGGGAAATGAGAGGGGCTTGAAAACATATATCTCACATGACCACAAATGTTTTCCGTTGCCTACCCGATGCCTCAGATTCCCCCGTTCTCCCCTATGTTTATGTGAGGGAGGGGGGGGGAGTATGTATGTGTATGTGTTTACTTATTCTGTTTTTTTTGTCCATATGTAAAAACTATAAAATCACTAAAATAAAAGTAAACTAGAACTGCAAGCAGTTATTCGGGGGCCAAGCCTTCCGACGCAACTCGGGACCCGGGCGTCGCAGACCGTGCCGCCGGCCACTCACATCACCGAATCCGGGGATGTAAAGTTTTTCAATGTGGGATGTTCGGTTTGGGAGTTATAGACCAAAAAGCAAAGAAATGGCATAGAAATAGGCTATAGTGGATGAGGAGATATATACTTTTTGTGTTTTTGACGCCCCCTTATGGCAAAATTTTCACATTCTTTTTTTGTACTTCACTAAGGGTAGCATCAACATATGTCTACAATTTGGACTTGATACGATGTATAGTTTTGGATTTATGAATATTTACGTTCAAGGAAGTACAAGTTAGCTAATCAACAAATCAGCAAATGGGCGTGGCCAAAAGATGCAGCTGACTCCAGTGAATCTGTGGATATAAAGTTTTTGACTGTGGGATGTTCGGTTGGGGAGTAATGAGCAAAAAGAGATCGTCAACCTCTCCACTGTAAAAAATTGGAGAAGCTGTCGTTTTCTCCACTGTTAAACATTTTTTTTTCCATTTCTGAATAAGTCCCGCCCACATTAATATTTCTTGGCCATATTTTTTATATAGACTCGGGTATGCCCCTTGATGGTTTCCCTGGAGTTTTAAGAAAATTCCTTTGGGAGTTGTATAGGTATTGCTGTTTACAAGCTGATATACATTTAGTGTGCTTTTGGCGCCCCCTTATGGATGAATTTCGCAAAACTGCCACGGTGGAACGATGCAGCTCAATTCACAGAACAAGTGGATGTCAAGTTTTTTAATGTGCGATGTTTGGTTGGCGAGTTATGAGCAAAAGCAGATTAAAATGGCGGCTGGAGCTAATTACACAAGGTAATGTCAATGGACATGCTAGCTGAGATTAGCAATTGCGCCAAAACTCTCTGATGGAAAAAAAAAATCAAATTTTATTAAAAAGTCCCTTACACATTAATATTTCTTGCCCATATTTTTTATATAGACTCGGGTATGCCCCTTGATGGTTTCCCTTGAGTTTTAAGAAAATTCCTTTGGCCAATTAGGAGATATAAAATTTCCTCGTTTATGGCGCCCCCTTATGGAGAAATTTTTCGAATTTTTTATTGAACGCAATTAAGGGTAGCCCCAACATATGTCTAAAATTTGGACTTGATCCGACTTATACTTTTGGATTTATGAATATTTACGTACAAGGAAGTAACAGTTAGCTCATTTTCAAATATTCAAAGCGCTACCGTTTCGTCATCAAAGGTCGTATCAAAATTATTTTACATGATTTTTTTCCGTATGGGTCGGAAGATGTTCCGTGCAAAGTTTGGTGTCAATTGTCCAAAAATTGTGGGAGGAGTAGCGAAAAATCAGTTTTGCAGTTTTCGCGATTTTGCGAAAAATCTATATATACGCAAATGGGCGTGGCAATGCCAAAAGATGCAGCTGACTCCAGTGAATCTGTGGATATAAATTTTGACTGTGGGACGTTCGGTGTGGGAGTTATGACCCCAAACGCGTTTTCCTCCGTTGTAGCGCCACCTAGTGGCTGGCATGTCTGATTTTTTTTGTAGGCTGAGAGTTCACGGACCTGGATCTAGTCATGCAATTGGCATGTCTGCACCCTTTACGATTTGGGCTGGGGACACAGTTCTAGCGGCGACAAATAATAATAATAATCCTTACTAAAACAATAGGGTTCCCTGCCCAGCAGGGCTTGGTCCCAGCTCCTGCTCGGGCTTGGCCCCCTAATAATAATCCTTACTAAAACAATAGGGTTCCCTGCCCAGCAGGGCTTGGGAACCGCGTTGCTCTGCATAACGCGGTCCCAGCTCCTGCTCAGGCTTGGTCACCTAATAATCCTTACTAAAACAATAGGGTTCCCTGCCCAGCAGGGCTTGGGAACGCGGTCCCAGCTCCTGCTCGGGCTTGGCCCCCTAATGATAATAATAATCCTTACTAAAACAATAGGGTTCCCTGCCCAGCAGGGCTTAGGAACCGCGTTGCTCTGCATAACGCGGTCCCAACTCCTGCTCGGACTTGGCCCCCTAATAATAATAATAATAATAATAATCCTTACAAAAACAATAGGCTTCCCTGCCCAGCAGGGCTTGGGAACCGCGTTGCTCTGCAGGACGCGGTCCCAGCTCCTGCTCGGGCTTGGCCCCCTAATAATCCTTACAAAAACAATAGGGTTCCCTGCCCAGCAGGGCTCGGGAACCGCGTTGCTCTGCAGAACGCGGTCCCAGCTCCTGCTCAGGCTTGGCCCCCTAAAAAAAAAAAGGTAAGGTTCACAGGTTTAATTTAAACCAACAAAGCAAACCAACACATTTTTCTAAAAATCGTCAAATCCAAACTCCATTCTTACGTCTAAATGTTCAGCTCATTCCAGACAACAATAATTTGTGAACAGTGTTTTCGTAAAATCTATAACTTCAAAGAAATTCAACTTTTTATGAAATTAATATTTCATACAAAATTATGATTCCTCCTACTCGTTCATACTTCATCGTAGAAACTCCATTCAAAGTTTTTCATCTTCGTCTTCCACAGGAGCACATTTCCATAATTCACTATTTTTTCATAAAATTCATAACTTCAGAGATATTTAAAAGTTTATTACACCCAAAATCCGTAATGGGAATGCATTAGTAAATCGGCAAAACGCGAAGCGTTTTGCACTGATTTCAAACACTTCAAGCTCACTGATAATTCATCCTACAAAGTTCATTTCTTCGAACAATAGTTCAGCTATCTTTCGTCTTTCATTGTTAAAATTCAACCTTTTAAAAAAAATTAATAGTTTTCATTTTATTCAGCCATGTTTGACGCATGTAACATCAATTTGAGTGATTTCTAGAGTGTACAGATCAACTGCCAGAGTGGAGAAGAGGGAATAAAAAAGAACACCAGACATTTTTAAGATTGCGACAACTCACAAAAATGTAACTCCTCATGGATGATTTTGGTATCTAACTGTAGATAATATTGTTGCGGACGTAGAAATGTTTCTTTGGAGCCAAATGGACATACATATTGGGAGCTGTGAGCTTCTAAGCTGAAAAAAGTCTAACCGAACGATGCCTCCTGCCTCACCCACTCTCTGTTTATAAGAGATTTTACATTACACGACAGAAAATCTAAACGAAAATTGCTCTCAACTCGAAAGTTTTTACATTAAAGAAACACATTTGACACTGAAACTTCATCAATGTGTTCTGGTTCTCACGGTACCTTCATTTCATTTTTCAGTTACACGGTTTGCGAGTAAGAAGTAGTAGTTTGGAGTTATGCATCTTGAATAAATTCTGTGCCTACCATCACCACAGCTGCGCCCACTTAATGAGCAATCAATTATTTAGTGGTATCTTTTAACATGGTAGTGTATATGGTGCCGTAGTGAAGTGGTTAAAGTTTTCAGCTCATATCGTTTAGGTCGCAGGTTCGAGACCTCCCCGGAGTAAAACGTTTTTAGAATTTAAAGTGCAGGTAAACTTTGCACACGTCAATCATGACTCAAAGATGACCTCATATGATTGAAGAGAACCAACATCCCAAATAATACACATTTTTTTATACATTGTATTATTCACCTATTTAAGCCCATTCTATTAAACCTTTTTTAAACACTTCCAGCTCACTGATAATTCATCCTACAAAGTTAATTTCTTCGACCAAATATTCAGCTATCTTTCGTCTTTCATTGTTAAAATTCAACATTTAAAAAAAGCGAGAGCAACTTTCGTTTGTATTCAACATTTATTGCATCAAGTAGCCTATGAGCGAACGTATACAGTAGGCCTACGTAAGACAAATGCAAATTGAAATAGCAGCTCTTGGTTGTCACAAGGGGAAGTAGGCAGCCGGGCGCCGCCAGGCTAAGCTTATCGGCCGATACGGCTACAAGGTTTAGTTCCTAGTAGGCGCCTACGTCTGCCAGTTTTATGTTTTTCGAAGTAGCTTCATTATAAATTGATAACTAGAAGCCTAGTATTTAATGAACGTGCGCCCTTGGTTTATGTCCAATAAATAAAAAACTCACCACCGAAAAAAAGAGATGCAGGGCCCTGTAGCCTAGAGGATTACCATTAGAAAATGTTATTAACTTGAGAAGTCAATTCTTGCTGAACATATTGTAGCCTAATTGCATGTGTTCCTGTGGACAGAACAAGATGATGCCAAAATGCTGGAAAATGTCTGCTGTCATGTAAACACGGTTTGTAGTATTAAGTCAATAATATATGTTTATGTACCACTCATAGACCACCTATTCATCTCATAGACAGTGATTCATATAAAAGACGCCATCTGCTCAAAGGTGACGTGAATAGAGGTAGGGTCAATGTAGCTTCAGATTTGTTACAGCGCCATCTCCTGGATAAAATACCACTTTTAAAATACCGCATTTTATTTATCATAGTGTTAAATGGGTTACACCGGTATACAAGATGCACCACACTTTATAAATTAATAAAAATAGGATTTTACACCCAATTTTACTATGAAAAAATATTTCCGGTACAAGTGAATGTCCCTGTATAATAACACTTTCTCCAGGTCAGGAACACATTTGGGGAACTTCCAAGGTGCATGACATTGTTTCAGCATTTTCTCTTTGGGACCTCTTCTTTAACTTAAAATACATATTGCTTTTATAATACATATACAGACATGCACACAGCCATGAATGAAAACAATGTGACTTTAAAGCTACCCTTACCTTTGTTGCATTTTTACACTTTTTTTGGATGAGGTTAAAATGGTATTTATAAGGTAATTACACTCTAGAATACATTATAGACCCACCAGGAATAAAAACAAATGATTATTTCAATCTCATAATATTATGTGAAAAATTCAACCAATTAAATTCTTCGGTCAGAAGGATTTCATTGGCCGACAGATCTGTCTGTTTGCCGTCTGCTTCTGTATGGCGCAGTCGGCGTGCGTCATCAAGGCAGAGCTTTTCTAGCATCCCTGTGGAGGTTGGGGGCATTGAACCCGAGTGGTCGATGTTCAAAACTTCCATTGCTGAAGCCGCGGCAGGCAGCTGTGGTCTCAAGGTCTTAGGTGCCTCAAGGGGCGGTAACCCTCGAACGCCGTGGTGGACCTCGGTGGTCAGGGAAGCCGTCCGACTGAAGAAGGAGTGCTTCCGGGATATGTTATCACGGGGGACTCCTGAGGCAGTTGCAAGGTACCGACAGGCCCGAAGGGCTGCAGCCTCTGCCGTGACAGAGGCAAAGCAGCGGGTGTGGGAGAAGTTCGGAGAAACCATGGAGAAGGACTTTCGGTCGGCACCAAAGTGTTTCTGGAAGACCGTCCGGCACCTCAGGAGGGGGAAGCGGGGAACCATCCAAGCTGTGTACAGTAAGGATGGGACGCTGTTGACCTCAACTGAGGAGGTGGTCGGTCGGTGGAAGGAGCACTTTGAGGAACTCCTGAATCCGATTAACCCGCCCTCTATGTTGGAGGCAGAGCTGGAGGCTGATGGGGGATCATCGTCAATTTCCCTGGTGGAAGTCACTGAGGTAGTTAAACAACTCCACAGTGGCAAAGCCCCGGGGGTTGATGAGATCCGTCCAGAAATGCTGAAAGCAATGGGTGTGGAGGGGCTGTCTTGGATGACACGCCTCTTCAACATTGCGTGGAAGTCGGGTACAGTGCCGAAGGAGTGGCAGACCGGGGTGGTGGTTCCTATTTTCAAAAAGGGGGACCAGAGAGTGTGTGCCAATTACCGAGGTATCACACTTCTCAGCCTCCCCGGCAAAGTCTACTCCAAGGTGCTGGAAAGGAGGGTTCGGCCGATAGTCGAACCTCAGATTGAAGAGGAACAATGCGGATTCCGTCCTGGCCGTGGAACAACGGACCAGCTCTTCACTCTCGCAAGGATCCTAGAGGGAGCTTGGGAGTTTGCTCATCCAGTCTACATGTGTTTTGTAGATCTGGAGAAGGCTTATGACCGGGTTCCCCGGGAGATACTGTGGGGGGTGCTGCGGGAGTATGGGGTGAGGGTGTCTCTTCTCAGGGCCATCCAATCTCTGTACGCTCAAAGCGAGAGCTGTGTACGGGTTCTCGGTAGTAAGTCGGACTCGTTTCCGGTGGGGGTTGGCCTCCGCCAGGGCTGCGCTTTATCACCAATCCTGTTTGTGATATTTATGGACAGGATATCAAGGCGTAGTCGTGGTGGGGAGGGGTTGCAGTTTGGTGGTCTGAAGATCTCATCTCTGCTGTTTGCGGATGATGTGGTTCTGATGGCATCATCGGCCTGTGACCTTCAGCTCTCATTGGATCGGTTTGCAGCCGAGTGTGAAGCGGTTGGGATGAGGATCAGCACCTCTAAATCTGAGGCCATGGTGCTCAGCAGGAAACCGATGGATTGTCTGCTACAGGTAGGGAATGAGTCCTTACCCCAAGTGAAGGAGTTCAAGTACCTCGGGGTCTTGTTTTCGAGTGAGGGAACAATGGAACGTGAGATTGGCCGGAGAATCGGAGCAGCAGGGGCGGTTTTGCATACGCTTTACCGCACTGTTGTGACGAAAAGAGAGCTGAGTCGTAAGGCAAAGCTTTCGATCTACCGGTCGATCTTTGTTCCTACCCTCACCTATGGTCATGAAGGCTGGGTAATGACCGAAAGAACGAGATCGCGGGTACAAGCGGCCGAAATGGGTTTTCTCAGGAGAGTGGCTGGCGTCTCCCTTAGAGATAGGGTGAGAAGCTCAGTCATTCGTGAGGAACTCGGGGCAGAGCCGCTACTCCTTTGCGTTGAAAGGAGCCAGTTGAGGTGGTTCGGGCATCTGGTAAGGATGCCCCCAGGGCGCCTCCCTAGGGAGGTGTTCCAGGAGCGTCCAGCTGGAAGGAGGCCTCGGGGAAGACCCAGGACTAGGTGGAGAGATTATATCTCCACACTGGCCTGGGAACGCCTCGGGATCCCCCAGTCAGAGCTGGTTGATGTGGCCCGGGAAAGAGAAGTTTGGGGTTCCCTGCTCAAGCTGCTGCCCCCGCGACCCGATTTCGGATAAGCGGTTGAAGATGTATGTATGTATGTATGTATAGGTCAGAAGGATTTCATTGGCCGACAGATCTGTCTGTTTGCCGTCTGCTTCTGTATGGCGCAGTCGGCGTGCGTCATCAAGGCGCGTCCTCAACTAGAGGGTTTGTTTTGATTCCACAGCAGCACGGACCAGCACGGCAGACAGTAGCGAGTAGCGAGTTACGATGGCAGACCGAAGTGATCCACCGCGTACTACTGACAAAGCGGCTCCGAAGGAAAAAAAAAGTTTAGCAGCAATGGCCAAAAGAAAAAAAGAGCAAGATGCTGCGAGAGCGAAAACTCGAATCAACATCGGCTCTGCTTTTGAGCAATGGAAGCAACGTATGAAGCAGCAGCCCGAGCTAAAGACGGATGAAATGGTCGCGGAGTTTCTGCTGGAAAGGTATTTTTATTTTGCATAACCTAACCTACAACATCATATAACCTTACGATTGACTATTTGATGCAGACACTTACCGGAATCACGTTTAGTATAATGCTAACGGACCTACTCTTCGCTCCAGCTAATTAGGCAGTTTGCTCGAGAAATAAAGAAATATTCTCCACTTATAGTCTTCCTCACCGTTTTACACAGTCCCAGTGTGCTTTAAATAGTTTTGGCTCATTACACACACATTCATACACCGAAGGCAGCAGGTTGCTAACTGTCCATGTGTGTAATAACTTAGTAGGCTAAGTGATATCATATCCGTGTTTGTCGCTGTTTCCATGTTCAGTACAATGTACAGTTTATCATAATTTAACTTTCTGCTGTTACAACCCGCCAACTCACGTTGATATTTGTGTGTGCATGTTCATGTTTGTGTTTTAGTTATGGAGAATGTCAAGAAATGCAGCTCTTGTGTACTTTGGGATAATAGATTGCCATTTAGTAATAATAATTTTTGTTGAAGTTATGTAACCAATCATATATTTAATTTTTCCTCCCTCTCTGATGCCAGGTCCACTGGTGCCCTGGAGTGTTTTCATGCACACATTCTGATGTACGCATCAAAACGAAACTCCTTCGTACCACCTGTGTATGCGGCCCGAACTTTTAGCTGCCCTCGACTACAATGAACATCGCAGGCAGATGGCAAATACAGGTATGTTGATGTTTAAAACACAAAAATTCATAATTCTGACTCCCCCGTGAAGAGATAATCAGTAGATTTTGTGTGTAATTGGTTGTAATTGGCCAGATCTACTATGGAATGGTTTAAATCAAAGCATAGTCTTGTGTTAGAATGGTCCAGTCAAAGTCCAGACCTCAATACAATTGAGAATCTCTGGAAAGACTTGAAAATTGCTGTTGACAGATGCTCTCAATCCAATCTGATGCTAAATCTGAAGCTCAAGCTATTATTTAAAGAAGAATGGACAAAAATGTCAGTCTGTAGATGGGCAAAGCTGGTAGAGACATACCCCAAATAGATTTGCAGCTGTAATTGCAGCGATAGGTGGTTCTACAAAGCATTGACTCAGGGGGGTGAATACTTATGCACGCCACACTTTTCAGTTTTTTATTTCTAAAAAAATGTAAAACCATATTTCATTTTCATTCCACTTCACAATGATGCACCACTGTGTGTTGGTCTATCACATGAAATCCCAATAAAATAAATGTATGTGTGTGGTTTTAATGTGACAAAATGTGGAAAATTCCAAGGGGTATGAATACTTTTGCAAGGCACTGTATGTAACCTGTTAGATTATAAGTGTCCATAAACGCATTATCGGTAGAAGATAAAGTTAAATCTTTTTAGCTGGCTAGTAACCTGACTTTGCAATTTTGTCCAATGTTACATTTAGATTTTTATTACTCTCTGTCAAGGTGAACCACTCCCGCAAAAGTAGAAGACAACCTGCACCAACCAAGGCTTGTCCTGGCATCAAACCTGCCATCTTGTCTGGAAGGATTACCGGAGAACTCTGGATCTAAAGCAATATTTTCAAAGTTTTGCCTTATGTCATTGGTTTCCATAATGTACGATATTTGTCTTTGGGATCACTGAATTCCCTCGGTAACATAAGAAAACATTAAAACATTAAAATCAAATTGATTCTGAAGTTCATACAGAATATGTGGAGAAATTAAACTAAGGGGCATTCTGTAAGCATTCAGTTGAAATTCAAAGAATACACTTCCTGTGCTGGCATCAAGGGAAAATAAATATTATAATATTAAGATTTTCTGCACATCAGATGTAATGGTGGGAACGAAGCGCAGGAGCAGCAATAAGTCGTGTGTGATTTTCTGCATAGTGTAAACAAAGCATAAGAAAAACATATGATGTAAGTAAAGAAAATGGCAGTTTGACATTTTTAAACTGTAGAAATTTCAAAGATGTAAATCAACACAACAGAGTAAACACATGTATTTTTAATTTAAAAATATGGGTCAATAACTATGACAAATATACAGTAATAAGACAGTACTATGTACATAATTCACAGGGCAGGGTACACTGTTGGCCTGATGTATTAGGGTTTTTTTTTGCATTGTGGAAAACCACGGCCCCTGCCTTTCATTCCCCTGCCATGGCTTCCTCTGCCTCCACTTTCAATCCTTGCTTTCTTCCTCCTACTTGAGGTGCCTTTGCCTGGAGAATCATCATCATCTCAATATCATCATCTCCCTTCAAGGCTGTAGTCAGGATCTACTACACTGTCGTCCTAGAAGCACCAACATGTAAAAACAAAGACAGAAAATGTTTTACTTTATAAGAATATCAGGGTGAAGAGAGACATAGGAACACTTTCTGAAAATACATGTTTTGCATATGTAGTGAATATGTACATGGGTTCATTCATTCATTAAGACTTTTGACTCTGGGGTGAATTTCCTGTTTCTGACTGCAGTTGGTGTGACCCCCTCCCCCAACATTCCTCTGTTTGAGCCAAAGCTGTTATCTGTGTTTTTATGGTTGCTTTTAGTTGCTCTGTCCTGACCCAAGACAGGATGTCCCACATGACTCCTGTCTCTTCTGCCATTGGTCAGAAGTCTTTTGCTGTTTTTGATAACAGCGAGTGAGCTAAACAGCTCAGTCTCTTTTTTTGTCTCTGCATCTCCGAGAGGAGTGGTAAGGCCAGCTCTCCTCTTCAACCACCATCAGAGGTGATGGAATGCTCACGCTTGGCCTACCAAAAAGGAGGCTAACACGCTCTCTCCTGCCCCAACGTCCATACTGGAAGGGGGACTCTCCAACTCCTGGACCCGGGAAAGGCCCGTTGGTCTCTGCTCTCCCTGATCCAGGCTCTACAACACGGCCTGTCCAAACAGCCGTGAAGCCCCTCTCAACCAAAGAGGAACAAGGATCCACCCTGTTGCTCCCAGCAGCTAAAGAGGTACCAGGAGAACCAGGGAACGAACCAAGCTCCCACAAAGGCCAGACCCTTTAAGAAGAAGAAGAAGAACTACTAAGCTACAACCGTAGCCCAGAGACAACAACGCCAGTTAGCACGCCGCTACTGAAGAATCAAAGGACCTGCTCAACAGTGCCACATCACGACCGACCCTGCCAAGCAAAACCCCCATCATGCCACAAAGACCAGTCTCCCAACACTGCAACGAACGCTGTGTAAACATCTGGTATCGTATGAACTTCTGGGCAGTTAGCTTAGCTTAGCAGGAACACATGGCTTAAAGGACTGTTAACTTGGAAATGTATATTTACTGATTTTGAACTGTTCATTGTTACTTTGTAATTGGGTTTACAATACTGTGATATTACATTGAACTTATTGGTTAGATACCCAAACATTTATGTTGATTTGAATTAACCTTAAGGGGGAACACAGAAGCCTCAAGCTTCCCCCCCACAGACAAAGGTTTTTCACACTCACACACACACTCAATTTGCATCCACATACCTGCACCCCCACACTCACTCACTCACACACACACACACACACACACACACACACACACACACACACACACACACACTGTGTGTGTTTAGTTTAGTGGTTTTTAAATGTGTTGGATTTTGTTTACTTTGTGTAAATAAATTACATGCATTTTCTTTTGTAACTAGAAGTTTCTGTCATTCATTTGTGTGAATATTATTGGGAAGTCCGCAACCAACAAGTACAAGGATTCTGTAGCCTTCAGTGTTAAGATCATATTACCAAATTTATAATAGTAATTATTTGATTACATTATTTTAGGGAAATGATCATTGAGACTAGGAATTAATTTAACTGAACATTAAAGTAATCGACATTTGAGAATAAACCATTGATTAAACGAGACAATTTGCTATTATTTTTCCATTCTTAAATGAATGGTGGTGCCCCTTTTGAACTTTAATAAACTATTAAAGTATTATTAATCATCAGATTAATTTCTAATAGCAGAATTAATCTGAAACACCTGTACCCGCTACACATATATTTATTTGTTTACTATAATTCATATCTCTGTGAAATTATGCTGATGAAGCTAAAATTCTAGATCAAAAGCATAGCAAAATGTGTTTCCAATGGCTCTGCCAAGTTTGAATATTATGTAGCCTAGTGAGGCAGAGCAAAATCACAAGAATTCATGTTATTCGCTGTATTTACACAGAACACACTGTATTTATAGCTTTGTGTTATTTGGCTGCTGGTTATATAGGTTTTTGTCATACGGGAATAATAGTGGTAGTGTTGGATTCATCTGGGGCTTAGCTTTATAAGGTGAATAGAGCATCAGAGCACTAGAAATGGAAATGTGTAGACTGGGTTGAGTTTCTGACGCTATTCAGATTTTGATATTTGATAATAATATGCTTGGTGTTGGAGTTGTGTTTGGTCTGTGTGAAAATGATTTATATGTGCTTGTAGGAGTTTCTTCTGTTTAATTTGATGTGCAGTATGACTTTTTCTACATAATTAGGGCAGTGTGGTATTACTCTTGTTGTGGAGAACTCCCCAGGGTCCCACATGTTGTACCAAAATGTCAATTTATTATAAAGTTCAAGCTTTCGACATTGAAGCATAATGTTTTGAACAGAGTGATAAAGTTAACCACGCGCTAGCCGTTAGCAGACAAAACCGTAACCGACGTTAAACTGTAAACAGAACAGCTGAGACCGCTTATTAGATAAAATTAGCGTGTTTGCAAAAAAAAATTAGCCTATGATAACTAAAACAATAAAGCAAGTAAATAGTGCACTGCATATAACAACCATTGAACTGAAAAATATATATGTGTAGGCTAATGTATAGCCTATAACTTACCGGTGCTTCTGAATCAGAATCCATTGCTTTGGTAAACAAAAGTCACGTGCTTGCCTGTGTAAATAAAGTTTCTTCGAAACAACACCGGGGATGGGAATGACGTGGACCAATAGGGGAATGAGGGGGTGGGGCATTGGAGGAAGGCGGGATATTTTGAATGTGCTGTAATTCTCAAATGCAGGATCGGTAAGAGTTGCTTTAATCAAAGAAGTCTTAAGGTCTTTGAGCAGGTCACTTTAACAATAAACACTGTATAAAGAAAAGGGAGAGAAAATGGGCTTGGCAGTCGGTGATGTTGGTTTCAGACCCCTCTTGATGACTGAACCGTGACACGTTGCCAATGATGGCTGCCTTCTTCTTCTACAGGGTCACCATGGAGAGAATCCTGATCAGCGGCATCACTGTGTGGTACGGAAACTGCACTGCAATACCCTGCAGCGCACAGTGAAGGCTGCTGCACAGATTATCGGTGCCCCACTCCCCTCCCCTCTCTTCTGGACCTCTCTCTCTCTCTCTCTCTCTCTCTCTCTCTCTCTCTCTCTCTCTCTCTCTCTCTCTATATATATATATATATATATATATATATATATATATATATATATATATATATATATATATATATATATATATATATATATATCAACACCCTGAACTGTTATTTTTACCCATTTGGGGGAGAATAGGGTTGTCTTTCTTACTTTACGAGGGGGACAAATGTATCTCTTCTAATATTGGGAGACACACCCCTGGTTCCCCCTAAATATACACCTATGCGACAAACCATCATTGTTTTGAAAGAGCACGAGAACTGCCACTCGTGCCGTGACAGGACTATAAATAAACAGAACAAAGGACATTCTAGATAATTCCACCAATTCAATTAAAAAAACCGAACAAAAAGGTAAGTGATTCGAATAAACTGTTCATAAAATGTGTCTCTGATAAGCCTCAACAAGCTTTTCAAGTATTTCATTAGTAATACTATGTAGTGATAATATTTTCGCTTGTTTGTTTTTTACCGAATTGTAAGAACAGCATAAAGAAAGACGAACGTTTGTTTAAAAAAAGAAGCCATTAGCCAATATTAGCTAGCAGTAACATGGTCACATTACAGTGACTTGGCATAACATGTTCCTCTTAGCGTTTGAAGTATTAAATTAGTAATAACATGTAGTAATAAGAATGTCGCTTGTTATTTTGTTACCGACTTGTATGAATAGCAGCATAATAAAGACCAACGTTTGTTTAAAAAAAAAGCCATAGGTAGATATTAGCTAAGTAACTTGGTCATTAGTTGTTTCGCGGGCATTTAAAAAAAAAAAAAAAGCCCGTATTTTGGACATTAGCTAGGTGCTGGTAGTCTAATTGAAGTTAGTTGGCATACAATTAACTCTCAGTTTAAAATCACTTAAAGTATTCAATTGGTAAAACAAATATATGAAAACTACTTGTCGCATAGTATTTTTTTAAATTAAATCTTTTAGCTGCGTAAAAAACCAAACGTTTTTTTTTTACGCATACGTTTTTCGGACAGTAGCGCGCTAACTTGGTCAAATTGAAGTTACTTGACATATAATTATATCTCAAATGCTTAAGAAACCCTTGTTAAGAATGTATACTTTATAAATACATTCAATTGACTTTCCCTTACGCTCAAATTCAACACCCGCCAAAGTTGAATGAAAAGTAGCAGTTGGCGTCTCTCATAATAAAAAAAAATAAGCATACTCTATGCGCCTCACACTACAGTAACTCATAACGAGTCAGTCAATAGTAATTTTAACGTCTTACCTGCATCCTCGTGTCTCCTAAAAGCATGTTGAGTGACTACAGCCGTATCCTTGCAGCAGCAGTCAGTGCAGAAGTCAAATACATGAATGTCGATGAATGTCATGGCTAGCCCATAATGCACGTAACCGGATCCGGATACGCAGACTTTCTGTTGTTTGACAAGCTGCAAGCGGCTGCAAGTCAGCATAAAAGCTGCTTTAGTGCCTCCTAGTGTCCCGGGGTGTGCAACAAATTGACCTATTTTATAAAGGGTGCAAGATTCTGAATTAATGTAGAGTTTATTATCTTCTTCATCTTCTCTGGCTTTGCTGGCTTATTGCAAACAACTTAAAAGATGTATACCATAGAAGAGTGTGTAACAGGATATCAATTACCCACTGCATACCTACAGAAAATCCATCTAATAAAAAAAAAAAAAAAAAATCTTAGATTCTAGGCTACCTGAAAATCTGTATATTTGGCTTCTTTTGTGTTTCTTAATTAAATTGAATTTAAAAACAATTGCTTGCCTCTGTAAATACTAATTCTTATAACCTTTTTTTCTTGTATCTATATATTTTTTTAGAATGGAATCCAAATTGCTGGAGAAGGCCAGGCCTTTCAAGGTGCTGCGCCTGAAACAGACAACAAAAGTTCAAAAATGGGACATCAGCCCTGAAGAGGCTCAGCCGGTGTACTCACACCATAACACCACTGCTGCCATTTCAGATGGCAAGCAGCCATACACCGTCACCCTGTTTAAAGAGCTGGCCATCATACTAAAAGAAGAGGACAGCTATGTCTTCAAAAATTTCCATCGGATCCAGGCCAATGCTTCGGCACTCCTGTGCCACAAAACGTCTAAATTGTTTAAATGTTCCGATGTATTCGTATCAGTGGACCTGAAGGAAGAGGCATTGGATCTCCTGACCCCTCCAAGCATGGAGGTTGCCATCCCGGACCTTGTACAAACCGACCTGGAGGTGTACATCACACTGCAGGGCGACATTGTAGATGTAAGCAGATTGTTCTTCTTACTCAGTTCCATAAAATGCATTCTAAGTGACAATATTGCACCAAACGCAGAGAGAAAGAGAGAGGTATGTCAGCAGGTTTTATGCCAATTAAATAAAATATTTGTCCTTTTCCTTTCACATTCAGCTGCAGCCTTTCAAGGTGAGGGACAATAAATACGGCCCAGCTGTCCCTTTCAGGGAACTAACCCTTAAACAGGTACGGTATCCTTTTTGAATTTATATTTTTGTTTTACAACAAGCTCAGTAGTCGCTTTGCTGAAGCAGCTCACTGCAATACCAGATACATATTTTTAGTATATAAATGAATAATATTTGTCATTTATATAATAAAAAAAAAAACTTTCCAGTCAACGTTTGTCGGAATCATATTTTATTAGCAAATAAGTAGTTATGCTGCCTTTTTGTGTTATTGAAGGGCGAGAAGACGATAAAAGTCACCCTGTGGCGGGAGGCCACCATCGGTACTCTGTTGATCGGGTGGCCTTTGAGAGTGACCCATCTAAGGGGGACTACTCTCCACCAACTATGGTCCACTGGCCACAGCACAGTCCAGGTGAGAAAATGACTACATGTATTGTATTGACCAATAGGATTGCTGTCATACCAGGCCGGTTAAGGAAACTAATTATACTCTTATTTCCTATAGGTGGTGCAAGGAAAAGTAAGATTCAGTGCCATTGGATTTTGCATTACAGAAAACACAGTGGATCTAATAGACGAAGAGGAGAAGGAGGTCCAGATACACAACACGGTCTGGGTCAACACCTTCCCTGATGGCATTGTCCCCATGCCAATTAGACTTGAACTTTCCTTCGGGAAAGGCCACGAGGAGGTAAACATTTTACAAGAAGACGACGATTGAAGATGCCAGGGGAGGTGTTGACCCACCCCACACACACACACACACACACACACACACACACACACTTAGACTTACTTAGAATAATCAGTTTTTTTTGTTATTCAGCCAATTAATTATTAAATCAGTTAAATCAGTTTTGAGTTCAGTTTATTAATATTTTCATTTTGTATATAACTTTAATTTAATTTTGTGATAATATCGTTCCTTTTTTAAATCATTGTTTTTTATTTTTGTAAATAAATATATTTGAATTTGAACAAGTTTGAATGGAGTTTTTGTCAGGAATTAATAATGTGTTCAATATGTGTTATTGATTGGTAAACACTGAGAGCTAGACTACATTTATGATTTACATTTTTTGGGAGGAGTTTAAGGAGTATGAATGAGTAGAACATGGTTTGATTGTTATGAATAGACTTGAAAAGATGATTGCCACCTTGAATAGAAATCAGACTTGCTATAAGGCTATATTTTAATACAATTGTACCAATACAGAGACGCATGAAGGTATAAAAACAAATGTGTTTGGGCCTAGGTGTGGGTAATCAAAGAGGGAGAGGAATAAAAAGGTGAGAGCACAAAGCAAAAAGATTTTCTTGACCGCTGTCTTAAACAGGAAATGAAACACATATATTCTTTAGTACTGCCAGTACACACATGAAAAAAACATTTCAAATGTGTTTTAAATCATAGATTATAGCCTCGTTTGACTAGGAGCCGTCTTGCTCAGACCTGCGCAATTATGCTGTGCGCAAGACGCGCGTCATAATTGCACAGGTCTGAGCAAGACGGCTCCTACTCAAACGAGGCTATAACAATCTTGCATAGATAGTATAATAATCAATGCAAACGTTTTGTGATGTCAATGGGTCACAGGCTTGATGCAGTTATTGCAAGAGAAGAATTTGCAACAAAATATTAAGTTTTATTCAATTAAATTTATTTTATGTCTATCTGTTCCAATACTTTTGCTCACCTAAAAATGTGGTGTTCCTTTTAAAAATAATGATATCTTATGTGTTGTGTCTCAGATCCAGATGTAAATACCTGGAAATGAAAGCTGAAATGTTGATCTCTTGTCTCATATTCATCTTTTGGTGTCAAACCCAAACGTTTTCAATCTACAGCAAAAATAAATGAATTGGCCTCACAGTACCAATACTTTTGTAGGGGACTGTATGAACAACTGGTGTAGCCTTAGCTAGCTGTCAAAGATGGCGGCCGTTCTGCGCATGCACAACTCACATCGTCCAGGCAACACACATTGTGTAGTGACACTGCTAAACAATCACCTGAAAGCAGAGTGACGGTTGTAACAACTAACACAGACCAGTGGGGTTTCCCAGGAAATGTGTCCCGCACTTTATTGGCAGCAAGTCAAGGGAGGTGTTTCTGAACTGCCACAGACCTGCCGATGCCACTGGGAGGATCCTGGCCCTGCTGATCAGGCTGAGTGCTGCCGCTGCCTGTTCTGGAGGGGACGCTGCCCATCTCCTGCTCTCGCTCCTCAGTTTCCAGGATTGTGCTGCTGGCCTCCAGATGCATACATCTACCTCTACCTAACCTGAACACATGTTGGTTTAAATAACATGAAATGCTTTTATGCCTGAACCATTTTCATTGTGTTTTATACTTGATGCTGTGTTGATAAGGAGTAATTTTTTTTTTTTTTTTTTTTTTTACATTTTATTTCATGTCAATACCGTTTCTGGCTGCAGTGCTGCTAATTGGCGGACTTACTTTTATTGGTTGTTATCATAATCTATTCCTAAATAACATGTTTTCAAACTAGTGTGTATATATTCATCTGGTTCAATTCAATTACTTATATTATTATGTGACATAAAAACTCTACTTGTCAGCAGTGTTTTCAGTGAGAGGCTCCTTCAGATCCCCTGTTGTAAGCACCAGTACAAGGAGACCATTCCTGCCCACAGCAATAACATCAACAACTGCCCCTTCCATGCCTGAAGAGGAGACTCCTACACTCTGTCTGAAGGGATGGACTTTGCACATTTGTAATGAACGATTGATTTTTTTTTATGCTTTCCAACTGAAACAATACAGTGTCTCTTTGGGGGTGGTTTCCCTATCTTTTCAAAAGGGTTCATTTAAAAAATTTCTATTGATTTTAAACTTGGACAAATTGTACAGAATATAGTTTATCCACGGGTTTATATCTCCCCTCCATTGTTTTCATAATTATGTTATTATTAGTCATTTGTCGTGGCACGGTTTTTTGAACAGCTGCACCGTGTGTAGGAATATTGAATAGGCCTACACGTTTAAAAGTCTATCGCACTTTGCAAGCAGCAACACGGTGACGTGAGGAACGCAGCTTAATTGGGAGATCTGTCCGTGTGTGGGTTTTATTGATTGCTACGGAAAAGAAGTCACGGTGAGAAATAAGTGTGTTTCGATCAGCTGTGACAACGTCAAAGGGTGTCAATAGACGTCTGGTTTATTGTTAAAGTGTGTTAATTAAATCGTGTTTGTGCTTCTGATGGTTGTGCTTTTATTAATGATTGATAAATTACACACACGCCTACTGTACATCAGAAGCAGTTGGTGAATTCGTAATCGATGAGGCTGCGTTCACTTGCAGTAGGAAATCCAAGGGCTCGATTAATTGACACTTTAACCATGAAGTCATTGTAATACAATTTATGAGAAGCACGTCTATGAAAGTGTTTGAAAAAGCAGCAGGTGTGTGTACGTACACACACCTGCTGCTTTTTCGTGTCTGTACACACACGATGTCTAATTTCTTAAGCTATCTATATTTGACTGGAATTTTCCGAGTGTCTGTGAACGCACGTCATCGTTCTCGTGAACGCACGTCACATTTCTCCTCTGGTCTTTGCGGTGAGTTGACGTGTCTCTTAACTGACAACTATAACTGTATAAAAAGACGGCTGAGTGGTTCAAAATGAATATTAATTATTTATTAACGTGATGACTTGTTACACATTAAAGGTACTAAAGCCTTTATGGTCCGACATTGTTATGGTAAAGTAGGTTAGGAAGCTAACGGCCGTACAGCCTTTAGCGTTGCTGCTAAAGCTAGATATTAAATATCGCCCACTAAAAAGAATAAATAATTTCTACTGTGTATAAGAAATGTTTTTATGTTCACTGTCGGACCGCTACAGCAGGTCAGCGGTGAAACTGCTTTGCGCTGGCTGTTAAATTGTTATGGGGGAGGCCAGCGCATGAGTTTTATAGCAAAGTAGAGACACTGCTAGCATTGAAGTTGCCTATGACTCATGAGATACTAGGCTACGCGCTGTTGCTTGGAAGCTAAAGGCTGTTACATACTCCGCCAGAAGAAAGAACAAAGTTCTCGGTGACAGAGCTGCGAGAAGTTCTTTCTGGTCTGACATTACATACTTCACGAGAACTCAACTGCCGAACTCCTCACCGCGGCGCATTCTTACCATGGTAATTGACTCAGTAGCGCCAGCTGATTTCACTTCGCTTTCCTCATTGACTTCAGACTGACCAATCACACAATAGTTCTCGGACAACCTGCGAGAAGAAAGTTCGGCCCGGGTGATGTGTCGAGAACAAGCTACGAGAACAGCTAAACAAGCGCTGAGAGAAGAAAATGACGTCATTTTCTTCTCGCAGCTCTGTCACCGAGAACTTTGTTCTTTCTTCTCGCGGAGTATGTAACAGCCTTAACTCAGAAGTGAACGCAAGCACAGTAGTGACTGAGACAGCTGGAAATGTATCATTTCATTAGTCTTTCCCTTAAATCTTAATACAACATAAGAACCATAACGTGACCTCGGAAGGAACAATAATGCTTGGCTAAATCGTAATTTTTTGCTTTTGAGGAGGGCTGGCTACTATTGTCTAGCAACGATGACAGACAGGCTCGCTGCAGCTTCGCTTGCTGTGCCTCTCCGCCGGCCAAGTCCCAAAATGTCCAGATGGACAAATTCTAGTTTTGATTTATTATAACCCAAAACATCCCTAGAATACGTTTTGTAGAAGACTACTTTACCAGTAGATTACTTTCATTCAAACAATTATTTTTTATAATATAATTATTTTCTGAAATGTTTGAATAAATATGCAAATTAGCCAATGTTTATGCGTCCAAAGTTTTAACAAAACAAAATTAATACAGTCTTTTTTAATGCTATAAATAAAAAAATACTATCAAAAAATAGTGTTGCCTTTTTCGGTGAAGCATCTAACAAGCTTGAGAATGGTAAAGTATAAAGTCATGTTAGTAACAGAATAAATAGGAACCAGCTAAGGCAGCTAATCCTCATATCCCCATTGGATACATAACTACATTGCCCCAGCGCTTGTGTGTGGCTCAGTTTTTCACTGCCAGTTAAAAGGCCTAGGGCAGCTGTGGCCCTTATTGAGGCAGATATAGCTATACATAAAGTCTAACATCTTGCTTCCATCTTTCAGACAAAGAGAATAATCAGCGCTTGGTGATTGGTGAGTAATATAAACCTTACATTGACAGAATTTTGATGTGGTTAAGCACCATTTATGAATGATTATATGTGAAAACAATGTCTAATGTACTGGACTTTTTGACCTCAAATCAATATCACAATTAATTTTAAATTATGCCTCGATTACATTAATGAATGGATATTAAGTTTGTGATTATTGCCGTCATACTTCACTGACAAGTTGTTCTATAGAGAAGGTTTGTACTGTAAGTATGCTCAACTATTAAAGCCACAATTAGAAAAGAGAGCATATATCTTATCTTTTTGATTTAACCCTCGTAATGTACTTCGACTGGCTTACACCCTTGGTCCTCTGGGGTCATATTGACCCCAAATGGTTTGTTTTTTCAAGCCTAAAGTATACATTAGCAATCAATTAGGTATTACACCTTTAGTCTGACTTGAGTCCAACCCATTACCACAAATATTTCCCTTAGTTTTGGAATTTAGGGCCAACAGGCCTTGTTTATATAAAAGTATGAAATTTTTTATTTAGACAGTCAAACCAGGCGGGGTCAGTTCTCGCCTGGTTTGACTGTTTCTAAGGCAAAAAGTATAAATCACTAACCTCAGTGTAACAGCTTTTTACTCAACTTTATCCTCACTCATTACCTGACATAATAAACATTACAACACAACATTAGAACAAGTATTCATACCCCATGACATTTTCCACATTTTGTCACGTTAAAACCACATATGTAAATGTATTTTATTGGGATTTTATGTGATACACCAACACAAAGTGGCACATCAATGGCAAACCATTTCATAGTAGATCTGGCTGTATCTTTAGGGTAAATAATGGTGGCCACACAAAATATTGACACTTTGGGCCCAATTTGGACATTTTCTAATGGGTGTACTCACTTTTGTTGCCAGCAGTTTAGACATTAATGGCTGTGTCGAGTTATTTTGAGGGGACAGTACATTTACACTCCTATACAAGCTGTACACTGACTACTTTACATTGTATCAACGTGTCATTTATTTAGTGTTGTCCCATGGAAATATATAATGAAATATTTGAAGAAATGTGGTGTACTCACTTTTGTGAGATACTGTAGGTCCATGCTTATGAGAAGTAGGCTACACATGCGAGCGATTACTCCGGTCTGACGTCACAAAATCACGGCACGGCACTACATTTATTATGGGCATCCTCTTATAATAGGTCCATGGCAGCACCAAGGGAGGTGTACACCGTTTATTGTGAACAATTAACTAAAAGCCTATGAAAAGTAAATTTTCCTGTATTTTTTTTTATAAAATAAAAACATACTATTATGGAGCAAAACCTGTTCTGCATTTAAAGTGTGGCTGCTATTTTCAGGGGTTTAGTGGTGATAAACAATTACTTAGTGGTTGTAATGAGTCATAATTAGTGATCCGAGTTTACAGATTAACAGAAGATGGAAAAGACAAAAAAAATTAGCCCATATCGCCCAGCCCTAATTCCATGAGCAAAAATGTCAACAGAACACTGCTGATTATTTGCAAAAGAGGGTATTGCACCTCTAATGGCTCAGCAAGCTATGTACCGTGTTCACATTATATTACTGATTGTTGACTCCTCTCTGTTTCACATGCATTAGAAGAAGACGATTGGCCCTGAAGTCCATCCTGTTTCTCCCATCCCAACCCCCTAACCCTTCTATCCTCTGTTCTGCTCCATCTTTTGTCTCTTGCTTCTTTCTCTCTCCCTGTTTTTCACGCTAAATCCATTGGGGGGGGCCATTGAGGGGTTTCATCTGAAGCAATTGACGCTTCCAACGTTGGGGGGGCCATTGAGGGGTTTCATCTGAAGCAATTGACGCTTCCAACGTTGGGGGGGGCCTATTGAGGGGTTTCATCTGAAGCAATTGACGCTTCCAACGTTGAAGTTGTGGCTGTTTGGCCTTGGAAACCCGAATGTATTGAAGCATTTTGAACTTTGTGTGTGACTTGGATAAAGAAAAAAACGAGTGGGGTTACCTGTGACCATGCCTAGAAAGGGGAAGCAGTCTCGAGCAAATAAGGTACGCTGGCTTAAGTTTCATGAGTCTCAACACTCAACAGAAGCTCAACATGTGGATAATGTTCAACCTCACAACAACAGAGAAGTAAATGTTTCTGAGCCTTCTAATGCTAATGTAACATGTGTGTTAGCATCTCGCAGTCAGAACCATCCTATGTACCATGACTCCAAAAACAGTCAGTGCACCTGTAACTCTGTAAAATTTCTAGCTTACCTGCATGAGTTACATCACCTCCAAAGTGCAGAACTTGATCTTGTTTTAGATAGAGGCCATGTCATGTATGCACTTACAGTGGCACAGTTGATTGATGATGGAAGGATGGTTCGGGGACACTTGAATATAGAAGAAATTCCTGAGGTTGTTTTGGGCTTCAGACATCATCACATCATGACAAAGTGTGACTCAATGTAAGGCAAGGCAAGGCAAGGCACGTTTATTTATATAGCACAATTCAGACACAAGGCCACTCAAAGTGCTTTACAGGGGCAAGATTAGAATACATAAAACACATTATAAAACATTTAAAAGCGAATAAAAGAAGCAAAAAAAATGAAAACTCGATTTAAAAACATTTAAGAGCAAATAAAAGAAGCAAATACAATGAAAATTGCAGGTTAAAATGGAAACAAAAAAGTCTTCAGACTCGATTTAAAAGAACTGAGAGTTGCAGCAGACCTCAAGTTCTCTGGGAGTTTGTTCCAGAGATTTGGTGCATAATAACTAAAAGCTGCTTCTCCTTGTTTAGTCCTAACTCTGGGGACTGTAAGTAAACCTGTCCCAGACGACCTAAGGGCTCTGGACGGTTCATACGGTTCATCAGCATATCAGTAATGTATTTTGGCCCTCAACCATTTAGTGCTTTATAAACCATCATCAGTATTTTGAAATCAATTCTTTGAGTGACTGGAAGCCAGTGTAAAGACCTCAGAACTGGGGTAATGTGATCTACTTTTTTGGTCCTAGTGAGGACTCGGGCAGCAGCGTTCTGAATTAGCTGAAGCTGTCTGATAGATTTTTTTGGAAGGCCAGCAAGGACACTGTTACAGTAGTCAAGTCTACTAAAGATAAATGCATGGACAAGTTTTTCTAAATCTTGCTGAGACATAAGCCCTTTAATTCTTGATATGTTTTTTAGGTGGTAGTAGGCTGATTTATTAATTGATTTTATGTGTTTCTTGAAATTCAAGTCGGAGTCTATAACAACACCAAGATTTCTGGCTTGGGGTGTGGTTTCTAACATAATGGATGTAAGTTGTGCGCTGACTTTTAATTGTTCATCTTTGGCACCAAAGACAATTGCTTCAGTTTTATCGTTGTTTAATTGAAGGAAATTTTGGCACATCCAATCATTGATTTGTTCAATGCACTTACTCAGTGCCTGTATCGGACTGTAGTCTCCTGGTGATATGGTTATGTAAATTTGTGTGTCGTCTGCATAATTATGGTAGCATAATTCGTTCTTATTCATAATCTGAGCTAGTGGGAGCATGTAGATGTTAAATAGAAGAGGGCCAAGAATGGAACCTTGGGGGACCCCGCATTCAATATTTGTCCGCTCAGATGTGAAATTGCCTATTGACACATAATAGTCTCTATCCTTTAAGTAGGATTCAAACCTGCTTAGTACAGTTCCAGAAAGTCCAACCCAGTTTGCTAGTCGATCTAGTAATATGCTGTGGTCAACTGTGTCAAAAGCGGCACTGAGATCCAGTAAAACTAAGACAGAACTTTTGCCACTGTCTGTGTTTAAGTGGATGTCATTGAGGACCTTAACCAGAGCAGTCTCAGTGCTGTGGTGTTGTCGAAATCCTGACTGGAAGACATCAAAGCAGTTATTCATCGCTAAGTAGTTATTTAGCTGTTGATAAACAGCTTTTTCAATGATTTTACTTAAAAATGGTAGGTTAGATATGGGCCTATAATTTTTCATGAGTGATGTATCTAGATTGTTCTTTTTTAGGAGTGGCTTGATGACTGCTGTTTTCAGGGCCTGTGGGAATACACCTGTCTGAAGGGACATGTTGACAATTTGTAGAACATCTGAGGCCATACAGCTAAAAACTGTTTTAAAGAAGCCTGTGGGCAGAATGTCAAGGCAACAGGATGAGGAGTTCAGGTGTTGTATAATGTCCTCCAGGTTTTTGTGGTTTATAAGATAAAATTCTGTCATTGCATTTGAATTGATTTTAAGAGGGAACACATATGTTGAACTTGGTATTGATGCAGTGACAGCTTGTCTAATTTTGTGAATTTTCTCAGTAAAGAAGGAGGCAAATTCATTGCAGGCCCTCGTGGAAAGATGCTCAGACGCTACTGGCACAGGAGGGTTTGTTAATCTGTCGACAGTAGCAAACAGGGCACGTGCATTGTTGTTGTTTTTGGTGATGATGTCAGAAAAGAAAGAATGCCTTGCATTTCTCAGTTCTGAGTTAAACGTGCACAGTTTCTCTTTGAAGATGTCATAATGAACCTGGAGATTTGTTTTTCGCCACCTGCGTTCTGCTTTACGGCACTCTCTTCTTTCTATTCTGACCTGCGGGGCATTTCTCCAAGGAGATCTTTTCTTACCAGAGACAACCTTCATCTTAGTGGGCGCAATAGCATCTATAACACTTGTAAGTTTGCCATTAAAGTTGTCTAAGAGCTCCTTAACTGAGTTACAGGGGAGGGGTGGTATCGAAGAAAATGCTTGAATGAATGTTTCACTGGTATTTTCTGTAATATACCGCTTTTTGATTACTTTTGATTGGTCAATTGTGTGCACAGACATTTTACTCTCAAAAAATAAACAGGAATGGTCCGTGAGGGGACCCATATCTGCCACTGTTATGTCTGAAATGTTCATTCCTCTGGAAATGATAAGGTCCAGCGTGTGCCCTTTGTTATGAGTTGGTTTGTCAACATGCTGATTTAGTCCAAAGTTGTCAAGGACACAGCACAGTTCTTTCGCACATCTGTCCTCTGGTTTGTCAGTATGAATATTGAAATCTCCGACGATTAATACACAGTCAAACTCAGTACATATTACAGACAGCAGTTCAGTAAGTTCATCAAAAAAGCTTGCATTGTATTGTGGTGGCCGGTAGATATTGATGAATTTAACTGTAGAGCCACATACTCAATGTATGGAACTTTTGTATCTGCTCCTGCTGTAGGCGACTTCATCAACCTTGCAGCCAGACTCCAGTGTTTGTCATCCGGGGTAAATGCTCTGCTGATCATGAGTTCTCTGTGCATCGCTGTTTTCCGAGACCAGCAAGGAAGGTATGGCTTTTTTGACCCACACACCAGACGCCGCGATGGCTTTCCCACTGGCCCAGACGGTACTGGTACGGCAGTCATGTGTACTTGTACACATTTAAGTGATCTGATAACAAAAATTATCACAAGCTTCACTATGTTGGGCACCAGCCCTGATGCTCCTTATGAGCTTATTCCTGTGGTTTTCAACAGTGAGCATGAATTATCTGTTGCTGAAAATGTAGCACCAGTACACTCTACTGCAGACTTTGCTGTTTCACATATGGGGGAGGAGAACCTTAACACTATTTCCAGTGTTACAGACACTGAAAGTGACATGTATTTGCCATCATGCTCAGTTACAGAGTGCACACCCTCTGCTAACATTACATCAGATGCAAATGATGATCCACAAACTAACCAACAGATGCCTAAACTATCTAAACTTGCCAAACATGAAAGGGCCAAGTATAGAAGAAGAGCTAAGGCTTTGGAGAAGGCAAAAGCCAAACCTGACAAAACCGCTGAAAAAATCAGAAGAGCAGAAATTTGACAAATGAAAAGAAAAAGTAAACAGAGGGAAAGGTATGCTAAAGATAAATGTGTTAACAAACATACGCAATCCCATACAACTGTTTCATACAGAGAAAGAAAGATGTCCTACATACGTTCTCGCTATCAAAACGATTCTACATTCCAGCAGAGGCAGAAGCTTTACTTGACAAAACGTTACAATGAAGACAAAGACTTCAATCAGAAGCAGAAGTCATATATTACAAAACGTTACAGGCAAAGCGAAAGCTTCAAGCAGAAGCAGATGTTGTATATAACCAACCGTTACAGGCAAAGCGAAAGCTTCAAGCAGAAGCAGATGTTGTATATAACCAACCGTTACAGGCAAAGCGAAAGCTTCAAGCAGAAGCAGAGGTCATACACATGCACCCGCTATCGCTTAGATGCTCGTTTCAGACAAACTAAAAAGTCTAATGTAACCACTCGTTATGCAAAGGACCCTGCATTTAGATCCAGACAAAAAGAAACAATGAGACAACGCATGAGAAACAAATACCAAAACAATCGTGCATTTGACTCATCGAATGAATTGTGCAATGAGAATAAGACAAAAATACAGACGCATGCAGAGAAGGCGAAACCAAAGGGATGACGGTCTGATGAGAGATTCTGTGGATGACAGTCTCATTAGAGATGTAATGGAAGACATTCAGATGAGAGATGCTATAGAGGTTTTTCGATCCAATATAAAAAAAGCACCGATACATGCCTGCACGGTCTGCTATTGGGCATTGTTTCCAAATCAAGTGAGATGTTGCGATAGATCAAAGTACAATACAAATCCACTTGTTGCTCAAACCTGCCTGAGAGGGAAGTTTGTTCATGTTTGTACTGATGAGTGTCAAAATGCACAACAATGCACAGTACCAGATGAAAGAAAAAAGGAGTGGATCTGTCACACTTGCCACGAGCACCTTAAACTGGAAGTATGCCTCCACTTTCCATGGCTAATAATCTAGAGCTGGCAGATATTCCCACTGAACTTTGTGATTTGAACATTTTAGAGAGGCATCTCATTTCCAAATGCATAACATTCGCCAAAATTATCCCACTCCCGAAAGGAGGTCAACGCCAAATTTGCGGAAATCTGGTCTGCGTCCCATCAGAAGTACAAGAAACGGTAAATGCCTTACCGAGATTAAGAAGTGAATCTCAGAGGAAATTGTGCTATACCGGCCATCAACTTTACCAAAGTGTAACATGGACGAAACTAGTGAGGGCTTTGCGCAAACTAAAGGAGGTCCAGCCGCAGTACACTGACATAACAATCCGAGATGAGGAAGAGCTTTGTGACCCACTAATTGATGAGGAAGCAAATGACTTGGATGAGGAAAACATGGATGATACTGACTATAATGTAGAAGATATGATGGAAATTGACACCTTTGAGAACGATGCACTCTGTGAGCCAGAAATTGATTCTGAGAACGATGAACAGGATACAAATAGTCAGTTGTCTGATGGTCAGCAACCACAGCAGCAGTCTGAAAATATTGAACAGGAGAGTGATGAACCTAATGGCGCCGTTGCTCTCGAGTCCTGTCTACAACCAACTGATTTGACAGATGAAATATTAAGTTTTAGTGAGGGAATCTACTCGGTTGCACCCGCTGAGGGAAACAAACCAGTAAGCTTTTTCAAAACTCCTAACTTAGAGGCAATGGCTTTTCCCGTTCAGTTTCCCACTGGTCAAAACACTCTAAACGAAAACCGTCCCAAAACAATAACACCCTGCAGTTATTTCAAAGATAGACTTTGCTGTGTGGACGACCGTTTTGCTAGGGATACAAACTACCTCTTCTTCGCTCAATTTGTATCCGAGATATATCAGGCCACTTCCAGCATGTCAATACAGCTGCGTAAAGCAAAACCTTTTACACGAGATGGTCACAAAATAACCAATGCAATGTTGCAGAACAAGCATGAGGTTGAAAAACTTGTGCATAACAAAGATGCAATCCGATTCATGACACCACTCAGAGGGTCCCCGAGTTTTTGGGCGAAGACGACCAAAGATTTGTTTTCGATGATTCGTCAATTGGGCACACCGACATTCTTTCTTACATTTTCTGCTGCTGAAATGCGCTGGAAGGAGGTTATTACAGCCATTAAAGCTCAACAAGGCGAACAAGTGAACTTTGATGCACTCGATTGGGAGGCGAAAGCATCCATCTTAAGATCAAACCCGGTGACCTGTATGCGACTTTTTGACAAACGTGTTGAGGCTCTGTTCAGAGATTTGATACTGTCACCCGCTCAACCCATCGGTAAAGTGGTGGACTGGTTTTTGAGATTGGAATTTCAGCACCGTGGAAGCCCACACATACACTGTCTCGTATGGGTAGAAGGAGCTCCTGTGTTTGAGGAAGACTCTGATCAGACGGTTTGTGATTTTGTTTCCAAGTACATCACAGCTCAGTTGCCTGATCCAAACACACAACCTGAACTGCACAAAAAAGTTACAGAAGTTCAGATGCACAGCAAAACACATTCAAAGACATGTGTTAAATATTCCAATGCCAACTGCCGTTTTGGATTTCCTAAAATCCCAGCCCCAGAAACCATGATAATACGATCTAAAGTATTGGAAGATGAAGATGAGAGAGAGTTGGTGGCAATAAGAAAGCTCAAAGCACTAAACCGCTTAAACGATGTAGCTGAGAGCGCATCTCTGACTTTAGAGCAGATGTTGGCGTCATGTGACCTAACGGTTGAGGAATACATCGAATGCCTGTGTATTAAAGCCAAAGCAAGTGAGGTGGTTCTAAAGCGTGATCCAAAAGACTCGTGGGTAAATGGATACAATCCTGCCCTCCTTGAAGCCTGGGATGCTAATTTAGATATACAGTTCATTCTCAACCCTTACTCGTGTATCATGTACATCTGCAGCTACATCAGCAAAGCTGAACACGGTTTAAGTGAATACCTCAAATCAATGATTGAAAATTCAAGTCATGAAAATGTAAATGAGAGCGATGACATGAAACTGGTAATGCAGGCGTACTCTAAGAAAAGAGAGGTCAGTGCTCAAGAGTGTGTGGCCCGTGCATGTGGTCTACGCATGAAACAGTGTTCACGCAAGGTCATATTCGTACAGACTGATGACAATGCGCTAAAAATGAGTTACCCCATGTCCTTCCTCGAGAACAGAACACCAGACTCTGTTAATTTGTGGATGAACGGATTACCTGACAAGTATCAATGCAGACCAGAAACTCCAGACTTTGAGGCAATGTGCTTGGCCGATTTTGTTTCCACTTGTAGAATCGTCTATGGCAAACAGGCAAAAGGTCCCAAAGTACTGCCCCTACTGAATCAGATGGGATTCGTTCAGAGAAGAACAAACGGTAAACCCGCTGTTATTAAATATCATTGTTTCTCACAGGAGAAGAATCCTGAGGAATTTCACGGCACATTGCTTAAGCTTTATGTCCCCTATCGCTCAGAGACAGAGCTAAAAACAAGAAACTATCCCACCTACCAGTCCTTCCACGACCGTGCCAGAGTTTGGATACCAGGTACAGAGCACCCTGAGATGGTGTCTTGTGTTGTGAAACGAAACCGAGAGAAATATGAGAAACACAGGGAAGACATTGACAGCGCCATCGCAGACTTTGAACAGAATGGTGTTAGAATAAACGAATGGAGTAATTTGGCTCCCGAATGTGAACTGCAAAGGTTGGAATGCATTGAGGAACTTGAAGCCAGACCAGCTGATGAGGATAACGTGCAAGAGAACGTGCCAGACTATAATCTGAGGTCAGAAAACAGACCAGAAGTTGCCATCATGAGAGAAGCGCCTGAGATAGATCCTGCAATGTTGCGGCAAATGTATCAAAACTTAAACCAGAAGCAAGCATCCGTTTTCTACGCCATCAGAGACTGGAGCATAAAACGCGTCTGTGGTTTAAATGTGGAACCGTTCTTCTATTTCATTAACGGTGGTGCTGGAACAGGCAAGTCTCATCTTATCAAATGCATCCACGCAGAAGCATCCAAAATATTGCGTACACTTCCTCGTAATGCAGAGGAGTCTGACATTTCCAAACCTACCGTCCTGTTAACCGCATTTACTGGCACTGCGGCCTTTAACATATCAGGCACAACACTACATTGTCTCCTCAAGCTGCCAAGAAGTTTAAAGCCTCCGTTCATTGGCCTTGGGAATAAACTAGATGAAGTCAGGGCAGAGCTTTAAAATACAGAGATACTCATCATTGATGAAATCACCATGTGCTCAAAGTCTCTCTTTGCCTATGTCGATGCCAGATTGAAAGAAATCAAAGGAAATCAGAGACCTTTTGGTGGAATGTGTGTCCTCGCCGTGGGTGATTTCAATCAGCTCCCTCCTGTGAGACAGTCTAAACCGTTGTGCGTCTATGATCCAACTCAGATCGACCTCTGGCGCGACCAATTTGAGATTATCACGTTGACTGAGATTATGCGTCAGAAAGATGATGTCCCATTTGCTGAGATGCTGAACCGCATCCGCGTTAAAGAGAAGGAAGAAGCATTATCCCACCAAGACAAAGCTTTGCTTTCACAGGCTATCACTGATCCTGCACACTGTCCAAAAGACATACTTCACGTCTATGCTACAAATAAACAGGTTGATGCACATAATTCGACATCACTAGAGTTGTTTCACTCTGACATCATAAAGATAGATGCAGACGACTATAGAAAAGATCCCCAAACTGGTAGAATGGCGATACAAACTACACCTTTGAAAGGGGACAATAAAGAGTTACCTGACTCAATTAAAGTTGCTTTAGGCGCTCGTGTCATGCTAACCAGAAATATCGACGTGCAGTCTGGTCTCTGCAATGGAACATTTGCATTTATTGTGAAAATAGTGACCAGTGATGAGGGTAGTACTTCACACAAGAAATCCCAGCAATATCAGTGCAGCTGATAATATTGTCTACATTGATAGACAGGAAGAAAAACTACTGAAGCAAAAGGGAGTGGTTCGCAGGCAGTTTCCTTTAAAACTTGCATTTGCTTGTACAATACACAAGGTACAAGGCATGACAAGGTCCTCAGCAGCAGTCTCACTAAAAACCATCTTTGAACCAGGCATGGCCTATGTTGCTCTCAGCAGAGTTACTTCCCTCAGTGGACTACATGTTCTAGATTTTGACGAGACAAAAATATATGCCAATCCACAAGTCAAAATAGGTCTTGCAGCCATGGCAGAAGCTTCATTTGAACATTTAATGCCTCTACTGAATGTCACAGCGACATTAAACAGGCCAGATGTTCTCACCGTCATCCACCACAACACAGAAGGACTTCCGTCTCACATCGCTGATATCAAAAGTCACCATGAACTTCACCTTGCAGACGTCCTCTGTCTAACAGAAACTCACTTACAAGGATCATTTGTCGCCCAAAGTCTCCATTTTAGACGGGTACAGGATGTTTAATCGCAACCGAAATGTCTCGTACACAAACTGCCCTGACATGGTTCGCAAAAATGGTGGTGGGGTCGCTATCTATGTAAAAAACCATATCCAAGTCCGTGAAAAGCAGTACATTCAAAATGCTACAGATCTTGAGTTTACAGTTGTCAAGCTTGAAGCTCCATTCAATGCGCTGATTGCTGCTGTTTACAAGCCTCCAACCTACAGCATGTGCTCATTCCTATCCAACTTGCAAAGCCTCTTGGATTCGCTAGAAATTATGGATCACCATCCGATCATAGTCTGCGGAGATTTGAATGAAAATCTGTTGTTCGGAGCAAGCAAGCCGATCCTTGAACTGTTTCAGTCAAAAGGTTACGAGCCGCTACCACCGACAAAAATACACTCTTGGACCACATCTACATCTCTCGACCACAGTGCTGTCTGCATTCTGGTGTGCTCCAAACTTACTACAGCTATCACAATCCTGTGTTCTGTACACTAACCTCAGAAATAATCTAAATGTTAATATAGCCTTGGTAACCATTGCAAAGTTTAACATAACTAAGAATTGTTTAATACATTGATGATTCTAAATCAATGTTTTATGATGAAAAGGATTAGAGTTTGTAGTTATTGATTTCTCAACATATTATATTTATATATATATCTTGAACAAAACTTAATACAGAAAAATACTGAAATTAGTTTGTGGGTGGGATTGTCCTTATCAGCCAAGCTGTAACATCTGCTTCGGCTGTTCCAGCCTTTTACAGGCTGGGAGGGAGGGAGGGATGGAGGGACAATCTCACTCGAAAACATTTTAAGAAAAATATTCAACTATTTCTTCCTGAATTGCAACAACGACAAAATATTCAATTATGTTGTCTTGAGCGGCAAAGCTTAAATAAACCAACTGCTAGGTATTGAAGAAAGTTGACATTTTAAATATTGTGAATAAAGTATTCTCCCAATATATATAAAATAAATATAAAATAATATGATGGCAGTCCTGAGAAGTGTTCACGGACAGAAAACTGCAAATAAGTGCAGGTAACTAACGCATAACTTTGATCATTGTTATCAGTAATTGTGGGAAGTTGTTATGATTCATTATTGCTCCTTTTGCACTCTACATGACTCCTATTTACTACATTGATTTTTGTCTGTATATTTGTCTACATAAGTGCCCCACAGTTGTCACTTGGGAGGCCCTTCAGCTCAGACATGACACCAGAGGTCCAGAAACACCAACATTGTGCTTCACAATAGACGTGAGAGACATCTACTCAAGGCAGAGAGAGACCAACCACAGAGGTCTTCATCGCCCTTCATAGTTCTGTGGAACAGTGCCAAGTATGTAACTACATATTTTTTATGTTAATGCTGTATCAAAGCTTGCATAACTCTTCATGTCTGTACTGATTTGGTTGTTGTCACTGTCGTCAGTATTTACTGTAAGTAACAAAAAATGCACATTTGGTTTTCAGGCTGAGAGGTGGAAAATATGGATCTGCACGAGGAAACGTGGTGAGACTGGGGCAACAGGAAAAACCAGTGGCAATCAACCTGTGTGGCCATCTTGAGCTGGAACAATGCTTTTTTGTAAGTAAACGTTCTAAATCTAAATTGCAGCTGCACCTCAAACCCTCAGTGACACTCACAATGTGAAAAAAAATCTAATTATCAATTGCTTCTGATCTTTTCTCACTTGATCTGTGCCAGGCTGAGAGTCTTCAGCATCATGGAGAGGTCAACTCAAGGCAGTTAAAGACACTTCAACTCTGTGACTCTTTGCTGAGCTTTCAATTCTCTGCTTCAAAAATGTAAGTAGATTATATTTGATGCTTTTTTACTCAAACATTTGAACTTGTTTGTTCTACATGTGATTTTTAATGACTATTGTATTATAACATGTGTTCCCTCTCATATATACATTTACATTTTCATCTTCTGCAGCAGTATCCTGGAGGCCTCAACTCGACAAAGATGCTTCCTGTGGCTGTCCATCCAGACGGCCACATGACCAACCATCCCATAGGAGAGACAGGATCTTCTGCAGAGCTTCTGATGCCATCTCCTAATACACATAATCATATGGACTGAGGAAGAGCAGGAAAGAGGCAGGCAGTGCTGCTCCACAACTCTGTACTGAGCATGTAAGTAGATAATTGTCAATGCTTTTTTACTATAACATTTGACCTTGCTTCTTATGTAAGTGATTAAATGCATATATAACAAATTATTTGGTCTTATTGTAAAACATTTGTCTCTTGTTGATCTTCTTCACAGCAATTTCCTTTGGGAGTCTACTTCTGGACCTCTGCTCAACTCAAAAACAGTCGCTGCCCTTCCTCATCTGGCCACTTGAAGAATGACTTCTGAAAAAGAGAGTTTCCTTTCCACTAACCACCATACACAGATACGCATTGTGTCATCCACAGTAGCTACACTGTGCACAAGACTTTCAGACAATCACAGATTCAAACCAGAACTAGTCTTTCATGCGCAGCCGTCTCGGTAGGGGATCCCTCTTAGACTTGGCCTACCTAAAGGTTTCTTCAATTTTTTTTTTCCCTTATAAGGGTTTTTAAGAAGTTTTTCCTGACATGCTTTGAGGGTGTAAGGCTGATGAAGAAAGCAACACTGTAAATATTATATCTGCAGATTTTTATTTTTTCCTTTTTCTATGGGGTTAACATTTGTGATGTACCAATAACACTTTAATAAATGGTGAATTAACTGAAATATTCTAACAGACTATATCTGATTTAACTTGAAGGTGGGCATTATTCAACGTCTCAGTACAATTCATATTAATTTAACCATTTTCAAATTCTTAATTTTGAAGTTGTTTTATAACAGTTTTTCCTCCTCCAGGGGGAGCCAAAAAACCTAATGCTATTATCATCCATAATTTAAGCATAATTAAGTGTGACATCCAGCAGATGGAGATTTCTCTCAGTTTCTGTGGGTCACTTGTAGAATGAATGTTAACAATGGGCTTATTATTTAAAAATGTTCAGTCTTGTTGACGTATCCATTATATAATCAGCAGCTGAGCATGAATTGAGCAACAGAAGAGATGTAATCAAAGAAAAACATTAGAGATAGCCTATTTTGCTATTTTTCAATCTAACTTTGGTACTACAGTTTTGCCCCTAAACATTCTGTTTGGAGACTAAACACAACTGCCCTCTTTTTGAACAGAGGGGGTCTGCTCTGATTGGCCAGGTTCCCTCAAAGTAACAGGGTAGTAACAGGCACCGCCCTCTGGCCTCACGTTACACTGAGCGGTAGGGGTGTGCGGAGACGTCATTATCTGTATCTGTATCTGTATCTGTTCAACCAACAAAATTATCTGTATCTGTATCCGGATACACAAGAAGAAGTGGGCGTGGCGTATACCGGAAGTTTCTTTTACATTAGCCTACATTAAAAGTCACACCTACATTGATTTTCTAAACTAATATTCATTGTCAATGCAATTGTTGTCCCTTCAAAGCATCAAATTGATGTAATGTTGAAATATAAGTCAAAAAGTCAGATATATTTCTACCTTTTCATCTCTCTCTTCTTTGTTCTCATAATACGAAGAAATTCAGGGAACGAAAATATTGATAAATGACAGCCCAAATCTGTGCATAGGCTTCTCACTGTTAGTAAATGAGGGCCAGTGTTTTACTTTTAACTTAATTAATCTCCCTTTAACTGGGGAAAATACAGCTGTATTTCATGATTTTTTATCTCTATCTCTCCCTATCGCTCTTTTTTTACATTTGTTTTACTAAACTAAGGTTTAGGAACAATCTGTATCAACGTGCCAATCTCATAAACCCTAAATAATATTTTAGCCTTTCCACAAAGCCATATGTGATTTCAATGTGTCAAGTTTGCAGTTTCCGATTTTTATTGTATAGGTCCTGAAGTAGGCCTAGGCGTCTACGCACTGATTGACAGCTGAAAAAGTACAGGTCCTAAGCATCAGTTTGATGGAAACGTTGTGATGTTTAAAAGAGTTTAAGCAGTAGGCCTAGAGAATGTAAATACATCGGGGAAGGGCTGACGGTGACTCGGGGTGCAGCATATTCCATCGGTTCGTCTCTTCTCTGCCATAGCAGCGGGTTACGAGGAAACTCAAATAAAAACGGCAGCGAATGCGACCGGTAGAACCTTCTATTCGAGGGAAAGGGCGAACGCGCTGCGTTTATCAGTGGATAAAAAGAGAGAGACCGCGGGTCACGGGACGCGCCCGGTCCTCTCATGTCCACCGCAGAACAGCTGTTAGTGTCATTCTACCTGTTGTGTCATTGAGGCGGAACGAGCTGCGTCAATTAAGCGCATAATAAAAAAATTAAAAAATCCCCGAATAATAACGGGACTATTCGGAAATTATCTGTATCCGTATCTAACTCATTATCCGTGCTTATCCGAATACATATTCGGATTCGGGCTCATCCCTACTGAGCGGACTGCAGGGACAGGCCAAAGTGTGTAGCAGCATGACCATACATGGAAAATTTGCTTGGTTCAACTTCACGCAATCCAGGAAATTTGGCACTAAGGGTCTAAAATGCATGTACGTCATTATCAAACACTCTTGGGTATCATTTAGCATCACTATATAACATCATATAATATATAACAACATATATGCATCTGGGTTTCCTACACAATATTCAAAAGAAGATCTGCATCGATGGAGGCTCCAGCCCTACTTTTGACACAGGTGTCTGACACAGTTATTTGTATGCATATATGCATAGAGGGTATCCTACAATGTAACATATATTCAAACAAACATGTTGTTTTACACTTGTTGATTTGATTATGCTACCTTCTCTATCTTAAGAGGTCAATAAGATTATCATCAATATCCTCTCTGAAATGTTCTGTGTACAGGTTTATCATAAAATAACTGGGACTTGAAGGTAAAGTGATAGCAAAACAGGACTAAAAAAATTCTAGGTTCAAGGTATTATCAAATTTGAATATTGTGGTTTAAAATAATAATGTGGTGAAATTTTATTTTATGGTGAGAAATAAACACTGAACAAACTAGTGTCTCACTAGGTTTCTCCGTTTCCATCTGACCAGGGCACGTCTTTCAGTCTTACCTTTTAAAATATCACCTCCTCTCCTCCTTGTAACACAAATCTGGTGGTGTACTGGAAAGTGCTATAAGTTGGTGTCTCACAGGTCACAGGTTCAAGACTGGTGTCTGCTGGCAAATTTTATCCTGCTAAATGTGCATCTGAATGGGAACATGAGTCATACTAACTGTGGGTGGAAGAGTGCATAGTCGATTAACCGTGAAATACAAAGGTCGGCGGTTCATAACCCGGCTAGCACTTAATTTTAGACTTACACAGATTTTCTTAAAAATGTGCATATATGTTGATTATGACTCACTAATGACCTCATAGGAGTTCAAAGGTCAAATTTAAAGGTCACTGTGACGTTGCCTTTTGTGACTGCAGTATTTTATGAACGCTTCCATGGTTCTTCTTCAAATTTTGCACAAATGTTGATTCTGACTCAAAGATGAACTGATAACATTTTCAAGGTCATAGTTTAAGGTCATAATTCATTCATAAATTCATCTGAAAAGTCCATTCAAACTTCCAAATATTCCACATTTTTCAAACATTCTATTGTTCAAATATTCTGTTCATTCAGATATATTCATCCTTCAGCAGTGAAGTTTATTCAGCATCAGCTTCAGTTCAGCAGCGCAGCATTCACACCGCAATTTCTTCAGGAATTGCATTTCTAGTTATTATTATTATTCCGCCCAAATTCATGCTTGGCCATATCTTCAACATGCTTCATTCCACAAACTATCTTCAACCATCCTCATATTCAGCCCATTTTTCACATGTCTGCTTTCATTCAAAATTTTCAAAAAAGTTCATAACTTCATAATTAATAAGCAATTAAACCAAAATTATGAAATGTTTAAAATCTCTTCTTCTCCCTGAAAATTCATCCGACAAACTTGATTCTAACGTCTAAATGTTCAGCTCATTCCAGACAACAATAATTCGTGAACAGTTATTTCATAAAATCCATAACTTCAAAGCAATTCAACTTTTTATGAAATTAATATTTCATGCAAAATTATGATTCCTCCTACTCGTTCAAACTTCATCGTAGAAACTTGATTCAAAGTGTCTCATGTTCGTCTTGCACAGGAGCACATTTCCATAATTCACAATTTTTTCATAAAATTCATAACTTCAGAGATATTTAAAGGTTTATTACACCCAAAATCCCTATTGAGAATGCATTACAGGAACCCCTGCATTTTGGCAAAGTGCACAACAAGGAACTTTTTTCCATTGTTCGCCAAATGGGCACACACCTGTTTGGTGGCGTAGTGGTTAATGCTTTGGACTCATAACTGGAAGGTTGCAGGTTCCAATCCCACCTCTGCAATAGGATTTTAAAGGTGGTGTGACACACAAAGACACACACACACACACACCACACAGACACACACACCACAGCCACACACACACACATACACCACAGAGACACACACACACACACACACACTCCACAGAGAGACACAAACACCACAGAGACACACATTCCACAGAGACACAAACACAATAAAATCAAATTGCGTTAACTCAGTCATTTTTCATCCGATAAACTACATACCACATTCTATATGTTCAGCTCCTTCAGGGCATTACATGGTAGTATCCTGATTGAGCAGAACACAGGGTTGGGGGTTCGATTCCCCGTTCCAACACAAAATTTTAGACTTCACCGGATTTTCTTAAAATTTTGCACAGATGTTGAGTATGACTCAGAGATGACATCACAAGAGTTTAGAGGTCAAAGGTCAAATTTCAAGGTCACTGTGGCGTTGCCTTTTGTGACTGCATTATCTCATTCCACGGTTTTTCTTCAAATTTTGCACAAATGTTGATTCTGACTCAAGGATGAACTGATTACATTTTGGAGGTCATAGTTGAAGGTCATAATTCATTCCTAATTCCAGCTAGAAAGTCCATTCAAACTTCCAAATATTCCACATTTCTCAAACATTCTATTTTTCAACCATTCTGTTCATTCAGATATATTCATCCTTCGTTCTTCATCAACATTCAGCAGTGAAGTTTATTCAGCATCAGCTTCAGTTCAGCAGTGCAGCATTCACACCGCAATTTCTTCAGGAATTGCATTTCTAGTTTTTATTATTATTATTTTTTTTGATTGACGTGATTTTCGGCAAACCACACAACATTTGGGTGGTCACGTGGTCTTAAAAAATCAACAAAACCCACCTCATGTGTATTTGACCATCATCCTGCACATTTGTCAAATGTTTCTTCATCTTTACAGAAAGTGAAGTTGTAAAGGGAAATGCCCTTGAAATGGGTGTTCCAACAAGTGAACGACCCCACACACACCAGTAAGCGAACAAGATCTTGGTTCCAGACCAACAAGACTAACGTTATGGAGTGGCCAGCCCAATCCCTGGGCCTTAATCCAATAGAAAACCTATGTGGTGACATCAATAATGCTGTTTTTGAGGCAAAACCAAGAAATGCAGAGGAATTGTGGAATGTAGTCTAATCGTCCTGGACTGAAACACCTGTTCTCAGGTGCCATAAGTTGGTTGGCTCCCTGCAACACAGATGTGAAGCAGTTATCAGAAACAGAGGTTAACAACTAAATATTAGTTCAGTGATTCATAGGAAAGCTAAATCTTCATTAATTTTTCAGTTGATACAGTAAATGTTTGAGTTGTAAAGAAAAATGCAGACACTACTATTTTTTTGAACAGTCTAATATTCCTTTTTCTTCACTTTCTGTAAATGAAAGTGAAAAAAAAGAAACATTTGACAAATGTTTCTTCATATTTGGAGATGGAATTGAATGTGCAATGTCCCCAATGCATTTGCGTGTATGGAAATAAAAGCTATCATTAGGATTTTGATCTTTACTCAATTTTTTAAACACACTGCTATTATTTTTAACACAACTGTACATACCCTTTGTTTGCATACCCGTTTACAGAGCCTAGGCTGTGCATTAACACCAGTTTTTTTCAGCTCAAACACAGTACGGACAGGTAGCGGATTGTGAGGAGATATTCACTGATTTTGACAACAAGCGTTCTCCAGAATCAGCACCACCATACACTGTGTGAACATTTTATTTTCAATACATGTAATGCCTTCATTCATATGGTTGAGGGAAAACTCTTCCTAATGACACAGTCCATAGTCAGCGCTACAGGAAACCACAGAATAGAGAGCAGTGGATGCTGAACCACCCAGACTGAATTCAAAGGAGGAACATCAGGATTACGTCTTGTTGTTTTGTCAATTTAACCTGTGTGTGAGTAAAGCCCATTGAAGCGCACATCCACATAGAATAGCCTCCTTTCTAAACCTGAGTTCTTATTCTTTAGCCAGTTCCTTAGACCAATTTGTAGCCAACAAATGCAGACAACCCCTTAACACCTGCTCGGGTTAGAACAGCTTTATTCAGTTGATCCTTCTCTTGGGTTGAATTGGTGCTTCATTAGGTGGGAATGCCAATGATAACTCCTCAGCACACCCAAAAAACATTGTCATAACAAAGCTGCTGCTCCTTTATCAATGAATGGATGTGTGTTGGTAGCAGCTGGCAGGTTCCTCCCAGCACTGTCTGTCTGGCTCCCTCTAACAAGACCCACGTGAATTAACATGGAGGAGAACTTCATTAAGTCACTCTCCTATGTGTCTCATTGTTCACCCTCCTCTCCATGGAAGGGCTTCTGTTCTTCCACAGTTTTTAGAATGTCTGCTTTATCTGAATTTCATAGCTAGAGTGACAAGCTGACAGAAATGAGTATATACTTGTTTATCATGTAATAATATAATAGTGTAAAGTAAAGGAATATAAAAGCATTATGCTTCTGACTGCTCCTTCTCAAACATATCCTTTTTTTTGCTTGATCTATGTTTGTGTTTAATCGTTCTGTTTTCATCAGATTATTTGTTTCTTTTAAATAATGTTTTGTTTGAGAGATAAAAAATAAATAAAAAAATTAAGAGATGAGTAAGTAGCAGCTCCTGGACCTTCTCAGGCAGACAGAGATATTTCTGTGGCTCAATGTCTCCAACCAAGAGAACTAGCTGACAGCGGGCCTTCAGCTATTTATGAGCCTTAAACTGGTAGAGAAACACTATGGATGTAGGGCTAAACTGGGTGTTTACTCACTGCAGAGCACATCAAAGGCACCGAGGAGCTAAGGTTATTTACATGTTTTACCATAGTAATGATAGGACCAGGCTATTCAGTTCCACCTTCAATTCTCTTCTCTTTTCAATTTGTCCTTTTTACGCTCTGACTATGCACATGTGCATATATAAACACTGTTGTTCTGGCATGCTCTTCATGATAAGCTTAGTGGCCCAGGGGAGTTAGTAGAACTCAACACATCCCATTTCAATGGTTTCCCTCTATCAGGTTTGCTACAAACACGCCAAAATTAATATCTAAAAAATGGAGAGTGTGTTTTTTTTACTCCTTGCCTTGGACCAAATGTAGCTCTATTTCAATGGATATAGTGTAGGATGCTATATGACTTGAGGCCTGTGTGTACAGTATGTGACATTCATGTCTGCATAAACATATTTGTCAAAAGCAATACATTGGAAGGAGACGAATTCAGAAAGGAATGCCTTTGCCTTGAGGTGACAATGTGAACACAGAACTAAACCAATGGCTATATTCATAAGCTTGAATGCTGACTGGGTATTTACTGCAGGTTACAGGACCTTAAGCTGCTCACTGTGGGATTCCAATCAGCGTCTTCTGTAAAATGACTGAAATCCACAGAAGACCTCCGCTTGAAGAAAGGTGACCCACAGATTAATAGGGTTAATTACAATATAACTATAAAAATAATTTATTTATATAGTATTTTTTTAATAGAACCAATCAGGTTTGACATGATAATTAACCGTTAAAGAGTGGGCTAGTATGAATCTAATCAAGGATTTTATAGTAGATAGTGATGAGTTACTTTAAAAAGACGGGATATTAATGACCCAATTGGGTAATGACTAGTAAAGAAATATTTGTGAATCAACACACTGAACATTTTCTTTATGATTCAAACCTGACTAACACACTTTTAACGACCCATTCATCACTATACTTCATCTGTCTTTTTCTGCACTTCCTAGTACAGTGATGCATCATAACAACTAAGTAGTTCTTCATTTCTTAAAGATTACCTCATCACTACAACCTATCTTTTTTGTAATCTGGTACAGTTCATGATTATAAGAGGTAGCTACAGCGGCGTCTCGCCGATAGAGGGCGCTGGGGCGCAGACCTGCCCAGGGCTCCAGACTAACCATTTTAACTAGGAGCACTGACGCCCCAACTCAGAATTTTTAGGGGCGCAAGTAGAAAATTTAGGGGCAACGCATCTATTCAAATGTTTCCCAATTTAGACTATATTAGGCCTACTGATATTGTATTGCCAGCCTGTTTTGGACCACACTGACAAAAAGATGATAAAGTTCACTGGGTTTTTGATTTTGCATCACCATGTGAAATCCTTCAGACATTCCTTTAGGAAAAGGATATTTTTTTTGCCCATTTTCACCACAACCCCTTCTGAGCCCTCTGATTGTTCCTCTATCTCTGCTTCCTGTAAGGAAAATAGTTATTGGCCCAAAAGTAACTTGTAGAAGCTAGATGAAATGATCAACTAATTTGCATAATATGCAATTCTGAAAGACGCTAAATGAATACAAAATGCTGACCAGGTAGTTTACAAATGAACTAGGACCATTAACATATTTACAAACTCACTTAACAAACTTTTTTGTTGCCATATATAACTATAAGGTTAGCTTTTTATAGGAATGCAGTGGCCTATAGAATGTGGACCTATGAAACAATTTACTAGTTTACTAACGTCACCTGGCAGCTCTTGCACAGAGTGGACACAGTGCTGTCTGTCTTCTGGCTGCTGCAGGTGGCGGGCGGGGTGTGGGCTGCTTGAGTGAGTGCTGTCAGCGGTGAGGAGGAGACAACAGCCATTGCTACTCGGCTCTGGTGAGCGCGGTTTTAAAAAAAAGTTGCGAGATGTGTCTCTGATCTTTAAGTAGCCTTATCGCGATGGCGAGAAGTCGGCAAATATAATGGATTAAAGCAGGGGTGGAGAATTAGGGGAGAAAATAGCAGTTGGGATAGAGATTTGAATCCAAATACCTCAACCGCTCCACTTGTTCTCTTTGGTCCCTCCCCTATTAGTCGGGGAGCCAAGTCTCAAAAATGGGTTGGACCTGGCCCGGTCTGATATACTTTTTATTTGTGTTTTTTCTGTTAACTTTGATCCTAAGCAACAATAATTGGAAGGTCTGCTCTGCCGGAAATATCGCGAAAAAAAATTGTGGCTATTTTAGCGTATGTATCCGTCATTTTTTGATAGAAATATTGGGAAAATTTAAATGTTCCCCAAATCCATAGTGGGTTGGGTAAGCTGTCAATAAATGCATTCCAGGTGTAAAGAGCACATGTGGTGACAAAATCCTATGATAAAATTATTTTTAAAACACATTTCTACATGATTTTGGCTCAATTTCATGCAAAAAAGTAGGCGTTTTCTCACTTTTTTCCAATATTTTCATCTTTACATCATTGGCAATAAACTATTCCCTCAAGTTATGACATCAGTCAATATGCCATTCCCTTCCCTAATCAGTGTATACTCATTCCACAAAAAGAAATTATAAAAATCCAACCAAAATCAATGGATCTGTGATGATTTCACTACCAGTTGGCGATCAACAGGCTCAGAACCTCAATAGAATTTTAGGCTACTTTCAAAATTCCGAAAGACATATTTAACATTGTTATGTCCACATTTTTAAACATCATTGCCCATCTTTTTAATTTCAACATAACCCTGTTCTCCCAAAGAAAATTTCTCACACAAGAAATATAATACAGCAAAAGTATTTTATTGCCTTTGATGACAACTATGACATCTTTAACGGAACAATAATTTAATATAAGTTAATTGATTAGGTGCAGGTCCCTGTGAGGTGTAATAATCAAGAGGGTGGCACACTGCAGATACTGCTCTGGGGACGGACTGTCACCATCACCACCTGAGGAGACAGCAAAAAAGACTGTCAGGGTGGGTTATGCAGCAACGCGATAAAAGATGCACCCCCCCCCCCCTCTCTCTCTCTTTCTAACACACACACACAGCCTACTTACGTGTCCCTGTCTTCAACCACAAGTTCAATCCTTGAACATCTGTTGGGGTCCCCGGTGCAGAGACATGCAATGCCACACTTCACATTGGCTCTGGCACAGGAGCATCCTCGGCCACACATACTTTTCTTGCAGCGGCAGTATTGGCTGTGTTTGAGTTCAGAAGGTTTTGCCTCTTTCAGCATCATGGTTGCCACCAATTTGCCATTGACAAGTTGTCTCCCAAAATCAGTGGCAGCTGGGTAGGTTGGCTGAACCATGTGTGCCCACTTACACACAGCCAACTGATGCAGGGCTCGGCGAAGGTGTAATAAGAAGGCATCTTCAGTTGGTGGAAGGCAACGCATGTCTCCTTTGATGCTCACAAAGAGATGGGCTCGCAGTGCATCGAGAGTACCACCAAAGTCACTCCTGTCATAGAGTGACACCATGTATCGCCGTGCTGCTGATATAACCTCTTCCTGAACATCCAGGCTTTCCTCAGGGTCACCGTACCTGTACAGTGGCAGAAGGTATGTCAGGTGTTTAATAGCAGTTGTGTAGGCCCGCCTTTTTCCTTTTCTGTACAGATAGCTGACTGTGTCACATCCGGTAAGTATGTAGGTGCTAAGGAGAAGAGACGTAAGATCTGAAGCTGCAACCTCATACTTCCCTGCCAGAGCTTCTGTGATGGCATGAACAGGTAAGAAGATATCCATCGTCTTCACCCACAGCTCCTGCAGCCCATCCATGTGTGTGATGTAGTACATGATCACATCAGACTCTGAGCTGGGAAGACATCATATCGATCACCAACAAAGTGGATGCAGTCACACTTGTCAGGGAGGATTCCAATGAGCTGCCTCAGGTACTTTCCTTGCAGTTCATGGAAGGTGCTGCTCCCAAGATGTTGGTAACGTTGAATGAACGCCATGGCATCTACTACCATTACAACAGGCTTGTCAGACGGCGGTAGTTTGTCCACTCTCCCCCATGAGCTGCCAAGGGCTGTTTTGATTGCAGCCACGTAGTCTGCCTTGTTTGAATTGAAAAACAAAGCATTTGTCGCCCTGTAGCGTCCCACACGTAATCAAACACGCGCCATGAAGAGGACTGGACAGGTCAGGGCACGGCATGATGGCGAGCGAGAAGGGGAAGATAAGTTTCTACTCGTGGAGGTTTTCACATTATTTTAAACTGGAGAGCATAGGGGAAACCAACATCTCGGTAACTTGTAGACTGTGTCCCGGTTCAAAAGTACTTTCAACGGCGAGCAACAGCAACCTGCTGAAGCACCTGGAGAAGCGGCATGCTTCAACAAAGTTAGCAGCTAAGGTAGCTAACGCAGCATCCGAGACGGAGTCACACAGCAGCGAGCACACACCCACTCCACCCAAGCAGCAGCGGTTGGAGTTCGAAAGACGGACCCATAGCCAGGCACAAGTTGATAAAGCAATAGCACGGTATGTTTAATTGTTTATTTGGGTCTCTTTTAGCAATATCAGGCTATTATTCCAGTGGTAAAATTTTACAGATAAAAACACGTGTTTTTTCCCCTCAGATATGTAGTGGAGAACATGCTACCCATCTCCACAGTGGAGAGCCCTGCTTTCAGGCAGATCATCAGCATGGTGTCGTGTGCAGGTAATAATAATAATAATGTTGATTATAATAAATGGAATTTACATGCAAGCAAAACATATGTGTTGCTAGGGCAACCGTCATTGTTTACCAAGCCTCATGGGCGCTGCTCGTGTCTCCACTGCAATTACACACGCAAGAAAGGATCGATTTTTATAAACAATGAAACTGTAGTATGGTCAACTGTGTTTGGACACGTTTTGGCTGCTCTTACCTTCCCAACCTCCTCCTTTATGCTACTCTCCTGCATAAACAAACACTTAAATAGACTTTATTCTCTAAAGCAGGCACATGTCCCACTAATGCGCCCAACATAGTTTTTGTTTTGTTCTGTGACTGTCTTTCTTTCCATTACCAGAATATCCTTAAGTTATTATTTCTTAAAGATGTCAGTTAGGTTTGATCTAAATGTAAAAACGTAACAGCTCAGAATGAGAATTTATTTTTTTTACAAGGCATCATTTTCAGCCAAAATAAAAGAGTCTATTCTGTATAGCAATACTACTTTGACTGTGATCCACCTAATATGTTTAAATTATTGGTTTAACAGGTGGCATACGGCAGATGGGAAGGAAAACCTTCTCCAACTACCTGGAGAGAGAGTATTCAAAAATGGAACACGAGCTCAAGAAAGCATATGAGGAGCTACACTACATCTCAACTACAGCAGACATTTGGTCCATCCATAACAGGAGCTACTTAGGTGTTACAGCTCATTGGATAAACCGAACTACTTTGAAACATGAGAAAGCAGCTTTGGCTTGTAAACGGGTTAAAGGTAGTCACACTTATGATGTTGTTGCTAGTGAGATAGACCATATTCATTCTCTGTATGGATTGTCAGCAAAGGTCACAGCCACTGTTACTGACAACGGTTCAAATTTTGTAAAAGCATTTAAAATGTATCAGCCCCCTGATGATGATAGTGATGATAGTGGTGATAATGAGGTCACCTTCACAGATGTTAATGATGTACTTGATGCTGCCACAGAGTACGGGATTGTTCTGCCACCACATCTCAGGTGTGCCTCCCATACTATGAATTTGGTCTCATGCTCTGATCTTGAAAAATGGTTCACTTCAAATCCTGCGATCAAAGGAATCTACCGAAGTGCTACAGCAAAGTGCACTGCACTGTTGAACAAGGCCAGTAGGTCAACCATGGCCTCCGAGACGGTGGGGGAAGTGTTCTCCAAAAAGCTCTTGGTACCATGCACAACAAGGTGGAACTCTTTTCATGATGCTGTGGCAAGGATAACTGAAATTCCTCTTACTGACTTAACCACCATCTGTGATCGTTTAGGCCTAAAATGTTTTAGTGATAGGGAACTCCAATTCCTGAAGGAGTACTGTGCCATCACAAAGCCACTCACCGTCGCTCTGGACATCCTACAAGGAGAGGACAACTGTTATTACGGCACCCTCCTGCCCACCCTTGAAGTGTTGATGGCCAAGACACTGGAGAAGAAGGAAGGTCTGACTGTGGCAATGGGCCTACCTGATGCCATAGTTCGGGTAAGAAACATTCCATCAACACATGGAAATGTATGTATATTTTACCAAAGACATTTTATGTAAAACATGGCACTGGTAGTCATATTGGTAATACCCACAAGTCCCCATTCATAAAAATATGAGTGATGTTTCTTATGATTAAGTATCTTTGATTTTACTCAAAGGGGAATCTTTTATTAATGCTAATACCTATGTCACTGTGTGTTTGCAGGCTATCAAAACCCGATTTGCAGCCGTCTTGGAAAGCAAAGATGCCATGGTCGCAGCTGCTTCACTTCCCATGTTCAAACTGCGATGGTGTAAAGACCAGGCGAAGAAGGAGATGGTGAAGGGATACTTGGCAGCAGAGTGTCACAAGGTTACCGCTCAGCCTGGCCCTGTGCAGCAACCAGAGGTAACAACAACACTAACACCAAGCACCTCCAAAGCACAAGACTTTTTTAACTTTGAGGAGGACGATGACACCTTTAGTTCTGTCGAATCGGAGATAATATCCTACTTGAGAACAGCCGAAACAGAGATGGATGTACTCCAACAATTTCCCACAATAAAGGAAGTCTCTCTGAAGAAAAATGCTGCTACTCCGTCTAGCGCTCCCGTCGAAAGGCTGTTCAGTTTGGGAAGTCTGGTACTGTGTCCCAAGAGGAACAAGCTCAAAGACAAAAGGTTTGAGAAGCTGCTTCTCATGAGGTATAACCACTGGTTTCAGCGCTAACTCTCCACAATCATTCAGATCTCTGCAAATAAGCACTCTTGCACTTGTTATAAGCACTTGTTATTTTAAATAAGTGAGCTCATTCTTTGCACTTTTTGAATAATGATCTATCAGCTCACTCTGTTAGTTGGCATAAAATGCTGTCATGAAACTTTATAACTGGCATTCTCTCTCACCTGTTTCATGGATACTGTATGTTGACCCTTGTTCAGGTTTGATTTTGAGCAGCTGGTGGTGTTATGCATCACTATCATATTTCATTGTCTCAAGTGATAGTTCTCAGGTGCTGAGTGAAGACACATTAATTCGTCCAACTTGATTCTGAATAATAATTTAGATCAGAATGTCTGTATTTGCTTTTAAGCCACTTTAATTTTTTGCAGTTTGTTTTTGAATACCAAATAAGAAAGATAGGCTTGCAGTTTATAGCCTATGGAAGACTTTATGGCCTGACTGAAATAAATAGGCATTGAAAAAATACTTTGGTGTTTGTGTCAAGGTTTGTGTTGGTGCACAACGGATCATATTGCTTGGATGATTAGATCCAGTGATATGGATGCAAATGAATTGAAACAGTTGTTTTAATCAACAGTCTGTATTACTCAGTATCAGTACAGAACTGAAATGACGGCTAGAGGGGAACTCAATCAATCAACCTTTATTTAATGGGGACATTGGAAAAACGTTGTACAGTAACTAAAAAGTTACTTTCTCAGTAACGCATTACTTTTTGGTTTAAGTAACCGAGTTACTAACTGAGTTACTTTTTTACAAAGTAACTAGTAACTGTAACTAGTTACTATTTTTCAGTAACTAGCACAACACTGATTATAAATAATGTTTTGATTGGCCTTATGGAATAGTCTTGAAATGCTGGATTTGTGTTTTTTTTGTAAACAAAAGTGAAAAAGTTGTTCATTTGTTACAGACAGGTAGTATGAAAGAATAATTAAAAAACAATGTATGCCACTTAAATCAAGACAAACAGTAAAATAAAATAAACATCAAAATACCCAAAAATAATCCCTCCCAAGTCACTGCCAGTTCACAGAGCCTGAAATGAGCCCAAAAAAGGTCCCCATGCTTTAAAGCCTGCACTAGAATGCCGAAGCGAGTACCCAATTTTCTCTAGCTTAAGGCAGGACATAACATCTCACAGCCATTGTGCATGAGTGGGCGGGAAAGGTTCCCTCCACCTCAACAGAATGGTTCGCCGGGCCATCAGGAAGGCAAAAGATAAAGTGCGCCGCTTAACTGCAGTTAATCCAACCACCTCGTCAGTGACCCCAAAAAGTGCAATTAGAGGTGTTGGTTCCAACCTTATGTTTAACACCTGAGATACTGTTTGGAAGACATCTACCCAGAAAGGTTGGGGCACAACCAATACATATGAAATAGAGAGGCTTCATAGATGTAACATTTTACGCACAGTGGACTAACATCAGGGTAAATTGTGGATAATTTGGCTTTTGAGATATGAGCCGTATGAACCACTTTGAATTGGATCAGACAATGTCGAGCGCATATACATTGTAAAAAATGGCTGAGTCTGGCTCCAAGGTCCCGGTCTTAAAGAAGAACGCCGGCCGTTTTTAATCCATAGCGCCCTGTTGATTAAGGTTACGAGTAGTGCAGCTACCTTAAGTTTAACTTTTGGGTTGCTTGCCCCCATAGGTTTTCGCTTAAGCCGGCGTTCTGATACTTGGTCAATAGTTAGGTTTAGCCTACCCATGAGAAGAACCAAGTCTAGTGCTAGTAACGCACTTTGAACAGTTTGACATGACCTATCCTTGTCAACATGAAAGACTATGTTCATACAGATGCACTGACAGCCACACTCTAATGGAAACGGCATGTTCACAATAAAAATGCTGCAAAAGATGGTGGCTACTGCTCGGGAGCTAGCTGCTAACAATACCACTAAAATCAGTGAAAACATTATCTTCAAAGTCAGACTTCTTCAGTATACCTTCCAATCCTTTGAGCTTTAACTAACTGGGTCGGCCTCTGCCTTGACTCTATAGGTGTGGCCCGAGTCTCGGCCGTGTCTCTTGTTTTACTCTTTAGAGGCATATGTTTGAGTAAAATTAACATTTAGATTTTATAATATAAATTACTGACAACATTTCTACCAAATTCACAATAAAAAATATTGTAATTTAAAGCATATTCAATAAGTAATGTAGAGATAAAGATTTAAGAAAAATACAGACTGCTCTCTTATTTTTTCCGCGGCTGTATATATTTATATATTTTTTTTCTTCTTCTTGTACCAGTACTTTTTTTTTAACTGATCAATTAAAATGCTTAATATGCATTTTACAGGTGTTTCTTCTCGATGAACCCAGAAAAAGGAACCAAAGTAGAGAATAAAAACTCCAAACGTCGTCTCAACCTGAACCCTCGAGTCCTCACCCTGATACAGGATCTCTCCGATCACGAGTGGCGTTAACCCTAAATATGGACTCTTTCTGTGGACTCTGACTGTTTGTTTGAGAAGAGGTATTTTTGTTTTAAAGTCTTGTAATATGTAGAGATGCACTGTAACTTTTCTGGTAGAGGGTCTGCCACCTGCTTGTTTCATGAAGATGTTCTTGCTTTACAGTAATGTTCCACAGTATCATATTAAACGTATCTATCTTGCATTCATTCAATTAGTTTTGGAAAAAAATACTTTAACAAACGTGCCTTCTTACTGTGAGGGGGCTCGCCTCTCCACAGATCTGACCTGTTGATTACATCTAAGCATGTAAACAAAATTGATTGAATTGGGTTGTTATTGTTGTCCGCCTGGCACTTTGTAAAAGTCACAGGAAAATGTCAAGATTTAAAGCTCCCATATTATGCACTTTTCGGTACTATTATACACCATATTATATGGTCTTAGTGGTCCCTAATACGTTTATCTTTAATTGTTTGCTGAAAAAAACTTTCAGATAATTTATTGTACTATGCTGATGTTCAGCTAATCGCACAATGGCCTATTTTGTAAAAAGAGCTGCAGCTCCCCTCGTAAATATACAATCTTTGAGCTGCCCCTGCCCCCTGTCCGGAAGCGAAGCCAGATACGACTCGCCCTCTGTCTGTCAGGGTCGTGGACCAATAAGAAATACGGGTGTGGGCTGCACAGTGGAAGCTTCTGGCTTTCCAGTTTGTGAGGTCAGAAAAGGGGAAAATTCTGACTGGAGTATATTGGGGGGGAGGGGTGGGGGTTTCAGAAAGGGAGAGAGTGAGAACAGGAGAGATTGTTATTTTTAGGGGGCCAAGCCCGAGCAGGAGCTGGGACCGCGTTATGCAGAGCAACGCGGTTCCCAAGCCCTGCTGGGCAGGGAACCCTATTGTTTTAGTGGCGATTATTATTATTAGGGGGCCAAGCCGAGCAGGAGCTGGGACCGCGTTTTGCAGAGCAACGTGGTTCCCAAGCCCTGCTGGGCAGGGAACCCTATTGTTTTAGTAAGGATTATTATTATTATTATTAGGGGGCCAAGCCCGAGCAGGAGCTGGGACCGCGTTATGCAGAGCAACGCGGTTCCCAAGCCCTGCTGGGCAGGGAACCCTATTGTTTTAGTAAGGATTATTATTAGGGGGCCAAGCCCGAGCAGGAGCTGGGACTGCGTTATGCAGAGCAACGCGGTTCCCAAGCCCTGCTGGGCAGGGAACCCTATTGTTTTTGTAAGGATTATTAGGGGGCCAAGCCCGAGCAGGAGCTGGGACCGCGTTATGCAGAGCAAAGCGGTTCCCAAGCCCTGCTGGGCAGGGAACCCTACCGGGCTTAGAGAGTTTTTAACCACCGGATATTTTAAAGATTTAATCGAGGGGAGTGGAAGTGGGGATCCAAGTAATTTAGGCACGGACATATTATCATCTGTATGTAATTCCATGGCTACCCAGTCAGGACAATTGGGCTGATAGTGAAAGAAAGACCAACATGAAAGGCAGCGCAGGTTGGCAGCCCAATAGTAAAAACTAAAGTTTGGTAGAGCCAGAATGCCTCGTTGCCTTACTGATTTATATTGTATTAGATTTGCGTCACTGGGAGCTAGTTGTTTTTTCCTTAACATGTCCACCATAAATAAATACAGAAGGCACAAAGCACTGCATGCAAATGAACCAGAATGCACAAAATGAAATGTTTGAACCTCAAATTGTTATGGTCTCCCAGACCCCCGCTTAGAATGTGTCCCCGCCAATGTTGAAATGAAACCTAGCCCTTCACTTATTAATTAAAATGTGTTAATTGCACATTACTGGATGCAGACAAATACATGTAAACTGTAAAGACGCAACCTGGTCATTGAAATGATTTCAGTTTTTTCCATTTTTTTCCTTCGGCGGCCCCTGGTCCAATGTTGGGTTCCTAAATTGGCCCTAAGCTATCAAAAGTTAGAGAACCCCTGCTCTAGATGTAGCATTTAAAAGATGCCCGTAAGTTATTTCCATGTCTATAAAAGTCACTCTGTCGCCAAAAGGCAAATCCTTGAAACCATCTGATTGAAGCATTTTGCAATACCTCATTAGTTACTTGTCACTTGGCTTGCAGAGATCTAAACTATTTTATAGATATGGAGGTTGTTAAATGTTATCTGCAATAACATGTGATAAGGTTACTGGTAAAATATGCTTTTTATTGTATATGCATATGGGCATGCATGCAGGTGTATTCAGGGCTTATATTTATAGGCTGCAGGGCAATGCATACTCTGTAAGGTGTCTTGTATTCTGTGCTCATCACAAGGATCAATGGCAACTTCTGTTCTGGGGCAATAAAGTGTTTATGGCACCTCACTGCAAACCCCCTACCAGTCCTTCTCCACCTCTCAAGCATAAATATAACCTTCTCTGAGCTTCAGCAGCCAATTAACAAACACATACACCAGGAAATGACTCCATCGTTCCATTGACAAGCACTCTTTTAGTAAGCCTATTAATTCAGCCCACACCTATCTCTATAGTTATTAGATTTGTTTATGGGTTCCAGGCTACATATACATAAGTTTGTCTGATTGAGCAATGCCAGACATGGTGTTCAATTAAATGTTGAATTGAATTGAGTGTTGTTCTCTCTTGGTGAGGGGCTACTATGATTAAAATGTTTCCATCTGTGGTAAATTCAGTTGTTAGGACATGATTTGGAAAAGCACACACCTGTCTATATAAGGTCCCACAGTTAACAGTGCATGTCGGACCACAAAACAAGCATGAAGTTGACATTTTCTGTAGACCTCTGAGACAGGATTGTCTCGAGGCACAGATCTGGGGAAGGGTACAGAAACAATTCTGCTGCTGTAAAGGTCCCAATGAGCACAGTGGCCTCCATCATCCGTAAATGGAAGAAGTTTGGATCCACCAGGACTCTTCCTAGTGTTGTCCGTCCCTATAAACTGAGTGATCGGGGGGAAGGGCTTGTGTTAGGGAGGTGGCCAATAACCCGATGGTCACTCTGACAGAGCTCCAGTGTCCCTATGTGGAGAGAGGAGAACCTTCCAGAAGGACCACCATCGCTGCAGCACTCCACCAATGGTAGAGTGGCCAGACGGAAGCCACTCCTTAGTAAAGCCAGACATGCAAACTCGTTATAATAAACAAACTATTACGATTGTGGCAAACAGGATTTTCATTAAGTGCAGGTCCCCAATATCCCACAATTATTGTTATCCACCATACTTCTTCTTCCGCCATGATACAATGTCCAATAAATATAAAATGTGTCAAACGGTAAACATTGTAACTTTACTCACCTCGTCTGTCAACATTATGCTGGTAAACCTCGTTCAGTGAAGTCACTGTTTCGGTAAATGCAGGCTCGAGCACGAGTAGGCCACGAGAGCGAGTCTCAGAATGTTGCCTACACGCGACTTGGAGCACTAGTAACAACCACTTTTGCAATCCTGTCTAGTGCATCTTTTAAAAAAAAATTTAATTAAATTTATAATGGAGAGGTGTGTTGTTGCTGACTAACACTGCAGTGTGGTCTATCAGATAACTGTGTGGTTAATTTCACAACTCTGCAAGCTTGTCATTGATTTCCATTTATCCTCTTGTTCTGCTCAAAGAAAAAACAAGCACTTAGTTTGTTTCAAGTATCTCATCAAGGATTAAGAGGTGAGAAGATTTTCCACACACATTTTTATTATACAGCCTGAAGGGTCTCTTTCACATTAAAAGTCCACAAACCTGTTTCGAAGCAGAACACTACTCAATATAAGGCTTCACTTAAACTTATTTACACTCATCATGATTAAGGAACACACCATAAATGCAGCGGATCCTGAGTTGAGATCACGCTAGATAGATGTGCCGTATCCCCAGGTTGCACATGCTCCCGACGGTTAGGACAGTTGCCTAGCTTCCAGCTAGGAATGTCTGCTGAAAGTTCCGCAGCGCAGGATTTTAAGCCAGAAAATATGTCAGTTTTCTGAGGGCTGTACATAGGCCAATATGTGTGTGGGTTCACGTAATATGTTTAGTAAGGGGCATCAACACAACACAGTATCACCATCTACTGCACAACTCCCAGCAATATAGGCTACAACCATAACAAACAACAATTGCTTTTCAAAACCCACAAAAAAGTTATCTCTTCAGTCAAAGGTAACACTCACCCATCACTTGTAGAGGAAATCCATATTCCTATCCTATAAGCTATTAAGGCAGTTAAACCCCGTGATGTGCCATGTTCCCTCAGGTTCTTAAAAGCAGACACGTCCAGCAAATAAACTGGTTCCGCTGTTAGCCAGTCACAGCGTTGTAGGTACAGTCAGTAAAGTGCCGCACTAAACCTTTGCCGGTGTTGCCAAAAATTGATCAGCCTTGGTCAGACCATCCAGCTTGTAGGTATTCCTCTTGAAATTATATCTAAACTTTGTTAAACAATCACCTTGAAAAAGTCACACTAGATCGGCAACGGGATCAGAAGGTTATATGAAGGCGATGGCTATTAGTTCACCCACAGTGGTAACAGCCCACCGAAGGTTCAAACTTCGCTAATTGCATCAATATTACTGTCACTACACATAAATGTGATTGGCTGATAACACACGTCAGTCAACGTTGTTATCCAAAAGGAGACAGCAGCTTCAATGAAAGGCTAGCAATATTTATAGTGCAGGTCCTGCTGCTCCACTTAGCTGTGATGTGTTAAGATGAAAAGTGTGTACTGTAAAATGTAGAACATCCTAGAAACCAATTTGGATTGATTGTACTGCTGAAAGTATAATGTCCTATCATTGTTCTTCTCTTGATGGCTTTATTTGATTTTTTTTCCTCTAATGGCTGCATTCCTCAACAGGTCAATCGCAGTGTCAGCCCAGTCTAGAAAGGACATAAATCAGGGCTTTGAACAACTTCAGATCACATTTCCTGTAATGTACTTTAAGTCCCACTTTCACTAGATTTAAAAAAGAAAAAAACGTCTTGTAAGATTACCTCCCTCAAGCAGAAATCTGATTCAATCCCTTTTAGCATACAATTGATCAGATTAGGTGTGAGCTGTGGAGACGGAATTATCCACTGCTATAAAGAGGTGCATATGCTTTCAAGTTGCAAAGGTGAAAATATTCTTTTTATTTGAGCAATTTTTTTTCCACTTTTGTACTCAGTTTTAGGTATTTTCCCATCACTCTCATCCCATTTCCTGGCAGAAAAAGAATAACTCATTTAAGAACATCCTCTGAAGGTCTGAGTCCATGCTCTCTATAGCACAATGATACAAAATGCCTGTCGGAGGTGTTCATATATGGGACACCAAAACCATTTCAGTGTCTTGTTGTTTTGGAAAAAGGTGCGTGTTTATGTGGAGTACTGGGCTTTTAGTAAAACAAAATTGGTTGCATCCTGATGCTTCTAAGTGGGGCATTCATTTTCTGATGAGCAACAACAACAACAAAAAAAAACAAATGAAAAAGAAAAAAATTCCGAATTATGTCAACATTTTCTTTTTTCAATCAACATCATACATTACGATTTCCTGTTAAACAAGGATAGGAATATATGTAGATTTTATCTTCTTTGACATATTTCACACATTCCAGTCATGCCAAATTCACATTTTATTATGAAAAGCATGAACACAATGTGACAGATACCAAGGAGTCACAGGCACATGAAGCAGCACTGCTGAGAAGGCTTAAGTGAATTACTCTATACCAGGGGTATTCAACTAAAATTCAAATAGGTCCAGTTAGAGAAAATGTCCTCAAGCAAAGGTCCGGAACATCATAATGTCTAATTTGCGTTATGATTCAGTGTATATATAGTGAAGTAGCCTAGTAGTTGTATCAACGTCTGCATGTAATCAACAACTGACTGTCAGATCAATATAGGAAGAACAATTCAAAAACATTTCGACAATATTTATTCTCACTTTTAAACAATTATACAGATATATAATACTGAAGATATGTATTATTTAAGGAGGTTAAACTGACTCAACTGAAACTAATCTCTTCATAGAAAAGAAGGGCTGCATTTAAAAATAAAATGGTGAAAATAAATATAATAATAATCTTAAAATAAAGATAAAATATATAATTAATTTTTGAAAAATAAAATAAAGTATAGCAGCAACTTCACTGTCCCCTTTGCCTTTGTGAATGTTTTAACACTTTCAACCAATTTAAAAAAATATATATATCTCAACACCAGGCCCGGTTGCAGAACATAATGACTCGGGGTGCATCTGAGATTAGAAGGGGTGCAAAAAAAAATGAATTATGCAATTTGAGAAATATTTCAATGTATAATTTCTAAACTTCACTATACCTACTATGTTTGTTTAACATAGTAATCTCCCACTTTGTCTAATACTGGATTTTTATTTTGCGATTTTGAAAAGCTCTGAAAAAATCTGTCAAACTAAACCCCTGTAGGGGTGTCTGGGGGTATCCCCCCCACAATTTTTTTTTTTGTGTTTTTAAAATGTAATCGGAGCATTCTGGGGAAAAGAATAAAAGAAAAAGTCAACATTTAATATAGTTAAGATGAATACAAAAATTAAAAAACAACATAACTTGCTAGCAGCCAGATGCTTAACAACTGGACTGAGGGACGGATGACCACTAGCTTTCGCTAATGTTAGTGGGGCTACTATCCAAATATCTTGCTAAAAAAATGAACCTTTATTTATAAAATTCTGCCATTACTAAGAATATGTAACACTTAAAATGTAGATAATTGAAACTACATAGGGGAGAACGGGGGAATCTGAGGCATCGGGTAATGTGAGCCACCCCCTGTATCTAGGCAACGGAAAACATTTGTGGTAATGTGAGATATGGGGCAACCGTGGCTCAGGTGGTTAAGCGGGTTGGCCAATGATCCAAGGGTTGGCGGTTCGATCCCCGCTCTGCCACCAGTGTCATGGTTGTTGTGTCCTTGGGCAAGACACTTCACCCACCTTGCCTCGTGTGAATGTGTATGACTGCTGTATGTTTGAGGTGGTGGTCGGAGGGACCGTAGGCGCTGAATGGCAGCCACGCTTCCGTCAGTCTGCCCCAGGGCAGCTGTGGCTACTATGGTAGTTTACCCCCACCAGTATGACTGTGTGTGAATGAATGGAACCTGGAACCCTGTAAAGCCTCTTTGAGTGCCTTGAAAAGCGCTATATAAATCCAATCCACCATTATATATATTTTCAAGCCCCTCTCATTTCCCCATGGCCCTGAAAGAGAGGACCTCATGGTGCATGTTTTTTTCACCAAAATAGGTATTTTGCATGTAAAATTAAATGTTCTTGCTGTCAACTTAATCAACTGTTGTGCCAAAGCAAATGTATTCACGTAGAAAAACTTCTATCATACGTGTTGATGAACTACCAACATATGAAACCATGTGATGCTGATAACTGAAGATTAGCATGAAATGCTAAGAGAGGTAGTTTTTTCTCAAATTGTGGTGGTGGGGGAAAGTGAGCCAAATGCTGTGGGGGAAAGTGAGCCACTGTCTCACAAGTTAAGTTTAGTCTTAAACATATTTTAATGTAATATTACATAACATATGTTTTATATTAATGTCATACACATTGTAGAAAAGCCATCATGCCAAGGAAATACACCAGGAAGACGACCTGGGGCAACAACACGGAAAGAGCACCTTCTCATCTTTCCCTGTAACCTTCAGGGCTGGAATGTAGCCTAGTTGTAGAGTATGACAGGCTGATGTTATAATCCAGTTGGGTCTTCTCCGGTGTTCTGAGTCCCAGGCTGTTCTCGCTGGTTCTGATTTTCCTATGCTTTGACCCCCAGACACTAGCTGGCTCTAAGGGTCCTGTGTTCTGAGCCCCAGACTGTGTTCTAATCTAACTGGTTCTATCTTTCATTTGAATCTTATTAAAACCTTTTGAATTATAATATGTTGTATTTTATTTTGTTCAGAGTTACTTTCAAGTGTTTAGAAAATTTGCTTTGCTTAATTGACCAAACCCCATCATTCTTTTACTAGTCCGACATTAGTTCTGGAATGTGTGGCTAGCTTTCATGATTCTTACTGTTACAATATGTGTTGTTATGTTGTTATGTTTCAGAGTGGAAAAAGAAAGTGGATCAGTTTACCCCACAGCTGGGGTAAAGTGAGCCACATGACAACTTTTTTTAAAACAATCATATTTTCACTGCCCTTTGTCTTGAAAAAATTCTGCAAATGCCCATTTCTAGGAAACATCCTGAATTAATGGGAAATGTGTACATTTGAGTGATAAATAATTTTAGCTCCCTTAGAGGGGGGCAAATGTAAAAAGTGGCTCAGATTACCCCGTTCTCCCATTTTTAATTTTTTTTTTCCTGTTGCTGTTGTGGGCAGTAGTGCTGCTGGCGATGTATGTCAATCTTATGTCTGTGACATTCACACATAGGTCTACATCGGGGTAATAGAGAGTCCACATGATTGTACCTTGACGGTTTTCACCAGTCTCAAAAGGGGAAAAAACGCAGCTGTTGATCGCTCGTTAACTCGCTCACCCGCTCGCTGACACACGGAGCCGGTGGGCGAGCGAGAGAGAAAGCGAGAGAGAGTAGCACCTTAGCAAAAACTACAGCAATTACATATATCTTTTTAAAGTATATTTCTAAAACGATTCAGTCCGCCCTCTTTCCCTATTTGATGATGCAGAACTAACATTTCAATTGAGGGTGCAATGCATGCTTAAATGCACCCCCGTAGAACCGGGCCTGCTCAACACCATTACAATTTAACAGTTTTAGCGTCTCTTTCTTTCCCTCTTTTATCCCACTCCCCTACTTTCTGTTGTTCAGTGAGAGAACTGAGCTCTAGCTTGTCCTGCCAGGAGTTTAAATCTGGGCTGGAAGGATGTCAGGGCCATTCTCATGCACATGTGTGGTGCTCATAGGTGAGCCTGGATCGATATTTACTTTTAATTATGTTCATGAGACGGACTGGTTTTGTGTTTCCAGTTGGAAGAATAAACATGAACGAGTCTGTACATTCTGGATTGAAGGCTCTGTTTTCGCTGTCTACTTTTCTCTTCTTAGAGAGCGCCATTTGTAGTTATTTTTCTGTCTCCGGCTCACTGTCTCTTTTCTGTCTCGCTGTATTTCTCACTCTTCTCTGCCTTCTCCCGCTGTGTAGCCTACTCACTCTCTTCCCGCTGTCTTATTGGCCTTCTCCCGCTGTCTCTCACTCTCCCCGCTGTCTCTCACTCTCCTCCCGATGTCTTTCTCACCCCTCTACCACTGTATTTCTCACTCTTATCTGACTTATTTCGCTGTAATTCTCGTAATTCTTGCACTTCTCTCTGTCATCTCTCGCATGATCGCTCACTGTCTCTTTGTCGGTGAGCCAGCCTGAGCCGGGAATGCACAGATTCGATTGGCTGAGTAGCAGGAGGCAGGATGGCTTAACTCAAATGCAATTGGTCGGTGGATTTCCTGATTTGCTAAACCAGTACCGTAAAGTCTAGAAAAGTTGCGCCGGTCAAAATAGAAGCGCCCCGTCAAAATTTAAAAAATGTATTGACTACAGGTACGGGTCCGTATAGGACGGCGTCTGGGTCCGGACCGCGGTCCGCCTGTTAGTGACCCCGCTCTATACCCATGTAGAGAGAACAATGTAATGAATAAAGATAACATATAGCTTTTACTTTTATTTATCACAAGGATCCAGATTTCAATAGTTTTGGCCACTGGAGGCTGGCAACACAGCAATGTAAAAAAAGTGTTTTACATCACTTGACATAAGCAGCTAATGCTGGGCTTACACTACACGACTTTTCATGCGATTTGACAGTCGCAGACAATCTTCCAATGTCGGACTGAAATCACAGAAGTCGTGCTGGAGTTGTGGCGCGCCCCCGTAATCTCAGTCGTTTGGTGGTCTTCCAACCCGATTTCAGCCAGCCAGCCCGTCTTGATGTTCCGACATTATCAAACATGTTTGATATTATCGTTAGTCTTAGGGGGTTGGCTCAAGTGAAATGACGTAAACACTGTCACACTCTCGCATGCACCAAGCACGAAGCAGGAAGAGCGGCATTAGTCGCGACCTGTGTCCGCCTGAGCAGGCACTTATTTTGGACACTTTTTCCTTGAAGCCTCGGCGGGAGAACCAGGCTGACAGCCGCGCAACCTTAACACTTTACCATCAAATACAGGGTTAGGAGTTAAAGTTATTGGGGGACGAGATCAGCAAATAAAGATGGCCAAATAACTAAAGGAAGCCCCCCGCTCAGATTATTGAAATAACTTTTTTTTAATTAAATAATCACTATCGCGTTTGCGGAAATAATATTAATCTCAATAGGAATCTAGTTGTAGTCTTGCAATATGAGACCCCCGGGGCCAATCCGAATAGTCCAATCTCCTAACCTATAAGCCTCCTTTCCTATACCTTAACCCCTAAACGTCATCGGGATTAACACACAGCTTTATTAAACTGAATTCTTCACATTTGAGATCCCCCCCAACCAGAAATGGGTAAGTCATCTTTTATTTTATTGTATTAAGAAAATATGGAACATGATTTGTATATATAATGATTATTATTAGAAATGTTTAAAGGGGACATATTATGCAAAAACTCAGGTTTAAATGTATATTTCTGAGGTCCACTAGAAAAGGTTTTAATGGTTTATTGTTCAAAAAACCCATTAGTTTTCTACCATTACCCATTTCTTCATCGCCTTTTCCAGCCTCTTCTGCTCTCTATCTCAAAAGGTTGGTATTGACATCTACCCCCCTTCGCAAAAATCCTAGTCTGCTCTGACTGGTCAGATCTACATAGGCGTGCATGCACCGCCCTGCTCATTTACGCTATACCAACCTATATGGACATGGCACATGCCCAGCTGTCAGTTTTGTTTACTTTTGGCCAATGCAGCATGGAGATCGATGTTACCATGTTTAGCTTCATTTATACAGCAAATGTCAGCACACTTACCACTTCTAAACCAAAACCTTTACAACTGAACCTGGTCAGGCAGGAGTCTGAGCTGAAAACTGTGAAAATTGCATCAAGATTTCTGGTTTCCCTGACATTATCCTCAGGTAAATACAGTTTAAATATGTCACAGTCAATAACAGAAAATGAGTTAAGTATTTATGCAAAAACCTCCTAACTTGTAACATACAACGTTGTATGTATGTCTCTACAGGCTAAACTGGGGAATGATCTACAACCCAGTGGAGTGAAAAAGCTTTGGTTGTGAAGCCAAGCTGAGGTAACATGTAAACATGTACAGCAATGAGGCAGGAAAGGAATGTATCATGTCAAGATTCACTGGAAAGGCATTATCTTTTGTAAAAAAAAAAGTATAGAAATAATTAGTCAGAGCTGCAAATTATCTGACACCCTTTCAATATCTAATAGATAATGTATCATTTGTATTGTGATCACTCATTCATAATAAAGTTTTACTGTTAAAAAATGTATTGTGTTGCTAACTGTCACTGTTTGCTTCGTGTAGTAAAGGATAACTTGAAACTCACATTTTCATAGTCAGGATGTTGGACTAGTTTTCTGACCGATCTACATGCATTGCCTTATACGTTTTTTAATTCAACCCTTTATCTCTCTGAAGATTTCTTATAACACAGTATCATTACATTTTAAAAAGACCAAAACCATACTTAAAAATAAAGCAGTTTATTCATAGCCAGTAAAATGGAAATATAAAGTGTACATATCATTTAATTTCATTTTCCTTTATTTAACCTCGAAAGATCAATTGAGGGGATGGACATTATTTTGAATCAGCCCCTCATTGTAAAAGAGGGTCACTCTTTTACAATGAGGGGCTGATTCAAAATAATAATTTTAAATTGGTTAATAGTTATGAGTGTATTTATTTTAATTGTATGTTGTAGGCTGTTCCAGGAGTCAGGGGCACTATGGCTAAAAGCGGTTTTACCAAGCTCAGACCGGGCATAGGGAACATATAACATGAGCATGTCAGTTGAGCGGGTTTGATAAAGCCCATCTGAAATAAGCAGCATTTCTATCAAATAGAGTGGTAGCTTTCCAGTCAGAGCTTTATATATAAAATCACGTCTCTCCTTAAGGGAGGACCACCCAAACAGAAGGAAAGCCATAACTTGTATGTAACTGTCCAGTTGTTGCTGGTGGGCCCTGAAGAAGACCACCTGTCCCACCCAGTGAACAGTCTGATCTGATGGAACAGATAGTGTGGTCCGTCAGGTCTCTCATATCTGTAAAACATGACACATTCAATGTTATATCATGTAGCCTAGCTGAAATGTACATCATACATCTGTAGTTATGGTAAAGCTACCAACTAATGAAAATATATTTTTTCTTCGATTATTAAATAAGATAGGCTACTAATAAGTTCAGTATAGCCCTTGCTCAAGAAGCAACGAGTTCCGAGTGATACTGTGTTCTTTTTGAAATATAATGGACAGGAAACAAACAGCAGCAGAGGCAATTTACAGTAGGCTATTCTTCCTGTCTATTATAGTGTACATAAACACTGGAGATGTGTTTAGGCCTACTGCTGCATGTACCACGACTGCTTGCATAACTACACACTGTCAACAATAAACAAATACTATTCAGTTTCCAACACACCGTTCTGTTTTTCACACAGGGGCTGTCACGGACAGACTCGCATATCTAAGCTAGCGGGCGCTAACGCTAACTACTTAACCCAGTGGCATTATCTCGTTTCAGTCGGCGTTGGTTATTATAGGAGGGATAAATCAAAGCACGTTGAACTCATAAACGGACAGATTTGTTTTTTTTAAATAGGACTACTTACATTTCCAGAGGAGAGATGGTGTCTCTCAGTCTTCCAGGCACAATCTCCTCCACACTCCAGTATAACGGCAGATCAAACTAGATTGCCAACCTTTGCTGGGCATAGCCTAACAAAAAATGAAGTAAATCCATTCAGCCCCGGTCTGCTTCGAGGCTGGGGTGTGATGGTAGCTTGAGGATGAGCTAACACTGCAGCTTGCTTCTGCTCTGTTGTTGCATTAGCACAGGGGTGGCCAGCATGCGGCTCTTTGCCTTGCTTCGTGCGGCTCTTCAGTTCATATCAAATTTTGTGATTATAATTTTTTTTTTTTTTTTTTTATATATACTTTTTTTTTTGTGGGCCTATGTGTGTGCATGTTCGCAAACGTTTCATGCGGCTCTTACGTTCGTTTCACATGTTGTTTATTATTTTATTTTTTTAATGTGTATGCCTGTTCGCAAATGTTTAATTGAGGACGCAACCTAAAACTGCCCGCTCAGCTTGGAGGGAGGTTTTTCGTGAGTAAACAATTTGTGTCAAGTTCGCTCCGAAACAGAGTGGGAGAGTTTATATTTTTTGTTGAACGTTATACCAAGCCATTCTGCCTTATATGCCAGGCGTCATTAGCACATTTCAAGGCTTCAAATCTTCAGCGCCACTTCAGCTCACTCCATGCTAAAAGTAAGTCCCACTAAGCAACATGCATAGTAAGAGAAAAACGCTATTGTAAATTGTTATATTTTTGTTTGTGGACTTGGTTGAACTGAGAGTTTGTGTGTGTGAGGCAGTGCACACAATGTTTATTGTTGAAAATGACTGGCCTGTTGACTTAGTACTGTAGGACTCCAGTTCTGTCATTATCACAGGGGCGGCCTTAACGATCTGGGGGCCCGTTTCAAGTCCTAGTGTGGGGCCCCCCGTTTTTTTTTTTTTTTTTTTTTTTTTTTTTTTAACAAATAATGCGAAAATTAAAAAGATTGTGGAACCCAGTTGGTTCTTCGACGGATTATGAGATAATAGGCCCCTGGACCAAGACTCTCAAAGGCCCCCCCCCCCCCACTCCTACCTATCCAGTCAGTTACACTGACTTTTCCGCACAGATACATACAATTATTGGCAAAAACATATTAAGAAAGTCAATGTTTCCCAGATGATTTTGGGACACTGTGGGAGGGACCCTGGTCCTTGTTGGGGGGTCAGGGGGCATTGCAAACTGGAAGAAAATGTGTACCGTTTTAAAGTAAAATGCATCAATCTGATGCACTTAGAGAGGAACATTTAGAAGCTAAATCAAATCTTGAGCTGCAGAAGGAACATTATTTTTCTGATTTTTCTTAAGCAGGCAGCATCCTTTGCTCTGCAACTGCAAAAACAGGAGATTGGTCTGCAGACCCATGTTATATGATGGAGAGACCCATTTCAACAGATAAAGGGTGGATAGCTACTTTTTATGAACAGTATAGAATTTACACATAGAAAGTTTATTCCTGTATGTGTGTGGGGGCCTTAGAGGCCCCTCATGAAGCCCCTAAGACGGAGCTAATAATGCTGTTGCTTTACAATTGCTTTTGTATTTCTCCCCTACTAGTTGATGGGCCCATGATGATTTATTTCCTTATATTTAGGCTATTCCTTTTTGGAACCTTTTATTGACATGAGTGACTGAGCTCTTTGACTATAAGACATGTAAAGTTATCAGTACCTTAGCTTAGGGCCCCCTTGAGCCCTTGTGCCCCTGGGCCTGGTAGCATGCACAAGCATTATTTATTTAAAAAATAATAATAATACAAAATTTAACTGAAACGGGTGAATCATAGTTAAGGCCGTTACTGCATTATCATTTTGGTTGTGACATTTACAGTAAATCTGACTGAGCAGAGGTCTGTGTGTGTGTGTGTGTGTGTACGTGTATGAGGAAGGGATGGGGGGATGTTCATGTGTACCCGTGTGTACGATGTGGCTCTTTGCAGTAACACAGTAAAAAATGTGGCTCTTAGGGCCAATCCCATTTCTCATTTTCACCCCTACCCCTACCCCTTGGCCCTCCAAATGGAGTGTGGAGGGGTAGGGAGGAAAATCTACCCCTATGAAATGGGACACCCCTTCGCCCTCGATACGTCATCAATAATTTCCGGTTGCTTTACTACGCGAGTACTACGTAAGCAGGGCGACGTGTTTATACCATGGTTTATACCGGCGATCCAACTGTTTTAAACCGCTTTTAACGTATTAAAAGTTTTTCGAACTCGTAACTATGCTGTCTTCCGCCACTGTTGTCGCTATTTCTTAGCCTGGTGCTACCAGACCATCGTACTTCATTTCATTTGTACAGAAGGTCTGGCAGTGCTGTAATTGGCAAACGTTCACTCATGGAGGCGGGTGTCTGTTAAAGTTTAAAACTATTGGATCTGCCCAGTGCCACTCTGGACTAGCCAACCAATCGCATAATGTTTGGTCGTCACGTGTGTCATGAGCCGGCTTCTGGCAACTGAAACTGGAGCGCGACTTCGACGTCATCGTTCTCAGCCACTCGCTCTGTTCGCTGATTGGACCGGCTGTCGAATCTCCGGCAAAACTGGGAAATGGGCTGTACACCCAGACTGACTACTGAAGGGAAAATAAAATTTGGCCGGAAGTAGGCGGGCGGGCGGAGCCAGGCTAGCTATTTCTTGGGCGATGTTAATTTTTTCGCGTATAATTTCCTCCAAACTGAGGGGTATTAGGAGAAGAAGAAGTGTTCACCGTATGGCTGTGATAGTGAACCCATTTGCGGTAAGTTCAAACCTTTTATTAAGTTTTAGCTTTCAGCCTGTATCATTAGCGTCTAGCTTGCCAACATTCGGTGGATGGTTGGTTCCAAATGTCCAAAATTTGGACATTAGTCTTGTGTTGAATTGGCTTACATATTAAAATAGATATATTGCGTTTTAACTTTTGACAACTCATCCCCATTACTGCTGTAGTAGCCTATTGAAATGAGCCAGACCCCTCACTCACGGTCTGAACGACAAAATAACAAAACCAGCTCTAGGCATTGTGGGAAAGGGGCGGTCCCTACAATAATATATACAGCTCCGGCAAAAATTAAGAGACCAGCCTGGATTTTTCTTAAATCTTCATCTCTACATAACTTATTGAAAATGATCTTAATGACAACAAATGTATTGGAATTTAGTAGAAATGTTGTCAGTAGTTTACATTATAAAACCATAATGTTCATTCTACTCAAACATATGCCTATAAATAGTAAAACGAGACACTGAACATTTATTTTTTCCAGAGGAAATGCCACATTTACACATTTTCATATAGTAAAGGTCAACTTGTTTCTTTTTACAGAATGGTGAACCTATGGCATACTGTAGGTTGAACCACAACGTGCCAATCTTGCGGTTGTGGTTCAACCCTGAGGCTGAGCTGAAACAGGACTTCCGTCTATCAGGGATAGCTATCCACGGGCTGCAGAGGCTGCTTCAGAGAGACCAGGACCATGGCTGGGGCCAGCAGCTGGAGGTCCTCATCTACCTCTACTGGTTGGCTCATGGGCTGTCCTATAGAGTGGTGTCTTGTGTATTCAGTGTGCCACGCTCCACCGTGCACCGGATCGTCCACATAGTGGCAAGGAAGATCTACCGCAACCTGAAGCGTGCCATAGCTTTTCATCAAGCAGGAGAGCTCCATGATGTTGGACAGGGCTTTGTGCAGCTCTCAGGAAGCCCTGCCTTTGCTAATGTTGTTGGAGCAATTGATGGCTGTCACATCAGAATCAAACCCCCCACACTGCACCGGATCGATTTTTTTAAATTATAAAGGTTTTTTTTCAATCAATATGCAGGCAATTTGTGATTCCAATGGTAGATTTTTTGATATTTTTGTAGATTACCCTGGATCAGTTCACGACACCAGAATCATGAAAAACAGTTCCTTTTTTAAATCATGCCAGTATCCCCCACCAGGTTATGTCCTCCTGGGTGATGGTGGCTATCCGTGTTTGGACACACCTGTCTGCCTTATAACACCCTATAAGGAGCCCGTTATTGGGCATATACAGGGGCGCTTCAACCTGCACCATGCCAGGGGGCGCAGCATAATTGAAAGGGCGTTTGGCATGATGAAGACAAGGTGGAGGTCCACACTCTTCAAGGCTCTGGAAGTCAAACCGACCTTCTCCCCTCTCGTGATTGCCACCTGTGCTTTCTTGCACAATATCTGTCTCGACCACGGAGACATGCTGGAGCCGGATGAAGACGTGGCTCTGGACATCCTCGACCCCCAAGGTCCCCGCGAGCCCCTAGCGGGTGAGGAAAGGTCCGGCAATGCCTCTAGGGACAGACTGGCGGCCTTGGTCACCAGCTTTGTTTGACAGAGAAAGTTTGCTTGTTCTGTAAATAGTTTTTGTTTATGTTTATACAGTTTGGAAGCTTTTTGATTTATTTGCCAGACTTGTAAACGTTTTTCAGCCCTAATATTTGTATATTTTATGTGATTCAAATCAGTTCTATTTTTGTAATATAAATCTTTTCAAACTAATATTTTGAATAGGTACTCTGCACAGTTTGGAAGCTTTTTGATTTATTTGCCAGACTTGTAAATGTTTTTCAGCCTTAATATTTGTATATTTTATGTATTCAAATCAGTTCTATTTTTGTAATATAAATCTTTTCAAACTAAAATTTTGCATAGGTGCTCTTTTGGAAAAATTTTGATTTATTTTGGCAGATGTGTATGTTTTTCGAACATCAATATGTTTTATTTTTATAATGTAAAGCTTTTCAAACTAATATTTTGCAGTACAGTTTGTTTGTTATGTTTACACAAACTTCCTTAATCGCACAGACGATGGCTTCTCACAGATGAATACTTGTATTACCTTGTAATACAAATCTTTTCAAACTAATATCTTGTCTCCAGAATTTTTGTTCTGTTTATCTTAGGAATGTAACTACTAGCTACATTAGTGAATAAGGTATCAATGATAACAATCTGTTGTAAACAATACATTTTTATAAACCATGACAAAACATTAATAAATTACATCTAAAAACATTCAAGAAACTATTTACATGAAAAAAGTGACAATCAATCAATCAATCAATCAATAAATGAATAAATACATATTTACAAAGTGCAGTTTATAATTTATCAATTAATTTTTCAAATAGCATTAAAAAGCGCTCCGTCTTCGCCTCTGTAGCCTCATGGCGCTTTTGTTCCTTAGAACTTTCCCCTACTAGAAACTCTAAAATTGGGTTATTTTTTTTTCTTTTTGGGTTTGGGGAAGATGTGGCCGTGGAAGTGGAGGCGCAGGCAGATGGCACAGGAGAGGAGGAAGAGGGGGACGGCGACTCTACTTCTGGCTCAACCATCTCCTGAAAGTAAAAATAAATTAGATGGAATTATAAGGCATTATAAGGCAGCCATTACATAGCAATGTGTTACATACAATTCTATTCTGAAAATATATATTTCTGTCGGGAAAAATGTAATAATAGGCTGGTTTCTCAATTACAATTTGTTAAATATGATTTTAGCTAGTATTCAAACCTTACCATAAGGAGTGTTATTGGGTCATTACAGGAGGCAATGATCATGGGCGGCCGGATGGAAGGCCTGGCACCTAACACCTCGTCCATCTGAACGAAATACTGCCAGGTTGCAGCAGTCGTCTCCCCCCGTCTGTCCCTGATCCCGTTTTGGGTGTTTTCAGCTCCTGCAAGACACAGAAACACAAACAAATCAATTCGTATGGCAAGGTTTGAATACTAGATGAATACTACAATCCAAAACACATAGGTTGTGGTGGAAGAGGGAATGACATACATCAATTTAAATTAAACTTTATTTCAGTTTACACAGGTCCATATCATTACCTTATATTTTTTTTTTAGGTTTTCCCACTTCTTGCAGACCTGTTGGGGAGTGACCTTCCCCTCCAGGCCTAGTTCTTTGATGAGTGTCCTTTATCAAAACAAAAAATAATAATGTTATAATACAATAATATAACAAGTAGGCCTACGAGGTAAAGCATCTCAAATACAAATAAAAACTCACTCCCACAGCTGTTTTGAGGCACTCTTCGACCTGAGGAACCGCTGATCATTATTGGCCCTAAACCTAATGAGGAGTCGGGTTTCTTCTGGAGTCCCTGGAATATGAATCACATAAAATAGGAATGGTTTAATACAATCAGACATAAAAAATAAATGGCATAGCGTTGCTATCATGTAATGCAAACTAATTAGCTACATATTATCGATCTATTTTATGCTTCATACGCTACACTCATATCTGTGTGTGTGTGTGTGTGTGTGTATATATATATATATATATATATATATATATATATATATATATATATATATATATATATATATATATATCCGTGTGTGTGTGTGTGTTTTTGGTCTGATGGGGCGTCAACGGTTCCGGCTAACAACTGTTATGTGTTGTTAGCTAGTTACTAGCGATCTTTTTTTGACGTTCTTGATCCGCTAAACATCATAACGACGAAACATATATGGCAAAACTAAGATAATAAGATGATAATCGTAATTTGTACATCTTTATTAACTTAAGAAAACACTTACATTTGTGGCTGTCAATTCTCCCGTCATCTCAGTTGGCAAATACGCAAAGGCTTCTGGGAAATTTCTTTTAACCCTTCGTTTGGAGTGTGGGTCCGGAAAATCTCCGTTTGGAGGGCCGTTTGGCCCTATGCGTACGCCTACCCCTTCATTCCAGAGGGAATTGGGACACCCCTACCCCTTCACGTGAACGCGCAATTCGGAGAGGTAGGGCTAAGGGGTAGGGCGAAGGGGTGAATTGGGATTGAGCCTTAGGCTGTGTCTTGATTCAGGGGTTGCAGCCTCAAATGCAGCCTACAAGGCTGCATTTGAAGACTGATTGCGTCATAGCGGCGCGCAAAGGCTGTCCCATTTGCAAGGCTCCTCGCAAGGCTCCTCATATGCGGTCGTGAAATGCAGCCTTCGTTTCACGGTTTTGAAGGCTGCATCAGATGTATCCTTCGTGGCCCTATAAATCCCACGATGCATTGCGGTTTCGTCAGAGATGGCATCTGATCGATCGGAAGCGGCAGCGGCAGCCTTTAAATGTAAGTATTGGGTTTCAAGTAACTCAAATAACTAACGATACACATGTAAAAAAAAAAAAAAGTAACCTCATAAAACCTCAAAGTCCTTCAAAATAATTGGTTAAGTAAGGTAACGTTCTAATGGTGTTTGTTAATAGATTTATTTCACCAAACAACCAAAGTGTTTGTAATAAAATAATTTGAGTCAAGGCAGGCTTCAGAGCAGGTGAAATTTACTTGCAGACAGCAGCAAGGGAATCAACAATGTACCTGGTTTGGTTCATGGTTGAATACAAAGAAATGAACAGTGTACATGGGATTATATGCAAGACAAAGTGGTGTGTGCGCAAACACACCAAGTTTGTGTGTTCAGGAGTTTCGCTGACGAAAGCTGAAAGATTTTTAATTAGGCAGATAACAGACTATGGGAAATTTGGGGAGTCATTTTTACTCCTCCATCAACTCTCAATCACTGCACATGAATGTGTCATACCTCTGTATGTGCCAAAATCTTACTAGGCTCCAAGGCTAAACAGTAAAAACACTTTGGAGTTCTTTAAGTTTACTGGGACAAGGTTCAACGGCAGAAAGCATATATTGTAGCATTAAAACATTATACAATCATAAGTAGAATTAAATTCTACTAACAGTGTTAGTGACACTAACTTTTAGGAAAATGTATTAAAAAAACACACTTTCTGAGCTTTATATCTTGACATATATTTCTTGTCATTTATCTAGATTTTACTTTGTTAATAGGAAGTTAAGAGACACTTCAAAAAATATCCCAAAAGGTTTAGAATTCCTCCACTGACCGCAACGGAAAACACCTCCAACACCACCAACTCGTGCAACTTTTACCCGGGCAGAGACGCTCTAAAGTCCACCTTATTTCATGCCCTGTCCCCGTCAATGTCCGTTGGTTAACTTGTTACAAACGTTGGGATTTTTACACAGCTAACTTTGTTATTTTGCTATTTAAGCTGCTTTTGTTTGGTAGTGTGAAGCAAAACTAATTCTAACATGTGCTTTTGCTGTAGGGAGCCAGGATACGGCATACGGCTCAATTTATCAAGTTGAGGGGGACGGCCTCTTCACCGGGGCCAAAAACTCGGCTTCGGTATCCTGGAGGTAAGGAAACACTAGTTTATTCATAATGTCAGCTAGTTTATAACAATTATTGACAATAGGCCATTTGCAGTATTTACATTTGACCATCTTGTAAAGGTTACAGTTAAATTAGTCCTCATTAAACATCAGGACACACACAAGATCCCCCAGAAATCGTTTATTTGAATGTCTTATTTTGAGTTAGAGAAACACAACAAGGTCACAGCTTACATCCCTGTGAAAGCACTACAAAAACACACAACAAAGAAAAAGGGTCCCAGCTACTAGTGGTCTGATTATCATGGGCTTTGTATAGGATGAGGGCTCATTTAACTGTAACCGTTCCAAAAACAGCCTTTACAAAGATCAACTTGTAACCTTTACAATAAGGTTAAATGTAGTCATACAAATGGGCTATTGTTATTAACATGATTGTGAATGTTAACCCTTTATTTCGTTTTCTCTCTGTGATTAGGAGTATACTGGAGGAAATGGGCCTGGAGAGGAAGGTGACGCCTCTTCAGGCCAAAAAAAAATGGGACAACTTAAAGAAAAAATATAAGGTACGTTCACATAATTTTAAATGCACATTATTTGTTTTAACCATGCAAGACACTTTTGCTGAATTTTTGTTGTTGTTGTTAACTGCCACAATTGATTTCCTCTGCCTTAGGATTGCAAATGTCCAGCGTCAGGCGAGGGGGTGGACGGGAAGTCCACGGCTGCCACTTGGCCCTGGTTTGTCCTCATGGATGAGGTGTTAGGACAGAGGCATTCCACAAATCCCACACATATATTTTTTGGTATGGATAATCTGATCTCAGGCCTAACCTCAAGCATTAGAGAATTAAAGAGTTGCTCCCTTGTTTATCTTCTCCCTCATAAACAGACAGATTGTTATAATTGTTATACTGTATATTACAGATCAACACACTTTAGGCAAATCAATGAACACCGGGTGCCTGTCGGCATGTTGGAACGATTATAGCAGGATCGCCCAACCTGCCACCTCTACCATTGTTGCGTAAGAATCGAATGACATTTTTTGTAAATGATGTTTTATTATATAAACAAAAATTAATAAAAAATAAAAAGCTGAGCAGGGAGTCCCTGGTGGTGCTGCTGGACCAGGATGGGCTGCCACATTGAGACCCTGGTGTCTGTCTGCTGTCAGTGGGACATCATCTGGGGTGGTCTCCAGAGTGTGTTGGTCGATCCCTCTCTCCACTGTCCACCGCATCGTCACTGTAGTGGGTTTGCAGGGCTGAATTGACGGCTGCCATGTCACTAAGGTTTTTGGAAAAGGTCAAGAATAAGAGTGCATACAAAATAATAATTCTTTCTTCTTTTTTTGACAAAAGAAATCTCTGCACAAATTACAACAATTTTTTTTTTAATTAATTAAATGAATTAAATCAAAGCTTTACAATTCTTTAACTTGCCTGTTATAAATACTGATGGTCAAGGGGGACCTCCTCCAGGGCAGACACCTCTGCCGACAGCTGGTCCCGCCAGTGAGCACCACTGGCTGCCTCCAAACCGTTCTCCCCCTCATCCTCTGCCACATCCTCCTCAGGCACATCCTCCTCCTCTGGGGCCATGATGTCATCGGCCCCAAGGCAGATGTTGTGGAGGATGGCACATGCTGTTATGACCTGAAATGGTAAAAATAAAATAAATATAAATATATATATATGAAATACCTCCTGAGAAAATAATTAATACTTTTTGATTAACTCTTCAGTATTTAAAAAAAGTCCTGTTGAGTGATTACTTACGTGAGGTACGAAGGTGTGGTGCACCTCCAGCGCTTGCAGGAAGATGGCCCGGAACCTGGTCTTCATCATCCCAAAGGCACGCTCTATAATGGAGCGTGCCCTGGAATGATGGGAGTTAAAGCGCTGGGCTCCCACACCTCGTAGTGGCTGCTTATATGGAGTGATGAGGGGGAGTGGGTGTTGGAGACACGGGTACCCGCCGTCGGCCAGGATAAAGTGCCCTGGAGGAGGGTAGAGTGACCTCCGGTACAGGGGGCTATGCCGGAGGACTCTAGCATCGTGGACTGACCCAGGCCAGCCCACATACATATCTATAAAGCGACCCTGATGGTCACAAACAGCTTGTAAGATGATGGAGGGGAACAACTTTCTGTTTCTGTAGCAGTGACCATCAGGGCCGCTCGGTGGCTTGATTCTGACATGGCAGCCGTCAATTGCTCCAGCTGCCCTGGCGAAGGCTTGATGTCTCGCCAGCCCTGCAAACCCACGGGTCACTGCCTCCAGGTCCTCTGGGGTCTTCGGGAGGTAGATGACCTTAAGATAGGATAAGATAAACTGTATTAATCCCACACATAGGAAAATGCACTTGTCACAGCATCTCAAGAGTGAAAGGTATGAGTGATGAAATCAATAAATATATACTTTGTGGCGAATGGCCACCACCTCCTCAGTGACCCTGTGGACGATGCGGTGGACAGTAGAGCGAGGAATGGCAAACACCCTGGAGACCACCCTGTATGATGTCCCACTGGCCAACCAACCAGAACAGGAACACCAGGGTCTCAATTGTGGCACCCCATCCGTGCCTCCGCTCCTGGTGGAGGAGGTCCAGCAGCACCGCCAGGGCCTCCCTGCTCAGCCGGAAATCGGCTCTGGTGTCCTGGCCATTAAAATATCGGTCCAGGACCGGAACATTTAAATTGACCCTGCAGTACAGGGGTCTGGTCTGGTTCAGGGAAAAGAAAAAGGTTTAAACAATTGCTGGATATTAAGTGTGGAGAGCTTAGATAGATAAGGCTTAAATATAGGCTATCTAGGCTAGCCTACCTGATAACTGTTAGATATGAAAGTAACCCAACCTGTTTTAGCTGATTAATGACAAAAACTATTAAGATTTGTTCAATAGCCTTTTAAAGTAAGGTTGGTACTATTTTAAACATGTAGGCTAATATAGGCCTATAACATAGGCTATTAGGCTATATGTAGGCTATTATATATAGGCTAATATAGGCTATTAAATTATGAATATGTAAGCATTACCAATGTTTGCTCCTGTCTTCCTCTTATTAGCCAGAGAGAAATTACCCGCCGGCTCCAGCGGCGAATCCTCTCCAACTCCAACTCTAACTCCTGCAGCTGTAATTCAAATAAATCAAATAAAATAAAAAATAACAAAACAGCAACGTGTTGCTCCATCTTCTTAACTTTGAACTTCCTTTCTTTCTTTTTTCTTTCCTTGTCTTTTCTTGTTCTTGTCCTTCTTTCTTCTTTTACTTTTTTTGTTGTCTTTTCGTCTGGTAGGAAACTTCTTTTTCTTTTTTCCTCCTTTATCAAGGCTGTCTCCAATGGCAGCAATCATGGTTGCTAGGCAGCACAGGAGCGGCGAGTCGTCACGCAAGGTAACGGCTTGTTACGTAAACCGGAAATGCTCTACGGAGACCTACAGAGGCCGTCTCAATTAACAAGGCTCGTTCGGCCTGAAAATCAGCCTTAAAATCGGCCTTTAGGGCTATAGCCTTCATAGACCGCGAGACTGCGTCCTACCAAGGCTGCAACCCCTGAATCAAGACATAGCTATAGTCTCTGACTAGTTGGCCACCCCTGCATTAGCAGGTGAAGTTCCAGGTGTGTGTGGTTACCAACGGGGTGTCTTGATTTGCCAATCAACTGCCGAGTTTCTGGCGAGCTTTCCCGTGGGAGTATTTATGTTAATGAAACCGACTAATTTCGTCATCAGTCGGTGTTTTTTGGAACAGACCTTCAAATCCCCCCTTTTTCGAAATAAGCATCCAAGAAGAAACTGACATATTTGTCTTTTTGAAGCTTGTGTTTGCTGGTAGGGACCCCAATAACCTAAAAAGTGTGCCCAAACACCTGCAATGTTTGGTTTTTCATAATGTCCCCTTTAATTATATATAATTCCCTTCTTTTTATTTAACTTTAAAACCTTTGCTATGAATGTCAATTTTTATTGTCTATATCATAGCATTGTGTTTAATGTTGGTTTTGTTTGTTTTCATTGTTTATAGTAGCTGACATTAGAAAAGCCATAGCGCTTTATGTTCTTCACAGAAGGCTCCGGAGGAGAAACATGCGTAGAATATGGGTTCATCCATTAAATATGAAGAGGAGGCAACATGGAGCTTTTCACCATCTGGTTTTGGAACTGCTCTTAGATCAAGACAGACACCTCGAATACTTCAGTATGACCGCAGAGCAGGTTGAAGGTATTCTGGCCCTGATTGGAGGCGACCTGACAAGGCAGACAACAACATACCGAGATTCCATTGAACCCAAACAGCGCCTTGCTGTTACATTACGGTATTCTCATTGTTTTACTATAATTGAACATGTTATAACAAAGCCAAGAATAGAGAAATGTTTTGTTTGTTTTAATACACTCAACAAAAATATAAACGCAACACTTTTGTTTTTGCTCCCATTTTTCATTAGATGGGCTTAAAGATCTAAAATTCATTCCAGATACACAATATTACCATTTCTCTAAATGTGTGATAGTGAGCACTTCTGCTTTGCTGAGATAATCCATCCCACCTCACAGGTGTGCCACATCAAGATGCTGATCTGACATCATGATTAGTACACAGGTGTGCCTTAGACTGTCCACAATAAAAGGCCACCCTGAAATGTGCAGTTTTGTCTCACAGCAAAATGCCACAGATGCCACAAGCATTGAGGGAGCGTGCAATTGGCATGCTGACAGCAGGAATGTCAACCAGATCTGTTGCTCGTGCATTGAATGTTTATTTCTCCACCATAAGCCGTCTCCAAAAGCGTTTCAGAGAATATGGCAGTACATCCAACCGGCCTCACAACCACAGACCACGTGTAACCACACCAGCCCAGGACCTCCACATCCAGCAGGTTCACCTCCAAGATCGTCAGAGACCAGCCACTGAGACAGCTGCTGAAACAATTGGTTTGCATAAACGAACAATTTCTGCACAAACTGTCAGAAACCGTCTCAGGGAAGCTCAACTGCATGCTCGTTGTCCTCATCGGGGTCTTGACCTGACTCCAGCTCGTCGCCGTAACAGACTTGAGTGGGCAAATGCTCACATTCGATGGCATCTGGCACGTTGGAGAGGTGCTCTCTTCACGGATGAATCTCGGTTTACATTGTTCAGGGCAGATGGCAGACAGCGTGTGTGTCGTCGTGTGGGTGAGCGCTTTGCTGATGTCAATGTTGTCGATCGAGTGGCCCATGGTGGTGGTGGGGTTATGGTATGGGCAGGCATCTGTTATGGACGAAGAACACAGGTGCATTTTATTGATGGCATTTTGAATGCTAACCCATACCTCCCGTGGACTAAATAGGGCAAGGAGCATCATGGCTGACCCATCCCACCCCGGCCACAGCCATTTCCAACTCCTCCCTTCCGGTAGGAGATACAGGTCCCTTGGGAGCCGAACTAACAGGCTACGGAATACCTTTTACCCCTGGGCTATTCGCCTATTAAATGCCTGAACCCCCCCCCCCCCCCTCCCGTCCCCTACTGGACATAAGAAATCCTCTATTTTTAATTATTTTTTCTTAAACAGACACTCAGATTTTTATTTAGCATAGTTATTAAATTATTGTTGCCTATTGTTGTCTGTGTATGCATGTATGCTAATTTGCACTGTGGGTGGTGAGCACCACCCTAATTTCGTTGTACTGTTTGCACAATGACAATAAAGACTGAATCTGAATCTGAATGCACAGAGATACCGTGATGAGATCCTGAGGCCCATTGTTGTGCCATACATCCATGAACATCACCTCACGTTTCAGCAAGATAATGCACGGCCCCATGTTGCAAGGATCTGTACACAATTCTTGGAAGCTGAAAATGTCCCAGTTCTTGCATGGCCAACTTCGCACAGCCATTGAAGAGGAGTGGACCAACATTCCACAGGCCACACTTGACAATCTGATAAACTCTATGCGAAGAAGATGTGTTGCACTGCATGAGGCAAATGGTGGTCACACCAGATACTGACTGGTTCTGAGTCCCCAGACCCCCAATAAAGCAAAAAAAATGCACATTTCAGAGTGGCCTTTTACTGTGGACAGTCTAAGGCACACCTGTGCACTAATCATGATGTCAGATCAGCATCTTGATGTGGCACACCTGTGAGGTGGGATGGATTATCTCAGCAAAGCAGAAGTGCTCACTATCACACATTTAGACTATTTGAGAGAAATGGTAATATTGTGTATCTGGAATGAATTTTAGATCTTTAAGTCCATCTCAAGAAAAATGGGAGCAAAAACAAAAGTGTTGCGTTTATATTTTTGTTGAGTGTATTTGAGTTGGAGACTTTACTGTCAAGGCCTTACTTTAAAGTCACTTTGAGTGAAAAGTTGCACAACTTAGGCCACTCTCCCCTATAAATTTAACAACATCCAAACATATTTTTGATGAAAATTCTAAATATTTTTTAAATTAATATATTTATGGATTTATATTACATTTATTTAAAACAAGACACATTTGTGTGTGGATCGGAAATGTGTTTGTGAAACTTTTTTTATCATAGATGGACTTATTTTACATTTATATATGACGGTATCCATTTGTGTGTGCATTGAAATGTATTTGTGAGAAGAGAGTCATTTATATATATTTATATAAATCACAAAATACAAGTGTGAATCCTTCTCTGTGCATTCATTAATATTGAGACCCGTCTGACCCCATATTCCCACTCCCCGAGCGCCGATTCCCAACGAGTGTGGAGGTTGGCTGTGTGTGTGGCTCGCCCCTCGCCTACGTGTGGATGTACGAGAGGGGTGCGCGATTAGCCTGGCTTCGCCCCCGCCTACCTACATCCGGCCAAATTTAATTTTCCCTTCAGTAGTCAGTCTGGTGATGGGGCGTATTATTGGGATCCTGCTCGAACAGATTTCTGTGTGTCCCATCAGCGAACAGAGCAAGTGGCTGCGAACGATGATGTCGAAGTCGCGCTCAAGTTTCAGTTGAATGCTGCGTTCCTTTATACTCGGAAGAAGGAGATTTCCGACTTGGTAGTTCTGAGTTCCGACCTGTCTGTGTTCCAGTGCATCTGCTCGCGAAAGTATGGACGCCGACAACCTTTCTTGTCCAAATAATTAAACGTTAGGCTCTAACAAGTTACCGTTGCCAGGTACCGGTAGATTCATAGACTACAATATGTAGTGAAGTCGGAAATTTCCGAGTTCCCTGTCCAACTGGAACGCACCGCCAGAAGCCGGCTCATGACACACGTGACGACCAAACGTTATGCGATTGGTTGGCTAATCCAGAGTGGCACTGGGCAGATCCAATAGTTTTAAACTTCGACAGACACCCGCCTCCAAGTGAGTGAACGTTTGCCAATTACAGCACTTCCAGACCTTCTGTACAAATGAAATGAAGTACGATGGTCTGGTTGGACCAGGCTAGTGCGCAATTGTAACGGGCGAACAAACAGGTCACGTAGGACACATCCCTTTATATTTTAGTGCCTAACTTATTTATATTCATATTTCTGTAGAAAATCCAGCTCCCAGAAGGCTAAATGATGTCAGCCATTATCTCCAAATTATAGACTACAAGACATGCAGCACACACAGGAGACAGTTGTTTACAGAGCACAACAATCATCAGATTTAAACTTCCTCTCAAAGTTTACCAGATTGAGACATTTAACCTTAAAATGTAAATAATAGCCCAAAAATAATAATCAAAATGGAATGGGGGGGTGTGGGGCAGGATCTGCTCGGTTACACCTGTGTCTCGTTGTGTCTAGTATATATACCCCTTGTCATTCCTTTGTTCCTTGTCTGTGCATTGTGGTTTGTCGTGTCAGTGTCCGTGAGTCTTGTCCTGTGTTACTTGTTTCCTGTTACCTGTGTTCTCTGCCTTTTTGCCCGGCTGCCTTTTGGGAGTTGCATATTTTGGACAATAAATTACCTTTACTGGAAACGTTCTGCATTTGGGTCCTGCTTACCTGCCTGTCTGCCACACCGTAACAGTAAATGTTGATTAAGTGGTATAATGTTGGCATTTTCATGGCTTTTTCTTTGCCATAACATTTACTGCAGCTTATCAAAACCATATATTTTACTTCTTTTTATAAAAATATACGACTAATATTACCAGAATTGAGTTGAGCCTTTTGGTCCGCCCTGCACAACAGTCCCTGATTCTGATGTGGCCCTTTGGGGAAATGAATTGCCCACCCCTGACATAGAGGCTCCTTTTCTAGAAATGGTTGGAGCCAGTCCTTTTCCAAAGGTTTTGAAAGATACATTTGGGGTACTGGGACTGAATAAACAGCTAATGTTGGTACGGATTTAACCCCGAAGGCGCACTGTGCTTACTGCCCACCATTTTATTTGAGTGTCTGAAGTCTTTTTGTATAAATGTATCCACAATATGGTGTCCTCAAAAACAAAACAGAGGAACAAAAGAGTAGTATCCAGGTAAAAGTAGACTACCTCTTGCAAGGCAAAAGAAAAATAAGAAGTTGTGTATTCTACACCTGTCAGTGCTGGCTCAAAATGGCGATAATTAGATGTTGTTTGTAATATTGTGTTACTGCTTATTAGCATAAACTATTACATTTTAATTATAAATAGAGTTGTAAACAAGTGAACAAGCAAGTTATTTCAAAAACAGTCAAATGATGCGTTCACATGTATACAGGCAGATGGTACATTTTGAAGAGGAAGCTCTCTCTGGCAGAACAACTCATTAACATTGTAAACATGACAAGGAAACTTACCGATAAATCACCCAGGTAAGAGTCACAAGAGAAAGGTTTGCATCCTCTTGTTTAATGTGCAACTTTGGATTGTAAAGCTTTTAAAATAAATGTAATCTCTATAGCTTGTGCAGATAAGTGCAGTTAAGTAAAAAATTGCATTTAAGGTACAGTGTACAGATCTGAATTATTTTCGTTTTTTTCCATGTTTAGTGCATGTATCTGCACTGAGAAAATTAAATTAATAATGTAATGTATAAAACCCTTAATTGAATGTACCATTAAAGTGAAACCTTTTGTCTGAATTATGATTAATTTTCAAGTTTGCAAAGTCCAAGGGTGTATGCAAATGTTGATGAAGGGGCTTACACAGAAACCAACTGTGAACACAACAGGCCAATCTGTGTCCATAGATGATGAAATATCAGTGTGGCCACCCTCAGTCCTCACTGCTGGAATAACAATCACAACAACAGCTACATTGGAGAGAGAGAAAGCTGCGGTGATATGATGATAGAGGCAGAGACAATTGGAATACATTCCATTATTGCTGGGAGACATGTCATGTTTTCATTTTGAAGGTCACACATTTCTTTTTAGGATTTGATGTTGCCATGTGCCAAATATTGTGTTTTCAGATGCACTGTTTTCATTCACTCTGTTCCATGTAAAGTTTTTCTTGCAGAAGTTCAAAATCCCTCTAAAGATTACTTTGTATAAATGCAGAGGACACACTCCTGAGGTCCATACCAGAAGCATGTGCAGTGCACTGCTTCACATAAATTAAAACATGGGTCATCTTCAATCACATCAAAGGTGCAGCCGTCAGAGACACGTAACAAATCGTTGAGCTGTTTACACCGCTGCCATTGAAGCCAGAGTTTATGGTTTATCCAAAGCAACCTGTGGAACTAGTTATTTCTTACCTGGCAGTATGGAGGGAGCCTTTACAAAAGAAGTGCATAAAGCTTTGGAAACAGAGATTGAATCTGATTCTGATAGCGAGTAGTAGGAATCTGAAACAGATACTGTCTGAAACCTCCATTAACGTGTAACAGGTGGGTCCCTGTACCATTCCAGTGGCAGCAGGAGTATATCTCTGTGTATGGGTGTTGGTGGGGCCCACTGAATTCTCCACTTCTGAAAGTCAGAGGAAACATCCCAGCTCTCCAAGGAGGATTCAGAGTAAATGAAAACAGTGCCACTTGAAAACCACTAGTCTTTTGCTCATAATGTCATAGGTCATGGATACACACACGTGCACACACACCCACATACACACAAACGCCTCAGGGTTAAAGCTAAAGGGAGAGGAAGGGGGGATTGTGACAGTGCTATCTAGTGGAAATAGCCAGTTTTTTCTCCATACGTCAAATATGGTAATAATGACGTAATATGGTGGAGAGTAGTACAAATGATCAATTCCAAGGTAGAAGCCCAGATATAAAAAAAACTGAATTATGCTTTAATGGCAGTGAGTTGAAAAAAGGCTGTTTGAATGGGTGTTAATGGACGTTTTATGGACCTTAGCAGTCTGAATGTAACTCTTGTTTGTATACAGTGTATTTTAGCCTTACTGTAAGAGCTGAGCTGGAAATAACATTATCATATAAAAATTAGGGCTGTCAAATTAACGCGTTAATTTCGATTAATTAATCACAGAAAAATTAACGCGATTTGAAAAATTAACACAGATTAATCTATATTGCCCTTTGACCCGGTGCAAAAGAGGTGAGACGATAGCGGAGCTGCACCTGTAGTTTGCGGACACGGCCCGCACGGGATTAAAGACTGAAGAAAGAAGCATAGAGAGGGCTCTTTGGACGTTTTATGGGCTGCTCCGGGCAAATAAGCAAGAAGGTATAGGAATACGTCTTATGGTATTCTCCGCAGTGTCTGTGCATTGATTTAGTGGGTGCCTAATTAACAATTTCAAAATTCCTGAGTGTTTTGAAAGATCTTCTCATTATTTTACACATTTTTGAAACATTTTAACATTTTATTGAAGTATATTTTTGGTTTGCTTTTTTAAAATACATTTGAACATCTTTATCCAGTGGTTTACTCCTGCTTCTTTTAAGCATGGATAGTAGTGACTGAGTGTACAGCGGAGTGAGAAAGATAGGAATAAAGACTTGCCCAAATTATTGACTACTGTTAATTGTCATTCACAAACCCAGTGTTTTTTCGCTAGTGTCCTGCTGGGTGAAAATAGTAGCCAGCAGAGCACCAGACCCTCCTCAGGGGGTCCCGGTAGTTTTTTTTTACCTTTTTAAAGTGAAATGCATGAATCTGGTGCACTTTGAGAGGAAAATTAAGAGGCTAAATGGAGCTTGGAGCTCTTTTTCTTTAACGAGACATATTTCTCTGTAATATAGTGAATGCATTTAAATGCAGTGAGAGGAACGAAGCAGAAGAACTCTTGTCCAGCTATCTTTATTTCCACAGATGAGGCTGAAATAGGCTATAGTCTCTACACAGTGCATGGGTAACTGAAGGCAGCCCCATTTCCAAATGTGTTTAAATAAACTCAATACACACTGTGCATGGACGTGAATGTGACATGATCAGTTAACCTCGGATTATCTCCCAGACGATCTGATTCAATTATTAGGCTAACTATCTAGACCAAAACATTGTATTCCTTTTTTTTTTTTTTTTTTTTACATATTCATCAGCGCCCCCTCTGCCATAACTCGGGGCGCGCCCCACAGTTTGAAAACCGCTGGTCTACAGCAAACGGACACCCGCCCCCTCTCACTCTTCCTAGCATATGCCTGTCTATTTTCCTCCTTTCTGTGTGTGTGTGTGTGTCACAGGGCGTGTGATGCGTCAGTGCAGTAGTGTTGGAGTGTTAGTGCTTGTAGTTAGTGCATGCTGCATGCTGCTGCTTCTGCTTGCTATTTTCTGCTTTCAGCTACTGCCACAGGATAGCCCCTGGTCATCAGGGGCGAAAAGAGGAGCCAAGTGCGTAAGTCTCCTCAGCCGGTACATAGCCTCTCCACCGCCAAGATCTCGTACATGCCTCCTCGTGGCACACATGGTAACTGGTCCCTTGCGGCTTCAGGCTAAGTTGTACGGGATCTCGGAGCAGCAGTGGGCCCCAGAGACGCGGCATGCAGGCCCATCGGTGAGTGGAAATGCCCTACTGCCCGTCAACCACTGTCCCAGCTATGGGCAAATAGACCCCAACTATGGGTAAATAGTGAAGACCCCAACGGAAGAACAGGCGGAAGATAGTGGGTGTGAGAACCACCACACAACGGCTGGAAAGGCGGAAGAAGGCAACCCCACAGCCACATGGGTTAACTCGGGAGGGTACAGTGGCTAGGGGAGCAAACCCCGAAGACAAACCTGCACCTGGGGACAGGCACAGGCGGAGTCCAACTGACCGGACCACCGGCAGCCCCCTGCAGCTCCTGCCAAACGAAGGTCGTCATGGGTTCTCTCATGCCACTGGAGGTCAATCTGGTAGGAGTGAAGATGGTGGGAGTGAGGTCTGTGCACCCTCACCTACGCGCAAGCTTTTCTTGCAAAAAAAGTAAAAATTATGCTAATAATAGCATCCTTGACCTGACTGCAAATCCTGACAGGCCCCACTGCAGGACAGCACTGGTGGCCCTGGAGCTCGCGAGATACAACATCGATATTGCAGCTCTCAGTGACACCAGACTACATGGAGAGGATTCCCTGTCAGAGGTTGGTGCTGGGTACACCTCCTTCTGGAGGGGGGGTCCCCGAAGGCACTCGCCGCAACCATGGAGTTGGCTTTGCTGTGAAGACCAAACTGCTGCAGCGCATTCCGGAATCCCCCATCGGTATCAATGAAAGACTGATGACGTGGCGCATTCCCCTGGCAAAGGAACGATTTGCCACCCTCATCAGTGCATATGCACCAACTCTTGATGCTGATCACAACACCAAAGAGGATTTCTACCGAGCTCTTTATGCCATCCTACAGAAAACCCCGGCTACAGACAGGCTCATACTCATGGGAGATTTCAATGCTAGAGTGGGCACAGAGCATAGACAACCCACCACTTTACTCGGAAATCCAGCAAGCCATTGCAGGGCTGAAGAACAGTAAAAGCGCTGGACCCGATGGAATCCCTGCAGAGGTGTTCAAACACGGAGGATACACCCTCACACGTCGCCTGCACCTCCTGATCCACAACATCTGGGAACATGGGACAATCCCACAGGACTGGAAGGATGCAAACATCATGGTAATTTATAAAAAGAAAGGAGACAGAGCAGTATGCGGCAACAGCCGCGGAATATCTCTCCTCTCCATCGGAAGGTCCTGACCAAGGTCATGCTCAGCATGCGCCAACCACGGTGGCAGCAAGTCCTAGTAGCTACGTGTTTGCTGGATAAGATGTGCATGTTTAAATACTTGAGAGATGAGCTGCTTAAGTTACGGCGATCCCTAAGCAGGACCAAGCATCCGATCCCTCTGGAGATCAAGAAGCCTTTCAGAGGATGTCGGGCTGGAGCTAAACTAAAGGCAAGGAAGTACCGGTTCAAACCATTTGTGCCATCGATAATAATGGGGAACGTCAACTCGCTTCAAAACAAGTCCGAGGAACTTGAGGCTTTGGTAAAGTGTGATCGATCTTACCGGGAATGTAGCCTGTATCTCCTGTCTGAAACATGGCTGAATGACAATATTCCTGATACAGCTGTTAGCATCACCGGCTTCTCTCTTGTACGAGCGGACAGAGACACAAACGCGTGCGGTAAAGCGAAGGGTGGTGGACTTGCCATACTCGTGAACAATAAATGGTGTCATCCCGGTCACATAACCGTGAAACAGAAGAGCTGCTTTCAGGATATAGAGCTGTTAGTGGTTGGTATTAGACCCTACTATATTCCGCGGGAGTTCTCTCACATCGTCGCCATTGTTGTTTACATTCCTCCCCGTGCGGAACCAACTGCTGCGTGTGACGTCATTCAGGAGGCAGTCGCAGAAATCCAGTCACAACACCCTGAAGCCTTGATTGTAATATCAGGGGACTTCAATCATGTTGATGCGAGTCTGCATCTGGGGGGCTTCACACAATATGTAAACTGTCCCACAAGACATAACAACATTCTAGATCTCTGTTATGTTAATGTGAAGAATGCTTACAGTGCAGTGGCTCTGCCCCCCTTGGGAAAATCTGATCATAATCTGGTAAATCTACAGCCAACATATAGGCCAAATGTGAGCAGGAGGCCCATAGTCAAGAAATCATTCAGACATTGGACAGGAGAGGCCAGTGATGCTCTGAGAGACTGCTTTGGACATACTGACTGGAACATACTGCTGGGTCCAGGTGAGGACATCAACAAGGCTGTAGACTGTGTTACAGATTATATCCATTTCTGCACTGATGTCACAGTACCAACTAGAACTGTCCGTTGTTATCCGAATAACAAACCATGGATTACAAGCAACAGTAAACACATTTTGAATTTGAAAAAACAGGCTTTTAAGGCAGGTGATCGGGACAAGGCGAGGGCTGTCCAACATAACTTGAAAAGATCATTGAGACGGGCAAGGAGAGAGTACAAGGTGACTCTGGAGAGGAAACTGCAGAATAACAACACCAGAGAAGTATGGAAGGGCATAAGAGCCATTACTGGCTACAAGGAGAAGGGATGTGAGGTGGCTGGGAATGCCGATGAATTTAACCACTTTTACAACAGGTTTGACTCAACCCCTGCCCACTCCAGTACTGTGCCCTGTCCTGCTCCATCCAGCAGCTGCACCACCTCTGCTGCTGTGCCCTGTCCTGCTCCACCCAGCGGCTGCACCACCCCCGCTGCTGTGCCCTGTCCTGCTCCACCCAGCGGCTGCACCACCCCCGCTGCCGTGTGCACCTTCACTGTGGAGGAGGTCTGGGTAGAGTTAAGGAAGCTCCAGGGGAGGAAGTCTGCGGGTCCTGACGGAATAACACCATGGCTCCTGAGGGAATGTGCATCGGAGTTAGCTGAGCCGTCACATACCATCTTTAACAGAAGTCTTCAGACTGGATGTGTCCCTGCCCTCTGGAAAACCTCCTGCCTTGTACCTGTCCCCAAGGTAGTGAGGCCGGCAGGATGCAAGGACTACAGACCAGTGGCACTAACATCTGTCATGATGAAGACTTTTGAACGGCTCATACTCAGATTGCTCAAGCCACAGGTCAAGCAAGCTCTTGACCCTTTGCAGTTTGCCTACCAGGACGACTTGGGAGTAGATGATGAGGTCCTCTACATGCTCCATCGGTCTGTGTCCTTTCTGGATGGACCTGGAGGGTATGTGAGGTTGATGTTCTTCGACTTCACCAGTGCTTTTAACACCATTCAGCCACTCCTACTGAGGGAAAAACTGGTGATGATCGGTGTGGATCCTGGGTTCATTAACTGGATCCATAACTATCTCACCGCACTGTTGCAATATGTCAGGCTGGGGAGGAGCGTGTCGGGGACTCTGGTGAGCTATACAGGTGCACCACAAGGTACTGTTCTGGCCCCCTTCCTCTTCACAATCTACACTGCAGATTTTTCAAGCAATTCTGCTACATGCCACATACAAAAGTACTCAGATGATACTGCTGTTGTGGCATGTGTGAGGGGGGGGATGAAACAGAATATAGGGACCTGGTGATGGCTTTCTCCGAATGGAGCGAGAAGAATGGTCTGATCCTCAACGCAGCCAAGACCAAGGAGATGATCATTGACTTTCGTAGGAGCCCATCCCATCAGCCAGTCAAGATCAACGGTCAGGAGATTGAAGTGGTGCAGTCCTACAAATATCTGGGAGTCCATCTGGACCACAAACTGGACTGGTCAGCACACGCCAATGCTGCGTACAAGAAAGGACAAAGCCGTCTCTTCTTTTTGAGGAGGTTGAGGTCTTTTGAAGTGTGCAGTCAGATGCTACATATATTTTATCTGTCTGTAGTGGCTAATGCTGTGTTCTTTGGGGTTGTATGTAGGGGCGGTGGCATGACCTTAAGACACAGTAACAGGCTAGACAAGCTGATTAAGAAATGTGTGTCTGTGTTGGGGCTGAGTGTGGACTCTGTGGGGGCTGTGCAGGAGAGTAGGATGAGGGCTCTCATGCAGGGCATCCTGAGTAACCCCAGACACCCACTGCATGACACTATGGCTGCTCAGAGGAGCAACCGTAGCAACAGGCTGCTCTCTCTGCGCTGCAGAACGGAACGTTTTAAGAGATCTTTCGTTCCTTCTGCCATCAGACTATACAACAGGACTCTAAAATAATGCATGTGCACTTTAGTGCCATTGGTGGTAGTTTTTAGTATTTTAGTTTTTTAGTATTTTAGTATTGTTTAGGTCTATGCAATTGTAATTATTAATGCTTGTATGATGGATGGATGTGTTTTTATCTGCTGCTGGACACCTGAATTTCTCCTCCGGGGGATCAATAAAGTATCTATCTATCTATCTATCTATCTATCTATCTATCTATCTATCTATCTATCTATCTATCTATCTATCTATCTATCTATCTATCTGTAGACTGGTTGAGCACATATGCATCCTACAGCAGTTGCACAATGGGATGCAAGCAAGAGTGCTCGCAGGAGAACTCCAATCAGAGTTTTTCAAGGTGAACATTGAGGTAAAGCAAGGCTGTGTCTTGGCTCCGTGCTCTTTAACATCCTCTTCTCTGCTGTCACCTGCCTCTTCCACCGGGTCATGGGACAAGAAGACTGTGTCCACATCGAATACCGTCTTGACGGAAGCCTCTTCAACATCCGCCGGCTCCAGGCCCACACCAAGACAAAAACCCGCCAAATCTGTGAGCTTCAATATGCTGATGACTGTGCCGTCATAGCTCACAACCCGGACTCTATGCAACACGCCCTCAACACAATATCCAGTCTGTATCAATCCTTTGGCCTACAGGTTAACACTCAAAAAACCGAGGTCATGTCCCATCTCACCACATACACGGTGTTCCACTTAAACAGTGGATCACTTCACCTACCTTGGGTCCACTCTGTCCTCATGCTGCTCCCTTGACAAAGAAATACACACCCGGATCAATAAAGCCTCATCTTCATTTGGACGCCTGCGCAGCAGGGTTTTTGAAAAAACCGCAACCTGAAGGTCAGCACCAAGGTTGCTGTGTATAATGCTGTCTGTCTCTCCACTCTGCTCTATGGGGCAGAGTCATGGACCCCATACCGCCAGCACATAACCAACCTAGAGGCCTTCCACATCCGCTGCCTACAGAAGGTCCAGGGTCTGTCCTGGGAAGATTGAACGCCCTATACAGACATCCTCCGCAACACTGGCTCTGTCTGTATGGAAGCAGCTGTGGCCAAAAGACACCTGCGCTGGATAGGGCACACCATACGAATGCCTGAACATCGCCTGCCCCGCCAAGTCCTCTACAGCCAACTACTGGGCGCAAAGCGCTCCGCTGGAGGGCAAAAGTAGGGCCCTATGAAATCCGTTTTATTTTTTTCCAAATTCCGTTTAATTTTTTCACAAATTCCGTTTTAATCTCATGACTTCAGTTTTTTTTTTACAATTAACACTCATTTCGTCATCAGATCGAGTGTCTAATTATTGCAAACAAATAATATTCTAACAATTTAATCAGATATAAGGCTAAATTTAAAATACATCACAACATTGCACTGTTTTTAGTGCTTAAAAAAAGCGAAAAAACTAATTTGTTGGGTATAGGCTATAACAGAAAATAAAGCCATTCATTTTGTGCTTCAAGTGAAACATTAAAGTGCGTATTGGAAGTTAAAACTATTCCTAGATGTATACTCTATTATGGACATCCCCATTGAAAAATAATATGCAGGATTTTTTTTGTTTTTCAAAACATAAGAATGTTGATTCCGAGATCAAAGTGACTGTTTTGAGCTAAGCTCCTACAAAGTTCTTTTTTTAACCCCCAAACGCATCTGGTAGACACTGACCGAACGTGAATGCATCTACGTGCAGGCAGTAGTAGGTCGTAGTGAATTGAAGATGTGTGTGCTCGTATTTTTCTGTAGTTTTACATTGCATTGTATTTTACATTACAGTAAAGGAGAAGTATAGTGTACTCCAGCCTTAGAATAAATGTAGTCCACGGTTGTGACAGAAAATAAGCGGCGCTAGTTAGCTTTGAGCCTTGGTATGTTTACACGTGAAGAGACCGAACTACATCTCAGCCGCAGCCTTCTCCCTCACGAAACACACGGTGGTTTCCCGATCATTTTAGACAGGAGGCTTATGTGTGGGTGACACGGTAAAGTTCAGGATAACAACACCAGGGCCTGCAGTGGTTTAATAAACAGCTGAGCTGCTTCATCGTCTCCGTCCGGAGCTGCGGCCGGGACACTGGACCGATGGTCACGGACACAGACCTACTAGGACACGGGGCCGTCAAATATTTAAACCCACGGAAACTATGAACTGTAAGTCTTGTTTGCGAATGTTTTTAAACTCCCATGTCGGCATAATAATTTCAATGATGAAAAGCAACGTGCGGTCATTTATTGTAAGGCAGCATAACCCACTAGCTAACAGGTCAAAACGGCTAATGTTGGTTGGCATCCTTTTTTGTAAGATGGGTCATTTTATAAGGCATAATGCAATATTTTACATGATTATAATTAACTGTTAACCTCAAATATGAAGGCTGACCAATGACTCCATCCGTTAATCAGTTTAAACAATACTGGCGCTAGCCGGGGACATTGAGTCAGCAAAATATATTGATATAGGCTACTCCCCAGATAGCAAAAATCATCTGGCCCAAATCCGGCCCGGAGCTAGCAGAAGTTCCGGGCCAGATCCGTAAAACGGACCCGGGCCGGTGTCCTTACGCACAACGGGCCAATACCGTCGCGGATCCGTTTTCCACAACTGGGCCGGTACTGGGCCAGCTCCGGAACGGCTCTGGTGAATTTGTGGTTAATCAGTCCAAAGGTGGGACAGACCTGGAGCAGGTCCGTAATGGAACTGGCCCAGAGTTTATTTGACTCTGGACCGGATCGGTAACATGGATCCAAACCGGCACTCAGCCAGCTCCAGTTAGGATAAAAATCCTTTTGTAGATTATAATGGGCTGAATTTTAATTAATAATCGGTTTGATCCACACCACCAGCAGGCATTGTCATAATTCATACCCAAAATGTATACAAAAATAGGGATTTTGGAACATAGTTACATTAAAATGAAATTCTTCTTTGGCTATACATTTCTGAAATTATGTTTCTATACACTTCTCACATTCACAGTATATTACAAAGGATAAAATGTAAAGCCCTTTTTCTGTCATGAAATTACTTTAAAAAAATTAAATAAACAATGTTCATAGTTCTTATTATTTTATCTGTGTATAATGCTCTCTATAGTAGCCTACTCCAAAGACTGCATTGTTTTTCATACACATACATTGAATTTAAAAAAATGGATACAACTCTAGATACAACTATTTTTGAAACTCATATTAGATTTTATTTAACATAAACATTTATTCACTGTTAGTCCTGTGTTCTAAAGGTAATTTACTTATTACCCAGGGGGCAAAGTGATTTTATGGACATGGAGCGTTGTAAAAGGTTGTTCACCAAAAATGACATCTAGGACCTTCCACGATCACAACCTGGGTGGACAACCTTGTCAACAAGCTGCTGGAAAGCTACAGCGGGCCGACATAGCAAATCAGAACCACTGTTTAAGTGAATGGGGGTGAATGGGGATGGGCTAATGGGGAATTTTTTAACTTATAGATATCATTGTGAAACTTTGCCAGTTGATTACTGACATTAAAGCAAAAACCTTTTGTATTACAGTATTTTCCAAAATGTTTAAATAAATATGAAAAATCATCAATATCTTACTATTGATGCGTAAATTTGCATATCTACAAAGCCCCAAAATCTAGATGTTGGAAGAAAACAAAGTCAATTTGTTTTTAAATTTTGAAAACAAAACAAGTGTCCAACTGTCTGAAGCCTTTCCTAATCACAGTTCAAATTTGATCAATAACCCATAGAAAATAAATTCTTTACACAGTTACATTTCATGTCCCATGGACCAAAAGTGTCCTTTTGGAGTCTCCAGCTGGTATTTTAGGAAACGGCTAGACATTCCCTTTGAAAAAACAGTGTAAAAAATTCATTTTCTATGGGTTATTGATCAAATTTGAACTGTGATTAGGAAAAGCTTCAGGCAGTTGGACACTTGTTTTGTTTTCAAAATTTAAAAACAAATTGACTCTGCTTTTGTCCAACATCTAGATTTTGGGGCTTTGCAGATATGCAAATGTACGCATCATTAGTAAGATATTGATGATTTTTCATATTTATTCAAACTTTCTGGAAAATACTGTAATACAAAAAGTTGTTGTTTTAATGTCAGTAATCAACTTGCAAAGTTTCATAATGATATCTATAAGTTTAAAAAATTCCCTATTTGCCCACCCCCATTCGCTTAAACAGTGGTTCTGATTTGCTCTATGTCGGCCCCCTGTAGCTTTCCAGCAGCTAGTTGACCAGGTTGTCCACCCATGTTGGGATCCTGGAAGGTCCTAGATATCATTTCTGGTGAACAACCTTTTACAACGCTCCATGTCTGTTTTTTAAAAAAAGGGGTTTTGCCCCCTAGGTATATTGTTCTCATTAATGTTAAACATGATCAGAATATTGTGAAAAGTGACTATCACATTCTTCAAACTGCTTTTATTGTATCCATACAACAGTTCAATTAACAGTCCAAAACCAAATGTTTAAGACAAGGCAATACACATCACTTGACAGGTCATGTCAAGTGAATGTCAGTTAATGACGTCCTGCTGAACTCATTGATGCGTCATTCCTGCAAAGGATAAAAGAAACATTAATTACTAAACTGATAATGGCATCAACATACCAGTCTGAATTCTCATCAAAAGCATTTCTACACATGTAGTCACAATAACCTCTTATGCTGGAAACACACTGGATGTGGAAGTGCCTCATAACGCAACACAAGTGCGCAAATAGCTCTGAATATCATTGGTTGGCCACACTGGGAGTGCACCTTGCATACACAACATTGATGGTTTCGGCGTCTGCTCTATTTTTTCCTGGGCGAATTGGACAGTAAACCAATCAAACTGGATAAACAAACACGTTATTGGGATTGTAATGTGTTATTGAAGCGGGGAAAGAGCAGGGGCTATCCCCTCTCCCAACAAAAACTGGAAAACGGTAAAAATAAGATAACTGATTAAAATATATCAAAATTATGCAGGTGTGTACATTTATGCACAGCAGTTAGAAATAAAAACACACATTGTAAATTCACGAGGTTCTTAATAAAGCACGGTAAGACCAGCGCTTTGGGAGCTGACTAGCGCTTAGAAATTATATCCCAAAGTGCACAACCAAATGATCTTCGGAGCATTTCGAAGCACTTCCGCGTCCAGTATGTGACATGTGACCATGATTAGAGTACACACAAAGATTTGTGATTGATCAATGTATGTAGTGAAGTCTTACAACCGTTATTATCATGGGTTATAGCCACAACAGTCCTCAACAATCTGTCAACAGCCATACAGACTGAAGCAGCACTAAAGAAAGTCCCTCCCATGTGAGACAGCCCACCTTCAATGAGGTTGTTGTCAAGTTCTCCCCTCTTTTGTGCAGTCTCCACTTGAAGGAGTTGGATATCTACGCAGAGTTGCTGGGCTTCACTCAATAAATACACTTTTCCTTTTCCTTTTTATCTTCTTTTATTTTCTGATTTCAAGGTTTCAGGTAAGTAGGTTGTTTCTTAGCAGGTAGTTAGGTAAAAAACCTTGTGAAACAATAAACAAGAAAAAGGTTGTTTTTACAATGTTCTGGAAAATATCCATCATAATCATTTTAACTTATTTATCTGTAATTTATAAGCTCACTAAACAATCATGACATCATTACCATTAAATTATGAATGAGAATCAAACATGACACACACTGAATGGCATTTATAGGGTTAACCACGGCACTGCCGGTTCGGCCCCGTGGCTAACACTAGCAGCTATCGCCTGCACAAACATTTCATCTGAATTGTCCACAGTCTCTCCTGATGGGCTCGGTGTCTTACCGGCTGCCTCTCTGGCGTTTGTAGATTCGTTTGCACGGGATAAGATATTTTTGAACTGAGCGCTGCTCCAGTCGCGTCTTGTTCTTTTCACTTCATCAGTAGTTGTTGTGTGCCGCCTGTTTTATAGTCCGTGCGGCAACACGGACTGCCGAAAGGTTCCTTTCCAGCTTGCGACGTGAGTTTATTAATTATTTCTTTAGTTTGACTTCACAGTTGTGGTATCCCACTTTAATGTGCTATCAGTAGTTTACAATAAAAAAGCAAATAAGGCTTGCTATTTGACATGCCACTGTATTTGTGGTTAATGCACATTGCACAATGGGTAAGGTACACTTCAGAACAATTATACTGATATTTACAGTGAATAAACAACAGAGCTGGTAACAGGATGGGAAAAACTAGTTACACAATTTACAGACCTGCAAACTCATAGGAGGTGAAAAAGGTGACAAACACCCGTCCCTTCTAGGGGGGTCGGGTGTTTTTTGCTGTCCAAACGATTGGCTATTGTTAAATATCATTCACACAACCAGAGTTCTCCACTATTGCTCCAATGTCCAGCTGGGTGAAAATAATAGCCAGCTGAGATCCTGACCCTCCTAGGGGGGTCCGGGGATATGCCCCCCCGGGAGATTTTTTTTAAACTTTTTAAAGTGAAATGCATGAATCTGGTGCACTTTGAGAGGGAAATTAAGAGGCTAAATCTGAGGAATTTTGTGTGAACAAATAATTTGGAGACACTGGGTCGGATGAATTAGAAGCTTCTTGGATTTTCCATTAAAATGTTCATTTAAAATAAAATATTATGCAGGGTACTCTGGGTTGGGCTTGGTGCTCTTTTTCTTTTACGGGACATATTTCTCTGTAATATAATGAATACATTTAAATGCAGTGAGAGGAACGAAGCAGAAGAACTCTGTTGTCCAGCTATCTTTTTTTCCACAGACAAGGCTGAAATAGGTTATACAGTGCATGGGCATCTGAGCCCCATTTCCAAATGTTTTTAAATAAACTCAATACACACTGGACGTGAACGTGACGTGATCAGTTAAACTTGGATTACCTCCCAGATGAACTGATTAAATTATTGGGCTATTAACTAGGCTATCTAGATCAAAACATTGTATTCATTTTTTTGTATGATATATTAATATGATGTTAATATCAAACACACAAACTAAAAAATAAAAATAAAAATACATTGGGGGGGGGGGGCCTGTCGGTCGGCTCTGATTGTGAGCGCACTGCAGACACTTCATTTCTGCAATGTGCGCTCATTAAACTGTCAGCTTCACTTAAGAGTCCTGTGTGGGTCAACAGTGCAGTGCAAACTATGCAGCATAAAGTTATAACATTCGTCTACGACCGTGATGTTAAATCACCTTCACACAAAGTCTCCGCCCCAGCAAAGCAGCGAGTCGATCGCTGTGACGGTGAAAATCACCGGGACCCGGGAGACCCAGTGAGCGAGTGAGACGCCGCTCAGAAAAAACTCTGTGGTTTGATGGATGAAATCAGTCGGGGATATCCTGCCCGTTAACTTTGTCTACGGGAACGGCTTCCGCGATCTTTTTCTATGTCTCGAGTCTAACAGAGAGCCATGTCGGCAAACTGACAGCGCGACTAAATAAAGGGACTGTACAGTGAGCTGCGTCCCTCCGTATAGTTTCTGTTTCAGTAGGCTGTTACATTAACCTCTGAAGCATTGACAGTGTTTAATCAAAGCCTCTGAGTTTTTATTATCAAAAGGGCTTTGATCGAGACTTTTAGCCAATTCTAAAGTCTGAACACACAGCGGCAGCAGTGATGCTTTACTATGCCCGATCTTAACGCTGATTGGACAATACTCATGACGTCTACCAAAGATGTTTTATTGCCAAGATAACGATATTCCCTTGTCTCACACTACGGTAACTCGCCCACACAGTCCAGTCTGGGAAGCGCTGGCTGACTTCTCTGGCAGCTGCCGCTACCCCCCCCCCCCTTCCCAAAAACAAAAACTCTTCGGATCTATACGATTCACGTGGGTCATATATTTTGATTCTAAACGGCGATTTTCGCCGAAAAGCGACGAGTTTGCAGGTATGATTTAACCACATGTAGCTTTTCCAGAGCCATAGTTTTCTAATGTCTTGTGTTTTGACCCTCTAGCAATTTAGCTTTCTGTAAAATTGGACAGTAGTCAAAGTGTATTCTACTTATACTTGAAATGCAGCAAAACCTCAAATCATAGTGTGTTTACCTTTGCAATGTTGACTGTAAACTTAGCGCCCCCTATAATATGTTATCAGCACACACCCCCACAGCCAGGTGGGCATGTTTTTAGTGCTGCTTCTGTAATAAAAATTGTCAGCTGCTGTGTCAGAATGAAATGCCAAACATGCAGTACAATCCACATTTCTTTTTATTTTGAATGGGACTGTTAATCATTTTCATTAATCAGTAACAACTGATCAAATATAAGATTTTTAAATTGATGACCCAATGAAAACCTAATACTGTAACCATGTCAAATTGCAATAGAATATTACATATGGGTAAGAGACAAAGTCCTTTGGGACCCAAAAGTCATGCAGATATTTGTATTAACCGTTGATGTGTAGAATTAAGTATAAAAATGGTCCCTTGATTTCAAAGCAAACTGGGAAGAATTATTGTTAGACTTCAATATACAGTGTCTTCATGAGGTCAGCCAAAATTGTTCAGAGGAATGCAGTGATGCCTAAAACAAAATGTGAAGTTCAAAACACAAAACAAATGTTGCTCCAAAATACTAGCACACTGCTTTAACTGAAACTTACTTCGGTAGATGTCTCTTTGGCCTCATTACGTTATTCGCCGATCACAACCAGGTTAAACCGTCTCTATTTCCTTGTCTGAATCTCTTCTAGCAGCGCGGTTCTTCCTTTCTGTTGGAGAGAATGAGAGAGAATGTCACCAAGAGAAATTCTCTGTCTTCTACAATTACTTACAGAATAGACATCAAGCAATTTTGTAAACACTTTATTTGAAACTGTTAGTTCCATGGCTGTGCATGTAATTGTTGTGAATATGATAATAAAGAAATCTTGATTTTAGTGTGAAATTTAAAATAACAACGGTTTTGTTCTTCACTACTAGCCATGCCCCAATTGTGTTCTACAATACTTAATGATCAACAGACTTCTTGCAACTGCATCTGCAAAATCCTTGACAGTATATTCCAGTATATTCCATGATTCTTTTGGTGTTCTGTCCTCCTTACACCATGAGCAGAACTCTGACAAGACAGAGGGGTTTATCAGATAAAAAGACAACAATTGAATACAAGTGTGCAATTATTTTGTTGGCTTACAATGTCAGGCCTGAAACTTAAATTTAAATATGTGAAAAATGTTTCACTGGGATCAGCCGCAACACCCAAAAGCGCCTTCAAGTGAGATGCAGGTATAGCAGTGGATGTAGCTTTAAAAGGTAACCATAATGTGACCTCTAGACTTATTAGACTACTTATGATACGTATAATGGCAGTGTCAGGGAGTGATATGTGCCCGGTGTGAATAGTTGAAATGCGGAAAAAAACAACTGCATTGCAGATTATCGGCAGTCCATCACCACATCTTCTCATCTCACTGCCTGGTGTTAAAGGCTCCTAAACCTAAAATGATAGCTACTCTACAAACTTAAAGCAACATTATGGTAACTAACACTCAGTGACACCTGCCAACAAGTATTTCAATGCAAATATCAGTGACAACCAGGGCCGGATCTAGGCATAGGCATTCTAGGCACGTGCCTAGGGCCCATTTCCACTAGGGGGCCCAGTGAGAAGGATAAAAAAAATAAAATAAAAAATAAAAAAAAATTTAGTATGTGTGTTTGATATTAACATCATATTATGCAAATGTAAGTTATCATACAAAAAATGAATACAATGTTTTGGTCTGGATAGTTAATAGCCTAATAATTGAATCAGTTCATCCGAGGTTAACTTATCACTCGGTATTGAGTTTATTTAAAAAAATTGGAAATGGGGCTGCCCTCAGTTGCCCATGCACTGTGTATAGTCTATAGCCTATTTTAGCCTCATCTGTGGAAAAAAAGATAGCTGGACAACAGAGTTCTTCTGCTACGTTCCTCTCCCTGCATTTAAATGCATTCATTAAATTACAGAGAAATATGTCCCATAAAAGAAAAAAAAGCACCAAGCCCATCCCAGAGGACACTGAATTATATTTTTTCTATATTAATATTTTTATGGAAAATCCATATGTCTTTCTTCAATAGCTTTTAATTCTACTTCATTTGAGCCAGTATCTCCAAATTATCTGTTCACAAAAAATTCCTCAGATTTAGCCTCTTAATTTCCCTCTCAAAGTGCACCAGATTCATGCATTTCACTTTAAAAAGGTACAAAAAATCTCCCGGGGGGGCATACCCCCGTACCCCCCTTGGAGAGTCAGGATCTCGGCTAGCTACTATTTTCACTAAGCTGGACATTGGAGGCACTAGCAATGAACTGGGTGTGTGAATGACATTTAACAATAGTCAATCATTTGGCCACGATAACATTGGAGAGGGGGGCCCTAATCAAATTCGGTTTAGGGCCTTATGAAGGCTTGGGCCGGCTCTGCTCCCTGGTTATTATTTTAGCCGTCAAACCAGAGTTTTTCTGTGCGGCGGCTCACACCGGCGATGTCTCATCAGTGTGAATTTCGCCGTTACCCACCACAGAGTTCCACGCCAGGTTTCACCAGGTGAATCGCTGCTTCGCTCGCGCAAGGCTTTTGTGTTTAAATCTGGCTTGCACGAGTGTTTTAACTTTATGCTGAATAAAGCATTGCACTGCACTGTTTTTCATCCAGTTTGAAAAATTGCTCCTTACCGCATGGGCAAAGTGGACACAGGGCCCTGGCCAATAGGGGGGCCCTTGATTTTTTTTTTTAAATTAAAAAAATTTGACGGGGGTTTCCCCCCTGGGAATGGGTCGTAAAAAGTCGGGTTGTTTTATATTCGGGGTCTTATATTCGGCCGGGACAAGCGTGTGTGCGCTTGGAGAGAGAACGATGTGTCTAGAGAAAAAAAGGCACGGGAAATGGCCAAAGAGCTCCACATCCCCACTGAAATCAAAGCCTCGACTCATTATGTTGCGAGTCAACGTGTCAGAGGCACGAATCGACAAAGCGATCGACCTACCGTGGCTTTTCTGCTGTGGCAGTTGTAGTGAGGAAAGTTTGCTAACTGTGCGTTCCCTTTACGCACCAGTACCAGTGTAACGAGCGAGGCGGTTGTTTCACTTTACAGTTAGTCGGCAGTGAGATTGGGGTATCCAGGCTCGGGACATGCAATCAGATCGCGGAGCCTGTCCCCTCGACACCCGTTAACGTGCAGGAATCCCCTGTGATCATTTTGTTTTAAACCACAGAGCGTGTCTGTCTCACTGTGAACGACACCAACACAGCGTTTCACGGGGTGACGCGTTGCTTCGCTCAGACATTGAGTGTAGGCTCCGAGGGGGGGGGGGGCAAGGGTGGGCGAAAAAGCAGGCGCAGAGATCTTACAAAGGCAAAAAGAATCTGCTCGCGCGCTTGGAGCGCGCTCGCATCGTCGGTGTCTCTGCCCTAATCTAACTGTCTAGTAGGCTCCGGCGCTCAAGACTCTCTTTCTCTTGCGCAGCACCAGAGAGACTTTATAGAATTGTATTTCGCTCTATCTCTCTCTTTCTCTCTCTAGGCTGTGCGCTGCATTATAATGTGTGTGATTGTGGATTGCACGGTGTGCTAGTGCGTGTATTTGCGTGTTGGTAGGGGTCCATGGCTGGTTTGTGTCCAGGGCCCGTGGTCATGTTAATCCGTCCTTGCACACTGGACTCTGCACGCACTTTACAGAAGTGCTCCTGCAGTGCGCTCACAAACAGACGTGAAGTCGCACACGGTAACGTTTCTCTTTACTCCCGTTTACAAACGCGCAACTCTTAAACAAATGAATGAGCATAATACTCTTGTGGCAGTTCAAATGTATGTAGTTTTGTCACTAAATCGTGAAGTATCCGTTTGGAGGTCCGAAAAAATGCGGTATGCCTAGTGTAATCTTTCCTCTTAATCCGGGCCTGGTCATCTTAACAGTAGCACTACAACAGGAGAAAAACGTATATTATAAATTGTGGTTTACTATCATTGTCGTGAAGTGAGCAATGCAAAAGGATTATTGCAGTACATTACCCAGCACACTACATTTTAGTCTCAATTACACATTTTTTAAATTGTACACAGTGAACAGACAGTTAATGACAGTTGACTAAAATGAACGTTTGATCTAAAAATACCCCATTTTGAATGTACTGTAAAGGCAGACCTAAGCAGAAACAACGCACTTACCCTTTGTATCAATCCATGATACTTTCCTGGGGATATGTTAACCTGAAATAGAGAGGTTAAGCTGTCAAATGAAGCTATTCACACTCTTGTTAACCGTTAGCATTGACGGTAGGCTTATTTACATGGGAGTAGCTTAATTTAACATTCTAGCTAGCACGGCTAGAAAACAAACAAACAAGCTGTTAAGATCAATTTAAAACGGCAAAAGTTTCTGAAAGTATGTACAATATCTATAACAGTAAAACAACAATCTGTTTGACAACAACAACTTACCGATAGATGATCAACATGCGCTGACGTCTACTGCCGTATGTGCCCCGTCTCAGGTTCGGTCTAAACCAAACGGTCGGTTGAAAAAAAAAACGAACGAATTTGCTGTTCTGGCCCGGAGCCGGTTGATTCCGCTAACTGACAGTGAAAAGCCAACTGTCTACCGGTTTGAAGGCGGATCCGGTCCAGAGTCGGTTTAATTCCGCTAACTGACCCTGGAACGCCAACTGCTGAGAGCATGAATATAGAGACAGTGCATAACGCGTCATAATCTGAGGCCACGCCCATCGTGGGGGAAAACAATACACAGCGCTCCATCCACTTTATATTGAATGACACCCGTATTCGGCAAACAAACTTAATAAAAACGTAATACGACATGCCTTTCACAAATACACGTTACTTTCTTTAAAGCCACGACTCTTGTCTGTCTATACGAGCTGTTTTTGTGAAAAAGTATTGAGTAATTTTCAATATCGAGACAAAACTCTTAACTAATGTATGCTGTATGCTAGGCTAATGTTAGCCTTCTGCTGTAGGCTAACCCTCACGGACGGTTAAAAACACCTCAATATTGAAAATTACTCAATTATTTTTCACAAAACAGCTCGTATGGACAGACAAGAGTCGTGGCTTTAAAGAAAGTAACGGTTTTTTGTTAAATGGATGTTCGATTACGTTTTAATTAAGTTTATTTGTAGAAGACAGGTCTCCTTCAATACAAAGTGAATGGAACGGTTTTCAACGGTTTCCCCCTCGATGGGTCCGACCCGGTCCGACCGGACAAAAACACCTCAATATTGAAAACTACTCAATTATTTTTCACAAAAACAGCTCATATAGACAAACAAGAGTCGTGGCTTTCAAGAAAGTAATGTTTTTTTCTTAAATGGATGTTTGATTAAATTTTAATTAAGTTTGTTTGCAGAAGACAGGTCTCCTTCAATACAAAGTGGATGGAGCGCTGTTCAATGTTTTCCCCCACGATGGGCGTGGCCTATTTCATGCACTGTCTCTATAGGTTGTTTTCAGATACGTCATAATGATGACGCAGGATGACGCGCGAATTTCAAGTGGAGGGCAGGAAGTAAAAATTCTACGCTCTTAACAATTGGAGATGGAGGACACGGACTATATTAAACACCTTGACGAACCTGCCCGCAGCAGGTATCGTGAAAAAATTGCTGTACATATAGGGTATGATCCCTATGACCTGAGGAGGGGTGACTTTTCCCGGGATTTATCTCATTTGCCCGCTGTGGAAGCGATGGACATAACCAACTTCCTCGTCCTACAGACATCATACTACATGGCGAGCCAAATGAAAGCATACACGAGTTTGGAGGCGTTTAACTACTTTGTTTGTGGATGGGTCCATGACCTCGGCACAAAAGAGGCATTTAATGAATGCCGACTTGTTTTCGCCCAGGTGAGTAAATGTGTTATATATATATATATATATATATATATATATATATATATATATGTGTTATATATATATATATATATATATATATATATGTGTATATTTTAGGGGTGTGAACGGTTAGAAAAATGTAAACGGTTACACGGCTGCCGGGCCATTGGGCTTGCGAGCCCAACTGCCCCGGCATCTCCGTCTCAAACAGCTGATCGGACCAGCTGTTTGAGACGGAGATGAAAACAAAAGTGAAACTGAAGGTGGAGCAGTTAAATGAATAGATATTGTAACAAAACACAATAATGTGTTGTGTTATCTGCTTTAGTAGCCTACAGAAGTACATGTCGACCCCACTCCTGGAAATAAATTAAGTAATTTTCCAAACTTACCACGGTGATCTAGCTAGGTAAAAAGAGAGACACCTTTCGTGTTACTGAAAACTCTGGCTTTAAACTCAACAGACCTCGCTCAGCCATTAATCTCGCTTCGTAGTACACCCCTCTGATGAGTCTGCATGCCTGATGTAGGCCTATGCCTCGATGTTGTTAAATGTATGTTGCTAGCAAGTTGTTAACTGTAGTTACAATTTTGTAGGTCAACCATTCCCAGAGGTCTGGGGAAACCCCCCTGAAAACCTGGATTTTAGCTAAAGAAGAGGGAGAGGTGGTTACAGCACACTGTAACTGTATGGCTGGGTAAGTACTTAAAGATCACAACCCAAGGTTTGTTTAACACAACACTTTAGCTCAAACAAAATAATGCTTGGTATAATATTCATGTTGTATCAATTATTATCTAATCCAATCAACCTGTATGTCTCTGTCTATACAGATTGTCAGAATCCTGCTCACATGTTGGAGCGGTTCTGTTCGCGATTGATGCTGGTGTGAAGATGAGAGAGACTGCATCCTGCACCACTGAAAAATACAAGTGGCTAATGCCATCGCATGTCAAAAAGGTATTCAGATGCATGTTTTCTGAGTTGAATGAAAAATATGACAGTTGAGGACACATACATTCACTTATCATGCAAACAACATATTTTGGATTGTTTTGGGATGCAGTTTAGTTTCCATTTTGGCAGTTTGCACCTACATGTATGTTCACACACATGTTCTCTGTCTCTCACACAGATTCCCGCTGCTCCAGTTGCAATGATAGACTTTTCATCTGCAAAAGCAAAAAAGCAAAAACTAAATGATGCCATTGCTGGGAGGACAGGTGAGCAACTCGCACTTCCTAGTCCCACAGTCCAGTGTCCAAGAGTGAAGCAAGGATCAGAGTCCTATATTCAGTTTTTCAAGACTTTAAGCAGCAGTGCCCCAAGAAGTGCTGCACTGATGTCCAGGGCACCATATTACAGAGAATTTGTCCCAAAGTCTGTGAGCAAGCTACCCAAAACACTAATTCAGTATAGGAAACCAGAGATGCTACAGCTATCCCTAACAGAGTTGCAAAAAGCATGCCAGGACTTCAGACAGGAAGAGCTGACACAGTTACAAGTCCAGGGAGTAGAGGAGGAGACCAGAAACCAGAGCTCATCAACTTTATGGTTTAGCCAAAGAGCAGGAAGGATAACAGCCTCGAAATTGAAGCAGGTTTTAAATACTAGTCTTCTACAGCCGTCAAAGTCACTGATCAAGTTGATATGCTACCCAGAGGCCCACAAGTTTTCTACAGCAGCAACAAGGTATTTATTAGGTATTTATTTATAAGGTTTACGTAAGGACAACACAGGTTTGAAAATCTAAAATGTGTGCATTATGCCACACACTGGATAAGGCTGTTTGAGCTTTTTTTAAGATTGCCATTTTGTAAATCAGTTACTAATTATTATTGTACAATGTTCTTTTTCTATTCCTATTTCTATACATTACAGGTATGGATGCAAATATGAAGCAACTGCCAGAAAGCAGTATGAAGAACTGCAAAGTCTGCACCACCAGGGCTTCTCCTGTAAGGATAGCGGGCTGTGGCTGAATCCTAAATGGCCATACATGGGAGCATCACCGGATGGATGTGTCACCTGCACCTGTCATGGAACTGGCATCTGTGAGATAAAAGTAAGTTCTTTGTTGTGGTCTACAAATATCATCCTCACAATAATATTGTATATGATTACTTTGTAATTTCTTCTCCACACATGAAAGTACTTATAAACTGACTGTTCTGTGTCTTGTATTGAAAATCTTATAAATAAATCATAAATAGAGAAAAGGCAAGTTATTTGTTCAGTATTGTGCTACAGTAGAGTATGTAGGTATTGGGACATCTGATTCTGGGTCTGTGGATCCTCCCCTCAGAAATGTTTAGCTTATTTACAGTAGAATGTGACTTTTTTTTCATTGTGAACTTTTAGTGCCCACACAGCAAAGAGGAGGCCAATCTACGCCTGTGTGCTGGGGACCAGGGCTTCTGCCTCATCAATGATGGGGGAATTGTGAAGCTGGACAGGCGCCATGCTTACTTTTACCAAGTACAGGCTCAGCTCCACATCGCTGACGTCAATTACTGCGACTTCGTTGTGTGGAGTAAAAAGGACCTCTTTGTTGAGAGAATTGTGCGCGATGTGGACCTGTGGGACCACATAATTCCCAGAGTAGAACGTTTCTTTCAACAATGTGTTCTTCCTGAAGTGTTTGGACAGCAACTTACAAAGTGAAAGGTACTAGTCATAAATATTTGATGTGCTCAGTTTTTCCACAAGAACATGGAATTTCTGTTTAGTGTATCATGTGACTAAATGCCTCCTCTCCCTGTCTGCTGTTTAATTTTTGTGTTTCAGTTGCAAGTTGATCAGGTGGAGTGGAAGTCCAGTGTTTCCCCCAGCGCTTTATGGCAAAGGCGGCAATGTAATTAATGTACTAGAAAGCGCGATGTGTGCTTGCGCATGGTCATATCACTACGCGAAAGGCCGCGATTTGCGGTAAATAAATGCATTTAGTCATTTTAAGGGGAAAACACATTGTATTATTCCAACTATTGAGTTATTTGTAAAACAGCATGATAGTGTAGGCCAACAAGATTTATTTTTGTGAATTTTCAATGCTGCTTTATTTTTATGTTTTAAATTGGGAAAGACATGTTCCAAAACGACCAATAACCTCTGTATTTAAAAAGAAATCAAGCAATAGGCTTATAATAACAATTAATGAATTATAGGCTATCGCATCACAGTAGGCCTATTGTCCACAATAAATTAATCGCACAACAGCCCCCCCATCCAAAAGGGGAACTTGAAAAAGTTGAATTTGCACTTTGATGTGCATACACATGTTAAGTGTATGGTCCATTATTTGTATTTAGTGTGCCTGCATGGTATTGCACCAAAACAGTATAATTGTTCTTTAATTGTATTTTGTACTGTCTGCATGTTTGCACAAAATGTGTACCTGCACATGGCAAACAAAATTGCTCAACTGTAAGGTGTCAGTGTCTGTTGTATTTGAATTTGTATTTATTATATATTTTATATTTGTATTTAAATAAATGATTGACTATTTATTTAGTGCGTATTGACATCTTTGAGCAAAATATACCCAAAATGTTCACCGCGCCTCCTGTTACCCCTGGCAGTGACCACCTTGACTAAGACATTTCCTGGGGGAAACACCGTATTAATTAATAAGGAAATATATTTCCTTGATATTTCTTTATACAATAGAATGAACAGATGAATGGACAAGTATATATAAAAAGGTACATTACATTATATATTTATGGCATATTTACACTTATAGAATGAACAGATATATGGACAGGTATATATAAAAAGGTACATTACATTAGATATTAATGGCATATTTACTTATAGAATGAACAGATGAATGGACAAGTATATATAAAAAGGTACATTACATTAGATATTTATGGCATATTTACACATATTTCACTAGATATGGTCAGTGAACTGGTTGTCCCTTTTGAGGGATGAGGGGGAAGACAGCCCTAGGAGATATTTACTCCAGTGGGACAACAGAGTCACAAAGATTTGTTAATGCACAGCAAATGACACCAATCTTATCAATCAACGCTAGCTGATCACCTCCTTTAACTGACATATTTTCAATGGGCATTGCCCTGCTCTGCAGAATTTGATATTTTCTCCTCACTAATCCTATGACCCTTTCTACATGAATACGAACGTTTGCGAATTTTCTTGTTTCCTCTACCTCGAATGCTGATAGTTGGCTCTTCCCTTTTGTGAAAGCTGGCATCTTCAATGAAGCACAGTAAAATCCTACACTATCCCCTATATTAAAGCCACGGTCAGCCAGAACAATGTCTCCAGGCAACAGATTCTTTAGAATGCCGCTCTCTACAGTAATATGCTTGTCACTAACTCTTCCTCCCCAAGCACGACTGATGTAGGTGACATACCCTTGAGGAGCAACACCAATGAGAAATTTAACTGTGTTGTGGTGTTTATAGCTAGACCAGGTCTGTGCTCTCGCAAGTAAATTGGAAGGCCTTTCAATGAACACTTCAAATCACAGCAACCTTGCATCCGAATGCTTGCCTAAATGACATTGGCATAGTCGCTTACAGTACCTCTCGCTCTGGCCATTCTATTATGAACTCCAGCCTTTCATGAAGGACGCCGATTAACTTGAGCCAAATTCTTGAAGCGGTGGAACAGGAAACCTTGAACCTGAAAGCCAGATCTTGGAGGGAAAGATTCAATCTCAATCGAAGTAAAACCAAAATTAGTTGTTCAAATTTGGAGAGCGCAGACAAAGGGCTACAGGTGATGTATGGCTCACAGAGTTGAAACACCTGCATCAAAACTAAGAAATTTGGCAGTCCTGTGTAAAATTTGGTCTTGTCTGGGTTGTTCTGAAAGGTCTCCGTGGTAAATTGTGTGTCCAGGGCCTTTATTCTGAGGTCGCTCAGCTCCGATGACGCTTGGTACATAGCATCCTCCATCTTGTCAAGATCATCCATACTCAGGTCTGACATTCTGCATCTACATGAAATATTTGGCAAAGGGAATGAAGTTAAAAGAGATCATTTACTTTTTTCGATCAGTTTAACATTTACAATTCATTACAGTTATATGATGTAAGAAAGCAATGTAAAAAATTTGGTATATATATATGCTCTATATACACATACAATATATAAAGACAGGTTATCAACCACACAACTAAATATATATATATCGTTTTAGAGTTTGCGGTTCCATTTCCACTGTATCCAGAAGTTTTTCAAAATCATTAACTGAACAAAACACATTGGTGTCATCTACAAACAGCAAATAATTTAGCACCTTGGACACAAATATCATTAATGTATAGAATAAATACTAGGTTAGTTCTAAACAAGTAAACAACACTGAAGTAAATATGGATTGAAATAATTAATCTAGCATTGCCAACATGGGCATTTACATTTAATTTACCTTTCATGTGTTCTGGTTCCTGGTTCCCCGTCACACCAAGGTCCAGCAATGCAGCCCTGTTGGTGCAGGCAGCTGCATCTACATAGTATATTTGGCAAAGTGGGTAAGGTTGAGTGAAATAGGTTACCGGTAGTTCTAAACAAGTTTAATACCACTAATAAAAAATAAAAAGTGTCGAAATAATTATTCTAGCAATATCAACATGGGCATTAAAATTGTTTACCTTTCAAGCGCTCTGTTTCTGGGAGCTCATCTTTGGTGCAGGTAGCTTGAGCTTCCCTGGACTGCCTTCTTTCTTCTCTTTTATGAGATGCTTCAGTCACTGGTTTATCCTTTTCATAGCCGAGATTGACTGTAGGAGCCCAGTCTATGGACTCTACATCCTTGACAGCACTCGGGCAGCCTGAATAAAACAATTATCAAAATAGTGGCTTGTAAATCCATACTGTAAAGCAATAGTTAAAAAAAACTCCTGGTAGTTAACTAGCTAGCACTAGCTATCTATCACCGGCATAAAAAGAAAACAAACATACAGAACAGGGTGATGATGATATCACATGAAGCTAACGTTACCTAGCTAAAGGTACACCGGAGACATTATCTGGTGGAGCTACTCTGTAGCCTGTAGCTATTACTAACATCTAATGTAGGGGCCAAAATGCATATTTGGTCTGTTGGTTTATTGTTTATTTTGAAAGGTTACACACACTGTTTTGGTTCATGTCACTTCCGTTTGTTTGACACATGGGTGTGGTTTAATCTATTTACTTTACGCAAACAGTGTGCCCTTGGATTGTAAGAGAACAAAGGGGGTTAGTGGCGCTCCTGATTATATTTTCCGTTTACCGTCAAACTATCGTCAAACAACCGTCAGTAACAACAATTTATATTTTATTTATTTGTTTTCAATACCATCTAGATGTTTTAATTCATCAGTTGTGATTCTGTCTTCAGTAATACATTCTTCATCATATAAATTACCTTTCACAAAGTGATCACCGCAAACACGACCATTGCCAGACTCAACTCCACTAGACTTCAGGCGAAGGTTTTCAATCCATACCCGGCGGCGCTTCTTCGTGAGATTTCTTAAATTATCCCCTTTATGGCTCACAACTTTGGGGATGCGAAAATAGCTTTTCTCTCTCTCTCTGTTGGATCGGTTAGAACAACCATAGACCGAGCAAAACAAAGGTATTGTTGCCGCTCTCTACATTGGATCGGGACTTCCTGCCCTCCACTTGAAACATTCGCGAACGGTGTGACGTCATCTGAAAACAACCTATTGTATGCGTTCCACATCCGGAACGGAGTTGTAAAACAGCTGCGACTGTTATACGGATCTGACGGTTCGAAAGCGGATGTGATGCTAAAATAAAAATCAGACACGCTGTGGCTGTATGTCTACTTTGCTGGGACATTAGCACCATCATATCATACTAGTTTTACATCAGGATGTAATGTTAGCATGTGTTGACCCTATAGAGAGCATTTGCTGCCTTGGTAGTGGCTAATCAAGATCCAAATAAATAAATGTGAGCACGTATTCCCCCTGCACGCAACATACATGTTGACATGTTGCTGTTTCTGAAGACAGACCCGTAGATAAGCTGCCCATGATGCAGAGGAGAAAACTATGTTATAAACATGTGTTAAATTGTGCAGCAGCTCCATCATGTAATAATCATTTATATCTGCTCGTTCAGCCCGAAAAACATCTATAAAGCGTTTTCAAAAATGACTAACAAGAGGATAACCCCCATGAAGAGAATTAAATACATGGCTGTTATAATACTGCATTCGTGTTTAACTTTGTGATCTGAATCAACCCAAACCTACATGTATTGTATTCTCATACTCTGGCATTTTATTAGCTAATGTTAATTTTCTTCCACATTATGGCAGCGTTGTCTCAGCACTTCACACAGTAAATTAGGTTTTAAAATGTTTACATGCTGTATGTACTTGTCTGGGATAACTTATATGTTCAACTTCTGATCTACACAATCTGCTTTTCCACAGACTCAACTTGGCTGTCCTGCATTTCAAACATTATGGCAGATGAGAGGAAGCTATAATGTGACACTGCCACCCTGTCAAGCCATCGCAGCTACAGTGAGCAGCTTCAGTCAGTCCCTAAATATTATCCATCATGTTTATACTATAATATCACTAAACGGATTCTTACATGATGTCCGTCCCCTAGCACCTTGGCCCTGGGGGACTCTCTGAGAGGGACAGACTCCACATAACTAAAGACTCTAGGAGAGAGCAGAGCTGGTTCTTCACTACACCGTGCACCTGCTGCCTTTCCAGAACCTGTGAGAAGATCTCTGAAGATGGAGCAGCCTGGGACTCGCCTGGCAGTCACATCTTCACACAACTCAAGCACACAATTTGGTTTCCCGTTTTCAGATAGTGATTATTATAAGTCTAGACAAAGTCAGATCAGTACTCAATTCATAATCTTGTTGATTACAGTCAAATAAGTGACATACTCAGTCATGTTTGTTTGTTAGACATCTCAAAAAGCTAAGATAGATTTTGACTAAATTTGGTAAAGAATTGGGCCACAGACGAAGGATACGGTTACTTCTTTAGTTTTGTGTTTTGTAAGAAAGTCTTGTTCTGGCAAACACCTAAGGATTGGGGGTAGTTTTATCTAGAGCCAGATACAAAATTGAACATTTTCTCTTAATAAAATATGAGGATTAAACAGTTATACTAGGAGGTATGCTATTATGAGTGCATTCTAATTTTAAATTGGTTAATTTGTATCTTCCATTTTGACCATTTATACGTTAAACCAAACATATATTTTAAAAAGCCCTACATTTGTGATTTATTGGTGGGGTAAGCTCTTACTTTACATGTTTACGTATCGTGCTTTGATGTAATAACTGTAATTCATAAATATAAAAATACATTAAACATTTGTATAGGTACATGACATTTATTAGTCTTGCTTTTGCAGCATGAAGACCCTTAGAATTTATAAAGCATGTGTTCAAAATATAAACGTTTTAAACTGCGTAAAATGTTATATGGTGTGACACCTTGTGGTTGTGATTAATTTATCAATAAAATGATTAATATGAAGCTTTGTATATACCCGGTTCTTCTGGACACAATATAAGGTAAGCTGTATAGCAGAAGTGCCTGGAGATAGGCACACAATATCCACTGTTTATCCTGATAATCTATATATAATTTACTAGTAGTGAAATCACATGGAAAATGTGAAATGGAAAAACAAAAGTATTCCAATTCAATTGTAATGTATCCTTTCTGCTGTTCAGCATCTAGAAATATTGATTTTCAATCATACACGTGTTGGTCTACTAAAGTACTTGTTCACAAGTTTAAATTGATCAATCCAACCAACATAATATTTAGAAGACTCTTCTAAATGTTAAGTTGGTCGGATTTATCAATACTCTGCATCAAGATGTACTTCATTTACTTTACTTTGGCCCTCAAGGCTTATATTCTAATTGTAGAAAAAAATCGGACAATTCCTGTGGACACATTAGCTGCATGGTGTGGAATAATTAATTGGAGAAAGTAGTTTCTGTTATGGGTTATACTGATTGACATACTCGTGTCTGCTGGCCTGCAGAGGGCCATACTCCTGTCTGAAGCTCAGGTATGCTATCTGGAGCACTAAGGGGCTCAAAAGTAAACCTGGATACTGAGTCAAGTATGTTATGTCTGGTCTGGGGTTTAGCGTCTCCATCAGAGCCCAGAAGGTATCCACGTCCCTGCAGCGCATGCTCTGCTCAGCTGAGCTCATTGGCTTTCCCACACAGGCACCTATCAAACAAAAGGTGTATGAGGTAAATGTCGTAATTTCTGTTTTAGCTCGCTCGCTCTCTCTGTCTCTCGCTCGCTCGCTCCAGTAGTGATGCAAGAGGTAATGTGGAGTTACGTCATGCAGCTTCATAACCTTATACTTGTAAAGTGATTGACTGTTAAGTGTTGAAATATGGACAGCATTCTGTCATAAGCTAACATTAACTCTAGCTAATGCCAGTCACTCTCCAGACCGAAACTTCACTGATATTCCTCTCACCATAACTCAATCTCCCTCCTATTACCATTGTTTCGCACCAAGCTGGTCTATGGATTAGAATGTTCGTCTACCCTATGCTACGTCACATTCGAAAACTCTTTTTGAGATGCGGAAGTAACATTGTATCACAAAAACGGCTCCAGAGGCCACTTGTAGTGTAGATTTATAAAACCAAATATTAAAATAGTATACTAGAATGTTTTTCCTATATGATTCTTCACTGCAGCATCTAACTTCCAATACGCACTTTAAATATTATTTTTACATAAATAATAAAGTCCTTACTAACTTTGCAAGAAGCTGGACTAGAGTGAAAATTGGACAAGGCTCTATAAGTCCATGGCTTTTACCTGTGGGACAGCGCTTCACCCAACAGCGGGCTGCAACACCAAACTACAGTCTATTGTGCGACGGAGAGTTAGTTAACATTAGCATCAGCATTAGCCGACATCACGGCAACAGCTGAATAATGTAACACATTACACAAGTTACACTACATGAAAACAACGGGCTGTAGACGCTAGAGTTATAATTGCGTGTAGGAAACAGTGTTGAGACTGGAATTTCGTACCACAGCGGCCGTTCCATAATACAACACTCCCTTTAGCATTGGCTGAATATAAGACCTCCCTGTGCTGTGTATCTGCGGGAGCGAGTGGCATTACTTCAAAACAGTAAAAGTTTAACATGATTACGTGCTTTTAGATGCTTTAATCATATGCCGAATTTATAAACAGACCATATTATTAACAATAAATTAAGTTATGTACATGTCAGAGTTACGTACATGGATACATTCATAAGTAAACATTGAATAGACAGATTTGTGAAAGGGGTTTGGTGCTGTGTGTTACATTAGCGATCCTGCAGCCAGGCTCTACTTTTCACGGCAGTAGTTTGGTCTTTAGATGTCGCCAAACCAAAATTCCTCCCTAGTTCTGCTTTAATTTCAACCGTGTTGTTTCCCTTTGCCTTGGAAATTGAATTTCACCAAAATAATGGCGAATTCCGTGACATTCCGTGTTAACAAGCAGATTCCGTTTTTATTGCCCGATTCCGTCCGCGTTTTCGTTATCGCGGAAATCATAGGGCCCTACAAAAGCGGCGCTTTACTGACTACACCAGGGACCTCCTAAAGCCAAGTACCCCTGACTGCGGCTCGCAGAGCTCACGTTGAGGGGGAGGAGACATTGAGGGGGCCGGCACATTGAGGGGGGGCAGGGCTATACGCTTATTTTTTAAAGTGGTAGCACTGGTGCTAGCAAGCAAAAAAATTCAGTAGCACAAAAATAAATTTGTTAGCACACAAAGTATGATCGAAAACTTGCATGACCCTAACCCTTGCATTTAGCTCTAATTACCTTTGAGCATGTCATCTTGGTTTTATTTGAGATTCTCAATGAATATGATATCCTAGTGTGCAGTAATAATTGTAGAAAAATTAATAGGGGTGCACTGATTGCAATTTAGACAAAAGAGTCTAACCTGCCAATGGCAATTTTTTTGCTGATTCAGAATTATTTCCCCCCCATAGAACTATAAAAATAATGTCTATACCTATATATTTTTTATTAACATATCATTATTATATTAGGCTAATAATAACAAACATTTTTAGAACATTTCATTCTTTTAATGAAAACCATACTTTAAAACATTGAACATATAGCCTATTAAATAAATTAGTAAACATAGTTATACAATTTAGGCCAAGTTAAATAGGTTGTGTCAATCTTTGTTTAAATCATAGATAGTTACTGCTGTTGACTGCTTTCTTTATAGGTCCATGGTTGTCTGCAGGGCTGTGAAGCGCTAACTTCCTGTTCTTACCTGCTTCAAAATAAGAGTCAACTCGCATTTGGCTAGTAAACGACTTTTATTGTGAAGGCGCACAGGAAATGTTCTGTTTGCACACGCACTAACTTGACTGCGTCAACGTAAAGAGAGCCGTCTCCTTCCTGTTTTAACCGTTGGTGAAGTTAGACGCTATAATCGCCGCACAAGCACAGATCCCGAGCACATATCTTTCACCAACCAAAGTGGACGGTAGACTTAATAACTTACTCGCCTAAGAGTACATTCACCCGCATTTGGAGAGTGTTAATGTAGAGCCCTCTAAGCAGTATTGTGCATATCTCCTCTGTGTCTCAAACAGACAGCATCTGCTCATTAGCACTGGTGCGACTGGACTTGTATTCATCATCGCACGTGATCAATTTCAGTCGCAAATGCGATCAAAGCTGTTGCACTGTACAGCCCTGGGGGGAGCCTAAGCCCACATTGAGGGGGACGGCGCTCGGGCTTTCACTACTGTCTGTCACTCTCACACATTCACTCGCAGATTTCCGCTTCCACCTCAAGCAGGCTAATGCTAGCGCTATGTTAAGCTAGCGGGAGCCCACGCTGTTAAATAAATTATACAAACACATGGCACGGGAGTGTTGTGACTGGTTATCTTTCTTGCAGGGTACCTATTATAATGTTAAACGTAGCCGATACTACTTGCTGTAGTTTGGTCTGGCTTTGCAATTCTAGTAATTCTTTGCTGGCAGTTGGCATTGTTACATCCGGTTTAGCAATATCAAAATAAGAGTCCTGCATGGAGCAGTAGCATACAGGGAATGGGCCCTTTTTGTGCCAGCGATCACACCATTATTGATCAAAGATGTGGTTTTACTTCATAATTTTAACTAAAATCAATATTCTTATGATTTCCATAAATATTTAAGACATAGTTAAATAAAGAGTATATATTTTTTATAAGCTTAAAGGAATAAATACCATAAAGGTGTGACAGGGCTGAAACTAGGGTAACGGGGTTGAAAATGGTAACGGGGTTGAAGGGGACATATACAGATTAGAGTTTATTTTAGACTCAAATTACTGTCAACATGCATGACGTAAAAACAATTCTAATAATTAATCTTAATGAATAGATAACTTCACGATCAAAGTACCGGATTGGTGGAATGACTCGAACACATTTTGTGAAACAACATTTTATCAAGCTGACCTGGCATATTAAATACCCCTTTCTTGTGAAGATCCATAGCTATTATGGATTGTATCCACAGGATATACTGTACATGCTGTTACAGCCATCCTGTTCTTTACCTTGAATATGTGTGTATTCATTATTAGTAATATTAATTGAATTATTTGATGGCAAGGGGCGTGTTTTGGGCCTCAAATTCGCCTGAGAATGGCAGCCGGTGTCTGTCTGGCAATGGCACAATCAAGTGCAGACACTGTGGAAACATAAGTTTGACCACTTTAATTTAAATGTTTGTTTTCCAGCACCTTAACACCGTATATTAAACACCACAGTTAATGCCCCGGAGGCATCGCTTCGCCTTGGATGCCGTGACACATGCATACATGTATCCATGATCAGTTAAAGCCTCAAAGTGTTATATGCCTGGAGAATCCTGTCCTTGTTCGGGAAGGAAATCTTTTCAGTAAGGCTTCACAAGTGTCATCTATAGTCTACTGACAGCAGTGTGTGCCTGGAAATATTGTAAGAAATGCAATTAATCATTTAACAATTCAAACATCTTTATTTTAAGATACTTTTGTTATTGAGTCACATTTTAGGTCAGCCCTGAAACACTACAGCTTGTGAAAATAAACAATATTAACGGTTTTAATAGATTGTGCAATTCTTGTCCCTTTGTTGCTGTTAAAATAGACTCATCCATAGTGAATTATGTGAGGTGACTATAGCAAGAGAGAGTATAAGGTAAAAATAAGGACAACATTTGTTCTTTGCTTGTTCTATACTTTATTGATTAGTTATATTTTCTGTTAATAGTTTACTATGTATTTTTTGTAGTTATTATTTTTAAATTGTTCTGTTGAATAAAAAGACTGTTGTTGGGGCTCCTGTGATTGGTGTAACTTAATGTGCGTCACACCTGTAGCTTTTAATTATGTCTAATTGAGGTATATTTTTAGGCCTTAAATGTGGTCAGTTTGCATCTGTTAAGGTCATACCTTGGGGTCACAGTGACCCCTTCATAGTTCCCCATATCTTATTTTGACTCTTACTTAATTCATAGGCAGATGGGCCTGCAACCCTCACAGACAGATGGGTACAGGAGTTCTCTTAAGCACACGTCACACTTAATGGTTTTACAGACATAGTTACTGGCTTTAATTTGTCTGTGTAGATCTCAGTACGGACCCTTGGGAGACAGCCTGGCTGGTAGCCTATATTTTAACACTTACAGGACAATCATATTGACCTCATAAGGAAACTGTTACAGGACAGCTTTAGCAATCAACAAAGTGGGTAGGGATGTCCATGGTTAACCGTTTACAGTTAAGAAGAGCTTTAACCGGTTATTACTAAAGGTTCAAAATTAAATCATCTCTTAATCCCTGTATGCTACTGCTCCATGCAGGACTCTTATTTTGATATTGCTAAACCGGATGTAACAATGCCAACTGCCAGCAAAGAATTACTAGAATTGCAAAGCCAGACCAAACTACAGCAAGTAGTATCGGCTATGTTTAACATTATAATAGGTACCCTGCAAGAAAGATAACCAGTCACAACACTCCCGTGCCATGTGTTTGCATAATTTAATTAACAGCGTGGGCTCCCGCTAGCTTAACATAGCGCTAGCATTAGCCTGCTTGAGGTGGAAGCGGAAATCTGCGAGTGAATGTGTGAGAGTGACAGACAGTAGTGAGAGCGCGAGCGCCGTCCCCCTCATTGTGGGCTTAGGCTCCCCCCCTCAATGTGCCGGCCCCCTCAATGTCTCCTCCCCCTCAACGTGGGCTCTGTGAGCCGCAGTCAGGGGCTTCTCCCTAAAGCGGTGTAGGGGGTCAAACCTATGGTCAACCCTGTGCCGCCACCGTGCGGCCAAAACACTGCAGTACACCCTTACCTCTTCAGGTGGGTGTGTCTAAACGCTAGCCTGAAGCCCCACCCCGGATGATAGCCGGGGACTTCAAAAGCGCCCGCACAGCGTCTGTGCTTTCTTTCTGGTAACCGGCTGTTTGCTGATACACCTATAGAAACAACAAGTCTTTAAAGATCTACAGGGGCCTCTTCACCTCTGACCCAACCACCACGTGTTTTACTAAAGCTATCGCCTGCGGCCGCGGCGATCTCTAAGACAACTAAGTGGATTGAAATTGTTCCGTTGGAACGACTAGAAGAACATTGGAAGCAGGCGGGTTTACCGAGAAACCTGCCTTTGGACCACTCCACACTGGAAACAGGCAGTTTATCCAGAAACTCAGCCTCTCGGACCGCGGACTGGATAGCCGATCGAGTGATCTCCGACCGCCATCCCCGCACCACATCAGTTGCGCCTTTTGCCCTTTTTCCTGCGATCTGACGAACGCAGGGATCGCCTCACCAGCTCACCGACCGCCAACGGCTCGGAGCCTGGAGTTTGGATCGCCGTCTCGCGGCCCCCCTCTCGCCCGTCCTGGAAAGGAGTGGCCTACCCGCCTCAACGACGACGAAGCAGTGGAAATTAAGTTTCCCCCAAGTGAGATTTTGGCTTTATAATTACCTGGGCAGATGTTTAGTTATTATTTACTTTTTAAAGTGTGAACAATACTGTTTATTTTCGAATTTGTATTTGCTATTTTGAAACAAGCTGTGTGATCAATCTCCGTTTGTCTTCTCCCCCACGGAGAGACAGAACGGAAAGTTCGATCTTTTCATTCACGCTGCAGTGTGGTTTCAAGTCTGCTGTATGTTTTAAAACCTCACACCTTTCTTTCTCCCTCTCCCCGCGCTCAAGCGTAATCTTTCCCCCTCTTCCTCTCCTGCACGCACGTACACACACGTTAGATAACACGTTAGATGGTAGCCTTGATCAGATAGAATTGGTGCGAAGATCTTTGGTAGAATCCCTTTTTAAAGAGCTAGTGTTTGTTCGAAATTCCCCGCCTCAAATATCATTCGTCAGGTCCTATGTTCCAAAGGTAGACGCCCTTTTGAGCACCCGTGGTAATCACTTCCCCCATCGGGGGAAGTAGGATAGCCTAGCCTAGCCATCCAGGGACGCCATTTTGTGTCATTAATAACCTAGCCTATTTCGGCCGCCATTTTGTGCCTCTCGTGTCCCAAGTCACGTGGGAGCTTCCCCGTCCCTTTTGTTCTTGCTCCGCTACATACACACACACACATACACACACACACACACACACACACACACACACTCACTCACTCACACGTACACACACACTCACTCACTCCCACACACACACACATTGGTACATGGCTGTATAAACAACAGTGTTCTAGACGTTTTTCTTTGATTAAGTGTATTGGCTTTATGCGTGTATAAAAGGGATGTTACCTTAAGTTTCATTGTGGTTAAAATAAATGTTCTTATATTGTAACCAGAAGTGTTTGTGATTTATTTGTGTGGATATTATTGGAGTGTCAACAATCAACAAGTGAAAGACTCTGTAGCCTTCAGTGTTAAGATCATATTACCAAATTTATAATAGTAACTACTTGATTACATTATTTTATGGAATTGATCTTTGAGACTAGGATTTGCTAATGTTGATTTGTTTAACTGAGCGTTAAGCTAATCAACATTTCTAAATAAATCCTTTGATTAAACGAGACAATTTGCTATTACTTTTCCATTCTTGAATGAATGGTGGTGCCCCTTTTGAACTTTAATAAACTATTAAAGTATTATTAATCATCAGATTAATTTCTAATAGCTGAATTAATCTGAACCACCTGTACCCGCTACAGCGGGCAAACATCCCCCTCACTCAGCTTGAAAACCTGGCCACCAACAGATCTGCCTGGCAGGGAACCTGTGCCACGGCAGTTTCTCAAATCCACCAAAAGAACCAAGACAGAAGATCCGAGTGGCGCACCCAGCGACACCAGCGGCCGGCTGGTGTCACCCTGGCATCTGGCTTCCCGTGTTCCATCTGCGGGCGAGTGTGCGGCTCAAGGATTGGTCTATACGCCCACGAGAAGTGGCACCAGCGGCAACGTCGCTGACCCCCTCTCTCCCCCCACACCATTCCTCAACCCCATCCTTGGAGCAAGCGTCATCTTCGGAAACGATGGACAGCTAAGATGGTGTGTGTGTGTCAATATTTTTGGCTATGAGTAGGACGATGTTGAATGAGTCGGCATAGGCTATGCACACTGGTGTGGCAGTGCAGCGCTGTCTGTTGTGGGAGATAGACAGTCGTCATTTAGCCTGCTTGTTTTTTTTCCGGCGCTAGTAGTTCAGAGAGAGAGAGAGACGAACGGTAGCCTATACAGATGTTCATAAACAGGCATACAAGTGTCATATAAGTATGCGATTAATTTAGATGAATTAATCACAGAGCCTGTAATTAATTAGATACATTTTTTTAATCATTTGACAGCCCTAATAAAAATACACTTTCTTACCAGATTTCATGCCATATGCATGAACACAGCCAAAAAAGAAAAATTAAATGTCCGTAAAATTGACCAACCTAAGGGTTAAAGCCTAAAGCTGGGAACACACCGCAATGGCCCCTGCGGTGGTTGGCCGCGTTAACGCAGGAGGCTCGCCGCTTGGTCATATTGGGCCATATTCACCGCGGCCGCCGGCCGCCTCTTCGATGGCGGCGGTTAACCGCGTGAACGCAAGAGGTCCCCCGCTTGATCATATTAGGCCATATATTCCTGACGGCTTCTCTGTAATATATTGGAATTCCACTCGGACACTGCCGTCAAGTTTGGGTTCATATTATCCTCCGGAAGGGCACACAGCTGGGTGAGTTTCACAATGCTAACCGGCGCTACCTTGGCTAAAGTACAAACAACATCTAAACAGATGCAAAATACACATATTTGCAGAATGTATTGGAAGCCCAATGTCCTCGCTCCACACGTCCACCTCGTCTTGCAGACCACCGGGCAATCTCAACACTGATTGGCTATCGCGGTGCGGCGATGCCAAAAAGATAAATATTTTCATCTTCTGCGTTCGCCGCATATGTTGGCCGCGCCGCAAATGGTAGCGCCTTCGATTCACGGGCTTCGATGAGGCGCGGCCACGCGCCGCGGAAGCGCCGGCCGCTGATTCTTGGGTGGACGCGCGGCCACGCACTAGTACATTGACTTTGTATGTAATCTCGACGCGCGGCCAGTGCGGTGCAGTGTTCGCAGCTTTATTCTTGTTTATTGCTAATCAATTAATCACAAAACTGACCAAAGGAAAAAAAGAAATCGAAGGGGAATATTTTGCACACACTGTGAAGATGTTGTGTCCAAATCAACATTTTACCGGCATTTAAAAACTGAGGGAGATGTGTAAAGATTACTTTAAAAGAAGATAACTAGGCTAGATAACATACATACCAGTGACGTGCGGTCAGGGTAGGCAAGGTAGGCAGTGCCTACCCTGGCGCCGTGTGCAAAAAAATAAAAATAAAATAAAATATTTTTTTTATTTAATAAACTTCTATTTGTATTATTACTGTTAATTATTTCGATCTTTACATGTAATCCGCGATTACTTTAAAAAAGTGTAGACGTTTTGATTAGAAAGGTGGCAGTTGGTAAGTTACGCCAAAAAAATATTGTGCTTTTGCTGTTTCCCATTCATTGTGTACGGCAAAGAATCAGTGCTTTTGCGCCTATTCATTGTGGACGGCAAGAAAAAAAAGTTTTCGCGCATGCGCACTTGATTCTGTATTATTTAACATGAACGCAAATAAGCGGAATTCTTTGTGCTTTTTTTACGTAAATGGTATGCCACATAAGCCTTTACGTTACATATCATTCATGGACCAATTAAAATCGAGATATTACTAGACATTTACGCAGCTTAGGCCGACGTCATTACGTTGGCTATGCTCATTCACGTCGCGTTACACCCGCGGATTTTTAAGTCAACATTGCAGCTGCCGTGCCCGCAGATATTTCAGACTGGAGGAATTTTAACAAAATGGATTATAATTTAAAAAGGAACAGAACGAATAGCAAGAGAAAGGCCTGCGCCAGCCTTGGACGGTGTACAGCAGCAACAGGGACAAACAATGTTCGAGCATTTCAAACGGACAGGTAGCCTACATGAACGGAAGGATGCTAGCTAGCTGTGCTGTCAGTCAGACTGTCACTGGATTACTATCGTCTTGCTTATTTCTACAGCCAGGGAGTCAGATTGGTGAGTCAGAAACTTTTTTGGGGTTTATTTAATAATAAAGTTGGATGAATTGATACCGAGTGCAATCCATTCTGCATTTTATATTCAATTGAGCAGTTGTGTTTTCATTGTTACTGACGGACAAACCTAAGCTCTGCAATGTGGATAAATGGTTACATTCTGATGCTGGACAGGTCCATGGGGCATATGCTACTGGTACTTTATCTATTAAGATAAAGTTTATGGAGTGGAGTTGCCATCAGTTATACTGTAGTCCTACATAATGATGAATGCTGTCTTTTATTTTTAAGTTGAATAGAAGTAGTACCGGTAGTTTGAATCGGCGAAGGTTTGACTTGTTGCCTTACGTTTTTTCGGCCCTCGGTGTGAGGGACGGGTCCGTTAAGTCGATGGATGCGATGTTTAATCATTTAGACCAAACTACAGCTACGGGCAAACCTGAAGTCACCGTCGTGACATTTCATATACGTCCCGTGTGTGTGTGTGTGTGTGTGTGTGTGTGTGTGTGTGTGTGTGTGTGTGTGTGTGTGTGTGTGTGTGTGTGTGTGTGTGTGAGTGAGAGAGAAAGGGAGGAACTTATTTGAAATCGGCCGTGCGTGCCTGTTTGTTGTTTATTGTTTTTGATTTAACAATATATAGGTTTAGAGAAATCTGGCTTTCAGAACTCAGTGCCTACCCACTCACTGACCTCACCGCACGTCACTGATACATACATATATATATATATATATATATATATATATATATATATATATATATATATATATATATATATATATATATATAACCTGACTTTTAGGTTGATCGAGGCATTATGTTCTGTTATCTGTTAACATGCAGACTGACATTATGAAGGACAGACTTATGTGGGGTGCCAACAACCCCCAGGGGTTAATCTTAAAGCTAGGAAAACATCAGTGAATAGAACTCTATTCTTATATAGTTCTTTCTTGATGATTTGCGTGGGTCTGACTCCAATTTCCAAGGAACGTTAGCTGGCACCCTAAAAGCACTACTGCTTTTGTTCAAAGGGCCCGCTAAAATCAACACAAACTGATCATCATATGATGATCATAGTCACTTTGAAATTATTCTACGCATCTATAAATAAATGCAAGCAGTTCTAACCATAGACTTGAGGTCTTCTAATTTTGTTTTTGATCATTACTATTAAACAAGACCATTTAATTAGCCTTTTAACCCTCATGCCCTGTTCGTGGAGATTTGTGTATCTGGGGTTGCATTTTTGAGATAATGCTGGCTGTGATTGTCCCCTAGCCATAACATTTGGAAAGGAGGTGTGTTTAACAATGAAGTTTTGATATTCTGAGTTTCATCCATTTCCACTTCATTTTGACTGTGTGAGATGTTTTTGTTACACTGAGTCTGTTCCGAACATTGTTTGTTCATTAAAATAATCCAATAAGTGAAGTTTAAGGCGAGACACCCCAGGTGAATAGGGATTTTTTTTTAATTTATAGATATCATCATGAAACTTTGCCAGTTGATTACTGATACTAACACAATTATTTTTTGTATTACATGTTTTTCTTTAATGTTTTATTAAATATGCAAATATGGCAATATTTAACCAATTATGCGTAAATTTGGGTCATTTTTCGAGAAAAAAATCGAGATGTTGGATAAAGCCAGAGTTAAAATCTCTATTTTATTTCAACCACATTTTAGTTTCTAAAGTTTTTACACAACAGATTTTGGATACAGCCTTTTTTAATTTAATAAATCAAAAAATACTATGTACATGTCTTAGAAATGCATTTTCGGCATGTTTTTAGGAGGAAAATGTATCATAAATCAGACAATTAACAATATATTAACAAATCTTTCAGTAAAAACCTTTAAAATAGTGCTATGAATGATTATAGAAAGTTTGGTTGATGTCAGTGGTCTAGAAGTTGAGATATCTTTCTCAGAGTATTGAAAAAGCTCATTTTGAGAAAACGGCCGTTAAAGATAAAAACGTGAATTCTGCTGATAATCACTGATTATAGCTACAGATATTTTTTGAATTAGGCCCTACACCCCTCAATGCCATATAGGCCTACCACTGTTTAACATATATAAACCATAGCATAGTAACATTTACATCCACACCCTAATTTAAACGTGATTCATTCATTATTAGCCACTGTCTGTCAACCTGCTCCGGAGTCGGCACAGACGCTCTCTCTCCCCTCTCCTCTGACAGTCTGTGTCTCTCCGACGTGATCGGCGTGATTTACATGTCTTTACGCTTATCCCCTTCAAATGGCGATCATGTAATGTCCGTAGCCAATTGATTAAGTATTTTTTTTGTGTTGGTTTGGCATATTTTCGACGTTTTTCCCATTTTATTTTGTGATTTTCGAGCTACCCGCGGCTAGCATCACGTGATGCCTTTTAGCGAATCACATCGTCAGAAATGTGCATTAGCCAATGAGTTCGCGTTCCTAGCATTGAATCCCTCCTCACACTTTCACGATTGGTTACTGACACAAAGGAAATGACCATATTTGGATCCGATAACGTTGTGCTTGAGATTCAGAGCTTTCCAACAGTACCATGGTTATTATGATTCATACAGCGGCCGCTGTGCTTTATGTTACGTTAGAATGCTCACTTTTGAAGAATTTAGGAGCAAAATACAGACGCAAGCAGTCAAAGTTTAGTAAAATAAACACCTAAAACGTATATTTTGGACCTTTTATCCATACTAGTATGAAAGAAGACATGTTATGGAAGCTAAATAGACACAAATCTCAAAATTGACCAGTGTTTAAAAAACGATGTTTTTGCCTGCCGTGTCTCGCCTTAATTGTGAAAAATATATTTGTCTTTTCCTGTGATTAGGCGTGTTGTTTGGATAGCAAGATCATTTATCTTAATTTTTGCCATTTGTTGTATTGCCATGTTGAAAAACTGCATCACCAGCGCACCTACATATGTCTATGTTGTTACCAGGGTTTTTCCTGGCTCAGAATAGGGCTTTGGGGTTGTGACTGTGTTCAACAGTAAAAGTGACAAGTTTGTGGATTTTAAGAGGGTTGTGGAGTTTGGAGAGGGGAGTTTCTGTCCAGCTAAAGAGCATTTATTTCTGCCCTGCAGGAATGTGAGACTGTTGTGGTTATTGTAGAAGCTTTCACTTTCTGCGTTTTTATTACTTTATTGCTTGGTTATAGAACGCTGTTAGTGGACTTCAAATGATTAAACAAATTGGTTGTGGTGTTCAACGCAGTGTTTAAATTTTTATCATTTTGGCGCTGGTGACTTTCATTTAGAATACATCTTTTTTCGGTGTCGCCCCCCAAAAAATCTATGCAGGAAAAAGCCTGGTTACTACAATAACCATGCAGATTGGTTGGTACAGAACGGGGAGGTCTGGACGCAAAACATCTGATCAACGCAAAATACACGAAAATCCGGTTTAGTCCAGATATTATAACATTTTGCAATACTGTATATGGCATGCAGGCATAATTGGCAACATGTGATGTAGCCTATTTGGACATTGAAGGCCTATTTGACCACACATTGACTAGTAGCCTTTTTGTCAAAGAAATGGAGCAGACCAGTTATCAACAAGTTGTAGCTTGTACTTACAGTAGACTAGCCTACGTATAGCGCCTAATTCATCAATTTGCCTTCATTCATCAGTTAAATATCAAAGACAAAATATCATACATATCTGGACAGTATATGTCAATATATGCTTCAAAGACAAAGAGTGATGATATATTTGGTCAGATTCTAGCCAAATACAGACTCCACATATTCCAATATATGCCATGCGGGCATATCCGGATATATATTTAATCTGTGAGTCAACATTAGATGTATCTGGACACGGAATACTTTATGAGGCAAATATGACACTGGATTTGATCTGACATAGTGTATGTAAAAAAAATCTCCAGTTATACTCTGGATTTTGCCTAATGACAAATAGTGATGATATATTTGGTCACATTCAAGCCAAATACAGACCCCACATATTTCAATATATGCCATGCAGACATTTTCGGGTTCACATTCTATACGTGTGTGAACATTAGATGCATCCGAAAACAGAATACTATATGAGGTAAATACACTCAACAAAAATATAAACGCAACACTTTTGTTTTTGCTCCCATTTTTCATGAGATGGACTTAAAGATCTAAAATTCATTCCAGATACACAATATTACCATTTCTCTCAAACATTGTTCACAAATCTGTCAAACTGTGTGATAGTGAGCACTTCTGCTTTGCTGAGATAATCCATCCCACCTCACAGGTGTGCCACATCAAGATGCTGATCTGACATCATGATTAGTGCACAGGTGTGCCTTAGACTGTCCACAATAAAAGGCCACTCTGAAATGTGCATTTTTTTGCTTTATTGGGGGTCTGGGGACTCAGAACCAGTCAGTATCTGGTGTGACCATCATGCAGTGCAACACATCTTCTTCGCATAGAGTTTATCAGATTGTCAATTGTGGCCTGTGGAATGTTGGTCCACTCCTCTTCAATGGCTGTGCGAAGTTGCTGGATATTAGTGGGAAGTGGTGCACGCTGTCGTATACGCCGGTCAAGTACATCCCAAACATGCTCAATGGGTGACATGTCCGGTGGGTATGCTGGCCATGCAAGAACTGGGACATTTTCAGCTTCCAAGAATTGTGTACAGATCCTTACAACATGGGGCCGTGCATTATCTTGCTGAAACGTGAGGTGATGTTCATGGATGTATGGCACAACAATGGGCCTCAGGATCTCATCACGGTATCTCTGTGCATTCAAAATGCCATCAATAAAATGCACCCGTGTTGTTCGTCCATAACAGATGCCTGCCCATACCATAACCCCACCACCACGGGCCACTCGATCCACAACATTGACATCAGCAAAGCGCTCACCCACACGACGCCACACACGCTGTCTGCCATCTGCCCTGAACAATGTAAACCGAGATTCATCCGTGAAGAGAACACCTCTCCAACGTGCCAGACGCCATCGAATGTGAGCATTTGCCCACTCAAGTCTGTTACGGCGACGAGCTGGAGTCAGGTCAAGACCCCGATAAGGACGACGAGCATGCAGTTGAGCTTCTGTGGTAGATTTGAATAGCCTCTATTCACCAGAGTTGCTGAGTGTCCATCCATCTTCTACCGCTTGTCCCGTTAGGGGTCGCGGGTTGCTGAGTGTGTATATCTAAATGTTAGGGGTCACTGGTAAAGAGACGAAAACAGTCTATGTAAGGGTTGTTATTGGAACTTGTTGTGATGAGACTACATGTCTATTTGCGAGTTAATAAGACATATGATACACCCCACACACAGATATAAACGAGTCCTGTAACTTTAAGGAGAGTGCCATTTGCGGCCTCAGCCTGCTGCTATTATGCTACTATGAAACCCTCTGTATGTCTGATGGAAGCTCCTGAAATAAACCTCTCTGAAACACAATGATGAAGTCCAGCCTGTTCGAGTCTTTGTCAGCCATGGGGAAGAATTCGGCTACTACATTTGGCGTCACGATGACGGATAAAATAACGGGAACATGGACTACCTGTACCGCTTTGGGACACATCAGTTGGAATGAGATATCAGATGGACTGTTGTTGTTGAAAGTTTCATGTCTGTCCCAGCATCTAAAAAATAACTGAAAGAACTGCGATGGGAGATAAGGTGTACTCGGCTGATAGTGCTCTGTGTCAAGGTCAAGGTCACGGCATGATTGTCCGGTCTGGGGACTTCACAGAGGCTCCGTTATGGCCAGGTATCCACGAAGTTCCGGTTATAAACAAAGAACCGTGTGCAGTTTTATTGACTAAGACTTTGGAAGAAAAGCTGGACTGGAAATCAAGCTTGTTACGTCGCTCTGTGCATTCATGTACGCTATGAAAAAGGGAAAAAGACTTTGAAAAAGTGTCAAGTTTAGAGACCAACTTCTGTGTCATCGTAAATTCAGATTGCTCGGGGTTACTGCTCCCCGCGCTGTCACAAGTGCAAAGCTGAGGTCATGATGAAAGAGGAGGAGGCCACGCGCATACCAACCGCATACCAACTTGGACTTTCCTGGGCTGCTAGCCACGGAATTCCACGTCTGGCGGAGTCTGCCAGGTATGAAATGGAGGACCATCCTCTGTGCCAAAGTTGGATGGACTACATCCCCCATGAGGGGGCTGATCATGCCTCAGAATATCTGAACTTGAGACTACTGAGAGACTCAGCTATCTTGCTATGCTGTTGTCTTGGCAGGTGGCTCCCTGCTCACTGTCTTAACATTATCATCGTTCAGTGTATGGTGCATTTGCATTGTTGGTCCTAAAATGTAGTTTACTGCAGTAATGCTTACATCTATGCATTGTATTCTACATCACTCATAAAGAGTGTTTCTGTGTTTTGTTGGAGGTTTCTGTTGGGCCATTCAAATATGTATGGTTACATCTTGTTTTTGTAGAAGAAGTTTCTTCTAAGAGGAGGAATGTGGTAGATTTGAATAGCCTCTATTCACCAGAGTTGCTGAGCGTGTATATCTAAAGGTTGGGGTCACTGGTAAAGAGACGAAAACAGTCTATGTAAGGGTTGTTATTGGAACTTGTTGTGATGAGACTACATGTCTATTTGCGAGTTAATAAGACATATGATACACCCCACACACAGATATAAACGAGTCCTGTAACTTTAAGGAGAGTGCCATTGCGGCCTCAGCCTGCTGCTACTATGCTACTATGAAACCCTCTGTATGTCTGATGGAAGCTCCTGAAATAAACCTTTCTGAAACACAATGATGAAATCCAGCCTGTTCGAGTCTTTGTCAGCCATGGGGAAGAATTTGGCTACTACACTTCCCTGAGACGGTTTCTGACAGTTTGTGCAGAAATTGTTTGGTTATGCAAACCAATTGTTTCAGCAGCTGTCTCAGTGGCTGGTCTCAGACGATCTTGGAGGTGAACCTGCTGGATGTGGAGGTCCTGGGCTGGTGTGGTTACACGTGGTCTGCGGTTGTGAGGCCGGTTGGATGTACTGCCATATTCTCTGAAACGCCTTTGGAGACGGCTTATGGTGGAGAAATAAACATTCAATGCACGAGCAACAGATCTGGTTGACATTCCTGCTGTTAGCATGCCAATTGCACGCTCCCTCAATGCTTGTGGCATCTGTGGCATTTTGCTGTGAGACAAAACTGCACATTTCAGGGTGGCCTTTTATTGTGGACAGTCTAAGGCACACCTGTGCACTAATCATGATGTCAGATCAGCATCTTGATGTGGCACACCTGTGAGGTGGGATGGATTATCTCAGCAAAGCAGAAGTGCTCACTATCACACATTTATACAGATTTGTGAACAATGTTTGAGAGAAATGGTAATATTGTAGCCTGGAAATCCAGACCCTGATATCTTCAACGATAGAGGGTCTGGCCACGATCAATAGTAATTTCCAACTCAAGGGGCGGCTCCTACTCGTGCATTTCAAATGCCACTGCACGCAGTTGGATAGCACTACAACCAATCAGAGCGATGCACAAGGCGACGTAAGCCCCTTTCGTTTAGCGAACAGTTGTTAAACTGTTAAATTAAACGTTTGCCGTTGTCGGTCGGCAAAATAGAACATTTCAGTTACTTTCTAATGAAAGATTTGAGTGCCGTCTTCCAAATCGTTAAGGGTCGAGGCCAAAGCAGTCTCAAACTCACACAACATATCCGCAGCCATCTTTGATGTTTACTATCACGGCTTCGACGTCGCATGCACGTCACTGTCGTCATCCGGTTACGTCCGCCCCAGAGTACCATATAAAGGGCTCTGGTGCGCCCATATTAGATAGAACCAATTGAAACCACCAGCCAGATCTCTGGCTTTCTTGATAAAGCTTCAACGGAGCGTGTCCAGACCAACACGCGCAGCAAATTTAATTTGCCAGCGCCTAGTGGCAGGTCTGGGAATGCCAGGCTAGTAATATTGTGTATCTGGAATGAATTTTAGATCTTTAAGTCAATCTCATGAAAAATGGGAGCAAAAACAAAAGTGTTGCGTTTATATTTTTGTTGAGTGTATGTTGAAATATGACCCAGCATTTGTCCTGACACAATGCATGTCAAAAAAATCTCCAGATATGCTCCCGATTCTAGCAGAATTTAAAAAAGCGCAGTGTGCTGCAATAATACATGTCCTGCATTAGACACAGTGAACTTAAATAATGAATATGGTAAACATACAATGTTATCAACATGTTATTATCATTGTGACCCTCGGGCCTGTTTCAGGTAGCTGGTTTTGAGGCAACCCAGAGTTTGTTCGCTCTGAGTTAGTGGAAACTCTGGGTTTTCCGTTTCAGGTAGCAGGTTCAGCGCAACCCGAGAGTCAGTTACTGCAGCAACATACGCCGTGGGTCTAACCTGCTGGATAGGTGATTTGACCTACTCTGAGTTTTTTTTCACTTTACGCTGCAGCTCCGACTGAAGAAAGAGTCACTGTCACAACGCGTCCCTGTACAGTTTGAAGCAAAATCACTCCATAGAAATCTCCATCGGGATGTTTTTATCATTTCCTGATGATTTTACATTTGATCGATCATTTATCTGATCAGTAACGTAGTTCTCTGCCCTCGAGCCGTTCATATGTGGCCACCTTACACATCGTGAACATGCTTTACATTCAGATTAATAAACCTATTTTATTGTATGTATCTCATTATTTATTTATTTATTTCAACAGGAGTTTTTTAACGTCTGTGCCACTGAACAGATTTCAGGTTGAAATGTAATTCTACGGCTGCACGCGATCGTTACTGTTCACTTGCGTGATCACAAAGTCACAGACGAGCCTCGTTAAATATCCTAATATGAATGTAGAAATTATAAAATAATTTAAACTGTGATCACTAGAGGACAAGGGATCTGGTAATAAATCAATCAGGCTCTACAATGGAAACTGTCACCTAATGTGTCTGACGTTTATGTCTTTCAATCCCCATTTAAAATAAAAGACAGTCTGTTTACTGCACAGTATCCTATTATAGCTTGCCTCCATAATACAGCGAATATAAAACACTGTCAGCCGCTGTGCAGCGCCAGCTTAATACTTTTGCTGCTGCTGATATGCGTAACTTAATTCTTAAAATACACTATTGCTCCTCATACGGAAGCAATGATGCTCTTTTGTTTGCCCAGTTTTTTCTGTATTGCAGAGGTGATTAGATCAGAGTTATGAGATAATATCCCCGTTAATTCTTCTCCATACCATAAGCTCATTCGTTAATATTTCTAACTTTAGTGGGAGGAGCAGAGAGCTTTTATTTTCTTTTGAGAAGTGGGAGGATCAAGCATTTTTTTCTCCTGTTTCCATGGTGAATCATCTTATCAGCGATCCATTGACGATGGCTTTTACGCACGCGCTCCACCCAGAGTGAACACTTTCAGAGTTGATTGACCCAACGCTGATCCACTGTTCTGAAACCGAAAACCCAGAGTTGCTCATCAACCCTGCAGAGCGCAGGATTAAACTCAGAGTATGTAAAACCAGCTACCTAAAACAGGCCACTGTTAGCATGCTGTCATTTGCGTTTACATCTGCTCAAAACATGTGCACCAAGGGCGGAAATTAACCTGAGTTTGTTTCAACCGAAATGAACATGACAGGTGTGAATACACCCTTACTCAGTTCAGGTCAAAACTTACCTATTTTTAGAGGTAAATGTCATAACAGTAAAGTGAGTATGAGTGAATTACAGTTGGAAGATTTCAGTATTTCAGTATGTCTTTAAGATGTATAACAGAGCGAGTTTACAGATGGCATCCCAGGTGTACATGTGTATTGCACTTTATATGTGTTTCATTGCAGGCTTACTGCTGTGTGGATACTGCACCATTGTGTGACCTCATATGTGTTACACTGTACCTGTTTTTAAGTGTGACATTGCAATTGTATGTGGGTTAAGCAAGTGTGTATATTGCAATGGTATGCAGCAGGTAACTCAACTCAACTTTATTTATAAAGCCCTTTAAAACAACCACTGCTGAAACAAAGTGCTGTACATAATGCAGGTAAAACAATTTAAAAGCAATACAACAATTTAAAATTCAGATAAAACAATTTAAACAAATAAAACTAATAAGCACAATGAATAAAATACACCATAGGACACTAAAACAAAATTAAGGACTCATGCTGGGTTGAAAGCCAAAGAGTAAAAATGGGTTTTAAGACGTGTTTTAAAAATGGGCAGTGAGGGGGCCTGTCTAATATGGAGGGGGAGCTTCCCCTCTGAGCTTACGTTTAGCCCTCGGTACCTCCAGAAGCAGCAGATCAGATGATCGGAGGCACCGTGCAGGGGCATAGGGGTGAAAAAGCTCAGAGAGGTAAGAGGGGGCCAATCCATTTAAAGATTTAAAAACAAATAAAAGAATCTTAAAATGAACCCTAAAGTGCACAGGCAGCCAGTGAAGGGAGGCCAGGATGGGGGTGATGTGCTCCCTCTTGCGGACTCCAGTTAGCAGGCGTGCGGCCGCATTTTGCACCAACTGGAGACGTGCAAGAGAAGTCTGGCTGACTCCAAAATAAAGTGCATTACAGTAATCCAGCCGAGATGTAATGAAGGCATGGATTACTGTTTCAAAGTGCTGATGTGCCAGGAGCGGTTTGACTTTTGCCAGTTGTCTGATTTGGAAAAAGCTGGACGTGTTGTATTATTGGTGTGTGTGTGTGTGTGTGTGGGGTGGGGGGGGTTAAATGTGTGTTGCATCATTAAGTGTGTGGACATGTGTGTGCTTTCACGCATGTGTGTGCATGCAGTTATAGCAGGTGTGTATGGTTACTCAGGACTGGATGGAATGACCAATTAATACATTAAATGCGTGTGTGTGTGTGTGTGTGTGTGTCCTTGGCACAGCATCTGGGAGGGCTTTACAGGTGTGGAGCAGTGAATGTGTGTTGATGTCTCACCAATCTCTCAATGTGCGATCCTGCGCTAAATTGATGTGGCGTATACGACAGTATTAGGGTCACATTATAAAAAACAGAAAAGATTTTTGAGATTAAAAGTCTTAATATTGCGAGATCAAAAGTCAAAGTTTAATGTATTTCCAGAATAAAGTTGTTATTTTATGAGAATAAAAGTCGTAATATTATGAGAATAATGTCTATGTTGCGGTGTGAAAACAATGCAGCAAAACAACCCTCTTCCCACACAAAAGAGACGTTTTCTTCCAAGTCCGTGTCATTCTTTCTACTGAACAGACACAGTTTCTTACATATTATTTTCGAAGTCCTGATAGGATACATGAAAACGTGGTGCTTATGGCCCAAAAAGCAAGAAGCTAAACCAAACTAATCACTTAACGCTCCTGTGCACTGAAAAAAAAGTATGTTGGATTTACATGAAAAAAATATGTACATCGGTTCCACGCAATAAAATCATGTTTACTGAACATGATTTAATTACAATAAATAGACATAATTATTTTTGGTAATGCAAACATGACTTTTTCATGTTAATCATATTTAATTACCCCATGTTAAACCAACATGATTTTGATATAAATTGTTTATATATTTTTCATGTTCTGTATATTCAATTATTTCCTGTTTAGGAAACATGATTTTTCTATTTAAATTACACAGTATTGTCATGTTAAATATACCTAACCTGATCAAGTAAGTCTGAGACTATTAAATTATAAAGGATCTGCATAATTTCACATATTTCTGTGCACCGATTTCTTTCCATCCTAGTCTCTTATCTGCAACATGTATCATACCATTTGCAAAATAAGGAACAAAGAACCATCTTTCTTTTCAACATGTGTATTTTTTTTCAAAGAATACAACAACATTTTTTTCGCTGACTCCACCTTCAAATGCCAATAGTATGAACATGCAATTTCTGAGAAGTACAGCAGGGACTCAAGAGAACACAATAATCATCCACAACTGCTACAATCTGAAAAATTACAATATTAAAGTAGACAGAAAATAGATTGTCCATGCTTTGAATTGTACGAGCAATAAAAGTTTGCTTAATCAGCACTATATTTCACAGTAAAAAAATAATTATTTAAATGAAGATAAAGAATCTGCTTGGTGAGTATTCCAAAAGGCAAACGTGGGCTACTGTTGTGTCCATCATAACATTGCAACAGATAAATCAGACTGTTTGAGAACTTGGGCTTCGTGAAGCAGTCTAGTGGAGCAAAACAAAAAAATAAAAATAAATACCTATGGTAGGAGCTCTATTAGTTTAAGAGAAACCGGCAAATCTGACGAGGCACTTTGATGCAAGAGGCACATTTTGTGAACACACGAGCACCAGAGAAACAAAACACTTGGTGCATGTAAATAGTGCAAAAAGGAACAGTAAAAGTATGTCAAAAGTCTATAATAAATGCAGTCCATGAGCAACAATGATCCAATGACAACAGCTCACTCATAGAGTCTGTTTTTGAGAACTTGGGCTTTCTTTGAGAGTGTGGTGCCGTCCAGCTCCATCACAACTTTCTGGAACACTTCAAAAGTGTACTTTAGTTCAGGAGGGTAGTTCAGGTTCAATGCGTACATTAGGCCAAACAACATGGCAGCAGCTAATGCAACGTTGTCCAGTTCCTGCAGTATCTGCTGGCCTTCCAGGACAATCCCCATATCCTCTGGTCGACTGGTTGCATCATGTTTGACAATGTATATTCCCACCGTGGTCTCCTCAATGGATTCTTTGATGGCAGCTTCGTCCTCTGCCTGCACAGTAAAATCACAAATAGAACAGAGTGAGAAAAAAACCAAAGTCCATATTTACAATGGAATTATATTGAATGTGTATGTTATTTAAAATATTTAGTAATTTAAAATAATTTAAGCCAGTCTATCTGATCCTCCCCTTTCCGCCCTTTTAAACTTAAATGCAGACTGTGCATGTTTCAAATGAAAAAAAAAAATTATATAGGGTTGTGCCGATAACACAAGAGATTCATTTTATAGTTTCTTTTTAATTTAGAAAAAACACTCACCTGTGAGTCATGGAACTGAAGCAAAAATGTAACTAACCTGACCTTAAGGTGGGTTAGGGTTATAAACCAAATATTAAAACTGCAAGCAGTGATGACCGGGCCCTCGCACCTCCGTGCTGCTCGCCGTCCTCGGCGCTCCGGGCGACCGTACAAGAGAATGTGCCTCTTCGGAGCGCGCGGCACAGCAATACCTGTCGCCGGAAGCGCGGAAGTTGCCGCGACGTGCTTGATATGGATGCAAGGACGACCTCAGGCCTGGGCTCTTACCAGGAAGGTGAAGTTTGGAGCACATGGGACATTGCAGAGCGAAATTACAGCGAAGCGCGATGTTTGCTTGTGTATGGTCATAACCGTGCGAAAGGCCGTGATTTGCAGTAAATAAACGTCCACATGTGTCTCCAAGTGTATCTGTGGGCTTTTTAAAAGGAAATGAAGCAAGTACACTAATAATAACATTAACCAATTATAGGTTCGCATCACAGAAGGCATATTGGCCTATAATAATAAAAAAACACCACCTATGTTTACAGTTGTGAAATGTTTTGAATGAAATGCAAACCTCAGTTAATCATTTGCTTTTGTTTCTCTGTCCTGAGATTCACACAGACTGAGTTGTCTTGTTTAAATGTTACAAATTGAGCTAATAAACTGAACTTCAAATGTTTTTAAAGTTGCTGCAGAAGTTATCTCAGCTAATTTTATAATCTAACATCTAATTTGATATTAAGGTGATTGTATGCAGAATGCTCATGCCAGAAACAGTGTTTTTGTACGGATTAATAAATAAATACTAGCAGGTTCTCAATAGTATTTCAATTTTGGGGGGGGGGGGGGCGAATAGTCTTCAGTCCCTCTATTTGTAATGCAATACTGCCATCTAGTGGCGAGTTGAAAACACAATTTAAAATAGCAGACATTCTGTGGATAGAGGTGACAACTTGAAAATGATTTTATTTGTAATTGTACAGACTCTATATCAACATATATTGTGTTATAATATTTGCACTCACTGCAATGCTTCATAATTGAAAAGGTGTAGTTTATCTTAGAGTGTTGTTAATGAAGAATGAATGAGTGAAGAATGATAGTTAGAGTGTCTTCCTGTTTTGTGGCGCATAAAACAAGCTATGGCGAAAGCATCTCAGCTGATTGAACCAGCTTCCCGTGTTATCATGGTGGCTGTCTCCAGACCTCCCTGAGCTGCTTTGAGGTTGATTTGATCAAGTGTGTAGGACTTGAAGGTAAATAACTAGCATGCAATATTTACTTGACCCAGCAGTTGGCGCTCTCACTTTTTCTTAATATTATTGTGTGAGCTTACTCAGGCCTTGGGTCTCATTAAGCCTATGAAATGTTGAGAAGATCAGACTGAGTATAGTGGAGTTACAGCAACTTGGCGTCAACTTCAAAGACGCCAAGCTACAGCGAAGGCGTTTTGACAGATGGCGCTCTCACTTTGTATGAATATTATTGTGTGGGCTTACTCAGGCCTTGGGCCTCATTAAGCCTATCAAATGTTGAGAAGATCTGACTGAGTATAGTGGAGTTACAGCAACTTGGCGTCAACTTCGAAGACGCCAAGCTACAGCGAAGGCGTTTTGACAGATGGCGCTCTCACTTTGTATGAATATTAGTGTTTGGGCATTCTCAGGCCTTGGGTGTCATTTACCATACCAAATTTGGAGAAGATGAGACATAGTATGGTGGAGTTAGGGCAACTTCCTGTTTTTTTGGCGAATATTGCTAAAAAGAACACTTCCTGTTGATTTTGGGGTAGGGCGTCAAGAGGCTTTTTTGTTTGTACTGGGATTGTACATTGCTGTATAAAATTGTGTGGTTCTAAGTATAACACAGCCTGAGTTATGATCATTGAAAGGGTTCATCAGGTTCATTTTTGATGTTTTTTGGCGAATGTGGCGCCCGTTCTGCAAGACGGTTATTCTGGATAAAACAAGCTTTCGGGTATATCATCTTCCATGTCGGAGGACGTACCCTATCATATTTTTTTTTTGCACAAAAAGTTGTTATGAGTCCACTTTGCTCTGCAATCCTGCAGAGTAATGTGGAGTTCTGACTTTTGGCGCCATTTTGGCGAATATCGGCTCCCATCTCGTCATAGTTATTCGTAATCAAACAACATTTTTTTTGGTATATCTTCCATGTCTTATGAGTGTCCCTAGAGTTTTCGTTTTGCTAAATATGTTCCTGCTAGGAATTATGAATTTTTGAACCTTTTGATGATTTTCGAGTCAGAAATTCACATATTTCACATTTAAAGACTTCCTGTTGATTTTGGGGCGGGGCTTCGGAGGCTTTTTTGTGGGGCCTGCAAAGATACATTTGGGGTTTTAATTTGGTGCAGCTAGGTATAACACAGCCTGAGCTATGATGGATTAAAGTTTCATGAGGTGCGTATTTACTCGAACTTTGACCACCAATAGATCCCTGGTACTACTGTGATTTTGAAATCTTTTCGCAATTTAACATCGGGCAAGGGTCTTTTGTAGCCTGGTGCTACCAGACCATCGTACTTCATTTCATTTGTACAGAAGGTCTGGCAGTGCTGTAATTGGCAAATGTTCACTCATGGAGGCGGGTGTCTGTTAAAGTTTAAAACTATTGGATCTGCCCAGTGCCACTCTGGATTAGCCAACCAATCGCATAACGTTTGGTCGTCACGTGTGTCATGAGCCGGCTTCTGGCAACTGAAACTGGAGCGCGACTTCGACGCCATCGTTCTCAGCCACTCGCTCTGTTCGCTGATTGGACCGGCTGTCGAATCTCCGGCAAAACTGGGAAATGGGCTGTACACCCAGACTGACTACTGAAGGGAAAATAAAATTTGGCCGGAAGTAGGCGGGCGGGCGGAGCCAGGCTAGGTCTTTTGTATTTGAGAAGTGGTTCGACGTCCCTGGCGTAAAAACTCTAGGACCAGTTCGTCGAAATGCGAAAAGATGGTTTTGGCGGTTTTAGGCACTAAATCCAACATGGCTGACTTCCTGTTGATTTTGGCCAATGACATACAATTGCATCTATGTGCGCCTTGGGCCATTACATGTAGTCCGAAGATTTCAGGCTTCTAGCCCAATTTTTGAGCATGCATTTCCTGAAAAACAGTTTTTGGACATAGGGGGAGCCGTTTTTGAGATCAAATCCTGAACCACTGATACATTGCAATTTTTTGCAGGTCTGATAGGTACGCAAACTTTTTCAACTAATGCATGACGGGAAGTGAGTGAAAATTGCCAAAAATGACTAAGAAGACGGAAGAATAATAATAAGAATAGGGAATAATAATCATACCGATTACAATAGGGCTTCGCACCGGTCGGTGCTCGGGCCCTAATAAAAGTTGTTACCGTACTTAACACAACTGAAGTGTGTTGTGATTTGCATCAGTGCAGTCACCTAAATCCATTCTATATTGTTTCACTAACTTCATATTTTAGTGCTCAACAAAATATCAAAATCAGTAAAATAACTTCACTCACCACAAACTCTCTAACAAGATTAGCTGGGTCTTCGTTGAGGTACACACACAGCCCCTTGAGAACGCATTCTCGCCCAATATCGACGTCATCATCCTAGGTCAACGGGATTAGAAGAGAGACATTTGGTTGGAATCCTTTTCCCTCTATCAACTCAGTATTTAATTTCCCACAAATTCATTCTTACTCGAGTCATGGGTGCCAAAATGCTCTCAAGACGCTTGCCTATCTGTCCTCTCTTCTTGAATACCTTCAGAAGTTTGTCAGATAGTACATCTAGCTGTGAGAGAAATCTGGATTGCAGGGGCATGGTGGTGAGGCGCTTAAATTCTGCATTTATCTGAAAAAAAAACAGACAGACAGACAAAATCATTTGATTACTTAATTTTCTAATGATCTTATATTTAAAATATATAAATCACCAAATGTTTTGTTGCTAAAATAAGATGGTTTTCAGTGTTTCAGTCAAATTATGTACCTCATTTACTTCAAAGAGCGCTGGCCATCTTTCCTGGAAGTCTTGTATCATTGGTGTGTCACATACCACTTCATATCTCCTAAATGCAAACGTCTTTTCCATTTTCATCCTCACCACATCCCTGTTATTCCTCTTCTTAACATCTGAAAGAAGTTCCACTCTCAGTTTCTCAAGGCTCACATCAGATTCCCCAGTAGGATAAGGGGGCAGTAGTTGACTTCGGACCGCTTTGGTTTTTTGATTCCTAAAGCTGCACTTGATTTTCCCTCTGATTTGTTATTTTTGGAGTTTACCGTCACCTCACGGCACCCCAGCTTGCTCAATTGAGTGCGGTAGTTTGCCAGTTTATTCTTTAAGCTAGCTTTCCATCCAGCATATCCAGTGATGGAGCCTCTTTCAGTCAGGCATGGATGCTTTGTGATGAGTGCCTCCCCAACTATGTTAAACTGCTTATCAGTGACATAAACTTTGTACCGGACTATTTCTTGCACCAGTCCTTCCAGAATGTTCGACCTGAGTTTAGGATCTGGAGTAAGCAAGTCTCCCTTTTCCCTGTACATGGCATGACCCTGCTCAAGTTTCAGCTCTGCATCACAAAGGAACTCAGGAACACGGAAGATGCTGGGCCAAACTGACCTGGACCCAGATGACTCTGGTGAGGACAGTATGTCAGTGTCAACACACCCACTAGACAGGGATGAGGATTCTTCGAGAACATGAGCAGGAGCTGAGGTGGAAAGACTATTAGTACAATGGGGAGTGGAGGCATCTGTCATGGGGATTATTCGGATGGTCCCTCTATCCTGTACTTCATCCATTGAAGTGAGATTCATAAATTCATTGTCAAATAGTGCATCCATGAATTGCAGTCTGAAGTTAGAGTTAACTCCACATTGTCTTTGTACCTCACTAACGAGTTCATTAACAGATCCAGGAAGTCCATTTTGGAAAGTTAACCTTTGGCTGCTGTAGTCATCCAGGATTAATTTGAGAATGGCAGAGGAATTCATCCTTCTAGGTCTTGTTCTGTGTTAAGAATGTTAGAATAATGTTAATAAATTAATAATCCTGCAAACTAGAGTTGTGGCTAAAAATGACATGCCTTGGTGGGTATGATGTAATCTACATGTATGCATTACATTCCATCTATTTTTTTTAAGGGAACATTTTTTCTTTATTAGACAAATTTGGAGAGACAAAGGTTGAATGGGGCAAAGAGGGGGGAACATGCTGAGAACCGGATCCAAACCCAGGTCTACCTAACCACTGTGCTAAGAGCGCTCCCCACAGTACCAAAATAGATGAATATTCATAATTGACAGCAACATTCTCATACTATGGAATTTTAAATGTCTTAAAATCCAGGTTAAATAAGTAAAGTTAATCAAATAAAGCATTTAAATACTCACCATTTTCTACAGAGCCTTTGGAACAATGCTTGAAACAAACAGGCCAACCTGTCTCCCACCAAATTACCTATACAGAAAAAAATAAATTGTAAAACATTTTATTATTCACACAGCAGTTTTTATTTTTCCACATATTTAAAATGCACCTTATAGTTTCTACATAACACATTAACCAACAAACATTTCCATTCAACAGCTTAATAAACCTCCCTCATTTGTAATTTTAATATGGCTATATTAAGGTAATTCCAGACATCAACCACTTTAAATTAATTAACATTTAAATAGATTCGTAACAACGAAGTGAAATGCATCAAACATAACATGCTGTATTGTAGCGTCCCTCGGTAATAATGCCACGAGACGGAACTGGGGTGTGCTTGCATCTATTTCCAATTATTACACAGGCTGCTGTGGGCCATAGCCAACACCAAAATAACAAAACTATTGAACAAACAGTTTGCTCTCTGTGCTCACAAGTGTGTGTACCTCGAACTCAGCTCTCTTAGCCTGGCTCATTCCTTAGAACAACAACAACATTTCCCAGTTCTCAGCCAATCGACAACCTAAAGCCCATGACATATTCACTGTCTCTGGAACCCAACAACTCAACCCAGTTAACATAGCATAAACAAACTCCTCTTTAAACAAAGTAACACATAACACAACTCACAGCGTTACATGTCCCCCAGTCCGTTACAATATTTTGCAAGCTAAGTATAGCTGGTAAAGAGCAAAGCACCTAAACTATGATTGAATGCCTTTGCTAACCAGCAATGCTAAACGCTAGCCACTAATGCTAATTCCAACCGAGAGTTGCTAACGCTAGTTTTACTCACTCATATTAGGCATACATTCAGATCCCGCAACCACAAAAACACATTCACATAGCAACTCCAAAACAAGTTCCACAACCTGTACATTCACGTGTGTTGCTGTACCAGATCAAATATAATATGTCAGTCAGTGGTGTCCGCTACCTCTGAACTTTGACCTTCTTACATGCCGTGTACGTGACGACCGGTGACGCATACACAGAGCATGGACATATAAAGAAATGGACAGCGGACAGAAAACCGTTGGAAGATGGCCGCCCATTCATTCCTCTGAAAGCTGCTCATTGGCGCAGATCAGCCACAGAGCCCTCGGCTACACCGTCACCATTCTCACTGGCCCAAACACGTATTTACTATAATAATAACCATTCTGTTGAAACCCACATTTTCATCATGGTATCATAAGGTTAATGGACGGAATTATGCCGAGCCTGGCAACACCAATGTAAAAAGCTGAAGTAAATCAATGCTAGGCGTAGAAGTGTAAAACAAAGAAAATACATTACCAGGGACTTTCCCTACCGTGGGATAGTGACAGTGAATGTGAATATTCCCCCAAAAAAGCACCAACATGTGGTTGCCATGCGGTTACCCCCCCCCCCCCCCCCCCCCGCGAACTACACCAATTAACTTAGCAGTTCTAACTAAAGTCAACAACTATACACTCTAAAACATTTCACACGATAGAAAAATGCTTTATGTCCTAATTTCGTGAAATAGTAACAGACATAAATTATAGTAACTGTTTAGGCCTAGCTAACGGCAGTGAATGGTAACCTTAGCTAACTTTAACACATTAGCATAGACCTTGACATAAGCACGTTCCTCAACCTTAAGGGCAAATAAAAACAAGCTTTTTGAGTAACTCACTCTTAATTGAATTACTTTTACCTTGAAAGAGAACTCCTCGAGGTCCATGTGCATTCACCACAAGTGCAAAATGGCGTACGGTTATCCTTCTTCCACTGCCTGATGACGCGTTCTCAGTGGGCGGGGTTCCAGACAAAACATAACTTTTTTATTTATTCTTAACATGACTTAGACTTGTAGATTTAACATTCCTCAAAGTCATAAGAGTTCTACATGATATATATATGTTTTGTTGAGAAACATAAATTAAACGTGTTGTATGCACTAAATTAATATTTGTAAATTGAACAACCCCACATTTACCTTTTTTCAGTGTGTGCTTGTTGTGACTCGTATATTTACCACATTAGGACTTTGAAAAGAATATGCAAGAAACTGTGTCTGTTCAGTAGAAAGAATGACACCGACTAGAGGAAATTGTCTCTTTTGTGGAGGAAGAGGGTTGTTTTTCTACATTGTTTTTTTACTTTATTCTCAAAATACATTAAATTATGACTTTTAATCCCGTAATATAACGACTTTTAATCAGCTTTTTTCTTTCATTGTGGCCCTAATACTCTGTCGTTGCGGTGAGCTCCGGCAAAAATAGAAGTTGTGCATATGTCGCCGGACGGCCGGAGCAGCAGCGGAGCAGAGAGACGGTGCAGCGGACCTAGTGTACGCTCACACACTGACTGTGTTCTCAGGAGAAGGACCCGACTGGCAGCTGGTGGGCCTTTAGTGTGTTGATGTTTCATGTTTCTCATGTTGCTACCGACACACTTACGCATGGCTGCAGAAGGAGTTCCGTTAGTATAGCGTAGCATAACTGCCTATGGGAGCTCCATTAGTCAAAACATACTCAATGCTTCCTGCAGTTGGGTCAGACTCAATCCTCTCAGGGGCACTTTACACTGTGAAAACGTGACAGTTTTCCAGTTTCCCCACTCCGACAGCCCCTCTTTCCTCCATCCCTCCACTCCGACGTACTTCCATTCCTCCAGCCCCCCACTACGACACACTTTCGTACCGCCATTCCGACAGAATAATTTTTCCTGTAGCCTATTTCCCCAACTATGTAGATAGCCGCCTCGTTTTTTTAAGCGACTGGAAAACCGTTTTGCTGAATAAGCGCCCAGCGCAAATAACGGCAGGCGATTGTTTAGGCCTACACTATTTTACAATGACGGTTTTCTGCGCCAATTTCCCGCCAAACATGAATATTTTCAACAAAATAATATACGAAACAGGCACGGCGCCAGGATTTTTTCTCTACTGGGGCTAAGGAGGGGCTTGACCAAAACGTGGGGGTGCTAAGAAAATAGTTGAGTTTCCATAGCTACAGTTACATTAGAAGGAATTTCTTCTTTTATTCAATAAAAGCAGATATGGCACATACTATATTCGATATAAATGTAGTTTTAGATGAGTTTTGCTAAATACTTTTCAACAAATAAGTGTTATTTGGTTGGTTGATGTTGTCGCATATTCCATGATGATTATAGACGCAAGGCACGCAACACAAAGGCTAAATGTTTATGTGTTTTGAAGGCTAATGTCCGGTTGAAATCAATCCCGCTGCACAATTTGAATTGTGTTAAAATATGCTACAGTGATTATCAAATATTCAATTCCACTGAAACGATGAAAACCCCTGTTTCATTCATTTAAAACAATGACTGTATGTAGACTGTATTTTTCCTTTTACGCATACGCTACAGTGTAGCGTATGCGTAAAAGGAAAAATCTACATGACGCTCTCTATGGACTGGTTAACAAACTACAAACAGCGAAAAGCAAGTGGAAAAGTCAAAGCCTAAGCCATGGCAAAACAAGGAAATATTATATATAAGAATTACTTAACACCAAGCAGCAGCGAGTCTGAAGTAAGTGAAGATGACTCTGACTCCGAAGAGACGGCTGAGGCCATGCCCAGAGATGCAGCAGACGGCACTTTATAATATATAAGCCCGTTTGTTTTAGGCATATGAACAACTCATTATTTTGCATAGACGTGTCAGAGGCATTTAATCACAAATCGGTCGATTAACTGTGACTTTTTGCAGCGGCAGAGCAAAGACATTGCGATCTTCCTTTAAGCACCACAGACAGCGACCACTGTAATGATCAGAATTTGCACAAAAGCCCTAATGATAACAATGAAGAGAATCTCTATTTAAATGTTGTCCATGCGACGGTGGTGTCTGATTGCGGCCGTTTCACTTTACATGTTCTCCTACCGCGCAGTAAGTTTGGCAACATGTCACTGTGTTTTTCGGGCTTTAGAAATGCCACAAGATCGTGGAAGCCGCAGCCCTTAAGGGGCAGAATATCCCCGTTTATCATTTTAGCCGTCAAACCACAGAGTTTTTATGCTGCATACTTTTCACTGCACTATCTCATTTAGTTTGAAAACAAATCTCCAAACCATTTGTCTCGCCGCAGCAGCGGTATATCGATATCCCATTGCCAAACCTAAAAAGTGTTTTCCAAATAGGCAGGGACAAAAAAACATCAAATGCTCGGACTGACAAATGCTGCTGAATTAGGCCATTTCAGCAATAAACGTCCGACACCGACAGCGTATTGCATTTTATACAACTTAAACCTTGAAGTAGGCCAATTAAGACATAGGCTTGACAGCTGATGCAACTGTTTATTAACTAGTCCAGCGGTTAACTTATTTGAACGTCTAAAAACCTCAACAACAAATTGAGCTATAACTTATCAAATACAACACATTCAAATAGTTTAATTCGTAGGCTAACCCTTAAAAAAGGGAAATAATAAATAAAACAATAAACAAATAAATAGCCTATATTATTCAAAATATAATCCTAAAAAATAGCAGTAGGCCTACAAATTAAAAGAGCAAAGAAATTAACAAAAGAAAAAAAAGAAAATAATGCGACATAATGCGAATGCAATGGGCGGATGTATTGTCCAACGGTGGCAGAAGTTTCACATGGATATTTCATATTTGACAGGTAATTTACACAGTACACATTGATCGGACCCGGGGAACTTCCCCGGGTCCGATTGTTCTGGCCGGGGAACATAGGACCATTTTCCCGGATCGAGCGGGGAAAATAGGTTCCAGCGCTGCCCGACTCGCTGGCTCTCCCCGCGGGGAGAAGCTCCAGTGATGCCCGGCGCAGTCGCCCTCCAGGCCGAGCAAATCTGCGGCCGCCGCCCGCCACCCTCGCTCGCTGTGTTAATAATATGTTAGTTATTTTCATATATTTCATTCTACTGAAACCACGATCAATCAGGTTTAATTAATTTAAAACATTTTTTTACAAAAAAACGGTGACAAGCGAGCGGAAAAGCCCCAGCCATGGAAAACAAGGAAATAGCCTATTGCAGTTTAAGAATTCATAGCAGCAACAAGCAGCAGCCAGTCTTAAGTAATAGGCTAAATACATTCATATAGCTCTAATGATTTAACAATAAAGAGAAGCTTTATTTAGCCTGCCCTACTGTAGCCTATAACTAACACTATGTGACGGAAAAAGGTAAGACACCCGTAGCCTAATATGCAATCAAACATTCTCCGACGTTGCGGGCATTCCTCTGCTACTTTAAAAAAAAAAAGAAACACTTGAATAGAACTCTAGGAGCCGAAGTTTACACTTTTTCGTTCGAAAACAATTTCATTTGAATTATGGACTGCCTTTGAATCAAGTCTGATCGGATTTTAAGTTGATAGGAGAAAGTTTAAAGACGCTATAAATAGAGACAGACATTGTTGCCCATGTGGAAGTAGGCTATAGCCTAATTAAAGAACGGCGAAATATATATATTTTTGAAGGATACTGTGGTATGTAGCCTATGGTTGTTTGTGTATTCTTACATGTCTTTTTTGGCCTATATCTTGAGTTTATTTTTGTTATTTTTTCGGGTGGAACACTGGCTGTCCCGGAGGGAAGCGGCATGCGTTTGTGAGCTGGGAGAAAGATCCCTGCACAGAATTCAACTCATAATGTTCCGAGTCGACGTGTCAGAGAGAGGCATGAATCGGCAGAGCGATCGACTTTTACTGTGGCTTTTTGCTGGGGTGTTGAGGAGAGATTGCCAACTGCGCTGTCGCTTTACGCACCACTACTGCCACCGTCATTTTCAGATTTAAGCAAAGCCCTCATAAGCCCACAGTAAAAAGCGTTTACGAGCAATCCCTGGTAATCATTTCAGCCTTAAACCACAGTTTTTTTCTGGGCGGCGGCTCGCGGTGCAGCGAGGACCCTCTCACATCATTCAGGTGGCCTGGCAAGTGCGGCCCCTTACCAAGTGGACCGGCCGAGACGTATCTACAAGGGTTATCATTCATATTGCATACTACGTTAAAGTAGCAGCCTACAGTAGGCTATATAAAGCTATAACGTGAAAACCATAGTGCCTATCAAACAAAAACATGAAGTTAAGGAAATGGATGAGCCCGATATTTTCATATAGGCCTATCCTACAGTTTATGGAACTTAGCCTGGGGCGGGGACTGAATCCTGGGGGGGCTGAACCGGGGCTAACCAGATTTCTAACGGGGCTATAGCCCCGGTGTAGCGCCGTCACTGATACGAAATACTGTAGAGCAACGAAAATTAAATCACAAGGCGTGAAATGATGGTTCTAGGCCCAGGGAACCATCACTGAAATAACGTCGGTAGTAGGCTATGCATCCGTCTGTCTTGTCTTTGTCTTGAGACTGCTATCTATCTATCTATCTATCTATCTATCTATCTATCTATCTATCTATCTATCTATCTATCTATCTATCTATCTATCTATCTATCTATCTATCTATCTATCTAATTATTTGGTCAGAAAAACGCACGGAGACTATTTCATCCCGATGCTTGTGGGACAGTCAGTTTTTTGACAGACGCACTTCGGCATTAATATAAACCGTTTGAGCCCCTGGTTGTTTCTTAGAAAATCAAAGCGAGTCCTGTTTGGTTTTAATCAAATGCAAATAGGCTAGCCTATGAGTTGTATTTTAGGATATAAATATTTGAAGGGGGGGAAAAAAGCACAGTGTCCATTAGACCTACGTTTGCTTCTTTCATTAGTAGGGGAGACCAGGTACAGTTGTAACACTTTTTGCAATTTTTGCGATAAATCCATAACTATTTCAACTAGAGTAACCAATTTGTTATATTATAAACTTCAATCTGTTAGCTACTGAAACAATGTATTTAAGTGGTTTTATGAAATGTGTAAAGGTTGCGAAATTAATTATAATACCGACTCTCCACTGTTACAACTGTCCCTGTACACAGGGACAGTTGTATCACATGTCAGGGACAGTTGTAACGTGTCTAAAATATTCAGAATGAATCAATCATATACTCAAAATGAAAGATATTATTGATCAGTCATATTATTGTGACTATTAATTTCTTGTTTTTAAGTAATCATTACCTTTTTTCATACTGCATGACAAAAAAGAAGCCATCAAATTACAATGCAAGAACTTTATTTAATGAGTAGAACACACAACCTCAAACATGAGATCAAGACTCACTACCTCAAACAGGTATATGATTTATTTAATGGGTAGAACAGAACTAAAAAGTTTAACAATTAACTCAAGCAGTCCCAACAAAAGAGAGAGAGGGGTAGGAGGGCTCGGAAAACCTAGTCAGAGTCACAGTTGTGGCACGTGTAATCATCCCTTCCATCTGTGCAGTCCTTGTGTGCCCAGGCTTTGCAGGACCAGCACTGGAGCCAGACCTCCCTTGACTTGGAGTAGCTCTCGAAGCACACTATGCAACATTCATTTTCATTTTCATCTTCAGATGAGTCTTATTTTTTCTGCTTCTTCTGTTTGGGCTTTTGTTTGTTGTCGAAATTCATTTTCCTTTTAGCTTTAGACCTTCCTTTCTCAGCCTCCAGTTGTTCTTTCACAGGAGTATCTGTAAGGACAGCGGTTTCCCTTCTTTTCCTGCCCTTTGTCGTCTGCTTTCTTGGGCCAGCTTTTGGGTGTGGACGGATGGACACGGGTGAAAAAGTTGTGTCCATAGCAGAGGTTGATGGCTCAGACACCACACATGGTGTGACAGGGGATGTTGCTCTATGTGGCACGGAGGATGCCACCGTTGCCACATTGGGTGATGGAGCTGAAGAGGAGGATGGAACCTCTGGTGTCACTGCTGGTGGTGGGCGGTCTGTGACTGAGGATGGTGCAAAGTCACTTTCACTAAAGATATCCCTATTAAAAGGCCAAATTCCAGTGCATGCAAACCCTGCCTGAATATTTCCTGGTGATGCAGCACGGTGAAGGGAACTCTTCACAATTCCTGGCAAATCATAAATGGTCATGGTGACTCCTGGATGAGCTTTCATCCAGCTGTCACAGCAGTTGTTCACTAGCCTCTTGAGTGGCCCATAGACACTGCGATCCAAGGGCTGCAGCTTATGGGAACAGTGTGGGGGAAATGAGAGGAGGAAGATGCCATGGCTCCTGCAAAAATGTATCCCCGCCACAGACAGATGGGAGGTATGGTTGTCTAGAATAAGAAGAACTTTTGACTCCAGAGAGGACTTGGTGTGAGTCTGGAAGTGCTTGAGGAAAACCAAAAAGTCTTCCTCTTGCATCCACCCGGACCCATTTGCGGTGCCAATACAGCCGGGAGGGCCATCGCTGGTAAAGGTGGGATGGAATTTTTTCCTTGGGAAGATGAACATTGGTGGGATGGAATTCCCCAAGGCATTCACTGCACAGGCCAGTGTGATCAGTGTCCCCCGTTCCGCAGAGGTGACTGCACCCACTTGTTTAACCCCTTTTCTGGCCACAATTTTTTCAGGATTTTGCACTGTGGTGATTCCTGTATAGAAAAAGATTAATGTAGTGCTTTTATTCTGTAATGCTTTTATTTTATAAGGCTGTGAGCCTCTGGAAGGAGTATCTGAGGGAGATATTGATCATTTCAACCGTACCCGTCTCGTCCATATTCCAGATGTTCTGTGCAGCAAATCTGTTTTTCTCCAGGACAGATGACAAGTTGTTGAAGAACTTGTTAACGTTTGTCTCATTGAAACTTGTGGCCCGTGAGAGGCTTGTAGCTTGCGGGCTTCTAATGGACAGACTGGGGTGCCTCTTCAAAAACGACGTGAACCAGTCGGCTCCAGCCATCCCTTTCTCTACCCATGTTTCGGGGCACCGACAGCTGTAGGTCTTTGCCAAATCATAGGCGAACCTCCGGACCTAAAATATATACATTGGTAATTCAGTTCAGTTCAGTTCAGTTTCATTTGGTCATTGTTACAGAATAACAAGAACATTTTGTTAGAACAGAACACAGACAGGCAGATAGTTTACGTTGTCCACCCATTTACAAATGATACATAATTTAAATCTCCATGAATCGCCACCTGTTACTTTACGCAAAATAACAATAAAAATTTACATAGCCAATAGCCTACTCTAGCTTAATACATATGTAGCCTACCTCCTTTGGGCTCAAACCATAATACAAATCAGCTGCCTGCACCAGGTAGTCTTTGAGAAGCAGCTCCTGCTCTATGGAGAAAACCCTTTTTGAGGTCCAGTACCCAACTCTGGGAAGTGTCTTTGATCCCTTGGACTCCAATATCTGCCTCTTCTTGTGGAAGCGGTGCAGGGTCACATGGCAAATGCCATATGTTTTGGCCACTCCCCTAACTGATTTGCCCTGTCTGACCTCATTTGAAGCCCTTTCCAGTATTCGTAAGGGGACTCCCCTGTCTGTTATCCTCTTTCTGATATTTGGCATGCTGTAAGCAAACACATGTTTCCACTGACTTTTACTCATTATCATTACTTTTATGTGATTTTATGACATTTTACATTTAATTTGCAATACACAGTACACATTTTACTTTTTATTTACACATTCTACCAATATCTGCAACTCTATCCTTAACCTTAGCTAGTTTTTAAAATATAAATGAAACATGGTTGGTGATACTGGGACAGTTGTAACGGGGTGTTACAACTGTCCCAGTATCACCAACCATGTTTTCATCTCATGTGAGCTAGCTTGAATGCTAGTTTGACACTTGTTAGCCATTTTTACTATTAGCTTACAAAACAGTGATTCTAATAATACTTGTTTGGATTCATAGACATTTGATATAAGGACAGAATCCAAAAAAGTACGTCTGGAAGAAAAGTAGATTTTTTACCTCAAAACCAGACTTTTGTCTATAACTTCTTCTTGAAGTATCAGATGTGGCTCTCCTTTTGAATGAAAGGAGGGAAACTGACGGAGCACGAGCACAGTGAGTGTCATCACTCTAGCTTGTTTGTGATTGGAGGAATTCAAGGTGTTACATCCGTCCCGTGTTACAACTGTACCCGGTCTCCCCTAGGCCTAGGATGAACTGAACAGCGAAACAGACGCATTTATGAAGCACCCAAAAGCTACACCTGCACCTTGAAATCAGCACCTTTAATTGAACAGCGACACAGAGGCAGAGGCAATATGACCGGCGACACAGAATGAATCGCTTGTCGGAATGATGGGCCGTTTCTTATCGACAAAGGAAACTTAAAATGTCGGAGTCGCGACCCCTTTTTAATTAAATAAAGTGCCGCCTTTGCGACAAAGGAAACTTAAAATGTCGGAGTCGCGACCCCTTTTTAATTAAATAAAGTGCCGCCTTTGCGACAACAAGAAGTCAATTGTCGGAGTGGCAGCATGTCGGAATGAACGTCCGCCCCCCTGTTAGGCGTACTTCAAAATAAAAGTCAACTCACCTGTGTCCAGTGAAATGCTATTAATGTTTAGCCAGTGAAATGCTTTTACTGTGAAGCCGTAACCTTAATGCTCCTTTTGTTGAACAGTAACTTAAAGAATTACTCCCCCGGTGGAAACATGAAGGTTATACGAAGTATATAACTCTATGTAGTATAAATGTGCAAAAAAAATTGAAATCGGTTCATCCTAGCCTGAGAAAAGGCAGAAAGAGTGTTTTTATGTGTTTTTTTTTTTTTCTATGCTCAAATGCAATAAATCCTCCAACTCCAACAATGCACCGCGCTCGCTCAGCTTGCTGCCCCGCCCCCCTGTTTCCATTCGTCGTAGTCACCTATTATAAAGGTGGTGGAACTTTGTGTAAACATATCCCCGTGATACGCTGATACGTGATACTACTTCAGACTTCTGCTTTCGTTTTTTCTCAACGCGAAAATGGTCAACAATTGTATTGTGCCCGGCTGCACTGCAAAGTCTAGGAAGGGACGGACTGTAAGTTTTCACATTTTTCCTGTGAAAGACACTGACCGTTGCAAGCAATGGCTCAGAGCGGTGAATCACCCCAACATCCGAGAAGACGCCGGTATTGAAATGCTAAAAAAGAAGATGGTGTGCAGTCTCCATTTCAAATTTGAAGACTTTGAGGACAATGTTCTCGGCGCGAGGAGGGCCACTCTAATAGGAACAGCTGTTCCGTCGGTCTTCACGCTTGGCCCGTTCCCAGACGAGGAACAGGCTTGTCCTTCGAGTGCTGCTCCTCCGGCAGCAAAACGGACGCGGCTACAGGTAAGACTGTCATAATATTTTACTATATTTCTGTTTTCAAATTACACTATTAGCTGCTATCGGTGAAAACAGTGTTTTTTTTAGGTTATACCTCGCTAACTTTTGGGAAAATTCTAATACTTTTTTCATGTTTATAGATCAGGTGAATTCCATTAATTTTTTGTAATGTTAAAAGTAATTTATTGGAGAAAGAAATTACACACATAACGAGGAATGACTCGGCTATAATTTACAGTGAGTGATACAATCTAACATAGCCTACTTGTAATAACTGTTGTCTTTATGGTGATATTTCAGAATCCGATTGCTTCAGCTGCTGCTATATTGGGTTCAGGAGGTCAATTGCAAGGACAGTCTACTTCCCAAGACACACGCTCAACAGTGGTAAGTTACAAATTGTGTGTGTTTGTTTATACAGTATACAATATAGTGTGTTTATGGTGTGTTGTGGAAGCAAATGTATGTTCATTTTACTCTTGTCCCTACATTAATTTTTTAAATAAGTATGTGTATTTCCTCTCATCTTTATTTTTGTAAAGACATGCTATGAATACATGACTCTAATGCAAGGCCGGCACCGTAAGTCTGAGGCAACACCTGAGGTGTTGGGCGACACCCTAAGTGTCCCGAGTGTTTCAAAGAAAAGCCTTTTAATTTGCATCATCCTGGTGCCGCCTAGTCTACAAATTAGCATTGAGTGGTCAAGAGCCAGACGTTTACTGATCCATTGTGTGTATGTGTGTGTGTGTGTGTGTGTGTGTGTGTGTGTGTGTGTGTGTCTAAACTAATTTGGTTTAGTTTTCACTGTAAAATGATTTATTCGAAGTTCTATACTATAACTATTCTATAACTATATGCATGTGTAATTACAGGACACTGGTACTACCCATGGCGCACTGACTCTCACTGCATCCTCCATCCCGCTGAAGACTGGCCCTGTGACATCCACACCAGTAAAAAACCTTCCCACTGACAAAGGACAATCTGTAAGTTTCAGGAATTCCAATTATTGAAATCAGATATTTTGCCAATATAATACTAAGATAACACTTTTTTACTAATGATAAAGGAATAATTTTAATATAATTTTTCAGCTTTCCTATTAGAAATTAACCTCTTCTTTGTTTCACAGACATCGTGCCCAGACACACCTGGGACGCTTGATTCCAGCTTTAGCACTATCGCTGACGCAGATGAAAGTTACAGGCCCGACACAACTGTCACCCCCACGTCAACGTCATCATCATCATCAGAAGATGAAAGCACCAAAGACTGGAACGAAAAGAAGATTATTGTGAATGAGTCCTGCTTGATGTCCCTCTTCAAATTTTGCCAGATTTGTGGCCAGCTTGTGTCATCCAAATCTGTTTTTGACTCTGGGGCGCAACGGAGGGTGAAGTGGACATGTCTTGGTGGCCATTCAGGGACTTGGTCTTCATCGCCTGACGTAAGGGGAATGGCAGAGGTGAACCTCCTCTCAGCGGCAGCTGTTCTGTTCAGGGGTGGCACGTACACTGAACTGTCGGACTGGTGCGAGACCATGCATGTGCAAATGATATCAGAGTCAACGTTCTACGAGATGCAGAAGGCGTACTTACACCCTGCCATTGAAGATCTCTATCAACAACAGAGAAAAGACATCCTGGCTAGATTGTACCTGGAACAGCTGGATGGGAAGAGGCTTCAGTTGGCTGGTGATGGCCGGTGTGACACACCAGGTTTCAGTGCAAAGTACTGACATTATACATTCATGATAGATGACACCAAGGAGATTCTTCACACAGAACTACTGCAGGTAAATAAAAGCTAAACAGTGGGAAATAATAATATATTATCACAATTGCTGCTGTTAAAATTGTGATTCAATTCAAGTAACTATTAAACTTTATTTTCCAGTCTACAGAAGCTGGCAGCTCGGTTGCCATGGAACCACTCGGTTTCAAGAGGGGCATGAAGGAGATCCTGGGTGAAGGCTTAGATATTGAGGTGCTAACCACAGACCGCTCCACATCAATACGGAAAATCATGAGGGAAGAGTTCCCTGAAGTCCAGCATGAGTTTGACATCTGGCATACTGCTAAAGGTACGTTGTTTTTGCTTTCCCTGTGCACACACTCCCAAACATAATCCCACTCAATTCTCCAGCCCTCGCAATTCACACATCATGTGACAAGCTTTGCAGCCTGAGTGATTTATATATTCAAGATAAAAAGAATGCAAAACAAATTAAACAAATGTTGTTGTGAGGTAACCAAACTTCTGTTACATTTATACTTTCAGGTTTACGGAAGAAGATACAGAGTAAAGGAAGAAGAAAAGGCAACGAAACTCTTAGTGCATGGAGCAGGTCAGTGTTGGTTTGTAAAGTGCCAAGCTTTCATTGTTTGTTTGTAAGTTTCTAAATTACAATTTATTTATTTTTCCATAGGTCAATAGTGAACCACATGTGGTTTTCCTGTGCATCAAGCAAGGGTGATACAGAGGTAAGGATTTGTTCATCTGTGAACGATCCCTTTATTTATTTTTAAAGACAAATGATATTATAGTCGTATAATTGTAAATAATACTTGTTTCATACAGAAACTGAAAAGAAGTTGGGAGTCCCTTCTACACCACGTGTGTAATGAGCATGAATGGGAAGATGACAATGCAACACACAGGTGTCAACATGCTCCTCTAACAGCCACGGAGATGCGCAAGCGCAGATGGATGAAGAAGGATTCTTTGGCGTTTCAAGACCTTTCATCACTGGTCAATGACAAAAGGCTGATGAAGGACTTGGAGCAGATGGCCCTGTTCAGACACACTGGTGAGTATATACTAGTTCTCCTTATAAGCTTGATTACTTTACAAAACCACTCCATATTGATCATGTTTTAATTTTCATACTCTTTTCCATTTATTTTATTGCATACAGGTTCACTGGAGGTCTTTCACAGTGCCCTGCTGAAATACATGCCAAAACGTCAGGGATTCTCTTACCAGGGAATGAGAGAAAGGGGTCATCTTGCTATTTTGGAGCACAATGAAAACATTGTCAAGAGGGAGCAGGCTACAACTAACACTGGTGTGTATTAAGAGTGGCACAATAAGAATAGAATTTCAGAGCTTACTCAGTTGGCAGATTTCGCTGGATGGTTAGTGTCTTTATTTACAAAAAGTACTGCATGTCAAATGTTGTCTTTTTCATTCTTTATCTATAATCATTTTCTTTTATTTTGCAGGTCAACCACGCTCCAACCAGGCATATTGCAAAAGATCAAAGCAGTGGGTCTTGAAGAAGATTTTCATTCCACACACATACCAGTTCATTGACACACTTCTCCTAAGTGTCATGGACAGAAGACGGAATCCAAACATTCTATACAAGGTTCCAACATCCTCCCTTGCCCTGCCCCAGCCTGCACTGCCAGCTAACATTGCACCAGTGGCCAAACCACCAAAGGACGCTGCTGTGGCTGCTTTTGAAAGCCGCTTCTGAGAGGGACATCTGGCCATGGCATCTTCTGAATTTCAACCACTTCAAAATCCGCTACATCACTCTGCAGGATATAACTCTTTCTACTCTCACGCCTGTAAACTCTGTGTTCAAAGACATGGAACAGATGGCCCTGTTCAAACATACTGGTGAGAATAGATCTCCTAGCAAACTTGAATACTTTACAAAATCAACCCCTAATGATCATGTTTTAATTTTCATAATCCTTTTCCTCTATTTTATTGCATACAGGACCGCTGGAGGTCTTTCACCCTGCACTACTGAAGAACCAATATTCCAACCTGGAGCTTGCTTGTACGGAGCCTGGGTCTGTTGAAGGTGGCATTGCTTTTTTACGCTGTGATAGTGTGGATCCAGTCTTTCCTTTTGCAGCCTCTGAAGTCATCATGCATCAAATGTGAAGCCCACTGAAGCAAAATACTATTTGTGATATTGGACTATAGAAACATAACTGCTTTGATATGAATACAGGGTAGTAGGGTTTTTTTTTGGTGTGTTACCTACAACATAAGTTTTTTTGTGTGCTACCTAACACAGAGCAGAGAGAGACACGTCAGCAGTTCTCTGCATTGGGAAACTGTGCCAGGGTTTCTCTGTTTGCCTGGAGGTCGTCGATCCTGCAACCTCACAACATTAAATTAAAGCCCATTAAATCAAAGTCAATTGAGCTGGGCTAACTGCTAGCGGACAGGAGCCAAACTTTTAGCCGACGGCGGGATGCCACCGAAGACTCGTCAGGCGGGCCAGCCTGACGAGACGGAGGATATAATAAGATCGCTTGATTTCTTGTCAGCTGAGGTGGCAAAAATCTCTGAGCAACAAACAAAGATCATGAATCTGATGGGTGAAATCCACACACTCAAGTTGAAAAACATGGAAAAGGACACAAAAATCGCGCTACTGGAGAACCGAGTGGACGATCTCGAGCAGTACTCCCGCATGAATGATTTGATCATCAGCGGTCTGAGGACCAAACACCGAAGCTACGCCAGGGTTGCTGCGGCCTCCGAAGACGCCGCCGCCGGGAGGCAAGGGACCGACGCTTCCGAGGACGAGCGCGAGTCGCTGGAGCAACAGGTCCTTTGCTTTTTGGAAAGTAAGGGCATCTCTGTTGGCAGTGGAGACATCGAGGCCTGTCATACCCTGCACAGTAAAAACAAAACGGTCGTGCCTGCAATAATAATCCGGTTTACCAACAGAAAGAACAAACAAGCAATCATCAGACAAGGAAGGAAATTAAAAGGAACCGACGTTTACATCAATGAACACCTCACCAAGAAGAACGCGGACATCTCAAGGAAAGCACGCATCCTAAGAAAACAAAACAAGATTCAAGCAACATGGACTTCCAACTGCAAAGTATTCATCAAACTGAATGGAACCACTCCTGAATCAGCGAAAGTGCTCCTCGTCAGAGACGTCACCGAGCTGGACAAGTTCGAGGCATGAAAGAAAAAACAAAAGGTAACTGAATATTCACTGAAGTATACACACCTAGAACACCCATGACAAGTTCGGACTATAACCAATCAACAGAATATGAAAAACTGGACTTGAAATGTTTTGAATACACAGAACACAAACCACAAGACATTGAAAATGACATCGATCCTGAAAACAATTTTTATAATAACACACACAGCCATTGTGAATATTATACAGAAGAACAATTCAGAAAAAGTGTAATAATGGACGGGTCAATATCCATCATACATTTTAATAGCAGGAGCCTTAACTCAAACTTATCAAAGATCAAACACTGTTTAAGGCAACTGGACAAAAAATTCACCATAATTGCAATAACTGAAACATGGCTTAGTGAAGAAACAAGTAACATGGTGGATATTGAGGGATATGAAATGTTTTTTCGTAACAGGACTCAATCGAAGGGTGGTGGTGTTGCACTATATATTGATACCAGCTACAAAAGTAAATATGCCAGTAAAATGACATTTGCATTGGACAACATCATGGAATGCATTACTGTTGAAATTGAGATGGAAAAATCTAAAAATATTCTGATAAGCTGTGTGTACAGAAAACCTGGTTCTTGTGTTGACACATTCAAGGAAAAGTTAGCTGAACTATATCACAACATAAATAACAAGAAAATTGTGTTTGTCTGTGGAGACTTTAACATTGATTTATTAAACCCGCAAGAACACAATTCAACAGCAGAATTTATTGATTCAATGTATAGCAACAGCTTATATCCTACAATCACACGTCCAACCAGAATTACAACACACAGTGCTACACTAATTGACAACATATTCACAAATGTCTGGGATAGGAAAGTTCACAGTGGTCTAGTAATAAATGACACAAGCGATCACCTGCCAGTTTTCGCAACCATACAGAGCTGTATGAGGATAAAAAAAGACACCACAACGGTCAAAATAACCAGACATAAAACACAAAATGCTATTAATTCCCTTAAAGAAGACCTACTGAGACAAGACTGGAACAAGGTATATGTTAAAGGTGCAAATGAAGCCTATGAATCATTTCTGGAAATTGTAGCAGAACTGTATGAAAAAAATTGTCCTCTAGTAAAGAAAATAGTGAAACCAAAATATGCTGAGAAACCATGGATAACTAAAGGAATATCAAAATCATGTAAAAAGAAAAATTCATTATATAAAGAATTTTTAAAGAAAAGAACAACAGAAGCTGAACAAAAATATAAGACATATAAGAATAAACTAACAAAAATTATGAGACACAGCAAAATGGATCACTATAGCAAGTTACTGGAGGACAACAAAAACAATATTAAAAATACATGGAATATATTAAATGCTATTATCAAAAAACGAAGTGGAAAGGCAGAATATCCCAACTCTTTCATGTCTCCAAATAACAAAACAATCACTGATATGGCTTCAGCTGCAGAAGAATTTAATACATTCTTTGTTGCGGTTGGTCCTGGTTTGGCCGGGGAAATTCCAAAGACTGGTATTAGTGATGGTGTAGAAAGTAAAGACATATATGTTGATGAAACAATGTTTCTTAGAGGGACTGAGGAAAAAGAAATTATTGACACTGTTAAAAAACTTGAGAGCGAAAAGTCCACAGACTGTCATGATATTGATATGTGCACTGTCAAAAATGTAATTGAATGTATAGCAAGGCCTCTAACCCACATTTGCAATCAGTCTCTTCAAACTGGTGTATTTCCAAACAATATGAAAACAGCTAAAGTCATACCATTACATAAAACTGGAGACAAACATATACTCTCAAACTACAGACCGATTTCATTGCTTCCCCAGTTCTCCAAAATACTGGAAAAAATATTCTATACAAGAATTAATGAATTCATCACCAAACATAACATACTGTATGAACAACAATATGGTTTTAGAGCAAAGAGAACTACTTCATTTGCAATCATAGAATTTGTAGACAAAATCACCAAGGCAATAGAAAATAAAGAATATGCTGTGGGGATATTTCTGGATTTAAAAAAAGCATTCGACACTGTTGACCATGAGCTGTTAATAAAAAAACTACAAAGATATGGCATTAGAGGCATTGCACTTGCATGGTTATCCAGCTACCTACAAAACAGGAATCAATATGTCGAAATTCTAAATCATAAATCACAATTGCAACAGGTTACATGTGGGGTGCCCCAGGGCTCAGTGTTAGGGCCATTATTATTCAATCTGTACATCAATAATATATGTGAAGTTTCAAAAACTGTCTACACTGTTCTTTTTGCTGATGACACAAATTTGCTCTGCTGTGGAGACAACTTGGAACAGCTTCTGGATACTATGGAAAAGGAATTGAATAGGATGAAGATCTGGTTTGATGAAAATAAACTTACATTGAATCTAAGTAAAACTAAATTTATAATTTTTGGGAATAGACCAACCAACACAGAAAAGAAACTCATGATAAATGGCATAGAACTAGAAAGAGTATCTGAAATAAAGTTTCTGGGAGTATTAATTGACAACAAATTAAGTTGGAAACCTCACATAAATTATATTAAAGCTAAAATATCTAAATCAATAGCAATACTCAATAAAACCAAATACCTACTAAATAAAACCTCCCTGTATACATTGTACTGCTCCTTCATACTTCCTTACATGACATACTGTGTGGAGATATGGGGGAACACATACAAAACAAATATACATCCGATCTTCATCCTTCAAAAAAGAGCTATACGAATTATACATAAAACCGCTTACAGAGAACCAACAAATCCATTATTTGTTGAACTAAAAACTCTTAAATTTCGAGATTTGATCGACTATAAAACTATTCAAATAATGTTTAAAGCAAATAATCACCAATTGCCTCGTGGCATCCAGGAGTTGTTCCAACTGAGAGAGAGCAAATACAATTTAAGAGGAACCTGTATATTTAACAAACCATCTATAAGGACCAATACAAAACTACACTGTATCACGACAAAGGCTGTAAGTCTGTGGAATAACTGCAATGACGAGCTGAAAAACTGTTCAACAATAGCAAAACTAAAAAAGCTTTTCAGAATCAAAACACTAAATTGTTATGAGCTGGAGCAGTGAATTTCTGTTTTGCTGTTTTCAATTTCATGGTTTTTGTTCATCTGTTCCTTTATTTTATTATTCTATTTTTTTTTTCCTTTATTTTATACTTACTGAAGATTTATTTTTCATTTATTTGTTTTACTTTATTTTGTAAACAATTATAAAAAGTAAGAGGGGGTAGGACCAGAAAAGTTTTTTTTTAACTTCTTCCTATCCCTATTGAACATGAACTATATTATTTGAGTTATGTATTTGTTGTTTAGATCCCATTTGTTTTTTTGTTTTTTTTAATTTATTATTCTCCTTTTTTATTGCTCAATTGTTTTATTTATGTTTGTATTATTATTTTTTCTTTTTAACCATGTTCAATAAAGACTAAAAAAAAAAAAAAAAAAAAAATACTCCGCCGATTCTAGTCAGTTATACAGCCCTGGAAAAAATTAAGAGACCACTCAAAATATTCAGTGTCTCTTGTTACACTCTTTAGAGGCATTTCTTTGAGTAAAATGAAAATTTTGATTTTATACACATTTTTGTACTACATTGCACATATGTTATTTTAACTTATCTTTTATATTAAAGCATTTGTTTTTAATCAAAGCTTTGTAATGTTTATATATTGGTATATTTCCTTTGTGAATAAAATATATTTTGTTTTTACCTTGGACTCCAGTATGAACACAGATTTGTGGTGGGACACTTCAATAATTATTACATTTTCTGTAAGATTATCTTTTTTCCATATGTTTTTTAAAACAACTATTTCTGTGGTATAAATCACAAAGGTGCAAAATAGGTTCAGCATACAGCCATCATATACTGTATGAATGTATCCATCAAAGATGTTACTGCACAGCATAAAAACATTTGCTAATTACAGCAGCTCAGCATATCAAGTATTTGTACTTTTATCCCCAGTATAACGAAATGATTATCTTATATAGCAGGTCTACTTTAGTATAAGGATCATTCCTCTCTATTTGTGATACTTCCGTCCACAGGAAATTATATTAGTTTGCAGATTTGATAAAGATCCAAAGCATTCATGTTTATTTGTGAACATTTCTGTTATTTCCTTGTTTGGGAAATTTGGTAAAGAATGAGCACATGTTTTACACAGCAATATGGTGTAAGAAAAGCTAAGCATTAGTGATTTACCCTTTGCAATACTTATGTTTATCCCTCACATACGTTACATCATCACTTGGTTTAATAAACAAAGCACAACAACAAACATGAATTTGAAGTTTTATTTCTCAAAAAAATAGGAACTGTACAAAAAATAAATGTGTAGCTATGTCAACAATAATCATAGCTCGTCCTGACTGTCCAATTCCTCTTGGTAGCCACGGTACTGTCCGTCTTGTGATGGATATGTTGTCCTGATGACCTGGACAACACACGTTGGCAAAACAAGGCGGTTGCCTCTGCCGAGTCTCTCTCCTTTCAAGATCCACTCCAGGAAGTGGCGGTAGGCGGTGAGCCGATACTGTCTAAAGAAAGAAGTAGAATAACATTAGCGAAGAAGATCCAGTAGCTTGTGCCTTGAGTAGCCTTGAGAATAGGCTACGTAACGTAGCCTATGCTCTGCCAATAAGAGTGGCTACTTTTAGATGTTCACTTTTAAATAGCTTTGTTAGTAAAACAAATTTAAAAAAAACACTTACTCTATGCTCAGACGTCCGTTTCTCCCGGCGGGCCTTGGCTGGCGTCTCCAATTCACTTTCTTCGTCTGGAAATACGTATCCAAAACATAACTGTTCAGATGAGCCATAAAGCCTGGGTGAGATGTAACACATATCGCCCCGTCCTCGCCAGATTCTGCCATTTCGTCCAGAAGAAACTGGCACCGCTGAAATTCCATGCAGCAAAGCGATTCTCTATTATTGTCCATTGGCGAACAACGCAAACAAGTACACCAACAATTCACTCCAGCGCGCTCCGGTTCTTCTGCAACAGGCAACTGTTCAGCTGCTGCGACCGCTGCAGCAGCCTCCTCCTCCTCTATTACTCTCAACTCTTCCTCGCTATATTCTGGCTCGAACAAATAGCCCTGGATGTCCGAATCCAACATTAGATTAAAAAATTCCACTTCGGTCATATCCAATTGAACGTTTGCTTCTGCCATGGTCGTAGGTTTGAGTCTGTCTAGTTCTTTCGCTTAGCGGGGAAGAAACATGGCGGACATTCTGTTTACATCTCGTGAGGGAGGTCCCGCCCCCCTCATTCCTTATTGGTTGGCAGAAAAATGTGCGGAACTAGTGGGTCTGTAGTCTTCGCGCCTTCTCACACGCAAGCCAGAAATCTTACCGTGACACGTTACGCGTCACGGTAAGATCTATGTGGGGTGGGGGTTGGGGGTGGATTATCAGGACAGCTGGGCCAAGGGAAGACTGAGTCAAGAAAAACCAAATTCCTTACATTATACTAGCCATTTTATAATGATAGAACCCAGGTTCTGTAGCGGTAAAGTAATCCTTTAACCGCTGCGCGCTGAACTATGGATAGTGTTTTTAATGTAGAGAGAGCCGTGTCCCTGCCCTGGCATAGAAGCTACACACGTTTATTTGGCTAGAAAAACCGGCAGAGCACAAATCTCTCCCCAGACAAAGTGGCCGGCGGTCTCAATAACTTACTAATCGCTTAGACTAAATTGGCGAGTGTTAGGCTATATTTTAGCCCTGCACGTCACTCTCCGCTGATCACAGTGATGGTGCCGTGGAGACACCGTTCATGTTGTCTTCTAACTTTATAACTCGCTTGTGTTGTGGGTATTTTGACAGCAAATGTTATAGACTACGCATGTGTGAGGGTGGAGCCGTGACGTCAGCGTTATCAGGGGAAATGGTTTCGGTGTTTACAGGAAACCAAAACCGTTAAGTTTTCCAAAAAATCCTCCCTGGGAGGTGATCTCAAAAATCTGCGGTTTCATGCCTGCGTTTGCTGTTTTCCTGTAAATGATATAGTTCGTGTTGTACCGTTTCGTGTTGTCGTGTAAAGTGCCCCTCATGTTCTCACCACAAACGAACCTCACCAGAGTTTGTTAGAAGTGTACAGAGACCTCCTCTTCAACAAGGTTTTGGTACGCTTGTTTGGTTAACACCTGACTGATTGCTGTGTTCTCACCTGCTCAAACAAACTGCAGCAATATGTAAAACCAACCAAGTTAATCTCTATTGAACCAAACATGGCAGGTGTGAAAGAGCCCTAAAGTTCTTGCACAGTTTGGATTCATACAAGTTAAAAGGATCTTTCTGTTATGAATGGTTTTTGAATATACGCTTTTTTCCATGAGTTCTGAGGTGACAAAAGTGTTTGAACATGAGCTTAACTCTATGCCTGACCCTAATGTTGTCAGCACCAGTACGAACAATAATGATGAGAGCATTTTTTGGAGAGGTCAGTGTGTGAGCAGGGATGATCTAGAGCATCTCTGGGATTTAGCCATCACACACACAGTAAGGGGCACTTTACACGACAACACGAAACGGTGCAAACGCGGAAAAATTCCCGCGTTTGCACTATATCATTTACAGGAAAACAGCAAACGCAGGCATGAAACCGCAGGTCTTTGAGATCACCTCCCAGGGAGGATTTTTTGGAAAACTTAACGGTTTTGGTTTCCTGTAAACACCGAAACCATTTCCCCTGATAACGCTGACGTCACGGCTACACCCTCACACATGCGTAGTCTATAACATTTGCTGTCAAAATACCCACAACACAAGCGAGTTATAAAGTTAGAAGACAACATGAACGGTGTCTCCACGGCACCATCACTGTGATCAGCGGAGAGTGACGTGCAGGGCTAAAATATAGCCTAACACCCGCCAATTTAGTCTAAGCGATTAGTAAGTTATTGAGACCACCGGCCACTTTGTCTGGGGAAAGATTTGTGCTCTGCCGGTTTTTCTAGCCAAATAAACGTGTGTAGCTTCTATGCCAGGGCAGGGACACGGCTCTCTCTACATTAAAAAACACTATCCATAGTTCAGCGCGCAGCGGTTAAGTTACTGTTCAACAAAAAGAGCATTAAGGCTACGGCTTCACAGTAAAAGCATTTCGCTGGCTAAACATTAATAGCATTTCACTGGACACACGTGAGTTGACTTTTATTTTGAAGTACGCCTAACAGGAAGGTATCCGCTCACGAAGCCCCTTCACTATCAGCAAGTCTTCTGTTTTTACGAGTTCAATGCGGTGAAATAAGAGGACAGAAAGCTTGTCTTTTACAATATTTGTAACCCCAACCTTACACCAACCGCTTTATGAACGTTAGTGGCATTAATTTTCGGTTACAGTAAGGTTTTATGCATCAAATTGTACCGGAAGAGCTATCTACTAGGCTGTGTCACCGCTGACTATTGGCTTGGCATGGCTGCTGCACTGCTACTACAGCGATTTCGGCCCGTTTCCTCTGAAAACATGTGCACGGGTGAAGATGTCAGATAAATTTTGTCTGAACGGGGTTTTTTTTTAAACCAAAAACTGGAAAACTGTCACGTTTTCACAGTGTAAAGTGCCCCTAAGTTAATACCCAGGGCAATTGCCAGATCTCATTTATGAATCTAATTGTATTCTCCCCGATGAAGCCATTGTGAGCCTGAACACCAATGTGGGCAATTTGAATGGGACAGGAAATACCATTAGTGTTGTCTTTGCTGACTGAACCCATGCATTAAAGGCCTACTCTGAGCCATTTGCAATAAGGTTTGAATATTTTAATAGTGTATGTGCAGAAGGCCATGGACTTAAAGGGGACATATTATGAAAAACTGACTTTTCCTGTGAATGGACACACTTTTAGGTTGTTGAGGTCCCTAACAGCACACAGAAGCTTCAAAAAAGATAATTCAGTCAATTTCTTCTGGGCTGCTGATGTGAAAACATTTGTAAATTGACACACTGTTCCAAAAACATTGGGTTGTGACACACGTAGCCAATGCTCGTTAACATATTCCCACAGGAAAGCTCCAAATCAACACGCCCCCGTAGGTAGGCTATCCACACCTGAGGCTCCACTTGCTAATGCAGGCAACAGAGAGTAGAAGCAAGTCAACAAGGACAAAAAACCTATATATATATATATATATATATATATATATATATATATATATATATATATATATATATATATAAATAAAGTACAACAATATATATATAAAGTACAACATGAAAAGTTGAATACACCTGTATGTAAATGACAGAAAATATTATAGAAAAAAAGTCCGATAAAGGTCAATACATGGCACAAAACTCTTCTTTTAATACATTGGGGAAAAACCGCTGAACGTGTTCATGAAAAAATTGGCCCCCTACTGAAAACGTCCCAAATCACATGTTATCATCAGTTATATAATTTGACAAAAAAAAAAAAACTATGCAAAACAACTGGCCCATAGCTTAACCATGGTGCCACCTCTGTCACACCCAGGTCATGTTCAGTTCACATGCCTTATGCTAGCGCTGAATGAACGCCAGCTGTGCCAGCTTCACACACATCTGGGCCTATTGTCCCTTCTATGTGGGTGAGAGACCTTTTTGAGATAATATGGATATACAAAGAAATTGTCTCACAAAGCTGAATGAGACATGTCAGCTCTACTTTAATCAGAGAGGAACAATTATGTGAAAAAAATTCAAATAATTTAAAGTTGCACTATGCAACTTTGGGTGTTTCAGAGAAGTGAAACATTTTCTAAGATGTATTCTCATAACTGAATAAACAAACTTTCCTCACAGGAAAATGTAGATCCCTGGAACACTGTTTGAAGTTAGAAAGCTACTTGAAAAGTTACTGTTGTTGTTTACAGCAGCAGGGCCCACAGTCTACAAACTTATTCTAGTCTTACGTTTGATTCCAGGTTCCTCAAAATAATTTGGGTTAATTTATGATGATATAATTATTCCAAAAATACCAAGAATTACATGTAGAGAAAATATGCTTTTTGGACTAACTCTATGCTTTGCAAATCTGAATCTGATCAATGTAACCAAAGCTTCATGTGCCTTAGACATTGTCAGCCTTGCCTTCATGTTGTTGTTCAAAAGTTTGGTGACATCCACAACTTCTTATCAGACGTTGAAGGACGGCAGGCCACCGGGGTCGTTCCGCTTCCTGAATAGATACAGCTTGTGTATGGTCTGCATATTAATGGAATTATGCTTTTTTGTCTCCTTATATTATAGAGCCACAGTCAGGTATATACACTGGAAAGAAAAGGAGTCAAAAACCATGATAACAAAGGTGAGGGAATGTGTATGCTTCTGACGAACCAGATGAATCATTTGAGCCAGTGAAGTTGAGTAGCAAAAATGTTTTTGAAAAAGCGTTTTAGAAAATGTGTATATTAGCAACTATACATTGTATAATGTACTGGTTCCCTATCAGGATCCCTACACAAGGTGTCACTCTCAACACTTAGTGTATATGTTGCACGATAAATACTTGTGTAGAAATCTAAATTATTTTCCATTAAATATTTAGATTAAGTGTTCAGAATTTTCTCTTCAAAAAGTCTTCTTCAAAAAAGTATTACATTGAAAGTGAAAATAGGCTCAAAAACATTCTTTAACAAGGGCTTGGTGATATGCACATTTTGTTTGAGTTATAGGCTGGAATCAACTGCCTGACTGTATCGTTTGTTCTTTCTGAAAATGGTCTTCTACATAGCTATGCATTAACTACTGCATCGTTTTTTTTAGTAATTACTACATAGCTATGCATACAGCAGTTTTTTTAAAAGTTGTTTTCAGTAACTAGTACATAGTTAAACATTTTTTAGTAGCTACTACATAGTTATAAAGTAGTTACTAGAAAAAATCAAAAATGCATTTACTATCAAGTTATTTTATTTTTTAGTAACTACTACATAGCTATGCATTAACTACTACATATTTTAGTTATTTACTTTTAGTAACTACTGAATAGTTATGCAGTAATTAATACTAAAACAGTACTAAAAAAATGGAGTAGTTACTAAACAAAACGATGTAGTAGTTAATACATTTGCATATAGTCACTGCATAACTATAGTTACTACAATGTTACCAAACAAAGTGATTGACTGATAATGACAATATCCATTAGTTCCATCCCAAAATATTGTGTTTGCAGTTGCCTAGTTGTACTGTTTCTGGGTGTTGTGATGTTACATTCAATGTTAAACTTGAAGATGTTACGGTGACGACAGGCAGACAGGCAGACAGGCAGACAGGCAGACAGGCAGACAGGCAGCAGGACCCAAATGCAGAAAGTTTCAAGTGAGGGTCATTTATTGTCCAAAAAACACAAACTCCAGAAACGCAAAAAGGCACAAAGGCACATGGAACACAGGAACATACAGGGACAGACTCACCAACAGGTACAATGCAAAGACACAGAACAATGACACACAGGGAGTAAAATACACACACACAAGACAGGGTAGACAACGAGGGACAGGTATATCACATTAGGGGAGGGAGCAGTAATCACACAGGAGGGAAACTTGACAGGACATGGGGAGGAACAAGACAGACATACCAAAATAAAACAGGAAACATGGGGAACCACCAAAACAAGACAAGACAAAGACAGACCATGACAGAAGAGTTTGTGGGGTGACTTTATTAACCTGTCAGCACAGGGCTGCCATGTCCTGTTCAGGGTTTAAAGCTCTTTGAGGAAGTTATGGAAATTGAAATAATCATTGTCCATATATATACACACACACACACACACACACAAACACACACTAACATATATATATATACACACATATATATATATATACACACACACACATTCCATTTATTTCATACTCTTCATAATTCATTCTGGCAGTTTGTATTTTGTTTCTACAGCTGTGAATTGTTTTATTGCATACCATACTGATTGATTTAAACAAATGACCAATGATATTCATTATGCATGCTCCATCATGTGTCCGATTATAGCCCCCCCCCCCACACACACACACACACAAGTAAGTAAGTAAGTAAGTAAGTAAGCTTTATTTATATAGCGCCCTTCACAGACCAGGGTCACAAGGCGCTTCACAATACACATTTTATACATACACTGAAACACCACAATCACACACACACACACACACAAAGTCCCACACTCCCTATCATGTATCTTTAAGAGCTGCAGGCTGGGGATGAACCATGGACATATAAAGAAGGGATGAACACGTGTGGCACTGCAGTTCCCTCTGTGGCCGCTAAGCGCGTCTTTGCTCCATGGAAGAAAGACCGGAGAGAGAGAGAGAGACCGGAGAGAGAAAGCGAGAGAGAGAGAGAGAGAGAGAGAGAGAGAGAGCGGACACTGTTCTATCAGCCAAGTGCAGCCGGAATCGTGAGGAGCGGACGATGGGGGAAAAAAATCCCATTCTGGCTGCATCTTTTTCTCCAACATCAGCGTCATTAACATGTAAGCGTCCTGCTGTCTGCCGCCTAGGAGAACACCGTTCACATTCTACTTGTGAATAAAAAAAGAGGTTTTGGATTAACAGCTGGACTTGTTTTGGACAAAACGGGCTTTTCCTTCATCTGTTTCCACGCGTGTAAACGTTGGAGCGCATTCAACGTGAGTTTCTATACCTCTGGAGTGGAAAAGTGCGCAAGTCTTATTTCCCATCCTTATTTCCAAGGCTTGAGCGTCCGGATATATCTTTTGGAGGGGGGGCTATGTGGCTTTATGGAAGGAATGCACCGTATCCTGACGGGACCTAACGCACACAGGAATATTGACTATAAGGTGAGAGACGCAACGGATGGAACATCCTTCGATACAAATTCAGACTTACATTCTGCACTTCCACTTGGCATTAAGAGATTATGTTGTGAGCCTTGGCACTTTACCGTTACGATCAGCTGCTGTTCTTAGTTGATGATTTATTAGATGTATCCAGAAGAGGTGTGTGGTGGTGGTGGCGGCAAGTTCAAGAGGATGTTGAGATAACGGGTCGTCTTTTCCTCTCCACATGCCTTGATGTGTGCTCAGTGTAAGGGGTTAGTGGTGAGAGCTCCGTGCACTGGAGACGCTGATGGTCCCCGTGCACAGCAGAAAGCCGCATCTCTTCCGCTCGTCTCTGCCACTTTGGGCTCTCTCGCTCCGTTCCAAGCGCATGGACGCAGGAGCTGCGCAAAAATAGCTGGCTTCAAACATAATGTGTTGGGCTGAAATGGCTGAGTGATGAAGCAGTTCGCAGATAAAAATGACCTTGCTTGAGAAATGTATGAAATAGGAACAAAGTCAACGTCCATCCATCCCTGTGTCGCGTACCACCTGCAAACTAAGTGCTCCTGTAAATCTGCTTTCTTGAACTGTCACTGCTCGCCATGATTTTCTATCGATAAAATAATAATCAATTCTATTCACTCTTTATCGATATGAAATAGGCAAGTCGATTTTTCCCCATTGATAATAGAACATAGAATTAGACTCATTCAGTGAATCGAATGAACGCTGTTTGCTGGGGGTCAGGATGGAGGAGAACGGTATATTTGTGTGTGTGTGTGTGTGTGTGTGTGTGTGTGTGTGTGTGTATGTGCGCGTGTGTGTGCGTCCGCGCACATGGTGAATGGAGTCTCTCTATCCTCTGTCCCATCCAGGAGGAGGAAAGTTGCGCCGGTCGGCCGCTGCGGGGGCACCATCACCATATAAAACTGGATGAATGCGGTATTTGTGTGTGTGTGTGTGTGTGTGTGTGTGTGTGTGCTCCAAGGACTTGTCAAACCACAAGTGAAGTAGAAGGAGCCTTTGGATGCTGTGCATTGGCCTTCGCAGACAGCCTTTAATGACATTACCACATCACTCCTCACACCCGTTAAGGCAGAGGCCGGACTGTAGGCCGTATGATAGGGTGAGAAGTGTCGCTCACTGACAGACATGTAAGCCGTGGCCATTTAACAAGAAATCCCCTCGCATATGATCCTACTCCAGCCTGAGTGACCGTGCATCTTTGGTTTGGTTTCATAGAGGCTGTGATTCTGTGCAACGAATAATGTTAATGTGAACTGATGAGTTCAGGGACTCTGGGTCTCCTGGACAACATGTGACCCCCCCAACACACCATGTTGCAGTAGTTCTAAGACACAATTACACTTTGACTGTAATGCATATGTGAACCAATGCCTGTGTGTACTATGCAGTCAATTGAAGTTGATTTCAATGACTGTCACATGTGGGGCCATCTTTGATGTACTGTATGTAAAGCAAAATTATAAGCAATGCCTTATGCGAAGAATAGCTTCATGGCAACTTTAGGTGATTACTTTTCTGAGATAAAATGTGTATCGGTATCTAGTTATTATATTCATTAAAGACCTACTTCACCGGTTGGAATATGAAGGTGTATTGAACTCTGAGATCCTATTTAGTATAAATGTGCAAAAAAAAATTAAATTGGTTCATCCTAGCCTGAGAAAAGGCAGAAAGAGTGTGTTATGGTCTCACTGTCTAACCCTACATTTGTCTTACTGTGACATCACAGTAAGAAAAATGTAGGGTTAGGATTAACAGGACAGCTGGGCCAAGGGAAGACTGAGGGAAGAAAAACCTCATTCATTATATTACAATGGTGATTTTATAATGATAGAACGCCGGTTCCGTATGGGTGAAGTATTCCTTTAAGGAGTGAAATGCAGGAGAAAAAAGTGGCAAGTGTAATTTGAAGCATCATCTGATAAGCCTATGACCTTTTAATGAAGTTCCTGGAACCCCAAGGGGTTGTGGGTTAGCACTCCAAGCAACATAATATAAGCTAACGGTGCAGTCAGGCGTCCGTCAACTTGTTAGGAAAATCTCACCCTGCGTTCCAAATCAAATACTCTTTCTATGTTCTATTCTACAAACTTCAACTGGTCATGAAAATAATCTAGTTCGCATGCAGTGGCATACAATTGGGACATACTTTTACTTATTTATTTTATCATATCATTGCACCTTCATCTTGCCTCTTGCTTAAATATCCTTTCATCCCTGTTTGTTTTTCATACGGTGGCTCCGTCGATGTGACGTCACTTCTGGTGAGCACTGGATTGTAGGTCAGAATCGGCCAAATAGCATACTGATTTCAACACTTAAAATATCGAACGGATGTAGTAGGGCATCCGGGTATTTTTAAGCATGCTAAATCTGGCCACAAGAATTGGGACATCCTAAATCTTTTTTCTACAATACTACTACCAGGACAAAGTATGGGGATTGGAACGCAGGGCAGTTTTTCCGATCAGGATGTTGCTCTTGAATGGCTGATAATATGTGTAACGCGTCTGTCCCAGCATATTGAGGTATCTCTGTCTAGTTGAGATGTTTCATTTCAGGAGATGGACTTTAATGGTACTATGCAGGCAGGTGACATAATTTAGCCATTTCCATAACCCAATGTAAGTTTAAACATCCACAGGTTCATGTGATGTTGGCAGACTTCACACATTCTGACAAGTGCTAAATGAGAAATGTACCTACATGCAGACAAATAATTGCTGTTCTTAAGGCGGCACACACTGCTTTTTCCCCTGACAATTTCATGAATGGGCCTTGAAGACACAGTGTTGTTTATTCCATCTTGAAATGTGGATTTGGAAAGAGCATATACTTCAGAGAACTATGGTTACTGATTACTATATCCTACAGAGCATCTTTACTTTATTAAATGTCTTTCCAAAATCGTGTGAAAGAGTCATATTGTGCATTATCGTTTTATAGATCACTTTAATAGGAAAAAATAAAGCATAGAATTGACATGAATCAATGAGTGTATTTGGAAGCCAGAGGACATCTAAAGCAGAAGGCTCTGTGCAGATTTCATTCCCTTCCTCACAAACTTGTGAAAAGCAGTTTAAACCGAGCATTTTTGACTGTTGTGTATTTGTAAGTATTCATAATTATGACACTGGAATTCACTAAATACTAGCACTGGGTTAACAATTATTCTCCTGTCTACCGTCTGACTGCAAGTTTAACAATAATTCCTGTATAATATTTGAGCATTTAATACAACATATTCCTCTCCGGGAAAATAGCAGCATTGGTTAAGCAGAATGCTTTTGTGTACAGGCATTAGAAAAGGCATAACTATGAAAGCATAACTAATGACATGATACGCTTCAGGAACTCTTCGGGGCTGCACTCTTGGGTGTAAAGTGTGTGACATCCACTCTGGAGACCATAAACAGGCTTTGTTTTTTTTATAACCACAATGGTGAATATTTGATTTGCCTTGAATATGTTTTTAGTTATCTTAGCATCCTGTAGCCATAGAAGTGATGGATCGATGCTCATTCATTGTTGTGCATATATGCATTGCATTTTATCTGCACTGTGTCCTTGCACTAGCCTGGTCCAACCAGACCATCGTACTTCATTTCATTTCTACAGAAGGGAAGTGCTGGAAGTGATGTAATTGGCAAACGTTCACTCACTTGGAGGCGGGTGTCTGTTGAAGTTTAAAACTATTGGATCTGCCGGTGCCACTCTGGATTAGCCAACCAATCGCATCACGTTTGGTCAGACGTATGTCATGAGCCGGCTTCGGACGGTGCGTTCCAGTTGGACAGGGAACTCGGAAATTTCCGACTTCACTACATATTGTAGTCTATGAATCTACCGGTACCTGGCAATGGTAATTTGCTAGAGCCTAACGTTTAGTTATTTGGATAAGAAAGGTTGTAGGCGTCCATACTTTCCCGAGCAGATGCACTGGAACACAGACAGGTCGCAACTCGGAACTACTTAGTCGGAAATTTCTGAGTATAAAGGAACGCAGCATTCAACTGAAACTGGAGCGCGACTTCGACGTCATCGTTCTCAGCCACTCGCTCTGTTCGCTGATTGGATAACCAAAAATCTCGACGAGCAGAATTTCATGAACACACCCCAGCCCCAGACTGACTACTGAAGTGAAATGAAAATTGAGCGGAAGTAGGTAGGCGGGCGGAGCCAGGCTATCCTTGCACTACTGTTCTGTTTATATGTGTCTCAGGTGTTGCTCTCTTCATTTGTGGGTTTCTTCTTCTATATCACATTGTTGAGAGGAGCCTGGGACTTAAGAATGTCATTGTCAATGACTGCTGCTGGAATCTCTGACAAATACACCTCTTGGATCTTGAATCTTAAAAATGGGGCAGCATCTCCATCTAGAGAGACAGGCTGACTCATTTATAAATGACGGCAGTTTTGATGTCTTTTAAAGGGTAAATTGGACATTGTGTGGTATTGAATCAATGGCATAGAAACACTGCTGAATGTACCATATTTTTTTCTAAGATCTAATTACGCTGAAAGCACGGCAAGGAGGAGGAAACACTGACAATAATTTAAATATTCATATTTTCGAACTGAGACAGCAGAAAATGAATTGGTTAATGACAGGGATACAATGAGGAGGTTTCACTCGGCTAATCTAGACTTGATTTGAAAAGAAAGTAGTTTAGCAATCTTTGTTTCCTCTCTCTCCCATGGTGATAAGATAAGATATGATAAGATAATACTTTATTGTCCGTTTTCACGGAAATTTTACTTGCAGTACAAGCTCCAACAATTATACATGAAAACATGAAACAACATTAAAAACATAAACAACAACAATGAATAATAAATATGATGGGGGGGGGGGGGGGTCCAGCCCTGAAAAAAGTGGTCATAAATGATATGGGATTAAAAGTCACTTCTTTGCCTTCCTGTGCTGATTCATCAGTGATATTGACAAAGGCACAAATGAATGTTTATATTTCACTTTTCTGCACTCCGGCACCCTGTAACAGGAGCTGGTACTCCCCGTGTAAAACATGGGCCGGGTCCAGACTGGTCTTGTCTGCTAGTTTGACTGTGTGTCTGTTTTGTGTTTGGAAGAATCTGCTCTCCACTGAGTGGCCCACCAGTTTGGAGCAGATTGATAGGAGCCGCATAATCCTGGCAAAAGTTGTGCAGAAAGGGCACCGAACCAGATGGAGCCTCCATACTGTAGGATGGTTTCAATTGTGGCTTTGTAGAACAGAGACAGGACTTTGCTGCTAGCTCCAAATGACCTGAGCCTCCTTAAGAAGTAGATTCTTTGCTGCACCTTGCTGCAGATGTAGTCCAGATGCTGTGTCCAGGATAGGGCACTGTCCACGTACACTCCCAGGTATTTGAATGAGGAGTTTTGTTTTATGGTTTGGTTATTTATGGTAACACAGTCGTTGGTATACAGTGTGAAGAGCTCACACATCCTTGGGGGGCGTCACAGCTGGTTGTGACCATGGGGGAGTAGGTGTTATTGACCCGGACCAGCTGTTGCCTGTTGGTATGGAAGGAGCAGTACCAGTGGATGAGATGTGGATTTGTGCCCATCTGAATCATTTTGTAGAGCAGTATGTCCGGTTGTATTGTGTTTTATTGCAGAGGAGAAGTCGATGAACCAGCAGTACCCTGCCATACAGGTTTATCTTCGGAGCATCCAGATGTTTTGAGACCAGATGCATGAGAGTGGCAACAGCATCCTCAGTGCTGCGCTGTTGCCTGTATGCTAACTGGAAGGGCTCAAGTTTGTCCTGTACAGACTGAGAGAGCAGATGGGATAGGATTTTCTCCAATGACTTCATTAAAACAGATGTTAGTGCCACAGGTCGGAAGTCATTGCACCCCTTGGGGCATGATTTCTTTGGGAGGGGGATGATGTGTGATGTTTTCCAGGCCGCTGGGACAGTGTGTGTGTCTATGGACCGTTGGAAAATGATGAGAATGTGTCCTCACTCTCTGGCTCTGCTATAGCAACAGGAGACATTTTGACTGGATGGACTATAGAACTTCTAAGTCTGTCAAATAGAGAGTCAAAAGACAGTTCCAGGTCTGATTTGGTAAGGCAAAAGAGGATGCTTAAAATAATATATTTTTTTTAATTCTTCACATGTCATCATCATGAGTCAAATGGCCTGTAGGTGTGAGCGTGAGTAGTTTGTCTGTCTGTTTGTGTGTCATCACTGTGGCTAAATGCTCACCTGTCCAGGGTCAGTGCGGTCCCTCCACAAGATGAGTGAGTGAGAATAGATAATGGATGAATGGATAAGTGTGTGTGTTCATTTAGCATCTTTGTTCATGCTGTCAGTATCGACAGAAAAACATATCCAAGAGCAGTATTCAGCAGCTGTTTTCTTTGGCCGTGAAATTAATATATATTGTTTCTTTGACCAATGTTCAGTGTTAGTATTTTTCAAAATATAAAAAAATATTTTTTGAATTTGTGGAACTTTATAATCTGATATGCTCTGGTATTTTAGTTGCAGTTACCATCTTGTTAGTACATTAGGGGCTGGAGTCCATTTGGTGCATGCAGGACACTTTGAGTGACACGCCTGATTAGTTCAAATGCTTAATAATTTGACCTTTTATAGAAAACAACTCCCATCACTAACTGTCAAAACAACATATCTAAGGGAGGAAAATAACCGTTCTGTAACAAAAATTAACTGGCCCCCTTCATAGAACACAAATGTTTGCATCATCAGTGTCCATCAAATACAGCTAATCCATTCATACTAACAACAACCTTATCCAGTGATTAGAGTAGCTAGCAAAAAAAAAAAGCTGCATCATGCATGTGCACTGTGGGGGAGTATCCGACAAAACCAAGCACAGCTTTTCTCATGCATTGATAGTCATGCAGATATTGTGCTCCAAACATTAGTGGCAGCATCTGGGCTGTTGTAGGTGCACATCAATGCTCTGCCCATCACGTTTCTTCTAATTATCAGAATCTTTTAATTGCATTGAACCCCCCGTCCCTGGTCGTCATTAAAAATGCAAACAGCAAGTCATTGCATGTGAGGTGATCATGTACAGACATTAGAGCGAAATACAAGAGTACAAATACAAGGACTCAGGATTCCACCAACAGGCACATCCAAATGAAGAGTTCAGAGACGGTGAACAGAGATAGGGGAACTGTTGTCATTTATATAAAATAGAGTACAGGGTTGACCGATACCTGCATGTTCATACTGATGACAAACAGGAGGTGAAAATATATCCAATGAATACCTTTAAAGTTATATCCTGCCATGTAGGGGATGCACGGGTTGTAGTGGGGAGCCTCCCCCCTCCTTCATAGAGGCTCAGTGCTCTTCACAGCAGACCCAGGTTAGAATCTGGGTCGTTTATCTGCATGTCATTTCCCTGTCTGCCCCCATTTCATCTCTGTCTCTCCGAAACACACAAAACACTACAAAAACAAATAGGGCCGGTTTTACAAACAAGGCTTAAGCCTAGTCAGAGACTAAAATGCCTGTTGAGCTGGATTAATTCAAAGCTACTTGCACAGACTCAGTTTAAAATAGTCCTAGATTAAAGCTATTCTGGATTAAACAAAGCCAATTGCAAGACGGACGACTAGAGCTACTCTAGGTCTACATATGAGCTTAAATTAATCCTCCAAAGAGGCAGGTTTAACTTCACCTTAGTGGTGTTTGTGAGAGAGCATGGACTATTTGGAATATCTAAATGAAGACCAACTCCCACTGCAGAGGCCAGCCAGAAGAGTACTTGTGGATAGGTCTTATCCAAAACATTTATTTGATGAATTTACATTTAGAGACCGCTTTCAATATGGTAAATGCACTGGAAATAACAACTTTGCTTGAGTTTATTAGATGGATGCATTTAAATTGAAGATGTATTCAGCATAATACAATGAGTGTCTAAAACAATTCTGTTTTCAAATGTGGTTGTTTTGATTTAAAATACTGACACACATGAATAACAAAATGTCAAAACACAACATGAACACCTTTTATTTTCTACTTATATCTTCACTGTGATTAGTAATCACATTTGTCTCAGTACTGTATCTTGTTTGAATCATAGCTCTCTCTTCCAGCTTCATGTCCAATTCCATCTGTATAATTTTTATTTTCATGTCTTACTTCCTTCAGATATTGCATTTTCTGTTCATGGAATTCTCAGGCTAACTTTCATGCAACGTCATCTTTTTTGTCCTTTGTTGACAGGTTATGGCAAGCTCTTCTTTAAAGCGAGATTCGGGTTTTTCTACATAGTATCAGTGCAGATATCATTAAATATAATGTCAAAATTATAAATGAGAAAGATGTGAAATACCGATAATAGTGAAGATAACCTGAAGTTGGTGTATTGTTCTCTTAGTAACATTTTCATTAGTATTGAATTTATTTCAAATTGCGGCCCAACTATTGATTTGCTCAGTCCCAGCAGTATGGCTTTTAGATTCAATAACCGGATGGTTTCAAACTATCTTTTTTTAAGAGATTTTTTTCAAATTCATTAAAGTTTATTGACGGGATTTTTTTAGCCTCTGCCATTGTTTTTTCTCACAAGCAATGGTGTTTCTGCTCCACTTCAGGTTTTTATGATCACCGTTGTACCAGCAGCATGTGCTCATGGGCAGGTGTTAACAATCAGGCTTACTTACCTTACTCCAGGACTTCATAGTCTCAGACTAACTAAGCCAAACTTAAGCCATATCCATGAAAGTGACTTAAACGTCCCAGTTTAACTAGTCCACATTAAGGCCTACTCCTGGCTTAATCTAGGCCCTGTCTGTGAAACCGGCCCATAGTGTCAGAATAATAGTGGGTATCACATTGGTTTGACTGCTCTTCTAAATGGTTGGATTCAGTGTCTACCTTTGCTTATGGCTCCTGACAGAAAGGTCCATACAGAGTGATGGGAATCTTTCTTTTCTTGCTAAGTTTGCCCAGTGAACACAACTGAAGGAGCTGAGCAGGGCTATAGGGAGCAGGGTATAGGGGTAGCAATGCCTTTGTAAAGCAGGTGGAGAACACAGAATGTAATAGGTGAATACAGGATGTGAACACATTGACTCACACCACATCATAAAGTCATTCAAGTCTTAAAGTCTTGGGCAAACATCAATTAAAATCGTTAAGGAGAGTATTTATTTAGTTTTGTATCACTGAAATATTAGTACATTTAGCAATCACATGTCCACTGATGTTATTGAATATTATGTTCTCTGCAGATATGTAGTGTTCCTTAAAGTCTTAACAAAGCGTTATGATGTAATAGTCATGTTGTTACTGTACTACAATCCTCTGTGTATGAGATTACGAACTGTGATGCAAGTAAACAGTCAATGCCAGTTGTGGTTTGGCTAAATGACCGTGTGAGATGGCCGAATACAGCGGTCTTCTACTATACAGCCCTCTTCTGCCTCACTGAGTGCAACCACTTGCATTTGTTGAAAGAGCTGAGTTTTGGAGTTGTGAGTGAGATAGGGTCATTTTATTATAGTGTAGCTCAATCCAGTTCCCCCCCCCCCGAGGAATCATGGTCATATGAAATGATTCTTCCAAAGCATGAATTACATTGCCAAAAGTATCAAGCATGTAGTGCGTGTCAAATACCTAGTACATCTTACTGTTGTGGAGGATTTCAGAGTTGGACATGAATACAAGACATGATTGTTCACTTAAACACTACAATGTTTTGTGTTGTGTTGAAAAGTGATCTTCTGCAGTTGTGAGAGGAATAACTGTCAAGGTAGAAAATTAGGAAAATGGTCCAGTAGTCATACCATTGCAAGTATCAGAAAAGTTAGAATGTTACATGTCTTTTTTTTCCATAAATTTGCAAATACCCCAACATCTTCTGACATCTTTCAAATGGCTGATTTCGTTGGACCCACTGTCCACTTCTAACCACATACCAGGAGCAGCAAGTCCTCACATCTGCATAATATTTAACCAGAGATTGTTTGGCATTTTCACTTAAAGAAATTACCGTCATCAAAACAGTTGCATATTAATTTTCTGAAACCATTCCTGAAACAGTGTTTTTTTTTGCACCTGATCACATACTAACAGTTAAAGGTTCATCAAACGGAATGGTCAGTTTAGCTAACTTCCTGTCAGTGACTGCAGTTAGCTGTCCCCTCCCTCGTCCCCACGTCACCACATTTATGCACTGCGGTCTTCAAGCAGTGAGTTATCTAGCATCATTTCAGATCCATAAGTGTGATAAAACATGATATAACCATCAAAACAGACATTGGGAAGGATTTTTACCTGCTCCGCCATTGTAGGCGCATACACATTCACCCATTTGTCGCTCTGCACGTGCACTGGCAGTGAGAAGGGTGCCGGTTTGTAGCGTTCTCTCTTCTGATTGGTTATGAAACGCGCACACAATGTAAGTGATCACTGTAAGAATAAAGAGCGATTTGACACTTATATTAACATAAATAAATATTTTACTTCACCTTTAACACTGGGTTATTTTATTCATGACCACCGTTTTCCCCCCTTACCTCAACCAAATAGTTTCACTCATAATGTCATAATCAACCAGGTGTAGATGACTCACAGTGTGACCCGATAAACTATAATTACGCTGTGCTCATGACCAACATTTTGTCACCACATGAATCTCCATTGTTATTGGGTTATGAAAGTGTGTGGCCAGGGCCGACGGACTGGGTAGAAAAGTGATACAGTCGTAGGGGGGCCCAAGGCAGAGGGGGGCCCATACATTTTTTTTTTTTTTTTTTTTTTTTTTTTTTTTTAACAAGCTAAATGTGGGGCCCCGATCTTCGAAGGCCCTGAACAATGCCATTCCAAAAAAAGAAATAATTGGCTGGCTCGTGATAGGCCCCTGACCCTTGCAAGGAGATCAGGGGCCTGCGCATGACTAAGGCATGTGTGCGAGAGAGTAAGCAGGAGCAAGCCAATATTGAATTGAACTGGTGGCGAAAACAAACGCAGCGATGTTTCTATGGGGATATTTAGCTGTACAGAAATAAGTGCTGGCAAAGCTAGAACAGTTTAAGACTCCACATCACTGTGGCAACACAAACTATCTATCAGCTCAGACAGCGCAAAGAAAAATCTGATGAATACATGAGAGTGATGGCCCCTGCAAGTTTCAGTAAGTTTAAAGAAGTGCCACACTGTTACTGTCTTTGAAATGCATTTAGACATTTTAAGGGGAAACACATTGTATTTATTATTTCAACTATTGAGTTATTTGTAGAACAGCATGCTAGTGTAGGCCAACAAGATTTATTTTCTGAATTTTCAATGCTGCTTTAGTTTTATGTTTTAAATTGGGAAAGACATATTCCAAAACGACCAATAACGTCTGTAAAAAGAAATCAAGCAAGTAGGCTAATAATAACCATTAATGAATTATAGGCTATCGCATCACAGTAGGCCTATTGTCCACAATAACCACAGCCCCCCATCCATAAAGGAACTTTAAAAAGTTGAATTTGCACTTGATGTGCCTACACAAGTGTATGGTCTATTATTTGTATTTAGTGTGTCTGCATAGTATTGCACCAAAACAGTAGAAGTTTTCTTTAATTGTGTTTTGTACTCTCTGTAAAATTATACCTGCACATAGCAAACAAAATTGCACAACTGTATTCAAATAAACAGTTGTTTATTTCTATAGTGCGCATTGGCATCTTTGAGCAAAACACCCCCAAAATGTTCGCCGCGGCGCAAGCGCCGCGCCTCCTATGACCCTGGCCTGTGACCACCTTGACTAACACATATTATGAGGGAAACACCAGTAAAACTAATGATTTGGTCATTCATCAGATGAAATATTGTGGAGTTGTCTGGCTCAGAGAGCCATGGGTATTGTGAGACCGCTTTTTAGGGGGCCCATCAGGACTTTTTTTATAGGGGCCCAGAATTTGGTGCTACGCCCCTGTGTGTGGCTGTCTGCTGAGATGACATAGTACAGAGAATAGTGCCATGATGAGAGCCACGCATCACTGACTGTTGTTACATCGGTCTTTTTCTTTTTTCCCTACCAAAATGGAATCACTTCGATCGACGATTCCCAATAAACTATTTACACGTCTGCACACGTCTGCTCAATAATAGAATCACATACTTAGTTCAAATGACATGTCCTGGTGTCGGCAGGAAAGAGAGGGGCTTGCCACAAGAACAAGCTAAGGATTCTTTGTTGAGGGAGTTTAATTACCAGAACTTAAATGCATTTTCTTTTAAATTAATAAATAAAGCAGTGGTGTTGATGGGGAGCCAGTTTTTTAATAATGAAGTCCTGTCTTCTGGCTGACCCCAAGTGTGTTGCTCCTAAAAACTTCAACTCCTGTCTCACATGGGTCAGTTAAAACCTCACCTGAGGATGGAGCTGAACGGAACAGACTGTGCTGGCAGCATGATATAGGGCTGTCAAGATTACATGGCTGGAGAGTGTGACTGTGTGTGTGTGTGTATGTGTGTGTGTGTGTGTGTGTGTTTTACATGGCTGGGGAGTGTGTGTTTGTGTGTTTTACATGGCTGGTATGAATGTGTGTGTTTTGGATTAACGCACATTGATTTTCAAGCTATCCAGGCTAAAACAAAATGTGATACTACTGCAGTTTCCCTTCAAGAAGTGCCCGCTTGGATTTTGATCATTTATTTGTGGTGTTACGGTAGCGGTGCACTCTTGACCTTTTAAGGTCACTCCAATCACAGGTCCAGTAACAGCACACAGAGATGTGCAACCAAAGTGCAGCAGGCCTGCCACAGAACCGCTGATACAAACAACTAATTGTATACCAGATCTGGTTTGGGTCTGGGTGGATTCCATTTTTCAAAACCAGGATCACTATTTCTGAGATACACAATGACACAAACTGTATCTTGCCATTTTTTAGGAGCCATATTCTTATCTCGTCTGAGGTCTTTTGGCCAATATCCCTGAGCATACATTGTCAATTTCATAGCTCTGGTTTTCAAAGGGGAACAACCAAGGCCCTTATTCGTAAGAGATAACTTCAAAAAAAGAAAAAGAAAACTCCTGAGAGGCAATTTAGACTTTCACACCTTTAAGGCAATAGTTCTGAAACGGCATCAAAAAGTAATGGGAACAAAATGCAGAGCATATAGGCCCCAGCAGCAGCAGCCGCCGTCACAGTCTCCAGCCTCTAGCCCTGTGCCACCCAAAGGACAAGCAGCTGTTCAGATAGGTATCTAAAACTAACTGGCTAATTATGTCTTTTCAAGCAGCCTTGAACTCTCACAGGGGGCAACACCGTCGCTGAATGAACTGAAAAATGAATGAATTGAGTTTGAATTGAGGCTAGAGCTGGAATGTTAAAGGTTAGGGAGAAAATATACTGTACATGATCTAACCTGCCCACTCTCCCCAAATTTGGATTTGTATAAATGAGTGTAATTGTAGGCCATGACCACACGCTAAAAAAAGTGTATTGTAACCTCCTCCTCCCTTTGCAGGAAATTCCCTTACACACACACCATTGTTTTAGGATATCTCTCCGGACTATTGAAAACACTGACATCATCACGCCAGGCGGCGGTAATGTGTCATGTCAAACACCACAGAAGAAGAACATTATGAGCATGCACATTGAGCGTCTTCTTGACTCTTCCTAGATCTCCACTTTGGGATCTAGTGTCAGGTTGTGATGTTTGCGTGTGGACAAATGGACATAAGCACACAGATAAAACTTAGGGTTACAAAAATACCCATGTACGTGTGGATATAGGCCTAGTCTATCTGTATTTACACCAGAATACGCATGTGTGTGTGTGTGTGTGTGAGAGAGAGAGAGAGAGAGAGAGAGAGCTTCTTGCCTGTGCCTCTGTCCTGAAGGGATCCATCTCGAGCTTAGCCAGTGTGTGTCGGTGAGGAAAGCCGGTTTCACGCCAACCCAGCTCTTCCCCCATTGACCCTGCTGGCAACCAGGCACAACATGTCTGCCAGGTGAAACCAAGCAGAGGAAAGCAAGCGCCGGGCTCTTCTGCCCACCCACACAGCGCTCGCTTTCCACTTTATCCAATCTGCGTTAGACTAGCGGCACCAGCATACTGCTTAGTATGGACGCCCCCACTGACCGACTGTGACTGAGAGAGGAAAAATATATCCACGCATTGATTCTGCTCAGTTGAGATGATGGAACGGAATATAGTGCAGGCAGATTGGCGCTTAATGCACTTGTCCTTCTTGTGGGGTTGATAGGCCGCTCCTGTTGGGGGTAATAACCCCATTTTACTTTTGTGTGAGTGTGTTGTATGTGTCTGTGTGTGTTATATGTATGACTGTGACAGGCGCACTATAGACTCTACTGTTATATAAGCTTATATTGTGGATTTTAGTGTTATTTTTTTATGACTAAACTTTGATTTTTACCGGAGTAGATTGAGTCCAAACTTTTTGTCTGCTGTGAGGGAAAGGAAAGAGGAGGAGGAGAAGGTAGAGAGAGGATGAACAGCAGAAGAGGGGGCAGAGTGAGCCGACGCATCCTCTTGGTATTGGTATACCTTACTGCTCCCTAGGCGAGCATTTGTGTGTGTGTGTGGCTGGAGGCTCTGTGCTGGAGTTTAACTGTGTTGGTAGGAGCGGAGTGCACACAGCACACTGATCCAGAACACAGGCTGCATTCAGCCAGCCTCCTCCACCACCAGGCTGCTCAACACTGACAGCCAGCAGTCAACAAATACCTTAAAAAAATGAAATGGAAACAATCTGAACAAAGGATTGCACTGGAAAATACAGAGTAGGGATGTGCGGAGACTTCATTACCTGTATCTGTTCAACCAACAAAATTATCTGTATCTGTATCTGTATCCGGATACACAACAAGAAGTGGGCGTGGCGTATACCGGAAGTTTCTTTTACATTAGTCTACATTAAAGGAAGTCACACCTAAATTGATTTTCTAAACTAATATTCATTGTCAATGCAATTGTTGTCCCTTCAAAGCATCACATTGATGTAATATTGACATATAAGTCAAAAAGTCAGATATATTTCTACCTTTTCATCTCTCTCCTCTTTTGTTCTCAGAATACGAAGAAATTCAGGGAACGAAAATATTGATAAATAACAGCCCAAATCTGTGCATAGTCCTAAGCATCAGTTTGATGGAAACGTTGTGGTGTTTGAAAGAGTTTAAGCAGTAGGCCTAGTGAATGTAAATACATCGGGGAAGGGCTGACGGTGACTCGGGGTGCAGCATATTCCATCAGTTCGTCTCTTCTCCGCCACGGCAGCGGTTTAAGAGGAAACTCAAATAAAAACGGCAGCGAATGCGACCGGTAGAATCCTCTATTCAAGGGATAGGGCGAACGCGCTGCGTTTATCAGTGGATAAAAAGAGAGAGACTGTGGGTCACGGGACGCGCCCGGTCCTTCTCGTGTTCACCGCAGAACAGCTGTTAGTGTCATTCTACCTGATGTGTCATTGAGGCGGAACGCGCTGCGTCAATTAAGCGCATAATATATACAGTATCTCTTTCTTCAAATATTTCATTATATCTTTCCATGGAACAACACTGAATAAATGACACTTTGATACAATGTTAAGTATTCAGTGTACAGCTTGTATAACAGTGTAAATTTACTGTCCCCTTAAAATAACTCGACAAACAGCCATTCATTTCTAAACTGCTGGCAACAAAAGTGAGTACACCCCTAAGTGAAAATGTCCAAATTGGGCCCAAAGTGTCAATATGTTGTGTTGCCACCATTATTTTCCAGCACTGCCTTAACCTTCTTGGGCATATACTAATTAGCCAGAGGTTCACAGGTTGCCACTGGAATCCTCTTCCACCCATTCATGACGACATCAAGGAGCTGGTGGATATTAGAGACCTTGCGCTCCTCCATCTCCCGTTTGAGGATGCCCCAAAGATGCTCAATAGGGTTTGGGTCTGGAGACATGCTTGGCCAGTCCATCACCTTTACCCTCAGCTTCTGTAGCAAGGCAGTGGTCTTCTTGGAGGTGTGTTTGGGGTTGTTATCATGTTGCACTACTGCCCTGCAGCCCAGTTTATGAAGGGAGGGGATCATGCTCTGCTTCAGTATGTCACACATACATGTTAGAATTCAATGAACTGTAGATCCCCAGTGCTGGCAGCACTCATGCAGCCCCAGACCATGACACTTGACTATAGGCAAGACACACTTTGTACTCCTCACCTGGTTGCCGCCCCACACTTTTTTTTTAATTTTTTTTATATACTTTATTGTAGGATCATATAGTATTTCTGATGAGTTATTTTTACATTTACATCATCCTACAATTTTTTTTAAATTTTTTTTATAAATGTAAACAATATAAATAAATGAATAAGTAAATAAATAAACAGAACAACAAAATATAGTAATGATAAATTATATATATATATATATATATATATATATATATATATATATATATACAGTATATATATTAGTGGTGGGCCGTTATCGGCGTTAACGTGCTGCGTTAACGCCAGACTCTTATCGGCGATAAAAAAAATATCGCCGTTAATCTCTTATTCCACCTCCTGTTCGGCTCAGGGAGCCAGTCATTTGTACAGTTCAGTTTAGACTCGGCCGTAATGCTGCTGCACACACACACACACACACACACACACACACACACACACACACACACACACACACGCTGCATGTCAGAGACGAGGGGCGAAGCTTCTCTCACACACCCGCCGCTCTCTCTCTCCATCACTTGCCCAACGACACAATCGGGTATTGGAACGCAGGGTGGGTGTGTGTGGCCACCGGTCGCCACGTGACTATAAGTTTCCAAGTTTTAAACACTTCTATCTCTTCAACGGCAACGTCACCGTACCCGAATCCTAAATATCCCCATAGCAGACGCTATATTTCATCGGGGGGAAAACTTTGTTTTGCGCCACAGTTGAGCTTAGACTCGGCCGTAATGCTGCTGCACACACACACACAGACACAGACAGGCACACACACACGCTGCATGTCAGAGACGAGGGGCGCTACAAAAAAGACGAGAGGAGCGGTTGGAGCAGTTGGAGAGTTTAGACACACATGCGCGCACATTTATTTACATAAAATCGCAATCGCAGTCATTTGTGCAGTTATGTAAAATGTTTCACTAAGGAAAATGACAGAAAAAGTAACGCACAGTGACTTTGATGAGTAACTTTAATCTGATTACTGGTTTGGAGATAGTAACGCGTTAGATTACTCGTTACTGAAAAAAGAGGTCCGATGCCGGTAACGCGTTACTAAGTAACATCTTGTTGAACATTATTTATTTTCATCACCAATTATCATAGTAGAACAGCTTCCTCAAGCAGTTTGTGATGCATGTTGGAAACAGGAGATGAGCCCTGGTCTGATGCGCCACCTGGCTTGAGAAACACGTTCTCAAAGACTTACTTTGAGTCATTATTTAGGGAGCACACACATATTATGAAAGAATTCAAATGAGCCATTTTAATCTAGATTAATCTAGATTAATTCCAAAATTAATCTAGATTAATCTAGATTAAAAAAATTAATCTATGCCCACCTCTAATATATATACATATATATATATATATATATATATATATATATATATATATATATATATATATATATATATATATACACACATATATATATATATATATATATATATATATATATATATATATATATACACATATATATATATATACATATATATATATATATATATATATATATAATTTATCCGCACATGCCTAGGCCAAAATATATTCATCAGTACTACATATGAAAAAAATAAATAAAAATAAAATAAAACACAAAAAAAAAAAAGAACACGGAAAGTATATTCAGACGAGTTAAACTCTTCCAGCTCTTCACGACTTTCTTCAGGATATTAATAATACTAGTTTAATTACAATCCATATATGTTAACCATTTATTCCATCGTATCGAACACTCAGTTTCTAGGTTTCTAATTTTATAGGTAATTATTTCCATTTCTAAAATATTATTTACGTTTGACTTCCAGTTTTTAAAAGATGGTGGACTAGGTTTTAGCCAGTTCCTTGTTATCTGTTTCATTGCTGCTATCCTAAGTATCCTAAATAAGTATTTGTCTCTTTCTGATATGAGTTCAGCTGGTGTTACACCTAAAATTAAACATTTTGGTTCAGGTAGCTAGCTGGTTAATTTGGAAAATTTTCATAATAGAATTTGCAATCAGTTGCCAGAAGGTCTTTAGTGATGGGCAAAAGTAAAAAACATGTGAATGGTCTGCGTTATTTTCCCCACACTCTTAACCCCATCTGAACCAAATAAATGTATCTTGTGTCTTCAGCAAACTTTTTGTGGGGTTTCTTGTGCATCATCTTTAGAATAGGCTTTCTTCTGGGACAACAGCCATGCAGACCAGTATGATGCAGTGTGTGGCGTATGGTTTGAGCACTGACAGGCTGACCCCCCACCCCTTCAAGACCTGCAGCAATGCTGGCAATATTCATAGGTCTATTTTCCAAAGCCAACCTCTGTGTATGACGCTGAGCACGTGCACTCAACCTTCATAAACTGGGCCGCAGGGCAGTATTGCAACATGATAACGACCCCAAACACACCCCCAAGACGACCAGTGGCTTGCTAAAAAAGCTGAAGGTAAAGGTTATGGCCTGGCCAAGCATGTCTCCAGACTTAAACCCTATTGAGCATCTTTGGGGCATCCTCAAACGGAAGGTGGAGGAGTGTAAGGTCTCTAATATCCACCAGCTCCTTGATGTCATCATGAATGGGTGGAAGAGGGTTCCAGTTGCAACCTCTGAAGCTCTGGTGAACTCCATGCCCAAGAAGGTTAAGGCAGTGCGGGAAAATAATGGTGGTCACGCAAAATATTGACACTTTGGGCCCATTTTGGAAATTTTTTCTTAGGGGTGTACTCACTTTTGTTGCCAGCAGTTTAGACATTAATGGCTTTGTGTCGAGTTATTTTGAGGGGACAGTAAATTTACACTGTTATACAAGCTGTACACTGACTACTTTACATTGTATCAAAGTGTCATTTCTTCAGTGTTGTCCCATGAAAAGATATAATGAAATCTTTGAAGACATGTGAGGGGTGTACTCACTTAAGTGAGATACTGTATAAAAAAATAATCCCCGAATAATAACGGGAACTATTCGGAAATGATCCGTATCTGTATCTAACTCATTATCCGTGCTTATCCGAATACATATTCGGATTCGGGCTCATCCCTAATACAGAGTTCCTTTCATAGTTTTAATTTTTTTAATTTTTATAATTTATTTGAATAAATAATTGTTTATGCAACCTCTATATCTGAGGCCATGGTTCTCAGCAGCCACGATATTTCGTCACACCCCTAACAGTTAGTGTGTTACCTTATGGAGATGGTGATCATCTCAGTCACTATAAAGAGTTTAGGGGAGATGTCGCTGTAGCAGAAGTCAGCCTTGTACTGTTGCAGACAGGGCCAGAAGAATAACTTTTTCCTCCACATATACAGTAGCTGCTCAATACATTAGAATATCATGGAAAAGCTCTTTTTTTAAATCTAATTTAATTCAAAAAGTGAAAGTTCCATATATTCTAGATGTATTAGACATATAGTGATATATTTCAGGCATTTCTTGTTTAACTTTTCAGGATTCCGGCCTATAGCTCAAGAAAATCCAAAATCCAGCATCTCAAAATATTAGAATATTCCATAAAGCCAATAAAATAAAAAATAAATATAATACAGAAATGTCGCACTTTTGATAAGTATTTTCATTCATCTACTACATATACTTGGTCTCGGATCTTATTTTGCATGAATTATTGCATTTATGCGGCATGGCATGGTGACGATCAGTCTGTGGCACTGCTGAGGTGTTATGGAAGCCCAGGTTGCTTTGATAGTGGCCTTCAGCTTGTCTGTATTGTTGGGTATGGTGTGTATCATCTGCCTCTTCACAATAATCCATATATTATCTATGGAGTTATGGTCAGGAGAGTTGTAAGGGCAATCCAGCACAGTAATACCATGGTCAGTCAACCAGTTAGTGGTTTCTGGCACTGTGGACAGGTGTAAAGTATACCTGGAAAAGGAAATTGTCATCTCCATAAAGCTTGTCAGCAGACAGAAGCATGAAGTGCTCTAAAATCTCTTGGTAGATGGTTGTGGTGATTTTCGATTTGATAACACACTGAACCAACACCAGCAGATGACATGGCACCCCAAATCATCACTGATCCAAATTAAATGTTGCGTTTCATTTGGAAATCAAGGTCCCACAGTCTATAGGAAGAGTGGAGAGGCACAAAATCCAAGTTGCTTGAAGACCACTGTTTTAAGTTTCAACAGTCAGTGATGATTTGGGGCACCATGGCATCTGCTGGTGTTTTAAAGTTTGTGCGCCTACAATGGCGGAGCAGGTAAAAATCCTTCCCAATGTCTGTTTAAGTGGTTTTTATCATGTTTTATCGCACATATGGATCTGAAATGATGCTAGATAGCTCGCTGCTTGAAGACCACAGTGCATTAATGTGGTGATGTAGGGACGAGCGAGGGGACTGCTAAATGCAGTAACTGACAGGAAGTTAGCTAAAAGAACCATTCCGCTTACAGCACCTTTAATTTAACAGTATCATAATGGCAAGTTGATTAATGTTTTTTTACAGGGACATTTCTAACAGCTGAACTGGTTGACTGACCATGGTACTTGATTGGCCAGACAACTCTCCTGACCTGAACTCCATAGAGAAACTTTGGGCTATTGTCAAGAGGAAGATGAGACACACCAGACCCAACAATACAGACGAGCTGAAGGCCACTATCAAAGCATCCTGGGCTTCCATAACACCTTAGCAGTGCCACAGGCTGATAGCATCCATGCCATGCTGCATTGAGGCTGGAATTCATGCTAAAGGAGCCCAAACCAAGTTATACTTTCTAGAGGGCCGACAGTAATGTATTGAAAATCCTTTTTTTAAATTGATTTCATGTAATATTCTAATTTTCTGAGATTTTGAATTTGGGTTTTTCATAAGCTTTAAACCATAATCATCAAAATTATAACAAATAAAGGCTTGATATATCTCACTTTGCATGTAATGAGTGTATATAATATATAAGTTTCACCTTTTAAGTTGAATTACTGAAATACATAAACTTTTTCATGATATTCTAATTTATTGAGCAGCACCTTTATAAGAGTTTACCTTAAACCTAAATGTCAGTCTGAGATTCTTTCCACAGCCGTAGTTTGTTGCCAGACAGCGGTTTATTTTTGTATCACTCCTCCAATCAGTTGCTGGACTTAAAAATCTCAGTTAAGCGTACAACTGAACGGATATTTGCACAAAAAAATGTCCACCATAAGGTAACATACTATTTATGCATAAGTACCTCATACAACCCCACTTAAAGGTCCAATATTATGCTAAATGCACTTTTTAAATGTGTTCCAACATATCCATGCGTCCACGGTGTGCCTAGAGACTGCCAAAATATAAAAAAAATAACAATCTCCTTTTCTCACTCTCCCCTTTTCTGAAACCCCCACCCCTCCCCCTCAATATACTCCAGTCAGAATTCTCCCCTTTTCTGACCTCACAAACTGGAAAGCCAGAAGCTTCCACTGTGCAGCCCACACCCCTATTTCTTATTGGTCCACGGCCCTGACAGACAGAGGGCGAGGCGTATCTGGCTTCGCTTCCAGACAGGGGGCGGGGGGAGCTCAAAGATTGTATATTTACGAGGGGAGCTGCAGCTCTTTTTAAAAAATAGGCCATTGTGAGATTAGCTGAACATCAGCATAGTACAATAAATTATCTGAAAGTTTTTTTCAGCAAACAATTAAAGAAAAACGTATTAGGGACCACTAAGACCATATAATATGGTGTATAATAGAACCGAAAAGTGTATAATATGGGAGCTTTAAAAAGTACTGAACTATCCCTTTAATCCTAACCAAGATGAATCATATTTTGCTACTTTACTTGTGAGAGCTATGTTCAGTTACTGTATGTTCCTTATCAGCCATTCACTGTACTTGTTTCAGATTCTGTAAGGATCACTCGTTGGCCTCTTTTCTGTCAATATTCAGAAATCTTTCTACTCACTTGAGTTGCCAATGATGGAAATAGTAACTTGAGCAGACAGATGGGTTGACTGGCAATCACAGGGTATTTGCTTCTACACACCTTATCCTGACTCTAACCCTCATCTTTGAAAATGTAGGTTCGTCCCAGATTTATTTAGACACAATTCTTATCCTTTCTTCCATTCGGGGTACATAATCTAAATTTGGAGAAAAAAAAGAGAGTAAATATGTACATTTTGGGTAACCTTGCCACTGATGAAGCTCTCATAGTATCAATAAGGGGGCTTACACACCTACGTACCTTGTTTGACTTTTACGTTTGACCCAAACTTAAATTACAGGTGTGAGACCCCCCGTCAACAGGCGGACCTTGATCCGACCTAAAGAGGTTGGTCTCCATCTGGATTATACTGAACCATGAACACTGGTCAGTGTCCAGTGTGAGGGCAGGTTTTGTTTGGTTCGGACTTTCGGACCAAATACAGGAAGTCCTGACCGGCTATCTCCAGTCACCGAGATGAGAAATGAACTCTTGACGGGGGAAGTGTAGGAGCTTAATAGGCCTAAAAAGGTAGTCAAAGTATGCGTTGTCTGCGCGGCTGTCTGAACTATTCAGCGCTGCAGGAAATGAATCCGTTTACATTTTCCTTCATTCATTCCCTCTCTTTGGCTCGGAGGTATACGTCAGCTAGATGGCGTATCTCCCTCCCCCCAACGTCACATCAATGCCCTTTTTCGGCAAGAGGAGTGAGGCAGAGTAAAAATCTCAAAAGATGGCGACGCTCTTAAGCCAGGAGAATGGGATGCAGTCTGAATAACTTAGGTCAGCCCGCATGCTACATCCATTTCATATACTATTTATGATTCAAACTACTGAAGGCTATACCTGCGAATAGAAATGCAGACGTCAGATGCACACCCATCTACAAACCAGTCAATGTCCAGTATAGGGGGACGCAGCCCATGTAGATGATAAACATAGACGTGGGTATGTCATGGAAAGTTCTTAAAAGCAAAACTGAAATGTCAAACCTACGGGGATCCAATCCATACAGGGGATTACAAACATAGTCCTCAGTTTGGACCTTAGTGCAGACTTTTAGGTGTGAGAGCACCCTAAATGTCCATATTAGATGTTTTCTTTACCTCATAAATTCTGCTACTGCAGGCAAACACATCATTTTGTTTCAAGCATTGGTCAATTTAAATATTTTGGTCTACTTTGCTTCCATAACATGTCTTCTTTCATAGTAGTATGAATCAAAGGTCCAACATTTATATTTAGGTGTTTATTTGACTAAACCTTGTCTCAAACATTTTTTTCAATACTCTGAACCAAACATCTCCACTTCTAAAGCAGCCATAAACCAAACTTTCCATAATCATTCTAGCACTATTGAGAAGGTAAATTACATCATTATGATGAGTATTTGGGTTGACTATATCCAAATTCATGAGTAAAACTCAAAGAGAAATCTTTGTGTGAAATGTACGTATATTAAGTAAGTTTATTTCATAGAAAGAAATTATGACTTGACTGACAGATTACATTGTTCAAATATTTTTAATAATTACTATATGAATGACAATTAGTTTTAAGAACTTCAATTATTAGACAACTCCACTTGATATTATTTACTGTACAAGCCTGTGTGGCAGTGTACAGTATGATCTGGGGTTGCTTCAGTTGGTCAGGTCTAGGTTCTAAGCAACCTTATTTGCCAAATCAAGCTTATCAAAATGTGTTACCGTGAATATATGCCATAGTCAAAGCTAAAGATGGTCCAACAAGATATTCGAGTGTGTGACTTTTATTATGGGCCGGGCAGTGTATGTTGTAAAAACGAAAGAATATGTTTTAACTCTGGCTTTATCCAACATCTGGATTTTAGTTTTGTTTATATATATGTCACATTTGCATATTTATTCAAACATTTCTGAAAATAATATTATACACAGAATAATTGTTTTGATTTAACCAATCATCTGGCAAAGTTCATGATGATCCAGCCTGTATCAGTTACATAGCTGACCCTATTCACCTTTAAACAAAAAGAAACAACCCTTTGAAAAGCTTGTTCACTGAATATATCGAGGGCTTTGAGCAAAAGGGGCGTAAGTGACATATTTGGCGAAAATTACTTTTATATATCATAAAGGTATTGATTAGTTCTATCAAATGGTAAAAGAATAACATCATTAAACATTTAACTTTTTGAAATAAAGGCTGAAAACATAAAGGCGTAAGTGCACTGAGCTTGGCACACACAAGGCATAAGTGCATCATAAATAGGCTAAAAAGCTGACAATATGGAGGGATTGCAGAAAAATTCCATCATTTATACTACAGAAAAAGCATTATTGAATATGTTTGGAGAATTTGACATACCCACATATGATGGAGAAAATATGGACACTAAAATAAACACTTAATTTTTTATTCTATTTTAATAAATAGCTATATATTTTTTTATTTTTATTTTTTTCTAAAATATGAATTCCTTGAAGCCTAATCTCTATTAAAGTAGAGATTGCTTCCATACTTTTTTTTATCAAATATTTACGATCAATAAAAAGTTTGTTTTTTCTCTCCTGTAAAATTCTGAAAATGTCACTTACACCCTTTTTTGCGCCAAGCCCTCAATATTAAGGTTTTATAAATTGTCCAACTTTGATGAACCAGTCTGGTGAGGGGGTTGAGTGAAGCCTCATGGAAAAAATCATGGAATCTATAAGTGAGCGGACAGCATCATAACAGATTGTATCTGGATTGTTGAAGCCTGCTAAACTTCCCTTAATGGACACTGAGGCGACTGTACAACTGTGATGTCAAACTATTTATAGTGAACATTGTTGGATTATTTCATCCTCATTTCCCTTTTTCCCAGCTCATCTTTCCTCTCTCTCTTTCCCCCTTTCTCTCTTTTTATCTCTTTCTCTCTCTAGCTCTGTCTCTCTCTCCCCCTCACACACACACACACACACACACACACACACACACACACACACACACACACACACACACACACACACACACACACACACACACACACACACACACACACACACACACACACTATATTCTCAGGCTGACTGGTTCTCTCAGCGAGAGGTTGAAGCTGGACGGACCTGCAAGCTAAGCACATCCCTCAAATAGTCATAAGCACCACTTCAATAAATCCCTTCCACAAGCCCTGATGTGTTTGTGTGTGTGTTTGTGTGTGCGTGTGTTTGTGTGTGCGTGTTTGTGTGTGTGTGTACCACTAGGCAGAGGTGAGATGAGATGCTTGAAATAGGACAGACAAAAGGGGATGGAGGGCTGGCTAAAATGCTGTGAGGATTTATCACACAGAGAGATGGATGGATGGATGATGGGAAATAGAAAGGAGGGAATGGATGAGACTGAGTAAAGTCCAGGCTGATGGAGTGTTTAGCTGTTTGACTGACTAAGCCATAAGTCTCCTGTGAACCCTTATGCTCTCTCTCTCTCTCTCTCTCTCTCTCTCTCTCTCTCTCTCTCTCTCTCTCTCTCTCTATCTCCTCTATCCCTCGCTCGGCCCTCTCCTTTAAAATAACACTACGTTGTGTGTGGTGACAAGCCTGGATGAAATGATTGGCCCTTAGTTGTCCCCCGACTGCCCTCTCAGATAATCACTACACCTACACTGGCTGCCTCCCACATGCTGACACTACTTTATTAAAGCCAATCTCTCAATACATTATGTTGCTGTGGTTAAGTGTCACTGGCTTTGACTGGGGGAGGAGAGGGGGGGGGGTGAACAACTGCAACAGTGTAAGCTGCTAAACGCTTTGTGCCATATATCTTTGTCACACCATTTCTGCTCCATCAATCAGCCTTTAACTAATCTATAGCTTGGCAGCACCGCACGACTTGACATCCACGGACAGTGAGATATTGGGAGTGACAATTCTGACTGGATTTTTAGAAAAAGTGAATGAAAGTCCACTGATTTCAAATGACTGATTTCAGTCTGAAACTTAAGCAAAACCCTGACAAACTTTTGCTCATGATTTTTCATTCCTGTTTGATAGAGCAAGTTTAACACATGGATGATCATTCCATTCAACTGTAACATAGTTAAGACCCACATGATCACCTTTGCTTATATCAGATGATCAGATTTTTAAATGATACCATTTACAAAGAGGTTAAGGTAGAACTGAACTGCACAATTTTGGGAAAAAAGGACAAAAGAACACCAATTATGCTATGTCACTTCTAATGATGTGTGAGTGGTAGAAGAGTGCTAGTGCGGCAGTGTGCTAGTTAGGACTTTGAATGTTTTCCCCCATGGGTTTTTAGTTTTACAGAAGGCTACATGTGTTTTGTGTCTCTAAGTGTCTGTTTTTCTGAATATATGATTAGGATTGCTGTCACTGACTCCACCAGCAACATCTGGTCTGCTTCTAGTGCCGTGAAAATGCACATGGAGGCCTCAGTGTTTAACCTTCATATTTCATAAGTTCAAACCCTGCTAAAGGCTACTGATGAACTGAGACTTTGTACACTTCTACAAGAAGAATTGGTAAACACCTTTTGAAATACATGTATTCCAGGCTTGTGTCATTACAATGCCGTTTGTAATGTAGCTGTGACGTCATACTGTGCTACTACTGCATGTTTTGTTGTTGCACAATGAAGTCATACATTAAAGGTGCTGTAAACAAAACAGTTCTTTTAGCTAACTTCCTGTCAGTGACTGCAGTTAGCAGTCCCCTCCCTCGTCCCCACGTCACCACATTAATGCACTTCGGTCTTCAAGCAGTAAGTTATCTAGCATCATCATTTACCTGCTCCGCCAATGTAGGCGCATACGCATTCACCCATCTGTCGCTCTACACGTGCACCGGCAGTGAGACGGGTGCCGGTTTGTAGCTTTCTCTCTTCTGATTGGTTATCAGTAGTGGGATCCCCAAAAAGTTCATTTGCCGATTACATGCAGAGCGAGTGACTGAGAGATCGGCTTTATGAAACGTGCAAACTATATAAGTGATCACTGTATGAATAAAGAGCGATTTGACACTTATAATAACATAAATACATTGCTTACTTCACCTTTAAGTCATAAGTCCAATATTCATCCATGCATTTGCTTTTAATACATAATAGTGAATACACACAGGATCAACCGCATTGCATTTGCCCCACTGTGGTTAGGTTACTATTAGTGCTTCAGGAGCAGTGCGCCAGTCCTTCAGAAGACTTCATTTATATTATGGTTTACAGTTGTTTATGCCAACTTAAAGCCATGTTTACCACTCAGTTACAACCTCCTGTCTGCCGGCACAGGGCTGTATTTCTGTTCATTCTGTTCATAGATGTAATGTTAGTCAGATATTGATTTGACGGACTGCTTGTAATATTACTGGGGTATTTATCAGGCGCAATCAAATATTCATTCCATCTTCTGACAACAGGAAAAAAATATTATGAATTTGACTGTATTACCACAGTGTCTGCCATCACCTAGAGCTGTCATCCTCCTCTATCTCTCATTTTACAAACTACACACATGTCAAAAACATATGCTGTGTATATGGATAGGTCAGGAAAAATAACATGCGTTGCTGAAAGTAAATAAACACAGTGCAAGAGACACAAGCTGCCCTGCTGGAAAAAATAAACCCGGTAAATTAGCGAAGCAGTGTGTGTTTGAAATGTGTCAGACTTAGACTCTGTACACACACACGCACACACACACACACAAAAATGGATCTGTTTAATATGTGTAGGGAGACTGAATACGATAGAGCCAGATGCTGTGTACTTAGGCCATATGTCAGCCTGTCAAATGTGATATCACTGGAAACCCTAAGATGTTGACTGGAATATTTAAAAGATTCTCCTGACATTCAGTAAGTTTAACTAATGTCTTGCCATTGAAGTCAAAGTCATATTACACTGAACTCAATGAGGTTGACCATTTCACACACAAACTAAGCATATCCCCTCTAATGCACAACATGGGTCAAAAGTGACCCCCATTCATTTCTTATGGTATTTCATACAGTACATGGCTGGGTATTTCTTAACCATATCTTTGAAATAAATGTTTTAAATCATTTAATATTACATATATTCATTACAGATCTTGTTTTTGACTAAAACAAATTATTATTTTCAATTTCCCTTCAGTTAAAGCAGTGACGTGGACCAAACAATAACATTTCATATTTGAAATATCTTTATTTATAACTTTGTTACACATAACACACATAACAATGATAACCTAAAACACACACACACACACACACACACACACACACACACACACACACAAATTGTCTCTCTCTCTCTCTCTCACACACACACACACAAACACACACACTCACTTCACTCTAATAGCTGTCATTGAGTGTGAGTGAAATGTATGTATGCTGCAATCCTCTGTGGCAGATCTGAGCTCATTAGTCCAGTGAGTCAGACTGAGGGGATTTGTTACGCCGCACAAGAGAGAGGGATGAGGGGCAGGGAGAGAGAGGGATGAGGGGCAGGGAGAGAGAGGGATGAGGGGCAGGGAGAGGAGAGAGAGATGAGAGGTAGGAAGAGAGAGAGGGATGAGGGAGAGGAGAGAGAAAGAGAGAGAGAGATATGGGGCAGGGAGAGGAGGAGAGAGAGAGATGAGGGGCAGGAAGAGGAAGAAATAGAGAGAGAGGGATGAGGGACACGGAGAGGAGGAGAGATAGAGAGGCAGGAAGAGGAAGAAAGAGAGAGAGATGAGAGGCAGGAAGAGGAGGAGAGAGAGATGAGGGGCAGGAAGAGGAGGAGAGAGAGAGATGACGGGCAGGAAGAGGAGGAGAGAGAGATGAGAGGGATGAGGGACATGGAGAGGAGAGACAGAGAGAAAGAGAGAGATATATGGGGCAGGGAGAGGAGAGAGAGAGAGATGAGGCGCAGGGAGAGAGAGAGAGAGATGAGGGGCAGGGAGAGGAGAGACAGAGCGAAAGAGAGAGAGATGAGGGACAGGGAGAGGAGGAGAGAGAGAGATGAGAGGCAGGAAGAGGAGGAGAGAGAGATGAGAGGCAGGAAGAGGAGGAGAGAGAGAGATGAGGGGCAGGAAGAGGAGGAGAGAGAGAGGGATGAGGGACATGGAGAGGAGGAGAGAGAGAGATGAGAGGCAGGAAGAGGAGGAGAGAGAGAGATGAGAGGCAGGAAGAGGAGGAGAGAGAGATGAGAGGCAGGAAGAGGAGGAGAGAGAGAGGGATGAGGGACATGGAGAGGAGAGACAGAGAGAAAGAGAGAGATATATGGGGCAGGGAGAGGAGAGAGAGAGAGAGATGAGGCGCAGGGGGAGAGAGAGAGAGATGAGGGGCAGGGAGAGGAGAGACAGAGCGAAAGAGAGAGAGATGAGGGACAGGGAGAGGAGGAGAGAGAGATGAGAGGCAGGAAGAGGAAGAAAGAGAGAGATATGAGAGGCAGGGAGAGGAGGAGAGAGAGAGATGAGGGGCAGGGAAAGGAGGAGAGAGAGATGAGGGGCAGGGAGAGGAGGAGAGAGAGAGAGATGAGAGGCAGGGAGAGGAGGAGAAAGAGAGAGATGAGAGGCAGGTAGAGGAGGAGAGAGAGAGATGAGGGGCAGGGAAAGGAGGAGAGAGAGATGAGGGGCAGGGAGAGGAGGAGAGAGAGATGAGGAGCAGGGAGAAGTGACACATATTTTGCTCAAATGATAAGTTTTAGAAAATGAAATGAATCATCAATTGCCACTCAGTGATGTAAACTCTAGTCATGATTGTACATTAATGTGATGAAATGATGAGTTATATCATTCCAAAACTTCATGTATAATGTGTATCTGGAGAGCAAAGAACAGTCCAAATACTCAAAACAAAAAAAGAACTTAAGTTCAGTACTCAAGTTAATCTACTTTGTTCCCAGTCCATAATACTCCACTGGACTGGGAAAGAAGAGGGGAGAGAGAGGATGGGAAGTGAAGACAGACAGGGCCAGAGGATGGAGAGGTGTGTGTGAAGAGAACAGGGAGAGTCAAGGGAGAAAAAGCAAGTAAAAGTGCCAATTACAGACCTATTAGGCCTCGTTTCCACTGAACAGCACAGTTCGGTTTGGCACGGCACAGTGACACTAGATCTGGCTTGTGTTTCCACTGCTGGCAGCACCCTTTACTTAGTAGGCGTGGTTCATGCCGGAGTATTTACAGTCTACGGGTCAGAGCCGTTGAGCGGTGCTAGTCGCTGTAGCTACGTACAGTAACTATGGTGACATCATCTACATAACTATGGTGAACCATAGCAACAGGACAGTGAAGCCCGTTGTTTGATTTAAAGATGAGGAAAAACGCCACAAACCAAGAACTTTGTGCCGACATTTTCTCTCTAAACACAAGAGTCTTCACTTTTGCCAAGACGCCTACACACGGCAGTTTATCTCTGACACGGAAATGATTTTGTTGACCAGTCGCACAGAACTGAACCGAACTGAAGTGAGCCGCTCAGTGGGACAGAGGCTGAAGACGATAAGGATAGAACTTGATGAGGGGTGTAGAGGAGTGCTGTGGAAAGCAAAAATGATAAGATGAAAACTGTGTTGATCCCTGCAGGGAAAAGGCAGCACCATAAATGAATAAAAAAGAGTAGAATATAGTAGATAAGAAAGGCAATATGAGGCTTATGAACAGGTACAACTCACAACCTCAAAACCTGCATTAAAGTAATGATAGAAAATATGCAAAGGGCGATGAGATAACGGCGGCAGAAAATGATGAAAATGTCCTCGTTAAAGGAATTAATATCAGTTTGTTGTTGCATTTTATGGCAGAGGGGAATATGATGTGAAGCGTGATAAAAGGCAATATGTGGGAGATAAGTAGCAGAGTCTTTAAAAAAAATGTGCCAGTATCTACATTATAACAGGTTCTACCAAAGGGTCCAACATTCATCTGGAGGAAAAAACTGATTATTCATTCATAATAATTTAGAAGAGGAGGAGGAGACAAGGAGGAGATGAGATGAAATGATGGCGAGGAATGATAAGAAAAACAGTTCAGAGGGGGAAGTGAGCAGCCCCCTCTGGCAGTACCTGAAGTCCTCCTGCATCCGATTCCACACTATTCACACTTTACTTTAGTATTACCATGTAAACATCTGGTCAATGATTGAATTCCTGTGTGATTTTTCTCTACTTATGACATATATTGTCCGTCCTGGGAGAGGGATCCCTTACTTTGTCGACGAAAAAAAAAAATCCCGATAAAGGGTTTTTACTGGGACTTTTTGTCTCAGCCGAGCTAAGGGTCTAAGGACAGGGTGTCATACTGTAAGGAATGTAAAGCCCACTGAGGCAAATGTCTATTTGTGATATTGGGCTATACAAATAAAACTGATTTGATTTGATTTGATTTGATTTGATTCAGAGGACAGGAATAGCAGGACTGAGGGAATGAGAGAGCGGAGGTGAAGATTGAATGGGGGGATTTTCCAGTTGGTTAGCTTGTCCTGACCACGTGTGAAATTTGCTCTGAACACCCGGTGGCGTTCAATCACCAGTCGAGTGTGGCAACTAGGAAATGAACGCCAGCGTAGAGAGAGAGAAATTGAGAAAAATAATAAGACAGTAAAAGGCAGACGGAGAAAACACATTTTGCAAATTTTAACAGTAGGCTATGTACTGTGTCTGGATCATTTGCATTGAGAACAGAGTGCTGCAGAAATTGCTTATGTAGAAAGTCATTGAGTCAACAATTGAATCTAAATTTGTACTTTTATGAACACAAATTAAAGATTACATTCAAAGATTTTGCCAAAGGAGTTGACACACAGTTGAGTAAGCCTATCAGGTACACAACACTCTAGTGTATTTCTCAGTATGGCAGCGTTTACAAACTGGTGTCGCTCCAGAACACTGGCTCAGTAGCTCAGAAAAAAAAGAGCTCAAGAAATGTTTCAGTTGTTGATTCTACTGCTGAGAAGAAACCTGGACGTATAACAGAAGTTACTAATTCCATGCACGATCACAGAAGGCTTAACCTCATGTAGTGTTGTTGTAATTTATCATAGGGGCTACAGAAGTTACACACTGTAGCTTTAAATTATCAGCAAATGGCAAGGCTGTATTTCCTTTTATATTCAGATTGAATTTAAGTTCAATTTCAGTCTTTGGATAATAATATATTAGATAAATAAATATATAGATAAATAGTCAGATCAGATTTGATGACAGGCAAATGCACTAATTAGGGTCTTCACATTAGCCAAGGACGGAGAATACCTTGTCTTAGCTATGTTCCATAGACTGGTGTTACGCTGATCAAAGAGGAACTCACACAGCTGTCAGGGGTTCCTTATGCTAGAACTGATGTCTATGTTGATCTAAGTTTCATCAAGCTTAGAAGAATAAAATTCAATGATTTCACAGTGAAAAAGCAGGCCTGTATGTAGTACTATGGAGATGCTTAAATGTCTTTGCAGGTACTCACATCTGGGTATCAGCAGCTTAGCATCGGGAATTATTCCATGACTGTGTATCATTTTGCCCAGAGGCGAAATGAATATAGAAAAAAACAATAGGTCCAATAATAGAGCGGAGAGAGAGGAACGCCATAGGTCAGAAAAAATTTATGGGATATTCTCATAGCAAACACAAAATTGTCAAATATATTTTTTATACAAGTATATTGTGATAAATGTTATAAAACGGTGCATGGATATCCCGTAATGTGTGAATTAAAGCGTTAAAATGTCTTGAGGGCTTCTCAAAATGTGCGAGAATTGAGACTCACGTGGATTCAGCATAGCTTGCTCTGTAAGAATAGATGGAAGTGAGGAAGTCATTTTGTATTGAATCATCAATTGTATCAAATCAAAGCAATCATGAGCAGCTAACAGATGGCAGTTTTATACTGTAACTATTTAAAGTGTAACTGCACACTTATACATGTTTTTTTTAGATAGAAGCTGAATTAAATTACTATGTTGTTAAGGAAAACATAAATGCTCGTGTTAATATTGAAACAAAATTCAATATGTTAAATATCGGCATTTTATGAGACATTTTATGCAATAAAAAAATTACTTATTAGCTTTACTAAGATTTGAAAAAATAACTTGGACCCTCAGGTTCGAATTATAAAGTAGAGTCGTACTTTTGGTACGACTCTACGTCACGACGTCTGATAGACGGCAGCCAATCAGAAGTGGGCGCTGCGAAGCCGAGTAGCCGCGCTCTTTTCCAAATGCATTACACTACTACTGTTACACCTTTCCTGCTATTCTGGGCCCCAGACCGTAGTCGAGGAGCCGGGACACGTTCCCTCCAAGGATGTTATTTTGGGGGTAACACCATTCACTTCTACCCGCAGTGTGTCGGCTTATGGGTCTGAATGAGGAGGCCACCGATTCTTGACAGATGTGAAATTGGACAGTGGGGTGAACAGAAGTATTCTCTTCTTTTACTCGTTGTTAACTTCCGAAACATTTCCCTCATTGAAATCCTAAACAGTTACAGAGCATTCTTCTCAGGCATCAAACGTGTAAATGCTGCCAAATGCAACATTTGCATTGTAAGAGTCATCCAAAGTATTACAAACAAACCACTGGTGGATAAACTCCCTTGTATACGAGAGTAGGATTTATCAGACATTTTCCCTGTGCATTTTCCAAATGGGGCCAGCATCTGAATTGTTGACTGGTTTATGTCCCTCTCAGCAGTTCATGTGTCCGTGATGACAAAGAGCAGCATGTCATTACTTCTCTCTCCAGTCTCGCTGTATAAAACACTTGCGGCCTGCTTTATGGAGTCATTAACAAAAGCGTGGAACAATCAATGGAAACAGCTTCCCCTTTTTCAGCACTCTCACTGCCTCTCTCTTGTTGTCTTGCCTGCTATTATGCTTGCCAGCGCTGGCTCTGGTTTTTCATTTGCTTGTGTACATATCGTTTATTTGTGTGCCATTGTCGATGAGCGGGTAATTTGTTAAGAAATATGGTTTTATGGAAGGAAGGATAGTAGGGGCTGCTGTCTGCCTGCCAGTATGACTGTTTGGGTGGGGGGATGACTGTCAGCTTCAGCACCATATGCGGTTTGACTGGAAAGAGGTGTCTGGGATTACTTAGTCTGATTTAACAGATGTTTTGTGTAGGAAAATAAATGGGGATTTCTACTGTGCTGGCAGATGGGAAACTCAAATGATTTGCTCCCTTAATGCTTCACCTTCACTCCGACGCTGTAACCACTCCACCACACTGCTGCCTGCATCACGTAAGGCCTCTGAGGCAATAACCTCAGCAGATGCAACCCTCTCACATCCTCAAATAAAACACCTTATAAACACATTCAAATCTTCAATCTTTTACTAGATACAACATTAGAGAAAAGGTTCTGATAGTAAATAAAACAATATTTCCATAGTATGACAAGGGAAGGTTTCTGATATAGTTTCACCAAACCCCTTGACTCAGTGTACCATTCAGCCCTTAGATTCATTACAGGTGATTCCTTTAAAACTCATCACTGTTCCCTGTATGAAAAAGTCGGCTGGCCATCCCTGTCATTGAGACGTGAGTTACATTGGTTTTTATTTATTTTTAAATCCTTAATTGGTAAACAGCCACCCTATTTATCAGCTATGCTCGACTGGAACTCTCAGTCTTTTAATACCCGATCCAGTGAGCTGCTGCTTTTAAAGGTTCCTAGAGCTTATTCTAAGCTGGGAACAACTGCTTTTAGCTATAGTGCCCCCACCTCTTGGAATGCCCTTCAAAGCAACTTCAATATGACCATTCTCCCCACTTTTTCTTCTTTTAAATCTATGATTTCTGATTTTCACCATCACCACTGCATTTGTTTTAACTGAATTAATTTTTTAAGCTCTTTTATTGTAATTCTTTATTTCTTTTGATCTTTTTTATCTTGCTAGGATTTTGTGTTTCTCTGTTTTATTCTGTCACTCTGTTGTTATTGTTGTTGTTGTGTTTGTTGTGCGCTCGTCGGCGTTGTAAATGAGGGGAACCTCAATGCCTTTCGAGTTTGTATAAATAAAGGTTTTCATTCATTCATTCATTCACATTTTAAGATCACATTTGGTGGTAGGATGGCCTAGGAAAGAGGGGCCGACCAGTAACTATGACGTATCTGGTTGGATCCCAGGAGGCTGTTAGTAGTACAACTGGTGGTGGCTGGTATTACATGTACTGTGCCCACCATCTCTCATATGTGTCTTAGTGTGTGTGTGTGCAGCTAAATAAGATTTCCTCAGTCGGTGTATGAAATCTGAAGGTGAGCTCATCCAGGTGGAACATTGGCTCCTAAGCGGTGTGAGAAAAAAAAAACACAAACTGTGAATTACAAGACTTCATGTTGCATGCACGCACGCACACACACACACACACACACACACACACACACACACACACACACACACACACACACACACACACACACACACAGCCTATAGACTTCTTTGGTCCATTTCCCCAAAAGTATATTTTTGAGCTTTTCCCTATACATTACAGTACTGTATATGTTCACCATCAAGTCTAAAACAAGACACCTTCTGAGGGTCTCAGCTGAATTGCAATGCGCAGTGTTTGAAATGCACTAAGATGCGCTAAAATCTATTCTGTTTTGAATGTGTGGTCAACAGTTTTGACAGCAGTGTGTTAGCATTTGAACAAAGTGCTGTATATCCACAGTGTTGTGCAGGTTGTGGTCAAGCCCCCATGGCTAAGTGATAAGTGTGTAGAGTTTTGAAAACTGTTCAAGCAATGAAAAACGACCTAGTATTTGGTCCACATGAACTGCTGCTGTGCAGACTAGAGTTTGCACATGTGGCTACAGTTGTGCCCACTGTGGGTTAGCACTCGAAAAAAACCATGAACCCTTTACGTATGGATTATAGATGTTAGAGAAGAGGCCTATGTGTGCACTCTGTTGCAGAATCGCTGTGTTATTTCACACAACTTTTTGTTACATCAATAAATATGTGTCTGTTCTGCTGCGAGCAGCAATACCAATATAGAGTAACACCTGCTGTGTAATGTTGCGTTGCATCACTTCATACCGTGAATAGATTTCACCAGACAAGTAGTATTCAAGACGGCTGTGCGTTCATCTGTTGGTGACCAGTAGGGACAAGGGAGGGGACTGCTAACTGCAGTCACTGACAGGAAGTTGGTTAAAAGGACCATATTGCTTACTTCTCCTTAAATGCTTAGGCAGCATTAAGTAAGCATTAACTAACTGTTCATTGGTAGTTATTAATGGTTAGCTTATGCGTAGATAATGCTTATGTAGCATTAACAAACTATTCATTAATGTACCCTTATTATAAAGTGTTTCCACTACTTCTTGGACTTCAACATCACAATAGGATTGAATACAGCTCTGTATAACCAGGCTTAGGAACATACATAATGTAAGGCTGTCAGAAATATGACCCTCCAATGATACAGTTTGAGATAGAGTTCACCATATTGAACTTTACATTGATGCAGAAACTGTTTAAAATACTCCTTCTAACCTGTATTATATCGCCATACTGTTATGTATTGCAACCCAACTGCCAGTCATGAACACTGATATTGGGCGATTGTTGGATATTGGATGAAAAATGTTGTTTCCTCTCTTTACATGAATTCTGATTGCTTCTTTGTGTCTGTGTTGCAGTGAGCAGACTGGACCGACCTACTCTACAACCCACTGCACTCCTGTCCCTGCTTCTGCTGCTTTACATGGCAGTCTGCTGACCTCAATGTGATGGGAACCCTCATCACTGACTGGCTCTGTCTACCTTCTGAGAAGTGGAGCTTAAATATGGCATCTTCACTGCTCTTGTCTTCTTTGTAGTACTTCTTTGACAAGGACTTTTTGAGGAATATTTTTCATATGGTGAGAAATATCTATCCGGCTTCCCCCTGTAGGAAACTGATGGCTGCTAAATTTCCACCGGACGGTGCTATGCCTGGATTTTAGAAAGGATTGTTTGCAACCGCGACCCTCGTCAGCTTGGGAAGTTCCCCACTCACTCATGCCTGGGAGTGAATGTGAATTTAGTGCGACAGTGTTTTTGTGTTTAAATCTGCATGGCGAAAGTGAGACATAGAAAATAAGGAATTTATGCTCAGAAATAACAAGAGAGGAGGCACACAAGTTGAACAAAGGAGCAGCAGCTATGCCCCGGTGGAGGCACTGCTCGAGGACAGGGTGTCCGCTATTACAGACTGCAAAGAGTGGAAGCAGGATGAAGGGATGTGAAGGGCTTCAAGGTTCCTTAAGCGCCTGCCGGTGGGGTTCTTCTCTGCTGTGGCTGGGGCTGATGCTGCTGCTCCAGGCGACTCTGGCTGACGTGACGCCTCAGAAAGTGGATGAGAATGACCCGGTGGTCACCACGGTATACGGCAGGCTGCGCGGCATGAAGAAGGAGCTCAACAACGAGATCCTGGGTCCTGTGGTGCAGTTCCTGGGCATCCCGTACGCCGCTGCACCCACTGGAGAGCGACGCTTCCAGCCTCCAGAGCCCCCTGTCTCCTGGCCCCACATCCGCAACGCCACACACTTTGCCCCGGTGTGCCCTCAGACCATCGTGGAGGGCCGCCTGCCGGATGTCATGCTGCCGGTGTGGTTCACCAACAGCATTGATGTGGTGTCCAGCTACATCCAGGACCAGAGCGAGGACTGCCTCTACCTGAACATCTACGTCCCCACTGAGGATGGTGAGTTGGCTTGCAGGCCCAGGGTAGGATGGTTGTGGGGACATAGTGTGTGTGTGTGTGGGGGGGAGTATTCAAACAATTACTTTTTGGTAGACAGAGAAAAGTATGTTGTTGGGTTGTGTTTTGTCTATGTGAGAGTGCATCTTCGTCTCTGTCTGTCTGTCTGTCTGTCTGTCTGTCTGTCTGTCTGTCTGTCTGTCTGTCTGTCTGTCTGTCTGTCTGTCTGTCTGTCAGTACAGGGAAAGCATGACCTTGTGCATGTTTAATATGCATGATGACTCAATTTATATCACATGATTGTGTGAGTGTGGTTTTCTAAAAGATAACAGTGTGCATGCATCTGTGCATGTGTGTGCACTGTTGTGTACCTATCTAACAATGGACTTTGGCACTGTTACACATTTACCAACAGGGGGCTGCCGAGCCAACAGGGGACATCAGGTCCCACGTTGGTCATGCATTAAATCATGCCATAGACATGTCTGAAACCCTCTGGTGAATTTTCTCACCCTTTGCAAGAAATAGCGGTCAACACTTGGTTAATGTAGACGGATAGTCCACTGTTGGAATGGTAGGGATGTATTTGTGTGTGTGTGTGTGTGTGTGTGTCTGTGTGTGTGTGACACACATTAAGCCCACTTTATCCTCTTTCAATCCTCTTCATAAATGCCTTATTTTTTCCCTTACTTTTTCATCCACTCTAACCCTTCCTACTTCTTGTTGATATTCCTCCTCCTACTCTTCACCTTATTTGCTCTCCAAATAATGCAGAGCCCCTTTCCCGCCCCTCATGTCTATAGCTCATCATAGCCTATTGTGCTCTGCCACAATGGCTACAGTTCATTAAACACAACAGTCATTGTCAAGATCATCACAGATTGATTTGGCTGACTGGCTGGTCGACTGATAGACTGAATGATCTGTTGATTGAGCTGGTGTGTGATTCATTATTTCACTCTGTCTGTAACGTCTCCCCTTCCCTTCCCCTATAACATTTTTTTTGCTTCAGTCAATCACCGTTGGCTGGTGTGCATCAATGTGTGTGTGTGTGTGTGTGTGTGTGTGTGTGTGTGTGTGTGTGCATGCCAGCTCCTGTGTGCGATGTGCGTCCAGGGCCTCCATGTTATTCTTTAGTCTTTTATTCACTTTACAGTCAAAAGAATATCCAAGGAATGTGCCAGGAAACCCGGCAAGAAAATATGTAGACCAGGAGGTATGTATGATCTGAATGCAACCATTGCAATGTCACTGAAAGAAGAAAACACACTGTCTGAGAGTCTGAAGAAAGTGTGTGGTGCGGCGGAGAGCAGTGGTGACATCAAGGTCTACGGATTATTCAGGTCTCAATGTCAGGGCATCTGCAGGATTTTTTCAATGCTAAATTTAAAGAGACAGGACCTTTTTAAACACCACCTGGAAGTCAATTGAAGGCCTATTTTAAAAGAGCAAAGTGTATAAAGCAAACTGTCGGAACCAATGCTCCTCCGGCTGAACGTAACTAATGCCGTTCGCAGAGTATAAGTGAGCAGAGCGTCAGAGACCTTTTCAGAGTTGTCAGTTGACTCGGTGGGGAATGCTAGATATCCTGCAGATAGCAGCAGCAACATATTTGCAGCTAAACCCCTTGAATATGCTGTGTAATTTGTAGACCTTGTGATTGGTGCACTAATGGTGAGGAAGTGTTGCCTTCCTTGCTACCTGACTCATGATGTGTGCTCTCTCGTTGGTCAGCAAGATTGGGTTGATTTGATTGGCTGCCAGATCGTGGGGTGCAGAGGTGTTTGTAGTAATGATACTTGATGTGTGAGGAGATAGCAGCATATTAGATCAGGCACACACACACACACACACACACGCACACACACTGAATGCGCTGTTAAACAAGATGAGCTCAGGCTGGACCTTGACTATGTAATCTCAATTAAAAGAAAGCAGAGCTGTGTCCAGGGTTGGCCCGGGCTACTGTATCAAGCACTGCTTCATCAAGATAATGCCCTCTGCTTTCTCTCCCTGTCGCTCAGCCCTGGATGGGTGCATGTTTGTGTGTGTGTGTGTGTGCGCGTGTGTGTGTGTGTGTGTGTGTGTGTGTGTGTGCGTGTGTGTGTATGTGTGCGAGAGAGAGAGAGAGAGAGAGAGAGAGAGAGAGAGAGAGATGCTGACAGTGTCCTTGATAAGGTCTTGGTGTGTCATGTCATTGTCTTGGCAGCAGCCTGCATTATCACACAGTGCACATTGCTCCTCTTCTCACTACGCAGAGACATGCAACCACTGACCTCACTGCTCCTCTTCACCTTTCTCCCTTATACACACACACACACACACACACACACACACACACACACACACACACACACACACACACACACACACACACACACACACACACACACACACACACACACACACACACACACACACAGAGCAGACATACATTTATACTGGGAGATTATGGATGTTTAAATATTAGTCACGCAGCTTGGAGGATCAGCGTTTTAAAACCCCAGACAATCTTTGGTGGATATTTTCATTTCATGTAAAAGGGAGATTAGGTTCAGACAACAATGTATTTTACACATAATAAAAAAAGGAAGGAAAACAAGATGGTGGATCCATGTGCGTGTTACAGTTGAGGTTGCTTGGCTCTGGTGTGTTCCTTTGGCATGGGTTTACTACCTTTGGGCTATGCTTTGAGCAAAAATGTATTTATCGTCACTTATATTGGCAGAGCTCTATGCAGTTGGTCTGCTGTCCATACATTAGTAGCGACCGTGGCTCAGGTGGTTAAGCGGGTTGGCCGATGAGCCAAGGGTTGGCGGTTCGATCCCCGCTCTGCCACCTGTGTCATGTTGTGTCCCTGGGCAAGACACTTCACCCACCTTGTGAATGTGTATGACTGCTGTATGTTTGAGGTGGTGGTCGGGGGGGGCCGTGGCAGCCACGCTTCCGTCTGTCTGCCCCAGGGCAGCTGTAGCTACTATGGTAGTTTACCACCACCAGTATGTGGTGTGAATGAATGGAACCTGGAACCCTGTAAAGCGTCTTTGAGTGCCTTGAAAAGCGCTATATAAATCCAATCCATTATTAGGTATTTTAAGTCAACTAATTTAAGGTTAATTATTGAAAACCACTTACACAATATTGATCTATGTTAAAAAATAACTGTTCTGTCAGAAGACTCATTCCAGCTCATTTCTAGGAATATAGAAGGGTGATACTAGTATTATACATTAGTAAGAAAAATGACAACTTGTCTTCTATTGCTGTTCATGGCCAGGGCTGCAATACAATGACATATACGAGCACACCTTCTCTGAGATATGGTTTAGAATGAGTGTACAATTCAGCTTTGGCTCGTCTGGGTCTGCATGGTGAGAGTCATTGGGAATGAAACAAGGACCATGACTTTATGTTTATGTTTATTTTATTCCACATACAAAATAGATTTAAAAAACATGTAGTAAAAAAAATTTTAAAATACATGTGTGGGTGTGGCAGAAACCTGTACAGGCTTATATAGAGTCACACCCAAAATACATTTACATATTAATATTAGTAGATCAGCACACAAGCGCACACACACACACAAAAAAACAATGCAAAACATATGTATAAATGAGAAAAAAAAACAATGCAAAACAATCAAAGAAATTAAGAACAAAACCCAAAAAAAAAAAAAAAAAAAAAAAGAGAAAAAAGAAAAACCAAAACCCTAACCCCTAAACAACGTACCTTAGAATACGGCCAACTTAATGTTTGACCTCCTAGGAGGAACTTTTCAATATTTGTTAAACAGTAAAACATTTTATTTGATGATCATAAATGACCCGACACAGGAGACGAGACCAAACGATTTACAGCAGGCAGACGGGAAAAGCCTGTGTTTATGAACGCTACCTAATCAAAGTTTACTTTGCTTCACCATGGTCATATTACCATTATTAATCTGACATAGTCACATATAAATACATTACCTCATGGCATACCTCATGCATCCTGCCCTTTCTCTTTCACTGGCTTCGGCAGGCGCTAGCAAAGATATTTAGGACAGCAGGTAAAATCTCTTCCTTGTTTGTCCAAAGAGAGCGCTACAATCAACAAAAACAGTATGTTCCTTGTAGCTACTATAACTTTTTTCTCTCCATTATGCTAAGAACATAATCCGTATGGCTAATACTGTCATAAAAATGACATCATTGAGTGAGTTTATTTTCGATTTGTTTTGGAACATTTAGCTAAATGCATATTGGTTGGAGTTAAACAAAGTGTTAGTTTTCTGCCACACATTGCATTTTGCATTCATGCCAAAAACTTCAAATTTGGTCTCATCTGACTATGCTTTGTCCACTGCATGGTATAGTTTTTGGCCATAATGCAAAATGCAATGTGTGGCAGAAAACTAACACTTCACACCCCATCCCCGCTGTGAAACATGGTGGTGGCAGCATCATGCTGTGGGGATGCTTCTTTTCAGCAAGTCTGTTTACAGATGCTCTCCATCCAATCAGACGCTGAATCTGAATCCATGTATCATTTTCATTCCACTTGACAATTGTGCGCCACTTTGTATTTGTCTATCACAAAAAATCCCAACAAAATAAATGTACGTGTGTGGTTGTTACCAGTACTCGAGTTGAGGGGGGATGAGGAGGAATGGCATCCCCCTTGGAAATAAAAATCGCAAAATCACCCCCCTTCTAAAACGGCCATCCCCCCTTCCCATCCCCTGTTATTTTATCAATGAATGTGGAAGTATTACCACTATTTCAACATTTAGTAACACTGGCACTTAGGCTGCCAGTAATCCACTCTGCCCTCGATATCGGCGTTAGCCAGGGGCAGGGATAATGTATTTCTATTTTTTCAGCCAATTAAAAAATGTGTATATAATATACTATTACCATTCCTAGCTTCTGATTGGGTGGGCATGGCGAAAGCCCGCCTCCAAAATCACCCATCACCTGCTTTTCTGTGGTCAACCGTCAATCACGTCCACAGAGCGCAGTCTCTCCTTTGCAAAGGCAGTTAGTAGGCTTGCGCTGACTTTTTTCACACGTTAACTTAGTTCTTTCAGTTATTAAATGTGGTGCGTAAAAGCTCATTCACTTCCTACTCTATCCAAACCGATTTACACAACTTTTTGTGTTGCGTATCGCTTATTTAAGCCTGTAAACAAGCCTAGTGCTGCTTCCGCCTCTCACGATGCTGCTGCTGGCACATCGGGGGGTCACTGTCTCTTCCCCTCAGCTAGCGCTCCCCGAAAGCCTTCTCTTCTATCGGCTCAGGCTGCCTACTGTAAATATATTTTCAGTTTGATGCAAGTGGCGATTAAAAAAAATATCAAAAGGGTGATGTTTATAAAAACGTTTTTTGTTTTTATTCATGAAAAAACTGGAAAGAAAACATGCAAGCACAGCCCACACAGGAACAGAAGATTGCACATTGTGTTCTACAGGTTTAATTTTTTTATTTGTGTAACCGGGGCTACATTTATTTTACATAAATAAGATTTTCCCCCTTGCAATTTTACAAATTTTCATACAGCATTGATGTGTCTAAAAGCTCACATTACATTAACTGTGCCAAAAAGCAAGCGCAAAGATCTTGCAAGGGCAAAAAAATTCAGCCCAAAAATGATCTGTCCTTAAACGTTAAAGCCAATCCTCCATCCCCCCTGATTTTTTTTTAACAACTCGAGTACTGGTTGTTACGTGACAAAATGTCGAAAAGTTCAAGGGGTATGAATACTTTTGCGAGGCACTGTACGTATCAATTCTATAGATACTTTCAAGAGTTAGTCATTATCAGTAACTACAAAGTGCTGTTAGTAGTGAATGCATGGGGAGAATGGGCAGATCATGGCGAGTGACTGGGTAGTTCAATGTGTACAACAACAGTGACCCGTTAGGTATCAGGGTTGAATCGAAGAAATACGTTATCATTAAGTGTGGTTGGGACTTTTAGCTTTTTAAAAGTGCACTCATAGTGTCACACTACTACACACTACAACACTTACAGGCTAATTGTATGTGTCTTGTAAGCAAGAAAGCTTATAGTGTGGATGGAAAGTGGCCGTCCTTAAGCTCAAGGTGTAGAATCATCATGGGTGAATTTTTGTTTTCAAAGAAATGCAAATGCACACATTATTAGTCACCATTAGTTGCATATTTATTCAAACATTTCTGAAAAAATGTAATGTAAGTAATCAACTGGCAAAGTTTAATTATGACATCTATAAGTTAAACATGTTACGCTTTTCACCTGCAGTGTCTTGGCTTAACTGGTCATTTGACCAACATTCATACGTGCAGTCAATCTAAATGTGTGAAGAGGTGTGTGCTGTCCCTCTGCACACTCACCATGGCAGAGTTGAAGATGAGCAGAGAGAACCCAGGTTAAGTGGGGCAGTGATGAATAGCAGACATGGATTTCCATTGGAGTGAGAAGAACAACAACAAAGTGAGACTATAGGACACAAATGCCAAATAATAGAGCACCAGTGAAAGTGAGTAAGGCAGCGTGTAATTGCTGTGGGACTCAGCCCTTTGTCCTCATAAGGAATATTCTGCTGTCCTTTGGTTCAAAGCAGTGTTCTCTGCTTTTTTGATGTGTCTGGGACGGAGAATGGTCATTAAGTTATCCCGCCCTGGGATAGTGGTCTCTTTAATGAGACCAGAGGTAGCAGCCCTGTGGTCGGTCCTCTCTCCATGCAGCATGCAGTCACATTCCATTTTTCAAATGGAAGTAAATGCAGTAGAACCTTTAATGACAGACTTTTACTTCTATGTTGTTGTTTTTTTTAAAGATAGCTGAGAGACACATACATAAGCTTATAAGGAGATATAAATGATGAAGGTCATTGTTGGCGATGCAAAACAATATCAAAATGCATAACAATCTTACTACATGTTGAATGTTTTCAGGTATCAATATCAGCTATCTTAATAACTTCAATTAACTGTAGCTATTTTAAAAATATAGTATTGGTAAAAATAAAATAAAAAATAAAATGTATAATACAGTCAAATGAAAAAGTTTGGGAACCTCTCTCAGCCGGCATTATAATCGACTCTGCTTTCACAAAAAAAAGATAAAAGTGGTATGTCTTTAATTGACCAGGAACAGCTAAGGACTGGGATGTTTTCCAAACAAAGATTTTTTGAAAAGCAGTATTTGGTTGTATGAAATAAAATAAAATGTGAAAAACTGGCTGTGCAAAAATATAGGAACCCTTGTGGTTTTGTTGATTTTAATGCCTGTAAATTAAAATCAAAAAATGCATGTAAAACTGATGACTTTAAACACAAAGTTGGTTGGATTATGTTGTTAAGCCTTGAACCTCATAGAAATGTCTGTTTAATCATGAGAAAAGGTATTTTAGGTGCCTAAATGCAAGTTGCACTTCTCTTTGACTCTGCTGAAGTGAGACAGAATGGGATCATCAAAGCAGTTCCCAAAAGATCTGAAAAACAAAGATTGTTCATTGTCATGGTTTAGGGGAAGGCTACAAGAAGCTTTCCCAAAGGACACAGGCACAGTGGCAGTTAAACCCAGGCATGGCAGACCAAGAAAAAAACAGGAGCGGCATAGGTGGAGGATTGTGAGAATGGTTGCACACAACCCACAGATCACCTCCAAATATCTACAAGAACATCTGGCTGCAGATTGTGTATCTGTACATCGTTCAACAATTCAGCGCAATTTGCACCAAAACATCTGTATGGCCGGGTGATGAGGAGGAAGCCCTTTCTGCGCCCACGCCACAGATACAGATACAGTTGCATGGAGTATGCAAAAGCTCATTTAGACAAGCCAGATTCATATTGGAAGAAAATGCTTTGGACTGATGAGACAAAAATTAAGTTATTTGGTGTTATAGTCGATAGTTGGATGATTTCAACCCAGTTTCAACAGATTATTCAGGATAATGTTCAAGCATCAGTAACAAAGTTGAAGTTGCGCAGGGGTTGGATATTCCAACAAGACAATGACCCTTAACACAGTTCAAATTCCTGCAGAGGGAAAGTACAATGTTTTAATATGGCCGTTGCAGTCCAATGACTTGAATATCATCGAAAATCTATGGGATGATTTGAAGTGGGCTTTCCATGCTCGGCAGCCATCACATTTAACTGAACTGGATCGCTTTAGTATGTAAGAATGTTCAAAATACCTACATCCAGGATCCTGACACTCATCACAGGCTACCGAAGACATCTAGAGGCTGTTATTTTTGCAAAAGGAGGCTCAACTATAGACTGGTCCAACCAGACCATCGTACTTCATTTCATTTGTACAGAAGGTCTGGTAGTGCTGTACTTGGCAAATGTTCACTCACTTGGAGGCGGGTGTCTGTCGAAGTTTAAAACTATTGGATCTGCCCAGTGCCACTCTGGATTAGCCAACCAATCGCATCACGTTTGGTCATCACGTGTGTCATGAGCCGGCTTTTGATGGTGCGTTCCAGTTGGACAGGGAACTCGGAAATTTCCGACTTCACTACATATTGTAGTCTATGAATCTACCGGTACCTGGCAACAGTAACTTGTTAGAGCCTAACGTTTAGTTATTTGGACGAGAAAGGTTTTAGGCGTCCATACTTTCGCGAGCAGATGCACTGGAACACAGACAGGTCGGAACTCGGAACTACCAAGTCGGAAATCTCCTTCTTCCGAGCATAAAGGAACGCAGCATTCAACTGAAACTGGAGCGTTCTCAGCCACTCGCTCTGTTCGCTGATTGATGCGCTGTACACCCAGACTGACTACTGAAGGGGAAATTAAATTTGGCTGGAAGTAGGCGGGCAGACGGAGCCAGGCTAGCTCAACTAAGTACTGCTGTAATTTTTCTTTTGGGGTGCCCAAATTTATGCACCAGTCAAATTTTGTTATGATGCCTATTGCATATTTTCTATTATTCCAATAAACAAAATGACACTGCTGAATTGCTTCTGTTTCCCTAAGGTATGTCATATATGAAAAGGAATTTGCTTCTTTGAAATCCCAGCTAATGATGAACAAAAATCCCCAAAATTAGAAGGGGGTCCCAAACTTTTTCTTATGACTGTATATGCTGCTGATCTGTTCAAATTCAAATATTAACGTGGTCATCACCAGAGAACGTGCCCGTGTAAATCACCCTACAAGAAAATAATGGCTTATTGGTTTGCTGTAGAAAAAGAGGTTCATATTCCTCAATTGAGTAATCGTTGACAGAAAATAACTTGTCATCTCTACCTGATAATTGATTTATCTTCTAAGCCTTTTGGTCTCCTTTGGGTGCCACTTCACCAATGAGAGGATTTGCTGGTTTCCTCTTTTTTATTTCATTGCAAAAAAGATCTTTTGAAAAAAATACAAGAACAAAATACAAAAACATAAGGCGATGTCACATGAGGTGTGGCTTGGTCTATTCCGCTGCACCCTAAAGGTGTATGCCGCTCACTACATGGCATGCGGTTCAGTTCAATAGTCTCAACACTACACCCCATGGACCCCCCCCCACCCCCCCACCCCTCTTTTCAGGTCTTAGTTGCTGCAGGTGGAAACGGGGCTTTATCCAGTCGAAAAGCCTTTACCCTAAGATGGCATGGCATACCACAGGTCGATAAGGGATCTGGGCATCATTCGAAAAATGGACCACTTGAGAATGTCAAAAAGGCCTCGTAACACAGACTCATACTATAGAAATGTGATCTTGGAAACAGGGTTGCATAATACCTTGTCACAACCATGTGGTGCATTTGTGTGATTTTTTCCCTTCTGGCTCATTCTGTGAATTTTATTTTGTTCACTGTCTCCACCTAAACCCACTGCTGGTTGCAGGCCTGTTCATGCCTCAACTCTGCAGGTTGTCAAAAGGCATTATGGGTAACAAAACACAAATGATAACACTTTGAATAATAAACCGTCTGTATACTAAGCATCACAAACTGACTATATCTGGACAGAACAGTGTCACAATGGTTTGTTCTTTAACACTTTATCAGTCAGTGAAGCAGCTTGTTGTTTAAGGCTTTTAATAGATTTTGTTTCCACTTAAGTGGCTTAAATGCACCTATAGTATCTGACGTTTTAGTAGCCATTTACAAAAACAACTACAAAAAAAAGCCTCCAGCTGTGATTTTGGCTGTTTAGAGCAACATTTCATAAAGGGATCACATGGGTCTAAAAACATGTTGTAATCATTGTGACTGGCCGTGAAAGAAAAAGTTGCATTTCTTTTCTTTTTCCTTTCAAATAATCCACTTGCAATCTGTGTGGAACAGTTCACCACTACTTAAAACATGCTGATAATGCATTTCTAAGACATGTACATAGTATTTTTTGATTTATTAAATTAAAAAAGCCTGTATCCAAAATCTGTTGAGTAAAAACTTTAGAAACTAATGTGGTAAAAATAAAATAGAGATTTTAACTCTGGGTTTATCCAACATCTAGATTGTTTACTTGAAAAAATACCCACATTTACGCATAATTGTTTCCATATTTCCATATTTATTAAAAGATTAAAGAAAAAAATGTGATACAAAAAACAATTGTTTAAATGTGAGTAATCAACTGGCAAAGTTTCATGATTATATCTATAAGTCTTGCCTTAAATTGTGTACTACACAAAATATATTTTATCTTTACAACTGGATGAGGAATAGACAGAATGTAATTTAAAATCTTCCAAATATAATCATCATAATTCAAGCATAAATTTTCCATTGGCTACTACTTGTTTCCCAAATATGTTCTTCCACATTGTTGATGATGTACAATGAGACCAGAGCTGATACTGAATAGACTTCAATCTGTTGTTATCCACGTGGGTTTAGTCCAGGGGGGAACATGTAAAATCCTCTACTCCAAGGTGTAAACTACTGACACCATGCTATTTGCTGTGTAATACTGGCCTACGCCAGCTGTCAGCTCCCAGTTCTGGGTCTTAAAGCAAACGGCTCATGTGTTTCATGGAATCAAGTAAAACATGGAGAGAACCCCTCTGTAAGGTGACTCTGTGGTGGGTATAGGAACTCCCTTTATTTATTTGTTTACTTCATGTTGAAATGAGGATTTGTCTTTAAAAAAAAGCCAAACTAGGACATTTCACTGCCAAACTAGGACATTTCCCAGTGCGTCTATATGAGCTGTTTAATATCTCAAATAGTTCTAGAAGTATTTCAACACATTGCATTATTCTGAAAGGTTTCCACAGCTGCTTCCACACTCCAGAGGGAGTTGGTATAGAGAAGCTCCATTGTAGATGTGGATTTCGTCAAGATGCAGGCCACTTCACACAAGGTGAATGTTTCATGTTCTTTCTTCTTCTTGTTCCCTGGAGTCTTTTCTTCTCAGTGTGTCTCCTGCTTTACCATCCGTCTTGATCTCCCTCTGCACAGGTTGGCCTTTTCCCTGGTGTCTGTCTGTCTCTCTGTCTGTCCTGACCTCTTCACCCTGCACACATCTCAGTTTCCCTCTGTCCTTTTTCTCTCACTCTTCACTTCTTTTTCTTTGTTATTCTTCAGGCTTTGTCCCAGTTTTGTAGTTGTTAGAGGAGGATCCTGTGGGACACACAGACACACACACACACAAATGCACGCACGCACACACACAAAGCAGAGGAAACAGAAGGCAGGAATAGGCATGGCCCTTCTTGTCTATTGGTCTCCCTTGAGGGCCTATGTCACCTCCACTCACAGCTAAACTTCTCCCAGCTTCTCATGTGTTTGTGTGAGAACTTGCATACCAATCTTACAGTCGACTTTTTAAGCATTGTAACAGGGGACCGCCAAGCCAACAGAACAGTGGACATTTTTCAAGACAAGGAGAAATAGACGTTTGAGTTGTTCTTTGCATGTTGATATGTGTGTATCAAGATTCAAGATTCAAGATGGTTTATTTTGTCATTCTACCAAAACAACGATAATCTGTTTACAGTTATACCCCACCAAGAGACATTGAGTGACAATAAACAAACATGGGAGACGGGGGGGATACACTGAAGAGTCGGCAGCGTGCGCTGCGCCCCTCCATGAAATGTGCTTGTGTCAAAGCTTGGCTGTGTTGCTGGGCAGGTGGTGGTGGTGTCATTGTCCGCCCGGTCCATTTGGACCATGTGTTCATTCTGAATCAAACGTGGTGTTTTGTCACTTGTCACTGAGATAACCCAGTTTTCATCATATGACCTAGGTATGGAACTCCAGTAATGTGATCACAGGGAGAAGCTGAAAGCCCTTGTGGTAGGGGAAATAAATACCTATTATGTTAAAAAGCATGTTGCCCAACAACTTGTCTTTTCATAAGGCGTGTTTAATGTTACTCAGTGGCTGCTGATCATAACTCCCAGCCAGATCTGTATATTCTCAATCATCACCTAATCATCTGTATACCAGGGGCTAACATGAGAACACCTGGATGGATCAGGCTAACTGCTAAAATATAAGACTAGCATATAAACTATATGCTAGAGCCCATACAGTTTATCTCATCCGATATACAATTCTGACTGCTATTGATCAAGTATAAGAAACAGTGCTTTTTTGAATATTTGTCCTGGAAGAATTCGGTGCTAGAAGGTCATTATCATTCAAATCAAATGTATTCATCCTCCTGAGGGCATGGGTGTTCTCTTCATGGCAATCTGCCTTGTAGAATGTAAAATAATGTGTTCACACTTTGGCAGAGTGAGTGGATTGTGAATATGCATACCACGAAGGGGCGACTGTGGCTCAGTTGGTAGAGCGGGTCGGCCGATGATCAAAGGGTTGGAGGTTCGATCCCCGCCCTGCCACCTGTGTCATAGTTGTTGTGTCCTTGGGCAAGACACTTCACCCACCTTGCCTCGTGTGAATGTCGATAGTTAGCCTGCTATCGGTGTATGACTGTGTGTGTGAATGGTAACGTGTAAATGGGAACAGGCCTCCCAATTGAGTCTTCGGACTCAATGGGATTTACCTGTATAAATAAAGGTTAAGAAGAAAAAAAACATTGTGTAGTGATCTGATCAGTGAAATGGCATAGCATGCAGGGCTACACTAAACTGCAACAGAATGCACCTTATGCTGGGCTTACACTACACGACTTTTCACGCGATTTGACAGTCCCAGACAATCTTCCAATGTCGGACTGAAATCACAGAAGTCGTGCTGGAGTTGTGGCATGCGCCCGTAATCTCAGTCGTTTGGTGTATGGTGGTCTTCTGACCCGATTTCAGCCAGTCTTCTTCCCGTCTTGACGTTCCGACATTATCAAACATGTTTGAGATTATCGTTAGACTTAAGGGGTTGGCTCAAGCGAAATGACGTAAACACTGTCACACTCTCGCATGCACCAAGCACGACGCAGTGTCCGCCTGAGCAGGCACTTATTTCGGACACTTTTTCCTTGAAGCCTCGGCGGGAGAACCAGGCTGACAGCCGCGCAACCTTAACACTTTACCGTCAAATACAGGGTTAGGAGTTAAAGTTATTGGGGGACGAGATCAGCAAATAAAGATGGTCAAATAACTAAAGGAAGTCCCCCGCTCGGAATATTGAATTAACTTTTTTTTAATTAAATAATAACTATCACGTTTGCAGAAATAATATTAATCTCAAAAGGAATCTAGTTGTAGTCCTGCAATATGAGACCCCCTGTCTTTTCAAAATCTCACTCTGTGACTGAAAACCAGTGTTGGGAATAACGCCGTTTAAGATAACGGTGTTAGGTAACGACTTTCTTTTTTCAGTAACGGGGTAATCTAACTAATTACTTTTTCCGTCGTTACAACGCCGTTATCGTTACTGAACGTTAAATGCGGTGCGTTACTATGAATTGATTGAATAAACTGTGTAATCCGAACGCACCCCTGGCTCCATTCTACACAAACTGCTAGTGAGGAGACCGGTGTGTTTTATTCAGTGTGGAGGACATTATAACAGTTAGCCGGAGCGCCTGTTTAGTGAAGTTTCTTTTTCTTTCTCTCTGTTGTGTGAGTGTGCACGTTGCCGCAATAATCACCTCTCCCTGAGTTTGTTTGCATCGCCCTTGTGAGTAAGTGCATGGAGTTTCCCGATCTCTATAAATTATAATTTATGCACGTTATTAAACGGCCGCGATTCGCCGGTTGCAACAGCTGTTTAGCGTGTTATCACGAGCCGAATATTGCTATTGTTCTTTTCCTGGGATCTGTATGCTGCTGTGCATGTTAAAGAAGGAAATAAACATAGGATAAATCCTTACTCTTCCTCTCATCGTCTCATGCTTCATAGTCTGACGTTTTTGGCCTGAAGTGGTTTTAGCCGACACCCCTGAAGTGAATCCAGTGATATAGCCTAGCAGATCAGCACGGTACATTCAGCAGTTTCCTTTACTACTTTTGTTGAGAACAAAATACTTGTGCAGGATAAGCCTCTTGCTGTCTGTTGATGTGCAATAAATATTGAGGGTTATGTAGCCTACAAGTAGGCCTACCTGTCTGTTCTACTCATGTCAACTGACTTGTGAAAACTGCTCAGAAAAATCAAAAAAATTTGACATATAGCAACTTTTTTTTTTACAGTAGGCTAACGCAAATAGTTACTTTCCCTGGTAACTAGTTACTTCTATTATAAAGTAATTCAGTTACTAACTCAGTTACTTTTTGGAACAAGTGGTGAGTAACTATAACTAATAACTTTTTTAAAGTAACGTTCCCAACACTGCTGAAAACTAATGACTAGTTGTCTTCAGGTGTGAGTTGATTGTCTTTAGATGTAAGGGGGTTTCAGTCTTCAGTCTTTTCAAAGTCCTCTAGTGTAAGCCCAGCATTAGTTGTGTTTTCCAGCCTCAATGTCAGTCAGTAATGTATCATGTGAAGAAAGCATGTTTGACCGTCTCACATGGACTGGTACCTCCTGGCTGCTGTACATCGTCAGGTGGTCTAGCCAGAATGGAAGAGGACAAATGTACGAGTTATTTATGTTGCCCTCTATGTCCCAAATGCCTTACTAGGATTAATAACATTGATATTGCATGTACCTGAACTTACGGAAGCAAAATAGCCAAAAATCGAAAAAATTGACCAGTGGATGAAAAAAACAATGTTTTATCTGCTGTGTCGCCTTAAAGAACTTCCTAACCAGGCCCATGGCTATTGTGCAGACAGCAGTAAGGTTCCAGTAGCTCTATACACAAACATCTAACTCCAACCAGCCTTTAGAAAGTTGGGTCCTTTGCTTTGATACCATCAAATCAAATCAGTTGTATTTTTATAGCCCAATATCACAAATAGACATTTGCCTCAGAGGGCTTTACATAACATACATTATGACCATGAGGTCATCTTTCAGAAAGACCAAAGTTAGTTCAAAACTCCCAACAATAAAGAATAAATAAAGAACAGAGAGCAGAACCAGGCAACTAGCCACACACGTGTCAACATGATTGATTTACTATCAAACTCTTAAGGCACGCCACAAATTTTGGAAAAACTTTATTTAGTTTTTATGCTTCTAACACAGACATAGACACAAAAGTTATGCGCTTAAGTATCCCCTGAAGGAAATGACTGTACGTCCAACATAAATTATACAACACACAGCATGCACAACACCCCTCACAGTGATATGCATGTAGTCCGATCAGGTCCAGCGCTTTTTGAATGAAAGTTGTTTGCTGTCTAGTCAGGGAAATAAGAAACAAGAATAAGGAGAGTATGACCTTGGGTGGTTGTATAAACTGTTTTCCCAACCTTTTGTTTTTCCAAATAGTCACATACACACGCACGCACACACGCACGCACGCGCACACATACACACACAGCATCAGCATCCACCCACGTCAACTCCAACCTGCAAACACACAAACAGGCACCCATGCAACTACGCTCAAGGTGACAGCATTGATAGCTGCTCATACATATTCATGACACTGGCATTACAATAAATAAATAAGCTGCTTATTTTGTTTTCTCTTTCCTGAATATTAAATGAAGGACATTTGAACCTTCAGCACACACGCCAAAACAAGCCATTGTTGTGCCACAAATTACAGCAGACGCAACCGCATAAAGAGGCAGGGATACATATGTCACAACGTTGGCCCATTTCTAAGATTCATCCCACCCACAGAAAAAAACAATCTTTCAGTTTCCCCGCTCCCTCTTTTTCTTTAGCGTTCGGTGGCTGTAGCGGGGACACATTTTGTCTCATGCATATTTCAGACGCAACACATTGTGAACAACGCAGATAGACACGGCGTGGTGAAAAAGAAACAGCTTTCACCATAGTTTCCATTTCACTCCTAGTCATTATTTATGGGGACTCTTTTCAACAAACGTCCGCCACAGCTATGTAATGCATGGAGCCGTTTGCTTCAATAATGATGGAAAGGCACAGCTGTAAACTAGCGCTAGGCAATAACGTTATAGCCTGTGCACATAAACAGCAGGGGGAAAAGGAAATGAGAGTCATTGAATGAATTATAATCGTCTTTTTCTCTTGTTCCACATTCTAGTTTTTTCCCGTTATAATAGTGAGTATAATGAAATGGTATCTGTTTCGTGCAGCATGCATGTTGCCAGCAATGTGCTTAGTTGTTAGAAAAAGGTGCATTTTGAATTGAGATGAAAGGGAGAAGGCAGCTGAGTAAAGCAGTAAAGAGTTGTTAAGACATTGCAGACATAATTGGCTGATAATGTGTACAAATAAATATGGTCAAAGTAAATGTTCATGTTCTGCTGCTCTGACTGTAACACCCAACGGTATAAGCTATTTGACGTGGTTTAACCATGCAACTGCAAAAGAACACTAATCAAAGAAAAAGAATGTAACATCTTTAGAAGAGTAATCAAAGTTATTTACATATAAAGCCTTAATAGAAAGTTATTCCTTTAAGTATTGTTCAATTCTCATTCTAGTATTGCCCCCACAATGTGTTAAAAAGCTGATATAAAGGAAACAAAAACAGTGAGCTTTAAAACAAGAATGAAATAACATATTTTAAATGAAGAGTTAAAGAATCTACACAGTAGACTTACTAATGATTCCTGTTTTCTTTGATGTAATGAATTATTCTTTCATACAATTGAAATATTGAAATACATTTCCATTAAGGAATGTAGAGATTGAAGAAAAACCCAGACTGGTTTCTTAATTTTTTCCAGAGCTGCAAATAAGGGCTGTCAAACGATTACAATTGTTTATCAGATTAATCAAAGGGTAGCTGGATTAATCATAATAAATCACCATTTATTGCCATTTGAAATATGCCTGAAAAAATTCTCATTTTCTTTTTGGTATATTGTTGTAGGAACAGAAAAGTGAATGACAGAAGATGGATATATACATTTAATATTTGTTTTTTTAATCATGGCAAATCCAAATGATGATGTTAATACTGAAAAATGTAATACAATTTAACTAAAACATACCACACACCATAATTCAATGTGGCTGTCTCTTTGCTATGCCTGTGAGCAAATATATAGCATGGCATTTATTTGGAATCAATGGATACATCTATGTGTTTTCATGTGTGCATGACATTCAATTCAATAATTTCTGGTCAAGTTTTGCATTCCTGCATACAACTTGATTGCAGTCCTTGGGACGTGTGTGTGTGTGTGCGTGTGTGTGTGTGTGTTTGCGGGCGTTTTAGGGGACTGTTCATTTGTGCTTAAAAGCCGACATTATGTTGATGTCCCGTATTCATCACACACATCTCTGAAAACTGCAGACGTTTGTGTGCTCCTATGCTCTGAACAAATCAAACAAGGTTGCTTCAGACAGCAACTGCCGACCGCGACACACACACACATGGCCACCATCCATCCATCCATCCATCCATCTTCTACCGCTTGTCCCGTTAGGGGTTGCGGGGGGGGGCTGGAGCCAATCCCAGCTGCATTGGGCGAGGGCAGGGTACACCCTGGACAGTTCGCCAGTCCATCGCAGGGCCACATATAGGGACAGACAACCATTCACACTCACATTCACACCTATGGTCAATTTATAGAATCCAATCAACCTATCACACATGGCCACTAGCAGGTCAAAACAAAAACACACATCCAGAAATGAATCACCCTGCGTTAACGCGTTCATTTTGACAGCCCTAAAATACAGTATACGTATATATACTATATATGTAATGTTTTCATTTTACACCTCCAAATACAGAAGGAATTAAGTTTTCCTGTAAATTAATAACGCAACTCAAAAGCAGAATTATGATTTCTGCACTTTAACGGATCGGCTCTTTTGATAAAGCTATTTTGGGAAGCAAGAGGAAATGTAGTTGAACATTCTCCTCTGTAGCTTTTAATTATTTAGCTAGACTACTCTGCATGCTAATGATTTCGAATTTGGTGTTGGGCCAGTTCATGTATAAGCAAGTTTAGCATCATCTCATCTCAGCACTGAGGTAAACTTTATACACTGCATAGACAGAAGGGAAACAGCTAGCGATGTTCTCTCCGTGACACCATGACTAGGCCAAAGAGGTAACTGGTTTGACAGTCTGAATATTTCATAAACATTTCAAGATTAACTCCAAGAAACTCTTAAAGAAATAAATCCACTGGCTGTGTTTAACATGGGATCACCCCCCGTACCTTTGTTACTTACTGTTGTTTTAGGTCAGGACATGTGACTGCTGTGACAGAACTAGAGCAGCAGGTTAGCTCATAGCAGGGGTAGCTCATATTGGCATCTTCAGAACCTGATTTTTTTTGGCACCAAATAATTGGTATGCAAATGTGTTTTTTTTAATGGAACCAGCCATCCTCCCATGTTGGTCTGATATTCGTGTGATACATGGGAATCCTGCAGCCCCCTCTAACAAGCTATAGTCTAGTGCAGGGGACTATGAAATGCGCTGTTAGTGGGCTGCCAAGTTCCTTTAATTATGCTGTGATGTTAAATTGGGTATGGAGGAATAGAGCAGGCTGCACGCTGTAACGCTGGCCTCGAGCCCAGCTTCAATGTACCCATAGCTACATACAAACTACCAGGGTTACCCAGCTCTTTACAGGGTTTGTTTCCAAATCACTACTTTTTACAGCATGGTGACAGCAACGTTCAAAACAAATCAGCAAAAAAAAACTTACTGTAGCCTATGTGTTTCAGGTTTAGCCTTTTTATAAGGTAGCTAAGCCATAGCAATGTGTGTGCACACGTGTGTGTGTGTGTGTGTGTTTGTGTGTGTGCGTGCGTGCGTGTGTGTGTGTGTGTGCGTGCGTGCATGTGTGTGTGTGTGCATGGAAGTTGGGCCAGATGGTGTGAAGGCTGGGTGCTCAACACAGAGGCTAAGGTGTCACCTTGGCTTGGTAATGAGACAGGGAGTGGTGCATGGCGGTTATACAAAGAGAAAAGACCCAACGAGTAGTGAATGCACACTTTGCTTGGCTTAAATCGCAGAGTTAAGTTAACACATTCGTCAAGGTCTTTTTTGTGAGGGAAAGTTTTTTTTAACCCATTTGGCTTTCGAAGGCATTGTGTAAAAAAGAGTGCTGTTTTAATATGTCGTACAGAGGATAAACATTTGTGCTTTCCCGATTTTTATTTGTCTGGCCAGAAGTTAAATGCAAGTTGTAAAACCAAATATCTGGGGCATTTTATCACAGATCAGCTGAGGGATGATGATGATATTTATCGCCAGTGTCGCATGCTTTATGCCCAAGCAAATACTCTGGCTAGAAAATTTCATATGTTCTCTGATGATGTTAAAATCAAACTGTTTAGAACCTATTGTACTCCCTTGTATACTGCTTCATTGTGGTGTAAGTACAAGAGAGCAAGTTTACAGAAACTTCGAGTGGCCTATAACGATGCCATGAGGATCCTGTTGAAAAAGCCCAGATCTACTAGTGCCAGTCAATTGTTCTGCAGTATTAATGTTTACACCTTTGAAGCTCTCTTGAGACACATAAGGTACAGACTTATTCTCCGCCTAAACGATTGCAAGAACAGTCTTGTGCAGATGCTGGTGAATCCTGCATGTAGTTGTGTGCGATACCAGTCTTCCTTATGGAAGCTCTGGTACAAATCTCTGTTGTGATGTCTCTTTTTTAATATATTCTTGTGTTTATGTCTATATTTATTATGTGTGTTGTATATGGACCATGAGTCTGCCAATAAAGATGATGATGATGATGATGTATTTTAAACAGCATGTTGTTGACATAGATCATGATCTTGCGGCAGCAGGAATCAAGAAAAGCCTAAAATGAGTCTGAAAATACTGTAAGTGTTTTTGTCCCCCCACTTTAAATTCTAGCTGAATACTTGGCTTCTAGAGTTTTTATAAAGAACCCTCAAAATGACAATAGAACAATGGTTATACAATCTTTGGATGACTGTAAACATGCTATCAGCTTGACATCAGTTTGAATGAAAACCCCTGTGAGTTAACTAGAGAGCATCACAATAGAAAGAACGAAAAGTTTGTGCTCCCCTATTTTATTTGATTCAATTTAATTTCTTTGTGTTTTTTGTTTCATATTGGTTGTTTGTTTTTGTTTCTTGAAGTGTGTGTTTCTGTTTCGTTTCTGCTATTTTTAACATTATGTATTATTTTGTGTACTAATTTCTTAATGCAGGATTGTTTGTGATTGGGTGTGAGGGTGGGATATGGGTGGGGTATGTTCGGGGGGAAAAAAAGGGGAAAAATTTATAATCCATTGTACTGCAGTTGCTTTGCTACTCTGATTTAATAAAAAAAACCTTTGAAAGAAGAAAAACTTTGTGCTTATTAAATGAATATGTGAATATGTACGCAGAAGCATGAGTGAAGCGTTGTAAGTGAAACGTCTATGTTCAGGATGTATACGCAGTCAAAGTGTAGGGGAACTGTTCAGTTGATTGCATATGAATAAGCTGTAATGCTGTCAAAATGTGCTTCATTAGTGTCATTGCCATATACTGTATATAAGCCTTTTGACCACAGATTAAGCTTTAGCAGCTTCCACTCTGGAACAGCACAGCTCCTCACATCTTACTCTCTGATGTTTTTCATTTTTAAGACTTCTGGTATTCAGTACTTAAGAATATCTTATTATGGAATGTATAAATATATATATCTTCCATATCCACTTCCACTCTTGTTGACTCACACATGAGCAGATGGAGAGACATTATCTCTGCCTCAAATGGCTAGCCGTGTCTCATCTGTAGTATTAATGTGTTGCACTAGCACAGTACAGAAGAATGGCAGAACAGCTTATTGCCACAACCAGAAGTAATGAGATGTAATTTGCTGTTGCACTATACTACATAAATCACTTGAAGCCCTGCAGCCATATTCAGTCCAAAAGGCAATGGACCAGCCTTGGCATTAAAAGATGTCTCTCCCTCTCTCTATCGCTCTGTCTACACTATATTATCATACTTAGTTTGAACTCATTCAGGTCAGATTTGGGTTTTTGGTTTCCAAACCCATATAAATATGTACATATGTTGGCCTTAACCGCTCCGAAACAGCAACATACAAATGCTGGCCCATAGAGAGACTAAGATAGATCAATTCTAATTGCAAGGAATTGAAATATCACCCTATAGAAAGATGAGAATTAGGCAATTAATACCAGATTACACAATGTTTAAATACAAAATCAACGGATCTTTATTGTTTGCAAACATGAGTCAAGACAACAATACATCAATGGGATTGTAATGAAATGACTGGAGAATGCAGTCATTCTCCAGAAGTTATAACAAAATCTATTAACGTACGAACATCAGCCTACGTGATAGATGTTCAGGGTTGGAATACTGAGACATAACAACATACGTTGGTGCGATCTAGTCTCCAGTACATACTATCTTAGTTATAACAACCTGACTTTATCTTACACAAGACTAAGGTCAGAAATGTTTGGTCTATTTATGAAGATTCACAATTTTGGACAATACAATATAGCATAAATATATTTCATATATTCACACAATATTCATTTCCATAACAGGAGATAGTCATATTATGGTCATTTGCATGTATCAGTTTCAAAAAGATAAAACGACAATCACCACTATATTGGGAAAACATTTGACATTTGGCTCACAACAACAACAAAAAAAGAATAAAAATCCCCGGCTGTATTTCAGATGAATGGTACAGTTGTGTTCATACAAACATTCAAATCAAGCACAATTTGTCGACTGCTAACTCAGTCCACTGTGTCGGAGGTTAGTTCTGTGGATTCAAATAGAGAGTTGTCTGCAAGTGCTAGAATCATATTTTTATAGTTTATCATGAATGAACATGATATCTTCCATTTTGCAATAGTGCTGAAGTTTTCTAATATCATTTGGAGTGATTGCCTCAGTGTAGTAGACTATTGCACTTGTATTGCATCACTGCCCAACGATGGACACTTTGTGTTAATATACTTACTGAGATGATTATTGTATACATATATACAATCATATATATATATATATATATATATATATATATATATATATATATATATAATACAGTCACATAACCATTATTCTTGCCATTAAGTCTCTTTGCTCACACAGTTTTGCTACAGGTTTGCTCAAGTACTCTGTAGATACATCATCACTTTGCATGGTTGAAAGGTTCTGTACAAGGTATTTGCATTATTCCTTATTAAAGTCCTTCATAAAAGCACAAGCTGAAATGTACTAATGATCAAATTCTTACTTCTACTCATACTTCTAGGCATCTAACGTAAAGGGATGGTTCAGCTTGTTAAATATGATCTGTTACTCGCTAAGCTGCCCAGTTACTGCTGATTTGGTCCTGTTGGAAAGATGTGAAAACCCTGGTTTTTCACAGACCCAAAGCGCTTTACATTGTTTTGTACACATCCACCCAATCACACTCACATTCATACACCGATAGCAGCAGCTACCACGCAGGGTGCAAGCTAACTATCGGGAGCAATTTAGGGTTCAGTGTCTTGCCCAGGGACACTTCTACATGAAGCGGGGAGACGGGGGATCGAACCACTCCAGTGGCCGACCACGCTACACACTTCGCAACAGCCGCCCTTACTTACATCCATTTACGAATAATTCATTCCAAATAATTTCTATTCAATTAATTTAAGACTGATTTGTGTGCATTCTAAAGCTTGTAAACAAATATTAAAAATTTAATTATTTGCTAAATGTGTTGACATTCCTATGGGGCTCATCTGTTTCATTCACGAACAAATATACTGTACCTCTTTGCAGATGATGCATGTGAATGCTGCACACTGGTGTCATGTCAACATGTTGAGACATTGAAAGAATCCAGGATAAAAGATGGAGTTCATACATTGTGTACCCTTATTGTAAAGTGTTACCCAAATATTCTATATACTTTGCTTTATCTGTCTTTATCCCAATGACACGCTGTCTGTCTGTCTTCATATATTTATCTAGAGAAATGGATTAGGAAGTCGACATCATTAAGCACCTTGAATGGAGTGCTGTTAGCCTTCAAAAGTCACATATTATGCTAAATGCACTTTTTAAATGTGTTCTAACATATCCATGGGTCCACGGTGTGCCTAGAGACTGCCAAAATATTAAGAAAAATAACAATCTCTCCTTTTCTCACTCTCCTCCTTTCTGAAACCCCCACCCCTCCCCCCAATATACTCCAGTCAGAATTCTCCTCGTTTCTGACCTCACAAACTGGAAAGCCAGAAGCTTCCACTGTGCAGCCCACACCCCTATTTGTTATTGGTCCACGGCCCTGACAGACAGAGGGCGAGGCGTATCTGGCTTCGCTTCCGGACAGGGTGCGGGGGGAGCTCAAAGATTGTATATTTACGAGGGGAGCTGCAGCTCTTTTTAAAAAATAGGCCATTGTGAGATTAGCTGAACATCAGCATAGTACAATAAATTATCTGAAAGTTTTTTTCAGCAAACAATTAAAGAAAAACGTATTAGGGACCACTAAAACCATATAATATGGTGTATAATAGAACTGAAAAGTGTATAATATGGGAGCTTTAATGTTTCATTTCATACCAAACGAGGGGAGGAGGAGGAAAGGGAGAATTGTAGAGGATCACAGGGGTGGATATGTTCGTAAATGTAACAGTATGTGTGTGTGTGTGTGTGGGGTGGGGGGAGGGGGGTGGAGTCATCACAAACTAAATCCATGGCCCTTTCTCCCCAGGCGCAGCACCAGACAGATAGATCTGTCTGTGTGCATGTGTGGGCTTACATTTGTGTACATACAGTCATTATTATAAATCCAGTAATTAGCGTTACCGGTGCATTGAGTCAGTGGCTCTAATGGGACCCTTAAACCTACTGACGCTCAAATGTCTTATTGTGCAGCACTAGAAGTATAGTGCAGCGTCATACAAACACACACACTGTGCATTATTGGAGCTTCTGAGTGTGTATGTGGCTGTTTGTATTACTGCCATTACAAGGAGACACCACAAGCTTTCTTGGACTGCTGTGTCGGACAACCTTGTTTGTGTGTGTGTGTGTGTGTGTGTGTGTGTGTGTGTGTGTGTGTGTGTGTGTGTGCGCGCGCGAGTGCGCGTGTGTGTGTCAGCACACTGATACTAAAAGACACCTCGGAGCTTAAGCTGTCAATAACTCATCACTTCTTTCATTAAGCATATTGGCAGCAGATCAAATAGGCTGTGTGTGTGTGTGTGTGTATGTGTGTGTGTGTGTGTGTGTTTGTCCAGAGGGAGTATTGACATGGCTGCAGGAGATGGTGTATTAAGACCGAGGCCGGCACTAGCCAGGGGCAGGGCTGTTCTCAGTCCACCCAATGCACGTCTTTGCCCACCCAATCAAAAGTGAAGAATTTAATTATGTTATTATATATATTACCAGTACCATTTCTAGCTTCTGATTGGGTGGGCACGGCGACAGCCCGCCCCCAAAGTCAGCCATCAGCTGCTTTTCTGTGGTCACTCGTCACATCCACAGAACGCAGTCTCTCCGTTGCAAAGGCAGTTACTCTGCGTCTTTTTTCACACGTTAACCTGTTCTTTCAGTTAGTAAATGCTGTACGCAAAAGCTCATTAATTTCCTATTCTATCCAAATCGACTCACACAACATGCTGTGTAATGTATCGCTTATTTAAGCCTGTAAACAAGTCTATTGTTGTTTTCGCCTCTCACAATGCTGCTGCTGATTGCATATGGAGGACAGTTTTTAACATAATTGTGATTTTGTCCTACTTTTGTAGGGAAATCTGTGACATATGTCCTATTCAACTAGCTCCCTACCCTTCAAGAAAAAGAACAAAGATGTTATGATGAGCATATGATATTGATTCAGCCATACTCTAAAGCTGCGAACACACCACACTGGCCGCGCGGCGAGATTACATACAAAGTCAATATACTAGCGCGTGGCCGCGCGTCCAGCGACGGGCATTTCCGCGGCCGCGCCTCATCGAAGCGCGTGAATCGGAGGCGCTACCATTTGCGGCGCGGCGAACATATGCGGCGAACGCAGAAGATGAAAATATTTATCTTTTTGGCGTCGATAGCCAATCAGCGTTGAGATTGCCCGGTGGTCTGTTGGTTGTAGGCTACTTTAGCCAAGGTAGCGCCGGTTAGCATAGTGAAACTCACCCAGCTGTGTGCTGTTCCTCAGGATAATATGAACCCAAAGTTGACGGCAGTGTCCGTGTGGAATTCCAATATAGTACAGCAAAGCACCGGTGTTGTCCTCCGCCAGACCCGGCACACTTTCACAGGCAGATAGTTTCTGATTTGAAACTATCTGCCAGTCTTTGTTTCATCCAAATAGACCCAGTATAACCGGAGATATGATGGTTTAAAGTTGATACAAACCTATTTTATTTTCGCAGGCTCAAAAGTATGAGAATTCGATGGTCGCGGCCATTATTTTGTCATTTTACGATCAGAAAATGATGCTGGAAACTAGTTCCTGCTCAACAGGCTGCATTTACCAGGGAGGGGAGGAGGAGGGGGAGGGGTTGGCGGAGTGATACGAAGCTAGACGAAAAGAGACAAAGAAGAAGAGTGACAGGGGGCGGGAGCTGTGCGGGAGTCTCTCTGTGCGAGAGAGACGAGGCTGCTAGCAAACAAAAGTGACAAACACACGGAGAAAGATTGAGAGGTACTGAGAGTTTTGAAGATATGGCGCTTTTCCACCGCACATGTAGCTCGACTCGACTCAACTCGACTCGACTCAACTTGGTTTGGTAGCAGCACGGGTCGTTTTCCACCGCAAATAGTACCTGCTGAACGTGGGCGGGGTCGTCGTATGGGGCTGAAAGCCTACTCCGGAGCAAAGTAGCAAAGCAGAAATTACGAGCAGTTGTTGCACTATTAACTGAACCAACCGCCAAAAACACGGATGAATTTTTTTTAAGAAATACCCCCTTGTATCTGTTTGCTAAAAGAAGTAGAAGAATATTGCTACGGGCCATTAAAAGGGATGGTTGTTGTCCCGATGTGTGACTCTGCCACACAGTCAGCTGCAGGGATGCGTCACGTACATCCCTATGCACGTAAACACGGGCATGATAAAGTTGACTGTTTAGTGCTTGTTTCAGGATACGTGTTTTCAAATGCAAGCCGTGTCTCAGCCTGAATATTTTATTGAGGTAATCAGTTCAGTCCGAGGCTTGTAATGTAATCGCTCGCTATCATGTCTGTCCAAGCTGGCTAATTTAGCCTAGCTGCTAGCTGCCCTACATGTCTCCTCTCGTATGTAAGTAACTTCCCCAACAACCAACACTGGGTGAGTTTAGCGAATATATGGAAAATAAATTCGGATCTGTGATGCAAATCAAATGAAAGAGAGCCAGAGAAGGCTGCACGCGGCGGAAATACACTCAAAAGTCCCGGAGAGTTGGGGAGAATAAACAACAGAATGAAGCCGGTAGTCTCTGGCCACTGATTGGCCAGACAATAGTCTCTGGCCAATCAGTGGCCGGCCGTCTGCCGACGTCACCTTTTTAGTATCGGCTCAGCTCGCTTGGACCCTAGAGCGAGGCGATACCAAAAAAGCAGCCGCTGCGTGGTACCAGGTACCATGAAATTGCGGTGGAAAAGCCAAAAATGCGAGTCGAGTCGAGTCGAGTCGAGCTGATACCATGCGGTGGAAAAGCGCCAATAGACTACTGAGAATGTTTTAGTCATATCGAAGAAAACTTTGAACGTGAGTCAAGCTATCAGCTTGTTCTTTGACATGAAGGAGGAGGACAGTTCATCCTCAGAGTCAAAGTATGGTTGCGTTCCGAATCGCATACTCTTTCTTTTTTCTATTCTACATACTACATCTGACGATAAAAAATAATCTAGTTAGGATGCAGTAGGCATACTATTGGGACATACTTTTCTCTCTTATTTCATCATAACATTGCGCCTTGATCTTGCCTCTTGCTTTTATATCCGTCGCATCCCCGTTTGTTTTCATATGGAGGATTCGTCGTTACGTCACTTCACGTGCGCACTGGATTGTGGGTCAGAATCGTAGGACATCCGGGTACTTCTAACCATCCTAAATCTGGCCACAAGAATCGGGACATCCTAAATCTTTTTTCTACATACTATATAGTAGAAAGTATGCGATTCGGAACGCAACCTATGCTACATAAAGCCATTGGTGTCTGACTGAAGCACTCAGTACACACACAGCAGCCAGCCTTCATAACGTGTAGCCTACAGATACAGTAGCCTAATAATCTGTACTTTATATACATGTCATATATATACTGTATATGTTTTACTATATAGGTCTACTACCTAGGCCTAGCTTTTTTCATAAAAAGGCATAGGGGAGAGTGGCCTAAGTTGTGCAACTTTTTACTCAAAGTGATTTTAAAGTGAGGCCTTGACAGTTATGTCTCCAACTCAAATATGTACATATATTTCAGGATATTGTGCATCCCTGGCAATAAAAACTTTGGATCTGGAATAAACTGTTTAAGAAATATAGCTTTCGGAAAAAAGTTGTCTTGTGGCACAACTTGCCCCGGTGTGGTGTAAGTTGTGCCACAAGAGAGAATACCATGGGGTAAATTGTGCCATTGATATATATCTCATAAACTGTAATGCAAGACAAATCCATAATACAATTACTTATTTAAGGTTTATTTAAAGTAAATAAAGTAAATATTTTACAAAGATTGAAGGTCAATTTTCTTAAACAAGGCCTAGCAGATCTAGGTGGTTTTGCCCGCAAAGCTCACAATAACAAAGTCACCATTATCATCTTTCTGGCCATCTGAACTCTTGTCAGTGGTGTCATTAAGTGGAATGGAGATGTCAGTCTCTTCTGAGCTACTGTAGACAATCACTTTCTTTTGGTGACCAGCGTATACAGCCATGCCAATGGCACAACTCAACAGAAATGTACTTCGCACTAGTTGCTCCGTGCTAGTGACTGCCACCTGACAAATGTGATTCCCCCTCCATTTCTGACTTTAAATCAAGGCTCAAAACCCATCTTTACACCATGGTTTTTCCTCCCCATTAACTATCTTACCTCTGCACTACTATCTTTGTTTATATTTGTGGATGTATAGGCTTTATGTCTTTTATCGTTATTGTTATTTTACCTTCATTGTTTATCTACTGAATGCACTATGTACAGCACTTTGGACAGTGCAAACTGTCATAAATGTGCTTTTATAAATATATTTTACTTACTTACTTATGCCTCGTTTCCACCGAGTAGAGCGGGTCGGATCGGAGCGGTTCGGTCCGGGTAGTTTGGCTTTTCATTAGCCAAAAGTTGGGTAGGGTACGGTTTAAGCGCACCTAACCGCTCTGAGCCGCTCCAAATCTCAGTACTCCTCCGTAGGGGTACTAGCCGCCTGAAAGGGTGCCGAAAATGCGGAGCTACACACTGCCGTCATTTGATTGGCCGAAAGAATCATTTCCGCCTTGTGTAGTCACCTCGGCAAGAGTCTTGTGTTTTGGCGAAAATGTGAGCACAGCACTGTTTATTTTGTGGTGTTTTTCCTCGTCAATAAATTAATCAGTTGGTTACACTGTGTCCCACTGCGTAGCTGCCGCAGCCAGCACTGTTCGCTCACTGTCTCTATGAGTTGCACCGAGCCGTCTCTGTGTGTTTACGCCATAGATAGTAGTAAATACACGCTCATAACAACACGGGGGGAATAAATAAAAAAGCGGCTGGTTTGACCGAGCAAAAACGAGAGACCGCTGGCTTGACCACAGTTGGTCGAAAGAATCATTTCCGCCGTGTGTAGTCACCTCGGCTAGAGTGAAGAGAGTCAGTGTGTTTTGGCGAAAATGTGAGCGCGGCACTGTTTATTGTGTGGTGTTTTTCCTCGTCATTAAATGAATCAGTTGGCTACACTGTGTCCCACTGCTACGATGTCACAAAGCTGCCGCAGCCAGCGCTGTTCGCTCACTGTCTCTATCAGTTGCACCTAGCCGTCTCTGTGCTCTCAACAACACGGGGGGAATAAATAAAGAAGCGGCTGGTTTGACCATGCAAAAACAAGAGACCGCTGGCTTGACCACAGTTGTTCCACAGCCCGATAGTTTGACCCACATTCTGGCGGCGGCTATAGCAGTCCAGCCTAAACCCCGCCCCACCAGTAAGGGTAGGGTCATAAACCCCGCCCTACCAGTAAGGGTAGGGTCCGCGGTGGAAACAACACCGAGATTCTAAAAAGTGAGCTGTCCCGCTCTGAGCCGCTCCGATCCGACCCGCTCTACTCGGTGGAAATGAGGCATTAGTTATAACTCACATAGGCTCTTTGGCACAAATCACCCCAACCCCAGAATTTTTGATAATAGGCATGATGCAGCAGTTTAGGGCTGACATAGTGCTAACTGTATAGACACAAAATGTAGCATACTAAAGCACTAAAACATGTGTCAAATGTTTTCAAACGTGTCTATAATTGTTCAGACACAATAATCAAAAAACCATGATCATGGAAATTTTATTTTGAAAGGCAAAAAACAGTTTTTTGAGCTTAAATGTGCTTATATCATATTCCATGTTTCTCCCTTCTTTACAGGATAAGTCAAATGGATGGCTATTCTTAAATATGTGGTCACATTTCCAATTTCTTCTATGGTTTTCTAGAAACAAGGGATGACACACTTCCCCAACCGCACAACTTAGGCCACTCTCCCCTATATGAAAAAAATATGTTTTTTTATGCCTTATTGATAGTGTAGAAATGGGGCAGAGAGGGGAGTGACATGCAGAGAACGACCGCGGGCTGGAATCGAACCCGGGTCCGCTGCTGGCTGAGGCCCATGGGGGGGACGCCCTACCAACTGAGCTAAGGGCGCCCCTTGGATCCATAATGTTCACATTTTATGTCAAAGTGAAATTAAAACTGGCAGGTATTGTAGGTGAAGTTTTACTGAAACAAAAGATACCAAACACAGCAAGCTTAACATTTTTGTATGTGCCCTGTGTGTCATGGTTGAAAGGACTTTGTGGAATTTGGGGAAAACGCCTATGGATTCACCTGCTGTTTGTTCATAAAATGTGTATTCCGGTTGATGCCACCTCAATCAAACTTTTAAATTACCATAAAAACATTCCATGTATTTATTTTCAGCTTTCAAAAAAATTCAATATGAATGTTTGAGTTACTCATAGTAAAAAGAAATTAAATCCTTATTTACATTCATCATGTGATTTTGGGTCCAATATGATAATTTATTATGTCAAAATGAAAATAATAATTATCAGGTAATATAGGCTAGGGTGTGCTGAACAGAAACTTTATACCAAACTTTTTTTTAGATACCAAACTTTGGCATGATAAACAATTCTTACTGTAGTTTAGTAAGGCTTAATCAAAAGTATGCAAAACGGCCAAAATTGCTCTGGGGCTCAGAGGGTAGGACTCACTGTAATACATCTTAGCGTGTTTCTTTTGTTTATGTAACACAAGTAAAGTACTTTATGTACAGTGCCTGTTTCACTACAGGCACTTACAGTTTCCCTATGCTGATGTCTGGGTGGATATCAGAGCAAGGCACAGTCCACAGATGTATATGATTGTCCAAATAAGACTGCAAGACTGTCAAATCAGCTAACATTGCAACATTATCCAAACCTAAAATAAAGGAGAAAACATGAATACCTCATACAAACAACCAGTTCCTTCCATCACTGTACGCCCGACAGAATGTGAAGGCTACGCCATGTGAAAGGTCTACTGTTTGTAGTGATGGAGAGAGGTGGAAGGAGACTCACAATAGGAGGAATACTACCTCTGGCTCTTTTTTATATGCACGTTTAATTAAGTGTGCAATATTGCTCACTTTTTTATTGAATTATTTTACTGACTTTTATTGTTTGTCAATTGTACTGCCTACGTCTGCTATTGGATACCTGCATTTCCCAGAGGGGATGAATAGAGTATATCTGTCTGTGTTGGAGCCATTTAGAGATTTTTTGTGTTTAATATATTTTAAGTAAATACATTTTTAGTTTATGGCAAATTATGATTTATGAATTAGTAAGTGTGTGAAATATTAATCAAATGTTTATTCATATGTTTATTTATGCACTTGGTGGTGATTAGGTATTGGTGTCACCTGGGGAGTGAGGGGTGTTACCTCATTTAAGGGAGGAGAATGCCTGTCATTCAGGTTGGGAAGGCAGAGAGCCTACAGTTTTTTGACCGCGAGCTCTCGCGCGTTAAACACATTTCACATTGAAAAGTATTGTTTTTTTGGTATAGTAAGAACCCTGTTACGGCCGCAATATCAAGGATATTGTTTGGAGTTTTTATGTTATTTATTTTTAGGAAAGTCAACCGGAGTTATTGTTTAAAATAAATCATTCTACACCAACGTAAACATCTCTCCGTGCGTGCTTATCCAAAGGACGTGTGTCAGACTATCTCTGCCTCAAAACTAAGAGGGCGAACAAAGGGTTTGCCGTTTCAGTCTGTCAGTCTGTCTGTCTGTCTGTCTGTCTGTAACTTATATCTATAGGTTGTTTGTAACCTACTTACAAAATTCTTGGAGGCTAATAACATATTCGACACTTTTCAGTCTGGTTTCAGAAAATTTCACTCCACTGAAACAGCACTGTTAAAAGTGTCCAGTGACATTATGATGGCTGCCGACTCCGGTAAATGTTCTGTCCTGGTCCTGCTAGACCTGTCGTTTGCGTTCGACACAGTGGACCATGATATTCTGTTTAACAGACTACGGGATGCGGACGGCATGTCAGGCCCTGTGTTAGAGTGGTTTCGATCATACCTGAATGGTAGAACCTTCTGTGTGTCCTCTAATAACATGATGTCAGTACCGGCGGACTTGCAGTGTGGGGTACCCCAGGGCTCAGTCCTTGGGCCGATTCTATTCTTGATTTATTTGCTCCCTTTAGGTGAGCTGATCCAGCAGTTCAGTGACATTTCTTACCATCTGTATGCTGATGATCTTCAACTGTACTGCTCGTTTAAGCCATGCGAACCCCAGAGGCTGGCTTCCCTTACAAACTGTCTGTCTAAAATAAAGCTATGGCTCAGTGAGAATAGCCTCCAGCTGAACTGAATTGTCCCACTTATTACCCAGCATCTCGGCAACTTAAGCAGCTCAGTGAAAAAAAGTCTGAGGAATCTTGGTGTAATTTTTGATGAAGGGATGTCCCTAGAATGGCATATGAATCAGCTGGTCAAGAACTGCAATTTTCACTTGCGCAACATCTCCTAGCTAAGACACATGGTCTCGACCCACGAGCTTGAGATGATTGTCCTACTTTTGTGTCCTCACGATTGGACTACTGTAACAGCCTTCTAACATGCCTTAGTAAAAAAGGCTTGGCTCGTTTACAAGTTGTCCAAAACTCGGCGGCGAGGCTCCTGACCCGCACCCACAGGAGAGCCCATATTTCTCCTATTTTGAAAGCTTTACATTGGCTCCCTGTCGCATACAGAGTAAACTTTAAAATCCTGGTGCTGACGTTCAGGGCTCTTCACGGTCAGGCTCCTGATTACATTAAAGGCCTGATCCAGCCTTATGCCTCCAACAGGAGCCTGAGGTCCTCCACGCAGAACCTCCTGATGGTTCCTCGCACTCGTTTTAAAACCAGAGGAGACAGATCTTTCAAGGCTGTTGCTCCTCGTCTGTGGAATGACCTGCCCCATTCCCTGCGCATTCTGGACTCTGTGGATATTTTTAAGAGTCAGCTTAAGACGCACTTGTTCAGACAGGCCTTCTGGATCCATGTCTATGTACTCTGTATTATATTGTATAGTATTATATTGTACGTTCTTAGGAAACTCTTCTTTGTAACAGACTCTGTATATGTGTCGTTTTATTGTATTTTATTGTGTTTTTTAATGTGAAGCGCTTTGTGACCCTGGTCTGCGAGAGGCGCTATATAAATAAACTTTACTTACTTACTTACTTACATTGAGATTGAGAGACAGGACGAATAGTGAGTGAAAAAAGAGAGACAATAGACTTGAGAGGAAATGCATGTCATTGAGACCAGCTGGGTGCTGGCTGTCATGTCGTCTGTCACATGGGATCTGGATACAAATGCTACTCTCTCTCTTTCCCTCTCCCTCCCTCTCTCCCTCTCTTTCTCCTTCTCTCTCTCTCTCTCTCTCTCTCTCTCTCTCTCCTTCACACAGTGAAAACAGGCTGTGTCTTGTTCAACACACTTGTCACACTTTCACAGCATAACATAATACAGATTAGAGGACAGCACCACTTCAAATAATAATACTTTGAGCATGTAGGGATTGCGACAGACAATCACCTGTTAACACTGTCAGTGTATTCAGATGTTGTAAGTACACATCAAATCAAATCAAATCAAATCAAATCAAATCAAATCAAATCAAATCAGTGTTATTTGTATAACCCATATCACAGACATGTGCCTCAGTGGTCTTTACATTCCATACAATATGACACCCTGCCCTTAGCTCGGCTGAGAAAAAACTCCCAGTAAAAACCCTTTATCGGGATTTTAAAAAATTGAGAAAACTCAGTACACATGGGCCATGGATCTGATGGCCTTTGTTTAATCCTTTTATGGCCTTTTGAGTTGTTATAGCTTGTTAAACTTGTGCTTGTAATAACTCAACCTGCAAGCAGCATTCTTTATATATTGAAGCTATAACTATACATATTGTATGCCGTTTATTTGAAGAGGTTGTTATATTGTCTATGGGAGATAAGGCGCACAGGTGTAGGAGTATTGAGAACCAACCACTATAACAAAGATGAGGGAAAATAGTGGTAAAGAAACAACACTTCTGGTAAGTGGTTTCTCCCACTTTACTTTTACGTCAAATAAAAGCTTTGCAGCGTAAAAAAAACAATTTAAATGGCCAAATTCAGTTGGAATATCTTCTATCGTTTTTTTTTAACCTTTATTTATACAGGTAAATCCCATTGAGACCGAAGACTCTTTTTCAAGGGAGACCTGTTTTCCTTTCCCACGTTACCATTCACACACACATTCATACACCGATAGCAGGCTAACTATCGACATTCACACGAGGCAAGGTGGGTGTTTAATTTTGTCTAAAGTCTAGGTAACGCTTAACAATAAGGGTACATCAATTAACGCTTATTTAATGCTTATAACGGTTAGTTAATGCTTAATAAGCATTCAATAAGCATTAACTAAAATGTAATTAATATACCCTTTTTGTAAAGTGTTACTGAAAAAACATCAATATGTGGTGAAAAGTCTTAAATCTGTCACAATCCTCTAAAGGTGCGAACACACCAAACGCGTTGGGTGCGGTGGTGGCGTTAACAAATCCTATTTTTGCATAGGGAACCATTGGTTTAGACGCGATGATGCGTTAGCCGCGGTGGCCGCGTTACCAAAACGTCATCGCACCAACGCGCGGAGTTCAAAACATTTAACTTTTTCTGCTCCAACGCATGACGTTTAGCCCGACGTCACAGACATTGGCACGGTGGGAGGACAGTGTAGGCTACTGTACACAGAGGATGAGAAACACAGAGGAGGAAAATGTATTATTGCGGGCGGCTGCCGGCTGGTGCTGCATAAAGCCGCTCGGGGAAAACCTATGGGGAAAACGTGGGGAAAGTGAGCCAGGAGAATGGGCTTCCTGGTTAATTCAGTGAATATAGCGGCTGTGCTTTAGCCGATGAACCAAGTTAGCACCGGTCGGATAGCGTTAGTTAACTCACCCGGTTGTGTGCGGCCACCACCTCCATAAAATTAACCTAAACATAACGGCTAAGTCCGGGGAACTTTCACGACGAGTACAGCGAAGCACCGGTGTTTATGCCTATATCTGCGCCAGCCACGGTCCCGTCACAGCCAGGTAGGGTAATGTAGGCTACTTGCCTTTATTTTGTAGGCTACTGCAGTGCACACACTGCAGTGCTGCCTTGCTGTTTGTGTTCATTTCCGAGCAGCGTGAATTTGCAATGCTGTTTTAAGGCTATTTGTTCCGTTCAGTTGCTGTTTATTTGTCTTTTGGCACAATTGTTGGCCGTGTTGTTGTTGTTTTTGTGTGGACATGAACGATGTTGTGTCGGGTCGGGTCTGATCGCAGCCATGGTTGATTAGGGGAATAGATATATCGGGAGGGAGACTAGCTGCGTTGGGCGCGTAACTATCCCCCATTTTTTGACACAAAATGACCAAGCGCCAGATCAGATGCGTTGGGCGCGATGGCCACCGCACCCAACGCGTTTGGTGTGTTCGCACCTTAAAGATGAGGAATGGAGAGAATGCCAGAGAGAGAGAGAGAGAGAGAAGAGAGAGAGATGGAATGAGAAGCCCTTGGTATCAGCATATCACCTGTCTGAAGCCCTGTCCCCAGCTCCCCAAAGGGAATGCCACACATGAAAGAGAAAGTATTTTGGAGAGTTAAGGAAGAAGCTGAGCTCAAATGCCATTGCATTTTTAAATGTCATCTAGAGCATTCTGAACACTTTTAGAGTTTCATAAGACGGCCTAAAAGAAGTGATGAGACGCTGCCATGCTGACAATGCCTTCAAACCTTCATCAATTCAGTGCTTTGCTTCCTGTACTGTTTGCTCACAGGTCAGCTGCTGCACACTGTCTGGGCCCAGGGGCTTTCCCCTCCAAGCTGAGCGGGCAGTTTTATGTTGCGTCCACACCAAACGTTTGCGAAACGTTATGTTCCGTTCTCAATTAAACGTTTGCGAACAGGCATACACATACACATAAAAAACGAAAATAATAATAATCACAAAATTTGATACGAACGTAAGCCGCATGAAACTATGCAAAGAGCCGCATGCGGCTCGCGGGTTAGCCAGGTCTGGTGTAGGGGAAAAGACTGGTATGGGAAACAAGACTGAGGAAAATATAATTTATTTATCTCCATACACCCAAATCAGTCAACAGGTCAATGTGCACCTGTGTCATACGCAAAAGCCCATAGGCTTAGTACTCTAGCTAAAACAAAGAAAGTCTGCTAGATCAATGCTATTTTAGGAATGTAAACGCCATGTCAACAGCCTCACACGTATTGCAAATCAATACACCCACTTCTTCTTCTGGCTCCTTCCATTTTGGTTGAAGGCAGGTGAACTTACCTGCATTTGTATAGTGTTTACAGTTTTTCACAATTGCTTTAAAGCTCCCATATTATACACTTTTCGGTACTATTATACACCATATTATATGGTCTTAGTGGTCCCTAATACGTTTTTCTTTAATTGTTTGCTGAAAAAAACTTTCAGATAATTTATTGTACTATGCTGATGTTCAGCTAATCTCACAATGGCCTATTTTTTAAAAAGAGCTGCAGCTCCCCTCGTAAATATACAATCTTTGAGCTGCCCCCGCCCCCTGTCCGGAAGCGAAGCCAGATACGCCTTGCCCTCTGTCTGTCAGGGCCGTGGACCAATAAGAAATAGGGGTGTGGGCTGCACAGTGGAAGCTTCTGGCTTTCCAGTTTGTGAGGTCAGAAAAGGGGAAAATTCTGACTGGAGTATATTGGGGGGGAGGGGTGGGGGTTTCAGAAAGGGGGAGAGTGAGAAAAGGAGAGATTGTTATTTTTTTAAATATTTTGGCAGTCTCTAGGTACACCGTGGACCCATGGATATGTTAGAACACATTTAAAAAGTGCGTTTAGCATAATATGTGACCTTTAACACATTTCCTGATAGACTACCTCACTTTTTCAAAACCCTAAACACAAATCTCAAAACTCAAACACAAAATGCAAAATCCTTCACTTCCATTGCAAAAGCACTTTACCCTCAAAACAATGTTAACTCTTCACTAAATGGTGTTTTCTTTTCAAATGACAAACACACACATCATATGACTAGACATTTCTAGCACTCATTGAACACTGGTGTGCAGAATGGAAAACACTATAGTATAAATGCAAACCACTATATGAATGCTTTATCAGTAGAATTATGCCTTTGCATGTTCATACATTTTCACCTACAGTAACAACAAATACTTTAAAGAGGACCTATTATGCTACTTTTCTGGTCTTAATTTCTTGTTTTACACTGCTATAGAGCAACCTGACACGAATCACATCACAAAAAACTATGTAGATTTTCGGGAAGCTCTTTCTCTTATTTTGGCGATCCAGCACATCCTGTTGAGTGTGTGTGCTTCGGATCCCTCCGCCTGTGCTTCGGCCATCTCCGCTCCCCTCCCCCCTCCTGCAAACCCCACTCCGTTGTGATTGGTTACCTTCCTTCCGGAACACTTTCAGTGGCGGGAAGCGCGAGCATGGACCTATAAGGGCGCAAAGGCAGACGCGAGGCAGACGCGAACAGGGAAGTGACAGCATTACCATACATGGAAACATCCGCGTGGAGACGTCACTAAGTTTTATGCGACTTCACAAATTATGAAAGGGTAGACCGCTTTGAACACGTGACTTCTCGACTGGCTAGAATAGTATGAAGGTATATATGTAGCATAAGTCTTTAGCACGTGTAACTGCAGATTTTGAATGCGTAAACTGAAGTCACAAATGTGTAACAGTAGATTTGAAGTCGTAAATATTTGTTTTGCATGTGTACTCCAAAGTCACAAATGTGTAACAGTAAATTTGAAGTCGTAAATATTTTTTCTACCATTGTGGACACAAAATAGGGGCTACGAGTTCACAAATCGTTGTTACGGGTGCACAAATCCTATCCTGTGCATCGCAACTTCAAAGAGTCATGCGCTTGACACTTTTGCTACAAACATTGCAGCACAGTTGGTGCAAAACACATTTGCACACCCGTGTTTCATAATGTGAGAACATGCCCCCAATTTGTGCATTCGTAAACCCAAATGTGAACTAACGCATCAGAAGTTGCACATCTGTGAAAAATGTCCTCACAAATAAAATTATATCGAGCACAGCATTTTAATGAGCGAGCACAAATCGATGATACAACTGCTCAAATCTGTTCCTACAAGTCTCAGCTGAGGGTTTTCTCTGCTCGAATCTGCTCCTACAAGTCTCGGCTGTGGGTTTTTTTGCAGGTAGATTTGCACCACGCCCAGGTGGTAAATGTGGTGCAAAAGTGTTTCGTATGCGTAGAACAGATTTGTATCCGTAGAAGGTGGGCGGGACAACATTGTCGCATTATCCAATGAAAGCGCCGGTTTGGACCCGTGACGTCAGCATGTGAACAAACGGAGGAGAAGCCTTTTTCCTTCGTCCCTTTTCACCAGAAATTGTAGGAAATGTAATAATAAGGGAATTGAATAAGAGGGAACTACAGCGGAGCCTTATGCCAGTAGTGAAAGTCATAAACAAGTTTACTTTGGCAGATATAAGGGCCAGCGTCACGTCTGCTGTGTGATTGACACTGGTGTAACTGTTTAAACCTGCTGTTTTTCTCTTTAAAACCTTTACATTTTAATAAAAAGTAGTCTTATTAAATAGAGAATGAATTTCCATTATATATTTTTTTAACCTTTATTTATACAGGTATATCCCATTGAGTCCGAAGACTATTTTGCAAGGGAGACCTGTTCCCATTTACACGTTACCATTCACACACATTCATACACCGATAGCAGCAGCTAACTATCAACAATAGTTTATTGTCCCGCAGCCGCTGTCAAGGCTCCTGGCTGTTAAAACTATCTATGGTTACAACACACCACACGCAGGGGGTGAGGAGGATGTTGCAGGCATTGAGGACCAAAGTAAATAAAGTAGGCCTACATATCTTGCTGCAGAGTATTCAGCATCCAGAAATATGCTTATAAATCATACACTTAGTCTTCTAAATGTAGTAAGCTTAATTAATTTAAACGTGTGAATAGTGAAGTGAATAAGTAACCTACTCTACAAGGCAATAGAAAAGTATAGAGGACACATTAAAACTGAATTGGAATAATTGTTTCTCTATCTCACATTTTCCATGTGAAATTATCACTACTTGTATCACAAACTGATAATTAGATGATCAGGTTTAACTGTGTGCTTATCCCCAGACAGTTCTGCTATACACCTTACCTCATGTGACGTGTCCAGAAGAACAGGGTACAAAGCTTCATATAACCTCATTTCAGTGATTACTTTAATTAATCACAATCACAAAGTGTCACACCATAACATTTTATGCAGTTTAGAACATGTTAATTCAGATCACGTGCTGCATTAATAAGTAGGTCTGCATGCTGCTAAAGCAAGACTAATAAATGCCCTATATCAATTATATTTATGATTTGCAGTTATCACATCAAAGCAATCAGTACAAATGTATAGTAAAAGCTTACCCCACAAACAAATCACAAGATTTGGACTTTTTAAAATATTTGTGGATTTACTAAACATATACATACGGTCAAAATGAAAAATACAAATCAACCAGTTTAAAACTATAATGCACTCACAATTGCATACCTCCAAGTAAAGTTTTGTATGGCGTTATTTTATTAAGAGAAAATGAACAAAATACCCAAAATGCTCTGGCATGTGCCGGAACAAGACTTTATAAAACAAAACATAAAACTAGTAACTTAGTCCTTGGTCTGTAGCCCAACTTTTTACCATATTTAATCAAAATCTCCCCTACCTTTTTAATATGTCAAACAAATAAACATGACTGAGTATGTCACCTCATTTACTGCAATCAATATGATTATGAATTGAGTATGATCTGACTTTGTCTAGATTTATAATAATCACAATCTAAAAATTGAAAACAAATTGTGTGTAGAGTGTAGAGTCAGACTGATGTGCTGTGACTGCCAGGTGAGTTCCACGCTGCTCCATCTTCGGAGATCTTCTCAAGGCAGCAGGAGCAGTGAAGTCTTCAGTTATCTGGAGTGTCCTTCCCTCAGCAATGCATACACTGGGGACGGAAACAATTGTTAGATCCCTTTAGTGATGTTATAGTAAACATATGACGGATAATAGTTAGGACTGACTGTAGCTGCTCACTGTACAATGGCTTCTCCCTGACAGGGTGGAAATCCCAGACACTTGTGCAGGCCTTGTGCAGGACAGCCTAGATGAGTCTGTGGAAAAGCAGATTGTGCCATTCAGATGTTAAGATAATGTTAAGATTTATAAAATAAATAAAATACATGTAGGTTCGAGTTGATGAAGAACACAAAGCTAAAAACTAATCAATATAGTTTATTATAACAGCCCTGCAATTCATTCTCTTCGTGGGGGGTATCTTGTCATTAGTGACTTTTAAAATTAGTTGTAAATGTTTTTTTTCAGGCTGGAAAAACAGATATAAAATATGATTTAAACACGATGGAGCTGCACAATTAAAAAAAAAATCCTTTGCATAATGGGACGCTTGTCTACCTGTTTTTATTCAGAAACAGCAACATGATGTTGAGACGGGCTGAGCAGAATAGTATACTGCTCACATGTGTTTATTTGGATCTTCATAGCCACTATTAAGACAGAAAACGCTCTATATGAGGTCGACACATGCTAACATTACATCCTGATGTAAAACTAGTAGGCTATGTATGAAGGTGCCGATGTCCCAGAAAAGCAGACATACAGACACGCTGATTATTATTATAGCAGCAAGACTCCAGTATTCAGCTGACTCATATTTCCCTGGCTAGCGCCGGGATTATTTTCACTGATTAACGGAAGGAGTCATTGGTCAGCCTTCTTATTTTACGTTAACAGTTAATTATTAACATCCTTAGAAGTGACCAAATGCCTTAAAAAACGGTACTTCCTTTAAAAGAATATGCTAACGAACATTAGCTGTTATACCCATTATGACTTGTTAGCTAGTGGTTAGCTATGCTGCCTGCAGTACATTATAACCACACGTTGCTTCTCATCATTGAACGTATTATACCGACCAACTTTGAAGTTTAAAAACATAAGAAAACCAGACTTACAGTTCATAGTTTCCGTGGGATGGCTCCGTGTTCTGTTGGCTCTAGCTAAACCCTAGGTCTGTGTCCGACCGTGTGTCCGTGACCGTCAGTCCAGACACTGCTGTGGCTCCGGACAGAGATTGTGAAGCAGCTCAACTGTTTATTAAACCACCGCAGGTCCTGGTGTTTAATGGGTATCCCCTCCTCAACTTCACCGTGTCACATAATAAGCCTCCTGGCCTGTCTAAAATGATCGGGAAACCACCTCAAAGCTAGCTAACTCGGCTTATTTACTGTTACAGACACCTTGGACTACTTTTCCTCAAAGGCTGGAGTACATATAATATAATTCTCCATTACTTAAAAAATGCAATGTAAAACTACAGAAAAAGAGTTCAATTCACTACTACCTACTACTTCACATTAGTTTGATAGTTGTTGTTGCTCATTTAGTCATTTCCTACAATTTCTGGTGAAAAGGGACGAAGGAAAAAGGCTTCTCCTCCGCTTGTTCACATGCTGACGTCACGGGTCCCAACCGGCGCTTTCATTGGATGATGCGACAATGTTGTCCCGCCCACCTTCTACGGATACAAATCTGTTCTACGCATACGAAACACTTTTGCACCACATTTACCACCTGGGCGTGGTGCAAATCTACCTGCAAAAAAACCCACAGCCGAGACTTGCAGGAGCAGATTCGAGCAGAGAAAACCCTCAGCTGAGACTTGTAGGAACAGATTTGAGCAGTTGTATCATCGATTTGTGCTCGCTCATTAAAATGCTGTGCTCGATATCATTTTATTTGAGAGGACATTTTTCACAGATGTGCAACTTCTGATGCGTTAGTTCACATTTGGGTTTACGAATGCACAAATTGGGGGCATGTTCTCACATTATGAAACACGGGTGTGCAAATGTGTTTTGCACCAACTGTGCTGCAATGTTTGTAGCAAAAGTGTCAAGCGCATGACTCTTTGAAGTTGCGATGCACAGGATAGGATTTGTGCACCCGTAACAACGATTTGTGAACTCGTAGCCCCTATTTTGTGTCCACAATGGTAGAAAAAATATTTACGACTTCAAATTTACTGTTACACATTTGTGACTTTGGAGTACACATGCAAAACAAATATTTACGACTTCAAATCTACTGTTACACATTTGTGACTTCAGTTTACGCATTCAAAATCTGCAGTTACACGTGCTAAAGACTTATGCTACATATATACCTTCATAGAATAGTGTTTAGTGCTCTGCACAGACACCCCAGACGGTCAGCAGGGAATATGTCGAAATGCATGTAAGTCATTATTTGATAATTTAGTATGGTTAAGCATGACTATGAATCATCATAACAACGTTTATAGGTCATAAAAGTCAAAAAGCATCATAGGTCCTCTTTAAGGTTTTTGCCAAATGCTAACAACACACATGTTGCAGAATAGTTTATTTTGCCATTTCAAACAAACACAATGAGGACTGCAGTTCAAGCAATTCAGTGTGTCATCGTAAACTAAGAAACAATTACAGTAAAATTAGGGAACAATGGTATAAAAAAAACAGCGGGTGAATTGGGTGGCTGGATTATGAATCCTTTTATGGATACCGCCTCCTGTTTGCGTCTGGCCACATCGCCTCATCAACATCACACTCAATAGGCTCGTTCGACCTCCGTTGTGGCTCGCCTGGAAAGTAGACGAGAGCAGCCGAGTGCAGTCGGGGGAGTGACGAAAAAGCCTGTCAGAAGCCGGACAGCTCGTGCCGTCGGAAGTAGCGTCCTTGTTGCGGATGCAGTTCGTTTTCTAGTTTTACTTTGAAGGCCTATTAGAAACATATTCGTAGAAGAGCTACACATGCTACAACCGACTAGAAGCAGAACACAACACAAAGACGAGTAAAAACTTTAAAAACGAGGGGCATTTTCAAAACAAGAAACAAGATATAATATCCCCATTCCCCACACATCTGTATCTTTCTTGTTACTTTACTAGAAAACCTACTTTTAAGTGATAAAGAATAATTTACTAATCCAAATAAAGGAGGTTTAGTATTTCTCCCTTCACATAACGAAGATGATCGGCCTAAATAAAGTTAAAGAAGGTCTAAGAAAATATCCCATATTATTATTGTAGAGATGGATATGATGAACTTTATTATGATGTGTAACAACAAACAAACTACTTGTTGTAGTTTTGGTTTGGCTTTGCGACACTACATGTAAAATACAATTCCCAGACCATTTAGATCACTGGAAATAATCCTATGATTTAATCTTAATGGTATAAAGATATCACTTCACCAAGATCTTATGTGACTCAAGTTTGTGTTCACTTTTAAATAAATCTATACAGGAGAGTTACACATCCAAATTATTTCTATGTCAAGGGTTCAGATCAGTGGAGGTTTAACTCTGATTAAGTACATTTCTGCTTAAATGCATACTGTGGCGGCCTAATGATTAAACATAAATTAAAATCAAAAAGAATGGATTGTAATTTAATTTTGAGCGGTGATGTCAGACTTTTGCCTAACCAATTGGGGAAACGCATCAAAGACACGGGGTTTAAACTCCCAATTAGCGCTCAGCTCCGCCTGTCAGCAAGACGTTTCCCATCAGACATTTTGCTCCCGCAGCCCGTGGGGAGCAACTGCAGCGACTTGCTCCAGTGTCTGTGTCCGCCTTGATACCGCGGGACTTCAAAGTCTCAAGCAGCCGAGCCGCAGCCAGCCGCGGGTGCAAGTGGGACAAAAAGTCTAACCATAATGCTGTGCGCTCAGCAAGACGAGCGTCATAATTGCGCAGGTCTTATGAAGACGGTGACAGGTCGAACGAGCCTAATGTCATCCTTTGAGAAGCAACAGGGAAATGATCACCTAATATCCAGTCTAAATCTCCTAATTATGGAGCGACTCAGGTTGGGCTGCACTCTCTGTCCAGGCTCCTTCATTGATAGGCCATGATCTATAACATGGTCCACTATAGTGTCCCTGTTGTATGTGTCTCCGTCTGTTGCCTTCTTTGTCCTCGTCCTCCTGTCGCTCTCTCTCCTCCTCTTCCCCTGACTCTTACTGTCTCACAAAGGAGCTGAGCTCACCACTAATTGAATACCAATCAGTCTAAACCTGAGCACTACAAACAGACCCGAAGTGTGTTGGAGAATTTCAAACACAGTGCAAAGCATATATCGTGTTTGTAGGGTTGGTGCTTTGGTTTAGGGCATAGTTACAAAAGTTAGAGGTTGTGGTCATAGCAGTCACTTTTAGTGTTTACGGTATTCGGCAAAAACTGTATTTGTACCTAAATGTGCAGTCTACTGTAAATCACAGCTCATCTCTGACCCTTCTATAGCTAACTGCACACAAGCCCTTTGAGTTTAGAAATTTGATTGGCAGTGTGTTCTGTGTGAATACCAAGAGAGAGAATTCAGGTAGAGTGTGCAAGATATAGAGAATTGTGTGTAGTGTTGTGAAAAATGTGTGTTTTCGATTGAGAATATGAGTCTAAGGCAGGAAATGTGTTTGGAGTTCAGCAGAATTGGTTTGGCAGTTGGTAAATTAGTTTCAGATTGTGCACACTGTGCCAGATGTTCCAAAAAACGTGTCACAACCACAGCATCACAACCTCTAACTTTTGTAACTATGCCCTAAACCAAAGCACCAACCCTACAAACACGATATATGCTTTGCACTGTGTTTGAAATTCTCCAACACACTTCTTGAAAAAAACAAACTAATTGAATACCAATCAGTCTAAACCTTAGCACTACAAATAGACCCCAGGTGAGCTCAGCTCCTTTCTGAGACGGTAAGAGTCAGGAGAAGAGGAGGAGAGAGAGCGACAGGAGGACGAGGACAAAGAAGGCAACAGACGGAGACACATACAACAGTGACACTATAGTGGACCATGTTATAGATCATGGCCTATCAATGAGGAAGCCTGGACAGAGAGTGCAGCCCAACCTGAGTCGCTCCATAATTAGGAGATTTAGACTGGATATCTGGTAATCATTTCCCTGTTGCTTCTCAAAAGATGACATTGAGTGTGATGTTGATGAGGCGATGTGGCCAGACGCAAACAGGAGGCGGTATCCATAAAAGGATTCATAATCCAGCCACCCAATTCCTTACAACGCTGTTTTTTTTTACCATTGTTCCCTAATTTTACTGTAATTGTTTTTTACTGTACAGTACAGTAGTTTATACTGACGCACTGAAATGCTTGAACTGCAGTCCTACCTATTCATTGTGTTTGTTTGAAATGGCAAAATAAACTATTCTGCAACATGTGTGTTAGCATTTGGCAAAAACCATAAAGTATTTGTTGTTTTGGCCAGGCCTTGCTCGGAAAAGAAGTCATTTGACCTCAAGCAATTTTGCCTGGTTAAATAAAGGTTAAATAAAATAAATAAAATAAAAGTTACTGTAGGTGAAAGTATATGAACATGCAAAGGCATAATTCTACTGATAAAGCATTCATATAGTGGTTTGCATTTATACTATAGTGTTTTCCATTCTGCACACCAGTGTTCAATGAGTGCTAGAAATGTCTAGTCATATGATGTGTGTGTTTGTCATTTGAAAAGAAAACACCATTTAGTGAAGAGTTAACACTGTTTTGAGGGTAAAGTGCTTTAGCAAGAGAAGAGAAGGATTTTGCCTTTTGTGTTTGAGTTTTGAGATTTGTGTTTAGGGTTTTGAAAAAGTGAGGTAGTCTATCAGGAAATGTGTTTAAGCAATTGTGAAAAACTGTAAACAATTGTGAAAAACTGTAAACCTGATTGGTGTGTCTACAATAAAGCAAGCTTGTGTTCGTGTAGCTGATGGCTGTGTTTCAAACATTGGCTCATGTGTGTGGTCATGTGACACTCAGTGCTTTGGAATTGCAAATAAGTGACATCATGATATACTTCTGTGTCTAATGTGCTTATAGTGGTGCACATCTGGGCCAATGTGTTGGTCCTTGAGTGTAAGGTTTTGATAATTGTGTTATACTTTTGATATGAGTGTTTATGCAATCATAACAAATTACTTTGGCATGCATTTTGCAATAAAATACCATACAATATTCATTACCTTATTGTTACACATTTTAAATGTAATTATACCAACTATCCCCAAACTCAGGTGTGTAATCCCCTCCACATGGTAAAACAAGTCGCGCCATGCATGAAGCGTCCCTGTATTACTGTTATCTTTAAGCCCTAATGATGGACAATGACAGGGCGCCCAACGTTTGATGGACAGCACAACGAGAGCAATGATAAAAGATCAGACAGCTTTGAATAATTATACCAGGGCATGGTGCTAGGAGTGAGTAACGGTGTGCGATTGTGTGTGTGTGTGTGTGCATGCGATTGTGTGTGTGTGTGCGGGATTGTGCATGTAATAGTATGTGTGTGTGTGTGTGTGCGATTGTGTGTGTGTGTGTGTATGTCTGCATGTGTGTGCGATTGTGTGTGCGTTCATGTGCTATAGAGAGAACTCGAGGTGTGAATGATGAGTGACGATAGAGCAGACCTTGAGAAGGACAGGCTGCCACTATTGGACAGATGACAGGAGATGGAGGGATGAGAAGGAGACAGACACAGTAGCTCTCATCATGGCTAAATGACTGTTTGGATGCACTGACACATACAATAGCCATAGTCATTTGCTTAACGTATCATTTTTTTGCCTTACAGTGCGTTGATTGATGACACGTCACGCATTAATGCCACAATCCATACAGTAGTCGTATACCACAGAGGACACAAGAATGCCTGATTCTACACGCTAAAAACAATGGAAACTTATAGAGCACATCCCCGGCTCTTTTTTAAGGGTGTACCCCCCCCCCCCCCCCCCCTGTTTGTAGATGGAATTGTTCTGCATGAGTTGTTGGGAGTTAACAGTTCCAGTTTCTTTTTCAAATATTATTTTTATGCATTTTTCATGCTGACCTGGGTCGTTCTCAGATTGGAACACACACACGTCTGCTGCGATGAGGACTGAGCCTCTATAAGGGGGTGGGGGGCGCTCTAACCACTAAACCACAAGCGCCCCAAGACCACTTCACTGTTAAAACAAATACAATGCATCAACTTCATTCTCTCCCTTTTAATACAACCAAAGGCTACACAGGGAGTTTGAAGTAGTAAGGGCTGAAACCTTTACACCATGAGCTTGACTTGTATGATGGCATGCTGGTTCCTATTACTATGCAAATAGAACAACAATGTCTTCTTTTCATTCTTTTTTAAAGGTCACATATTATGCACTTTTATATTCAATTTTATATGGTCTAATCCCTAATACTTATTTTCTAGCTTTTTGCTGAAAAACCCGTTCAGATCATCTATATTCTGATTTTCCATTCATCTCAGGATGAGCTATTTTGGTGTCCGCAGTCTGGCTGGGCCCTCTCACTCAGTCTATGCCCTACCACTGTCTCTGCCGTGCTTGGTTACAATAGAGAGACACTGCGGAGTGCGGATTAAAGGCCTACTTCACCGGTTGGAATATGAAGGTGTATTGAACTCTGAGATCCTATGAAGTATAAATGTGCAAAAAAAAATTTAATCGGATCATTTTAGCCTGAGAAAAGGCAGAAAGAGTGTTTTATGGTCTCACTGTCTAACCCTACATTTTCCTTACTGTGACATCACAGTAAGGATTAGGATTAACAGGACAGCTGGGCCAAGGGAAGACTGAGGGAAACAAAACCTCATTCATTATATTATAATAGTTATTTTATAATGATAGAACGCTGGTTCCGTATGGGTGAAGTATTCCTTTGTGAAGTGTTTGTGAAGGGTGAAGTGTTTACCCACACGTGAAGTTTGACATGACCCATCCGTGTCTACATGAAAGACTATGTTCATACATATGCACTGACAGCCACAAGCTAATGGAAAAGCTGGAGGCTATTGCAAAACTACCCATGGGATAAATGCTACAAATCACAGTCGGGCCAATTTATGACCAATTAGAACATTAGCTTCACCGTTTGAAGTAGCTTCCTATATGTTTCATGTTATAAATGTTGCATTATTAGACTGCAATGGGTAAGCTAAGTTAGTTGATTATGAGCAAAATATCTTGTTGCTTGCAGGAAAAAACAATATGGCAGTCGCCTTGAAAAATGTCCGGGGATCCAGGTGCTACCAACAAGAAATAGAGCTTATCATAGACTATTGCACGATGGAAGTTCCTGGTTATTAATGTGGGGGGAGGTGGCTTCTCCCTTCCTGACGTCAAATCGGGAACAATTCTGAACGAAGTATATTGGGGAGGTTTTCAGAAAGGGGGAGGGGGAGAAAAGGAGAGAGTTTTTTGTTGTTGATACTTTGGCAGTCTCTAGGCACACCGTGGACCCATATTTATGTTATAACACTGTGTAAAAGTGACATAACCTTAGTGCCCTGATGCTTTCTCATTGCCGTGACTCCTTTGGAATTGCAGTGAGATGAGTCCAGTGTGTGTATGCCAGCAGAGCCAAGTGGCATGCCACTGCTTCAAAACCTACTCTGCTCTAATCCATTTGTTCTAGCCACTCATATGAGGACTCAAAGCAGCAGAGGCAAAGAAAATACTTCACACACACACACACACACACACACACACACACACACACACACACACACACACACACACACACACACACACACACACACACACACACACACAGGGACCACACCATGGCTAAAGCACCCTGAGAGGCACACACACACACACACACATACACACACACACAACCACCACACACAACCTCCACACACATATATCCAAACACACACACACACACACACACAGACACACACAAACCATACACACACATGCGTACCGCACAAACACACGCACAACCATGCACAGACACACACACACACACACACACACACACACACACACACACACACACACACACACACACACACACACACACACAAACATGTGTAACATACACTGTCTCTGGGAGACAGACTTGGTAAAACCAGCCTTGTGTGAAAGCTCTCGGTCGGGGGTCGGGGGGGGGGGGGGCAGTAGCCTCGGGGCATGCATGAAATCTGGTTATGGGTTTGTGTATGGCTGTAAATATTATGCAGGTCTGCAGTATGAATATGTACACAAACCTATTGTGTGTCCGCATAAGCCTAACTTGTGTTTGACAGAGAAGGAAGTGAGCCGCAGCAGCATGGCCATATTTGGGTTGTTAGCCTGACACAGGGCAGCCTTCACACACTTCAGGTGTTAGTCAGAATCCCCTTTCTGTTCAAGCGGGATTAGACTTCCTTTTCTTTTTGCTGATGAAGCACCTAACATAAAAAGGATGAAAATGGTAATATTCTATGTTTTTTCTTTTCTTATGAACAACTCTAATATGCTATGCCAAAGCCTGCTTCCTTTTATTCCTCCTTTGCTTTCCAGAAATGATTAAAAACACAGCAGTGAGCCACACCGTTGCACTGGGTGACATGTTGCTTTATTAGCATAAACCCACGTACCCTAGTTTATTTTTGCCCTTTTGAAAGAAAATAATGACAAATGCATCACTCCCCCATGTTTGAGTCAGATCTGCAGCGCCCTGCTGTTTGAAGACATGACTGACTCTCCTTAGGTGAAATGAAAATGTTTAATTCATTGAGGTGAGGTTTTTTTCAAGCACTGTTCAATTTAGAGTTTTTTTTCCAACTTTGCCTCCATAACATGTCTTCTTTTATAGTGAAAACCCAAAGGTCCATTATGTACATTTAGTTGTTTATTTCACTAACGTGTGTCACCGATGTACAACCATCGTTAAGCCAGTATCTCAACTTCTTACGCAATTACATCAATTTCCATAATTTTTCTTAGCATTATTCTGAAGGTTTTTACAGAAGTGTTATATGCTGTTGTCAGATTTATGCTACATTTTATTATTTAAAACATGCTGAAAATGCATTTTTAAGATCAGTACAAAGTAGGCCTATCTTTTGATTTATAAAATGAAAGAAGGCTGTATCCAAAATCGGTGCTGTAAAAGCCTTGGACACTAATGCCTCGTTTCCACCGAGTAGAGCGGGTCGAGTCGGAGCGGCTCAGAGCGGGACAGCTCACTTTTAAGAATCTTGGTGGTGTTTCCACCACCGACCCTACCCTTACTGGTAGGGCGGGGTTTAGGCTGGACTGCGATAGCCACCGCCAGAACAAAGGTCATACTATCGGGTTGTGGAACAACTGTGGTCAAGCCAGCGGTCTCTCGTTTTTGCTTGGTCAAACCAGCCGCTTCTTTATTTATTCCTCCCGTGTTGTGAGCGTATTACGCCAGTAAATGCATAGAGGTGGCTCGGTGCAAGCCGACAGAGACAGTGAGCGAACAGTGCTGGCCGCGGCAGCTACGTGACCATGGTGTCATCGTAGCAGTGGGAAACAGTGTAGCCAACTGATTAATTTAATGAAGAGGAAAAACGCCACACAATAAACAGTGCTGCGCTCACATTGCGACCAATCAACGGACGGCAGAGTGTAGCTCCACTTTTTCGGCACCCTTTCAGGCGGCTGGTACCCCAACGGAGGAGTACCGTAAATGGGAGCGGCTTAGAGCGGTTAGGCTCGCTTATATCCATACCCTACCCAACGTTTGGCAAATGGAAAGCCAAAATAATCAGACCAAACTATATTATATATTGTTTTAATGTCAGTAATCAACTGGTAAAGTTTCATGATGCTATTTATAAGTTAAATGTTAACCTATTCACATGTATTGTCTCAACTGACTGACTGACTGATAGTACAGGTTAATGTTTTCAAATTCAATGAAGAAACAGTAGTGAAGCTGGATAATTATGAGACACAGACTAACACAATTTGGTTTGGGTATTTTACTCTGTTTTTTACAACAAGAAAGGTGTAATACAGTGTCAGCCTTATTGTCTCATAAATCATATAAACAAATCAAACTATCAAGAATCATTCACAATATAATTGGCTCTACAATAAGCGCACATTTTATCACAACATGGGTTTGCTTTTTTGTATTGTTTGGGACCATTCCATGTTTGTTTGGAATCAGTTTGTGTGTGGTTTGTTACAGGTGTGGAAGGGGTTAGCGGAGAGACACGTTTCACTAACCTTGTGTGACTTTCCATGTGGGATTCTGCATGTGTTAACTGACGATAATGAACTTAACTTAAGTGAACTCAGTCTGCTCTTATTGGCCCTGAATCTAACTGCCTATTTGATTCTAACTGCCAGTTAAATTCAGGGGTTGATATAAATTTCAACATAGGTTTTCAGAAGAGTGAAGTAGGAGAAAAACTTAGAGCGTTTTTTTTTTATCATACCTTGGGAGTCTCTAGTCACACCATATTGATGTTGGAAAACCATGAAAAAGTGAATTTGACATAATAGGTGAGTTTTGGATTAATGGATGCTTACACACCTCAGTTTTGGTCATACATTTACGTTTCAACAATGTTTTCTGTTCAGAAATAACTGAATTTTGTTCAGAATTGAACTTCTTTTAGTGATGTTACTATACAGCCTGGTCCAGTTTCAGTGCAGTTGTATTATTACCATATAAATAATGGCCATAACTGTACAAATAAGCCTAGGCTGTGAATGTATATGCTGAGACTGGCTGATAAAAGACACATTATGTAATGGGTAGAAGGGCACAATATCACAAAGCCCTTGACTGAGAATGTGTGGGTGTGTCTGGGAGAGTGACTGTCACACATTTTAAAAATAGCTTCTTAGCTTCTCCCACGACAAAATAAATAAGTAAAATAATTTTTTTTTAAGATGAAGTGAAGTTTATTCTCCTCATAGTCACTATGAAAGAGAATCCTGATCTCATTCTGGCATGTATCATCTCATGGATCTGTTCTGCTGTGTGCACACATACACACAGCCAGTCATGCTGTATATCTAATGTTAAATATTATTTCAGACGGGAACTATCTTGTTGTGTTTTGCTTCGAAAATGTTTTCGTCTTTACAAGGGGTAGGGTTAGGGTTAGGGTTAGCCATGGACATACAGGCTTATGTACAGTGAGAGTCTGGCAGAATGGGAAAGCATTTATACATCGAACTTGGAATTCTTTCACTTAATTTTTCTCCCACTCATATCTGCCACAATTTAATTAGCTTTTGATCTTAAACTTCTATGCAATTGGGGCACCCTTAGCTCAGTTGGTAGGGCGTCCCCCCCGGGCCAAGCAGCAGACCCGAGTTCGATTCCCGCCCACGGTCGTTCTCTGCATGTCACTCCCCTCTCTGCCCCATTTCACCTCTGTCTCTCTGCACTATCAAATGAAACATAAAAAATGCCCCAAAAAATATCTTAAAAAATTAAAAAAACTTCTATGCAATTTAATAATCAATAGTTTGTGGTAGAATGTAATACACATACCTAAGTGGCATTCGTTGTTGGCATCTTGCAAAGCTACCCAACCGACTGCTCCAAAAATGACTTTTGGTGTGCTTTTTCTACCACCTCTCTGTTAAGAGTTTGGTCCTGTTTAGGCCAACAGTGGACCTTAAACTGTCCATCCCTGGCTCTATAGCTAGGGTTTCATCTGAATGTGAAGACGTTAAGCCAACTAGTTGCATTTCCATCAAGTTATTGGAGCTGATAAACTCCACTAGTTTGGTCTGAAGATGGCGTTATAGCCAACATAGCGTAACATGGCTGGATTAAAAAGTAGAATAAGTCGATGTTTTAAACAGGCCCTGCGTTCCAAATAACATAATTTTTCTTTTTACTACAATACATACTAAAGTACAGAAGAGTTTTAGGGCCACAGGAGAGAAAAAAAATCAGATAAGGAAGATTTTTTTTTTCATTATGTCGAGAAATGTCAAGAATAAAGATGAATACTCCAAAATGCTCTTTGAGTTAGTGGGGCATTTATGTATTTTCAGCATACTACAATTGACGTGCACGTATAGGAACATCGTAAATCTTTTTCTAAATAGTAGGGAAGTATGGGTATTGGAACACAGGGAGGGAGAGAGTCTGCAGGAATGTGTTTCCATTGGGGAAGTTGTTATTGCCCATTCAGTGAAGTTAGTATGCTCACTGTTATATGGAGACCCAGACTTTGAACAGAGACCATTTGAGACTACTGCTGAGCTTTCAAATGCCAACATTTGTTTCCCCTTTTGCCCACACATACACTTATTGTTTTCCAGATGTAGTCGGCTTTCCCTTTTTTACACTTTCCATTCCTAACAAACCCCTCTGCTAGACAGAAGAGTCATCTCATTGTGTATTGTCACAATGTCAGTGTTCAGGAACCGCCCTGAGTTCAAATGCCGTTGTTGACTTGTCATTGTGTGCACATTGAAAAACAAAGGAAAAAGAAAAGGAAACACCTCTTGAGTTCAGATAACACACTCACAACCTGCTTGGTGTGCAAAAGCAGAGACAGTCAATTATTGCCCTCTCTCTCTCTGTCTCTCTGTGTGTGTCTCTCTCTCTCTCTCTCTCTCTCTCTCTCTCTCTCTTTCTTCCACTCGGGGTCACAGGGAAGCAGTTGACTTCATGTTGCTTCTGTCTCTACGTCAGCTCTGCTGTGATCGTTAATTAGGTAGAATATGCCCAACCTTGCCTTTTTATGAATACCAAGTGCTATGCTTATGTGCTTGTGTGTGTGTGTGTGTGTGTGTGTGTGTGTGTGTGTGTGTGTGTGTGTGTGTGTGTGTTTGTGTGCTGTCTTTAATATGACTGCAAATTCTGGTAGTAAGTGATATCTCACTCTGCGATGTCCGTTCCTCCGGATGGTCTTGAAAACCTGAAAGTTTCTGTTTCACTGTTGTTCACAGCAGAAGGGTTCACAGTTATCTTAACACACATACTGTATCCCAGTGTGTGGTTCCAGGTGCCTTACATTTTTTTTATGACACCAACATCTATAATGTTATAATTATTCAATACTAAGAATTACATGTACAGAAAATATGTTTTGTAGACTAGCTGCAGGCTCTCCTGGAGATGAAAAGTCAGCCTTTAAAACAGTGTGTTAAAGTTGTTTATTATTTAAGTTGTGTTATTCATCCAATCAGCTGTACCGTAACGCCTTAGTAAATAACCCTTAATTTGCTGCTGTAGCGTAGAGTTTCTCTCCCTTCCATTAAATAAACAGCATGGGTCACCCTGCCTTTTGCAAACTGCTATCCGTAAAGAGTTGCAGTAGTCTGAGAGAGCCGGGCTTTCAGAGTCTAGCTGATGTTTAAGAGGCCTTTTACCAACTTGAGAATACTAAAATGGTGAGGGCATACTAGGGCCCGTGTCCACCTAACGCCTTTTTCCAGCGTTAAACGCTGGCTGTGCGCTCAGCGTTTTATGCGCTGATTGTCATCTGTCACTGTCAGACCTATGATCAACACTGGTTTAACTGTTTAGGCTTGCTGTTTTCTATTTAAAATCGTTACATTTTAATATAAGTAGTCTTATGAAACGGAGAATACTTTCGATTTATCGCGGCTCCTGCAAACACACACGGAGCAAGTTGTAGGCTGACGTGTGCACATGAAACGATCCCTAGGAGATAAAAATACAGCGAATCAAGTGTTCGCCTAATCTGCTCCCACAAACGGGCTCTCCTCCCTCTGTTCTGGTCATTTTAAGTCACTCATTTCGTACAGTTTCGGGTAAACACCACCGCCTTTCTGAAAAGTTGAGCTTTTTTCAACTGGAAAAGCACGAAGCGGCCGCACAAAATGGCAAAAACGCTTGAAAAAAAAAGCTTTTCTCCGAGCGGCCACTTCTAATTGGGAATCAATTGAAAAAAGGCGTTAGGTGGACATAAAACTTCACAGGTTTTTTTTCCTTTATTTTTTTTTAGGAAAGTCATCAACAACATTTAAAGATTGGTGACAGCCCCAGACTTTAAGCATCTCATTATGGGCCTTATAGTTTTTGAAGAGGATTTAATTAGTCTAAATGCTTCTTCCATGTGTCCCCCCCCTCCCCTGCTCCCTGCCCCCCACCATCCTTCAAGTGGCTTCAGGGCAAGATTACAGGAATCCATGTTGAAGAGAAACCTAGTGTCAGTTGAAAACCCCTGGAGGTGACATCTAATGGCTGGCCCCCCATTTGTTCCTCCACCGTGCCTGTACCACATGTGGTGGTGCTCCGGGGCCCTGCCTGCCTGCCTGGTCAGCTGTCAGCCTAAGCTTTCCTCACAGCTCTATAGGTGTTGATAATGAGCGGCTTCAAACCTCATTGCTCCCTCATTACAGCCAGGGCCCTGCTGGGATTACTGCTTCATTCCTTCTGTCCAGGACCATGGATGTCACTATCAAGAGTCAGCTCACTTAGGCTGATGGACACAGGTATATAGACTTGTGTGTGTGTGTGGTGGGGTGTATAGGGAAAATGATGCTAGTATGTTTGGTATACTTGTATACCTTCCATATTAGCCTTGTTGTTGGTTCATGCAAAGACCTTCTACATTTAAGCATTTTTTAAAGGGGATTTGCAAAGGACATTAATGAAACACTTTGTTAGACTGTTTCCCACCAAAGTGAGACAACCAGTGTCCCTTGGTTCAAGGACAAAAAGGCAGCATATGCCAGAGGCGGTCATCTGCTCGCCCTTACTGTCTACTGGAGGCAAACAGTACAAAGGAATGATAAATGGAGTAGTTAAGGACTCATCCTGCTGGGGAATTGATCCCTCTATCATCATGCTAGCGGACAATTCATTATCATATTCAGATTGGTCAGATTGATGTTTCAGCATAGCCTGGCATTCCCAGACCTGCCACTAGGCGCTGGCAAATTAAATTTGCTGCGCCTGTTGGTCTGGAAACTCTCCGTTGAAGCTTTTTCAAAAAGACCAGAAATCTGGGCTCATGGGCGCGCCAGAGCCCGTTGTATGGTACTCAGGGGAGGACGTAACCGGATGACGACAGTGACGAACATGCGACGTCGAAGCCGTGATAGTAAACATCAAAGATGGCTGCGGATATGTTATGTGAGTTTGAGACTGCTTTGACCTCGACCCTTTACGATTTGGAAGACGGCACTCAAATCTTTCATTAGCAAGTAAGTGGAATGTTCTGTTTTGCCGACCGACCACGGCAAACATTTAATTTAACAGTTTAACAGCTGTTCGCTAAACGAACGGGGCTTACGTCACCTTGTGCATCGCTCTGATTGGTTGCAGTGCTATCCAACTGCGTGCAGTGGCATTTGAAATGCACGAGTAGCAGCCGCCCCTTGAGTTGGAAATTACTATTGATCGTGGCCAGACCCTCTATCGTTCAAGATATCAGGGTCTGGATTTCCAGGCTAGTTGCAGCACACAGTTTACATGGAACGGCAGCATGCCGGTGCAACAGATATTAGTGATATTGTTGCCCACATGGTGGCAGTGTAATATAGCTGTGAATACAATATTGACATATCATTACCTTTGTTCATTAATAAGGAGACCCTGTTACCAAACACATTCAGAAATGTAAGGAGCAACATTCTTATTGATTTGGAATAGGGTTTCTGTCGATTAGTGTTCTTCTTGTGTTTTTGGTCCCTAGCAACTATAGAGGGGATATTTGGCTCTTTAGCTGCTAAATCCTCCTTTCTATTCCCCAGTGGCGTGTGTGTTCTGAGGTAGAGAACACTGCTTCTTCCCCCAGGGACACAGCTTCAAGCTGCGGCCAAAAACCAGAGTGAGAGTGTGAAAGAAAACAGTGAAGTTGTTGGATGGACAGCTGAAAGACAATAGATGGAACCCACTACAAAGCTCTTGTATTACATTTGGCACTCTGCAGATTGAGCTGATTGATCTTTGACATATTTATTATTGCCACTTAATGGACCGAGTTACTGCTTCCTCTCATATCAACAATAGCTACACTATTCAGGACCAACTGGCCTTAATGATGTCTGAATTAAAACAATTAATTTTAAAAACATGTGACATGTTTGAGTACTTTATCAATACTTCTCTATTCTTCTGGTCGCCATTGTTTCCAAATTCTCTACTACAATTGCATGTTATAATATAATATACCAAACACAGATTCATATAAAGGATACTTGTTTTATCAAGACTTTAGACTTTAGAATTTATTGTCCCCAAGGGGAAATTCTTTTTCAAGTATTTCTATATCACAAACCACAGAACTAGACATGATGGCACAAGCAAGGAAATACATTTAGTATTACCTCACAACAAAATATATATAAAAAATAAAACGCTTCAACTCAAAGCAACCCCCTATCACAGCACATGTGGCCAAAGCTAGTAGACATACAGTAGATGTCGCGGCATTACCATTCATTTTGGATTGTCTCAGGGTTTCCTCCTTAATTAGCTGATCTTTGCATGGTTTCTGGCCCTTGATTGGGTGAACAGAGAGAACTGGAGAGAGAGAGTTTGAAAAAATATACAGTGTATAGTTTTTTTTACTATATCTATCTATAAAGCAAGAAACGTCTGTCTGTGTGTCTGTCTGTGGCTCGCATATCTCTCTGAGTTTTAGTCAGATCGGCATGAGCTTCTGGATATTGCTTGCGCACAGCACGAAGGTGTGCATCCTTCATCCTTCATTTTGAAGTTGTAGAAGTTATATTTATATCATGCTGGCGATAGTAGCTTACGTGTGCACGGAGCCGACTAAACCCCGCCTCCCTCTGACGAGCGGGACACACACACAGCAGACCGACACAGCCTTACTGGATATTGCTTGCGCACAGCACGAAGGTGTGCATCCTTCATCCTTCATTTTGAAGTTGTAGAAGTTATCATATTTATATCATGCTGGCGAATAGTAGCTTACGTGCGCACAGAGCCAACTAAACCCCGCCTCCCTCTGACGAGCGGGACACACACACACAGCAGACCGACACAGCCTTACTTCCTCAACAACTCCTCACCTGCTCCACCTGTCCGCTTTAGTGGTAAAGACTGCACTTCACTAGCCTGGTCCAACCAGACCATCGTACTTCATTTCATTTGTACAGAAGGTCTGGAAGTGCTGTAATTGGCAAACGTTCACTCACTTGGAGGCGGGTGTCTGTCGAAGTTTAAAACTATTGGATCTGCCCAGTGCCACTCTGGATTAGCCAACCAATCGCATCACGTTTAGTCGTCACGTGTGTCATGAGCCGGCTTTTGACGGTGCGTTCCAGTTAGACAGGGAACTCGGAAATTTCCGACTTCACTACATATTGTAGTCTATGAATCTACCGGTACCTGGCAACAGTAACTTGCTAGAGCCTAACGTTTAGTTATTTGGACGAGAAAGCTTTTAGGCGTTCATACTTTCGCAAGCAGATGCACTGGAACACAGACAGGTCGGAACTCGGAACTACCAAGTTGGAAATCTCCTTCTTCCGAGTATAAAGGAACGCAGCATTCAACTGAAACTGGAGCGCGACTTCGACGTCATCGTTCTCAGCCACTCGCTCTGTTCGCTGATTGGACGGCTGTAGATTCTCCGGAGAATCTGGGAAATGCGCTGTACACCCAGACTGACTACTGAAGGGAAAATTAAATTTGGCCGGAAGTAGGTGGGCGGGCGGAGCCAGGCTAGCACTTCACGCTATTTTCAATGTAATAATACAGCACGGTCTCGGATGCTTCCGCAAAATGTTTTATATCCGTTTAAAATCTAAACTGAAAGCCCGCACACACAAGTCCACTCCCACACACCGAGCGCGCGTGCGCGCACACGAGTCCCCCCTCCCCCCCCACACACACATACACACTGCTGCCTGCTACTGACACGTAAACGTTAATTGATAGCACGGTCTCGGGCGCGGACACAAGTCCCCCACCCCCCCACACACACACACAGCTGACTGCTACTGACACAGTAACGTTAATTGACAGTTATCCAAACTCGGTCTTATCTTTCAAATACCTAACAGTAATGGTAATGGGGTTGACAATGTTGTCATGGCGTGCAGCATAGCCTCCTTTTATACACAGTGCAGCCATTTACTATACAGGCAACTGATTGTAAGTTTGAGTGCATTGTGCAGTATGGATGGTAGTTTGCAAGGTACCATATTATCAGATTGTATAGGTAACACCTGTACAGCTCGAATCTTCTTTAGGCTTCAACACTTAATTAATTAACACATTTTCTGTTTCATTTCACTTAACAAAACACATGGAATTAGTTTGTGGTTATCTTTACACAATACACTAAGGAATGTTGCCCTACTCTATAGCCAACTTCTACAAAGTAACTTACTGATAATAACCTTTAACAGTGTAAAATTAGCCATCAATGATAGCAGCCAAATGTACTGTTTAATATGTTTCTTTGTTTACCTGCTTCCTACGGGCACTGCACTAGTAATATCTAAAGGATGCTTCGGTCCACCATTATAAACACGTCATTGTAGATTGGACAAAGTGGAAATCCCAAAAATGTGTCTGTTGGTTTAGCAGTGAAAACGCTTCATGTTACATTTTGTTTATTTTTTGTTTAAGGAGAGTACTTCAGGAGAGTGACATGCCAAATATACAGCCATCCTCCTGACACAGTTAACAGCACACCCAAGCTGTCTTTTGCCCCTGTATTTCTTTGATTTCTCAGACCCAGGGCCAATGAATCTCCCGGTGTTTGTCCCCCATGGTACATGTACACTACTACACGCTCCCTGTGATGTATCTGCATAGGGCATAGCTATATGTTACATATCCCTTGGCCATTTGTTTTGCCTGTTTAAAGTGCACTGCACCTGTCTCCACTGAGAGCATCCCTCCAGCCCCATGGCAGCTAGCTCATTCCAGCGCCGCCAGCCACCAAGGCTCAAGACTTTATTACCCACACAGGCTCTCTCTCTCTCTCTCTCTCTCTGTCTCTCTGTGTGTCTCTCTGTCTCTCTGTCGCTCTCTCTGTCTCTCTGTCTCTCTCTCTGTCGCTCTGTCTCTCTCTCTCTCTGTCGCTCTCTCTCTCTCTGTGTTTCTCTCTGTCGCTCTCTCTCTCTGTGTCTCTCTGTCGCTCTCTCTATGTATCTCTCTGTGTCTCTCTCTGTCGCTCTCTCTCTCGGTGTCTCTCAATTCAATTCAATTCAAATTTGCTTTATTGGCATGAAAGTTTAAAATAGAAAAACAATGTTGCCAAAGCAAAGTATCAGTAAGATACAATAAGTCCAATAAATCAGACAAAACACATATGACAATTATATACATTATGACAATTATATACATTATATTACGTGTGTGTGTGTGCCTCAATCATTCACTGTCCCTCAGGTTGTGGCATGTTAATATATACTGGGCAGCAAGATGTGCCTGGTCTCCTTCTCCGAGGAGTATTTTTAATTTGGAGAGGTCGTTCAGCTCTTTGAAATCTGGTACTAAAGAGCTGAACCTGTTCAAATACAATTGTCTTGTGTCATTTAATTTTGTACATTTTAGGAGAAAGTGCATCTCTGTCTCAACCTCACCTGTCGAACAGTGACAACATTTTCTGTTTTCTTTTGGTTGCCATGATTTTTTGTGTCTTCCTGTTTCAATTGCCAGTGTGTGGTCACTGAGCCTGTACTTGGTTAGGATCTGTCTCTGCTTTCTATCTCTGACAGTAGAGAGATATTCTGCTAATTCATAATGTCTTTTAAGGGCGAGATAACATTCCAATCTACTTTGGCTTTTAGTTGTTTCTTCCCAATGGTCCAGATAGGTTTCTTTACATTGTGCTATAATTTGCTTTACTCTGATTACTGTTTGGAGAGCAGTGTTGTTGTGAGGCTGGTCAGAGTGTGTCTGAGAGGGGGCAGTTAGCCTCAGTACCAACTGACATAGGGGACTCTTTTCTGGGCTCAGCTCTTGGGTTTGGAGGGCTTTGGAGTGGAGGGTGTCTCTGGGGCTGGATTTCAGGTGGTTAAAAAAGTTGAGCGTTCTCTTTTGAATGTTAATTATCAGTGGGTATCTGCCTAATTCTGCTCTACATGCATTTGTTGGTGTGTTTCTGAGTACTTGTAAAATGTATCTGCAGAATTCTGCATGTAGAGATTCTGTTGGATGTTTGTCCCAGCGGGTATAGCTCTGATGACTGAGGGGACCCCATACTTCACTACCGTACAGCGCAATGGGCTGGATGACACGTTCAAATATTTTAAACAAGATTTTTATTGGAATTTGGAAATTATAAAATGTTCTCTTAAATGCAAATAGAGCTCTTCAAGCTTTTTTCTTTTAGTGCATTCACTGCCATGTTGAAACTCCCTAATGCTGTTATGGTTATACCAAGGTAGGTATAACTCATGCTGTGTTCAATAACATGATTATTAATGGTAAATTGATGTTTGTTCTCATGACACCTGGGGCATTTTTGAAAGATCATGATGTTGGTTTTCTTCATGTTTACTGCCAGGGCCCAGTTCTGACAGAACTGTTCTACTACGTCCAACTGTTGCTGTAGTCCTTGTTCAGTAGGAGACAGTAGAACAAGGTCATCAGCGTAAAACAAGGACTTCACCTCTCTATCTAGGAGGGAGAGGCCAGGAGCAGCACATTGATCTAACTCAACAGCCAGTTCATTTATATATATATTAAATAAAGTCGGACTTAGATTGCAACCCTGCCGAACGCCTCTTCTCTGGGGGAAGAATTCTGTTTGTTTATCTCCAATTTTGACAGCACACATGTTTTCCAAATACATGGATTTTACCAGATCAAAGGTTTTGCCACCTATACTACAATTTAAGAGTCTGTAAAAGAGCCCTTCATGCCAAATAGAATCAAAAGCTTTCTTAAAATCAATGAAGCAAGAGAATATTTTCCCATTTTTCGTTTGTTGTACATGTTTGTTAATTAAAGTGTGAAGCGTATATACATGGTCAGTGGTGCGGTGTTTTGGGAGGAAGCCAATCTGACTTTTACTTAGTATTGACTGTTCCTCAAGGAAGTCTATTATTCTTTTATTAATAATACTACAGAATAGTTTCCCTAGACAGCTGCTAACACAGATCCCACGGTAGTTATTAGGGTCTGATTTGTCCCCACTCTTATGAATGGGGGAAATGAGCCCTTTGCACCAGATGTTGGGAAAACATCCTGCCCGTAATATTACATTGAACAAATGCAACACTGCACCCTGCATCTCTGGGGTGCTGCTTTTCAGCATTTTGTTTTTAATGCTGTCTGGACCACAAGCTTTCCTTGGCTTCAGACATTTTGTCTGTGTTGTTAATTCTTCTAAAGTTATATCAAAATCAAGGGGGTTTTGATTGTCTTTAATTGTTTCTTCTAATATTTTGAGTTTTTCTTTTATAACACATTGATCCGATTTGATTGATTGGTATGTCTTTGTACAGATCAAAATGTGATCTCCAGATGTTACCGTTTTGGATTGGTAATGTCTGCTGTTGCTTTGGGTTGAACTTGTTCCACATATCCCATAATTGATTTTGGTCAATTGCATTCTCAATATCTTCAAGTTTCATGTGAGTATAATTTTGTTTTTTGATCCTAATTGTATATTTATATTTATTTAAAATTTCATTGTATCTAATGCGCAAGGCTGGGTTGTTTGGTTGGCGATGTTTCTCATTTGCTATTTTTCTCAGCTCATTTCTGATTGTTTTACACCCTTGATCAAACCATTTGTCAGTATTTTGCCTTTTAACAGGTCTCCGTTTTTGCTTTGTGAGGTCAGCCCTAATAGCTGCCTTATGAAATATCATATTGATGTCTTCAACGGCCTTGTTTACACCATCTCTGGAAGGGATATACTGGTTTTGATTATATATTGCTATGTAATTAATCAGATCAGGAGAGTTCAAAACTTTTATGAATTTGTCTCCACTGTCTGGGGCCCATCTGTAATTACGATTTAATTTAAACAGCTTACTGGTTTCTATTTTTGTGTCACTAATTTGACCTGACAATTTAAGGAACACATTAATTTGATTGTGGTCTGAAAGGGGGGATTGCTGTCTGACAGTGAATGCACTGATAGTTGAGGGGTCCATGTCAGTGATTGCATAGTCTAGTCTACACTAGACCCAAGAGCTGAGGAGTATGTGAACCTCCCTAAAGAGTCCCCTCTGAACCTACCATTAACTATGTACAGGGCTAAGGCCCGACAGAGATGCACTCCCTGCCACTTGGATTTAATAGTGGGTCAAGGTTATTCCGACGGGGGATCGTTGGTGTGGTAAACAGGGGGGCCAGACCAAATACATGGTTGTTGCCCTGTGAGTCTATGGTATCAGCTTCGATTCCTGTACGTCCATTCAGATCTCCAGTGATAAGAACATTTCCCTGGGCCTGAAAATATGCAATTTCTAGATTTAGGGTTTCAAAAACGTCCTCTTCAAAATAGGGAGAATCTACTGTGGGTATGTACATTGCACATAGGTATAGATCCCTATCAGAAATACCTAGGGTTTGATCTAACCTCAACCAAATGTGCGATTTACCCCGTTTTACTGATGAGATCTGATGACAAAGATCTCCTTTATACCACACCAAGATCCCCCCCGATGTTCTGCCCTTGCGTACGTTTTTTAGTTTGAGGGAGGGCACCATGACTGCATTATACCCTGGGGGACAGTGAGTGAGTGAATCATCTTGACACCATGTTTCTGTCAATACAATGACATCAACGTCTTTGATCGATTTCATGAATTCAGGGTTTCCACTCTTCTGCTCAAAGGTTGAGGAGTGGAGACCCTGTATGTTCCAACAGCTTATATGAAATGAACGCATTGAAAAGAAAACAATCAAAATGAACCTGCATAGTGAGACAAATATTTTGAAAAACCTTCTACTATCTATATATTTATAATAATAATTTGATATTAATTATTTGCAAATGTATGTACTATTTTCAATAATATTACTATCGTACTGACAACTACTATTGCTATTATAACTATTATTACTAACTAACTAACTAACTAACTAATATATATATATATATATATATATATATATATATATATATATATATATATATATATATATATATATATATATATATATATATATATATATATCTGTCTCTCTCTGTGTAGGAGGATTTACACCCATTACTGGTGATGGCCAAGCACCGAGCCACCAGAGAGAGAAGCTATATGGAAAGCCTCCCTACGTTTTAAATTTAGCCCCCCGTTTTATCTAGACTTTCTCATTAGTAGCACTGGAGACTAATTGTCACTGGTAAAGTCTTTATTGCTTGCGGGCTCTCTCACTTGTTCGTCCCTTTCACTGGTTTTCTCTGTGCTCTTTTTTTTCCAAACGGCACAATGGCAGGGGCCGGCTCTTTGTATGGCGGTAATTAGCTTTTATGGTGTTGCTACGAGGTTGCGCGCTCCTTTCACTGCCGGTTGGTCGTCACTCACTCTGACTCTGGACTGTGGCTTTATCGCCCTGCTGGGCAATTAGTCTGCAAGCCAGCCCACCTTCTAATGCCACATAATCCAGCCATAGCCTTCCCACACACACACATACACACACACACACACACACATGCACACAAACACGCACACATACTATGTACTTTCCCTGCATGTATAAAAATAATCTGTTTTCACAAATAAACTCCCTTGTAATTTGCCAGTGGCACTGGAATCTGATCTGCTGCAAAGAAAATCTGGACATTTATTTTTTTTATTTTAAAGTTAATTTTTTGGCTTTTTGTCCTTTTATCAGACAGTTGGAGAGACATAAATGAAATGGGGCAGAGAGCATAACCACTACACCACCAACACCCCCAGATGATCTCTGAATGGTATTATCTTTAACACACATAAACAATAATTAAAGCTGGGGTGGAGGATTTGGGGAGAAAATAGCAGTTGGGATAGAGATTCGAATCCAAATAGCTCAACCGCTCCACTTGTTCTCTTTGGTCCCTCCCCTATGGTCCCTCCCTGACACGTTCTACACCAACAAAGTCGTGCCAAAGTGAATGGACAGTCCCAACAGCCAATAAGAACAGAGAATCGGAGCCTCACTCTGATTGGTCAAAGTGTACAGCTCATGTTAACTTTGACCAATCAGAAATCACATACCCCAGCTTTAAGGATGTTCACTGTGTGTTGCATCATCAGCAGACTATTGATATTTCTTTTCCCCCTCCTTTGTGTAGGGGTCCGACAGTCTTGAAATGATAGCTTCTGGTTAACTCCTTATCAAATGATTGTTGAAATGGGGCAGAGAGGGGAGTGACATGCAGAGAACGACCGCGGGCTGGAATCGTACCCGGGTCCGCTGCTGGCCGAGGCCCATGGGGGGACGCCCTACCAACTGAGCTAAGGGCGCCCCGAAGTCAACAGCTTTTAAATGAATCAGGAGGACAATCCCTGTATTCCAAATCACATACTTTTTCTTTTTTCTACACTACATACTAAAGTACAGAAGAGTTTTAGGGCCACAGGAGAGCAAGAAAATCAGATGAGGAAGTTTTTTTTCATTATGTCGAGAAATGTCAAGAATAAAGTTAGTGGGGCAATTATGTATTTTCAGCATACTACAATTGACCTGCATCTGTTGGGACAACATAAATCTTTTTCTGGCATACTAAATAGTATGGAAGTATGGGTATTGGAACGCAGGGAATGATTCTACTTCCTCCATGGGAGCTCAGGCAGCCCCTTATGGGAGCTCAGCTTCCCATTGGCTTCCCACATGACTCCAACCCTGGTGCCATGTATCTGGCCTTCCTTCATCACTGGGCAGCTACAGAGACGGTTTGACAGAGAGATGCTGCCACTCTGAATTTCTCTTCTTCAAAAAATTACTTTGCACACAGATATAATACTGTGATGTTAAACCTCTTCCATGATATCATATGTTCATCAGGTATTAAGTTGATCTTACAATTGTATATATATAACAAAAGAATAAAGCATGCTACAGGATAACGTTGGATTTCACAAACTCATGCAAAGTTGTGAGCCATTCCATATCCATGTAATTAGACAGAATTAGAGAATTAGACAGTGGGCAAGGAAATATTAATGAATGCCTCCGATTGAATGTCGAAATTCCAATCCAGGAGAAGAGTTGAACTCCCGGGACCTATTTGCAGGCCTTGTCACTGAGGCTGTGGTCTTACCTTCTTAGCTGGGATATTGATCCACCTCTTAGGCAATTAGTCTTTCCCCTTTCCTGTTCTTTCTTCTCCCTTGCTTCAATCTAAAGCCCAAAAGAAAAATACACAAGGAAATGGCCTGGAGTCAAAAGAAGCCAAATTACCCGCTCTTTTTCTTCCTTTATTGTGATCACCTGCCAGCTATAGGGGTTTAGGAAGGTTTTTCAAACGGTTGATACGACTCAATCATCCCTGGCTCTGGCACCCTGCAGCCCTGCAATCACCGACACTGTTGCTGTCTAGACTAGAACCATGAAAAGACAATGAAGGTGCATGGATGGACAACGGCTGAGTCTTCTTCAGTCAGTTGTTATTACGATGGTTATTATAATCACAATAATACTAAAAATATTATAATTAAAACCTTTTTTTTTTACAAATGGAAATAACAGGGTGGACAATAAAAAACACATTTTGGCTTAAAGAGAAATCCTCCTTCATTTGAACATAAAGAGTCTTATATGGCACCTTAGTGACTCATACACTGGGTACAGAGAATAGTAGCAATCAGTGCTTTACAATTAATAAGGACTTTATTGCATGGCCTTTTATCAACACAAACCTGCTTAAACAAAAGATTTAGCTGAAGAGATTTTCCAAGACCAGAGATTTGAAAACTGTTTTCTTTTGCTCAGTGCTGTTGACTGAAGCTCAACCAAGACTTTCAGCTATTGACATATCGTTCAAACTTCTTGAACACGTGATGCTCATTCATTGTACAGAGAATACCTTTATCTCTGATAACGCCCACGGGTCTCTGCATGTCATTCTACTCTCTGTCTCTACAAACTGTCGAATAAAGAAATAATTCTTTTAAAAAAAATTTTTTTAAAAAGTTTTGTGCCTGGATATGGCATGGCACCTCTCTCTGCTACTGACATTTGGTGAACTGGGAGTGGACGAGGGAGGGAGTGAACATCACTTTATTTAATGACTGCTTGCCGCTGTGTTGAGGAGGCCATTACAAGCTAATGACTGTCTCTCTCTCGGCAGCACTGACAACACAAAGCTGTCCAGAGGTCGTGCTGCTTACATCCACACACACTTAAGCACATGGTATCTATGTTGGTTGCCATAGAGGGCAAATAAAATATACCTATTGAAAGGCAAGACACGTCAGACAAAAACATTGTTTTTTTCTAGCACTGGTCAATGTTGCAGAGTCTGGTCTATTTTGCTTGTAGTAGAATGTCTTCTTCCACACCGATAAAAAAATGTAAATCTTGACTGTTTTCTTCAGCATATTTCTCCTTTACAGCCATCATTGACGGCCATTATCTCAAAATGTGTTCTTCTAAAGCACTTACATTAGCCTAACTAAACTTTACATAATCAATTAGAACTATTTTGACAGAAGGCCTTAAGGTGCGAACACACCAAACGCGTTGGGTGCGGTGGCCAAAGCGCCCAACGCACCTGATCTGGTGCTTGGTCATTTTGTGTCAAAAAATGGTTCAACCCCCCCTCAACGCTACGCAGCTAGTCTCCCCCGATATATTTATTCCCCTAATCAACCATGGCTGCGATCAGACCCGACCCGACACAACAGCGTTCATGTCCACACAAAAACAACAACTACACGGCCAACAATTGTGCCAAAAGACAAATAAACAGCAACTGAACGGAACAAATAGCCTTAAAACAGCATTGCAGATTCACGCCACTCGGAAATGAACACAAACAGCAAGGCAGCACCATACCAAACACATTTACAGCAGCATTGTGCACAGGGCAGTAGAAAATAAAGGCAAGTAGCCTACATTACCCTACCTGGCTGTGACGGGACCTTGGCTGGCTTAGATATAGGCATAAACACCGGTGCGTCGCTGTACTCGTTGTGAAAGTTCCCCGGACTTAGCCGTTATGTTTGGGTTCATTATGGAGGTGGTGGCCGCACACAACCGGGTGAGTTAACTAACGCTATCCGACCGGTGCTAACTTGGTTTATCGGCTAAAGCACAGCCGCTATATTCACTGAATTAACCAGGAAGCCCATTCTCCTGGCTCACTTTCCCCATGTCTTCTAACCCAACCCCGAGCGGCTTCATATCACCAGCCAGCCGCATTTCCTACTCGGTGTTTCTCAGCCTCTGTGTTCCTCCCACCCATGCTCCCACCGTGCCGATGTCCGTGACGTCGGGTCAAGCTCACCGCTGATTGGCCAACGCGGCTAAACGTCACGCGCTGGAGCGTTAAAAGTTAAATTTTTTGAAACTCGCGCGATGATGCGGTGACGCTTTGGTAACGCAGCTACCGCGCCCAAAGCGCCGCTTTACCGCAGCCATTGCGCCTAAACCAATGGTTCCCTATGCAAAAATAGGATTTTTCAACGCCGCCACCGCACCCAACGCGTTTGGTGTGTTCGCACCTTTACAAAGGGATGTGTTCATATGTTTTTCACTTTCTGATTCATGATACATGTTGTTCTTAAAAGAAAAATGCTGTAGATGCATTTTTAAGACTGTAAATAGTAAAGAAAAAAAAGATTTATACAAATGAAAAAAGGCTGTAGGCCTATCCAAAATCTTTTCAGTAAAATTTTGGACTCTAGTATGTTATAAAAATTAAATAAAGATTTTAACTCTGGCTTTATCAAACATAGGTATTTGGTTTTTAAATAAATATCATACTTATACAACCACTCCTCAAAACGTTTTCAAAGTACACAGTCCTGCCCGCCTGTAAGGGTAATGGACCATGTTAATTTAACAGGATAACCATAGACTGTATGTAAAGAGGATAACACTATTATTAATAATAATAATAATAATAATAATTGATAGGTTTTATATAGCGCTTTATTGCCTAGGCACTCAAAGACGCTTTACAGGGTTCCTGGTTCAATTCGTTCACACAGTGTCATACCGGTGGTGGTAAACTACGAGAGTAGCCACAGCTGCCCTGGGGCAGACTGACTGCCCCAGGGCAGACAGGTCATTGCAGACAGGTCATTATCAATCTTAGTATGAAAAGAGTTATGTTTCTTCTTCTATGACTTTATTAGCGCATTGCAAACGACTTGAAGGTGCATAGCACCACCTACTGTACCAGAGTGTGAAGCTCAGATATACAAATAAACAGGGCTGTAGCTGAATTTTTTATACAGTCTATGCTGAACACACATGCTTGGAAATTGCAAAGAAAATCCAGGGCAGTGGCACCACCTAAGTAGTCATAGGCATAAATAGTCATAGCATAACGTGTAGCTAAACTGTGCACTATGTTCTGACAACTTAAAAGTTAGTGCATTGTTAATAGTTGGTTTGTTAATTGCTGTTTACAGACTATTGAGGAAAAAGTCTCTTTATGTTCGGTAATTTCCACCATATCGAAAATGTTATTGAGTATTGAGTATTTTTCTGAGTATTGTATCGAGTTTGAAATTCTAGTATCGTGACGACCGTAGTAGCTATGGTTCAAACCAAGCCCCAACCACAGCGATTTCTACCAGCATCCAATGCGGAAGTGACAAACATTGCAGTAACTTCCAGTGGCCACTAGGGGGGTGGTACCAAAAGTGAGCATTTTTTTGTTGACTCATTTGTTAAACATGCCGTTTTCACAACATTATTAAACCTATTTACGGGCTGGTCCTCAAAACCATTCTAGTCTGTATGTTTAGGTCATATTTCCATGACAACACTGAGGGGGGTGCATTTTTTCTAGCAGGCTAGTTTTTATTCTTTTGGAGGTTAAAATGTATGAATGATTAGGGGCGCAATCTTTTGAGTGACAGCTATCCGCCCGTTGTCCCTCACTTTGCCTCGGAGGTATACGTCAGCTAGATGGGCGTATCTCCCTCCCCCCGACGTCACATTAATGCCCTTTTTCGGCACGAGGAAATGAGGCGGAGTAAAAATCTCACAAGATGGCGACGGGCATAAGCCAGTAGAATTGGATGCAGTACGTTATAACTGAGGTTAGCCCGGATGCTACATCCATTTTATATACTATCTATGGTTCAAACCAGCACCTTTGAGAGCTATGGTTTGAACTGTTGGCTAAGCTCCCTACTCTGAGATGTTTGGTTGGTACCATTCGCTCCCTTTGCTGCGTATAGGCAAGCATGCAGGATACGGACAAAATGTACCCAGAGTACGGACAGAAGGCTCCGTCCTCATCCATATGCGTATTTAATGTAGAGCATAAATGAGCCTTTATTTGTCAAGCTATATACATAAGCATTGTCTTCCATGTACTGTAGATACATGCTATATGGTTGCCATTAAAGAGGACCTATGATACTTTTCGACTTTTATGACCTATAAACGTTGTTATAATGATTTATAGTCATGTTTAATCATACTTGAGTATCAAATAATTACGTACGCATTTTGACGTATTCCCTGCTGACCGTCTGGGGTGGCTATGCAGAGCACTAAACACTATGGCAGCCGGTCGAGCCGAACTCGTTCAAATTTCCAGATTGTTTCTGTCACGCTCGGGTCGTTTCTGTCTTGTTTCCACGTATGGTAATGCTGCCGCTCAGGCAAGCTCCGGCTGCATGCCCACAGCTTCCTGAAAATTTCCCGCTGCTGGAAGGAAGGTAACCAATCACAACGGAGTGGGGTTTGCAGCAGGGGGGGGAAGGGCGGAGAAGCTCAAAGCAGTGTGTAGAGAGAGACTGCTGTGCTCGCTAGGGTAAGAGGAAGAGTGTCCCGAAAATCTACATAGTTTTTTGTGATGTGATTCGTGTCAGGTTGCTCTATAGCAGTTTTTAACAAGAAATGAAGACCAGAAAAGTAGTATAATAGGATCTCTTTAAGGATGAAGGCCTGTCTCTTTGTCATCCTTTCTCACCTCGCCTCATCAAATAGACATCGTTAATTGAATTACTGAGAGACTCTCTGTAGCCTCGAGCCATAATGTTAAACTTAAACAGTGTCTGGGAGGGGGAAAAAGCATTTTTAGTCAGCTAATGAAGCAGTACCAGTGATGATTGTTTTCCTGCTTGGCGGAGAGTTTGTGTGAAACTAATGACTTCTAAGCGATAATGAATTGATTGCAGGCCACCTGAATAAGCAGAGTTGTAATAAGAAGTGACAGGGAGAAGGAGTGCCGATATAACCATCAGCGCTCTGTCTGAGGAAATCACTGCCACGCTTTGTTTCACTGTTGTGTTGAGACAAATCAAAATGTTCCTTTAAAACGTGGGGGAAGCAATTCTGGAGACTGTTTGTCGACAAATTCAGTGAATATCTCCTCGCGATCTGCTTCTGGGAGTGCGCGCTGAAATTCAATCTGGTGTTAATACACAGCATAGGCTCTGTAAACCATTCATATGCTTTGTTTACATACCAGTTTACAGAGCCTATAGGCTGTGTGTTGACACCAGATTTTTCTTCCAGCTCACACACACACACACACACACACACACAGTACGGACAGGAAGCAGACGGACCGTTTGACAAAAAGGCGAATTTGTCAACAAACATTCTCCACCTTTAATCCTACTCCTTCACTGCCTCAAAGCACAGCTTTGATGGCAAAATAATTTGGATTTTTTTATTTGCTGAAATGAATTTAGAGATTTAAAGAATGATAAAGACTCACTGTAACAAAACCTCTTAACTAGTATTACTAGTACATTTACACTCTCAGCTGATACTGTTGCTAAGGTGAAAGGCCCTGGTTACATTAGCATGTTTCAGCAGAGTTGATTTAACCTCTGTAGCACTAGCGATGCATGCAAGCACGACAGTGTAATATTTCCCACAATGCTTGAGGTGCGATGGTTGCTGTTTTGTCTGCTCAGAGATCGTATTAAGACATCAGATGTGTCCATTTAGACATGAACAGCAATGTTCACTTTACTTCAGCCGTTATACACATAAATGTGTACCAGCACATAGACAGAAAAACCCATGTGGACTTTGTCAGTCATTGAAACAACTGCATTCTTTTGTTGAGCTTGAACGTGTGATATATATCATATTGAAATCTCCCCTTGCCCATTGTTATGTGAAGGTTTCAACTAAGCTAAGAACTTGACATTTACAGTAGCTGGGGGAGTGGAGACGTGTACACACATGTATACAGTGACAGAATCCCAGCCTGTGGAAAGGCAAACTGGCTCCAAGAAGGTTAAACCAGCGAATTATTTTAGGAGTGGTTAAGAAATAATGTTCCATCATATTACTTATCAAAGTTATTTTACTGATTAAAAATAAACATCCTAACCCTTGCCCCAATTTTGTTTATAGATCCTATATTATGCTATTTTTCCGGTTCAGATTTTTTATTTTGTGACTCTACTAGAAACTGTTTTCATGGTGTAGTGTCCAACAATCCCTTTTTATTTCTCACACTGGCATTGCTGTATTAATTGTGATTTAATTTTCACAGTGATATGTTTTGAGAAGATATATGTACACTTGAGGCGAGACACCCCAGATGAATAGGGAATTTTTTTTAACTTATAGATATCATGAATCTTTGCCAGTTGATTACTGACACTAACACAATTATTTTTTGTATGACATGTTTTTCTTTTATATTTTATTAAATATGCAAATATGGCAATACTTAACCAATTATGCGTAAATTTGGGTCATTTTTTGAGAAAAAAATTTAGATGTTGGATAAAGCCAGAGTTAAAATCTCTATTTTATTTTAACCACATATTAAAGTTTAAAGTTTTTACACAACAGATTTTGGATACAGCCTTTTTTCATTTAATAAATCAAAAAATACTATGTACATGTCTTAGAAATGCATTTTCGGTATGTTTTTAGGAGGAAAATGTATCATAAATCAGACAATTAACAATATTTTGACAAATCCTTGTGTAAAAACCTTTACAATAGTGCTGTGAATGATTATGGAAAGTTTGGTTGATGTCAGTGGACTAGAAGTTGAGATATTTTGTTCAGAGTATTGGAAAAAGCTCATTTTGAGAAAACGGCCATTAAAGATAAAAACGATAATCACTGATTATAGCTACAGTTATTTATTGAATAAGGCCCTACACCCCTCAATGCCATGAACCATAGCATAGCAAACATTTACATCCACACGGCAATTTAAACCTGATTCATTCATTATTAGCCATACACCTTCTCACTACCTGCTCTGCAGTCGGCACAGACACTCTCTCTCCCCATCATCTCCGAGCTAAGGGTGTAAGGGCAGGGTGTCATATTGTATCATATTGTATCATATTGTATGGAATGTAAAGCCCACTGAGACAAATGTATATGTGATTTTGGGCTATACAAATAAAACTGATTTGATTTGATCTCCCTCTGATGCGCTGACAGTCTGTGTCTCTCCGACGTGATCGGCCTCATTTACATGTCTTTAACACTTCTCCCCTTCAAATGGTGATCATGTAATGTCCGTAGCCAATTGATCATGTATTTTTTTTGTGTTGGTTTGGCATATTTTCGGCGTTTTTCCCATTTTATTTTGAGATTTTCTAGCTACCCGCGGCTAGCCTCTAGCGTGATGCCTTTTAGCGAATCACATCGTCAGAAATGTGCATTGGCCAATGAGGTTGCGTTCCTAGCATTAAATCCCTCCTCAAACTTTCACGACTGGTTACTGATACAAAGGAGCAAAATACGGACGCAAGCAGACAAGGTTTATTAAAATAAACACCTAAAACGTATATTCTGGACCTTTTAGTCATACTAGTGTGAAAGAAGACATGTTATGGAAGCTAAAAAGACACAAATCTCAAAATTGACCATTGTTTTATAAAAATGATTTTTGCCTGCCGTGTCTTGCCTTAATCTATCAAGAATAATTCACATGATCACAATCATTTCATGATGTGTGAATGTCGATACTAAGCCTGCTATCGATGTATGAATGTGTGTGTGTGTGTGAATGGTAACGTGGGAATGGTAACAGGTATCCCTTGCAAAAGAGTCTCCGGGCTCAATGGGATTTACCTGTATAAATAAAGGTTAAACAAAAAAAACAAAAAAAAAGAGAAGAGAAGAGGTCAAAAATACTTCATTCCAACTTTATGTACAACAGTGTATGTTAACCAATGTAAATAAACAAAACGTCTATAACTATTCCTCTGCACTTGAGCCCCCATATTTCCTTGTTTACCACCTTCATCCTCCCAACACATTGAGAAGAAGACTTCTTATACTGGTGTCACCCTAAAGGATGGGTGTGTTATTAACAATTCAAACGTCCTCCCCCACTGTGTCAAACTGTCTGCTTCAGCTTTTAAGATCAATTATGGATTAAATAAAATGTTACTTTACAACAGATGGTATTATATATATAATATTATATATATTATATTATTATATTATAATATAATATAATATGGAATTATGCCAAGTCAAAAAAACAAAGAATAACACTGTACTCTGACTCTTACTGGAGACTAGAGGCTGAGGGTGGCATGGATGTTATGTGTTATATGTATTGGGGTGAATACAGTAAGGCACCACTGTCAGTGTGACGTTGTCCATGACATCAGCAGCTGAGCTTATTGGGTTGTGATGTCTGGCTGTAGGAGATTCAGGAGAGTTGTTCATGGCTGGTAATTCTAATGGATGCCCTTGTGTGTGTGTGTGTGTGTGTGTGTGTGTGTGTGTGTGTGTGTGTGTGTGTGTGTGTGTGTGTGTGCCACACTGTGGTGGCAGCAGGGACTCAGCATTCCAATGCACGACACGTCTTAGGGCAATCGCCACTGCGGTTTACCCTCTGCTCTGTTGCCGTGGTGACTGAGTCACTAAGGAGGAGGGGTTGTGTGTGTTTGCACAGAGGGTGGGGGGGGGGGCCCAAAAGGCTTCACCCCTCCCCACCCAGCACCTTTATTGTCATTGCTCCAGTCATGCACTTTATCATTTTTGATTTTTGTTTAAATTCAAACCTATTGTCTGTTCCTTCCTATCACAACACTTAGAACTGAGAATTGCAGTGATACATTATGCCTGTAGCCATACACCTTCTCACTACCTATCAGTGCTATTGTCCATCTCAAGGTTTGTGCTGACAAATGACTAATTTGATCCTTTATTATCGGACATTTTAGTTATTGTCTGCTTCAGCCTCTTGCCTATCAGTCTGCCTTTTGAATATTGGACGTGTGTGACAGAGTGCTGAGTGAGTGCAGACACTCAGAGGGAATGCTTAATAGCTTTGGTTGAAGCCTAATACATTGCTTAGTGCTTTATTAAAGGTTTGGATCAGGAGAGAGAGCTGTGCTGTAAATCCTGGGGCCTTAAAGGGCTTAAGGAGTGATAGGAGAGACGTATGAAAAGTGTGTGTTTTCGTGTGTGTGTGTGTGTGTGTGTGAAATACAGAGTGGGAGGAAGATAAGATGCCAAAAATAGGATGGAAAGAGCAAAGAGACATATTATTTAGAGAGAGATAGTGTTGGTGAAGATTATTATTTAATAGGAATTTGAGCTTGCTTTTTAATCATCTAATTGAGCTGTGTGTGTGTGTGTGAGTGTGTGTGTACGCGCGTGCGTGCGTCTGTGCCTCATTAAGACTCAGTTCTGACCACTAACATGTTCTCATCCCAATGCGACCTTTTGCAATTACTTTTACCATGAAGCTATACTTTCTATTTACAATTATGTTTTAATGATTATAAATGAGTGATCTATTCAAAGGCAACTAGCTTTCAGTATTGGGCCAAAAATGGTATTGTTCGTATTATGATTAAGACGAGTTGTAATTATATTGACCTTTATTTGCCCTATTTCTCATGCTTCACGGTTTATTGGAAAATTGAGATACAAATATCTACAAAACCATACTGTTTAAGGCATTTGTAACGCTTGATAACTAAAGGATAATATGTGCCATATATATATGGATTAAATTGTAAAAAATAAAAAATAAGATGAAAACTGTGGTGGTGTCAGAACAACAAAACAATGTTTACTTAAACTGATACAAAAGAAGAAGAAGAATTCAATTAAAAAGGTGTAAATACCCTTTTTTTTAAACACAAAATGTGTCAACTAGCTAGCTCGAAGAAAGCACTGATAACTGTTACCTTCATGTTTGGCTGCATCCACTCTCATCATTATAGAAGCGTCAGAAGCTTAAACATTTGTATAAAGGAGCTCTAAATGGTCATTTTGTTGTTTCTTTACTGGTTGCCATAACATATATTTTTTTGTTATATGTTGGCTGAATTGACCAGCTTATACTGCACACTAACCCTAACCCAGGAGGAACTTTTAAATATTTCTGAAACTAATTTTTCCTCTGATGATCATAAATGACATGTCACAGCAAACGGGACCATCAGTGCAAAGAACGCTATTTTTATATAGTTTATCTTAATGCCTTCGTCATGGGTACGCTCACCAAGGAACAATAGCTGGCGAAGGAAAAACACTACTGCTTTTGGCCAAAGGGGGTGCAAGAATGAACACAAACTGAAAGTTCCTCGGAGCACCTTTAAATAAAAACATAATTGCTTTATCTATCTCAAATTTAGATTGTATGTATAAAGAGCTTTACATGCTTATAGAGCAGCCAGTTTGGCTATAAAGCCCTCTTCTTATTACCATAGGAATGAACAATCTCCTCTCTAGTCTATATTAAGCCTGATAAAAGTGTCAGTTAATCAAAGTCAATGAAGAAAGGCAACATTGTTAGAGACTGTCATAATAAGGCTCCTATCATCACTCAATCTGCCTTTTTCTCTCTTTGTTCATTACTGTGGTGATTATGCCTCTGTAGATTCAATGGAGAGGAGATGGGAGACTGTGCAGACACTTTTATGACCCCTTTCACACATGCACTGTGACTCTGAAATGATCCTGGGTTTACCCGGGTGAGCTGTACTGTGAACACAGATGTCAGTGTAATTGGACCCAGACTTTACCCAGGTGGCCCCTAGTCCTCAGTCAGGGTCAGATGGGCGTAACATGTCGCTGCTGGCTGGCATTTTTTTTATATATTCATAAATCAGTGCTATTGGCCATACATCCCGTCTGTGTGTGGGTTTTATAACCTTTTAACCAACAATAAGTATCAAAAAAGAGCTTGTTCTTGAACATATAGTGGGTTTCTTTATTCCTGAAAATGTACAGTTTTGGACAGAACACTTTACACTGTATGTACTTGCTTGCACTGAAATATACACTCACCGGCCACTTTATTAGGTACACCAGTTAAATATCTGGTTAACACATATAACTTATCAGCCAATCACATGGCAGCAACTCAATGCATTTAGGCAAATCTTGCCTGGTCTGATGAGTCTCGATTTCAGTTGCGAAGTTCAGATGGTAGGGTCAGAATTTGGCGTAAACAACTTGAACGCATGGATCCATCCTGCCTTGTTCCAACGATTCAGGCTGGGGGTGGTGTAATCTTGTGGGGGTTCTTTTCTTAGCACTTTAAGCCCCTTGGCACTTCTCGGCCCCTTAGTACTAATTTAGCATAGTTTAAACGCCACAGTCTACCTGTGTATTGTTGCTGACCATGTCCATCCCTTTATGACCACAGTGTACCCATCTTCTTATGGATACTTCCAGCAGGATACCATGTTACAAAGCTCAAATCATCTCAAACTGGTTTCTTGAACATGACAATGAGTTGACTGTACTCCAAAGGCCTGCACAGTCACCAGATCTCAACCCAATAGAGCCCCTTTGGGATGTGGTGGAACCAGAGATTTACATCATGGATGTGCAGCCGCCAGATGTGCAGCAACTGTGTGATGCTATCATGTCACTATGGACAAGAACCTCTGAGGAATGTTTCCAACACCTTGTTGAAAGTATGCCTTGAAGCATTAAGGCAGTTCGGTAGGCCAAAGGAGGTCCAACCCGGTACAAGAAAAAGGGTACCTAATAAAGTGGCCGGTGAGTGTATAAATAGACATTGTTTGGTGGTCTGGTCTGGTACCTAATCTGTTTCCATAACAGGGTTGCCAAGTTGCCAACAATTATTTAAGCATTTGTTCGATGTATGATGAAAATAATTCTCAAATACGCTACATGAACAATATTGAGGTGTCATGAATAAGTATCTTTTTCTGTCTCAAAGCTGCCATCGATTAAGCAAAGTCATTACTACATGTGTTGTGAGAAAGACATTTCTGCCAACCAAAACCTCTTCTAGAACATATGACCATATCTCTCCTGCTGCAGTGTGTCCATCAACCAACGAAAATATGGCCACTAGGTTCTAACCCATTACAGTTCATGTGGGGAAATTGTGGCCGTGATTTAAAAAGGATGCCACCGTTTCAGAAAGGTTGCAAACTCAGTTGTGGGTTTTGGCAGTAATATGGGTTTGAATTTGTGTGTGAATGATTTGATTTGGAAATGTAACTGAGTCTCTGTACAATTCATTGTTTTTTCGGGGGACCTTGCAATGCTTCTTGGTTAATAACTTATTGTTTTAATGTCATAATGATAGCTGTTAGTTCATCAATGACCCATTTCGCATTTGCCCTTTGCAAATCAGGATTCACTGAGGTTAAAAAGAAAGCGACAAAAACAGGAGAAGTAGACCAGTGATGGTTATCCAGACAATTCTCATGCTCGGCATATGATCTTCAGAATGTCAGAGCGAGGGGACTCATTGAGATTGCTTCCATGGCAACAGCAAAATTACCTATAGAACTGTGTGTGAGAGAGAGAGAGAGAGAGAGAGAGAGAGAGAGAGAGAGAGAGAGAGAGAGAGAGAGAGAGTAATGAGCTGTTCAGATCTGTCAGGGACTCAGAATGTGCCAACACTCTGTGAGACCACAAATGAAAGCTTCTCCCATTATCCTTATCTCTCCATCCGCCCCTGCTCATCTTAATTCTTATCTAAGTCAATGTATATTATGCACTGCTACGAAACAACTCAAATCAACCACCACTGTCGAACAAGTGTTGTGTCAAAGGGATTGAAAACAGAGTTGGTCATGTTACATGCGAAACACAATTGGGCTATAGGTCCCTTATCAATTAGTTTTGATCATGTCATTTGTCTTACTCTGACTATTTTTAGTTTTTACATCTTAAATGTGTATTTGATGTTTTTGCATTAAATATTGTTTTTGTATTGTTGTTTTTCCTTTGAATTTGCTTTGAACTCGACATCATTGTAAATGAGGGTCACCCCTCAATTGGTCTCTCGAGGATAAATAAAAGTTAAATAATAAATAAATAAATAACTGTGTTCAGAAACAAGCTGCACTATTTCCTTTAAGACCGTTCTTTAATTCAATTCCAGGCTGCATTCAAAGTAGTGTTAGAGAGAGATTGCAGCAGACGCTCAGATGGGGACACACAGTTTAGGGACAAGATAACTTCTACTTTTGACGTATTGTGACGAATAGGGCTATATCGATATGCGTATCCAAACCGATAAAAAAAAAAACATTTGTCTCAACTCAACCAATCAGGTTTGGTGAAGGAAGCTGTTAAGTGTTAGTCTGGCATTCCCAGACCTGCCACTAGGCGCTGGCAAATTAAATTTGCTGTGCCTGTTGGTCTGGAAACTATCCGTTGAAGCTTTATCAAGAAAGCCAGAAATCTGGGCTCACGTTTCAATTGGTTCTATCTAATATGGACGCGCCAGAGCCCCTTGTATGGTACTCTGGGGAGGACGTAACCGGATGACGACAGTGACGTGCATGCGATGTCGAAGCCGTGATAGTAAACATCAAAGATGGCTGCGGATATGTTGTGTGAGTTTGAGACTGCTTTGGCCTCGACCCTTTACGATTTGGAAGACGGCGCTCAAATCTTTCATTAGCAAGTAAGTGGAATGTTCTGTTTTGCCGACCGACCACGGCAAACGTTTAATTTAACAGTTTAACAGCTGTTCGCTAAACGAACGGGGCTTACGTCACCTTGTGCATCGCTCTGATTGGTTGTAGTGCTATCCAACTGCGTGCAGTGGCATTTGAAATGCACGAGTAGAAGCCGCCCCTTGAGTTGGAAATTACTATTGATCGTGGCCAGACCCTCTATCGTTCAAGATATCAGGGTCTGGATTTCCAGGCTAGTTAAGTGTTTATTTGTTTTCTAATAGTAATTTGGCGTATATTGTTCTTTGTGTTCAAATCTGTTCAGATTATTTGTTATTAAATGTTACATTAAAGAGCACCTATTATGCTTTTCCATCTTTTCTGACCTATAAATGCTGTTATAATGTTATACATTCATACTAAATGATTAGCCTGGCTCCGCCCGCCTACCTACTTCCGCTCAAATTTCATTTTCCCTTCAGTTGTCAGTCTGGGGCTGCGGTGAATTTCTCAACTTTAGCTCAGGAAAATTTTGGAACGTCCAATCAGCGAACAGAGCGAGTGGCTGAGAACGATGAGGTCGAAGTCGCGCTCCAGTTTCAGTTGAATGCTGCGTTCCTTTATACTCGGAACTCAGAGATTTCCGACTTGGTAGTTCCGAGTTCCGACCTGTCTGTGTTCCAGTGCATCTGCTCGCGAAAGTATGGACGCCCACAACCTTTCTCGTCCAAATAACTAAACATTAGGCTCTAGCAAGTTACCGTTGCCAGGTACCGGTAGATCCATAGACCACAATATGTAGTGAAGTCAGAAATTTCCGAGTTCCCTGTACAACTGGAATGCACCGTCAGAAGCCGGCTCATGACATACGTGACGACCAAACGTTATCTGCATCTGCACCCTTTGTTGTTTGGCTTAGACGGCGAAACCACATGAGTTCCTTGACGAATCAAGACTGCAACAATGTGATGACGTATCCGCGTCAACTATGAAGCCTCTGAATGAGGAAACAACACATGTGATATCGCTGGAAAGCCTAGAATCTCCTCTTTACCCGACGTTTTAAATTACACAGATAGGATCAGCGGTTCAAAAGTAATTCATAATTTTAGAATGATATACATTTGATCTCTCGATCTTTGAGGGTTAACTAATGCTTACTTCAGCATTAACTAAGCATACCCGTAAGCTAATGAATAGTTAAGGCTTATTATCAATCATTAACTAAGCAGTTATTAATGATTAGTTAATGTGTAGTTAATGCTAATTAATCATTAACTTAGCATTAAGTAACAGTTAATTAATGTGCCCTTATTGTTTAATGTTACATTAAGTGTACATTTGAAATCCAAAAACGCGTTGCCTCTTGACTGGGTGGAAGGGACAAGTTAGAATGCCTACTCCCAGAGCCTTAGGGTATGAGCATGTACACTGATTGCTCCGACGCTTGCTTCCTGATATTGTGAAGTGATCATTCACTTTCCCTTGTAGCAAATGTGGGCTGCCTGATTTTTAGCAACACACCTCTACAGCTATTTTTCTTCTCCATACTTTCTTTTCATTTCCTTTTTCTGCATCCCCCCGTCGACTCTGCAAACCACTGTTCACATACAGGCGGGGGCCATCTTTCTGCCTACTGTGTAGAGTCAGACAATATAATTTACTACCTCACCAAACGGGATTCTAAATTTAACAGCGCTCTTACCAGCAGCTTCCAGTGGTAGTTACAAGTTGTTATCTGTATTTATCTTCATTCATTTGCTATAAATTCCCCGGCCCGTCTCTTTCCATTAACTTTTGATTCCTATTACTTGTTGTTTTCAACCCTCATTTTACCGACATATTTGACATCCATGGACTACAGAGAGGGTCCCTGGTGACCCCGAGCAGAGAATACTGGAAGAAACCAGCGTCAGATAAATAGAAAAAGATTATTATTATTTTAGGAGAGTAAAAAGTGATTGGCTCAATGCGAAAAATTGAAATATCACTGTTTTGGTGGAATTTTTAGACTTCCTCTGCTGACTGTCAACTTCAAAGTTAGTCAAACCTACTATACCAGATGGTAGGCAATACTTTAAATCAGAAACTAAGTCACTGGGGTCAAAGTGAGCACAATACATTTGTATTTAAAAAAAGCAGAAATAAGTAGAGAATCATAAAATAATAATATTCAGTCGTGAAGAACAAATTGATTGATACATTTGTAAAACATTGGAATGATGGAATAAAACAGCAGTGAGATAATGACAAGAGACTGACTACTCCAGTTCTGCTTTTCTGGCATATTTAACATGTAATACCCTCCCCCCCCCCTGCACCTTGCACATCAACTTTAGTTGAGACTCAACAACTTTCCACTCATACAGGACAACACAATATGGTATGGATAAAGTAAAAATAAATTACCTATATGTTTATATGTTTAAGTGTGGTCTTATGTGATGTACACTCAATTACAATGGTATTGTAATGTACTAGCCTGGCACCGCCCGCCTACATTCTCCCGCTCAATTTTTTTTCCCCTTCAGTAGTCAGTCTGGGTGTGCAGTATTTATGCGATTGGTTGGCAGATCCAGAGTGGCACTGGGCAGATCCAATAGTTTTAAACTTCAACAGACACCCGCCTTCAAGTGAGTTAACGTTTGTCAATTGAGCGATTCCAGACCTTCTGTACAAATGAAATGAAGTTTGATGGTCTGGTAGGACCAGGCTAGTGATATACCCCATGAGAGCAGGTTTTCCCATGTATGTCCATTTCTTCTGCTTACTGTACTATACCTGTATTATCTTTTTTGTAGTTGTGTTACGTTAATACCCTGAACATCTATGAATACAGTTGAAAAAAGATAACTTAATCTAAATAATAATACTAATTTAAAGTTAATTCTGGTGTTATCACTGGGGCGCTATCACACACACTGATCACCAATAGGATTGTTAGCTGACTTGGACATTGTATCACTGTAGGAATAGTTCAAGTGGTTAACAAAAGCATGTCTTAATACTCAACCTTCCACCCAAACTGAGGGAACTAACTGCCCCTACAGTTTTACTTTGTGACTTATGTATTTGAGAAGAGTCATTCATTCAAATCGCTACAAAGGGTCAACTGATTTTGAATGTGTAGTTAAACTGCCACCAAATTCCTAGATACTGAAATATTAACAATATATAGCGAAGTAAACTTCAGTCATGCATGTGTGTGTGTGTGTGTGTGTGTGTGTGAAAGAGAGAGAGAGAGAGAGACAGTTCATGTGTGTTGAGCAAGGTTCCAGTCACTTGGGACACCCACGTAACCACAGCATACAGCGGGGGCAGATCAATGGAGCAGGACAGGGCAGGCAGTGGATTGCGTAGTGCGGTGCATTCTGCAAACGATTTCCTGCTCCACGTTTTAATGTATCTATAGGACAGGTCGATGAGCACGCCAGGAAGAATTCTATATTTCTGCCTGATGAACTACTTAATCATCGCCGGGATGGTCGGCTCGGAGTGAGGGAAAAATCCATATCCATTTTACCTTTGTCTTTCATTGGCCACTGCCTCTCACGGGTCATCAAAAAAAAATAGACAAAGTGAGGGGAGCGGGGGAGGGAGGGGAAAGTATTGCTCGACATAGAGAAAAAGTGGGAGATAATACAAGATAATTAGATGTCGATCATAATTCAAACGGAATAGAAAGAGTTTCACGTAGGGCTGTAACTCTGAACGATAGGACAGTCAGCCACACGGTGAGTTGTGTACAAGTGTGAGGATTTAATAGGACTTTAAGTTCATTATAAATGAATGGTTCACAAAATGATTCTTGTCTGTACATCTCTTGTGGCTTATAGGACCGAAATAAAACATTTCTGATCTATTTTTTTACCAGCTTACTCCAGTCAACAGGTAGCGCTGTTCTGCTAACTGTTCACTGAATCCAAACTAAACATTTACCAAACCTCCAGTATTTTTACTGAAGACTTGTCCTGACCGGATTATCTTTAAATCCAGGTTTATAACATATTCTCCTTTTTACTGATCCGTAAACACTTTCATTATGCTATTAGTTATGCTACATGTCCTTACTGTTGTATCCTGCATTACATTTGAAGAGTTACTGTTGCTGCCATCCTCTCTATGCTTCTAACTGATTATTTGTACTGTAGCCTGACCCAGCTGTAACCCATTGTCTGAGCCAAAGAACAACTATTGTCAACTTTGTCCAGTTTTAATCGTGCTCCAGAATAAGCACTTTTCAAAAACTTTTCCAACAACATCTTTGAAAGAGATGGTATCCACTTGACTACACGTTCAAATAATTGGGTAACACTTTACAACAAGGGTACATTACCTTATCGTCAATAACTGCTTAGGAAATGCTTAATACGCATTAAATAATTGTTATGTTTAGTTAATGCTGTAGTAAGCTTTAGTTGACCAAGCATGAACTAACTGTTAGTAACTAAGCATTAACAGTTAGTTAATACTTAATAAGCATTAACTAACCATTAAAACCATAAACAAAGCATCAAAACTACAGTTAATTAATGTAATCCCTTATTGTAAAGTGATACCATTAATGAAATGATGCTGGAAACGAGAAAGCGTAAAAGAGCAGCTTTTTAAAGCACCCTTTGGGAGGAAAGACCGAGGCCTTGCTGATTTCTAAGAGGTTTGCTTTGCGTCAAGACAAAAACAAAAGAAGAAAGACAGACACATGCAAAGCTTTTCATTAAGTCAAGTGCTCCTATTGTCTTCTCTAGCACTTTCTCTCTGTAGTCCCCCTCTGGCTTCTCTCCAGCCATGTCCTGGTCTGGTCTTTGTTCACATCTTCACCTCCATTGTATCTCTATACCTCCCTCTATCTCCACCTCGCTTTCGTTCTATTATTCTGTCTGACTCTCCCTCACTCCTGCCTTCCTGTGTCAAATGTCTGTGTGTTGGTGGAGCGTTCACAGTTCATATTCGTGAAAATACCCAGACAGAACACCAAGCCACCTGGAAATGGAGCTAGCAGGGCTAAACCAGGGTCATAGTTATTTTACCGTTTCTCGTCTGAGTATTCCTCTTTTTTCTTACCGTATTTCTCGATCTCTCTGCCTCTCACATTCAATTCATGTGTATACGTTGGGCAGGGCCAGCCCAAGCCTTCATGGGGTCCTTAACAGAATTTCATTAGGGGGGGGCCCTCCCCAATGCTAGCGCTGCCCAAATGATAGACTATTGTTAAATGTCATTCACACACCCAGTGATTTTCGTTAGTGGCTCCAATGTCCAGCTGGGTGAAAATAGTAGCCAGCCGAGTTCCCAACCCTCGTAAGAGGGGTCCATAAAAATATTTATATAAAATAAAATATTATGCAGGGTCCTCTGGGATGGGCTTGGAGCTCTTTTTCTTTTACGGGAAATATTTCTCTGTAATATAATGAATGCATTTAAATGCAGTGAGAGGAACAAAGCAGAATAACTCTGTTGTCCAGCTATCTTTATTTTCACAGATGAGGCTGAAATAAGCTATAGACTATACACAGTGCATGGGCGACTAATGGAAGCCCCATATCCAAATGTTTTTAAATAGACTCAATAATGTCTGAATAGATTAAATCATAGTCTATTTCTGACATCAGAATACAGAGGAAGTTTAAAAGAATGCAAATCATGGTTCACTAGTCTCAGTCAGCAGAGCTAGTCTATGCATTAGTTTTAGGGCTGTCAAGCAATTAAAAAAATTATCTAATTAATTACAGGCGCTGTGATTAATTAATCTAAATTAATCGCATATGACACTTTTATGCCTGTTTATAAACAACTGTATAGCCTACCGTTTGTTTCTCTCTCTCGCTCTCTCTCTCTCTCGTAACTTTTGTCTCCTCCCCTCAGCCAGGTTTCTACATGAAATAAAATTAGGAACTAGGGCCGAATTTTCTACTTAAAACCACAAAAAAACAAGCAGGCTAAATGACGCCGTTCTATCTACCACAACAGACAGCGCTGCACCGCCACTCATAAACAAAAATATTGTGGTCTGATTCACTGCTTTTTATATTTGTCTTTGATTTACCAAGTTTAAAACTTGAATCTTCTGTATTTTCAAAAATATCGATTTTAGGAGCAGACGATACACGAAAATAAATATCACGTTATATTGTCTTATGGATTTTTGTTTAGCAAAGCCCTAGTATTTGGAGCTGCTTGCCTATACATATGATACATTCATTCATTCTAAAGGGGATTAGTGTTTTCACAACGCGAGGTAATCATTCAAACAGAATATGTACTTGGCACTGAAGTGGATAAATGTAAAGATACTTAATGTCAGCTACAAATCTCCATATAGCAGCTTTGACCCTAATGTATATCAGATTCCTTTGACACACTTTGTCCCATGAGTGGATTGTTGTGGGGGGATAGTACTGTGGGCTGCCAAAGCCTTTTGGTGCGTGTCTGGAGATAGATGAGTCCGATTTGTCATTCAGCCCAGTGCACCTATAATTACACAGAGGAGTTACGGCTGCACACTAAAATGACTGACTTGAGTAATAAGCAGAAATGCGCCGCAGACTCTTAAGATTCATTTCACAGGTGCTTCACACTTACCAAGCACTAATTGGTCGTGGGACACAGTTTTCTTGAACAAAGCAATGTGGCTTTGAACACATCATTTACAAGATAAGTGTCCATGGGGGAAAGCTGATACGGAGAGGGACGACACTAGACATTTCCATTTCTTTCCCCTTATAGCTGGAATAGGAACGCTTAAAGGTGCACTATGCAGTTTCAGAGGAGACAGATCACTTCTCCGATACACCAAAAGTTACACAGTGCAACTTCAACGGTTAAAGGCAAAATCTGTTGTTTAGTGACAGATTTATTGAAATATATTTTTTTTGTAAAACCTCTGTTAAAGCTGCAGTTGATAATTTCAGCCGTTGGGATCCCAACTGTTTTCCCAACGCTCTACCTGCTGTAGCTCCTCCCTCTGAACGACAGCTACGCGCTTTCATGTGAATTCTGTTACATTGACAGGAGACAAACACCATGTCCGATTCCGAGGTGATTAAACATTAGTATGATAACTACATACGTACATATTGAGCATACATTTTAATCACAGACATACCATGTATGTTAGCTTAAAATCATTGTAAGTGTGCTGGTAGGCATAACAAAAGTAGCTCTAATAGCCAGGCAAGATAGCAAACTAATTGTAACAGAGCGGAGAGGTGTGTGTTTATCTCCTACTATCTATGCTCCTGCTCTGACCGCAGCTGGGAGGGGCTGCTCGGGCAGTGTTGCCAATTTAGCGATTTTGTCGCTATATTTAGCTACTTTTCAGCCCCCCTGGCGACTTTTTTTTCAAAACAGCGACAAGCGACAAATCTAGCTTTTTTTCTGGTGTAATTGGTGACTTTTTCGCCGAAGCAAATATCACTTTTAACGCTTCTCAACGAGCAGCGGGAGCCTCCTGGCCCGTCTCCCGTCACAGAGCACTGACAGACGGCCCGGTCCTCGCGCAGCAGCCCCTCCCAGCTGCGGTCTGAGCAGGAGATACACCTCTCAGCTCGGGGCTGCTACGCGAGGAGCGGGCTGCGTGTCAGTGCTCCCGCTGCTCGTTGAGAAGAGATGATACTTGCTTTGGCGAAAAAAGTCACCAATAACACCAGAAAAAAAAGCTAGATTTGTCGCTTGTCGCTGTTTTGAAAACAAAAGTCGCGAGGTCGCGGTCGGAGAGGTCTTGATGTGATAGGGCAAGAAGACATGGCCGGTGTACTTTTTTTCAAGCTCTCTCCGTCTCCCTTTCAGCAGTTAACTTTTCAATATTCGTCTTTCCTCGTTTTTTTGCTGTCTTAGCGGTGTTAGTTGTTAGTATCCTGGGAATGGTAAATTGAGGGTTCGTTTGTGAAGACATTGCCACTCGCTGTCCGCCGTAGTAGCCTTGTACCAAACAGTTGGCTAGTGTCAGACTGCTAGGCTCGTGAACGCTCACGCAACTGACGCATCAACGTCATTGCCAAGGTCCCACAGCCAATAAGAACGGAGAATCTGACCTCGCTCTGATTGGTCAAAATTAACATGAGCGGTGGCAATTTTGGGGGGCAGCACACAGAGGCAGGGGGGGAGCAAAGTGATAAAAAAATATTTTCAGACCACTTCACCTACTGCTAGCTCTCCTAGCTGAATGGCTATTATGACAGTTTTGCCAAATATTACAGTAAAAAAACTCTCAACTGCAGCTTTAAGACAGTTGTATTGGTTCTCTTCTCTTGGCCCCCTGTGCAGTCTTTTACAACCTGTGCCTAGGGATGGGGCCGATTCGATCCAGTATCGGTATCGGCTCCGATATGGGCGAAATCTACGGATCGGATATCGGACTGACAGCTCCGATATAATATCCGATAAAAAAAAAATAGTAATAATAATAATAAATTATTTTTTTTTTATAAACTATGAAAGAGCGAAAGCCCCGCGCGAGCAGATGCCGACGTTCGGTGAAGGGAGATAGGATTTGAATACTCGTTCTAAAAAAACACACCAAAGTCTGAGTTTCTTACTTTTTCCCCTTGGAAGCGAACAGAGCTGTTGTTCCGTTCCAAATCAGCTGTGCCATCGTAGCTTATTAATCCATCCTGGAACATGCATTTTCGGGGAGTTATAAATCCATACAAAAGATCCAATATTGATAGTCTTTTGTGTCCATATTATATCCATTATTGACCGCGTATTCCTATGATGCCAGGCAGTCACTGTTGATTGGCAATAGCAGTGCTGCATAGGGAACGAAAACAAACAGCTAAGCTAAGCTAACATTAGCATTTTGCCGAGCACTGCTTTCCCCTTCCGAGATCACGCTAATGTTGTGGTATAAAGTTAAGGGAAACACATATGCTGATATTCTTCCTCCCTCTCTGTATTCCTTGGTGCCGCTTTTAGTTTGCCTCGCTCTGACAATGTCATGTAGCCAACAGCTGGTGTATCACCGATTGCTCTTTGGCCAACTAGGTCAAAGTTCAAATAATTTGATAATTTATTTTAAATGAGCATTACATTTATATTTTAACAATTGTTGTATATATAACGTGTATATCTGAGTAGTAATATTTGCTGACATCATATATTGCAGTTTAAGCTACTTGTGCAAAAAAAACAACATAATATATATATATATATAAAATATGTATATTTGGAATACTGAATTGAGCTTCGAATACAAACTTAAACAAGTTTTTGGATATTCGAATTATTCGGCCCGGCCCTAATGCATTCGTGTATTTCTTGCTCGTTTAAATAAGAATTGCTTAAGCCTTCCTAGCCTTACACATAAAGTCATCACAAACAAAGAATTGTATAATAATTATGATATCGTATCGAACAGTATCGGTATCGGCCGATATTCAAAACCCAGATATCGGAATCGGATCGGAACTAAAAATAGTGGATCGGTGCATCCCTACCTGTGCCTGTATTGTGGCTCAATTTGTTGGTGCAGTGGATTCCACAGAGTTTCTTTTTAAAGCAGGGTTTCCCATTTTTTTGCGTGGGAATGCACCAGTGGCAGATGCTGACTTGTTTGCCTCACAGGGGGGAGGAAGTGTTTTGACTCTGTTTATATGACGACATCCAGTGCGTTCTCATTTCTATTTTGAAGCTCAGTGTGAGGGGTGGAAAGATAATGATAAGGATAAATGGACTTGACTTATATAGCGCTTTTTAGCCGATTTTCTCAGCCCCAAAGCGCTTTACATTTCTTACCACATTCACACACTCATACACTGATGGCAGAAGCTGCCATGCAAGGTGCTCTCTGAACCATCGGGAGCAATTTGGGGTTCAGTGTGTTGCCCAGGGACACTTCGACATGTGGCAGGTAGGCGGGGGTTCGAACCTCCGACCCTGCACTCCAGAGGCGATCTTCCTATCCACTGCACCACTGCCGCCCTACAATAATAACGATAAACAACAAGAAAAGTCTCATTCTACTACACATTTAAGACTTCTGTCTAATGTGTTGCTACTCGTAAAATGTGGCATAGTGTTACTTCATAAGGCTTTTACTGTTATTGAACCAAAATGAAAGAGTTTTTTGGGGGAAACGTAATGGGATTTTGCCAGTAGATATATTGCTTTGTGTTAAGCTTTCATAATGCAAAGAAAGGTTGAGAACACTAATTAAATTCAATATATCTGCTGTTGCTATGGTTACCTGCAGTGTTCTTTATGTTGCACAGAAGTGATTCAGATCAGTGGTTAGACTGTTGACTGGAACTGCATTGTGCTTGAAATGTAAAGCCTGTTGTATGGCTACTGTATCAAGGCTAGTTTTAAGTTCATCAAATCGGGGTTCAAATCTGTGGCGTCCCCGGTTCACGGCTCCTCCGGAAGGAGCTGTTGTGCAGAAGAAGCTTTTCTCTCTTCTTTGTCCGACACAATCATTTGTTGAGCTAATGTTAATAGTAATCTCCACTTAGTTTTTTTACCTCATGAAATGTGTGTCATCTTTCATCCAATTTTATCAATGCAATTTCTTCTCTAAAAATTTATTTGCTTCTTCAGCGTGTATAAATTGTCTTTGTGTGCCTGATGGTGTTTTCCCTGTTTCTACTAAGTTGATGGCTAAGGGCTGCATGTGTACTGGACCCACACACACATACACGTTTATCATGAGTATGTGTGTGTGTGCGTGCGTGCGTGTGATCAACAGGAACTTTCATTTTAGCAAATATGGCCAGACAGCCATGCCCCCCTTAAAGTCAAGTCAAAAGATACAATAAGATAAGTAATATGTACAAAAAGTAAATTCTAGAAAGTGAGGCAAAATCAAACACTATTATAGAAAGTAATACATTGAAAATGTGCAATATGAAGAGGAAAATGATTTACAATATACAGTAATGTCAGAAATTGAAAATGTACAATATAAAGGGCATGACAATGTGCAAAGCAAAACAATAAGTACAAAATGTTGTTCTTGTAACAGTCTTTGACACTGACATTAAATTGATGGTCCTTCTGTGGGTATGGACTATATTATTCTGCTGGCTTTTTGTCATCACTGCTGTGGATATCTATGGGCCAGTGTCTCCCCCTAAAAGGTGAAAATGGCATTACATTATGAATATTACAAAGTACAAAGCATTAATGCAGAATGAGACAACAGCTCTTCAACACAGTACATCCTTAGTGCTTTAAGGTTATTTCATGATTATTTACAATAATTCTATCGTACCTGAAAAAAAACTGATGGACACCATATGATTTGTATAAGCCAATGTTTAATACAAGTACAGCCTCAAGTAGAATCAACATACTGTACATACACATTAATGTTAATAAAACACTATGTATTGTTGTGATAGCCTGGGTTGAGAATGGTGTAAAGTCAAGGGCCGTGTCCGAACTGCCATACTAACGTCCTACTCATACTCATTTTGACTTCAATTTGAGTATGTGACGGTTGGGTATGCGAGTTTGGGTATGTGAGAAATTCCCGGATGAGTACTAACTTCCGGGAAGATTTTGGGTATGAATCGATTGTATACTTTTCCTACTCAACCGCCCCACAATGCATTGGGTCAATTCTACCCGCCCAGGAAAATGAAATATTTTCGAGCAAGTTGCTAGGCAACAACATTGTTTGGGGTTCCGCGATCTGACAACTGTACGTGCAGTCATTCATAAACTCTTACAATAGATAAGAGATGAAGATAAATACCTAACAACATTAGAGTCACTAAGTGAAATGAGTGAAGTGAGTCTGATAGTGGAGAGAGATTAGAACAGATCGCTGTTCCACACACCGCGGCTCGTCCAGCTCAACTCACAGACAGCTGAGTGCTGATGAGCCGGACAGAGAGCGTCGGAGGGATCCTCCGCCTCAAAATATAATTATTAGAAAACAAGAGGTCTAAAACACAGATGATGAACACAGGACTGTAAAAATCTAGTTCAATATCTAACCTGTAGAGGGCGGTTATAAGCTTAACAGTGTCTAAACTGCCTGAATCTTATAAGAAGAAGAAGAAATTCTTCATTGCTTGAGTATACTTCAACTGAGAACGTTTCGACGCAGCTCGCATACACAATCGATCTTTGAGTAGAGAGTATGCAGTATATAGATGGTGAGTATGTAGGATGTAGGACGCTAGTATGGCAGTTCGGACACGGCCAAGTTTCCCTTAGCGGCTATAGGTGGCTCTTAGAAGAGGAGAGGTAAACGTGCAGAAATAAGTCCACAATTATTTATAATCTGTTTTTATAGGGACATAACATAATGGATTTACATAGAAATGTGAGTGACCTCTAATCCCTCAAACGGTCCCTTTTTAATGGAGCAATGCTAGGCAAAAGGGAATGCTAGTAAAGACCATATTCAATAATAAATTTTTTTCTTTTCATATGGACACACAGACATTTCATGCAGATTTTTTAAACCTACCGTATACTACATAGACCTGCAGGGGAAGCCTGTCTGTAACTTGTTTCTAACTGCCACTCTCCTGCTGTAACATAAATATCAAAGAAGAAGGAAAAAGTATGAGGAGTCGCTCAACTAAATAACCAGCAGAGCAGAGAATATTAAATCAACTTTCAATCCCCCCAAACTGTGGCGCTGCAGATAAGAACAGCATCAGCCAAACACAAAGAAAAAAAAAACTCGTAGCTTTGTGTTGGTCCTTTATGCTTCTTGCTTTTTTTGTCAGAACAAGTAGAGCTTCCTCTCTCTGTGATTCCATCTCTTCTAAATCTATTGTTCCTGTCTTGTGTATGCCTCATTATCCCCATCCCAACCCTAGCTATTTGATAAGTGAGAAACCGAAAGGCCGCACCATGCTTCTCCAGGGTGCTTCCTGCATTGCTTTGGTCATGTCTCGTTCTACCTGCCGCCAGGAGCACATCCCAATGTTGCGAGGGCTCAGTGTTTCCAGGTTTATATTGCACCAAATAGGATGTTCCAGAAAAAATGGCAATTAGGTTCAGGCATCACATGGTTAGGGTTAGGGTAAGGGGACAGGAAGAGGTTAGAATAGGAATAAGACCGAGACACACACACACACACACACGCACGCACACGCACGCACACACACACACGCACGCACACACACACGCACACACACACACACACACCTACTACCCTGACATATTACCCCATTGAGTTTGGGAACATTGAGCCCTGGGACTATTGAGGATTGTTGGACTGCACATTTGTTTTACTCACAGTGTTATACTTAACAGGTCCACTTATTGGACTTGTCAGTTAAGTATGTGGGGGGGGGGGGGGGCATTTGCTTTATTTCTACTTGTATGTGTTTTCCCCCTCTGCAATTGGCACATGTGTAATAGGATTATTACCTTTTTAATTTTATCATTCTAACCTAATGACCTTCAATGGTAGCCTGGAAATCCAGACCCTGATATCTTGAACGATAGAGGGTCTGGCCACGATCAATAGTAATTTCCAACTCAAGGGGCGGCTCCTACTCGTGCATTTCAAATGCTACTGCACGCAGTTGGATAGCACTACAACCAATCAGAGCGATGCACAAGGTGACGTAAGCCCCTTTCGTTTAGCGAACAGCTGTTAAACTGTTAAATTAAACGTTTGCCGTTGTCGGTCGGCAAAATAGAACATTCCACTTACTTGCTAATGAAAGATTTGAGTGCCGTCTTCCAAATCGTTAAGGGTCGAGGCCAAAGCAGTCTCAAACTCACACAACATATCCGCAGCCATCTTTGATGTTTACTATCAAGGCTTCGACGTTGCATGCACGTCACTGTCGTCATCCGGTTACGTCCTCCCCAGAGTACCATATTAAGGGCTCTGGCGCGCCCATATTAGATAGAACCAATTGAAACCATAGCCAGATTTCTGGTCTTCTTGATAAAGCTTCAACGGAGCGTGTCCAGACCAACACGCGCAGCAAATTTAATTTGCCAGCGCCTAGTGGCAGGTCTGGGAATGTCAGGCTACTTCAATGGTATTCATGACTGAAAAACCTGCATGCTCACTGAGCCTATATATGAATCAAATCAAAATCAAATCAGTTTTATTTGTATAGCAATATCATAAATATACATTTGCCTCAGTGGGCTTTACATTCCATACAATATGATACAATATGACACCCTGCCCTTACACCCTTAGCTCAGCTGAGAAAAAACTCCCAGTATAAAACCCTTTACCGGGATTAAAAAAAATATTTGAGGAGATCTCAGGGAGAGTCCACAAAGTAAGGGATCCCTCTCACAGGACGGACATGCTGCAATAGATGTCATAAGTGGAGAAAATCACAAAGGAATTCAATCATTGACCAGATGTTTACATGGTAATACTAAAGTAAAGTGCGAATAGTGTGGATGCAGGAAGACTTCAGATGCTGCCAGAGGATCCACACCGTCTCGTCTCCACCAGGGAAAACTAAGGTTTCCAGCGCCAGGATTACATCATACGTCTCCAGGTGGCGTCCTTAACCACTGAAACATCTTCCGCATTGATGATCCATTCTCAGCTGCTGCCAGAGGGGGGGATCGGATCCACACCGTCTCGTCACCACCAGAGAAAAACTGGAAGAGGACAGACAGACAACCAGTGAGCGAAGCAAAAATGAATTTAAAGATTTAAAGATTGAACAAGCATGCAAGTAGAAAGAGTACTATCCTGATGGACGGTGAATCAGCTGGTGTGAGGCAACAGCAGGCAGGGAGGGTCCGGTTCCTAGGATGGCTGATTCCGCACAGAACTCAGAGTCGGTCGTGTAGCATGGGGACTGCCTGGTAAGGCCACCGAGCGGCACGGGGCAAGCGGTCTTCCGTACACCACATTTCCCACGTGGGCTCTTCCCTCTTTGCTCGCCGCTACTGAGGGAATCCTGGTTAGTTTCTTTTCCTCCGCTTAGTAAAATGCTTGAATTCAGCAGGTTTTCTCAACTGATCTGAGGTCGTAGTTGAATGAGCAGTGACAGAAGATGGGGAGTCTCACGGAGCCTGACGTAGCTGGGTACCCCGCCACGCGGAGGGCCGACCCGTCCCAGCCCACCCAAACCCCAGTGGCTACCCAGCCCCAATCCCCTGCTAGAGCGACACCGTCGAGGCTTACGCACGCGTAACGCGGTCGGCACGGAGTACCAGAGGTCCATCAGCAGCCGCGCCCGACTCATGCGGGCCCGCCGAGCGCCCTTTCCCCGAAGGGAAAGGGGGGAGAGAGGAGGTAGAGCGCCAAATGGGAGGTAGTGGAAAGGGAACATGCCAGACCCACACACCGCACCGGGCATCCCATGGTTTGCACTCAGGTTGTTACTAGTGACGCTAACCAAAGGTTAATTCAAAGAGATAAGTCTTAAGTTTAGACTTGAACACCTCGATAGACTCAGATTGTCTGATCTCTATCGGGAGTGTGTTCCATAGCGAAGGAGCTCGATACGAGAAAGCCCTGCTGCCGGCAGCTTTCTTAACTTTGGGGACAGACAGGAGCTCTGCAGTCGTAGACCGTAGTGCCCGTGATGGGGCATATCGCGCAACTAGGTCAGACAAATATGAAGGTGCATGCCCATTTAATGCCTTATAGGTCAATAGCAGCACCTTAAAGTCGGATCTGACATGGACCGGGAGCAAGAACGGGGGTGATGTGGTCATATTTTCTAGTTCTGGTCAAAAGCCTCGCCGCAGCATTTTGTAAGCTTCGAGCACTTGTCCTGGGCAACCCAGACAGTAGTACGTTACAATAGTCAAGCCGAAAAGATACGAAGGCGTGTATTAATATTTCCGCATCAGCCATGGACAGACTGGATCGTATTTTTGATATGTTCCGTAAGTGAAAAAACGCAGCTTTGGTAATGTCTTTGACGTGTTGATCAAAGGACAGGTTGGAGTCGAACTTAACACCAAGAGTTCTTGCTGTTAAGCTTTGAGAGATAACGCAATTTTCGGAATTAATTGTCAATTCCTCAAGCTGATTTCTAACGTGTGCGGGACCAATTAATAACAATTCAGTTTTCTCTGAATTTAAGAGCAGAACGTTTTGCGACATCCAGCTTTTAACAGTGGATTGGCAGGCCTCTAAATTAGCAATTTGAGTAACATCGTTCATTTTGACCGGGACCTAGAGCTGAGTATCGTCTGCATAGCAGTGAAAATTGACCCCGAAGAAATATACAAAGAGAAATGCAGAGGTCCGAGAACAGACCCTTGAGGTACTCCGTATTTCACGTCTGTGAATATGGATGTAGTGTTGTTGTAAGAGACACACTGAGTTCTACCGGATAGGTATGACTTCAGCCAATCGTGGGCTAGCCCTGTAACGCCAAACAGGTTTTCCAGCCGATCCAGGAGTATGTCATGGTCGATGGTGTCAAACGCTGCACTGGCGTCCAACAATAGAAGCACCGAGGCCGTATTGGAGTCCATCATCAACAGAGTATCATTAACTACTTTAGTGAGCGCAGTTTCGGTCGAGTGACGTGCCCTAAAGGCAGACTGAAACGGTTCAAAAAGTTGATTACTAGTCAAGTGATCCGAGAGCTGTTGCGCCACTACACGTTCTAGTATTTTTGATAAAAAAGGCAAATTTGACACTGGGCGATAATTATTCAGATCATCTGGATCCAAGTTGGGTTTCTTGAGAAGGGGTTTCACCACAGCAGCCTTAAAGGAAGTGGGAACAGTACCAGTCATTAATGAAAGGTTGACAACATCATGTATTGTAGGACCCAGGGTTTGCCAGAGTTCTTTGAACAATTTGGCAGGTAGGGGATCAAGAAGGCAGGTCGTTGGTTTTGAGTTTCTGACTATTTGAGTCAGTTCTTCATACGCAACGGGCTCAAAATGATTAAGTATATGGTGGACGTTTAGTAAATTAGCCTTGTAAATTAATATGAATGCCTTTCTGTCGTACATTGATAACTGACTTGGGTCTGGTTGGATTAACTTGGCTAGTCTGGTTTGCAGCCCACCCATTTTATTCTATTTTATTCAATTTCTATGATAAAAATATATGACCCTTGCAGCACCACGCTAGATAACCAATAGGTTGTTGACTTGTGTCGTGAAGGACTCGAGACCAAAATCTTTGTAATTTGAAATACTTTCTCTTCTTTACAAACACGCTCTACACTAGTACCTTGGCATTTTTCAACAGCTTGACCCCCACACTGCTTCAGTTGTCTTTTCCATTGTGAGGCAACATGACTTCTAAGAGTCCTCGTTGAACCCCCCAACGGTTATGCAACCGCCACAACCAGTGCTGAGCATAGAGAACTAGAAAAAAACATCTAAATAAAAAGGGAGCCTGAGATGGATTGATAAAATATGGATGAAAAAGCTAAGTGTTTGATTTGTAGCATGGCATCAAAGACTTTCTGCCTCACTGGTCCGGTGAGAGGGGGAGATGGGAAGGCAGAGAGAGAGAGAAAGAGAGAGAGAGAGAGAGAGAGAGAGGCCAGGGAAGAGCCATGGGTGATTGCATAATGTATACAAATGCAACATAGATTACCGTACGCAGACGGTGACAAGAGCTGGTACAAAATTGGGAGTCACTGACAGCCTGATAACATATGGTACATAGGGTATGATATCCCACTGGAACAATTTTTGTAATCACATCAGAAAACAATACTTCATTTCCTGAGTTTCTGTGCTATATAATCCTGTTGTCAAGCTGTGTTAGAGTATTTCTAATTTGATGAGAATCATACTTGTGTGATATTGTGAGTGAATTAAACTCATGCTTAATATGGCATCTATCTATCCATCCATCCATCCATCTATTTATCTGTCATAAATGTTAATAGTTGTTGGTATAATTCTATTCTATTCTAGCCCTTGGACTCCATGGTTGTGATATATTGTCACACTTTTACCATCTGATTCCACTTTGTTTGATTATTCAAAAAGTATGAAAGGTATCATCTACCAATGTGCTCCAAACTGAACCTTTGACTTGTATGCTTTCTCCCTCCCAACATCAGCACCACTCCAAAACTAATGACTGCTTACATTCCCCCACAGTGGAACATTGACATTATAAGATAACTAACTTACTTTACTAACTAAAGACTGACTGAACTGAAGGGGCCAACATACAGCAAACATCCAGAACAACTGCATCCACGTGTCCATGCAAATAAAGCACACGCTCATTTCTCCTCTTTCTCCCTCCCAACCCCTATCACTATCTCTTCTTTTATCTGAGATCCAAATGCTAATGCAGGCAGACGGCTCTTTGAAATTGAAATGATGTGAAAATAGAAATCGCAGCAGCAAATGAGCTGTGTTTGCCGGTCCCGTCGGGGCCCAAGCGAGCCCCTTTGAACAGGCCTCTCTCCCCCTGTGTGAGAGCGAGGAGGGCCCCCCTGTTCTCCAGCGCTCCCTCCCTTTCCACGTAATGCTTGGAGAGACTTTCCCACAGGAGCACAGATCAAGCTCAGAGTGAATTGGAGGGAGTCTGTTTCACACATGCAAATACAGTACATAGCCAGATTTCACATCCTCACAACAGGGTGTGCATTAAGCTGCTAACACACGCACGCACGCACACACACACTTTGTGTCCTACTTAATTTATTTTTTATATTGTATCAGTTCCCTAAAGAAAAGTGAGTGAAACATATATTCTACGCAGAAATTATCCCCATAAAGTTCAATGTATCATCTTTGCTTTGGTCCAATTTAAACTTACCCTGCGTTCCAAATCACATACTGTTTCTTTTTACTTCACTACATACTAAGAAGAGTTTTAGGGCCACGGGAGAGCAAAAAAAACAAAACAGATAAGGAAGTTTTTTTTTCATTATGTCGAGAAATGTCAAGAATAAAGACGAATACTCCAAAATGCTATTGAAGTTAGTGAGACATTTATGTATTTTCAGCATACTACAATTGACGTGCATGTATTGGGACATCGTAAATATTTTTCTGGCATACTAAATAGTAGGGAAGTATGGGGATTGGAACACAGGGCTAGTTTCCTAAACTTACCCATAATGCAACTCTACAGCACGTGGAAAATCATAATACTTTTTTTGTTACAGTTTTTGCCGAATGCTTACACACATGTTGCAGACTTTGGCCCACTGTGTCAAAACTTAACACACAGGCCGAATAGGACAAAGCACATGGAGATAAACTTCTAACTTATACGGCAAAATGAAACTCTTGAAACAAAACCTAACAATCCCATCTCAAAACTGTTTTTAGCATCAAAACAATACACACATGCACCTTTGAATTACTCTTTCCTAGCAGCAACAACACACAGATGTGCTTTATGCAAAACACAGCTGTATTCAGTACTTTGGATGGTTTTTGACTTTAAAAGTCTCATACAGATTTTTTTTGTGAAAGATTGATATACTACAGTTGATCTAGACACATGAAAACAAAATGTAAACGCTTCAGATTTTTTATTTTATTTTACCATTTCAGGTTTTTGCAAAAGTAAAAAAATAAATGGTACAAATAGAATGTTCTACAAAACATAGTGTTCTAGGGGAATGATTGGAAGACATTTAGGCTATGAATCCTGTCTCCTGTTGGCATCTGGCCACATCACCTCATCCACGTCACAGGCAATGTCCTCCCTTGCCAAGCAACGGGGGAAATATCGCCTTGCCAACGTATCCAACCTTTTGCAGAATTTTTTGGAAAGATTGATCCACTATATTTACAATTAGAAAAGAAAAAAAGTTTATATTGCAATTTCATGGTTTTGGCCAACAAAAGAAAAAAACACAACGAATAGGTAGGATCGCAGTTCAACAAGCAATTCAGTGTGTCACTATGAACTCTGAAACAATTACAGTAAAAAAAAAGAAGTGTTGTAAGGAATGAGGCGAGTGGATTATGAATCCTTTGGATACCGCCTCCCGTTTACATCGCCTCATCGACATCACATGCAATGTCATCCTTTCAGAAGCAACAGCAAAAATATTCCTGATATCCAGTCTAAATGTCCTAATTATGGAGCTATTGTGTTGTTGGGCTGGAATCTCAGACCAGCCTCCTATGTTGTTAGGCCATGATCTATAACATGGTCCACTATAGTGACCCTGTCTCCGTCTGTTGTCTCCTTTGTCATCGTCCTCCTGCCGCTCTCTCTTGTCCTCTTCCCCTGACTCTTACTGTCTCACAAAGGAGCTGAGCTCACCTGAGGTCTATATGTAATGCTAAGGCTCACACTGATTGGTATTATATTAGCTTTATTTTTTATTTTTCATGTGTGTGAATCTGTGTGCTTTTCCAATTTTAGTTGTGTTTTGTATTTTAAATAGATGCGTTTTCCAAAGGATTGCAGGTGATTTCCTTTTTGAACAATGTGTCTTATGTGAAACACTGTGTGTAGTGTTTTGCAAAAAGGGTGTTGGAGAATTTCAAACACAGTGCAAAGCACTTATTGTGTTTGTAGGGTTGGTGCTTGTGTTTAGGGCATGGTCACCAAAGTTAGAGGTTGTGATGCTTTGGGCCTAGCAACCACTATTAGTGTGTAAGCATTAGGCAAAAACTGTAACAGACATCGGTAATGTTTTTTTGATCTTCTGCTTACAGTGGCAACAGATGAGAAAAGACTTTGCAGGAACATTTTCTAAGTAATGGAGAGATATGTGGGAACTATTTGATTTTACCTCCCAGGGCTGCTTCACATTAAATGAACAATCGCATGTTTTTTTCTGAACGAGGTGGAATATGAATACTGTTAAATGTCTCTTGGGGAGATCAGGTTAGAGCAGAGTGAGTGACAGAGATAGTGGGACAAATTGGATGGCAAGGAGTGAATGAGTAAGGAGAGGGAGAGAGATGGAAGAAAATGTGTGTGAATATGTGTAACTGTGTGTGTATGTATGTGTGTTCTGTGTTTACCTGTGTTTGTGTGTGTGTGTGTGTGTGTGTATGTGTGTGTCGGCGCTGCTTTCCCATGAGCCCACAAGCTGGCGCATGTCAAGTCAAGGAAACTTGAAGCAATTTTTGCCTTAACAAAGGTTCCCAGTGAGTGGATGTGCATATGAAACAGACAGCGTGGCATTATACAATACGTAGCCTCACTCCAGTCTGTTGCTGCTGCTCGCTGCTTCCTGCATCAATTCCCCTTGGCCGGCCGCCCGGTATGGAAATATATCCCCCTATGAACATAATGGACATTTCATTTAATAATCAGTGATTGATCCCTGCTGGTTAATGATGTATAAGCCTGTGCAAAACAAAATCTTCCCAGTCAATAATTGTTAAAGGTATAGAGAGGGCTCTGAAAAGACAAGGCCCACTGTTGCCAATATAGCAAGCCCACACATCTCCTTAACTCTCCACTTGTCAATATGGGCATCTCTTTATTTGCCATGGCCCCAATTAGCAGCACAGAGAGTCATGTCGTCCAGCTCAGAGTTGCATCAACCTCACATAGCTAATTAGACACACTTGACCTTTTCTGGAGCTACTTTAAAGGCCAGGACACACCAGCCCGATAATCGCCGTCGTCAAAAAAAATGGAGTCGGCCGTTTCAGGAAGCTCCAGCTTCCCGTCGCTGCTAAAGAACACACCGAGACGACTGTTTATTTTCCGTACGCTCGCGGGACGTAATGTCTCCACAACAGCAGGCGGCGCTAATCTGTATTGTGGCCCGAAAAAATACGAAAGCCGGAAATGATTGGACATCTCTCTAGAGCATAAACATAGATAGAAATACGTATTTATATTTATGGACCATAAGAGCACAATTTTTAGCAGAGAGTGTCGAGCATGGTGTCGAGCAGTCAACAAGGGTTGATGCATGTGAGTACTCTCAAAACGAAACGAACAAACACATTAAAACGATGGCTAGCTGTTGTTAGCTGTTTGTGCTACCCGCCTCACTTCCGGGCTTCACTGATTCGCTAGCCCTCCACCAATCAAATTGCTCCAAATGAAAGACGGTCGGCCGCCGATTGAACATGTTCAATCGGCGGCCGACAGGCTCAAAACAAGCCCGACGACCTCTACGTCGGCCGACGTCACGGCACACACCAAACAGATTCGTCTTTTTTTTTGACGACGGCGATTATCGGGCTGGTGTGTCCTGGCCTTAAGAGACGTGGGCTTCACGTAAAAAAGATGTGACTACGACAATAAGACCAGGGAATCAAATATCTTTATGTCTCACACACACCGAAGGATAACACACACATTACACTTCATATAACAATGTTGATGGATGTGTCACGTTCTTCTTTTCTAAAGAAGATACGAAGAACTTTCAAATATTTCTGTAACAGTCTAATTTTTCCTCTGATCATATTACATTACATGTAACAGCAAAACGAGACCATCAGTGCAAATAATGCTATTTTTAGTTTTTCTTAATGCCTTTGTCATGGGTACGCTCATCCAGGAACAACAGCTGGCGTAGGAAAACCATACCGCTTTTGTCCAAAGGGGGTCGCTAGAATTTACAAACTGAAAGTTCCTCGGAGCATCTTTAATATAAATCAAGTGAAGTGAATATAAATACAGTGATTTCAAATTAGTTCAGTGAATGTGCATGCCGATTCCAGCATAGCTTAGCTCTTCTTATTTGTATGCACTTTTATCCGTGCAGAGTTGCGTTCAATTGTAAACTCTGTTAAAGCTGGGGTGGGTAACTTTTTCACTGTAATATTTGGCAAAAATGTCATATTAGCCATTCAGCTATATGTAGGTGAAGTGGTCTGAGAATATCTACTCATCACTTTGCTCTCCCCTTTCTCTGTGTGCTGCCCCCAAAAATTGCCACTGCTCATGTACACTTTAACCAATCAGAGCAAGGCTCCGATTCTCTGTTCTAATTGGCTGTTGGGACTGTCCATTCACTTTAGCACCGACGTTGTTCCATCAGTTGCGTGAGTGTTCACGACCCTAGCAGTCTGACAGTTTGGCACTATGGCAGCCAACACACAGCAATGTCTACAATCAACGGCCCCTAAAGGTCCTATTTCCCGTTTAACAACAACTGCTTACATCGCTAAGACAGCAAGGATACGAGGAAAGACCGGGAAATACACTAGTTAAAAAGACATGCTCCTCGTTCGGAGCGTGTCAGGGAGGGACCAGAGAGAACACAAGTGGAGCGGTTGAGGTATTTGGATTCGAATCTCTATCCCAACTGCTATTTTCTCCCAAATCATATACACCAGCTTTAATGGGGATTGACAATACAGTTGAAGTTGTAGTTTTTTTTATCCATATAGCCAGAAATTGCCCCCCCCCCCCACACCAGCTCTGAATTAAATCCCTTCAGTTTAAAGCACTCATCTCCAGATGCAAAAGGAAAAACCCCTTTGTTCATGAATACCAACACAAACTAGTGTTTAGCGCTCTGCACAGCCACCCCAGACGGTCAGCAAGGAATACGTCTAAATGCATGTAAGTCATTACTTTAGTATGGTTAAACATGACCAGGGCTGCCAAGTTTCACCAAGTTTGGAGTGAGATTTTTTGGCCGAGGGACCCAAAACCGTGTCCTCTTTCCCACCCAATAATTTTTGCTATCGTCCTGTGAGTTTACATATTGTTCATAATAAATCAAAAATAAAAGACAATTGGAAAATGTGATAAAACATCAAAAATCTAATTAAAATAAACGAATTCATGAATTGCAAAGTCGTAGGACAGGTTTTAATTAAACATTGGGTGTGGACATATTATAAGTGGGGGTCTGAGGGTCCCCCCCTCCCCGAAAATTTTGAGCATTAAACACTTAATTTCCTGCATTCTGGTGAATTTTTATTATTTTATTTTTTGCCTTTTCTGCATTCATTTTTATGTAAGAGAACATTCACGGTTTCGCTGACACAAATTTAATTGAATAGAATACAATGCATGTGTAGTGCTTTCAAATATCTCCTGTAGCCTATCGTTAAAACATTTGGTTAAACTGTAAAATCATGTCTACTATTGAGGGTTGAGTGGCTGGTGGTATTTTACTAGCAGCATTAGGCTTTATTCAAAGAAGAAAAAAATTAGGGAGCAGTTCAACACCAATGCAAACTACTAGGCTAAAATAAAACATCTGGGTTACTTGGTCCCTCCTCTTAGGCTACCTTGATTTGTGTTATGAAAAGTGCTATAAATGTGCAATACATAGGCTACAGTTCATTACACAGAAGAATAAAAGCATTTTTATTGGCGGATGAGCCATTTGTTACTTTGCAAACCTAATTTTCAAACTAAATTACCAAAAACAATTTCCAAACGATCCAAAGATCTTCTGAATTTACTTGAGTGAAATTTAAGGGTTAATATGTTTGATGCATGCGCGCTCACCGGCCGGCGGGGACACAATTCTTATCAGCGGTAACTTGGCACGCTATCAACACACACCTCGGAAGAGAAGGTGCGGGTAGGGGGCTCGCCTCCTTTATATGTCCATGCTCGCCTCCCACTTCGAATGCACAGTGCACATCAAAGCATAACGTTAACGCGCATTCAGAAAGAGGAAGTCACGGCACTCATGTCTGTTAGCTTTTCAAAATAAGAAATTTAAAATAAAAGTCCCGCAAAACAAATGTTATTTTGGGGATTCATTTCTCCGTGTGAGAAATTTGAGGTGTGGCGTGTGAGAGAACTGGTTGATTTGCGTGTCTCACGGCCAAAGAGTGAAACTTGGCAGCTCTGAACATGACTATACATCATTATAACATCATAAAAAAGTAACAAAAAGCACAATAGGTCCTCTTTAAGGGTCCCTTTACCAATCTGTCATGTCTTTGTCGTATTGATTAGTAGCAAACTTTTTCAGTTGGGGGTTTCAAAATGTTCTTTTGCCACAAAGTGTTTTTGTTGGCTATTTCTTTCCGTAGCATCTTTCAAATAACTCTCTCGGCATCAGCTTTAGTTCTTTTGATAAATGAAACAATAGCAGTCAGAGTGCTTTGGGCTCTCATATCTCACTGGTCTAATCTTCTAGAGGGAGGGGGGGGCTGGGCTTTCTTTGGAGATAATAACCACCACATTTTCAAAAGTTTGGAGTAAGATCCCAAAGTAAAACATTGTTCAAATGCCCAATAAAACATGGTCTCCCTACAAAGTGAATTTATAGACTACTGATTTCCCACGGCAACAACCTTTAAAGCCATGCAATGCTTCTTAGATTACACTTTGATTTGATCAACACACTGAGGCACATTTTAATGATAGTGTCTGTAGAGTGAGTCACAACATTTTCAAACTGAATATATCTGCAGAAAGTTCACAACACACATTGGTTAAGGTTAGGGAAGATCGCAGAAGCAAAAGACACGTTTGAGCTTTTTTCACTATTAAATAAAGCATGGTCTTTAGCTGAGCGTAACACAAGTGTTTTCATTGCCTCAACACATGTGACACCTGTCCCTGTTCTACGTAATCCAGGGAGCAATTACACTTAACACTTTTGGCAAAATGATTTGAATAGCATACAGTATAAATAATAATAAATACATTTGATTAAATTGTATTTCTCTTATCAGTACTTAAGATGTAGTTGACTATCACTCAGTAATGTAAGTGAGAGTGTTAAGCCAATCTCACCATGCTTTAGTGTCTTTAGTGTGGTTAAAGGAGACAGTATTTGAAATCCCTTCACAGTAGTGTGATTTCATTTGGCTGGGGTCAGTATACTGCAGACCTGGGCATTGTGTGGCCCGCGGGCCACATTCGGCCCGCTGGCTGATTTTGACTGGCCCGCGGGAGGTCAGTGGAAAATTAAGAATCAAACGTAAAAAAAAAAATGAAATCATGCATGGAATACAACGGCATAGCTTTTATTTTGAAGGCGAGTTTATATTTTGCGCGAGCGTATGCAGCTTACTCTTCACTGGTTGTAAATCGCAATTCAAAAAAAGGAGAAGAAGCTGAAGCTTGTATGTGCGCTGTTTAAGTGCGCTGCAAGAAAGTGACTCAGCGCAAGCTACACCCTCCGCACTTGAGGATCGGCGCTCGGGAAGGGGAAGGGGGCGATAATATCAGACAGACAACCTGCTTATACGTTCACTTGTCTGATATTATCCCCCCTCCCCGAGCGCCGATTCCCAACGAGTGTGGAGGTTGGCTGTGTGTGTCTCTCCCCTCTCCTACTTCTGTGTGGAGGTGTGGATGTACGAGAGGGGTGCGCGATTGTAACGGGCGAACAAACAGGTCACGCAGGACACACCCCTTTATATTTTATATTTTAGTGCCTAACTTATTTATATTCATATTTCTGTAGAAAATCCAGCTCCCAGAAGGCTAAATGATGTCAGCCATTATCTCCAAATTATAGACTACAAGACATGCAGCACACACAGGAGACAGTTGTTTACAGAGCACAAAAATCATCAGATTTAAACTTCCTCTCAAAGTTTACCAGATTGGGACATTTAAACTTAAAATGTAAATAATAGCCCAATAATAATAATAAAAATGTAATGGGAGTGTGTGGGGCAGGATCTGCTAGGTGGATTGTTGTATCCTGTACAGAGGACAATACAAGTAATAGATAATAATGAACAAAAATTGTGTTGCAGTGTAGGATACTTATTTTTATTTTGTTATTTTCATTATTTTATAATGCAGGAAACAATGGCTTTTAAGCTCACATTTTCTGGGGGTGAACCCCCAAACCCTTCACCTTCGGTTTCGGAATAACAGGTCTCTAGGTTGGGAATTATGGCCAAGGTTCCCCTGCTTCTTGCACGTTTTGTTCACAATTGCTATGGTAAATGTTGATTAAGTGGTATAATGTTGGCATTTTCATGGCTTTTTCTTTGCCATAACATTTACTGCAGCTTATCAAAACCATATACTTTACTTCTTTTTATAAAAAGATACGACTAATATTGACCAGAATTGAGTTGAGCCTTTTGGTCCGGCCCTCCACAACAGTCCCTGATTCTGATGTGGCCCTTTGGGGAAATTAATTGCCCACCCCTGGTATACTGTATGGTGTGGTTGAGTTAATAACTCAACAGTGTCCCTTTTCTCCAACATACTGCAGAGCTAGCTTGTGGCTAATGAGCTCTTTGCCATATACCCAGTCTGCATTGATGTCTGTGCCTCCCCAGGTCCATTGCAGATACTGCCTTTTAGAGTGGGCCTCAAGTCAACACACACACACACACATGCACGCACACACACACACACACACGCACACTTCCTGGTAGAAAGGATTCACGTCAAAAGGTGGTGTAAAAATATTTAGATTTTTAAAACTGTGCTCTTTTAGAAATCACAGTCACCGCCAAATGTGGCGCAGACTGTGCGGACTTCATGTTACGCTAACAGTTACCGACAAATGTGACACGTGTCATGTCGTATTTTGTAAATTCTAAATAAACACATTTTATTCCTCTCCCGTCAAGTTTATTTTACAATCCCAAAGTATGCTTAAAAAAACTTGCACCATCTTCAGTGCGTACACGCCACATCTATAAATAGGCCCCAGTGAAAGGTCTGCCCCCTTTCACTACATATTTCACTGATGTTACGCTCTGTAAAGACAGACATGAGAGGAAAGAGAAAGTTATGACAGCTTAAAGTGGAGCTGGGATTCATGCTTATTCAACTGCATGTACGTGGCTTTTTACACTAATTAGTTCAGTCACCAGAAAGCCCAGGGCTGCCCTTTTTAAGATCTTTTCTTTTACGTCATGTACACACAGTGGGGGGAAAACATTTTGGAAGATGCTGTTTTTCACTCAAAATCTGGCTCCTGGCTGTTGTGGTAGCTCAGCGGGCTCAGGGACATGGCATGTTTGTGTGCACTAAATCTCATCCAATTTTCTCTGTTTTTCAATGTCACTCTCACGCGGCACAATGTCTATTAAAGTAAAGACAGGTTGAAGAAAAATAATGTTTCACAGAAAATAAAAAGTGGTCTTTTTGATAGCGCCCCAATTGACACGGGTATGTCTACAGGGAATGTTAAAGAGGCAGGGAGTGAACAGAAAAGAAACCGCGGCCAGCCTCAACCCCCCCAGTAATACTAAGTCTGGAATATTTGTGTTTATTATTATATAAGTGAAAATCAATGAGCATGTCACTAGCTAGATGACCAATATGATAAAGACTTAACTACAGTGTCCAGGGGCGTAGCACCAAATTCTGGGCCCTTATACAAAAAGTCCTGATGGGCCCCCTGAAAGGCGGTCTTACAATACACATTGCTGTCTGAGCCAGACAACTCCACAATATATATTATTTGATGAATTATCAAATCGTTACTTTTACCAGTGTTTCCCCAGAAAATGTCTTAGTCAATGTGGTCACTGGCCAGGGCAGCAGGAGGCGCGGCGCAAAGCACCGCGGCGAAAATTTTGGGGGTATTTTGCTCAAAGATGCCAATGCGCACTATAGAAATAAACAACTGTTTATTTGAATACAAAAATACAACAGACACTGGCCTTACAGTTGTGCAATTTTGTTTGCTGTGTGCAGGTAAAATTTTGCAGACAGTACAAAACACAATTAAATAAAATGTCTACTGTTTTGGTGCAATACTATGCAGACACACTAAATACAAATAATAGACCATACACTTGTGTATGCACATCAAGTGCAAATTCAACTTTCTAAAGTTCCTTTATGGATGGGGGGCTGTGATTATTGTGGACAATAGGCCTGCTGTGATGCGATAGCCTATAAATAGCCTATAATTCATTAATGGTTATTATTAGCCTACTTGCATGATTTCTTTTTAAATATGGAGGTTATTGGTCATTTTGGAACATGTCTTTCCCAATTTAAAACATAAAAATTAAATTCAGAAAATAAATCTTGTTGGCCTACACTAGCATGCGGTTCTACAAATAACTCAATAGTTGAGTTATTTGTTTTCGCCACCAGTTCAATTCAATGTCGGCTTGCTCCTGCTTACTCTCCCTTACACATGCCATAGTCATGCGCAGGCCCCTGATCTCCTTGCAAGGGTCAGGGGCCTATCATGAGCCAGTCAATTATTTCTTTTTTTGGAATGGCATTGTTCAGGGCCTTCGAAGATTGGGGCCCCACATTTAGCTTGTAAAAAAAAAAAAATTAAAAAAAAATATTTTTTTTTGATGGGCCCCCCACTGCCTTGGGCCCCCCCAAGACTGTATCACTTCCCCCCGCAGTCCGTCGGCCCTGACAGTGTCCAACATTATTGTATAGTTAATGGTTGTCTTAATAAAAACCAAGCTGGGGTGGAATCATATTGTAAATGGTCATTATATTAGCGCACAAGAAAAGTGTAAGCCACTACTACTTGCCACTACCGCCTTCATGCACTCAGTAAATTATATTGATTTGGGCGTGTCAATGAGTATGATGATAATATGTATGGGTAAATATGGGCGTTACGTGAAGCCCGCAAAGGCTGCGCCACATTTAGAGTTGATTGTGATTTATAAAGGGAAACAGGTGTAGGACGTGAGTGCGCACTGTTTTATAAATCTGAATATTTTTGTTTGCACGTACATCCTGAGTTTCTTCCGTATGCCAGCTTCCACGTGAATCCCACGGAAAGCTTTATAAATAAGGCCCCTGGTTCGTCTTATTAAAACCATTTATTTCAAGTTGAGCACTTGATACCATCCCTGCGTTCCAATCCCCATATGTCAAAGTGTCCCTGGGCAAGACACTGAACCCCAAATTGCTCCTGATGGTTCAGAAGGCGCCTTGCATGGCAACTACTGCCATCGGAGTATGATTGGGTGAATGTGGTAAGAAATGTAAAGCGCTTTGGGGCTGAGAAAATCTAAAAAGCGCTATATAAGTCAAGACGATTTACCATTTACCATTGACATGTTTCTGGAGCTTTAAAAGCATATATACATTCAATACATTCTACCCACGCACGTCATTCTTGGTGTATAGTGTTACACAAACATATTTTCTGCTGAGTCTTGGCCCTCAAGTTCTGGAGTGAAAATCCATATTTCTTCCTTGTGTAAGTAGGGTCAGAATGTGGGCCTTTAAAAAACCTCTGCAGTCCCTGTCATGGCATATTTCACAGAGCAGTGGGTGAACACACAGAGCAGAGCTGACAAGGCTCACTGCATGAAGAGAGAAGGCCCCACTCACACACAGCTTGACTCCATGATAAATGGACTGGCTACTTGCCTATTAGCTGACAGACTTGGTCAAAATGAGTCAGTTAAACTGAAATTCAAAAAAAGAAAGAAAAGAGAAAAGGCTTTAGAAGTGAGACATGCAGTCAGGACACATCATGCATACTATATGGAGACACTGGTCCGTGGTCCATGTCTGTTAATGAGCTGAGACCAGCCTTGACAACATAGGCAACATGATGCTGATGATGCCAACATTGTGGTTATTATAAACCTCCAGTGTTAAACATTTGCTTTTATTGGTAAGAGAATGTTCCATTAAGGAAAAGCATTGTCTTTCTCTTGTTCTCATATACAGCTCTGGTAAAAATGAAGAGACCAGTCTGGACTTGTATTAAATCTCTACATAACTTATTGAAAATGCTCTTGATGAATGATCTATTAGAATTTGGTAGAAATGTTGTCAGTAGTTTATATTATAACCAAAATGTTCATTCTACTCAAACATAATGCATACATTTTCATTTCATTTCATTTAACTTTTATTTATCCTTGAGAGACCAATTGAGGGTTGACCCTCATTTACAATGATGTCGAGTTCAAACAAATAGAAGAACGAGAGACACTGAACATTTGGAGTGGTCTCTTAACTCCAAAGCTCCGGAGCTGTATAAGTTAGTACATATCTAGATGTTGGATGAAGCCAAAGTTAAAATCTTTATTTGATTTTGTACAACATATTAGTTTCCAGCATTTTTACAGAAGAGTTTTTTTGGATACGTATTTTTTTATTTTTTTTTACATTTTATGAATGTGCGGGTATTTTAAGAAGAGAATGTGAATGAAGACAATGGACAACATATAAACAATTCCCTTCTGTAATAACTTTCAGAATAGTGATATGATTATGGAAAGAAAGCATATATTATACAGTACATCCAAACACCATTCACTGACCTGAGAGAGACATTTCAGATTGCATGGCTTTTGCTGTCATTGTTTGTATGAATTGGTTAGTCAGAATCTGAAAATACTTTATTGATCCCTGGGGGAAATTCAATACGCTACAGTTGCTCCAATTAAGAACAGAAACCCAGGTAGAAAGAAACATGTGTAACAAATATGTGCTTAAGGCCACATGGTTAAACCAATCAACATCGAACAATATAATGTAGGAATGAGAAGGAAATAAGTAAAGTAGATAAATAAATAAAATAAGTAGTAGAAGAAGAGTAAACTTAAAAGGGCTTAATGAATCCATTTTATTTAGCATTTAAATCAGCTGATGAGCTGACGTGAAACGGGAAAGCTGTGCAGTTTGTTACAACAGCTGCAGCAAACTACTTTTGGTGTGTACCTCTGGTGAGACTCAAAGCTTGCAGTCCTTTGCCAGTTATCCTTGTTTTCTAAAATCCAAGTCTTTCAAATCTTTACAGTGGAGACCATGGTGAATAGCTTAGTGTGCTTCGAAGCTGGACAGTTAGATTACTACCCTAAAGACAAACGTATTCCGGAACCCTCCAAAATGCCACAGTCAAAAGAAGCCTAATTTATACTTGTGCGGCTCTGCATTCTCTGCTGGGTAGCGTGGACATGGAACGTTCTCATGAACCGTTGATAGTAGTTTGCCCGTGTGGCAGATTGCACACTGCACTTTTGATGTAAATCAGTGAAATCTGTTGCTAAACAAATGAAAACTGGAAGATTTTGAGTTTGATGATATGAGGAAGAGCTCCTGTGCTGTTGAAATCCCTCCTTGTTGCTCTGATGCCCAATCAAACCTCTGCGGCGTCTGCAGCATCCGGTGCGTAGTCACATTTTTCAGTTGGTGTGCGACGCGGCTCTGCGGGGCTCTGAGGCCACCGCACTAGGGCTGGCCCGAGTGTCATTTTTCAGGCTTTGAATATTCGTAGCGTTGAATATTAACAAACAGCTGAGCTAAGCTAACGTTAGCATTATGCCAAGCATTACCTTTACTTCCGAAATCACGCTAATGTTGTGGTAGCCTATAGAGTTATGAACACAATCTATTCTTCCTCCATCTCTCTCTCCCTCCTGCGCTTGGTGCCGCTTTTATTTTGCCTCTCTCTGGTAAAGTCACGTAGCCTACTACAGCTGATATCACCGGTTGCGTTTTGAAAAGTCAGCGGCCAACTAGGTCAAAGTTCAAATAATTCGATAATATATTTTAAATTAACGTCTAATTTGTATTTTACAATTGTTTTATAACTTGTATATCCAAATATTATTTGCTGACAAAATATACTGCAGTTTGAGTTACCTTTGCAAAATAAAAGTAAATAAATGTTAAAAAAAGAAAAAAAAAAGAAAAATCCGAATACTGAATTGAGCTCCGAATACTAATTTAACAAACGAATACCTGGATATTCGAATAATTCGGGCCAGCCCTACACCGCACAGGATCTCTGCGGCTCCGCGGGGGCTCTGCGCATGCGTAACTGCACATGTATAAATTAGGCTTCACTATTGCAGTCTCCCCATTTTCTGTCCCAGCTTCCTACACGCTCCAATGATCCAAAAAAAATGCACTTCCATTAAAACATGAAAATATAATCACGACTAAATCAGGGACAATGCTGTGAAAATGAGGCCCAGGTTGACAAAAAAGCAGATTTTACCTTTAAACCCTATCTACTGGACAATGTCCGCTGCTTCACTTGATAATTAGTTAGCTATGTCGTCACTGTAATATATCTATCATCTAGTATCATCCAAACTTTCCCTGACTAGTTCTGTCTCCACCTGCTGCCTCCATAATGAGGCAAAGTGTGAGGAGCAGCTTCTTTAAATGAAGTGGATGTGGAAATGGCCTTTTAATGCTACTAAAGTCATTCCAGTTACATGATGTGCTTTCTGTTTGATCTGCTGCTTTGATGTTTGACTAAAGCCTGTCCCGGACTCTCATCTTATACTGTGAAGGACGTTTGACTAATATCCCACTATGTAAGACCTTAGCCAAGATGACTAGGCTGCAAAGGCTCATCTTTCATAATTCACAAACTTGATTGCACAGCAAATTGAGTCTTTTAACACACAATGCAGAATGCTTTCTTAAGCCTGGTTTCCACTGAGCGGTGCGGCTCATTTTGTTATGGTACGGTACGGTATGGTATGGTACCTAGTTTTGTCACCCTTTAGTCGTGGGGGTTCCAAGCCGTCCCAAAGGGTCCCAAGAGGGGGGAGGAGCTACACACTGCAGTCTGTCCATTTGTCGACAGAATCATAATTTCCATGTGAGATCAAAGCCGCTGTTTGGGCAGAGTGAGAGTCAAATGTCTACGCACAGCCCTTTGTTTAATGTGTGGTGTTTTTCCTCTTCATTTCATTCATCAGCGGGCTACACTGTGTCCCGCTGCTATGTCACGGTCACCATAGTTACGCAGCTGCTATGATGTCACCACAGTTACGTAGCTTCCGACACCAGAGCATAGGCTGTTTATGAGGGCCAGAGCTGTTGTACGGCTCTGACCCATAGACTGTATATGCTCTGATATCCCCCTCCAGCATAAACCCCACCTACAAAGTAAAGGGTGCAGCCAGCAGTGGAAACACAAGCCAGATCTAGAGTTACTGTGCTGGGCCAAACTGAACCTTGTACCTGTACCAAACCGAACTGTGCTGCTCAGTGGAAAACCAGGCATTAGCAAATGATCTGCTTCAAAGAAATTGGAAAAAAAAGAAGTACCTCACATCATTTATTTTTATATCCCTTTTTTTCAAGCTCACTATACTTTATGGCTTGTTTGCACAGTAGTCACACAGCTTTGCTCATGTCCTCCCCCCTCTCTGCCTTCAATTGACTCACTGACATTGACAGTGTGGGTGTTAGTTTTGTCAGCGGAAGGAGAGAGGGATGTGGAGGAACGCAAGAACAAACTATTAGTACAAGGGAAGCGGAGGAGGAGAATAGGAAGTGTTATTAGATGAAATGGGTGATAGAAGAAAGAGCAGAAAGAAATGTTCTGTAGCTTGGGTTAGCTTCCAGGTCTCAGCTCCTTCACAGCTCTGGCAGGCTTGGCCAGTCATTGTTTCCCTGCGTTCCGAATCGCATACTCTTTCTTTTTTCTATTCTACATACTACATTCGACGATAAAAATAATCCAGTTAGGATGCAGTAGTCATACTATTGGGACATACTTGTACTAATTTATTTCATCCTAACATTGCGTCTTGACAGGAATGGTCCTAAAAGGGTACAAATGCTTTGTCCCCCCCCCAGTGGTACCTTAGCAGGGTACAACACTGTACCTTAAACATTGGTACATATTTGTAGCTTCTTGTCTCTACCTCTAAAAGAAACTTCCTGAGTGACAGTAATGTACCCATTGGAAAGGTACAGTGAAAATGTGAATTCTGCAAGTTTTCTGCATTTCATATGACGTAAAGCAGTAATCTTTAGATCAGAATAGACTAACTTCTTTAATGTGTTGTCTGATTGGCCATGGTTACAGATATAATCGTCCAAACAAAGGCAGTGAGGCAATTACTGCTTTACTTCATATGAAATGCAGCAAACTTGCAGAATTTACATTTTCACAGTACCTTTCCAAAAGGTACATTACTGTCACTAGGGGTTCAGGAATGTTCTTAGAGGTACAGACAAGAAGCTACACATATGTACCAATGTTTACCCTGCTAAGTTACCACTGGGGACAAAGCATTTGTACCTTCATAGGTACATGGATTTTTTAGTGTGTATGGAGGCTCCGTTGATGTCACTTCAGGTTCCCACTGGATTATGGGTGAGAATCGCCCAAATAGGATGCTGTTTTCAACACTAAAAATCTTGGCCGGACATAGTAGACATCAGGGTCTTTCTAGCCAACCTAAATCTGGCCACAAGAATCGGGACATACTAAATATTTTTTCTACCATACTAAATAGTAGAAAGTATGTGATTCGGAACACAGGGATTGTTTGTCTTTGCAGTAGGATGCTTGAGAAAAAATTGTTGTTTGAGCCAATCGGTGAACCTAATTTTTTTGTCACTTCGGCATTGGATGCTGGTAGAACTCGCTGTGTTTGGGGCTTGGAATTAAGTGCCACATTTTCCCCGTTAGTAACGCAGGACTTTGACACATGACAATGAAGACTGTATTAAACCAAATAAATAGTCAGACAAAGACAGACCTGTGTGAGTGAGACTATCATAGACAAACACTTTTTTACCATATTGGTCAAGTGAAAATTATATAAATAAAATATTTCAGATAACATGCCATTAGGAAGTCAATTACAGTATCTCACAAAAGTGAGTACACCCCTCACATTTCTTCACATTTTTCTTTATATCTTTCCATGGGACAACACTGAATAAATGACACTTTAATACAATGTAAAGTAGTCAGTGTACAGCTTGTATAACAGTGAAAATTTACTGTCCCCTCAAAATAACTCGACACACAACCATTAATGTCTAAACTGCTGGCAACAAAAGTGAGTACACCCCTTAGAAAAAATTTACAAATTGGGCCCAAAGTGTAAATATTTTGTGTGGCCACCATTATTTTCCAGCACTGCCTTAACCTTCTTGGGCATGTAGTTCACTAGAGCTTCACAGGTTGCAACTGGAACCCTCTTCCACCCATTTATGACAGCATCACAGAGCTGGTGGATATTAAAGACCTTGCGTTCCTCCACCTTCCATTTGAGGATGCCCCAAAGATGCTCAATAGGGTTTAGGTCTGGAGACATGCTTGGCCAGGCCATAACCTTTACCCTCAGCTTTTTTAGCAAGCCACTGGTCGTCTTGGAGGTGTGTTTGGGGTCGTTATCATGTTGCAATACCACCCTGCGGCCCAGTTTACGAAGGTTGAGTGCACATGGTCAGCGTCGTACACAGAGGTTGGCTTTGGAAAATAGACGTATGAGTGCTGCCAGCATTGCTGAAGGGCTTGAAGGGGTGGGGGGTCAACCTGTCAGTGCTCAGACCATACGCCGCACTCTGCATCATACTGGTCTGCATGGTTGTCATCCCAGAAGGAAGCCTATTCTAAAGATGATGCACAAGAAACCCCACAAAAAGTTTGCTGAAGACAAACAGACTACGGACATGGATTACTGCAACCATGTCCTGTGGTCTGATGAGACCAAAATACATTTATTTGGTTCAGATGGTGTTAAGAGTGTGGAGCGGCAACCAGGTGAGGAGTACAAAGACAAGTGTGTCTTGCCTAGAGTCAAGCATGGTGGTTGGAGTGTCATGGTCTGGGGCTGCATGAGTGCTGCCAGCACTGGGGATCTACAGTTCATTGAATTCTAACATGTACTGTGACATACTGAAGCAGAGCATGATCCCCTCCCTTCATAAACTGGGCCGCAGGGCAGTACTGCAACATGATAACGACCCCAAACACCCCTCCGAACGACCACTGGCTTGTTAAAGAAGCTGAGGGTAAAGGTTATGGACTGGCCAAGCATGTCTCCAGTCTTAAACCCTATTGAGCATCTTTGGGGCATCCTAAAACGGGAGATGGAGGAGCGCAAGGACTCTAATATCCACCAGCTCCTTGATGTCGTCATGAATGGGTAGAAGAGGGTTCCAGTTGCAACCTGTGAAGCTCTAGTGAACTACATGCCCAAGAGGGTTAAGGCAGTGCTAGAAAATAATGATGGCAAAACAAAATATTGACACTTTGGGCCCAATTTGGACATTTTTTCTTAGGGGTGTACTCACTTTTGTTGCCAGCAGTTTAGACATTAATGGCTGTGTGTCGAGTTATTTTGAGGGGACAGTAAATTTACACTGTTATACAAGCTGTACACTGACTACTTGACATTGTATCAAAGTGTCATTTATTCAGTGTTGTCGCATGGAAAGATATAATGAAATATTTGAAGAAATGTTAGGGGTGTACTCACTTTTGTGAGATACTGTAGGTTACAGTCTGGTCAAATTTGATTAAGGGTAAAGCGACATACACATGTATACAGATGTTAAAGTGTGTAGTTTTAGGTGTGCTTGCCTGCTTTCAATTCAAAGTGTGTCTCATCTTTAGAAAAGCCATTAAAAGAAAAGGAAACAGCTTTTACAGAAGGAGGTGGGTGTTACGTAATCTAGGTCGCCCTGGGTCAGTCTAGATCCAACAGAGCATTTCCAAGTGCTGTGTGTAATCAAAGAAGATCTGACCTGAGTAAAGGCTAAGTGTCTGGAGATGTCTGATGCTAAGTACGTACATATGCTGTTTTGTCTAACAATTTCACCTTTTCACATGTGGATGGTCCCCTTTAGAAACAAGGTCTTTGCCCACACACACATGCAGTAGAGGTAGGTTTCTATTTATTTAGTCCAGCAGTTTCTTGGAGGATTTTCTGTCCTTCTTCGCTGATAACACCAACAACATTACTGCTGTCATAAAACTTCATGGACATGAGATCTACTCATTTATAAAACATATATATATATATTTTTACATTTTCTTCGGTTCCTGCTCGTGGAGCCGATTCCCATGATAAATGTCTCTTGTGTCTAATATGACTTCCTATGCTACAGGCAGAGAGAGCCTGATGATGGCTGGGAATGTTAATCCATCATCCCTCCCACCCTCCACCCTCCACACACACTCTACCGGTTAGGATTCCCATTCTTCTCCTCTACGGAAGGACAAATCTTTCATTTACATGACACGTTGAAGTCGGTTTCCTAGACACCTCCATAACGCATTGTGTTCCACAGCCGCATGGATAAATGACAACATCAGTCAGCTCTCTAATGCACAACTGCTTAGATAGGCCTGTTTTATTGCTATTATATGTAAAGTATCATTTCAAAAGGATTGGAAAAAACTGACAAACAGCTCCTAACATGAAATACAGCTGGAATAACTGTTTGTTTTGACAGCAAAGGCTCTATCATATAGCAAAATGGCGCAGTTTGAGTGCTCCATTTGTTAAGCCAGAGATACTTGGTCAAGGTTATAGGGAGCTATTCTGGGCAAGATTACAGTGAAAGTGTAATTCAAATGGAGGAGGTCCAGAGGAAGATAAAGTTGATGAGAAATGTTGTGAAAGAAAGGTATTGACATATCAATAAAGCTTTCGCCGGGTCATGGACATGCCCTGTTAAAGCGTTCCCTTTATTCAGTTGATCAGTTCCAGTCTTTGACAAGTCATGCAAGGTGCCAGGTTTTAATATCAAATCATGAGTTGAAAATATCACCTGTGGAATACTGGCACTGCAATGCACAATGATCTGACAAAATGGCTAAAAGGTCATTAACAACAGAAAACTAGGCACACTATTGAACCTTTAGGGGTACGGCTAGTTACTGGGACAGTACCATTGAAGGCACAGCTGTGTCACATGGACATGTCTTTCGTTTCCACAATGAATTTACAGAAACTTCATTTCTTGTGTTTCGGTGCTCCTCAACCTCAGCCACATGTTTAAATCTACTTAAATGAACAGGGACACCTTCAAATCTATGTAGAAAAATTACATTTTCACAACCTTTTTAATTTAATTTAATTCTTTCTGTATTTGCCTCCTGATATTGTACTTGACGATTTAGATTTTTTTTTTCATGGATGAACTTTTGAACCTCAAAGGTGCTCATTGTTACCTTCAGTCCTATTATCTACCGTACCACTATTTCTGACAGTGTGCATCAATAAACTTATACCTTTTCACCACTAACAACTATGTAAACCATACGAGGAAAATCAGTGTTGATGTGTCCTTTCTAGAATCATATCTCATACATGCAATGTGCTCACCACACTTCCATAAAGCACAGGCCCCCCGCTCATAGTATCTGTTCATTTCTCTCATTTGTGTATTTGCTGAAGTGCATGAGACTCCCAGTTGTACCTCGGGGAATAGGTTCTGTATTTATAGTTTACAGCCTGTGGGGATTTTCTCCAAGGTCAGTAGTAGATTACCTATTTGGTTCATTGAGCCGTGCGCTCTGTTAGATCCCCCTTTTTTAATGTGCATTGGTGATTGATTAAGCCGCGGTGTTTCTATGCCGGTGTGGAGCTTGACTGATGCAGAGAGAGAGAGCAATATGTATGTATGGATAGCTCTGTGCTGAATGTGCGATCAATGCATGGACTCTCCTCGCAATAATTACCTCAACCAGGAGAGAGGGAAAGCCTGAGGGGTTCCGCGTGCGTGTATGTGTGTGTGCGTGCGTGTGTTTGTGTGTGTGTGTGTGTGTGGGTATGTCTGTGTGTGAGTGACCTGAGTGAGTGCGTATTATCACTGATTCTCGACTGGCTTTTTGAATCATGGATTGTTGCAGTGTCTGCGAGTGTGAAACTCCTCTTCATCAGTCCATAATCAATGCCGACGGTGGAGAGAGGAAGGGACGAAGATAGAAGGGAGAAAAACAAGCATGTAGCTATACTTACTGAATTCTGAATTGCACGATAGATATAAATCACAAAACACAAAGTACTTACATAAACAGGTGCTGCAGAAATTTCTTGGGTGAGTACAATTTATCAAGATAGGTAGAAATACATGTCCATGGCAACAACAATTGACCACTTTATTACTCATACCGATACACACTAATGCAAACCAATATAAATGTTCTGCAATAAAATCAGTTTTTATGATGAATACACTGTTAGTTGACATTTTCATAGAGATGTAAAGACTCAATGATATGTTTAGCATTCAGGTCAGTACTATGGCACATTACAGCCATTGTTTAAGTCAAACATTTATTTTCACAAGTGTCTGTATTTTGAAGGGAATGTGTTGTGCATGAGGCCTATTCTGCAGAAGAAAACGTATTTCACACTTAATATATGGAATAATGTGGGGGATAGCAGGTAAACGGGTAATATCAATCTAGAAACAATAATGTAATAGAAGAATAAGAGGGACATAGACCTGAACAGAATTGTGGGAAAAGACCAAAAACTCTTTAGAATATAAGACAGAGAAGATAAAGAAACCAAAGAGTGGTAAGGGACACAGCCAGAGGGAAAAAGATGAAAAAAGTTTGAAGTTCTTAATAACTGATCACGTCTGAAGCCAGCTGAGCCCTCCACACACACACACACACACACACACACACACACACACACACACACACACACACTCACACACACACACACACACACACACACACACACACACACACACACACACACACACACACACACACACACCTATGCTCACAGTGACAGGTAAAAGAGTTCAGGTCAGTTTTAAGGTCCACCTTGTCACTGGGCAGTTTAGAATTGACACTGATTGCTGTATGCCTCTCTCACTGTATGCGTGTGTATTCATGTGAGGCGAGTGTGTGTGTGTGTGTGTGTGTGTGTGTGTGTGTGTGTGTGTGTGTGTGTGTGTGTGTGTGTGTGCGTGTGTGTGTGTGTGTGTGTGTGTGTATGTGTGATAGGAGCTGTCATGCGGCTGTCTTGTCTGTTCTGCTCCCCACTAACCCTCAGTCAAACAACATGCCACTGTCATGTTAACACACACAGACCAGACACGTCAATCACATCTTCTTCTTCAAGTGTCCTAGTTCCTCATAACTCACTCCAACCTTCAACTTTCTTTACTTACCTGGCCCATCTTTGTCTTTAGTTTCTTTGTAAAGGTCAATTATTTCACAAGCGCACTGGTTTACAATGCATTTTCCATGCTAAGTGCACTGTGTTGAAATGGTCCGTTCAGTGTTTTGGATAGAAGCCATAGGTCTCAGTTGTAGGACTTTTGAAAGGCATAGTCAATTAGATGATGAGCAGTACTTTAGTTCAACAAAACATTATTTACACACTGACGGCTGCTGTATAATACAAATGTTGCTGTTGTGGGGGGTTATACCAATTTATCTGTCTTAGTTTTGGAAATAATCACCACTAAAGCTAACACTGTTGCTGTTTGACACTGTTATAAGTAAGGGTTAATGTATAGCCAATGGTTCACTCTCCAGAAAATAAAGGCCGGCAACGTTAACAGGAGGGATCTTGTTTGCCCCTTGAAGCACCTTGAAGCTGTGGATGGGCAGGGGTAAGACATTTCAAAACTGCTTTGGGGGCGACTGTGGCTCAGGTGGTAGAGCGGGTCGGCCAATGATCCAAGGGTTGGCGGTTCGATCCCCGCTCTGCCACTTGTGTGATGGTTGTTGTGTCCTTGGGTGAGACACTTCACCCACCTTGCCCCGTGTGACCGCTGTATGTTTGAGGTGGTGGTCGCTGTGGCTACTATGGTAGTTTACCACTACCGGTATGACTGTGTGTGAATGAATGGGACCTGCACCCTGTAAAGCGCTTTGAGTGTGATTAAAAGCGCTAAATAAATCCAATCCATTATTATTATCATTATTATATAAAGCCAAATACCGGAGCAAATCGGTAATACTGAATTTTCACCACTAGGTTTTAGCACATCACTCAGCTAGCAGTGCTACAGATAGGGATGTAATAAGTAATGTAACCTATGCATAAGAGTTTTTTAGTTTAATTAGTTAAAGGACAATTCAATCAAGGACTCTGCAATCTGAGTCTCCTATTCACCTGAAAACACATGCAATTTAAACATGTAACAGCCAGTGTGTTAAATGTGGAGCCACTAGGAGGCACCTGCTTATTGTCAGTTGTATTTGAGAAGAAGAGCCTGTTCCTGCTGTGATGCTAGGCTACATGCTACCGCTATTCAACCCCGTTCAACATCCATGAGTGGAGCCTCTTTTTATTTTGTAATAAGTTGGTGCAGGTCCATTAACTATGTTCCCATGTCTGTATCTAGTGGATATAGTTCTGTGGAGACCTGGCCGACTGTTTCAATAAAGTTGCAGTGCAGAAACCCCACCTGTTACCTGCCGACTCTTCAAGCTAACCAAAGCTAATGCTACAAACAGTGGCAGCCTGAGATCTTTGACTGAACAGCGTAAATGGTCTGGTTCTTATTTATCTTAATTCATAGGCTAATCAAACAATCATTATGTATGTTAACCGCGTTGGCTTGTTGCTTACTGTTATATGTGATGCAATACCAGCTACATCCATGCACGTCGTCGGGCCCATAGGGTGTCATGAGGTAGGCCTACATGTTGCTGCTGATGTTTGCTTTTCTAATTGCCAGGATCTCACATAATAAAAAATGCTGGTTATTAGTACACACTATGACTCAGTGCAGTGTAAGCCAGAAGGCTATAGCATTAATCTCCCACTAACTATATGTACTGCTTTGACAGTGATCTCTCTATGCAGTATATACTGCTCTATGAACAGGTAACACATCCCTAGACAGCATACATACGCTTTGTGTTTCTTAGACAGTTTCACCTTTTGAAAGAAGTGATTCTTGTTGTCTCTGTGCTTATTCAGCACACCCCGAACGCACAAGTCGGCTCTCGCTTATCAAATTGCTTGTCAAATCTTTACAAAGGCAACGGCGGCAGACTGCTGTAAGGACAGAATGATATGCAGGGAGCCGCCTGCTTCCTCTTGGAAGCCACTGGAGACAAAATGGTTGGCCTTGAATAAACCACCAGGATGTTGAATAATGGAGAAATGATAACTCCACAACACCAGCTACAGTATATACTGACTAAAACTATATCCAACCTTTTTAGTGACTTATACCCTATTCTCTAGTCCATAAATAGATAGATGTTCAAATCAACACAGTCATAGGAGTTTTCTGTTTTATTTTTCAGAGCCATTTTTTGAAGCTTTTTCATGCTGAAATGGACTGCTGTATCAGTTTGATGAAGTGGATTTGCATAACATTGCTGCATAGTTGGTGCTGTGGCTAATGCTGGTAGTTACTATACAGTCGTGTGGAGTGATAATTTCCTCATCGCTGTCTATTCAAAGTCCTGAGAATAGCCGTTGTGCGTATATACTAAGGTCCATGCTTAGTGCTCAAGCTGTAAGGAATGACCAATTACACCTTGATGTGGAGGCTGTGGATGCCATTGCTCTATATGTGTGTGTGTGTGAGTGTGTGTGTGTGTGCGTGTGTGAAGGCTTAAGCATTAGCAGTATATTATTCGGTCAAGCATGCTGCTAGAAGATTCTTTACTTTTGGACATGCATGTATCCGTGTGTATCTCTTTGTATCTTCTATGTGTGTGTGTGTGTGTGTGTTTGTTTTACTGTTTTGAGCATATGTCTCGTTATGTGCAATTCTCATATTAAATTATAATTGAACAATTGGGTGTTTCAAAGGAGAAGCAGCTGATAACAGACACTTGTACTGCTACAAGTAGTTCTAATAATGTGATTAACCTTTTTTAAGGACATTTCTCATTCGCCTCCTTGAAATATGTTAAATGAAAGCTTAAAATGAATAGAATAATGTTACCTCCTGTAGCCAGACATTTACCCATACAAACAGTAGTGTTAGTCTCCCTGTTTTACTCTTATCAAAACCTTTTATTACTTGCACATCATTTGACAGTGAGGTCAGTGAAAAGATAAGAAGAAAGAAGGTTTTACAATAGGGATACATATTCAAATAGAACTTAATACATCTCCATACACGGCGAGTTCACGCTCTGTGTGATCCTACTTCACATAACAAGACAGAGAAAAACGTCAGGAGGCAAAACAGAAATATGTTTTGTTGTCCTCTGGTAAGTCTGAATTTGTATGTGTGTGTGTGTGTGCGTGTGTGGGTGTGTGTGTGTGTGTGTGTGTGTGTGTTTGGGCCCCACACAGTTCACACACTCTGAAAATGCAACCAGGGGAGTTTGTCACATGCTTGTGTTAAGTGCTCTGCTCTTAACAATGTTGCTTCTTTTACAGCCTCTGCCTTTTTCTCTGCCACACTGATCATTTCCAAAATGTTAACATAATGTCTCTGATATGTATTATTGATGCTACTGTATGCTACTGAGAGAGAGAGTGTTATGTCTCTTCATCCTAAGAGATTTTATCCTCAATTATAAGTCTTCATTTTCAACAGAGAAGACTATATTTTTGGGCTCTTTTTGAAAAGTTTCTCTTTTCTTGCTCCTTAACTTTCTTTAAAAATGAAGTCATATACAGTAAGATCCTACTGTAAAAAAATCAAACCTGTGAAGTGGACATTGTGGTAATGTTTACCCGATCCCCCTTTGTCAGTGTGAAGATTTTTCCAACCAAAAAAAGGAGCTTATAAAACATTTAATAAAAGGTGAATTATTGCCATACTTTCTTAATCTTTTGAGAGCATCTTTTGCAAGCTGTGTGTGTTCTTGATCACCCTGTTTTTCCTCCATCTTCTCCTTCTTGGTCCCATAGGTCCCCTTACAAAGAAACACACTGATGATTTAACTGATAGTGAACGCACGGACGACGAAGGTATTTTTTCCCCCCTCCACCCCCGATGCCAAACTGATTTGCATGACAAGGGAGAAATCCAAACTTACCCTTTTCTCCTCCTCAATTTTTTAATTCTTCTTTGATTTTCTTGCATCTTCTTGTCCTTTTTTTGAAAGTGATGGACATTTTCTTTTTGCTCTTTTACATCGTAAAACTCTCTCTTTTTTATGGGCTGGATGTGTTTTGTCTTTTTCAGCTTGATGTCTTAAAGTTGTATACATGTCTTACCACCATTCTTTGATATTATTAATACTGTACATCCGATTCTCTGCTTGGATTTGCTGTTTCCTTTTACCTTTTATTCTTTCCTTTTCTATGTTGCATCCCACCAGCAGATCAAGTCAACCCCTTTGAGCCAGCTCTTAACACATTTTATGCATGTTTTTTGATTTGAATTTGTCTCATTTATACAAATCAGATCATGTTTTAACGGATCAACTACTGGCTAACTGGCTTTTGTACTTATACTAACACTTAACCCTGTTCACATTTTGGGGTGTCAAACCAATAACCTTGGAATTAAAACAACATTAAAATACCAATACAAATTCAGCACAAGCATCTCTCTGCACTGTGGTTGCTGCACAGATGTCTGGCTTGTTTTTTGATTTAATTTTATTTTGATTTTATCGGTTGGCACACATTCATTCAAATACAAAACAATACATGATAAAACACAACAAATATATCTTTCACATGGAAAGGAGGGCTAATAAGGAAAGCTCACCAAGTCATTCAAACTCAATAAAGCTCAAAATTAGAATAGAAAATAATCACTTTTATGAAAAATAACACAAAATAATAACAATAATAAACTTTCAAGTCAATTAGTTGAAAACAAGTATATGACAATAAATAAAAACAAATGAGACATAAATACTTACAATTATAAATAAGGGGAGGCGACAAGATAAAAGAAAGGGAAAAAAAGAATGAAAATTGTTACATCATTTCAATAACTGCCAACAATCTTCTCTGTTATCTGTTGACATGGGTTCCTCTATACAGGGCAAAGCTGGACTTCGTTTACTGCACAACACTCCCTGCATTCCGAATCACATACTTTCTGCTATTTAGTATGGTAGAAAACAGATTTAGTATGTCCCGATTTTTGTGGCCAAGTTTAGTATGGATTGAAAGACCAGGATGTCTACTACATCCGGCCAAGATTTTTAGTGTTGAAAACAGCATCCTATTTGGGCGATTGACCCACAATCCAGTGTGAACCTGAAGTGATGCCACATCAACGGAGCCTCCATATGAAAACAAACGGGGAAGCGACAGATATAAAAGCAAGAGGCAAGATCAAGGCGCAATGTTATGATGAAATAAATAAGTAAAAGTATGTCCCAATAGTATGCCTACTGCATCCTAACTAGATTATTTTATCGTCGGATGAAGTATGTCGAATAGAAAAAAGAAAGAGTATGCGATTCGGAAGGCAGGGTGCAAGTGAAGCTATCTGTCTGCTCAACCACCTGCACTGTCCAGTCCCAATCTGCCAAATGCCTTGTTTTGTAGCTCCATTAAATGTGTATTGGCTACAGCAGACATAAATAAATAATAAAAAAAGAGCCAGAATGTTAACTTGAGCTGATTTCAAGTGACCTTAGCGTCATTATGGCTTCATGTCATCCCCGGTTTAAACACTATACGTCTGCACAACACAACATCCAAAGAGCACATTAAATACTGTGACATGGAACGGATATTTTGATGGTCCGCTCATGTGCCCTCTGTCAAAACTGTGATATTCAAACGCTTCTCTGGGAAGATATTCTCACTGACTGTCAGACTAAAGCTAAGAGCAAAGAGAGGATTATGTCTGATCATGCTCATAACAGGTAGCATAGGTGATCTTGTAAATATGTTACATAAGTAAATATATTCATAATTTCAAATCACAACTCCAAAAAGATCTGTTTAAAACTGTCTATTCCATTTGATGTCAATTGCTTCTTTCTGTTGTTTTTATTGTTGCTTTTATTTTTATATTGCTCACTACTGCTTATTAAAAGTTTCAAATGTCTGTACGGTGTCCTTGAGTGCAGAGAAAGGCGGCTTTGAATAAAATTTATTATTATTATTATTATTATTATTATTATTATTATTATTATTATTATTATTATTATTTTATTTTATTATTATTATTATTATTATTATTATTATTATTATTATTATTATTATTATTATTATTATTATTATTATTATTATTATAATGAACCTTCTTTGTATAGCCACTTTATACATAAAATGCATCTCAAAGAGGTTTACCATAAAGAACCCACATGCACAGAGTGCTTCACATTACAAGATAATATGAATAATGATACAGGCCACGTTATGATAAAAGAAGATTTCAACGTGTACACAATGATACAGCTATGTAGGTGACATATTCCGTTCACCCCTTTCAACTGTTTCAATTATTTCTACTTTAATCAGTTCTGCCTCTAAGAACTACGTTTCTGTGATGTTAAGCGATTTATTCATGTTAATATACGTGTTAAATCTTTATTCATACAGTGATCACTTATATAGTGTGCACGTTTCATAAAGCCGATCTCTCAGTCACTCGCTCTGCATGTAATCGGCAAATAAACTTTTCGGGGATCCCACTACTGATAACCAATCAGAAGAGAGAACGCTACATACCGGCACCTGTCTCACTGGTGCACGTGCAGAGCGACAGATGGGTGAATGTGTATGCACCTACAATGGCACAGCAGGTAAAAAATCTTCCCAATGTCTGTTTTGATGGTTTTTATCATGTTTTATCACACTTATGGATCTGAGATGATACTAGATAACTCGCTGCTTGTAGATCGCAGTGCATTAATGTGGTGACGTGGGGACGAGGGAGGGGACTGCTAACTGCAGTCACTGACAGGAAGTTAGCTAAACTGACCATTCCGCTTACTGAACCTTTGATGTCCTAACTACATCTCTAATCTTTACTAAAAAAACTTGAAAAGATCTCGCAACCAAACATTCAAATTGTGTGAGAGAGAGCCCAGGAATATCATTACTGGATAAACTCCTTATTAGGAAAGTAACTCCACATGCGTATGGATGCCCACAATGTGTCAATGTAATGATACATGTGCAGTATAACCCCATTCGGTATAAAAAAGCATATTAGTTACCACCAATCTATCTCCTTGGCTTGAGTCAGTCAAACTGCATTCATCTACTGGCTTCCACTATTTTCAGAGAGTGAGATGAGTGTATTCGCTTTTTTTGGGGGGGGAAGCTATAAGACAGTATGCTGGGAATCCACTTATCTCAATAACACAAGAAAACAGATGAATCTCTGCTTAGCTGCCATAAACAAGAACCCCTTTGAAAAGTCATATTAGGAATAAAATGCCCTTGATAAAAAACCCTGAGATAGAGTCGTATCCCCTTGAGACTGGCGCAATGCAACTTTAATGACAGGCAGAAAGTCTTAATAAGGCACCTCTACTGTATAATGTGAACAAGTAAACAGCAATTACATCCAAATAAGACTCAACAACCATCCGGATTCCTTTGATCTGTGCCGTCATGCTGTTTTTCTGAGAGCACACACACACATGCACGCACGCACACACACACAGATACGCTCATACCAATAAGATTAGAGAGAGAGTCACACAGCTCAGACAGATCTATTCAATGAAATCCCAGCAAGCGTCAAGTATTATCTCGATAAAAAGGATGCGGGGCAGACAACTAATCCAGTTGAATATAGAGGGAAATATGCCCATGAACACGGAAATGCACACACACACACACACACACACACACACACACACACACACACACACACACACACACACACACACACACACACACACACACACACACACACACACACACACAGTTGCCCTGTCCCCACAGCACTTATTGAAGCCCTTAACCTTTTGGCCGATTGTCGTTTTTTTCCCGATGCAAACAAACAGGGACGTCCTCAAGCCTCTCCACCCCATCCCACTCAGAAAAGTCTTGGATTTTACAATCTCTTTATAAGCCGCAATACTACTGTCTGTAATCCTCTTCATGCTGGGCATAGAGATGTAAACAGGAAAGTCCCTGACAGTTGAGGATTTGTTAGAAGCTCTGTTATTTTTTATTATTATTATTAATATTTTTTCTACAGGGAGTATTGCTGAAGTGGTTAACAGTAGGTATACAGAAGTGGAGATGTTGTGAACTTTGACATCTACCAGGCTCTTCTGGGCCCATTGGTGCCCTGGTATAATGTACAGTATTATTATGGCACTACCTGTGAGATATTAATCTTCCAGTATACACTTTGGATGTGTTCATTTGAGTGTGGAGGGCAAAGGGATAGAGATTTTGCAGACAACATTGAGGACAATCCTGGAGCTGGAGGAAAAGGATGATAAAAGATCAACTGGGGGGAATGTGTTACCTTCTTTGGTTAGGCTGTAGTGTAACATGGCTCCAGCAGGTGACATTTCAGAGAGAACTTCAATTATAGAGGATGCTTGACATGCACGGGGTAAAAGGGATGGTTCATCTGTTCAATAAATAGTCAAGTCAATTGTACACTGAAATGTGTCTTTTCTCATATCCCCTCTCAAGTTTTGCACTTCAGAGGGGGTCAGAGCGCAGGGTCAGCCACAGTACAGCGCCCCTGGAGCAGTTTGGACTTAAGTGTCTTGCTCAAGGACACAATAAGTAGAGATGGCTGGCACCGTAGATGTAATAGCAGCCACCACTAGTTGTACTACTAACACCCTCCTGTTGACAGTGCCGGGGATCCGACCAGAGACCTCATGGTTATAGTGGTCCCCTCTTTCCTCTAGGACATCCTACCACCCCATAAGCCGGGATCAGAGAGTGTGTGCCAACTACAGGGGCATCACACTTCTCAGCCTCCCTGGTCAAGTCTACTCCAAGGTGCTGGTAAGGTTTTGGCTGATACTAGAACCTTGTGTTGAAGAGGAACAATCCTGATTCCATCCTGGCCGTGGAACAACGGACCAGCTCTTCAATCTAACAAAGATCCTGGAAGGGGCTGGGAGTACATATATGCTCATCCGGTCTACTTGTGTTTAGTGGATCTGGAGAAGGCGCATGACCAGTCCCTAAAAAGTATCAAGTAATGGTAGTAGTAAACATGCCATCAATTATGCCATGTCATGACATGTTCATAGTCATGGTAAATTGACTCAAAGATAACCTAACTTAACTTTAGCATAATCACAGTGTTGTGTCTTCCCCACCCCGGCCTCATTTTGTTTCTTGTTGCTTTGGCTGAGAGTCCCCATGGCTTTGCTCCTTGCAGCAGAGCCAGGGTTTACCCACACACCTCCTCTGCTCCGTGAGAAATGTAAAAGCTCCTGTTTCTCTTTGATCATAACCTGGTATGTGAGGAAGCTAATATCTCCCTCATGTTGGCATGGCACCTCTCTCTCTCACAAACTTTCCCTCACCCTTTCCCTCACTCATCCCTGGCAGGATTACGATGGTCTGATATCTTATACGATCGCATCTTATTTTTAGCTCTTCTCAAAGCAAGCTTTAATCGCGTTGCTCACTGTCGACAGGGGCCCGGCAGGGACACGTTTTTATTTTGGGCCCCATGAAAATATACTGTATAAAATTGGGCCCCACCCAAGACGTAGGTTGTTTTAATATTGTTTAGGTTCCCTGTCAGGCACGGGCCCTTAGAATCTTTCCAACTTTTCACCCTCTTACGGCGCCCCTTCCTGCAGGACATCAGTATTTTCCCACATACTTCCAACCAACAACTTTTAAACTATTAAAACAAAGTTCTGGTTTGTTTGTTTTTTCAAAAGAGATCGACCATTTTTGAAAAGTCATAGCTTTCTTCGTGTTAAAAAAAAGATTCCTTGCATGGAAGTAAAACTTATAATGGAATATTATCATTAGCACTAAATGTTAACGCTAGTCGCTTTTTTGAAAAACATTTGGTAAAGCGGTCTGAATACTCGCTAAAATATAGCGTCAAAATCAATATGTTTGCAAGGCTGACTGTCCGCTCAGCGAATGGGTTGCCATGGGAAGGCATGGCAGGCAGGGGACTGACAAACAGCATTGAGTTGGCCAGGGCAGAGTGGGACAGAGACACGTCCGTGTTCATGCGCCAGCATTAAGATTTTTCACGAGTCCCCGGAACTAATGTCTGAGTGGAGTCTGGAGTCTCAAGTCAAGTCTCAAGTCACTGCGTATGCCACTTAGCTCCACTACAGTCTCCATCTCTGCTGAGATCATATAATATGTTCTTTTACCCCTTTGTGATAAAGGGACATATTGATGTTATATACCAACAGTCATGCAAATATTAGCATGTTCCAGTTAATCGGCCTAAATACGCCCATTACCTCGGTCCATGCAAGAGGATAATTAGAAAAAATTAAAGAAATTGCAATCAGCCGAATTAGGATTAATTGATAAATTATGGGGGTTTAGGGAGAGGCTGGGGTTTAGAGGATTCTTCTTGGCTCCGAGGCTTGCAGTGGCAGCCAAGGAAGGATGCCAGGAAACCATATGAAAGCAAGCAGGGATGCATAAACATTAAAAGCTCAAGGCACAGTGTGTACCATATATACAAACGGGACTTGTTGCAAGCCAGTAAATCCTGGTAAATTCAGGTAAATCCATCAACATGCTCACACATTGCCAAGACATTTTAATAACCTAACCTCACCTCATTATTGCTGTCCCTCTGCAATCAACAAAAGGAGGCAGCTATAACAACCATGCTGGATGTATGGAACAGTTGAGAGCGCATTAACACATATGGTAAACAGTGTCTTGAAGACTTGCTTTGATCCAACAAGGTCTTTTAAAATCAATACATCATTCTGTCAATCATATGAGTTGTCCTCCTTCTCCTCTTCCTCATCATAATCTTCTCATCATAATTCAATGAGAATTATTATCAATAATAATTGGTATCGGTTATCGGCCCCCGATATTGACCAAATAGCTGGATCATGTATAGGTGACAGTGGGGACGGCGTGTAGACATGGAAGCATTTTGGGAATTAACAAAGCAAAGAGTTAAAATTCTGAAGAAATGCATTACATGTTTGACTATGCGTGTCAATAAATGCACATTGTGAGGCTATTTGTTAATGCTCTGTCTCGACAGTTATATTTTACAACAGATTTGCACTTCATTTTTAACAAATAATTTTTATTTCTGTTTAGAATATTTTATTTAAGATGGAGGTCAGTCCATTTATATTTGTGTTTATTTTTGATGAATCAATATTCCAAGCAGATGCTGCTTTGTGCAAAGGAATAACCATCATCAGTATATCATGGGAGGGGATAAGAAGAAACAATTATCGTCATTCTCTACTGCCGCTGTATGATCCCCACTGGTTTCGCTGTTTTCTAGTTCAAATCATTCCATTCTAATATAGCAGTATAATCAAGTGGAGAGTACTACTTTTCATCATGCTCTGTCTGGATGAGGAGCTGCCTCCTGTCAACGAGCGTAGCTGGAGGAAGATGTGTGCGCATGTCACCATCTGTTCTATACATTTATTTATTTTTAATCTGAATTTAACTTGAATGAAGTGTCCGCCCACACAACACTTCCCACAAATTCAATTCAGTTTATTTAAGAAGGGGACAGTGCAAATTATCACATGATCTTACATGGGTTAAAAATGCCAGCATCAGCCAAAAGGCTATTTTTCATCTGTAGTCCCCTGACATCAATGTTAAAAGAAAATACAATTAAACAAGATAAAAAAACAACAGACAAAACAGGGCCTCACAGAACAAACAGAACTGACTAACTAAGGTTAAACAGCAGAACACAAAGTACAAAGCACCAGTGAAACATAAATAAATAAATACAGGCTTTCATGTCTCTGTTTAGGTCATCTTTTGTCACTCATTACACCAAAAAGCTATGTGGACACGGGCCCTTAAGCTGCGAACACACCGCACTGGCCGCGCGGCGAGATTACATACAAAGTCAATGTACTAGCGCGTGGTCGCGCGTCCACCCAGTAATCGGCGTCCAGCGGCCGGCGCTTGCGCGGCCGCGCCTCGTGTGAGGCGCGTGAATCGGGAGCGCGGCCGAGCGCCGCCGGGCGCCGCGCCTCCACAGCCAATCAGCGTTGAGATTGCCCGGTGGTCTGCAAGACGAGGTGGGCGTGTGGAGTGAGGACATTGGGCTTCCAATACATTCTGCAAATATGTGTATTTTGCATCTGTTTAGCTGTTGGTTGTACTTTAGCCAAGGCAGCGCCGGTTAGCATTGTGAAACTCACCCAGCTGTGTGCTGTTCCTGAGGATAATATGAACCCAAAGTTGACGGCAGTGTCCGTGTGGAATTCCAATATAGTACAGCGAAGCACCGGTGTTGTCCTCCGTCAGCCGGCACACTTTCACTTTCAGGTAGGCTCATGTCTGCCTTTATTTTTGCAGCTGAGCACACACTGCTGTTGTTATTGTGTTTAGTATGTTGCTGAATTACTGTTAATATGTGTGTATTTTCGATCGGGGTGCGTCTTCATGCTGTTTTAATGATATTTGTGACATGACTGCCGCTGGTTACAGTGTACCTACATCTGTATTTTTTGGCACAGCTGGACCATGTTGTTGTTGTTGCTGCACCGTAAGTGTGACGGGTCTGATCTCGGCGTCGGCATCAGGAATATATGGCCCAATATGATCAAGCGGCGAGCCTCTTGCGTTCACGCGGCCAACCGCCGCCCTCGATGTGGCGGCCGGTGGCCGCGGCGGCGGTTAATATGGCCCAATATGACCAAGTGGCGAGCCTCCTGCGTTCACGTGGCCAACCGACGCAGGGGGCCAGTGCGGTGTGTTCCCGGTTTAAGTGGGAGAGAGAGAGAGAGAGAGAGAGAGAAGGAGAGAGAGACAGAGAGAGAGAGAGACAGAGAGCGTGGCTGAGAGTGCCAGACGGCAAAACAAACAGAAAACAATATGCACTGCGCACATTAACCAGTTATGTCCCTAAGCTTTTGTTAAAACAACGTCATTGGCCACAAACTCTGCTTTCCAATAGGCCTACATTTTTTTTCTTAAAGAGGACCTATGATACTTTTCGACTTTTATGACCTATAAACGTTGTTATAATGATTTATAGTCATGTTTAACCATACTAGAGTAACAAATAATTACGTACATGCATTTCGACGTATTCCCTGCCGTCCGTCTGGGGTGGCTATGCAGAGCACTAAACACTATGGCAGCCGGTCGAGAAATAACTTGTTCAAATTTCCGGGTAGTTTCTGTCACGCTCGGGTAGTTTCTGTCATGTTTCCATGTATGGTAATGCTGCTCAGGCAAGCTCTGGCTGCATGCCCCCACCTTCCTGAAAATCTCCCGCTGCTGGAAGGAAGGTAACGAATCACAACGGAGTGGGGTTTGCAGCAGGGGGGGGGAGGGGCGGAGAAGCTCAAAGCAGAGTGTCCCGAAAATCTACATAGTTTTTTGTGATGTGATTCGTGTCAGGTTGCTCTATAGCAGTTTTTAAAAAGAAATGAAGACCAGAAAAGTAGTATAATAGGATCTCTTTAAGTAAAGCCAACACTTACGTTTTGATTGGATTTCTAATGACACCTTCTTGGTAATGCACTTTAGTGCACGCCTCAGCACTCTACTGAAGGCAGCTAGCCTTTAGCGTTAGCATCATCAGCACCACCACTGTCATGGCTTCAACTCTAGGGCAATCACCACAGCCACAATACCATCATCATCTTCACACCACCAAGATCCTAAACACAATCCTCATAGTTAGCTAATTATCTTATCGTGTGCAGCTATTGTCTTCCACACACACACACACACACACACACACGCACGCACACACGCACGCACACACACACACACACACGCAGGGCCGCCCATAAGGGGTAGAAAGTGGGAAAGCTTTCTAGGGCCCAGAGAATTTATTTTTATTTTTTATTTTTGCAGATTACCTAATTTAGCCACCCTTTATTATGAACGCTATATTCGCAATAAAAGAAAACATTTTATTCATTGTTACTTGGGTAAAATATATCACATTTTATATTGAAAAACTAAAAGTATCATGGGTCGTTTTTCCCCGTCAAAACCGTTGCATGCAGCAGGTCAACCAAACAATCATTAGCTATGTATTGATGATGAGCAAGCTAACCTAGCAAGCTCAGTGATGCCAGGACCTGGACATAAATCAGGGTACCAGAAAAGAAAGGAAAAAAAGAGGGAACTTTCAAGGGCTTTAGACCCCTGGAAAATTCCTTAATATCAGTATTTCTGCCAGCAGAAGTGGATTTTCAATTCAGAGATTGTGTGATATTTCATCAAGTTGAGGTGTCTTTGTTAGGGTGTTCTGCAAATGATTCTGTATTTTTAATCTATTATTTTCTAAGAAAATAAGAAAATTAAATATTTAGCCTTTAAACGAAGGTGGCAGATGGTTGTCATACTGATGAGGAAAGCTTTGTCGGTATCTCTGCCCACTATTATTTCCAGTAGCCCACCCTAATCTAACTGGCTAGAACCGGCCCTGTGTACAGGTATGTGTTTATGTAGGAATAAGCGCATCATGCACACACACACACACACACACACACACACACACACACACACACACACACACACACACACACACACACACACACACACACACACACACACAAACACACACACACACACACACACACATTTGCCATTATCCCCTGACCTTTTTTAGTCAGAAGTTTCTGGGAGACTTATGATGTGCAGTAAACACCGTGGCCATGCACCACCTGCTGTGACAGAGGGAACAACTAGGGAGAAAAACACACTACAAAAGGACAGAAAATGATAGAAGTTATGTAATGAGCTCTGCACATCTCTTCTCTCTCTCACACACACACACACACGCACGCACGGGCACACACACACACAGGTTGTGTTCCCATCACTTCGGAGGACATTACATAGACTTACATTCATTTCCTTGAGACTTGCCCTAACCATAAGCACGGAGACAGCAGTTTACCTAGATGTGAACTCATTTTAATTTCCTCCTTATAGATGTTTGTTTTTCTTTTACCCCATTTCCTTTGCCAATTGACTTTTCTTCCTTCTCTCAGGGATGGGTATGTTATATTCTCTGTTGGCAGGAAGTCAATTTCTGCAATTGCCCAATATTTAGATGCAATTTACTTCCCACATTTTCAATTTCTGCTACATATTGTTTCCTTAAAAAACGTGTTATCTTTTGTCGTGCCTCCTACAAGGTAAAAGCTACACGTTCTATTGTGTCCTTATGCACCCAAGACAGTACCTATAGATAGTATAGTTTCACCATAATAAATCAATTATTTACAGTAGAGTTCTGTACATCAAAGGGACATTTTACACAATGTAAAAAATAACCAAGCCCCCTCCCCCCGCAGAGGAGCTAATAGGTTCCTTCAGAGTTGACCATTCTTCCCTGAGATGCTTATGTTATTTTGTCTATCCCTGGTGTGTGTGTGTGTGTGTGTGAGTGCTTGAACACACCACAGGGAGAAAAAAACATCACACACAAACACACACACACACACACACACACACGGAACATATTTTTATTCTCATGTCTCTCCGAGGTAACGCTTTTCTGTTTTTCTTGTTTGGTTACATTTTTAATCCAGGCGTAGAGCGACTGATCCCTCTCCGGACCAGGGGAGTGTGGTGGAGCGACAGTGGGGTAAACTGCTGTGTGCTGATGGAGAGAGGAAGACAGATGAAAAAAGCTTCATCTCAGGGAAACACAAAGATGAAAGCCAAAAAGCCTTGTTTTTGAACGTGGGGTTGCATGCATGTTGTTAGATCTTCTACCACATCTGTTGCTCACATCCCCAGCCCCGTATTAGAAGCACATCAAGGGGGCTAAATCTTTACAATACGGCCCTCCTTTCTTCCACTAATCAAGCCTATACATGTAACAACATTTTAATATGGCTAATTAAGCTGCTACAGTAACAGCAGGCTCACCATGCTACCTACCTACCATGACCTAATATCTCACAGATGCAACGACTATTTTTTCTCCCCAACATTTTTTTTAAGTCCTCTGGTAGTAGGGCAAGGCAAGGCACGTTTATTTGTAGAGCACATGTCAGACACAGACTCAAGGTGCTTTACAGGAGCAAGATTAAAATACATCAAGTACAGAGTACACATTAGAAAAGAGAATGAAAAACATGAATAAAAATAAAACATTTAAATAAAACATATAAAACATTTAAATAAAAATAAAAATGACATGTTCAAAGGGAAACAGAAAAGTCTTCAGACTTGATTGTAGTAGAAACACACGTCCTGCTTTGCTGCTGTGTAAGACATTCTGTTCGCTGATTGGACGGCCGTCAATTTTCATCAGCTAGATCCCACTAATACACCCCAGCCCCAGACTGACTACTGAAGGGAAAATCAAATTTGGGCGGAAGTAGGTAGGCGGGCAGAGCCAGGCTACCTCGACATGGCATGACAGTTTTAAATTGCCACTCTTGCATGTTGACAGTCCATCAACCTGGAGGAAAAATTAAAAACCCCGTCGTATTAAATATCCCCTTTCATTAACATGTGTTTAAAATGTACATTACACACACACACACACACACACACACAGCCTGTCAACAACAATGCCAATGTTCACCTGTCTTGTATAATAAATAAATAAATAAAATAAATGTAAATTAAAAACAATTAAAAAACTAAATCCCTTACCTACAATTGAATTAAAAAAAAAATAAAAAAAATAAATAAAAGGTAATAAATAAATAAATAAAGAAAAAAATGTCTCCAATCACCGGACACATGTCACAGCCTTCACGTGAGAGAAAAATGAATGGTTTGACGCCTCTTAACTGTCGGGTTGAAAAAGCCAGTTTGTCATGATTTATGAGAAAAGAAAAACAAGTCAAAAATGAAAGAGGTATATAGGGGGGTATAACAAGCCCTATTAAGTAATGAAATTGCATCTCTGGCTTGTCACCTTCTATCTGACATCTAATCTGTGTCTCTCTACCCTTCTCCCCCTCCTGTTCATCCCCCTCTCCTGCAGACATTAGGGAGAGCGGGAGCCCCAAGCCTGTCATGGTGTTCATCCATGGAGGCTCCTATATGGAGGGCACAGCCAACATGTTTGACGGCAGCATCCTGGCCAGCTATGGCAACGTCATCGTCATCACCGTCAACTACAGACTAGGAGTCTTGGGTAAGGGCAACCTTTACTGCTCTACAAGCCACTGGGGCAATCTGTTTCTCTCTCTCTCTCTCTCTCTCTCTCTTCATTTCTTTCCTTGGTGACTCCATTATTAGCTTTAGCATTAAGGCTAAAACTACGGATGGAATATTTCATACTTCCATCTTTCTTTTACTTTCTCTTTCTATCTTTCTTTCTTTTGGCGATTCCGTGTGCTGCTGCTGTGGGTATTTTATACAATGGCTTGATATGAATATTCCAACGCATCACTGTCTTTTCCCAATCAACTCTCTTGATAGTGTGTTGCCGCTGGTCGGTCACACAGTTTAGCTTCTAGTCGTCTGTAAACTAGAGGTGTGGAGTTTGTTTTCTGATTCCAAAGCTTGCTCACTTGGATTCATTTGGTCTTTGCTCTTGTTAATAACCGGTGCAAACAAGTTTTTTCTGCTTTGCTTTGTTGATTACAATTCACACACATTAGGGGAGAACGGGGTAATGTGAGACACTTTTTACATTTGCTCCCCTCTATGTGAGCTAAATTGATTTATCAGTAAAATGTAAACATTTCCCATTAATTCAGGATGTTTCCTAGCAATGGACATTATCAAAATGTATTCAGGACGAATGGCGTGAAAATATGATTGTTTAAAAAAAAGTTGTCTTGTGTCTCACTCATTGGATATATATTGTTAGGGGAGAACGGGGGGTTCTCCCCTAACAATATACATCCAATGGCTGGATTAGAATCTGTTGAGGGTTTTGGTTGTGATGTGTGGTCTTCTTTTCTTATGGAATAGTGTTAGTAATGTTAAAAAAACACAATCTGTAATGCGTGATCAATGTTGTTGGAAGTGGGTTGGGTTTGAAAACATCTGTGGCAACTGACTACTTCTATCTTAAAAAACAAACACCAAAGACAATACATGAAGGTCTTTTCTCTGAACTGTGCTCCATCATTCATGTCTATAGCTTTTCTTCCCTCCTGCCTCTTATCTCTTCTCATCAGTCTAATTCCTGATTCATTTTCTCCCGTGTACGGCTGTCACTGCTGTACCCAGCAGGCAGCTTTAGAAATATATTGCCACAAATGACGGAAACAAATGTTCGCTGCTGCTGCTGTCCTGAATGAGATTATGTTGTCACTTGTTTTTGATGGAAAGAACCAATTTCATTTCCATGCTGTTTTGGTTGATGGTTTTTTTCCTTATTATTATTTTTTCTTTTTTTTTTAACGATACCAGAATAGAGATATGTGGCAATATTTGCATTCCACATGCTGTGTATGGACAGGAGCGGTGAACAAGTGATGCATGTACATTCTCAGCTTAAGGGCTTATTTTATGGCCGCATTACAAACCTGCAAACATTACACATGGGTTCTGTCATACATTACTTATTTGTCTGAAATTGAATTAACAGTGGTAAGAAACATCTTTTTGTCATTGCTCAACCAAATGTGTTGACGCATTTTCTTTATCCGGGGTTCTAACATGTACGATAATGCTGCTGTGCTGTGCATTTCATCATAATGATATTGGACAATTGTTACTTTTGGACTGTTGGTATGACACATATATTGAGTTGTGGCCTTGGGCTTTTTTCACTATTTTGTCGCATTTGATAGATCAATAGGAGGTTTAATACACCGATTGCTGAAGAAAAACCAATAAAGACAGCCCTATGCGACAGCTATGGTATTTGTCTGTTGAAGTTTTAGAGCACACTGGTTATCAATCCTTTCTACCACTATGTAAGCCGTCAAAAAGGTTGCATAATGTTGTCAATCCCTAAAATACAAGCAAAGTTCTTAATACAACAGTACAACGGCGTAAATAAGAAGTCATTCGGATGTTACAAGTCGATTTTTATTATTTGGATGTGATTATCTTCTGCTCTGTCGGTGTGATGTGTTGAAGATGTTGAGCGATGTAGTTCCTCATGGTGGTTAAGGGAAGGGTGCCTCAGATTAGACTAGGTGGGAAGGAGCAATGCCAAATAAAGTGTGTGTGTGTGTGTGTGTGTGTGTGTGTGTGTGTGTGTGTGTGTGTGTGTGTGTGTGTGTGTGTGTGTGTGTGTGTGCGTACGAGTTTGAGTACTCAGCTGCAGTAGGTGTTGGACTCATAACCGCTGGCCATTCCAGTCAGTCATCCGGTTATTCTAAGAATAGAAGTGGGTTCAGTAAGTAGCTCCACTGCCAACATTACCCCAATGTAACCAGTCATTTAGTCTACTGCTTAGTAAAGTAAAAAATACAGATGTTTAATTTTATTCCCTATAATATTGTCTCAGTGCATGGTTTGTGATACTGACATTGACTCCCAAATCACCCGAAATTGTCCTGGAACAATGTGCATTTTTAGCGGGACATTTCCACTTTGATGTCCCATCTAATGACCTATATTCAGGAACCTTTTCTTTTACTACTCTTCAGAGGGTCATTCCATTGATTTATTTTTACATGCAAAGAAATCTCCAACTTGTGAATTGTGAGTTGGTCCGTTCAGCACCAAAACAGACTGCAGTGTGAAGCTCCAACCACTTGGACTTGGACCCTTTTGTGACGGCATGGATCCCTAACCAAAGGAAAGGCACGGTACGATTATTTAATGAGTATCTAACTTTGGTCAATGAAAACACCAATAATTTTTGTAACCGTACCAAACTGAACCACTCCAGTGGAAATGACACAGAGCCAACTTACAAGACGCACTGCTAACTTTAGTGTGTATTTGACCTTACATGCCCAGACACTGCTGCTGCACCTGTTGGGCTTGGGAGATGCTAACTCTACTGACAGAACTCTATACTCCCACACCAGTGCTTTTTTCTCCTTGACTTGACTGTGTGTTTGTGTGTGTGTGCCTTTAAGAGCAAGTGCTTTGCAAGAAGCCATTAGTGGCTCTAAATATGCAGGGTTTGCCTGAAGCAGAGCTGTATTTATGGTTTAAGGAGCCCTGGCTACAATGGATGTAGCCACGGGGCATGCTTATAGTATGCTAGCGTCAGTGTGTCCGCGGGCGCCTATGAACATGTGTGTTTAATGAATTAGGAGTTGTGCACATGAGGTCTTAATGGAGCACACGGTATAGTGCTGTCAAAATGTTATTATTAAAGGCGGGACAGTTTATATTGTGGTTGTCTTCCCACTCCCCCTTGGTTATTAATGGAACACCCTTGTCTCTAGGGTTCATTTTGTTTGACCAACAACTGAAATACTTAAGAAAGTAAGTACTCTTTAATCCAGATACAGCATTCAGATACGCAGACAAGAAGTAGTGTCATTGGTGTTATGATATTGTCATGTAAAGGTCTGTATTGTTCTTCATAATAATAATGAATTAAAATAAACTTATTTTATATGGGGCGTTTCAAGGTGCTGAAAGACACTTTACTGTACAATGAGATCACAAGCAAATTAAAAACAGGTGTAGTAATAAAGCCAACACACAGAAAACAAAACCAAAGATGAGTATTTTTTATTTATATTACAAGTAAGTGATACATTAAAATCAGGGTATAAAATCAGGCATAATGTCAATATGTAAAATACATGTTAATATGTAATGTTAACATTTAAAAAAGGTATTTTATCATTAAAAATGTATATTCTTTTTTAAATCAAGTATTGACAATTTACTTTCCTAAAATCTGTCCCCAAAGAATACCCAGTCATTGTTTAAACAATCTGGGAGATTTGAACGTTGGAATATTTTTGGGTTCAACATCTTGTAAATCTAAATATAGTATAGACCTATTCTAAATAAGAATGGGGCTACCACAAATAGTTGACTGCATCTGCTCATACATTCAATGTATCACCCACAGGGCATGCCTGTTTGTAAGTACCTCCTCCACACAGCGGACTGTGCCTTTAAGGGGCCAGAGCCTCTCACACAGTTTGTTTCGGGCTCAGCCAAAACCTTTAATCATGCTGATTGATGAGGTGCATTTCCCTGACTCAAACCTTCTCCAAATACCCCTTCCATTCCAGCCATACATCAGCCATTCAGCCAATTCATCAAGCCTCTGATTGTTTTAAGATATACCTGGCCAGTAAAATATCCATTTCTCTGCCTCTCGCTCTCCGCACCCTAATCACATCCCATATTAGGAAATGATCTGCAAGCATGGGCAATACTATGATCATGACTGAAGAACGAATCAATACTCTAGTCTATGAAGTGTTCTAAGTGTATGGATGGTGTATTTTTCTGAGACAACTCTTAGGAGTCCTATGATTAAAAGTGGACCAAAGGACGAATAAGGGGGCCGTGTTTTTTGAGAAACAATTTAAAAAAAGAGATGAAACGGTGGTTCCACAGTAGAAACTCAAACAGATGTTAGCGTTATCATTTCTCTGGTTGTCAGTGGAGTGATTTATTGTCAAAAATGCTGAGAACAATACACAACATGTAGGCAACAACTTAAAGAGGACCTATTATACTACTTTTCTGGTCTTAATTTCTTGTTTTACACTGCTATAGAGCAACCTGACACGAATCACATCACAAAAAACTATGTAGATTTTCGGGAAGCTCTTTCTCTTATTTTGGCGATCCAGCACGTCCTGTCAACACTTGAGTGTGTGTGCTTCGGGCATCTCCGCTCCCTCCGCCTGTGCTTCGGCGATCTCCGGTCCCGTCCCCCCCCCTCCTGCAAACCCCACTCCGTTGTGATTGGTTACCTTCCTTCCGGAACACTTTCAGTGGCGGGAAGCGCGAGCATGGACCTATAAGGGCGCGAGGCAGACGCGAACAGGGAAGTGACAGCATTACCATACATGGAAATATCCGCGTGGTGACTTCACAAATTTTTATGCGACGTCACAAATTATGAAAGGCTAGACCGCTTTGAACACGTAACTTCTCGACTGTGTTTAGTGGTCTGCGCAGACACCCCAGATGGTCAGCAGGGAATACGTCGAAATGCATGTAAGTCATTATTTGATAATTTAGTATGGTTAAGCATGACTATGAATCATCATAACAACGTTTATAGGTCATAAAAGTCAAAAAGCATCATAGGTCCTCTTTAACACTTGTCAATTGAGCGATTCCAGACCTTCTGTACAAATGAAATGAAGTACGATGGTCTGGTAGGACTAAGCTACCGTTTCATTGCAAGAGGTAGCGAATGCAGCACACCTCAGACCCAAACAGGGACAGATGACATGATCACAGACCGTAGCTTTCCATCAGACTTGCTGTGAAATTGGAGCAGATTTGGGCATTAGAATGCAGCCCGCTACCCGTCAGTATGGTCCATATTATTTGATATATTTTTAATTAACAGAATCATTTTTTCTACTCTGATTCTTTTATATGAGAGCTTTTATTTAGCTTGTTAAATTGTTAACTCCATTCTTTGAGTGTTATCGTCGGCCAGTTTTTCCAGAGGGGGTTTCTCTCGTTCTTTCATGGTCTAAATGTGGTTTCAGCTTTGTGTCATGTCATCGTTGTGATCATCTGGTGAGTGAATGCTATTTAAACATAGATAATGGCATCTGGAATGTTGTTCAGATATCTATTCATGGCAGTTTACTTATAAATATGTACAATGTATATCATTAAAACCAATAACCAGTTATTTCTTAACTAAAACACCACAACTGTATGCACCCATTTGTAAAACACTCTTTGCTTTCAAACTTTTCTGTATATACAGACAGTATAAATAAAGTGGCGTCATGCATGCAAGCCAACATTCTGGGGGAGGGGCACAACAAAAGAAGGGACCATAGGTAGGGAAGATAGATACATGTGTATAGAGAAAGACCAACTATCTTATCATCAACTATCTATCTTATCAATTCAGTTCACAGAAATATGACAAACCCACTTGACCTGAAAAAAGACAAACATTGAACCATATTCAATAATTGATGCATGCTTTGACCTCCCAAACTGGCTGAATGTAAAGTATACAGACCCGCAAACTTATTAGCCCTGAAAAAGGTGACTTGTCAGAAAATGAAACCCCTGTAGAGGGATGTGGGGGCGGTTGCATTTTTTTTTTTTACATGTTATCAAAGCATTCTGGTGAAGAAAATAAAGGAGAAAGTCAACATTTATTTCAGTTCAAATGAATAGTAAAATTAGCAAAACAACATAACTTGCTAGCAGCCAGATGCTTAACAACTGGACTGGAGGATGGATGACCACTAATTGTATTAGGGCTATTAGCCGAATATCTTGCTTAAAAAATAAACAGTTATTTATAGAATTATGCCATTACTAAGAACATGTTACACTTATAATATAGATAATTGAAACTACATACACCAAAACCGATGGTTGTGACGCCACTGTATACAGAGCTGCTTGAAAGTATGTGAATCCCTTGAGCCTTTTGGAATTTTATTGAGTTTAACCATTATTCATTACTTTTTATCAATACCAGTATCTTTTATATAAAATAACAGATGTTTGTTTATCAATTCCACATTTTTATTTTCCGGAAATCAACTGTTAAAACAAATAAAACAAATGATTTGCCAACTTTTGTATGTGCAAAGGTTTGGGAACCCTGAGCTGCATTGCTTAAATCAAGCAGGTAAACACAATCAGGAGGGCCAAATTGAATGATGAAATGGACCAATGTAATGAGAGATCTTTCTAATACTGGTAATGATAAAAAATAATTAATAATGGTTAAACTCAATACAATTCCAAAAGGCTCAAGGGGTTCACATACTTTCAAGCAGCACTGTATATCTTTACACTGTCCTGGAAGGCTGACGTAGTGGTTTCCTGGGCCATTGTGTTGCTCCCTCAGTCTGCCCAGTTTGTTTGTGTCCTGCTCATTTGGCTCAGTGGAGTAATGATTAAGAGTGAGTGGGCTGTGAGTGCCAGTGGAAGCTACACTATGCTAATGGTGATCTGGCAACAACAATGGTGGAGGGGAGGGGAGGTTTACAGCCACTCTGTGGATGGGATGGGATGGGAATACTGTGGGTGGGTGTAGGCCAGGACAATAGAGGAACCATCTGGGCACGCTCCACAGTGCCAGAAGGCTCTTAACATGGCTTTCACCATTCAGACCAACCCACCCATTATTCATACAATATAATGCATAGTCTTGTGTATTATTATGTGTTATACAGCCACTGTCTGGTTCCCATATGTCATCTTTTAAAACTCCTAAAATCCATCAATCAATACATGCACGTACAGTTGTTGCTGGTTTCGTTCAGCCATGTGTTTTGTTTGGAGACGATAATGGTCATGCTTGAATTGGAATTTAAAGCCACATTAGCAGTCTAAATAGCAGGCACATGAAGCATTTGGGCAATTTGTTATTTGATATTATAAATTCCACCCGTGAGCTGTATGTAAGCTGAAAGGTAAGAATGAAAATGTAAGGAGGCAAAACTGATTAGAACCCCTGCTTTAGGTGACATCATAACAGCTACATAGCTTACATGTCAATTGATGCCAATCCCCATGGTAACTGTGCACACTCCATGTGTTGATGAAGACCTGGGGCCTCATTTATAACGGTGTGCGACTGTGAAGGAAGAAAACCCGTGACGTGCATGTGCTGCAGAAACTGGCCCACACACACACACACAAACACACCCGCGCGATTATCACATATCATGATTGGCACAGTCGTTGTAGTCTTTGTAAAGCAGTTTCGCCCAACTTTGTAGTGTATGCAATATCACGTATTAGCGTAGGCCTACCTGTAGTACTATATGTAGGCCTACCTGTAGTACTATATGTAGGCCTACCTGTAGTACTATATGTAGGCCTATATAAAATATGGTGTGACAAGTGAAATAATGCCTATAGTCTATTCGAGAGAATTGTTTATCTCCTGTGAGATCCACACATTTCCAACAACGTCAGATTACAGTTTAATCTTCCAGGGTGAATTGTTATGAGAAAGAGATGTGTGTAATGATTTGCTAAATTCATAACATGATTTTATCAAACGAAGTATACCATTTAATTAATATCTGTTGGGCTTTTTACTTTTTACTTTCTACTTTTTACACACCTCTTAAAATTTGCTCTCCCGCTGGCCACTCACGGAAACACCTCCCGACGTATAGGATATTATTATAGAGTAGCGCTATAAGATTCAACTTATAAAATATAATCAAAGCATGTATAGACCTAGTTGATAAGTAATTCAACCTACATCACAACTGCATGCCATAGACTAGGCTACAGTAGCCATATATTCACAACTATAGGTAAGCTTATACATTTTATTGACTAAATATATTGGGTGCCAAGCATCATTTGTCTGGGTTTTTCTGATGACTGAGCTTTATTTCATGGTGTTGCCATTGAGTGTCGCTGATTCCCCGAGTCAGGAAAACCTTGCGTGAGCTCTACGCATGGTTGAAAGTTGGCGTAGGAATACGCACACTTCTCCGCAAAGAATGTTTTTATAAATACCAACGTTTGCCACCGCACATTTTCCCACACATTTCTTTCCGTTTACGCAAGGTTTTTGTGCGCCACAAGCTTTATAAACGAGGCCCCAGGAGTTTTAAATTGACCTGGCGTTGGAATTGTTCAATCAGAAATATCTCAATCATCCATCCATCTTTCTTTTGCTTCTTGTTTTATTTCTTATAAATCACTAAGCTGCAGTTACAATTACGAACACGTCTTGAGCATATTAATACTATTACTCCAAAACACACGATACATTTATAGTTAGAGCCCACTACTTTGCCACCAATACATTTCCCATACACCAAAGGTGACACTTTTGTATACACAGTGGCAATTTAAGCTTGGATCACTGAGGAACTTGGTACAGGTTGGAGGATGATGGTGGGTCATGGTTAAATAACTTAAATGGCAAATTCCTGTCATTTAAGACATTGATATCTGTCTATATAAGTCTGTTGCCCTCTGGTGTCAAACCATTTTATCCACCAACCAATCCAGTCTAGAGAGGGTGCACTAATAATTCAGCATAAGGGCGGCAGTGGCAACGTAGGTAGGGAGGTCGCCTCTGGAGTGCAACGTCGGAGGTTTGATCACCTGCCTACTCGCCACATGTCGAAGTGTCCCTGGACAAGACACTGAATCCCACATTGCTCCCGATGGTTCAGAGGGCGCCTTGCATGGCAGCTACTGCTATCAGTGTATGAATGGGTGAATGTGGTGAGAAATGTAAAGCGCTTTGGGACTGAGAAAATCGGCTAAGAAGCGCTATATAAGTCAAGTCCATTTACCATTTACCAAAACATTTCATTCTCTGTGAGGCCACAGTGGTTAAAACACACCAGGAGCCACACCACATGCTTGCCTCTGCATGCTCATGCCTGGAAACACTAAGAACTAACACTCTCTAATCTCCTAACCTGTCCCGCCTCTTTTCACTTCTCCTGCTTTGCTCTCCTTTTCAACTATGGAATGATCAGGGGCCGTACTCACAAAACATTTTAAGGCTAAGAGTAGGTCCTAACGTGCTGATTTAGGAGTAACTCTCAAAAATAAGGGGCGTTTCACTCCTAGTTTTAGGACTCCTAACTTTTTTAAATAAGTGTAATTCACAAAGCATTTTAGCACTAAAACTAGCTCCTAAATCTATGAAAAGCTAGGAGTCCTCAAGAGGACTCCTAAGTCACTAAGAGTAAATCACAGACAATCATTTGTTGGTGTTTTGGAGAGATTTAATGCTAGTGAGCTTTATAAAAGGTACCTTTAATAGCTGTAAGGGGTTAATGATCTTAGTAAAGCTATATTTAGAAAGTATAGACACATTTATATTTATTAAATGTATATAATAAAATATTTATTAAGTTCCTTTTCCTGCAGTTGCTTTGGGTTTACGATGCACTGAAAGTTACTGTTTGGGTTTAATTTCCTACTAGAGGCCAAGGTTATATGTGGCGCTTCGCAGCATCTCCTCCGTTCCAGAGGTCCGCTACTGTATAGTTGCGCGTCTCGCCTTTTTCCTTCCGCATGTACTTTACGATTTCGCCGGCTGTTGTTTCTAAATGGTGAATTTCCCGGTTTGTCGTTGTCTGGCTATTGCTGCATAGTCCGCCATTGAGAGAAATACAGTGAGAGTGCATGGCGTGCAGCTCTTCAATGAGGATATTTTTTCCAATTCAAATAATTGTAACATTTAAAATGAATAGACCTATGTGGCGCTATTGTAGGCTAATTGTGAAATAATGTGTTTCCCACACATTATACCCTGCAGTATCTTGGTTTCATGTTAAATCAGTGTCACTTGTCATTAATTGTATATAAAAACTCTTAACTTTAATACAGCGACACAATATGGATATCTCCCACAGTGTTTCTATCATACACTCAACAAAAATATAAATGCAACACTTTTGTTTTTGCTCCCATTTTTCATGAGATGGACTTAAAGATCTAAAATTCATTCCAGATACACAATTGTACCATTTCTCTCAAACATGTTCACAAATCTGTCTAAATGTGTGATAGTGAGCACTTCTGCTTTGCTGAGATAATCCATCCCACCTCACAGGTGTGCCACATCAAGATGCTGATCTGACATCATGGTTAGTGCACAGGTGTGCCTTAGACTGTCCACAATAAAAGGCCACCCTGAAATGTGCAGTTTTGGCTCACAGCAAAATGCCACAGATGCCACAAGCATTGAGGGAGCGTGCAATTGGCATGCTGACAGCAGGAATGTCAACCAGATCTGTTGCTCGTGCATTGAATGTTCATTTCTCCACCATAAACCGTCTCCAGCAACTTCGCACAGCCATTGAAGAGGAGTGGAACAACATTTCACAGGCCACAATTGACAATCTGATAAACTCTATGCGAAGAAGATGTGTTGCACTGCATGAGGCAAATGGTGGTCACACCAGATACTGACTGGTTCTGAGTCCCCAGACCCCCAATAAAGCAAAACAATGCACATTTCAGAGTGGCCTTTTATTGTGGACAGTCTAAGGCACACCTGTGCACTAATCATGATGTCAGATCAGCATCTTGATGTGGCACACCTGTGAGGTGGGATGGATTATCTCAGCAAAGCAGAAGTGCTCACTATCACACATTTAGACAGATTTGTGAACAATGTTTGACAGAAATGGTACAATTGTGTATCTGGAATGAATTTTAGATCTTTAAGTCCATCTCATGAAAAATGGGAGCAAAATCAAAAGTGTTGCGTTTATATTTTTGTTGAGTGTAAATTCACTCTTAGCTCTCATTCCCTCTCAGCCAATCACTGTAGGCATAAAAGGTATGAACATGACATCATCCATAGCAACAGGGTCAACACCGCCCTCTAGTCTTAGTTTAGGAGTCCCTCCCATTCCTTAGTAAAAGTTGGTCTTATCAGCTTTGTGAATAGGTTTTAAGAAATTACTCCTTACTAAGAACTTTTAGAGCTCCCTAGGAGTACTCTTAGTGCTAAGATAAAATGTTTTGTGAATATGGCCCCTGAATACTAAGAAATACTAACACCAAATGTACTAACTGAAGCAAACCCCCTTCTACTAAAAATACTACTAATTTCTGCTAATCTGGAATGTACTAATTCAACTGCAGAATGTGCTTAAGTGCAAAGTATTCAAGTGTTGGACTTACTTTTGGGCTTTTTTTGTAACACCTCATCCAGATGAATCAGAATTGGCCCTGTAAGGTCTGACAACTCATACAACTTTAGCTTTTCAAATTACCACCTGGTAAACATGTATTGACTGTTCTCAACATTATAGACATATACAACAAATATCAAATAATATTTGAAAGAAACATTAGAGAAGTGCCTGCCTGTCTGTACAGAGGGTTTGTAAAACGCCAGCCAGAGTCAGAATGAGTTTTCAGTCAAAGTCAATTTGTGTTTGGTTCATTAACCTAGTTCCCTTCACTTCCTTTGCATGCCTCTGGTCTGCTTACTATCCGTCCTGTCTAATCAATAATCAAACCTGTGTTCGGCATGCTTTTTTCTAGGTTGTAGCTAATAGCGAGGCTTGTCTTATATTGGTTTATAAATGCCACTGCTGTTAGTCGTGCATAGGTCCAACTGATTAGTGATGTTTGTACAGTTCAATATCTTCAACGCTAAAACAACTCCTGAGTCCCTTGTTATGAATAATCCTACACAGCGAATGGCTGATAAAAAGGGCACTCTCATCAATATTTTAGAATGGCAGACCTTATTCTAACTTTCCTCTATAGCCACCTGCCATCTCTGGAGCTAATCCCAGCATGCATTGGGTGAGAGGCAGAGTATGTTGAGAGGTGGGAAGGTCCATCACATTTTAATGTCATATTCACCTGAGTGGTGGAATCGATGTTCTAAACTACCCATATAACATATAAAACTGTATACCACATAACAGTACGTTATACACAATCCCTGTGTTCCGAATCGCATACTCTTTATTTTTTTCTATTCTACATACTACATCAGATGATAAAAATAATCTAGTTAGGATGCAGTAGGCATACTATTGGGACATACTTTTACTTATTTATTTAATCATAACATTGTGCCTTGATCTTGCATCTTGCTTTTATATCCGTCGCATCCCCGTTTGTTTTCATATGGAGGCTTCGTTGATGTGACGTCACTTCAGGTTCGCACTGGATTATGGGTCAGAATCACCCAAATAGCATGCTGTTTACAACACTAAAAATCTTGGCCGGAGTTAGTAGACGTCCGGGTCTTTCTAACCATCCTAAATCTGGCCACATGAATCGGGACATCCTAAATTTTTTTTCTACCACACTAAATAGCAGAAAGTATGCAATTCGGAACGCAGGGAATGTTTGCCCTTGACTCCTCAAAATCATTTCTAATCATGGCTCCCCTAGTTGCTCCAGCTCAACTTTAAATTGCACTTGTATAAAAACAACAAAGAAAGAAAGCAAAAAGACTGTGAATGGTTTGTATAATCCGTTAGATATGAGTTGGACAGAGTGGTCTCAGTGCTTGTATGGCTGTGACAGTAGATGCTGGTCTGGGAACAGCTGATTGGCTGGAGGTTGGAGAGCAGCAGATGGAAAATATATGAAACTAACAGATTACATGGCTTCACAGTAAGCTAGTACAAGACACCTCACTGCAAACCACATGTATATGTTAACGTGTGTGTGTGTGTGTGTGTCATACACCTCTGAACACTGCACACTACATACGAAGGGGAGGTGACCAGTCCAGTCTCTGAATAGCTGTCTATGTTGTGTGATGATATTTTACAAATCTAAATAGGCCTATAGATTTTCACACATATACCTGTGTCATTGCTCCTATACATACCTGTCTCACTGCTCCTATATATACAGTATACCTGTGTGTGTGTGTGTGGGAGTGTGTTTATATGCAGTGTTGGGAGATTTAGAAATTGGTTCACCCTAGCCTGAGAAAAGGCAGAAAGACTTTTCTATGGTCTCACTGTCTAACCCTACATTTTCCCATGTGTGACATCACACATGGGACAATCTAGGGTTAGGATTAACAGGACAGCTGGGCCAACGGAAGACTGAGGAAAGACTGAGGGAAGAAAAACCTCATTCATTGATTTTATAATGATAGAACGCAGGTTCTGTATGGGTGAAGTATTCCTTTATTTTGTGTGTGCTTATTCTGTTATCTTAGAAAGCCCAAGATAAGAGTCATAATAATGAGCCATATGCATGCGTATAGGCTGGGGGAACCACATCCAATTATTTCTATTTAAACTTTGAGGCCAAAGTAATAACTGTACAATTGGAAATGACAAAGCAGCTCCCAGCGAACTAGCTATTGTTTCATTTACACAATGATCCTCTCCTTTTATTGTCTGACACTGTCTGGCTTTTCTTTGATGTCCCTGTGTCTCAGTGCTAAATAGTCTATACAATACATGCTGTACATGTGCCATATTGCCATGTCATTGCTTTGTTCAAACTACAAATCCCATAATCCTCTCAAAGGTCAGGCCTCTCTTTTCTCTTCTCCCTGCTCCCGTTCTCACCACTACACACTCCATGGATTCATTTGTGCTGCGCGATGGAAACAACACAACAATATGTACAGCCGAGGAAAAAATTGAGAGACCAGTCTGGATTTTTCTTCAATCTTCATCTCTACATTACTTATTGAAAATGCTTTAAATGAATATATTTAATATGAATTTGGTAGAAATGTTGTCAGTAGTTTATATTATAAAACCAAAATGTTCATTCTACTCAAACATATGCCTTTAAATAGTAAAACAAGAGACACTGAACATTTGGAGTGGTCTCTTCATTTTTACCACACAGTGGCAGATTTAGTCATTTTGTGGGCCTATAAGGCACACTTTGGGCCCTTCCACATCTAGATAGAAATATGTGTAACTATACTTTTCTGTTGCTTCTCCTCACTATTCCATATTTAACACTGCTTTGCTTTTGAACCATTTCTGTCTTCTGCTAAATCATTCCCGAAGGTGTGAAGAAAGAACATGGAATAATCCAATTTAAAAGCTGATACTCATGTATGAGGACTTCTGATGCCATTTTAGCATATCGTTAGCCTCATAGCATAATTGCCTAAATCATATTTACTCTACTCTACTTTTACTCTACATCTATTCTATTTTACATCTACTTTACCCTACTGTATAACCCTGAAAATATGACTTAGTCAATTATGCTATTAGGCTAACGAAAAGTAGATGTAGAGTAGAGTAGATGTATAATAGAGTAGATGTAGAGTAAAAGAAGAGTAGAGTATATATATATATATATATATATATATATATATATATATATATATATATATATATATATATATATATATAAATAAATAAATATAAATATAATATATATATATAAATAAATAAATAAATAAATAAATAAATAAATAAATAAAGAAAAGAGAAACAACAGAATCAATGAATAATTGAATCAATGAATAATTTAAAAACTATGTCTTCCATTAGAAGTGTATGATACATTTGATGGGGCCCTTTGGTAGTTTGGGGCCCATTGGTAGTTTGGGGCCCTTTGGTAGTTTGGGGCCCTTTGGTAGTTTGGGGCCCTGGGCATTATGATAGGAGGGCCTCTGGTAGGATCAAACAAACAGATGACCCTGTTGTTTGGTTCCATAGGTCTTTATTGTTCTCTTGTTGGTCATGTCTCAAATCATTGGAATTCAGTGAATGATTTACTGGCCAATTAAGCTTTTTATACATTGTCACTCTACTGACATGATTGGTTTCGGTACCTTTGTTTGAGTGAATACATCAAAAGCCAGTAGGGGATATGATGTGTGCATGTGTGTGGGCTTGTATTTGACTGTGTGCCATGCTAAGATATTTCTTTACACAGAGCACAAGGTCTGGCTTCTCTTTTATGTTGCTCTTACCACTTGCTCCTGTAATACCATGTCCCTTCTCTCATTGAGGGTTTATTTCTACAGTCGTTCTGAAAAAGTTTGAATATAAAAATCATTACATATTTCCCCCTTTAATACAAATATGGATGTGATATTACATTTTGAGGTGTTTTTTGCTGTAGTTCACAAGTTCTAGACTAGCGTTGGTGACATACCATACCTTGATTCAGCACAATGCACGTGCAGAGCGACAGATGGGTGTATGTGTATGCGCCTACAATGGCGGAGCAGGTACAAATCTTTCCCAATGTCTGTTTTGATGGTTTTTATCATATTTTATCACACTTATGGATCTGAGATGATGCTAGATAACTCGCTGCTTGAAGACCACAGAGCATTAATGTGGTGACGAGGGAGGGGACTGCTAACTGCAGTCAGTGACAGGAAGTTAGCTAAACTGACCATTCCGCTTACTGAACCTTTACATGACTTTGGACATAATGATGAGTTCTGTGCTGCTGATTAAGAAAAAGAAAACTTCCCAGAAGTTGTGACACAAGCAAACAACACTGTAAAACTAGTCTGGCTAAATGATGGAGAGAGAGAGAGAGAGAGAGAGAGAGAGAGAGAGAGAGAGAGAGAGAGAGAGAGAGAGAGAGAGAGAGAGAGAGAGAGAGAGAGAGAGAGAGAGAGAGAGAGGTGTGGTGACCCCACGGCTTTATTTACATGTGTAGAATAAATCTTCAGCATACTGCGTCCTGCCGATGCTAATTAGGGGAGTATCCATTAATACCAACCACTTAATCATCAATATTAATATGTACAATTATTAATAACTCTGCTCCAACACGGGCCGCACTGCAGGGCCACGGAGACATGTGTCGACAACATCCATCTTCATTATGCACACACACCTTTTAATAAGCAACTATCTCTGCCTCTTCTCCCCTTCATCTCTCTCTCTCTCTCTTTCTCTCTCTCTCTCACACACACACACACACACACACACACACGGCTGTCATTCCAATCTGAAGTTCCCCTTGGTTGTTTTTTAGAGTGCATATGATCTCTCAGTGGCTGTATTTTATTTGGAGCCTTTATTTAGTTTTGCATACAGTGTGGCTTTAAGTAAGACTTAAAGAAAATAATGTCCAACAAATAATCCACTTGAATATGTGTCTTTGAAATACATCCACCACCTCCAACACTTCACACTCATATGAAGAAAGACAGTAAAAGTATTACCATGTACAAACATTACCAAACAACAAACCTTTTCCAATAACAAATGCAGTATTTTAATTCAAATGTTTGGTAAAATGTTGATCCTCAAATATTTTACGATGGAGTGGAAGGAGCCTGATTCGATTGCCAATTTGATCCACACTGTGTCCTTGCTCTACTGTTGTGTGTATTTGTGTCTCAGGTGTTGCTCTCTTCACTTGTGTGTTTCTTCTTCTATATCACATTGTTGAGAGGAGCCTGGGACTTAAGAATGTCATTGTCAATGACTGCTGCTGGAATTGTTACTGTGCATATGACAAATTAACGTCTTGAATCTTGAATAGTCACAAAATGTGGTTATGAATCAAGGGTCATTCTATTCCGCTCTATGGGGGGTGCTGAATGACTTATTGTACATGAAATCGCTTGGTTTCTCCCAATACATCATGATACATCACCTCTGGTACAAATACAAAGTTTTTAATCAATCTCCTTAAGCGGCCTTCACATGAGAACTTTGCGCTTTACTTAATGCTATGTAGCAGCCAAGGCCCAGCCGAGCTCAGCTATAGTCATCACAAGAAAATAATGTCCAACAAATAATCCACACCCCCACAGGGTGGGGGTGTGGGGGATCAAACACTGTGCCACACCAAAGGTAGCGCTGTTGACAACCTAAACTGTTTAGAACATAAACTGTTTATACCACAACATACATCATATTGTGTGAACGCGTGTATTTCAAAAACATGATTTGACGATTAGTCGAATATATAATAATAATATATAATAGGCAAGACTTCACCAATCAGATTGGACTAGGTCAGTTCTCAGTCGGGACAGTCCTAACTATTTAAAAAGAATACAGACTGTTTCACATTCATTTATTTTCTTTTAAGATAGAACTGATGCATTCATCTAATCAGTAACATAGTGAATGTCTAGTTCCCTCACATTGTGGTTTAGCTCATGAACTGTCCTGTATGGTAAGGGCTTTGAGCTCTAGTGAACTCTTGTCATTAGACAGTTTGACATCACTCAAGATGTGTAGCTTTTTACAGCTCAAATTTAGTCAGGCCTAACCAGCAGTGGTATTAGAGGTATAAGGTATTAGAGTTCAGCCCAGGCCTATCACCTTTGTGTGTGTGTGTGTGTGTTTGTGTGTGTGTGATTGTGTTTGTGTATTATTAGAGACCTGGAGTAGGGATCTATAAGCGCTGGCCTTGCAGGTTCATAACTGGCCCTGAGGGAGCTGTAAACTGGTCAGAGTGTTGACAAGTTGTATGTGTATGTGTGTGTGTGTGTGTGTGTGTGTGTGTGTGTTCGTGTGTATGTATGTGTGTGTGTCAACCACAGCTTCTGTGATGGAGAAATGAGAAGCAGGAGAGCGTTTCATTTTACTCCCCCTTGGAGACCTCTCCGACGTCATACATTTATTGGCGCTTGCACTTTAACCGCTGCTGACCCAGCTTGTAGCCTGAGCCCGGCCTATATTAGCCACTGTGTGTATCCCATGTTTTTAATAAGCATTAACACTTGCGTTCAAACAGCACCATCATTTTACCAGAGTTTAGCCTGAACCTGCAGGGTTCATTTGTCAAAAGATAGATATAGAGCCGTGGAAAAAATTTAGAGATGACTCCAAATGTTCAGTGTCTCTCGTTTTACTCCTAAGAGGCATATGTTTGAGTAGAATGAACATTTTGGTTTTATTTTATAAACTACTGACAACATTTCTACCAAATTCACAATAAAAATAATGTCATTTAGAGCATTTTCAATAAGTAATGTAGAGATGAAGATTGAAGAAAAATCCAGACTGGTCTCTTCATTTTTTCCGCGGCTGTCTTAATGGAGGCTCCTAGCATGTGGATGTGTATCATGATGATTTTTACATTTCGTCAGTGCTGGTTTCAGCCCGCTACACTTGACTGGGCTCCAATACATAATGAGTGGCTAATGTGGGCGGTGTGTGGCACAGAGGTTAGAGAAGTGGGTTGGGTGACACTGAAATGGACTAAAAATAGATGTTTTTGTCAGTTTTGTTTTGCCAAAGTTGGTCTACATTCTTCTTGAATATTCTTGGATTGTAAAAAAAAATGTTACTGTGATGTTTTTTCCTTTGCTATTTTTCCATTGGATTGCCTCTTTTCCTTAGCTTATGAGTGGGTTGTCAATGTACACATTCAGGTGGGCTGATCTTATGATAGGCTTAGTGTTGTTTCAGACCACCTTCCAGCTGTGCATGAAAAAAACAATATCCAAAGAGAAAGTACATTTGTCTTTACATTGTTGTATGGAATCAATCCTAAACATATTGATGGTTAAATAAAGTAAAGGAAGCATACACACCAATACATAGGATTATTTGAATAAAACACCTCACTGCTTAATTGAGGCAAAGGCGGCAACTGTTAAGGTTTTGATGAACAATACTCTAATCACTGAACATAACTGCATCTACATTATTTTTGAGCTGATATATAATTATATGTAGATGTGCATAACTGTGTGTGTGTGTGTGTGTGTGGGGGGGGGGGGTGTGTGTGTGTGGGGGTGTGTGTGTGTGTGTGTGTGTGTGTGTGAGAGTGAGCGCTGTTCTGGGCAATAGAGCAACATCTGTTGTGCCTTAGGGCCAGACAGTGCCTTAGCCAGGCTCTGTCCTAAACACACACACACACACACACATACACACACACACACACACACACACACACACACACACACACACACACACACACACACACACACACACACACACACACACACACACACACACACACGTATTCCTAGCCACCTATTTTCAGGCTGCTGGCACACATCTCACTGAATTTGTCTGTGTGTGTGTGTGTGGTGTTTTGAGCTATATGTCAAGTCTGCAGTGTTCTGCTGTGTGCGTAGAGTCCCTACATTGATAGAGAGAGATGTTGTGTGATGCTATGGCAATATTGTTTTTGTTACAGTCGTGCCAATAAAGCTAATTGAATTGATAAATTGAGGGAGAGATAAAAGTAGAGAGGCACGCACACACAAACACACACCAAACACACACGCACACACACACACACACACACACACAATAACACATTCACATACGGCCACTGGTTTCTCCCTGAGCCTTCTGTGTGACCAAACGGTCAAGGCTAACATTGGATGCATTCTTATACAGTATACAGTCCTGCGTGTGTGACACTTACAGTGAGCTTAGCATATTTTATTAGAACAGGTCTCTGTCTACACAGTATTGCTTTCATTTATTTATTACACCCATTATTAGGGGGCCAAGCCCGAGCAGGAGCTGGGACCGCGTTTTGCAGAGCAACGCGGTTCCAAAGCCCTGCTAGGCAGGGAACCCTATTGTTTTTGTACCGATTGTTATTATTATTATTTGTAGTACAGAATACAGAACTTTTTTAATTGCTGACTTTATTGAAAAGGCAAGGAGGAATATGTCTCTTTATGTTTAGTGTTTATTCGGTGCCGGATAATTTGTATTGTATTGTTTTTTTTGTTTTGTTTCATGTTTGTACTACACACTTTGTGTAGTTGTAGCGGTGTCTTGTAATCCTGTGTGGGATGGGCCACTTGTGTGGCATGACACAAAAATAAAAATATCATTAATTCATTAATTCATTCATTTGTAGTCGCCTAAAAGTGTAAAGGTTCGTGCTGTGTACGCAGACAAAAAAATTCAGACATGCCGGCCACCAGGTGGCGCTACAACGAAGGAAAATGCGTTTGGAGTCATAACTCCCACACCGAACTTCCCAGGCATAGGCCATGCCCATTTGCGTATATAGATTTTTCGCAAAATCGCCAAAACTGACTTTGCTACTTTTCCCAAATTTTTTGCACAATGGACACCAAACTTTGCACAGAACCTACCGACCCACACGGTAAAAAAAACATTTGAAAGAATTTTGTACGACCTTCGATGACGAAACGGTAGCGCTTTGAATATTTGTTGATTAGCTACGTTTTAAAAAAAATCCAAAAGTATAAATCGGATCAAGACAAAATTTTAGAAATATGTTCGTGTCATCCTTAGGTACGTCCTCAAAAAGTTTCGGTAATTTCCGCCATAAGGGGGCGCCATAAACGAGGAAATTTTATATCTCCTAACTGGCCAAAGGAATTTTCTCAAAACTCTAGGGAGACCAGCATGGGGCATACCTGCTTCTATATATAACATATGACCAAGAAATATTAATGTGGACTGGACTTATTAAGAAAATTAGTTTGGCAGTTTTTGGCGGCACATTCAAAAGTCAAAAAAGAGTCTATTTACAGTAAAGAAGATGACAATCTGTTTTTGCTCATAACTCCTGACTCCAGATTCACTGGAGTCAGCTGCATCTTTAGGCATAGGCCACGACCATTTGCGTACATATAGATTTTTCGCAAAATCGCAAGAACTGCAAAACTGATTTTTCGCTTCTCCTCCAAGAATTTTTGCACACATTGTTGACACCAAACTTTGAACCGAACATCCACCGACCCACACGGAAAAAAAGTATCTAAAATAATTTTGATACGACCTTCGATGACGAAACGGTAGCGCTTTGAATATTTGAAAATAAGCAAACTTGTACTTCCTTGTACGTAAATATTCAAAAATGCAAAACTATACATCGTATCAAGGCCACATTTTAGACATATGTTGGTGCTACCCTTAGTGGTGTTCAAAAATGTTGCCATAAGTGTGCGCCATAAACACGAAAAGTATATATCTCCTCATCCACTTTAGCTTATTTCTATGCGATTTTTTTGCTTTTTGGTCTATAACTCCCAAACCGAACAACCCACATTCAAAAACTTTACATCCCCAGATTCTGTGAAGTGAGCGGCCGGGCCGGCGCCGCGGTCTGCGACGCTCCGGTCCCAAGTTGTGCCGGAGGCTTGGCCCCCTCATAACTGCTTGCAGTTCTAGTTATTATTTATATACGTATATATATATATATATATGTATATATACATATATTAGGGCTGTCAAAATTATCACGTTAACGCAGGGTGATTAATTTCTGAAATTATCGGCGTTAATTTTTTTATCACAATTAACGCATGTGCAGAATGATCCGCCCCGTGCATCCCACCGGCTCTGTACAATAGTCTCTCTAACTTTGTGACTGACCCAGGATCAGTAGCTGCGCGCAGCCAAACATAACAGCACGCTAGCCCATGCCGTGTTTTAAACTGCTAACGGTCACGTATGTGTCGGGGGCATAGATAGTATAAAATCAACTGCCGCGGGTGGCAGTTGATGTCGGGAGCAACAGGAGGAGAAACATTGTCCGCTCTGTTCAGAGCCCGCGAGGACACAAACGTCTGCAGTTTTCAGAGGTGTGTGTGTGAGTAGACGTCAACATAACGGCGGCTTCCTGGTACACATGAACAGTCCCCTAGGACGTGTTCGCGCGTACACACACACACACACACCGCGGACTGTATTCAAGTTGTATTCAAGAATGCACAACCTATAGATTCACCAAATAAATGCCATTATATAGCCTATATTTGCCCAAAGACATAGTAAAGAGACAGACCAATTGAATTATGGTGTGGTAGGTATTATATTTTAATTTATTTTCAGTATTAAAACCATAATTTGGATTTTCAATTAATAGAAAATACTAACTTTAAATGTACATATCCACCTTCTGTCATTTATCTTATCCGTTCATACAACAATATACAGAGAAAATTTGAATTTTTCAGGCATTTTTCGAATGGTAAAATTAATCGTGATTAATCTACAGAATCCTGTGATTAATCTGATTAAAAATGTTAATCGTTTGACAGCCCTAATATATATATATATATATATATATATATATATATATATATATATATATATATATATATATATATATATAGCCATTACTGCTAGTATTTCTATTTGACAACTATCTTAACTATCTTAGTATTAACATTTCTGTAGTCATTATTGATTACATCCACCCCTAACCCTCACACTGGTTGAATAATCCAAAATAATCTTGTCCCACACCTTGTCCAATTTTATATATTTTTTGTTCTGTAATTTCTGTATTGTGTACCACGACACACAATACTTGTTCTGTCTTGTACATTATCACCAATAAAAAAAGAAAGAAAAAAAGAAAGAAAAGATGATCACATTTTCCAATTTCCAAATCCGTTTGACAATAAGTGTGTGTTTGTGTGTGTGTGGGGGTATGAAAGTCAGTGATTCATACTGTTAAAGACATTACAAGTGACACATGGTATTAATCACAGTAATCCAATTGTCTTTATCAGTACCAACTGCTGTGCTTTAATGAGAGATCAACATAGTGGGGTTCTCACACAGACAGGCTGTGGCTGGAAGATAGCTGACTCACTGACTGTCTCATTTAAACACACACACCTTCTTGTCAACCTCACATCTGAGTTCAGCAAAAACAATATGTATGTACTATTGAAAAATTTAACTTTTTTCATATCTATATTCAAAATTAATACAAATGTGTTGAGTGTAAGGCGGTGAACCACTATTCCAAATGCTGTTAGAATCTACCAACTGAGCTAAGGGCGCCCCCCTACTGTTTATTTTTATTTATTTATTTTTAACCTTTTTTCAAGGGAGACCTGTTCCCATTCCCACACCATTCACACACACATTCATACACCGATAGCAGGCTAACTATTTACATTCACATGAGGCAAGGTGGGTGAAGTGTCTTGCCCAAGGACACAATAACCATGTTAAAGTGGGCAGGAACCGAACCGCCAACCCTTCAAACATTGGCCGACCCGCTCTACCACCTGAGCCAAAGTCGCCCCGAAAATGATTAGTTAGTTAGTTTATTCTCTCCTCAGAACTCCTGCATCAAGACTCAAGATGCTTTATTTGTCATATGCACAGTAACAATTCCAGCAGCAGTCATTGACAATGACATTCTTAAGTCCCAGGCTCCTCTCAACAATGTGATATAGAAGAAGAAACACACAAGTGAAGAGAGCAACACCTGAGACACAAATACACACAACAGTAGAGCAAGGACACAGTGTGGATAAGGTTTGGAAATTTTGCAAATTCAATTAAATTAAATGTAGACTAAATAGAATACCGTGCATGGACATAACACTAAACATGATAATGAAAGAGGATACTGTACATTTAATAGAATTTTTTAAAATATTATCGCAAATATGCTATATGTATAGATGTAAATTAGAAGGGCGTTAAAGCAGCACTGTGTCATAACAGTATGAGAAAAAAAACCTGGCAAAACAGACCTGTTACTAATAAGCGGCAATACGCTGTGAAATCATAATGGAAACAGAATTAGCACGCACAATTACACAACGTAATAGGAGGCTCTATGAGGGCTATACGCTAAAGCCTTTAAGATGGAGGGAGAGAGAGATATAGAGCCAGAGAGGATATCAGTTGGTACAATATGAAGATGAACACCTTCACAACAATCACATGTCTATAAAAACAGTGTGGCACAGACCAAGCTACAGCTAGTAGTATGGTCTGGAACCAAGCTATATCGTTTTGAGTATAGGGGGGAAAACTGGGCTGGCCTGGTTTCATTTATTTGGTAAATGGACTTGACTTATATAGTGCTTTTTAGCCGATTTTCTCAGCCCCAAAGCGCTTTACATTTCTTACCACATTCACCATACACATACTCATACACCGATGGCAGTAGCTCAAATCAAAATCAAATCAAATCAAATCAGTTTTATTTGTATAGCCCAATATCACAAATAGACATTTGCCTCAGTGGGCTTTACATTCCATACAATATGATACAATATGACACCCTGCCCTTACACCCTTAGCTCGGCTGAGAAAAAACTCCCAGTAAAAAACCCTTTACCGGGATTAAAAGAAAAGTTTGAAGAAATCTCACGGGGAGTCGACAAAGTAAGGGATCCCTCTCCCAGGACAGACATACTGCAATAGATGTCATAAGTAGAGAAAATCACGAAGGAATTTGATCATTGACCAGGTGATTACATGGTAATACTAAAGTAAAGCGTGAATAGTAGCTGCCATGCAAGGCCCCCTCTGAACCATCGGGAGCAATTTAGGGTTCAGTGTCTTGCCCAGGGACACTTCGACATGTGGAGGGTAGGCTGGGGATCGAACCTCCGACCCTGCACTCCAGAGGCGATCTTCCATTTAAACCAATCACAATCATCTTGGGCGGCGCTAAGCCCAGGGAGCCGCAACGTGTCCTTTCAAAATAGTGCAATTTGGTCCTGACCATGGACCTATTATAAAAGATGACGACCAACACCGTTAATGACGCACGCACATGTGTGCAGCAACATTATGAGCTGGATACTATCAAACCGTATCAAACACACACACACGCACTTCCGTTGTATCCTGTTCTGAGTGGAGCCGAAAGGTGAAATAAGCGATTTTTTAAAGTTAATATAAGTGTTAAATTGCTCAAAGTCGATCGCTCAGTCACCCCCTCTGCATGTAGTCGTCAAATAAATTTGCGGGGATCCCACTACTGATGACTAATCAGAAGAGAGATCGCTACAAACCGGCACCTGTCGGTGACATATTCCGTTAACCCCTTTCAACTGTTTCAATTATTTCTACTTTAATCAGTTCTGCCTCTAAGAACTACGTTTCTGTGATGTTAAGCGATTTATTCATGTTAATATACGTGTTAAATCTTTATTCATACAGTGATCACTTATATAGTGTGCACGTTTCATAAAGCCGATCTCTCAGTCACTCGCTCTGCATGTAATCGGCAAATAAACTTTTCGGGGATCCCACTACTGATAACCAATCAGAAGAGAGAACGCTACATACCGGCACCTGTCTCACTGCCGGTGCACATGCAGAGCGACAGATGGGTGAATGTGTATGCACCTACAATGGCACAGCAGGTAAACATCTTTCCCAATGTCTGTTTTGATGGTTTTTATCATGTTTTATCACACTTATGGATCTGAGATGATGCTAGATAACTCGCTGCTTGAAGACCGCAGTGCATTAATTTGGTGACGTAGGGACGAGGGAGAGGACTGCTAACTGCAGTCACTGACAGGAAGTTAGCTAAACTGACCATCCCGCTTACTGAACCTTTAAACGGTAGGCTACAGCGGGAAGGGGAAGGGGAGGGGTTAAACATTGTTATCCGGTTAGCCAGAATAATAAAGACAGGAAGTGGGTCATGGGAGTTTTGTCTGCTCAGCTTATGAAAGAATTATCTACACTATACAATGGTTAAAGAGAGGCTCATTTCACACTTCATTGCTCAATTACAGGCCAAAGAACAGTCTGTCAGATTCAATTCAGAATACCTACACACTATGACAGCTTACAGTGAGTGTGTGGTTTCCCCCTACTTTGTCCAGCCTTCAGACGGCTTGTGACATGTGGACGAAATTACATTGGATTAATGATTACAGCTAATCCTCTTATTATAAGAACATAGTGATGTTTTTTTTTACATTGAATTTTTTCATATACACTGAACATTGCATAGCACAGATAACCAATAGTATAGCATATTATTCAATTTTAGGGTCCGATATGTTGCTGGAAACCAAATTGTATTACTTAAAGTAATTGTCGTACATATACTGTGAACACCTCTTGTTTAATTATCCAAAGGAACTCATTTATTCAGTTTAGAGTGGCAGTCATTTGTTGAAGTACTTGTTGGGGGAACATTTTTGTCCATGTGTGTAATAATGATTGTGTGTGTGTGCGTGTGTGTGTGTGTGTGTGTGTGTGTGTGTGTGTGTGTGTGTGTGTGTGTGTGTGTGTGATTCTTTCCCCCCATGTAAAGTCTATTTAACAGTCACTTGAGAAGCAAGGGGAAGCCATCGAAGCAATCCCAAGGAGGAAGCAACAGAGTCGGTCAAGAGGAGTAGAGTAGCATCATCCAGCCTATCCCTTTAGATCCTAGCATAGGGGCCAGCAATTATTGTCTGAGCAATCTCTTCAAGTGAAGAGAGTGGGTTCACACACACACGTCCATCTCATCCTGCTATAGCGTCTGGGCAGTGAGGTGTGTATTCAGGCTGGCACTGAGAGCTGACAGCCACACACAGTGAGCCCCACTAGAAAGGACACACAACTATATTGTATTGTGGGACAGCTATAGATACACAAGTGCCACTTCAGCCATTTTAAAGAAATACACACTGCCTGATCACAGAGCTTCCATCAGCCCTATTGTTCTGGATATAAAGGCCTCTTGTTTCATTTTGCCATTTGAGCATTTGATGTATTTTTTAACTGACAGAGAAAGTCAGTCACTGTTTTCCCACTGTGCAACACCAGCCAGTAAATAATGTGATGAACCAAAAGCTTCCAATGTGAATCAGTATAAATGCTACTCGCTATTTTGAGATTGTGCAATTTTATTTTGTTATTAAGTGAGGGTCACAATTAATAATTGTTATCCACCATACTATTGCTTCTTATTAGTATGACTTCAGCCTTTCTTCCAGTTTCTTGTTTTATTTCACATGCACTTAAAATGGCTCCTAAACTAGATTCAAACCCTGCATTCCAATACCCATACTTCCATACTATTTAGTATACCAGAAAAAGACTTAGGATGTCCCAATACATGCACGTCAATTGTAGTACGTTGAAAATACATAAATGCCCCACTTACTCCAACAGCATTTTGGAGTATTCGTCTTTATTCTTGACATAATGGAAAACAAATCTTCCTTATCTGTTTGTTTTCCTCTCCTGTGGCCCCTAAACTCTTCTGTACTTTAGTATGTAGTGTAGTAAAAATAAAAAGTAGTAAAGGTTAAAAATTGTAACAGTCAGATATGTATTGGGCAAAGTCCTAATCAGGTTCATGTGCAGCCTTGATCCAAGTCCCAAGCCAATATTATCATACTGCCAGATAGAATAGCTTCAGAGTGCACACTGAGCCTGGGGTGCACACTAAAGGCCCTTTCCCACCGCCGCGAGGCAACGCCGCCTACATTCATTTCAATGAGGGAAGGGCGGCTGAGGGGAGGCGGCTACAGCTGCGGCGGTTGGACCAGGAAGCGGTTGCCGCCCACGTGAACGCGCACAGATTTTGACCAACCACTCTGCTTTCCCCGAGGTGAAACCTTCAGCGGCAGCCCCCGGCGGCAAGGCGGTTATACAAGGCATCGTTGCAAATGGAGTATCCAGACCTAAACTACATGACTCTACCATGTAATAATGTTAAAGTGTCTGTCATTTTAAAAAGATTGAATATATATTCTACGTTAAACACAAACATGTGGAACCAGCGATTGAAGCCAATTTTCTAGGGGAATACTTTTTTAGACGGAACTGTATTTTTTCTCTGTACTTTTATTCTTCATAAAAGCTCATAAGAGATAGCCTGGAAATCCAGACCCTGATATCTTGAACGATAGAGGGTCTGGCCACGATCAATAGTAATTTCCAACTCAAGGGGCGGCTCCTACTCGTGCATTTCAAATGCCACTGCACGCAGTTGGATAGCACTACAACCAATCAGAGCGATGCTCAAGGTGACATAAGCCCCGTTCGTTTAGCGAACAGCTGTTAAACTGTTAAATTAAACGTTTGCCGTTGTCGGTCGGCAAAACAGAACATTCCACTTACTTGCTAATGAAAGATTTGAGTGCCGTCTTCCAAATCGTTAAGGGTCGAGGCCAAAGCAGTCTCAAACTCACACAACATATCCGCAGCCATCTTTGATGTTTACTATCACGGCTTCCACGTCACTGTCGTCATCCGGTTACGTCCGCCCCAGAGCACCATATAAAGGGCTCTGGCGCGCCCATATTAGATAGAACCAATTGAAACGTGAGTCCCAGATTTCTGGTCTTCTTGATAAAGATTCAACGGAGCGTGGCCAGACCAACAGGCGCAGCAAATTTAATTTGCCAGCGCCTAGTGGCAGGTCTGGGAATGCCAGGCTACATAAGAGAGAGAAAGAGAGAAATAAGTGTGGTGGACTTCTAGTCGGGCTATCCCAACGATACGATCACCGAAGCATCTCGCTGTCAATGCCGCCGCGGCAGAAGTGGCAGCAGTCGCTTTTAAAAACGCAGGGCTCACCGGTGGAGTCCTCCGGCAAGGAGGCGGTTGAGAGGGCGGTTGCCGCGCGGCGGTGGGAAAGGGCCTTTAGCCTAAGGGAGACCACGTGTTGCTATGCGCTGCACCTTCTCATGAATCTCTAAACAGTTTGGTTTATGCATGCTTGTGAATATGCGACGTGGCGTGAATGTGCACTTGTGTGTGGCCTGTGTGTGTGTGTGTGTGTGTGTGTGTGTGTGTGTGTGTGTGTGTGCGTTCATGCCAAGCCATCAATCCTATAAAGCTAACTAGATGTAAGCTGCAGGGCCGGTATTAATCCAATGGATGCCCCTGTAAATAGGATAGACAACTATATAGATCAGCTAGGAGGAGTTATAACTCTACTTCTAATCAGATAAAGAGAGAGAGAGGTGGAGGGTGGAAGAGGGAAGGAAGGAGATGAAGTGAGGCTAAAGGAGGGAGGGAGGATGTGAAGTGGAAAAGGAAACAGGGGGAAGGGACGTGGAGAATAGGAAAGAGAGATAAATAAAAGGTCCTGCGTGGAAGTTACACAAAAGTTAATGGTCAATTTTGAGACAAGGGGCAGATGGAGAGGATCAATAGGAGTTAATGATAGAGGAAGGGACACACAGACACACACACACACACAGAATATCAGAGGAGGAAGTTCTGCATTAAGTGCCCTCTCCAGCTTGACCACTTCAGCTGGAAACTAAATTAAACGCCATGTCCGCTTTGTGTGTGTGAGTGTGTGTGTGTGTGTGTGTGTTTAGGGGGGGGGTTGTGTGGGGGGTCAGGTAGGAAAAATAGTTATAACAGGAAAAGAACAAAAATAGCATCATTTCCTCACAGCATGCTATAGAGTTTGTCTTTTCTAATGTTGCCTGATGTGAATTGAGAGAAGAAGAGAATCCCTTTAGAATGAAGACCCCTCAGTCAGCCTGTCACTCCCCTCTCCCTCTGCCTCTCTGTCACCGCTGATGGATGTTGCCTGGGCTCCACACTGAAAGGGGAATAGACTGTTCTCTGTGTGCGCTTCACAGCAATCTGGAGACGTCAATACACACACACACGCACATACACACACAAACACACACACACACAACTCTGTGAAGCTGTCATGTCTCTATCAAACAACCTTCCTCCTGCATCGAGAGAGAGAGCGAGAGAGAGAGAGAGAGAGAGAGAGAGAGAGAGAGAGAGAGCCTAACACACAAACAGATACATTGATTGAAAGTTTGTCCACACTGTAGACGGGTTACATTTCTATACATTCACTTTTTCATTGTTTTTGGAAACTTTGAAAGCTAGGCTGTGTTCGGAAAGTCATACTAGCATCCTACATCCTCACCATCTATATACTACATACTGTCTACTCAAAGATCCATTGTGTTTGTGAGATGCGTCAAAAAGGTTTCAGTTGAAGTATACTCAAGCAATAAATAATTATAAAGATTCAGGCCGTTCAGACGCTGTTTAGCGTATAACCACCCTCCACAGGTTAGATATTGAACTAGATTTTTACAGTCCTGTGTTCATCATCTGTGTTTTAGACCTCTTGTTTTATAATCTAAGTAGGCCTATCTTTAAGAACACTAATCACGTTTTGTGGCGACTTAGTAATGAAACTGAAAGTAGATATAATATCGCTAATAGCCTAAATTAAAACAGACGGTCAAAACAGCGTCCAAATGAGCTAAAATCCTAAATAAAATAAACAGTAACATGGCACACTTATTTTTAGGTAAGCTCTAATTGATTATTCATTAATTTTCTCACACGTTTGTTTTGAGGCGGAGGAACCCTCCGACGCTCTCTGTCCGGCTCATCAGACAGCACTCAGCTGTCTGTGAGTTGAGCTGGACGAGCCGCGGTGTGTGAAACACAGCATTCAGTTCTGATCTGATTTTATATACTATCTATGGTTCTGATCTATCTCCACTATCAGACTGGCATCACTCATTTCACTTAGTGACTCTAATGTTGTTAGGTATTTATCTTCATCTCTTATCTATTGTAAGAGTTTTATGAATGACTGAATGTCAGATTGCGGACCCCAAACAATGTCGTTGCCTAGCAACTTGCTCGAAAATATTTCATTTTCCTGTGTGGGTAGAATTGACCCAGTGCATTGTGGGGTGGTTGAGTAGGAAAAGTATCCAATCGATCCATACCCAAAATCTTCCCGGAAGTTAGTACTCATCCGGGAATTTCTCGCATACCCAACCGTCACATACTCAAATTGAGGTCAAAATGAGTATGAGTAGGACGTTAGTATGGCTTTCCGAACACAGCCCTAGTCTCTTCTCATTTCAGATCAACAGTAACTCTATCCCTGCGTTCCAAATCACATACTCTTTCTTTTTACTACACTACATACTAAAGTACAGAAGAGTTTTAGGGCCACTGGAGAGAAAAACAAAATCAGACAAGGATTTTTTTTTCATTATGTCAAGAAATGTCAAGAATAAAGATGAATACTCCAAACTGCAATTGGAGTTAGTGGGGCATTTATGTGCTTTCAGCATACTACAATTGACCTTTATGTATTGGGACATCCTAAATCTTTTTCTGGCGTACTAAATAGTAGGGAAGTATGGGGATTGGGTAACTGTCCCTTTCCTCCAGAAACACATCTCATCATGACATCATCAGGTGGCTAACACTTGACTTCTTACCCACTGCACCATAGAGGTACATACAGGCCAGTATGAACAGTCAACCACACACTCAATTGAAGCTTTAGAATAAACTAAAATTATAGTGTCATGCTTAGATAAATAAATAAGAGCCAGCACATTCATTTATCTCTCGCCTGTGGTTGGTTGATTCCAATAGAGGGCTCTGTCTATAATAGGATCAAACAATAGGCCTAAAGTTGACAGTCATCTCACTTGACAAGTTTACAATTAGTGTATTAAGACAGAGGCAGAATTGATGACGTTGACGAAATACATTATTAAAGGTGCTCAACTTTCAGTTTGCGTTAATTCTAGCACCCCCTTTGGACAAAAGCGGTAGTGTTTTTTACTACGCCAGCTGTTGTTCCTGGGTGAGCATATACCCATGACAAAGGCATTAAGAAAAACTATATAAAAATAGCATTCTTTGCACTGATGGTCTCGTTTGCTGTTACATGTCGTTTATGATCATCAGAGGAAAATTTAGACTGTTTCAGAAATATTTAAAAGTTCCTAGTAGGCAAGGCAAGGCAAGTTTATTTATATAGCACAATTCAGACACAAGGCCATTCAAAGTGCTTTACAGGGGCAAGATTAAAATACACAGGCTAATACACATTAGCAAAGCGAATTAATAAAAATAAAACATTTAAAAGCTAATGAGTAGAAATAGAACATTTAAATAAAATAAAAATTGCAGGTTAAAATGGAAACAGAAAAGTAGTAGCACCTTTAAGAGTAATTTTTTCTAATCCATCCAAACCAAGGCACACAGCTGTCATGGAAGAACAGGCCTGGGAGAGTGTGTTCCAGCTCAAAGACGCCAGACAGAATGTATTTACAAAGCAGACGACAATTCAAGAAGCAGCAGCAAGTTAGCGTTTTTTTTGGGTGCATAGAGTGCATACTGTGGAGGCAGCCAAGCATACTGTGACAGGACAGCTAAGGTCAGTTTGAAAATGTTAGTCCTCCTGGCAGCACAGTTACTCTGTGTGTGGAAGTCAATGATGAAGAACTCTGTGCTACGTGTTTAATGTTTCAATCAATGTGCCCAGTTTGGAGCCCTTCACTCACATTTTTCTTCGGTGTGTGGGCCTCTACTGTAGAAGATGTTTTCGATGAATATTGAGAGTAATGATAATACAGAGAATCTACATATACACACTACACACATGTGCATGTACCAGTATGTTATATAGATGTACCGTATTACTAACAATGTTTGTGGTCAGGGTTAGGGTTGCAAAGCGGTGCAAAGTTTCCGGTAAATTTATGGAACTTTCCATGGGAACTTTCGCTCAGGAGTTTTGGGAATATTCAAAATTGAGAATTATAGGAATGAACTAAATGGCGGTAATTTAAATGATCTTTTTCATATCCAAACATTAATCAACACATGTACACATTCTGTTTTGTCATAGGAACACATCCATGCAAAACAACAGAATTAAAACACATCACATTTGAACAGATTTATTTGTAAGTAGAACTCTATCAAGTGTTTTATTTTATGAACAATCAACTAATACCTCGTTTCCACCGAGTAGAGCGGGTCGGGTCGGAGCGGCTCAGAGCGGGACAGCTCGCTTTTAAGAATCTCGGTGTTGTTTCCACCGCTGACCCTACCCTTACTGGTAGGGCGGGGTTTAGGCTGGACTGCGATAGCCGCCGCCAGAATATGGGTCAAACTATCGGGCTGTGGAACAACTGTGGTCAAGCCAGCGGTCTCTCGTTTTGGCTTGGTCAAACCAGCCGCTTCTTTATTTATTCCCCCCGTGTTGTTGTGAGCGTAAACGCAGAGAGACGGCTCAGTGCAACTGATAGAGACAGGGAGTGAACAGCGCTGGCTGCGGCAGCTACGTGACATCGTAGCAGTGGGACACAGTGTAGCCAACTGATTCATGTTGACTCACTGACGAGGAAAAACCCCACACAATAAACAGTGCTGCGCTCACATTTTCGCCAAAACACTAGACTGTCTTTATTCTTGCCAAGGTGAATACACACGGCGGAAATGGTTCTTTCGACCAATGTGTAGCTCTGCCTTTTCGGCACCCTTTCAGGCGGTTGGTACCCCAACGGAGGAGTACCGAAATTAGGAGCGGCTCAGAGCGGTTAGGTGCGCTTATATCCGAACCCTACCCAACTTTTGGCAAATGAAAAGCCAAAATACCCGGACCGAACCACTCCGACCCGACCCACTCTACTCGGTGGAAACGAGGCATATTTCACTGAGCAACAAAAAGATGAATGTTGAGTAAAATATTACTCATTTGTCTGACCCCACCCATTCAATAAATTAAGTAAAAGTTTATTCCCGTTAATTCCCATAAATTACCGTTAATTCCAATAGAAAGTTTCCAACTTTCCCGGAATTTTGTAAACTTTAGTCAGGATTGCTGATCAGCTCTTTATAGCTATCTTTCCATCACATCGGAATAAGTCTTCCTTTTTCTGTATTGGAGCATGTTTCTTCTCCAGCAGAGGATAGTTATATAAAGTGTCATATTGTGACAGCTAATATCACACATCCATTTAGGACCCTCTGGGCCTGAAAACAAACACCTGTTTTTCTCAGTGGTGCAATTTTGAATGTCCATGTTCAACAAAATGTTAAAGAGGACCTATTATACTTTTTCGACTTGTATGACCTATAAACGATGTTATAATGATTTATAGTCATGTTTAACCATACTTAAGTGTCAAATAATGACTTACATGCATTTAGACGTATTCCCTGCTGACCGTCTTGGGTGGCTGTGCAGAGCGCTAAACACTAGGGCAGCCGGTCGCGATTCACTTGTTCAAATTTCCTGGATTCGTTACATAGATTTTTCCATGTATGGTAATGCTGCAACGTGCTCAGGCACACTCCGGCCATGCCCCCACCTGCCTGATCAAATCTGCCCGCATGCCACTGAAAGTCTTCCGTAAGGAAGGTAACCAATCACAACAGAGTGGGGCGGAGAAGCACAAAGCCTAGTGTGTACACAGAATGCTGAAATCGCTGAGAGCTTCCCGAAAATCTACATGGTTTTTTGTGCTGTGATTCGTATCAGATTGCTCTATAGGGGTCATTAATGAGAAATGAAGACCAGAAAAGTAGTATAATAGGAGATCTTTAAGCTTTTTTGCAAGTGAACCCACTCATCAGGACCATTCCATTGAAGACAAGTTAATTTAAGCTACAATGTGACTCATAACATAGTTGGTGTGACCAGGTTCAGAGAATTTCTGGGTAATGAAGTCCCTAACAGACAGTTATGTTGCATTGCCAAGAGGGGCCATGATTACATATTTAAAGTAGAGCTTTAATACAAAATTGAGGAAAAAACATTCATTCAAAATGTCAAGTGGTAAAAATGTGCAGTGCCTCTATGAAAAGTGTCACATAACCGAATATGTTATATATTGAAATGTATTGAATGACAAAGGAAATGTACTGAAACAAGTATTGATAATCCAAAGCATTAAGACACATGTTAACTGACAAGCATCAGCTCCAAGTGATGCTATCATCACTGACTAATGGAGTCATATCCGGGGCCAATCCGAATAGTCCAATCTCCTAACCTATAAACCTCCTTTCCTATACCTTAACCCCTAAACGTCATCGGGGTGAAGGAGAGATGAAAGGTGCTTCCTATCGAACATAGGAAAGACAGCACTGTTTCAAATGAATTCGACTCCACTTTGCCTAACCGCCGTCATTGCGCGGCGGTGAGTATTGCTGACGTGAGTCACTAGCGTGAAACTACACTAGCCTATTCTCCAAAAATTTACTACAACAAGCGCTCGTTTGATCCATGCGTTCTTTTCATATTGATTTTAATCAGGTTGTCGCCAACTCACTCGCATATATCCCAATTCACATGTGGAATAAAAAGAGGCTACACTTATGTTGATGTTGAAATGAACTGCCCCCAGTAACTTCATTAAATGTGAAGTTGGTATTTTATTTTATTATGGTGTAAATGATGTGCTACGAAAATAACTATTATGATGTTGGTCTTTTATGAGTTCTTTATTATTTATGGGGGAGGTGGGGGGGTATTTTGTTTTAGCCGAGTTAAATCTTCCTCTCTTCTCTTCTCCTCTCTTCTGTTTTACCTCTCGTTCGTATTCGTGTCGAGTCGGTAAACTCCGTCGGTGGCCTGTTGCTTTAAATCTTGCCGCCGTAAAGGATTATGGGATACCATTATCTCCTTTCGTCTCGCATAGGTTGGTCCGGAGTAACCTATGCTAAAGGAGGGTTAAAGGATGAATCGAGGCTCCTTTCCTATGCCTTTCCTAAGCATTTTGAGAATTCGAATCACCTATCCGCCGAGTACTTCCGGGTCATCTCGATAGGAAAGGAAATTTCCTATGCAAAAAAAACTATTCGGATTGGCCCCCGGTTTAGTTGTTGCGATCTAACAACCCCCACATAAGCGACTAATGCTGGGCTTACACTAAAGGACTTTTAAAATACTTTGAAAAGACTGAAGACTGAAACCCTCTTACATCTAAAGACAATCAACTCACACCTGAAGACAACTAGTCATTAGTTTTCAGTCACAGAGTGAGATTTTGAAAAGACAGGGGTCTCATAGTGCAAGACTACAACTAGATTCCTTTTGAAATTAATATCATTTCCGATCCTGCTACCGGGGATTAAAGTGATTTCAGTCAAATAAAAGTTTTTTTTTTAGCAGGTAAAATGGACTGGGTGTATAAACAACTATATGCCCTTATCACATAGGCTTTGTGTCTTGCATGATCATGTTAAAGTTGCAAACGCGATTGTGATTATATTTAATTAAAAAAGTTAATTCAATATTCCGGGCGGGGGACATCCTGTAGTTATTTGACCAAATGTATATGCTGATATCGTCCCCAAATAACTCTCACTCCTAACCCTGTATTTGACAGTAAAGTGTTAAGGTTGCGCGTGACAGCCTGGTTCTCCAGCCGAGGTCTACGTGAAAGTGTCCGGAAAAAGTGCCTCACAGCTGGACACAGGTCGCGACTAATGCCGCTCCTCCTGCGTCGTGTTTGGTGCTGGAGAGAGTGTGACAGTGTTCACGTCATTTTGCTTGAGTCAACCCCTTAAGACTAGCGATAATATCAAACCTGTTTGATTCCATTTGTCCAGCTCTCTGATCCGTCTCGGCTGCAATAAGAATAAACACAGTGAACTGCTCTACAAGACAAAGCCTAGGCTGCTGCTTAACAAGGCTTCAGAGGGATATAAAGATAGATCAAATTAGATTCTCAGCACACCAAATAAAACCTTGTAGATTGTCTAATTTGCCTTGACAGGGACAATGTGTCTGTTGAAGCATCTCCAAATATGGTTAAATGAAGCGCTGCACCCACAGACCTCGTCTCAGTGCCACTGAACAACCTACTGAAATAGTGAAGATGTGTACAAAGGGTTTTATGTTAAGAGCTGGCTGTGAAAAACTGTTCAACAGGTAGATATACCAAATAAATTGAATGCCTTTTTAGAACCAGTATTCTCTCCCTGTACAAAATGTATCTTAAAAATACAATGTCTGCAGCTATGCAGCTGAAAAAACATCCTGAAAAGATCTCTTCTACTCTGAAGTTGAAGAAAGTTTTCCCTCTTTTTAACCAATGTTAAAATAGCTAAGTACTCAGTGTTAACACTATAACACTATAGTGTTATGAAGAAAACAGGCTTTTCAGATGACATAAAGGAGTGGTATTGAACCAAAAACACTAAAACAATGTACAAAGTGTGATTCCCTTACGCTGCTCTCCAATGGGCAGCTGTTAATTCCCCTACACTCCTGTTACGAATGCACAGCCACACGTGTCCCCCTCTCACAAGCAAATATTTAAATTGAATCTCTTGATTCAAATTAAATTGTGTTAGAAGAAGCCATCCTTTGCCCTTTGCCTTGCCTTACTTTTCCCTTTTCTCTGTCTCCCAACACACACACACTCAGCTGGGGCTGTTTGAAACACCGAGATGTGAAATTGAAAAACCAGTCGGCTGTTTAAATATCCCATTTATTGTCACACGCTAATGAAAACAATCTTTCACTGTTAAATTTGAATAGGCAAAAAGTCGCATTTATAAATACATAAACCAAGAGAGCCTGACAAATGAGAGATGATAGGGGGAGACAGTCAGAGGAAGGTGGGAGGATAGAAGTGTGGACAGAAGAGAGAGAGAGAGAGAGAGCTGGCTTGATGCATGGTGGAGGGAACAGGTTTTTTAAAATTATAAATTGTAACTGTTGTTACTGAGGGTGGAATGTAGCTCAGTGGGTAGGGTGGTCGACCCGCAACTGCAGGGACGGTGGTTCGATTCCCCTTGTCCCCGCCACATGTCGAAGTGTCCTTGGGCAAGACACTGAACCCTAAATTTCTGCTATGGGTGTATGAATGTGTGCTCCAGTTGTAAGTCGCTTTGGATAAAAGCATCTGCTAAATGACATGTAATGTTGTGTTGTCCTCTTTTTGTGTGGCTATTTTCTTTGGCCTAAATCACCATGGCCCCAAAGTCCAAATGGCCTTAACTAATGTTAACCAATCTAAATATGACAGGATGTATGCATGACTGTGCCTGTCCAATGGATCACCCTACTATCTGAGCATTGCATCTGTAACTACACATTTGGAAGGCCTATAATAATGGTACTGCTAAACAACAAGTTTCAAGTAAACACTTTAAAGGTGCAGTGTGTAATATGACATCATCAAGAAAGTTCTACAAAGTTCTAGAATGCAACGCTCCGTGGGTAACCCCACCCCTTTTGAATGATAACAGAAGCTACAGTGGCCTTCAAGGACAAGAACAATTCTAAATTCTAAACAATGCACCTGATGACATTCCAACCAACATGGATTCCTCTATAAGACTTACCCTCTCAATGTACAAAATGTAATATTAATATTTGTAATTTTCCGCGCAGGAGGATAATTCAGATTATTGGCAGAGGTGATTTTACACCAATGAGGACATATTTATGAATGAGAATATTGATTTTAGCTAATAAATTACTTAAAATGTTACACAGTGCCCCTTTAACCAACTGTGCTACTTCTGGCTATAAAACAACATAAAAAACCATATTGTGGCCCATACCATGAACATGTTAAATTGAATGGCTGTTATATAACCACAGCAAGGAAAGCACACTCTGAATAAGGAACATTAAGCACATGGTATCATAAAACAGTCATACATTGCTCACACTTACTCAGAACCCAGAAGCATGTAATGTGCTTGTTTAAACATCATTGGACCATATGAAGGACATCAGTTCAAAGCAGGCAATGCTCAATGCTAAGCATCCAGCTCACTGGTGAAGCCATGAGCTGGATGCCAAAGGAATACTTCACCCATACGGAACCGGCATTCTATCATTAAATGTGATGTCACACATGGGACATATATTCCCACAATGTGGGAATATATGTATGATTCCATTTCTTTGAGGCAATGTGATTGTTGATTAATTCCTTTTGTTAGTGCTTTGCTTCACACAGGCCTACAGAGGACAGCCAACGCTCTGCACTGCAGCAACAATGGGATGAATACATTTGAGTTGGAAAGCTTTCTAACAGGGATTTTCTAATACAGCCACGTACATTGAGGGGGAAAGGCTATATCCAGAACACATTTTACATTTCATCCAGGTTACTATGCCAATAAGACAAAAACAGTCAATACTTTAAAAAAAAGTCTAAAAGTTGCATATATGAGTTTCTATAGATTACATAGTGTGCAATTAATACATTTAATCCTTGTAATAGTAGGTTCTACTAGACAGAAAGTCAACCAAGGATAACCTGGACTTTGAAAACAATGTCAAAGATTTAAACTGATTATCAACTAGTTTCTAAGAGGATATACTGTAGGTCTCAGTAAACAGCAGAAGAAAAGCCCATGATGTAAGAAAGAGGGATTGATAAAACACACACACACACACACACACACACACACACACACACACACACACACACACACACACACACACACACACACACACACACACACACACATTAGGAATTGTAATTGAACTCAACAGTTTTTGAAGCTGTCCTACTGTATAAGGATCACCATTGGTAGATGCTCTGACATTAGGCCAGAGAGTAACCTGTCCAGTATACAATAGCTATATTTCTCTTACCCTCTTGCCAACTCCATTGTCCTCTCACTGTCTCTATCTCCAAGTCAAAGGTATCAGAGAATCAATCCATATCCTGGGCTAAGCAGCTAAATCAATGTCCTTTAACCCAGGTCAATCACATTCATGTGATTGCAGCTCTCACAGCTGGACCTACCCAGTGCCAACATGTCTTCACCTGCCACCCTCATGCTTTAAAAGACTCTGGGGCCTGTTGAAGGTTTGCCCTGGACTTTCAAAGCACATTCAATTTGTAATGCATAATGCATGAAAACTACTAAGAACAATATCAGCACTTTTGCCTTTATTGCATCTTCCAGGCTAACTTACACCTGGGCTACTGCATGTTTGAAGCAAAGCCATACAAGCCACTGTACATCTAATTCAGTTAACAGTGTTCTGAAGATTGTTTTGATCTTCTTCTACTTGATCAACTTCAGTTGGCCTAATCTCTACAGTAGAGGTCAATGTCTCAACTTGTGTTAAAGGCCAATGCAACAAAAGTTAGTCTTCAGCAACGTATTAAACTGTTCAACTGGATCAGGGGCCGGTTTCCCGATAACGTCCTCTCTTAGCGAGCTACGAAGACTCCTACGTTATTCCCGAACAGTCTCTTAGAGAAACACTCCTTACGTCATTCGTACACTGCTGAAATCGATTGCTCAGAGTTCGATTGTCCATTTCCTGCTCATTTCATGCGCAGCTGCATGACAACACTACTAGGCTTTATTATAAAACGTATTACAGTCTTTGCGAATAAAAGATTGATAGAAATCCTTCTAGGCAGAAACATTTATTTAACACTAGAAGCCCCAGCGTTCTCTTTATATGCTGCGTGATCAAATCTACCTGTGCATTTCTAGTGTAATATAAAGTCATAAATTAGTTTGTTTAATCATCATCTGTGTTTTGGAACTGTTGTTTTATAATCTAAGTATCTTTAAGAACACTAATCACGTTTCGTGGTGGGTCAGTAAGGAAACTGAAAGTAGATATAATATCGCCAATAGCCTATGAATAACAACAGACGGCCAAAACAGCGTCCAAATGAGCTAAAATCCTACATACAATAAACATTAAGATGGCACACTTATTTTAAGGTAAACTTTAATTGATTGTTAATTAATTTTTTCACACGTTTACATGTTTTGAGGCGGAGGATCCGATGCACTCTGCCCGGCTGCTTTCAGCTGAGCCGGACGAGCCGTGTGGAACACAGTTTGGAGGTTCTAGTGTTAACCATGGTCCAACATACTACCATAGCCTATACTGATTTTAAAAAGATATAGAACATAATAGAAACAGCGGAGGAGATTAAGATTAAGATCCAGCAATCATTTTCTTCATGAATGTGTAGCAGTTCCATACGCAACAGGGATGTCACTTGTGTCCGTTTTACGCATGGTGCTTTAACGGAAGGGATTGTGGGGGTTTGTATCTCTGGCGATGCCACAGCGATCGCAGGGACTTTCACTTGTGTCATTAAACTTATACATCTGACTGTATTTCATATCAAAGGGACACAGCGATGACTGTATTAAATATCAAACTGATCAAATCGATCCGACTGCAGGCTATAGTGTATCACGTATAAAGTATTTTCATATTGACGGACATCGCATCTATTCAGTTAATGCAAGTCAGTTAGATGACTAAAAAGTACTTGTTCATATAGTTTGAACACTTTGTGAATCAGAGTGAATGGTATTCTGCTAAAATATCAAATAGCCTACTTTAAATAAATAGATAAATAATATACGTGATATACACTATACAGTTGGATCGTTTTTAACAGTTTGTTATTAAATACAGTCATCGCTGTGTCCGTTTGATATGAAACACAGTCAGATTTATTAGTTAAATGACACAAGCGAGAGCTGAAACATCCCTACTGTAGAGCTAAGAAGGCTCTGAGGGCGCTCCAGACCAACCTTACCAACGTATGACGTACGAAAGAGATTCGTAGCAAAGAACGTTTCGGGATACAGGTGAAATGTTAAGTAGGAACTCTAAGTTAAGAAGGCTCTAAGAAGGCTTCGGGAAACCGGCCCCTGGACTGTTCAGGGATCCAGGTTCTATTCATTCACACACAGTCTTCACACTGTAATACACTTAGACTCATTGACTGCAGCTGGTTAAGTTGGACCCAACCTGACAAGGAGTGATCCTTGGACCTTACTTTAGTTAGGGGTTAGATCTGCCTGAAGACCTCCAGTACATGTTTTACCCAATGACCAGCTATCATCAGCACCTGAGCCTGAAGGCCACAAACACAATGGTTCTCAAGAGACATCACTTGATCATATATCACTTGATCATATTTTGGATCATGGCGTTAGACGCTTCATTTGTTCGATTGAAGCAAACCGTTAGCCTCATAGCATAATTGCCTAAGTCATATTTACTCTACTCTACTTTTACTCTACATCTACTCTATTCTACATTTACTCTACTCTACATCTACTTTTCGTTAGCCTAATAGCATAAATGCCTAAGTCATACTTTAAGGGTTATAGAGTAGGGTAAAGTAGATGTAGAGTACATGAAGAATAGAGTAGATGTAGAATAAAAGTAGAGTAGAGTAAATATGATTTAGGCAATTATGCTATGAGGCTAACGAAATCGCTAGTCCTTTGAAGAAAGACAGGACCACAGAGAATCCTCACCTTCTAACTAGCCCTGCTGCTGAAACACTCCTATCTTCTCCCTCCTTTCTTGTCTGCCTGAGACATGTGTTCTTTTCAGCTCTTCAACTTCCTGTGACATAATCCACAGACAAGAAACATACAATACATTCACTGTCAATATAACACACATACACATGGAAACCTGAACTGTTGTATCGTCTAGCCTGACTAGTGGGACAGTATGCTGTGCTAATGGGACTTTATGCTAGTGCTAACTGGTGCTAACTTGGTTCAGAGGATACATATTGAGTCGTACAGGACTGGGTGCCCCCTGTTACCCTCTCCTCCATTTGTTTCCTAGCCTCTGTACATCTGGGGCCTCATTCATAAAGCTTGCTGCGCACAAAAACCTTGCGTAGACGGGCAGAAATGTGCGGTCAAATTTGCAGTGGCAAACGTTGGTATTTATAGAACAATTCTTTGCAGAGAAGTGTGCGTATTCCCACGCCAACTTTCAACCATGCGTAGAACTACCGCAAGTTTTTCCTAACTCGAGGAATCAGCGACACTCAATGGCAACACCACGAAATAAAGCTCAGTCATCAGAAAAACATAGACAAATTACTGTGAAATGCCTGGCGCCCCATATTTAGTCAATAAAATGTATAAGCTTACCTATAGTTGCAAATATATGGCTACTGTAGTCTATGGCGATGCAGTTGTGATGTAGGTTGAATTACTTATGAAGTAGCCTAGGTCTACATGTTTTGTTTATATTTTATAAGTTGAATCTTATAGCGCTACTCGGCCTATGATAATATCCTATACGTCGGGAGGTGTTTCCCTGAGTGGCCAGCGGGAGAGCAAATAGTTTATATTTTAAGTGGTGTGTAAAAAGTAGTTTTGTACAAAGTTAAGGCCAACAAATATTAATTAAAACTGTATATTTTGTTGTGAATCATGTTGTGAATTTAGCAAATTATTATATGCATCTCTTTCCTATAACAATTCACCCTGAACGATTAAACTATAATCTGACGTTATTGGAAATGTGTGTATCTCACGGTAGGGAAACAATGCTCTGGAATAGACTACAGGCTTATGCATTTTTTCACTTCTCACTACACATTTTATATAGGCCTACATATAGTACTACATGTACACTATTACGTGATGTTGCATCCAGTACAAAGTTGGGCGAAACTGTTTTACAAAGACTATAACGACTGTGCCAATCATGATATGTGATCAGCGCGCCCATGTGTGTGTTTGTGTGACAGTTACTGCAGCACATGCACGTCACAGGCTTTCTTCCTTCCCAGTCACTTTCTTTGCAGCCGGTTGCCTCCCTTTTTTCCCTCATGTCAGTCAAAATGCCGTACTTATTAAGAGCCTCACCATATTCAGGAGCTATTTAGCATTCACCATGTATGGTATATTGTGGGATGAAACTGTGAGGTGAAGTGGGAGGACACGGGGCGGAGATCGTCTGCGCACAATTCACCGCAGGTGGGTATTTATAAAGGGAAGATTGCGTGCAGGTGTGCGCCGCACAGTTTTATAAATCAAAATTTTTTTTTGGCGAAGCACATTCATGGTTTTGTGCAGACGCAATGTTTTGGGATGGATTCTACGCAAACCTTTATAAATGAGGCCCCTGGACTTTAGTGACCTCGGGTTAATCTCAATGCTGATTGGCTGTCGCTACATTGCACGACAAGTTCAATATCTTCTACTCTGAGCTTTGGGTCCGTCACGTCAGGTCTAATCACATCTAAACATTGACTTTGTCTGTCATCTTGTGGCGTTCAACGTGTTCAGTTTGAACACTTTATAGTTCATTTAATAGCTTACTGGAAGATGAATGTGCCAATATTTAGTACCAATGCATACAGTAGAAGCATTTACCCTATATATCCCTCACTGTGTGTGTGTGTGTGTGTGTGCCTGCCCCAGGTCCATGTCACACTATAACAGGATTGATCTAAGTCAAGGGTTAGATAAAGAGCAGTGGGAGGAATTGAGAGAAGCCTGCCTGTCTGTCTGTCTGATGGAGTGCTGTATCAGAGCCACAGGTCTCAGCCCCAGACAGGCAGTGCTCTAATCCTATTTCCTCCGTTACACTGTGCTCTATGACACACTAGGCTGTGTTCATGCTCTGGAATAGCCCACATGAGGCTATTTCATGCATGTTGTGCTACGATGTCTGTCTGCCTGTGAACTGCTGGGCTTTTTAGTGTGTGTGTGTGTGTGTGTGTGTGTGTGTGTGTGTGTGTGTGTGTGTGTGTGTTTGTGTGTGTGTGTGTGTGTGTGAGAGAGAGAGAGAGAGAGAATGTGTGTGTGTTGGTCAGCGGGTCCAATGGAATGGATAGTGACGATATATGGGTGACACGCACACAAACGCTCGCACACACACACGCACACACACACAAACAAACACACACACATCCCCCAGAGGTCGTTGTGGGGAGCATGGTGCATTACTGTGATTGAAGCTGATAATGCACCAACAGAGTCAGTGCTGAGCCCCTTCTAACCCAATCACAACTTGTGCTGATGGCGAGCCCCGCCATCTGTGCTCCTTTGATTGGATGGTGGGGAGTGATGGATGTGCACTTGAACCTATTCCAGTGAGTTATTGTGGCCCACTGTATAGTCTTTAAGACAAGACCCCGTGCTCATTTTTCACCAGCGGAAGGCAAGTTTTGTTGTACTGTCCTGCCCTTAAATCCAGCATTCATTGACTGTTTGATGCAAAACTGAAATGCAATGATAGGGTTTTGACAGTCAGGGAGTGGCCGTATGTATGGCATACTATAGTCATTTCCTCTGATGCTACTGATAAAACACTTTTCAAAAAAAAAAATTGATTTCAAAGTGAATCAAAAAATCATTGGTTTGAATGTAACTAAGTGAAGTGTGAATAAAGCCTGCATGTGATTAGAAAGAACAGAAACATGTAGACTACATAACACACAGCTATGTTCCATTTGAATGATAATACTTGAAACAATATTATTGTATTTCCCTACATTGAGTTTTGTTTTCCGCACATAAACTCAGTGTAAACCTTGTGTGAGTATGATACAATATAGAAATAAATGTCAACATAGTAATGTAAAGCCCCCTGTACATGAAGCACATTCATCAGGGCTGTGAGTTGATGTGGATTGATTATCATATCGCAGTTCAGGAAAAGAACCCTTAGTTAGGCCTCTTTACTCACTCTTTCTCTGTGTTTATGTCACTTGCTCAGAGTGACCCCGGAATTCCACTGGCTGCGCGTGCGGTGTCCTACGGTTTTGCTCCGTGCGGCCACGTCCGTCAACACCATGGACATATAAAGAAATGGACACCGGATTGAAACACGGCGCCCATTCATTCCTATGAAAGCTGCTCAATGGCGCAGAGACACAACAAGGAAGCATAATCCGGAAATTCCATGCGGCCCGGAAGCATGACGTAGCATGGATGTAGCTGCACTATGGACCTATCAAGAAAGAGGGCGGCAAGCGTAGCGGACTGGAGGCGGGAGTAGAATCATTCTCGTTCTGTAGCATCTAGCCTGGCGAAAACAAACTGAAAGCCGTTAAAAGCCGTTGGGCTAATAAAACGCTTGAGGTGGCGTTTTGAAATGAGAAAACTTCCATTTTAATAGTATATGGTCTAAAGATAAGTATGAGCCTATGATTGATATCCAGAAAATGTTTGCAGAGACACAATCTTGTTCGCCGCTTGTACTGTGTGGACAGGGAAATCTGCCTACAGGCCGCATGAAAATAAGCTCCACCCCTCACCATGCAATACCAATGGGTTGGCCACATGTCCATGCTGGCTGCTCGGAGACGGCACAGTCCTGGGGGCCTGGTCAACACCCACCGGCTCCGTTTTCAAAGCAGGCACGGCAAGCACCGACGGACAGCTGGAGTCGCGAGACCGAGGAGTTCCCGCGGTAATAAAAGTGACGGGCGATTACGCTTGATAATATGTTTCTATGTGTGGTATTTACACAACAACAAACGCACGGAAGGTTATTGTTCCCATCCGAACGAGTCAAAGAACAGTGGACATGCTCGTATGTGTCTCTGTTTTGAGATTGTCACCTGCAGTGAACACCGAGTGTCTTATTTTGAAAATGAACCGGATGTTTTATTGTTTAGTCGGCGTCTGTGTTCCTGTCTATCTCGATGTGTTCTGTGCTACATTGATGCGGTGAGCTCCGGCATCCAGCAAAAACAGAAGCAGTGCATATTTCACCAGACAGCTGGAGCAGCAGCGGAGCAGAGAGACGGTGCAGCGGACGTGGTGGACGCTCACGCACTGACTAAAGTAAAAACCTGACAGCTCCGCTGCCGTGCTGGAGCGGAGAAGGACCGGACTGGCAGCCGGTGGAATTCGGCCTTAAATTAAGTTGGCATGCAAGCATAAATGACAGATTTAATTTCCGCCTAAAAGAATCACACTTTTTCAATGAATATCTCTTTGAAATGCTGCAGATGAAGCTAACATTCTAACTCAAAGCATAGCACAAGGTGTGACCATGACCTCTATTAAGTTTGATCCTCATAAAGTGAAGCACAGCAAAATGACAGAGTTTTCAGTACAGACTATTTAGGCGGGCTGTATCTTAGTCAATCTTTTATTGCATCTTAATTCCATAACAATGGGATTTTTTCTACATTCTGTCCATATTCCCTCTAAAGTGTTGTCCCCTATTCCAGAATGCAATGCAGCATGTTAGAATTTGTGCAACATGTCTTCAACATTATCACTGCACCCTGTTTTTGACTGACCACCACACAGCTGTACTGGCCACTCGAGCATGCTGTGGAATTATCATCCATAACTCACTCCAACATCCACTCTATGGCTGACCACTAACCTCAAGATGATAGTCTGCACCTTCTCCATTCAATTGAGTTATTCTGCCATGTATCTCCCATCTGCTGGGTTGCAAATGAAGTGGTGGATTTTATGAAGCGTTTTTTCACCATGTTTCAGGGTGAGACACTGCAGGTGAATAGGGTAACATGTTTAACTTATAGATTTCATAATGCAACGTTGTTAGTTGATTACTGACATTATAAAACCATTTGTTTTGTATTTTTTAATGCAAATTTGGCAACCTCTCACTAATTATCTGTGCATTTGCATCACTTTAAAAAGCCCAATCCAGATGTTGGATAAAGCCAGAATTAAAAGCTTTAGTTATTTTTATTTTATTTACTAGTGTACACAGTTTTTAGAGATCAGATTTTGGATACAGCCTTCTTTCTTTTTTTGAATCAAAAAATACTATGTAGTCTTAAAAAATGCATTTTCTGCATTATTTTAGGACAAACGCATCATAAATCAGACAATTTACAAAATAGGACCAATTCCTTCTGTAACAACCTTCAGAATAGTGAAAGTGCTTAAGAAGTTGAGATCTTTGGTTGAGAACTAATGTTGAGATTATAATGTTCGTTGAAGATGGTTGTATAGGAGAAATATACAGATGCAAACGGACAAGGTTTAGTCAAATAAACACCTAAATGTATATTTTGGAACTTGTATTTATACTTATATGAAAGAAGACATGTTATGGAAGCTAAATAGACAACATTCTCAATTTGACCAGTGTGTCTGTGATACCTCATCCTGTCTCTTCAACCCACTAACAGCACACAACCACACTCTTACTCTTATTTTGTTTGTGTGTGTGTGTGTGTGTGTGTGTGTGTGTGAGTGAGTAGTGAGGGAGTGAGTAAGTGTGTGCGTGTGTGTGCCAGTGTTTCTATGTGCTTCAGAGAATAATATAAAACATGGCTCCAGTAACGTTGTGCATAGCCCCAGGGGAGAGTGAAGTGGTTGCTTCATCTCAATGGAGAGCATGTCTCCCAGTGTTTGAAGAGTCAACATAGAAACAGAAAGAAAGCTGATCAGTCAGAAAGGAAAAACATCTGTATTCCAACCGCCACTAGAACTGCAACTGCTAGTCTGTCTGTCTGTCTGTCTGTCTGTCTGTCTGTCTGTCTGACTGACTTTACGAAGATTTTTTTCTGTGAAAAACTCGAGAAAAACGAAATAAATAAATAACACATATCAGGAGGGATTTTTATCTTCCAAGTAGCTGTAGTTTGAGATTTTAGAATCTCTCAAATGTGTTACCTCTGCATCACAGAGAGGCATCAGTGTCCTCTTGGTATTTGGTGCAGTTTCTGGGGGGGTCAGGGACAATGAAGGGAGAATGTTATGATTGACATGGTTACCGTTGCTATTGAGTAAGTTCCTCGACCGTGTAGCGGACTGTTTTGGTCTGTTAAAACGACATGTTGCTTCAAGGTGAACAAGAGCCCAACGCGCAGCAGAGGAAAGCAGATTCTGCTTTTTTTGCGCAGATTCATTTTGTAGCCTTTCTTCACTGGTGAAGATTGTGGAGCCATAGTTCACAACCATTCATAGCATAATAGGCTAAACCTAAGGTGATTGATAGTGGTGTTTTTATTGATTTATTTGTACAGCCTACAACACACGCTGACCACACACCCATCGTTTGGGCGTCTCACACACACACACACACACACTCACAAACACACACACACACTCAGAAATGCACTCTTCTCATAACACAGGCATTCTTCACGGGGCAATATTCCTAATATATGTCAGTTCGATATTAGTAAAAATAAAAAACACAATCAGAATAGTACAATCAAATCAGAATAAACAGGTGGGACAGATATTATTTCTGGAGGCAATAAGGCTTCATACGTCAGCTGAGCCCCAGCCAGGCCAGGGAAAGGGGGGGAAGAGCCTCTAGGGGAGGGAGGTGGGGAGGGGCAAACAACCCTCTCACTGCACTCTGCTTTCTAAAACTGGAACCTGGAGACTTGACATGTTCACTCCTTGCACCAGCATCAGCCACAGTGCAACTGTCTGTCTGCTCTGTGTGAACGAATAGAACCTAGATCCCTGTAAAGTTGAATACGTTGCTGAAGACTCACTATTGTTGCATTGGCCTTTAACACAAGTTGAGACTTTGACACTCCTAACTTCTTTTTTCATGTATCTTATATGTTATTTTGTATTGTATCTTGCACAGCACTTTGGTCAACTGCTGTTGTTTTTAAATGTGCGATTTATTTATGTTAACATAAGTGTTAAATCGCTCTTTATTCATACAGTGATCACTTATATAGTGTGCGCGTTTCATAAAGCCGATCTCTCAGTCACTCGCTCTGCATGTAATCGGCAAATAAACTTTTCGGGGATCCCACTACTGATAACCAATCAGAAGAGAGAACGCTACAAACAGGCACCCGTCTCACTGCTGGTGCACGTGCAGAGCGACAGATGGGTGAATATGTATGAGCCTACAATGGCGGAGCAGGTTGAAATCCTTCCCAATGTTTGTTTTGATGGTTTTTATCATGTTTTATCACACTGAGATGATGCTAGATATAGCTCCCTGCTTGAAGACCGCAGTGTATTAATTTGGTGACGTAGGGACGATGGAGGGGACCGCTAACTGCAGTCACTGACAGGAAGTTAGCTAAACTGACCATTCTGCTTACTGAACCTTTAATGTCATTCTTTCCTGTAAATAATAAAGTCCATTGTTTGTTATTCTGGATCAACATGATCTCTGGTGATATTTTCACAAATGCCAATGTGTTGTGTTTCCTGCCTCACAGGGTAAGAAGATTAAAGGATGTCTTGTGTGTGTATGATTCCCCTCAGCCCTTTGTGTCTGTCTGTAGAGTCAGAGGTGAGAGACGGGCTGTAATGGAGGGAGCTTAGCCCGCTGCCTTTCTTTTCTTTTTTATGTACATGTCACACTCTCTCTTTCCATCTGCTGCTTCCACACGGCGCTTGATTGAATGGGATTGTGCTCCGCTGCAGTTTGATGTAAAAAAGAAAAAGAAGAAAAGAAAAACGCTTCAGATCACATATCGTTAGCCTTATAGCATAATTGCCTAAATCATATTTACTCTACTCTACTTTTACTCTACATCTACTCTACTCTACATCTACTTTTCGTTAGCCTAATAGCATAATCGGATGGTTAAAAAGACCTGGATGTCTACTACATCCGGCCAAGTTTTTAGTGTTGAAAACAGAATCATATTTGGGCGATTCTGACCCACAATCCAGTGCGAACCTGAAGTGACGTCACATCAACGGAGCCTCCATATGAAAACAAACGGGGATGGGATGGATATAAAAGCAAGAGGCAAGATCAAGGCGCAAGATTAAATAAATAAGTAAAAGTATGTCCCAATAGTATGCCTACTGCATCCTAACTAGATTATTTTTATCGTTGGATGTAGTATGTAGAATAGAGAATAGAAAGAGTATGCGATTCAGAACGCAGGGTTAGTGTGGGGCCTTCCTAGGTATGAAAGCCCCCCTAAGTGAAGAAAGAGAAAGTGTTGAGTGGGAGGGCCTGCTAACCTATGAATGCACTCTGAGACCATATTAACAACTTCTATCCTCTGAAGCCATAAAACATGATCAGTGCTTGTATTATTTAAATGCCTTCAGCTGATGTAATGTATATGTTATGGGCCAAGCCAAGCGGGGCAGGGCATTCCCACAGTGAGCACCCTTACAGAGAGGGCTGTACCATGGAGCCAACCCACTGCTCTTTAGTTTGATATGAGGACCACCAGCTTCTTATACAGTATGAACAACCAATTCACCTGTTTCACCTGTCAAACCAGCCTGTTAAAACAACCAATCAAAGCTTAGCATTATGAAATTAAAGGATTTTTGTATCACATGCCAACAGTCAGTGATGCCATGGTGTAGCCCCCTCCCTCTCTCTCCCTTTCTCTTTCTCCCTCTCTCTCTCTCTACCTTTCTCTTTCTCCCTCTCTCTCCCTTTCTCTTTCTCCCTCTATCTCTCTCTCCCTTTCTCTTTCTCCCTCTCTCTCTCTCTCCCTTTCTCTTTCTCCCTCTCTCCCTCTCTCTCTCTACCTTTCAAAGGGGCTTTATTGCCATGAACGTTTCAATAACAATGTTGCCAAAGCATCCAAATGCAATTTGTCCAAATATTCAGCAGCAGGGAATAAACAGTAATATGAACATTAACACAACATTAAGATTTAAATGTATTATATAAATAGTATCTTATATGTCTTTTATCGTATCTCTTATATATTTCACACACACACACACACACACACACACACACACACACACACACATATATATATATATATACAACTCCAGAAAAAAAATGAAGAGACCACTCCAAATTTTCAGTGTCTCTTGTTTTACTCGTTAGAGGCATATGTTTGAGTAAGAATTAACATTTAGATTTTATAATACAAACCACTGACAACATTCCTACCAAATTCACAATAAAAATAAAGTCGTTTAGAGCATTTTCAATAAGTAATGTAGAGATAAAGATTTAAGAAAAATCCAGACTGGTCTCTTATTTTTTTCCGGGGCTGTATACTGTATATGCGTATGTATTTTATCTTGTATACAGTGTGTGTATGTCTCTCTCTCTCTCTCTCTCTCTCTCTCTCTCTCTCTCTGCCTTGGTTTGGCAGAGTGGATGTTTTGCTGAGATAATGCACTGTGGTTAGCAGTCTTCCCACTCAGACAGCTCCATGGATGCTCACATAGGAGCTAGCTAGAGCAGTGAGTGGTGAGGTGTCCCACCATGCCCCCCAGCCTGCAGTGTTAGCATATCTTCCATACAGTTCAATTGGTGACCTTAGCAACATACTCCTCTGCCCACCCACGCTCCACAAACAACATTATGAGAGAGAGATTTAGAAAATAAAATGTTTATGTATTAGTATGGGAGAAACACTTAACAATATATTACGGCAATGGCCGTGTTATTGAGACAGGAGGCAAACTAACTAACACAATATACTTAGGACGTCAAACACACGTCAGAAACACACTAACCTGACAGAGGAGCACATGCTTAATGCCAATCAATCTTTAATGTATGTCATCTCTGCCCCCTCATGTGTTGATTATGCAGCCCACCTGCCTCGTCAGGCCCCCTGTGTATGCATGGACGAGTATGTGTGTAGGTAGCATCTTGAACTAAGCACCTTTGTAATGTAATCGGCTTCCCAACTTGGCATTTAGTGTAGGCTGAGGCTAAAGTGTGTGTTTGTGTATGGGAGGGTACTAGGGTATTATGTCACTCAATGGGGGTTCTGGTAAAAGCTGTCTTTTTGTGACACCCCACATTGCACCCGCGGCACTGCTTGCTGTGTTAAAGCATGTGTGTGTGTGTGTGTGTGTGTGTGTGTGTGTGTGTTGTGGCGTGATAGAGAGAGGTAGATCCAGCCAAATCACATCCACCCCCAGTGTGAGTCGCTGTGGAAATAGCCTCTCATCGTTAAACACACAGACACAGACACACATACAGACACACAGACACACACACACACAGACACACATACAGACACACACACATACAGACACACACACACGTGTTCATACACACTCTGGAGAAAGAGGAATGGTCCAGATCATTAATCTCTGAAGCTAGTAGCCCCGTTAGCCCCAAACCTCTGCTCTAAATGTCCTCACTCCCTTTGGCAAAGTCAGGGCTGTCTTCCATGACCAACAGGACCCCCTCTGGAGGCCCCAGACGTGTCTTACAGTGTGTGTGTGTGTGTGTGTGTGTGTGTGTGTGTGTTTGTGTGTGTGTGTGTGTGTGTGTGTGTGTGTGTGTGTGCGTGTGTGTGTGCGTGTGGTGTGGCATGATAGAGAGAGGTAGATCCAGCCAAATCACATCCACCCCCAGTGTGTGTGTGCGTGTCTGTCTGTGTGAATGGGCATTGTGCCAGCAGGTCAGGCATGTCTTTGCACTTGTACTGGACTTTTTTCTGTGTATTTAGTTGTGAGAGAGGAGCAGATAACCCATAGAAAGAAAGAGTACGTGATGTGGCATGTATCCATATTTGAGCGCCAGGTTAACACTTAAGAATACGGGTACATTATCCAACTGATAGTGAATGCTTTTTTAATGTTATTAATGGTAAGTTAATGCTTATAAAGCATAACATAACTGTTAATGTTTAGTTATTAATGCTTAGCTTAGTTAACCAATGCTTAGTTAAGCATAATGATTCATTCATACTTAGTTAATGCGTTTTAAACATTATCTTAGCAGTTATTAACTGTTAGTTATTGCTAAGTTGATTCTTATTAATAAGCATTAAATTACAGTTAATCAATTTACCCCTATTGTAAAAGTGTTACCACTGTGAACAGCAATGCCGTTCCCTGTGATAACGCTGACGTCACGGCTCCACTCCACATGCGTAGGCCTGTTACATTTGTTGTTCAATAGCCACACGTGAGTTAGGAGTGTAAACATGGCCTGAAACACATGCTGGCACACAGTCCCATGCCTCTATACTGGTGTTTAGTTTAGTTTAGTTTTTATTTGTGCAGATAAACAAGATTAAAATGGCATAAAAGATCCACATAGACATACATAGATGCACAATGAAAGGATGCCCACCTAAACATTAAAATACAATAAAGTAAGGTATAGAAATAAAGTAAAAGAAGAAAGACAAACAAAAATTAAATTAAAAGATAAAACAAAAACAACTACAACATCATGTTACAAAAATCTAAATATAAAATGGTGTCAAAATGGATTTGTGAGAAGGGCTAGTTGTCATTGGCCAGTATCCAGGAAGAGATTTTGCTTTAATGACTTAAGCAACTTGTATATAAGACATTATAGGACACTGGAATCACTCTAAAACAAAATAATCACATACATTTAAAGAAATGAAATGATCAACCATTTAAATTTGAGTTAGCTTTATTTGTAGAATTGGATTAGAAATGCACTCTCTCATAATACGTTCATTAAAAGTGCAGTATAATGCACACTGTGGAAATCCATTTGAACAGAACAGGTGGAGTAGTGTTCAGAAGCATAACTTCATTGTACAAATATTTTGAATTTGTTGTAATTATTACACTTTATCAATTGCAAAAATATTGACACACTATTATAATATGATTCTGTGATGTTTGTCTGCCGATTAGATGGGTTGAAGTCTACCCACACAAATGTGACCTTACTTTTTAGAATGCCATAGAAAAATAAAATAATAACTTATTGCAGAATAATTGCGACTGTATTATATAAATAAATAAATATATCCTCATGTTTTTTTTTTCTCTGCCATATATTTAATTTTCATTTCACTACAATATTCATAACACACCACCATAAAAAATAAAAAATTCCCCAAAATAACAGAGACTAGTGGATTGAGTATTTACTGTATATTAATCTGTCTTCTGTATTATCTTGATTTTGGCAGCTTAACAGTAAAAAAGACACGTTGGAAATAAAGATACAACGATACAAGTTGTGGTGAAGGAGTGGCGCAGATATAGGATTGTTTGATATTTGAGCTCGTAGAATAAATGAGATGATATGTTTTTAGCAAAATGCTTACCATGCATGCGTTACAGGAACACCCTTCTTTATGCACATGTCATAAGCTGCTCCCCGCAGTTATGTAATACCCAGATGGTGCTAGATTTATGTCCACACACTGTTCTCATTTTGTTGCACCTCTGCCTCTCTCCAGCCTGCAATTGCACCAGCATCTCATCCCATATTCAATGTGTGTTCAGTTGTACACCTTGTAATTGTGTAATTACAAATCCATTAAACAATTACTATAGATATCCATGTAGTATAATTCATTATGACAATTCAGATAAAGAGAGAGAGAGAGAGAGAGAGAGAGAGAGAGAGAGAGAGAGAGAGAGAGAGAGAGAGAGAGAGAGAGCCCAATACACACAGAGGGGCACATTGTCTTTGTCTAATCCCCTGCACTGTGGGGGCAGAAACCCGTTAGGGGCCACTCACACTAGGGCCGCGGCCCCGTGCCAAAGCTCATTTGCATACTAAAGTCTAGAACATTTGGCTAGTGTGACCACGCCAACTTGTATTCCAGCACGGAAAAAACTACAGATGCTAATGAGATGACACGCGCACAAGCAAGCGCACAGGCGGCGTCCGTTAACGTCCGCTGCCTTACTAGTCCACCAGAATTGCCCACCACTTGGACTTGTAGCTACATAAAATGTGTGAGAATTAACGTGTGTGTAGGCCTAGGTGTGGGCTAATAAAAGAGGGAGAGAGCTAAATAGGTGAGCGCAGAAAGCAAAGCAAAAAGGTTTTCGTGTTTACTCACGTTCGTCAGATGATTTTTTTCTTTTTCCTCCCGTCAGCTGTCATAACTGTCTTTACGCATGGCAGTTGAGACGCACCCAAAACAACACACCGCGGTCCGGTGATAAGGAAACAGTAGCCTACACTAAGGTTTAACAAGAAACTTTATAAAGACACAAAAACGATCTCTGCCCATACAAAAAGTTCTGACTTGGATTTGATGGAGCGATGTGTGTGTGTATAAAACCATCCGGTACGTATGGTCTGATGACGGGCCGTTATATTAATAATAAACAGCGTGCTGCACAAATATGAGACTGTCCACCGCGACCTATTACGTCAAGGCTGCATTTGAAAAAAAACAATAGCTTAAGGATTCTCCTTGCTCTAATGTGGAAGTGATATGATGCAAATTTGGCCGGATGAAAATATTCACAAACAGTCGTATAGCCTACAAGACTACGCTCCAAATCCTAAACGCGCACGGTGACGTAGGCAAGTTGCAAACGTGCCCAGGCCACGAGCAGTGTGACCACGGGCCAGTGGGGGGATGGGGGGATGAGGGGAGGGGGGGGGGAATCGTGCTGAATCTTCCTGCAGCACGGAACAGGCAAACGGCCCTAGTGTGAGTGCGCCCTTATTCTTCTCTCCCATGACACTATCAGCCTGCAGCCATGGAGGAAAAGAAGCCCAACTGTTGTTTGGATGAAGACAAGGAATTACTTCCTGTGTCAGATTAGGGTTCTCGTAGAGAAAGAGATATTATTATTGTGACTGATATAGGCGCTTTCCCCTTACACACACACACACACACACACACACACACACACACACACACACACACACACACACACACACACACACACACACACACACACACACAGAGGAGGATATAGAGTATTTACAGGGGTTATCAACCATTATAATGTTGGATAATCTGCACTCCAGGGCGGTTAGCTGGCAGCTAACATTCTTCATGGGGAATTTGGCCTACATAAAACATTAAAAAAGCCCAATCCACACAGTCACATTGTGTAGAGAGATGTGCTGCTCATTGTTGTGTCATAAAACAGCTAACAACACACTAACAACAGGACTAACAAACAAATCATTCTTTTTGTCAAGATGTTATTGTTTGAAGCAATTTGGAAATGTAATTCATGGGCTGAAGAGAAGCAGGGATATGGAATTAGAGAGAGCAGAGACAGCATAGCAGAGGGAACAGTGAATGGCTCGCAACACTGACTGTTTGGCAGTGGAACAAATAAGACACAGATGGAGAAGAAAGAGAGAGAGGGAGAAGAGAAAAGAGGAAGAGAGGAATAAACCATTGTCAGTGATAACATGCCATACAATAAAATAGAAAAAACAAAATGTCTGGATGGTGATACAGAACAAGTGCGTAACTGGGCCTTATGTCTGTTGTGTTCTGTCTTTATGTGTGTGTATATACAATGCTTCCATTTGACTGCTAGTCAATGACTGCACATGGCTTCAGGGAGGAGGAAAAGACCCATTGACTTCAACATCAAGGCAGACATGAAATGGTTGTTTGAAACATTCACCGCCATTCATTTGGGATCCGTCTCCAGCCTGCTATTACAGATGCACTGAGACACCAGGTTCATATCCCAAGCCACAACACCCCCCCTATTGACCCATTGCCCTCACAACTCTATTTAAGCAAATGCATGCAGTGTCAAGTGATATCATATAGATGAGGTTTGCCAACCGATGCCACTCTCACTCTCCTAACACATTATTTATTTATTTTATTTTATTGATTTATTTGTTTCAGGACAATGCACATTAATGAACATGTACAGCAGTACATGTTAAAATGCCAGATTGTAGCCCGGGGGCTCATTTCCATCTGTAGTCCATTAGACAGGTTGATGTTACAATAAAAATGACAAAGATATACAATAGAAACATTTGCTTTATACAAATACGGAGACACAGAAAGAAAGAAAAGTAAAACAGGATAATTCAATAGAAGAATTAGTAGGTTAAACAAGTACACAATGAATACACAACTAATAAGGTACAGCATACACTATGTCAGACTACATGTTGTTATTTGTTCTGCTTTCAATATGGTACAGTCTCATCTGTAACACGTTACAATAAGGTTATATTTATTAGTTAGTTAATGCTTAATAAGCATACACTAACCATTTACTAACCGTAATGATTTGTTAATGCTTGAGTATGCATTATACAGTAGTTAACTAGGCATAGTTAATGCTTAACTTAGCATTGACAGACCATTAATAACTAAACCCTACTAAACGGTTACTTAATGCTTAATGCGTGTTACACACCTGTTAATGGCATTACATAAGAATGAACTAACAGTTAATGCACACCCTTCTTATTGTCTTTTCTCAAACAATGCTCATACCGTGTAGAGTTGTTGTTGCCTCTATCAGTGACTTGTGACGGCTGAAACAGCTTGTTGTCAGGGGAGGAGGGGGGTGATGGATGGATGGATTCATGCAACAGGCCCCTTCAACCTCTCTGCTTTGACCGTGCATTTCTGTGGCAGATAAGACTTAATGTCAAATCAAATCAAATCAGTTTCATTTGTATAGACCAATATCACACTTAGACATTTGCCTCAGTGGGCTTTACATTCCATACAGTATGACACCCTGTCCTTACACCCTTAGCTCGGCTGAGAAAAAAACTCCCAGTAAAAACCCTTTATCGGGATTAAAATAATTGAGAAACCTCAGGGAGAGTTGACAGAGCAAGGGATCCCTCTCCCAGGACGGACAATTAGGATGCACGCTGCATCATACTTATCATGTAAGCAAATGTTGAGTATAGTGCATTGTTCTCTCAAGACATAATGCAGTACAGTATGCTATAACAGAGACCATAGACATAAAGGGTTTACTCATGTATCAGAAGACACAAGGTATTAGTATGATTAGATTAACATAGATAACATTAGATCAAACTTGAATTATCCCCGTGGCATAAACAGGGCCGTTAACACCAGTAAAACAATAACAGCATGTAGCACAATCAAATAGCATGGGGACAACATGGTGGAGATGTGGCTAGCTGTGTGTGGAATAGCTGCAGAATAGAATTCATTCATTAAAGTAAAGAAAATAAATGTGATGTGTGGATCTGACAAGGTGATTGGCTTTTCTCTATGTGGCTTGAAAGCGTCTGCCTTTTTTTTTTTTTGCCGGAACCTGTCAAAAAGTAAATTTCCTGTCTAATATTTGAAATTATGACTGTGTGGTTGAATTATTAATGTATCCTATGAGCTGAGGTGGGGGAGGGGGAGAGAGTGAGAGAGAGAGAAGGGTGGAGGTATATATTCAGCCAGAGACGGAAGGAAAGAGGATAAGAGCGGGAAGAGGAAGAGGGGGAAAGGAAAGAAAACAGAACACACATTCAGACTCATGTCATCGGGATGTTCTTGACCACACACAAACGCACGCACGCACGCACACGGGCACACACACCACACGCACGCACACACACGCACAGTATGACTCATGCAGTTGAAACTGCAACATAATCGAAAGTAAATAAATAAATAGCAGACCTTCAATGCACACACACACACACACACACACACACACACACACACACACACACACACACACACACACACACACACACACACACATACACACAGTTTGCAGGTCAGTATATCATGTCTTAAGTGTGCTATGGATATTTTCTGTGATTGCAAACTCAATATCATTACAGACAAATACAGTATAAGAAATGCCATTGGTCAGGCTAACAGCCCCTCACTGTTTGCTGTTCTTGCTACTCCTTATATAATGCTGCTTTCCCTTATGTCTCTCTGACACTGTCTGTCGCTCTCTGTATTTCTTTCTCCTTGTGTGAAGTATTGCTTTCATCCAGCTCATATTGGCCTTTTATTAAAATTCAGATTTGATCCTGTCCCCTGCCAATAAGCTGAAGGCGAGATGTGTATTTGCTGGTTGTGTTGGAGGGGGACAGGTCTGCAGTGGAAAAGCAGTCTCAGCCTGGCTTTAAAGGAGCTGCTAACACACCACAAACCATTTCATTTGTCATGGTGTCAGTGTCTCTCTTCTCTGGCCTGGGAATGTAGAAATACAAGCAGTGAAGAATCTCAGGAGGCAGAGCATTCACACACACACACCCACACACACACACACACACACACACACACATGCACCCACACACACACACACACACACACACACACACACACACACACACACACACACACACACACAATGGCCATGTGCATTTTTATAGTGGATGTCCTGAGGAAATGCACCTGTTGGAAGATGAAGATAGAATAGAATACATAACTATATACTGCTTCACCTCATCGTTTGATATTGTGGAAAGACTTGAGGCAGTGGTGGATGATGCCATCTTTACTAAATATTAGAATACTCTCCCACTGACAATAAGAGACTCACAAACGTATGCAACCTTCAAAACACACCTCAAACAGTGGATAAAGGAAAACCAAGTCTGTGACCACCTTAAAGCTCTTTTATTGTCTTGTGTTATTTGTCCCTTTGTAGGCTATTTGTATGTATTCTATTTGTAACTTGTATTTTTCTGCCTACCTAGGGACAACAGATATAAATGAGCACTTTTGCTAAAATCTGGCATTTTTACAGCTGTAATTATTATAGCTGTTCATTAATATGCATTGTCCCTAACAAATAAATAAAAACATAAAAAAAAACAAAGGTACCACGCTCAATAACATTATAGCTATCAACTACAGTGTACAAGACAGAGGCTTTACCTTTCAATGCAGCGTTGAATTACCCTGGAAATCCAGACTTGCTAGCTAGCAAAGTACAATTTGCTCCGCAGCTTACTCACTGGACCTCATTAACTATCTGTCAGAAACTGTCAGAAAATCCCTAGTGACCAATCAAATGGCACTATCTGTTATGGGCGGGGGGGAACCTGATGACCACAGTGCTGTGTCTTTCAAGTGGTGATAGTAAACAACAAAGATGGCTGCGGATACGTTGTTTGAAACGGCTTTGGCCTCCACACTAAACGAGTTTGCAGTTAGCGTTTTCTTTAAAAAAATGACCAGAAGACTGCACTCAAATCTTTCATTAGCAAGAAAGAAGTATTTGATGTTTTGCCGATTGGATATGGCAAAGATTTAATTCATTGCTCTGATTAGTCGTAGTGCTATCCAATTGCATGTAGTGGTATTTGAAATGCACACGTAGGTCTTGAGTTGGGAAGGTCTATTGCTCGTGGCCAGACCCTCTATCGTTCTAGATGTGGCACACACACACACACACACACACACACACACACACTGGATTTCCAGGATTTAAATGTATAGTTCTGATGTGATTTTACACCATGACAGTATGTAGTATCAAAGGGATTTATATACAATATAAACTAGTTGTAAACCCTGTGCGTTTTTAAAAATGTAAAATGTCAGTTTATCGTTCGGTCAGTCCATATGTCTGCTTGCCTCCGAAACAATCTTTTTGGCTAGACTAAAAATTATACAACTAATACTTCAATGAAATGCTTGAGTCACAGACCCACAATCTTTAAATATCTAATGGAGTATACTGGGGAAAACCTTGAGAAAGAAGGAATGTTCCCATGAAGTTTAATCAGCATTGCTGTCCCACATTTTCTCTTATCGTTACTCAGTTCATCCAACTCAATTAGCTTTCTGGATTTTCATAAAATCCTGTTTTCATATGTATGGTGAATATTGAGTTAGAAAGTCCAATGATACAACAGGATATTGTACAATCACAGATGAATGCTGCCAACACAGTCATGCAATTCAGAAGGGACATAAAGCTGGGAACACACCACACTGGCCCCATGTGGCGGTTGAACTGTCAGATGTGTAATGAGGGGTAATGTAATGTAATGCTCTACTATCATTTGCCCCTCTATGTGATTGTTGACGTACTGATATTACCGACACAGTGTGTGTCTTGTGTGTTTGTGTGTGTCTGATATTACTAAAACAGTGTGTGTCTTGTGTGTTTGTGTGTGTTTGTGTGTGTGTGGTATTACCGAAACAGTGTGTGTCTTGTGTGTTTGTGTGTGTATTTATGTGTGTGTGTATGTATGTGTGTGTGTGTGTCATCATCATCATCATCATCATCAACCGCTTATCCGAAATCGGGTCGCGGGGGCAGCAGCTTGAGCAGGGAACCCCAAACTTCTCTTTCCCGGGCCACATCAACCAGCTCTGACTGGGGGATCCCGAGGCGTTCCCAGGCCAGTGTGGAGATATAATCTCTCCACCTAGTCCTGGGTCTTCCCCGAGGCCTCCTTCCAGCTGGACGCTCCTGGAACACCTCCCTAGGGAGGCGCCCTGGGGGCATCCTTACCAGATGCCCGAACCACCTCAACTGGCTCCTTTCAACGCAAAGGAGTAGCGGCTCTGCCCCGAGTTCCTCACGAATGACTGAGCTTCTCACCCTATCTCTAAGGGAGACGCCAGCCACTCTCCTGAGAAAGCCCATTTCGGCCGCTTGTACCCGCGATCTCGTTCTTTCGGTCATTACCCAGCCTTCATGACCATAGGTGAGGGTAGGAACAAAGATCGCCCGGTAGATCGAAAGCTTTGCCTTACGACTCAGCTCTCTTTTCGTCACAACAGTGCGGTAAAGCGAGTGCAAAACCGCCCCTGCTGCTCCGATTCTACGGCCAATCTCACGCTCCATTGTTCCCTCACTCGCAAACAAGACCCCGAGGTACTTGAACTCCTTCACTTGGGGTAAGGACTCATTCCCTACCTGTAGTAGACAATCCATCGGTTTCCTGCTGAGCACCATGGCCTCAGATTTAGAGGTACTGATCCTCATCCCAACCGCTTCACACTCGGCTGCAAACCGATCCAATGAGAGCTGAAGGTCACAGGCCGATGATGCCATCAGAACCACATCATCCGCAAACAGCAGAGATGAGATCTTCAGCCCACCAAACTGCAACCCCTCCCCACCACGACTACGCCTTGATATCCTGTCCATGAATATCACAAACAGGATTGGTGATAAAGCGCAGCCCTGGCGGAGGCCAACCCCCACCGGAAACGGGTCTGACTTACTACCGAGAACCCGTACACAGCTCTCGCTTTGAGTGTACAGAGATTGGATGGCCCTCAGAAGAGACACCCTCACCCCATACTCCCGCAGCACCCCCCACAGTATCTCCCGGGGAACCCGGTCATAAGCCTTCTCCAGATCTACAAAACACATGTAGACTGGATGAGCAAACTCCCAAGCTCCCTCTAGGATCCTTGCGAGAGTGAAGAGCTGGTCCGTTGTTCCACGGCCAGGACGGAATCCGCATTGTTCCTCTTCAATCTGAGGTTCGACTATCGGCCGAACCCTCCTTTCCAGCACCTTGGAGTAGACTTTGCCGGGAAGGCTGAGAAGTGTGATACCCCGGTAGTTGGAACACACTCTCTGGTCCCCCTTTTTGAAAATAGGAACCACCACCCCGGTCTGCCACTCCTTCGGCACTGTACCCGACTTCCACGCAATGTTGAAGAGGCGTGTCATCCAAGACAGCCCCTCCACACCCATTGCTTTCAGCATTTCTGGACGGATCTCATCAACCCCCGGGGCTTTGCCACTGTGGAGTTGTTTGACTACCTCAGTGACTTCCACCAGGGAAATTGACGATGATCCCCCATCAGCCTCCAGCTCTGCCTCCAACATAGAGGGCGTGTTAGTCGGATTCAGGAGTTCCTCAAAGTGCTCTTTCCACCGACCGACTACCTCCTCAGTTGAGGTCAACAGCGTCCCATCCTTACTGTACACAGCTTGGATGGTTCCCCGCTTCCCCCTCCTGAGGTGCCGGACGGTCTTCCAGAAACACTTTGGTGCCGACCGAAAGTCCTTCTCCATGGTTTCTCCGAACTTCTCCCACACCCGCTGCTTTGCCTCGGTCACGGCAGAAGCTGCAGCCCTTCGGGCCTGTCGGTACCTTGCAACTGCCTCAGGAGTCCCCCGAGATAACATATCCCGGAAGCACTCCTTCTTCAGTCGGACGGCTTCCCTGACCACCGAGGTCCACCACGGCGTTCGAGGGTTACCGCCCCTTGAGGCACCTAAGACCTTGAGACCACAGCTGTCTGCCGCGGCTTCAGCAATGGAAGTTTTGAACATCGACCACTCGGGTTCAATGCCCCCAACCTCCACAGGGATGCTAGAAAAGCTCTGCAGGAGGTGCGAATTAAAGATCTCTTGAACAGGGGCCTCCGCCAGACGTTCCCAGTTCACCCGCACTACCCGTTTGGGCTTACCAGGTCTGTCCAGAGTCTTCCCCCACCCTTTGACCCAACTCACAACCAGATGGTGATCAGTTGACAGCTCCGCCCCTCTCTTCACCCGAGTGTCCGAAACATGCGGCCTCAGATCAGATGATACGATCACGAAATCGATCATCGACCTTCGGCCTAGGGTGCTCTGGTACCATGTACACTTATGAGCATCCTTATGTTCGAACATGGTGTTCGTTATAGACAAACCATGACCAGCACAGAAGTCTAACAACAAACGACCACTCGGGTTCAGATCGGGGAGGCCGTTCCTCCCAATCACGCCTTTCCAGGTGTCTCCATCATTGCCCACGTGCGCGTTAAAGTCTCCCAGCAGAACTATGGAGTCCCCTACCGGAGCCCCATGCAGGACTCCGTTCAGGGTCTCCAAGAAGGCCGAATACTCCGAACTGCTGTTCGGTGCGTACGCACAAACAACAGTCAGAGTCTTCCCCCCCACAACCCGGAGGCGTAGGGAGGCGACCCTCTCGTCCACCGGGGTAAACTCTAACGTAGTAGCGCCCAGCCGGGGGCTCGTGAGTATCCCCACACCGGCCCGGCGCCTCACACCTTGGGCAACTCCAGAGAAGAATAGAGTCCAACCCCTGTCCAGAAGTACGGTTCCAGAGCCAAGACTGTGCGTGGAGGTAAGCCCCACCAGGTCTAATTGGTAGCGCTCCACCTCCCGCACCAGTTCCAGCTCCTTCCCCCACAGCGAGGTGACGTTCCACGTCCCCAAAGCCAGCCTCTGCCGCCCGGGTCTGGTCCGTTGTGGTCCCCGCCCTTCACTGCCACCCTTTAGGCAGCGCACCCGACCCCAGCGGTTCCTCCGACGAGTGGTGGGCCCATCGGTCATAGAGGGGGTTGGTGCCACGTAGCTTCTTCGGGCTGTGCCCGGCCGGGCCCCGTGGCAGACCCGGCCACCAGACGCTCGCAGGCGGGCCCCCTTTCTGGGCCTGGCTCTAGACGGGGGCCCCGGGCTTCCTCCGGGCAGGGTCTCTCCTCCTCTTTGGTGATTTTCCATAGGGTCTTTTTGAACCATTCTTAGTCGGGCCCCTCACCTGAGACCACTTTGCCTTGGGAGACCCTACCAGGAGCACTAGGCTCCGGACAACACAGCTCCCAGGTTCACAGGGGCACACAAACCTCTCCACCACGGTAAGGTGATGGTTCCCGGAGAGGTGTGTGTGTGTGTGTCTGATATTACCGACACAGTGTGTGTCTTGTGTGTTTGTGTGTGTGTGTGTGTGTGTGTGTGTGTGTGTGTGTGTGTATGTATGTATGTGTGTGTTTGTGTGTGTGTGGTATTACCGAAACAGTATGTGTCTTGTGTTTTTCCTGACATTAATGCACTAATGCTTAATGCATCCAACAGTCAAGTCACTGTGTAGTGTGTTGACCACAGTCTCTGGCCCTGTCTACTGACGTCTGTCCCCTTCATCTAAATGCAGATGTCACTTTAGTCACTGACTGAACGCTCCTGCCATCCGTGCCCTACACAATGAACCCTCTTTCAAAGTCAATTACATCTTTTCCTCCTGCCATCTTGATACAACTGGCCCTGCCCAGCATTTATACAGGCCCCAGTGCATGATGGGATGGTCATTGCTTAATTGTATTATGCAGTTTGTGCACGTGTGGAAGCATCTGCATTGGTTATGGTTCTGCACTCATTTATTCGTTTGAATGTGTTCACATAAAACTATATATGTGTGTGTGTGTGTGTGTGTGTGTGTGTGTGTGTGTGTGTGTGTGTGTGTGTGTCAGGAATAATGTGGAGAGAGGTGGGGAAGTTGTGCTCCACATGGTTGCATCTTCTTAATATTATAATAACCACCATTGTTGTTGTTGTTGTTGTTGTTGTTGTTTAACCATGATTTAAACATTTAGGCTGCAATGAGGCAAACAGAATCAGCCAATGAAAAATATTACGATTTCAAATAAAATGAAAGTTTCAGATAGACAATGAACATAATTACACTCAACAAAAATATAAACGCAACACTTTTGTTTTTGCTCCCATTTTTCATGAGATGGACTTAAAGATCTAAAATTCATTCCAGATACACAATATTACCATTTCTCTCAAACATTGTTCACAAATCTGTCTAAATGTGTGATAGTGAGCACTTCTGCTTTGCTGAGATAATCCATCCCACCTCACAGGTGTGCCACATGAAGATGCTGATCTGACATCATGATTAGTGCACAGGTGTGCCTTAGACTGTCCACAATAAAAGGCCACCCTGAAATGTGCAGTTTTGTCTCACAGCAAAATGCCACAGATGCCACAAGCATTGAGGGAGCGTGCAATTGGCATGCTGACAGCAGGATTGTCAACCAGATCTGTTGCTCGTGCATTGAATGTTCATTTCTCCACCATAAGCCGTCTCCAAAGGCGTTTTAGAGAATATGGCAGTACATCCAACCGGCCTCACAACCGCAGACCACGTGTAACCACACCAGCCCAGGACCTCCACATCCAGCAGGTTCACCTCCAAGATCGTCTGAGACCAGCCACTGAGACAGCTGCTGAAACAATTGGTTTGCATAACCAAACAATTTCTGCACAAACTGTCAGAAACCGTCTCAGGGAAGCTCAACTGCATGCTCGTCGTCCTCATCGGGGTCTTGACCTGACTCCAGCTCGTCGCCGTAATAGACTTGAGTGGGCAAATGCTCACATTCGATGGCGTCTGGCACGTTGGAGAGGTGTTCTCTTCACAGATGAATCTCGGTTTACATTGTTCAGGGCAGATGGCAGACATCGTGTGTGGCGTCGTGTGGGTGAGCGCTTTGCTGATGTCAATGTTGTGGATCGAGTGGCCCATGGTAGTGGTGGGGTTATGGTATGGGCAGGCATCTGTTATGGACGAAGAACACAGGTGCATTTTATTGATGGCATTTTGAATGCACAGAGATACCGTGATGAGATCCTGAGGCCAATTGTTGTGCCATACATCCATGAACATCACCTCACGTTTCAGCAAGATAATGCACGGCCCCATGTTGCAAGGATATGTACACAATTCTTGGAAGCTGAAAATGTCCCAATTCTTGTATGGCCAGCATACTCACCGGACATGTCATCCATTGAGCATGTTTGGGATGTGCTTGACCGGCCTATACGACTGCATGCACCACTTCCCATTAATATCCAGCAACTTCGCACAGCCATTGAAGAGGAGTGGACCAACATTTCACAGGCCACAATTGACAATCTGATAAACTCTATGTGAAGAAGATGTGTTGCACTGCATGAGGCAAATGGTGGTCACACTAGATACTGACTGGTTCTGAGTCCCCAGACCCCCAATAAAGCAAAAAAATGCACATTTCAGAGTGGCCTTTTATTGTGGACAATCTAAGGCACACCTAATTAATGTGTATGTGTATGCCTGTTTGCAATTGTTTAATTGAGGACGCAACATAACGTTCGCAAACGTTTGGTGTGGACGCAACCTAAAACTTGGAGGGAGGTTTTCCGTGAGTAAACAATTTGTGTCAAGTTCGCTCCGAAACAGAGTGGGAGAGTTTATATTTTTTGTTGAACGTTATACCAAGCCATTCTGCCTTATATGCCAGGCGTCATTAGCGCATTTCAAGGCTTCAAATCTTCAGCGCCACTTCAGCTCACTCCATGCTAAAAGTAAGTCCCACTAAGCAACATGCATAGTAAGAGAAAAACGCTATTGTAAATTGTTATATTTTTGTTTGTGGACTTGATTAAACTGAGAGTTTGTGTGTGAGGCAGTGCACACAATGTTCATTGTTGAAAATGACTGGCCTGTTGTCTTAGTACTGTAGGAGTCCAGTTCTGTCATTATCACAGGGGCGGCCTTAACGATCTGGGGGCCCGTTTCAAGTCCTAGTGTGGGGCCCCCCGTTTTTTTTTATTTTCTTTTTTTTAATAAATAATGCGAAAATTAAAAAGATTGTGGAATCCAGTTGGTTCTTCGACGGATTATGAGATAATAGGCCCCTGGACCAAGACTCTCAAAGGGCCCCCCCACTCCTACCTATCCACTTTTCCGCACAGATACATACAATTATTGGCAAAAAAACATATTAAGAAAGTCAGTGTTTCCCTGACGATTTTGGGACACTGTGGGAGGGACCCTGGTCCTTGTTGGGGTGTCAGGGGGCATTGCACACAGGAAGAAAATGTGTACCATTTTAAAGTAAAATGCATCAATCTGATGCACTTAGAGAGTAAAATTTAGAGGCTAAATCAAATCTTGAGCTGCAGAAGGAACATTATTTTTCAGATTTTTCTTAAGCAGGCAGCATCCTTTACTCTGCAACTGCAAAAACAGTAGATTGGTCTGCAGACCCATGTTATATGATGGAGAGACCCATTTCAACAGATAAAGGGTGGATAGCTACTTTTTATGAACAGTATAGAATTTACACATAGAAAGTTTATTCCTGTATGTGTGGGGGCCTTAGAGGCCCCTCATGAAGCCCCTAAGACAGAGCTAATAATGCTGTTGCTTCACAATTTTGTATTTCTCCCCTACTAGTTGAGGGGCCCATGATGATTTATTTCCTTATATTAAGGCTATTCCTTTTTGGAACCTTTTATTGACATGAGTGACTGAGCTCTTTGACTATAAAGGTGCGAACACACCAAACGCGTTGGGTGCGGTGGCCAAAGGGCCCAACGCACCTGATCTGGTGCTTGGTCATTTTGTGTCAAAAAATGGTTCAACGCGCCCAACGCTACGCAGCTAGTCTCCCCCGATATATCTATTCCCCTAATCAACCATGGCTGCGATCAGACCCGACCCGACACAACAGCGTTCATGTCCACACAAAAACAACAACAACAACACGGCCAACAATTGTGCCAAAAGACAAATAAACAGCAACTGAACGGAACAAATAGCCTTAAAACAGCATTGCAGATTCAAGCCACTCGGAAATTAACACAAACAGCAAGGCAGCACCATAGCAAACACATTTACAGCAGCATTGTGCACAGGGCAGTAGAAAATAAAGGCAAGCCTATATTATCCTACCTGGCTGTGACGGGACCGTGGCTGGCGTAGATATAGGCATAAACACCGGTGCTTCGCTGTACTCGTTGTGAAAGTTCCCCGGACTTAGCCGTTATGTTTGGGTTCATTATGGAGGTGGTGGCCGCACACAACCGGGTGAGTTAACTAACGCTATCCAACCGGTGCTAACTTGGTTTATCGGCTAAAGCACAGCCGCTAGATTCACTGAATTAACCAGGTTTGCCCTCCTGGCTCACTTTTCCCACGTCTTCTAACCCAACCCCGAGCGGCTTCATATCACCAGCCAGCCGCATTTCCTACTCGGTGTTTCTCAGCCTCTGTGTTCCTCCCACCCATGCTCCCACCGTGCCGATGTCCGTGACGTCGAGTCAAGCTCACCGCTGATTGGCCAACGCGGCTAAACGTCACGCGCTGGAGCGTTGAAAGTTAAATTTTTTCATCTCGGGCGATGGTGCGTTGACGCTTTGGTGGGGCGTTGACGCTTTAGTAACGCGGCTGCCGCGCCCAAAGCGCCGCTTTGCCGCGGCCAACGGATCATCGCGCCTAAACCAATGGTTCCCTATACAAAGATAGGATTTTTCAACGCCGCTACCACACCCAACGCGTTTGGTGTGTTCTCACCTTAAGATGCAAAGTTAACATTAACATGTTAAGTTATCAGTACCTTAGCTTAGGGCCCCCTTGAGCCCTTGTGCCCCTGGGTCTGGTAGCATGCACAAGCATTATTTATTTAAAAAATAATAATAATACAAAATTCAACTGAAACGGGTGAAACATAGTTAAGGCCGTTACTGCATTATCATTTTGACTGAGCAGAGGTCTGTGTGTGTGTGTGTGTGTGTGTGTGTGTGTGTGTGCGTGTATGAGGAAGGGATGGGGGGATGTTCATGTGTACCCGTGTGTACGATGTGGCTCTTTGCAGTAACACAGTAAAAAATTTGGCTCTTAGTCTCTGACTGGTTGGCCACCCCTGCTATAGCTACAGTGCATATTTTAGTCTGCTTGTGTAGAGACTGTACTTAAAGGAATACTTCACCCATACGGAACCGGTGTACTATCAGTATGAAATTGCTTTTATAATATAAGAAAAAAACCTCATTCATTATATTATATAACAGTGAGACCATAAAACACTCTTTCTGCCTTTTCTCAGGCTAGGATGAACCGATTCAAAAAATGTTTGCACATTTATACTACATAGGATCTCAGAGTTCAGTACACATTCATATTCCCACCGGTGAAGCAGATCTTTAAAGTGGTAGCTTACAAAAATGTTTGTGCTCACCTATGCATATGTTACGCAAAATCACACCCCCTGGAAAATGTAAGGAACGCTATCATTGGTTTGATCATTTGATTTGAATATTTTCTATGGTGATTAAAATTGTAACCACTAAAAAAAACAAGGAAGGGGGCGCCCTTAGCTCAGTTGGTAGGGCGTCCCCCATGGGCCTCGGCCAGCAGCGGACCCGGGTTCGATTCCAGCCCGCGGTCGTTCTCTGCATGTCACTCCCCTCTCTGCCCCATTTCAACTCTGTCTCTACACTATCAATAAAGCATAAAAAAATAAAATAAAGCATAAAAATGCCAAAAAAAAACAAGAATACATATGGCCAATTTCCTTGAAAAATAGTTTTAATTTCAGTTATACTTTCAAACTTAAAATGAAATAGTTTGACAACACAATACATAGTGTTTGCCTGAAATGTCTCGCATCAGTAATTGACCACATTTTATATGACTTTATTGAACACACACACACACACACACACACACACACACACACACGCACACACACACACACACACACACACACACACACACAGTTTGCAGGTTAGTATATCATTAAACATTTTAAATCTCTACGTAACAAAACAATGTCATGGTTCACTTCATTGTTTGTTCTCAGTCTGTGGACCTTACCACATGGTCTTATTTGGTCAAAACCACTTCCTGCGTTTGTTTGAACATGACACTATGCCCAACACACTGAGGACGTCTTGTACATATTGGCTTAGGCAACTGCAATGTATCCTTTACTTGCACAGTTCACAGTTGTACAGTTTCTACCCAATTACAGTAACACACAACATTTCAAGGTCTTGAACTTGGGGTGGCTGTCAGGTTAGTGTGTGTGTGTGTGTGTGTGTGTGTGTGTGTGTGTGTGTGTGTGTGTGTGTGTGTGTGTGTGTGTGTGTGTGTGTGAGAAAGGGAGAGAGTGAGAAAGTGACTGTGTGTGTGTGTGTGTGTGTGTGTGTGTGTGTGTGTGAGAGTGAGTGAGTGAGTGAGTGAGTGTCTGTGTGTGTGTTTGCGTGCATGCGTGTGTGTGTGTGTGTGTGTGTGCGTGTAATAATCTGTAGGAATGCTACACCCACAAAAGCCTACAATGGTCTTTTAGGGTGGGTGGCTTTGTGTGTGTGTGTGTGTGTGTGTGTGTGTGTGTGTGTGTGTGTGTGTGTGTGTGTGTGTGTGTGTGTGTGTGTGCGTGCATGCGTGTGTGCTTGTGTGTGTGTGTAAGAATCTGTAAGAATGCTACAGCAACAAAAGCCTACATGTTCCTTTGCTTGACTTTGCTTGGAAAAGCCTTGTGGACACAGAAGCTTTAATTACATTATCCTGGAGGGTTTGCAAGGTTTGGGAAGCGTCTCCCGTTGATGTGTCTGCACTCACACCACTCTGTCTTTAGTAAAACACACTAAACTAACAAGCCAAACTGGAGGATACTGGCCAAAAACATTCAGCGGTTACTGCAACGAGCCATATGTCCTCACTGGTGTTTGAATGATGAGTGAACCACATGCCTACTGCAGCTGTTTACCACGCTGTCAATGTTCTTACAGCATGTTGTAACATTACAAACACAAACCAAATGTATAATGCCTTTCTTTTTTTATAAAGGTGCACTGTGCAGTTTCAGAGGAGGGGGGATTTATTTACATTTGCAGGGGCATGCAGTCAGTTTACAAAATATATTTCAGTCAGGAATACTTTAGTAGCAGAAATGACTTTGCAGTGAATTAGGTTTCGTTAGCCTCATAGCATATTTACTCTACATCTACTCTATTCTACATCTATTTTTTTTTTTAAAGATATTTTTTGGGCATTTTTATGCTTTATTGATAGTGCAGAGAGACAGAGGTGAAATGGGGCAGAGAGGGGAGTGACATGCAGAGAACGACCGCGGGCGGGAATCGAACCCGGGTCTGCTGCTGGGCCCGGCCCGGGAGGGGGACGCCTTACCGACTGAGCTAAAGGCGCCCCCATTCTACATCTATTCTACTCTACATCTACTTTACTCTACTCTATAACCCTTAAAATATGACTTCGGCATTTATGCTATTAGGCTAACGAGAAGTAGATGTAGAATATAGTAGATGTAGAGTAAAAGTAGAGTAGAGTAAATATGATTAGGCAATTATGCTATGAGGCTAACGGTTTGGCGGTATGGCTCTTATCTAGAGTCTCCCCACCCTCCACACGTGGAAGGCTTAAGGCAGAGAGAGCCATCCCTCTGCCCTCAGTCCAACCCATGGGGAGAGCTGCAGCAAGGACCCCCCCAAACCAACAGGCAACCTCCCTGAATCTACACGAGCTAGCGTGCATGAACACGCGGGCAGAAAGACATGCAGAAGCTTAAGAAGGCCCCTCCATGTGCTTTTTTTCAATTATCTTTGAGGCCCCTGAAACCAAATGTAAGTCTAGAATATTTTTGTTAAAAAAAAATGTGTGTCCTGCTGATGTAAACAACAACAGGAACTTTTGAAGTAGCTTTCTCACTTCAAAAACAGTTTTCCTGTCATCCAATTTTTTTCCTGTTATTACATTTTATTTATTCTATATGAGAATATAACTATGACATGTGTAACCTCTCTGGCCCAAAGTTACACAGTGCACCTTAAAAGTACAATTCTTTAATACTTCCAATCCATCCAGTAATGGTTTACGCCATGGAACAGAGAGGTGGGGAAAATGGAGAAGGTAGAAAGAAAGAAAGAAAGAAAGAAAGAAAGAAAGAAAGAAAGAAAGAAAGAAAGAAAGAAAGAAAGAAAGAAAGAAAGAAAGAAATTAAGAAGGACTGATGGATGGACGGACGGACAAGACAGACAGACAGACAGACAGACAGACAGACAGACAGACAGACAGACAGACAGACAGACAGACAGACAGACAGACAGACAGACAGACAGATAGATAGACAGATAGATAGATAGATAGATAGATAGATAGATAGATAGATAGATAGATAGATAGATAGATAGATAGATAGATAGATAGATAGATAGATAGATAGATAGAAAGAAAGAAAGTGTGAGTCAGGCAGGGAGAGTTTAGTGGGCCTCAAGGCTTTTTCTGTTGAGTGGCAGGCCTTTGGTTGTGTGCTTCAGGACAAAGGGAGACAGGTAAAACTGATACCTCCATAAAGAAAGATAGATTTAGTTCTGGAGCACTGATAAATGGTAAGATTATTAGTCCATTATCTTGCCCATGTTGTGAGTATTGTTCTCCGAGCATGTGTGAGTGAATGAGGGTATAGTTTTGTTTCATTTGACCCCCCCCCCTTTGTTTCCAAATAACAACATGGGTTATAGCTGGTTTTAGGGGTACATTTATTTACCCTTCTTCAGAATATCCTGCTAGCTTTAATATGAATGCCAACGTTCTGCACTCTGCGCCTCGTAAACAAAATTGGATAGAAAAAGAAAAAAAAAATTGTTTTAACTTTGCAAAAAAAATAAAAAATCAGTGTGGGAAATGTCTTTTGACCAGGGTGCACCCAAACCATCTCTCTCTAGCTAGCTACCATGTTGTCTTCTTTTGATTTTCAATGAGAAGGATTATGAAAAAAAAACATTTCCCTCTACACCCTCCCCCACTCCCCTCCACTTTAAATGATGGCAGAGAAGGAGGAAAACATGTTTACCACCGGCTTCCTCCCCGGCCCTAACGCTCCACACACACTGACAGCGCTTCATAACTCCATCTCAGCCTGGAGGAAGAGCATCAGTTGCAAAAAATGTCTTATTCTTTGAAAGGCTCTCCACAGCTCTGGAGCGAGTGGCCCTGGAAAAAAAACATACAGGCTGTGTTCGAAAAAGCCCAACTAACGTCCCACTCATACTAAAAGCCCTACTAACGTCCTACTCATACTAAAAGCCCTACTAATGTCCTACTCATACTAAAAGCCCTACTAACGTCCTACCTCGTACTAATTTTGACGTCAATTTGAGTATGTTGTGGTTGTGTATGCGAGTTTGTGTAGGTGAGAATTGCACAGATGAGTACTTACTTCCGGGAAGATTTTGTGTATGGATCGATTGGATACTTTTCCTACTCAACCGCTCCACAATACATTTCGTCTTTTCAAAATGACACAAACGTTTTTTTTTTACTTCAGTCTGTATACTTCAGTATAAACGGTTAAGTAGACAGTATGTAGTATACACAGTACATGTTGAGTATGTAGTAGGGAGAACGTTAGTATGGCTTTTCGAACACAGCCACAAATACACACTTTGAACCTCGTTTCTACTGAGCGGTGTGGTTCAGTTCGGCGCGCATTTCTTTTTGCGTTTCCACTGTCAAAAGTTAGAAAGGGTACCAAAATCACCCCTTGGTTGTGGGCACCAAGCCGTCCCATAAGGGTCCCATAAGGGTCCCATAAGGGTGGAGCTACACACTGCAGTTGATTAGACAGAATCAGCGTCGTAGGAAAAGGCATGCGAGACTGTGTAAGAACGAGGCTCCCAAACACTCCAAATGACAGAAAACGGACATAATGAGCAGTATGTGTGTGCGTGCATGTGCGTGCATGTGCGTGCGTGTGTGTGTGTGTGTGTGTGTGTTTGTGGGCCATTTTAATGGGTCTGATTGTATTTGTACGGCCACGCTGTGCTAAAACAATGTTTCACTCGCCTTTCACTGTGCTCATTTAATCTGTAAATTGGCTGATTACCAGGGCAGAGACGTGTGGATGCATTCTAATGCCTTAATAGAGGACTTACATTAGGGAAATAGAGCGGCTTGTAGTGAGCGTTGCCTAACCTTAGGGCACAATGATATTGCCAGTGGCGCAACCTCTAACAGGAAAATGCATTAACTCATATTCTATCCCACATGATTTGCCAGATGAAGACTATGAGTGCATTTTTTATTGTTCTTGTTGTCATGTGAACCATTGCACAGTTGCACAACTCGCCACATCACTGCTCTCATGTTTTCTAACATCCACAATTGGTAAACAAGTTGACACATTTAAACCGGGTTACTGTATATAAATCAAATTTATATAATAATCTTTTTATGAATGAAGACCAGGCTAGGTGGCCAAATACTGCTCCATAGCATATACAAGAGATACACATGACGTATTATGTAGGATTATGGGGTGGTAGGATGTCCTAGAGTAAAGAGGGGCCGACTAGTGACCATGAGGTCTCTGGTTGGATCCCCGGCACCAGACAGGAGGGTGTTAGTAGTGCAGCTACTGGTCGATGCTATTACATCTACGGTGCACCATCATCTCTACCATTGTGTCCTTGAGCAAGACACTTAACCCTGAACTGCTCCAGGGGTGCTGTACTATGGCTGACCCTGAGCTATGACCCGCTCTGAAGTGTGGGAACTTGAGAGGGGAGATGAGAAGAACACATTTCAATGTGCCTCGTGTAGATTGACTAATAAAGAAAACTGCTGTATGTCCACAGAGCTCCATTATCACTTGACCTCCGTTCTCTGCTTGAATTTGGAAAAATGCTAAATGGTAGTTGAGTTAAACACACACACACACACACACACACACACACACACACACAGTCACTCACTACTCACGCACTCCACACAGACATTCCTGTGAAAATACTCCAGAAGAGCATCTGAGTAGTGCTCCATGAAGTAGTGCTGTCCTGCCAGGTATAGATAGATAGATAGATAGATAGATAGATAGATAGATAGATAGATAGATAGATAGATAGATAGATAGATAGATAGATAGATAGATAGATAGATAGATAGATATGATTTAATCAAAAGCAATCAACAAAATCAATTCAACAATAATACGATAAGCTTCCTAATAGATGGATCAAGCAATGCATCTCTTACAGAGGTGTGGCTCTCTGTTTGAGATTTGAAACTAAGAATACAATGCTATGTTCTGGTCCAGTCTGCACAGATGCTGAAGTGAAGACTTGGTGTGTGACTTAATTACCATTCAAGTCCATTAACCTCAATGATGTGAATGTAACACTCCAACACTATAGTAGACAGTGACACAACATGAACACGGGTTGTTTATACGGACACACCAAAAGTGCTGTTCTGTTTTGCTTCCATTAAAAGTGATCTATAGCAAACAATGAGGCAAAAGTAGTGTTTACTTGAACAATGTCTACTCTACCATCTTTTCCAAACCTATACTTAGACAGAACAGATAAAGGAGAAACACATTACTCTATATCTGCCCCCCCCCCACACACACACACACATGCACACACACAAACAACAAAAAAAACAACAACTGTCAAAAACGTAATTCCGAATGTTTTGGGAATCCCTCGATTTGATTCAGATTCCTGGGTTCACCGTTCAATTCAAAATGAATGATTAGATTAGATTAGATTAGATTAGATTAGATTAGATTCAACTTTATTGTCATTGCACAAGTAAAGACAACCAGTACAACGAAATGCAGTTTAGCATCTAACCAGTAGTGCAATCAATAAAAACGTTTTTTTGTTATAGCAGCGCTATAATAATAATAGTACATACTACACAGATTGCAGCTGGTCAACAAAGTTAAAAAAAAATATCCAGTCAATATCAATATTAAAGTGCATATAGTTCTGAGGGTCCATAGAATGCAGTATGAATATAAAGTGCAAGTACATACATACATAAGTCTCAGATTGCAGTTGATCATAGTTAAAAATTCAGACCATTTTAAAGTGCATATAGTTCTGAAGGGTCCATAGAAATATAAAGTGCATTATTGAAGTGCATAAGTAAAGTGCATAGTGGTAGAGGTAGTCAGACAGACCATGGTCCAAGGGGGGGAGGGGGAGGGGGGGGGGCTAGTGTAGGGGCTTGGAGTTGAGCAGTGTTACAGTGTTATGGAAAAAGCTGTTTCTGAGCCTGCTGGTGCGACTCCCGAGGCTCCTGTAACATTTCCCGGACAGGAGGAGAGAGAACAGTGCATGACTGGGGTGTGTGTGGTCCTTGATGATTTTGTTTGCACGTTGCAGACACCGTGATTGATGAAGGTCAGTGAGGGCAGGGAGTGATGTGCCAATTATTTTTTGAGCAGTTTTTACGACTCGCTGTAGGGCTTTCCTATCAGCCATTGTGCAGTTACCATACCACACCGTGAAGCAGTTAGTGAGGATGCTCTCAACGGTGCAGCGGTAGAAGTTCTGGAGGATCTGGGGGGAGAGTCCGGCTTCTTTCAGTTTTCTGAGGAAGAAGAGAGCTTTCTTGATCAGAGTGGAGGTGTTGAGTGACCAGGAGAGGTCTTGTGAAATATGGACACCCAGGAACTTGAAGTTGGTGACCCGTTCCACTTCAGCCCCGTTGATGAGAATGGGTGTGTGGATGCTTGCCTTTGATTTCCGGAAGTCAACAATGAGTTCTTTGGTTTTGGTGGTGTTGAGCGCAAGGTTTTTATTAGTGCACCAAGCTGCCAAGTGCTGTACTTCCTCCCTGTAGGCTGATTCATCATTATTCCTAATCAGGCCGACCACTGTTGTGTCGTCCGCGAATTTGATGATGGAGTTGGTGCTGTGAATGGGGGTGAAGAGGGTGTACAGTAAAGGGCTGAGCACACACCCTTGTGGCACACCAGTGTGAAGAGGAAGTGTAGTGGAGGAGAGGTTGTTTAACCTCACCATCTGTGGTCTGTTGATCAGATCTGATCACTCACTGACACTCTCCCTCACTCTCACTCACTCACACACACACACACACACACACACACACACTTCTTAAGTTGTCTGTCGATTTCGATGATGACATCACATTTATGCCCTTGAGGATGAAGAATCAAAAAGTCCATGGCTCTTGGCTACTTCTGGTAGGTTCGTCTGTGGCTGTGCAGTCCTATTCGTGATCCGCAAATTCGGTTGCATACATCACAGCAGAATTCCCCTTGCATAGCGGGTGGTTGATGACGTAGTACCCGCTTTGCAGCTGCTTTGTTTTTTAATTGAGTTGCGTAGGTTACAGAGCCTTCTTGACAGGATACACTCCATTGATGTGGTCAGAGGCCAATGTCTCCAGCACTAGTGGTTGGATGCCACACAACTTAAGAGAAGTTTTCAAGTGATCTTTGTATCTCTTGCGCTGACCTCCTGCTGACCTACTGCTGTCTGGGATCTCTCCGTATAGGACCTTTCGGGGTAGCCTATCCTGAGGCATGCGGATTACACACACACACACACACACACACACACACACACACACACACACACACACACACACACACTGGATTCAGTTCAGGGGAGGCTTTCAGGATCTACTCCGGTCCCCTGTGTTCTAAGAGGCGTTGTGGCAAATGATGGCATGATGAAAGCAAATGAATGTCTTATCAATCTTAATCTCATCTATCTTCATTTAAGTCTATTTCAATGTGAGGCATGTAACGCATGTGAAGTCAAGTCAACATCACCGCCGGCAGTAACATACCTATGACAAAGGAAAATTCAAATATAAATAAATTTTTCTGTCTAATCTTTTCCAAATTATGAATCAATTTAAAAATTGCAGTATATAGGAACCACTATTTCTACATGAATGGATTTTTTCACCACCCCTACGGCTGAGCCACTATGTCATCTCCAGCAGGTTGGATTAGTGTCACTGTTGTGTGCACATCAGACAGCTGCTAGCACAGAGCCAACGCAGACAACAGCCCGCTCAGCTTTCTGCACACTACACACTACACTGTGCCAATACAACGCTTCAAACATGTTGAAACATTTTGACCAACGTGTGATGCATCTCACAAAACAAAAGATCTTCTAAACACTCAAACAGTGGATCTATCAGGTCATGTGTCCCTTTGAACCAATGGCTGTTGGCCTGTATGTCACCCCTGATGCATGGGGAGAGGAACCATGTCATTAAGAGGAAGTAGGACAGCTATTTCTGACTCAATTCTACTTACCCGCTAAGAGACAGAAAAAGGACCGCAAGGAAAGTGGAACACCCGAGTAGAATGGAGAGAGAACTTTGTGTGTGTGTATGTGTGTGTGACACTGTCAGCGGTTCACTGAAGGGCCAAGTATTCACATGGCACCACTGCGCAGCCAACAAGACATGACTAAATGCATGCACTTTGTCTCCTGTCTGTCTTTCCTGTTAAAAAAATCAAATAATAAGCCGTCCCGACATTCTTTTGATTTTTTTTGTTGTGTGTGTGTGTGCGTGTGTGTGCGTGTGTGTGTGTGTGAGAGAGGGAGTGTGTGTCAGCCTGGAGTGAGTGAGTGAGTGAGTGAGTGAGTGAGTGAGTGAGTGAGTGAGTGAGTGAGTGAGTGAGTGAGTGTATCTGAGAGAAGCAGAGAGAGAAAGACAGAGAGGAATAGTGAAGATGACAGATGAGTAGAGTGAAAGATAGCGGCAGAGAGAGATAGAGAGATAAAGCTCTGGTGTCCACTGCCTCCTAAACTCCAGAGTTGTTGATGTTGTAATGTATTTTGAATTGCAACCGCTGTGGGTGTGTTTTCTGACCACCTGATGAATGGAAGTCCATTATTGAGTGTGGTTTGAGCTAAATACTGTGCTATAATCACCACACAGTCACTCACTCACTCTGCCTGTCTGCTGCTCTGTGCAGTGGGGAGTGTTCAGGATACATTTTTTATTTGATTTTAAAGAATGATTTCTTCGAGACACTGCAGGCAATAATATTACTTTTTCAAGATTTGTTGTTGTATTTTGCTTCCATTTCATGTCTTTTTCTAGGGCTGTCAAATGAACGCGTACATTTAGATTAATTAATCACAGAAAAAATAACGCGTTAAAATAATTAACGCAGATTAATTGTGCTTCTCCAGTGCCCTTTGACCCGGTGTGTCAAAAGGGGTGAGACGATAGCACAGCTGCAGCTTGCGGACACGGCCCGCACGGGATTAAAAAGTTAAGAAATAAGCAGGGGAAAGGGGCATAAAAGTGTCATACAAGTATGCGATATAAGTATGCGATTAATTTAGATTAATTTATCACAGAGCCTGTAATTAATTAGATTGTTTTTTCAAATCGCTTGACAGCCCTACTTTTTTCATATATCTACTTCATATCCTTGTATGTTTCTCCTATACAACCATCTTAAACGGCCATTATCTCATCACATTCATTTTAATTTTTTTTCAATATTCTGAAACAAAAATCACAACTTCATCATCATCAACTAAACTTTCCATGATCACTCATAGCACTATTCTGAAAGTTATAACATAACAACTGTCGTCAATGGTCTGATTCATGAGACATTCTTTTCTTAAAAACATATGGAAAATGCTTTTCTATTCATTTTTGTAAATAGTATCTTTTGATTTATAAAATGAAAAACGCTGTATCCAAAGCCTATACTGTTAAACACCTTTGACTCTTATACTGTATGTTGTTAATTAATTTATTTGAACTTCATCCAACATCTAGATTTAGTTTACATACAAATGTGCTACAATTAGTTAGTGAGATATTGCTCCATATGAATATTTAGTCAAACATTTCCAGCAAAGAAAAATGTAAATAAAAAAAATTAAAAATGAATATCAGTAATCGCCTGGCAAAGTGGCGTGATGAAATGTATGGGTAAAAATGTTAACCCTTTTTACCTGCAGTGTCTTAATAAAGACAGATTTGAATATCAAATATCCATCCAGCTTGAAGATTTACTTTGCTAGAACTTTCTCACACTTTCTATGATACCCTCCTCTCTCTGTCATTCTCATCAGTCAGTGCGGTGCTCGCCTTGAACCTGTTTTATCCCTCTGTTTCCATTCACAACATGAAACCACAGGCAACATGGCAGCGCTTTATTTGTCAACTCGCCGGGGAAGCTACCGCAAACCTCTGCCAATTAGTGCTTAGCTGTGTTGTTTCACTGTTCTCAATGCCAACCACATCAACAACAACAACAACACACACACACACACACACACACACACACACACACACACACACACACACACACACACACACACACACACACCTAACCATGCACACAAAGCACATGCCGAAGGGTATACACACCCACACACACATACTGATACATATGTTAAATACACAAACAAAGATGGGAACGTGGAACGCACATGAATACATTACGCACATGGGGAATAAGAGTATAAGCTTGAGAATTCATTTGGTTCCTATTTAGTATAGTGTGGCTCATATCGAAAAAGACAACTGGGCTTTGTGTCTCCACACTGCTGCAGGGCTGAATGGTCTAAATTGGCTCTGTGACAACTGTGTGTGTGTGTTTGTGTTTGTGTGTGTGTGTGAGGGTCTGGGGGTCACAGTCAAAGGCCTCTCCTGGTTATCAGCAGCTCACAATGCCCAGACAGAGAATCCTTCTATACCAACATAGTCTCACTCCTAGAACGTCAAAGTGCGACTGTGGGACAGGGCCTCTTACCATCCGTCACTGACGTGAAATCAGACTTTGCCATCGTCTGAAGACGGACTGGGGGTTCAATTCACTACAATGTAATGCCACCCCGGGCGCTATTCATTTCTATTGGACAGATACATGTCACGTGACTTTCAAGTTTCTCCCGGCGAAAATGAAATCCAAGCTGTGGCCGCCATTGCTACAGTTTTTAATTCAGATTTTTAAAAGATTTATAAGTTATTAATTGGGTTTTTGATAACATTGTTGGTGAGAAATGTGTGTCATACTTTCACAATCTTCACTCAGTGAATGTGTACGGTTTAGTTTGATGGTTATCACGATTATTATTCTGGACATCGCCAGGTTTGTTTATCTTTGATCAGCTGCTTGAACAACGTGCATTTGTTGATAGCAGAGATTGCACTCAAAGATGTTATACACACACAGCTGAGAAGAGCGCTCACTCCAACCGTTTTTCCAAAAAACAACTCGCCAGTAAACTTGAGAAAAGGACGAACGGAGTAATATGAAACAATATGAATAGGTTATAGAACCAACAGCGTTTCACAGTTAAAACATGGAAATGGCTTTGTTAACTCAATATTAAGATGGGTTAACCTTTGGACAATCAGTTTTTTTTCGATTCTGGGAGAGTTTTTTTCCCCAGAGCAATTTTTTGTTGTCAAGGGTTGCAATGGTGACACAAAAACTTCACACATTAGCTAGTAAGGGCATAAAAATATGTCTTTACAACTTTTCTAGCGAGAAATACATCAGAATTTCATAATGTTCGTTTATTGGAAGTATCAGATCTCTATTTTGTTAGTTATAAGGATGGTTTGCCGACGTAAGCCTATTTAGCCCTGTTGCTACGTAATACTTCATTACCCATCATCCTTTAGGGCTAGGTTGCCGTGTTCGACTCCTATCAGACCGACTGTCAGCCGTGAATTCTGGGCGCATTCCATTGCGAATCCAGGTCCTCCGCCGTAAAAACCAACAAGTCAGACACATTCACACGGCTGACACCGTTCTGACCCTTCATAATAAAAGCACTTAACAGGAAATAGGTTATACCTCACCTCCTCCAAAACAAAACGTCCCTGTTTCCACACAGAAACATCATGGGCACTTAAGAATAATAGAACCACTTACAGAAACATGCTGCATAACCAAAAAATAAATAAAATAACTTAAATTGCCCACAATCTTTACACCCTGGCCTAAACCATCAAGCATGGATCATTGTACCCACTATTCTAGGGCCACTATTTCTAGGGCCACTACTAAAGGGTGTTTCATAGTCTCTGGGATTTTAACATTCTAATCAAATATGTGGCTGATTATATATGAAATCATAATTATGTGTAGCTTAAAATGTCACTTACAAGCTTTTTAAACTACAAAGTGTGTGTGTGTGTGTGTGTGTGTGTGTGTGTGTGTGTGTGTGTGTGTGTGTGTGTGTGTGTGTGTGTGTGTTTGTGTGTGTGTGTGTCACATCTTCTGCCCTGACATACAGTAGCCTAGGATAGATTTGGATGTTCTCTTTTAGTTAATGATATGAAATGTTGTTGAAGAAGTAGGCCAGTAATTCAAATGGAAGTAGTTTGAAGATTGCTTAATTCATGCACATTTTAAGAGATGAACGGCTAATCAGCGTTTATTTCTGCATATGTAGTTGACTCTTTATATTGTCCCCCGTCTTAATATTTAAGTGGTTTTGACGGCGGTTTGTCCACCACACACTTGGCATGATAAGACAAGAGATGTATTCTTATTCTTTTCATTCTGGGAGAGACATTACGCCTGTGTATCGCGCTGGACCTGTGGTGTGGCATTGGGAGAGGAAGCCTTGACAGCGCCCTGATTTAATCTGCATGATAAGGTTAAGATCTCTCTATAACAGTTGGTCCCATGATTCTAGCCTGTTTTGTTCAAACTGCCTTTGTATTTCACATCCCTCAATTAACACCTGTCACTTTCACGTGGGCCTATTTTAATAAAATATTCAGATGATCCAGCAGATGTAGGGTGTTTCAGTTCTGTAGGCAGCTCAAGGGACAGTGTACAAGGACAGTTGGACAGTGGACAGTTGTGTTAGCTGAATTTCAGGAGGACTAAGCTGAATCTCCATTCTGGGAGAAGAGGTCGAGTTGATGGAAGGCTACAAACACCTGGGGCCTCATTTATAACGGTGTGCGTAGAAACCATCCTAAAACATTGCGTTCGCACAAAGCCAAAAACGTGCTGCGCAAAAAAAAAATCAGATTTATAAAATTGTGCGGCGCACAGTTGCACGCAATCTTCCCTTTATAAATACCCACCTGCGGTGAATTGTGCGCGGACGATCTCCACCCCGTGTCCTCCCACTTCACCTTCCAGTTTCATCACACAATCGTCCATACATGGCGAATGCTAAATAGCTCCTGAATATGATGATGCACTTAATAAGCACGGAATTTTGACTGACATGAGGAAAAAAGGGAGGCAACCGGCCGCAAAGAAAGTGACTGGGAAGGAAGAAAGCCTGTGACGTGCGTGCTGCAGTAACTGTCACACAAACACACACGCGCGCGCTGATCACATATCATGATTGGCACAGTCGTTATAGTCTTTGTAAAGCAGTTTCGCCCACCTTTGTGCTGTATGCAATATCACGTATTAGCGTACCTGTAGTACTATATGTAGGCCTATATAAAATGGTGTGACAAGTGATAAAATATAACCAAAACATGTAGACCTAGGCTACTTGATAAGTAATTCAACCTACATCACAACGGCATCGCCATAGACTACAGTAGCCATACATTCGCAACTATAGGGAAGCTTATACATTTTATTGACTAAATATATTGGGTGCCAAGCTTCATTTGTCTGTGTTTTTCTGATGACTGAGCTTTATTTCGTGGTGTTGCCATTGAGTGTCGCTGATTCCCCGAGTCAGGAAAACCTTGCGGTAGCTCTACGCATGGTCGAAAGTTGGCGTAGGAATACGCACACTTCTCCGCAAAGAATGTTTTTATAAATACCAACGTTTGTCACCGCCCATTTTCCCGCACATTTCTGTCCGTCTACGCAAGGTTTTTGTGCGCCACAAGCTTTATAAATGAGGCCCCTGGACATTCACCTGGACAACAGATTAAAGCAAATGTAATGTGCAGACTGTTTACATTATAACTGCTGCGGGGACACTTATATTTCCCTTTGAGGATGAATAAAGTATAGGCCTGTAGGCCATTTAGGCCTACAGTAAATCTATCCATCGTATAGCCTATTCAATTTGGATTTTAGACTGTCGATTGCATTATGTTTTATAATCTCTAAAGTTAGCTCATTTTGGTTCCTACTTCAACAAAAACAAAGAAAGAACAAAAGAGAAAAGCTTCATGGGGCCTTCATATAGTGGTATCTGAAAATAGGCTTGAGAAAATAGGCTACATATCCATGACAAAACTATAACTTTGTTGACCAAACGAATACATTGCTGGAAATCTCTTGACATTTAAAGATGCTCATGGTTCCGCCACATGCTTTGAAATAGGCTACTGAAGTAATGTAGAATTCTGCTTTGGAAATCTATAGGGTGAGTTGCCCTAATGTGGGACACCTAAGGTCCAGAACATTTATCTCTCATTTCTGACTGACAGGGGGTCCCTGTGATTGAAGTCATATGAATTCTCAGTTTTGATTATAAAGAGAATGGAGGGGAAACAGTCAAAAAGGAAGTACACCAAGTGAAGTCCAGAAAAAGGACAGTGAAATAGGTTTTAGAGGAAATCAATGCTAAGGCTTTACATTTGTCATTATTAAAACAATGTTCATTTTTTGAAAATGTATTTAGGTTTTTATCTAGAAGCAAGAACATATTGTTCAAATGTAAACCATCAAACCTGAGTAATGCATCTTAGACCATGAGTGTTTATGACTTGCATTTATTAAGGGGATATTGTTTTTTTATGCATAATACAGACTGTCCCAGATTAGAGCAAACATATTTTCGTGAGCTATTTTGCACATGGACCACTAATATATGTGCCATTTCTTTTCTGAGTATGATAGGCCTGAATCATTTATTGTAAAAATGTGAAACTCTGTTGTTTCTATAACCTATTCATATGGTTTCATATTACTCCGTTCATCTTTCTCTTAAACCTACTGGCGACTTGGTTTTTATGAAAAACGATAGGAGTGAGCGCTCTTCTCAGCTGTGTGTGTAAAACATCTTTCAGTGTGGTTAGAATAGCTACCGAAAATTCCGTGACAACTATCAGGCTTCAGACAGATCATATGAATTTGCTGTATCAAGATTATGAAAGTAAAGGACAAAGTTCTAGTTAGAAATCTTATAAAAACAACACCACACAAGGATTTATGCTCTTTTTAGCTCCCAATTCGCATTGAAAAAGGCATTGGTGTCAGCCATAACAAGTCCACAAGGGCTGCCGCTATAGGCTCGTCTACTGTCACGTGATACACGCTCAATCTCCCCTGTCAACAAATGCACGTTGTTGAGGCAGCGTTATAAGTGTCATAGCAAGCAGCTGATCAAAGCTAAACAAACCTTGCGATGTCCAGAATAATATTTGTGATAACCATCAAACTAAACCGTACACATTCACTGAGTGAAGATTGTGAAAGTATGACACACATTTCTCACCAACAATGTTATCAAAAACCCAATTAATAACTTATCTTAGTCTTTTAAAAATCTGAATTAAAAACTGTAGCAATGGCGGCCACAGCTTGGATTTCATTTTCGCCGGGAGAAACTTAAAAGTCACGTGACATGTATCTGTCCAATAGAAATGAATAGCGCCCGGGGTGGCATTACATTGTAGTGAATTGAACCCCCAGTCCGTCTTCAGACGACGGCAAAGTCTGATTTCACGTCAGTGACGGATGGTAAGAGGCCCTGTCCCACAGTCGCACTTTGACGTTCTAGGAGTGAGACTGTGTTGTCTATACACAGTGAGTGAATAGGATAGTGGTACAGACACGTTGGAGGGAAGGTGCTGTTACATATATTACAGTATATAAAAGGCGTTTTGACACTTTTCTTTAGTTCCATTGGGCAAAGACAAGATAAGTCATATTTTAAGGATTATAGAGTAGGGTAAAGTAGATGTAGAGTAGAGTAGATGTAGAATAGAGTAGATGTAGAGTAAAAGTAGAGTAGAGTAAATATGATTTAGACAATTATGCTATGAGGCGAATTCTAACAAAGAGATTTGTAACACAGACTAAAACCACTGACTTTGTGCATTAAAACACCCAAATACTTTCCATGTACAGTATGTACATGGAAATGCTGTCTTTGCTGCATAGCACACCTTTAAATAAGTCTCCAGAAAGTTGCATTGAATTTCTGATAGGTGAGTCCAGCACTTCTTTTTTCCTCCACAGTCTGTCCACTCTAATGGAGACACTGAGAGAGGGAGATGGAGAGATGGAATAGGAGGTAGTGAGGGAGAGGAAGAAGAGCCGAGAAAGGGGGATAATGGAAAGGCTTCTAGTCCGACAGGAAGCACACAATTTGACACAAAACAAATTGGATCACAGCAAGGTGTTGTGAACATTTTTCACACCACTCTGAGTCTACGCCATGTCTTTTTACTTTTCCTATTTCCAGCGTTAGTCATGGTGGAAGCAGAGCAGCGGTGTAGACGAGCATACAGAAAGTCAAGTAGAATGAGAATGAGGATTTTGGTAAAAAGATTGGGTCAAAATAAAATGATCTCTCCAGCTAAAGACAGCATGACATAAGATGAACAATGGTAAATGGACTTGACTTATATAGCGCTTTTTCGCTGATTTTCTCATACCCAAAGTGCTTTAAATTTCTTGCCACATTCACCCATTCATACACACACTCATACACCGATGGCAGTAGCTGCATGCCATGCAAGGCACTCTCTGAACCATCGGGAGCAATTTGGGGTTCAGTGTCTTGCTCAGGGACACTTCGGCATTTGGCGGGTAGGCAGGTAATCGAACCTCCGACCCTGCACTCCGGAGGTGACCTCCCTACCCACTTCACCACTGACGCCCCGCCAGAATGATGTGTGTATGATGACTGTATGGACATGTTTCTGATTCATTTGACCTCCATTCAAGTTTATTGTTGACATGCATAGTAGAACAAGGTCAGATGGAAAAGGTCAGGAATAGTTCATTGTATTAGTAAGAATACAGTATGGAACAGGGTCAAAATACTCCAAAACTAGGGTTGCGTTCCGAATCGCATACTTTCTACTATATAGTATGTAGAAAAAAGATTTAGGATGTCCTACTTCATGCGGCCAAGATTGTTAGTGTTGAAAACTGCATCCTATTTGGGCGATTCTGACCCACAATCCAGTGCACACGTGAAGTGACGTCACATCGACGAAGCCTCCATATGAAAACAAACGGGGGACGCGACGGATATAAAAGCAAGAGGCAAGATTAAGGCGCAATGTTATGATGAAATAAGAGAGTAAAGTATGTCCCAATAGTATGCATACTGCATCCTAACTAGATTATTTTTATCGTCGGATGTAGTATGTAGAATAGAAAAAAGAAAGAGTATGCGATTCGGAACGCAACCAATGTCGTTCACAGTTGTAAGGTATTTGAGTCAATAAATACAGCCATGGAAAAAATGAAGAGACCACTTCAAATGTTCAGTGTCTCACGTTTTACTATTTATATGCATATGTTTGAGTAGAATGAAAATTTAGATTTTATAATATAAACTACTGACAACATTTCTACCAAATTCGCAAAAAGAATATTGTCATTTAGAGCATTTTCAATAAGTAATGTAGAGATAAAGATTAAAAAAAATACAAACTGGTCTCTTAAAGAGCACCTATTATGCTTTTTCAACTTTTATGACCTATAAACGTTGTTATATTGATTTATAGTCATGTTCATAGTCATGATTTATAGTCATACTAAAGTGTCAAATAATGACTTACATGCATTTAGACGTATTCCCTGCTGACCGTCTGGGGTGGCTGTGCAGAGCGCTAAACACTAGGAACGCCGGTCGCGATTCACTTGTTCAAATTATAGGGATTTATCTATGTGGATCAATCCGGATTTTCCATGTATGGTAATGCTGCAACGTGCTCAGGCACGCTCCTGCCATGCCCCCACCTGCCTGCTCAAATCTGCCCGCTCGCTGCTGAAAGTCTTCGGGAAGGTAACCAATCACAACGGAGTGGGGTTTGCAGGAGGGGGGCGAGGGGGCGAAGAAGGACGAAGTCCAGTGTTGACAGATAATGCTGAAAGCGCCCAGATGAGAGGAAGAGTTTCCCGAAAATCTACATCGTTTTTTGGGCTGTGATTCATGTAATGAGAAATAAAGACCAGAAAAGTAGTATGATAGGAGATCTTTGATTTTTTCCGGGGCTGTATATTCATCCTATAGAGCTGTCCATTATAACACATGATGGTGAGGGAAAGGACAAGGTTGTTCACTATCCCCCACTCACATTTTCATTTGTAAAAAAAAATATAAAAATCACAACAAAATGCAATGCTGTCCCCCAGTGCGATGTCATTTCATACTGGCAAACGCTTCAGGTAATATACCTGAAGAGTGTCTCACAGGAGACATGGTTAAGAAAGAAGAAGATCACAAGCCAACTTTTTTCTTTGCATTTTTTGCTGATATTTTTGGTATCGAAAAGAGTGTTTGCTCTATAGCTGACATTCTGATTAGTTCATGGTGGTTATTATCCAGCCCGAGGCAATGTCTGGGACATGTGTGTGTGTTTGTGTGTAGGTGTGTGTGTATGTGTGTGTGTGACACAGTGAGTGATGTTTTAAAGGTTTTAGCTCATGTCATGACATACCTTGTAATGTAAAGAAGTGTCCCCCCTCTCCCTCCATCACCATTTTAATTTCAGTTTTATTTGTAACTGTTTTTTATTATTTGAATTGGTAACTGTTCTTTATAATTTTATTTTCTGTTTCTATGTTGTGAGTGTATGTGTATGCATGTAATTTGTTGCTGCCTCTTGGCCAGGACTCCCTCCAAAAAGAGCTTTTTAATCTCAATGGGACTTTACTGGTTAAATAAAAGTTAAATTAAAAAATTAATAAAACCAAAGCAGCTTTCACAACCGTCTATGACAGAGCTTAAGACCAACATAGTACTAACGCTGATTGAACCTTAATATAAATGTTAATAATAAAATAAAAAAGCTATATGTAATAATTTCCTGATTCATTCTGTTTCATATTATTATAAGTAAATGTGTCTACCTTTTGGGACAGCATGGGATGTTGCTTTTCTATAGGCTGAAAGAATCAACCAGTTATTGAAAAATGACACAATGATCCCTCGGGACCGCTCCCATCCACATTATGTTTAGAGCCCTATAGCAGCGCTTTGTTTCTGTTTGTGCCTGACATAGTTTAACCACAAACCATTGTTAAACTTCCTCAATTCATCTTCCTCCCTTTCCGCTCGTAGACAAATCCAGAATCTGTGAATAAGTATTTCTGTTTATGTGTACTTTAGCCTTCAACTTTCCATATTGCTTTTTTATCAGTTGCATAAAGGGACCTTTAATGGCTTTCAAACACTTTTCATGTCACAAGTTAAACATGTACTGACATGTATTAAACTGAGATTTAAGAGCACAGATAGAAACTCCCCATTCAGCAAATAAAAGTGAAAAAAGACTACAGTGTGACACTGTAAGCTATCCAGCACAGTGACGGAAAATAAGCAAAACTAATGTTTTCAATGAAGGCCAACTCCAACTCGCATCTTAAATGACCTTTCAGTTCATTTGTCCATATAATTGTATAAATCACAGTTCAGATGTTTGACATGTATAAGTCTGCGGTTATTTGGCTTTATTACTGAGGCAGCCATACCCTGCGGTCCAATCACCATACTTTTCTACTATTTGACATAGATCTTTGACATTTATAAGACGAGTGGGTCGACATTAATTAGTGAGGTGAAGGTTACAGATGGATTTGAAAGAGAGGGAAATCAAAAATAGACTAAAACAAAAAAAGGGCAATGAGTGGCAGAAGATTGTGTGCTGAAAGACGAGAGGCAGGAACAAGTGTGTGATCATGAGCAGGCCTATGTTCAGATGGTCAAATGGGCCAGGTTCAGATATGAAGCGGTCATTTAAGTCTAATAGGGGCACAACACCGGCCAAAAGTGGCTCAACTGAAAAAAGAAACACATGTTCAATGATCGCCACAGGCTGGCAGTTCGTATTCATTTCAAGCTCTCTGTTGACACTATGGCTGCGTTCCAAATATCATACTCTTTCTTTTTTTCTATTCTGCATACTACAGCTGATCATACAAATAATCTAGTTAGGATGCAGTATGCTACGATTGGGACATACTTTCACTTATTTATTTCACAACATCATAACATCATAAAATCATAACATCGCGCCTTATACAGTATATCCGTCTCATCCCTAGTTCTTTTCAGACGGAGGCTCTGTCGATGTGACGTCACTTCCGGTGCACACTGGATTGTGGGTCAGAATCGCCCCAAATAGCATGCTGTTTTCAACACTACAAATCATGATCAAACAGTCATAATGGTATATTTAAGCATACTTGGTCAGAGTTATTCATCATACATCTTTTTTTCTCCCATAGCCTACTTAATAGTAGAAAGTATGGGGGATTGGAACGCAGGGTAGGACTGCTTCAGTTATTAAAGCCAATTAACCGCAGACAGCAAGACACAATCTCAGCTCAGCCATGGAAAATAAAGGCTTGGAATGAAAGTAGAAAATAGAGTCCATGAACAGCTGCACACACACAGAGATACAGGCTAAAGGGTGAGGCTAACTTCTTAGCGATCGATAGAGAGATGAAGAGAAATGTTAATTGTTCACCTTGCTGACATGGAGGAGTGTGTAGCTGTGGCTGTGGTGAATGCATCATTTATTAAAGCAGGGGGTTTGTATTCTCTTGTGTTCCATCGCACTGTTGTTTAGCGTGTGCGTGAGATAGGGCAGACGTAACAATTGAAACTATACCATTTAACTCAAGATTTAAGTTTTGTATTGATCTAATTGAAAAACAAAACTAGTGTGACACAAAGCTGACAGAGAAGGCAAGGCAAGGCACGTTTATTTGTAGAGCACATGTCAGACACAGGGCCACTCAAGGTGCTTTACAGGAGCAAGATTAAAATACATCAAGTACAGAGTACACATTAGAAAAGAGAATGAAAACCATGAATATAAATAAAACATTTAAATAAAAGGAATAAAATGTACAGGTTAAAGGGGAAACAGAAAAGTCTTCAGACTTGATTTACAGTTTTTCACAATTGCTTAAACACATTTCCTGATAGACTACCTCACTTTTTCAAAACCCTAAACTCAAATTTCAAAACTCAAACACAAAATGCAAAATCCTTCACTTCTCTTGCAAAAGCACTTTACCCTCAAAACAGTGTTAACTCTTCACTAAATGGTGTTTTCTTTTCAAATGACAAACACATACATCATATGACTAGACATTTCTAGCACTCATTGAACACTGGTGTGCAGAATGGAAAACACTATAGTATAAATGCAAACCACTATATGAAGGCTTTATCAGTAGAATTATGCCTTTGCATGTTCATACACTTTCACAACATCAAATACTTTACGGTTTTTGGCAAATGCTAACACACATGTTGTAGAATGGTTTATTTTGCCATTTCAAACAAACACAATGAATAGGTAGGTCTGCAGTTCAAGCATTTCAGTTTGTCAATAAACTAAGAAACAATTACAGTAAAATTAGGCAACAATGGTAAAAAACAGCGTTGTAAGGAATTGGGTGGTTGGATTATGAATCCTTTTATGGATACCGCCTCCTGTTTGTGTCTGGCCACATCGCCTCATCAACATCACACTCAATGTCATCTTTTGAGAAGCAACAGGGAAATGATCACCTGATATCCAGTCTAATTCTCCTAATTATGGAGCGACTCAGGTTGGGCTGCACTCTCTGTCCAGGCTCCCTCATTGATAGGCCATGATCTATAACATGGTCCACTAGTGTTCCTGTTGTATGTGTCTCCGTCTGTTGCCTTCTTTGTCCTTGTCCTCCTGTCACTCTCTCTCCTCCTCTTCCCCTGACTCTTACTGTTTCAGAAAGGAGCTGAGCTCACCTGGGGTCTATTTGTAGTGCTAAGGTTTAGACTGATTGGTATTCAATTAGTTTAATTTCTTTTCAAGAAGTGTGTTGGAGAATTTCAAACACAGTGCAAAGCATATATCGTGTTTGTAGGGTTGGTGCTTTGGTTTATAGGGCTTGGTTACAAAAGTTAGAGGTTGTGATGCTGTGGTCATAGCAGTCACTTTTAGTGTTTACAGTATTCGGCAAAAACTGTATTTGTACCTAAATGTGCAGTCTACTGTAAATCACAGCAAACAGGAGCTCATCTCTGACCCTTCTATAGCTAACTGCACACAAGCCCTTTGAGTTTAGAAATGTGATTGGCAGTGTGTTCTGTGTGAATACCAAGAGAGAGAATTCAGGAAGAGTGTGCAAGATATAGAGAATTGTGTGTAATGTTGTGAAAAATGTGTGTTTTGGAATGAAAATATGAGTCTATGGCAGGAAATGTGTTTGGAGTTCAGCAGAATTGGTTAAGCAGTTGGTAAATTAGTTTCAGATTGTGCACATTGTTCCAAAAAATGTGTTTAAACAATTGTGAAAAACTGTAAAAGAGCCGAGTGTTGCAGCAGACCTCAAGTCTTCTGGGAGAAGAATACATGTCATTCACTAAATGTGTATTATTGGGTAGAATGATTCCAAACAGGCCTGTCAGAGACGTCTCCATCCAAAACATTACAGTGATGTTTTTTCTTTTCCCCCAACATGAATTGATTTCTTAAAAAAAGATAAAAAAAGACCAGAGAAGCCAACAGACCCATATATACGTAGCACTACTTGTTGTTACACCTCCTAGTTGTTAGACAGAATCATATTGGGAACACAATAGGGTTGTAAATAATATGAGAAGAGAGTGGATGGTAAAGCTGATCATGTGCTGTTTCATATGAGGTTTTATTCATAGGTCCAGATGATAATGATAAACATCTAGCTGTAGGTTTACTATAGCCGTTTCTCAATGAAATATATCTCCTTTTTTAAAGTCAAAGTCTTTCATTGTCAGTGATATATGCAAAGACACATCAGAATCAAAATGGTGTTTATCTCTGGTCCACAGTGCAGTTAGAACGATAAAATAAAAAATATATATAGAGTTAAATAAGATAAACAAGATATATAAAATAGTATAAAACTGTGCAATATAAAACAGTAAACAGTATAGTAAAGTAAAAAGAAGATAAGTTAAATTGAAATGTGCAATATGATGACAAATATTTACAATGTGCAACCGCTCCAATCTTATGAAATGATATAAAAAAAACCTTTTGAAGGGAGTTATTCAAATCGTGTTTCCCAAAGCCGACTTGTGTCAGAGATGTATGTATGTAGATGATGGAGTTGTAATATATCTTGTGATTGATGGTGAGCCGAGCTTATTCTTCTGTTTCTAGAGTTCTGTAAGTCTGCAAGTTCAAGAAATGTCATTGAAACAAGTAAATATATATATATATATATATATTGCAAACATTATATTGAATAAAGTTGGGAATATATAGACAGTGATTAGTGGTGCATGCTGGTATAACGCTAGAATCTTTAGCAACGAGCTATCATGTTGTTTTATTGTCCTGTAACCACACTGTATTACATGATAGAGAGTCACATCATTACTTACCATGCTTCATCCATCCATTATTTCTATCCTCCTCTCCTTTGCACCCATTCTTTAGTTACTCTGCCTTTCCCTGGCTCTTCTGTTGGTGGCAATATATATGGGTCAGTCTAGCTATGATGAATTAAAACTTTGTCCGTGTGTCTGTGCACGTGTGATGTATTGCAGCATTGTGTGTGTGTGCATGTGTGTGTGTATGTGTGTGTGTGTGTGTGTGTGTGTGTGTGTGTGTGTGTGTGTGTGTGTGTGTGTGTTTGATATATTAAAACAGTGCGTGCGCTGCATCCATCTCAGGCAGCCATTCTGTGCTGGCTATAAATCAAAATAGCTTTCACCGCCACATCCAGGAAACCTGACAAGGAGAAGCCGCACTACAGCGCCAGTACACTGTGTGTGTGTGTGTGTGTGTGTGTGTGTGTGTGGTTGTGTGTGTGTGTGTGTGTCTGTTTGTGTGTGTGTGAGTATGTGCCTGCATGTAGGTGCTTGCATTGGGGAAGGCCACCAGCTCCTATGCTAATAGTATAAACCCCACCATTGGTAGACAATGGGCTAAACGTTGCACATTTACAACACTGGGCACAAAATGAATGTACATTCTTTGAAGATATTCCAATGAAGTAAAGGAACCTTAATGGAAGTTAATGTATTTCAATGCCACAGTGCAAAAAACAGCTTTTAATGAGCAGAGCAGAGCCCCTTTGTAATAACTGGAGGGAGTAGAAGATGGTGTGTTAAATAACACAATGGATTTATCTCTTACATAAAATAGCACTCCATGGCTGTGTGAAGAATGACAAGGAATGATTCATTGTAATACTGGCTATTTAAGAGGTCTATTAAAAAGGATTGACTCAGATAGAAATGATCAGAGAGAGAGAGTACACTTTGACATGAAGAAGCACTCCAACAAGGTGCTATGTTCTGTCTTGACTTTCATCTGTACAGCTTGAGGAGAACACTGGGTTACTGATGGAGCAGACCAAGGTTTAGACCTGATGGATCAGAGAACATTTTGGAGATGATTAGAGAGAGGTGGATTCATTGCACTTCATCAGCATATCAGAACCTGCTTTTTCAATTCAATTCATTCTATTTAAGAAGGGGACTTCTTAGATAATCATCTAATACCTTATGAAGAACACTGAAGGGTTTATTTCCCCCATTCAAATTCAATTCAATTCAATTCAATTCAATTGAGTTTACTTAATAAGGGGACAGTGCAAATGAATAAAACACATGATCATACATGGGTTAACAATGCCAGAATCAGCCAAAAGGCTATTTTTCATCTGTAGTCCCCTTTCATTTATGTTAAAAGAAAATGCAATTAAACAAGATAAAAAAAAACCACAGACAAAACAGGGCCTCACAGAACAAACAGAACTGACTAACTAAGGTTAAACAGCAGAACACAAAGTACAAAGCACCAGTGGATTCATAAATTCATGAATTTATTTTTCATAAATTCATAGTGTGTTGACCACACTCACAACAAATGATCTTACTGCTGACATGTTCTTTTAGGAACCTTCTGGAAGGAACTGATGAATAAAGACAGAGTGATACAGAAGTAATGAGTCAACAAGATGGTGAGAAGGTCTTGAAGCTCTATATAGAATAAAAAGGCAAATGGTAACAACACTATGTGAATGTGTGTGTGTACTTGTATTAGAAAAAAAACCTCAAATGTATCTGATGTAAATGAACCCTGCGTTCCAAATGGTCTCCTCTTTCTTGTTTCTATTCTACATACTACGTCCGACCATAACAAGGTATCTATTTAGGATGAAGTAGACATACACTTTGGACATACTTCTAATGATCTATTTCATCGTAACATTGCGCCTTGACCTTGCCTCTTGCTTATACATCCGTCACATCCCCGTTGTGACATCACCTCTGTTGCGCACTGGATAGTGGGTAAGAATCGCCCAAGTAGCATAAAAAACACCTAAAATCTCCGCCGGATGAAGTAGACATTCGATTATTTCTAACCACATTTAATCTGGCCACAAGAATCAGACGTCCTAAATCTTTTTCTCTACCATACTAAATCAGAGATAGTATGAAGATTGGAATGCAGCCAAAACTTTTAAAAACAAAGAAAAAGAAAATCTAGTGAGTGAAATCACTTGACCAAATAAAACAACAATGAATATTGACATGTTGCTTGATCCTAATGTGTAGTTTAAATGTTGTATACAGTTCAAGTATGTACAGTATCATCATGTTCTTGTACACTTCACACTGGAAGTCTGTGCTTGATCAGCTTTTAGTAGGACTGTCTTTAAGTATGTTGTGATGTCATTCTGCTGTGTCATAGCTCTGTGTGACAAAACACACTACACATAAAAAATAAAGCAAATAGGAGGTTAGCTTAGCAGTTAGCAGAGTCAATGGCATCAGATCTATGTGTGGTTGGCCCATTTCAACAACTATACAAGCTAACACCTACACACAGACAAGAGTAGAAGACAATAGCATACAGTTCAAGCAGACTATAATCCATGTGAACAAAACCTCCATGATGTTATCTAATCCCAGAATGGCTTTCCAATCCAGTAAAAGCCTTTTAGAGTAAATTCATTGTGCAAAACACACACACACACACACACACACACACACACACACACACACACACACACACACACACACACACACACACTGGAATATCTCAACACCTGGTCTGTCTGTATGTGATGGCAGTTGGTCACAGATGTACCCATCTGCCCTCCACACTCACTGTGTGTATCTGGATCTGCATACACGTGTATAAATGTGTGTGTGTGTGTGTGTGTGTGTGTGTGTGTGTGTGTGTGTGTGTGTGTGTGTGTGTGTGTGTGTGTGTGCGTGTCCTAAACGAACAGCGAGTACTCCTGAATAACACCTGGGGGCTGGATTAGTGAATAAAATCATTTTAGCAAAAAAGAGAGAGAATGTGTGTTTTGTTGGTGTGAGTGTGCTGGGGGAGAGAGATAAAGAATGCCCACACACAGATACAAACATGTTAAAGACAGATTTGAGCATACAGTTACGTTCCAGCATCCATGTGTGCAGTGCACGCTTAAAACACAGGCTTAGAATACAGGGCAGTACACAGGTCACTTGAGGTAATGTAGTACCAATGTTGTCATGGAAATTAGACACGCAATGTATACTCACACTGTGTTTATGATATTTTGCGGACTAACCCTGCGTTCCGAATCGCATACTCTTTCATTTTTCTACTCTACATACTACATCCGACGATAAAAATGATCTAGTTAGGATGCAGTAGACATACATTTACTTATTTACTTCATTATAACATTGCGCCTTGATCTTGCCTCTTGCTTTTATATCCGTCTCATCCCTGTTTGTTTTCATATGGAGGCTCCGTTGATGTGATGTCACTTCAGGTTCGAACTGGATTATGGGTCAGAATTGCCCAAATAGGATGCAGTTTTCAACACTAACAATCTTGGCTGGATGAAGTAGACATCTGGGTCTTTCTTTTAAACATCCTAAATCTGGCCACAAGAATCGGGACATACTAAATCTTTTTTCTACCATACTAAATAGTAGAAAGTATGCCATTTGGAACGCAGGGTTTGTATCTTTAAATGTCAATGGTCTAATGTCAAGCAGCTGGCCTTTAATGCTGCCTGCTGCCACCAGGGGCATATCAGGGAATTCATCCATTGAAGCTCTATTTCTTCTGGAGAAGTCTTTTAGGAGTGACCGACCCCCATTTCAATGACGTCCAGTTCTACTGAGCCCCTAAAGGGACATGGAGGAAAAAAAAATGTTGGTTGAGGAAAAAAAAAAAAAAAAAAAAAAACATGGAGGAAAAAAATAATTTTGGTTGAAAAAAAAAAAAATCAAACTCGAGATTCTCGACTTTAAACTCGAGAATCTCGACTTTGCCTTCAAACCTCACTCACCGTCACCAATGGTCCATGCATCAAAGGCATATCAATTGATTTATGGGAAACCACACAACAGTGTCATGGAGGAGTACTTGGAGCATTCTCTCTCACACTAACACCAAACTACAACCTATTAGGCCTAAATCTAACGTTGATTATGCACATTGGAGAGAAAAGTGACAATGCTTCACTTCATTTTGGCGCACCATGGACAGAGAGCAGCGGAGGTCTAATTGTCAATACACACACACACACACACACACACACACACACACACACAGGCCATATGAAATTCAACCGGATTATGCGAACTTTCTATTTTTCCTCACTTGGAGAGAGAAAAAGCGCTGTTTCTGTGCGCTCTGGCACTACAGCAGCTGTGCCCGGCGTGAGCTTCAAACTGTGTCTTAATAGAAAAGATAACTGCAGGTCATATGACAAAACTCGCGATCGGACTAGGTTAGTAAAGCCTCATTCACCCTTTCAGCCTTTCCCAGGAAGGGATCGTGTGTGAATAAAACACAGAGTCTGGACTGGCGTATTTTTAATATAGCAGAACTTCCTTTGCTGTATGCTGGGGAGAAACAGACACGCTGGTAACTGTTCTGCTCCAGATCTGCACATTGGACAGCGCCACGCGATCCTGACAGTTTTGCTGCTATTTGTTTAAAATTTGTGATTTTTTGGGTGCAATAGATTAATAACATGTGCCGTCGGGTGAAGCCTCGTATCTCTCTCGACCGTGTGCGAGTCAAAACAAATCAGGCGCTGTTTCTCCCCAGCGCACAGCAGAGGAATTTCTGCTATAATTAGAATTCACCAGTGCAGACTCTCCTCAAACTATTAGTTTAATTTAGTTTTTATAATCAGCGATCGATTGTTTCATTTGTACACAGAGACAAACATGTAGGCATGTAGCGGTGTGGCACATTTACGCACGAAAGCTTCCCTCAGAACGGAAGAGAAAAAAAATTGCTTTTTTATTTAATTATTATTATTGTAGTCCAGACTGTGTTTTATTCACACACGATCTCTTCCTGGGAAAGGCTGAAAGGGTGAATTAGGCTTTACTAACCTAGTCCGATCGCTAGTTTTGTCATATGACCTGCAGTTATCTTTTCTATTAAGACACAGTTTGAAGCTCACGCCGGGCACAGCTGCTGTAGTGCCAGAGTGCACTGGAACAGCGCTTTTTCTCTCTCCAAGTGAGGAAAAATAGAAAGTTCGCGTAATCCGGTTGAATTTCATATGGCCTGTGTGTGTGTGTGTGTGTGTGTGTGTGTGTGTGTGTGTGTGTATTGACAATTAGACCTCAGCTCTCTGTCCATGGTGCGCCAAAATGAAGTGAAGCATTGTCACTTTTCTCTCCAATGTGCATAATCAACGTTAGATTTAGGCCTAATAGGTTGTAGTTTGGTGTTAGTGTGAGAGAGAATGCTCCAAGTACTCCTCCATGACACTGTTGTGTGGTTTCCCATAAATTCATTGATATGCCTTTGATGCATGGACCATTGGTGACAGTGAGTGAGGTTTGAAGGCAAAGTCGAGATTCTCGAGTTTAAAGTCGAGAATCTCGAGTTTGATTTTTTTTTTTCAACCAACATTTTTTCTTCCTCCATGTCCCTTTAGGGGCTCCGTGTAGTTCAGACAAAACAACGCAAAGCAAAAAACTACAACAACGCAAACACAATGTACAATACAAATACAGCAAGTACACAACAAGCTGATAAAAAAAGAACCAAATTAACATTGACACATTTAGACAGCTATGTAGAATGGCTGTTTAAATGGCTGCAATGAAAATGACGTGGAAGGAAGTACACTATAGTTATTTCTACAATATGGCCAATAATAAAGTTGCCTATTTAAAACAGTTGCAGGTTGAATTTGGTATATTTAAGATAACATGTCTAAACTGAGTTAAAGGGCTAGGAAAGACAATGATAACACCTTCTGTCCAGCTCTATTGTCTTTATTAGCCTTGTGTTTGTATGCAACCTTTCTCTCTCTCTCTCTGTCTCTCCCCCTCTATCTCTCCTTCTCTCTCTGTCTCTCCCCCTCTATCTCCCCTCCCCCCCTCTCTCTCCCCCTCTCTCTCTCATGGACATATAAAGAAATGGACACCGGATTGAAACACGGCGCCCATTCATTCCTATGAAAGCTGCTCATTGGTGCAGAGAAGCGACAAGGAAGCATAATCCGGAAATTCCATGCGGCCTGGAAGCATGACGTAGCATGGACGTAGCTGCACTATGTACCTATCAAGAAAGAGGGCGGCAAGCGTAGCGGACTGGAGGCGGGTGTAGAATCATTCTCGTTCTGTAGCATCTAGCCTGGCGAAAACAAACTGAAAGCTGTTAAAAGCCGTTGGGCTAATAAAACGCTTGAGGTGGCGTTTTGAAATGAGAAAACTTTAATTTTAATAGTATATCTAAAGATAAGTATGAGCCTATGATTGATATCCAGAAATGTTTTGCAGAGACACAATCTTGTTCGCCGCTTGTACTGTGTGGACGGGGAAACCTGCCTACAGGCCGCATGAAAATAAGCTCCACCCCTCACCATGCAATACCAATGGCTTGGCCACATGTCCATGCTGGCTGCTTGGAGAAGGCACAGTCCTGGGGGCCTGCTCTCTCTCCGTCTCTCTCTATCTCTCCCCCTCTCTGTCTCTTTCTCTCTCTCCTCCTCCCGGTTTCCCCTCCTCCCTCTCTCTCTCTCTCTCTCCCCATCTCTATCTGTCTCTCTCTCTCTGCCCCCTCCGTCTATGTCTCTCTCTCTCTCTTCCCCCTCTCTCCTCCTCCTCCCTGTTTCCCCTCCTCCCTCTCTCTCTCTGTCTCTCTCTGTCTCTCTCTTCCCATCTCTATCTGTCTCTCTCTCTGCCCCCTCCGTCTATGTCTCTCTCCCTCTATGTCTCTCTCTCTCTCCCCCCTCTCTCCTCTCCTCCCCCCTCTCCTCCTCATGTTGTTTGGAGGTCTCTCTCTCTCTGTCTGTGTGTGTGTCTTGCGTAGAGGAGGAGGCTGGACTCTAGTTATCTCATTAGGATGGCTGTCAGCGCACACTGCAATTACCAAAGTTGCCTAACCACTACGCCGCCTGTGTGTGTGTGTGTGTGCCTAACCACTATGCCGCCTGTGTGTGTGTGTGCCTAACCACTATGCCGCCTGTGTATGTGTGTGTGCCTAACCACTATGCCGCCTGTGTGTGTGTGTTTGTGTGTGTGTGTGTGTGTGTGTGCGTGCGCGTCTTTCCTAGCCCTTTAACTCAGTTGCAGTACGGCTGTTTTGCGGGAATGTAATGTGTCTTCTCTGAAGCTAAGAGTCACCTATTTCTCTGGAGTTTTGCTCCTAATGGTAGAATACACAGAGTGGAATCAAAGCTGTACCTGTTCAAAGGGCAAAGTCACATTGAAGTGTCCACACATTGGGAATATAGAGAACAGCCTCTGCTCTATACATGAATATGTATTTGCAGTTATGAAACAGCATGTACAGATACTATGCCTGTGAGTCATGTTGTGCTCACACTATTGCAAAAACAACATAAAACTATTCTTGCATGAGCCTCCTTCATTTTCTTTATACTATAACTTAAAGGTTCAGTAAGCGGAATGGTCAGTTTAGCTAACTTCCTGTCAGTGACTGCAGTTAGCAGTCTCCTCGCTCGTCCCTACGTCACCACATTAATGCACTGCAGTCTTCAAGCAGCAAATCTAGTATCATCTCAGATCCATATGTGTGATCAAACAAACCATCAAAACAGACATTGGGAAGGATTTTTACCTGCTCCGGGTGCCGGTTTGTAGTGTTCTCTCTTCTGGTAAATGGACTTGTATAGCGCTATATCTCCATTTATCACAGACCCAAAGCGCTTTACATTGTTTTTTGTACACATTCACCCAGTCACACACACATTCATACACCGATAGCAGCAGCTACCACGCAGGGTAGGCTTAGCACTAGGGTGCACTAGGGTGCTAAGCTAACTAAGCTAACTATCAGGAGCAATTCGGGGTTCAGTGTCTTGCCCAGGGACACTTCGACATGTGGCGGGGAGACGGGGGATCGAACCTCCGACCCTGCACACCAGAGGCGAACACCCTACCCACTTCGCCACTGCCGCCCTTCTGATTGGTTATCAGTAGTGGGATCCCCGAAAAGTTTATTTGCCTATTACATGCAGAGCGAGTGACTGAGAGATCGGCTTTATGAAACGTGCACACTGTATAAGTGATCACTGTATGAATAAAGATTGCGATTTAACACTTATATTAACATAAATAAATCGCTTACTTCACCTTTAACTATAGTAAGCATCCAAATCACAAATTAAGAACTACAGCTAATGTCAATATTAATGGTTAATCCGACAAATCATTTGTAATTTTTAAGTTATTTGGTCTGATAAATCTAAATATTGAAAATGGAAAAGCTGAAATACTGAAATACTTGATGAAGGACAAACATGATTAGCTCCCATCTCTTCTTTAGCTCTTTACTTTGAGCAACATAAGCATTGCTGCTTGTATGTCTACAGTATGGTCATTTGAAAAATATCACATATTTATATAAATCACAATGTTTGAAAATTCAAGTTGCGCAGGGAGAGGTGCCACTGCCCCTGGGGTTGAGCTAACGCCTGTCATATTGAAAATGAATGCAAAAATGTTTTGGTTAATAGAATAAAAATATTAGAAAAACAGGGCTTATCTTTGTTTGTTTTTCATTTCCTGCTCTTCCCTCTAGTTATGTGGTAAACAAGTGGAAACACACATACACACACACACACACACACACACACACACACACACACACACACACACACACAGCGGAGAGGCCGGGACATGTCCTGCAGAGTTTCCATGGTGACTAGTTAGAAACACCAGAACCCCCATTTCCAGTTGATTTGCATTGCAGGTGCTGTGGTTTCACTATGTTTGTGTTTGTGTGTGTGTGTGTGTGTGTGTGTGTGTGTGTGTGTGTGTGTGTGTGTGCGTGCGTGCATGTGTGTGTGTGGACATGTTTGACTGACAGCTCAGTCAGACAAAGGAGGACGTTTTAGTCTAGAACGTGCTGGTTAGTCTGCTGTAAAAAAAGAAATGTATTCCTGACATGTTGAGAGTTTGATTGGGTTTGTGTGTAACTGTTTTTTCACTCTCTTCATTCACTTTGCTCTGTGGACTTGCTCTACCGTGAGACGTGCATGCATGAACATGCTGGCTTTTACCTGTGCTCACCTTTATATGAATATGAATTTTGTATTAACATTGAGTTTGTAGTGTTGGCAACACAAGGAGAAAAATGTCACGATAACAAAACCACTTCCACTCTCATTCTGCAAAGTGACAGCTTGACAGACGGGCTGGTTATTGCTCACTTTCACTTCACTCAACAATCGGTTTGCTATGATTTAGTTCATACTTTCCCTGCGTTCCAAATCACATACTCTTTCTCTTTACTACACTACATACTAAAGTACAGAAGAGTTTAACGGCCACAGGAGAGAAAAAAAAAATCAGATAAGGAAGATTTTTTTTTCATTATGTCGAGGAATGTCAAGAATAAAGACAAATACTCCAAAATGCTATTGGAGTTAGTGGGGCATTTATGTATTTTCAGCGTACCACAATTGACGTGCATGTATTGGGACATCCTAAATATTTTTTCTGGCATACTAAATAGTAGAGAAGTATGGGGATTGGAACACAGGGAATGTTCCAGTGTCCTAGACTCAAATGTAGCCCAAAATGCATTAAGCTTCGCTAATCAATGCAGAAACGAAATTCCATTATTAGAGATTTGGTCTGATGCATCTTTAGAGACGTGATACATTTGTTGTGGTTTGTTGTTAGTATAGTGATACATATACAGTAGGTGATCTTAACATATAGTATCATATTCAGTGGTGAAAGGAGCATGTTTAGTGGAAAAGCGCCAATAGCACAAGCCTGCATGTTGCATTCAGGTCAACTTGAAAAAAGCCCATTACCCTGATTAGTGTGGATGGGAGATGATCTTCTTTGGCAGTGTGCAGTGTGTATTCAACAGGAGACAAGTCTAGGAGCTAGGGGAGAGAAGAGAGCCTTTGAGTGGGGGGGAAATGATGCAGTGGATGGGATTGGCCCCAGCATGGCCTGTTGAAAATGACCTTGTTAAATGAAACATATGGAGGGGGGGGCTAATAGAGAGAGGATGAGATGACATGCAGACAATACTGAGAGAGGGAAGATTAGGCAAAGGTAGACCGCACTTCGTCAAGAGTTCAAAACCACTATTGTTTTTTCCGTCATTCCGTCCAAGGTATTAGCCTCACACACACACACACACACACACACACACACACACACACACACACACACACACACACACACACACACACACACACACACAGGCACACACACACACACACACACACAGACACACACACACACACACACACACACACACACACACACACAGACACACACACACACACACACACACACACACACACACACACACACACACACAGACACACATGCACATTCATGCTCAGAGAAATGTGAAGAAAATGAGGATGTCTCTTTAACAAACCTTGGCCGCGTTTCCCAGAATCGATCGTTCTTTGGGGCCAAAGAAGGGTCGAAAGAAGGGTTCGCCAAAGAACGAGCGTTAAGATACGGGTGTTTCCCAGATGGCTTCTTAAGTGCCTTCTTTGGAGAACGCGTAAGACGAAGCGAAAGAAGTACTTTGGTGGGAGCTGTCCACCGCGGTCGTGCTGAACCTGAATAAATCGATGCCAGACGAATTGATCACCCACCTCTTTATCAGCGCATAAGTCACACACAGCGCCCCGTGGTCACCCCCACACAGGTGGAATTAGGCTACGCATGTATCGTGTGTGTGGGGGTGTGTGGGTGCGGGGGGGGGGGGGGGGGGGGGGTGGGCAACAAGTGTATCCAAGTAGTAATCAAGCCCATTAGCGCATATATACCCCGTGGATAGGCACACACATGTGAGAGTGGAAGAAAGCGGCAGCAAAAGAAACAAGCGGGCACCGTCGTTTACCGCGGAGGAGATGGGCGTCTTAGTGGACGAGGTCTGGCAGCACCGGGCAGTTTTATTCGGGGGAACAAGGGGCAAAAAGAACATCGCGTGAAGAACCGTGTTAGGCAGGCCATAGCAGAAAAGATGTCCCCCTCCAGCCCATGTGGCCTGCGTGACTGGCGTGCTGTGAGGAAGAAGTGGCAGGAGTTCCAGAACCAAACAAAAAGGAAGAGTGCGAAGGTTTCACTAATCAATCTCCCTTCGTTGCAGGTGATGCAGACGCCCAGTAAAGACAGCGCGGAGCCACCCCTCCCCCATATGGTTTCAATAAACTACTTTGGTTTCCTTTTCAACCATGTATTGTGTGGATCATTTTGCATTGAAATGAGAGTGTCAAACCTATAGCAACAAAAAGTCCCAGGCAATTTGTAATTTATCTAAGCGTAGGTTAATGACGTGTGCGTATAGCGCGCCCTTTCAACAGCATTCCAGTGCCAGACTTTCAGGTAAAGCAGCCAGACACTGCAGCAATACTTATAGTGTGCAGGACGTTACATGTAGCCTACATCTGCTGGTTCTGTTTATTTATTTCAGCCTTCAGGCCTGAGAGTTGATATGGGTGGTGTGTGGCGGTTGTGGGTTTATGGTTTAGTGATCAGTGCTTGGTGACTGGTGGTAAAGGGGTAGGGGCTGGGGGTTGTTGGACCTCAGAAGAGGTTGATATGTTCTTAAAAACGCAGCGCAGCCAGAAGCTGCATCTCCGGGCTGAAGGAAAAATTGCATGTGTATGGAGACACCAGAGTGATCAGCCGTTGGATCTCCGCACGGCCGGGGCAGTCGGTACTTTGCCTGGACGGCCCGGTCTGAAAGCACGTCCAGTGGGGAGAAGTGCCGACGCACGTATGCATTTATGTAAACCGTCTGGCTTCGCGCACGGCGAGGCTGTTGTATTGCAGCCATGGTTTCTCACACGCGCGGACTTTGGCAACGCCTTTATAGCAGGTGGAGCCGCTCTGGATGAGGTTCAGCTGAGTTCAATTAAATCTGTTTCCTTGATATCTGTCAAATGCCACAGGGTTGTGGATGTTTTTTTATGTGTAGTACTATAAACTCACATGTGTGTGGAAAACGTAAACGTGTAATTCATTAAAAAAAATTTTTCTCTACTATTAGTTTATGTTTATTGCGCCAGGTCCGCATTGAACATTGTTTTATTATTTCGAAAAGTGGAGGAAATAAATTTCCCTGATGTGGCATGATCACTGACGATTTGGTCGCTAAGAAGGTTGAAAGAGTGGGTCAGCGCCGTCGTACAGTTCCATCTTAGTGAAAGTACTACTTTCGCTAAGAAGGAATCTGGGAAACGCATTCTTCTTTCACAGCGTTCTTAAGAGCGCTCCAAAGAAGTACTTAGCCCAAAGAGGCTCTTAAGGAATCTGGGAAACGCGGCCCTTGTTGGGCTGCTCACTTTAAGGACTGCTTTTATTGTCAATGTTGTTGAGAAGGATCGGATGATTCATTGTATGGTGTTATCATACAAGTTTCTTCATGTTCAGAGTATTCTATATGTTGTTAAATATATTAAAAGGAAAGAATAGTGTCGGGAGCCTGGATACTTCTTCTTTTATTTATCTTTTACCCAGACAATTCAAAAGAACACATTTGAGAGCTGTTATCACAAAACCATCATACTGTGAAACGCTGGTATTGTTGCTCAAAGGTTCAGTAAGCGGAATGGTCAGTTTAGCTAACCTCCTGTCAGTGACTGCAGTTATCTAGCATCATCTCAGATCCATAAGTGTGATGAAAACATGATAAAAACCATCAAAACAGACTTTGGGAAGGATTCTTACCTGTTCCGCCATTGTAGGCGCATACACAGTCTCCCATCTGTCGCTCTACACGTGCACCGGCAGTGAGACAGGTGCCGGTTTGTAGCGTTCTCTCTTCTGATTGGTTATTAGTAGTGGGATCCCCCAAAATGTTATTTGCCGATTACATGCAGAGCGGGTGACTGAGCGATCGACTTTATGAAAATGCGCACACTATATAAGTGATCACTGTATGAATAAAGAGCGATTTAACACCTATATTAACATGAATAAATCACTTACTTCACCTTTAATGTTATCATACTGACATAATATCACACCTTCCCCAATGCCTATATAGGGAAGGGAACATCTGTGTGAGTGAAGGGGAAGTGAGAACACATGAGAACAAAATGTTAAAAGTAGATGGAGAGGTAGAGCAAAAGGCAGAGGGAGCTCCAAACAGAGACAGGGTGTGATGGAGAGCGAGAGAGAGAGAGAGAGAGCCACGCTCATGGCTTATTTATAATATCTCTGTTATTCTCTGCTTGGATTCAGGCTTAGATCAGACATTTAGATCTTTGCTGAAACAAGCCATGTTTCCTCTCCTCCACACCTCTCAAACCGGCTCCTCTATCTATAGCTGTGCCATCATCACTATCACAAATAGACTGTCTCTCTCTGGCTCACACTCACACACACGCACACGCACACACACACACACACACACACACACACACACACACACACCCAAATAAGAAAGACATGTGTTGCTGCCGGAGAAGAAACAAACTGAAACAAAGCCCACGCATCAGGGACGGCAGGAACTACATATACATTCTATTAAAAAGCTCATCTGATCAGACAACAAAAACAAGTCTCTGTATCATGTTGTGCAGCTTAAAAATTCAGCAACTGTAGCACTTGAGTATATTTGAAGGCTGTCTTGTTCCTACATGATTCTTTTATTTATTTTTATTTATTTATTTATTCTTGCTGTTTTTCGGGGCTGTGTTTCCACATGGTTGAACGCACTCATTTGCAAATGACTTGGAACAAATGTGTCAACTAAATGAATGTAATGTGGTGTCGGTTGTTATATACTGTATGATACTTCTGTTTGGACGTATAAGTATTTACAGGAACAATGACGCATTGATTTAACTTAAATCTACATTTACAATCAAAACCATGTAGGCTGATCACTTCCTAATAACCGATAGTGGCATTTGAAATATATAACCTAAAAGCTGTCTGAAAATGATCCAACAAATGAAGAAAAACCATTGAATGCAATGTAACAATGCGGCTAACACATCCAGCTTTGAATATATCTATATACCCTGAGGCTTTAGCAGTCGGAGGAGAGGGCCTATTGTTCTTCACAATGATTCAAACAGACAAAGACTTGTTTTTTACCATTTTAAAATCCAATTTGCTTACGGTTCTAAGCAGATAAGCGGCACACACACACACACACACACACACACACACACACCTCTGGAATGTTGAATGCCTCTTTGCCAATACCCAGTGCCGTTGTAAGTCTAAACCATTCTAATAGCACTTCAAGCACAAAAAAGATCATTATCGGGGCATAGCCAAGGTTTCATACTGTAGAATCCATACTCACTATATTCTACAGAGCTCTTTATGCTTTATCTTATGTTGTATCTCCCACTCTCTATAATGGGCTTCATAGAGGCTTTTAGAGACTTAGTTTGTTCCCTGCAGCTACTTGACAAGTATACTGTAAGTTGAACTATACCGGCTCAAGCACGTTCTAGTCTCCGCTAATGATAAAAGAAAGAATTGAGTTGAAATAACAAGCTCTTCCCTAATCCATGGCTGGCTGTAGTGTGGCTGGCCCAGTGTGTCTGCAGCCAGTACACAGCAGCAGCAGTAGTGGATGGTTCACCAGCCATCTGCCGGCTACACTCACTGTCTGCCATGCTGCCATCAAGGGCAAACACTCACTTTGTGCCGAGGACTGCGCACTATCACACACACGCACACACGCACAAACACACACACACATGCACTCACACACACACAAAAGCACATGCACGCACCACACACACCAAACACATACACACACACACACACACACGTATGCATGGACACAATCTCATGCACGCACCTCACCACACACACACACACACACACACACACACACACACACACACACACACACACACACACACACACACACACAGACACACACACACAGAATAATACAGAACACTTAGAAGTGCTTGTTGCTGTCTACGCCACAAATACTGACAAGTGACATATGTATAATTTTGCTTTTTGATGGCTAATGGTATTATTGAGGATTTTCTCTCAAATTATGTTTGATCATTTGTTATGAATTTTTTAAATTTAAATTAAGAATTTAACAGTGTAAGTGACACACTGATTAGTTCAGCTTTAAGGTTTGTCACCTTCAGACACATACAGACAACACACCTGCATTCATTTTGAATGGGAAGATGTTTAAAGCCAAGTTAACCCTGTCGGTTTACTGAAACAGACGAATACCTTTAAATGATAAAGACTTCTCACAGAAATATACTTCCTCAGGCAATTCCATGTGATGTTGGAAGTTGGCGGTGTCTTCAAAACAGTGAAAGATTGAGATACCATATCGGCTAGAAATCAATATGTTCCTAAGCCTTCTTTCCTATGTACTCAGGTATCTATTTCTCTCTCTCTCTCTGTCTCTCTTCTGTTGTGCAGCTCTCTCTCTCTCTCTATCACTCCATCTCCAGTGCTCATGCTTTTTGCCTGGGTGCAGGCTGTTGCTAAGAAACAAGACGGGGAGCTGCTGCATGTTTAAGATGTGCTGTCTCTCTCTCTTTTCTTTCTTGCCAGTTCAGAACTTTTTTTTTTCAAACGGTAAAATGTCAGAGAAAATCAATCCCTTCCTCCCATCTCAACTTCATTTAAGTCTCTCTCTCTCTCTCTCTCTCTCTCTCTCTCAATCATACTCTCTTTTCCTCTCTCTCTCTCTGTGTGATGGCTTCAGTGCTTGGGTATCTTGACTTTAAAAACAACATGTTGATATTCTTGACTCTTTAACTGAAATATACTGGAGCTCAGCGCTGCTTGACTTTTCTTCAGTTTTCTAACAGCACTTAAAGGAATACTTCACCCATACGGAACCGGCAGTCTATCATTATGAAATCGCTATTATAATATAATGAAAGCTGTCCTGTTAATCCTAACCCTACATTTCACCAGTGTGATGTCACGCTAGTAAAATGTAGGGTTAGACAGTGAGACCATAAAACTCTCTTTCTGCCTTTTCTCGGGCTAGGATGAACTGATTTCTAAAATGTTTGCAGATTGATACTACATAGGATCTCAGAGTTCAATACACCTTCATATTCCCACCGGTGAAGTAGGTCTTTACAGTTTTTGCCGATTGCTTACCCACATGTTGCAGACTTTGGCCCACTGTGTCAAAACTTAACACACAGGCCGAATAGGACAAAGCACATGGAGATAAACTTCTAACTTATACGGCAAAATGAAACTCTTGAAACAAAACCTAACAATCCCATTTCAAAACTGTTTTTAGCATCAAAACAATACACACATGCACCTTTGAATTACTCTTTCCTAGCAGCAACAACACACAGATGTGCTTTATGCAAAACACAGCTGTATTCAGTACTTTGGATGGTTTTTGACTTTAAAAGTCTCATACAGATTTACTACAGTTGATCTAGACACATGAAAACAAAATGTAAACGCTTCAGATCTTTTATTTTATTTTGCCATTTCAGGTTTTTGCAAAAGTAAAAAAAAAAAACACAAAGACACACAAAAATGGTACCACTAGAATGTTCTACAAAACATAGTGTTGTAGGGGAATGATTGGAAGACATTTAGGCAATGGATCCTGTCTCCTGTTGGCATCTGGCCACATCACCTCATCCACGTCACAGGCAATGTCCTCCCTTGCCAAGCAACAGGGGAAATATCACCTTGCTAGCCGTATCCAACCTCTTGAAGAATTTTTTGAAAGATTGATCCACTATATTTTCATTTAGACACATGAAAAATATAGAAACGCTTCTGAAAAAAAGTTTATATTGAAATTTCGTGGTTTTTGCCAAAAAAAGAAAAAAAACACAACAAATAGGATCGCAGTTCAACAAGCAATTCAGTGTGTCTCTATGAACTCTGAAACAATTACAGTAAAACAAAAAGTGTTGTAAGGAATGGGGAGGGTGGATTATGAATCCTTTTATGGATACCGCCTCCTGTTTGTGTCTGGCTACATCGCCTCATCGACATCACATGCAATGTCATCCTTTGAGAACCAACAGCGAAAATATTCCTGATATCCAGTCTAAATGTCTTACAGTAATTATGGAGCTACTGTGTAGTTGAGCTGGACTCTCTGCCCAGGCTCCTATATTGTTAGGCCATGATCTATTACATGGTCCACTATAGTGACCCTGTCTCAGTCTGTTGCCTTCTTTGTCCTCGTCCTCCTGCCGCTCTCTCTTCTCCTCTTCCCCTGACTCTTGTACTGTCTCACAAAGCAGCTGAGCTCACCTGAGGTCTATGTGTAATGCTAAGGCTCACACTGATTGGTATTCAATTAGCTTTATTTTTTTTATTTTTCATGTGTGAGTCTGTGTGCTTTTCTAATTTTAGTTGTGTTTTGTATTTTAAATAGATGTGTTTTCCCAATGATTGCATGAGATTTCATTTTTGAACAATGTGTCTTATGTAAAAAACAGTGTGTAGTGTTTTAGCAAGAAGTGTGTTGGAGAATTTCAAACACAGTGCAAAGCACTTATTGTGTTTGTAGGGTTGGTGCTTGTGTTTAGGGCATGGTCACCAAAGTTAGAGGTTGTGATGCTTTGGGCATAGCAACCACTTTCAGTGTTAAAGCATTAGGCAAAAACTGTAATATATATTGTGAAATTTTCCATTCTGAACAGCGGTGTGTTCAAGTCCTCTCTAAATGCCACTTTAGTGCTTTGTGATACATATACCCACTAGGGGCCAACCCACCCATGGCCCCCAAAAGACAACAGGCTAATGCGTTCATGTCAGACTCAATAATGAAGTGAAAACTAAATGGCATTTCAGTCCGAAATTATAACTACTATTCTTTGTTAGTACCGGAGGGCACCTATAACACATGCACACACTCCTCACATGTGCATGGGACTCCTATAGAAGGTTGTCTAACCACTGCGCAGCATTACAAACGGAACATCACCCCAAGCTACACAGCTGGCTCCCCAGGCTGTCTTTATTGCTGCTACTCCTTACTTGCAAACCTTGAAAACTAGTGGGGGTGTCTTGGTGTGTCCCCCTAGCCATGATGACATAGTATTGTATCCTGACAACTTCAAACGAACAAAATAACACAAAAAAATTGTTTTTTGGGGGGATTGTTATAGGCAGGTTTTAAACTCTTATGTCAGGATTTATTTGACATGAAATGGCATGAAAACTCCAGGAATGGGGGCGCCTTTAGCTCAGTTGGTAAGGCATGGGCCTCGGCCAGCAGCGGACCTGGGTTCGATTCCAGCCCGCGGTCGATCTCTGCATGTCACTCCCCTCTCTGCCCCATTTCAACTCTCTCTACACTATCAATAAAAAAGCATAAAAATGCCAAAAAAAAAATCTAAAAAAAAAAAAAAAAACTCCAGGGCTGAATATGAGTGGCACTCTGCTCCTTTGGGCTATTACTGCTCCTGTTTACCCTTTGTCTTTCTGCACTACACATGAGAAACCCCCTCCTGCTGTTCAGATGTTTTTAGCTACTTTCTACTTTTACTTAAAGGTGCTGTAAGCGGAATGGTTCTTTTAGCTAACTTCCTGTCAGTTACTGCAGTTAGCAGTCCCCTCCCTCGTCCCTACGTCACCACATTAATGCACTGTGGTCTTCAAGCAGCGAGTTATCTAGCATCATCTCAGATCCATAAGTGTGATAAAACATGATAAAAACCATCAAAACAGACATTGGGAAGGATTTTTACCTGCTCCGCCATTGTAGTCGCATAAACATTCACCCATCTGTTGCTCTGTGCGTGCACCGGCGGTTTGTAGCGTTCTCTCTTGTGATTGGATAAAAATGTTGGGATCCTCCAGTAAGTTTATTTGCCGATTACATGCAAAGCAGCTGACTGAGAGATCGGCTTTATGAAACGCGGACATTATGTAAGTGGTATGAATAAAGAGCGATTTGACACTTATATTAACATAAATAAACCGCTTACTTCACCTTTAAAGACCTACTTTACCAGTGGGAATATGAAGGTGTATTGAACTCTGAGATCCTATGTAGTATCAATGTGGAAACATTTTTGAAATGGGTTCATCCTAGCCTGAGAAAAGGCAGAAAGGGTGTTTTATGGTCTCACTGTCTTACCCTACATTTTACTAGTGTGACATCACTTCAGTAAAAATGTAGGTTTAGGATTAACAGGACAGCTTGGCCAAGGGAAGACTGAGGAAAGACTGAGGGAAGAAAAACCTCATTCATTATATTATAATAGCGATTTTATAATGATAGAACGCCGGTTCCGTATGGGTGAAGTATTTGATTTCTAGACTGGTGATTTCACCTTTACTTTGGTCAAATTGCATCAAAGTAATTGTACTTTTACTTGAGTAGAATATTTGAGTAGTCTTTCCACCTCTGTCCAACCCATCCCTCCCTCCCAGAGAGGAGCTTGACTTGGCCTGGCCCAGCATTAAGCCGGGGTGAAGGGCAGGACCAGCGTGGGTGAAATGAGGGGTGAAGGAACACATTGACTGTGTCTGCAGAGGGGCTAACGCTAATGAAAAATAGATGATGTCAATTAACAGTCACAGCAGGGAGGCATTAATCAGCTAATGGCTGTGCACTGACACACTAGAAAAACAGTCTTTAAGTCTATGAGAGAAATGTGTGGAACAAATGATGCTGGTGTGCTTTGTTGTTGTGTGGCCACCTGGACATGTGTTATGGGGGAGGAGGGAGAGGGGAGAGGGGAGAGGGGAGGGGGGAGGGGGTGTACTCACACAACTTTTTTTCAACCCTCTTAATTGAACTTTTTTTAAACACTTTTTCAATTATTTTATTACTTTGTTCATCACATTCCATTATCTGTTTAACATTGTGTTTAGGCGTTTTAACCTGCTTTTGATAGATAAGATTGAGAGAGATAGAGTGGAAACATATAATACCTATACAGCCATACATGTATGGAAATACACATCCACCCATCTACATGTACCAGCAGTAATGCCTTTCATCTCATGCCTCCATTATTTGAAATTCACCTTCAGATCTTCTTTTTAATAGAGGATTTTTCTATACAAACATTTCTTACTTGTATTGGAAGTTATCTAAAACACATGTTCTATATGGATTTTTTCAAGCATGTTTCTTCACAAGTTGCAGTTACAACAACACTTTTTTTCAACCTATCTTTGGGTATGCTTGTCATGTCTTTTTCTATGTGCATGCATAGTGCACACCCGTGTTGGCTCAGAGGCATCAGGCCTGCAGACAACACAGTCATGCCCTCTGTCAGTATATTGTGTGCAGCTAGTCTGGGTTTAGTTAATGAGATGTAAACTGTAGGCCAGTTGTTTTCTCCGTGTAGAAGAGAAGGATATACATGGACCGCTGGGATCCTCATGAGTTTAATTCCTTCATAATATAATGCATTTAAAATAACATTTATTTCTTAAGAATGACTTGGGTTACATTATATTTCATTCCCGCGCCACCACTTTCTTTTTTTAAATGTATGTTAAGGTCAGTCCTGCTATTCAGTACAAAACAAGCCGCATTCACAAAATCGCTATAGAAAAACAAAGCTAAAAAAAAAAGAAAAAAAAATTGTAATTGAAAATTAGCCAGCTGGCTAATGCTGGCACATTTTGATTAATGCTTCTCATAAAAAAAAATGAATGAGATTACATTTATTAAAAGCTTAAAAACACCAGCTTTAGAGTGAATAGAAAATATATCAACTCCCGTCTGTTTCCAGAGGATTGGTTCTGCTGTCATGTGCAGCTGATTACATTTGGGTGTGCTTGATTTGCGCCAGCAGGCAGTTGTGTGAGCGCCGGGCGGGGTGAGAGATGTATGTGAAGACGTATGCAGTCATCAGAGAAATGGCTTATTTTGCCTCAGCCTTCTGCTGGACGGAAAGAAACACAGCTCAACTATATGCGTTCACTTTGCCGCTTTGATCTGAAAACGGAAATGACAGCGACGCGGCTCCCATCTGTTTTTATCCCACGCGTGAGGACTTTGTTTTGCTGACATAATCTGGCACATATGCATCTCCCCGTTGATTTACCGATCACAATAAAGCCAATTAAAGGGATGTGCCAACATTGTCATTTGCCCACAAAAACGATCAGGGATGGCATATTCTATTATGTGATGGAGCAGTTGGTATGGGCATGCTTTATCTGCTGCTGAGAGCCTTACTCAGATTCACACATGCTAAATGCACACGCAGACAGACACAGTGGTGAGGAGCTGGCAGCCCGGTGCTCATGTGACACAAACTGTTGCTACATGACAGTGGATGGACCGGTTCCCTGAAACTAAGGTGTTTTATTAAATACTTTGAATTGTAGTTTTTTTAGACAAATTTTTGATTAACAATTCAGTAAATCAAATATAGATAGATAGATAGACAGACAGACAGACAGACAGACAGACAGACAGACAGACAGACAGACAGACAGACAGACAGACAGACAGACTGATAGATAGATAGTTAGATAGATAGATAGATAGATAGATAGATAGATAGATAGATAGATAGATAGATAGATAGATAGATAGATAGATAGATAGATAGATAGATTGATAACGTTAACTAAGAAGTAAATATACTTAAAGTTAAAGCAAAAGTCCTGAATCGTACTGTTTATTCCAAACTCTATGGGATAACTTTGTTTAGTACTGAGGGTCTGCTCCAGTAAGCCTTGAGGTTTATAAGATCAAGGGAATAAACACAATGTCCTAGAGGATGGGAGAATCTCAGTCCATACCTGAACAGGTCTTTTAAGTGTGCACTGAGGCACATGCTTCAAACATCTCCCCAGCTGCTGATAGCTCTAACCAGCTTCAGCACCTTGGAGAGTGCAACAGCACACAGCTGTGTGTGTGTGTGTGTGTGTGTGAAGTCCTCTTTTTATAAAAACATTCTTTGCACTGATGGTCTCGTTAGCTGTTACATGTATTTTATGATCATCATGCTTCAAACATCTCCCAGCTGCTGATAGCTGAAAGTTCAGCACCTTGGACAGCACCGCAATACACAGCCCATTGACGACCCATGATAGGCAAACACTACAAAAAATACAGACAAAAAATAAGTGTTTCATTGAATGCATTGAATATCAGATTGAATTGTCGTTGACTGAGATTGTCATGCATCAGTTCACTTCATTTTGGTTAACTGTGGGTTGCTTACGGATTAATACAAAATAATACATGAGAGAAATGTATGTATGTATATATCTGTGTGTGTGTGTGTGTGTGTGTGTGTGTGTGTGTGTGTGTGTGTGTGTGTGTGTGTGTGTGTGTGTGTGTGTGTGTGTGTGTGTGTCTGTGTGTGTCTGTGTGTGTCTGTGTGTGTGTGTGTGAGAGAGAGACAGGCTGTGTTCGGAAAGCCATACTAGCGTCCTACATCCTACATACTCACCATCTATATACTGCATACTGTCTACTCAAAGATCGATTGTGTATGCGAGCTGCGTCAAAACGTTTTCAGTTGAAATATACTCAAGCAATGAAGAATTTCTTCTTCTTCTTATAAGATTCAGGCCGTTTAGACACTGTTTAGCGTATAACCGCCCTCTACAGGTTAGATATTGAACTAGATTTTTACAGTCCTGTGTTCATCATCTGTGTTTTAGACCTCTTGTTTTATAATTATGTTTTGAGGCGGAGGATCCCTCCGACGCTCTCTGTCCGGCTCATCAGACAGCATTCAGCTGTCTGTGAGTTGAGCTGGACGAGCCGCGGTGTGTGGAATAGCGATCTGTCCTGATCTCTCTCCACTATCAGACTCACAACACTCATTTCACTTAGTGACTCTAATGTTGTTAGGTATTTATCTTCATCTCTTATCTATTGTAAGAGTTTATGAATGACTGCACGTACAGTTGTCAGATCGCTGACCCCAAACATTGTCGTTGCCTAGCAACTTGCTCGAAAATATTTCATTTTCCTGTGTGGGTAGAATTGACCCAGTGCATTGTGGGGCGGTTGAGTAGGAAAAGTATACAATCGATTCATACCCAAAATCTGCCCGGAAGTTAGTACTCATCCGGGAATTTCTCACATACCCAAACTCGCATACCCAACCGTCACATACTCAAATTGAAGTCAAAATTAGTATGAGTAGGACGTTAGTATGGCTTTCCGAACACAGCCATAGAGAGAGTGTGTGTGTGTGTGTGTGTGTTTGTGTGTGTGTGTGTGTGTGTGTGTGTGTGTGTGTGTGTGTGTGTGTGTGTGCGTGTGTGTGCACTCTTCTTTATATAAAAACATGTCGTTGTTTGGTGGCAATAATATAAGAGAAAATATAATTTGTTAATACATTTATAATTTTAGGCATTGGTCAGACTAACAAGCTTAGTTAAAGGTGCTCCGAGGAACTTTCAGTTCTGGACAAAAGTGGTAGTGTTTTCTTACTACGCCAGCTGTTGTTCCTGGGTGAGCGTATACCCATGAGAAAGGCATTAAGAAAAACCCTCAAAGCATTCTTTGCACTGATGGTCTCGTTTGATGTAATTTATGATCATCAGAGGAAAAATTTGACTGTTTTAGAAATATTTAAAAGTTCCTCTATGCTACACATCGACTGCATGTGTAGTATATGTAACTAGGAAAAGCTCAGGCTGTGACAGAGTACGCAGCATTGCATGTTGGGTAATGAGAGAGGAGAGTGATCTATAGGGAAACTATGGCTGCATTCCGAATCGCATACTCTTTCTTTTTTCTATTCTACATACTACATCCGACGATAAAAATAATAATCTGGTTAGGATGCAGTAGGTATACTATTTGGACGTACTTTTACTTATTTATTTCATCATAACGCCCTGATCTTGCCTCTTGCTTTTATATCCATCGCATCCCCGTTTGTTTTCATATGGAGGCTCCAATGATGTAACGTCACTTCTGGTGCGCACTGGATTGTGGGCCAGAAACGCCCAAATAGGATGCTGTTTTCAACACTAAATATATTGGCCGGATGTATTAGACATCCGGGTCTTTCTAACCATCCTAAATCTGGCTACAAGAATCGGGACATCCTAAATCTTTTTTCTACCATACTAAATATTGGATAGTATGGGGATTGGAATGCAGCCTATAGGAGACATAGGAGAGAGTCTGCTGGTACACTAGGTCCATGTCACTCTGTCTGAAGCTGCCTATCCACTGGCTCAGAAGTTTTCTACTAACTTCATCCTAGAAAAGAAATAGACACATGACCTCTCCACCACACCGCTGAGGCAGGGAGGAAATAAAAAATAAATAATACATAGAAAAACATTTCCACCATCAAGTCTGTGTGTTGTTGTTGTTGTTCGGTTAGTGTGTGTGTGTGGGGGGGGGGGGGGGAGGGTGGGGGAGTGGAAGACAGGAAGAGGATATAAAAGCAAGAGGTAAAGGAAAGGAGAACCAACTGGAAGGGAAGTAAACACTGCAAAATATGTCTTTCTTGGCTACTGCAGTAGTTAAGGCGAGACACATTTGGTAATATCTAACTCATTATGTTAGATGAAGCCAGAGTTAATATCTGTATTACACTGTTACAACCATATGTGTGTCCAACGTGTTTTACAGAACAGATTTTGGATTCAGTGTTTTTTTTAAATAATAAAAAAAATACTATTTACAGATCTTGAAATGCATTTTTCAGAAAAGTGCTGATAATGATTATGAAGGTTAGTTGAGGCACATGCTTTAGAAGTGGAGATTTTTGTTTCAGAGTATTAAAAACAAATCTAATGCTGAGATAATGTCCGTTAAAGATGGCTGTAATAGTATATGGTATTATATATGGTATATGTTATTGTTGTGATATACAGATGCAGACAAGGTTTAGTCAAATAAACACCTAAATGTACATGTTTGACCTTTTATTTATATTAGTATGAAAGAAAACATGTTATAAAAGCGAAATAGACAAAAATCTCAAAATTGAACAATGTTTGAAAACTTGTTCTTGTCTGCAGTGTATTGCTTGCGGGCATGTAATGGCATGTCATGAGTAACACGTATGTTGATTGTTGTAGTCACATGCATACACAAATACATGTCTAGCATAGAGTTACATTCCCTGTGTTCCGGATCGCATAATCTTTCTTTTTTTTCTATTCCACATACTACTTCTGATGATAAAAATAATCTAGTTAGGATGCAGTATGCTACAATTGGGACATACTTTAACTTATTTATTTCATCATAACATTGTGCCTTGATCTTGCCTATTGCTTTTATATCCGTTGCATCCCTGTTTGTTTTCACATGGAGGTTTGTGGAGTGTTTCAACACTAAAAATATTGGCCCAATGTAGTAGACATCCGGGTACTTCTAACCATCCTAAATGTGGCCACAAGAATCGGGACATCCTAAATCTTTTTTCTACCATACTAAATAGTAGGAAGTTTGTGATTCAGAACGCAGGGATTGTCTCAAATGCGTAATCGACATGAGTATGGACATGGATTTAACACACACACACCATCTATTTACTTTGCTTGGAAATTAAATACTGCTGGTGATTCACAGAGTAATGAGATAATGTGGGTAATAAAGTTGTTTATTCTTCATGTTGGCTCTGTGTGTGTGTGTGTGTGTGTGTGTGTGTGTGTGTGTGTGTGTGTGTGTGTGTGTGGATGAAGTTGAAAATGGAGGCCTCTAAACAAGCTCTGAGTCAACCTACTCCCACTGCTCTGTGAGTGTTTCAAATGAAATAAATGAGGATTTAAAAAGTGGGATCGGCGCATTTTCAACAAAGATGCAAGTCGGCTCCGTAATTCTCACAGGTTAAGAGAGTGAACATCTGTTTAAAATGTGCTTTGTCTAAATGAAATACCCAAGCCCTGCTTCCTGGGTGATTATTCTTCAGCTACTAAAAAGACAAAAAAAAAAGAGAAAAGGAATTTAGAGTAAGAAAGGGAAACAATAAAATCCACTTAGGAAAAGCTCTTGTTGCACACAAACACACATTTATTATTGCACAGCTAGTCGTTTACAGAAGCACAGATGACTTAAAGTATTTTTGCTCTCTTTTTTATGCTTGTGTGTATTCTCTCCATACTGGCTCCCCTATATCTGCCCTATAGTCCTTTATTTAATGTCATTATTTTTTACATTTAAAACTTCTACGAAAGAAAAATTCAATTGTATCACCATAGCTACAGTACGGGATATAGCACACAATAACAATAATTCGGTAATTAAAAAGATATTCAACCTGTGAAGGAGTTCAAATTGTGATATACTTTCATTTTCATACCGTTCACAGCAGTTCAAATAAATGGCTTCCGATACATTTAAACCTTTTTCCATTTTCTGTATACTTTTGTTCTTAGCATTGCTGTGTTGCTTATGCCTTTATAACCTTACACATAACATCAACACCAACATTCACAAAAAATTATGATTATGATATATCATACAGAATCGGTATCGGCCGATCTCCTAAAGCATTGTATCGGTATGGGATCGTACTGAAAAGTAGTGGATGGGTACATCTCTACTTTAAGCCTGTTACATACTAAAAGAGAACTAAAGAACAAAGTTGTCCGAGAACTATTGTGTGATTGGTCAGTCTGAAGTCAATGAGGAACATCAACTGGCGCTACCATGGTTACAGCGCGTGATGTGTGCCGCGGGTGAGGAGTTCGGCACTTGTGTTCTCGTGAAGTATGAAATGTCCAGACCAGAGAGAAGTGAGTTCTTGTTCTGGCAGCTCTGACATGTCTGCACACACACACACACATGTTAACTATCATTGGAACATGAACAATGCAACATCTGGAGTTAGCTAGCAACAACGTTCTTCCAATAAAAAAAAAATATTTTTTTATACTGGACCTCCCACGATCCATAAGTCCTAACACAAGTTGCAGGCAGCACTAGGATCTATATGGGCTACATTTTTCTTTTTTTTTCTTTCTTTTTATACTTTTTTTTTCACAGTGTGTTACACCAAGGTGACAAGGTGTCCACATATTACATTTAGATACATAGGCCTACCCACCTACAAAGCCTAACAATAAGGCAAGACAAATAGCAACCAACCGAAATATCAGAACGCACAACCAGAAAAAAAAATATATAATATATATTAAGTCCATGCTGTTTGTCAACTTGCGTACACGAGCTGAGAGCTGGCATGGGATTTGAGCGTACCCTACGCTCACGTCCAAATTGATAAATGCAGAGGTTTGCATGGAAATGTGCGTACACCCACTTTTCTGGTCTACGCACGGTTGATAAATGAGGCCCATTGTGTGTACAGTGGGCAGTGTGTGTCTGCACATTCACAGTGAATGGACACCAGCTTCCTATGAGGCACACAATAGAAAGGCTTTGTCTGGACTTTGTCTGCATTAGGGTCTTCCTGTCCACAGTTATTGTAGTCAGAGATAAAGAGGACATACCCAGACATAACACTCACATAACAGCTGATATATTGTTTATGGAATGGTGGCTGGGAGTGTTTGTGTGTGTGTGTGTGTGTGTGTGTGTGTGTGTGTCCGCTGATGAGTGCATACGTGTGTTAAACAGGAAATCACAATTAAAAGTACAATGTCTGAAAACATGGTGAACACAAATTTGCATTTGGCTTCATTTGTTAATCAACCACTAAAACTACTATGTGACAAGTTCAAATTGCACACACAAGCTTAACTTCCATGTATAAGATTGGACTACAGGGGCTAACACAATATATGATGAATACACCCAACTGGAAATAATGGGAGCTTTTGATTTGGATTGACTGTGTGTGATGTATGATGTACAGCAGAACATGTCAGATGTTAGTCAGGTCCATTTAGCTTTAGCATTTAGCTTCCAGCTGGTTACTGATGACTCATTGAAGCCTACATGATGCACTGTGCATTCAGTTCATAGTTGGCTTGAGTCTCCTGCTGTGTTTGCTCCATAGATGTTTGTCAGAATGCTAATTTGAACAATGGAGGTAAAGCCAGCAGTTAGCCGCCACGAGGAACATCTCCCTTTAATTTCACTCTGTCTACGTTTCTCTCTCCCTTCTCTCAAGGTGCCATTAAAGAAATCCCCAATTACTCCTAATAATGATGTAATCAAGCACGGCTGACGTGCCAGCGAGCTTTAATTAAGTTATTAATTAGCTGAATAATGGGTTTTTTATGCACAGACACCAGAGCCTCCCACAGCAAGAAGGTGTGTGTGTGTGCGTGCGCGTGTGCGTGTGCGTGCGTGTGTGTGTGTGTGTGTGTGTGTGTGTGAGAGCTAGACAGACAGACATACAGACAGAGTGAAGCAGCAAGTAGTGTGTGTGCGAATGAATAAATGAGCTTGTACTCTGCCAACAACAACACATGTATTTCTGTATCTAAATCATTAGACATTAATACCAGATCCTATGCTATCTTTTTCCCCCCTCCTATTACAGTGCAGTATGCTGGCCCCGGGAGAGCATTATGATAATGGCTGCAGGCCACTTTAACCTTCTCACAGGTTCAGGCCATAGAAGGCAGCCTGACAAAAACACACGTGCTAATGTATAATTACCTGGATATGAATAATCCCCCACGTTACCACGGCGACTGCAAAAGGGTGCACAACCAGTTTGATCCAATTAACTTTAAAGTAAGGGCCTCCATGTATCTGCTGCATGGGCTTTCTCCAGGGAGGCTGAAAAATGTCAAGATTCTCCTTGACAAAACACGTTGTCTTTCTTATTTGGGTCTGTGTGTGTGTGTGTGTGTGTGTGTGTGTGTTTGTGTGTGTGTGTGTGTGTGTGGGTGTGTGTGTGTGTGCAGTAGACTGTGTTACCCTCAGCAGACATCAAAGATGTTTGACTGAGCAAAGCAAGTGAAAATCCTCCAACAATATGGTGTGTCTTACCTCACTGTTAATGCCTAAAACCATGAACCCATCTGGGGCTGCTGTCATACAGTCAATGACCTGAATGGACCTAAGTTGGTGTTTGGTGGAGTCGTTTGATGTAATTGAATAAGGCGTTTTAGAAATGGAAGATACATAATGGCTACATTTGTATCTATCTATCTATCTATCTATCTATCTATCTATCTATCTATCTATCTATCTATCTATCTATCTATCTATCTATCTATCTATCTATCTATCTATCTATCTATCTGGTGTAGGATTACATTTCATTTAGAAATGACTCGTCCAGTTGTCAGTGAGCCTTCCATATCAAAGTAATATCATAAACAGTGGTTTTCATTATTTGCCAGAGAAAAAGCAATGATGTCTAGACAGACAAAGAATAGAGCCTCACCCACACTCTTCCTAAAGAAAGCGAAGCCAAAAAGTCCCTGTGACAAGTACCATAAGTGTTTGGAAAACTTGCGTGATGATGACTTTGAGATGGCTGAATGAGTATACAAGCAGTGACTTCAGTGTCAGCAGGTCTCTGTAAGGACCGCCTGATGCCTGAGGAGCAGAGATCCAGGCTTTTAGGTAGAGACTGCTAACACACACATCATGTCATCCTTGCTATTCCACAGGAGTTAGTTTGAACTGGGCTGAGTTACAGGGTAACGCTCCCTTTGTTGTTGGCACCACCAGCTCAAACACTGGTCGGATTGCTGCTGCCTGTGTCCTTCTAGAGCAGAAGCTTGAGAAAGAGCTCTTGTCACTGGCTTGTAGGCACCACACTATGGAACTGATCATTGGTGCAGTGTTCCAAGTATGTATGGGAGCCACATCTTCTCCCGAGGTTCCACTCTTCAAAAGGTTCCAGGAATACTGGGGATTTACTGACACAGCCAAGTATGAACCGGCACTGCAGCTGATGATGCGGCAGGTCTTTAGAAGATATACACCATTGATTACGCCAACAAGCATCTTGAACAGAGTCTGCCGAGAGATGATTATATAAGAATTCTTGGAACTTGTGATTGTGTTTCTCTGTGCTGCTCCTGTACGAGGAGTGTGATTCATGTCACCTGGTGCAATGCACCATGCCTGTTGGATGTCCCAAGGTGTATACAGTCTCAAGATCTCGATGTTCAAGGCTCTCTGGCCTCTGCGTTCTTCTCTGTTTCGGCAAAATGAGTCTCTGTTTAGAGCAAGTTCATCAATGTTCTGCCCCAAGTGCTTAAAAGCAGCCTAGTGGTCTGACACTTTTTCAAGATTGCACAAATCTTGAGCAGCTGCGAGTAAAGTAAACGAGTTATTTAAATGCAGCAATGGCAACAAACCCACCAAATAATTCACATACTAACATAGCTGAGGCTTCACAATGTGCTAACTTAGCCTATATAACCATAGTTTAGCAGTTTGCTTCCCGACTAGGCCGTTTTTCACTACTGAACATAAATGCCTTTAACCCTATATTCGATGCACCAAAAGTAATAAACCACTTAGAACAAGTCAGGAACAACCATATTCACTGATAGATCTACTCCAAGGATTGGACAAACAACTCTGGTGGAGTAAATAAAGTAAATAAAAAAAATTAAAAAAGGCGGCTGCAGCTTTGGGGTATCAGAAACTTCACAATCATTGAGCTACCTCTAAATATTGTTCAATTGTGCTCATATTTTGCCAGGTTATTTGTTTTATATATAGGAACAAAATGAGAGGGTAAATAGATTATATTTCAAAAGTTCAAAAATAAGCTCCACCCTAATACACATGTATATATATTTTAGAGGATATAATCCCATACATTTGTCAGTCCTTTATTGTGAGTATAAATATTGAGACATAGGCAGGAGTGGCCCATTTGCGGAAACATATGGTGGCAATTAGAAATACTAAACCTTTTCTAAAAAAGAAAAAGAGAGAAATACTGAACCTAAGCCAGACTTCTGCTGTAGTTTTTTTCTTATCATTGTTTTAAATTCACTGACTTTTTTATTATATTGTGTTTTGTATTCATCTCTACCTACATACTTAAGATTCACAGTACATACGTATAGGTCTGCATAAATGGCATTATCTTTACTAAATTTGACGGCGGGATGTGTGTGACATTTCACGTGCCTGTGCCTAGGGCCCCATTGTCTCCACCTCTGCCTGTCCTTTCTCTCTCCATGTTCTTTTACATGAATCATGCATTATGAGCTGACCTTGCATTGTGACTGGCATCAAGTAGTCATACTAAAGCTTCCCCAATTTAAATGCTTCTTTCATTTTCAGACATTTCCAACACTGATAACATTTGAACACCATGCATTTAAATGGCTCCTATTTGGGCTGTGCTAAAAATTAAAAATAAACGGCAATATTGCGTGATAGTTATTTTAGTGATATAGAATACATATCGTATTATCAGCTTCAAAATCCATATTTTGGAAAAAAAGAAAATGCAAGTTGTAACGGGTTAGAGCTATACCTCTGCCCACGTAGATGTCGCAGCACGGGTTTTAAATTTGAATTAAAGTGTTTAATTCAATAGTTTGTGCGCTGTGTTATCAATATAATGTGATGTGATGCATTAAGACCAACGAGATCTAACATAGCAACTTGTATTCCAGCGCTGTTTTTAAATTTTCAGGAATGTCTAAAATGCATCAAAATGTGACCCATGTATCGTGATGCATATTGTATCGCAGAAAGTCCTTGCCAGTACACTGCCCCTCTGAATACTGGCTCCTTGAGGACAGAGATGACTTTTATAAGCTGCAGATGCTACCAATAGCCTTCCTCAGAGCCTTGCTTGGTTATCACTGAGTGGGAAAGCTAATAGGAGCCAAAGTGACTGGCTTTATTAGAGATTAAGAGATCCCTGTGTGTCTCTCCGTGCCTGTTTTTTCCATCCACTGTCTGGCTGTTCTCTTTGACATTGGCGTATGAAGGCAAGGACACAGCACTGCAGTGGCCTAATGCTCCAGTTAGAATTGTTGTATGCAGCCCCTCTCTGCATTTGTGTGTGTGTGTGTGTGTGTGTGTGTGTGTGTGTGTGTGTATTACATTATGCAGGGCCTTCGAAACATTGAATAAAAACTGTGAATGATGTTCCCCACTTTATCTCTCCATATCATTACATCCACCATGTCCGTGACGTTTGCCTTGGTCCTCACATGAATAGATGAGAGTCACCTTCTCCCTCTCACGTCATAGCCCCGCCCCTTTCTAGCTGAAAACCACCGCTGTCACTTGACTGGCAGGTCAATACAAATGTTGAGGTTTTGTTTTCCGAATTTAAGAATATTGATTAATCAAATCAGTGGTATTTGTATAGCCCAAAATCACAAATACATTTGTCTCAGTGGGCTTCAGATTTCATACAATATGATACAATATGACACTCTGCCCTTACACCCTTGGCTCGGCTGAGAAAAAACTCCCAGTAAAAAACCCTTTACCGGGATTAAAAAAAATTGAAGAAATCTCAGGGAGAGTTGACAAAGTAAGGGATCCCTCTCCCAGGACGGACATGCTGCAATAGATGTCATAAGTAGAGAAAATCACGAAGGAATTTGATCATTGACCAGGTGATTACATGGTAATACTAAAGTAAAGTGTGAATAGTGTGGATGCAGGAAGACTTCAGATGCTGCCAGAGGATCCACACCGTCTCATCTCCAATAATGTTGTATCTTGTCAACGTCAAGATTCTCCTTGACAAAACATGTCTTTCTTATTTGGGTTTGTGTGTGTGTGTGTGTGTGTGTGTGTGTGTGTGTGTGTGTGTGTGTGTGTGTGTGTGTGTGTGTGTGTGTGTGTGTGTGTGTGTGTGTGTGTAATTTTTACATCTTCGAGGTGGCCCAGACAAGATGTCCAGCTAATGAATGACACGGTGTCCTTGGAGATGGACTTCATTTGAAATCTTTCTTGTTGTTTGACATACTACACCACACAGCAGCTCTTAGGCATGATGGACCTTTGTTCTTCTGTTGGTGCCAACAGTTTGTTTTAACCCAAACGGGGGGCGTGGCCGTATTCACGGCAGGCAATGACATCATACACACTGGTCTCATGTATTGCATCATGTATTGTATTAGGGGCGGCTGTTGCGAAGTGGCTAGTGCGGTCGGCCACTGGAGTGCAGGGTCGGTGGTTCGATCCTGCGTACACAACTATGTAAAGCGCTTTGAGTCTGTGAAAAACCAGGGAAAAGCGCTATATAGGTGGAGTACATTTACCATTGTCCTTGCTTTCAACCTAGTCCACCAATGGTTCCTCCTCTTCTTCAATAATAGGCCTTTCACACCAAAATGAACCAAGAGTCAGTTCCAGGCTGGTGTTGGGGTCAGTTCAAAACTGGTTACAGCCTTATCCCAGTTATGAACCGGTTGGTTTCACATCGACCGGAGACAGCCATGGAGCCGGAAAGAGAGCAACGTCATGACGTCACTGTAAACGTGTGTGTACGTCGCCCGACGGCGCTGCTCTTGTGGCTAACGCTAAAGCTACCGCTAGCTTTAAGCACAACAACAGCGGCGAATACGTCTTATTTTTACACGTGTTAGCTTTCGCTTTGCTTTCTTAACCAAACAGGACCCATACAGCGTATTCTCGCCGGTCAATTTGATCGCTACGTTCGGTAATTATGTTATGTTTACGTCTCGTAGTAGCGGTGTTTTTAAACATGGCGGGCATGAGGTTTTAGTTGGTCTGGTTGGTCAGGATAATCCCTCCCCCGGCCGCTGGCGCAAGCGGTTCACTTCAAACCCTGCTCAATCCTGGGGTATGAGTTGAACCGGTTTTTACGGCCCGGAGCAGGCTTTCTGGCGGTGTGAAACCAAAACACTGGCTCTAACTCCGAACTAGCCCAGAACTAGCACCGATTTTGCGGCGGTGTGAAAGGCCTATAAGTGGAGGAGATCTCAGTGGGGGGAACGAGGATAGAGTCCAGAAAGGCCTTTAATCTCCCTCTCTCTCTCTCTCTCTCTATTCTATTGTCTCCTCTCTTTATCTCCCACTCTGTGTCTCAGGAGAATGCTCTGTATGCAGTGTGCGCATGCTGAACGGCCCCGGCCGGCGCTGTGTTGCCTTGCCTATAGCTGCATACATTATGCTAACAATGCCGTATATAACTGCTTCATGTTTCTGTTAGCTTCAAGGCTAGTTCCTGCATGATTTTGTGTGCATTATGCATCATTGAACTCTTGACATTTAGACCATTAAGCAGTTTTTTCATTAGATACTGAATCTCCCTACCACTTCATTAGTTGGCCAATTCTAATGACCACTAGACTATGTTTAGCCTCCCACTAACACAAACCCTCCCACACCTGTACTATGTGTGCTGGAAGTCTTCTTTGGCAGTCAGAACAATATGTATCTGTTTCCATAAAGCAGCCTTATTATGTGTCAACTAGAGATTGAAGATACCAGAGGGGTTTAGGCCTTAAACCAGCTGCATTACACAAACTCCTAGAAATGGTAAATGGTCTTGACTTATATAGCACTTTTTAGCCGATTTTCTCAGCCCCAAAGCGCTTTACATTTCTCACCACATTTACCCATTCATACACACACTCATACACCGATGGCAGTAGCTGCCATGCAAGGCTGAACAATCGGGAGCAATTTGGGGTTCAGTGTCTTGTCCAGGGACACTTTGACATGTGGCGGGTAGGCGGGGGATCAAACCTCAGACCCTGCACTCCAGAGGCGATCTCTCTACCCACTGCACCACTGCCGCCCCTAGAAGTACTGATTGCCAATATGTGGATATTATGGATTGTGTGCATCACTTTATAATACAGCATGATCAGACTCTAAGAAAATGCCTTTACATTTCAATGAATCATTTAGTTCCTGAGGGTGGAGGACATTTTCTTTTTAATGTTCCTTTTATGTTGTTACGATTAGATACTGGACCCAAGAGCAGACAGAGGCAGAGTAGGGTTGATGAACAAAGGTTTATTGAAATGAGGTGGGGAAGCTGGTGGTGGATGAATGAGGAAGCTGGGGGGAGACCAAAGCAGGGGAGCTGGAGAGAATGATCCAGGTAACTGCAGGCAGAGGAAAACAGTGTTAGCATAAAATCACAAAAAACTACAAGAGGCGAGAAAATAGAGCGAGGTAATAATATCAACTGGAGCCAGGCACACATAGTTACCACAGTAGTGCATGGTACGATCTGGCAACGACAGCAGGGAAGCCAGAGGTGAAGTAGGTGGTTGCTGATGCAGACCAGGTGAGCGGATACAGACAGTGGCAGGCACAGGAGGGGGAACACACAGCAACCTGTTCAATCACTCGCACGACTGAAACAGAACTAGAAAAATGCTTATTAATCCTAATGTATGAAAGATACCTCTGGTCATATGTTTAAAAATAATAATTGAGATGATGAATGCATTCATTACAAACGATTCCAAAAGCCACAGCCTTACCATTGTGTGTGTGTGTGCCTGTGCGTGCGTGTGTTTGTGTGTGTGTGTGTGTGTGTGTGTGTGTGTGTGTGTGTGTGTGTGTGTATGTGTATGTGTGTGTGTGTAGGTGTGCGTGCGTGTGTGTGTGTGTGTTAAACAGTTTACTCTCTATTGGATGTTAGTGTTTGCACAGCAGTGTCCGATTTTGAAGCACACACTATTGTATCTAATAGTTTTCAAATGATACCATGACATAATAAACAACTATTAAAAAGAAACTGTCTAGCGTGGGTGTGTATATCAGTGTGGATACAACTTGCAGGGCTCAGAGGCTAGCTGCTATTCCCTCTCCTACCTATAGGTGGTGCATGTTGCCAAATTTAGTTACAGCTCTGGGACTGCTGGCACAGCTCCTCTTGTTATTGGATGATATTGGTAGCGGTCAGTATCTCTGTTGTCCACAATAGATTACTCAGAGCTGCTGGTGTGTGTGTGTGTGTGTGTGTGTGTGTGTGTGTGTGTCTGTGTGTGTGTGTGTCTGTGTGTGTTTGGGCGTACAATGATCCGTCGGTCTCTGATAGTCTGTTCCGTTTCAGTCTGGTTCAGTTACACACACACACACACACACACACCATGCCGCGGGCTAACGGCTGTTGCTGCATTGCCCAGAGGGGTATGTGTGTTTGTGATGTGTTAACTATGCGAATGTGTGTCTGTCTGTGTGTGTGTGTGTGGCTGGGCAAGGTTCAGACTTGAGCCGTTGGCCTGCTGGCTTGGCATTTTGTCTCTCGTACACACTGGGCTGATGGGAGTTGGATGTTGTTCTTTTCGGTAGCTAGCTCCCTCTGTTCTCCTTACATCTGTGTCCCTCTCTCTAACACAGACACACACACAGACACATACACACACATACATACACACAGACACACACACACACACACACACACACACACACATGGCATACACTGTACAGAGACAATTGCAAAATATTGTACAACTAATCACATGAATGATCCACATAGATTAAAGCACTGACAAAACTGCTTTTTACCCCTGTGCATGCACGCACGTACGCACACACACACACACACACACACACACACACACACACACACTCCTTATCTAATAGCTTCAGTTGTAGCTTGTTCAGCACAAGCCTCAGAGGGAAAAAGACTGTTGGAAATGGACAAAGACAGAGAGAGAGAGAGATGCATTTCCGTTAGGAAAGTCCACCCTGTCAGCATATTACCAGCCTCATTCAGAAGGCACTTTTCCCTCTACTGTTACCACCTTATGCTCTGGCAATAAGCAAAGATGATAGAAACCTTGGCCTGGGACAATGTTAAGCATTCAATCAGGAGCTGTTGTTTTACCTTAGTTAGTCCTGTTTGTTCTGTGAGGCCCTGTTTTGTGCTGTGGGGTTCTGTCATGTTTATGTTTTTTTTGTATCTTGTTTAATTGCATTTTCTTTTAACATCAATGAAAGGGGACTACAGATGAAAAATAGCCTTTTGGCTGATTCTGGCATTGTTAACCCATGTATGATCATGTGTTTTATTCATTTGCACTGTGCCCTTATTAAGTAAACTCAATTGAATTGAATTGAATTTGAATGGGGGAAATAAACTCTTCAGTGTTCTTCATAAGGTATTAGATGATTATCTAAGAATCAAAAACAATCAGCGTTCCTAGCATCCATTCATCAAGGCAAAAATACAATCATAAAAAATCAGAGCTATAGGTTCTGCAGAGAATAGTGAGGTTTTCTGGGGCTTTGCTGCGTCATATAGTTGGACATTGGCAATGGGTAAAACAACAATGGTCATATTATCAGCAGACTATTAATATTTAATTTGTATTTAAATTTGAAATAGTTTTACCAGATTGTATAGATGATTGAATTGATGTACTAATTAGTGTTAAATTATATTATTGTAGGAAATCAGTGAGGGCTTTTAACGCTATATTCGGTTTTAATATGCATGTAATATGTGACAGCATACTATAATATAAAGTGTTAATCTGTTTTTCAAGAGAGGAGTCCCCAATAAGAGGAGTCCACATTTAGCACACGCATAGTATTCATGGACACACACATACACACACACACACAATAACACACACACACACACACACACACACACACACACACACACACACACACACACACCATTGTTTGCTTAACGGATGCACTTTTAAATTATTAAGTTCCCCACAAAGAGACATGCTGGGCTTTCACTGCTCTCCCTGTGTGCTTGATGCAGAGTGAGAGAGACTGTGGCAGAGACTGATACCAAGTGAGATGGATATGGAAATAAAAGCATGGCTGACTGATTCTATTGTATTGTGTCAGTTTTATGTTTTTATGTTCTGAGGCCTTCTATCTTTTACAGTGGAGACGTTGATCTTTCCTTTTGAGCTGATTAGGTTCAAGGAAAAACCGAATATCACAATCTCAGGGTGAATTCACACAGGAAAAGTCTGCTAGTTCACTTGCTTTGGTCTAGACCAAATAGAATTTAGATTTTTTTTGTTTGGTGTGGTGCACTTTCATATTGCCCCTTTTGCAAGTGAACCAGCATTACGAAGCAGAACCACACGTGATCTGAGGACATCCATTCATTGGACAGACATTCTGGGGTGGAGAGAAGCAGGAAGCACGAAGTGAACACTGCAAAATATATGATTGATATAATATAGGGTTAAAAATAATAAATAAATAGGCATCTAGCCTATAAAGAAAAAAGAAAAACACCAAATTATTGTTGTTTCATATGGTTATAAGATGTCAGTGCCACGTTATGTGGCTTGTAGCCTACCATGTGAAACATCATTTTTACTGTACTTTTGCTGCTGGACGCTCGCGAGAAGAACAGACACACATCTGATTTACAGCTCAGCTGGGTGTCAGTTCGGCACAGCTCAGCTCTAAACTGACACGGGGACAGTATTAACGGTGGCCGGGAAGCAAAATAAAAACACACACTTCATGCAAAGCGCAGCGTGAACCTGTTGGCACTGTGCGTGAGACGCTCCCCTCTCTATCTGATCGCTGAACACATCAGCATGTTTACAAGTCTCTAACAAATGTAATATATTCGCTCGGGCTCCCGGTCAAACCACAACTAATCTTCCTAACAATGGCGACAACAACACTTTCCCATTATGTGAAGCTGACGGCGATGTATTAAAAAAGTTAAGAACGAAAAGGCACAGTGCTTCCTGCAATTGGGTCGGATCCAGTCCGGCCGAATTCACACCACAAACGAACTGCAGCAGAGTGCGTTTTGAAGCGCATCGAGACCACCTCTTCAGCTGGGTCTCGGAGCGCTTGTTTGGTCCGCCCCCGAGTGCGATTACTGTATTCACACCTGTCTGAAAGATGCGCACCGAAGGCGGAAGTGCACCTGAGTTCGTTTCAACCAAACTAAACACGGCATGTGTGAATACACCCTAAGTGTAAACCAAATCTAAAGGGAGGTGTTTTTTGTGTGTGTGTTGTCATACAGAGCAGTCACACCAAGAGAGACAGAGATGTGGTGGCTTTGAGTCAGACAATTAACAACATGGAAAAAGCCTTCTATAATAAACTTGGGCAGTGGTGGGGAATCGCCCAATCCAAATTTATAACTCCCACACTGTCTGTACGCCCTCTCTTTTTTCATACACAGGAGTTACCATACTACACACACACACACACACACACACACACACACACACACACACACACACACACACACACACACACACACACACACACACACACACACACACACACATATTTTTCTCTCCCTGTTCATGTCACCTAATTTATGATAAAGGACAGATTGCCATTTGTCTGAAAGCTTTTTATGACTTAGCAGACCTTGTTATGGTACCACACCATCTATTTTCTGCCAGAGGTGTGTGTCCGTACTATCGTGTGTGTGTGTGTGTGTGTGTGTGTGTGTGTGTGTGTGTGTGTGTGTGTGTGTGTGTGTGTGACACATGGATTCATGCAGCTACACTATAATAGGGCCTCTATCCTGTGGGCGTTATTTATGCATTGGCCACTCTCTGAAAAGCCGCTCACTCTAGTCCTGATTCATGATGGTGAGGGGGAGAGAGAGAGAGAGAGAGAGAGAGAGAGAGAGAGAGAGAGAGAGAGAGAGAGTGAGAGAGAGAGAGAGAGGGAGAGAGAGAGACAGATACACACGAGAGAGAGAGAGACAGAGAAGGTGAGCAGCCCTGTCTAGCTGTGAGTCCTCCCTGTTATTGAATTTAACATTATTTTAACTATGAAAGCAAGTTAAATTTTAAGAACATAGCTATCTGATAAAAAATAATTTAGCAATTAAAAAGTTGAGTTCTGATGTTCTTCTGTATTCAAACCATTCAGAGCAGTTCAGATAAACCTGTGTGTGTGTGTGTGTGTGTGTGTGTGTGTGTGTGTGTGTGTGTGTGTGTGTGTGTGTGTGTGTGTGTGTGTGTGTGTGTGTGTGTGTGTGTGTGTGTGTGTGTGTGTGTGCGTGTGTGTGTGTGTGTGTGCTGTATGTGTATGTATAGTACACATAGAGGAATCACTGAAGTCAGGGCTGTGGGTTGGCAAGGACTTTCACGATACGATACGCATCAAGATACATGATACATTTCGTTAGCCTCATAGCATAATTGCCTAAATCATATTTACTCTACTTTACTTTTACTCTACATCTACTCTATTCTACATTTACTCTACTACTCTACATCTACTTTTCGTTAGACTAATAGCATAATTGCCTAAGTCATATGTTAAGGGTTATAGAGTAGGGTAAAGTAGATGAAGAGTAGAGTAGATGTAGAATAGAGTAGATGTAGAGTAAAAGTAGAGTAGAGTAAATATGATTTAGGCAATTATGCTATGAGGCTAACAATATATTGGATACATCGGGATACGATTAGATATAATAGTTCCCTGAAAATAAGCTTAAATAAAGGTCTGTGTACTGTGATCTGGGTGGTCTTAATACATTACATCACATTGTGTTGATAACTCGGCAGACAAATCCAGTCAAAGCTATTGAATTCAAAATGTGTATTGAAATTCAGAACCTGTATACTGCAACATCTACATTGAGCCAAGGTGTACTTCCAACCCGTTTAGAACTTGAATTTATTCAGTTATGAAAATGTGCCTTAGAAATAGTTTCATTTCTTTAACATGGTGCACCTTTGGATTACAATACCAAACTGTTCAGTAGATGTGGCCTTGCTGTGAATGAATGGATGAATCATTGTATTTGCGTGTAACAGTATAAATAGTAGTGGCAGGGGTTATTGTACGAGTAGCAGTAGTGGCTGTAGCAGTATTATTAGTTATATAAGCAGCCATAGGAGATACAGTATTAAAGGGCCCTACATACTTGCCTCATGACGGAGTATACTTTTTAGTTTTTTTAAACAACAGTATGTGAATGTGTTGCCCCTGTTGACCATGGTATAATAATAAAACATCACTAGTTATACTGACACCTTCCACACACGCAGACACACACACACACACACACACACAAACATGTGCACGCACACACGCACACGCATGTACACAGATTGTGTTTTCATCACTTTTGAGGACATTACATAGACATACAATCTTTTCCTGGATTGCCCTAACCATAACCACTACTTGCCTAACCCTAACCCTAACCTCAACCTAAGTCTAGCCTTACCTTAAAGCAAGTCTTCACCCTAAAATGTCATTATTATGTTAAGGGGACTTCCATTTTCTGTCCTCAAAATGAAGGTACGTCCCCACAATATAACTATGTAAACAGAAAGATGTCCCCACAACATGAGTAATACCAGCCCACACAGACACAGTCACCCACACACACACACACACACACACACACACACACACACACACACACACACACACACACACACACACACACACACACACACACACACACACACACACACACACACACACAGCTCAGGGCCATCTTTCCATGTTATACGGAGCGGGCGTTAAGACACAAAGTTGACCTTGCTCTATGTCCAATCACTTGTTTGCTATCACTGACTTTTCCCACTCTAACTCCTTATTGTCCCTTTGGTCAATCTGCATACAGTATACGGCCCTGCTGCTTCTCTTCCCATCCATTCCATTAATACAGTTGATTTATTTGGCCTCTCTCCTCACGTCTCCCTGTACCATCTATCCCCTTACAGCATTTGGCCATAGACAGATAGAGGCAAGGCAAGGCAAGGCAAGGCAAGGCAAGGCAAGGCAATTTTATTTATAGAGCACATTTCAGGCACAGGGCCACTCAAGGTGCTTCACAGGGTTAAAATCAAATAAAGAATACAAATACAAAAAAAAAAAAAAAAAAAAAAAAAAAAAAAAAAAAAAAAAAAAAAAAAAAAAAAAAAAAAAAAAAAAAAAAATGAACAAATTTAAAACATGGATAAAAATACAACATTTAAATAAAAGAATTAAAACATTTTACCAAAAAAAAAAAAAAAAAAAAAAAAAAAAATTACAGGTTAAAAGGGAAACAAGAACGTTTTGAGACCCGATTTAAAAGAGCTGAGAGTCTCAGCGGACCTCAGACTCTCTGGCAGTCCGTTCCAGACATTGGGCGCATAAACGCTGAATGCCGCCTCTCCCTGTTTAGTCCTAGCTCTGGGGACTTTTAAAAGACCTGTCCCAGACGACCTAAGGGCTCTGGGCGGCTCATAACGTATCAGCAGATCAGTAATGTATTTTGGCCCTAAACCATTTAAGGCTTTGTAGACCATCATCGATATTTTAAAATCAATTCTTTGCGTGACAGGAAGCCAGTGTAAAGACCTAAGAACTGGGGTAATGTGATCTACTTTTTTGGTCCTAGTGAGGACTCGAGCAGCAGCGTTCTGAATTAGCTGAAGCTGTCTGATTGATTTTTTAGGAAGGCCTGCAAAGACACTATTACAGTAGTCAAGTCTACTAAAAATAAATGCATGGACAAGTTTTTCTAAGTCCTGCTGAGATATTAGCCCTTTAATTCTCGATATATTTTTAAGGTGGTAGTAGGCTGACTTAGTAATTGATTTAATGTGTTTTTTGAAATTCAAGTCGGAATCTATCACTACTCCAAGATTTCTAGCTTGGTGTGTGCTTTCTAACATAACAGATTTAAGCTGTGCGCTGACTTTTGATTGTTCATCCCTGGCACCAAAGACAATTACTTCAGTTTTGTCGCTGTTTAATTGAAGAAAGTTTTGGCACATCCAGTCATTGATTTGTTCAATGCATTTACTTAGTGCTTGAATCGGACCATAGTCTCCTGGTGATATGGTTATGTAAATTTGTGTGTCGTCTGCATAATTATGGTAGCATAATTTGTTTTTGTTCATAATCTGAGCTAGCGGTAGCATGTATATGTTAAACAGAAGAGGCCCAAGAATGGAACCTTGGGGGACCCCGCATGTAATATTTGTTCGCTCGGATGTGAAATTGCCTATTGACACATAGTAGTCTCTTTCCTTTAAGTATGATTCAAACCAGTTTAGCACAGTTCCAGAAAGTCCAACCCAGTTTGCAAGTCGATCTAGCAATATGCTGTGGTCAACTGTGTCGAACGCAGCACTGAGATCCAATAAAACTAATACAGAGCTTTTGCCACTGTCTGTGTTTAAGTGGATGTCATTGAGGACCTTAACCAGAGCAGTCTCAGTGCTGTGGTGTTGTCGAAAACCTGACTGAAAGACATCAAAGCAGTTATTCATTGCTAAGTAGTTATTTAGCTGATGATGAACAGCTTTTTCAATGATCTTGCTTAAAAATGGTAGGTTGGATATCGGCCTATAATTGTTCATGAGTGATGTATCTAGATTTTTCTTTTTTAGGAGTGGCTTGATGACAGCTGTTTTCAGGGCCTGTGGGAATACACCAGTGCGAAGGGACATATTGACAATTTCTAGGACATCTAGAGGGCTGAGAGAAAAAGAAGAAAGTGATTGAACATTTACAACTATCCTGGAAAAAATCTCATCGCTGAGGCCTTGTCACTGTCATAGCTTTTTATTGCCTTGTGCAGGAACCTTCAAATAGGAGAGGCCAAAATCATCTTTCTGGACGTGAACCACTCACAAGCATACCAATGCCCCGCTCACACACCCACAATACATAGGGATACATATATTATGGAAGGGTGCACATCCACTCAGAGACACACTCAAGCACACACATATACACACACACACTCCCGGAGGTATATGTCATCAATTGGATTTCTTCAGTACCAAAGAAATATGGGAAGAGAGACGGAGAGGGGGGGGGGGGGACTGACAGAAATATAGGACCGTGTAGTAAAGTGTGTGAGTGTGTGTGTGTGTGTGTGTGTGTGTGTGTGTGTGTGTGTGTGTGTTGGTATACATGGTATAGATGGACAATTGACCTGAATACTCACCTGGGATACGAGGACCTCGGTGGTTTAGCCGGACTATGCCGAGGTCCGCGTAATTCGGAAAGTGTATCTGCATTTGCGAGTGTCTAACTAACATAAATTCCAATTTTCTGTGAAAGTCCTTATTTACCACTTGACCTGATTTTTGTGTATCCCAGTGTATCTCACTGCGCCCCCTATCACACTTGGCTGCAGGTGCACTTTCATACACATTTCTGATACACACGGCCGAAATTTGGCGGGATGTCTTCTGATTGGCTGGTTCAAAAATGTGGGCGGTCCCCACATGACGTCACTTCAAAGGTCCGCCCAGAGCTAGGGTGTGTGTGTAAGTCCCATGACTGTGCTATGGTCTATATGGACAATGGTATGTAAGGACTTTATCCTAAAATGCTTTTCAATGTGTAAGTCATTATAATATCTCAGTGTATGTGTGTAAAGCAGTGATCTGACTCAAATATAACTTAGGAGGTCCTTATGGTTTATAGGGTCCTGTCTCAGTGTTGGGTTGGGATTGTATGTGATGGACCAACACAAAGTGGGCTAGGGTGTGTGTGTGAAGTCCCATGACTGTGCTATGGTCTATATGGACAATGGTATGTAAGGACGTTATCCTAAAATGCTTTTCAAAGTGTAAGTCATTATAATATCTCAGTGTATGTGTGTAAAGCAGTGATCTGACTCAAATATAACTTAAGAGGCCCTTATGGTTTAGAGGGTCCTGTCTCAGTGTTGGGTTTATAGTAGCATCACTTCGGTTTATCAGAATACTTTGACCAGCTGCATTTGATCTGTATGTTTGTTGAATGTGTGGGTTTAAGTTCTTTAGTTACATGTGTTGGATTGTGGACCCAGCCAAAAGTAATAATGAAATGCATGATATTTGCCTTTACATGACTAAGGACAAGTTTCAGTGGATTGTTTAAAACACTTACATAAATAGCCTTGATTCCTTTCACATAATGTTAACAGGGAACATTCTTAATCCCCCTAACAAAGCTAGGGGGAGATGTTAAAGTGAGAGCAGAGAAAGAAGATGGTTCTTAGTCAAGCCCCTAAACCGCAGCAGTGATAGACTCGAGAAAAGGACACGTCATGGCGGCCGGTGCAGCGGCCGGTGCAGCAGCAGCACGGCGTGCTGAGTATACACAAGAGTTTTCGCGAATTAAACCGGAGATTTACCATACTGATGACGGTAGAGTCATAGTCGAGGATGAATTGCTGAACTTTATTGTGATCAAAATGCGAACACTAAGCCAAGATGATATTGTGGCGGTTGTGACGAGCAGTTTCAGCTCCGAGCGGATTGAGTCCTCAAAGGCAGTTTTAGCAGAGCTCTTTCCACACAACAAACGCTGGATCTCCTTCAGGGGACAGAAAAAGGATATTAACAATGTCAAAATGTGCATGCAAGTGCTTAATGAGTGCGGTGAAGAGGCTCCAAGATTTGTGTCGCACTTTTTGGATGAATTACCCCCTGTATCATTTAATCACATTGATGTGTCTGCGCTCCTCGGGAAAATGCAGCAAATCAATGCTGACATTGACTACCTAAAAAGAACTATGGGAACTCAGGTAGATGCCTGTGAAACTATGCGGGAGGTTGCTGAAAAACTTGACAGCCGGCTGACTTCTGTGGAGGGGCACCGTGCCCCGGACGCTACGTCTCCGACTGCCTGCTTCTTTGATGTGGAGATACAACCCGGCCCTGCGCTTTCCTCGAATGTGATGGAGAAGCCGCCGGGCCCTGATGCTGCCCCCGCTGGTGTTAATGGATTGCTGACAATATCGCCTGGCAGGAACGGCGGCTGTCAACCAGCCCCGTATGTAGATCCAGCCCTGGGACGTACGCAGGACCCCCCATGGAGCATGGTGGTAAAGGGTGGGCGCCGACTGAAGCAAGTACGACTGAAGCAGGTAGGCCTACCTGAGAACTCTGCACATCGAAGCCCTATACCTTGCAATCAGTACTAAAAACTCCGGCAGCAAGGAATGTGAGAAAGAAAACCGGCATAATCGGGACTGGTGTGGATAGCAATATACTGGCTGTCAAAACAAAGATAGTTAAGGTATTTGCTACAAAGTTTGATCTCAGTTTGGAAGCCAACACTCTCAGTGAGTACCTAAAAACTAAGTTGGATCGGGAAGTGACATGTAGAAAAATTGAGTCTTCACAGAGTAGATTTAGTTCCTTCTGTGTCACCGCTGAATGTAATGATGTGGCGGAGCTTTACGACCCGCTGCTTTGGCCCGCTGGTTCTTTTGTCCGACGCTACTATGAGCCCCGTCGCCCTAGAGGAGCAGACGGACGCCCGCCTGGACCAGAGGATGCCCCTCGCTCCCCGGGCGAGGGGCTGCTGCACGGAAACGGGGCTGGGGTGCCTGTCGCATTGGTGGATGAAGACGGGGTGAAGGCCAGCTGCTCCGCAGGGAGCGACAACACACATTAAATGCGTGTTGTTTCATACAACACTCGCGGGTTGCGGGTAGGACATTCTGCTACTGACAGATCAAGACGTCTGGTGGTGGATACACTACTGGATGAATGTGACATTATGTGCCTGCAAGAAACCTGGCTGGCGAAACAAGATCTGGATAAATTGAACACTCTGCACGTGAACTTTCATGGGGCTGGAGAGTCTACTACTGACCTCAGTACGAGGCTGGTTCGAGGTAGGATAGCTGGTGGTGTTGCTATACTGTGGAACATTAAATATGACTCAATGGTGAAGGTGATGCGTCTAAATGTTGACTGGGCCATAGGGCTAGAGTGTAATTTTAATGAAAAGAAATTTACCATTTTAAATGTGTATACACCGTATGAATCGTATGAGCACGAGGATGAATTTCTGAATAGGTTAGCTTTTATTCAGTCCTTCATAGAGGAAAACAGCTCAACTTGTGTTTATGTCATGGGTGATTTTAATGCTGACATGTCTGATAGCAAATCTTTATTTGCAGCACACCTGCAGCAGTTTTGCAATGAGTCCAAATTATTTCTATCGAGTAAAGCTCTGTTGCCTGACACAAGTTTTACCTATGTTAGTGAAGCGTGGCACACAACTTCTTGGTTAGATCATATTGTGACCACAGCTGATGCTCATGCCTCGCTGGTAAATGTGGAGGTTTGTTATGAACTTGCCACCTCTGATCACATACCTATTGCTGCACTGCTAAATGTTGAGAATGTTCCTCTGCTGTCCAGAAATAATAATGCTGCTTCCTCAAGTAAACTGGACTGGTTAAAGCTGAGCAGAGAGGATGTGGCTGGATACTCACTGCGTACTGACAAGCAGTTAAATAATATTGCTCTGCCTCATGAGGCCCTAATGTGCTCTGATATGAATTGTAAGGACGTACAGCATGCTGAAAAACTTTGTGCCATGTATGATACTATTGTGAAATGTCTCAATGCCTCCAGTGAACCTTTTAATAAAGGTAAATGTAAGGTACGCAACATCAGACCTGGGTGGAATGAGTTTGTAGCTGAGCAGCACGCTGAGGCAAGAGAGGCCTTTAGACTCTGGTCAGAGGCAGGTAGGCCTAGACATGGGGTTTTGCTAGATATGAAAAAACGTACAAATGCTAGAGTTAAGTATGCACTCCGGTTTATTAAGAAAAATGAAAACACAATGAGAGCGGACTCGCTTGCCAGAAATTTACAGAACAACAACCCCAACTGACTTTTGGAAAGAGGTCAAAGTAATGAATAATAACAAAACACCTCTTCCGTCTGACATTGAAGGTGTTAGTAGCCCAGAAAAAATTGCTGAGCTTTGGCGTGAGCACTACTGTAACCTTTTTAATTGTGTTAAAAGTAATCCAGTTAGGATCAATCGTGAACATAGTGATATCTCACCAGATATGATAGTCAGGGCAGCAGATATCTATGATGCCATTAACATGTTGGATAACAACAAAGCCTGCGGTATGGATCGTATATCTGCAGAACACCTCAAGTATGCCAGCCATAAGCTCTGCCCTTTGCTTTCCATGTGTTTTAATGGTTGTCTGGTTCATGGTGTCCAGCCAAATGCAATTATGTCTGTAATATTAGTGCCTGTGCTTAAAGACAAGGCTGGTAAGCTCAACAGTATTGACAATTATCGACCTATTGCATTAGCCAGTATCTTGTCTAAAGTACTGGAGAGAATACTGTTGAATAAGCTAGAAATGTATATTCTTACTACTGACAATCAGTTTGGGTTCAAAAGAAAACATGGCACTGACCTGTGTATCTATGCTCTTAAAGAGATTGTGTTCAGGTACACTAGCCTGAACACATCTGTATTTCTATGTTTTATTGATGCATCAAAGGCATTTGACAGAATAAATCATGAAAAATTGTTTGTAAAACTGTTAGATAGAGGTGCCCCTAAATTTTTAGTAAGAATTTTAGTGTTTTGGTATGCCCATCAAACTTTTTGCGTTAAATGGGACAATGTTTTATCTGCTCCTTTTTGTGTAAGCAATGGTGTGCGGCAAGGAGGAATTCTGTCTCCTATGTTATTTAATGTTTATATGGATGACCTCTCTAAGCAACTTCAAGAGTGTAAGACTGGGTGTGTGGTGGGAGAGAGTATTATCAACCACCTCATCTACGCTGATGATTTGGTCATCATGTCGCCATATAGTGCCGGGCTACAGCAACTGCTTCAAGTGTGCTCTAGTTACGGCATCCAATATGACATTAAGTTCAATCCAAAGAAGAGTGTTATTATGATTGTTAAAACTAAGGAGGATCAGAAGCTAACGTTTCCTTCATTCTCACTGTCAGACTGTACTCTAGAGGTGGTTAGGAAGGTACGTTATTTAGGTCACATCATCACTGATGATCTTTGTGATGATGATGATGTCCAGCGCCAGTGCTGTAAACTTTATGCTCAGGCCAATATGTTGGCACGCAAATTTCATATGTGCACAGAAGATGTGAAAGTTAGTCTCTTCAGAGCTTACTGTACCCCATTTTACACAGCTCACCTCTGGTGTAAATATAGAACAGCTAAACTGAGGAAGCTGCAGGTAGCGTATAACGATGCCTTTAGGATCCTCCTTAAGCTTCCAAGGTGGACTAGTGCTAGCTCCTTGTTTGTGACAAGTAATGTCCCCACCTTTCATGCTGTGTTGAGGAATTTAATGTATACATTTATGTGTCGACTTCTTGAGTCAAAAAACAAAGTAATAATTGCACTCACTGACACTAAACAGAGTGATACAAGGTACTCCTCTGGGCTGTGGAAACATTGGAATCGATGCTTGTATGTATTTTAATCTGTGTTGACTGTATTTGTATTGTATTTGTATTGTCTTTTTATGTGGAACTTTGAGTCCGGAATAAAGTATTCATTCATTCATTCTTTAAGATATATCTTCTTTTTTCACTATTTGCGTGGTCTTGATGAGGTATTGCCCCTGGAAAGTTCAGGGGTCACAAAGACCCCATCCACAGCTGAAGATTGTACAGAGGTAAATCTGTATAAAAGATGATATTTTATTAATATGTTTGCATTAATGATCTTCAATATGTCTTACAACGCTGCTCAAAGCAAAGTTTTACCCTCATTCTTTTTTCAAAAGTATGATTATTTCATTTATTCAAAGCCCAGTTACAGTGCCTTGCAAAAGTATTCATACCCCTTGAACTTTTCCACATTTTGTCACATAAGAACCACACACGTACATTTATGGGATGGGATTTTATGTGATAGACCAACACAAAGTGGCACATAATTGTGAAGTGGAATGAAAATTATACTTTGTTTTCAATACTTTTTATAAATACAAAACTGAAAAGTGTGGCGTGCAAAAGTATTCAGTCCCCCTGAGTCAATACTTCATAGGACCACATATCGCTGCAATTACAGCTGCAAGTCTATTGGGGTATATCTAGAGACTGGCATTTTCGCCCATTCTTCTTTTTAAAATAGCGGAGAGCGTCTGAACAGCCATTTTTAAGGCTTTCCAGAGATTCTCAATTGGATTGAGGTCTGGACTTTGGCTGGTTCATTCTGACACATGACTATACTTTGATTTAAACTATTCCATAGTAGATCTGGCTGTATGTTTAGGGTAGTTGTCATGCTGGAAGGTAAACCTCCGCCCCAGTCTCAAGTCTTTTGCAGACTTTAACAGGTTTTCTGCCCTGCATTTGGCTCTATCCATCTTACCATCACTCTGACCAGCTTCCAAGTCCCTGTTGAAGAAAAGCACCAAGGATTTTTCTTGCATAGAGACTTTTTTGGCGCCCGCCAAAGAGGATTTATCCAGCGCCAAAGGAAAATCACCAGAGCCAAAATGATAAAGATTGAGAATAAATATAGCAATTTAAAACCTTTTCAAATTGAGCCCAATTTAGTTCATTCTTCTTGTAGCAATAACTCAAATTTCAATTTCGATTACTATTACGGCTTCCGTCAATCATGAAAGCAAAATAATAATTGTTATTAAACTATCGCTGTTCCCCACGCCGTGACATGCAGGCTTTTAAATTCAGTGAACCCTTTCAGCCGTGCGCTCCACTCGGCCCCGCCCTCACCTGATAGTTTAGCTTTCGGCTGGTCCAGAGAGTAGGAGGGAGATGTTGCGCATCGCCGGGTGTTTTGAAACATTACTAAAAGACGGAAGATAGTCAGCCTTTGGTCGAGAGGAAAGGTAAAACTAATTGTGTTGTCTGGAAACACTTCAGACTCAGAACAGACTAAAATAATGTGCAAGATAAGTCACACGCGTCCAGCATGACAACCACCCTAAACATTCAGCCAGATCTACAATGGAATGGTTTAGATCAAAGCATAGTCATGTGTCAGAATGGACCAGTCAAAGTCCAGACCTAAATACAATTGAGAATCTCTGGAAAGACTTGAAAATTACTTTTCTTTTATAAAGATTTCAGATGTGGATGGGGGCTTTGTGACCCCTGAACTTTCCAGGGGCAATACCTCATCAAGACCATGTAAAAAGTGAAAAAGAAGATATATCTTAAAGAATGTTCCCTGTTAACATTATGTGAAAGGAATCAGGGCTATTTATGTAAGCGTTTTAAACAATCCACTGAAACTTGTCCTTAGTCATGTAAAGGCAAATATCATGCATTTCATTATTACTTTTGGCTGGGTCCACAATCCAACACATGTAACTAAAGAACTTAAACCCACACATTCAACAAACATACAGATCAAATGCAGCTGGTCAAAGTATTCTGATAAACCGAAGTGATGCTACTATAAACCCAACACTGAGACAGGACCCTCTAAACCATAAGGGCCTCTTAAGTTATATTTGAGTCAGATCACTGCTTTACACACATACACTGAGATATTATAATGACTTACACTTTGAAAAGCATTTTAGGATAAAGTCCTTACATACCATTGTCCATATAGACCATAGCACAGTCATGGGACTTACACACACACCCTAGCCCACTTTGTGTTGGTCCATCACATACAATCCCAACCCAACACTGAGACAGGACCCTATAAACCATAAGGACCTCCTAAGTTATATTTGAGTCAGATCACTGCTTTACACACATACACTGAGATATTATAATGACTTACACATTGAAAAGCATTTTAGGATAAAGTCCTTACATACCATTGTCCATATAGACCATAGCACAGTCATGGGACTTACACACACACACCCTAGCCCACTTTGTGTTGGTCCATCACATACAATCCCAATGAAATACATTAACGTGTGTGGTTGTTAAGTGACAAAATGTGGAAAAGTTCAAGGGGTAATAATACTTTAGGGTTAGAAATGAGAAAAAATTAGAATGGAGAGGATTTGCATGGAAATCTGAAGATGTGTTGAACCTATCGTGGTAAAGGTTGGTAAATTATGACCTCATCCTAAGAGTAAGTCCACCAAACACAAATAGCATTTAGGCCCCTATACAATCCACTGGTCCTCACCAACAATACAAGTCCCGCGCTTGTTCCAACCAACAGGAGTTTAATTCTACAACCTGCCGTTTAACAGGGATTTGTCAGTAGTGGACAACACATCTTCCTCAAGCTCTGCCACTGCATGAGGGATGGAGCCCACAAGGACTGTATTAGTCTGAAACTTGCTAAACAACTGCATGTGAACCAGTAAATTTAGCCTGAAAGTTTGTTGTTTTGGTTTAATGTGGCTCGGACTTCTTCCAATCATCCTTCAAAACAGCCAAAGGGCCAGGCACTGTGTGTCCAAACACCAGATCGTTTGGGCTAAAGCCTGTACTTTCCTGACTTCACTCCTTAGCCCCCAGCATCAACCAGGGTAAACCCTCTTCCCAGTCTCCATCTAACTGTGTACAGTATGTACGGAGTAAAGACTCCAACGTGGCGTGGAACCTCTCAAGAGCCCCTTGGCTACATGGTAGGCTGATGCTGAAACAGATGAAAAGTTAGAACCTTGGTCTTACTGAAAGATTAAGGGGATTCCAAATATAGAGATAAACTGAGTCAGGGCGCGCACTACAGATTAAGTGGTGATGGTGCGTAATGGGTATGCTGCTGGATACCTAGTGCTCTGGCACATCACCATCAACAAATAGATTGCACCCGAACGAGAACGAGGGAGGGGACCAATACAGTCAAAAATGAAATGTTCAAGCGGTTGACTAAATGCCGGAATTGGACAGAGAGGAACTGGCTTTATGCTCTGTTTCGGTTTTCCGGTCAACTGACACTTATGACACATTTTAATGTACGATGCAACATCTCTCTTTAGAGGAGACCAAAAAAAAGAATCCAAAATGCGATCATATGTTTTACGGACACCCATATGTCCACACTAGTCATGTGACACTTGCAAAAACAAACTACGAAATTTGGAACGCACGAAAATCTGGAAAATAGGATCTCCAACAAAATCAGGACCATGTGGCACCAATGTGCGTCTTCAAAGCAAGATATTGACTTTTCATGCATCGCTAATGAAAGCCTTCCTATATCGCGCAGCTTTTGTCTGATGTAGTCGTGTTTATTTTGATTCTTCCGTATTCTACAAACAGTCCAGGAGAGGTCCTGGGCTATGTGTGTCCCAGTGAATTTGAAGGACACCCGCTGAACACAGTCCCCGTTGATGCTCAGTTGGGCTGGTTCCCCCTTGTGTTCCCTGAAGTCTATGATCATCTCCTTGGTTTTGCTAGTGTTGAGCAGCAGGTTGTGTTCCGATCACCAACGTGCAAGCCTTTGTGTGCTCCAGGGCATCTTGCTCAGAAGTCAGTTCCCAATTTTCCATAAAAGCTTTGCTTTAATATCCCAAATTGTAAGTAGGGATGCACCGAAATTCTTGGCCGAAACCGAATAAAATCAAACAGTTGGCCAAAAGGCCGAAACCAAAAGAGGCTTTTGCAGTTTTGTTTGTTATTTAGTCAATTCTTTCAACATTGCATACATGAACTCCCACATGTTCTCCTCAAACACAGGTTGAGTTGCTTTAAAAAAACTGCACCACAGCTCCCACCGTAATGTTCAGACTTCAGAATTTGCATCAAAGCCCTGATTATAACAATGAGAGGCTTTAAACGATGTCCATGCTTAGGAGGTGATTGTGTCGTCTGTAGACTGAAACTAACAGGGGGAGGCGGCTCACTGGACATAGTATATTTAGTCGCGCTGTCAGTTTGCCGACATGGCTCTGTGTATTCAGGCTTGAGAAATGCAATCAGATCGTAGCAGCCTTTTCCCCCAATAGCACTAACGGACAGGATATCTCCGGTTATCATTTTAGCTGTCAAAATAAAATTAAAATTGCGCGCCGGCTCTCACCGGCGAGGTGTCACTGTGAATGACAGCGTTACCAACCGTCACAGAGTTTCACCGGGTGAATCGCTGCTTCGCTCGCGCAAGGCTTTTGTGTTTCTAAGGTGATTAAACATCAGTCTTGGACTAGAGTTGTAACTTTATGCTGCATAAAGCATTGTACTTCGCCGTGTTTCATCCAGTTTGAAAAAATGCTCCCACACTGGACTCTGACATTGTCATGCACGCACCTTACAGACTGCTCCTGCTGCGCGCTCACAAACAGACGTGGACTCGCATACACGGTTACGTCTCTCTTTACTGCCATTTCCTGGTTTACAAGCGCGCAGCTCTTTTAAAAACATATTTCCTTAGTGTCATTTATTCGTAAATTTTCAGTAATTTTGTTCGGCCTTTTAACTGTTTCGGGCCGAAACCGAAAATGACTGATTTTGCCATTTTTGGTGGCCGAATGTTCGGTGCATCCCTAATTGTAAGTAGAAAGAGTTGCATGGGTAGCCAAAACACAAGCAGACATTTTTCGTCTCTTCTGTTCTTCAATGAATTATTGTTACTTTGTTCACTAAAGCTCACGTGTGTCTTCATATTTGTAACATATCTGATTCACATCTCACGTCTCACTTCCTCTGTGATATTTATTCTCTGAGGATTATCATTAATCTGTGATGTAATTTGACCAATAATCAATCAGACATATTGTGTCTAGTGGTTATTCTTATGCCTTAAGTTTTTTCTATACAGCCACCATGATATAAACATGTCTTTTTAGATTAAGTACTAAAGCAATGAGAATTATTTTTCAAATTCATGACACTTGTATTATGTGATAGGATGTTGTCCAGCAGTTACAGGCCGTAATCTACCTTTGTCACAATTGTGACATTTCAGATTAATTATAATAAAAATGGAAAATGATCATTATAATTTAAACAATTTATTTGGCTTTGAAAAAAGGTTCATATTTAGATGGATGAAACATAAAAATAAAAAGGCTTAATGCAAAATTAGAGTGTAAAATTATACAAAGAGGCAGACTAAAGCTAATTGTGTTCATGGTCATGGCACTTGTGTTGTGAGAAAGGCTGATTTCTGACTGTTACAAGGTTTCAAATGTATCAACAATGTAACAACTCATGACTGTCCCAATAATGCTGTGTGCTGTCAGGTGTATTTATGTTAATGAGGGGGCGTTTTCAAAAGTGACATCATAGTCCCGATAAAGTTTTTTAGGTCCTTATAAGTCACATATTTGTCAGAAAGGGAAATGTCTGTATAAACCACAATTTTGTCATGGTGGTGTGTATGTAGGTTGTGAAGGTGGTATCTGAAATCTAAAGTGAGCTGAATTTTTTTCAGATTTTTTAGAGTGCTTTTATCTTACTCCCATAGCTCTAGGACCTCTGGAAAGGGTAGTCCATCTATACCACAACCCGGGCTGGTTTGGAGAAACAGTCCAGCCAAACCATATATACCAACATGTGTGTGTGTGTGTGTGTGTGTGTGTGTGTGTGCACAGCAGTGACCCTTCTGAATGAAGAGGAGAAGGGAGGAAAAAAAGGAGAAGTGAGACGGCAATATGAAAATATTGACGGCAGAACCAATCATGAGTAAACTCTCCTCAGCATCCTCTTTGTGAACCCGTGCATGGTCATGTCATTGTGCATAATGTGTGTGTGTGTGTTTGTGTGTGTGTTTATGTATGTGTGTGTGTGTGTTAATGTGTGTATGTGTGTGTGTGTTTATGTGTTTGTGTGTGTGTATGTGTGTGTGTTTGTGTGTGTGCGTGTGCCTATATTCCCACTAACATTATCAGAACACAGTTTAATTTTATATTGAAATACAACTGTGCTGTAACTGCTCTGCTATCACCATCCTGCATCTAGTCCCATAGGCAGCACATCGGGGAAGAACAAAGAAATGCTATTTGGCTGCTAGCTACAGTTTCCAGGAGTGCTTCTGCTAATATTAATATTAGTAATATCCCAGTACTTCTCTAGTTATTTCAATAGTACAAACCCTGTGTTCTGACTGACAATAGTGCACCATGAGGCCTCCATCTTCATTTCAATATTGTCATTCCGACGACGAAAATGCCAGAGGAAAAAAAAAAATCTACCTTGCCCAATGTTTGCCAAACATCTGAAAAAAAGACCTGAGAATTATTTCACAATCGATGTTTTGTAAAAGATTAAAAACTAAAATTGTCAACAGCATTGTACAATCCCAATGAGAAAGCATGCACGGTCCACAAGCATCTGACTTTCTTGGAAAAAAATTCAATAACAATTTTGTGATAGTGTTGACGCGATCCTACTCCCCAATTAACAGAATTGATACTTGAATACTAACAGTCGTTGGATTATGGCCCTGTCACATCAGTGATTCTTGAGAAGTGGGACAAAAGGCCGTCTTCCAATATTAACTGCTGTTGTGTTGAAAAGTAAAAATTCTATTGCACCGTTCAACTGAAGAACATAGAGGAAAATTGATATAAAAAATGTACATTCATATACAGTTTGAAAATATTTTTTGTGGCCTCTGTCAGTCTTGGTGAATATTTGTCATCACTGGACATCTCATGGGTCTAGCATAAATTGAGGGGAAATTAGTTTGTGTTTTTGGTGTTTGACGGTGTTGACACAAAATAAGGAATGGCAAGGTAAAAAGGACAAAAGCTGGGAAGTTGTGTCAAAGTTAGCTCAGTAGTTTAGTATATGCTGGATACATACACGTAATTTAATTTGCCTAAACATAGGGGTTTTATTTTTTTTTTAAACATTGCACCCTGTTTTGTCCCACTTCTCAAGAATCAAGAAAGACAGAATAGCAATAAAAGCACTGACTGTCATTTGCTACAATAAAATGAACATGTGGCTACATTGAAATAATCATGCATATCACTTCACTTTGAAAAATACAAAAGAGTTAAAAATATGTATTTAATTTTTACTACATATTAGTGTCCATAATGTATACTGAACATATTCTAGTTACAGACGTCTTTCATTATTAATCAAACAAAAACAACAACTGTACAGGTCTTTTTTTTGCATATCTTAAATTCAGACAATTAACAACATATGAATAAACCCTTTTTGACAACCATCAGAATAGTGCTGAGAATGATCATGGAAAGGCCTCTAACTTAACTTGGTCCCAGGAATAAGACAAATATAGCTATGTGTAATTAGTTAGAGAACCCTAAAAATCATGTTAACCAACATACTTGGAGAAGGTGTGTGTGGGATCTATACACCAGGACGTACCACAGCTCACTGATTCTCACCCTGCGTTCCAATCCCCATACTTCCCTACTATTTAGTATGCCAGAAAAATATTCAGGATGTCCCAATACATGCACGTCAATTGTAGTATGCTGAAAATACATGAATGCCCCACTAACTCCAATAGCATTTTGGAGTATTCGTCTTTATTCTTGATATTTCTCAACATAATGAAAAAACATCTTCCTTATCTGATTTTTTTTCTCTCTCATGTGGCCCTTAAACTCTTCTGTACTTTAGTATGTAGTGTAGTGAAGAGAAAAAAGGGATTTGGAACGCAGGGTCTGAGTGCAGTGACTGCAGTGGGCACATGCATTCACCTCTTTGTTAGGCCCATTCTATTACTGCCAAACAGCATAACGCTAGCACAGCACTTCAGTGATGATGCTGGAAGTTTTGTAAAATTCATGGTACTATTATTTTTCCTCGGTCATGACCAGACCCCCATCACCCTCAAGGAACTAAAAGGCCCATGTGCTTACACTGGTTATGAACCCTGGCTGCTGTTGTGAATTAATGCTCTCTCTGTCATAATGTGCTGCAGTACAGAACGACTTTACTATACATATTTTTGTGCTTCATCAGAAGGCACTTGAAAGCCACCGGACTATTTATTTGACTGTGCTGGAGGGTTTAATATTAGATCTGCATGCAAGCCAAACTCGTTCTGTGATTAGGTTTGACCCTGAGTGTAGCGTGAGGCCCCCGAGCTGCAGATTGCATTAGTTAAACCATAGCCCCTGGCCCTCTCTGGCTCATTGTACAGTACTTGACACCAAAACACCATTCCCCTTTTGGCACACACTTTTTTTTTCACACCTTGAATAACATGGCAGTATAATCAAGTGGCTGCGCCCTAGCATTGCACACAATGTCACACTCCACGGTGTCAATCATTTAAGATTCCAAAGTAATTCTAGTTCCTCATGAAGAAGGTGAATAGAACTGGTGTTTTAATTCTTTTTTAGTTTATATATATATTATTCTGTTACACCGTTACATCATCCGAAAGGAAGTCACTCCCTGCGTTCCAATCCCCATACTTCCCTACTATTTAGTACGCCAGATAAAGATTTAGGATGTTCCAATACATGCACGCCAATTGTAGTATGCTGAAAATACATAAATGCCCCACTAATTCAATAGCATTTTGGAGTATTCGTCTTTATTCTTGACATTTTTAGACGTAATGAAAACAAATCTTCCTTATCTGATTTATTTTTCTCTCCTGTGGCCCTAAAACTCTTCTGTATGTAGTGCAGTATAAAAGAAAGAGTATGTGATTTGGAACGCAGGGAATGTGATAACAAAAGGTTCATCAAAGCAGTCATGAAGCTTACGGATTGGCTGTATGACATTCTATTCTATTATATTCTATAAGTAATATTATGTAATCATTCATATTGGTTAGGGATATACAATGTGATGTATGTGAGTGAATAGCAGAGGTGTGGAAAGGAGTGAAGAGTCAAGGACATGAGAGCAGAAAATATAGTAAAAAAAGGCATCATGAAAATGCTGAATTTTTTTACCTTTATTTATACAGGTAAATCCCATTGAGCCCGAAGACTCTTTTGCAAGGGAGACCTGTTCCCATTTACACGTTACCATTCACACACACAGTCATACACCGATAGCAGGCTAACTATCGACATTCACACGAGGCAAGGTGGGTGAAGTGTCTTGCCCAAGGACACAACAACTATGACACAGGTGGCAGGGCGGGGATCGAACCTCCAACCCTTTGATCATCGGCCGACCCGCTCTACCAACTGAGCCACAGTTGCCCCAAAATGAATAGGGTTCTTCTGAGTTGCCAACTCTATGGTTAAAGGTGAAATAAGCTATTTATTCATGTTAATATAAGTGTTAAATCGCTCTTTATTCATACAGTGATCACGTATATAGTGTGCGCGTTTCATAAAGCCGATATCTCAGTCACTCGCTCTGCATTTTATCGGCACATAAACTTTTCGGGGATCCCACTACTGATAACCAATCAGAAGAGAGAACGCTACAAACCGACACCCGTCTCACTGCCGGTGCACGTGCAGAGCGGCAGATGAGTGTATCATGTTTTATCACACTTATGGATCTGAGATGATGCTAGATAACTCGCTGCTTGAAGACCGCAGTGCATTAATGTGGTGACGTAGGGACGAGGGAGGGGACTGCTAACTGCAGTCACTAACAGGAAGTTAGCTAAACTGACCATTCCGCTTACTGAACCTTTAAGGATAGATTAAATGTACAATACTCATTACTTGGCTAAGTTAAGGTAATGACAAGGTTTTGAACCCCCAATGACTTGGTCAGAACTAGGGAAATATTTAGTTCAGGTTGGTTAAAAGTCTTACACTTTGCACATGTGTTCCACCTTTGCTTCTGAGAACAATCAGTGTCTGCATGATCACAGTAGCTTGGGAATGAGACAATGACGACAGTATAACTTACTCATTGTGTCTGTCCCTCCCCTCTGGTATGTTGAATAACCATATTCCTGAGTCTCTCTTAATCTAATAACTAACAATAGTTTGTCCTCCTTTGTCTCTCCATCAGTTTATTCCAGAAAATCTATTCCAATCCAATGCAGTTTGGTTGCCCTATAACCTGAATCCACTAGTCTGTGTGTGTGTGTGTGTGTGTGTGTGTGTGTGCATGTGCATGCATACTTTTATATCTGGGATGTCTACGTGGACCACAGGTACACACACGCGCACACACACACACACACCCACACACACACACACACACACACACACGTCGAGGCATATCTGGGAGCACACACTGGGCTCGTTTGGGACAGATTGGGGTTTTTGTTCTGTCACTTTCCCTCCATCCAGTCATTGTAAAGGGAAGGCTTTCTCTCCCGGAGGTATACAGGTACTTAGACCTTGCAAAAGATGTGGACTCCTTGGTTTACCTTTTCTCCTCTCCTCTCCCAGTTCTCCTTTGAGGGTCCCCAAATCCCCAACGGTCTTTTGTAGTCCAGAAATACACTCTTCTTGGCTGAGGTTAGCTCAGGCAACGTCTGCTATCTTCCTTTACTTTTGACTCCAATCCAGTCCTTCAGTGAATATTCCCTGCTTTCCAATACCCATACTTCCCTACTATTTAGTATGCCAGAAAAAAGGTTTAGGATGTCCCAATACATGCAAGTCAATTGTGGTATGCCCCACTAACTCCAATAGCATTTTGGAGTATTCGTCTTTATTCTTCACATTTCTCGACATAATGAAAAAGGATTTTTTTTCCTCTCCTGTGGCCCTAAAACTCTTCTGTACTTTAGTATGTAGTGTAATAAAAAGAAAAAGTATGTGATTTGGAACCCAGAGTACGTGATTCAACCTACAGCAAAGATATAACACTGTAAAGAATGAGTGGCTAGTATATGTAAAATAGAATTGATTGTTAGTAAGGTACTTTTTGATCAAATATTGATACACGTTGTGTTTTGACGAGCAGAGGTCTGAAGTGTATTTATGTGTCCTTCAAATGTCCTCTCTCTCTGTTTCTAACTGAATGATTGTAATGGATACATTGTGAGATCAATCATGTCTATGTGCTATATGAGGAACCTGTTTGTTTTTTCAGTGAGTAACTCAATGCTAATGAACAGTCAAAGGGACATAGGAAGGCCGAACACTCACTGACTGATGGTGGTTTGAATATGGAATTGCTTGAAGGCTGATACGGAAAATGGACATAAATCTGCATTTTAGACTCTTCGTAATGACTTACTAAGAATGATCAGGCAGTAAATGCAGTATAGTTCCAGATGCGCTAAAGGATTGGTGGCCACTAAACCTGAGCAAATGAGAGTAAAAAATCCAATCCAAAGAGCACACGCAAAGGGGGAAACACAGATTCCATTTGCATTTATGTAAATGAGGGAATATTCAAAATTCACAACATTTCCCCTTTCCTATGCAAATGGAAATGTGGGTCTTTGGGGGTATCCTGTTGGCCTGGGAACCCCAAAAGTGCTGCCAGTATAAACTTGAGGCGAGGCTGTAGCCTTTACACTTAACTGTAATCCTTTGTTATAAAACCATAATTAGCTCTTGAACATATTTAGAATAGTTAGACTAGCTGTTCATAGTTTATCTACCTTTGTGTTATTCTCCTCAAAGCGTTAACCTCATAGCATAATTGCCTAAATCATATTTACTCTACTCTACTTTTACTCTACATCTACTCTACTCTACATCTACTTTACCCTACTCTATAACCCTTAACATATGACTTAGGCAATTATGCTATTAGGCTAACGAAAAGTAGATGTAGAGTAGAGTAGATGTAGAGTAAAAGTAGAGTAGAGTAAATATGATTTAGGCAATTATAAGGCTAACGAAATGTATCTATTGGTGCTGAATCCCACAACACCCAGAGACACAGCCACTCCCTCCCTGTTTTCCTCTGTAGGCTGCTCTAAAAGGGATTTGGTCATTGAAGGATCAGAAGTGTAAGTGTTTCACAGCAGGGCACAGCAGTGTCTGAGCCTCTGCCCAAACAACACACTCCCCCTCTGGAACATTAATTGAATGTTCAAACACACACACCGTTGAGATATCAGACCCCCGTCCGCTGGATATCTGGACAATGAACAGTTCCTGATCCCCTAGCCAACTCTTAACTCCAGCAGTCACTTCAGACCAGGACATTCTCGATTGGCCAGTCACACAGAGAAGACTTCTGGGTGATTACCAGGCCCCTCTACCCCTAGCCAACTGCACTGTTCACTACTTGAGACAGCTCATTAAAAGAGTCTGAATAGAGTTGTAGAAAAAGAGTGACAGGGACACATCCACAGTTCACTTCCAGAGATTTACGTCAGGACAGATAGTGCTTGTTTTTTTGTTTTTTTTAACCTTTATTTATACAGGTAAATCCCATTGAGACCGAAGACTCTTTTTCAAGGGAGACCTGTTTTCCTTTCCCACGTTACCATTCACACACACATTCACACACCGATAGCAGGCTAACTATCGACATTCACACGAGGCAAGGTGGGTGAAGTGTCTTGCCCAAGGACACAACAACTATGACACAGGTGGCAGGGCGGGGATCGAACCTCCAACCCTTTGATCATCGGCCGACCCGCTCTACCAACTGAGCCACAGTCGCCCCACTTGTGTGCTATCCCAAGCAGGGTCTTTTTCTCTCTCTCTCTTTGCCATCTCCTAGTTCAAGCATTTCAGATATATAACCAGGTCCAACCTATACCCCAAACCAGCGTCCTTGAGAACCAGCCAAAATGATCTCAATTTGCTTCCCCAAAAAATTGCCTAAACCTTCAAAAGATGTAAACCCCATACTGGGTCTCACAAGGAGACAGACTTCTGCTAACACTAAGATGCACTGTGTATGTTAGGGTTGTAGTAGTTTGTTATAAGTCATTTGGTTTGAAAGTACAGAGGTAAGCATTTCTCTCCATGGTTTCTTGGTGTTAACCTCTAAATTAGTCCTTTAGTCATAATTTGCCTGGGTTGTCGGTAGAGCTGTTTTACAATATCGGTAAGGCAATATATTGTGATATTTACTGTCGCGATATCTGTGTTGCATCGTCAGCTCCAGTTTGGATATTTTAAAGAGAGAAAATGCAGGTTTTAAACAGGTTCTGAACTACAACCTCCGCTCATGTAGATGTCGCAGTAGTTGCCTCGTCTTGCCGGGTTTTGAACTTGAATTAAAGTGTGCGCTTAATTAACGATACAATGTGATGTATTAAGACCACCCAGATCTCACACAGCAACTTGTATTTCAGCTCTGTTTTTACATTTCGTTAGTCTCATAGCATAATTTTCTAAATCATATTTTCTCTACTCTACTTTTACTCTACATCTACTCGATTCTACATCTACTCTACTCTTCATCTACTTTTCGTTAGCCTAATAGCATAATTGCCTAAGTCATATTTTAAGGGTTATAGAGTAGGGTAAAGTAGAGTAGAGTAAATATTTTAGGCAATTATGCTATGAGGCTAACGGTTTTCATTGACCTATGTGGAATATCTGAATATATTGCAATATGCATTGTATCGCAATGTATCGTGATATATATCATATGGTGACCCATGTATCGTGACGCGTATCAGGTTTGGTAACCTAAACCAATACATTCATCCATTCAAGTGTGGACTGATATTACGTTTCTTCAAAGTTTTTTAGTGTAAGGTGGCGTCGGGCATTAAACTACCGCAACCTGAATGCATCCAATTGCATCTGTTAGGCTGTTTGGGAGAAAACACACCAATGTTTCAGTAAGAGAGCAAAAGCTATTCCTTAGATGTAACAAATCAGTGAAACATAACATAGAGGAGGGAGTGTCTCAGTGCTGTTCCCTCTCAACATAATCTTAACAGAAGTATACAGTATTTGGGCCGCTGGGCCAGGATCAGTGATAGGAAAATTGTGGGACATATACAGTAAACATCATTTGATATATTATATTTAAAAACACTTTCAATTAAAAGTTACTAGATCTTCTAGCCTGGCTTTACATGTTAGACCCCAGCGAGGGATGCTTCAAGACCCTGATATCTCCAAACCTTCCCAGATGTAATGAGGTACTTTGAAGAGAGCACATTTTTAACGAATGTGGGCCGCGAGAAGGGTGTAATTCTATGCATGAGTTCCATCTCCCGCCTTTACTGAGTGTGATATGTGTTGGGGTGTGAAAGTGAGGCGTCTGATTTGAGTCCTGATAAATCTCTCCCTGTGCAGCATGTACTACTGAGCCAATGGCTGGGGCCAAATCCATTTTCATCTGAGTGCAATTGGTGTCACTCCCAATTCTCTCAAAAAGTGCCGTGCTGTGGCACCCAGATGTGAGCCTTTTTACTCTTTGCGTGAGCATGCAAGGATCTGTGTGTGTCTGCATGTGATTGTGTGTGTGTGTGTGTGTGTGTGTGTGTGTGTGTGTGTGTGTGTGTGTGTGTGTGTGTGTGTGTGTTTGTGTTTGTGTTTGTGATGGCGAAAGGTGAATCGATTTTTTCCGCAAGATGGCTGCAGGGAGGGCATGGGTCTCCTGACTGCCCAGAGCTGTCTAGTCTGTAGAGAAATAAACCCTTGTTATATGGCAGTGTGCGCTCACACACTGATCCTTGCTTTGACAGTGTGTTTTTTTGGCGCAGCTTAACCTTAATCTCGTGTCTGTGCTAAGAGAGCGACAGCAAATGGCGCTTTTGACAAGGTGGTTGTTCTTGCCAGAATGCCTCTCTCTCTCTCTCTCTCTCTCTCTCTCTCTCTTTCTTGCTCTCTCCCTCTCTCACTTTATCTCTCTCTCTCTTCAGTCAGGATGAGCGCTCACCTCTGATGGTTATCATAGCACACAGTGAGCTTGGCATCCAACAGCCCGGGCCAACCCATTACCTCATGTTATACCACTTGATGATGGACATTCATCAATCCCAATGTCTTCATACTCCAAACGTTGTGTCACAGTTGACAGGAAGCTAGATGGATCTTAAATACTTTATGGAGAAGGTATTAGGAGCCTCTCTCTCTCCCTCTCTCCCTCCCCTCCTAGTTGCATGTCTCCTTTCACTGCTTTTGTGTGCTGTCTATCGGTTTTTCGCGATGGCTACGTTTACAAGCACATATTTCCCGGTAGATTCATATTCCAAATAAGGTGTGTACACTGGTCAGCAGCTGGCGATATTCCAACATATTCTGAACATTCTGTCTATAGAATCATGTGGTACGCAGCGTCATGATGTCTGTCAGCAAAGGTTTTTTGTAAGAATTCCTGTCCCGTCCAAGTGAAATGAACATGGGTCATATCGTTATCTTTGTCTTGCATTGTTTTGTCAGCCAATCGTGATACTGTTTCTTTTAAGGGGCCTTGTGGCATGTTTAAACACTCACGTTTATCAGTCACAAACCAGGGCATGGGTCGCAAACTGCGGCAAAGAACATAGTAAAAACTGAATATTTATTCCGATTAAGGAGTACATGCCACATTAATGTGATAAAGATGGGATACTCCAGCTAAATGTGATTATGACTTATTCTTATATGAGCTTAGTTTGATTAATGTGAACAAGAACTGCTGTTTACATGGCTGTGTCTTATTCAGAATATGATATATGATATGATATTTCCCGGTTTAATGTGGGAATAATGTATGTGCCTGTAAAGGTAGTCAGGGTTGTCTATGGGTTCATCCAGCTTTCTTATTGCTTTGAAGGACTGGCTGTCGGCTTGTAACGGCTCTTTTGTATTTTACTTACAGTTTGATGAGTTACAAGTATGGCTCTTTATGGATACATCTCAATTTGGAGGGGAACCTATTTTTGAGTGTATGTCTCTCGTGTTTAGTGTCACATTTAAGATATTACAGTAGGAGCATGTTTACTCATTTTGACACTTGCTTAAAGGTTCAGTAAGCAGAATGGTCAGTTTAGCTAACTTCCTGTCAGTGACTGCAGTTAGCAGTCCCCTCCCTCGTCCCTACGTCACCACATTAATGCACTGAGGTCTTCAAGCAGCGAGTTATCTATCGTCATCTCAGATCCATAAGTGTGATAAAACATGATAAAAACCATCAAAACAGACATTGGGAAGGATTTTTACCTGCTCCGCCATTGTAGGCTCATACATATTCACCCATCTGTCGCTCTGCACGTGCACCAACAGTGAGACGGGTGCCGGTTTGTAGCGTTCTCTCTTCTGATTGGTTATCAGTAGTGGGATCCCCAAAAGTGTATACCGATTACATGCAGAGCGAGTGACCGAGTGATCGACTTTATGAAACGCGCACACTATATAAGTGATCACTGTATGAATAAAGAGCGATTTAACACTTATATTAACAGAAATAAATCGCTTACTTCACCTTAAGGAGTTTTGTCTTTGTGCATCTTGTACCAGATGTGGACCTAAATCACCTGTTCAGATTGGATGACAAATACCAGCCTGGTGTTGTGCAGGCTTCCCCATTGGTTTCTCTTTCATGTATCAGTCTGGCCTTTCTCCAATCTCTGTGGGGGAGGAGCCCGCTGAAAAAATGCCTGGGCCAATCAGGGAGCACCTTAGTGGGATGCAGCTTCTGACTGGTTCATGTAGTTGTCAATCGAATGTGAAGCTTGCACAAGTTCAGGCTGGTCTCACCAGGCTATATTTGCATAAATTGGGGGGAATTCTCTCTTCTCGCTTTATTTTAATCACTGTTTTCTCATCATATAGTATACATTAAGTGCTTTTAACAAAAGTGCTGTTTAAAGGCCTGATTCTATCTGCAGGTGAGGCAAATATTTAGGAGCAGGAGACAAAATAGGAGCATAGCACAGATGGCTAATGTGAAAAATCAGAGAAAGAGACATGCTGTTATAAGAAGAAAGAGAGAGAGAGAGAGAGAGAAAGAGAAAGATGGAGAGAGAAGGAACTGTGCAGTGTGAATGAGTGGGATTAGTTTAAAAGGGAGGGATTAACAGGGGCTGAGGAGCCAGCATTAACAAGACGGCAAGCAGACTGTATAGCTGCAGGGTTAAGGCCAACTTCACTGAGTATACCAGGAGGAAGACGCTACAACCAACCTTAGCATTGAGATCCACTGGTTGGTTTTTAGAGATAGAGTCCCTGAGGCCTCATGGAATGGTCTACTGTTGTCTGGACAAACAGGATGTGAGGCACGCTGGACATGTTTCTGTGTTACACCATCCCTGCGTTCCGAATCGCATATTTTCTATTCGACATACTACATCCGACGATAAAAATAATCTAGTTAGGATGCAGTAGGCATACTATTGGGACGTACATTTACTTATTTATTTCATCATAACATTGCGCCTTGATCTTACCTCTTGCTTTTATATCCGTCGCATCCCCGTTTGTTTTCATATCGAGGCTCCGTCGATGTGACGTCACTTCAGGTTCACACTGGATTATGGGTCAGAATCGCCCAAATAGGATGCTGTTTACAACACTAAAAATCTTGGCCGGGTGTAGTAGACATCCGGGTCTTCCTAACCATCCTAAATTTTACTCGACATCATTGTAAATGAGGGCCACCCCTCAATTGGTCTCTCGAGGATAAATAAAAGTTAAATGAAAAAATTTAAAATCTGGCCACAGTAATCAGGATTTACTCAATCTTTTTTCTACCATACTAAATAGTAGAAAGTATGCGATTCGGAACGCAGGGTTAGGGACTGACTGCTAGTGCACGAAACATGCTAAGAGTCAAGAGCTATGATATGATTTGAACAACCAAAGGCAGACGGTTGTCATTTGGGAGTGTGGCAGCAAAACTGAAAAGGAGACCAACAGAGCGCTAGGAGCACAAGCAATCAGATCAATCTTCAAAAGGTGTTTGGGGGGAGAAAACAAAAGTTACACGTTTCACCGAGTTTACACATTTGACCGAAGATTACTTTAGTAGTTGTATGGACTATTTCCCAGTGCAGTTAAAACAATATGAAAGACATTTGGTGTGTGCTCACCTTGTGGTTCTTTTTTCTATGTGCTTAACTACTCGCCACAAAATATGAGCATCTTTAAAACCACCAAAGGTAACCTATGATGCAAAATGCACTGTGTTCAAAAAACCCAGTCAGATTCATCTTCCCTTATGATGTCATGAGGGGAGAAGCCACGCCCCCTCATTACCAAACTAACATAGTTCACCCCACAGATACAATTGGCAGTTAGATTTAGATTCAGGGCTAATCAGAGCAGGCTGAGCTTTTTGGAAGGCGGGGCTTAAAGAGACAGACTCCAAAATGTTTCAGACAGAGGCTGAAAAGAGGAGATTCAGCAATGTCACTGGGATAATTATATATAAAAAAATGTATCTTGACACCACCCCAAATTACAATTTTGAACTTGAAAAGTAGCATAATGCATGTATGGAGTGCTATGAGTGTTACTAGAATTATTTCATCAAACAACCAAAGTATTTGAATAATAAAAGTATTTTGAGTCAAGGCAGGCTTCAGAGCAGGTGAAATTTACTTGCAGACAGCAGCAAGGGAATCAACAATGTACCTGGTTTGGTACATAGCTGAATACCAAGAACTGAACAGTTGTACATGAGATTATATGCAGTAGAAAATGGTGTGTGCGCAAACACACCAGGTTCGTGTGTTCAGGACATTTGAGTTTTGCTTGCGAAAGCAGAAAATAGATATTCCCAGAAAGTCTTATCAGCAGGTGTTATTTTTCATCCAATGTCCGATAACAGGATATGGGAAATTTGGGGAGTCTTTTTTACTCCCCCATCAACTTTCAACCATTGTGCACATGAATGTGTCATACCTCTGTATGTGCCAAAATCTCATTAGGCTTCAAGGTTAAACAACAGTTATAGCAAAAACACTTTGGAGTGCTTTAAGTTCACTGGGACAGAGGTTACAAGCAGAAAAGACGTAATGTACCTTAATTAAATGTTATAATATATATAATGAAACAAAGTTTCGTTAACATTTCCCCACTTATTATAAAATTTAATCAAACATACATGTAACACATCAAAGCAAAAAGGTAAAGCATATGAGTAAATATATTTCATTCAAGCAGAATATATATCGAGTACATTTCAACATTACAGTTGTGAAATTGCAAGTGTATGTACTGGTGCAACATCGTCTATGTACAGTTTCAGAGAGGACAGTCTTTGCAGAAGCTAGGGAACAGGAACCGAGATCGTCTTGATGGTCAACAAGTCCTTCTTGGCATTCCGACGCAAAGTGTCCTTCTTATGACAGTCACTGGGAATGGTTATGTATCAGATATTACCATAACCTATTCAGATTGTTCCTCAGTGTCCAATTCGTCCTCATTGAAGCATGTCAGCTTCGTCTTCTTCTTGTATCTGAAACAGAATGAATATGAGCAGTAACATGTTCTCAAAACATAGCTCCTCATTCTGCCAGGGTTGTTTCTCTCCAATAACAGTACACAGCTTTTAACATATCATCCTATCCACATTGCTTGCTCTAGATGTCACAATTAACGCATAACAACATTTTAGGATAGGTTTGATTTCATTCTTCCACATGGTTGTCTGTGTAGGGTAGCATTTAAGCACACACATCTTCCTTCACATTTCAGGCCCTCCCTTTTTTCACCTCAGGGATCTCAGGGACTGAATCTCACACACACACATTCTTTTATCACGAGAAGCTCTCTACCTCTCCAAATCTGACATGGTGTTATATTTTGTTACTTCAAATAACAGAAGTTAACATCTTGGTTAAGTATAGGTGTCTTTACAGTTAACCAGTTTTTGAATCAATTTATATCAACAATACACATTATGATCATATTTTCTGCATAAAAATCCTCTTTAACTTTTAATTCAAATCAAAACATTGAACAATTCTTTTCAGTGAACATTTTCATATAAAAAGAACACAAAAGGACGCTCATTTGTAAGTTTCTGCTGGGACTTCAAATGACTGACTGCACCTTTAATTTTTTAAGGTTGACTATGGGGCTTGGATTGGCGAGATATTCAGCTCTAAACTTTAAAGCGTTTAGCAATTTAGTCAGAACTCTGGTCATCTTTAGGAGACGAGCATTTTGTTTCTCTTTTGTCTTGATAAGACTTTGCAGTACATTCATTTTCTCTGATAGGCATTTTTACAATTAATTTAATTTTTTAAAATGTAAAATCTAATATCAAAATCAAATATCAAATTACCCAGTAATCAATTTAAACAGGGTGTATACCCCTATTCCCTCCAATTGATTAACAAAATTTACCAATTTTAAACTAGAACACCCTAAGTGATGTATTCTAAACAAAACAAATAAGTCTACTCAGCAGATGTAGACTATCGACAAACATAACAAAACAAACAAACAAACAACCTGTCAAAGACTAACTCCTGGGAGCAGTACCCCGTACCAGAGTGCAGCCCCAGGCTGAGTAACATCAAGCAGCCAGATATCAATTTGTTTCCAAAACCTTACCAAATTACAAAGAACTCTCAGTCCAATGGAACACAAAATATACTTTGCCTCCACAAAACCTTCCCGAATTACAAAAACTCTCAGTTTAATGGAAGAAAATATACCCCGTTTCCACAAAACCTTCCCGAATTACAAAGAACTCTCAGTTTAATGGAACAAAATATATCTGTCAGAATAAAGGGACTACCCTAGTCCCTGGGATTACCCTAATCCCTGAAATTGATCAATTTGAGTGTGAGTGTACTTCCTCAAACACTACGATCAATTTGAGACTTTATTTGTTGTGAGTGTAATTCCTCAAACACTACAGGTTGAGATAGGTTTGTCTCTAGTGCATCTTCCCAAACACTACAGGTTGAGACCCCAACGTGGGGCCCGAACAGGGACTTGAACCCTGTTCAAACCACTCTATGTAAGCCAGTAGTTACCTTACTCGTCTCTATGTAAGCCAGTAGTTACCTTACTCGTCTCTATGTAAGCCAGTAGTTACCTTACTCGTCTCTATGTAAGCCAGTAGTTACCTTACTCGTCTCTATGTAAGAACAAATATAAAACAAAATCAGCTGTTAATATTCACCTGATTTCAAGAAAGCCTCGACTCGCTCAGTTTTGGCTCTGGATTCCGTCACCCCTCCTCCGTCCAAGTAGAGTCTGCTGACAGCCTCTTTTGTAGCTCTGTTTACTGGAGGTCTTTTGTCGAGAGATCTTGGACTCCCCCGTTCACGGTGCAGGCTCTTCTTGTCCAGAGAAGAGGATGTTGGATCCGGCTCATTCGAAGGACCATTTGTTACTAGAATTATTTCATCAAACAACCAAAGTATTTGAATAATAAAAGTATTTTGAGTCAAGGCAGGCTTCAGAGCAGGTGAAATTTACTTGCAGACAGCAGCAAGGGAATCAACAATGTACCTGGTTTGGTACATAGCTGAATACCAAGAACTGAACAGTTGTACATGAGATTATATGCAGTAGAAAATGGTGTGTGCGCAAACACACCAGGTTCGTGTGTTCAGGACATTTGAGTTTTGCTTGCGAAAGCAGAAAATAGATATTCCCAGAAAGTCTTATCAGCAGGTGTTATTTTTCATCCAATGTCCGATAACAGGATATGGGAAATTTGGGGAGTCTTTTTTACTCCCCCATCAACTTTCAACCAT